>CM057461.1:207833623-210441123 GCA_030035585.1 Dugong dugon
TCTGTTCAAAAGACTGCCTCTTGGACTGTGCACAGGTTCTTCACGAGCACAATTAGTGTTCTGGGATTCCCCTTCTTCACAATGTTATCCATAATTTGTTATGATCCACACAGTCCAATGCCTTTGCATAGTCCATAAAACACAGGTAAACATCTTTCTGGTATTCTCTGCTTTCCATCATGATTCATCTGATGTCAGCAGTGATATACCCTGTTCCATGTTCTCTTCTGAATCTGCCTTGAATTTCTGGCAGTTCCCTGTTGATGTACTGCTGCAACCACTTTTGAATGATTTTCAGCATAATTTTACTTGTGTATAATATTAATGATATTTTTTGATAATTTCCATATTCTGTTGGATTATCTTTCTTTGGAATGGGCACAAATATAGATCTCTTCTAGTCGATTGGCCAGGCAGCTGTCCTCCAAATTTCTTGGCATAGATGAGTGAGTATCTCCAGGGCTGCATCCATTTGTTGAAACATCTCAACTGATATTCCATCAATTCCTGGAGCCTTGTTTTTCACCAATGCCTTCAGTGCAGCTTGGACTTCTTCCTTCAGTACCATTGGTTCTTGATCATATGCTACCTCCTGAAATGGTTGAACGTTGGCCAATTCTTTTTGGTACAGCGACTCTGTGTATTCCTTCCACCTTCTTTTGATGCTTCCTGCATTGTTCAACATTTTCCCTGTAGAATCCTTCAATATTGCAACTCAAGGTTTTAATTTTTTCTTCAGTTCTTTCAGCTTGAGAAATGCCTAGAATGTTCTTCCCTTTTGGTTTTCTATCTCCAGCTCTTTGCACATGTCATTATAATACCTCACTTTGTCTTCTGGAGCTGCCCTTTGAAATCTCTTGTTCAGCTCTTTTACTTCAACATTTCTTCTTTTGCTTTAGCTGCTTGAAGTTCAAGAGCAAGTTTCAGAGTCTCTTCTGACATCCATCTTGGTCTTATCTGTCTTTCTTGTCTTTTTAATGACCTCTTGCTTTCTTCATGTATGATGTCCTTGACGTCATTCCACAACTTGTCTGGTCTTACTTAGGTCATTAGTGTTCCATGGGTCAAATCTACTTCTGAGATGGTCTGTAAATTCAAGTGGGATATACTCAAGGTCGTATTTCGGCTCCTGTAGACTTCCTCTAATTTTCTTAAGCTTTAACTTGAATTTGCTTATGAGTGATGATTTATTCTGCAGTCAGCCCCTGGCCTTGTTCTGACTGATGATATTGAGCTTCTCCATAGTCTTTTTCCACAGATGTAGTCAATTTGATTCCTGTGTATTCTATCTGGTGAGGTCCATGTGTATAGTTGCTGATCATGTTGTTGAAAAAAGGTATTTGCAATGAAGAAGTCATTGGTCTTGCAACATTCTATCATGTGATCTACCGCGTCCTTTCTATCACCAACGCCATATTTTCCAACTACTGATTCTTTTTTGTTTCCAACTTTCTCATTCCAACCACCAGTGATTATCAATGCATCCTAATTGCATGTTTGATCAATTTCAGACTGCAAAAGTTGGTAAAAATCTTCAGTTTCCTCATCTTTGGCCTTAGTGGTTGGTGGGTAAATTTGAATAACAGTTGCATTAACTGGTCTTCCTTGTAGTCTTATGGATATTATCCTCTCAGTAACAGCATTGTACTTCAGAATAGATCTTGAAAAGTTCTTTTTGACAATGAATGCAATGCCTTTTATCTTCAAGATGTCATTCCTGGCGTAGTAGACCATATGATTGTCTGATTCAAAATGACCAATACCAGTCCATTTCACTCACTAATGCCTAAGGATATTGATCTTCAAGCATTCCATTTCATTTTTGACAACTTACAATTTTCCTTGATTCATACTTTGTACATTCCACATTCCGATTATTAATGTATGTTTGAAGTTTTTTATTCTCATTTTGAGTCAAGCCACATCAGCATGAAGGTCCCAAAAGCTTAACTCCATCCACATCATTAGTCACATACACTTTGAGGAGGCAGCCCTTCCCCAGTCATGTTTTGAGTGCTTTCCAACCTGAGGAGCTAATTTTCCGGCTCTATATTAGACATTGTTCCACTGCTATTCGTGAGGTTTTCACTGGCCAATTTTATCAGAAATAAACTACCAGATCCTTCTTCCTAGTCCACCATGTGTCTGTCAGTTTGTTGTACTGTGGTGGCTTGCTTGTTGCTGTGATACTGGAAGCTTTGCCACTAGTATTTCAAATACCAGCAGGGTCACCCTTGGTGTACAGGTTTCAGTGGACCTTCCAGACTAAGATAGACTAGGAAGGAGGACCTGACAGTCTACTTCTGAAAACACTGGCCGGTGAAAACCTTATGAATGAGTGATATTAGAGGAGTATTAATAATGAACACACCTACATCTAATAAATAACAGTTTCTGTAAAAATATATTCTTCAGAGCTCAGAGCCTCATTCCTTCCTTGAAGGTGTCAATCCTCAGAGTTGGATTACTCAATAAGCAAGGTAAGCACAGGCTGACTTGTGCTTACTTACTAATCTGTGCCAGAAATTCAAGCCAGATTCAGAAGAGGATGCGGAACAAGGGATGTCATTGCTGATGTCAGATGGATCCTGGCTAAAAGCAGAGAATACCTGAAAGATGTTTACCTGTGTTTTATTGACTCTGCAAAGGCATTCGACTGTGTGGATCATAACAAATCATGGATAACATTGTGAAGAAGGGGAATTCCAGAACACTTAATTGTGCTCGTGAGGAACCTGTACACAGATCAAGAGGCAGTCGTTCGAACAGAACAAGGGGATACTTCGTGGTTTAAAGTCAGGAAAGGTGTGCATCAGGGTTGTGTCCTTTCACCACACCTATTCAATCTGTATGCTGAGCGAATAATCCGAGAAGCTGGACTATATGAAGAAGAACAGGGCATTGAGGTTGGAGGAAGATGTATTAACAACCTGTGATATGCAGATGACACAACCTTGCTTGCTGAAAGTGAAGAGGACTCAAAGCACTTACTGATGGGGATCAAAGACCACAGCCTTTGGTACGGGTTGCACCTCAGCATAAAGAAAACAAAAATCCTCACAACTGAACCAAAAAGTAACATCATGATAAAGAGAGAAAAGATTGAAGTTGTCAAGGATTTCATTTTACTTGGATCCACAGTCAACACCTATGGAAACAGCAGTCAAGAAATCAAAGAACACATCGCATTGGGCAAATCTGCTGCAAAAGATCTCTTTAAAGTGTTGAAATGCAAAGATTCACCTTGAAGACTAAAGGTGTGCCTGACCCAAGCCATGGTGTTCTCAATTGCCTCATAGGCATGGGAAAGCTGGAAAATGAATAAGGAAGACTGAAGAAGAATTGATGCCTTTGAACTGTGGTGTTGGTGAGGAATATTGAATATACCATGGACTGCCAGAAGAATGAACAAATCTGTCTTGGAAGAGTACAGTTAGAATGCTCCTTGGAAGCAAGTATGGCAAAACTTTATCTCATGTACTTTGGACATGTTATTAGGAGGGACTAGTCCCTGGAGAAAGACATAATTCTGGGTAAAGATGAGGGTCAGTGGAAAAGAGGAAGACCCTCAATGAGATGGATTGACATAGTGGCTGCAACAATGGAGTCAAGCATAACAATGATTGTGAGGATAGCACAGGACTGAATAGTGGTTCACTCTGTTTTACACAGGGTGGCTGTGTGTTGGAATCGACCCAATGGCACCTAACACCATCAACAACATCAGTCTTATGGTCACCATGAGAGGGAATCAACTTGACGGCAATGGATTTGTTTTACAGGTTTGGTTTAATATCACTTGTTATGGTTTGAATAGTGTACCCTCCAAAATATGTATCAAAATCCGAACCCCTGTACCTGTGGAGGTAATGTAATGTCATTGCCTTCCATAATGCAATCTAACGTTATGTTCATGTTATGTTCATGAAGTGATAACAATGTAGAGTGGATCCTGAACTTAATCACTTTTGTGTTATAGATTAGACACAGAAGGGAGCACAGATTGGGGAAGATAGATGCCACATGAACGATATCCAAGGAACCAGGGAATTTTGGGGTTACAGAAGCTGAACGAGACAAGGCCCTTTCCCCAGAGCTGACAAAGAAAAGAGACAGCCCTTTCCTAGAGCTGGTTCCCTGAGTTCAGACTGCCAGCCTTCTAACTGTGAGAAAATAAATTTCTGATTGTTAAAGCCACTCACTTGTGGTTTTTCTGTTACAGTGGCACTAGGTAGCTAAGACACCACTGGAAGACAACAGTGCTTAGTAGGAAATACAACAGCCAGGGATTCTAACGTGTTCTCAGTTACTTAGCACACAAGGAGCCCTGGTGGTGCAGTGGTTAAGTGCTTGGCTATTAACGGAAAGGTTGGCAGTTTGAAGCCACCATGATCTTCTCGAGAGAAAAGACCTGGCAATCTGCTCCCATAAAGATTTACAGCCTAGGAAACTCTATGAGGGCAGTTCTACTGTGTCCTACAGGGTCACTATGAGTTGGAATTGACTCCATGGCACACAACAGTAACACTTCGTACACTCTTTGGTTTGCATCCAATTTGCGTTTTGGTCTTGCAGTCTGAGTACAGGCTGCCCACCCTGCCTTCAAGCTGTCCTCTTCTAGCAAAGTTAGAGTTGCGGGCTGGGGCAGTAATTCATGGGAAGCCTCTGAACAAGTTCTCTTCATTTCACTATCCTACAGGCCCTGCTTCTCTTCCCTTTGATACATTTCGTGTCTCAGGAAATGGAAAGCAAACACAAATCGCGTTTTTCTGGGTCATTACCTTGGAGAACAATTGTACCACTGAGATCCCCTTTATCTTGGAAACAGATATTTTAATACAGCATGTTTTTATAAGTAGTTCCTTGTTTGTAGAGTGGTTTCAATTACAATAAAAGGGGAAGTGCTCTCAGAAAACGTAATTTCATTATCTCAGACTGGAACACAAACGCCAACATTTCAAATTTAAATGTTTTAGCATTTTCCCTTGAAATAAGAACTTTTCATATCTGAAACCTTTTTAACATTCTTTTTAAAAAAGTTATATAAAGGAAGTGATATACTGTGAATTCATAAACAATGCACATTTTTATACCTTCACAAGGAAAGCGAGTCCCTTAGGACTTCGTTTGCGTTCGTTTTCCTTTGTGGATTTTTGGTTAGAGGTGATTTTTTTATTTACAAAAACATAAAGTTTATGTTCTCTGATTTAAGTAGAATGTATTTGTATGAATGTAATCAACCAGGCTTAATAATTTAGATCAATTGTTGCTGGAACTTTAATAGAGTTAATCATTAACTGAAATGATATTAGTTATTGATTTTCCTGTCGATTTTAGTTTTCCATAAGAGGAATTTTCAGTTCCACTTTTGTTACTGGGTCCTCAGCACTGAATACGGCGCCTGGCACATAGTAAGCACTCAGTAACTCAAGGTTATGTGTTTGGCTGCTAACCGAAACGTTGGCAGTTTGAACCCACCCAGTGGCTATGCGGGAGAAAGACCTGGCGATCTCCTTCAGTAAAGATTACAGCCAAGAAAATCCTATGGGGCAGCTCTATTCTGTCACATGGGATCGCCATGAGTTGGAATAGACTCAATGGCTCACAATAACAACAGTATATATTTATTATTGAAAGTAGAGTCCCCCGGTGTTGCAAATGGTTTGCACTAAACAACAAACTAAAAGATTGGTGGTTGGAATCCACCCAGCAGCACTTTGGATGTAAGTCCTTCAGTAAAGATTACAGCCTAGAAGACTCTTTGGGGCAGTTCAACTTTGTAACACTTGGGGCGCTATGAGTCAGAATTGACTGGATGCCAATGGGGTAAACCACCATCACAAAGGCCCCCAAAGGCATCTCCCAAACTTGAAAGGAATGCTGGTGGCACAGTGGTTGAAGAGCTCAGCTGCTAAACAAAGGTTGATTGTTCAAACCCACCAGCCCCTCCTTGGGAGAAAGATGTGTTGGTCTGCGTCCCTAAAGATTAAAAAACCAAACCAAGCCGGTTGCTGTTGAATTGATTCCAACTCATAGTGACCGGTTTCGAAGGAGCGGCTCACGGATTCGAACTGTGGATCTTTTGGTTAGCGGCCAAGCTCTTAACCACTGCACCACCAGGGCTCCCCATAAAGGTTACAACATTGGAAACCCTATGGGGCAGTTCTACTCTGTCCTACAGGGTCACTATGAGTCGGAATCAACTCAGTGGCAGTGGGCTTGATTATTTTTGGTTTACTTTCTGGGGGCTCCCATATAGCACCACATTTAACTCCATATTCAGTCAGTTTTTTTTTTAAAAAAAACAAAAACAAAAACTTCTTCCACCTGAATTGAGCATTTGACAAAGCATCATAATTCCCAGAGTCTGATCGGATTTTTCACAAATGATTTCCGTTCTCCGGCGTTGTTGAGACGAAAGCACAGGCTGCTGGAGCTTACTGCTGACATGGGTGACTGTGGACGGTGGCCGCCCAGGCTGGTCCGCTTGCTTGCTCTCTTACTGATGCTAACTACAGCTGCCAGTGTGTTTATTTTGGTCGTGTATTTCAAAGGACCATTTCTACCCGAAAGTAAACAAACATAATGGAACAGCTGTGACTGATAAAAACTCCCAGGCATAATCACCACCCTCTTGTACATATCCTGTGGTTTCAGATTTAATTTTAAAAATTTCCCTTAACTCTTGATTCACGATCGGTACAGAGGACTGAGGACCGAGCATGTGACAGGCACAGACGGGCCTTCTCTAACAGTGGGAAGTACAGACTATGGTGGTTGGGCTTCATCCAGCCAAAACGTGGCAGGAAAGCAGGTGTGTGAACCATGCTTCCGGTGCCTCCGTGGAGAGGAGTGGACAGGGGTACCCTGGGGCTCTGGTGGGGGTCTGGTCCCAAGGACTCTCTATGGGGACTCCCCTGCACGTCAGTGGGGAGGACCACAGTGGCCCTCCACCAGACCCAGCCCGAAAACCATCCACACACAGTGTGGTCCTGAGCAAGGGGCTTCTGTTGCCCCTGTTCCATCCATACACCAAATGCAATGGTCAGCTTCATAAAGAGAAGATTTCTATGGCCCAAAGGATGAGATACCAAAGCATTCTGTTTGGTCTATGAATATTATGTTATACCTCATATCTGAAAAAAATTCTCCTTTCCCAAACAAAAAGTTCAAGAACTTTCGGATTCTTTTTCAACCACAAACCATGTTTTTTTGGAGAGAGCTAACACATTGTGGTGGCTCAACAATGCCTTTTAAAATGGAAACAAAGTAAGGATTTGCAAGAGAAATTCCAGAATATTCTGACCACTGTGAATAAAGGACATTGATTATTAATCAGTTGTATTTCCTGGGGTCACACACCTTACAATTCTCACAATGGTGGATCCACCTGCGTGTGATCCCCATGTCAGCTGGGTGCCTCCTGCCCCTTGCATTGTGGGTGAAGTTTCCCTGAAGAGCTGCACTTCCCTGCTCTCCCATATCATCTTCTAGTAAAATCCAATGTCCTCCACTGTGGATTTGGAGTCACAAGCTCGTGAGTCAGGCTGCTCCATCCTTTCCACTTCCACACTCACCTGGCCATGGACCCCAGCACTTCCCCGGGTTTTCACAGAAACAGAACCAGGACAGGTTTTTTAAAAAACCCTTCAGTGTAGATTTATACTTTTCTTCAGAAAGGTCAAGCACATTTCCTATTGGATTTGTCTGTAGGTATTTCATAGCTTTTGTTGTTGCCATAAGGAGCCCTGGTGGCACAGTGGTTAAGCGCTCGGCTGCTAACCAAAAGGTTAGGCAGTTTGAACCCACCAGCCTCTCCAAGGGAGAAAGACGTGGCAGTCTGCTTCCATAAAGATTATAGCCTTGGAAACCCTATGGGGCAGTTCTACTCTGTCCTATAGGGCCACCATGAGTTGGAAACAACTCAACAGCAATGAGTTTGGTTTCTTTTTTTTTTTTTTTTGGCTGTTGCTGTGAATGAGGGCTCTTGTTCTATTGTATTTTCACACTGGGTATTGGGTATCAAGTGTTGTGTGTTGATCTGTTACCCCTCTCCTTGTTGAATACTTATTCGTTCTAATCGTTTGCTAGTTGATTGTGGCCTCCTTACTGCAGAAGGGGGCCTCTTTGCTGCAGAACGCCAGGGGTGCATACACATCGCATTCTATATAAATGGCGGCTCCCAGGTGAGCGCCATAGATAAAAAGGGACAATCAAGGCAGCCTCCTTTCCCATTTGTCGGTTTGTCACGCTGTGGTGGCTTACATGTTGCTGTGATGCTGGAAGCAGTGCTACTGGTATTTCAAATATTAGCAGGGTCACCCGTGGTGGACAGGTTTTATTGGAACTTCCAGACTAGGAGGAAAGGCCTGGTGATCTACTTCTGAAAATCAGGCAATAGAAACCTTATGGATCACAGCAGAACACTGTCTGATAGATACGGTGCTGGAAGATGAGCCTCCTAGGTTGGAAGGCGCTCAGAATACCCAATGGCTGTAACAATGGATTTGGGCAAACCAACGATAGTGTAGATGGCACAGTACTGGGCAATGCTTTGTTCTGTTGTACATGGGGTCGCCATGAGTTGGAGCCAACTGGACGGTAGCTGACAACAACAACAACTGGTGAGCATCTAAGCAGAACTGCTGGATTTTCTTTGTAGATAATCACGTATATGCAAAGAAAGACAATTTTCCCCCTTCCTTTGAATTTTTGTTCTTTTCATTCCTGTTTCTGGCCACTGCATCAGCAGAGACTTCTGGTAAGATGTCACTCTGCAGTGAGGATAATGAGCAGGCTAGACTTTGCTCTGACTTTGATGAAAACGCTTCTGCTACTTCACCATCAAGGATGGTCATTGCCGTGGCTTCCTGGTAGATGCTTTTTATCAAGTAGGGAAAGATTCCTTTAATCTCAGTTTCCTGAGTCTTGTTTTCAATCATGCACACATGCTTTTAATTCATCAAAGCCTTTTTATTTGGCCAATACTGAGATTCTTTTCTCCATTAACCAATTATGTAGAGATTTACACTGATAGATTTTTCAAATGTTGAATCACCTCTGGGTTACTGGGATAAAGACTACTTTGGCATGATGTATTATTTTTAAACTTTTCTTTTTCCTGTGGGATACAACACAAAGAAAAATGCAGAAAGCATGAAAGTACAGTTTAATGAATTACTATTAATTGACCACTGGGGTCACTACCAGCCAGGGCAAGAAACAGAACCTTCCTTCTGCATATCCCTTCCCAGTCACAGCCCCTTCTCATCCTTAAAGCCAGCCACAATCCCAACTTTTATTATAGTTACATCTTTATACTTTTTCAACCAAAATATGCATCTCCAAGCACTACAATTTCATTTGGCCATCTTTGACCCTTATATGAAGGGAATCGGTCATGTGGTATGTTTTCTTGGTGTCTGAATTAATAAACGAGTGATAGTTTGTTAATTTTCAATGCTGACAGAGTCCATTGTATGACTATACTGCAGTTTTTAAAAAAAATTTTTAAATCCATTTTCCTGCTGATGGACATTTGTTATTTTTCATTTTAGGTTGTGAGTGTGCTGTCATGAACATTTTTGCGTTCATTTTTAGGTACACATGTGGTGGGTATACACCTGGACATACAGGGTATGCATATATTCCACTTTACTGATAATGCCAAACTATTTTCCAAAGTGGTTGCATTAGTTTATACTCTCATCAGCCGGAATGAGAATCCTCACGGTGGCACATCTTACTAGCACGTGTCAGTGAGTGATGTTTTTTCCATGAATTCTCTTTTGTCTGATGCTAATACAACCACACCAGCTTTATTGCATGAGTATTTGCATGGTATACCTTTTCCTATCCCTTCTGAATGTCTATGTTTTCAAAGTGTCTCTTATACACAGCACACAGTTTATTTTTTAATCCAGTCTGATAACCTTTGCCTTTTAATTGGAGATTTAGTCCACTTACATGTAGTGTAATTTTTTTGTATGTCTAGCTTTAATCATACACAGTGGCTACAACAATGGACTCAAATATGGCAAAGACAGAGAGGATGATGCAGGACCAGGCAATATTTTGTTCTATTATCCATAAGGTCACTATGTGTCAGAACCGACTTGAAGGCATCTAACAACAACAAAGCTCTAATCTGTCATTCCATCTTATCTTAGATAGGGTTATCCAGAAGCAGATTCTGAGGAGAGGATTCGTGTGAAGGTGATTCCTTATGGATGGTCTCCTTGGGGGGGTGAGGTCTGTGAGTGTGTAGGGAAAGGGAATCTCCACAGTGTAAGTTGGAGCTCCAAGGATGTCCTAGCCAGAGGTGAGGCTGGGCTCTCACACCCCCATACCTGCCATTGGTCAAGGGGTCCCATAAGGGGTGGATTCCCAGGCAATGCAGGCTCACTGCCTTGGCAGGTCTAGCTGCTAGAACGCGGCCTCAGCAGGAGAGCCCCGGGGCCTTGGTTAGACCCAAGAAGTGGGGGTGGGGTGTGCACAAACATGGGAAAAGGTACTCGAGGGCATCTGCTCATATCCCTAGCATTATGGTCTACAGACTTGGTTTAGGTTCCTCTTCTTTCTTTTCTTGATTTCTTTTGCATTGATTATTTTTATTGTTCTGGTTTTCATGGTTGGTTTGAAAACTATGCACTCTTTTACTAGTCTTTTAGTGGTTACTCTAGAAAATACAGCATGCATCCTTGACTAGTCAGTGCCCAATGCTAATTGAAACTTTTATTGTCCTTTCTAACAATGCAAAGACCTGAGAACACTTGAACACCATTTACCTTCCTGGCATCAGATGCTGCTGGTGCCTAGCCACATCCCCTTGGCTCACTTCAGAGGTCACCTGCAGCTGCAGTGGACAGTTTACCCCATACAGGAATGCCTTCCCGCCCACACACCCGCATCTCTCTGCCCTGATGCTTGAGGACTGTCTCCAGTGCCTCTGGAGCTTGTTCAGATGGAAGAGAAACCTGAAGATGTCAGGGATTTAATAGCTCCAGGGCAGCTCTCAACCGCTGAGGGGTGAAGGTCAGTGGGTAAATACCCTGGCTGTCCTGTCCTCTACTAAGGCAATTTAAAAATATATATATATTTTTTGTTGTTGCTGTTGAGAACATACACAGCAGAACATACACCAACTCAACAATTTCTACACGTACAATTCAGTGACCTTGATTACATTCTTCAAGTTGTGGCAACCATTCTTGCTCTCCTTTTCAGAATTGGTCACTGGCCCTTAAGGTTCCTATCTAATATTTTGAGTTGCTATTGTCAATTTGATCTCATACAAATAGTTCTTAAAAGAGCATAGTGCTCAAGGCAGACATTCTTTACTAGTTAAGCTAAACTATTGTTTTGTTTAAAGAAGACCTCAGGGAATATTGCTGATTTAAGGTTTAAGGTTCAAAGATTACCTCAGGGCATTAATTTCAGGGCTTCATCCAGCCTCCATGGCTCCATAAAGTCTAGATTCCATGAGAATTTGAAATTCTGTTCTGCATTTCCTCCTTTTTTTATCAGGATTCCTCTGCAGTATCTTTGATCAAAACGTTAAGTAACGGTTGTTGGTGGTGGTGTTAGGTGCCCTCGAGTCAGTTCCGGCCCATAGCAACCGCATGTACAACAGAATGAAACCCTGCCCGGTCCTGCGCCATGCCCACAATTGTTGTTATGCTTGAGCCAATTGTTGCAGCCGCTGTGTCAATGCATCTCGTTGAAGGTCTTCCTCTTTTTTGCTGACCCTGTATTTTACCAAGCATGATGTCCTTCTCCAGGGACTGATCCCGCCTGACAACATGTCCAAAGTTACTTGAGATGTAGTCTCACCATCCTTGTTTCTAAGGAGCATTCGGGTTGTACTTCTTCCAAGACAGATTTGTTAGTTCTGGCAGTCCACAGTATAGTCAATATTATTCATCAATACCACAATTCAAAGGTGTCAATTTTTCTTTGGTCTTCCTTATTCATCATCCAGCTTTTGCATGCATGTGATGAGATTGAAAATACCATGGCTTGGGTCAGACGCACCTTAGTCTTCAAGGTGACTATCTTAGTCATCTGGTGCTGCTTCAACAGAAATACCACAGGTGGATGGCTTTACAAAGAGAAATTTATTCTTTTACAGTCCAGTAGGCTACAAGTCCAAATTCAGGGCATCAGCTCCAGGGGAATGCTTTCTCCATCGGCTCTGGAGGAAAGTCCATGTCATCAGTCTTCCTTTGGTCTGGGAGCTTCTCTGCACAGGAACCTGACAAAGGGACGCGCTCTGCTCCTAGCACTGCTTTCTTGGTGGTGGTATGAGGTTCCCAAGTGTCTCTGCTCGCTTCTCTCTTTTATATCTCAAAAGAGATTGCATTAAGACACTAATCTTGTCAACCTCATCAGTATAACCTCATCACAGTGATAGAATTTACAACACATGAGGAGATCACGTATAATCTCATTATAGTGGTAGAGTTTACAACACATAAGGACATCACATCAGATAACACAATCATACAATACTGGGAATCATGACCTAGCCAAGTTGCTACACACATTTTTTGGGGGACACAATTCAATTCATGACAGTGACATCTTTGCTTTTCAACACTTGAAAGAGGTCTTTTGCAGCAGATTTGCCCAATGCAATGTGTCTTTTGATTTCCTGACTGCTGCTTCCATGGGTGTTGATTGTGGATCCAAGTACAATGAAATCCTTGACAACTTCGATCTTTTCTCCATTTATCATGATGTTGCTTATTGGTCCAGTCGTGAAGATTTTTATTTTCTTTATGTTGAGGTAATGGTACACTAGGGCAATTTTGAAGCTTAGTCTGCATGGTTCTTAGAAGTTCCCCAGCAGAGTTGAGCGCTATTTTCCCAGAAACTCAAAACCTACTCGTCATTGCATCCTCTATTGGCCCTTCTCCTGCCCTTCCTCACTGTCCCCTCTCCCTGGCTTTTGCTTCGTGGGATCATCTCCCAAATATCAAACCTGCATCCAACTTCTATTTCAGAGTCTGCTTTGGGTGAGAACCCAAACTCAGACGTCCCTCTTGACTTTTATAGCTTCCATTTCTTTGCTGAAATTTTAGATTCAGCTTTTATTGCTATGAGCACGTCAAGTATAGCTGTTGTTTTTATCTATCAGATTTATTTCACTGAGTACCTGTGGGCTTGTTTCTTTTGTCTGTGTTTGTGCTGTTTCTCATTTGTGTGGTCTTGTTTACTTATCTGCTTAGTTTTCTTTGCTTGTGTGCTGAACAATGTGTTTCGTTTTTTTTTTCTTTCAGAAAAAGGTTTGTGAACTACGGCATGTTTTCTTCTTTCAGAGATTTTATTTGTGAGTTGCCTGTGAGTCACTGACAATCTTGTTGTTGTTGTGTGCCGTCGAGTCAATTCTGACTCATTTCAACCGTATAGGACAGAGGAGAATTGCCTCATAGTGTTTCCTAGGCTGTAATCTTCACGGGAGCAGATTGCCGGGTCTTTTCTCCCACAGAGCAGCTGGGTGGGTTCAAACCGCCAACTTTTCGTTTAGCAGCTGAGCACTTAGTATTGCTTCAGTCCAATTTCAGGGTTGAGAGATTTTCTGCACTATCCTGATGATGGTGATGGAGCCCTGGTGGTACAGTGGTTAAGAGCTTGGCTGCTAACCAAAAGGTTGGAAGTTCCAGTTCACCAACTGCTCCTTGGAAACACTGTAGGGCAGTTCTGCTCTGTCCTATGGGGTCACTATGAGTCGAAATTGACTCTATGGCAATGAATTTGTTTTTTGTTTTTATGCTGATGATTCAGAGCTGGCTTACGATAGCTGGCTCACTACACTTCTTTCTCACTTCTAGGCAGTGGTGTACTGGCCCAGCTAGCGTTGGCTCACGAGGGCCCATTGTGCACATCTCTTCCCATCTCCGTGTAGAGTGATGTCATATTGGTAGCTTGCAGTTGGCCATAGTGCGAGCATTTACACTGTGGAAATTAGCAAATGTTACAAATCAGGCTTTTTTCTCTTGGGCAGCCAGTTGTTAAAAATGTACACCCACACTACTTCTTTTAGGGCTCAGCTGCTTGGGGATCTCAACCTAAAATGAGGATTTGTTCACTACGTTCCCTGACCTTGGAAGGCTCCAGATTCCAACTTTTGCCCCCAAAGACTAGCAAGGATGTTAAATGTACAACGCAGACTCTTATACCCCTCTTCCATACCAGCAAAAGCCCATCTGGGCAGAACCAACCCTAAATATTGGTTTCACTTGGGTTGTTTACCAGTTAGGGCTATTTTGAATAGAGCCACTATAAATCTTCATGTACAAGTTTTGGGGTGAACATAAGTTTTAGTTTCTTTAGGGTAAATACAATGAGATGATGAGTCATACGGCCAGTGTATGTTTACATTTGTAAGCAGCTCCAAACTCTTTTCCAGAGTGATTGCCCCACCCCGCGTTCCCACTAGCAGTGCATGAGCGCTCCGGTTGCTCTGCTGCTCATTTCATTCTCAAAAACATCCCCAGAAAATTAGCACTTGGTACCGTTGGGTTTTATTTATTTATCTATTCATTTATGTATATATTTATTTTGTTTTTTATTTTAGACATTTTTATAGGTGTGTTGTGGCATCTCATTGTGGTTTTTATTTACATTTCTCTAATGCCTAATGATGCTGAGAATCTTTTCCATTCGTATGGTCTCTTTGATGAAGTGTCTGTTCAAGTCTTTTACCCATTTTTTAGTTGGATTGTACATTCTTTCACTGTTGAATTTTGAGCGTCCTTCGTATATTCCGGATACAAGTCCTTTGTTGGATATGTGATTTGTAAAAATTTTATCTCATGCTTGTATATTATGCTACCGATACGACATCACTGAACACTGAGCTGGGAAGAGATATGGCATAGATATATATACATATCTATATTATATCTCATGGAGCCATGGTGGTGCAGTGGTTCAGCACTCAGTTGCTGACTAAAAGGTCGGTGGTTTGAACCCACCAGCCACTCTAAGGAAGGGAGGTGTGGCAATCTGCTTCTGTAAAGATTTACAGCCTTGGAAACCCCATGGGACAGTTCTAATTTGTCTTACAGGGTCGCTGTGAGTCATAATCAACTCAGTGGCAATGGGTTTGGTTTGGTATATTATATCTCTATATCTATCTGTCTATCTGTGTATCTGTCTGTCTATCTGTCTTAGGCTGAGTTCTTTAGAGAAGCAAAACTGTGAAGCATCTTTCTCACTCTCTCTGTCTCTCTATATAGAGGGACAGTGAGGGAGATTTATATTAAGTAAATGGCTCACGCAGTTGTAGAAGCTAGAAAGTCCCAAGTCTGTTGGTCAAGCTGGAGGCTTCTCCTGACTCATGTAGCTGCAGGGGCTGGTGAACTCAAGATAGGCAGGTCAGACAGCAGACCTCTAGCTCATAGGCTGCAGAGGCTGACAAATCACAAGATCAGTGGGTAAGCTGGCAGGCTGCTGGCTCACAGACTACAGAGGCTAATGAATCCCAAGATTTGTAGGTAAGCTGCTAGCTCAAGTTCCAAGAACCAGAGGTCAGATGAACAGGAGCCAGCTGCAGGATCCAGAGTGAGCAAAAGCCTGCAAGCCTTGCCAGAAAGTCCACCTATATTGGATGCAGCCTTCACCCCAGGGAAACTCCTTTTCAGCTGATTGGCTGCTTATAGCAGATGCCATCATGGAGGCGATCACATTATGTCAGATCTCATCATGGAGGTGATTGTATCATTGTACGACTGCCAAACTACATCATACCTGCCAAACCACTGAGAATCATGGTCCAGCCAAGTTGACACACAACTTTAATGAGCACACTATCTATATATTTATCTATATTATTTCTTCTGTTGATTTAGACAAATAGATTAATGGAATCAAAAAGAGTGCTTAGAAGAAACAAATCCATGAATGAAACATTGTCTATGCAAATCCAAAGCAAAGAACTGAAAGTTTATACACCAAAGCCCTATCTACGAGAACTGTTAGGAGGGTGATGGGGATTGGGGGTGGTGGTGAAGAGTGAGTGAAGCTTTTTCTGTAATATTTAAAATTTTTATAAAGAGAAAGTTTTTTTAAAAAATTTGTTTCAGAAGAAATACATGAATATGTGAATGCAATCTACCATCAAGTATCATCACCTGTCCTTAAATAAAGGACATTTTATAATCAGTAAAGTAGAAAAGATTGTATTTAAGGACAAAAGAACATTCAAAAGTTAAAATACGTGACAAAAAACTATTCTTTCTGAAAATCATGAAATGTCGAGAATTTTGGAAGTGCTTACTGTGTCATTTACACTATGATGCAATGGAGTCCTTGAAGTGCTCACTGCGTCACATCACACAAGAATGTGGCACAGTTGTGCAGTAAATTCCAATGATTACATTTCAGTTGAAGTAAGCTGTTACATCATTGCAGACTATTTTCAGATATACATATGTTTTTGAAATTTCCTTTCTTATGTAATTACCAAGAGCTTTTAACATTGAACTAGCTATAATGGCATATGCTATTTCGATCTGAGATGGAGCAAGAGTTTGTGATTGTAGCAATGAATGAACTTATACAGGAAGGCTGATTTTATAAGAGGAGCCTTGATGGCGCAGTGGTTAGGTGCTCAGCTGCTATCTGAAAGGTTGGCGGTTCAGACCTGGTGCTCTGTTCCCCTAAAGAGTACAGCCTGGAAAACTCTATGCGGGCAGTTCTGCTGTGTCACACGGGGTTGCTAGGAGTCAAAAATTGACTTGACAGCACCCAACAACAACTTTATAAAGTCATTGTTATGATAAAAAGTACATTTCTCTTTTGAGCTTTTAGAAAACAATAGTGTCAGACAATACAAATCTGATAAAGGCATGGATGGAACAAACAAGATCATAGGGTCATACACTTCAAGGCCTTTTCCACTTGAGACTGGCTTTGGCTGTTGACATGCAGAAGTGGCTGGTAGCCTCAGTATTTTCATTCATGACTATTTCATAAGTAAAAGGGTAGCTTTCCGTAGATCGAAATGGATGAGAGAGACTGTATCAGCTCCTCATTTCATTCTAAACAATTCCCTCAGAAAATTTCCAGTGTTTCTGTAAACGTAGCACTAACAGGCTCAATTCAGAATTTTCTGGAGAATCAAGTATTGAAAGTCAGAGCTCCTCTGATGGTTTGGTATAGTGTTCTGTGTTTCATTTCCTTAGGGATGTTTCTCTGATGACTGAGTTTTGAAAGAGTGCAAAAAGCAAAGTAAAAAGGAATAAGGGAAAGAAACGAAAACCCTCTCACCAAAATCACTTGCGATTTTGGAGGCATTTGAGTGAGTCAATATGCATTCCTGAAGCTTTTCATTTGCAGCTGCCAAGGTAGAATGCTGAGCTCCTGCGGCCCAAGCCTCTAGAGGACAAAAGTCCGCATGTGCACAAAACTGCTCCCTGATCCCAGCATCAACCTGGGGCTCAATGTGTGGATGATCCTGGAGGATGGAACAGGAGCCGCCCCTTGGAACGGACCTCCATTCCCAGGGCACTGCTGGCTGGAGGGTGCACCGTTGTAGGGTGGCATGACGGCTGGTTCCTGCATGTTCTTCAGGTGGTACTGCACCCCTGGAGCTACCCACTGGGTGGCACTGCCACCTCCCTCTGTTCCCTGTTGGAAACCTCAGTCAGGCCTGGGTGCTGTTGTCCGTTGGTCTCCAGGACTCTGGGAGGGGATGTGCCCCGATGGAGCTGGAGAAGGGGCAGTGTTTCCCAAGGAAGTCTGTCAGAAGACAGAAGGATACAGGGAGGAGAGGTGGCAGGAGAGGCCTACAGGGTGAGGCAGGACATCTGTGCAGCAGACAGCCAGAGCGGATGGGGCTACACCCAGGTGGGTCTTGTAGAGTCATTGCTCCACTCCCAGGACTTCACTGTGGTCCTCCTCAGGTAGACCCAGCCCTGTAAATGCCCATTACCTTTGTGGACACGACAAGATGGAGGCTCAGACAAGTCAGAGGACCTGCCCAAGATCTCACTGCCCTTAGCAACGGACCAGAGTTCGGCCCCTCTTTTCTCATTATCACGTGCTCTTTGCCACACACCAGAGTCTCAGCATGGACTCAACTCTCCATGCCACACAGTGCGATGCTGATGGAGCTCCAGGGCTTCTCTTCCAAAGCTCTTCATTCCTGCCTTGGGAAGTGTGTGAGAGGATCAGGGATAGCTGTTCCATTCTGGGGTCACTCATCCACACTGCGATGTGTATTTAAACTACTGTAACGGTGTGAAGGAAAGATCTGCGTCAGGGTTGTATCCTTTCACCATACTTATTCAGTCTGTATGCTGAGCAAATAATCTGAGAAGCTGGACTATGTGAAGAAGAAAGCAGCATCAGGATTGGAGGAAGACTCATTAACAACCTGCATTATGCTGATGACACAATCTTGCTTGCTGAAAGTGAAGAGGACTTAAGCACTTAGTAATGAAGATCAAAGACTACAGCCTTCAGTATCGATTATAACTTGACATAAAGAAAACAAAAATCCTCACAACTGGACCAATAAGCAACATCATAATAAAATGGAGAAAATATTGAAGTTGTAAAGGATTTCATTTTACCTGGATCCACAATCAACACCCGTGGAAGTAGCAGTCAAGAAATCAAAAGACACGTTGCGTTGGGCAAATCTGCTGCAAAAGATCTCTTTAAAGTGTTCAAAAGCAATGGTGTCACTTTGAGAACTAAGGTGTGCCTAATCCAAGCCATGGTATTTTCAATCCCCTCATGTGCATGTGAAAGCTAGACAATGAATAAGGAAGACCAAAGAAGAATTGAAGCATTTGGATTACGGTGCTGGTGAAGAATATTGAATTCTGGGACTGCCAAAAGAATGAACCAATGTGTCTTGGAAGAAGTATAGCCAGAACGCTGCTTGGAAGTGAGGATGCAGAGACTTTATCTCATATAGTTTAGACATATTATCAGAAGGGATCAGTCCCTGGAGAAGGACATCATGCTTGGTAAAGTACAGGATCAGTGAAAAAAGAGGAAGACCCTCAATGATACGGATTGACACAGTGGCTGCAATAATGTGCTCAAACATAGCAACAACTGTGAGGATGGCGCAGGACTGGGCAGTATTTCCTTCTGTTGTACACAGGGTCACTGTAAGTCAGAACTGACTCGATGGCGTTTAGCAATGACAGCAAGGGTGTGAACTTCATGGTGCAGGGTCCTGTACCAAGTTATGTAAGATGATCATGCTGTTATTGCTTGCTGTCTAGTTGATTCCCACACCTAGCCACCCTATGTGACAGAGTAGAACTGCCCCACAGGGTTTCCTAGGCTGTGATCTTTATGGCAACAGATCGCCAGGTCTTTCTCCTGTGTAGCCCCTGTGTGGGTTTGAACCACCAACCGTTTGGTTAGCAGCCAAGTGCTTAATTGTTGTTGCACCACCAGAGCTCCTTAGAGTAACCATATCTGTTACCTGTTGCTATTGAGTTGATTCTGACTATAGTGACCCTATAAGACAGAGCAGAACTGCCTCATAGGGTTTCCTAGGCTGTAATCTTTACAGGAGTAATCTTTTCTCCCGAGGAGAAGCTGGGTAGATTTGAACTGCCAACTTTTCAGTTAGGAGCCGAGCGCTTAACTGTTGTGCCACCTGGGCTCCTTAACTTGATCATCACCTTGTTGTCTACCTGCACATACATGAACTGGCAACTTGGGACCCACATGGTCCAGTCTGAGAGCAGTGTTGGCTCCAGAATTTCAGAATTCTCATCCTTTACTTTCATGAAGAGGACCTAGGCTCCAGGAAAGTAGTAAAGCCTCCCATCTTTCTCTCCTGGCCTCCATCCCCACATTTGCAAGGCTCCTTTGCTTCTTTTTTTAAATCTCTTGGAAAGGAGGCTTGGTGGCACAATGGTTAAGAGCTTGGCTGCTAACCAAAAGGTTTGATATCACCAGCCACTCAGCGGGAGAAAAGACCTGGTGATCTGCTCCCATAAAGACTACAGCCTAGGAAACCCTATGGGGCGGTTCTACTCTGTCCTATAGGGTTGCTATGAGATGGAATTGATCGATGGCACACAGAAACAACCCCCACCCCAGCCCTGGGCTTCCTCCTTGCCCCTAGCCTCTGTTCCTCTTCCCCTCCCCGTCCCTCCTGATTCTCAACACAAAACCACAGACTAGCAAGCAGCCCAGCAGGACAATCTTGGTGGAGTGGAGGAGGGATTGGGGAGGGGGTGGTAGAGGTTAGGAATATGCATACGTTGATTGTGTTTCTTTTCTGACATATATGCACAAAGAAGAAAGGCTAGAAGGAAGCACATCAAAATACTGACAGGGTCTGTCTTGGGATGGTAGCAATGTGATCGACTTTTCAAAATAACTTGTATTATTACAAAAGCAGTACAAGCTTATTGGAAAATGCATAAAATAGAGCAGCTAAAGGAATAAAGTTCTAATCATCTATCATTTTATTGTCCTGAGATAACTACTTTTAATCTCTCTCCACAAATCCATCCATCCATCATCCATCCATCCATCCATCATCCATCCATCCATCCGTCCATCCATCAATCCATCCATCATCCATCCATCCATCCACCATCCATCCATCCATCTATCCATCATCCATCCATCCATCCATCATCCGTCCATCCATCCATCCATCCGTCCATCCATCAATCCATCGATCCATCCGTCCATCCATCTTTCATCCATCCATCCATCCATCCATCCATCATCCATCCATCCATCATCCATCCATCCATCCATCCATCCATCAATCCATCGATCCATCCGTCCATCCATCTTTCATCCATCCATCCATCATCCATCCATCCATCATCCATCCATCCATCCGTCCATCCATCCATCCATTGATCCATCCATCCATCGATCCATCCGTCCATCCATCATCCATCCATCCATCCATCCATCCATCCATCCATCCATTGATCCATCAATCCATCCGTCCATCCATCTTTCATCCATTTATCCATCCATCATCCATCCATTCATCCATCAATCCATCGATCCATCCGTCCATCCATCTTTCATCCATTTATCCATCCATCATCCATCCATTCATCCGTCATCCTTCATCTACCTTGTTTTCTTTCTCCCTTCCTTGATTCCTCCCTCCCTCCTTCCTCTTTTTCTTCCTTCTTTCCTTTTTTCTATCATCTGTATCTATCTGTCTACCTATCTGTCATCTGCCTCCCACCCACCTACCTACTTATCTATGTGTACCTGTTGAATTATCTGTCTCCTAACATATTCTGTCACAAAAATATGGTATAATATACCATAAATTGCTTCACTTGCTATACGTACATTGAGAGTTTCTTTTTGTGTTACTAACATTTTTCTACCATATCATTTTTAATAATGGCATAGTATTCCATTGTATGGTTCACCATAACTTATTTAATTAATTCCCTGTTATTGGGCATTGAGATTATTTCCCAAAAATTTGAAATGACAAATAACATTACAACAAACCTACTTGCAGTTAAATCCATGATTTAAAAAATGTTAGCTTTTTATTATGAAAAGTTTCAAACATATACAATCAACTCAGAATAATCCTGTTTCTTCTCTAACATGGTTGATGAACTACAGCCTGTGGGCCAAATCCAGTGACCAAACTGCAGTGTGTTTCAGCAGCCGCCTCGGACAGAGATGGAATTTCCAAAATGGCGGTGGTGGGAGGGGCCTGGGCAAGGCAGATGTGGTGAGGTGAGGGGAGATCACTCCACGGGCCGCACGCATCTGTTTTCTCTTTGTTTTAAAATTTTACCTTGAAAATGTTTCTATTTTTAAAAACTGTTGCCAAATAATAGGAGCATGAAATAACCATATGTAAAAGAATGAAGTGGACCCCTACCTCACACCATATAAAAATACAAAAATTAACCCAAAATGGATCAAAGACCTAAGTATAAGAGTTGAAACTGCACAAGTCTTAGGTGATAAAAGACAACATATAGTCAAATCTTCATGACCTTGGATCTGGTAATAGTTTCTTAGACGTGACGCTGAAAGTACAAACCACAAAAGAAAAAATGGATAAATTGGTCTTCATCAAGATGAAAAACCCTTATACCTTGTGATGGGAATGTAAAATGGGGCAGCTACTGTGGAAAACAGTTCAGCTGTTCCTCAAAAAGTTAAACGTAGATACTGTATGATCCAGCAATTTCACTCCTGCGTATGTACCCCAAAGAACTGAAAACAGGTTCATAAAAAAAAAAAGTTCGTTGCACCATTGTTCACAAGAGCAAAAAGGTGAAAAAAAACCCAAGTGTCCATCAACAGATGAATGGATACGCATAATGCAATATATCCACACAACGGCATATTAGTCAGCCATGAAAAGAAATGAAGTACTGATACCTCCTACAGCATGGATGAACCTTGAAGGTATGGTGCCGGGTGAAGGAAGGCAGACAGGAAAGGCCACATATGGTGAGATTCCGTTTATATGAAATGTCCCCCCACGGCAGGCAAGTGCCTGTACTCTCTGCACCCCCAGACCCCCCTTGCCATGCTGGCAGAGAGGGAGGAGGGGTCTCTAGGTGCCCGTTCATCGGTGAATGGATGTACCATGGCTTCCTCTGGACCCAGACTGTGGTGTCCCACTGCAAGACCCCCAGGCCCCTTATGAGGAGCTGGCAGTCAACCCTCGGGCTGGTTAAGGGTGTGTTCTCCACAGGAAAGCCGGGAAGACATCTTCTCGGGAAATTGCCCGATTCCGGGGCAGCTGTTGTTCTGGAAAATTACTGAACTGCATATAAACTGCATCTCTAAGTCCCCAAATGTGCCATCTCAACGCCCACCAGCAGCCCCGTGTGAAAGGGCAAAGAGGGGAAGAGCGAGGGCTAATCCCCAGAGTCGAAGCGGCTCACCCCCCCCCGTCAGCTTCCCCCTGGGTCTCCCCGGGAGCTCAGCTGCAACTTCCCATGGTTTGTCTGAGACAAGTGGGAGACTCATCTTGTTTTGCTTCACGTTGTCAGGTGTTCTTTTTAAACGGCTGCCCAGTGCCCATGAGACGGGACAAGAGATCCATGTTGAACAACAGTGAGGGCGGATCTGGCCTCGGGATGCCACACTGGGGATCGAAGCTTTGATTTGGGCACGCTGGGCACAGGGAACAAAGACATTCCCCCCCACCTGCCCCAGCTCTGCCCAGCTGCACTTTCTCTGAAGCTGAGTATTTCTCTGCTGGCAAAAGGGGGCTGGCAGCGCCCCTGGGGCTGAGCTGTTGTGTGCTACCCAGGCGGGGCGCCTCTCCCTCCTTCTCTGGCACGGGCCACTGGAAACCCGCCAGCTTGGACTCGGAGACGTGCCCCCGACAGACAACATAATAGAATGTAAATCAGACCCTCACGGAGGCCGGCTGTGACTTAGGCTGAGTTTGGGGGGGTTGGCGAGTCACAAACACACAGAAAACGTCTGTAAACTTCTTCTAGTTGGAATCAAAAGTGGGGATTTATTTGGATTACCCCTCCCAAGGGGAATGCAAAGTTATTTTTAAAGGCTCAAGTGGAAAAGTCTTCCTGCAGCTGTGAAAATACTCCCGGGGTCAGGGCGCCTCTCGGCCTGGGCGTGAAGCCTCTGCTAACACTAGCGGAAACAAGCGTGGTCTCGGCCCAGGAGCAGACGCCGTGGCTGCAGAGCTTGGGAAGGAGGTCCGCTGTCCCATCTTTGTTGAGAGGAATAAAGGTAGAAAGTGACAGAGAGGCCAAAAACATGGAAAGGCTCTTCCATCTGTCAGCGGATTTTTCAATGCCTGGGTGGTGCTACAGTTAAGCATGCGGCTGCTAACTGAAAGGTGGGTGGTTTGAAATCACCCAGCAGCTCCTCGGGAGGAAGTCCTGGCAATCTGCTCCCGTAAAGATTCCAGTCGAGGGAACTCTGTGGGGCAGTTCTACTCTGTCACGTGGTGTTGCTATGAGTCAGAATCGACAGGATGGCACCACCACCACCGAAGGCCTAATCCGAAAGCATGTTCTCTTTTCCTTTTTCATTTTTGTAAACATCTGGTGCAATTGCATCCGCAGCGGGCAGCTGCAGTTATTGGTCCTAACCCCCATCGGAAGGGAAAATAGATTATTTTGTTTTAAACATTTAGAGTGAGGCCCATGGGAGCACGTGCCTTTATCAGAAACTTGGACACACATTATCTGGGCCTGCGAAGGAATATGTGAAATCCAAAGGAGCCCTTTGATCACTGTACTTCAGTTTGGAACATCTGGAAGGTTCCATTGCCTACGGTTTGTAAACTATAAACTGTCATTACAAAGTGCCTCATGATAGCTTCAGTGAGTGCCTCAGAATAACATTTAAGGAGTGCCTGAAATTCTATCTGTTATCTAGGGCTGCTGTAACAGAAATACCACAAATGGGTGGTTTCAACAAACAAAAATTTATTTTCTCACAGTTTAGCAGGCTAGAGGTCCACATTCAGAGCGCTGGCTCTAGGGGAAGGCTTTCTCTCTCTGTCAGCTCTGGAGGAAGGTCCTTGTCTCTTCAGCTTTTGCTTCCTGGTTCCTTGGAGAGTTCTAGGTGTCTTTTATATCTCAAAAGAGATTCACTCAAAATACAACCTACACTAATCCTGCCTCATTAACATAACAAAGACAATTCCCAAATGGGATTATAACTACAGGCATAGAGGTTAGGATTTACAACACATATTTTTGAGGGACATAATTCAGTCCATAACATACCACTATTTGGCCCCCCAAAATTCATGTCCTTGCTACATGCAGAACACATTCACCCATCACATCATCCCAAAGGTCTTAAATCAACTCCAAGATCAAAATCTCGACTTCTGAATCATCTGAATCAAATATGGGTGAGACTCTAGGCACATTCCATCCTGGGGCAAAACTCCTGTTCATCTGTGAACTTGTAAAATCTAGAATACAAGTTATCTGTTTCCAAAGTACAGTGGTAGAACAGGCACAAGGTAGACATTCTATTACAAATGGGAGAAATTGGAGGGAAAGAAGGGATAACAGGCACCAAGCAAGTCCAAAACCCAGCAGAACAAATTACTTTAACTCTCAAAGCCTGAAATAATCCTGTCTTCTCTGACACCATCTAGGCAATAGCCCTGCCTTCCAGGCTCTGAGTGTTGGCCATGCCCTCTTGATTCCGGGTGGAGGTCCTTGTCCCTGGGATTCAGCTCCACCTTCCAGGCCCTCTAGGATGGCAACTCTACTCTCTTGGCTTTAGGCAGTCCCATTCTCCTAGTCTATCTGAGTGGCAGGCCCGGCAGGCCCCCTTCTTCTGCCCCTTGAGCATGGTAGCCCTGCACCCTCAGCTTTGGGCAGTGGCCCCATTCCCCTGGCACACCTTAATGGCAACCCCACATTCCAGAACCGAGTTGGTGAAGCTCTGACTCTTTGAAACCTAGGAAGCTGTGGCTCCACCCTTTGAGATCCAGAAGATTGTGGCCCCACCCTTTGCGACCAAAAATGTCCTGCTTCCTGTCCTCCTTCCAACAGTTCTGCTGGTCTCTGAGCTGCTCCAGGGATAGTCCTTTTCTTTTCTTAAAGGACAACAGATGTAGCTCCTTTGGCCTATTTCCTCCCTCTGGAATTCCAAGAGGCCTGCAGTGTTCTTTCCTTTAGTTCTTTCTCTTTCCTCTTCCATATAAGATGGTAGGTTTTCTGCTGTGGTCGTTGGTTAGATCCATTATTCACAGGCCTAACCTCTTTAAGACTGTGTAGCCATGTCCTTGGTGAACATTCTAGGACATGAGTCCTTAGTTTGTACAATAGAATTTTCCAAATCTTTCAGTTCTGTTTCATTTTGCACAGTTCATTTTTAAGTCCATTTCTTTCCTCTCACATTTTACTATAAGCAGCAGGGAGAAACCATGCAGCCTCTTTAAGATCTTGCTTAGAAATCTCATCAGCCAGATACCCAAGTTTATCACATACCTTCCACCAAACATTGAACATAATTCAGACAAGTTCTTTGCCACTGCATAAAAAGTATCACCTTTCTCCATTGTCCAATCACATGTTCATCATTTTCTTCTATAGCCTCACCAGAAGCGCATTGAACATCCACATTTCTAGCAGCAATATTCTGTTGCTGGTGCCATATGCATTCTCTAAGATGATAGAGACTTTCCCTATAGCTCTCCTCACTTCCTTCTGAGACCTTACCAGAATTGCCTTTGAGCTCCAGAATTCTACTAATAGTCTCTTCAAAGCAATCTAGGCTTTTTTATATAAGGAATAAGGAAGACCAAAGAGGAATTGATGCATTTGAATTATGGTGTTGGCGAAGAATATTGAGTATACCACGGACTTCCAAAAGAATGAACAAATCTGTCTTGGAAAAGTACAACCAGAATGCTCCTTAGAAATGAGGATGGTGAGACTTTGTCTCACATAGTTTGGACATGTTATCAGGAGGGGCCAATCCCTGGAGAAGGACATCATGCTTGGTAAAGCAGAGGGTCAGTGAAAAAGAGGAAGACCCTCAAGGGGATGGATTGACACAGTGGCTGCAACAGTGGGCTCACACATAGCAATGATTGTGAGGATGGCACAGCCTGGGCAGCATTTTGTTCTGTTGTACATAGGGTCGCTATGAGTCAGAACTGACTCAAGGAAACCTACCATCAACAACGTAATTTGCAGAAAGTGCTGGGTGGTGCAAACAGTTTGTATTCGACCACTAACCAAAAGGTTGAGAGTTTCAACGCAACAAGTGGTGCCTTGGAAGAAAAGCCTTGTGATATGCTTCCATAGAGATTATATCGAAGAAAACCCTATGGAGCAGTTCTACTGTAACACATGGGGTCACCATGAGTCAGAATGGACTTGATGGATATGGGTTTTATAATTTGCACAATATTTATGCATTTTCTCCTTCAGTATCCCCACGGTCCTGAAGGGAGGGTTGTAGCCAGATTATCCTGTTTTTACATGAAGGCACTGCCCCAGACCACTCACCTCTGCAGTGAGATTACCCCTAGAGATAGGGTCCTGCTGCAGTAACAAGGAAAGCCTAGAAAGAGGATTTGAATCTTTTCCCAGCCCTGAGTGTTAAAATGTAGGTCTGTAACATTTTGTGTGTTTCTGTGATCATTTTCACTCACACTCGGGCAAAGATGATCCTTTTTGCTGATTTTCTTCAGCCAGTTGCAGTCATAGGCTCTCTTCTCTCCATTGCCCAGAGGGAACACAATCTCCTTGAATGAGTGGATAACTGAGAAGTTATTAGAAGACTAATCGCTACTGAAAATCACACAGTGTACCCCTGCCCCCTGACATCACACAGTGTACCCCTGCCCTCTGAACGTCACACAGTGCACCCGACCTCTGAACATCACACAGTGCACCCCTACCCCCTGACATCGCAGTGCACGCCCACCCCCCCAAAACAAACCAACTTTTGATGAATCATTATTTGGAATATCTGAGTGTCTTAGTTACCTAGTGCTGCTATAACAGAAATACCATCAGTGGATGACTTTGTCAAACAGAAGTTTTATTCTCTCACAGTCCAGGAGGCTACAAGTCCAAATTCAGGGTACCAGCTCCAGGGGAAATCTTTCCCTCTCTGTCAGTTTTGAGGAACATCCTTGTCATCAATTTTCCCCGGTCTAGGAGCTTCTCAGCATAGGAACCCTGGGTCCAAAGGACGCACTGTGCTCCTGACGCTGCTTTCTTGGTGATATGAGGTCCCACTGTCTCTCTGCTTGCTTCTCTTTTATACCTCAAACGAGATTGACTCAAGATATAATCTAATCTTGTAGATAGAGTCCTGCCTCATTAACATAACTGCCTCTAATCCTGCTTCATTAACATCATGTTGTCGCTGTTGCTATAGGTGCTGTGGAGTTGGTTACCACCTCTTAGCAACCCCGTGTACAACACACTGCCCAGTCCTGCTCCATTCTCATGAGTGTTATTATGCTTGAGCACTTTGTTGCAGCCACTGTGTCAATCCATGTCATTGAGGGTCTTCTTTTTTGCTGACCCTCTATTTTACCAAGCAAGACGTCCTTCTCTAGGGACTGATCCCTCCTGATAACATGTAAAAGTATGTAAGACGTAGTCTCACCACCCTTGCTTCTGAGGAGCATTCTGGCTGTACTTCTTCCAAGACAGATTTGTTCATTCTTCTGGCAGGCGAAGGTATACTCAATATTCTTCGCCAACGCCACAGTGCAAATGCGTCAATTTTCCCTTGGTCTTCCTTTTTCATTACCCAACTTCCGCATGCGTGTGCAGTGATTGAAAAGACTGTGATTTGGGTCAGATGCCTTCGTCATCAAAGTGACATCTTTTCTTCTTAAAAGTTTAAAGAAGTCTTCTGCAGCAGGTTTGCCAAATGCAAAACATTTTCTTGTTTGATTTCTTGACTGCTGCTTCCATGGACATTGATTGTTGATCCAAGAAGAATGAAATAATCGAAAACATCAATTTCTTCTCCACCTAAGTAAATAGGGTGATAAAAATTGGGAAGAAAAGGTCTTTGGGGGAACTATGAGTTAACCCTCCAACACTGCATTCCCAGAGTAAATTCATTCCTCTCTATATAAAGATTATTAAAAAAGAAAAAGACCCTTAACAAGATGGATTGACACAGTGGCTGCAAAAATGATCTCAAGCATAACAATGATTGTGAGGATGGCACAGAACAGGACAGTACATGGGGTCGCTATGAGCCAGAATTGACTTGATGGCACCTAACAAGAACCATATACAAAGATAACTAGCCTAGAAAATGTAAACAATCCCTTTAAAATGTGACCTTGAGTTTTTGCAGTAAAAGAGAGCTCCAAGAATTGCTTGTCAAACCTTGAGCCAGTCTGTGTCCGCATCCGCCCATCCCTACTCCACTGCTTGCTCTCATCACTCCTATGCTGGTGGGGTGGGGTGACCGGGTCCCCATCACTAACGTCCTTTGCCTGGTTTTCCAGGCTCTGAGATTTCTCTCCCTTTTTCACTTCCTATTTCCCTAACCAAAGCCTTTAGTCCAGGTACTCTCCACCTAGGGCCCACCTCGGTTCTTCTTCCGGGTAGCTCTCTTGGTCTGGAGGTCTCTTTTTTGGTCTCTGGTCCCGCCCAAGTGACAGCTCTTCCAGAAACTGCCTTCATTTGCTCCCTCCCTGGGCAGCCTCTGGCCACTCATCTGCACTTACAGTCTGCACCTCCTGCTGACCTCTAGGTTCGACACCCATCGCTGCTCCTTAAGTCATGTCACATGGGGAGCCCGTCTCCCCAACTAGGCCGTAGACGCTGGACACCTTGGGCAGCATGCTGTTCCTTCTTGTGCTACTCACCTGAGTACTGGGTACATCGAGGCTGCCCAGCACACCTTGGAGTTGGATCCAGGGCTAGGCTTCTGTGTTTCCCTCAGACAGAGTGATGCTCCAAGAGCAGAAATCACTTCATCACCACCTACCTTGGGTCTTTGCTACACATTTGTGTCTCTCCTTCCCACCACTGTCTGGCCCATCAGCCATTCGAGAAAGTTCATGGTGGAGTCAATGACTTACCACATCAGGAAATACTGGTTAGCACACTGTTATGGGATTGAATTGTGTCCCCTAAAAATGTATGTCAGCTTAGCTAGGCCATGATTCCCAGTATTGTGTGATTGTCCACCATTTTGTCATCTGATGTGATTTTCCTATGTGTTGTAAATTCTACCTCTATGATGTTAATGAGGCCGGATTAGAGGCAGTTACGTTAATGAGGCAGGATTCAGTCTACAAGCTTAGGTTGTATCTTGAGTCAATCTTTTTTGAGATATAAAAGAGAGAAGCAAGCAGAGAGATGAGAGGGGGATGGAAGGGGGACCTCATTACCACCAAGCAAGAAGAGCCAGGAGCAGGTGTTCTTTGGACTCCGGGTCTCTGCACTGAAAAGCTCCTAGACCAGGGAAGATTGATGACAAGGACCTTCCCCCAGAGCCAACAGAGACTGAAAGCCTTCCCCTGGAGCTGGCACCCTGAATTCGGACTTCTAGCCTCCTAGACTGTGAGAGAGTAAGTTTCTCTTTGTTAAAACCATTCACTTGTATTTCTGTTATAGCAGCACTAGATAACTAAGACACACACTAATCCCTTATCCTCTGTGATAATTTTTAGCATACTAATCCCTCATCCACTGTGATACTTACTGGTTAATGCGCTAATCCTTCATCTTGTGGATGTCTGACTTGCTCTTGTTTCATTCATGGAGGTAAATGTCGTGAGCCTTGGAGACAGGTGGGTTGGGTTCTAGTCCTGGCTTCTCCACTGACTAGCTGTGTGTCTAAACCTTTTCTTATTGTGATAAACCACCCGCTTAGAGAACAATGAATAAAGCATAAAAGTCCAGCATAATGGGTTATGTGGTGTGAACCATCCAGGTCAAGACAAGCAAAAGAGCCAAGCCCCAGGAGCCCCAGGTACTTGTTCTTCAAATGTATAAATTACAAGTAAGGGCGAGGGAGTCTGAGAGCTTCTCCTTGCTGTGCTGTGGCAAGAAAGCTTGTTTCAGGGGATGCTGGTTCAAGGAGCATTGCCTCAGTTTTCTCATCCATCGGGCGGAGCCCACAGAAATTACTGCTGCTTCTTCCTTGAGTTTTTTGGCCAGGTCACTTAAAGGAACAGAATTAAAGGATGCCAGTGCCAGGAGCCCAGACTCGCTTATAGACCGAAAGAGCAGAGAGACATAGCTCTAGATCCCATTCTCTGGCCAGGAGCCTCCCGCTTTCTTGTTTTGGGAGTGCTGATTTCTCTGTCCTTGAAGGCTGCTGGTGTTTGGTAACATGCAGGCCTCTGGCTTTGTGAAATCAAACCTGAATCCCCAGGTTAACAAAGTGACTCATATATGGGCTTAACAACTACTTTGTTCCAGGGAGAAAATAATTTCTGCTGAGTGGTACTCTATTTATACATGATTACGCCTCTTTGCAGAAAGGATTATGTTTCTTTATTTCCCACCGATGCTGATGCTTTAACGACATTTGAAGAGAGAAACGTTAAGTTGGGGTGGGAAAGAAGAAGACGGGCCTCTTGGCTAACCTTGGAGGCAGCCCCTAGGCTTGGCTCCTTTTCTGGAATGGCTGGTGCTTGGCGTTGTGAAACATAACTTACCGGCACCTATGCTTTGCCTGTTGTGCACAGCAGCCTTCTTTTGCCCTCTTGCCAATCCGAGCATGTTGCAATGAGGGCTTAACTTGGCTTCGCTGCTGTGTGCTCCCTTCCAGCTGAAAGCATTCTGGGCCCGAGAAGGTTGGTATTTGCATAGCAATTAGTTTGTATTCCTACAAAAAATTTTCACAGATTCAAGTTCTTCATAGAGAGCATGAACCAGAGGGTAAACTGAACCATGCATTAAAGGGCCCGTGTCAGGCTATTCTTCAAGCCATTTTGATGGTTTTGAACCATCATTATTTGTAATATTCTCTGAAAAGCCAGAAAATAATTGTTTTCCCCCTACTGATCTGTTCTTCTCCTCTTAGCCAATATTGATTCTGTCCCCCCTTCACACTCTGTGCTGAATGGAACTGAAATTAACAGGGCTGCTTTTGTCTAATACAATGAACACAGACTTGTGTTTGGAGACTTCTCGTCCTGCTGGAACATCTGTGCGAGGCCCAGATGGCACTGCACTCTGGAGACAGGGTCTGCGAGCTGAACGCTTCTGCCGGGTCAGCAGCGAGGTTGAAGATGCTACGTTGTCATAGGTCCTACCAAAATAGCAACTTGGGAAAACTCCTGGGCAACAGAGGTTTTGTTTCGTTTTTTCTTTTTAATGTGCTGAGAATGTGGGGTTTCCCCCATCAGATAAGTTGAGAAAAATCCAGTTTATAATCAGGAAGTCTGCTCAGAAGTACAGCTATAACTTTCTAGATGTCTAACACACACCGATGTAGCTTATGTAAGAAGACAGCGGGTACTGATATTTTCTAGCTATATGGTAAAGAACAGTTGCCATTAAGTTGATTCCAACTCATAGTGACCCATGTGTGTCGGAATAGAACTGTGAAAAGGTTGGAGGTTGGAGTCCATCCAGAGGCACCTCGAAAGAAAGGCCTGGTGATCTGCTTTCAAAAAATCAGCCATTGAAAAGCCTATGGAGCACAGTTACTAATGGATTACATACAAAATATACAATGAATCCTTAAAACTCCGTAAGAAAACAAGCAACCCAATTAAAAAGGGGAGAAAAGAGCTGAACAGACTCCTCCCAAAGAAGATTTCTTGTTGTCAGGTGCTTTTGAGTTTATTTTTGACGCACAGTGACCTGATGTGACCGAGTAGAACTGCACCATGGAGTTTGCTAGGCTGTAATCTTTATGGGAACAGATGGCCTGGTCTTTCTCCCACGGAGCAACTGGGTGGGCTCGAACCACCAACCTTTCGGTTAGCAGCCAATTGCTTAACCATCGTGCCACCAGGGCTCCTTAAAGAAGATATTTTTTAGTGTTCATTATTATTGCCTTTTATTATAAGTATCTTTATAAATGCAAACTTTCTTCGTCTTTGGAGATTGGCATGAGAATGATAACATCAGCAAATTACGTGCTGTGACATCGTATGTAGTACATTTTACTAATGATAAGATGTACCAAAAAAAAAAAAAAAAAGGACGGTAGTAAGTGAAGTTCGTCGTAACTGGAATGTGTTGTAAGTACGGATGGCAAATAAGCATATGAAAAGATTCTGAACATCATATGTCATTAGAGAATTGTAAATTGAAACAACACTGAGACACCCCTACACTACAATCAGAATGGCTAAAGTACAAAACCCTGATAGCACGAAACGCTGGTGAGGATGAGGAGCCACAGGAACGCCCATCCACGGCTGATGGAGCGCACGTGGTGCAATCACTGCAGGACACAGCTTGGTGTTTCTTAAAGCTCACCCAGTTGTTGTTAGTTGCTGTTTCCTCGGCCCTGGCTTGTGGCGACCTTACGTCTAACAGAATGGAACGTTGCCCAGCCCTGCACCATCTTCATGATCACTGATATTCCTGAGGCCATTGTTGGTGCCTATTGTGTCAATCTATCTCATTGAGAGCTTCCCTCATTTGCGCTGACCCTCTACCAAACACGATGTCCTTTTCTAGTGACTGGTGTTTCCTGATGATGTGTCCAAAGTAAGCAAGACAAAGTCTCACCATCTTTGCTTCTAAAGAACCTTCCAGTTTTATTTCTTCCAAGACAGATTTGTTCACTCTGGCAGTCCATGGTATATTCAATATTCTTCGCCAACACCACAATTCAAATGCATCAATTCTTTTTTGGTCTTCCTTGTTAATTGTCCAGCTTTCGCATGCGTACAAGGCGATTGAAAACACCATGGCTTGGGTCAGGCACATCTTAGTCTTCAAAGTGACATCTTTGCTTTTTAAAACTTTAAAGAGGTCTTTTACAACAGATTTGCCTGATGCAATGCGTTGTTTGATTTCTTGACTGCTGCTTCTGTGGGCGTTGGTTGTTGATCCAAGTAGAATGAAATCATGGGCAACATCAGTTTTCTCTCCGTTTATCATGACTTTTTTATGGTCCAGTTGTGAGAATCTTATCAAAATGCAGATTCTGATGCTGTAAGTCTGGGCTAGGCCCGAGAATCTGCATTTCTAATGAACTTGCAGGTGTTGCCCACGTGCTGGTGCTTGGACCATACTTTGAGCATTGGAACTTCCAGAACTTTCTCTTGAGGATGGTGGCAGCAGCCAGGGCAGCTTGGCCTGGGCTCTGGAGGCAGGAGTGGTGGTTCTATGGGCGGTGTCCCGAGTCCAGCCTCAGTGATGGCAGAGCCTAGCCGGTGTCTGTGCCTGGGGTGGCTCCGAGTGGAAAGTCATGACCATCCCGCTGTGCAGCTTCTGGGCCTGGGAACTTGGGTACGTAATCCACCAGTTACAACAAGAAATTTAAAGGGAACCATAGAAAGTCAGATGGTCAAACGTTATAATAAAAACATGTAAAGTATTCTGTTTATTTATTTTTAAGCAATTGCTTTGAATTCTAGTTTGGGAAAGAGCATTTCTGTTCGATGGGTAACAGTTTACATATGTAATAGTTCTAGTCAGGGGCTGCAGTGCCACAGAGCGTCCCAGAGTAGTGCAGTGGATGCAAGATAAAGTCGAAGCATCTGGGTCACTGGGCTGGCTCGGCAAACTCTGTTCAGCCAGGCCACGGCTGGCCACGGGGACCCCGGCATGGAAAAGAGGAGCCAGCAGACGTGTCTTGCTCGAGGGTCACTCATGGAAGCTGGCCAGTGATTGCACACTTACCATGACCATGGAGAGCCATCCTATCTGACGAAACATGGAGACTTGGTCACCCAGCATATCTTGGGTATGCTTAGACTTTTGGTGGTTTCTACCAATCCCAAGCCACCACTGCAGATATTGTACAGCATGTGTGCAGGTTATAAAAGCAGTTTTAAGAGAGGAGTTCCAAAGGAGCTTTATGAAGAGACAGCGCCACATAAATAATCCTCTTCCTTCCCAAGGCCACGGCACCCCCGGGTGACAATGCACGTTTGACAGGAACAGCCAGCGCTCACCACTCTTTTCTTGAGCGCTGTGTGCTGCGGTGGAGTCTCTGGGTGGTGCAGACAGTTAACGTGCTCAGCTGCTAACTGAAAGGTTGGCAGTTACAGTGCACCCAGAGGTGCCTCGGAAGAAAGGCCTGGTGATCTACATCCAAAAAATTGGCCTTTGAAAACCCCGTGGAGCACAGTTCTGCTCTGACACACATGCGGGCGTCATGAGTAGGAAGTGGTATGTGCTGGGCTGTGTGAAATCTAATCCACACGGCAAACTCGTTGAAGTAGGTACTCACACCTGCCATTGTCATCCAGATACTTGGAATTTGCACATTTGTTTGTATATCTTTCCTATTTTTTCGATGACAGAAACTGTGGCGTTTCTCTGGAAATTTGATTATTATCCTTGTCTTCTCAAAGGCGTCCGCAGCTGAGATTATTTCAGTCAACGTCATTGATGTTGGCATAATAACGGAAACATCTCTGTAATTTTGGAAATTACTCCGCATCTGCAGAAATAACAGTAGGTAATTTAAGCGAGCTCCAGTGTGCCTTCCTCCAGGCCCCTGTGGGCCTCGGGTATCACTCCTGTCCCAGCAACTGGAGAGAATAATCGCGAGATGATTATCCCCAAAGCCTGGGGAGACACCGGGGAGTATCGATCCTTCCGTTCCTTGAATTTACGAGCTGCTTTTAATCGGAGCAAACAGAAGACAATGAGAAGCACAAGCCAGCTTCCCAGGTTAACAAGACCGAGGCACACGCTTCCTTTTGCGGAGTTTTTATTGCTCGAGCAAAGGTCACGTTCAGTCCTTGGAATCAAGTGTGTTCTGCCGCCAGGGACTCATCGATAACAGGAACATCCTCCCATTTCCTGGCAAAGTTGCCGAATGATACAAATCACTCCTAGCGGCCGTCTGCAAGATGTTTCCCCAATTTATTTCTGTTCTGACAGGAGTGCTTTTTAGGGTGAGTCTCCAAACTCCCCACCAAGAAAACGGAGGTGCTGGATGCCCGCTCACGGAAATGAGGGTCTAGACCATCAGTGTGGAGCCACCCCATTGGGAAAGGCCAGCTGCAGGATCAGCAGCTTCTTGAAGGAAGAAGGGTTATTCTGCGCCATTCTGGGAATCCAGGAGAACGTCCCCTCTACCGTGGAATTTTATAGATTTCCACCGATTCTCTCCATACGTTGAGTACCAAAGACCCGAGAAGCGTCCCTCTGGGCCTTGCTGGAGGTGGAAGAGAGGATGAAAGCACGCAGGTTGTAGGGCTCCACCCTAACAGCGCCTGCCCTGGCCGGGTGACGACCCCCTGGGCCCGTGGGGTCCTGAAGGGCGGCAGTACCTGAGGCTGCCCCGGGCCTGCCCGGCAGGTCTTAATGACGTGTCCTGGACTTGGCCAACTTCCTGTTGGGATGTTTTGACAGTAGCTGAGCCCACTCCCCACAGGCGTCCCTCCAGGCCTTCACCTTGAGCAGGCGGGTGGGGAGGGGGTGGATCTGGAAAGCCTGAGCTTTGCCGTGAGAGCCTCAGGCTGTCAGCCAGGAGAAGGAAGCTGGGCCCTGGCTCTTGTCCTGAAATACTGGGGTGGGGGGCGCTGTGGAGGAGGGCAGGACCTGGGCCGCTTCCGCAGCGTCCTGCAGGGAGGGGAGCCTCCAGGGGCCCTCCCTATAGCCCAGCTCCTGCCAGAGGGGGTGCTTCTGCCACTCGACGGCTTCCAGCCAAGGGGGCGGCCACGCTGAGGCCACCTTGGTTTCGAGAAGAAAAAGGAAGCTGGCAGCCCAGACGGGAAAAGCCCTAGGCAGCTGTGGACACTGGTTCCGGAGTGCACTGGGCCACTGCCTGCCTGTCTGTCTGGTTCTGGCCCAGAGAGCTCCAGAATCAGAGACCCTCGTCTGTGTGAAGTGGAACATTGTCGTCTTCTTTCTGGGTTCCCCTTGCCAGGGCACAGCTTTCCACCTTCCACCATGCCCCCAGCTTCACTAGCCACTGAGGGAATTGGGGCCAAGAGGGGCCAGGGTAAGTGGGCTTCACCAAGTCCCACTGAGGGGAAGCAACAACAGCTCGCCCCCGCCCACGTGACACTCTTTGGACACCACTCCTGCATGTGGTTGATGCAGCACCCCCATGTGGGAGGCCGAGCCCAGTGAGGAAACTGAGGCACGGCAGGTGGGTACTTTCTGCAAGGTCGTATGACGGGCAGTGGTGGGCTGGGCTGAGGACCGGGTTTTCTAGTGCTGCTCCTGTGCTCCATCAACACGTACATCTCAGAGCGGGATGGCCCCACCGGAAAGGGCTGGACCCTACATGGAAGGACCTTGGGTGGCACAACTGTTTGTGCTTGACTACTAACAGAAAGGTTGGCGGTTCGATCCCACCCAGTGGTGCTGTGCAAGAAAGGCCTGGCAATCTGCTTCTGTAAAGATTACAGTCAAGAAGACCCTACAGGGCAGTTCTACTCTAACACATGAGGTTGCCATGAGTTTAGACGGATATGGGGTTTTGGGTTTTGACCCTTATGTGGGGCTGAGGACCAGGCCTGTCACTGTGGAGTGAATGGCAATGCCACCATCACCAGGGTCTGGGGCAAGATGGCGGAGGTCTGCCAGAGCACCCCCGAGGGCTCCCCTCACCCTCCAGAAAGCACCTCGTCCCTCCCTGTGCAGGCTGCTTTCGGAAACCCAAAACGTGGGCCCCCCGGCCTCCCCCGGGACTCCTGGTGTCTCTGAGCTGAAGTTCACGAGGGTGTAATTCACCTCCCACAACTTGTGTCGCTCCTGACAGCAGACTTACAACCTGGGTTCTCTTCATTCAGCCTCGGCCCACGGACTCGGGTGACAAGGAAAGCTGCTAGAAAGCATGCCAGTGGTGGCTTGGGGCCTCTTGTCCAGATGGGCTTGTCCGGCCAGAGATGACCGGGTGCCTTCTGTGCCACCCTCTGCCCAGTCTGGGGGGTGGGCCATGGGGTCCTCCATCCGCTGGCCCATCCCCGGGCCCCCTCACCATGACACTGCCGGGGTTGCCATGGGCACGGCCCCCCAGGAGCTGTGAACAACAGCCGCGACGTGGGGGGCTGCTGACGCTCCAAGCTCCAAGATGCTTATTACGCTGTGTGTTTTGTTTTAAATTACCTTCCACTGCGAGAGGGTGTTTTATCCCCGCTCTAAGTACTGTTGACAGATGTGTTAATTCATGTATTTAAACAGATATTTAGCAACCGGCAGAAGATCCAGCTAAAAATAGGTCGCTCACTAAATAGGCCTTTGCCCAGGGCTGCCGCTCAGGCTGGTTGCACAGAGCTCCGACATCTTCCACAGGAGGCTGCTTTGGCGGGAAGAGGGGCCCCGTCTCTCTGCGGCTTTACAAAGCAAGAGTCTGGACGAGTGGTCTCAAAAGCGCCCCTTGAGTCAATCCCTCTGCTGCCCAGGACATGTGGAGGCTCCAGAAAAGTGGGCTGGGGTGGGGTGAGGGGTGGTGACCCCACTGGTCAGCAGGGCTGGTCAGGGCAGGGGTGAGGTGGAGGCGACCAGTGGGAATCTTTCTTCCAGGCTCCGCGTCCATGCTGCTGGCTAAGAGGGTGCTCTTGGCTTCTTGTGGAGGGATGTGCGGGCCTGGCTGTGTCCCGTGGGAGGAGAGGGTGTGTGGGGGACCTGGCTGTGTCCCAGCGGAGGAGAAGGTGTGTCGGGGGCCTGGCTGTGTCCTGGGGGAGGAGAGGGTGTGGGGGGCCTGACTATGTCCTGGGAGAGGAAAGAGTGTGGGGGCCCCTGGAGGCTCATCAAGGGTGCAGCTCTCCAGGGGGAGCAATGGGCTCCCTGGGGTGCAGGTGCAGAAAGAACTGGCCCTCTAGACCCCTTGCTCCCGGGATGGAGAAAGCACTGGGCTCTGATGCCACCACTCCATGCTGGTGACCTCCTGAAGGTGAGGCTCTGCTTGGCAAAGCTTGGCAGAGCTTAGCAGAGGCAGGAAAGTGGGGCTGCAGAGAACTGGGTCTTGGTGCCGGTTGGTCCTGTCCAGCTTCTTGCAAGCTGTGTGACCTGGGGGCAGGCTCGCTTTCCCTCTCTGCACCTCACAGAGGGTCTGCATGTGTGACCGCATGGAAGATGGCAGAGCAGGGCCTGGTGCCTGGCTAGCATCACTCAGGGGCTGGATACTGCTCATATCAATGAGCCAAGTATGAGTGTGCTCTGTGGACTCCAGCCAACGAGACACCGGAACCTGGACCCAGGGTGGCCTCAGCTTTCTCCAGACTCAGGACCACCATGCTCATCTAGCGATGCCACCTCAGAATCCTTCTTAACACAAAGCTGCAGACAGCCCCTTCCACTCTATTAGAACAGGCAAACAACGTGAAACCGATCAGCCCTCTTGGTAGAGACGGAGTGTAGGGGTGGTCCATACTCCCAAAATCAGCCGGGAGGCTCGCTGGAGCGTCTTCAGTCCTCGGGAAGGGTGTTGGGGTTGAATAAGTGGGCAGTAGCACCCCGCCGGTTTCAAGAGATCAGTTTCATGGTTGTTGTTAGGTGCTGTGAAACCCTGCCCGGTCCTGCCCATCCTCGTGATCGTCATTAAGCTTGAGCCCATTGTTGCAGCCACTGTGTCAATCCATCTCGTTGAAGGTCTTCCTCTTTTTCAGTGACCCTCTATCAAGCATGATATCCTTCTCCAGGAACTGGTCTCTCCCGATAACATGTACTAAGTATGCGAGACATAGTCTTGACATCCTCACTTCCAAGGAGCATTCTGGTTGTACATCTTCCAAGATAGATTTGTTGGTTCTTCTGTAGTCCATGGTATCTTCAATATTCTTCACCAACACCATAATTCAAAGGTGTCAGTTCTTCAGTTTTCATTTTTCATCATCCAGCTTTCAAATGCATATGAGGCGATTGAAAACACCATGGCTTGGGTCAGGTGGGCCTTAGTCCTTAAAGTGACATCTTTGCTTTTTAACGTTTTAAAGCTGTCTGTTGCAGCAGGTTTGCCTAATGCAATGTGTTATTTGATTTCTTGACTGCTGCTTCCAAGGGCGTTGATTGCAGATCCAAGTAACATGAAACCCTTGATGTCCATTGTGTGGAGCCTCCTTTCCTGGGTGGAGGACCCGCCACGGGCTCCCAGTTGTCCGTGGTAAAGCAGGGTTGGACCCAGGCCCTGGGCTGGAGCCCACCACCTCACCCCCAACACTCAGCTTTGGCTTTGGGGTGGGGTCTGGCAGCAGTGAAGCACGGGGCCAGATGGGCCCGGGGTCTGGGGGGCTATGACCCTAGCCTGGGGACTGAGGTGGGAGGGCAGGGGTGGGGGTGGCAAGGGTGTGTCCTGACCTTAGCAGTGGGAACAAGGGGCACCCCACAAGGAAAGGAGCCTGGAGAAGCAGATTTTGGGGGTAGAGAATGCCTTTAAGGTGCTGTGGGTCCCTGTCCAGTGAGCTCAGAGGGGAGGCTGGGTGGGGTGGGGGCGTCTGCTCACAGGTCCCTACTGAAGGAGGAGGTAGTGGGGTCCAGTATAGTATGGACAGGAGAAGTCCAGTACCTCCCAGACAAGGGGCAGGAGAAGGGGGCTCTGATAGCAATAGGGGGTTGGACTGGCAGAGCACCTGGCTCCCTGGGCAAGAAGCAGGCAGAGGGCAGTGTTGGGAGCCCCTGCTGGCTCTCTCCCTCCCTACTGGTGCCCTCTGGGCTGTGAACCCCCCAGTCCCTTGGCCCACCTTGCAGGCCTCCCCTAAATCTGGAGGCTCCCCTAACACTGAGTCACTTGGGATGAATCTTTTCTCTCCTCCTGCGGTGAGGTCTCCCTGACAATCATGCTGTCCCCTCAGTGTGGGCTGCTTCATCAGAGACGTCCCAGGCCTGGCAGCTGGACATGAGCGTGGCTGCCTGCCGACAGCTGCAGGCCCAGGTGCTCCCTTCCCTCTGTGCACCCTGTCCCCTCCTGGCTCCCCTCTGTCCTCCTGGGAGCTGTGAATCACCCGTCCCTGCCAACTTGTCCAGTGAGTCCTCATAGCCAAACAGAACAGGACACATGCTTTTTAAGCTCTTGGAAAATGGCCTGAATGTCAGAGCTGCTACTCAATCCTGAGCGCATCCCGCAGTGATTGGGTCACCTCATGACCCCGTGTGTAGAGTGAGCCCTCTCTCCCAGGCGAGGAGGCCAGGGCGCAGGGGTGGCCTGGGACCCTTCTCCAGGACAGGTTTGGAGTCTGTAGGGCTGGGGTGGCCCAAGGCCTGCATTTCTCACCACTCCCGGCCGGGGAACCACCAGCTCCCGGCCAGAGGACCACCACCTCCCAGCTGGAGGACCACCAGCTCCCGGCTGGAGAACCACACGGTTAGCAGGAGGCCCTGGGCATGTTTGAGCAGTGGCTTGGGAGGCAGCAGGCTCTGCGGAGGGATGCAGGACCCTGGCGGGCCCCTGGTGGGCCATTGGCTGGCCTCCCTGGCTCCTGGCGGGCCCCTGGCTGGCCTCCCTGGCTCCTGGTGGGCACCTGGTGGGCACATGCTCCTGCAGAACTTATGACTCCCTCAGCCCACTCAAACGATCCCAGCACCCGTGAGGTGTGAGGCTCTCATGGCTGGGCTCAAGAGGCAATCATTCCTTCTATCTTCTTACTGACTTAGCCAAGAGTAAGTGAAGACCAAGTTCTCAGTTTGCACCTCTCCGCAGAGGCCTGCAGGAGCTGGCACGGGGCAGTGGGTTTGTGTGCCCTGGGCCCTTTAATTAATCTTTCACGGCCAAGTTCCATTTGTTCCATTATGCTCCAGGCCTCTCTGCCCTCCTCGCGTGGCCGGCTGGCCCCATGTGATTGCAGCCCTGAAGTCTGGGGTGCAGCTAATCAATAGGGGCTGTGCTGGGCAGAGAAGCCCCCCAGAAATCTGAGGGAGGTGGTTTTCACTCCGTGGCATGGATTGGCAGACATGGCAACTGCTTCTCCTGACTGCGTGTCCTCGCCCCTCCACCCCCCACCTGCAGGTGACCATAACTGCTCTCAGCCGCCATCTCTGTGCATGACAACATCACTGATAACTGCTTCTCACTTGGTAAACGCCAAGGTGCTAATTATTTGTAGCAGGAATCAGCTCGGCACCAAACGGCTGAGCACAGGAAATGGAAGCTCCGGCCCCTGGTGAGCTCTACAATTAGCGGGCGGGTGCCCCATGGGCCTGTTGGGTGGGAGCGGAAACCGCCTTGCAGACGCACCTCTCTGCACTTGTGATCCGGACCCTTCCTCAGACCGAGTCCCGGGACGAGGGACAGGCACTGTGGAGTGCAAGGAGGAAACGCAGGTAGACGGGGTGGAGGTGGCAGGAGCGACATAGCAGGGCAGACAGACAGAGCAGGGCTCGCTGACCTGCATGAAGAGAGGGAGTGGGCTGGGAACAGCTTCTGGGAACAGACTTTCCAAGTGGAGGGAACAGCCTTGGCCAAAGAGGTGAGGCAGAGAGATGTAGATGTGTCCAAAGCCAGGAAGAGGCCAGGCATGGTGAAGGACAGCAAGACACAGGGAAGATAACAGCCGAGCAGTGAGTTTGAGCTGGACGATGAAGGATTTTTAAGGGATAGGAAGTGTGAGTTTTTTCTCTGAAACATGGGGGCCATTGGAGGGTTTCTAGCAGAGGTGTGACAAGATCTGGTTTAGGAGCTGAAGTGTCCACTCAGGCTGCTTGGGAAAAATAGGCTGAGTGTGTGTGCGTGTGCGTGTGTGTGTGTGTGTGTGTGTGTACGAAGGGTGGGGTGGGTGAAACATGGGGCCAGTTGGAGGCTGTTGAAATCATCCTGGCAGGAGATGATGAAGGCTTGGCCAAGGCTGATCATGAGGGAGGTGCCGAGGAAGTCAGATTCCTAGCAAAGTTTGAAGTTAGAACTGAAAATATTTGCTTACAGGTCAGGCGTGGGATGTGAGAGAAGGAGAGAGGTCCAGACCAATGCCAGATTTCTGGCCAGAGCCAATGCACAATGGCCGTGCGTGTCCTGAGCTGGGGAGTGCTGGGGGAGAAGCAGGTTTGGGACAGAAAGCCAAGAGTTCCCCTTTGGACACTGTTACAGATTGAATGGAGTCCCCCCAAAATACGTGTTGTAAAGCCTAGCCCTATGCTAGCCCTATGTGGATGTAATCCCATTTGGGAATAGAGTTTTCTTTGCTTTGTTAATGAGGCCATGCCCAATCACTTTTGAGATATAGAAGTAGCCGATTAGGCACAGAATAAGGAAGCACAGATGGAAGAAGACAAAGATCCACACCACATGGAGGTCACCAAGGAACTGACGAACAGAAACCAATAAGAGACAAGGACCTTCCCCCAGAGCCAACAGAGAGACAGCCTTCCTCTAGAGCTGGTGCCCTGAATTCAGACTTCTAGCCTCCTAAACTGTGAGAAATATACCATGGATGGCCAGAAGAACGAACAAATCTGTCTTGGAAGAAGTACAGCCAGAATGCCCTTAGAAGCAAGGATGGCAAGACTATGTCTCACATGCTTTGAACATGTTATCAGGAGGGATCAGTCCCTGGAAAGGACATCATGCTTGGTGAAGTAGAGGTCCAGCTAAAAAGAGGAAGACCCTTAAGGAGATGGATTGACACAGTGGCTGCAACAATGGGCTCAATCTTAACAATGACTGTGAGGATGGCGCAGGACTGGGCATGAGGACCCTGTGTTGTACAAGGGTCTCTAAGAGTCAGAACCAACTCGACGACATCTAATGACAACAACAAACTGTGAGAAAAAAATTTCTGTTTGCTAAGGCCACCCACCTGTGGTATTTCTGTTACACAGCACTAAGAAACTAGGACTAGCATTTTCCTAGGCTGGGGTCCCTGGATGCAGGCCCTGAGGTGGAGAGCAGCTCACAGAGGCGTGCTGGGCTGCCCCTTAGGAGGCACACCTGCAAGGTAGTGAGGAAAGCAACAGGTGTTGAGGGAGGTGTTCAACTGTGAGGCAGCTGCAACTAAGCCTCCACCAATCTCATGGAAGCTCTGGAGCTGGGCTAGCCCTTTGGAGTCATCCCACATGAAGGTACGGGGCCGACCCTTCATTCCTTGTCATCGTCCATCTGTGGATGTGGATTGGGGAGAGGGCGCAACCTCGGAAAAGCAGCTCCCTTGGGCTGAGTGTGGTTTGCAGAGAGGATCTCAGCTATGCATCATCAGCAGCTGGGAAAACCAGGGTCTCATAAAGGGGGATATAGGTGATGCACCACAGCATCCACTGCAGTCTATCCACTTGCTGCTTGGACCTGCTTGCTTCTTATAGTGAGTTCACCCCATCCAGGAACATATCCTTCAGGAAGGGCCTGATGTCTTTTCCTGGAGAAACTTATAACAGGAAGGTGAGTGGGATCAACTACAGCCCTTGTTATTGTTGCAGGAGTCCATTTGCCATAGATAATAGGCAAGGAGGAACCAAAAGATGCCTCAGTGGACCTCCTAGGCTGCCACCTCTGTGGTGTCCTACCTGCTCTGAGAATCGGGGTTGGTTACCCTGCCAGGATGGTAGTTCCTATCCATGTGATGCACCACGAAGGTGCTCATTTTCCCAGCTGCTGGTGCACAGCTGGTTCAGGTGTCTTCTTGCCTGCTGGCACCTGGTGGAAGGATCCTTTCTCTGGGACCAGGACCTCTAGACCCACACAGCCTAAACTTGCAGGGACAGGACGTGCAGGTTTCCAAAGTGTTGGCCACTGGCAGTGATGGTGAGTGGGGCCAGAACCCAAAGAGACCTACCAAGAATTGTGCTTCCTTCTTTGTGGTGGGAGGCACGAGGATCAATAATTTGTCCTTTACTTTGGAGAGGATGTCCCAGCATGCCCCAGATCCCTGGATGCCTGAAAACGTGACTGACGTTGCCGGCCCTTAAATCTTTGTAGAGTTTATCTCCCACCCTATAGAGTGCCCCAATCTTACCAGAGCCTCCAACACACTTGACACTTTTTGTATATTTATCTGGTCTGATTAGCATGATACCATCCATATAGCATACCAATGTGATATTCTGCATAACCTCCAGGTCCTTTCAGATTATATTATGACGGGGATGGGGACGTTAACTTAGCCCCATGGCAAGACCATTAAGTGTATATTGATATGTGTCCCTTGTGAGCGTTGACTGCCTCTGATCCTCCTGCATTATAGGGATAGAAAAAAATGCATTCAACAGCTCAGTGGCTGCATATGAAGTTCTTGAGGTAGTGTGAAGTTGCTCAAGCTAAATACCAAATCTGGCACAGCTGCTACAATTAGGGCTACTATGTGGTTTCTGAAGGAGCCCTGGTGACACAGTGGTTAAAGCAATCTACTGCTAACTGAAAGGTCAGAGGTTGGAAACCACCGTGGACTACACAGAAGAAAGATGTGGCAGTCTGCTTCTGTAGAAATTTACAGCCTGGGAAACCCTATAGGTTCACTATGAGTCAGAATCGGCTCGATGGCAGTGGGGGGAGATGTGGTTTATGTAGGGGCTAGAGTGGTATACCCAATGGGGATATTATTGTTCATATATATATACACACACATGTATACACACGCATACGTGTGTGTGTGTATACACCAAGCTTGGTCCCTGAACCTCCATGCAGGACGACTCTGAAGGGATAGCCCAGCTCCATAGCTTCCCATAAGGCTTGGTGTGTATGTGTGTGTGAGTATATATATATATATATATATATATATATATATATATATATATATATATGTCACAACATTTGCAAATTTAACATTTTTTCAATGGGAATCTTATGGGTTCATCCTCTTTCATCCTTTAGGTCTTTTAAGGGTGACACTAATCTCTGCCACTCCCCATGGGATGGGTTGTAGCTTTGATTTACTCTCAGGGGCTTCCACTTGGCCTTCTCCAACACTATAGCTCTCACCCACAGGCCAAAGAACCGACGTGAAGGTTGTACGAGTTATCAAGTGTATCCATCCCAATCATACATTCAGAGACTGGGGAAATGACCACAAGGTGGGTTTGTGATCCACTCAATCCCTGATGAATAGGACCTGGGCCAGAGCTCCATTTATTATCTAACCCCCTTCCACTCTAAAGGGGTGAGGGGGCTATGCTGATGCTTCAGGTCCTGAGGGCATCACGATGTCAACTGGGATCCTGTCTTAGTTATCTAGTGCCGCTATAACAGAAATACCACAAGTGGATAGATTTAACAAAGAAATATATTCTCTCACAGTTTAGGAGGCTAGAAGTCCAAATTCAGGGTGCCAGTTCTAGGGGAAGGCTTTCTTTCTCTGTCGGTTCTGGGGGAAGGTCCTTGTCATCAATCTTCCCCTTGTCTAGGAGCTTCTCAGCGCAGACATCTTGGATCCAAAGGACGCGCCCCACTCCTGGCGCTGCTTTCTTGGTGGTAATGAGGTCCCTCTCCTCTCTGCTCACTTCTGTCTTCTATATCTCAAAAGAGATTGACTCAGGATACAACCTAATTTTGTAGACTGAGTTCTGCTTCATTAACATAACTGCCTCTAATCCTGCCTCGTTAATATCATAGAGGTAGGATTTACAACGCAGAAAAATCACATCATATCACAAAATGGTGGACAATCACACAATACTGGGAATCATGGTCTAGCCAAGTTGACACACATTTTGGGGGGTCACAATTCAGTCCATAACAGATCCCATCCCCAACAGTCCACAGAATGTCTGGGTATTCCCTCTCCCCAGGGTACAAGTACTTGAGTAAATGGTTGTAGGTTTCTTTGGGGGAAGGATTGGGGAGGTATTTCCATATATCCTTGCCAAGCCTATGAAGCAAAGGTCAGTCTTTTATTGTCTTTCTCCAACACATCCATAGCCCCCGGCCACAGTCTTCTGACTCCACAGCCTTTATTCTCCTGAGTTTTGCCACCTGCTGCTGCATGGTTCCCACAGACATCCCACTGCAGCTCACCACTAGAAAAAGTCTTCACAGTGGTGATGTGAGCAATTCATCTACCACCCCTGATGAGTTCTCATTGCCAGCTGGCCAGCAGATGATCCAGATCCCAAACACCCTTTAGAGTCTGCTTCCTTGGTCCCCTCCTGGTACCAATCATCCTGGATCTGGTTCCCTGGGAAGCGAAATTCATATGCTCGAATCTCAGTCTTGGAGTCCCTCTTTCAGGTGAATTGTAGGGGGCAATGAAGCAGGACTGGGTAGAGAGAGAAGGTGAAACGTGATGCAGTTGCAGCTGGAGCCTCAGCCAATTCCAGGAGGAGATCTGAGTGGGGATGGCTGCAAGGAGGCAAGGGCTGGGCCTTTGTACCCCAACATCATCCAGTCATTGGGCGGGTGCTTCCTCTGGGGAGACAGTGTACCCTTGGGTGAGGGCAATTCCCAGAGAGGGACCCAGATGTGTGCTGCCAGTAGCCAACATTCCTGGCAGCTGGGATGATGCATGTCTTGCTTTTGAAGGGGGACCTGGGAAGTGCAGCATGGTATCCACTGCAGACGCATAGAGTTTCAGGTGCACATCTGACATTTAGGTGGAGATGTCATATAGCCATTGTGTATAAATCTATAGTTTAAGGGAGGGATGAAGAATGGAGATTGGAATTTGGAAATCATCAGTGTGAAGATGGTGTTCAAACCATGGGTGTGGAGGAGGTGGCTGAGTCGTTGAGGTGGTCAAAAACGGAGTCTCACACACTATTCTGGAAGAGGATCTGGTCCAGGAGTCCAAAGGGAGCAGCTGGGAGGTCCACTGGAGACCAGGGGAGCATGGAGCTGGGGAAGGGAGTGTGCCACAGAGGAGGCAGAGATCATGACAGCAAATTCTCCAGGAAGGTGAGGACTGAGCTTTGCACTTGCCAATAGGGACATCATCTGTTAACAAGGAGTTTTGCCTCTTTGACCATCCAGTGACGTGATTTTCCACCACGCGCCCAGAGTGTCCTCCTGAATTTGAAGGACCTAAGGCCTGCCCTTTGGATCTGCTTTGATCTCTGTTGGTTTGGAAACTCCAGGAAGAGACCCCAGCTCCTGGCATGCTCAGGAGGTGTAGAAGACCTGGGCGATAAAGACTCTATTTCCCTCCTGGGAGATTTCCCCATGGCCTGTGTTGAGAGGGAACCAAGTGGGCTGTGCTCTGTGACCTGTCAGCTGGGCTCCCACCTTTCCCTGCCCTCCCTGTGCTTTACCTGGACTTCTCCAGGGCCAGTGCCTACTCCAGCCTCATCCCCACCGTGCCCCAGTGACTCACCATATGCATCAGGACAGATTGGCTTCCTCTCTGGAACATATCGGACACCAAATCCCCAGGGTCAATGAATGAACTAACCATGTGGGATGAGAGAAATTCCATCATATATCCTCACTTTATTGACAAGGACAGTGTGAAAGGGAGAGCTCCAGACTGACTTATGATACCCAAAGGGGCAAAGGGCAGTGTCTGTCCCCTGGTGCACTATTCTTAGGGTGTCTGTCATCGAGGCATCATGACTTTGGGACAAAGAAAGAACTTCTCCTCTTCATCTGCCATTCTGAAGACCAGGGAAGTTTCAGCAGTAGAACTGAAGTTTAGAGCTGCAAGACACAAGATATTTTTACCTTGGGAAAGAGAGGATCCTCCATAGGGCATTCTGTTGGGTGGTCTGGAAAGCACTCTTCTCTTTGAACTGAGGACCCAAAGGGACCACCAACCTGTAATAGAATCCCATACTCTCAGCTGGTGCTTTACAGTTTGCAAGGTGGTTTTGTATGTGGCACCTGGTTTATTCCTGCAGGAGATACACTGTGTGCATTTTTGTTTGGTTTTCTTGATCTGCTTCTCCGTCCATCTTCCCCACACCTGTGACACTGTTATTTGAAATGTTATCCTCCTTTTTCCCCGAGGGTCCTTATATTTTTCCAACCTCGAGTTCTCTCTATTTGCCAACCATTTTCCATTCAAATCTTTGAAATTAAAATGAGTCTGTCGGGCTGTTTAAGCAACAGACACATCCACTGTAAGCCGTGTGTTTATGCGGTAACTGGTGACCACTTAATTACATAGTAATTACCGTGCAGCGGGCAGGGTGATTACACAGTAACTGCTGTGTCATTAGCCTTGATTACTCCCGTCTTCCGAAGCAAAGGGAGCCTGCATGGTAATTGCGTTTGGACCTTCCAAATGCGGTGGAGACTAATCCACTGCTGCCTGTAATTATCAAGGACGTATGTGACGTTTATCAAGTAAGCAAACACGGTAGGTTGCCATGTATGAAGTGAGCAAGGTCAAAGCCCCCTGGGAAGTCTGCTGAGGCCGTAACTCACAGCCCTGTGGGGCAGCCATCTCTGTCTCAAAATGCATGAAGTCCCTGTTCTGAGTTGAATGTTGTTAGGTGCTGTCATAGATTGAATTGTGTCCCCCAAAATATCTGTCAACTTGGCTGGGTCATGGTTCCCAGTATTGCATGATTGTGTACCATTTTGTAAATCTGATGTGATTTCCTTATGTGTTGTAAACTCTGTCAGTATGATGAGGTTACACTGAAGAGGTTTACAAGATAAGATAAGGTCTTAATCCAATCTCTTTTGAGATATAAAAAAGAGAAGGGAGCAGAGACACATGGGAACATCATACTACCAAGAAAGCAGTGCTGGGAGCAGAGTGGATCCTTTGGACCTGAGGTTCCTGTGCAGAGAAGCTCCCAGACCAAGGGAAGATTGATGACACTGACCTTCCTCTAGGGCCGACAGAGAAAGCATTCCCTTGGAGCTGACACCTTGAATTTGGTCTTGTAGCCTACTGGACTGTGAGAGAATAAACTTCTCTTTGTTAAAGCCATCCACTTGTGGTATTTCTGTTAGAGCAGCACTAGGTGACTAAGACAGGTGCTGTCCAGTTGGTTCCAATTCATAGCAACCCTATGTACAACAGAACAAAAAGCTGCCCGGTCCTGTGCCATCCTCACAACTGTTGCTACGTTTGAGCACATTGTAGCCACGGTGTCAATCTGTCTCATTGAGGGTCTTCCTCTTTTTTGCTGACCCTCTACATTACCAAGCACAATGATGTCCTTCTCCAGGGACTGGTCCCTCTTGATAACACGTCCAAAGTATGTGAGACAAAGTCTTGCCATCCTCACTTATAAGGAGCATTCTGGTTGTACTTCTTCCTCCAATCCTGATGCCATGTTCTTCTTCTTATAGTCCAGTTTCTCAGATTGTTTGCTTAGTATACAGATTGTACTTGTATGGTGAAAAAATACAACCCTGATGCACATTTTTTCTGATTTGAAACCACGCGTTATCCCCTTGTTCTGTTCAAATGACTGTCGCTTGGTCTACATACAGGTTCCTCATGAGCACAATTAAGTGTTCTGGAATTCCCATTCTTCACAATGTTACCCATAATTTGTTATGATCCACATAATCAAATGCCTTTTCCTGGTCAATAAAGCACAGGTGAGCATCTTTCTTATATTCTCTGCTTTCAACCAAGGTTCATGTGACATCAGCAATGATATCTCTCATTCCATGTCCTCTTTTGAATCCAGCTTGAATTTCTGGCATTTCCCTGTCAATGTACTGCTGCAGCCACTTTTGAATGATCTTCAGCAAAATTTTACTTGTGTGTAATATTAATGATATTGTTTGATAATTTCTGCATTCCGTTGGATCACCTTTCTTTTTAGGGGAACATATATGGATTTCTTCCAGTCGGTTGACCAGGTAGTTGTCTTCCAAATTTCTTGGCATAGATGAGTGAGCACTTCCAACATTGCACCCATTTGTTGAAACATCTCAGTTGGTGTTCTGTCAATTCTTGGGGCCTTATTTTTTGCCAGTGCCTTCAGTGCAGCTTGGACCTCTTCCTTCAGTACTATGGGTTCTTGATCATATGCTGCCTCCTGAAACGGTTGAACATTGACCAATTATTTTTTGGTACAGTGACTCTATATATTCCTTCCATCTTCTTTTGATGCTTCCTGCATCATTCAATCTTTTATCCAGAGAATCCTTCACTATTGCAACTTGAGGCTTGAATTTCTTCTTCAATTCTTTCAGCCTGAGGAATGAGGAGCAAGTTCTTCCCTTTTGGTTTTCTCACTCCAGGTCTTTGCACATGTCATTATAATACTTTGCTTTGTCTTCTTGAGCTGCTCTTTGGAATCTTCTATTCAGCTCTTTTACTTCATCAGTTCTTCCTTTTGCTTTAGCTACTTGACTAAAGAGCAAGTTTAGTTCAAGAGCAAGTTTCAGAGTCTCTTCTGACATCCATCTTGATCTTATCTGTCTTTTTAATGACCTCTTGCTTTTACGTATGATGTCCTTGATGTCATTCCACAACTCATCTGGTCTTTGGCCATTAGTGTTCAAAGTGTCGAATCTATTCTTGAGATGCTGTCTAAATTCGCATGTGATATACTCAAGGTCATACTTTGGCTCTTGTGGACTTGTTTTAATTTTCTTCAGCTTGAACTTGAACTTGTCCATGAGAAATCAATGGTCTGTTCTGCAGTCAGCTCCTGGCCTTGTTCTGAGTGATGATATTGAGCTTCTCCATTATCTCTTTCCACAGATGTAGTCGATTTGATTCCTGTGTATTCCATCTGGTGAGGTCTACATGTATGTTGTTGTTGTTGTTAGGTGCTGTTGAGTTGGTTCCGAGTCACAGTGATTCTATGTCCAACAGAACAAAACACTGCCTGGTCCTGCGCCATCCTCACAATCGTTGTTATGCTTGAGCCCATTGTTGCAGCCGCTGTGTCAATCCATTTCGTTGAGGGTCTTCCTCTTTTTCGTTGACCCTGTGTCTACATGTATAGTTGCTGTTTATGTTGTTGAAATAGTGAGTTGAATAGTATCCCCCCAAAAGATACGTTGAAGTCCTAACCTATGAATGTGATCTAGTTTGGGAAAATAGGGTTTTTCTTTACAGATGTTATCATTAGGTTAAGGATGTCATGCCAGAGTAGGATGGGGGTCCTCATCCTGTGTGACTGGTGTCTTACAAAGAGAGGAAGACAGGCATGGAAAGAGAGTCATATGGGCAGAGATGCGGCGTAAAGATGTTCACGTGATTGTGGCATCTGGCAAGTCTGAAAATCTGTAGTGCAGGTCAGTGTTGAAAACTCAGGTAAAAGTTGATGCTGTCAGCAATTTTGAGTCCAAAATCCATAGGCCATGGTGGCTGGAAACGTGGGGGATTTCTGCTACATTCTTGAGACAGGATTCTTTCTCCTTTGGGAAACCTCAGGTTTTGCTCTTAAGGCCTTCAACTGATTGGATCAGGCTCACCCACGTTATGAAGGGTGATCTGCTTTAATCAAGGCCAGCTGGTGTAAATGTTCATCACGTGTACATACCTTCACAGCAACACTAGGCCAGTGTTTGACCAAACACCTGGGCACCAGAGCCCAGACACGCTCACCCATTACACAGACCAGGGGTCATCAAGGAGATGTATCAAGGGTCAACAGGAAGTGCAAATGAAGTGGGACAAAACTGGGAGCAAAGGGAGGAAGACGGAGCAGAAGGACCTGGGGTGGGCCGATGTCCTGGTAGAGGGGGTGGGTGGTGAGGGACCCCTCAGGGAGGTGGTACTAAAGCTGAGACTTGAGGGGTGGGATCTGGATGGGCTGAGGTGGGGATGGGCACCTCAGGTGGAAGGACTAGTAGAAGCCAAGGAAACTAAGGGTGCAGGGTACATGGCGGGGTACTTGGTGGAAAGGCCACCGAGAGAGTTGCTACCATCAGTGGCAGGTCTTGCTGCAGGCCCTGGGCTTGGTTTGGAAGGCAACAGTGAGCCAGTGAAGGTTTTAGAGCAGGGGCATGGCATGGCTGGACTGCTTCAGGAAGATGAACAGGGAGCATGCATTGGATTGTTGCAGAAACAGGGGTCCCCAGCCTGAGTGTGCCAGTGCGTGTCCCAGGTGTTGGTGTCAACCTGCTTGGTGGAGGCCACTGCTCCTCCCAGGTTCAACCAGGTCTGTTGAAATAGGTCACTCTCCAAAGCAAGCTATATTTAACTTTTACAGGCTAAAAATGGAGGTACTCCGAACCTCTGCAGAATAGGTCCTTCATTAATATTTCCTAGGTTTTCAAATTGAAAAGTATGTAGATTACCCTTCTCCCAGAGGAGTTCAAAATAATGAGAACGTTGTGTTTTCGGCATTTGACTGGTGAGAAGTTGGGCTGTCCCTGCAGGAATCCCCGCGTCACCGCCCCCTCCCCAGCATTACCCCACCCTGTGCCCCCAGGCCTCCATGGCCTTGCCTGTGGCCCGGCGGGTGGCAGGCTGGGCTCCAGTCTGGGTGGGGTCCTGAGAGCCCCTTGTGGAGCAAGTGGGCATCAAGGAGACTGGGGTGGGGGGTGCGTACAGATTTGTACCCAGAGCAAAGTGTTACCTTGGCCACGCAAGAATGTCTTGCTTGGGGGGCAGATGATAGAGTCATGAGGGCCTGGGGCCTAAGTGGGTGCTGAGTCCGGGCCAGTGCTGAGGACGCTGCAGGAGGGGGCCCCAACAGCCCTGGCTGGATGAGCCACGCACTAGTCCCCATGCAGGTACCCTCCCCCATGGACTGTCTCCGTCCCGCCTTACCCGTGTCTGCTGACAGCAGCTCCTGCCTGCCCTCCCCCGAGCTGGGATCATCATCTCCACCTTCAAACCAGGGTCTGACTTGGGGTGCCTGGTGATGCCAGGGGTACCCCTGCCCCCGAGGGGCTTTGTGGCCCAGACCCCTCTCCTGACACAAGAATGGACGCAGAGCTGCCCTGGGATGTCCTTGCTGTCCCCTGTGCTGGCCCCAGTGTCGGCTGTCCACCGAGCCACACATTTTGGTCTCTGATTACATTTTTAAGTTGCTGTTTTAAAAAGCAGTTCTGTAGTTGGGAGAGTGACACCGTGGCACTGGTTACCCCCAAGGCCATCGCCATTAGACAGCCAGGGCTCTCGTCATACTGAAGGACTCTTACCAGGAAGCCCCATGGTGAAATCTCACCAGCAGCCAGGGTTGAGTGCTTCCAGAATGGGAACTTCCCGTAGAAACTTATTTTCTTTGGAACCGTCCAAGCGTGATATGCTTTGATGCTTTCCATGTGAATGTTTAGTAGAAATTTTTTCTTGGACTTCTTAATTTAATGGCGTCTTTCACTTGTGGACATGAAGCTGGAGGTCGGTGAATGGTGAGCGTCTTAAAACTGATGAGAATCGTATTTCGAATCAATCAGATCACTCTGCCCCTGGGAAAATGGCTTTACACAACCTGCCTTACCAAGCTTGTATTTTCAGTGGATTTGTCTCTGTAAAAGGCACATTTGTGTGATCATTTGAATTTTGTCCTGTTGATATAAAATACTCAACGTCTGTGCCAAGCTGCAACTACGGGTGAGTATATGTAACCGTGTAAGCAAGTCAGTCTGTTTCCCCACCTATCTCTCTGTGTAGACAGATTGTTCAGACTCCACTAAAAAAATCGCTTGTGAGTACTTTCGAGGCCCCTTGTTTTCATAGGCATAAGTCAGCTTCTCAGCGACCCCGATGGCGCTCGATCTGGCCGCCCAGATACACAAGGTAAAGAAGGCGGAGGCAGTGGAAGTAGGCACACGTGTCGCATCTCTAGACCGTTCTTCTGCGTGTTCCATGGGGGATGCGGTCTCTTGCCACACTTGCAGAGGGGCAGTTGGCTGTTAGGGTCCTCGACACTGAAACTTGTCTATAAGGAAACCAAACCAGCTTCTGACTCACGGCGACCCCACGTGTGTCAGAGTAGAACTGTGCTCTGCAGGGTTTTCCGTGGCTGGTATTTTGGAGGTAGATCACAGGGCCTTTCTTCCCAGATGCCTCTGGGTAGACTGAACCTCCAACCTTTCAGTCGGCAGCCGAGCATGTTAACACCTGCACCACCCAGGGGCTTATAAGGAAACAACCAGGCCACCAGGAGACAATGAGAGACGACGTGAAAAATCAAGGCATAAAGGCCCCCTCAACATTCTTTTAGACCTGCTGTTTGTTCATTCAAGGACATTCTTAAATAGAAATCTGTACTTCTAACACCTCCTTGTGACGTCCTTCGGCTGGTTTCATGACAGGCTGTGGCCCTTCCATGTCAGGCTAAGAAGGTGCCTGTATGTCCAGTGGACACCTCAGAGGACCGGGTCCCCAGGGCATATGCATCCACTTGAGTAGCTGAGGGAGTGCCCCTTTGCTTCGTTGAGCCGGTCCATCCAGGCACTCTGGTCGGGGAGTCACCGCAGTGGGGTGGGGGCTCCCCGTCAGGGCTCTGGAGGACACGAAGGACAGGCCCATCTAAGCTCCTTTCTCTTACTGCACGCCTTATGCAATCCAGAGAAACTCCCATCAGACCAAGTCTCCTGGCGGAGGATGGACAGGTGAGATAGCCTCTCGGAATCGGATTTTAGCTGGCCACTCACATGCTTGGGACATGTTGTCAGGAGGGACCAGTCCCTGGAGAAGGACATCATCCTTGTTAAAGTAGAGGGTCAGCAAAAAAGAGGAAGACCCTCAATGATACGAGATGGATTGACACAGTGGCTGCAACAATGGGCTCAAGCATAACAATGATTGTGAGGATGGCGCAGGGCCGGGCAGGGTTTCGTTCTGTAGTACATAGAATCACTATGAGTTGGAACCATCCCAACAGCACCTAACAACAACAACAATCCTGGGCTTCGGGGATGGCGGGGTGAGTAATGAGGCCGCAGATTTGTCGTCAATGACGTCTGAATATTGAATGGATTGAAACGGCCTTGGCAGTGGCGGGGACCGCCAGCATGTGCTGTGCCTTCACTGTGTGTTCAGCGGGATGCTGATTACTTTGCTTGTATATCACACAATCGGGTCACACAGGAATCACCAAGCCAGACTGGAAGAAGTCTTCATCAACAACAACAACAACAAAAGTTTTGGGTCAAAGAAAACGTTTTGCTTAAAATGAGGAGAAAAGAGCAGTAAATTGGAAGCTGGAGGCAACCCTAATCCAAATATTTCTCTGACAAGAAGATTCTAGAGGGTGGGAAGAATTTATTTTAAAGGAAATGTAAGATCATCTTGTACTGGCTAGTCAGCAGTGATCCTGGACCAAAAGGGTGGGTCGAGTGAGTAACCTCAGTCATGATCTTTGTTGGAAGCTGAAGAAACCAGAACGTTGTTGTAAGTTGCTGTCATGTTGTCTCCAACTCATCGTGATTTTATGTATAACGGAACGAAACATCTTCATGATCTCTGATACGTTTGAGCCCCTTGTTGCGGCTATTGTGTTAACCCATCTCATTGACGGTTTCCCTTGCCTTTGCTGACCCTCTGCTTTACTAAACATGATGTCCTTTTCTAGAAAACAAAACAAAAAAACAAACACGCCCCGAAACAGAAGAGACCGTGCCAAAAATTCAGAGGGAGCAGAAAAGTTAAACGTAGGCAACGGATGCAGAACAAAAGGGATGCAGACAAACTCAAGTGAAGGCGCAAGCTTTTGAAGAGCATAGAGACCCAGCCTGCAAATATTAGCTGTTCTTCCAAAGAAGGTGAAACAGACAGCGCACAACCACAGAGCCCTGGCTAGGGACTTTGGAATGGGAAAAATGACCAATACTGGACAGGAGGGCTCCTGGACTCCCTGTTTAATGAGTCAGCAGTGATTGTGTGCCAAGATGCACCCTCGTAAGAAGTTTATGCATTGAGGAGCACCTAGCCAGGAGCTGGGTGCCATAAAGGGTCCCTGCTGGACCCCCCACCCAGACCACCACCCATCACATGGTGTTCAATAGACATTCATGGAGTGAAGGATTGGACACATCAGAAGGGTCTGGAGGCTTCTGGCAAAACAAACAAGAGAAGGCAGTGAATGATGTCAATGGAAAGGATGGGTTCGGCGCTCACCCACGATGCCATGAGACGTGGACGTGGGGAAATGAAAGACATGTCAACCAGGTCGTTCATCAGATACCCTTTCTTCTGGCACCAGCTCCGTCATTCCAGAGTGGGGCTGCTACCACTTGTGAGGCAGTTGGCAGTGAGGCCAAGTCACCCCGGGCAAACGAGAAAAATGCCAAGCTAAGCCACACCCAGACCAGGGATGGACAATCTGAGCCCTAGAATCTGTGAGGCTCTCAATGCCCTCCCCAGACTCCCCTCTCTCAGTCACGGATCCCAACACATCCAGACCACCCCTCCTGAGGCGCCATCAACATTGAGAAGGAGAGGGAAAGAACCTTGGTGGCCTAGACTTGGTCTACATAGAAAAGCAGGCCAAAAGTTGGTTGGTCGTTTTTTAAATGTAAAGGCATACTTATTGAGAGAGAATGAAGGTTTACAGAATGCTACCATCCGTCTGTCCATTTGTTATATTCGGTGGCTTGCATGTTGCTATGATGCTGGAAGCTGTGCCACCAGTATTTCAGATACCAGCAGGGTCACCCATGGTGGACAAGTGTTAGTGGAGCTTCCAGACTAAGACAGACTGGGAAGAAAAGTCTGGATATGTACTTCTGAAAATTAGTCAAAGGAAACTTTATGGGTCACAACAGAATATTGTCCAATATAGTGCTGGAAGATGGGTCCCCTAGGATGGAAGTCACTCAGATCCACAGTGGCTGCAGCAGTGGACTGGAGCAGGGCCAGGCAGTGTTTTGTTCTGTCGTCCATGGGGTTGTCAAGGGTCAGAGCCGACTGGATGGTGACTCACAACAGAATGCGGTGGTACCGCCATTAGCAGAGTTAAAACAGCGCTTAGTTTTAAATTCACGTAAGAGACAGAAGGCCACTAGGACACTGGATGAATAAATGGGAAGGCAGAAACAAGGTCCCATCTAACAATGACCCAAGGAAGCAAGAGTTGGAGGCTTGTGCTCCCGGAAGGGAGATAGGAAGGAGGAGGGTGGGAGCGAGTTAGGACACTGCCAGGACCACGTCTTGCTGACTCGCCGTTGTGCCCCACCTGGCCCAACAGCGCTGCCCCCTCACCCCTTCCTTCAAAGGCCCCCGCCTAGGCAGGACTGGTTTGGGTTTGTGGTTGTCGGGAGACTGTACGTGGGGCTTCATTATGCTTTTCTCATTGTTTGTGTGTGCTGCAAAATCTCCATGTTAAAATGTCATCAACAAAACAACAGGCATCCCCATGGAGATGGCAGAACAGCTGGTCAACCCGAGCAAGCTGAGCTCCAAGCCCAGCCATGCTGAGGCCCCCACCTGAGACCCCCAGCGGAGGCAGCCCTGTGGCTGGTTCGGGTGGGAGCGTGGGCCTCTGCTGGGCAAGGACCCTCTGGGTGGCCTGGGGCTCCACCTCCCAGGACTTGACCACGAAGACCCCCCGGGCAGGCCACTGCCCCCCATGTCCAAGGGTGAGACCCAGACACGTCCTTGGTATTCCTTTTCTCCTCTGACGAGGGGAGGGCTGCCGCCAATCTGCTCTCCAAAGGAGAGAATGTTGAAAATGTATTTCCTGCAGGAAGGGGTAAAAAAAACAGGAAATATTATTTCAGGGAACTTTTACAAGATAATTATTTATGAATGTATTACCTACCATCTGGTTCCCCACTCTGGTTCAAGGGGGTAATGATTTTTACAATTACCTGTGTTTAGAAGCACCTTCATGCAAAAAAGTAAATACGCCTCCTACTGAGAATAGCAACAGTCTTTCCTCTTCCACAATTAGTGTGTTTTCCTCAGCGCAAGCCTGAAATTACTTTTGATTTCTTGGGGGCAAGTGGGCAGAGGAGGAAGGTCTGGGACCAGGCTGTGGAGTTCCAGGCTCATGGGGAGGCCTCAAATCTCCCTCCACGCTTAGCTTCCTGAATCACCTTCCAGGTGCTGACAGCACCACCGTGGGTGAGCGTGCACTGAGTCCCCCACCATCTATTGGTACACCGGAGTCACCCCCACCCAGGAACCCGCCCTTGCCAAGGTCCCCGGGAGCTCCGGTGACAGGCAGGCTGTCTGGTCCACGCCTGGACCTTGGCCACCCTCTCCCCACCAGCCAGTCACGGCCAGCCCTGCCTCACCCCTACCCACACCTGCATGCACATGTACACACACACACACGCATGCCCCCACATGCACTCACGTGCATACACGTGCACACACACGCACACCCCCTGCATGCACTTGCACACACATACATGTGTGCACACTCTACATGCACAGGCATGTACACACACACACACGTGCACATACATGAATGCGTGTACACACATACACATGCATGCCCAGGAGAAGGGCGCTCTTGCACGAGAGGAACCTACTCCCCAGATACGGGGGCTTGTGGCACTCAGGGCAAGAGTCTTCCCCCAGTGCCTGGCCTTGGAGTTAATTCTCTCACAGGCTGAAGCAAGATGAGGAGAAGGACCCTCACAGCCCCTGGGTGTCCCAAGGAGAGGCTGTGCCTCAGGCCAGGTCTGCTCTCTGCACCCTCATCTTCTTCCCTGTTGGGTCCCCTGGAGCCTGCGCATGCTCTGGTGGCTCCAAACGAGTATCTCAGGTGAAGCATTGATGGTGCCTGGTGTTGCACCAGCCCTCCCACAGTCGTGGAAACCTTCTCTCCTGCTGTCAAGAGGCAGCCCCTCGCCCTCACCTGCCATGTTTATCTCCCGGAGCAGCTTGTATAGGCCAGAGGAGCGCGTGCGTTGGGAGCAAGGCCTGGAGACGGCCCTCTGTCCCTGCTGGTCAGCGATGACCGGAAACACACATGCTGTCTCTTGCTCCAGGACTGTAAGCTCCTGAGATACACGTGGATTTCTGTAAATACGTAGCCCACTCCTCCCAGGGCTTCCCCAGTGGAATCAGGACCTCTGAGCACAAGGCCACAGTCACCTCCACAGCAAAGGCTGTGACAGGACATGGAGGACCGGGATTGGGCAGGAAGCACACAGCACAGGGTGAATGCATAGGAAAGGGGGGTGTTGCTTTTCTCCTGCACCCCAGAGAGAAAATACTTGGAGAGCAGCAAGACCAATGACCCCAGAGGCGGAGATCTGCCGGTGAGTCTCAAGCCACCCTCCTTGTCGAGTGGCTGCATTGCCGGGTGGCACGTGGCCAGACACACAAGGGGAGCATTTCCCGAGCACTTACGGTGTGTGGGGCATTTTGTGAAGAACTATAAAGACTTTTACCAAAGTCTTCCTCAATGCCATGTGGTGAAGGACATGGTATTTTTACCCTGATCTGGAGACAAGGATGGGAGAAAGCTGTGGCCGTCTGCTTCCATAAAAATTGACAGCCGTGGAAACCCTATGGGGCAGTTCTACTGTGTCCTACAGGGTAGCTATGAGTTGGAATCGACTCGACAGCTATGGGTTTTCAGAGATGAGGACGCTGGTGATTTAGTGGTAGAATCCTTGCCTCCCATGCAGGAGAGCGGGCTTGATTCTGGCCAATGCATCTCATGTGCAACCACCACCCATCTGTCAGTACAGGCTTGTGTGTTGCTGTGATGCTGAGCGGGTTTCAGCGGAGCTTCCAGCCTGAGATGGACTAGGAAGCAAGGCCTGGAGATCAACTTCCAAAAGTCAGCCAACAGAAACCCTAGGGATCACAACGGTCCGATCACCAGGTAGCATTTCATTCCATTGGGCATGGGTCACCATGAGTTGGGGATGACTTGGTGGCAGCTGACAGCAGCCACAGGGATGAAGAAGCAGGTTGAGTCGCTTGCACAGTGTCACCAGGTGGTAAGTGGTAGATTCCAACACAGGTGTCTCTGCCCCAAGACCTGGGCTCTAACCAGGCGAGCATGTGTGGGTGTCATGTACAAGGACTTCTTCTTAGCTTGGTGGCCCTGCAGCTTCTCAACCATGCATGCTGTGGCCAAGTCCGCTACCATTGTCATTCTCGGGGGTCACAGAGGAAAGGCCTCCACCCCGAGCCCAGACTTCGTCACTGCTAATCTTGATTAAAGACCAACCAACAGAGAGCAAACCCCAAGAACTGTGATAAAATCACAGTGTTTAAGTAAATTTCCCCCCCACAAAACTTACAAATGTATCTGTGTGTATATGGCATTTGCTGTCCAGTCACCTCTGACTCATGGTGATCTCATGTATCCAGAGTAGAACTGTGCTCCATAGGGTTTTCAATGGCTGATTTTTCAGAAGTAGATTGCCAGGCCTTTCTTCCAAGGTACCTCTGGGTAAGTTTGAACCACCAAGCTTTTGGTTAGTAGTCCAGCGCTTAACTGTGCCATCCAGGGACTCTGTGTAAAAGCAAAAAACCTATTGCTGTCAATTCAATTCTGACTCATAGTGACCCTATAGGACAGGGTAGAACTGCCCCATAGGGATTCCTGTAATCTTTATGGAAGCAGACTTCCACATCTTTCTCCTGAGGAGCTGCTGGTGGGTTCAAATCACAGACCTTTTGGTTGGAAGCCGGGTGCTTTAACCACTGTGCAACCAGGGCTCCTTTCTCTGTGTGTAAAAGGAGGTGTTTCCCTTCTAGTCTTTTCCCCTTGACCTGACTTTAGAAGTCACAGAAGAATGGCAAGGAGACCACGGATGACATGACCAGGGTGCTTGGGGCTCACTCACTCCTTTAGCTGTCCACCGTCCTCACGCCTACCTGTGTCTCTGCCCGCCAATCCGGTTATCCATTGATAAAGCCTTTGTTTCACAATCCCTACTGTGCAATGGGCATTGGTTTGGTTCTGAAGATCCAGAAAGTCTCAGACTCAGTCACTCCCCATGAGAGACTGTTTCCTGCAGTAATCAGACAGACACACAAATAACCCCAATATAATGAGATAAGAACGCAGATGGCTTAGAGTTAGGCTTAGGGTTAAGCATAATTAAGGAAGCAGATGGGGAAATTCAACTTAAAATTCAGGAAAATTTTAATTAAAAGATTATGTGTTTTCACCCTAAGATCTTTTTAAAGATGAGCTCAAGTTTCATGTCACACTCCCCCACTCCTCATCTCCAACAAACATATGGTGGATAGATGGATGGATGGGTGGATGGATGGATGAGTGGTGGATGGATGGATGAGTGGTGGATGGATGGATGAGTGGTGGATGGATGGATGAGTGGTGGATGGATGGATGAGTGGTGGATGGATGGATAGATGGATGATGGATGGATGGATGATGGATGGATGAACGGATAGATGATGGATAAATGGATGAGTGGTGGATGGATGGATGAGTGGTGGATGGATGGATAGATGGATGATGGATGGATGGATGGATGAGTGGTGGATGGATGGATGAGTGGTGGATGGATGGATGAGTGGTGGATGGATGGATGGATGATGGATGGATGAGTGGTGGATGGATGGATGAGTGGTGGATGGATGGATGAGTGGTGGATGGATGGATAGATGGATGATGGATGGATGAACGGATAGATGATGGATAAATGGATGATGAATGGATGGACCGATGGATGGATGGAAGGATGGACAAACTTCAGCATGTCTTTTTGTTAATTTTTTTCTGGAGCCCCAGCATCAGAGTTTGAGGACAGATGGACCAGTGGGGCTGGTAGGGCAGGCACACTGGAGTCTGCCTGGTTACAGGACGAGGAGCCTCATAAAGCGCAGATTTGAGAAGCATAGATTGGTCCAAAAACAAGGATGAGACACAGAGTGGAGTGGATATTCTGTGAACAGCACAGAGTCACGCTCTCATGGACCCATAGCCTCTGGAGAGAGGGTCACAGTGATAGCAATTTACCAATGCTTCCAGGAAGCTGGGCCTGGAGGACCATTGCCCCAGGGACGGCGGCACTGGCCCCCTCCTTCCTGGCTGCTGGCAGGAGACCATCCTCAGTTCCTCACAGGAGGGCCTCTCCACAGGGCTGCTCACTTCATCAAAGTGTGCAAGCTGAGAAGACAATGGGAGAGTCTTTTAGTGGATGGAAGTCACAGTCTTATGTAAACTAACCCTGGAAGTGATGTACTATCACCTGTGCCATATTCTATTGGTCAGAAGCAAGTCACAGTTCTGCTCACACTCAAGGGGATTCCATAAAGGCGTGAATACCAGGAGAAAGGACTCACTGGGGCCACGTGAGAAGTCTGCCCACTGCGTTATCCACATGCAAGATTTTTAAAAAAATACTTACGATATTAAATCTTCTTTGCTATATTTGCTGAAGGTATTTTTTCCTAAAGTGTTATTTCCTTTTTTGTTATTTTACTTTTAAAATAAGGAGGGTTTTTTTTTTTTTTTTTTTTTTTTTTGTTATTAGTAGCTGGGTTTTCCAACGTTTTCCTCAGTGGTTTCTTTTTTAGACTCTGGGCTTAAAAAAGGTTTTCTCTCATGAGGTTAGATCAACACTCATCTGCATGCTACACCCTTCTCGCTTGATTTCACCTTTAAGCTTCAACTCTTTCTCTATCTGGATTTAGTTTGCTGTCTCTGGATGTACCTCACTTTTCCCCCAAGGAGTAAGCCAGTTCCCTGCAAAGCCAAGAGAAGATGGCTCTGAGGCAGAAGGGGCAGAGTAGCTGGGGACAGAATGTTCTAGAGATGCAGGGAAGGTGGGTGGAGCCAAAGAGGAGGAGGTTGTGAGAGGGCAAAGGGTGGGAGTTCTTGCCCGATGGCCTGATGATCTCAGTGGAGTTCTGGGCTCAGCTCGGGTATGTATGGGACTGGTGGGATTGTGTCAGAGGGGAAGGGGAGGACAGAGAGTGGATGAGGACTAGGAAGACGCCTGGATGGGTAGTGGGAGCACTACCGTGGCTTGAAGCCATGGTGTGTAGGAGACTAAACCCCCAGAATCCAGGCTGGCCTGGTGCTGCTGTGCTGGTCGACAGACAAGGGAAAACACGTCCACGGGCAATGGTGGTCGGTGGAGAGATGAGATGAGGTCTGTGGGGGCTGGCAGACAGGGAGGAAGGCTCTGTCCTGGAGGATGGTCCTCCCCTCAAGGTCTCCAGCATCGTGAATCTTGTCCACTAATCCTGACCACATCTGGACGACACAGGGAAGTCAGGCAGAGCTGCCGCTTTGCAGAACGTGAGATTGGGCCTCGTTCCTCAGTTTGGGGGGCTGAGCTGTGGAGATCTTACAGAACCAGAACCAAAGGTCCCTCTGCAGGCACTTTCACCCCTGAAGTAGGCGTGTCACCCGGCACACACGTCTCTGCAGAACATCTCTTCCAAAGAATCCTTTTGGTTCTCCTCCTCCTCCTCCTCCTCCTCCTCCTCCTCCTCCTCCTCCTCCTCCTCCTCCTCCTCCTCCTCCTCCTCCTCCTCCTCCTCCTCCTCCTCCTCCTCCTCCTCCTCCTCCTCCTCCTCCTCCTCCTCCTCCTCCTTCTTCTTCCGGGTAACATTTCGTGTTTTCATAAAAGCCATATTCCCTCAGTGGTATTCTGCAGTGCTCTTGCGGAGCCAGATCTATTTTTTAAAAAGCATTTGGCACACTGAAGTGTTACATGTGGCTGAGTGAAAACAGCAATATGCAGAGATTCAAAGCTGTCACTCCAAGTTAGGGACAAAACGTGACCAGCCTTCACGAGGAGCCGCCACAGCAGGGAATACAGAGGTGGTGCTGTGGGAGACACGGGGACAGCTGCCCTGTGGCAGAGCCTTGTCTCACCCTGCCCTCGGAGGCTGGTTCCTCAGGCCTTCTGATCTGCTCAGCAGGAGAGGCGCGTGAACACCCTCCTTGGCGTGCTGTTGGTAAGACTAGTTCTCACCGCAGGCGAAATGGGATTCGACAGCATTCTCCAACCAGCAATGACCTGCCTGCTCGAATCCCCTGTATGACGTCCACCCCAAGGTGCGAGCCTTGCTTGGAGGAGAAAGGGCCTGGCCGGCCTCCCTCTGGCTTCCTGGTGGACTTGCGGTCCTTGCCATGCCCTAGAGTGAGTGTGATTATTACCTCTGTTCTACAGACGATTAAGCTGGGCCCCTGGAGGGGGAGTGGAGAAGGCAAGACCCAGATGGAGGTCTTTCTCTTCCCAGGGCCCATGGACCATCAGCCACACTGGGCCATTGCCATAATAGTAAACAAACAACGTCAGGTATGGAGATCCATGTAAAATTGTTCACTAGAGATTAGTAAGTAAACACAAGTAAGCCCGTGCATAGCTTGCTTACTGGTTAATCCACTGTGCACGATCGTCTTTAGCACCTGGCCCAGGGAAGAGCTAAACCAGCGTAAACAATTAGGATTATGGGTCACGATTACTCAGTTGTACCAGTGGGCTTGGTAGCCGCATATGATGTTTTTGTTGGAAACTTGAGTGAGAATAAGTACTTGTCTTCCCAGGAAAAGTCCTGGTGGTCTACTTCCAAAAAGTCAGCTGTTGAAAACTCTGTGGAGCACAGTTCTACTCTGACACACACGGGGTCGCCATGAGTTGGAGTCAACTTGACGGCAGCTGGTTGGGAAAAGGCTGTTCTCTGTTCATAGTAACAACCACGAGGACTGAATTTAAACCCGTCCCAAGTGATTGACAGTTCCGCACCAGTACACAGCCCATCAGGAACGGCCCCGCCCTCCTGAAAGCCCACCCACCAAAACAGTCTGACTTTGGTAACTAAGATGCCGCACCTGAAGGTCAACATTTCAGCTTGTAAAAGAGCCACTCTGCTCCGGGTGCTCTGGGCACACTGCTGTCTGCTCCCCCACTCATCAAAGCCTCTGCTCAGGTGTGTGTTTCTGAATGGGGCTTCTTCCCCCAGGTGGGCATGCTTCATGCGGAGGAGAGCCAGAGGAGAGCCCCTGGCCTGGCTGAAGGAGGGGCTGTTGAAGGAGCTCAGCCAGCTGGTGGGTGGGCTGGCACCGGCTGGGCCCCACAGCCCTTGAGGCCCTCAGAGTGAAGGAGGCATGGATGAGAGACAGAAGACAGAGAGAGGTAGCTCCCCAGGAACACAGAGACCACCAGGGATGCCCCCAACACCATTCTCCTGAGGGCCACCCCATCAGAGCCAAGGTCGCAGTGAGAGACCCTACCTCCCAGCACTCTGGACCCTGGAGAAGGCGGGGGCGTCATCCGCTCACACATCCTGTAAGGAAATCCATCATATAAGGAACTTGTATTTTATCAAGGAGCCCCTGGGTGGTTCAAATGGTTAACATGCTTGGCTGGAGGTTCGAGTCCACCTAGAGGCACCTCAGAAGAAAGTCCTGGTGAACTACTTCCAAAAAATCAGTCACTGAAAACTCTGTGGAGCACAGTTCTACTCCGACAAATGTGAGGCCTCCATGAGTCAGAGGTGATTTGATGGCAACTAGTGGGTGATAATTTTTTCAAATATGGCCAAAGAATAAACTAAAGATTGTAGGAATACTCCATAAAGGCCAAAACCCAGACCCAAAGCCCTCTACCCTTTGTGCATGAAGATTCTGGTGCCTTACAGTTTGCAGCGTGTCTTCCCACGTCCTGCGGCTGTCCTCCAGGTCGGCTCCAGATGTTCCAGTGGCTCCAAAGACCTGAGATCAGTAAGCTGCAAGCAAAGGGGCCGGAGGGACAGCTCGGCTGGGAGTCAGAGCCCACCACTGTTACAGCTGTTGTGCTCGAGGGACGCTTTTGGTCTGAAGCCGCAGTGACCCTCGGAGTCTGTGGGGAGTGAAGGCCAGGAGCTGCTGAGCCTCCTCCCGCAGCATTTCAGCAGCTCCCCAGGGCGGGCTGCATTAAACTAAGAATCAATTCAGCCATGTCCAGCACATTCCAGGGATCACACTCTTCATACCTGCCATGCTCCGGGCAGGCTCTGCTCCAGAGACCTCCGTGCAGTCTGCTGGGCCCCCCGTTTCTGTCATCCCGGCCACTGCTCGATGACCTCCTGGTACCCCAGACCTGGAGCCTCCTCCCAGCATCCCCTACTCTGCTGTTCATCGTCCGTCCCGTGGGTCCCCACCACCTGCCCCACCGACACCCCAAGTCCACGACAATTTCCCCTTCAGGCAGCGAGTGCAGAAGGTTCTGCAGCCAGCCCTTGCTGCATGAGTATCCCACGTGTGGCTGTGGTACCGACGTCTTCGTGAGACCAGTGCCGGGTGGTGCTCGCCTGCACTCTGTGTAACAGCAGGAGAGTGAGGCCTAGAGAGGGCAGGGGGGTGGGTGGCGTCCCCAAGACTCTGAGCAAGAAGGTGCAAGAGCCACGGTCACAGCCAGCCTTTCTGACTTGACCACAGTCTGATCCTCCCAGATCCCAGCTCCTTGTGAGGTGTAAAAGCAAAGACTAGCAGAACCAGAAGGCTCCTTCGAAGCGAGGATGGTGAGACTTCGCCTTGCTGACTTTGGGCACATCATCAGGAAAGACCAATCGCTGGAAAAAGACATCATGGCTGGTAAAGTAAAGGGTCGTTGAAAACGAGGGAAAAGCTCAATGAGATAGATGGGACACAATAGCTGTGACAACAGAGTCAGACACAGCAATGCTCACGAGGATGGCGCGGGACCTGGCAACGCTTCCTTCTGTTGTACACGAGGTTGCCACGAGCTGGAGCCGACTTGACAGCAACTAACAACAGCAACAGAAGCAAGACTTGCAGGAGTGAGCTGGGTGTACAGCAGCCTGCCTGGTGCAGCACGTGGGTCCCCCCGAGGTGTGGCCAACAGGGACATCCCAGCGTGTCATGTACCTAGTCCAAGAAAATGAAGACATACAGGGCAGTGTCAATGACCTTACTAAGCAGTGATTCCGATGCCTGCAAGGAAGTGCTCGTGGAGCTTTGTGCACAGAACCCGTTTTGCGCAAGGCCCTTGCTGGACCTGGGTACGTGCTGGGTGCAGATGCAAAGCAATTTGGGGCAAGTCTTGCAGAAACATAAACACCGGGTGTGATCGATACCAGGCTCACTACGGAGGACAGCTTGACCCATGTGACTGTCTGCTCCTCTCGTTTCTCTGTCTAGGGTTTCAGATTTTGCTGGGTGAGCTGTTGGAGTTTGACGGTGAGCTGACTGGCAGCTGAGACAGCCACGCAGAGAGAATGACAAGTGCTGAAGACAAGCCAGCACACTGACCTTTTCAGCTTTGTCTTCGTTTGCCAGAAAACGCTCCCCTCCTCACCCTAAGCATTTCTCCTGATGCCCTAATGGGGTGGGTTGCAATTCTTCTAAATTAGGCAGAAAAGCACATTTCACAGTGTTTTCTCCCATCTGCCCAGCTTGAAGGTCCTGCTATTTGTCATGAGTTGTTCTTTAACACAGAATTCTGGACCAAGAGGAATTTTTGTCTTGAATCTCTGTTCTCTGTTATCTGGATGCTAGCACTGGATCGATAAGATAGTCCTCAGAACCTGGCCACCCTGGCGCGCCGGTGGGTGGCCTGGGGCTACTGCTGGACCGAGGCTGGGGCCAGGGGGAGCGGGTGGGCTGGCTGCAGCCTCAGGGTACTGGACCCAGGATGCCACCTCCCTCCTGGTACCCAGTCTGAAGCCCAGCTCACCGGGGAAGGCAGGGCTGCAGGTGCCCATGGCCACACCCAGAGCAGCTGACTGAGGTGGCATAGCCAGTGGCTGGAGAGCTGGCTTGCACTCACGGGCCTGCATGACCCCACACCTGAGGTTTCTTTGATAAAAAAAATTCCCCTGAGTGCAAGAACCTAGACATTATGAGGATTTTCATGCTCAAAAGCTTAGGCTTCTTGCTCAGCCAGGCTGTGTGAGTCTTCAGAGAATGAAGAAATTGTGATCCATCCCAGAAAATCCAACCTGGCTTCTGCCTGGCGGATTAATTCGCTCCTTAGCATTCCACGCTGATCTGCTTATGAAGCCCCTGCGAGGGGCCACCGTGGATGTTCTCAGGGTGATTGTTCAAACACAACATTTACCAAGTGCGGAACACTTGGTGAACAGACTCACACACAGCAGCTAATCCACACGCACAGGTTCGGTGTACTGCATCCCAGCTCGCTGAAAACACAGGCTGAACCATGTTGCACACACAGACGCACAAACACGGCAGAAATGAGGACACCTTCTCAGAAGCTAACCATTAAAGTGATATTTTAAACATTTGCTCCAAATCATATAAATGGAGTCCCTGGGTGATGCACATGGTTAACATGCTCAGCTGCTAACCATAAGGTTGGAGGTTGGAGTCTACCCTGAGGCACATCAGAAGAAAGGTCTGGCAATCTACTTCCCAAAAATGAGCCATTGAAAATCCTATGGAGCACAGTTCTACTCTGACACACACGGGGTTGCCATGAGTTGGAGTTGATGGCAAAAAGGTTTTTTAGTTTTTATTTTTCCATTGGACGTTCCTCCTTCCCCTCACCTGTTCCTGCTCCCTTGCCCCTGCTCGCTGGGAGACTTTCCCATCAAACCAGCTGCCCTTGAGGCTGGCTTCAGGCCTTACTCTGGAGAACCCAAGCTAAGAAAAAGGGCGTGGGGCGCCCCGGCGCAGCTGGTGAGCCGGCCTGGCCCTGCCTCAGGCGGCCCTTGGAGCAGGTTCATCTGGGATGAGACCAGGATACCTGGTGGCTCAGTGGTTTAACACTTGGCTGCTGAATGAAAGGTCGGTAGTTCTAACCCACCTGGTGGCTGAAAAGACCTGGTGATATGCTCCAGTAAAGACTTCAGCCTAGGAAACCCTATGGGGCACTTCTTCTCTGTCACACGGGGTCTCTGTGAGGTGGAACCGACTCGATGGTACCCAACAACAACAACAAGGGCACCAGGAATGGCCAAGAGGGGAGAGAACGTTCCACCGAGTGTCCGCTGACAGAGGAGACGGCCTCTTACTTGAAGGCTTAGGGGAGTATGTTGATCCCCACCTTGCTAAGCTGTGAGAATGTAGGGTGGGAGGGGCGTCCCCGGGCTTTGTTGGGGGGAGGGCTCTGCTCTCTGGGTTTGGTGGCGAGGATCCCCAGGCGCTGCAGGGACCCAGAGCCGCTGAGTGGGTGACTGAGGAGGAGCAGTCAGGCCGTCCCAGGGAGCCATGGGCAGTGCCACTTACAGGAGGCGGGAAGCGTGTCGTCCGCCCAGTGTCTCGCCAGCCCCCAGCCCACCATGAAGACAGTGGCGGGGACAGCCTCCTGGTCCCCAGGTCTCTGCAGCCCTGGACACGCTGTGCCCAGGGCCACGCAGCTTCTTATGGGTCTGGTTGAAAATGTCGTGGGAAAGTTCACCCCATGGGGTGATGTGGGCAGGACGTGTTCTCGTGTGCCAGAGTGCAGGGCTGGCATGTCCGCTGACACACACCGCGTGTTCTCAGACGCAGACCCCACCAGAGCACTGCCTGTGTGATTCCCACTTGCCACTGAGTGAGATAACACTGATAATCCGGGCATTTCCTCAGAACGCCCGGCTCCATGTCTCCTTAGCAGGTGCTAAATTGCCACTCCAGCTGCTGAACGGTAACAATTAACTCCATTAACATTGGAACAGCTGTAATTTTTGAGGAAATGAAAAACATTAATAACCACCAACAGCTAAAAAACAAAACCAAACAAAAAGCACAGCATCCCTCCGAAGGTGACATCACGAACACGGCAGAAAAAGCCCTGGGTTCAGACAGGCCTGTGTGTTCCTGCACCCCTGTGGCTGGGGGGCTTACTGCCGGTGGAGGGGATGCCCCTCCTCTATGGGGAGCCGGGGGTCAGAGGGAGATGACGGGACCTGATGTCTCCCTACCCGCCCCAGGAGCCTGTGGAAGGGACACTGGAGAGACAGAGGGGAGCCTTGCCTGCACGAGGCTTTAGACGCCGGAATAGAGCTTATCACAGTGTGAGTGTGCGTGTGGGTACATCTGCTGGCCTTCTCGTCTACAGACACGTGCATCCTCACATGTGTGTGCACAGACACGTGCTCACATACATCCATCTGCACACATACACGTGCACCCATGCACACACAAACTCACGTTCACACCCATGTGCTCACATGTACTCATAGGCATGCCCCACATCCACCCAAACACATATGCGTGCACCCCCCACACTCGTGCACACCCATGAACACATGTGTACCCACAAGTACTCATGAACACCTACATGTACTCCCCACACCACCATCCATATGCACCCATGTGCACATATCCACTCATACACACGAATGCAGATGTGCACACGCATGCACAGGCGTAGCCCTCATACATGCATGTGTGTCTGCCCACATTTTACACCCAGGCGCACACACACTTAAGCACACACATACATGCACCTACACACATAAACGTGCACACAGATGCATACACTCCCTCACACACACGTGCACACGATGTGCACCCCAGCACACACACACGTGCACATACACCCTCACACCCCCACATCCATATACATACACGCACACATGTGTGCCCCCACAAAACATACACGCATACATGTGCACACAAATGTGCCTGCACACAGCCTCACACGTGTGGGTACCGCACATCCACACGCTATCACCCTTGGACTTGGGCACAGGAAGCCCCTGAGTCCCTGGCCTGGGCCCCGAACTTGGTAGAAGACACTGCATACCACAAAAGGAGCCCTTGTGGCACTGTGGTTAAAGTGCTTGGCTGCTAACCAAAAGGTTGGTTGTTCAAACCCACTAGCAACTCTGTGGGAGAAAGATGTGACAGTCTGTGTTGGTAAAGATTACAGCCTTGGAAACTATGGGGCAGTTCTACTCTGTCCTCCAGGGGGGCTGTGGGTCAGGATAGGCTCGACGGCAATCGGCGTGCACACCACAAACACACGTGGATGTATCAGGGCATACCGAGGTGACTGCCGCTGTCACCCAAACATCTGCTCCATCACCAATGCTTGGCAGGCCCCAGAGTGGCACCCCTGTGTTTCCTGCCCTGTATCCTGGAAACAGGAGGTGGCCGTGGCCAGTGCTCTGCGGTTGCTGGGCTGCTGACCTTGGGGATGGGTGCATTTCCTCTGAAGGGTGAGGAGGGGTAGATGGCTGAGAAGCTGAGGTCAGATCCGAGAGAAATGAACTACCTGTCCAGTCCTCCCTCTCAGGGAGCACGAGGGGAAGCAATTCTTCCCATACAAAAGACCATTTCCAAGTCGTGACTTCCTTTCTCAAAACATTCAATAAAAAGGTAGCTTTATGTACATAACTTTGATTAAAAAATGTGATGTTTATTTACTATAGTTTGCATTTTGCCATCAGCTTTAATAACTAATTTTGACTATTTTAGACGGAAAGTATGTTTGGAAACATGATTTTTACCTACAATTCAATTTGTATTTTTTATAAAAATATGTTCAAAAATTTTAGCTTAAATCCAGTTACGTTTTAGAAATAGAAAATATGGCTCTCCTAGAAAAGAAAGAACATTGAAAAGACTAGAAAAACAAAACAAAAACTGAAGCCCTCTTCCAAGAGGTGGGCCACCAGATCGTTTAAAAAACAGGAAACAATGAAAGTGAGCCGATGAGCAGGAGTCCCGTAGAAGTTGCCAACAGGACGCTGCCAATTCTTTGCTCAGCGAAGATTTAACCACTGATCGCAGTGATGGAAGTGCGCCAGGAAAAGGTTCTGGTCCAATCCGCACCGGGGACAGGGGAGGTGAGGGCACTGCCATGTCACATTCCTCCCTCGGTGAAGATTTAATCATGGATAAAACAACAGGCCTGGATGGAGTCTCTGCGTGTGTTCTCGTTCTGGGTCCTGCAGAGGTTAGTGCACGGCCTGTGAGTGTGTGACACACTCACACAGGCACACATGAATATACACACGCACACTTGCATGCACACACCGGATGCACATGCAGTGCTCACACACAGGCACACATACACACACAGATGCACACTTACACCGCGTGGGCACACACCTGATGTACATGTACCTGCTCACACACAGGCACACAGGCACACATAGGTGCACACTCACACATGCGCGTGCACACCAAACACGTGCACACACTCAAAGGCATGTGCACACAAGGCCTACACTAGAAGGTGGAGAATGCAGGACTCAGGGCAGGAGGCGTTCCGGCAGCTCCGGGTTGCAGGAGGGTTGGGGGAGTGGAGGAAGGAGTCAGGGAAATGTAGCTGCGGTCAGGGTCGTACCCCTGAGACAGACCACGGGGAGCGGAGGAAGACCATCTCCTTTTCCATGCTGCGATCTTGCTGCGGGGCTGGGTCAGTGCCCTGAGTGGATGTGCCCAGCACCTTGCCTCTCCCGCTGGGTGCATCTCAACACCCCACCGGCCTCTGGTGCAGAGGTCCAGCCCGCCCACCCTTCTTTAGGCTTAGTTCCTCAGCTTAATGTCTAGACTCGGGATTCCAGGGCAAAAGGGTCTGTGCGGGGAGCTTGTGGTCATCCTGGCTCCCTCCTTTCCCTCCCTTGCTTTCAGAAGAGACAGGCGTATCCAGGAATAGGGCTCCCACACCAGCCTCTCCAAAGCTCCCCAAGAGCATGTCATTCAGAAGGGTGATATCAGGTCGGGCTAAGGAAGTCCATCACGTAGAGAGGAGCGTTTTACACGGAAAAGAAGCTGCTGCGTGCCAACTTGTAGATTCCATAAGTTTGTGTGTAATCTTACACTAAATTTAAAGAGGGTTTAATTACTGATTCCTTTCTTTCTCTATTTTACATTGTGTGTTGCTCTTGAAATGAAATTGGAAATGAATTCTTTTCTTGTCTTAGGGCACAATGTTAAGCATGATTTAGAGCAGGGATAATGGAGGAAATGGAGCCGTGTGACATTGGAGTGGGTCTGAGAAGTGGATCCTCTCTTTTTAATGCAACAGAGGGCATACTCCATGTCCTGGTTGGCAAAGGGCCCTCAGAACGCACAGGGCAAGCGTGGCCCTCCCAGTTTGGTCCCATGTCTGGCTCCTTCCTTCCCTGCTCCCATTTCCTGATTCCCCCAATTGGTGACACCCCTCCTGACCCTCGCCTAGGTGGGCACATCCTCTGGCTGGTCTCTGAGACCTCTATGAGCCACCCTACACAGCAGGCGCCCAAACCCAGTCGGCATTTGCTGACTTAGCACCACCCTTGACCCTTGCCTCCATCTCTTTCTTGGGTTGGGTGAACCCACGAGCTGCAGGGTGGGTGTCCTGACTGTGACCCCCTCCAGTGCTCTGCAGTGGCTCTGGCAGCCAGATGTCCAGGAACACAGCCTCCCCTGCTTGAGGGTCTTCCACATCCCACGCAGGAGTGTGAGAGTGCATGTGTGGGTGGGTGGCCAGACTCTTCTGCTCCAAGAGCATCTGGGCAGTGAGAAAAGCCCACTGCAGCCGAGCTGGCCCGTGCCACCCTCCGTGCTTGGGCAGGCCTGTGCTGTGCTCTCTAAGCCTGCCCTTCCCTCCTCCTCGTTTGCCTTCTGCTGGAAATCTACCTTCTGCTCCAGGCAGGTTCTCAGGTGGATGGTGAGGAGGAGCCCATTTTGTCCTGGACATGGAGTGAAGCTCTGTTCATGTATTTCCTAATCTCGTTTCCTCTGTGTTTCATTTTGGAAAGTTTCTATTGCTATGGTTTCAAGTTCAGTCTTTTCTTTTGCAATGTATAATGTGCTGTTAATCCCATCCAGTGTATTTCTCATCTCAAACATTGTTGTTTTCATCTCTAGAAGTTCAATTGGTTGTTTTTTGAATCTTCTGTCTTTACACAACATGCTCAAAGTTTCCTCTAATTTCTTCCTCTTTTACTATTCCCGTCCACTAATTCTATCAACTGTATTATTTCTGAGTTGGTTTCAGTTGATTTTTCTCCTCATTATGGGTCCTATTTCCATGATTTCTTGCCTGTCTAGTAATCTTTGGTTGCATGCCAGACATTGCAAATTTCACCTTGGCTGCTAGATGCTTTGTATTCCTGTGAATATTCTTGAGTGTTGTTCTGAGATGAAGTGGAATTACTTGGAAATAGTTCGATCTGTTTGGGTCTTTCTCCTAAGCTTTGTTAAGTGGGACCCGAGCTGCATTTAATCTAGGGCTGATTTGACCCCCTTACTCAGACAAAACCCATCCGAGTACAGTGCCTGTGCCATGTTCGCTGTGAGGTTTTCCACTCTCCTGGTGGGAACAGGAAGTACTCCTCCAGCCCGTGCAGGTGGTTCTTTCCCTGATTTGGGGTTGCTTACTCACATGTATGCCCTTGTCAGCACTAAGCAGCACACTTGAGGGGGGCCTCTGCATATCTCTGGGGTTCCCTGTCTTTGCAGTTCCTCTCCACTACCCTGATGTGAGAACTGGCCACCTTGGTCTGCCCGGACACTCAGCCCCTCAGTTCAGACAGCCCAGCAGGCTCTGCCTCTGTCCCCTCCCTGTGCCGGGGCCTGGGGAATCTGCTAGGACTCACTTCACTTGTTTCCATCTCAAGAGTCACTGCCCTGAGTTGCCTGATGTCCAAAGTCTACAAAGTGTTGTCTCATGAAATTTGTCTGATGTTTCAGGTAGGAGGGTAATTCTACTCCTATCACACAAACTTGGCCTGAAGCAAAAGTCTTATCTGCAATTATAAGGAGTTTGGATTTTTCTACTAGCCCCCAGTACAACATTTTCTTTCTCCCTATATGGACCTGTAACCAAAAACCAAACCGGTTGCCATCAAATCGATTTCAACTCATAGTGACCCTATAGGACAGAGTAGAACTGCCCCATAGGGTTTCCAAGGAGTGGCTGGTGGATTTGAGCTGTCTACCTTTCAGTTAGCAGCCCAGGTCTTAAGCACTGTGCCACCAGGGCTCTGTGGACCTGTACTAGGTCTTTATTGGAGATTCCACCCAAAGTGGGCAATGCAAGGGTGGTCCCCAGGGTGACATTTCTTTGTAGATTGCAGAAATGGCCACTCAACCACAGACCACACTGTGGAGCAACGGATCGAGAAAAACGTGAGATGGGTGGCCATGGCTGCTTTAGTTTTATTATGATTATAATTGATTCTGAAATGAGCGGTAAGACCTCCAGGTGGACCAAAGTGTAATTCTATCACAAGAGTTGGGGGGAGTCTGTCTCCCTCTCCACCTAGAAGTGGCTCGACAGAGGGCCTCCCCTACTGCCTATGACTGCCAGGGAGTGGCGAGAGATAACGTATCCCAAAACCAAAGTGATCTACATCCCCCCTCCTCAGCTGGTGGCTGCCCTGTGACGTTGTCCCGGCTCCCACCTCAGGCTCATTGTCCTCACAGCTCTCAGCACACGCTCCTATTTTCTTGATTATTTGCTTGTTAGAACATAAGCCTGATCCATACAGAGTGGGTGTTCAAAAATAGCTGTTGAATGAACTAGTGTAGCTCAGTTAGGTTCCAAGTTATGGTTATGTTGCTAATACTCGGTGCTTGGTTGAGGTAGACATTAGTAATCCTTGCATTAAAATGTGTTGTTGGAGTTTGCATTTTTCTGATCCCTAGCGGGGCTCAGTATTCTGCTAGTCCCCTTTTCTAAGAAGAATACAAGTGCTGCTCTTGGACGTTTAAGGCATTTATGATCCTTTGCCCTGACAGATGAGTTTGCAAAGGGATAAATAGTGAATTACAGGCACTTGTTGCTGTGATGCTGAGTGGGTTTTAGCAGAGCTTCCAGATTAAGACAGAGTAGGAAGAAGGGCTTCGTGATCTACTTCTGAAAATCAGGCAATGAAAACACTATGGATCACAATGGTCCAATCTGAAACTGATCATGGGGATGGCGCTGGACAGGGCAGCCATTCATTCTGTCGTACACTGTGTCTTAGTTATCTTGTGCTGCTATAACAGAAATACCACAAGTGGGTGGCTTTAACAAACAGAAACTTATTCTCTCATGGTCTGAAATTTATTCTCTCACAGTTAGAAGGCTGGAAGTCCGAATGCAGGGCACCAGCTCTGGGGGAGGGTCCTTGTCTCTTTTCAGCTTCTGTCCTCAGTTCCTTGGCGACCATCGTGTGGTGTAGCTTCTCTTCCCCTGCCTGTGTTTGCCAGATCAGCTTGGTTTATATGGTAAATTACTATGTTGGCTGCAGGGGGCCTGCCCGAGCTCCCTTGTCCTCCCTCTCCTGTTTCAGACCCCTACCCACCGTGTCCCAGGGTTGGGGATGGCAGTGGGGTGGGCAGGTGGTGGGCCCTAGAATGACCCACAAAGCTCCTCCTGACAGAGAACATCCCTTGACAGAGGTCCCTCAGCCTTGCTCGGCCAGCCCCTGCACTAGGCTCCAGAACTTTCCGAAAACAAGAGCCACTGCTTCAAGCACCGCCCGGGAATCAAGACCTCAACGTGGCAGGCATTGTTCTCATGCAGGCCCACCCACAGACATGCGGGAACTGGAGGCGGAGTGGACCCACCCACGGGCATGTGGAACTGAGGGCGGAATGGATGCTCATGAGTTTGCAGGAAGGATGCCGGCCTCAGGGCTGGGAAGGGCTCACCCAGAGCATACCCTTCCCTGGCAGAGAGTACGCCAACGGTGGGTAAGCACATTGCCTTAGCTCACTGAACTCTCTCCCAAATGCCACGAGGCTGGCGTGATTACCCGCACTGGTCAGGAGAGGAGGATGAGGCCAGGGCCCCCTCTCTGTCCTGGGCTCTGAGCTCTGCGTATGGAGAGCCAAGTGGCACTTCTCACTTGAAAAGTCCTGAGGTCTTTGGTGCACATGTTGGTGAGCAGGAGTAAGGAAGGGGCACCCCACAGGCCAGGCTCCCCAGGAAGCAGCCTCTGAGACAGAGTTTGGAGTGCACGAAGTGCGCTAAGGAGGGCCCTTGGCACTGACACCTGTGAGAGGCAGAGGAAGAAAGAAGAAGTCAGGCTACGGTGAAGGTCCAGCTTCCGCCTCGGTTCTGGGCTAGCCCAGCCCCGATCAGGCAAGACGGCTGGGCCTCGCACCCCTCGTCACCAGGCAGCCAGGGAAGGACCTGCTCCTGAGGCATGCTGGAGGGCACTGTCGCAGGCGGTGGCCAGCTTGTTCCTGGCAGCAGGGACAGCCAGCCCTGACAGGGGCTCTGGGCAGCGCATCTTGGCCCCAGTTGGAGACCCAATACACAGGTTGTTTCTGGAAGCTTCTGTGTGTGTGTGGGTGGAGTGGTTTGGAGAAGGAGCCTCCTCATGATGTAAGTGTCCACGCAGACCCCACGGAGGGGACCAGAAGCTGTGGAGAGAGGAGCTTTGGGGTCCAAGAAGACACAGAGCATGTCTGCTGTGAAGGGCAAGCAAGGCTGAGCATGGGTCTGTGGGCGCCCCCTCGAGGGGGCTGGCCACCTCTGCCCTCCCACCCAGTCCCCCAGCCTTCACTTCCTCTCCTACATGGGTGGGGTGGGGGTGTGTAGAACAGACCCAGTCAGTAATGATGGGAACATCAGAGACGTCCAGTGCCAGATCTGTGCACTTATTTCTCCATATTTAAATCTCCTCCCAACAGTCCTGCATAAAGGGTTAACAGGGGCTTTGGAAGGAGCCTTGGTGGTGCAATGGTTAACAGCTCGGCTGCTGAAAGAAAGGTTGGTAGTTCGAACCCACCCTGAGACTCTTTGGGAGAAAGAGCTGGCAATCTGCTCCCGTAAAGATTACAGCCTAGAAAACCCTGTGGGGGTTCTACTCCCACATGGGGTCACTATGAGTCAGAATCGACTCCAGGGCACCTAGCAACAACAACAGGGGTTTTGGATGGCGGTCCTGCCTGTGGGTGGAGCAGATATTTCCAAGGAGGTGGGCCGCCAGGAAGGGGGCTTGCCCCCAGGACCCTGTTTCTGCTGTCTGTTGCTTGTCTACTCGCTGTTGGGTGACTATCTTACACCCTCCTCACTTTGTTCTCAACCCGACCTTTCGCGTTCCCTATCAAGTCCACCCGTCAGCCGTGTGACCTGATTTCACAGCTCCCCACAGAGGCCGGTGGATTCCGGGTGCAGCGAGGAGCTGGGCAAACCCAGCCCTCACCAAACCACGGCCATCGAGTGGACCACCACTCAGGGTGACACCGCATGTGTCAGAGTAGACCTGTGCTCCATAGGCCTTTCAATGCCTGAGTTTTGGGAAGTAGATTGCCAGGATTGTCTTCCAAGGTGCCCCTAGGCAGACTCGAACCTACAACCTTTGGGTTAGCAGCCGAATGCATTAACCATTTGCACCACCCAGGGACTCCGGGATCCATCCAACAGAAGATGAGGTGGAGAGAAGGCGGCCCTGCCTCAGAGCTCTGGTTTTCACGCGATGAGGTGCTTAGGGAGCCCTGATAACACCTGGCTCTGTTTCTTTCATTTGCAATGATCTCGAAAAACCCTTACCAAACAATGGCGGAAGTCTGTGTCTTATTGTTTAGCATCCAACACCTTTTAAGGGAATAGTCAGGGCCCATCTACGCAGGAGGCGCGAGCAGCTTTGCTCTGCCCCACGCTGCCTGTCTTATTGTCAAGAGGAAAGATATAACGACAGTTTCTTCAAAATGTTGCTTCCCTGCCCTCTCCCAGAGAGCCACGTCTTGACTGTGTTAGGCTAAATCTCTAATATCTTCTGACGGTAATATACGGTGTAAGGATTCTGATTGGGCAGGTGGCTGCGAAGAAATTGTTTCCTTTCAGGAGAGAAAACTCGAGGTCAGGCAGCAGCTTATCACATGAGCGCAGCTTACTTGTATTTACACGTTGGCCGTGCTGGTGGTGGAGAAGGAGAGGGGCTGGGGACATAGCCAAGGGAGGGGTGTCCTCTCTCTATGGAGACCTCTGTGCTGCCCAGTGGCAGGGCTGGACTACCCAATGAGCAAGGTACACATGCGCCCAATTATGCCTTCCCACCAACCTGCAGCACACAATTTCACCTGCCCCCCACAATATCAAACACATAGTGAAACCCATGTGAAATTGCTCACCATGGATTAGCAAGTAAACACAATTAAGCCTGTGCGTACCTTGCTCAATGCAAACCGGTGTATGCTGTGCTTACTGGTTAATCCACCCCTGCCCGTTGGGCTCATGCAGCATGGCTGTGGTGGTTGGGACATAAAACAAGGTCTAGGCTCTGGACGCCAGCCCATTGCGATGAGGTCAACCAGCCACCTAGATATGGCCCATGGTGCACCCAGGGCTGCAGGAAGGTTCTGGATCCATCTGGAACACCAAGGATTGCTGAAAGACACCAGAAACTAAGAGAGAGGCTGCAGAAAAAATCCACATGGCCCAGACCCTGATTTGAACTCCAAGCCTCCAGATCTGTGAGAGAATAAATTCCTGCTCCTCAAAGCTCCCTGCTTTTGGGTATATCTGTTATGGCAGCCCCAGGAGACCAAACCTGCAACATGGACAGTGAGCTGCCTCTTCTCCCTCTGGAAGGATCCCCGAAGCAGGCGATGTGCTGTGGTCAGTTCCCAAGCTGATGCCTTGACGTCTCCTCTGCCATCTGCCAAGTCTTTGTGACGAGGAGGAGACATGCATCCAGTGCTTCCCTGTCCCAGGCACTGGGACAAATTCGCCACCGCCCTTCCAGCCCTCACTGCCCCCTTGCCTCCACCGCCCTTCCAGCCCTCACCGCCCCCTCGCCTCCACGGCCCTTCCAGCCCTCACTGCCCCCCGCAGAGTCTGTCTTATCACCCCAGAGTCTGAGAAGCAGGGCGTCTGAGGGGCCATCCAAGGTCACAGGGCCACAGGTGGGGACGAGGTAGTGTTGGTGGTGGTGTGGTTGTTTGAACTTGAGTCTCCCCAGCTCCAGAGCCCCGTTTTCCTTTTCCAGAGCTGAGAGAACCTGTGTTAGGTGGCAGAGGAAGGCCAGCCTAGAATAAAAAGATGCGCAGCAGATAATCCACAAGTGAGCACCCTGATCCGATTGCATAAACTCTCTGACTCACAGCCCAGGGTTTCAGGCACATAAAGAGTCAGCTTGTGCTTCTGCCAGCCACATGCAATTAATTTATGCTTAAATTAGCAAGACTGTTTACTAAAACCTGTAGACTGGCCACAAATCTTTATATAGCTGGGAAGTTGATTTTTTTTATCACGGGATCACAGAGTTTCAACGTTATTCCATAGAAACTGTAAGTCACAAACTCCAGACTTGTTAAGTTGGCAGATTCCAAGCCTGGCGAGACATGTATTGTGTCCTCAACGTGCGGGGCACCAACACATCCCAGGTACCTAGTTTCAGTGGAACTGAGGGGCTCAAATGGGAAGTAGAGGTCAAACTCTGCCAGTTCTGAGGGTAACTTTACTGTCTTGATGAGGACAAGAAGAGATGCCCCAAGCACTGTTGGTTACTGGAAATGCATGAAGCTGGGAAGAATGAGGAAAACCAGCCTTTGGGCGGTCAGGAGCTAAAGCAGAGTGGGACCCTCCAGTCTCTGCCTTCAGGAGACGGCACGAAGCCCCTTGGTTGGTGAGAAGAATACTGGGCCAGAGGTCTTCCGGTGGGCCCTCCGGCAAGCTGCCATACCTCTTGGACTCTAGTTTCTTCACACTTGGGAGGAGACCAGACACGCCTGTCTGCGTCAGGTTGCTGAGACAATCGTGCGCACATGTACCTTCAAGGGGAAGAAGGATGAGGAGGTGAGGAAGGTGGCTGTGGGCTCCATGGCTAGGGTGCCAACCCTACTCCCCATTTACAAGCCAAGCGAGGCAGGGCAGGTGGCTTAACCTTTAGTTCAGATTGTTCATCTGTAAAATGCAGATAATAAAGTACTCAGAGGGTTACAGGAAGATTACCTGGAATAACCCACAGAAATACATTCCATTGGCTGGAAACAGTCATGTGACTCCCAGCTAACTGTCAAGGGAGGCTGGGAAGAGTGGTCTGTTGGTGGGCCCAGGAAGAGGAGGGCAGGTTGTCTGAGCACCTGGCCAGCTTCTGCCACACATATTATCAGCTGACTTCCTGTTGTGGAGGGTGAGGACTTAGCCCTCCTAAACATGGGGCCACCATGAGTTGGAATTGACTGGATGGCAGTTCCAACAACAACAATGACAACATATCCCCTTCATCTCCCGTATGAGTCTCCTAGGGCAACTGTAACAAATTCCTGCGTCGTTTCAGGAGCTCTGGTGATGCAGTGTTTAAAGAGTATGGCTGCTGACCAAAAGGCCAACAGTTTGAATCCACGAGCCACTCCTTGGAAACCCTATGGGACAGTCCTACTCTGTTCTATAGGGTTGCTATGAGTTGGAATCCACTCAGCGACAGTGGGTTTGGTTTGGTTTGCATGGCTTCAAACAACAGGACTGTATTCTCTAAGTTACGGAGGCTAGAAGGTGTAGACAGGGTTGTGCTCTCCCTGGAGGCTCTAGAGGAGGATCTGTCCTTGCCTCTTCCAGCTTCTGGTGGTTCCAGGTTTTCCTTGGCTTGTGAACGCATCGCTCCAATCTCTTCCTCTGTCTTCACATGACCATCTTTGTCTTTCTATATCTTGTCCTTCTCTGTCTCTTTCAAGGACACTATCATTTCATTGTCCACCCTGATAACCTAGGATGATGTCATCTCAAGACCCTTAACTTAGTCACATCTCGTTTTTTACAAATAAGGTCACATTCTGAGGTTCCAGGTGGTCGTATCATTTGGGGGCCACCATTCAACCCATATACCTTTTATCCTGTAAATGTAGATATACCAAAATTTTAAAGTCATATATTACATGTTGTCATGGATTGAATTGTGCACCTCCAAAATATCTGTCAACCTGGTTAGGCCATGATTCCCAGTATTGTGTGATTGTTCCCTATCTTGTGATTGTAATTTTACGTTAAAGAGGATTCGGGTGGGATTGTAATACCCTTACTAAGGTCACATCCCTGATCCAGTGTAAAAGGAGTTTCCCTGGGGTGTGGCCTGCACCATCTTTTATCTTACAAGAGATAAAAGGAAAGGGAAGTGAGCAGAGAAGGGGGTACCTCATACCACCAACAAAGAAGCGCTGGGAGCAGAGCATGTACTTTGGACCTAGGGTTCCTGCATGGAGAAGCTCCTAGACCAGGGGAAGATTGATGAAAAGGACCTTCCTCCAGAGCTGACAGAGACAGAAAGCCTTCCCCTGGAGCAGACACCCTGAATTTGGACTTCTAGCCTCCTAGACTGTGAGAGAAAAAATTTCTCTTTGTTAAAGCCATCCACTTGTGGGATTTTTGTTACAGCAGCACTAGATGAGCAAGACACATGTTTACATTATGTCTATTTAGGAATCTTTCATAGTCGAATCAAGTAGTATAGAATGGTGACATTTGCTCCTTGAATAAAGTTTCACTTTCCCTGTAATTTCTAAGTGACTTCCTTCACCCTACCCCATTTACTTGATTTTTCATGTTTGTATCTTTATTTCTGTTAAACAGTACCTGAGGCACTGCCCACCAAATTGTCACAGGCATCTGCTAGTCTTCCCCTGTGGCTTTTTCTTTCCTTCACAGGAATTTCTCCCCAGCCCTCTGTCCTCCTTCATGTGGCTGGAACCCCCTGACCTCCCATCCCAGGGCCAAAGTGGGCATCTGGGACCACTCTCTCGTGGATCCCATGGCTTCTTCTCTCTGGGTTTATGCCTTTAGCATGGTAGGACATATTTAATTTTTGAGAACTTTCATGGGTGAAATGTCTTTATTTTCCTCTTATCTTTGATTTGTACATTAGCTGAATATAGAATTCTGTGTTAACGATTGTTTTAATCAAAATGTTGATTAATATGTCCCCCTCTATCCCCCAGCTCCCTGTGTTCTTGCAAAGTCAGGTGGCATTCGGACTCCTCGTCCTTTGTGTGAACTGTTTTTGTCTCTCTGGAGGCCCGTAGAGCTTGTCTTTATTCCTGCGTTTGTTGTTGTTAGATGCTATCGAGTCAGTTCCGACTCATAGAGACCCCATGCACAACAAAAAGAAACGGTGCCCAGTCCTGCGCCATCCTCACACTCATTGCTATGGTTGAGCCCATCACTGCAGCCTCTGTGTCAATCCATCTTGCCGAGGGTCTTCCTCTCTTTCACTGACCCTCTACTTTACCAAGCATGATGTCTTTCTCCAGGGACTGGCCCCTCCTGATAACATGTCCAAAGTATGTGACACAAAGTCTCAACATTCTTGCTTCCAAGAAATGTTCTGGCTGTACTTCTTTCAAGACAGATGTGTTTGTTCTTCTGGCAGTCCATGGTGTATTCAATATTCTTCGCCAACGCCATAATTCAAATGCTTCAATTCTTCCTTGGTCTTACTTATTCATTGTCCAGCTTTTGCATGAGAATTTCAGCTTTCAGTTTCATGAAAATGTATTTTAGTGCTCTTTATGTTGGGTGCTTGGTGGCTCTTCCAATCCAGAAACTCATGACCTTTAGTGTTGGGAAATTTTCCTAGAGAAAATTTTTTTTGATAATCTCTTCCCTCCATTCTCTCTCTTCTGTTTCTCTGAACTCTATTATTTAGCTGTTAATTAATTATCTATTTTTTTATCATTTGGTAAGCATTTGTTTATCATATCCTTCACTGTTTGCATGTTTCTAAATTTTGAGCAACCAAAATCCAAAAAATTTTTAACAGCCAAGAAAAGGAGCTCAGAGGGAGAGACAATGCAGAGAAAGATGGAAATGTCCAACAGTCTGTAAAATGAAAGATGAGGTTGCATCCCCTGGTGGCACAGTGGCTGCTAACCAAAAGGTTGGCATTTCGAATCCACCAGCCACTCCTTGGAAACCCTATGGGGCAGTTCTACTCTGTCCTATAGGGTCTCTATGAGTGGGAATAGACTCGACAGCAATGGGTTTTGTGTTTATAAGAAAATAAATACAATAAATTTGAAATACAAATCAGATTTGGGGAATTAAAGAGCATAAATGGATCAATAAAAACTCAACAGAAGGCTTAAGAGATGAAGTTGAGATGGCATTCCAGAAAGGAGATGAAACTCCAGGAAGGAGTTTGTGTCCTCCGTTAGTGGGTCCCACGGCGTTGGTGACTTCACGGGCTCAGAGGCATCACTGAGGAGGGGTCCCTCAGGGGATGCTGCCCTGGGAGCCACCAGAGACGTCTGATGCTGGTGGTGTGTCTGGGCCAGCACCGGGGAGGACAGCTCTGCAGGCAGGACCAACAGATATGGGAAGTTGGGAGTTGTGGGTGCGCTGGCAGCTGAGAGCCTTCCTGAATCTTCCTTGACTCATGAGTGATTCCAGCAGGGAGCTCGAGCCCTCCTGGTTGTCTGTCTTTAGCTGGAAACCAGCGTGGTCCCCATTAGAATGGAGACGGTGCATTGCACGGCGCAGCCTAGGAGGGAGGCCATTAGCATAGAAAGCAGGCCTCTGCTCATTCCAAATCTCTCTGGGGGCATTTGCCCACTTGAGTGAGGAACCATCACTGGGGAGTACTGTGCCTTCCTCTCCCTAACCATTTGCACCTCAGAATCTAGATTTTCCAAGAGCAGGAGAACTGGGGGGCTGGCCTTCCAGGTTCACTTGCAAGTTGCCTGCTCCTGCCTTCCTACTGCAAGTCACTGTGTCCCTGAGGGTGTGGGCCTGGCTGTCCACCCCAGCTATGTTTCTGCCATCTGGAGGAGGGTGGTGGGTGCTCTGGCCCGCAGCCTCAGGACCTCTTCCTGAGGGCAGGACCAGGGTGTCATGGAAGGAAGGCTGAGTGTGTGTGGGGCAAGGGGCTTAGGTGGGAGGGCAGGGGCCAGGCTGAGGTGGCCCTGCAGAGGGGCCTGCTCCTGACAGGGCTGACAGTCCCTAGCAGGGATCCCATGGAGACTTGGGGAAGTAGGCTGATACCATCGGATCTGTTTCCTCGTCTGTAAACCTGGGTGCCACTCAGGGTGTTTGGACCAAAGTATCCAGCACAAATCTGCAGATGGCAGGTGCTCATGAGCAACCTTCCTCCTTTCCTGTACAGGAAGCCCCAGAGACCCTTCCATGCCCATGCAGTCAGAATGTCTCGTCTGCCCCAAAGGTGATCCAGGGAACCCAGCCAGCCATCCTTCTGCTGGTGAACATGAGAGCCCATTGAAAAGTCCTGCTTCAGAATGCAAATGCCCACTCACATGCCTAGGAGGATGGGACATGTGAAGACTCGCTTGGTAGAGGTGAGGAAGGAAGAGAGGTGGGTTGGGCTTCAGGCCCTGGAGGAGGGAGATGTCACTGGGTAGGAAATTTCACCCACGCAGAGCCCCAGGAAGCAGAGATGCCGCACTTGCCCCACAGTGACCTGCATCTAACCTGGACCTGCAGTGGAGTGGCCCACACATTTCTCCACCTGCAGTGGCCCCCTTCCACTCATACCACCCTACCTGCCATCTTCCTATATCCATACAGAAACCAGTCAGCAGGAAGAACTAGGAAGGGTGGTCTCCAGATAAAGGGTGGAGTGGAGTGGGGACAGGAAGAAGCTGGAGCAGGGTAGCTGGGAATGTGGTTTTCAATGTGGGCTACATCCTCAGAGTGCTCCCGCAGGTACAAGGTGGGAAGGGAGGCACTGGTACAGGGAATGTGGATGGCTATGGACTGGAAGGTAAGATATCAGAGGAGGCGTGAAAGACAGACATGGTGCTGACAAAGAGGATCCAGAGTGTGGCAGATCCACCAGTGACGTGGAGGGGACTCTCAGGAAGTTCACTGCCTAAGCCCAAGCCTGGGGCCATTGAGTGTGTTCAAACCACCAACCTTTAGGTTAATAGTTGAGCACAAACTGTTTGTGCCACCCAGGGACCTGTGAAGTTGACAGCAGACATTATTAAAATGAGAAAGGGAAGGTGCCAGCGATGGGAACAGAGACTGTGTGGTTGTGTGGGCTCCTTGCTTCTCCCCAGGACACGGCAGCACAGTGTTGTGGCTAAGAGGCTGAGGATCTTGGATTCCATTCTGGGTTCTATCACTTGCTTTTTGTGTGATCTCAAGCCAGTTACTTAACCCCTCTGTGCCTCAGATGTATCATCTGTAAAATGGGGACAATGGCCATCCTTTGGGCTAGTTGTGAGAGGTACATAAAATAATGCCTATAGAGAGCTTAGAACAGTTGCTGACAGACACTAAGTATCAATAAAAGTCAGCTATTAATGTTAGTAAAGGGCAGTGGTGTTTAGTGGTAGAATTCTCACCTTCCATGTGGGATACCTGCATTTGATTATCAGCCAATGCACCTCATGTGCAGCCACCACCCGTCTGTCAGTGGAAGCTTGTGTGTTGCTATGATGCTGAACAGGTTTCAGCACAGACACCAGACTAAGACAGACTAGGAGTAAAGGCCTGGTGATCTACTTCTCACAACCAGCCAATGAAAACCCTGTGGATCACAATGGTCTGATCCCTTTGTGCATGGGTCATCATGAGTTGGAAGCCATGAGTCGGCAGCTACAACAACAAAATGTTAATAAAGAGACCAGAAACAAAAGTCAAAGATATAATGAAAGAAAATATCCCAAGCTGCAGAAAGGTTGGTGAATGCAGATCTGAAAAGAGCACCACTGGTAAAAAGAGAAACGTGCCCAAACGCATATTTGATTTACAAAGAAAAGGAAATAAATTTTTGGTACATCCACCCTATGAAACGACTCAAAACGAGAAGAAACAGCTGCAAACATCCATTAATAATTGGAAAGTGGAACGTACAAAGTATGAATCTAGGAAGTCATCAAAAATTAAATGGAATGCATAAAGATCCATATGGTAGGCATTAGTGAGCTGAAATGGACTGGTACTGGCCATTTTGAATTGGACAATCATAAGGTCTACTATGCTGGGAATGACAAATTGAAGAAGAATGGCATCGTATTCATTGTCAAAAAGAACATTTCAAGATCTATCCTGAAATACAATGCTGTCAGTGGTAGAATAATATCCATATGCCTACAAGGAAGACCAGTTAATATGACTATTATTCAAATTTATACAACACCACTAAGGCCAAAGATGAAGAAACTGAAGATTTTTACCAACTTCTGCAGTCAGAAATAGATCGAATATGCAATCAGGATGCATTGATAACTGCTGGTGATTGGAATGTGAAAGTAGGAAACAGAGAAGAAGGATCAGTAGTTGACAACTATGGCCTTGGTGATAGAAACTGTCATGGATTGAATTGTGTCTCCCTAAAATAACCATCAACTTGGCTAGGCCATGATTCCCAGTATTGTGAGAATTGTCCACCATTTTGTCATCTGATGTGATTTTCCTATGTGTTGTAAATCCTATCTCTATGATGTTAAGGAGATGGGATTAGCAGCAGTTATGTTAATAAGGCAGGACTCAATCTACAAAATTAGATTGTGTCTTAAGTCTTGAGATATGAAAGAGAGAAGGGAGTAGAGAGACAGGGGGACCTCATACCACCAAGACAGAAGCACTGGGAGCAGAGCACTTCCTTTGGACCTGAGGTTCCTGTGAAGAGAAGTTCCTAGTCCAGGGGAAGTCTGATGACAAGGACCTTCCTCCAGAGCCGACAGAGAGAGAAAGCCTTCCCCTGGAGCAGACTCCCTAAAGTCCGACTTCTAGCCTCCTAGACTGTGAGAGAATAAACTTCTGTTGGTTGAAGCCATCCACTCATGGTATTTCTATTATAGCAGCCCTAGATAACCAAGACAGAAACTATGCTGGAGAGCACATGATAGAATTTTGCAAGACCAAAGACTTCTTCATTGCAAATACATTTTTTCAACAACATAAACAGCGACTATACACCAGGACCTCGCCAGAAGAAACACACAGGAATCAAATTGACTACTTCTGTGGAAAGAGACAATGGAGAAGCTGAATATCGTCAGTCAGAACAAGGCAAGAGGCCAATTACAGAACAGATGATTGACTGCTCATATACAAATTCAAGTTGAAGCTGAAGAAAATTATAGCAAGTCCACGAGAGCCAAAATATGACCTTGAGTATATCTCACCTGAGTTTAGAGACCATCTCAGGAATAGATTTAACACATTGAACACTAATGACCGAAGACCAGAAGAGTTGTGGAATGACATCAAGGACCTCATACATGAAGAAACCAAAAGATCATTAAAAAGACAGGAAAGAAAGAAAAAACCAAAATGGATGTCAGAAGAGACTCTAAAACTTGCTCTTGTACATCAAGTAGCTAAAATGAATGGAAGGAATGATGAAGTAAAAGAGTTGAACATAAGATTTCAAAGGGCGGCTCAAGAAGACAAAGTAAAGTATTATAACGACACGTGCAAAGACCTGGAGTTAGAAAATCAAAAGGGAAGAACATGCTCAGCATTTCTCAAGTGGAAAGAACTGAAGAAAAAATTCAAGCCTTGAGTTGCAATATTGAAGGATTCTATGGAGGAAGATATTGAACAACACAAGAAGCATCAAAATAAGATGGAAGGAATACACAGAGTCACTGTACCAAAAATAATTGGTCAATGTTCAACCATTTCAGAAGGTAGCACATGATCAGGAACTGATGGTACTGAAGGAAGAAGTCTAAGCTGCACTGAAGGCATTGGTGAAAAAAAAGTCTTCAGGAATTGACAAAATACCAATTGAGATGTTTCAACGAATAGAAGCAGCCCTGGAAGTGCTCACTCGTCTATGCCAAGAAATGTGGAGGACAGCCGCCTGGCTAACTAACTGGAAGAGATCCATATTTGAGTCCATTCCAAAGAAAGGTGTTCAAAAAGAATGTGGAAATTATTGAACAATATCATTGCATCACATATAATCAAAATTATGCTGAAAAACATTCAAAAGTGGTTACAGCAGTACGTCGAGAGGGAACTGACAGAAATTGAAGCCGGATGCAAAAGAGGACGTGGAAAGAGGGATATCATTTCTGATGTTAGATGGATCCTGGCAGAAAGCAGAGAATACCAGAAAGATGTTCACCTGTGTTTTATTGACTATACAAAGGTATTCAGCTGTGTAGATCATAAAAATAAAGTATGTAAATTATACACGTGAAAAATGTTGAATTGGCATCTGCTGTGCTATCTATGCAATAATAAAAAAATAAAGCTATACGCATATAAGGAGCCCTGGAAGTGCAGTGGTTAAGCGCTCAGCTGCTAACCAAAAGGTCGGGAATTCTAACCCACCAGCTGCTCCTTGGGAGAAAGATGTCATCTGCTTCCATAAAGATTTGCAGCCTTGGAAACTCTATGGGGCAGTTCTACTCTGTCCTATAGGGTTACCTTGAGTTGGAATCAACTTGACAGCAATGGGTTTATATGCACATACTTAAACGGACTGACATCAAAATATGTGGTTAGTGGACTAAAACAAGTGGCAGGAAAGATGCAGAGCATCCTGGTTGGTAAGATCCACCGTCTCTGTGATTCCTGTTGGGGAGGCATGCATGGGGCAGCTCCACCAAGCGATGACGTGAAGCAGCCTTGAAAGGCACAGAACCAGGAGAAGGCCAGCCTTCCTTGTTCTGGAAGGATTTGTAGCTCGGAATCCACCCATTTGATACTGATCACTCTGGGAGGGGGAGGGAGGCAGGTAACATCAGCCTCCTAGTTTACAGCAGACAGATGGAGGCAGGGCCGTTATGGAAGCCCTCCAAGCTCAGAGCTGGCTGGGTCAGGGTCAGGGTCCCGGCTCTCTCTGCTGCCCATGGTGCCCGCCTCATTCCAGATTCTCTGCAGATGCCCCGGGGAGGCCCAGAGCTCCCTGGCCCAGCCTTGGGCTGGTAGGGGCATGCAGGGACCAGGGTTGTCCTGGTGTGACCGGGTGACACCAACGACTTTTAGGCTGGTTTGATTACCCAGAAGAAAAGATAAATAATGCCGCTTTCAGGTCCCTTTTCTGGCAGCATTGGCAGAAAGCATCTCTTGTTGCCAGGCAACCACTGTGCTGGGAGCTGGAAGGCCCAGGCTGGCCATCCCCACAAGCTTGACATTGGTGACCAAGCTCGGACATGTGTCTGGGCCTCTGCCATGAGTGGGCGCTGCAGGTGGGCTCAGTGCCTCCCCCGGAGCTGAAAACCCGCCTCCCCTCTGCCCAGCCCCTCCATCAGTGGTCCCCCAGGCACATGCTGAATTATGCATCTCTATCGACCTGCCCAGCCATGCTTGCCTTCTCGTTTCACCAAGAGAGGGACATGCTGACTGGAAGGTGGCCTCAAGGGATGGCAGGTCGAGGGTCGGAGGGTCAGAGGTCAGAGGGTCAGGGAGGGTTGGTGGGTTGGAGCTGCCCCGAGCAGTGGGTCCAATGCTATTTTTTTTTTCCTTAGCGGTAGAATCTCGCCCCTCCCAAATGAGAGCTTGTGCAGAGCCTTATATACAAAGCAGATCACAGTGGAGCTGGGCTGGTGGAGCTTGGGTAGGGGCCCCACTTGCTGAGCTCCCAGCTCCCTCCTCTCTGCCTTAGTCCCCATGGCACTTCAGGGAGGCAGTGTGGGAATTCTTGATCTACTGGTTCATTGTTAACAGCTACAAGAGGGCGGGGAATTTTGTCCACCACCGAACCCCAGTGGCCAAAGCAGTTCCTGGCTCAGAGCAGGTGTTTGATACATATTATTTGAATGAATGAATGAATGAATGATTGCAGGAGGGGCGAGGGGTTTTCCTGCAGAGCCTACCCTGTCTGGAGAGTCAGGGAGGAGGATGCCAGAGTGGACTTTTTCTGGATAGACAGGCGATCTGCAGGCGGTAGAGGGAAAGGCGTTGCAGGCAGGAGGAATAGTATGTGTACATCTGTGCAACGCGCTCTGGAGAGCTGGGACGTGGAAGGGACCGCGTGTGTTTGTACGTCAGGGGAAGGGGGAAGAGGGCAGGATAGGCAAGAAGGGCTGGGGTGGAGGATGGAGAGCCCCTGGTGGTGGGTTACTGGCTGATCAGAGTTGAAAGGACAGATGAGGAACTGAATCAATGGATTCCTTCAGTCTTGGTCTGAGGTGGCCTGAAGGTGAGGAGGACCATGCTGAGGTTCTCCCAGTGACTCCAATCTCAGACACAATGGAGACGCATGTCTAGAAAACCAGTGAGTGGCCTTGGGCAGGAAAATGAGCAGCTGCATTATCCACACAGAAAGAACAAGCATGCATGCATTTACTCGTGCAGGAAATATGAACCATCACTCGCCCACTGCCAGGCGCGGTGGCAGGCTCGGGAGGGTGGGTGGTGAACGAGGTGGCTCCATTCCTGCCCGAATGGCACTTTCAGCATGTGGGGCTTGGTCTACAGTTGCCAGGAGCCATAGATGGAGAGAGAAGGCCTGGTGTCGCAGTGGTTAAGTGCTTGGCTGCTAGCCGAAAAGTCAGCGGTTTGAACCTACCAGCAGCTCTGAGGGAGAAAGACCTGGCAGTCTGCTCTCATGAAGATTCCAGCATAGGAAACCCTATGGGGCAGTCCTACTGCCACATGGAGTCGCTGTGAGTCAGAATGGACTTGAAAGCACCCAAAACAGCAACACCACAGATGGGTAAAGACTGGCGCAGCAGGAGGGCCCGAGGGCTCAGAGCAGCTTCCTGGAAGAAGTGCCGTCTCAGCACAGAGCGGAGGATGCCTGGACATGGGTGGGGTCGGTTGGAAGGAGAGGCCGTGTTGCAGTGGGCAGGGAGCCCCGTGCGAGGGCTGAAGGAGTTCAACTCCTCCCGGCTTGGGGGCAGAGAGAGGAGGGCACCCGGGGCCGAGCAGAGCGTGCTCAACGCCTCCTCTCTGCCAGCGCCCCTTGAAGCCCACCAGCCAGCTTCTAGCAACCTCGCACCATCTGGGCACGAGGCGCAGACTAGCCTGTGTTGGAAGCTTCCGGGGTTGTGTGCCAGCCCTCACCCCTGCTCTGTATCTTCTCTGCCTCGTCCACCTGTCCAGCCAAGCCATTTCCAGGACACACTTTCCAGGGTTTAAAAAAATTATCTCCAGCATGTGGAAAGAATCATCCATCCTTCCACACCTCAGGTTCTTCAAGCAACTGAATAGACATGGAAAAACGGAATCTAATGACGTCAATAAGGCCACCGACTTGAACTAGGCAGGCTGGTGCGCGGCCATGCAGGTGTGTGGTATGTCCAGGAGCAATGAGGAATCTGGTGCCAATGAGGAAAGCAGAGAGAGGTATTGTAGGGCAGGACATAATGTTTCAGAACAGGGAAATTGTTCCAGAGCAGATGAAGGACTTGGCTGCAGGCAGGGGTTGGGGGAGGGGCCAGGGAACTGGGAGGCGGAGGCCGTGTAGACTGGCCCCTGGGCCTCCAATGCCCATGCTGTCCTCCAGCAGAGGTCTCCAGCTCCCACCTGCTCCGGCTGTCCAGCCGCCTGTTTGCTCACAGAGAACCACAGGGCAGGCAGCCCCCCCAGTGCAACAAGCTCTCATTGGAGTGATTAGATGCTGAACTCCCCCAAATGCCTGCTAGCTCCTCACTTGCGGTTTAAGTCCAGGGTGCCGTGCACCTCCACAGGATTAGGCCAGCTCTTGGAAATCCCTTGGAGAAGCTATGTGTTCCGAGAACCTTTATCAGCAACTACCTGCACAGAGCAGGTGAGTCTACTCACCCAGGGCAAATGCATGTCTTCCTCTGCATCAGGTCGTCAGAGGAGCAGCCATCCGAGACCAGCACGCCCTCCCTTCCTGCAGACTTGGCGATGAGACCCCAGGGCACATCAGAAGAGGAGGTCGTCCTGCAGGGCCCAGAGGGGCAACTTTGCATCCAACAAGAGGTGAGCCAGGCCCCCAGCCCATGGACCAGCTAGCCTCCCCTTGAGACCTGACTATATCCACATGGGGGTGGGGTGGGGGCGCTGAGACTTTTCCCAAGGCCACAGAGCTTTCTTTGCTTAACGAGGTGGAGATGGAGAGGGGAGTCCCACCCTCTCTGGGGTCTTCAAAGTCAAGGGTGCAGTTGGCTTCATCCATGCAGTGGGTTGAATGGTGCCCCCCAAAGATACGTCCACATCCCAAACCCCAGAACCGGTGAGTGTGGCCTTATTTGGAAAAAGGCACTTTGCAGATGTGATTGAGTTAAGGGTCTTGAGATGAGGAGTCCTCCTGGATTATGTGGGCGGCCCTCCATCCAAAGACAGGTGTCCTTATAAGAGACCCAGAAGGGAAATACGAAATCTACAGAAAAGGGGCCATGTGACCACAGAGGCAGATTTCCCCCTAGAGCCCCCCAAGGGAGCATAACCCTGATAGATTCTAGACTTCCAACCTCTGGAACTGTGAGAGCCTAAATGTCTGTTGTTTTAAGCTCCCAGTTTGTAGCAATTTCTCACAGCAGCCCCAGGAAACCAATGCAGTCTACATAACTGGGTGCCTGGTAAACATTGCTGTATGTGCGTCTCTGCCATTACAATGTACATAGCTGGGTGCCTGGTAAACATTGCTGTATGTGCATCTCTGCCACTGAACTTACACTAGACTTGGTTTCCCTTTTTTAAGAAAGAGATCTTTAAGCTCTCTGATCCTGGGAAATGTGTACTACACTCCTGTCCCATGCAGCTGTAAAGGGGAATAATACCTACAGGGAAGTTTCAGTGAGCCCTTGCTGAAGCCAGGCCAGGTGAATGCTTTTGTGGATGCAAGGTATCTTATCTTTCACAAGTTAATCTCATCTTATCTTCTCAATTAGGTAGGTATTACTTTAGTCCCAGTTTTACAAACGGGGAAAATGAGACACAAGGAAGTTCATTAAAATAAGTTATAATGTATACCTGCAAGTTGCTTTCAGCCTGTTGTTGTTAGGTGCCACTGAGTCAGTTCTGACTCATAGCAATCCCATGTACAACAGAACAAAACACTGCCAGGTCCTGTGCCATCCTCACAATCATTGGCATATTTGAACCCATTGTTGCAGCTACTGTGTCAATCCATCTCATTGAGGGTCTTCCTTTTTTTCGCTGCCCCTCTACTTTACCAAGCATGATGTCCTTCTCTGGGGACAGTTCCCTCCTTGATAACATGTCCAAAGTATGTGAGACGAAGTCTCACCATCCTTGATTCTACGGCACATTCTGGATGTACTTCTTCCAAGACAGATTTGTTTGTTCTTCTGGCTGTCCATGGGCTATTCAATATTCTCTGCCAACACCACAATAAGCCCAGTGAGGGAGAAAAAACAAACACATCAAATAAAACACACAAGAGGTACAGGGTTAAAGAATGTCTTGGTCATGTAGTGCTGCTGTAACAGAAATAGCACAAGTGGACAGCTTTAACAAACAGAAGTTTATTCTCTCACAGTCTTGTAGGCTTGTTGTTGTTGTTAGGTGCCATGGAGTCGGTTCCGACTCAGCGACCCAGTGTACAACAGAATGAAACACTGCCTGGTCCTGCGCCACCCTCACAATCATTATGTTTGAGCCTATTGCTGCAGCCATTGTGCCAATCCATCTCATTGAGGGTCTTCCTCTTTTTTGCTGACCTTCTACTTTGTCAAGCATGATGTCCTTCTCCAGGGACTGGTCCCTCCTGATAACATGTCCAAAGTACATAAGATGAAGTCTCCCCATCCTCACTTCTAAGGAGCACTCTGGCTGTACTTCTTCCAAGACGGATTTGTTTGTTCTTCTGGCCGTCCATGGGATATTCAATACTCTTCACCAAGACTGTAATTCAAAGGCATTAATCCTTCTTCCATCTTCCTTATTCATTGTCCAACTTTCACATGCATATGAGGCAATTGAAAACATCATGGCTTGGGTCAAGGGCACCTAAGTCCTCAGAGTGACATCTTGGCTTTTTAACACTTCAAAGAGGTCTTTTGAGCAGATTTTCCCAATGCAATACGTCACTTGGTTTCCTGACTGCTGCGTCCGTGGGTCTTGATTGTGGATCCAAGGAAAATGAAATCCTTGACAACTTCAATCTTTTCTCCCTTTATCATGACGTTGCTTATTGGTCCAGTTGTGAAGATTTTTGTTTTCTGTATGTTGAGGTATAATCCATACTGAAGGCTGTAGTCTTTGATCTGTAAAAACTACAGCCTTGGAAACCCCATGGGGCAGTTCTACTCTGTCCTGTAGGGTCTCTATGAGTCGGAATCAACTTGATGGCAATGGGTTAAGGAGGGCTGAGTTAGGAACTGTAAATTGGATACGAAAGTTCATCTCTTATGAATGGACTTTGGCTGGTGTGAATAATTGCTGCATAGAAAAGGAATCCTAACCTCCTTCATGCCTCCCAGCAAATCCCACTGATTTGGGAGGATGAAGGAAAATGTAGGGATAATTGGATGTGTTGAAAATAGACTTGGTCAGCACAATAGGTCGGCAGTCAAGGGTGGAGGTTTCTACCTGGCCTTGCCATTAACTCTCTTGAGACATGTTTGTAATTTCTATTCCTGCTCTGAGGCTCTCAGGAACCACATGGATTTCCTCTCCAAAATAATTCTGCCGCGGGCAGTGACAGCCCAGCCAACAACCTGTGTCCTTAGTCCACTTTTGGGAAAGGAGGGCTTGACTCTGGTAGGAAGATGCAGAAAGGACCCCAAGTATATGCCATTAGGGACCTGGGTTAGAGACCCACATGAGGCCTGTTCTGGGACCACAACAAAGCCACTTACTCTCTCTGAGTCTGTATGAATTTTTATAAAACACTTCAGCCCATTTGTAAGAGAAACACATTTTTTTTAATAATACATGAATCCTTACTACTTTGGGTACAGTGAGAAGGATAAATAGTGAAATGGATGAAAGAATTCAAAGTCTGCAGGATAACTGAAAACCCATTGTTGTCAAGTCGATTCTGACTCTGAGCAACACTACAGGCAAGAGTAGAATGCCCCATGGGGCTTCCAAGGAGCGGCTGGTGGATTCGAACTGCCGACCTTTTGGTTAGCAGCCAAGCTCTTAACCACTGTGCCACCAAGGCTCTGCAGGATAACTTAGTAGACACAAAACCAGTAGCCAAACCAGTTGCTGTCAAGCTGATTCCGACTCATGGCACCCCCCATGTGTGTCAGAGTAGAACTGTGCTCCACAGGGTTTTCAATGACCTTTCTTCTAAGGCACCTCTGGGTAAATCTGAACTGCCAACCTTTCAGTTAGCAGCTGAGTGCTTCGGTGTTTCTGCCACCCAGAGACTCCTTTAGTGGACACCTGACCCATTGCTGCTGAGTCGATTCTGACTCATAGCGACCCTATATAATTTTCAAAATAGATACTTTTAATTGAAGACTAATGGAAAAGCGCTCAAATCATAAGCATCAGGTCAATGAAGCATCACACCATGGATACCTCCATGCGGCCACCATCCAAATCAAGAAATAGATCATTGCTGGGGTCCAGAAGCCCCTTCGTGAAGCCCCTTCCCAGTTACCCCTCCCCCAAAGGTAACGACTATCTTGCTGTTCAACACTTTTATGAACTTTGTATAAATGGTATCACGCACTACAATCTGGCACTTGCCATTTACATTTTGCTCTTGTGAGATTTACTATGTTGTGTGTAGCAGTCGTTTTTCCATGGTGTGTCTCTGTACCATGGACACAATAGCACTTACAGGTGGAGTTCAGGTGAGGATGGATTAGGTAAGATCCTGGAGGTGCTGATGGAGGGCTTGTACCACAAGAGGCCAGCAAGCACCACGCTCCGATGGCCTAGCGCACTCACAAACCCTCTGTCCTGAATCACGTGGAGACTGGGATTTAGGCCTTAGTGTTTAGGTTTTTAAAAACTCAACCATGTCCTTTGTGCTCCAACTGGTTCCTCAGTAAGGTTGGAGGAGACTTCACCGGCATCCCCAGGGGACTCTGGGAAACCTTCCAGAATTTCTTGACGTGGCAGAACCCCTGGAGCCATGAGCCCTCCGCTGTGCTTCTCCTACACTCCTTGGCCATGAGAGCTACTGTACTGAGATGAACTCCGGCATACACATTTCCACCCCCGACTCCTGCCCAGAGCCCTTGGTCAGGAGGCACAGTGTGGAATTGGTGTGAACCTGGCCAGCTCCGAGGTCCTGTGAGGACATTAACTGAAGCCTTCCAAGGAGATCCCTGAGCCAGCGGGGAGCAAGTACAACTCGCCCCAAATCACAAATGAGAGCCGGTCTGGCTCCACGGCCACCCTGCCGTTCAGTTCACTAGGTGCCGCCATCTTTGTTTAGAGGATGCAGCAGAAAGACCTCACTCATTTCCAAGTGGGCAAACTCGGAGCGTTCTGGCAGGTCCATACATTATAACTCCCTCCTCCCACCGCAGCAGGCATGCTGTTATGTGTCCAGTGGGAATATTTTTCATTATCTTCTCTCTCAATTTAATTAATTCACATTCAGTAATGAACCTTGAAATTTCAATTAAACACATCATTACCAATCAGCATAGAGCTGGTAGTAGTTGGCAATTTTTTACAGCCATGTCATTGCAGGGTGCTGGCTGTGCCAGATGGTCTCGTCTAACTCTGGTCTGGGCACAGGCTCCTACCACAATTTGGGGCTCAGGGTCCTTCCTGGGGTATCATCCCTTCTCAGGAAAGTCAAGGGTGATCAGTTGGCTGTTTCTTGTTGGACTGGCATGCTGGCCATGATGCTGAGCTGGCAGGGACTCCTGAGAAGCTGGTGAGGTCAACCCTGCTGTGGGCTGCTGGGCAGCCTTAGGTGGACGCATCATGGGACTCAATAGGGGCTGTCAGTCCATATTGACATCTAGGGAAGATGGTGTATCATGCAAGCAAGTGTGGGTGACATTATAAAGCAGCACAGACTAGGAAGAAAGACCTGGTGATCTACTTCTGAAAATCAACCAGTGAAAACCCCGTGGATCACAATGGTCCAGTCTGCAACCAATCATGGTGATGGTGCAAGACTGGGCAGTGTTTTGCTCTGTTGTTCATGGGTCACCATGAATCCGGCCGACTTGACGACAACTAACAGCAACAATAACAACCTTCTTTGAGACTCAATTTCTCAGGGTCACAGGACATAGTTGCCTGATCAACTCTCTCTTTACTCCTTCCTACAAGGAAACTCCTCCACACAGACATAGATTTCCACAGGCAAGGTTTCCCTGAGTCTGGGACCTTGTATCGCGTGGACCCTGGGTTGCCAAATTAGAACACCTCTGAGTAGTGTGGGTTGTTCTCAGGAGGCCCATGAGTCCCTCCACCACTTCCTGTCTTGACCTTCCTCCTTCTCCAGCCACGACTGTGTAACCCAAGACTATGGTTGTGTTGTTATGTGCCATTGAGTCAATTCTGACTCACAGCAACCTTGTAGGGCAGAGTAGAACTGCCCCATAGGGTTTCCTAGGCTGTAATCTTGACACAGTGGATTGACACAGTGGCTACAACAGTGGGCTCAAGCATACCAACGATTGTGAGGATGGCACAGGACTGACAGTGTTCCGTTCTATTGTACAGAGGGTCACTATGAGTCGGAACCAACTTGACAGCACCTAACAACGACAACAGTCTTTATGGGAGCAGATTGCCAGGTCTGTTTTCCCACAGAGCTGCTAGGAAGGTTTGAACCACTGACCTTTTGGTTAGCAGCTGAGCACTTAACCGTTTGCACCACCCAGGGCTCCTTCACACTATGGTTACCTTCCTGCAAAGTCTTCCACTCTTTCTCCCAATTCTTCCTTTGATTTCACCTACTGATTAAACCACGACCCCAAGAGAAACCAACTCATCACCTTTTCCTGGCTACAGCAACTTAAGCAGCTTAAAACTCATGACCGTAAACCTCCAACAGGCCTGCCAGCAGTTCTTTCCCTCAACCTGTTTCTGTGAAAAGCCCGCTTCACCTCTTCTCCTCACCCCTCCCACACCTCCCTCATCTGTTAGTCTGCGGTACTTCGGTGACTTGCATGTTGCTGTGATGCTGGAAGCTGTGCCACTAGTATTTCACATACCAGCAGGGTCACCCCTGGTGGACAGGTTTCAGCAGAACTTCCAGACTTAGACAGAGTAGGAAGAAAGTCTTGGCAATCTACTTTTGAAAATTAGTCCCTGAAAACCCTACAGCTCACACAATATTGCCAGAGACTTCGTCTTGCTTACTTTGGACGTGTCATCAGGAGAGATGATAGCTGGAGAAGGACATCATGTTTGGTGAAGCAGAGGGCCGGCAAGGGCGAGGGAGACCCTCAGTGAGAGGGAATGGCACAACAGCTGCAGCAGTGAGCCAGCAATCGGGAAGATGGCACAGAACCGGGCAACATTGCACTCAGTGTTCAGAAGGTGGAAATGACTCGGAGCCGACTTCATGGCAGCTAACACCAACAGCCTGGCTCCTCACATTGCCCCCCACCCCTCAGTTCCAGATGGACTCACCTCCTCTGTCACTGAGGACATGGGAACTTCCAGACGCTCCTTCAACCCTCCTGTCCCAGACCTACAGCCCTACCTGCCGTCTTCCCCCCACTTCGTTACAAGTGTGGGGGTCCCTGCTCTTGACAAAGCAGACCTCCACTGTCCTGTGGAGCCCACGCTCTCTTTTTTTCTTGGCAATCATTCCTCTGTCTCCCCCTCCCCTTTTCAGGACCCTCCACATCACCTTCCAGCTGTGGTCCTTTCCCCCGGCTCCATGTCCTCACTCTCATTCCGTGTTCATCTCTTCTCTGTATGGCTTCTGTCCCACCCACCCACGGACTGGCTCTGCTCACAGCCACAGCAGCCTGCACGTGGCCACAGCCCACGGCTTGGCCTCTTGGGAGCACCCAGATCCAGTCTTGCCCCTCCTTGGTCTCCCTAACATCATATACCCTGACTGTCCTTCTACACACCAGCTGCGAGTTCTGGGCTGGACCCTGAGGTTTGGGCTGACTTCAGGCAGAGCCTGCTCTCCGCCCTCCCAGAGGTCTAGGCTCCAGCCCTGCCTGGACGTGTCCAAGTGCCTCCCTGCCGACTCCAGGGAAGGCCACGCCACACGTCCACAACCTCACACGTTAGCACTATTCTTTTCTCAAAACGTGGGACCGAGAGTAGGGAGGCTGGTGAGGAGGCTGGTGGGGAGGTTTGTGGGAGGTTGGTGGGGAGGTTGGTGGGGAGGCTGGTGGGGAGGTTGATGGGAAGTTGGTGGGGAGGTTGATGAGAGGTTGGTGGGGAGGTTTGTGGGAGGTTGGTGGGGAGGCTGGTGGGAAGGTTGGTGGGGAGGCTGGTAGGGAGGTTGGTGGGAGGCTGGTGGGGAGGTTGGTGGGAGGTTGGTTGGAGGCTGGTGGAGAGGTTGGTGGGAAGGTTGGTGGGGATGTTGGTGGGAGGTTGGTGGGAAGCTGGTGGGGAGGCTGGTGGGGAGGTTGGTGGGGAGGTTGGTTGGGAAGGTTGGTGGGGACTTTGGTGGGAGGCTGCTGGGGAGGTTGGTGCAGAGGCTGGTAGGGAGATTGGGCAGAGTAGCCTGTCTGAGGATGGAGCCACGGGCTTACACCTGAGTTTTAGCTCTGATCTATTGGAGACTGATGAAAGCAATGGGCCATCTCCCATGAAATCCCACTTGTACATGATCTCAGGGCCTTCTTGATGTCTTCAGGCTTTCCATGGACCACAGGTGTGGTGGATGCTGATAGCGTCCTATCGGGATCCCCTTTAGGTGGTGCAAACGGTTAATCTCTCAACTACCAGCCAAAAGGTTGACCGTTCAAACCCACCCGGAGACACCTGGGAAGACAGGCTGGGTGATCTGCTTCTGAAAGGCCACAGCCTTGAAAACACTACGGAGCAGTTCTCTGCACTCATGGGCTCACAGTGAGTAGGAATCCGCTGGACAGCAACTAACACTCTCACAGCAGGTGCTATAAGGGCATGCAGACAGGATTCCATCAGCTACTCCAAGGGCCAATGGCAGCCAGGCCTGGGCTGGCACCTCTGAGGGACAAGGCCTGGCCTTAAGGAAGCCAGGCCCTGTTGTCAGGGTGTTTGGTGGATCGATAGCTCCCGGACTCTCCCTCACCCTGCAGGAAGCATGAGGGGCCGGCACGGCAGACACAACCTCTGGGATTTGCTCTTGCTGGCCGCTCCCTAAGCTGAGCACCTTCCTTTGCTCCAGGCCAGGCGTCCAGCTGGGGGTCTGTGTCACCAGGGTCACTGGGCCTCAGCGACAGGAAGACATGTCCTTCGAGTTGTTACCATATCACTCCTGTCTCCAGAGAGGGTCTAGATCCCCAGGGTCACCCATGTTGGCGTCCACCTTTCCACCTGTTGTTCTCTTGTTACACAGACACATTCCCATCAGTGTCAGCTGTGTTCCATCTCCGGGTGCACACATTCTCCTACTGAACTTGTGTGACTCGCACAGTTTTGGACACGGCCTGACGACTGCCCTTGAGTGCCCGCCGCCAGGGCCCAAGGACGGATGCCAGCTGCCACAGAACAGAAGGCAGACTGTGCCAGAGAGTGCCATTGCCAAAGAGAGGCAGTCACAGCATGCTGGGCTCAGAGGGCTAATACTCGTGGGCAGCAGAGCCGGGCAGCCAGCGTTCAGCAGAAGGTGGTGAGGAAAACAGTGGCTTTACAAAAATCAAGTAATGACGGCTCTGAGCAGGTGTGCAGGCAAAATTTTAAGAACAAACTGCAACGAAAGGTTGACTATTTGTTACAATCTAAAAAAGAGTTAAGAAAATCTTCAGGATGGCTTAGCCTGCTCTGCTGTTTCTTTGAAGGGGTGGAGGAGAAGCCCTCCACAGGAAGAGCAGAGACCCAAAAGAATTCCGTGCCAACTCGGCCACTTAATTCACCAAATACGGTAGCTTGTATCTGCCTCAAAGGGGTAGCTGGGTGGCACAAATGGTTTGCGCTCAGCTACTAATGTGAAGTTTGGCGGTTTAAACCACCCAGTGGTGCCACAGAAGAAAGGCCTGGTGATCTGCTTCCATGAAGATCACAGCCAAGAAAACCCTATGGAGCAGTTCTACTCTGTGACTCACAGGGTCGCCATGAGTCAGAATCGATGGCAACAGGTTTACGGGTATCTATCTCAATTAAAAACGTACACATCCTGAGGCTGCTTGCCAAATGCTCTGGGAGATGATGATATTGATGAAGTCTCAAGGTCAAGATCCAACTTTCTGAGTCAAATTGGGAGGCTCTCGAGAGTGTAGTGATCCTTAGATAGAGGACAGAGAGTGTCTATGGGCTTCTCTTGGGTGGAGGGACCACCTCATCACTGCCCACCCCCAGGGGGCCATCCCTGTCCTCCTGGCGGACACTACCTCACCTCCACAGTATCTCAGGAAGTCACCTCGGGTTCACAGAGAAGACCAAATTGCCCAGGATTTTCGATGGACGACCTGTTCACTGTCAAGGGTTGTCTCTTCATTTGATAGATTATCTTTGTTGTCCTGTTTTCAGAGAAGGTGAAAAACCATGAGTGCTTTCACGAAGGCCCTGTGATGAAGTTTCTTCCTGTTTGTTTATCTCCATTCATACAGAGGCACGCAAGACAAGCCTTGGCCTTGGTTTTCAACCAAAACTTGTGTTTTGCTTTGGGTTGGCCTGTCAAACAGCTGAATGTCAATGTCACCACAACCTTCCTGAACTTGTGAGCCACCAAGGGTCAGGAACCCGTCAAGTCACGGGGCAGCCTCAGTGCCATGAGAAGAGCATGATGTGTTCAACTCAGGTATTTACTCTCTGATACAGGGAGTACTCCAGTTGCATCTTGGGGTGGAAACCTCCTAGTGTGTTTCATAGGTTCAAGTTTCATTTCATTTGAAGTCTAGATGTGTGTTTATTATTCTAAGTAAAATACCACAGTAATTAATGATGATTGGGAAAACTGGTAATTGTATGAACATTATTAAGAACTTTCAAATAGTTAAATAAATAGCAAATGAGATTGACAGTTATTGTGAACATTTATTTAGAGAGTGCATCGTCTGGAGAGTTTTGGGAAGAACACATTCTTTCCAAATAAACATTTCAATAACAATACAAGGCAGAATAAGGGGATACTATGTGGTTTAAAATCAGGAAATGTGTGCCTCAGGATTGTATTCTTTCATTTATGGTGAAAGATGCTTATCCGATCAGTACGCTGAGCAAATAATCTGAGAAGCTGGACTATATGAAGAAGAATGGGGCATCAGGATTGGAGGAAGACTCATTCACAACCTGCAATATGCAGATGACATAACCTTGCTTGCTGAAAGTGAAGAGGATTTGAAGCACTTATTGATGGAAATCAAAGACCTTAACATAAAGAAAACAAAAATCCTCACAACTGGACCAATAAGCAACATTTTTATGATAAATGGATAAAATATTGACGTTGTCAAGGATTTCATTTTACTTGGATCCACAATCAATGCTCCTGGAAGCAGCAGTCAGGAAATCAAACAATGTATTGCATCGGGCAAATCTGCTGTAGAAGACCTCTTTAAGTGTTAAAAAGCAAAGATGTCACCTTGAGGACTAAGGTGCACCTGACCCAAGCCATGGTGTTTTCAGTTGCCTCATATGTGTGTGAAAGCTGGACAATGAATAAGGAAGACTGAAGGAGAATTGATTTCTTTGAATTATGGTGTTGGTGAAGAATATTGAATATACCATGGACTGCCAGAAGAATGAACAAATCTATCTTGGAAGAAGTATAGCCAGAGTGCTCTTTAGAAGGGTGGATGGTGAGACTTCATCTTACTTACCTTGGGCATATTATCAGGAGGGACCAGTCCCTGAAGAAGTACATCATGCTTGACAAAGCAGAGGGTCAGTGAAAAAGAGGAGGCTCCTTTGGGCTCAAACATAGCAACAATTGTGAGGATTGTGCAGGACTGGGCAGTGTTTCATTCTGTTGTACACAGGGTCGCTATGAGTGGGAACCGACCTGAAAGCTCCTAACAACAACAACAACAGCAAGGCAGAATAATAGACAATAGATTCCATCATAATTCTAGTCTTTGTAGTTTTTTAAAGTGTACTAGCTTTAAAAAAATTAATCAGAATGACCTTTACAAGCTATATTTAACTTTTTAGTCTTTTAAGCAAAGCCCTATTTGGCATCCTTTGCATTTTGTGAGGTGGAATTAAAAACTAAATGTCAACTTAGCCATTTCAACATTTTATGGGGAAGAAAATCCAAAATCATGTCCAACAACATGTATAGTAAATTGTCTTCAGTCCAGATTTAACAAACATTATAAAGATTTTGAAGAGGAGAATGTTTGAGAATAATGAGGTATCCAATATGCTGTAAACCCTACCTATCTCAGTAAAAGGCGAGTACCCTTTGGCATCCCAGTGTGTGCTGTGGGACCATGGGTGTAACCCTGTCGTTAACAGCACCCAGGAAGCATTGCTTCTGCCCAAAAGTCAGCCCTGTGGGCAGAGGTCTTGGCTGTTTCGTTCGCTGATGTACACAAAGCACCCAAACAGTGCCAGGTACGTACTGGGTTTGCAACAAATACTTGTATGAATGGAATAAATTTTTGCACCACAATGTCAAGTTTTGAAAATTAATCTCTCTAATATTTAATGATATTAATAATTACAAAATCTTTTTTGAGAAAGCTTCCAATTTAGCCCAGAGGTTGTTTTGTTCCATGATGGAACTTTGGTGATAGAGCTACAATGGAGAGTTTAGTTTTATGATGAAGCTATGATGGAGACTTTGGTCCAGAGCTATGATGGAGTGCTTTGTTTTATGATGGGACTCTGATGATGGAGATATGACAGAGTGTTTGGTGCAGAGCTATGATGGGGTGTTTTGTTCTATGATGGGGCTTTGATGATGGAGCTGTGATGGATGGAGAGTCTTGTTTTATGATGGAGATATGACAGAGCACTTGGTGCAGAGCTATGATGGAGAGTTTTGTTTTATGATGGGGCTTTGATGATGGAGTTATGATGGAGCGTTTGGTCCAAAGGTGTGATGGGACATTTCGTTCTATGATGGGGTTTTGGCCTTGGCTTTGGCTCAGCATTGATTTAAGTCTTGGCCATTCACTTTCAGACCCAAATGGGTGCTCAGGGCACCTTTAATTTTTAGGGTCATGCTCCTGATTGTTAAGAGAAACATCTGTACATACAGCTTTTAGCTTCTCTGCACCATTTTTCCTTTTAGGTCTTTACCTTCCTTATCTGACAACATGGTGGTTGAGCTAGATGTTTTCTGAGATCCTTTGGTGATAGTAAAGGACTTTCGAGTAGTAAATGGCTGTAATTTCTCACTGTGAAAGCCAAGTTTTATCGAGGCTTTTGGTCTAAGCCCCTCAAATTCTGCAACGAGCCTCTCTGTCTACTATTGACCGGTCTTATTTCCGAGGAAAACAGCGTGGTTCCTCTTGCTTCCCTTTTCCCTCCTTCTTTCCCTTCATCCAGTGATCTTCCATGGAACACTGCTCAGTCCCAGGCAAGGGGACTAGGGACACAAATGTGAACAGGAAGCGGACCCTGCCCATCTGGAATACAATGGAGATGCACACTCAGAAACAGACTTTCAGTGAAATACAGCCTTGTGGAGGCCTGGACAATAAGCTGTGTGGACAGACAGTACATCACTCTGAGGTAGGGTGACGGAAGTTGATAATGGTGCTGGACTTGATGGACAAGCAGTAGTTCTTTAGGTAGCAGAGATGAGGAAGGGCATTTCGGGCAGGGGACAGCAGCTAGGAAGGAGCAGCAGGGTGGTAGGGGGGATACCCTTGAGCCAGGGGACCAGGACCAGGACCCGTGGGTGAGGGGTGACAGAAGTACAGTGTGGAGGGTTGGGAGGGCTGGTCTATGTGGACATGTCCACCCACTGGCAAGGCAGCCAAAGAAGGTACCAAACTGAACCTGGTTTTCTCCATCTCCTTTGAGTTGCCTGCTGACTTTCTTAGCCTAGACTGGCCAAGTCTTTGAGAGTGTGTGCATACGCTTTTCCAGGCCATAAATAATGACTGTTTTTACCTCATGACCCTGGTAGGGCAGAGGCTTGAAGGCCAGGGCTGTACCTTTTATTTCTGACCACTCTGGAAGCTGGAAGCAGCTGGGCTGGCAGCATTCTGTTTGTAAGTTTCACATGGAGACGTCAATTATGGAAAGACTTTCCGTGGTGTCGCAGAGCACTTGGAAGCGCCCCCATGTCTTTGGCAACGCTGGGAGCTCTCTGCCTCTTCAGCAGATGGTTTATCATTTCAGGGATGGACCGGGGAAAGTCAAACTTGGCCTTCAACACTTCCTTGTACCCTAATGGGCTCCACATTGCATTTGTCATGCTTCCTGAGCGAGGGACAGGCTTAGGACCCTTTCCAAATTGCTGTGTGGTGCAATGTGTGCTGAGGAGACAGCTGTCCGCCCCGGGCACTCAGCGTCTCTGCGGACTATAGGCACCTGCGGCTGCCCTCTGACGGCCTGGCTATACGTGTCCATTAGCTATTGTACAGAAGCTGACTCGGACATTTCTCAGCATATACCAGGAGGGACATTTGCCATACCGTGTAACTGGTGGCCCCCAAAGGACACCTGCATTGCTCCCTTCTTTGTCATAGAGGTGAGATGAGGTCCTCTAAAAGACACCATGAAAAAAACCCCACAAAAGTTCTGTAGGGCATATAAAAAAAGCCATGCATGACAGCAAATTACCACAGTGCGGGATCCTGGCCTGGATCCTGGAACCAAAAGGGGATATTTGCAGGAAAACTGATGAAATCCAAAATGAAGTCCGTAATTCAGCTAATAGTGCTGTCTAATGTTGGTTTCTCAGCTCTGATCGTCGGACCATGGTTCTGCAAAATGTTAGCTTTAGGGAGAGCTAGGCAAAGGGTATACTGGAACTCAGTGCACTATTTCTGCAATAATTTTTATAAGTCTGGAATTGTTTCAGAACAAAAAGATTAAAAAAGAAAGTCACGTCAGCGACACTGATAATACATAAAAACATTCTCAGGTAGCCCTCACTCTATCCCGAGGCTGCTCTGTGCCAGTTTTTATCACAGAGGAAGTGAGCTCTAGTGACCCCAGCTGGGAGGTGATGCGTTCAGGCCTGTCGTGGAGCTGCATGAGTCCCAGGGCCTATTCAAGCCAACCCTGTCTGCCCAAAGGGCATTGGTGGTTCATGCCCAGGGGAGGACTCAAGGCATAGCTGGGATGGACCTCAGGGCTGAGAGTCCACGTCCTCTAGCCTAAGAGCTCACTTTCATCTATGGGGGAAATGAACCTTGGCCACCCCCTCCCTTGTTGTTGTTAGGTGCTGAAGAGTTTGTTCCAGCTCATAGCCACCCTATGTACAACAGAATGAAACATTGCCTGGTCCTGCACCATCTTCACAATCCTTGCTGTGTTTGAGCCTATTGTTGCAGCCACTGTGTCAATCCATCTCATTGAGGGACTTCCTCTCTTTCACTGACTCTCTACTTCACCAAGCATGATGTCCTTCTCCAGGGACTGGTCCCTCAACGTGTCCAGAGTATGTGAGATGAAGTGTCACCATTTTCCCTTCTAAGAAGCACTCTGGCTGTACTTCTTCCAAGGCAGAATTGTCGGTTCTTCTGGCAGTTCATGGTATATTCAATATTCTTCACCAACACCATAATTCAAAGAAATCAGTTCTTCTTCAGTCTTCTTTATTCATTCTCCTGCTTTCATATGCATTTGAGGAGATTGAAAACCCCATGGCTTGCGTCAGGTTCACCTTAGTCCTTAAAGTGACAGCTTTGCTTTTTAACACTTTAAAGAGGTCTTCGGCAGCAGATTTGCCCAATGCAATGTGTAGTTTGATTTCTTGACTGCTGCTTCCATGGGCATTGGTATGTGGATCCACGTAAAATGAAATCCTTGACAACTTCATTTTTTTCTCCGTTTATCGTGATGTTGCTTACTGGTCCAGTTGTGAGAATTTTTGTTTTTTTTTACGTTGAGGTGTAATCCATACTGAAGGTTGTAGTCTTTGATCTTCATCAATAAGTGCTTCAAGTCCACTTTGCATTCCACAAGCAAGGTTGTGTCATCTGCATATTGCAGATTGTTAGTGAGTCTTTCTTCAATCCTGATGCTACGTTCTTCTTCATCAGCTTCTCAGATTATTTTCTCAACATACAGATTGAATAAGTATGGTGAAAGGATACAACCCTGCCACACACCTTTTCCAATTTGGAACCACACAGTATTCCCTTTTTCTGTTTGAATGACTGCCTCTGGATTCATGCACAGGTTCCTCATGAGCATAATTAAGTGTTTTGTAATTCCCATTCTTCACAAAGTTATCCATAATTTGTTATGAGCCACAGAGTCAAATGCCTTTGCATAGTCAATAAAACATACGTAAACATCTTTATGGTAATCTCTGCTTTCAGCCAAGATCCATCTGACATCAGTAATGATGTTCCTCACTCCACGTCCTCTTCTGAATCCTGCTTGAATTTTTGGCAGCTCCCTGTTGATGTCCTACTGCAACAATTTTTGAATGATCTCCAGCAAAATTTTACTTGCTTGTGATATTAATGATATGCTTCAATAATCTACACATTCTATTGGATCACCTTTCTTTAGAATGGGCACAAATATGGATATCTTCCTGTCGTTGGTCAAGTAGCTGTCTTCCAAATTTCTTGGCGTAGACAAGTGAGCACCTCCAGTTCTGTATCTGCTTATTGAAACATCTCAGTTGGTATTCCGTTAATTCCTGGAGCCTTGTTTTTCACCAATGCCTTCAGTGCAGCTTGGACTTCTTCTTTCAGTACTATTGGCTGTTCATCATATGCTACCTCCTGAAGTTGTTGAAAGTTGACCAATTCTTTTGGTACAGTGACTCTGTGTATTCCTTCCATCTTCTTTTGATGCTTCCTATGTGGTTCAATATTTTGCACATAGAATCCTTCAAAAGTGTAATTCAAGTTTAAAAAAAATATAGTTAGTTGATGAAGATGCTGTACTGACTACGTGGATTTTGAGCAACTGTGGAAAGACAAAGAAGAACCTTTCTCTGCAATCAATCCTGACACCAAGATCTGCCTGCTTGGAGGCCAGTGTGCTGTAGTGGGAAGAGCCTAGGAGGGAAGGACCAGTTAATTCACCCCACTTGGTTAAGAAACAAGTGTAGAATGACTGCTACTCCGTACCAGGCATTGTGCTGGAGCCCTGAGACACCCAGGTGTCATTACCCAGTAGAGTCATCGGGGGATTTACTTGGCTGATGACGCTCAGAAAAGATGAAAAGGGGATGGGTGCACTAAGACAAACAAATAGCAGGAATAAGGCGCACATCAGTGAATGTGTAGCTGAATGAACACTGTTATTAAAAAGGAAGAGTGATGAGGGGTCTTGATCTGTCAGAGGCTGAGACACACCACTACTATAATTAAAATAATGTTGACTGGCCCAGGGACAGACTGACAGCTCAGATTAATAGATTTGGAAGCCCAGAAACAAATCCAAGTATCCTTAATAATTTACTATATTATGAAGGTGATATTTCAAAGCAGTGGCACAAGGATTGATTGTTCAATAAGTGATATTGTGACTCCTACCTAAGATTCTGGGTAAGACATTAAAGCTAGATCCTCTACTTTACACCTCATATCACGTATATTTCAGAGGCGTTAACATTGAGTCTAAATAGTTAATATTCACATACTCTTGGGAGTGCAGAAAAACTCCCTAAAGGTTCAGCAAATGCAGAATAAAGAAGCATAAGACTGCCATATTTTCACGCAACTAACGCACACCTTCTACATTTGTTTGCCCATGCTACCCTCCGCCCTGCAAGGATTTTTGTAAGTGTGCTATGCTATTTTTTTTTTTAACAGCCACATGTAAAAAAATTGGCATAGTGGCGCTTATGAAAATACCTTGCGGAAGAGGGGGGAGAGCACTGTTGGCAAATAAACGAAGTTAAACGTTACTTATGTAAAAACACTGTAGTCGATTTGACAGTATCAACATCTTTACCTGCAAACACTACAGTAGGTCGGGCTCTCAGGAAGCAACCACGAGATAACCATGAGCTGCAGGAGATTATTTGGTAGAGCTCTTGGGATGACACCCAGGGAAGGGAAGGGAAGAAGCAGAGCTGGGCAGAGGGAGAACATGGACCATGATGCAGTCTCCGCGAAGGCCCAGCCCAGCCCACGGGAGCACTGAAGCCAGGGGTCCTTCAGAATTGGCCTAAATTGGGGTGAGGAGTGGGGCTTCATACCCCTGCCCCTGCTTGTCATCCCATGAGTCCAGAAGGGGACAGACCTTGTGGAGGCTGCTTCCTTCAGACGTGGCAATTCCTGACAGCGGAGGGCTCTCGACCTTGAAGGATCTGGACAGCCCAGCACCCACCACCAACACTGCAGTCAACATTAGAAGACGATGAAAATGCTGGGACGACATTTTCACAATGTACCAAATAAAGAAATAAACTCATACATAAAGTTATCACAAAATACATGACAAATTGCTAAGAGAGACTGTGAACATCCCTCTAAAAAGATGGGCAGCATGTGTAAATAGGCAATTCCTTAAAGAAGTGATATAAATGTACACTACAGAGATGAAAAAGATGTTCTACCTCACAAGCGATGACAAGTTTGTCATTTGTCATTTGCTGAATTAGTGAAGATTTCTAAAAATGACTCACAGTGATGATAAGGAAGTGAAGAAGCTCTTGTGGTCTACTGGTGGTGTAAGTTTGCACAGCTTTTCTAGAAGGCAGTTTGCTTATATGCACAAAGTACCTCTATATAGCTGCAGCAGTATGGACAATCAACTGTGTGGGTCATAACAAATCATGGAGAACATTGCGAAGAATGGGAATCCCAGAACACTTATTGGTGCTCATGTGCAACCTGTACATGGATCAAGAGGCAGTCATTCAAATGGAACAAGGGCATACTCTGTGGTTCCAAATTGGAAAAGGTGTGTGTCAGGCTTGTATCCTTTCACCATACTTATTCAATCTGTATGCTGAGCAAATAATCTGAGAAGCTGGACTATGTGAAGAAGAACAGGGCATCAGGATTGGAGGAAGAGTCATTAACAACCTGAGATATGCAGATGACACAGCTTTGCTCACGGAAAATGACCACTTGAAACACTTACTGATGAAGATCAAAGACTACAGGCTTCAGTATGGATTACACCTGAACATGAAGAAAACGGAAGTCCTCACAAACGGACCGATAACATCATGATAAATGAAGAAAATACTGAAGTTGCCAAAGATTTCTCTCTGCTTGGATCAATGATCAGTGTCCATGGAAGCAGCAGTCAAGTAATCAAATGACATATTGCATTGGACAAATCTGCTGCAAGAGATTAAAAAACAAATTCATCACGTTTATGACTAAAGTGTGTCTGACCCAAGCCGTGGTCTTTTTAATTGCTTCATATGCATGAGAAAATGGAACAATGAGCAAAGAAGACAGAAGAAGAATTGAGGCATTTGAACTGTGGTGTTTGTGAAGAATATTGAATATACCTTGGATTGCTAGAAGAACAAACAAATCAGTCTTAGAAGAAATACAACCAGAATGCTCCTTAGAATGGAGGATAGTGAGGCTTCATCTTGATTACTTTGGACACACCATCAGGAAAGACCAATCGCTAGAAAAGGACATTGTAACCTACAGAGTTAAACTGTTCCCCCTCCTCCCGTCACACCCAGGGTCTGTGAATTCTTGATAAGGCTTTCTGTGTAGCAGCCCAAGGCCACACTACTGCTCCTCTGCTCAAGGCCATTTCACTAACTGCCCTCCCCCCTCAATTCGGACATGAGCAATAAGCCACAGAGATGTCCTTAGATAAACTTCATGTGTCATACCCCCTAAAAAACACATGTTGGCTGCCACATTGCACCCGCCTACTACATCCCCATACATGTTAATTGTTTCCTGGAATTGCCCGCCTATTCCCAGAAACTTCATGAATTTTGCGTAAGTTCCCCACCCCGAACCCAATAAGTGCCCTAGAATCCCCAACCTCGTTGTTGTTGTTAGGTGCCGTAGAGTCGGTTCTGACTCATAGCGACCCTGTGTACAACAGAACAAAACACTGCTCAGCCCTGCGCCATGCTCACAATCGTTATGCTTGAGCCCATTGTTGAAGCCACTGCGTCAATCCATCTCGTTAAGGGTCTTCCTCTTTTTCTCCGATCTTCTCTACTTTACCAAGCATGGTGTCCTTCTCCAGAAACTGATCTCTCCTGATAATATGTCCAAAGTATGTGAAACGTAGCTCATCATCCTTGCTACTAAGGAGCATTCTGGTTGTACTTCTTGCAAGACAGATTTGTTTGCTCTTCTGGCAGTCCGTGGTATATTCATAGTCTTCGCCAACACCACGGTTCAAAGGCGTCAATTCTTCTTTGGTCTTCCTTATTTATTGTCCAGCTTTCACATGCATACGAGGCGGTTGAATTCAATTGCCTCCCCAACCTCAGGAAGCTTGATTTGAGCCTTTGTCTCCAAGCTCCTTGCTTGACAAGCTTGCAAAAAAGTTTACTTTCTCTTTCTCAAAGGCCTGGTGTCTCTCAATTGACTTGAGGGGTCTCGCTAGACAGTACTTACCCTCACCGGGTTACAACATCATGTTTGGCAAAGTAGAGGGTCAGTGAAAACGAGGGAAACCCTCGTGGGCTGGATTGACACAATAGCCGCCATGATGGACTCAAACATGCCAGTGATCATGAAGATGGTTTTATTCTGTTGTATGTAAGGTATGAATTGCAGCTGACTGAATGGCAACTAACAACAACATGGACTCAGTGTCATTTACTGGGAAAAAAAAAAAAAACTTCCCCCGCCAAGGCTGTTGGTCATATATATGTGTGTCTGTTTCTGGACTTTTCTCTGTGCCATTGGTCTGTCTGTCTATCCTTGTACCATACCACACTTGCCAATAACCATAGCGTTATAATAATCTTGATATTTCACAGCTTGGTTCTTGTCTTTCAAGATTGCCTTGGCTGCAAATGAGCTTTTGAATCAGCTTGTCAATTTTTGCAAAAATAATCTGCTGAAATTTTGATTGGGAATACACTGAATTTATATGCTAATTTGTGTAGAGCTGCCCTCAACAAGGTAAAGCTTCCCACTTATTTAGAACTTTAAAAATTTCTTTCAGTGTTTTATTGATTTTTGTGTAAACGTTCTGTATATCTTTTGTTAGCTTTATTCTCAGATATTTGATACTATTAAAAATACTCTCTTTTGTAGATTTCTTTTTCTATTTGTTTGTTACTCATATAGAAATACAGTTGAGTTGTGCATATTCACTTCATAGCCAGTAAGTGTACCAAATTCACTTATTAGTTTATAAATTCTTTTAGATTTATAAGCATGTGAAAAAGTTTTTCATTTTTATAAGACTGAAATAGTTAATATTTTTCTTAATGGTTTCTGGCTTTGGAGTTATGCTAAGAGAGTCCATCCCTGCTCCACAATTATAAATGTCTATCTTTTCTAGAGCACTTTTTATGACGTTAGAGTTTAACATATAGTACATCAGACCTGCCCTCACTCTTTTTCAAACTCTTTTTGGCAGTCTTAACATTGTTTTTTCTCTGCCTAAATTCTAGAATTAGAATGTAAAATAATGTGAAACAATCCCCTTTGGGATTTTTATTGGGATTGCAGTAAGTCTAATTAAGGAATTATTGCCATTTTGGTAACTTGCACACTTACCCTTCTTGTATGTTTGCATAATGTGTTTGCATTTATTCCATCTTCATTTCTTCTGATGTGTTTTTTTTAAAGAAAATCGGAGTGGTTAAATAAAGCAGGAATAGCAAAATGTTAACGCATATAGAAGGTGGGTGATGAGCTCATGGGTATTCATTGTACCATACTCTTTACTCTTGTCTATGTTTGAAAATCTCCCAAGTGAAGAGTTAAAAATCTATCTGTCTGTCTTTCTGTCTAACTACCGACCAACCTAACTACTGGTCTCATGTTTACTTCATCGAAATTCTGCATCTTTCTTTATAAATCCTTCCTTTTTATTTATTGGAACTGTGGACAGGGTTGTTCTCAGTATGTGTTTGACATTGTTGGTTTCCACTGTCTTTATTACCATGAAGCAGCAAAGCAAAGGTTGAGTATTGCCCCCTCTTCATTGATTTGTGTAAATGGAACACAAAAGTTCTTGAGTGCTTTTCAATAATTCATAGCTCTACAAACATGGAAATTCATTTCCACATGTCTCATGCAGAATGCGGCACTCAAATGGACTGAAGCCCCAGGGGACTCTGAAGGTGTGTCCTGTCATCTTGGATAAGGCATGAAGAGGGACACTTGCTTTCTCTTGATGGTGGCTTGTGCTGTCCTCAGCACCCATGGGCCACTGCCATCTGCCTTCTCAGAAGCCTCCAGACCTGGCCCGTGCTTGACCGTCTTGAGACACTGAGAGAGGTACCGACTAAGCCTCCGTATTGTGAGGCTCATCTTGAACTCTTCCCTGTACCATTGGTCAATCTGTCTATCCTCGTGCCAATGCCACATGTGTTAGGGTTCTCACAGAACAAGTAAGATATTATCTACTTATTGATTGATTGATTGGAATTGGCTCACGAGATTGTGAGAGCTGTCAAGTCCAAAATCTGTAGGTCGAATGACAGGCTGGAGATTCCTGCAGTCTTGTGTCCCCAAATCGAGATGTCAGGTGATGGGAGGAGAAGACTGCAGGAGTTCCGAGACGTCTATTTATAGTCAGGAGGCAGAATTTGTTGTTGTTGTTAAGTACCGTCGAGTTGGCTCCCACTCATGGTGACCTTACGTATAACAGAATGAAACATTACCCGATCCTACACCACTCTCAGGGTCGTTGCTATATTTGAGCCCATTGTTGCAGCCACTGTTTTAATACATCTCAGTGAGTCTCCCTCTTTTTCACTGACATCCTTCTACCTCAACTGGTCGCTGCTGCTGATGTGTCCAAAGTCAGCAAGACCAAGTCTTGCCAACCTTGCTTCTGTGGAGCATTCTGGCCGTATTTCTTTTAAGACTGATTTGTTAGTTCTTCTGGCAGTCCATGGTATATTCAATATTCTTTGTCAACACCACAATTCGAATGTGTCAATTCTTCTTCTGTCTCCTTTTTTCATTGTCCGTCTTTCTCATACATATGAGGCAGTTGAATAGACCACGGCTTGGGTCAGGCGTACCTCGGTCCTCAAAGCAATCATGATGGTGTATGTATTCTCCCCACACTCTCGCTCCTGCCCAGTGAGCCTTGCTCCAGATGGGAATGGGGATGGGAACCTCTCTCACCACGGAGCTGTGGCCATTCGGCCCTGGGCTTGGTGAATTCCGTGCTGGGCCTAGTTTATTCCACGGCTGCGGGCCCTCTTTCTTCTACCTCTTTTTGATCCTGTCAAACATTTCTGACCTGTGGTGGCTGACCACAGGTGTGCAGGTGGTGACGTGAGAGTGACTCAGAGAAACAGAGCGGAGAGCTGGACGTTCAGAGCAGATTCCACAGGACTCCACAGCAGGAAAGGAGCAGAAGACACAAAGCAGAGGGCGGGGCAAGCAGGCGCCTGGGGCTGTGGGCAGAGGGCGTCATGGTCACAACCCAGTCCCCAGGCCGGCAGGACCTCAGGAGGGGAGAGGTCAGAGGTCAGCTGCAATAGGCATGGGCTGTCAGAAGAAGGCTGAGACCCTGATGGCTCTGACTCTGCTCTGGCTCCTGTCTGCCAGATGAGGTCTCCCACCCTCCCCAGCCTCCCCCAATGGGTCATCCCCTCCCCTTCCTCCCTCTCCCCTCCTCTCCCTCCTTCTGTTTTCCTCCCTCTTCCTTCCTCACCCTCTCCTCTCTCCCCCTCTCTGCCTCTCTTCTCCTCTTCCTTCCTCCCTCCATCCCCCTTCCCCTTCCTCCCCATCTGTCCCCTCTGCCTCCTTCCCCCCCCACTCTCTCCCCTCACCCTTCCCTTCTTCTCCCTCCCTCTCTATTTCTCTGTCTCCTTCCCTTCTCTCCCTCCCTTCCCCCTCCTCCCTCTTCCTCCTCTTTCTCCCCTCCCTCCCCCTCCTCCTGTATCAGAAGGCCAGCAGGATCTCAGGACAGAAGAGGTCAGAGGCCACCTGTACTACCTGGGGCCATCAGAAGTTCTTCTCTCCTCCCTCTCTTGCCACCTCCTGCTCCCGCCTCACTCTCCCCTCCCCCCTCACTCCCCCCTCACCCCCACCCCACCCCCACCCCGGTTGACCAGCCCTGGACTCACACACAAAGGCAGAGAGCAGGGGTGGAGAAAGGCGTCACTGAAGGGCTGGAAGGCCTCTAGTGGTTCAGTGTAGAACACAACTTGGCTGCTGGTCTCTGGGTTCTTAGATAGTCATCTTGCTTGTTTTGTTTTGCTTCCCTTCCTGTTGTGGTCTCATCCGTCAGACGAACAAGCAGTCTGAAGGCTGTCTTCCTGCCCTGCCCGTCACCACAATGTGGCCAGGTGCTGCCAGTCCTGGGCCTCTGCTGTCAACAGTCAGGGCCCTCTAGGGGAGGTGGGGTCTTGGGGCGGGCAGGGGACTCGGGGGGCCTGGGGGCTGGGGGTCACCTGGGGGGGCCTGGGGGCTGAGGGTCCTCTGGGGGGGCCTGGGGGCTGTAGGTCACCTTGGAGGGGGGCCTGGAGGCTGGGGGCCACCTGGGGGGGCCTGGGGAGCTGGGGGTCACCTGCGGGGGCCCGGGGGGCTGGGGGTCCTCTAGAGGGTTTGGGGGCTGTGGGTCCTCTTGGGGGCAAGGGTCTGGGGAGCTCCCTTGAGGCCTCAGAGGAGTCACAGAGGGGTGGGAGCCACTGGTTGCCACCTTTTCTGGGTCTCTCCCCTTGAACACCTGTCTACAGAGGTGAGAGGCTGAGAGAACCGCCTCCCCTCAGGGCTGGCATTCTGGGTCCCGCTGGACCATCAGCTGTGCAGACCACCGGACGTCCCTCTCCCCGGAGGCTTCTGTCAGGTTTCCCTGGAAACACCCATGTTTTCTCTCCTGGTTTTCACAGCAGAACAATTGTCTGCTGACAGATTTGTTTATTCCAGGGTCTAATTTAAGTACCCTGATTTCAGTTTAAACATCTCTCCATTCTGGATGAACTCTAGACAAATCTCTGCCCTCAGCTCTCTCACCTTTGATCCCAGCCTTGGTGGTGCAGTGGTTAAGTGCTTGGCTGCTAACTGAAAGGCTGGCAGTTTGAACCCACCAGCTGCTCCACAAGAGAAAGATGTGGCAGTCTGCTTCCCTAAAGATCACAGCCTTGGAAACCCTGTGGGGCAGTCCTACTCTGTCCTATAAGGTCACTAGGAGTTGGAATCGGCTCGATGGCGGTAGGTTTGGTTTTTTTTTTTTTTTTTTTAGAACCCAGTCCCTCACTCATTCACCGAGAGCCTCCTGCCTGCCAGGGCCCTGGCAATGAGTTAGGGCAGGACAGAGGGAGTGTCTTGGCCCCAAGGACCCAGGGCTTGTCTCTGTGCTGTGGGGCGGGAGGGCCTAGAGAGAGATGGAGACAGAGACACACCCTCAGAGACACAAAAGAGAGACAGAGAGAGACACATACAGAAAGACAGAGACAGAGAGACATACACAGAGACACAGAGAGCGACAGAGAGATAGCAAAAAGAGACAAAGAGACAGAGTGTGGCAGAGAAAGAGGGAGAGAGAGAGAGAGAGCAGAGAGACAGAGAGCTAGGGGACAGAGAGGAGCAGGAGGAGACCCCGCCCCCTGGTGTCTCTCCATGGGGTTGTAGCCCTCAAGCCCCCACTCTTAGCTGCATCTTCTGGTCTTTCATTTTGTGACCACTGCCTAAAACATACGCAATTTTTCTCCCCACGTGAAGAAGCCAGAGGTAAAACCTAGAGAGCACAAGGCTTGCTTCACATGTCATCTTCCTGTTGCTGGGGTGGGGGGCTGGGAGACTTCCTCTAGGTTTACAGCTGCCCAGGGAGCTGGTTATAGACTGGAGTTCAATTTGCATCCCAACAAAAGCACTGTAATGAGGCAGACTTCAATTGTGGGGAAGCAGGAAGCTCAGAATTGCACGAGACCAAACGTTTTGAAGTGTGCTAACGAGTTCTCCAGATTACTCAGGAAGTCCCCGTGTGAGTGTGTGGGTGGGGGGCAGGGGAGGAGTGATGGGAATGGCCCCACTAACATGGAAAAGTATTTAAAGATATGATCGAGTCCCTTCTGTGCTTGGAGCAGTCCTGTTTTATGCCATCCCTATGTGGCCTTGAATAAATACATCTACATTTTTTTATCTTAGCGATTCATTCTTTGAATTCTTCCTTCATTTGTTCTTTCTGCAAATATTCACTGAGCACCTGTTATATTCGAAGCACTCTGCTGGATTCTGTGTAAGCAGTGGTAAACAAAACCATCATGGCCTCACAAAGTTTACTCTTTGTTATGGATTGAATTGTGTACCCCCAAAATATGTGTTGGAATTCTAACCCCTATACCTGTGGACGTAATGTAATGTGATGTAATGTAATCACCTTCCATAATGCAATCTAATGTGATGTTAATGAGGTCATGTCAGTGTAGGGTAAGCTCTGAACCTAACCATTTCTGAGTTATAGAAAGAGCAGATTAGGCACAGAGGCACACACGGGGGAAGACAGGCACCATGTGAGGATCTTCTACAAGCCAAGGACCTGAGGAACACCCGGGCTATGGACAAGGAAGAAAACAGCACAGTTGAGACCTTGATTTGGACTTTCAGCCTCCAGAACTGTAAGAAAATAAATTTTTATTCTTTAAAACCACCCACTTGTGGTATTTCTGTCACAGCAGCACTAAAAAACTAAGACACTATAAAAAGAGACAGAAAACACACAAGTAAACAAAAAACAAATGTAATGTCATCAATTTTGACAGGTGCGATGAGATAATAAGTCACAGATGGGATGACCAGGGGTGGCCTGCTGTAGGAAGAGACCCTGTGACATTGAGCCAAGATGCTGAGGATGAGCAGTGGCCAGCCTCTTCCTTCCCAGTCAAGGGACAAGGTGCGAAGGGTTTGAGCCTGCCCAGAGCTGGGTGTGCTCAAGGGTGGGTGGGGCGAAGGGTCCAGAGCATGAGACAGCAGGTAGGAGAGGGAGCAGGGGTCGGATTACTGGGACCTCGAAGGCCACAATTAGGAGTGTTGACATTGTTTCAAGTGCAAGTGAGAATCCATTGAGCAGTGGTAAGCAGGAGGGTAACATGAGCCAGTGTACCTTTTTTAGTGGCCGCTGGGTGGACAATGGGTTGGAGGTGTACCAACTTGAGGTACATGGTGTTACGGAAGCTTATAATAAATGGTGGGTTTGACCTGGCTGAGAAGGTCGGGAAAGGCTTCACAAAGAACACGTGGGTGAATAGGAGTGAATCAGGTGAAGGTGGGAAGATCAAGGGTTCCTGGTGGTAGGATCGGCAAATGAAAAGGGAGCAAGGTGTGTACAAAGGCAGGTACAAGAAGGACCACATGGTTGGAGTGGGGAGGGGGTGCAGACGGAGGCCGGGACCACACAGGGCCTGCAAGACGTGCCAAGCAGGGGTCTTGTTCTTCATCTGGGGAGCAGTGGGGGGGGGGTGGAAATTAGGGAGATGATTCTGTGGGTGTGGAGTGGAGAACAGATGGGACGCAATGGCATAGGGTGGGCCAGTTGGAGGCAACTGTAGGTGCCAAGATGAGAGTCAATGGGAGTCTGTATCAAGAGGCTGGTAGTGGAGATGAGAAGTAGGTAAATGTGAGAACAACTCAGGAGCTAACACTAACAGGACTTGGTATTGGGTTAGATATGTGGGGTGGGGGCCTGTGTGTCAAACTGGGACCCTGGCTTGGAGAAGTGCCTTACACTGAGATGGGAACCCGAGAAGAAGATCACACTGGGGAGGTGGGGAGCAGTAGTGGGGGTGCAGGTGGGGGTTGGGAGGTTGTGAGTAGAGTGTGGACACGTCATGTTTGAGGTGCTTTGCAACATCCACATGCAGGTATTAAGCAGGTCACTGGGCGGTTGCATCGGGAGCTCATGGGAGAAGTTTGGACTGAACATACGGATCTCCAGGCCACACGCACACAGGTGGTGACTGAAGTCACAAGGACAATGAGCTGGCTTGGGAAGAGAGTATAGACTGAGGAGAAGAGATGGCAGGGCTGACTCCTAAGGGAGGACTACACTGGGGCTAGGTAGGGGAGGGTGGGCTTGTCAAGGAGAGGGAGGAGTGGAATACCCTGGGAACAGGGCATCCTGTTTGGCTGTGGCCTTGGACGAGAAGGGAGGAGAAGGTGTGGAGAATAAAGGAATGGGTATTGTTGTCGAAGGTGAGAACCAAAAACATCTTTAGACCCAGTGACTTGATACCTGGGGATGTCTGAGGGACATGCCTCTGAAGCTACTAAGCAGAAAGAAGCCAGGCTGGGGTGAGTCCGGGAAAGAGTCGGGGAAGAAGATTACTCTTCCCAGAAGTTTGGCTGTGAAGGAGACTAGAGAGCTTGGGTGGTACCTGGTGGCGACTGTGGGTGTCAGAGGAGAGCCTTCTTTTTAATGGGAGAGACATAAACATGTACGAAGGCCAACAAGAGTGAATTGAGCAGAAGTATTGAATTTACGAAGTGAGAGGAATAATTTACAAGAATAGACGCAGGCTTACCCTTCTCTGGGGTGACTCATTCTATTTCCAGACAGTTTGGATTCTTCGGTTTCCTTCACACTAAGTCAGTGTGGACCTCCCTTTAACTTCTAGCCTCTGCTCCTGGCTCTCTGCCACGAAATGACACAGACCAATCCCTCATGGAATCACATGGCACTTTGTCACCATTTGAAGATAGATGTCTTAGCCCTCCAGGATATAGACAAGGGTCTCTCAACCATTCTCTGTCTGTGATTTTTGTTGTTGTTGTTAGCATTTTCAATTTTCAGGCCTTTTTTGTTTTTCTTCTGATGGAGCCGTAGGTAGTTAATGTTCCTGGTACATGCAGAATGTCCAGCTATGGGCACAATTCTCCATATGAGGCTTACGTACACACCATATTTGATTTGTTGGTCTCGGTTTTCCTGGTTCTGAATAAACTGTTGACCTTTGGAATGCTCAGGCTTAAGTAATTGACAGTCAGCACAAATACCAAATTTCCACAGTAATTAATTCACATTAATTACATTTCTAAAGTACTTCCGTGATCAAATTTGCATCATGTTTGTGTTTACAAAACCAAGCCCAGGAAAAGCTGGACAAACTGGTCAGACTTGTTTGGCACACTCTCCATAGGCTGGAAAAGAGACGCCAAGGGTCTTAGTGAAGGCTGGAACTCAACGTGGTGCAATCTCAACCAGCACGTTTTCTCACCAACAAATCATGGGATGTTAGTGAAATTGGAGATAATCTAGGTTAGCACTCACTTAACGGAAGGGAAGAATGTCAAGCACAAGGTTACACTGTCCACACCTGAGCAGGAAACGGAGCTGGAATCTTCCCTAACCACATTCCTCTAGATCTCTCCTTCAATTTCTTGAGTCGTCCTTGGGTTCCAAATCTGGAAAGTAAACTCTGGGAATGCAGGGGCCTTGCCCATAGAGTTCACTGCTGAATTCTGGATGCCTCGTACCTGCCCTTACCACTCATCTGTCAGTTTGTCATGCTGGGGTAGCTTACATGTTGCTGTGATGCTGGAAGCCATGCCACTGGTATTTCAAATACAAACAGGGTCACCCATAGTGGACAGGTTTCAGTGGAGATTCCAGACTAAGACCGACGAGGAAGAAGGGCCTAGCATTCTACTTCCAACTAGTAGCCAGTTGAAAACTCCATGGATCACAACAGAACATTGTCCAATACACAGCTGGAAGTTAAGCCTCGTAGGCTGGAAGGCACTACACAATAGCTGCAACAATGGTTTCAGGCACACCAATGATCGTGAAGATGGCGCAGGACTGGGCAACGTTTCCTTCTGTTATACATAAGGCACTATGAGTCGGAGCCAACTCAATGGCAACCAACAACACCAAAAATAAGATGAGCGCCTTAGGTTGGAAGGCACTCAAAATACACAGTGGCTGCAACAGTGGACTTGAGCATACCAGTGATCATGAGGAGTCTATAGACAATGGTTGGGAGAACCTTGGGTCTATATCCCGGAGGACCAAGATATCCATCTTCCATGGTGAATCCACTGAGGGATTGGTCTATGCAATTTTGTGGTAGAGGGCCAGGACCAGTGGCTAGAAGTTACAGGAAGGTCAATATTTACTTGGTATGAAGGAAATCTAAGAATCTGAACTGTCTGGCAACCAACAACGACAGTAGTAAGTGCCTCGTAGACGACACATGGTAAGTACTCACTGGACATCGTTAGATGGGTGAAGAAACAAAATTGGGGTGGGATGATTCTTGTTCGTGCACAGTTTCCCTACAGCTGATGGACTACATTTCCAGAACCATCTGCTTAGAACAATTGGTGCTTCCAATGACCCATAACCAATTTGCCAAGAAATCCTTGGACATCCCCAGATCTGATAATTGGGACAAAAGGAAAAGAACCCCCTAAAAGACACTCCCGAATACCCTTGCTGCTTCCTAGTACCACATCAAGGTCATTGACTCATTTAAAGAACCCCAAAGGGCATTTGACCTCAATTTTTGTAATTTCTTCCCTGAAATTTAAGAGAAAGCTCCTAGCTGTTCCCTATTATCCCTTTGTTACTCAGAAAAGTTAAAGTTTAAATGGCAATTCTCTTTAGAATTTAATATCTGTTCCCAAACATTCTCGGTTTAATTGCTAAATGATTCTTTAGAAAATTGAATCTCTGTATTACATTGTCTTTATGCACCAATGGCCTGGGAAAAGTTAGCAGAGGCCCCCGCAAAAGTTAACAATGTCCGTGTATCAAGCTGTGAGTGCTTTATTCGAAAAGCTGCTAGCCGAGGTTTTTCTTCTTTTCAATTTTTGTTCCATTTTTATTTTCACACCCAAGCCCCCGAATTGGACCGATCCATGTGAAAACAAGGATTTTAGTATCTTCAAATTCTCTTCCACTGCCTTTGTCATTGTTGTTAGTTGCCGTCCACTCATGGTGACTTATGTCCTACAGAGTGAAATGTCACCAGTCCCGTGCCACCTTCTGAGTTCATTGTTGTAGCTATTGCGTAGCACCTTCCAATCTAGGGGGCTCGTCTGGCAGCACTATATCGGGGACAGTAGTCTGTTGTGATTCGTGGGGATTTCATTGGCTAACTCGAGAAAGTAGATCACCAGGCCTTTCTTCCTAGTCTGTCTTAGTCTGGAAGTACTGTTGAAACCTGTCCACCATGGGCGGCCCTGCTGGTATTTGAAATACTAGAGGCACAGCTTCCAGCATGGGCTCCAGGGAACCCACTCAGCCATCCTCTGCACACCTCGCCCAAGGGACCTAGCCCCCATTGGTCACCCTGACCAATGGGAGACAGAAGCTGAAGGACAAATGTTCCCTTCCTTTGTCCCTGAGGAGGCCCCCAGTGGTGACGACTCTATAGTGCACCCTTGGATTCATTTTCCTCCTCCTGTTCAATCTCGCAGGGCCCACTCCTGTTCCCTGGGACTGCTTCCCAGGATAAACCACTGTTCACAAGCCCTTGTCCCAGACTCCACCTTTTAGGCACCCAGACGAGGTGGCTGTATCATGAGTACATGTCGGTGATGGGTACAGACATTCCAGGGCTGACGGAGGCAGGTGGCAGGACAGAAAGAGCATGCACCTTGGGGCCAGACAGAAGGGGCTTAAATGTCCCTGGGCCACTTCCAGCAGGCCTTTGCTTTTCCTGAGCCTCCGTTTCCACATCACTAAGGATGGTTATTGTGCTTGGCTGTTAACTGAAAGGTTGGTGGTTCAAGTCCATCCAGAGGAGCTGCAGAAGAAAGGCCTGGAGATCGACTTCCAAAAGTTCACAGCCTTGAAAAACCCTATGAAGCACAATTCTACTATGATTCACGTGGGGTCACCATGAGTCCGGGTTGACTTGACAGCATTTTTTTTTTTTTTTGGAGGAGACACACACAGTGGATCAGGTGCTGAGGGCAATGCTCACGTCCAGCTGTCCAGGCTGCCACCGCTGTCTGACTGTGGATTCTAGGGCCCCGGGGCTGGGTCTGTCCTGTCCCCCATGCTCTCCGGCCACCAGCATGGAGTCCGGCATGGAACTGACCCTCCCAGTCCGCTCAAAGGAGTGCAGGCCTGAGCTGGGCAGATCTTGCTGGCCTCTGAGCGTGACGCCTGGAGAGGAGCTCGGCTGAGCCTGTCTTAGTGTCCAGCCACCCAGATGGCCATCCGGTCCCTCTCCTCACTCAAAGCTCCCGGAGGCTGGCTTTAATGACAAGGTGTCTGGGCAAAGGTGAAGGTGTTCAACCCCTGTGAGCCAACTTGTAGTGACTCTGCCACCTTCCTGCTCTCCACAAAGTGAGCTCCGGCATTAGAGCCTGCAAACCTGCTTCCAGTGGCTGTGAGCAAGGGTGAAGCTGGCGAAGCTGAAAGTTGTCTTCTCTCCCACCTTCCCCGGACTCTCTAACCTTCTGGAAAATTGTAAAAGGGGAAATTACTTTTTTTTGTTTTTTTTTAAACTTGACTCACTCCGGGACTGACTTAATTAAAGGGAGGAGGAGGAGGGCCCTGGAGTTTCTGGAACATTCCAAAGATGAGCTGCCAGGGGGCGTGGGCAAGCTCAGGTGAGCCCTGTTGATGGAAGAAGAAAAAGAGGCTGGGGTCCCCAGGGAGTCAAGAACAACAGGCTGGAGATGAGACGCCTGGGCAAGTGCATCAGGCTTCTGTTCCCATATGTGATCAGCACACGATTACCAGCCGAAAGGTTGGCTGTTCGAACCCACCCAAAGGCACCTTGGAAGACAGGCTTGGCGATCTGCTTCTGAAAGGTCACAGCCTTGAGAACTCTGTGGAACGTAGTTCTACTCTGACACCTATGGGGTCGCCATGAGTTGGAATCAACTCCACGGCAACTAACAACTGACTACACCCAAATTCTCCCTTCAAGTTGGACAGCAACCTGCTATGCGGTGCGATGGACGTCAGCTGAGCTGAAGGTGTGTCCCGGACCCATCGGCTCCCAAGTGCGTTTCACGTGGTTGCTTTGTTTGAAGAAGTCTCTCTGCATCAAACTGCCTTTTCTTAATTGAAAAAGGAGCTCTGGTGGTGTTGTAACCTGGGGGATTTTGATCCACATGTACACCAAGAGTGCATTCCTGAATATTTTCAACATGGGAAACAATTGTACATATTTTTTCCTTTCTGCGATTGAAGAGCAAGCCCTGATTTTCCAGGTTATGCAGTCTGCCACTTGATCTTATCAACAGAATAGAGGGAGTTGTTCTTAGCTTTTCCTTTTAGAAAAATCTGTGAAAAGGAAGCGTGGTTTACTAGGTAGATGATTGACAACATGACCTTCTTTTCGTAAGCCTGAACCTTTTTAAGATTAGATTAATTTTTAATGGGTAACAATTCACCTGTAACAAAATTCAAAAGCTATGAAAGGGGACACCATGGAAAGACACCTTTTACCCTCAGGCCTGTCCTTATCTCCCCAAAACTTCCCTTCCCAGAGGTATCTGGGTTCTGTGCCCTCTCCCAGGTAGATCCATGCATATACAATCAAAACAACACATATGCTTTTTCTCAATAACACAAACGGTACCCTATGTCTACCTGACTCTACCTCTGGCTTTTTTCCCTCAACAGTGCACCCTGAAGACTTGTCCACGTCAGTTCAAAAAGAGCTGCCGTGTTCTTTCAATGGTTGGGCAGTATTCCATGATTTACGAATCATTCGAGAGAAAAATTATTCTTTAAATAGTGTGTTTCCAATTTAAATGAGGACTGAGGCTCTGCTGCCTGGTGCCTTGGGCAAGGCGCTGAAGAGCTTGAAAGCAGCTGCTCAGAAGGTCTTTCAGGGGAATTTGCCTTGAAATGTAGTTTTCTTTGAAATATAATTTAATACAGGGAAATGGACGTACCCTAAGTACAGCTGAATGTTTGCATATGGAGTACACTATGAAGCAGCATTCATAGGCAAAATGGGACCAGCACCCAGAGCTAGATATTCGAAGTGGGGACGGTTTTTTTCTGTCCTGGTTTACGTCTAAAAAAAATGAAACTTCGGCCTCGTGGAAGTTTATCCCTTTGAAATGTCTGTTTTGCTCTGAGGACGTCACCCACCTACAACAACGTCTTTCCTCTGATGCGGTCGGGGACGCCACCAGCGAGAGCCTGCAGGGCAGTCCTGATGCAGGAAGTGGGGTTGGGTTTACAGCAGCAAGTTACAGCTTCAGCAAGTCACGGCAAATGGTTTGGAAACAGTGAAGTTCCTGAATTATTTACCCGGTGATTCTAAGCCTATGAGATACGCTGTTCAATTAACAAACTGGAGTCTTTTCTGTCAGATCTGAGATTTTCAGGGCGAGCCCGTATCTCATTTTGGGGGAGCTGGTGCAATGACCCAGGATACTCCCAGGTCAGAGAGGTGCAAACGGGGATGTAGGCGTCCAGGTGGTAGTGGCTGGCGTCTCGATGGCTCGCTGGTTATACGGTTTTGCTCTTGTATTTTGTCCTCAGGCCCTGAGACAGAGTATCTCCACTTAGCTCCAGATGTGTTAATAGCATAAGCTCTGAACAAGGTTTGAATCTAGATATTTCAGCGATCCTAACAGTGGCTTCATCCAAAGACAGGTGGTCATCTTTATGTAGTTAGGTGCTGTTGAGTCAGTTCTGACTCGCAGCAACGTCACGTACAGCAGAACGAAAGGTTGCCCTGTCCTGCACCACCCTCACAATCGTTGCTGTGTTTGAGCCAGGGGCGGGTTAGCCAAGAAGCAAGGTAAACACAATGCTTACTTTGCTTACCAGGTCATCTGTAGTGGTAATTTCACATGGGTTTCACCACATTTTGTTCATTACAGATTAGTAAGTAAGCACAACTAAGCCCCTGTTTACCTTGCTTACTGGATCATCTACACCTGTCAGGGATTGTACATTTGTAAAGAGGCTTTGATTCTGTAGGAAGGTGCTATGGGATTGGGAGAGAGACAGATACCAGCCACACCTAGAAGCAGAGTCTTTGATGCGTGAAAAAAATGTGGAATTGTTCACTACTGATGATCTCGATAATCCACCCCTGGTTCCAGCCCATTGTTGCAGCCTCTGTGTCAGTCCTTCTCGTTGAGGGTCTTCCTCTTTTTTGCCGACCCTCGACTTTACCAAGCATGATGTCCTTCTCCAGGGACAGGTCCCTTCTGACAACATGTCCAAAATATGTGAGACAAAAGTCTCTCCATCCTCGCTTCTAAGGAGCATTCTGGTTGTATTTCTTCCAAGCCAGACTTGTTCGTTCTTAAGGCAGTCCATGGTATATTCAATGTTCTTCACCAACACCATAATTCAAAGGCATCAGTTCTACTTCAGTCTTCCCTATTCATTGTCCGTATAAGTATGGTGAAGGGATACAGCCCTGACACACACCTTCCTGATTTTAAACCACGCAGCATCCGCTTGTTCTGTTCGAATGGCTACCTCTTGGTCTATGTACAGGTTCCGCATGAACACAATTAAGTGTTCAGAAGAGCGGTAGATTCTTAAAAATACACAAACGGAAAGGAATTGAGGCCCTTGTTATAAAGGAATGTGTGGACTTCTGCTTCTGGCAGTATGACACCAGAGATAATCTGCTATAATGCAATCAGGTCCTGGGCAAACCATTAAAAAGTATGTTTTAAACGTTGCTAGGATTTAAATAAAGTAAATGAATACCTGAAGAAAAGAAAAAACAGAAACATTAGGTGAGATCGGAAAGGTGAACAAGAGGCTCATAGGAAAACCGAGATTGCCCTGTGGGAACGTTAACACAAGCGAGTAATGGGTAGAAGAAGCAAAGACTTAGGCCTGAAGTTCCTATATTAAACCAGACCCCGAAGGGGACTAAAGTGCCGGCAGCGCACAAGGTCCCAGAAGGATCAAATGCCTTTGCGTAAAACACAGATAAACACCTTTCTGGTATTCACTGCTTCTTCTATGGCAAGGCAGGCCTCCAACGCAAGGCCTCTGAGTTCTCGCAGATTTAATTCAACATTTGAATTCATGATTACAAACCAAAAAAGCACACAAGGAAACAACCCAAAATGAATTGGAGACTGCATGAAAGGAAAGAAAAGAAAGTAAATAAAACCCCCCGTAGACTGATACCCCCAAGGGCTTCAGATACAGATTATGAAAGAACTGTGTGTGAAATCTCCCAATCCTTCTCTGTTTCCAACTTCCACATTCCAATCGCCAGTAATTATCAATGCATCCTGATTGCATGTTTGATCGATTTCAGACTGCAGGAGTTGGTAAAAATCTTCAATTTCTTCATCTTTGGCCTTAGTGGTTGGCAGGTAAATTTGAATAATAGTCGTATTAACTGTTCTTCCTTGCAGGCATATGGATATTATCCTATCACTGACAGTGCGGTACTTCAGGATAGATCTTGAAATGCTTTTTTTGAGGATGAATGCGATGCCATACCTCTTTGAGTTGTCGTTCCCGGCATAGTCGACCATATGACTGTCCAGTTCAAAATGGCCAATACCAGTCCATTTCAGCTCACTAACACCTAGGATATGGATGTGTATGCATTCCATTTCACTTTTGATGATTTCCAATTTTCCTAGGTTCATACTTCGTACGTTCTATGTTCCAATCATTAATGGATGATTATAGCTGTTTCTTCTCATTTTGAGTCATGCCACATCAGCAAATGAAATTCCCAAAAGCTTGACTCCATCCACGCCACTAAAGTGGACTCTACTTTGAGGAGGCAGCTCTTTCCCAGTTGTGTTTTGACTGCCTTCCTACCTGAAGTGTTCATCTTCCAGCACACATCAGACAATGTTCCACTGGTATTCATAAGGTTTTCACTGGCTAATTCTTCTCAGAAGTAGACTGCTGGGTCCTTCTTCCTAGTCTGTCCTAGTCTGGAAGCTCAGCTCAAACTAGTCCCCCATGGGTGACCCTGCGGGTAATTGAATGCCAGTGGCATAGCTTCCAGCAACTCAGCAACACACAAGCCCCCACGGTACCACAAATTGACAGACGCAAGGGGGACAAACTGACTACATCTGTGGAAAGAGATGATGGAAAATTTCAAATCATCCGTCAGAACAAGGCCAGTAGCCGACTGTGGATCAGACCATCAATTACTCATATGCAAGTTCAAGTTGAAACTGAAGAAAATCAGAAGAAGTCCATGAGAGCCAAAGTACAACCTTGAGTATATCCCACCTGAATTTAGAGACCATCTCAAGAACAGATTTGATGCGTTGAACACTAATGACCAAGGACCAGATGAGTTGTGGAATGACATCAAGGACATCATACATGAAGAAAGCAAGAGGTCATTAAAAAGACAGGAAAGAAAGAAAAGACCTAAATGGCTATCAGAAAAGACTCTGAAACTTGCTCTTGAATGTCAAGTAGCTAAAGCAAAAGGAAAAAAAAAAAATGATGAAGTAAAAGAGCTGAATGGAAGATTTCAAAGGGCAGCACCAGAAGACAAAGTATTGTGGTGACATGTGCAAAGACTTGGAAGTAGAAAACCAAAAAGGAAGAACACGCTCAGCTTTTCTCAAGCTGAAAGAACTGAAGAAAAAATTTAAGCCTCAAGTTGTAATACTGAAGGATTCTATGTGGAAAATATTAAATGATGCAGGAAGCATCAAAAGAAGATGGAAAGAATATACGGAGTCACTATACCAAAAAGAACTGGTCAATGTTCTACCATTTCTGGAGGTAACATAAGATCAGGAACCAATGGTACTGAAAGAAGAAGTCTAAGCTGCACTGAAGGCATTGGCGAAAAACAAGGCTCCAGGAAGTGACAGAATACCAACTGAGATGTTTCAACAAATGAATGCAGCACTGAAAGTGCTCACTCATCTATGCCAAGAAATTTGGAAGACAGCTCCCTGGCAACTGGCTGGAAGAGATCCATATTTATGCTTATTCCCAAGAAAGTTGATCCAACTGAATGCGGAAATTGTTGAACAGTATTGTTAATATCATATGCAAGCAAAATTTTGCTGAAGATCATTCAAAAGCAGCTGCAGTGGTATATTGACAGGGAACTGCCAGAAATTCAAGCTGGATTTAGAAGAGGACGTGGAACCAGGGATATCATTGCTAACGTCAGATGGATCCTGGCTGAAAGCAGAGAATACCAGAAAGATGTTTACCGGTATTTTATTGACTGTGTTAAGGCATTCGACTGTGTGCATCATAACAAATTATGGGTAATATTGTGGAGAATGGGAATTCCAGAACACTTACTTGTGCTCATGAGGAATCTGTACATGTATCACGAGGCAGTCTTTCAAACAGAATAAGAGGATACTGCATGATTTAAAGTCAGGAAAGGTGTGCTGAGCAAATAATTTGAGAAGCTGGACTATATGAAGAAGAACGGGGCATCAGGATTGGAGGAAGACTCATTAACAACCTGGGATATGCAGATGACACAACCTAGTTTGCTCAAAGTGAAGAGGACTTGAAGCACTTACTGATGAAGATCAAAGACTTCAGTATGGATTACACCTCAACATAAAGAAACCAAAAATCCTCACAAAGACCACAACCTTCAGTATGGATTACAATTCATCATAAAGAAACCAAAAATCCTCACAACTGGACCAATAAGCAATATCAGGAAAAACAGAGAAAAGGTTGAGGTTGTCAAGGATTTCATTTTACTTGGATCTGTAATCAACACCCATAGAAGCAGTAGTCAAGAAATCAAAAGATGCATTGCATCTGGCAAATCTGCTGCAAAAGACCTATTTAAAGTGCTGAAAGGCAAAGATGTCACCTTGAAGACTAAGGTGCTCCTGACCCAAGCCATGGTGTTTTCAATCACCTCATATGCATTTGAAAGGGGGACAATGAATAAGGCAGACCAAAGAGGAATGGACTCTTTTGAATTGTGGTGTTGGTGAAGAATATTGAGTATAGCACGGACTGCCAAAAGAACAAACAAATCTTTCTTGGAAGTAGCACGACCAGAATGCTCCTTAGAAGCAAGGATGGTGAGATTACGTCTCACATACTTTGGAGATGTTATCAGGAGGGATCAGTCCCTGGAGACGGACATCATGCTTGGTAAAATAGAGGGTCAGTGAAAAAGAGGAAGATTCTCAACGAAATGGATTGACACAGTGGCTGCAGCAATGGACTCAAGCATAGCAACAATTGTGAGGATGGCACAGTACCGGACAGTGTTTCGTTCTGTTGTGCATAGGGTTGTTATGAGTCGGAACTGACTCGACAGCACCTAACAACAACAACAACATGTATGAAATGTCTAAAGAAAGAAAACAAGATTAAGAAAGGTAATACAGGCTATCAAAAAAACCCCAGGTAGGTAAGAAAAGGAACCAAATGGAAGATTTAGAAATGAAAATTATAGGCATTAAAATTAAAAACTCAATTTTTGATACTGATAGCAAAAAAGACAGACATTAAAACAACAGACTGATATCCCTTACAAATATGGACGCAAAAATTCTCAACAAAATATTAGCAAAGCAAATAATGTACAGAAAGGAAGATACATCATGGCAAAGAGGGTTATCCAGAATGCCATTAGGAAATCAGTCAGTGTAATACAGCACAGCAACAGACTAAAGAGCAACCACCAAATGATCATCTGTATAGATGCAGGAAAAACATGTGACAAAATTCAACATCTGTTCATAACAGAAACTTTCAGCAAACTAGGAATACAAGGAAGTGCCCCTGTTTTTCTCAGTTATTGATGAGTCAAGCACAGGAAAATTAGAAAAGATATGGTTAGGTGTGAAAGACGCAAATCAGAGAACATATGTTCTTCTCAGCACATGCTTAACATTTAAAAAGAAGCACATACTAGGCCATATAATAAGCCCCAGTATAGTCCAAGACCCCATACATCTGTCAGTTTGTCATACTGTGGTAGCTTGCATGTTACTGGGATGCTGGAAGCTTTGCCACCGGTTTTTCAAATACCAGCAGGGTCACCCATGGTGACAGGTTTCAGCAGAGCTTCCAGACTAACACAGACTAGGAAGAAGGACCCAGCAGTCTACTTCTGAAAAAAAATCAGCCAGTGAAAACCTTATGAATAGCAGCAGAAATTGTCTGGTATAGTGCTAGAAGATGAGTCACCCAGGCTGGAAGTTACTCAAAATATGACTGGCGAATAACTGCCTCCTCAAAATAAAGTTGACCTTAATGACTTGAATGGAGTAAAGGTTTCCAAACCTTCCTTTGCTGAGGTGGCACTACTGAAAATGAGAAGAAACAGCTGCAAACATCCACTGATAATTAGAACATGGAATGTAACAAGTATGAAACTAGGAAAATTGGAAGTCATTCAAAATGAAATAGGCCATGTAAATATCGATAGCTTAGGCCTTAGTGAGCTGGAATGAACTGTTATTAGCCATTTTGAAGAGACAATCATAAGATCTACTATGCCACATTGAATGACAAATTGAAGAGGAATGGCATCACATTCATTGTCAAAAAGAACATTTCAAGATCTATCCTGAATTATTCATATGCCTACAAGGAAAACCAGTTAATACAACTGTTATTCAAATTTACACACCAACCACTAATGCCAAAGATGAGGAAATTGAAGATTTTCATCAACTTCTGAAGTCTGAAAATGATAAAACAAAAATCAAAATCAAGATGCACTGATAATTACTGGTGATTGGTATGCGAAAGTTGGAAACAAAGAAGGATTGGTAGTTGGACAATATGGCGTTGGTGAGAGAGATTATGCCGGAGATTGCATGATAGAATTTTGCAAGTGCAACAACTTCTTTGCAGATACCTCTTTTCAACAACATAAATGGTGACCATACATGTGGACCTCACCTGATGGAAAACACGGGAATCAAATTGACTACATCTGTAGTAAGAGAAGATGGAGAGGCACAACACCATCAATCAGAAAATGGCCAGGGGTCAACTGTGGAAAAGACCATCAATTTTTGTATGGAAGTTCAAATTGAAGCTGAAGACAATTACAGCAAGTCCATGAGAGCCAAACTACAACCTTGAGTGTATTCCACCTCAATTTAGAGACCATTTCAAGGATAGATTTGAAATATTGAACACTAATGACAGAAGACCAGACTAGTTGTGGAATGACATCATGGATATTACATGTGAAGAAAGAAAAGGTCGTTACAAAGACAGGAAAGAAAGAAAAGACCAAAATGGATGTCAGAAGAGACTCTGAGACTTGCTGTTGAACATCAAGTAGCTAAAGTGAATGGAAGAAATGACGAAGTAAAAGAGCTGACCAGAAAATGTCAAAGGACGGCTCAAGAAGACAAAGTAAACTATTATAATGAAATGTGCAAAGACCTGGAGTTACAAATTCCAAAAGGAAGAACATGCTCAGCATTTCTCAAGATGAAACAACTGAAGAAAAAATGCAAGCCTCGACTTGCAATATTGAAGAATTATACAGGGAAAATATTGAACGATGCAGGAAGCATCAACAGAATATGGAAAGAATACACAGAATTACTGTACCAAAAAGAATCAGTTGACATTCAATCATTTAGGAGGTAGTAAATGATCAAGAACTGATGGTACTGAAGGAAGAAGCCCAAGCTATGATGAAGGCATTGGTGAAAAACAAGGCTCCAGGAATTGATGAAGTACCAATTGAGATGTTTCAACAAACAGATGCAGTACTGCAGGTGCTCACTTGTCTATGCCAAGGAATTTGGAAGACAGCTTCCTGGCCAACCGACTGGAAGAGATCCATATTTGTGAGAAGAATATGGAATATACCATGGACTACCAGAAGAAGTGAATTAATGAGTCTTGGAAGAAGTACAGCCAGAATGCTCCTTAGAAGTGAGGAGGGTGAGATTTTGTCTCACATACTTTGGACATGGTATCAGGAGGGACCAGTCCCTGGAGATGGACATCAAGCTAGGTAAAGTAGAGGGTCAGCAAAAAAGAGAAAGACCCTCAATGAGTGGCCGCTAGTATGGGCTCAAACATAGAAATGTTTGTGAGGATGGTGCAGGACTGGGCAGTGTTTTCCTCTGTTGTACATAGGATCACTATGAGTCAGAACAGAGTCAATGACACTTAACAATAACAACAACATTGAAAGAACTAGTATCAAACAGGCTATGCTACCTGACAATAACAAAATTAAAAATGAATAAAAAATAATAAATTATACAACCCTTGTGTTTGTAAATGAAATGAAAAAGTACACCTAGATAATTCATGGGGTCAAACAGAAATTAGAGTGTACATTTTAAAACAGGTAAAACTCAATGAAAATACTCAAGTTAAAGAATTTGTGGAAAGTAAACCAGCAATAATTTAATGAAAATTTATGGTTGTAAAGCTTTTATTAAAAAAGGCTAAAAATGAATAAAATATTCTATTTAAGAAGTTAGAAAAGGAATAATGTAATAAATCTAAAATAAAATAAATGAGGTTACGAGAATAGAAGTTCAGAAAATAGAAAAAAAGATACAAAACAGAGGATTACTAATAAAGTAAAATCCTGTGAAATGAAAAATAAAACAGAAAAAAGTCTGGTAAATCTGTCAATAAGAAAAAAATAAGAAGACCTAAGTAATAATACTAGGAATGAAAAAGGACGCATAAGTAAATATACAACAGAAATTAGACCAAAATGAGAATACGTGACGAACATCTTTATTCCAATGAATATGAAAAGCGATAAAATGCACAAAGTCCAAGAAAAATACAACTTACTAAAACTGATGAGAAAAATAAAAAGCCTAAGTAGTTCTGTAACTGTTAAATAAGTATTTAATTGGAAATGAAACATGTAATGAACTACTTGAAGACATGGTCAGTTCTAAACAATGCCTTTCTTAGACAAGTATGGAATCTAATGTAACGAGTGCATTTAATGAACATGAATGGCACAGGCAGCATTGCCAAAAAAAGGATCACTAATATCAAATGGATGTCAGAAGAAACTGTATCTTGCTCTTGAATGTAGAGTAGCTAAAGCAGAAGGAAGAAATGATGAAGTAAAAGAGCTGAACAGGTTTCAAAGGGTGACTCGAGAAGAAAAAGTAAACTATTATAATGAAATGTGCAAATACCTGGAGTTACAAAACCAAAAGGGAAGAACACGATCGACATTTTTCAAGCTGAAACAAATGAAGAAAAAATTCAAGCCTCGAGTTGTAACATAAAAGAATTCTATGTGCAAAAAGCTGAGTAATGCAGGAAGCATCAACAGAAGATGGAAGGAATACACAGAGTCAGTGTACCAAAAAAAATCGGTTGACATTCAACCGTTTCAGGAGGTAGCATATGATGAAGAAATGATGATATTGAAGGAAGAAGTTCAGGCTGCACTGAAAGCATTGGTGAAAAACAAGAATCTAGGAATTGGCAGAATACCAATAGAGATGTTTCAACAAACCAATGCAATGCTGGAAGCACTTACTCATCTATGCCAAGAAATCTGGAAGACAGCTAACTGGCCAACTGACTGGAAGAGATCCATATACGTGTCTATTCCGAAGAAAGGTGATTCAGTGGGATGCAAAAATTATCTAACAATATCCTTAATATCACATGCAAGTAAAATTATGCAGAAGATAATTCAAAAATGGTTTACATCATCAGGAAACTGCCAGAAGTTCAAGCCAGATTCAGAAGAGGAGGTGAAACAAAGGGTATCATTGCTGATGTCAGATGGATCTTGACTGAAAGCAGAGAATACCAGAAACATGTTTACCTGGGTTTTATTGACTATGCAAAGGCATTAGACTGTGTGGATCATAACAAATCATGGATAACATTGAAAAGAATGGAAAATCCAGAAAACTTAATTGTGCTCATGGGGAACCTGTACATAGACGAAGAGGCAGTCATTTGAACAGAACAAGGGGATATTTTGTGGCTTAAAATCAGGAAAGACGTGCATCAGGGCTGTATCCTTTTACCATACTTATTCAGTCTGTGGAGCCCTGGCGGCACAGTGATTAAGAGCTACGACAAGCTACAACCTGCTAAAAAAAAAGTCAGCAGTTCAAATCCACCAGCCACTCCTTGGAAATCCTATGGGGCAGTTCTCCTCTGTCCTATGAGGTCACTGTTAGTTGGAATCGACTCGAAGGCAATGGATTTGGTTTTTTGGTTATTAAGTCTTTATGCTAAGCAAATAACCTGAGAAGCTGGACTATATGAAGAAAAATGAAGCATGAGAATTGGAGGAAAAGTCATTAACAACCTGAGACATGCAGATGACACAACCTTGCTTGCTGAGAGTGAAGAGGACTTGAAGCACTCACTGATGAAGATCAAAGACCACAGCCTTCAGTATGGATTACACCTCAGCATAAAGAAAACAACAATCCTCACAACTGGACGAATAAGTAACATCATGATAAATGGAGAAAAGATTGAAGCTGTCAAGGATTTCATTTTACTTGGATCCAAAATCAACGCCCATAGAAGCAGAAGTGACGAAATCATGTGAGATATTGTGCTGGGCAAATCTGCTGCAAAAGACCTCTTGAAAGTTTTAAAAAGCAAAGATATCACTTTGAAGACTAAGGTGTGCCTGACCCAGCCATGGTGTTTTCAATTGCTTCACACGCATGCAGAACTGGATAATAGATAAGGAAGATTGAAAACTGATGCCTTTGAATTACGGTGCTGGTGAAGAATATTGAGTATACCACGGACTGCCAGAAGAACAAACAAATCTGTCTTGGAAGAAGTACAGCCAGAATGTTCATTAAAAGCTAGGATGGTGAGACTTCATCTCATGTACTTTGGACATGTTATCAAGAGGGACCAATCCCTGGTGAAGGACATCATGTTTGGTAGAGTAGAGGGTCAGCAAAAAAGAGGAAGACCCTCAATGAGATGGATTGACCCAGTGGCTGCAGCAGTGGGCTTAAGCATAACAATGATTATGAGGAAGGCCCAGGACTGAGCAGTGTTTCATTCTGTTGTACGTAGGGCTGCTATCTGTCAGAACCGACTGGACGGCACCTAACAACAACAACAACATTGGCTATTTTAAATTGTATGTAATGTTATTGTATATTTTCCCTAATTTTATTTTTGATGGTTGTAAAAATAATGCATACTTTTGTAGACAGTTTGGAAAGTGTAGAAAATTTAAAAGAAGCAGAAAAATATCATAGTCCCCTCACCTAGCAAGAAGTACCAGTAACATAATGCTTTTTTATTTTTACACATTTTTCACAGTATAAGGTCTCCCCATCCCCATAGCACTAAAAACTCCCTTTTAATATTGTTTAAAATGGGCTTGTGATTTCCTTTATGGATGCATTACTTACTTAACAGTTCCCTAAATGAAGTACATCACCAAGTAATTTTCAGCCTTCCAACATTGTAAGTCCTATTGCAGTTAATATCTTTGTGAATATACCTTGGTTCACACTTAGGTTGAATGGCATGGACGTGCTGAAGGCTCTTAATTCTCATTAACAAATTGACTTCTGGAAGTGCCGGGCTACCTTGTCTCTCCCCAGCTGTGTGTGCCATGAGGAGCCCACTCACTCTCCCTCTTGGGCACTGCGAGTTTAGGATTTTTAGTAGCAATTTTGGTTATGGTAAGTTGACAGTTGAGTTCATTCTAGATATTTCTGATTAAACCAGCATAACTCTTAGAAGTGACTTGGGCATCCTGAAGGTTCCATCCTGGCACATCAACCTAACTTCAATTTTGCTGCCCCCGTGTCTTATTACGAGCACTTTCCCAGGCATGTGAAATGTACCAAACACACAGGACGGGGACCCTCATGCCCTTCTGGTTTCCCAGGCTCCTGGGTTGTGCAATGGCCCATTGGGAAAGAGGTGGCCAGACCAGGAGCATCCGAGAAGTGCAGTCTGCAGGCGAGACGGGGCATGTGGTGGAGACATGTCTGACGTCAGCAGAAGTCTGCAGGTGCCAGCACCGGGAGGCACGTGCTAAGTCTTGCAGAGTTAGCTGCAGAGTGAGGGTGGGGCAGCTACGGTAGGGCTGATGGAGCCCTGGGCAGACCTGATAAGCACATTCCAGAAAGCAGCAGAGCCCAGGAGATTACCAAAGTGTCAAAGAGCAAGCCTGAGGAAACATAGAAAGCCTGAGGAGCTACGTGTGCGTCTGCAGCTCTGTGACAGTCTCTTTGATGAGACTCTCTGGGGAGTCACAGCAGAGTCAAACTGAAGCCGCTGTGGAGTCCTCAGAGGGCCTGCTGGTGCTGGACAGTGCTGGGTCCTGGCCCACTTGTAATCATCAGAGTCTACGAGTGTGTGTGTGTGATGGAGATTATGATCGTGTGGTGTGTGTGCGTGTGTGGGAGTATGATTACGTATATGTGAGAGAGAGGAGGGTTATAAACGTGTGTGTGTGTGTGAGATGTGTGAGGGTAGGGGCATGAATTGAGTGCGTGCGTGTGTGAAAGAGTAGGGTTATGATTGTGGAGTGTGTGCTTGAGGGGATATGACTGTGTGTGTAAGGGAGGATGAGTGTGGGAGGGTATGATTGTGTGTGGTGTGGTGCATATGTGTGTATGGGGGGGGTCTGAGTGTGTGTGTGTGTGTATGTGAGAGAGAGAGAGGAGTATGATTGTGTTATAGGGTGTGTGTGAGGGGAGTATGATGGTATGGTATGCACGTGTGTGAGGTGATTATGAATGTGTGGGTGAGGGGATATAAATATGTATGCTGTGTGTGAGAGGGAGATATGATTGTTGTGCATTTGTGAGGGAGTATGATTGTGTTGTGTGTGTATGTGAGAGAGAGGGTATGAGTGTGTGTTTGGGATATGAGTGTTGTGTGTGCTTTTGTGTGAGGGGACATGAGTGTGTGGGTGTGTGTGTGAGGGAAGTATGATGGTATGGTATTCATGTGTGTATGTGAGGGGTGTCTTAGTCATCAAGTGCTGTTATTACAGAAATACCACAAGTGGGTGGCTTTAACAAACAGAAATTTATTCTTCCACAGTTTAGGAGGCTGGAAGTCCAGATTCAAGGTGCCACCTCTAAGGGAAGGCTTTCTTTTTCTGTCAGCTCTGGAGGAAGGTCCTTGTCATCAATCTTCCCCTGGTCTAGGAGCTTCTCAGCACAGGGACCCTGGGTCCAAAGGATGCACTCTGCTCCCAGCTCTACTTTCTTGGTAGTATGAGGTCCTCTTGTCTCTCTGCTTGCTTCTCTCTTTTTATATCTCAAAAGAGATTAACTCAAGATACAACCTGATCTTGTAGATTGAGTCCTGCACCATTAACATAACTGCCTCTAATCCTTCCTCATTAACACCATAGAGGTAGGATTTACAACACATAAGAAAAACACATCAGATGACAAAATGGTAGACAATCACACAGTACTGGGAATCATGGCCTAGCTTAGTGGACACACATTTTTTGGGGACGCAATTCAGTCCATAACAGGCAGCATTGCCCTCTAAACACATGTAATTGTTGGCCAGTGGGCTCTGCTCCTTGGTTCAGAACATGCAGCTGCAGCCTCATTCCTGTTTGCAGTTTCTGCATTTTGGGTGGGGGGGGGGGCGTGAGGCTTCCTGGGGTGCACTGGTAGGAAGCTCCCTTTTCCCATTGTTCTGGCAAATGATGGAAGAACTGGCCAGTTGCCCAGACTTTGTCAGTCCGCTTCCGAAGCTCGGTTGCCCTCCATCCTATTGTGGAATCCCCACCATGTTCTATGGTCCCCCATGTAATATGAGTAGCGGCGTGCACTGATTTCCTAACCTAGGCCGTCTTCCAGCCCTACCGCTGGCCTGCTGGATTGCACTGCAAAGGTCTTCAACACTGACCGTTCTCTGCCTGTCAAAGGGAAACCTTGAGCCGAGTTATCCAGTGGCTTCCTCAGGCACCAGCCACTCGGGCCTCTGCCTGGGCGTCTGATAGAGGGGCTCTCCCCATGTCCTGGGACCTGTTACTCCTCAGTGGACACCATGTGTCTCTCTGCATGGATCATGGTGGTGGCTGGGGAGACAAATGTCAGGCTGAGAGAAGTGCTTCCAACTTCAAGGTAAATTAGAAGATGAAGTAACTTTCCAAGAGTGTTCAGGGACAATCCCTAAAAATGAGTATACTGCATAAAAGGAGAGTGCCTGTTGAACAGGACCACTGCCCATCTGTCAGGGTGTCATACTGTGGGGACTTGCATGCTGTTGGGGTGCTGGAAGCTATGCCATCAACAACTTAAATTAAATACCAGTAGGGTTACCCATGGTGGGCAGGTTTCAGCGGAGCTTCCAGACTAAGACAGATTAGGAAGAAAGGCCTGATGATCCACTTCTGAAAATTAGCCAATGAAAACCCTGTGGATCCCACCAGAATATTGTCCTATAGAGTACTGGAACGCAGGCCTCCCAGGCTGGAAGGTACTCAGGATGAGGGATCTCTTGCGGCATGTTCAGTTGCTTCCATTTTCCCTGTTGCTGGTGGGAATCTTGGGGGAATTCTAAGTAGGAAAGAAGGGAGCTCATATTTATGTTTTTAATCACTTAGTAATGTAGTGGATGCATCTGGCAATTACAGTCCAGGCAAGTAAAAGGTTAAGTCTCCACCCCCTAGTCCTTCTGAGTTTCTGAAGCCAGTATGTATGCCTGAGCTTCCTAGAGCTGCCGTAACACACCACCAAGCGGGAGGCTTTAAACAACATTTATTCTCTCACAGTTCTGGAGGCTAGAAGTCCAAATCAGGGTCTTGGCTGTGTTGATCTTTCTGAGGATGCCAGGGAGAAGCTGTTCTAGGCCTCTCTCCCAGCTTCTGAAGGCTCCTGGCAACCCTTGGAGTTCCTCGTTATTGTAGATGCCTCTTCACATGGTGTCCTCCCCTCATGTGACCATGTCCCTTCTCCGTTCTCCCCTTTTGTAAGGACGCCACTCAGAGGAGATTAAGGCCCACCTTACTACAGAGTCGCTGTGAGTGGGAATTGACTTGATGGCAGCGGGTTTGGTTTCTCGGTTCTACTTGGTATGACCTCGTTAGCTTCACTGATAACATCTTCAGAGAAAAAGCTTATTTCCAAACAAGGTCACATTTACAGGTACAGCACCCTCTCCCAGTGGGGGGTCACCCCTCTGGCAGCTGTCTGCCCAGCCAGTGCCCCTGCCTTTGCCCCACCTTGCTCCCTCTGCTTTTTGGTCATCTATTTTTCTGTTTCTTTTTATAAGGAGCAGCCTCAGAGTGATTTAGCTCTTTCACAGCGTTGAAGGGAGCTGAGCCCCATGAACTTAACATCTTATAATTAGGGCCCTGGGCAGTTTTAGAAAAATAACCCATCTTCCTAAACCCTTTGCAGAATCTCTTGGGAAAAAGTCATTGGGCCTCTCTAGGAAGGCAGAGTGCCCCTATGGAGAGCCAGTATGGGGGCAGTGAGGGCAGTGGGGGGACAGACACAAAGTGGGGGCTGCATGTCACCTCTCTCTAGCCTTTGCTGCAGCAGGGACATCAGAGCCCAAAAGATCGCTTGTCACTCACGTCTGAGCTCAGGGAGAGTCCTGCTGCACAGGTCATGAGGACAGTGAGACCACAGCCAGCCACGGGCTCCTCCTCCCTCCAGGTGAAGGGGGAGGGTGGGGAGGAGGGTCAGGACATCCCCCAGGTGAAGGTGGGTGCAGGGAGGAGGGTCAGGACATCCCCCAGGTGAAGGTGGAAGACCAGGAGGAAGGTCAGGATGCCCCCACTTTGTGTCTTCCTATTCTGCTTTGAGCAGCCTCATTTCTGAATCTCCCCAAATCAAGCCCTAGAAATGGGACCTCCATCCCCATCACCAAACATGCTGATGGTCTCTGCTGGTCACCTGCCACTGCCCCCGTGCCCCAGTGCAGCCAGCCTGCCAGCCCTACAAGAGTGGACCCTCCTCTCCCAGGGTTCGTGTTGCTGTGACTGTGCAGGCCCTGTGCTGGGTGCTGGGAAGTCCACAGGGCCCTGGTCAAACCACCACTCCCATGTGGCCAAGCCTCCACTGCAGGATCTGAATGACTGTCCCTCTGTGAGCCCCTGGAGCCCCTGGCACTGGCTACCCCCAGTCATCAGAACTCACACAGTGCTCGTAACAGTCATCATTGTCTGGCTGCCCTGGCCTCAAGTCAGAGCATTCACAGGCTGAGGCAGGACCTGGCCCCTCCCCTGCCCAGGGTCCTGGATACCCTGGTTTTGGCCTCCTTGCCGGCTGCCAGACCCTCTCTTCTGGGGGCTGAGCCCTTTCCCAGCAGCTCATGTGCTCCATGCAGCTGATTTTTCTCCAAGACACTTCAATGTCCCCAAGCCCAGCCTCCTGGAGGCCCCTGGCCCCTAACCTTGCAGCCTCTGGCTGGTGAAGTTGTAGGGCTGAGTGGGGGCAAATGGGGCATCACTCCTTCTACCAGCCTTAAAGGAAGCCTGGACATGTCTTGCTTTTCCTGGTTTGGCCCTGAGCACCTGAAAGTCTGTACTGGAGGCTCTGTTTGGCTCTTGTGTGAGAGAGTTTGACACTTTGGGGTCATTCAAGCCACACGAGGCCAGTTGTGGGATCTTTGACAGGACCTAGTAGTTGTGGAAGATCAGCCTCTCCTTATGCTTTCTCTGGGAGAGGCTGGGAGCAGAGGAGAAGCTGCATAAATACCACTCTGATCCTCCCCCAAAACAGTTAAGAGTGCATTCAGCTACAAGTAATAGAAAACCTGGCTTCAGGGGCTGGAACAAGTAAAGACTTATTCTGATGGGAATGGCTGCTGGTGTGGTTCAAGGTTTTAAACAAGAAGGAGGAAGTGGAAAGGGGCAGCACTAACAAGATGTGTCTCTTTTATTAAGAGAGCAAAAGCGGATCAGGAATCCCCCAGCAACCTCTCACTGGCCAGAAATTTGTCACAATGCCAGTCCTAGCTTTGAGGCCATGATGGCTTGGAAATGAGGGTTTAGCTGAACACTTTGCTGCCTGAAACACAATCAGGTCCTCCTGGTAAGGATGAAGGTGGGATGAGGTATCTGCCCCACACCTTGTTTCATCCAAAGCACTTGCACGTATGTTGTTTCACAAGGACCTCACAGTGGCCCTGTGATGATGGTAGCTCAGGGATTGTGATGGTTAAGATTATGTGTCAGCTTGGCCAGGCCATGATTTTCAGTGTGTAAATGTGATCACTTCCATGATTGAATATACTGTGAGTAGCCAATCAGATGAAAGGGAGTTTCCTTGGGGGTGTGGCCTGCATCTGAATATAAGCAGACGTTCTGGCTTTTTGCTTACTCTGGATCCTGCGGCTGCTTCCTGTCGTCTCATATCTGGTTCTTGGGACTTGAGCTGTCAGCTTATCTGCCAAACTTGGGATTTGTCGATCTTCACAGCCTGTGAGTGGAGCCCTGCTCTCTGACTTGCTGATCTTGGGTTTGCCAGCCCCTGGAGCTACATGAATCAGAAAAAAACATTGTGGTCTTGCCTGTCAGTTTTAGCATTTGTCAATCTTCACAGCCTGTGAGTGGGAGCTCTGCTCTCCGACCTGCTGATCTTGGGCTCACCAGCTTCTGCAGCTGCATGACTTGGGAGAGGCCTCTACAGGAGAGGCCCTGATCCACGGACTTGGGACATTCTAGCCTCTACAATCATGTGAGCTGTTTCCTTGATATAAATCTCTATATATACATATATATATATTTATACTCTTTACTGGTTTTACTTCTCTGGAGAACCCAGCCTAAGACAAGGATCATCACCTTTCTTGAAGATGAGGACACTGGGACTCAGGGAGATCAGGCAACTGGCCCCAAGCCGTGCAGGAGAAAGGCTGGGATTTGGATTCAGTTGGTCTGACTCTGTGTTCAGTGTATTTGCAAGCAGCCCTACTCTTCTCAGCTTCATTGCATGGTGAGGCAGAAGGTGGATATGCCTGAGGATGAGGCCAGGGTCTCCAGCCCTGTCCTCATTAATCCCACCCTTCCTCCTCCAGCCACAGCCTCTGTTCTGTGAGTGTCCAGCCTCAGGCCGAGAGATCCTGGTCTACAGGAGCACAGGAGCCATACAAGAGCTGCTCAGGATCAACAGGACCCTTCTAGAAGCCCAAGTCATGCACATACAATGAGCACGTCAGCTCTGCAGGCACTGGTATCTCTTCTGCTGCTGATGTTCACGCTCTTCCGGGGAGTGGTTATGGGCTATGGGGAGGGGCAGGTGGGCAGGCACCTGGGCTAGGACTTCGCCCGGCAGAATACACTCGTATGGCCCACATCCTCTTTGATGCTCAGGATCATCCCGTGGGAAATGAGACGGTTGGGCTCAAAGGGTCTTACAGCTACAGTTTTTGGGAAAGTCCACTCACTGCCAGCTGTCACCTCACAGTTCCTCGACAGTCCAGGGCTGCGTTTTTCCTCCTGTGTGAGGCCCGTCCTCCCATCGGGATTCCCAGCCTCCTCCAGGATCTCACTTCTAGATTATTCCTCCCTCGCCTGGATTTCAACTTCTCTTTCCCTCCCAGCTCCTCCTCCTCAGCTTGCAAACATGCTCCAGTCTGTCCCAGATTCAAAACAGAAGATGACAAAATTCAGGCCTCCTGCTCATTCCCACGGCTGCCACCCAGACACTCCTCTCCACGGGGGATGAGCTCATCACAAGACATGTGGGAGCCACTGTCCTCATCCTCACCTCACCTTCACACCTGTCCAGATCAGCTGGCTGCCACCCTATGCCCCACTCAGCAGCGGCACCCTCACAGGTCACCATAGACCTCGTCTGCCGAGCCCCAAGGACTGTCAACTGTCTTCAGCTCATGTGGCCTTTCTGTGGCATTTGAAAATGGACCTCCCACACAAGGTACCTGTGAGACACACAGGGAACCCATGACACACCGGGAACCTGGGACACACACAGGAACCTGTGACATACATGGGAATCTGTAACACATACAAGAACGTGTGACACACACAGGAACTTATGACACACGGGGACCCGTGACACACACAGGAAGCTGGGACACACTCAGAGACCTGCGACACACACAGAGATCTGTGACACACACAGGGACCCGTGACACACACAGGGACCCGTGACACACACAGAGATCTGGGACACACACAGAGACCTGCGACGTCATATAGAATGTTCTACAAGTGTCCCTGGATCGTGGACGTGGGTGCCGGGCTGCAGGGAAGCGTAAGAAGCTGTTTCCCTGAGGAACTTTCACCAGGATTTCAGCCCTGAGAGGTAGGGCCTAAGGGACACTTTCATGCCCAGTGGGGCCCTGGTGCTTGGAGTCACTGTCTAGATGAGACAGTGACGTTAAGTCCACAGAGTACCCCCCATGGTGCCAGACAGGGCTGTCTTGTCCCCCTCTCCATATGAGGGTCCCGGGGCTGCTGTGACAGGTAACCACACCCTGGTGAGCTGGGGGTTTAGAGCAGAAGTGTGTTCTCCCAGTTGCGGAGGCCAGAAGTCTGAACCCCAGGTGTCCGCAGGCTCAGAAGTGATGAGCTTTACCCTGGGAGCAGTGACACCAGACTCCAGCCATGGGGTTGACAGAGTGAGGGGGCACGGATTGTGCATCCCCTTCCCCACCTCTGCCTTCCATGTGAAGCCTCCTTGCCTCCCCCAGGCCCAGAGAGGACACCGGGCCATCGCGGGGGCCAGTCCCCTCTGCTGGACAGAGGTTGTGGGCCCCTTTAGAGCCCGAGTCCCCCACCATCCACTGTCTCCTTCCAGGAGGAGGAGCAGAGGGCCAGGGTCCAGCCAGGCTGCAGCTGTGACAGGGGACTGACGCAGAGCAGGGACCTCGGGGCTGGGTGCCCGCAGATCGCTTCTCTGAACCTCAGGTGAGATTCCTTTGAAAGATGCACATGTATTCACTGTAATTTATCTACGTGTTTTAATATAAAATATACATTCCAACTCTCAAGCAAAGTTGACACTCAGAGCATCCGGGTCCTGAGTGTCCTGGACTTTGCCCTGTGGTCTCTGGCTGCCCACACCGACAGGTCTCAGATGGCTCTGGGTTGCTGGCAGGTGGGCCTGTCCGCCTTCCAGCCCCAGTTTCCTTACATGTAACACGCAGGTGCTGAGGATGGGATCACAGGAATTCAGCAGTTCAGAGCTTCAGGTCAGGAAGCTCTGGACACAGGCTGACTCCTGAGGAGGCCCCCTACAGAGCCCACCCCAACTGCACGGCCCAGCCCTCCTCCCTCTGACCTGCACACTCAGGCCATGCGTGACCGACCATCTGTCTGGAGTTTGCAGAGCCCAGCGTGCGTCTCATTCCCAAGACACAGGGCTCAGGTGTGTGCTGTGTCCAGACACCTGCACCTCAGTGTTCGCCGTCCCTGGTGGCACCTGCACCTGCCGGGCCCAGGCTCTCTGTCTACCCTCCTCCTCTTCTGCCCAGGCTCCGAGGAACCAGCTCGTTGCCCACCCCGAAGGCCCCAGTGCAGTGCCAGCCTCCCCTCCCGCAGTGCCGCTTCTAAGGCGCAGAGCTGTGCTCTGAAGCCAATGGTCACCCGGCTTCTATTTCTGTTTGCCTCATGCCTTCATGGGTCTGCCCTCCAGCGCACTCAGCAGGGAGCTCGGTGGGGCCGGGGACTCCGGCAGTGCGCATCCCTGGGCCCGTGTTCCCCAGTGAGGGGGGCCGGCAAGGACGGAGCCCTGGCGAACCTGTATTCCTTTAGGAGAAGGTGCAGGTCTGTGTGGAAGACTTCAGCTTCTCCGCTGCTTCTGTCCCTGGTGCTTAAACCTGGCCTGGCAGACTTCCCAACACCACTGCTCCACTGGTCCCCTGGCAACGTGTTCAGACAAGAAGATGACAGTGCGGTGCTATATTTTGGTTAAAATACACGCAATGAAACAACTTCTTCCTGTACAACTCAGTGACACTGGTTGCATTATGCAAGTCTTGCCACCTTTCTCTATAACCTTTTCCAAACTATGTTACCTTCATTCACACAAACTCACTGCCCCCCGAAGCGACCCACCTATCCTTTTGAGTTGCTGTTGTCAATTTGATCACGTATCGATCAGTCTTTAAAAGCATATGATGCTCACCGCAGACATGCTTCTCTAATCAGGCTGGAATATTACTTGGTTCACAGATGACTTCAGGGGATAGTTTTGGTGCAAGGTTTAAAGATTCTCTCAGGGTAATAGTTTTGGGTGTTTATCCGGCCTCCATGGCTCCAGAAAAGCTGGATTCCATGAGATTTTGAAATTCCTTTCCTCATTTTTTCCCTTTTGATCAAGATTCTTCTATAGAATTCTTAATCCGAATGTTCAGTAATGGTAACCAGGCACCATCCAGTTCTTCTGGACTCATGGCAAAGGAGGCCATTGTTGAAGGAAGGATTAGACACATATTCCAGTTCCTCCACTACCCTGACTCTCCTTCTTCACCTAGTGTGGCTGTCCTCCGGGAATGTTGCTATACAGATGCCAGCTTCTCCTAATCCCCGGGGGCTTTCCAGTGCTCTCCAGTGAGAGGCACTCAGATGGATGGTCACGGGCATATCCTGCTGGAAGGGGCCCCACTGCTCGTCCACGCCTCTCTGCCCCTTCCCTGAGCCTGCTGTCTGCCCCCCGCACCTTCTGTTCCAGCTTCATCCTGCTTTTCTCACATCCATGACCTTGGGGCAGGTGTTTGATGTCCTGGGATCAATTTCCTGAGCTGTGACGATGTGGTGATGAGGACATCATATCAGGGTGATGAGAGGTGAAGATCAGAACATAGAAGGACAGCTCCCCACCCATTGCCTGCACACAGGACAAGTTCAACGCTAACGTGTGTTTCCTCCTCCCTCCCGGCTCCGTCAGTCTCCGAAGCCCAGTTTCAGGACCCTTTCCGAATTACTCCCTGAATAGCTGTGCTCACTCTGCCGTTTGTTCCTCATGGCCAGTCCCCTTACCTTATATATAAAGGTGTATTTTACACACACACACACACTCATGCACACACGCACACACATGCATGCACACACATACATGCACACATGCACACAAACACATGCACTCACGCACACACATGTGTGCACATGTGCACACACTCATGCACACACTTACACTCATGGACACACTCAGGCACTCATGCACACACACTTACACTCATGGACACTCACACGCACACACACCTTGCACGGGAGCCAGCAAGACCAGTGGCTGAGGGGTGGCTGTTGCTGACTGGACACTGAGGGTCTGGCCACATCCACTGTCTTTCAAGTGACTTCCCTGTGGCAGCTGATGGGCACCTCACTGCAAGCCCGTCACAAGCTTTTTTTTTCTTTCTGAATTTGTTACTATTCTTTATCTCTTAGAGAAGCATCAAAGTTAAAATAAAAGTTATTTTATTCAAACTAAAGCTAAAAAAAGGTAAAGCTTTTTACTAAAATGTCAATGCTCAAAAACATGAACATCACAGAGAATCTATTAAATATGCTCACCTTGTAAAGCGGGTCTGTAAAAGCTGCTTTTAAGAGATCTGTAGACAACGAAGACCTCTGGAAGTATAGAGAGGCGGAGGGGCGTGGACTAACTAGGAGAGGAGAAGAAGCTGAGACCCTTGCCAACGAGCTCCACGGCCTCTCCGGAGCTCAGTGTCTCAGCACAGAGTGCTGCCTAGCCCTGGTTTGGCCTTCCATGCATTTCATGTGAGATTGCTTATTTCTAATAAAGGGATATTAACTTTTTTTCTTGGTAGTAAAATAATTAAAATATTGTCTACTACTATAGGAATATCAGGAAATTAAAAAAAAATTCTTTCTTTTATTTTGAATGGAGCCCTGGTGGTGCAGTGGTTAAAAGATCAGCTGTTAACAAAAAGGTTGGCAGTTCGAATCCACCGGCCCCTCCTTGGAAACCCTATGGGGCAGTTCTACTCTGTCCTAGAGGGTTGCTATGAGTCGGAATGGACTTGAGGACAGTGGGTTGGGTAAGGCGGGGTTATTTTGAGTACGTTGATGTTACAGTGATGCTTGTGGATTAATTCTTTTTTAAACTGAGGTAAAATTCACATAACAAAATTCACAAAACATTGTAAAGTGTACCGTTCGGTGGCTTTTAGTGGGTTCACAGTGCTGTGCAGTGGCCACCTCTACAGGGTTTCGAGATTGGGCCACAAAGACTCTGGCTCCCATTTGGTTCAGCCCCTCTTGCCTTCATGCTCTCTTGCTTTCTCCTTCTGATGGAAGCCAGCTGCATGGTGTGAGCCGACCTCTGGAGGGGCCCATCTGGCCAGGAACTGAGGGAGGCTTCCAACCAAGAGCCAGTGGGAGACTGAGGCCCTGGGGCTGAATCCTGCCAGCAACCACTCTAGTGAGCTTGGAGGTGGGTGTGCACTCACCTGAGCCTTCAGATGAAATCACAGCCATGGCCAACACCTTGATTTCAGCCTGTGAGAAGCCTGTGGGTAGAGGGACCCAGCTGCACCCAGATTCCTGGTCTACAGAAGCTAGAGGATAATAACTCTTTGTTGTTGTAAGAGAGGAATTTCTGGGGTAATTTGTCACCTAGTGAGGCCAGGGATGTGCCAGAATTGGAGCACTAAGAGGGTGAGTGGAGTCAGGACGTGGGCAAGGGAACCTACAGTGCTGGGAGTTGCAGTTATGGGGGTGGGTGCTGTATTTACAGGTGATGACAGCTTCTAGGGTCAAGGAGATGATAAACTTCCCTGCCTTGTAAGGGTGCTGTGAGGGCCAAAGAAAGAGGCCTTGTAAACTACAACTCTGTGAACGTTTATGTTTATTTACGTATGTGTGAATATTCCCTTGCCTTCCTCCCTCCCTTTCTTCTTTCCTCTCTTCCTCCCTCCCTCCCTCCCTCCTTCTTGCCTCTCTCATTCCCTCCCTCCCTGGCTCCTTCCCTTCCTTCCATCCTTCCTCCCTCACCCCTCCCTTTCTTCCTCCCTCCCTCTCTTCCTCTCTCCCTTCCTTCCTCCCTCCCTCTGTTTTCCCCTCTCCTCTCTTTCTCTCCAAAGTTCAACAGAAGGTGTTTTTTTATATTATCAATTCTGGCAATAAGTGAACAACTATTCACTTATTAAATAAAAACCACACAGGCTAATTGGTAAATGTTAACACTGATGGAAAACAAAGACAGAATAGTTATTTATGAAAAACACTTGTTTTAGAGAATTTACTTACTTTACTTCTTTGAAATTAACCTTAGAAATCTCATGAGCAAAATTTATACCCATCATTTATTTTGAATGCAATAAAATACACACTGCCTAAACTTTCATACATTTTGAGCATTTATTTACTTATTTATATTTACTCAAACTCTGGAAAATGTCTAGAAGTGTGGAAACACCTGGGCTGTGGCTGAGAGCTCTGAGAAGGCATGAGGAGATGTGAATAACACAACAGGGAAGATGAGAAAGTGACCACGAAAGGAAGGCGAAGCCCCAACACCCTGAGACAAATCAATGAGAAAGAGGAGCATGTTTGGCAATGGGCAAGCTGCGATTCTCCTCGGGGTCAGACAGCATCAGAGGGATGCTGCGTCAGCAAGCTGCATTGGAGACAGGCAAGCAGGACACAGATTATCGGAGTAACCGTCATGCCCAGCGGGCAGGGTCCTGAATAGGGAGACACAGGAACTGTCTGCAAGGTGGAACCATGTGCCTGGTCTCCTCTGTGGGCGGCCGTCTCCATGAAGGGCCGTCTTGCAAGACCAGGAGTCCATGCTGAGTGGAATAATATGACAGCACAGTTGTGTGTCTCTTGGCAAGAGTGTCGCCAGTGGGCGCTTGCTCAGTTCCTGCCTCAGAATCGTCTACACTGCTTTCTAATACTTGCCACTTAAATCAAACCTGCTCATATTTTATTAACAACCCTTGTGATGTTACTGGGACATAAACTACAGGGCTGGTTATTAATAATTGATGCTGTCGTCCGGGAGTTAGGGCTGATAATGAGTCAAATGGGGAACATGAGAGGAGAAAAAGGACAAGAGATTGACCTTTAGAGACAGCCATATTTCTCGAGGTCAATGACTGTCTGCTCTCGGCTTCATTTCTAGGGTCTAGCAGAGTGTTAGGAGTCCCTGGGTGGTGCAAACAGTGAACACGCTGTCTGCTAGCAGAAAGGTTGGCAGTCTGAGTCCACCCAGAGGCATCCTAGAAGAAAGGCCTGGAGATCTACTTGTGAAAGACCAGCCATTGCAAACCCTATGGAGCACAGTTCTCCTCTGACACACTCGGGGTCACCATGAGTTAGAGTCCACTCAACGGCAACTGGTTTGTTAGCAGAGTGCTGGTTCTTAGTAGGAGTGCAATGAGAAATCTGATGTGTGCCTGAAGGAAAGAAGGAAGGAAGGACGGACTGCTTGGATTAGAGTGAAAGGTAAGGTGTTGAGAAGGAAGACTAAACAGAGGCCCGAGGGAGGTAGCAGCGCTGGGCTTGGCCAGTCTCGGTGCAGGGACTTTGGCTTTGACTCATCTGGTTGTTGTTGTTAGGTGCCATCCAGTCAGTTCTGACTCAGAGCGACCCTGTGTTCAACAGAATGAAACCCTGCCCAGTCCTGTGCCATCCTCACAATCGTTGTTATGCTTGAGCCCATTGTTGCAGCCACTGTGTCCATCTCTCTCACTGAAGGTCTACCTCTTTTTCGCGGACCCTCTACTTTACCAAGGCATGACGTCCTTCTCCAGGGACTGATCCCTCTGGATAACATGTCCAAAGAATGTGAGATAAAGTCTCACCATCCTTGCTTCCAGTGAGCACACTGGCTGTACTTCTTCCAAGAAAGATGTGTTCGTTCTTCTGGCAGTCCATGGTATATTCAATATTCTTCACCAAGACCATAATTCAAAGGCGTCAAGACATATTTCAGCTTAAAGAGAGAACACCCACCTCTACCTCTGCTCAGGTAAAGGGTCCCACATTTCACCTGGGCCTGAATCTACATTGTAGATGGCGGTATCTTTTCATTGTGGCCACAACAGAGCCTCACACGACTGCACCACGTACGACGGAGCATGGCCCAGGACCCAGGCTTCCATGTCACAGTGTCCAATTTCCTTTCCAGGGACCTCAGGCTGCTGGTGGTGGGGCATCTTGCTTTCCTTCCTTGGTGTTCAAGGAAGCATAGTGTGGTGACTTCTGCACACACTGTGCCTTCTAACCCCAATCTTGTCTAAAACCAGGAGTTCACGGATGTGGGCAGGACGCTCTCAGAGCGAACTATTGGCATAAATCATGTTCTTTGTAATAACAGCTCTGTCCTGGTTTCCAGACGTTACAAAAATCAATAGAACTTGGGTGGAGATTTCTAATGAATAATGTAAGTGTTTAATAAATTTTCCGGGTACAAACTGTGCTGGGGCTGGTGGGATGGGTTGGTTTCTCAGGTAGAACTCCTGCCGCCTTTGTGCTTGGATAAAATGGGAGGATTGGGGCCAGATGTCCCCCACTTAGCTGAGACTTCAAAGCTTGGGCAATGAGGAGAGTCCAAAATAAGGGAGAGGGGTGCCGTCCTCAGCTCAAAGCCTGGCACCCCTCAAAACCCAGTGTCTCAGTTTCTCAAAGTTGCCTTGGTGGCGCAGTGGTTAAGAGCTCAGCTGCTAACCAAAAGGTCAGCAGTTTGAATCCACCAGCTGCTCCTTAGAAACCCTATAGGGCAGTTCTACTCTGTCCTGTAGGGTCTCTATGAGCCGGAATAGACTGGACAGCAACAGGTTTGGTTTGTTTCAGGCCATAACAAAGTATCCAAACTGGGTTGCTTATAAGAACAAAACTTTATTGTCTCAAAGTACTGGAGGCCAGAAGTTTGAATTCAAGGTGTCAGCGAGCCATGCTGTCTCTGAAGACTCCAGGGGAGGATCCTTCCTTGTCTCTCCGGCTTCTGGTAGCCCCAGACCTTCCTTGGCTTGTAGCTGCAGCAGAACTCTATCTTCACATGACCGTCACCCTGTGTGTGTCTTCCTGTCACCTCCTTTTTTATAACCACGCCACTCAGACGGGATCAGGATCCATCCCACTCTGATAGGACCCCATGGTCACTTAACTGATAACATCTTCAAAGACCCTATTTCCAAATAAGGTTGCGTTCACAGGTATGGGGGTTAGAACTTCAACATATCTTTTCTGGGGACACAATTCAATCCGTAACCTGTGGTGGGAATAAGACCCTGATCTGGGGCTGCCCATTCCCCCAAGGACTGGTGTGGGGGGTGGGGCAGGTCTCCTGCCTTTGGGCTCTGCCTCCACCTTCTGAGTGGCATTTGTGTGGGGGAGAGGGGAGAAGTCACTGAACTTTCTGGTAACTTCTGCATGTCATTAAATGTTTCTCATGGTTGGACCAATTAGGATATTTACCATTGGCAGCTCCACTCTCTGGTAGAGACCAGGGGGAGGGAGGGGTTCCTTAAGGTTGTCCTAGAGCCTGCAGCCCAGTTACACATTTGATTGACTGATTGGCCAATAGGTTAATTAACCTAATCAACTTTTAGTGATTTCCTACTACGTTTAAGGCATACGATGTGTGCTGGGGTGCAGTGGTGAACAAGCCACAGTGTGATGGTTAAGGTTGTGTGTCAACTTGGCTGGGCCATGATTCTCAGTGGTCTGGCAGTTATGTAATGGTATAATGTAATTTATGTAATGATGTAGTCATCCTCCATGATCTGATCTAATGTAATCAGCCAATCAGTTGTAAAGGGAGTTTCCTCAGGGATGTGGCCTGCATCCTCTATATCCTATAGGATATATATATATATATATATATATATATATATATACGTATATATATATGGATATTCTGGCAAAGGTCACTTGCTTGCTCTGCATCTGGCTTGTCATCATCTGACCTCTGGTTCATGGGACTTGAGCAGCGGCCTGTTGTATTACCTGCCAATCTTGGGATTCATCAGCCTCCACAGCCCGTGAGCCGGCAATCTGCTGTCTGACCTGCTGATCTTGGGTTCATCAGCTACTGCAGCTATGTGAGTCAGTAGGCGCCTCCAGCCTGAGGGCCTGACACCCGACCCGTGGACTTGGGACTTGTCAGCCTCTACAACCACGTGAGCTATTTTCTTGAGATAAATCTCTCTCTATATATATCTATATACATGATTCATTGGTTTTGCTTCTCTAAAGAATCCAGCCTAAGGCACACAGGTGGTTAATATTCATTTGAGGGTTTAACAGCATATTCTTTTATTAAATAAAGAGTAAACATAAAGTAACTATTTACATACCAAAGAAAAACCAAACCCATTGCCGTCAAGTTGATTCTGACTCATAGCGACCCTATAGGACAGAGTAGAACTGCCCCATAGAGTTTCCAAGAGGCGCCTGTTGGATTCAAACTGCCAACCTTTTGCTTAGCAGCTGTAGCACTTAACCACTACGCCACCAGGGTTTCCACTATTTACATAGTAACATTAAAAAAAAAAAAAAACCTGAAGCAAGATTTAAAGAAAACAACACTGTGGCACCAATCAGGCCTCTCTCTCATTGTAAGCACCTTCAAGGAGGCAGCGTGGCTTTGAGTCCAGCCTGTACCACACACTGGCCCTGTGGCATTTCCAGGTAGTTAACCCAATTTCATTTTTCTCATCTTCAGAATGGGGATTCATTTGGATTTCAAGAATTGTTTTGAAGATTAAATAATATACAACAAGAATGCTCCTTAGTAATGAGGATGAGACCAATCGCTAGAAAAGGACATCACGTTTGGTAAAGTAGAAGGTCATCGAAAATGAGGGAAACCCTCAATGAGATGGAATGACACAGTGACTGCAGCAATAGACTCAAACATACCAGTGATCATGAAGATAGCACAGGACCAGGCAGTGCTTCATTCTGTTATCCCTAAGGTCACTGTGAGTTGAAGCCGACTCAATGGCAACTAACAACAATGTTGTTGTTGTTAGGTGCTGTTGAGTCGGTTCTGACTAATAATGACTCTCTGTACAACAGAACGAAATAGGCAACACCAACAATAATAACATGTTATATTATTATATATATAATAAAAACATATATATATATATACACATGTATATGGGTTACTTATAAGTCATACACATTGCTTGGCACATAGAAAAGTGATTTTTAAAATTATTGAGTTGTTCCTCTTACATTACCACTCAATTTACTTCCTGAATTATGAGGAAACAGTCTTCAACTAACCCAGAATCTTATGCTAGAAATGTCAGGAACCCTCCAGTGTGTATGAGTTCCCCTGGTGACCCCAGCATGGTGCCATGGCACCCATAAATCTGCAAGACATGGGGTTCCTCTACTTATTTTTCAGACGAGCTTCTTTTTAGCAATGCTATTTCTACTCTTAGGTCAGAACAGAACAGATGTAGAGAAAAAAACACTACACTGTTCCTTTTTCCCAGTGCGCACGTCTCCTCCAACCTCCAACTGGGTGAGTTTCCGTGGGTGACCACGTTCCACTCCTCTGAAAATCGCATCTGTGAACGCTGTTCCATGGATCACAGTGAGGATGACTCATCACACATCTCTGCAGCTCCTCTCTGTCTGTTTTTTTTTTTCAAACTTGGCTTCTTAAAACGGCTTTACCCCTTTTCTCTCATGAACATTTTAACACATTTAAAAAATAGCAGAACTGTTAGAAACCACAATTTTACAGAGAGTTTCTTCACACTGAATCCTGCTTTGTCTTTTCCTGTGGTACAGCCTGAGGGGAGGCTAGTTTAAAACAGATGAGAGAAAGAGGAGAGAGAGAGAGAGAGGAGAGGAGAGAGAGAGGAGAGAGAGAGGAGAGATCATACGCTGCCACCATAAAACACTGATAGAAAACAGGGTAAGAAAAGACGTTTACCTCAGGTGGCTCAAGAAGCAGATGCTCCAGAAAGGCCAGAAAAGAAAGGCCACACTTACAAAGTGAAACTGAAGAACTGAAGCAGACTGGCCCAAGAACCAAGAAGTTAGACTCAGTGAATTCAAGACACTCAGCTCTTAGTAAGCTTGTAACCAGCCATGTCGGCACCTAGACACACTGCTGAGAAAAGTTATTCACAACCGAGGAGAGTTCCAACAATAAAGGTGAGAGACCAAACAGCACATTATTCTTTAAGATAACACTTGCTTCACTCAAAAATTAAAAAAAAATTATTTTCCTTTGCTCAGCATAGTTTCTCCATTTAGCTTGCCCTATTTTTCTGGAGTGAGGGCATTGGTGATTCAGTGGTAGAATTCTTGTTTTCCACTCAGGACACCCGGGTTCGATTCTCGGCCAATGCTCCTCATGAGCAAAATGGGTGGCTTTAAAGAACAAAAATTTATTGTGTCACAATTCTGGAGGCTAGAAGTCCAAATTAGGGTATTGGCCATGTAGATTCCTTCTGAGGACTCAGAGAGAAGTTGTTACATGCCTCCTCCAAGCTCCCAATGATCCTTGACATTCCTTGGCTTATAACTAACTGTGTGTGCCTCCACTGTCACATGACCACCTTCCCTCTGTCTCTCTCAGTGTCCCCTCCTCTTTCATAAGACACCACTCCGATGAGATTAGGACCCCCCCTGCTCCAGGATAACTTCATGTTCACTGATAACATCTGCAATAACTATTTCCAAACAAGGTCACATTCACAGGTACCAGGGTTTAGGACTCCACCATATCTTCTTTTTTTTGGGGGGGGGGGGGACACAATTCGATCCATCACACTCCCGAATGCAAAATTTTGTTTGTAAAAAGCCATTCTAATTGATAACTCCTCCATCTTCCTTAGGGGGCAATGAAGACAGATGTAGATGCTTTAGTTCTGGAGGCAAACACTTTGAAGGCACCAACATTTACTATGCTTTCTCTTTACTCTAAGTTAAACTTGGAGAGGAATTGGTACTTCTGGTTTTATATATTTATAGTAAAAGAAAATCTATCAAAAATTTCTCCATGAAGAGGACTTGTGTAACTACCCACACTTAGATAGGATAGAGCCCCACCAAAGGGAGAAATCCACTTTGCAAATCATTTATTGCTTTGACCCAAGAAGGGTCAGATGCTTGAAGCAGAGATGAGCTTATGACGCTTACGGGCTCAGGCTACTGGTATACTTCTCTCTGTGCAAGGAAATATAGCTCTGAAAAGTGGCATTGAGATCACACTTCTCTATGAAGCTGTACAGAGAGCATGGGAGATCATTTCTGCCTGGGTTTTGGAGGGAGCCAGTGGGTGGGTAAATTTTATATGGTGAAGACTTTTTGTAAACTTAATTTGAGGTTTCAAATACTTTATTTTGTAAACATAGTGAGTATCCATTAATTTCTAGTAACTCTGCCTGCCTGTCTGGTGCTGGGGATGCAAAGGAGAATAAGACACATCTCTGGACACCTGGGAAAGTGGGGCTTCACCAGGGAGTGATTGCAGCATCTCTGTGAAGGGAAATGAACTTGTAACCTTGCCTAAGGCATAGCATCTTTCCATTACTTTCCAGACACGCTGAAGCCCCATGCCTTCCTTCCCCTAAGCTTATTTTTCAAGATCATGATTTGATTAAGTCATTTCATTTCTGACGCCCTTGTATTATCCTCCCAAGCTGTTGTCAATCTTCCACAGTCCCTCTGCCCTCTGAGGAGAGGGGTCCCTACTCCAGACACTTGTTGAGACATTTTAGCCCTGGAATGATCTCACCCAGCAACCCACCCAGCCCGTCTCTGACCTCTAGAACCCCAGACCAGAAGGAGGGAGTTGCTGAAGAGTCGCTGGAGAGAACCAGTCTTTACTTTTTCTGTTTCTGAGGTTCCATGCGCCCACGCGTAGAAGCTGTTTGGCGAGCATTGTGCATGCTGCGGCTGAGCCTCTTCTGAAGACACAGCCATTGTTGTGAGTGATTGAGTTTTATACTGTTTTGCCAACTCCCCAACAAACGGACAGATCCATTTGGAACTTGTTTTCTTTGTTGTTGTTTAATAAAGCAGCAATCATATACCGTGTGAGATAATGGAATGGTTGAATGCAGACTTGGATTATTTCATTTTATGGAGTCTTAATTAGATTTGTAATGCAGAGCTCGTAAGTACCGAATGTTTGCTTAGATTTAATGAGACCTGTTATAGAGAGTAAGAGAATTGTAATTCTCCTATTAACACAACAATGATCCGTATTGCAAAGTTTAGGATATATCAAGTTGCAGAAGATACCCGTGACACAGTCAGGAATCCATTCCTTACATCTGTACATGGTTGCCTGATGTTTTTTTGCTTGACCTCTGGAGAAAAGCCATTCACCTTTTATGGTTTCCTTATTAATCTCTGAGTGTTAACAGTTTACTGTCCAACCAGGGCAGAGGCTTTGGTGGGAGACTTGGCGTGCTGCTGGGCCGTGCAGGGAGGTTCTCAGCTAATAGCCCATGTCTTCTTTGTATCTCATATCCCAACTTACCCCAGGCCATGCCTTCCTGAGAGCCCATTAGCAGAGGCTGACAACTCCAGGGTCAGGACCTCCGTGGGTCAAAATCAATTTTGCAACATGTTGTAAATAATTTATTGCTAAGACTATCTAACCACCACTAGTCTGTCAGTTTGTTCTACTGTGGTGGCTTGTGTGTTGCTGGATGCTGGAGGCTATTCCACTGGTATTTCAAATCTTAGCAGGGTCTCCCATGGTGGACAGGTTTCAGCAGGGCTTCCAGTCTAAGACAAACTGGGAAGAAATGACAGGTGATCTATTTCCGAATATCAGCCAATGGAAAACTAATGGATCACAACAGAGCACTGTCTGACTTGCTTGCTTTGGACACATCATCAGGAGGGATCAATTGCTAGAGGAGGACATCATGTTTGGCGAAGTACAGGGCCACAGAGAGTGAGGGAGACCCTGGTGAGATGGGTGGCACAGTAGCTGCAGTAATGGACTAGAACGTGCCAGCAATTGTGAGAATGATGCAGGACCAGGAAGTGTTTCATTCTTTTGCTCATGAGGGCACCATGAGTTGGAGTTGACTTGATGGCAGCTATCTGTCTATCTATGTAACTATCTACCATCTATATATCTATCCATCTACCTAAGAATATCTAAAGTACTAGATTTGTGAATAATATGTTTTGTTGAAAAATAAACCAGTCTTTATCCCTATAATAACACCTTTCTCAGTTTCCTGTACCCCAATACTCTTTCCAGAGTAGGAAGGGAAAACATGAAGTCGGAGCTACTGCTCCAGGGAAGTGTTTTGGATATGAAAATGATCTGGCCTTTCAGTCCTGGAAGAGAGAAGTCTGGGAACCAGTGCATCAGGGTGGCAATAAAAACTGGATAGCAAGCCTCTTCATCAAATGTTTCTGGGACGCCTGGATATCCACAAGCCAAAGAATGAAGTTGAACCCCTACCTCACACCATATACAAAAATTAACTAAAAATGGATCAATGACCTAAACATAAGAGCTAAAACCATCAAACTCTTTGAAGAAAACATGGGTGTGAGTCTTCAAGACCTCAGATTTGGCAATGGATTCTTATATATGACATCAAAAGCACAAGCAACGAAAGAAAAAAGATAGATAAATTGGACTTCATTAAAATGAAGAACTATTGTGCAAAAAAGACACTATCAAGAAAGTGCTATAGATCGAATTGTGTCCCCTCCAAACATGTATTAAAATCCTGGGTATATGCTGTTATGATTTAATGAAAAGATTAAATCATCTGGCCTTGGGTAGAGCAGATTACCTCCCATAATATAATCTAATGTGATGTAATCACTGAATAAGTTGAGGTCATAGGAGTGTATGGTGGATCTTAAACCTAATCACTTCTGAGCTATAAAAAAGAGGAGACTAGTCACAGATACACACACCGAGGGAATGACAAATGCCATGTGAAGATCATCTACAAGCCAAGGAGCCAAGGAATGACCGGGACTATCGGGGAAGAAGGAATAGACATGGCTGAGACCTGACCCTGATTTGGAATTTGAGCCTCCAGAACTGTGAGGAAATAAATTTCTGGTCTTTAAACCCACCACTTGTGGTATTTGTTTTATAGCAGCACTAGAAGACTGAGACAGGGGTTAACTTAAATACTCAGAGGAGAGGCTGTTAGCGACACTTACCCTTTTGGCTCTTGCTTCCTAATCTTTCTGCCCCAGATCCATCCCCTCTTTCTTTGGAGTTGTTGTCAGCAAGCCAAGTGGGTGAGGACCATGACTTACAGAACACAGCTCTGTTTTTTTTTTTTTTTGTGTGTGTGTTATTGTTGTTCCTGGGGGTCCCACACCCTACTTCCTGGAACCTAAATGCCCAGAAAACTAACCAGAGGAGCCACCGGCAGCCAGATGAGGCAATTACGTTTTCTTGAGCAATGGAAGTAACTGCATTGCCTGTAAATGTTAGAGACATGCTTGTATGAAAAGTTGATGCAAGAGCTATAATCAAAATGATTACAAGGTATAACACAAAGACAAAAGAAGTAGAGCCAGAAATTAAGGACATTGAACAAAGAAACAAACAGCTCACCATCTGACTGCAAATGGTATGGTTTAAAGCCACTGTCTAAACAGTGTCGAGCCTTGGGAAAAACTTGCTGGATATCTGGTGGGAAAAGGCATGTTGCTAGAATGTGCTTAACCCAAAGGAAACAGAAACATTCTCCATGCTGAGGGAGGGTGGGAAAGTTAGATGAGGAGTTGCTGATCTGTCTGAAGGGCTGGCCAAGCCACTGGAAGTGGCCTGGGATATAAGCAGGAGATGGTGATGGGTCATGGCACCTCTCTGTGCCCATCTGTGTGGGCACCATGAAGAGGAGTGTGTGAGCCCTTACCCATTGTCCTCATCAGCATAAAGGAGGGACGGGACCTCCACCTTCATTAGAACAATAGCTCTGTGCCCAGTCCCCCTTTCTAGACCCTCCACCTTGCAACAGTTGCAAACCTAGCCCAGCACATGAAAGGAGCCAGGACTGAGGGTCCCAGGTTCTAGCTCTGATTCTAACCAATGTGTTTCGTGATCTTGGCCAAGACCCAGCATTTCTATGACCTTGGATTTCTGATCTGCAAACATAGTTTACTTTATAAACATTATTAACCCAACACTCCCAAAGACCTTTTTTTTTTTTTGTTGCTAGTGAGGAATCCCTGAAACTGTGAACTAGATGAATAATTTGAGTAAATCGTTGTGTGAGAAAGTCGGGGGATACTCTCTGAGAACCGATCACAACCAGAGGGGGACGTAGGAGTTGGGTGCAGCCCTTCGATGACAATAGAGCCCGTTTCCTTGCTTGAAGGATGAACCAGCCAGACCTTCAGAGCTTGAACCTCGATTTTCAACAAATCACCTCTCAGAGCTCCAATTTTCATCACCCTGATGTTCCCCTGATGAATCCAGGGCGGCAGGGGGGAAAGGCCTGCCCTGTCTCTCCTGTGTGAACCCCAGCGGGGGAACCCTGGAGGGCTTTCTAGAGGAAGGAGCATTTGGACTCCACTTTGAAGTGCATCATGAAGTGGAGAATGGAAAGGAGGAGTGTTCTAGGCTGAAGAAAGGCACTTGTGATTCTCAGTGGTGTGGTTGGAGCATAGGGCTGGGCAGAGGGAGAACAGAAGACCACTGGGGGCTCTATTCTGCAAGAAATAAGACACCATTGCTGGCTTTGAGGGACAGAATGATGCAATGAGACCTATAAGCAGGATAAATGATTATGTATGCAAGTTCAGCTATAAGAAGAAGGGACTGCAACGTGAAACGCTGACAATAATTATGCTAATGATATCATGGGCTACATAATAGCTCCCAAATGTCCTAGAAAGAAATTACACATTCAGACAGGTTCAAGCCTTTGAAAGTTAATTATACCAAATCTGAGATCCTCCATATAGGGGCTCCCTATGTTTAGAGTGGGTAATAGCAAACATAGGAAGATTTTTAATCTAACGTATGCCCATCCTTCAAATTACTATATCTAAGAGGTGTAGTTCCTCTGCAGTAAACATTTTTGAGGTTAATTACCCTCCAGTGAAGAGCCAATTAGAAAGGAAGAAGAGGAAGCTCTCTCATTGCCCTTGCTCAACACAAGCAGAGTAAAACAAACATTTCAAACCCTAGCCAGAATAAGGTTAGCAAAAATAAAAATGATACCCATGTACCCATTGCTGATCAAGTCAATTCCGACTCCTAGCGACCCTATAGGACATATGAGTTCCAAGGAGCAGCTGGTGGATTCAAACTGCTGAACTTTTGGTTAGCAGCAGAGCTCTTAACTACTGTATTGTTTTTAAAAAAATCACCTGAATAACTGGAAATGCAATGAGGAGATGGAATGCAGAATGTTCTGGAATTTTCTAAAGGACAGCTTGGCCTGGTCTCTTGGTCCCACAGCCTGACACTGCCTCCTACTCTTCTGCCCTAAGCTTCTCCTGTCCTCATCCCTCTTCTGCCATCTCCTCCTCTGAACTACTGAAATATCGTGGTCAAGATTATCTTTATACTCCCCATGACTTCCTCATTGTTCTTTCCCTCCATAAATTCTTGGCCAACGTCTTGACCTTGTTTATTATTGTTAGTTGTTGTCAAGTCACTTCCAACTCGTGGTGACCCTGTGTATAACAGAATGAAATGTTGCCCAATCCTGTGCCTCCTCAAGATTGTTGATATATTTGAGTCCATTGTTGTGAGTATTGTGTCAGTCTATCTCACTGGGGGTTTCCTTTCTTTTCACTGACTCTCTTCTTTACCAAATATGATGTCCCTTTCTAGCAATTGGTCTTTCCAGATGATATGCCCAAAGTAAGCAAGATGAAGTCTCACCACCTTTGCTTCTAAGGAGAGTTCTGGTCATATTTCTTCTAAGACTGGTTTGTTTGTTCTTCCACCAGCCCACGGTATATTCAATATTCTTGAGTTAGGGAAATTCTGCACACTCTCCTGGTGGGCCAGGGTCAGGACACTAAGCTGCCCACAGTTTCCTCATCTGGCCACTGGGCATGTGCATGTTATTAGGTGTCACTGAGTCGATTCTGATTATAGCAATCCCATATGACAGAGTAGAACTGCCCCATAGGGTTTTTCAGGCTGTAATCTTTACAGATGTTTGCAGCTGCAAACATAAGTTACTAATCGAAATGGGAATGTATGAAGTATAAATCTAGGAAAATTGGAAGTTGTCAAAAAATGAAATGGAATTCTTGAAGATAGATAACCTAGGCATTAGTAAGCTGAAATGGACTGGTATTGGCCATTTTGAATCTGACAATCATGTAGTCTACCATGCTGGAAATGACAAATTGAAGAGGAATGGCATTGCGTTCATCATCAAAAAGAACATTTCAAGATCTATCCTGAAGTACAACGTTGTCAGTGACAGGATAATATCCATACTCTTATAAGGAAGACCAGTTAATATGACTATTATTCAAACTTACACACCAACCACTAAGGCCAAGGATGAAGAAATTGAAGATTTTTACCAACTTCTGCAGTCTGAAATTGATAAGGCATGCAATCAAGATGCATCAGTAATTACTGGTGATCAGAATGTGAAAGTTGGAAACAAAGAAGGATCAGTAGAAAATAATGGCCTTGGTGATAGAAAAGATGCCAGAGATCACACGATAGAATTTTGCAAGACCAACGCCTTCTTCATTGCAAATACCTTTCTTCAACAACATAAATGGTGACTATACATGTGGGTCTCACTGGATAGAATACACAGGAATTAAATCAACTACATCTGTGGAAAAGGATGATGGAGAAGCTCAATATCATCAGTCAGAACAGGGCAAGGGGCCGATTGCAGAATAGACCATCAATTGCTCATATGCAAATTCAAGTTGAAGCTGAAGAAAATTATAGCAAGTCCACGAGAGCCAAAGTATGACCCTGATTATATCCCACCTGAATTTAGAGACCATCTCAGGAGTAGATTGTATGTACTAAACACTAATGACTGAAGACTAGATGAGCTTTGGAATGATATAAAGGATATTATATATGAAGAAAACAAAAGGTCATTAAAAAGACAGGAAAGAGAAAAGACCAAAATGGATGTCAGAAGAAACTCTGAAACTTGCTCTTGAAAGTAGGGTGGCTAAAGTGAATGGAAGAAATGAGGATGTAAAAGAGCTGAACGGAAGATTCCAAAGGGTGACTTGAGAAGCCAAAGTAAAGCATTATAATGAAATGTGAAAAGACCTGGTGTTAGAAAACCAGAAGGGAAGAATACACGCAGCGTTTTTCAAGCTGAAAGAACTGAAGAAGGTAGTCAAGCCTCGAGGTGCAATACTGAAGAATTCTGTGGGCAAAAAATTGAACAACACAGGAAGCATCAAAAGAAAATGGAAGGAATACACAGAGTCACTGTACAAAAAAGAACTGGTCGATGTTCAACTATTTCAGGAGGTAGCATATGATTGAGAACCAACGGTATTGAAGGAAGAAGTCCAAGCTGTGCTGAAGGTGTTGGTGAAAAACAAGGCTCCAGAATTGACAGAATACCAATTGAGATGTTTCAACAAATGGAAGTAGTGCTGGAGATGCTCACTAGTCTATGCCAAGAAATTTGGAAGACAGCTATCTGGCCAATTGACTGGAAGAGATTCATATTTGTGCCCACTCCAAAGAAAGGTGAGCCAACAGAATGTGGAAATTATCAAACAATTTCATTAATATCACCAGCAAACAAAATTTTGCTGAAGATAATTCAAAAACGGTTGCAGCAGTACATCAACAGGGTTCTGCCATAAATTCGAGGTAGATTCAGAAGAAGACTCGGAATGAGGTTTATCATTCCTGATGTCAGATGGATCCTGGCTGAAAGCAGAGGCTACCAGAAAGATGTTTACCTGTGTTTATTGACTATGCAAAGGCATTCAACTCTGTGAATCATAACAAATTATGGATAACTTTGTGAAAGAAAGTAATTCCGCAACACTTAATTGTGCTCATGAAGAACCTGTACATAGACGAAGAGGCACTCGTTTAAACACGACAAGGATATACTGCGTGGTTTAAAGTCAGGAAGGGTGTGCATCAGGGTTATATCTTTTCATCATACTTATTCAATCTGTATGCTGAGCAAATAATCTGAGAAACTGGGCTATATAAAGAACAGGGCATCAGGACTGGAGAAAGACTCATTAACAACCTGTGATATGCAGATAATACAACCTTGCTTCCTGAAAGTGAAGAAGACTTGAAGCACTTACTGATGAAGATCAAAGACCACAGCCTTCAGTATGGATTACACCTCAACATAAAGAAAACAACAATCCTCACAACTGGACCAATAGGCAACATCATGAAAAATGGAGAAAATACTGAAGTTGTCAAGGATTTCCTTTTATTTGGATCCACAATCAATGCTCATGGAAGCAGCAATAAAGAAATCAAATGACATATTGCATTGGGCAAATCTCCTGCAAAAGACCTCTTTAAGCTGTTGAAAAGCAAAGACATATGCGTGCGAAAGCTGGACAATGAATAAGGAAGACAGAAGAAAAATTGATGCCTTTGAATTATGATATTGGTGAAGAATATCGAATATACCATGGACTGCCAAAAGAAACAACAAATCTGTCTTGGAAGAAGTACAGCCAAAATGCTCATTAGAAGTAAGGCTGGTGAAGCTTTGTCTCACATACTTTGGACATGTTGTCAGGAGGGATTAGTCCCTGGAGAAGGACATCATTCTTGGTAAGGTAGAGTGTCAGGGAAAAAGAGGAAGGCACTCAACGGGATGGATTGACACAGTGGCTGCAACAATGAGCTCAGACATAGGAACAATTGTGAGGATGGTGCAGGACCAGGCAGTATTTTGTTCTGTGGTACATAGGACCACTGTGAGTCAGAACTGACTCAGTGGCATGTAACAACAATGATCTTTATGGTAGCAGATCACTAGGTCTTTCTTCCGAAGAGCCACTGGGTAGGTTCGCACTGCCAACCTTTCAGTTAGCAGCCAAGCACTTAACTGTTGTGTCACCAGGGTAAATAACATAAACCAATGAAACTGAAAACAGGAAAGCAATTGAGAAAATTAATGAAACAAAAAGTTTGTTCTTTGTAAAAATCAATAAAATTTGTAAACCTCTAGCAAAACTGATAAAAATAAAAAGAGAGAAGACATAAATCACCAGTATCAGGAATGAAACAGGAAACGTCAGTACAAATCCTTTAACCATTACAAGAATAAGAAGGAAAGAATACAAACAACTTTATGTTAAAATAATTTGACAACTTACAAGAAATGGACCAATATCCCGAAATCCACAAATTATCAAATCTCAACCAAGATGAAATACAGAATCTACTTAGTCCTATACCATGAAATAAATTGAGTTTCTAATTTAAAAGGTCACAATTTAGTTTTGACAAAGGTGAAAAGCAATTCAACAGAAGAAGGAGATAACCTTTTATACAAATGGCAATGGAGAAATTGCACATCCATAAGCAAAAATATGAACCACAACCTTTGCCTCGTACCTATACAAAAATCCACTCAAAATGGATCATGGCCTTAAATGTAAAATGTAAAACTATAAAGTTTTTAGGAAAAAACAGAAGAAAATCTTTGGAACCTAGGGCTAAGAGTACTTAGACTTGACACCAGAAGCAAAAACATAAAATTGGACCTTATCAAAATTAAAAACTTTTGATCTGTGAAGAGAATAAAAAGGCAAGCTACAGAGATGGAAAAACTATATGCAAACCACATATCCAACAAAGGACTTGTAGCTGGAATTTATAAAGAACTGACAAAACTCAACAGTTAAAAAAAAAAATCCAGTTAGAAAACAGACCAACTCATGACACTAAATACAGCAGATAAGCACATGATAAAGTGCTCAACATCATTAGTCATTAGAGAAATACAACTTAAAACATGTTGAGATATTACCAGGTGTTATGGATTGAATTGTGTCCCCCTCAAAATGTGTGTCAGCTTGGCTATAGGCCATGATCCCAGTGTTGTGCGGTTGTCCTCCATTTTGTGATTTGATGTAATTATGTTATGTGTTGTAAATCTAACCTCTATGATGTTAATAAGGCAGGACTAGAGGTAGTTATGTTAATTAGGCAGGATTCAATTTATAGGATTAGGTTGTATCGTGAGTCAATCTCTTCTGAGATATAAAAGAGAGAATTGAGCAGAGAGGAGAGGGAGCTCATACCACCTAGAAAGAAGAGCCAGGAGTAGGGCACTTCCTTTGGACCCGGGATCCCTGGGCTGAGAAACTCCTAGACCCACCCAAGGGAAGACAGATGACAAAGACCTTCCCCCAGAGCCGACAGAGAGAGAGAAAGCCTTCCCCTGGAGCTGGTGCTCTGAATTTGGACCTCTAACCTCCTAAACTGTGAAAGAATAAATTTCTGTTTGTTAAAGCCATTCACGTGTGGTATTTCTGTTATAGCAGCACTAGGTAATTAAGACACCGGGCAACATGGGGTCACCATGAGCACCAGAATAGCCGGAAAAAAAAAATCGGTAACCACACCACGTTCTGGTGAAGACGCGGAGAAGCCGGATCACTCATACACTGCTGGTGGGAATGTGAAATGGTATTGACACACTGGAAAATAGCTTAGAATTGTATTATAAAAGTAACCATGAAAACCGCAAACCACACAGGAATTGCACTGTTAGGTGTTTATCTTAGCGAAATGACAACTTCTGTGCACACAATAACTGTATAGGCATATTCACAGCAGCCTTATTCATAATAGTAAAAAATTGGAAAAAACCCAAATGTCCTTAAAGGGGTGAGTAGATAAACTGTGGTACATCCATGCCACAGATTACTACTCAGTGTCAAAAAGGACTGAACTTCTGGCACCTGGTGCTGCCTTGAACCTTCCCTGTGGCAGTGTTGCCCGGTTCTGAGTTGTAAGACCATGTCCCTCCTCCCCAGCTCTTTTTACCACCTGCTCTTCCTCCCCCACAACTTGACACTGTTACCCCCAGGGGTTTGTGTGGAGCTCTGCCCCGCTTGCCTCTCACCTCCTCCCTGGGGTCCATATTGGCTTCCCCTGCTCCGGCATCACTCCCTGGGAGCTCATCTGTTCACTGCTCCTCCTGTACCTCAGGCGCGGACTCTGGGGAGCGGCACCACGTATCCCCTCACCTCTTCTCTAAATCTCTAAACCTCTTACCATCCACCCGAACGCTGCCCCATCTGACTCCACTGCTCCTGGTTGATTTCCCCCAGGGTCCCTACCTGGGGCCTTCAGATGGACCCTGGCCACCTTGGCCTCTGCCCTGCCTCACCTGTGTACAGTCTGTGGTCACCTGTCATGTGGAGGACTTCATTGCCCTAGCTGTTCATCAACTCCTCTGCCTTCACACAGCTGCCCACTCCAGCCCAGGCTGCACCATGACTCAATCCTTGAAAACCTGACTCCTGAATCTCACTCCTTCCCCTCCTACACGGGGCTCCATCACCTTTCTGTTGGATGAATCATTCTAGGACACCACTTGGCACCACCTTGGGTACTTGTTTGCAAATGATCAGGGATTCTTGAAGGTAGGTAAGCCTACAAATGAAGCCCCTTCTGAGATTCTGAGGTTCTGAGGTCTACCTCCATTGTCCCCATGGCGACCCTCCACATGTCTCTACTCACCTCTCTGCCCCACTCTGTGTGACTCACTGGTCCTCACCTCTTCCCCCGCTGTCCCAAGTTCACCCATGCCCCGGCCTTCCACTCACCTGAAACATGTTCTTCTCCTCTTCACCTCAACAAAGGTGGGCGCCAGTCCAAAGTCTACCCCCCATCCAGCCTCGAGCAACCACCCACCCAAAACATCTGTAGAAATTATTACAGAAATAGCTCACTTGACAATGGTGCCAGGGTTGACTTGTACCAGCTAGTATGTTGCTGAATTGTTATTAAACTCTTTATGGGTATTTAAATAGTCACATGTTTGCATCTTGTCTCTCCCACTAGATTGTTAATGTTTCAAGGGCAGGGACCCTGCTTGCTGGTTCTTACACAGCCACAGAAATGGCTTTCCCCAGGAAAAGGAGTCTGTCAGATGCCCCGGAGACCAGTAATGGAAAAAGACCAGATAGGACGGGGGCAGCTCGTGCAGGACAGGACACAGGGAACTTGGAGTTGTTTTGATCAGTCACTTAACCTCTCTCTTTCAAATTCCTTAACACGCCGCTACCGTGGGCAGTAAATCAAACTGGGCATGTGTGAGATAGTGCTTTATAAAATGCAAGGCACTGCTCAAGTATAGAGAAGAAACATTTTAACCTGGACTAAAGTAATTACCCAAAATGAATTGGCTAAAGATGTCAAGGAGACGGCACGGCACTTTTAATAATCGGCATAGTTTAGGTCGGTGGCTTTATGGTTTGTATTAAAATGGCATCAAATTAGCAATAAACAAGATAACTGTTTTAATTCACCAATATTGATGTAAGGTTCATTGATTTTTTTAGAGGTCTTATGTAGCAAGTTCCTGGGTGGAGCAAATGGTTAATGTCCTAAGCTGCTAACCGGAAGGATGAAGGTTCGAGTCCACCCAGAGGCTCCTTGGAAAAAAAGCCTGGCAATCTACTTCTGAAAAATCAGCCATTGAAAACCCTGTGGAGTGCAGTTCTACTCTGACACATGGGACTGCCAAGAGTCAGAATCAATTTGACAGCAATTGGAATGTGGGAAAGAGTCTAAGGCAAAACTCAATTTGTTTTTTTACATTGTTTTCTTTGTTGTATCTACTAAGATAAGGAAGTCACAGGGAGGTTTCTTCTGGGTTCTGGTGACTCTCTGCTTCTCCCCTTGACCGGTGTGAGCCCCACTTCGTTCCTGTCTGTCTGTGATATCCCTGAACTGCAAGCCTCCCTCACAGCTCCCTCCTCCAGAAAGCCTTCCTGACTCGCTTCCTCTGAACACCCAAAGCTCTGTGTACCGGTTTACAGTATTAACCACAGTCTGCATCACACTAATTGTGGGTTTTACGGGGTTGGAGGAAATTCTAGGGCAGGAACCAGGGCAGGCTCATCTCTTCTCCACAGCACTTGGCTCAGGGCTCCGTACGGGGCAGGTGCTAAGCTTTGTCCCTCTCCCTCCCTTGCCCTCACTTTCTCTTTCTAACCAGGTTGGGTGGTTGAGTAAATCTTCATGGTTACTGAATTCAGCATACAACAGGTGAATGAGATCGAACTGGTGAACTCGTCTGCCTTGGCTGTCCCAGAACCAGGAGCCGGACCTCTCTGCCATATGAAAGCAGCCTGGCCCTGCACAGATATGGTCATGGAGGCCTAGAAGAAGCTCTAACTGGCTCTTAGGACCTGACAGGTGACTCGTCTGACGGCATCTGAATTCCATAGTCCTCCCTGCGGCACAGTGACAACACCCCTGTGATACTCTGGCAGTGTTGACCAGATCCTCTAACAGCGCAGAGCTAGACGCCTGGTTTGCTAAAGAAAAGAAGCCACTGAAATCTGGATGCTGAGTCCCTGAGGTGCTGCCCAGAGCACCGGCATTATTGCACACACCCCTTACTCATCAGTCCAGGGACCTATGCTGTCTCCATTCTTGAGCCCAGCCTTCACTTGGTTTCAGCTGGAGGGTCAGGGATACTTTGTTATGGCCTGAATCAAACCAAAGCTGTTGCCGTTGAGTCGATTCTGACTGCTAGAGACCCTATAGGACAGAGCAGAACTGCCCCGTAGAGTTTACAAGGAGTGGTTGGTGGATTTGAAACACCAACCTTTCTGTTAGCAGCTGAGCTCTTAACCGCTGTGCCACCAGGACTCCTTAATACTGATAGGTTATATTATTATCTTTACTTTACAAATGAGGAAACTGAGGCACAGAGTAGTTAAGCAACCTACCCAAGACACACAGCCAATACGTTGTGTCCGCTTCATCTCACTGCCCTATTCTCCCACCAACACCGGAACCAAAATGAGAATGCAAACAGAGCACAGAGACTTTTGCTCTGTTTTTATTATAGTTTTTGCTGAATAACAGAGCACATTCCTGGTCATCCTGACTATAAAGTGATGGCTAAGAGGCGAGGGATGAATAACTAGATACCCTTGGATGGAAATAGTCCCCAATTGATATAAATGCAGCCGTTGTTGCTAATGCGTCGGGCATTTGGCAAGTCTGAGGCTGGGAAGTTGAATTTTCTCTGGCATTGGGCTTCTTAGGAGGCGATTCTTTGGAGAATATCCTATTTAAGGATGCTCACAGTTTGGAGGCTGGTCAAGCTCTCCCCAAGGAGCCTGAGGTTTCTACTGAACCAGGGAGGTCAGGAGGCTCTTTGCAGCCCTCCTTGCTTCTCACAAGTTACTCTGAGCAGAGCTGGGCTTGGCTGACATGGCCCACCCTGGCTCTGCCGGAGAGGTGGTGGAGGGAGCTCAGGGGCTGTGGTGAATCAGCCCCTGGCCAGCCTCCTCCTCCCTTTCTGGGCAAGAGAAGGAAAGTGGATCACATAAAACAGAAAAAATGCCCTTTTGGCTCTCTCAGTCCGTCCAGGTCAGGGCCCTTTGTATGCCTGTAATGCGTTAATCTCACCGTAATGTCATGACACTGCTGACTGTGAGCTTGTCTGATGTCTCAGCTTGGGTTTTTCTGAAAGAGGGTCCTGAGAGCAGACTTGGGTGGGGGGAGTTGGTTGGGAAGGTGGTCTCAAGATGCACCAGGAGGGAGTGAGGGTTGAGAAGGGATAAAGACAAGCCAATAATGCCTGGATTCATGAGGGGGATTTTGTTATGGGCAAAGGGGACCCGAGGTCCGTGGATGTCACAAATCATTTGTGCTCGACTGCTAACCTAAAGGTTGCCAGTTCAAACCCTGGCATCTCGGAAGAAAGGCCTGGTGATCTGCCTCCATAATGTTAACAGCAAAGAGAACCCTATGGAGCAGTTCTACTCTGATGCACATGGGGTTGCTATGAGTCAGAACAGATTTGGTGGCAGTGGGCTTGGTTTGGTTTTGGTTTAAATGGGATTCAGTCCCGCTGGGCACATTCTGAAAGAGTGTTCAGAACCCATCTGGATATGTCCTCCTGAGGGATGAGGAAATGGGCACAGGTCATTGGTTCAAGGTCACTCTCTGCAGTAACTCACAGGCATTTTCACCCTGCCCTGTACTTGGGGTGGGGGGCCAAGGAAAGCCCCAGACAAAGAGATGCCAGAGCAGTGGGTGCAAACGGGAACTCTCCGAGGGGATGCAGGTGGGTCACCCACACCAACGGCATCTGCTGCCCCTGCCTTGGGCACCAAACTCTACGTCATGAGCCCACCTATTCACAGGGCTACCTTCAGGGTCTAGCTGTGGACTTGGACGAAGTTAAACACAATAGGTAGAATGAACAAATGGCTTCCTTTCACAGCTTCTCGGGTGAGCGGGGTCCCCAGAGAAGGGACGGTAAGGGGTGGGGCCCTCCTGGAGTATGGGTCCCCGTCTTTCCTGCTCAGACGCTGGCTGGGGGGTGGGGGACTGGGAGACTTCAGGAGCCTGCCTGTGAATGCTGCCAGCATCCTCACCAAGGTTGGGAACGCTCCTCGGCTCTCCAAGCCAGTCATTGGTGTCTCAAACGCATGACCTTGAACTGGAAACCTCCCTGAATTCCCAGTGCTCTGCCTTTGAGGCTGTGGCTGTCTGCCTCCCCTCAAAACAGCATTCCAGGTCAGGAACCTCAAGGTGGGCTGAGGCCCAGGAGCACCTCTGAGTTGACACTGGGTTTCCTGTAGGCTGCAAAGGTACAACCTGCAAACGTGAAGTTCAAAGCTGAGAACTACCTGTGCCCTGTCTTCACTTGTCCTTGTCTTAGACTCTATGCTATTTATCCGGGGACATGTCTGTCTGTTCCTGTGGTAAGCATAAGTTTCACGAGGAGGGAGAGACTTCCGTCTGCCTTTTCACTGTGAGCCCCCAGCCCCTGAGGTCGTCTGCATTGGTCACAGAACGAGCAAAACCCAGTCCTTGCCCTGCACCGTGCCGTAGAGAGCACCGTCCCTCTCTGCCAGCTCACAGACGCAAGGATTCAGGGCGGGCGGCTCAGAGAAGTGACCGTGGTCTCGGAGTCCTGGCTCTGAATTTTCTCTGTCACTGTCACAGCCCCTCTCCAAATTCCAGGTGCCTCCTTTGTAAAATAATGATAGTGGCATCTGCCTCCAGGGTTGTGAGGATGGGTGAAGAAATGTCTGCCAACGTGCCTTGTACAGTCCAGGTGTGTGCCTGCTCTTCCTTCCAAAGCTGTGTCCATCTGCCCTCACGCCCTGGGGAGGGAGGCCAGATGGTGGAGTCTCTGTGGTGCCAGCTGTGCCTGCATTTTGCCTTCAGTGTTACCGGGTCCTAGAAACCCCGAGAGAGCTGAGATGATGCCTTCAGTGTGGGAGACAGGTGGAAACCTGACCTTGCAAGCTTCCAGAGAAGACCCAGGTTTACAAAGTCAGCAAGTCTGGCCACGTGTGACGCACTTCAGCACTCCGTAGTTACTGTTACCAAGGCCTAGAAAGTTCGCCCCAGTAGCTCTCTGCCCTCCTTCTCACCTCCACCTTTCCCACAGCACCCCTCCCTCCCTCCATCCAGTGCTTCCCTTGGGGAAAAGCTCTTTCTTTGAAGGAAGGCCGGCGGGGCCAGCTCTCCAAGGGAGCTTCTGCTTTTCCCAGAGCTGCCGCCCTGGGAGTCAGGACATGCCTCCACATCCCGCAATCCACGGAGCCGTCTGTCTCAGCTGTCTGTTCCATCCTGCGGCCCTGCTGCTCAGGTGTGCCTGATGAGGGGCACCCTCATGCGTGCCGTGAAAGGAATTCTCCACTCCCACCACCAGCCACTCCCACCACACACACACGCACACACAGGCGTATGCTTACATACATGCACACTCACACACGTGCACACTTGTACACACTCACACATTCACGCTCATATACCCACACACATGCATTCACTCCCACATAGCACACGTGTGCACATACACACACTCACACCTGCACACCTGCACACACATGTACCCATTCACACGTGGGCACACAGGCACGTACGCCCACTCATATACATGCACACATGTGTGCATACACGCACACGTGTGTACATGCATACATGTACCTGCACTCTCACGCAGGCACACATACACAGTCACACATGCACACTCATGTACACATGTGCACACATACACATACTTACACGCACGCTCACTCACACACACACACGTGCACACACTCACATATACTCATGCATACACAGGCACACACAGGCACACACTCACACATACACACGTTCACACGCTCATACATATACATAGGACACATAGGCACACACTCACACATACACACATACAGGTCATTTTGTTCCCAAACTATGTGATGAGTGCTATTCGACCTGCACCCCTAAAGCTGTGGTGTTGGGTGCTCTAGCTCCATATCCACACAAATCCCTCTCTGTAGGAACCGAGTGAATTTGTATCCCCAGCCTGGTTTTATGGTTTCCAAAGGTAAATCCTACACATCTCTCCCGTTTCAGGTAACAGAAGGTAGGAGGCAAGGTGCTCTCTTTGTGGAACGTATGGTCAAGGACGTATTTAATTCTACACCCAAACCATGGCAGATGTCTTTGTTGTTACTGGCTGCTGTCCAGTCAGCTCCTCCTTCCTGGTGGCCCCATGCGCAATGGAATAAAATGGTGCCGGGTTCTGTGTTGTCCACATGATCTGTTGTGGATCAGATCTTTGTGGTCTGTAGGCTTTTTAGTGGCTGATTTTCAGACATAGATCAATAGGCCTTTCTTCCTAGTCTCAGTCTGGAAGCTCTGCTGAAGCCTGATCTGCACCACAGCAACACGCAAGCCCCCACTGACAGACTGGTAGTAGCTACACATGAGGTGCACTGGCCGGGAATCGAACCTGCGTCTCCCTCACTGAAGGTGAGGATTCTACCCTTGACCTGCCAGTTACCACCTGAATTATGTCCCTTCACTAGCACCGGACCCCCAACGCATCACAGCAGTGAACTGTGCCTGGGCAGGGGCTTCCTGGGTTTCCACGCCTGTGTGCCACTTGCTCATTCATTTCCATTTGCTCATCTACAGGGCAGGCAGATGAACTTTAGCAGGAGCCAAAGAAGGGTGTGCGGCCAATTCATGGGGGAGGAAATTTTGCCACTGGGAGTGTTTTCTTGATTAACTTCTGAGGTCACTTTTTGCAAAGGTCATCATTATTCCATTTCAGTAGAGGAGACGCTTGTTCCAACTCTTGGGGCCCCAGGGCTTTGTGCCAGCATGGCGAGGACGGCGCCACCGAGGCCAGCTCCGCGAGGCCAGCACCTCCGAGCTGAATTCCAACAGCGACAGCGTGGTCAAAGCATGCTGGTGTTTGCATTGTGCAGGTGAGACTCTGGTCCTGGAGGGGCTCTGACCTGCTCCTCCATCTGCAGGTCCAGTGTGCTCAGCTGCAGAGGCCCCTCCCTGCTGCCCTGCCCTCCTCCAGTACCCAACACGAGGACGGGGTGCCGGGCTCCACTTCACCTCTGGTGGCACCTGGGTTTGCAGGAGAACAGAAGAATGGGTTTACAGACAAACCTATCCGGGGAGGCCCACGTAAACAACAATGGTGTTTGTTCAAAAAAGAGAGAATTTCTATTTTCTTTTGGGTACATAAAAAAAGCCTGTACCGTCCCAAAGCAATGCTGTCAATTACTGCCCAGGGCTGTCTTAAAAAAATAATTCCTTATTGGTGCCAGGTTGTTAAGATCCAAACAGCCTTGGTCCCACCCTGGGCACTGGCGCTACTGTCAACCTTTCTGAATGAGATGGGTTTGCTTCCCGATGCTTCTGAGGGAGTGTCACGCCAGGCTGGGTGTTTGCTTTTGCATGTATTCCTGGTGAAGACAATGGGACTAGTCCCAACTCTTAGCAGCTCTGGAAATGGCCACTGCGGGGCTGACAAGAGGTGGGGCTCCCCAGAGCTGGCGTTCCCTACCTCAGACCCTCAGTCCTCCCTCCCCTCGCCCACCGCCATCAAGAGAAACACAACGAGAGCAAGGGTCTGCGGATCTGAGGCAGCAGTGCAGGCCAGTCTACATGAAGAACCTGCTGGCAGCTGCCGGGACATGCTGAGCCCACGGCCCACACGGTTCTTTGTTAATAACCAGAGCAGTCAGAGCCCACACGTTGGGCATTTCCCGAGACTTGGATGTCTCCTTTGTGCTTACATCACTTCTTACCAAACCCGTCCAGGGCGAGGCACCGAGAAGTTGTGGGATCTGGGGGGTTTCCCAGTAGAGGAAACCTCCAGTCAGAACAGCCCCAGGATGCTCACCGGCCGACAGGCTGCATGTTGGGGCGGAGGGATGAGCTGGCACACACATGCGCTTAGGCTCTGTCTGCAAACCCTGGAAATGGCAAAGACAAGAGAGGGTAGTGTTGCTGTATTCTAGACTTCTGCACACTTGTGAATGTGCACATGTACACACATATGCACACACACGTGCACACACTCTCAGACATACATTCACACGTGCCCCCACTCACATGCACACACATACGCGCACACACACTCAGAATACATTCACACATGCCCACACTCACGCACACATGCACACACACTCAGACATACATTCACACATGCCCACACTCACATGCACACACATGCACACACACTCAGACACACATTCTCACTGAACTTGGACATACATTCACACGTGCTTGCACACATGCCTACACTCACATGCGCACACGTGCACATAAACGTAGACATATATTCACACATGCCCCAAACATGCCCACACTCACACGCACACATGCACATAAACTCAAACATACATCCACACATGCTTACACACATGCCCACACTCACATGCACACACGTGTACACACACTCAGAGGTGCACACATGCATGCACACTCACAAACTCACACGCATACACAAGCACACACGTGCACCCCCACGTGCATACACACAATTAAATGCACACATGTGCTCACTCACATAACAGGCTCACAGGCACACATGTGCATACACTCATATTCACGTGCACACACGCACAAGCACACACCTCTGATACAGAGAGAAGCTTGATAGAAGCTGGAAGTCAGAACGGTGCCAAGCCTCCCTCTGTCACCTGGGGTGGAGCAGAAGGGAAGCCCCTCTCCTCACAGGGGTGCCTGAGTTCCCTGTTTATTTCCTGGGCGGGGGCTTCTCTGTAGGCGAGTCACCCTTTGGCCTTTGCCTGGAGGAAAGATGATGCTTCATGTGTGGGGAGGCCCCGACCTGTCAGCGGCAGGTGGGCTCACTCAGACCACAGGTGTGAGATGGAACAGCCCTGTCCAACCACCCAGCACTCCCCTCCTGACGCCAGGCCCCTGGAGCCCTGTCCTTGCTTGCCTGTGTGGGCAAAGCGGTCCTTGGAGATTCCCCCTGGCCCCGGAAACAGGAGTGTGCGTCTCCGGTGGTCCCCTGCGACCACTTCTCAAGGGATCCAAAGGCCAAAGCTATTATCCTAGTGATATTCAGAAGGTGCTTTGCACTCACATGGCCAAAACTGTGGCTGCGTTAGCCTGAATCAAGTCACGGCCCCAAATGCCGCCGACTGTCCCCATGTCCTTCATCATAGCACATGTGCAAGTAGGTGCCAGAGTCACTCGAGAAAGTCCTTGATAAAAGAATAAGAAGGCTTAATTGTATGAAATCTCGACCCTTGAGTAAGTGTCTTTTTGATAGTCTGCGTGACAAAATGGGAGTACAGGCAGTCCCCAGGTTACGGACGTCCATCCTATGTACAACTCATAGTTACAAACCAACCCCCGTAAAGCCTATTATATTAAAAACTGGAAGTACACGGTTCGTCATAACAAATGGGCACTCTTGTAATGTGCCTCAAAACATTATTATTATTATTCTTATTACTGTATTATTATGTTAAAGATGTTTTAGTGTACCTGGAAGTGTGTCTTTAATGTTTTTATGTATAGAAAGATACTCTATACGCTATATACTAAGACAAACATTTCACTAACTGACCTTAGATATGAATCACACCTAACTGTTCCGACTTAATATACACATTCCACTTAAAGACAGACTAAGGGACAGAACTCGTTCCGAACCTGGGGACCGCCTGTACACACACACTCTTGTTCCGCACACAGAAGCAGGGTGAGTCGAGGAAAAGCACTTGTTTATGGAATTGTGAGCGTTTCTCACGGAAGGCTATTTTTACTTGAAGGAACAACTGAGAGACAAGCTATGGTTATTCAGATTTGGGTGTTTGGCAGACGTTTTCTGAAAAATGAATGAAGTGAGCTTGTCACTTCGAGGAAAACGACTGACGGTGTTTGTTGCCAACGATCAAATTCAAGCTTTCAGAGGAAAATTAGAATTTTGGAAAACGTATATCCCCACCATGAGCTTGACGGCTTCCCAGTACTTTTCTGATGAATGGGTGGTGATATTAATGCATGTGGTATTTTTAATACTGTGTAATGATATATCAGCGTTCAAAAAAACTGCATACCTCAGTGAAGATATAATTTCCAAATAACCCATGTATGATGTTACTGGAACCCTGGTGGCATAGTGGTTAAGTGCTATGGCTGCTAACCGAAAGGTCGGCAGTTCAAATCCATCGCCCTCTCCGTGGAAACCCTATTGGGGCAGTTCTCCTCTGTCCTGTAGAGTCGCTATGAGTCGGAATCGACTGGAAGGCAGTGGGTTTGATTTTTAGGGTTTATAATGTTACTAAATCATGCATGAGGAGAGACGCATCCAGAAGGCAAGGTAGACCCATGTAATGTAATGTAACTGAACACACAGAGTTTGTTGATGTTGCTTCAGATTCCAGACTCCGAGTAACTGTAAGAAACGGCCACTTGTTGAGTTGTATCAGAGAAGAATGTCCACAATTACCTGGAAAAGCCATTAGAATTCTCCTTCCTCTTCCAGCTACATATCTGTGTCAGGCTGGGCTTTCTTCTTTTGCTTCAACTGAAATGACATATTGCAACCCATTGAGTATGGAAGCAGATACGGAAAAGCAATGGTTTTCTATTAGAGCAGTCGTGAAGGCACGAAGAAGGGCAAAAATGGAAAACAGTGCCGTTCTTCTCACTAATTGTTTTTGAAACTATCCTATTTTATCCCTAAGAATATGCTACTTATGTTAGCATGTACTGGGTTTATTATTTTCAGTAAATTAATAATTTTTTAAAATTCTCAGTTTTAAGTTTTACTATGGTAAATATGAGTAAGTGTGGTGTTTTGTGTGCCACTGAGGTGATTCTGACCCACAGCGACACCACGGGACACAGTGGAACCGCACTCCATGGATTTTCAATGGCTAGGTAGGCGCCATGCCATAGATGTGAGCTGATAGGTATAACCCACACAAACAAGAGCTCATGGGCACCCTCAGGAATTTTCCAGAGAGTGAAGGTGTCCGCAAAACCAACAACTGTTGTTCTTTGGCCTTCCCTCCCTGCTCTGCTTCCCCTCCCCTCCCTCTCCTCATCCTACACCTGGGGGCTGGAGTGGGTGTTGGTCCCCAAGCCTCCTCCCACCACGGGCTCTACTCCCCTTCCCTGACCCACGGCAAGGGCCAGGGTGGCTGCCAGGTCCCCAAGCTTCCTCCTGGGGTGCACCTGTCTCCTGACCCACAGCAGGGGCCGGGGTGGACTTGAGGTCCCCATGCCTCCTCATGGGGTGCACCTGCTCCCCTTCCTTGCCCACCCCCACCGCACACCACGCCTGCAGCTTGCCAGAACTGCTCTTTCCAGAAGCACTTCCAGGGGTTGGGGTGGGGCGGCCCTACGCCCTGCACCCAAGGTCACTACTGAGTCTCTCCCTGAGCGGGCAGGTCCTCAGAATCACAGAGCAGGCTGCCCAACCCCATGACCTGCTCAAGCCTCAGCCTGCCACTGCCACTCCTGAGTGGCTACTCCTCGGGCACAAGGGCCCGGCAGTCTCCTCCATTCCAGTCATTCGGCTCTCTATCTCCTGCTCCCTCCCAGCTGGGCCCAACAGTGTACTCTCCCTTCTGAGCTGGGACTAAGCTCCCACCTGCAGCAGGTTGGGCATGTGCCCAGGTGTGGCCAGCACAGGTGATTTGAGTGCCTTCCAGGGGCCAGCGCTTCCAGCCCAGCCCTGCCATGTGGAGCCCCGTGCCTGGCCTGGCCTGCCTGGTGTGTTGGTGTCCCACGACTGGAGACCTCGATCTACAGAGGGAGGTCCCGCAAGGGAGGTTTGGAACATTTCAAGGCCCCTTCCACAGCTTCAAGCCAATCTCATCCTGATTCCTGTTCTCTGGAAAGTCCTGCTGGTGAGAATCTCCAGGGCCTCCTTCAGCCCCAGCTGTCACACAGAGACTCTAGGTGTACACACGCAGTCGCCGCGTGGAAAGGACTCAGACCCTCCCCACCGCCTACTCTCCAGAGGGGATAGAGGTGGCAGTTAGTAAGAGCACTGAGCAATTAAGCATAAAACATTCATTCAATTATTTGCCTAACAAATTAACTTAGTTCATCAGGAAAACGGAGTTAAGTTTCTTAATCGGGTGCATTAGTCAAAGCCAGCCAACTTTAAAAATGCATATAATATGTGCAGAGACTATTTCTAGCACAATAAAGCCAATTATTTTTAAAAATAAAATCTAGTACTGGTAAGAGCATATCTATAGCAACTGTCGGCTGGTTATTCTTGTCTATTCTTGAGCAATGAAAAGTCAAAACTATGCAAATGGCTTGAAGTGAATTTTCATGATAAAATGTTGAGTACTTTCCAACATTAACCTGTGCTGGTCCCATGCTTCTCAGAGACAGATTCTCGCATTTCACCCTCAGGGGCGCCGGCGGGCCAGAGGACCGGCTTCTCCCACAGACACCGAGGGCGTTTGCTCACCTGGGACGCGGGTGGGGTGGCCGGGCAGGGTCGCTGAACCCGGACCTTTTGGGTTTCTTGCACTTTGGGTGTGATTCCTCTCTCCCTCTCCTCCCACAGGTGGCTGATCACCGAGTAAGGTCATCACGTCTGTTCCCCACTGTCCCTACTGCTGCTCAGATGGCCAAGCCCTCTCATCCGTGTTCCTGTTCCAGCCCCATCCCGACTCTGCCACCAGCATCCTCTTTCAAAACATCAGGTCGTCGATATAGCTTCACGGAGGAAATAATTCTGGAAATAACATCAAGTATAATAAATGCAAATGGCTTATACTAATCACCTATCAAAAGACAGCAACTCTCAGATTAGCATAACCCATTCACACTTATTATACTTAATGTTATATTCGGAGACTTGGTGGTGCAACGGTTAAGAGCTACGGCTGTTAACTGAAAGGTCAGCAGTTCAAATCCACCAGCTGTTCCTTGGAAACCCTATGGGCAGTTCTACTCTGTCCTATAGGGTCACCGTGAGTTGGAATTGACTAGACTACAATGGGAATGTTATATTCAGAATTATTTCATCCATATTATTGTACAATTTTTAAATTATATCTTATGTATGTTTCTTCTTCTTTTTTTTTTTTTCTTTCTTTTTCTAACTTCCATTGAATGGATTTTTCCTTTTTGGTTGATCTTGACATAATATATTTGATTTTGATTCTTTTGGTGGTTATTGCTAATTTCCTTAAATCTATACTTATGTTTATTTCCCCTATCAATTTCTTAAATTTATCATTACCTATCTCTTCCCTGTGAAGCAGACAAGTACTTGAGGCTACGCTCACTTTCCTCTGAACTCTCTCTCCCATCCCAAACCCTCTCCATACCCTGCAAGTATCATCTGGAATTTTGAGTGTGGATTATTACAGATATACTTGTTTGGGTACTGGCATATTTGGAAAAATATATACTTTAGTAAGTTATTTAGTCACCTGTACTGCCCACTTTTCTACAGTTTTTTTCTTTTCTTGTTACAGGACAGTCTTTAAAAATGTCTCCAAGAGATCTTTCCCAGATCTCAAATCTGGGTAATTATTGGTCAATAATTCTTCAAATATTTTCTCCTTTAACCTCATTGTTTTCTCCCCTTCTGGGACTCTAATCAGTCCTATTTCAATCTTCCTTACCTCTTGCCTTGCTATCCTTTTAAGATTTTTTGTATCTTTTTTTTATTCCTTTTGGAGAATTCCTAAGATTGCTGTTTATGCTTACTAATTTCCAGCTAAATCCATTCCAGTTAGCCCAGCTATTTTCTATTTTTTTTTAATTTTTAAATTTTTTATGTGCTTGAAGTGAAAGTTTACAATTCAAGTCAGTCTCTCATACAAAAATTTATACATACATTGTTATGTGACCCTAGTTGCTCTCCCTATACTGTGACGGCACACTCTTCCTTTCCACCCTGGATTTCCCGTGTCCATTCAACCAGCTCCTGACCCTCTCTGCCTTCTCATCTCATCTCTGGACAGAAGCTGCCCATTTAGTCTCATGTATGTACTTGAGCTAAGAAGCACACTCTTCCCAAGTATCATTTTATGTCCCATAGTACAGTCTAATCTTTGTCTGAAGAGTTGGCTTCGGGAATGATTTTAGTTTTGGGCTAACAGAGAGTCCAGGGGCCATGTTGTCTGGGGTCCTTCTGGTCTCAGTCAAACCATTAAGTCAGGTCTTTTTACTAGAATTTGAATTCTGCACCCCACTTTTCTCCTGCTCTGTCAGGCACTCTCTGTTGTGTTCCCTGTCAGGGCGGTCATTGGTGGTAGCTGGGCACCATCTAGTTCTTCTGGTCTCAGGCTGATGGAGTCTCTGGTTTATGTGGCCTTTTCTGTCTCTTGGGCTAATATTTTCCTCGTGTCTTTGGTGTTCTTCATTCTCCTTTGCTCCAGGTGAGTTGGGACCAATTGATGCATCTTAGATGGCCGCTTGCTAGCTTTTAAGACCCCAGACGCCAGTCACCAAAGTGGGATGCAGAACATTTTCTTAATAAACTTTTTTATGCCAATTGACCTAGATATCCCCTGAAACCATGGTCCTCAGGCCCCTGCACCTGCTACACTGTCCCTGGAAGTGTTTGGTTGTGTTCAGGAAACTTCTTAGCTTTTGGTTTAGTCCAGTGGTGCTGACTTCCCCTACGTTGTGTGTTGTCCTTCCCTTCACCTAAGATAATTTTTGTCTACTATCTAGTTAGTGAATTCCCCTCTCCCTCCCTCCCCACCCTCTTAACCATCAAATAATGTTTTCTTCTGTGTTTAAACCTTTTCTTGAGTTCTTATAATAGTGGTCTCATACAATGTTTGTCCTTTTGCAATTGACTAATTTCACTCAGCATAATGTCTTCCAGATTCATCCATGTTAGGAAATATTTCTCAGACTCATCGTTGTTCTTTATCGTTGGATAGTATTCCACTGTGAGAATGTATCATAATTTGTTTAGCCATTCATCTGTTGATGGGCACCTAGGTTGTTTCCATCTTTTTGCTATTGTGAACAGTGCTGCAGTGAACATGGGTGTGCATGTATCTATTAGTGTGACAGCTCTTATTTCTTTAGAATATATTCCAAGGAGTGGGATTGCTGGATCCTACGATACTTCTATTTCTAGCTTTTAAAGGAAGCGCCAAATGAATTTCCAAAATGGTTGTACCATTTTACATTCCCGCCAGCAGTGTATAAGCATTCCAGTCTCTCCACAGCCTCTCCAACATTTATTATTTTGTGTTTTTTGGATTAATGCTAGCCTTGTTGGGATGAGATGGTATCTCATTGCAGTTTCGATTTGCATTTCTCTAATGGCTAATGGTCGTGAGCATTTCCTCATATATCTGTTAGCTGCCTGAATATCTTCTTTGGTGAAGTGTAGGCTCATATCTTTTGCCCATTTTTTAATTGGGTTATTTGTCTTTTTGTTGTAGAAGTTTTACTGTATCTTGTAGATTTTAGAGATTAGACCCTGATCGGATTTGTCATAGCCAATATTTTTCTCTCAGTCTGTAGGTTGTCTTTTGACTCTTTTGATGAAGTCTTTTGATGAGTGTAAGTGTTTGATTTTTAGGAGCTCCCAGTTATCTAGCTTCTCTTCTGGTGTTTGTGCATTGTTAGTAATGTTTTGTATTCTGTTTATGCCGTGTATTAGGGCTCTAATGTCCCTATTTTCTCTTCAATGATCTTCATCATTTTAGATTTTATATTTAGGTCTTTGATCCATTTTGAGTTAGTTTTTGTGCATGGCGTGGTGTATGGGCCTTGTTTCATTTTTTGGCAGATGGATATCCAGTTATGCCAGCACTCTTTGTTAAACAGACTGTCTTTTCCCCATTTAATGGACTTTGGGCCTTTGTCAAATATCAGCTGCTCATAGGTGGAATTTGATTTTTGTTTTTTATGGATTCTAATTCTCTTTCACAATTCTCCATCTTTTTAGCCACTTAGTCCATATTTTTCTTTATTATCTGACATGTTTAAAATTGATAATTTTTAGTCCTGTGTGCTAACTCCAGAATCTCAATCATCTATGGATCTGCTTCTATTGACTGGTTTTTATCATCCACCATTCATATTTCCTACTTCATGTTTATGTAAGTTTTGATTGTAAGGCATTGTATATACAGAAACAATAGGGATTAAAGTTGATGTTATAATTCCTCTGAGGATCCCCCTTCTTTTTTTGGTGGGGGGACTTGTAGGGATTAGCGGTTGATCACCTGAACCCAGTCAGGAATGGAGCTGGTTTAAGGCTGGTTCAAGGCTGGTTGCAGTGTTAGTAGTAATCAACCCAGCTGTGTTTTCCAAATCTTACAGTCAATGCCTCTTGGGTGTTTTTTGCAAGCTCCAACTTGTAGTAGGTCTCCCTGGCAAATGAGGCAGTGGGAATCTCACTCTGCCTCTCCAGCCCAGCTGGTTTGTTTCCCACACCAACCCCCAACACTCAACAAGGAACCTATGTAAGAAAACAGCTATGCATTTTGGGCTTTTCTAGATTCTAAGCTCTCATTCCAGCCCACAAGGCTTTCAAAACATCCACTAATTTATCTGTTCCCCAGAATAGTCCCTCTGTCTATGACAAGGCTAAACCTAAGCCTCCTCCCAGGCTCAGAAAATGCCTCCAGGGGAGACAATGGTCAGTGATCACAGCTCACCTAGGGAAGGCTCTTCCTGCTCTTGAATTCTAACTCAGCTGGTCTTACTTGCTTCCACAGCCATCCCACGTGTTTACAACAACAAATTTCCATTTTCTCACAAAGAAGAATGAAGTCATGGTTGCATTGCACTCTACCTACACTTGGGTTGTTCCCCTTTTTCATCCCTGCATGTATAAGCAGTGATGTGTACTGACTCTTCCCTTTGTTTCTTTGTAGTGTGAGGAAAACCCACCCAGGCATGGAGAACAGTAGCTGACTCAGTGACTCATTCATTCCACAGACGTTTACTGAGTGCCCATTGTGCTCCAATGCCATGCTGGGCACTGGGCTTACAAAGAGGAACAAGGTCTGTTTCCTAGCCTGGAAGTCCTCACAGGAGGACAGGGAGACAGGAGGTGAGCCTGGAGCTGTGAGATGCTTTGACAAGCATGAGGGAGGGGTGCACAACAGGCTGAGGGAGTACAGAAGAGGGAGCCACTGCTTTTAATAAGGAAGGAGAGTGTTCTCAAAGGAGATGACCTCTGAGCTAGCATTGGGAGGAGGAGTTTGTCAGGAGGAAAATGGGATCAGAAGGTTCAAGCAGAGGAAGCAGTTTGTGCAAAATATCTTGACAAACAGCAGTCAGAGGCTCACTGACTTACAGTCGTTCTGTATGAGCAATCATACCTCAGAGTGCATATTACCTCATCTTTTTAGAGTCTGTCACTTTTTTTAATCTTGGATACAATTACAAACTTAGAGAAAAGTTGCAAGAATAGTACAAAAACTGCCATGTACTCTTTACCCAGATTCAACAATTGTGACAATTTTTCCTGTTAGCTTTGTCAATCGCCTCATATGCATGCAAAAGGTGGACCATGAAGAAAGGAAGACAGAAGAAGAATTGATGCATTCAGACTATGGTGTTGTGAAGAATATTGAATATATATACTGGGACTGCCAGTAGAAGGAACAAGTCAGTGTTAGAAGAAATACAACCATAATGCTTCTTAGAAGCGAGGATGGCAAGACTTAGGCTTGCTTACTTTCCATACATCGTCAGGAAAGACCAATAGCTAGAAAAGGACATGATGGTTGGAAAAGTGGAGGGTCGGCAACTTTGAGGGAGGCCCATCAGTGAGATGGACTGACACAGTGAAAACAATGGACACAAACATAGCAATGATCATGAAGATGGCTTAGGAGCAGGCAGCGTTTTGTTCTGTTATACATAAGGTTGCTATGAGTTGGAGCCAACTTGATGGCAACTAACAACGTCTATATATGTATATACTTCTTTCTTTCTCTCTCTCTCTTTCTATCCATCCATCCATCCATCCATATATCTATCCTATATGTATATCTATCTATGTATATATGTAAAATATTTTAAAACTATTTTAGAATAAATTGCAGACATTATGTCCTTTACCCCTAAATAATATTTGAATATTTGTGTTCATTACTTAAGAATAGGGATATTGTTAGGAAAGTAATGATCTGAAGCTCATATTGATAGTTCACCATTATCCCAATATTGTACTTTGTGGTTATCTTCCCTTGATCCAGGATGCAATCCAGGATCACAAGTTGTATTTAGTTGCATGTCTCGTCAGTCTCTTTTACTCTAGAACAGCTCCTCAGCCCTCCATTGTCTTCCATGAAGAGTATAGGGCAGTTACTTTTACAGGATGTCCGTTGTTTGGATCTAAGTTATAGATTTTTGGCAGTAATACCCCAGGAGCAGGTTGTGTGCTCGTCGATGCATCCTGTTGGAAAGCACAGCATATCCACTTGCTCAATCACTTGGTTCAGGTAGTGCCCACCAGACTTTTCCACTGTTAAGTTACTTGTTCCCTTTTCTAATTAATTGGTACTTGTGAGGCCACAGTTTGAGACTCTGTAAGTATCTTATTCCCCTCAAACTTTCGGCCAGTAATTTTAGCAACTGTTGAAGATGCTTGTCTGAATCATTTATAACTATGACGGTTGCAAAGTCATGGTTCTCTAACTCCATCATTCTTTCTACATCCATCAGCTCCCATTCTACTGTCAGAAGAGTTTCTCCTTCTCCTCATCTATGTATGCATTTATTTGTATATCAGTATGCACTCATGAAATCTTGGTTTAGTCAATGGGCTATAATCTTTAAATATCATTATTATTTTGATGCTCAAATTGTCCCACATTTGGCCATCAAAGGATTGCTTGAGTAAATGTCTCCTGGATGACACCACATAGGGCCACAGGGAGCTCAGATGTTGTAGGACAAAAGTGCAGGCTGGCTAGTGGGCAGGCTTCAGCTGTTTAGACAAAATCCCAAAGAATCAATCTTAGATGAGGGGCTCTAGGCTGATTTTCTAGGATAATCTTCATGACCTAAAGGGACCCTTTCCTCCCCTAGCCTGGAGGACATGGTAGACTTGGTTAAAAGTGGGACTTTCCCACCTCCAACTGTGGGTCTAGGAAGTTTCCTCTCCACCCTGTACTCATTCTGTTTATCCCACCAGATTCACCTGCCTGCCCTCTCCTTCATTCAGATGACTCCCGGGACCCCTCAGCCAGAAGCACTCTTCTGAGTCTAATAGCCCACCATTACAGTGGAATTCAGTTTCTCCTGTGCACTCCCACAATGCTAGTGGTAGAGCAAAAGGAGAGAGGTTGTTTGGAAAAGGGCTCAGCAACACATAACAAAAATCATAATATTGTTCCATTTCACCTCATGATGACATCTCTGGGAAATCATTCTAAAAAAAAAATTCTAAAATGGACAAAAGCCTGTGCACGAGGAGATTTATCATAGAATTATACAACTCACAAAGCACATGAGATGTCTGTCTGCAAGGAACCAATTAGGTAACTTTCAGTGCATCAAATGGAGTGACCACCACTCATCTGTCAGTTTGTCATACTCTGAAGGCTTGCATGTTGCTGTGATACTGGAAGCTATGCCACAGGTATTTCAAATACCAGCAGTGTCCTCATGCTGGACAGGTTTCAGCAGAGCTTCCACACTAAGACAGACTGGGCCTGACAATCTAATTCTGAAAAAAAAAAGGCCAGTGAGAACCTTATGAATAACAGCGGAACACTATCTGATAGACTGCCAGAAGATGAGCCCCTCAGGTTGGAAGGTACTCAAAAGATGACAGGGGAAGAGCTGCCTCCTAAAAGTAGAGTTGACCTTAAAAATGTGAATGGAGTCAAGCTTTTGGGACCTTCTTTTGTTGATGTGGCATGATTCAAACTGAGAAGAAACAGTTGCAAACATCCATTAATAATCAGCATAAGGAATGTATGAAGTAGTAATCAAGAAAAATTGAAAGTTGTCAAAAAATGAAATGAAACACTTGAAGATCAATATCTTAGACATCAGTGAGCTGAAATAGACTGGTATTGGCCATTTTGAATCAGACAATCACATGGTCTGCTATGCCAGGAAGATCGAAGAAGAATGGACACCTTTGAATTATGGCATTGACAAAGAATATTGAATACACCATGGACTGCCAAAAGAATGAACACATCTATTTTGGAAGAAGTACAGCCAAAACGCTCCTTAGAAGCAAGGATGGTTAGACTACATCTCACATACTTTGGACATGTTATCAACAGGGATCAGTCTCTGGAGAAGGACATTATGCTTGGTAAAGTAGAGGGTCAGTGAAAAAGAGGAAAACCCTCAACGAGGTGGATTGAAAACGAGATGGCTGCAACAATGGGCTCAAGCATAACAAGGGTTGTGAGGATAGCGCAGGACCAGGCAGTTTAGTTCTGTTGTACATAGGGGTCACTATGAGTCAGAACCAACTTGACGGTACCTAACAACAACAAAAACTGTGCCAGGGATGACAAAGTGAAGAGGAATGGAGTCTCATTCATTGTCAAAAAGAACATTTCAAGATCTATCCTGAAATACAATGCTGTCAGCTATAGGGTAATATCCATACACCTACAAGGAAAACCAGTTAATACGACTACTATTCAAATTTACCAACCAACCACTAAGGCCAATGATGAAGATATTGAAGATTTTTACCAACTTCTGCGTTCTGAAATTGATCAAACATGCAATCAAGATGCATTGATAATTACTGGTGATTGGAAAGCAAAAGTTGAAAGCAAAAAAGAAGGATCGGTAGTTGGAAAATACAGCCTTGGTGATAGAAATGATGCCAGAGAGCACATGATAGAATTTTACAAGACCAATGACTTCTTCAGTGAAAATACATTTTTTCAACAACGTAAGCAGTGACTACACACTTGCACCTCACTGGATGGAATACACAGGAATCAAATTGACTACATCTGTGGAAAGAGATGATGGAGAAGCTCAATAACATCAGTTAGAACAAGGCCAGGGGCTGACTGCAGAACAGACCATCAATTGCTCTTATGCAAATTCAAGTTGTAGCTGAAGAAAATTAAAACAAGTCCATGATAGCCAAAGTACGGCCTTGAATATAACCGACATGAATTTAGAGACCATCTCAAGAAATAGATTTGATGTATGGAATACTAATGACTGAAAACCAGATGAGTTGTAGGATCACATCAAGGACATCATACATGAAGAACGCAAAAGGTTAAAAGGTTCTGTCATTAAAAGACAGAAAAGAAAGAAAGAAAAAATAAGACCAAAATGGATGTCAAAAGAGACTCTGAAACTTGCGTTTGAACGTAGAGTAGCTAAAGCAAATGGTAGAAATGATGAAGTAAAAGAGCTGAACAGAAGATTCCAAAGGGCAGCTCAAGAAAACAAAGTAAAGTTTTAAAATGAAATGCGCAAAGACTTGGAGTTAGAAAATCAAAAGGAAAGAACACGCTCGGCATTTCTCAAGCCGAAAGAACTGAAGAAAAAATTCAAGCCTTGAGGTGCAATATTGAAAGATTCTATGGGCAAAACATTGAACGACACAGGAATCATCCAAAGAAGATGAAAAGAATACACACAATCACTGTACCAAAAATAACTGGTCAACTTTCAGCTATTTCAGGTAGTAGCATATGATTAAGAGCTGATGGTAATGAAGGTAAAAGTCCAAGCTGCACTGAAGGCATTGATGAAAAACAAAGCTCTAGGAATTGACAGAATACCATTTGAGATGTTTCAACAAACAGATGCAACACTGGAGGCTCTCACTCATCTATGCCAAGAAATTTGGAAGACAGCTACCTGGCCAACTGACTGGAAGAGATCCATATAAGTGCCTATTCCAAAAAAAGATGATCCAACTGAATGGGGAGATTGTTGAACAATATCATTAATATCAAATGCAAGTAAAATTATGCTGAAGATAATTCAAAAACGGTTGCAGCAGTATGAGATGGAACTGCCAGAAATTCAAGCCAGATTCAGAAAAGGACGTGGAACCGGGAATATCATTGCTGATGTCAAATGGATCTTGGCTGAAAGCAGAGAATACCAGAAAGATGTTTACCTGTGTTTTATTGACTATACAAAGGCATTTGACTAGGTGGATCATAACAAATTATGGATAACATTGAGAAGAATGGGAATTCCAGGACACTTAATTGTGCTCATGAAGAACCTATACATAGACCAAGAGGCAGTCTTTCAAACAGAACGAGGGGATACTGCATGGTTTAAAATCAGGAAATATGTCAGGGTTGTATTCTTTCACCATATTTATTCATTCTGTTAAGCAAATAATCAGAGAAGCTGGACTATATGAAGAAGAATGTGGCATCAGGATTGGAGGAAGACTCATTAACAACCTGTGTTATGCAGATGACACAAACTTGCTTGCTGAAAGTGAAGAGGACTTGACGCACTTGCTGATGAAGATCAAAGAGTATAGCCTTCAGTATGGATTACACCTCAACACAAAAAAACAAAAATTCTCACAACTGGATCAATAAGCAACAGCATTATAAATGGAGAAAATATTGAAATTGTCAAGGATTTCATTTTACTTGGATACACAATCAACACCCACGGAAGCAGCAGTTAAGAAATCAAATGATGCATTGCAATTGGCAAATCTGCTGCAAAAGACCTCTTTAAAGTGTTCAAAAGCAAAGATATCATTTTGAGGACTAAGGTGCGCCTTACCCAAGCCATGGTATTTTCAATTGCCTGAAAGGCATGGAAATCTGGCCGACAAATAAGGAGCACTGAAGAAGAATTGATACATTTGAATTACAGTGTTGGCGAAGAATGTTGAATATATCACGGACTGCCAGAAAAATGAACAAATCTGTCTTGGAAGACATACAGCCAGAGTGCTCTTTAGAAGCAAGGATAGTGAGATTTTGCCTCACGACTTTGGACGTGTTATCAGGAGGGGTCAGTCCCTAGCTAAGGACATCATGCTTAGTAAAATAGAGGATTAGCGAAAAAGAGGAAGACCCTCAATGAGATGGATTGACACAGCGGTTGCAACAACAGGTTCAAGCATGGTTAAAGATTGTGAGCATGGCCGCAGGACTGAGCAGTGTTTCATTCTGTTGTACGTGGGGTCATTATGAGTCAGAATCGACTTGACAGCACCTAACAACAATAACAACAACAACAAATGGAGTGGATGCAGTATTGCCTCTCACATGATTCTCAAGATTATGAAGCAACAATGAAAATGTGTATGATGTATTCTTAGGTAGCAAAATGCAGAGTACAAAACCTTGTGCATACCTTCAGTACAGTTATGGAGAAGGAGGCAGAGCTTTGTCCTGAATAAGCTGACACCAGAACTCCTTTGGCGAGGCATGTGTCTTTGTCTATGGGGTGGGTAGTTGCACGCATTGGGCAGAAGCCCATAGGGTCTAAGGTGGATCTTCTCATCTAGCCCAGCCCTGTCCTGTCTAAACCAGACAAGGTCTGAGAGCCAGAATGGGGAATGGTGGGGAGCACACTGCTCCTAGACCCAGATCTGGGGTCCCCAAGTCCCCTGCCTCATGCTCGATCCCCAGGGCACCCCAGGGCATGGGTACAGGTATCCTGAAGTGTGTGGTCCTCCTGAACTACTCAGATGAGCTATTACAGCAGCCACACTTATAGCATTATTTGTGCGGGGGGGGAGGGACTTATTTATATTTTCCTTGCACAGTATACCATGTGATGTCAACGTTCATATCTGGAAAAAAATGGCAATGTCTGAAGTTCTAATACTATGTTTACTGAGAAGAATCTGCCTTTGATCGTCTTCTTCATTTTCAGTCTTCTTGCACCTTTATTGGTTTTTGCATTGAAGTATGTCTGCCAGCAATGTCATTGCTGTAGAAATCTCAGACCCTTGGATCAGGAACACATGGTGTAAAAAGATACTGACTTTAAAATGAAATATTTATTTCTAACTGTGAACATTATACGGATTTTCTACAACATGATGGACAGAGCTGATGTGAATCCTTGTTCCAGAAGTATTCAAGAATCAGGGATAGAATGTTTGTGAATGTGTGTGCGTGCGTGCGTGCGTGTGTGTGTGTGTGTGTAAACAATATAGCTGAGTTCTAGGGAAGAAAGTGAAATCCCCAAGTGGTAGTCAGGATGAGGAACCCACAGCAGGCTGGTAAACAGGTGAGCTGACTCTGAGTTGGCTTGGAGCTGTGATCCATGTACAGGCTGTGTGGCTGGGAGAAGAGGCAAGGACTTCAGCAACGCATGAGTGTGGGGAGCTGGATCCAAGACTCCACCCCCCCGCCCCCGCCATGAAAAGAGATAACCATCCCCTCTACTGCCCCTCTGAAGGCAAGGAAGCCTGTGGGTCTCCTAGTATTCTGGAAGAAAGCAGAAGTCTCCCAAACTCTTTATGTATCTGAGTTTAGACTACCCATCTGTGGCTCCATGGTTAAGAGCTCGGCTGCTAACCAAACGTTTGGGAGTTCAAATCCACCAGCTTCTCCTTGGAAACCCTATAGGGAAGTTCTACTCTGTCCTGTAGGGTCACTATGAGTTGGGATCAACTCAATGGCAATGGGTTTGCTTTTTCTGTTTTGTTTTGTTTTATCTGCTTTAGAAACCTTAAGTTGAAAAATCAGTCTACAAGGTGGCCTCAAGCAGGGTCATCCATGGGGTCTGTAGCAGAAACAAGCTAAAACTGCTCTGTGGGGACAGTTAGCTAACCCAGGGGCCAGGAAACCACCACCAGAAAGAGGAGAGCCCCCTGTGGGCATGCTGGCAAAATAAGTATGTCGTTGTTGTCAGGTGCTGTCAAGTAGGTTCTGACTCATAGCAATCCTATGTACAACAGAATGAAACACTGCCCGGTCCTGCACCATCCTCACAATCGTTGTCACGCTTGAGCCCATTGTTGCAGCCACTGTGTCAATCCGTCTCGTTGAGGGTCTTCCTCTTCCTCTGCTTTACCGAGTGTGATGTCCTTCTCCAGGGACTGGTCTCTCCTGATAACATGTCCAAAGTATGTGAGACGTAGTCTAGCCATCCTTGCTTCTAAGGAGTATTCTGGTTGTACTTCTTCCAAGACAGATTTGTTAGTTCTTTTGGTAGTCCATGGTATATTCAATATTCTTCGCCACACCACAATTCAAAGGCATCAATTCTTTGATCATCCTTATTCATCATCTAGCTTTTGCATGCATATGAGGAGATTGAAAACACCATGGCTTGGGTCAGGCGCACCTTAGTCTTCAAGGTGACGTCTTTGCTTTTCAACACTTTAAGAGGTCTTCTGCAGCAGATTTGCTCAATGCAATGCGCCTTTTGATTCCGCGACTGCTGCTTCCATGGGCGTTGATTGTTTATCGAAGTAAAATGAAATCCTTGACGTCTTCAATCTTTTCTCTGTTCATCATGATGGTGCTTATTGAACCAGTTGTGAGGATTTTTGTTTTCTTTATGTGGAGGTGTAATCCATGCTGAAGGCCATGGTCTTTGCTCTTCATCAGCAAATGCTTCAAGTTGTCTTCACTTTCAGCAAGCAAGATTGTGTCATCTGCATGACACAGGTTGTTAATGAGTCTTCCTCTAATCTTGGTGCCTCGTTCTTCTTCATATAGTCCAGTCCAGCTTCTTGAATTATTTGCTCAGCATACAGATTGAATAAGTATGGTAAAAGGATACAACTATGACTTTGAACCATGCAATAACCACTTGTTATGTCTGAATGACTACCTCTTGGTCTATGTACAGGTTCTTCATGAGCACAGTTAAGTGTTCTGGAATTCCCATTCTTCAAAATGCTATCCATAATTTGTTATGCACACAAATAAAACATAAAAGGATTGCATACTTATCAAAGCTGCTTTAAGGATGCATACAATGGTAAGGAAACAAAAACCTCTCCAATGTCATTCCAGTGGTGCCGATCTCCCAGTGTTTTGGGCATGTCTGTGTGGGAAGGTGCATAAGAACTGTCTTATAATGTCCTTTTTATTCATTAAAACTTATTTTATCTTCCCATGTCTGCCAGTTTTTAGATAATTATTTTTTCTTTTTTCTTTTAGATTATTATTTTTTCTTTAGCAGAAAAATATCAGTGCTACTTTTAAGAAAGACGTTGGAGATGAAAGGAATTCATTTTTCACTTTATACATTCTGTGGGGAAGCCAGGCAGAGCTGAGCCGGTGGCCATCAGACAGCTGGATGGGGTAGGAGCATCCCCGGCCCCAGCTGGGCTCTGCCCTTCACAGTGTGTTGACAACCGGGGCTGTAGAAGCAGAGAGCTTCAGCTTCTCCTTCTGTGAAGTGGGCCTCCCCAGGATAGCCTAGGGACTGCAGAGGTAACATGCGGGACAGTATTTGGGACATCACAGGGCTCCATGACCTGCATGGTCTCTCAACAGAGCTCGTCTGCTGTGTCCCAAGTCACAGAAGCACAGGTCTGCTGTTCCCAGTTCTCGTGTGACCCACCCAAGAGGCGGGCCTCCTGTGACAAGACAGGTGCCCTGTGTGCACGGGTAAGGGTAACCTGTGTTTGCAACCAGAGGTAGGCCTGCCCACGGCGGGAAGGGATGAGGCCCAGGGAGGGCTTTATCTGAGCCATGATCGTGGGCAGATCAAATACACCCTGAGTCTCCCCTTCCAAAGACAATGACCAAGGTGACCCCTGCACACAGGCTATCTGGTGTGGAAAGCACAGGGTGGACAGTCACTGGGAAAGATGAAGCTGCAGCTAGAAATCCAAGCCTTGAGAGCACAGGTGAGGAATGGGAGCAAGGCTGAGGGTGGAGGAGCATGGCTGAGGGTGGGGGAGCACGGCTGAGGGTGGGGGAGCACATATGTGGGTGTGGGAGCACGGCTGAGTGCCATAGAAGCACAGCTGAGGGCGTACTGGGCCCCAGGGCTGACCCCCATTCAGAGGTGGCGTTGGGAGATTCAGGGTCAGCTGGAGTGGCCTGAGCACTGGGACAGCCAAGGCAGACGTGGTCGGAGCCACCCAGTGCCTGGTGTAGGGGAGTTCTGTCCTACCGCTCCATCACCAAGCACCACAGGGCCTCTGCTGGCTGCACACACTCTCATCTGCTGCTTAGAGGAACCCACCCCCACTGTCCTGGTTTATAAATTGAGGACACCGGGCTCAGAGACGGGACATGGGGAGCCAGAGGCCGGGATGCCACATAGCCAGTGCAGACTGCTTGCCTCCACTGGTCACCTGGCTGTGTCCCTGCGTCTGTGCGCTCAGTAGGCCACATGGGGTCCCCAGCAGCTGACGGGAAGCCCTGGTAGAGACGGTAGTCATGCCCACGGCCCCAAGGACAGCTCACCATCATCCTTCTCTGGGAGCACTGCCTTGGAGCCTGGCTCTGACACCGTTTGAGACACGGAGCTGGACCCAGCTGCTACCAGGATGATTTCCTCACCCAAACCTGGTTCTATAACTCCTCTGCCATGGTCCTACTTCCGAGGGCTCACACATGACACAGCCCTCGATGCTGGCCTTGTCTCCACCATTGAGGCCATTACTGCAGCCATTCTACTTCTTCCCTATGTCATATCCCTGCCTTTTTGCTCAAACCCAGGCAACGCAGTGCCTCCCCACCTCCGGATAAACAAGGCCCAAGACCGAGGTGTTCAGCTGCATGAAGTTAGGGCCACTTCTCCCTCCTGCCCCGTCAGCCTCAGCTGCTTGTCCTCCGAGCAGTGGGAATAAGATCTCCGTGAGGTGTCACTTTGCACCCAAATGTGCTGGCTTCACAAGGAGTTTGTCATCCCACAATGACCTTCACGTTCTGTCAACATCAGGGAAGCTGAGCAGCTGCCAGGGCCAGGAGCCACACTCCTTTCTCGAAGGGCGGGGGGCGGGGGGGGGGGGGCAAGGCAGCGGCAGCTTTTATCTGGGCTTGTTCTAACAGGCCAGGACATCTCCACTCTGGGCTAAGCAGATGACACAGACTTGGGGAATCAGAAAGAGAGCGCAGCCTTTGTGGGCATCAGCTGTCCCAGAGGCCCTTGGAGAACTAGAATCTGAGCTGGGGGTCTCAGGGGCAGCTAGAACTAATGAGGCTAATTAGGATGGCTCACAGCTGTGGCGACTATTTTTGTTGTTCTAGTAAGAGCTTTACTGAGATGTAATGCGCACACTATGCAATTCACCTGTTTAAAGGGTACAATTCAATGCCTTTTCATACATTCGCAGAACTGTGTAACTTTCACCACAATTGATTTTAGAACACTTCGTTACCCCAAAAAGAAATCCCATATCCCTTATCTATCATTCCCCAGGCCCCTCATCAGTTCCCCACCTCTAGGCAACCCCTGTGTTACTTTTTGTCTCTACAGATTTGCCGATAGAGAAATTGGAATCATACAATATGTGGTCTTTTTTAACTGGCTTCTTTCACTCAGTATAATGTTTTCAAGGTTCATCCATGTTGTGGCATGTATCAGTACTTCATTCCTTCTTATTGCCAAATAATATTCTATTATATGGATAGTCCATATTTTACTTATCCATTCTTCAGTTGATGGGTGTTTGGACTGTTTCCATTTTCTGTCTGTTTTTTAACTTCACAATAAATATTTGAGTACAAGTCTGTGTTGACATATATTTTCAATTCTAGTGGCTATGAACCTGGGAGTGGAATTGCTGGATCTCATGACAACTCTCCAACACTCATCTGTCTGTCCTATTGTGGTGGCTTGTGTGCTGCTGTGATGCTGGAAGCTATACCATCAGTATTTCAAATGCTAGCAGGGTCACCAATGGTGGACAGGTTTCAGTGGAGCTTCCAGACTAAGAGAGACTGGGAAGAAGGTCCTGGCAGACTACTTCTGAAAAATTTGGCCAGTGAAGCCTTATGAATAGCAACAGAACATTGTCTGGTATAGTGTCAGAAGATGAGCTCCTCAGGTTGGAAGACACTCAAAATACCACTGAGGAAGAGCTGTCTCCTCAAAGTAGAGTTGACCTTAATGATGTGGATGGAGTTAGGCTTTTGGGACCTTTATTTGTTGATGTGGCACAACTCAAACTGAGGAGAAACAGCTGCAAACATCCATTAATAATTAGAATGTGGACTGTACAAAGTATGAATCGAGGAAAATTACAAGCTGAAATGGGCTGGTATTGGCCATTTTGAATCAGACAATCATATGGCCTACTATGCTGGAAATGACAAATCCAAGAGGAACGGCATTGCATTCACCGTCAAAAAGAATATTTCAAGATTCAACCTAAAGTACAACACTGTTAATGTTAGGATAATATCCATACACCTGCAAGGTTTAAACCAAATTCAAATTCATGCACAAAACGTTAATGCCAAAGATGAAGAAATTGAAGATTTTCACCAACTCCTGCAGTCTGAAATTGATCAAACATGCAATCAAAATGTATTGATAGTTACTGGTGATTGGAATTTGAAAGTTGGAAACAAAGAAGGATCAGTAGTTAGAAAATATGACCTTGGTGTTAGAAACGACATGGGAGATTGCATAATAGAATTTTGCAAGACCAATGACTAGTTCATTGGAAATACCTTTTTCAACAATATAAACGGTGATATACACATGGACCTCACTGGATGGAATGAGCAGGAATCAAATCGACTACATCTATAGAAAGAGACAACGGAGAAGCTCAGTATCATCAGTCAGAACAAGGCCAGGGGCCAACCGCGGAACAGACCATCAACTGCTCATATGCAAGTTTAAGTTGAAGCTGAAGAAAACCAAAGAACTGCATGAGAGCCAAGTGTGACCTTGAGTATATCCCACCTGAATTTAGAGACCATCTCAAGAATAGATTTGAAGTGTTGAACACTAATGACAGAAGACCAGATGAGTTGTGGAATAACATCAAGGACATCACACATGCAGAAAGCAAAAGTTCATTAAAAAGACAAAAACAGTTGTCAAAGAGACTCAGAAACTTGCTCTTGAAAGTAGAGTAGTTAAAGCAAATGGAAGAAATGATGAAATAAAAGAGCTGAACGGAAGATTTCAAAGGGTGTCTTGAGAAGACAAAATAAAGTATTCTGTATGCTGAGCAAATAATCATTATAAAGTATTATAATGGCATATGAGAAGACCTGGAATTAGAAAACCAAACGGGAAGAACACGCTCTGTGTTTCTCAAGCTGAAACAACTGAAGAAAAGTCAAGCCTCGAGCTGCAATATTGAAAGATTCTATGGGCAACAAATTTAAAGACACAGGAGGCATCAAAAGAAGATGGAAAGAATACACAGAGTCCCTGTACCAAAAAGAATTGGTCGACGTTCAACCATTTCAGGAGGTAGTATATGATCAAGAACCCATAGTACTGAAGCAAGAGGTCCAAGCTGCACTGGAGGCACCGGTGAAAAACAAGGCTCCAAAAGTTAATGGTATACCAACTGAGATATTTCAACAAACGAATGCAATGCTGGAAGCGCTCACTCATCTATGTCAAGAAATTTTGAAGACAGCTACCTCGCCAACCGACTAGAAGAGATTCATATATATGCCCATTCCAAAGAAAAGTGATCCAACAGATTGTGGAAATTATTGGACAATAGCATTTATATTACATGCAAGTAAAATTATGCTGAAGATTAAAAAACAGTTGCAGCAATACATGGACAGGAACGGCCAGAAATCCAAGTTGGATTCAGAGGAGAATGTGGAAGGAGGGATGTCATTGCTGATGTCAGATGGATCTTGGCTGAAAGCAAAGAATACCAGAAAGATGTTTACCTGTGTTTTATTGACTATGCACAGGCATTTGACTGTGTGGATCATAACAATTTATGGATAACATTGTGAAGATTGGGAATTCCAGAACACTTAATTGTGCTCATGAGGAACCTGTACATAGATCAAGAGGCAGTTGTTCGAACAGAACAAGGGGATATTGTGTGGTTTAAAGTCAGAAAAGGTGTCTGTCAGGGTTGTATCCTTTCACCATACCTGTTAAATCTGTATGCTGAGCAAATAATCCGAGAAGCTGGACTGTATGAAGAAGAACGGGGCATCAGGATTGGAGGAAGACTCATTAACAACCTGCGATATGCAGATGACACTACCTTGCTTGCTGAAAGTGAAGAGGACTTGAAACACTTACTGGTGAAGATCAAAGACTACACCCTTCAGTATGGTTTACACCTCAACACAAAAACAAAAATCCTCACAACTGGTCCAATAAGCAACATCATACGAACGGAGAAAAGATTGAAGTTCTTAAGGATTTCATTTTACTTGGATCAACAATCAATGCCCATGGAAGCAGCAGCCAAGAAATCAAAAGACGCATTGCACTGGGCAAATCTGCTGCAAAAGACCTCTCTAAAGTGTTGAAAAGCAAAGATGTCACCTTGAGGACTAAAGTGCACCTGACCCAAGCCATGGTGTTTTCAATGGCCTCATATGCATTTGACACACGGACAATGAATAAGGAAGGCGGAAGAAGAATTGAATTATGGTGTTGTGAAGAATATTGAATATGCTGTGGATTGCCAGAAGAACGAACACACCTGTCTTGGAAGAAGGAGTCAGAATACTCCTTAGAAGCAAGGATGGTGAGACTTCATCTCACAGACTTTGGACAAGCTATCAGGAGGAATCAGTCCCTGGAGAAGGACATTATGCTTGGTAAAGTAGAGGGTCACTGAAAAAGAGGAAGACCCTCAAGGAGATAGATGGGGTCACTGTGAGTCGGAATAGACTTGATGGCGCTTAACACCAACAGCATGACAACTCGATGTTGAACCGTTAGAGGAACTGCCAGACTGTTTTCCAAAGTGGCTGCACCATTTTACGTTTTCACCAGCAAGTTCGAGGGTTCCAATTTCTCCACATCCTCATCGCCACTTGTTATTATGTCTCTTTGATTCTAGCTATCCAGGTGGGTGGGAAGTGGCGTCTCAGTGTGGTTTTGATTTGCATTTCCTTGGTGACTAACGACTGGAGCATCTTTTCATGTGTCTGTTGGCCATCTGCACGTACGTCTTCTTTGGAGATTACATTTCTTGCATTCAACAAACTACTTCCCCACTTCCTGCCTCATGCATAGTGTGCATTTTTCTATTTATTTTTGATCTGCCAGTACTTTCTTTTTCTGGGAATTGCATCCTTCTTCCTTTGAGGACTAGCTCCCCTCTTCTCCTTCTCCTCCTGTTCCTCCTTCTCCTCCTCCTCCTCAATAAGCAGGATGAAAGGTCCCCATCTTCTTCCTTGCCGCCTCCACAGCTGTGGGATTGGTGCAGGGGTGATTGTCGAGAAGATTGGGCAGACGTGAGCCTGGAAGTTGGAAACAGTGAGAAGAGAATGCAATCAGGGCTGCAGGGGTGAGGGGCCGTGCAGGCGGCTCTGTAGATGGGCGGTTGAAAACCCTATGCAGCCCAGTTCTACTCCCTCCAAAACTTACCATCTGAACAGCTTTATTCCACATAATTAAGCACATATTTCTACACCCACACTCTCAGGACCTGTAATCCATGTAGTCATGTTTCTAGAAAACATTTTTCTATCATTGTATTTTCAGGGGTATTTGTGTGCAGCCTCATGCACACAATGATAAGACATGTGATGTGGTAAGTATACTTTATCATAGTGGGGACAAACGAAACCGCCACACAAAGAGACATAGCAACCGAAGATGGCAAGAGAGCAGTCTGGCCCACGCCCCATCTTGGACCTTCTATGACTTGGATAGTGTCTTAGTTATCTAGTACTGCTATAGCATAAATACCACAAGTGGATGGCTTTAACAAAGAGAAATTTCTTCTCTTAGAGTTTAGGAAGCTAGAAGTCCAAATTCAGGGCACCAGCTCCAGGGGAAAGCTTTCTCTCTCTGGTGGCTGTGTCATCAATCTTCCCCGGGTCTAGGAGCTTCTCAGGCACAGGGACCCCAGGTCCAAAGGATGTGCTCTCCTCCTGGCACTACTTTCTTGGTGGTAATGAGGTCCCTCTCCTCTCTGCTCGCTTCTCTTTTTGTATCTCAAAAGAGATTGACTAAAGACACAACCTAATCTTGTAGATAGAGTCCTGCCTCATTAACATCACTGTCTCTAATCCTGCTTCATTAACATCACAGAGGCAGGATTTACAACACACAGGAAAATCACATCAGATGACAAGAAGGTGGACAATCACAAAATACTGGGAATCACAGCCTAGCCAAATTGATGCACATTTTGGGGGGACACAATTCAATCCATAACTGATGGGGACCAGTCCTTGGATGTAGGCGGCCACCTTGGGGCCTTCCAACAACCTCCCTCTTTTGCCTATCTGAGTTTGAGTGGGTTTCCAACCTTTATGACTAAAAACTCAAAAACCAAACCAGCTGCTATAGAGTCAATTCGGACTCATGGTGACCCAGTGTTACAGAGTAGAACTGCTCCGTAGAGTTTTCTTGTCTGTAGTCTTTACAGAAGCAGATTGCCAGACCTTTCTTCTATGCCACTGGGTGAGTTCGAACTCCCAACCTTTAGGTTAGTAGTTGAGGGCAAACCGCTTATGCCACCCAGGACCCCTTAAGCGCTGCCTGGTCCTGCACCATCCCCATGATAAGTTATGGATCCACAGGGCTTTCATCGGCTGATCTTCAGCAATAGATCACCAGGCCTTTCTTCCTAGTCCATCTTAGTCTGGAAGCTCCACTGAAACCTGTTCAGCATCATAATCATATGCCAGCCTCCACTGACAGCTGGGTGGTGGCTGTGCATGAGGTGCGCTGGCCGAAATGGAACCCATGTCTCCCATATGGAAGGGTGGAATCCTACCACAGAAATGACTCAATTCCCTGCCTCTTCCTCCCAGAGGCAGTCAGTGCAGGAATGGCTCAGCCTGCTTACTGATGAGGCCACTGGGCAGAAGGAAGTCCCACGACATGCTTGAGGTTCAGGGGTCATGCTTATTCATAATTTGTACTTGTCCCCTTTTCCACTCACAAACATATGCAGTGGGGCATCCAGGGGAAGATGAGATCTCGTGCAGGCCCTCCACGGGCTCAATCCCTTGACTGACTTTCCGGTAGTGGTCCCTGTGGGTTGAAGCCCATGAGTGTTTGTGGGTACAGTATTTTCAATTTCACAGAGAAGAGGAAGGTATAAATGTAAATAGTATTTCACACAGGCCGAGGCACAACCCTCCAGTGAAAACCCAGTCTCAGGACTGAGGGGCCAGAGGGGAGAAAGAGCTATGCCTTTCTCCAATCCTGCTTGGCAGGAGACCCCATGCTAAGCACTTGACTTACACTGTGGATGAGGAAACAGAGGCCTAGCAGGGTTAAACTGCTCGCTGGGGAAAACCAGTAATCACTGCAGCCAGGGCTCAAGATGGGCTCCAGGGCTGAGGCCCTTCCGGTGTTGTGGGACCTGTTCTGTGACGGGGGGCTGCAGAGCTGGGTGGATCAGAGCTGCCCCAAACCCCTCAGAGCTTGTGTGGCTCTGCTAAGTGGACACGTGATACCCACAGAACCTCAGAATTGGGTTAGAAAGCGCTTTGCAAGTGGCATGATTTTGTATGACTTTAATAGGGATTAAAATACTCCGTGGAATTTAGGGGTTTGGCAAACGTCTAAAATGGGGTTTTAAGTGTTTGTGGTTTGGCAAACCTCTACGCACTTTGAGAGGTAATAGTTCCCTTACCTTCTAGACCCGTGCCATCCTCACAGAGAAAGAAAGAACACAGATGTCACTGAACCATTCCCACTTACTCCATTAAGAGCCCAGTCTTTGCCGGCCGAAGGGCCCGGGGTTGCACACTCTGCCCAGGGGTTGCCAACAGGCCCCAGAGTGGGCACGCGGTGACCTGAGACAGTTCTGTGCAGCTTCTAGTCAAGGGTGACTTGCAGGCTGGTGCCACGATTGGAGCTGTGGCCTGTGGGTAGGGTGTGGATAGTATGTGTGCGTGTGAGCATCTGTAAGTGTGAGAGAATGTGAGTGTGTGCAAGAGTGCATGGAAGTGTGTGCATGTGTGAGTGTGCTTGTGTGTGTAAGTGTAAGTGTGTGTAGGTGTTTTGTGTATGTGAACGTGAGTTGAGTGTGTATGGGTGTGCATGAGAATGACTATGTATGTGAGAACAAGTGTGTGAGTGTGTGCCTGTGTGGGAATGTGTGCATGTGAGCCTGAGTGTGTGCATGTGTGTGAACATGTGCATCTGTATGAGAATGTATGTGCAAGTGAATGTGTAAGTTGAGTGTGTGGGTGTGTATATGAGTGTGTGCATGTGACTGTGTGCATATATGAGTGTGTGCAAGTGTGTCAGAGTGTATGTGTGTGTATTGGGTGAGTGTATGTATGTGTGAGTTCAGTGTGTGTGGGTTCAGTGTATATGTGAGTATGTGTGAGAGTGTGTGTGTGTGTGTATTGGGTGAGTGTATGTATGTGTGAGTTCAGTGTGTGTGGGTTCAGTGTATATGTGAGTATGTGTGAGAGTGTGTGTGTGTGTGTGTGTGTGGAGAACCAGCGGAAAATGTGGGTGAGAAGAAGGGGCAGTGTGGAGTGGCCATTTGGGCTGTGGAGGGAGCAGGTCCTGAGTTACCGGCCACTCTTCCCTGGCCCTGTGCTGTCCCATGTCCCTTGGTCGTGTCCTGGGCTAAACCCCAAGGGACTGGTGACCAAGCTCGTTCTAGTCCGTTGTGTGCAGCTCTGAGGTCCAGCCACACAGCCCCGGGACCCTGACCAGCCCTAAAGCACAGAGAGAGGGGTAAGTCTTAGCTGAGTGTGCCCTGTGAGCCCCTGAGGGAAGCCCTGGCCCTTCCACTGGACCAGAACGTTCCCTCTCAGGGATGCTCAGTCTCACCACAGCTCTAGGTCATGGCCCCAAGGACTCTCCGTGGAGATGGTGTGAGATTCACTAACTGGGGTCTCATTCTCCTTCCTCTCCTCCTCTTCTTCCTCCTCCTCCTCCTCCTCCTTCAATTTTTCGTTTGGAGATAATTGCAGATTCACATGGAGTATAAGAAATAACACACAGCTATCCCACGTACCCTTTTCCCACTCCCCCCGAATGGTAACATCTTGCAAAACTGGGTAACCAGGATATTGTGATTGATATAATCCACCCACCTCATTCAGATTTCACCAGTTCTACCTGCACTCTTGTGTATGTGTGTGTGTGTGTGTGTTTGTACTTGGTTTTGTGCATTTTATACCTATGTAAACAAGTGTGTCTACTACCACAATGAAGATACTGAACATTCCATTGCAAGGATCCCTCAAACTGCCCTTTCACAGCCACACGCACCTCCCTCCCTCCTCACTCTCTAACCCCTGACAACAACTAATCTGTTCTCTGTTTCCATGATTTTCTCATTTCAGTGTTGTTGTTGTTGTTAGGTGCCGTCAAGTTGGTTCCGACTCATAGCGACCCCACGCACAACAGAACAAAACACTGCTCCGTCCTGCACCATCCTCACAATCATTGTATTTGAAGCCATTGTTGCAGCCACTGAGTTAATTCATCTCACTGAGGTCTTCTTTTTCACTAATCCTCTGCTTTATTAGCATAGTGTCCTTCTCCAGGGACTGGTCCCTGCTGATAACGTGTCCAAAGTAAGTGAGATGAAGTCTTACTATCCTCGCTTCTAAGGAGCAATCTGGCTGTACTTCTTCCAAGACAGATTTTTTTCATTCTTTTGTCAGTCCGTGGTATATTCAATATTCTTCGCCAGCACCATAATTCAAAGACATCAATTCTTCTTAGGTCTTCCTTATTCATTGTTTATCTTTCGCATGCACATGAAGCCATTGAAAATACCATGGCTTGGGTCAGGTGCACCATAGTCCTTAAGGTGATATCTTCGCTTTTCAACACTTTAAAGGGGTCTTTTGCAGCAGATGTGCCCAATGCAGTACATCGTTTGATTTCTTGACTGCTGCTTCCATTGGCATTGATTGCGGATCTAAGCAAAATGAAATTTTTGACAACTTCAATATTTTCTCCATTTATAATGTTGTTGCTTAGTAGTCCGGTTGGGAGGATTTTTGTTTTCTTTATGTTGAGGTGTAATTCATACTGAAGGCTGTAGACTTTGATCTTCATCGGTAAGTGCTCCAAGTGCTCTTCACTTTCAGCAAGCAAGATTGTGTCATCTGCATATTGAAGGTTGTTAATGAGTCTTCCACCAATCCTGATGCCACATTCTTCTTATAATCCAACTTCTGGGATTATTTGCTCAGCATACGGACTGAATAAGTATGGTGAAAGGATACAACCCTGACACACACCTTTTCTGATTTTAAAGCACACAGTATCCCCTTGTTCTGTTTGAACAACTGCCTCTTGATCTATGCACAGGTTCCTTATGAGAACAATTAAGTGTTCTGGAATTCCCATTCTTCACAATGATGTCCATAATTTGTTATGATCCACACAGTTGAATGCCTTTGCATAGTCAGTAAAACACAGATAAACATCTTTCTGGTATTCTCTGCTTTCAGCCAAGATCCATCTGACGTCAGCAACGACATTGCTTGTCCCACATCCTCTTCTGAATCCGTTCATTTCAGTAATGTTATATAAATGGAATCACTCAGCATGCAACCTTTTCAGTTTGGATTTTTCACTCAGAATAACTCCCTTGAGATTCATTCAAGTTGTTGTGTGTATCAATCATTTGTTCCTTTTTATTTCTTAGCAGTATTTCATGGAAGGAGCCCTGGTAGCACAACAGCTAAGCGTTTGGCTGCTAACTGAATGGTTGGCAGTTAGAACCCACTTGGAGGCTCCATGGCAGGAAGAGTTGGTGATCTGCTCTGGTAAGGATCACAGCCTTGAAAATCCTGTGGTGTAGTTCTACTCTCACATGGGGCCGCTATGAGTCAGAATTGACCTGACGGCACCCAGTGATAGTATTCCATGATGTTGGTGAAGAATATTGAATGTACTGTGGACTTCAGAAAAAGGAGCAAATCAGTCTTAGAAGAAATACAACCAGAATGCTCCTGAGAAGCAAGGATGGTGAGGACAACACAAAAGGTTGCACTTCTGTGTACGAAAACCCAGTGTCACCCCCTTGGAGATAATTCTGTCCTCTCTGACCTTCAAGGCCCAAGGGCATTGTCCTTCAGCCCACCCAGCACACCACCTAAGGTTTTCCTGGTGGGTTTAATTTAGGGGTGGGACTGCCTGTCTCTTGACCCAGGTACCGCCCCTCCTCAGGTGTCCTGTTGGAAAGGTGATCAGAACATATGTACAAACCCACTTCCTCTCTGCAGCATGAACCAAGGAAAGCGTATAATCTTTCTCTCCCCCCTACTTAGGGTTTGGCAATGACATGTTCAGTTGTGGCAGGTATTTCCAACCCAAATATTTTAAATAAGAATTATCAGCATATTTTTCTCTACCAGGAAGAAAACTGCCGGTGTTTAACACACCCCCTCCAAAATTTATCATCTGAACAACTATATTCCACATAATTAAGCACACACCGCTACACCCACACTCTCAGGACCTGTAATCCATGTGGAAGTGTTTCCAGAAAACACACGTTTCTGTCAGTGTGTTTTCAAGGGCATTTGTGTGTGAAGCCTCGTGCGCACAATGATAAGACATGTGATGTGGTAAGTATACTTTATCACAGTGGTTAGCAACTGTTTTGGTCTCTGGGCCCCTTTATGCTCTTAAAAATAATTGAGGGCCTCTTAGAAATTAAATACTTATGTTCATCAAAAGGCTTTACCAAAAGAGTAAAAAAAAAAAAAAAACCCCGCAGACTGGGAAAAGATGTTTGGCAATGACATATCTGACAGGGGTTTAATCTCTAAAATATATAGAAAACTTAAACAACTCAACAACCAGAAGACAAACTATCCAATCAAAAAACGGGCAAAGGACATGAACAGACACTTCATCAAAGAAAACATTCAGGCAGCCAATATACACATGAAAAGATGCTTACAATCATTAGCCATTAACCAAAAAATCAAACCCATTGCCACTGAGTCAATTCTGACTCAGAGTGACCCTAGAGAGATGAAAATCAAAACTACAATGAGGTACTATCTTACCCCTGCAAAAATGGCAATGATTAAAAAAAAAAAAAAAACAGAAAACAACAAATGTTGGTGAGGTTGTGGGGAAATTGCAATTCTTATACACTGATGGTGGAATTGTAAAATGATACAACCACTATGGAAAATGGCATGGCATTCTCTCAAAAAGCTAGAAATAGAAATACCTTACGATCCAGCAATGCTACTCTTGGGTGTATTTCCAAGAGATATAAGAGCAGTAACACGAATAGACACATGCACATCTATGTTCTTTGCAGCATTATTCACAATAGCAGAAAGATGGAAACGACCTGTGTTCAACAACGGATGAATGGATAAACAAATTGTGGTATATACATACAATGGAATACTACACAACTCTAAAGAATAATGAGGAGTGCGCAAAACATCCTACAACATGGATGATTCTGGAGGACATTATGCTGAGTGAAATAAGCCAATGACAAAAGGACAAATATTGTATGGTCCCACTATTATAAAAAGTCAAAAGTAGATATACACACAAAAAGCAACATCCCAACCAGGGATGGGAGCAGGAGCAGGGAGAATCATTTTCTAGATTGTAGACACTTGTTAATTTTGGTGATAGGAAAGGCAATACCCAATATGGGTGAAGTCTGTACAATGTGAACCAAGGTAAATGAATACACTAAAAAGTAGGCAAGAAAAAGGGACAATTTCGGTAGATGCTATGATACATACAATTTTGCAACAACAGTAAAAACAACCAAAAAATATGTCTGTGGTTACATAGGTAGATATGCATGCACATATGTGTATATGAAGACATACGGAATAAATTCATGTGCATGTATAGGTGTATCTGTAGGCATAGGTATATACGCATTTGTGTGTGCTGCATTATATCCACATATATAATAAAGCACATGGGGGCACAGTTATGGAGACTTCCTAGACATATCCAGACAACTCATAGGATTGGTTTATGGGTTAAAATGCTTACGACCATAGTCTCATGGGACAGTTTAGTCAATTGGCATTAACATAGTTCATAAAGATAATGTTCTACATCCTAGTTTGGTGAGTAGCGTTTGGGGTCTTAAAAGCTTGTGAGTAGCCATCTAAGATACAACTATTGGTCTCTACTTGTCTGGCGCAAAAGAGAATGAAGGAAACCAAAGACTCAAAGAAGAAACTAGTCCACAGGACTAATAGCCCACCCTAACCACAGCGTCTTCTAACCTGAGACCAGAACTAGATGGTGCCCGGTTACCACTACCAACTGTTCTGACCTGGGACATGATAGACGGTTCTGGATAGAACGGGAAAAAAACATAGAAAAATTCAAATTCCTAAAATAGCCAAACCTACTGGACCAGCAGAGACTACAGGAACCCCTGAGAGTATCACTCTAAGATACCCTTTGAACTTGGAACTGAAGCTACTTCTGGAAGTCATCTTTCAGCGAAATAATAGATTGGCTTATAACACCCATGAGTAACGTGCTCCTTTAAACAATCAACTATATGAGACCAAATGGTCAACATTTTCAATAAATAAAATATTATTTTAAAAAATTGAGGACCCCAAAGAGTTTTTGTTTATTCGGATTATATCTATCAGTATTTACCATATTAGAAATTAAAATTGAGCATTTAAAAATATTGACTTATTCATTAAAAATAACAAAAGTGAACCTATTACATATCAATATAAACAATGTGCTTATGAAAAATATTCTCTCCAGCTAGAGTACCAGGGTTAGTTTATTTTCTATAAAAAATGTAGTGAAAACAGTTGTATTGTTTTTGCAGTTTTGCACAGCTCCCTGATGTCTGGCTAAATAGGTGGCAGCTGGATTCTCATACCTGCTTCTGCAACATTCGGTTGCGATATATTGTTTTGGTTGAAGTATTTGAAGAAAATCTGGTTTCACGTAGCTATGTTGTTGTAAAAGCAGGGACTATTTTAGCAGTTTTGTCATATAATTGTGGGTATTCCTTTGACACTACACCCAAACTGGACAATGGGTAGTTTTTCAAGGCTTAGTTGTGACGTGGCATCTGAAACCATATCAATCAACTTTTTGTGCTTTGTTAGACCAATCCATTGGTCCGTCTTGCACTTTGAATGGACCCGTACCTATTCATGATTTTGTAACATCACGTCTTGGTCTATTGGAAAATATTGGTTCACTGAATTATGTAGCGTTTCAAGTGTAGACACATTTCATTATCAATATTTTTAAAAATCACCTTTGTTAATACCACCACCCATATCACCAGAAAAATCTTTAAGTACTTGGAAGCTATGAAGGTTTTTGTGATAGATACACATTTTCCAAAATTCTAATTTTCACTAGAAAGCTCACATTTTATTACTGCCAATAAGTACTGTCAGTTGTTTTCTTTGAAATGACAGGCTGACTTCATTGGACTTTAGGAAAACATCTGCCAAATGTTGTCTGAATAGTTTGTCTATCAGTCGTTCTTTCAAGTAAAAATGATGTCCCATGGAAAAAGTGGCTAGTTCAGCTGGTAACTCAATCACTCAAGTGCTCTTCCTCCAGACAGACATTGTATCTCAGCGTGCAGCAGAAGTGCTGTCTGAGTATGTCCATTTTGTCACACAGACTATGAAAAGATGGGTACCACCAGGGTCAAGATTTAAGACAAGTAATAAACTTAAAATTTCATCAAGAACATTCTTAAATGAAATCAATTTTTTTTTTCTGTGCATGCCTAGTGATGAAGAATTCAATGTCTATTCCTACAGCATGGGGTCACTGCTTTGATTCAAGGTATGGCTCCATCCACCATCCTGGGCCACTGTGACGTCATTCCCTAGAAGGGGTGCTAGTCAAGAGGGTGCTGGTCAGGAGGGTGCTGGTCAGGAGGGCGGAGGCATCCAGAGTGCCGCTAGTGGCAATGTTTCACCCAAGAAGTGTCAGAAGGGGAAGCCAGGACAGCCCAGCCCTCACAAGATCAAGGAGCTGGTGAGGTGAGAAGAGGGTTAGGTAACATAGAGGGGGTGTGTAGGATACACTCAGCCCAGATTTTGAGGCATCTAGAAAGATACCCTGGTGGCATAGTTGTTGAGAGCTCAGCTGCTAACCAAAAGGTCAGCAGTTTGAATCCAAACTAGGAAACCCTACGGGGTGGTTTTAGTCTATCCTATAGGGTCACTATGAATTGGAATCCAGTCAAAGGCAATGGGTTTTTAGAAAGACAAGAGTTCCTGGGTGATACAAATAGTTAACAGGCTTGATTCCTAGCTGAAATGTTGGAGGTTCAAGTCCACTTAGAGGCTCCTTGGCAGAAAGGCTGGCAATCTCCTTGCAAAAAATCAGCCATTGAAAATCCTATGGAGCACAGTTCTACTCTAACACACATGGAGCCGCCATGACCTGGACTCTACGGCAGCTGTTTTTTTTTTTTTTTTTTTTTTTTTCTATGCACAGTGCAGACCCTGGCACTTACTGTTCACGCCACAAGAAAGGCTCCTTATCCTTCTGGAAGCCAGGCCCACCCCACTCCCATGAGAGTCAGTGGGCAGGAACTGGGTGTGCTCATTCTAGTGTTTATTCGCCTTTCATCCCAACACGCCTTCCTGGGAGCACGTGGTACCACCCCCCTTCTCTTGTGCCCCTCATAACACGAGAGAAGGGGGTACAAGAACCCAGGCAGGCTGTGTCCACCCCGTGTGGTCTCCGTCGGCCAGCCTGCAAGTGGCTGCCTTCCTGTGCAGCCTGTTTTTGTTTCTCGTTGATATCGTGTACACTGCGAAACCATTTTGCTCAAAGATCATGCTGCTATCCACCTCTCATTGGAAGCAGCTGGGCCCTTGGGGAGGAATCGCACAAAATAACCTCCCACAGGGCTGGTGCCCCCACCTCTTGGCTAACCTGCCTCTGGGTCATATTCCTCTTCCCTGCCCCCCAGCATCCACACATCTTAGCCCGTGGGCTGCCTTGCCTCTTGAATGTCGCTCAACTCTCCGCCTGTTGAGCTGACCTGCAGCTCTTGTCTGTCCTCACATCTCCCCGTGCCAGCTCGTTCCATTATGAGTGCTGGGAAAGGCTTCTCTGTCCTGGGCCACCGCCACCCACAACTGCCAGCTGGCTTGAGCCAAGGGTAGGGTTTCATGATGTTCCAGCTGCAGATGGAGGCAGCGAGAGGACACCGAGGAAGAGAGCGTGCCGGGCCGGGGGATGGAGCAGGCAGGAGAGACAGGAGAGGTTAGGGCACATGCTAAATCTATCGCCAGTCTCCAGGTGGAAGAAGCTGGCCAGGACCCAGCCTGGTGGCAGGTGGTATTCAAAGCTTCAGGAGTGGAGACAAGAACAAATTTTCCTGCGCTTCCATCTTCACGGCTTCTCCAGTTTCGATGGCAGGAGACAGCTGGGGCCTCTGATCTTGCCTCATAAATTAAACTCCACTGTAATCTACCCGCTAACCCAAATTTACCGACACATGCCCCACCTACGACCCCATGCCTGGTGGAGGATACAAGGATTTTACAACGTCTCCTTCTTTACTCAATTTCTCCCAGGTACCCAGGGAGATAAGTTTATAATCGTCCCCACTTCACCCCATCACCTGGAAGACTTCTCTCTGGAAACCAGGCTCCAAGAGGGGACAAAAGATGCCCAAGGCCCTGAACTGGGATGTGGCTGGGGCACACCCAGCCCCTGCACTCCAGGTGTTCGCTTCCTGCCACCTGCATACCCCCACACCCCGAGTCTGCAGTGGAAGCAGATGCCTTCTCTGCATCTCCCACCCCAGAAGTGAGGACAGGCAGGGTTTGGGAGGCGTCTATTACCTCCCTGTTTGCACAGGGCTGGTCCGTCCTCTGTGCTTCCCATGGCTGACCAGTCCTGTGATTATGGAAGAAATGTCTTCAAAAGTTCAGAGGACCCTGCCCCATTGATGGACTAAGGGATCCCCTGGTGTCTGCAGATCCGCCAACCCTGGGACTCTGAGGTTCTCAGATGCAGACATTTAGGGCTCCTACATCAAGCAAGGCACTTTGATGACTAAGGTGCACCTGACCCAAGCCGTGGTGTTTTCAATCACCTTATAAGCATGCACAAGCTGGACAATGAGAAAAGAAGGCAGAATAAGAATTGATGCCTTTGAATTATGGTCTTGGTGAAGAATATTGAATATACCATGAATTGCCAGAAGAACGAATAAATCTGTCTTGGAAGAAGTACAGCCAGAATGTCCTTTAGAAGTGAGGATGGCAAGACTTCGTCTCACATACTTTGGACATGTTATCAGGAGGGACCAGTCCCTGGAGAAGGACATCATGCTCAGTGAAGTATAAAAAAAAAAACCTGTTGCCTTCGAGTCGATTCCGACTTATAGCAAAAAGGAAGAAGACCCTCAATGAGACAGATTGACACAGTGGCTATTACAATGGGCTCAAACACAATGACTATTTTGAGGATGGTGCAGGACCGGGCAGTGTTTCATTCTGTTGCACATAGATCACCATGAACCAGAGCCAACTGGATGGCAATGAACAACAACAACATTAAGCAGGTGACCGCTGGCCTCATGGGGGTGAGGCGTGAGGTGTTGGTGAGGGCGCCTGCTGTCTGGATGGCTTGTCCATTGCCAGTCTGCACCCAAAGCAGGAAATCTGGACTACCCTCTGCTTGATCCTCTCAGTTTCCAGGAAGAAGTCCCCATTCCCTGCCAGAGGCCACATCTGCACCTCTGGGTTCTCGGGGAGCCCTGTTCCTGCTGTGACTGTCAGTGCACATATGGTGTAAGCAGGCTGGCCATGAGGGTGGGAGGCCAGACGGTGTTGTGGTGGAGGACTGGCATGAGGGTTTGAGGCTGAGAGGGCAGGAAGGAAAGCGGCCGGGGCCCTGTGGGTTTCACATACACAGCGAGGAGGCTTAGAGGTAGCACTGGGGTTGGAAAGGGGTTGCAGTTGGGGAAGGAGGTGTGAGGGCGAGGGTTCCAGGTGAATGAGGAAGGGTGCTGTCATGGACTGAACTGTGTCTCCCCAAAATATCTGTCAACTTGGCTGGGTCATGATTTCCAGTATTGCATGATTGTGTAATCTTATGTGATGTCCTTATGTGTTGTAAACTCTTTCACTATGATGAGGTTATATGTGATCTTCTTACGTGTTGTAAATTCTATCACTGTGATGAGGTCATACTGATGAGGTTTACAAGATTAGATAGTGTCTTAACCCAGTCTCTTTTGAGATATAAAGAGAGAAGTGAGCAGAGACACATGGGGACCTCATGACACCAAGAAAGCAGTGCCGGGAGCAGAGCGCTTCCTTTGGACCTGAGGTTCCTGTGCAGAGAAGCTCCCAGACCAAGGGAAGATTGATGACATGGACTTTCCTCCAGAGTTGACAGAGAAAGAGTTCCCCTGGAGCTGACGCCCTGAATTTGGACTTGTAGCCTACTGGACTATGAGAGAGTAAACTTTTCTTTGCTAAATCCGTCCAGTTGTGGTATTTCTGTTAGAGCAGCACTAGATGACTAAGACAGGTGCCTTCTGCCTTTGCTCAGATCCAGTGACTTAAAAAAACCACACGATTTGCTTCCCACCAGTGCTGCATGTCCACCTGCTCACATTTCTTTGGACACAGCCATTCTCTGGCAAGGCCCAGCTCCAGGGGAAGGAAAATGAAGTCTGTCCATGTGTCCAGAGGGATAGGGCTGTCGGCAACACTGGTACAGGGCTGTCTTTGTATCTTGGGGCCGCCGGATGAACATACCGAGAGGTGGAAGAAGGTGGGTGGCTTTCAAGAAGAGAAATTTTGTCTGGAGGCTGGAAGGTCAAATTCAGGGTGCTGGCAAGATCATGCTCTCTCAGTCAGCTCTAGGGGAATCTCCTTACTCGTCTCTCAGCTTCTGGTGGCCTGGCATTCCTTGGAGTTCCTTAACTTGTAGATGTTGTGTGTGTGTTTGTCTCTGCATCTGTCTCCCCTTTTATACCACATCACTCAAAAGAGGTTAGGGCCCACCCTGCTCCCTATGACCTCATGCTGACTTATCTGATAACATAGGGTCAAAGAAAGACCCTATTTCCAAACAAGGTCACATCCACGGGTACAAGGGTTAGGACTTCACCATATCTTTTAGGGGGGCATGATTCAATCCATAGTGGTGGGTTAATGTCAACCCCAGGGTTGACTAAAGTCCAAGCTCCTGGGCTCACACCTAGGATGATTTATCCCCTGCCTCCAGCCCATGTTCCAGCTGGCTTCTCCTCCTCTGCTCTGGGCATCCTGTACTCCTGTGCCGTGCACTCGACCGCTCCTATTTCCAGAACTCTGCTCAACCTGTTTAATCTCCCCACCTATTCCCACGTGGAGACTGCTTTTCCTCCACAGCCCAGCTCGGATCCCACCCCATCTCTGATCCACCTCCATTTCTGTCTCCCCTGAGTCCTTCTCCTTCCACCCTTCACTGTGGTGGCCTTTTCTTCCCTCCTGGTCTGTAAGTCAGGATCTTTGGGCTGCCGTATTTAACTCTGTATGTTTCTTGCACATTGTAGGTGCTCAAAAATGATCATCTATGTATTCTCACATGTATTCATATATGGAGTGATTGAGTGAGCAAGAGGAAGAAATTGGAGGATCGAAATACCCAGGAGACCCAGGCAGGGGTCTTGTTTCCATCACTGTCTGCCCAGGTGGTCCCAGACTTCAACAACTCTCTTCTAGACTCATTTCCCTCATTGGAAACATGAAGGTGGCATGACACAACCTTACATTTCTCTAGCTCCAAACAGCCTAGGGCTACACTTTAGCATCAAGATGCCCCCAAATCCACAACTCCCTGGGTGGCTAGTACTGTGGGATCAGTGGACGACCAGGGCATAGGCCGGCTAAACCCCAGTGATTCACCCAGCCAACCTCCCGCCCACTCCATCCTCTCTGTTTCTCTCTTTTTCCAAGGCTTTGCTAGAATTGCATAGCTCCGTCTTTTCCAAGGAAGGGCCGTTCTAGCTCTCTTACTCCAACTCTGCTGGAACATCTGAACGCTTGGGACGCTCACTTCTCCAAGAAATTCTGTCCGCCTTCTGACCTGTCTGAAGGGCTGCCAAGATCAGTTTCCTGCTGGTGAAATGTGGAATTTGGAGGACACTGTGTTGCCTAGACATGGATCTGATCCAAGCTCAGCAGGGCCAGGCTGAGCGGAGGGGAGGGTACATTCTTGTGTGGAGAACCCAGAGTAGGGAGGCCGGATCAGAGGGGGCAGAAGGGCGTTCTGGAGGGAGGAGGGCGTTGTAAACACCAAACCTCACAGAGACGATGTGCATTCAGTTTTGTTGTTTTCTGGAGCTAATTACTATTTCCATCCCTCCCCTTCCTCCCCTTCTTTCCTCCCTCCCACTTCTTTCTTATTGCTGAATAATATTCCATTATATGGATATGGAGCCCTGGTGGCGCAGCAGTTAAGCGCTGGACCGTTAACCAAAGGGTCAGCCATTTGAACCCACCAGCTGCCCTTCAGGAGGAAGTCCTGTCGATTTGCTTCTGTAAAGATTTACAGCCTTGGAAACCCTATGGGGCAGTTCTACTCGTCACGTGGGTCGCTATGAGTCGGAATTGATGCAACAGCAATGGGTATATGGATATAAAACATTTTATTTGTTCATTCATCATTTGATGGAGATTTGGGCTGGTCCCACTTTTTGGCTGTATGAATGATGCTGCTATAAATATTTTTGTGCAGGTTTACTGTGGACATATGTTTTCACTTCTCTTGGGTAGATACCTAGGAGTGGAATTGCTTGGGCTTGTGGTGACTCTTGGTTTAACCTTTTGAGGAACTACCAGACTGTTTCCAAAGCAACTGAACCATTTTATAACCCCACCAGCAGTAAATGAGCATCTCAGTTTCTCCATATCCTTATCAGGACTTGCTATTATCTACCTCTTTGATTATAGCCATTCTAGTGTGTGTGAACTCATGTCTCGTTGTGGTTTTCATTTGCATTTTCCAGATAACTAATGAGTTGAACATCTTTTCACATGCTTACTGATCATTTCTATATCTTCTTTGGAGAAATGCCTCTTCAGATCCTTTGCCAATTTTTAAATTGGATTGTCTTTTTGTGATTAAGTTCTAAGAGTTCTTTATATATTCTGGATTCAAGTCCCTTAGCAGATAAATTATTTGAGAATATTTTTTTCCATTCTGTGGGTTGTCATTTCACTCTCTTGATAGCATCCTTTGAAGCACTATTGTTGGCTACTTGCAAGTTTTTGAGAACCCAGACACTGCTCACTTCACTAGGATATAGAACTTGGATTTTGTGACTACACCAATTGAATGAGTTGTCCCAGGAGACTATGGTCCTAACCCTTCAAACCGAGAAAATCAATCTTGGGAGGCGTTTGGTTATGTCTGAGGGGTATTGGTAGTTGTGTCTTCAATGAATATATGTGTCTGCACATACAGATCTGTATTTACATATAGAAACTTCCATCTGTTCTCATATATGTATACACCTGTACTTACCTGTGTACCTATATACCTATACCCATCCATATGTGAACACATACTTGTATTTTTGGTCTTTGTTAGAGTTGTTGGCGTATTACCTATGTCAAATTCTTTAGTTGGAATCCTTTTTAAAAAAATCATTTGACCATAAATGTGAGAATTTATTTCTGAACTCTCAATTTTATCCCATTGATCTAGACATCTGTCTTTTTGCCAGTACCATGCTGTCTTGATTACTGTAGCTTTATAGTAGGTTTTGAAATGAGGAAATGTGAGTTGTCTAAAAGCTTTGTTCTTCTTTTTCAAGATTATTTTGGCTATTTTGGTTCCTTTGAATTTCCATATGAATTTTAGGATCAACTTGTCAATTTCTGCAAAATAGCTGAGATTTTGATAGAGATCTTGTTAAATCTGTAGATCAACCTGGTGAGTATTACTACTGTATCTGTCATGGTTCTACCAGAGAACAGAACCATAGGAGACATATATATTAAGAGATTTATTGTAAGGAATTAGCTTATGGCATTGCAGGGGCTAGCTAGGCCAGTCTGAGATCCACAGGGCAGGCTGTCAGAAAGCGTGGCTGGTACTCTTGGGCACGAGCTGAAGCATCTTCATAGGTGGAATTTCTTCTTCAGAGAGGCCTCTGCTCTGCTCCTAAGGCCTTTCAACTGATTGAATCAGACCCACCTGGATTCTCTAGAATAATATTTTTTACATAAAGTAAACTAATTGTAGACTCTAACCACATCTACAAAATACCTTAAACAGCAACACCTATAATAGTGTTTTATTAAATAACTGGAGACTATAGCCTAGCCAGAGTCCCTGGCTGATGCAAATGGGAGGCTTGACTACTAACAGAAAGTTTAGCAGTTCAAACCCACCCAGAGGCATCTTGTAAGAAAGGCCTGGCAATCTGCTTCTGAAAGATCACAGCCTTGAAAACACTATGGAGTGAAATTCTACTTTGATACACACGGGGTCACCATGAGTAGGAATCAACTCTATGGCAATCTTTTTTTTAATTGTACTTCAGGTGAAGGCTTACAGAACAAATAGTTTCTCATGAAACAGTAGTACACGTATTGTTTTATGACATTGGTTAACAACCCCACGACATGTCAACCCTCTCCCTTCTCAACTTTTTTTTTTTTTTTGGTGAAAATATACATAGCCAAAGATACACCATTTCAAAAATTTCTGCATGCACAGTTCAGTGACATCGACTACGCTCTTCCAGTTGTGTTGCTATTCTCACTTTAGATGAAGGTTTACAGAACAAAATAGTTTCTCATTAAACAGTTAGAACACATGTTGCCCTATGACAATGGTTAATAACCTCACTACATGTCAGCACTGTCCTTACTCAGCCTTGGGTTCCCTATCACCAGCTTTCCTGTCCCCTTCTGCCTTCTAGTCCTTGTCCCTGGACTGCTGTGCCTCATTAGTCCCATTTTGTTCTATGGGGCTGTTCAATCTCTGGCTGAATGGTGAACCTCAGAAGTGGCTTCACCACTGAGCTAAACAGGTGTCGGGGGGTGCAATTTTTTTTAATAGCCTAGCCAAGTTGATACGTAAAACTGACCATCATAGCTGTCTTAACAATATTCAGTCTTCCAAACTATGAACGTGGAGTGTTTCCATTTATTTAAGTCTTCTTTGATTTCTTTCAATAACGTTTTAAAGTTTTCGGAGTGTAACTTTTGCAAGTCTTTTGATTAATTTATTTCTAAGTATTTACTCCTTTTAGTGCTATTGTAAATGAATTTGTTTTGTTAATTTTATTTTCAAACTGTTCATTGCTGCTGTATAGAAATAAAATTAGTTTTTGTATATTGATCTTGATACTGCAAACTTACTGAACTTGTTTATTAGTTCTAATACTTTTTTAGGGGGTTTTTAGGATTTTTTATATGTAATATTATTCTTGAGTTAGTGTAATATGCTAGTAATTTTTGAGGACCCTATGAACATGACCTAAATCATTATGCTTTTTTTGCTAAAGGTTACAGCCCATTTTTACCAAAAATAAAATAACATAAATTGCTCTTTACTAATAGCTTCATTTTATATTCAAAGAAAGCTCACAGTATTGTAGAATATAAAGATATCTAAACATCTAGGCACATAACAAATACATTATTGACTCGGTTATCAACTTTTATTCTTTTTTTTCCCCCCTTTTCTTATTTTAGGAAAAACTTCTGCTCACTTGAACACCAGTTCCCGTAGAATCCATTCTGACTGATGGAAAGCGTCTTAGGCTGGGTTTTCTAGAGAAGCAAAAGCAGTGAAGTGTATAGATACATACAGAGAGAGAGAGAGAGAGAGATTTACCTCAAGGAAATGGCTCACACGGATGTAGAGGCTGAAAAAGTCCCAACTCCATGGGTCAGGCATCAGGCTGGAGACTTCTCTTGACTCATATAGCTGCAGGGGCTGATGAACCCAAGATCAGCAGGTCAGATGGCAGGCCGCTGGCTCACAGGCTGCAGAGGCCTGGCTCAAGTCCCAAGAACTGGAGGTCAGATGATGATGAGCTGGATACAGGATCCAAAGCAGAGCAAAAGTCAGTGAGCTTTGCCAGAATGTCCATATATATTGGATGCAGGCCATACCCCCAAGAAAACTCCCCTTACAACTGATTGGCTGATCACATTACAGCATATCATGGAGACAATTACATTATTTCACAAAATGGAGGATAACTACATCATTACATAACTACTAAATTACATCATTACCTAACTGCCAACTATATCATTGCATAACTGCCAAACCCTGAGAATCATGGCCCAGCGAAGTGACACACAATGTTAACCATCACGGTGACCCCATGTGTGTCAAACTAGGACTGTGTACCACAGGGTTTTCAATAACTGATTTTTCAGAAGCAGATCACCAGGGCTTTCTTCTGAGGCACCTCTGGGTGGACTCACCCAGTCAACCTTTCAGTTAGCAGCCTGGCACACTGTTTGCAGCCTCCAGGGCTCCTCTTCTCACTTACCAAGTTGTAATTAGTGAGGCACTTCAGATGTTGCCTGCACACAGCCAGCTTGTCTTTGCATCTGTACACTCCACTGGTGGTCTGAGTCCCGCTGGGGACTGCTTCTTCTCATCTCAAGAAAGGAGCCCAGAACACAGCACCATGCTTTCAGGCCTTGAATCTGGGCTTTGGATTCAGTGACTTTCCTTGACATCTACGTCTGGTGTGGGTGAGGCTGCGTTCCCTGTCCCCACACCAGCAACAGTCCATGGAAGTGATTCTGCTTCCCTGGGTGATTCTGCTCTGGTAAGGAGCAGTCCTCCTTCACCTGTGTCCCCACTGCACCTCCTCTGTGGGAACCTCTTCCTCGCCTCCAGCTCCTCAGGCTCAGGCTTGGGTCCCCTTCTCCACCCCACAGCCTTCCTTGGCATTCTCAGCTGCAGCCACTGCTGCAGGTAATGCCCAGGTGCTACTGCTCACCTGGTTCCGTCTCCAGTTCAGGTCCGTCCTCCGAGCTCCAGATCAGCACCACCAGAGGCCCATACGGACACTCTTCTCCAATGTCTGAAAGATCCCTCAAACTCCCTTTGCCCAAACCCTCCTCCTGACCCTCCCTCATCCAGGCTGCCACACAAACCAGGAACCTTTGGCGCCTTCCTCCTCCCCCACTTTCTAGGTGCATTCCTTCCTCACCAGCCACCATTTTCCTCCTAAAAGTCTCATGATCCTGCCCCTTTGGCTCCCCAACCCCATCTCTCTCCACCACCATGTCCCAGGCCACCACCTCCTGCTGCCCTTTGGCCTCCTCTCATCCACTCTCCACATTGTGGAGTGGTCTTTCCAGCCCCCCCAGGACCACTTCACACCTTCCCCTACATGCAATGCCAAGAGGTGGCTCCCGCTCCTGAATGAAGACAGAGATCCTCCACGTGGCCTGCTCCCTCCCTGGGTCCCATCCCACACTCTCCCCCGTCTGCCCTCTAGCCCCCCGTCATCTGCTCTCTTCTCCTGGGAAAGCACGTGTCCTCCATCCATGAGGCCTTTGACCACCACCCTCAGTCCCACCCACCTTCTCTGCAGTGGCTCCTGCTCAGCCCTGCATCAACAGAGACACCCTTCCTTTGCGACACCTTCTCCTGAAGACCACTCCTGTGAGGGCCTCCTCTTTGTGGCCTCTCCCTTGAGGCCTCATTACAGATCCAACGTGACTGATGCATCAGATGGCACCCTGGTATAGATCAGATCCTGGAGTGAGATGCGAGACCTCCAGCTACAGCGCGTCAAAGGCTCCACCACTCTCCGTACCCGCGAACAAGTTGTGAAGTTGACGCTGACTCATGGTGACCCCATGGGTGTCAGAGTAGAACTGTGCTCCACAGAGTTTTCAGTGGCTGATTTTTGGGAAGTAGATCACCAGGCTTTTCTTCCAAAGTGCCTCTGAGTAGAACTGAACATCTAACCTTTCGGCTAGCAGCAGAGCACGTTAACTATTTGTACCACATAGGGACTACAGAAAAACAGTAAAAAAATGACTCATACGTTTGACTGCATGATAGTCAAAATTCTTGCGCTCTGCAGCACAACAGGCACCAACCAAGCCAAACACATTGCCTTCTAGTCAATTCCGACTCACAGCGACCCTAGAGGACACAGTAGAACTGCCCCACAGGGTTTCCAAGGAGCGGCTGGTGGATTCCAGCTGCCGACCTTTTGGCTAGCAGCTGAGCTCTTAATCACTGCGCCACCAGGGCTCTGCAACAGGCACAAAGAAAAGCAAAAAATCAACTGAGCAGAGGCTTCCACTGGATATTCCTCTGAGAGAAGGTCTGTCGGTATGATGGTTGCTGAGATGGCCTCACTTATGCCTGGGATGCCCAGTGTGGGGCCAGCTGGGGACAGGCCTTTGTCCAGAACAGGGGATTCTGTGCAGCCACTCAACGGCTCTTTGCTCCCTCTGCCTGGAGGCTCTGCCCCAGGAACATGCCCAGCTCACTGGTCACCTGCTCCAGGCATTTCTTCCTGGTCACCTGGCTGAGCTTCCTTCCACCCTCTCCAACTGTGCAGTCCACATGGTGCTCTGGCGTCCCTGCCTCCCCTCGCTGCTTCTATGGTGGCAGCACGCACTATGAGCTGACAAGATCATTTTTCTCCTTTATTTGTTTGCTGCCTGCCTCTCCCGCTAGAACAGAACAGCCGCGGGCAGCGTATTTTGCCTGTTGTGTTCACAGCTGCGTCCTTGGCCAGTGAGGGAGCCCGGCACCCAGGACGCACTCAGGGGGCATTTGTGGAGGGTACAACTCGAACCACCAGCTCATCTGTGGGCAGGCCCAGGCAGTCAAGACGCCATCGGAAGCCCCACAGGGGCTTCCTCGTGAAGGGGCCCTTCTCCTGGCCTTGCTTACGTCGTCTGTCTGTGAGCCTCCTGTGAGGGTCAAGGGAGCATATAGTCAGGTCCAACCTAGTGATCCTCTGACTGAGATTTTTCATCTGGTCTTGAGCCTAGGGGGCAGAACCAGGGAGCCCAAGAACAGCCAGATGTCCCTGAAAAGGTCCTCAGGGGAAGCCCACCACCTGACCCTGGGACCAGCCCTGGCTGGGCTGCCTTTGGAGGGTTTAGTGGTCCATACCAGCAAGAATCCCTGCGGGAGAGGATGCCTTTGCCCAGATCATGAGCCCCATCCCTGCTCTGCTGCTAGGCTGAGGGCTTTCTGCGCCCATACCCCTCCCTCCAGAAGCGGGGAGTCAGCCCCAGCTGGAACCCAGGCGGAGTCAGCTGCTGCTCTGCTGCTCGGAGATGCAGGGGGGGGGCGCACGCGCATTAGCGTGCGTGCGTGTGGCTGATTGAGAAATGTCTGGAACAGCTGGGGTCAAGCTCGCATGTCTCCTGATAGCAAGACAAGAATCAACGCGAAAGCTGAGAGGGAGTGCCTGCAGCTCAAAGGCTCACTGGGCACTTGTGAAAATTCTTGACTCCATCTGAACCCGTCACGTTGATAATGACATGGGAAACTGAGCTGGGGTGTCCTGCGGGACCCTCAGTGCTCCTTGCCCTGCTCACCACCCAGTCCTACAACACTGGGATTTATGAACAGAGTTTTGTTGAGAAGCAAATACCCTGGTCTCAGATATAAAGGAGCAAACGGTAATGCGCTCAGCTGCTAAAGGTTGGACGTTCAAGTCTATCCGTAATTGTGCCTCAGAAGAAAGGCCCGGCAATCTACTTCTGAAAAATCAGCCATTGAAAACCCTGTGGAGCAGTTCTACTCTGGCACACGTTGGGGTGCCATGAGTCAGACAGGTATAAAACCATCTGTAGTGGGCACCTATTGCGGGAAGGGAGGTTCTGAAAAGATTGGAACAATCTGGAAGGAACCCCAGAGTCCTGGGTAACTCATTTCTTTCTGGCTTCACCATTTCATAAGCAAGGTGTTGCCATTTGCCAGGTCGGTGCTTATTATTGATTCTGTTTATAAGTGTCACGTTCAATCCACGGTCCAGGGTGTGGAAGGCTCTGAGCCTGGCCGGTGGCCACCCTCAGTGAGGCTAAGCCTCGCCAGATGAGGGCAGGCACTGCTTCCATTTCTCCCAAATGCATCCAGATCAGATTTCACAGTCCCCTTTTTGCTTGTTAATTTTGTTTCTGCTTTGTGGGTCCTATTTTACTTTCAGATGAATTTAATAATTGTTTTACAAGGAGACTTAGGAAACATTAATGAAGCAGCTTTATCTCGCCCCTGGCCATCCCCAGGCTGCGTCAGAGTCATTCTCTCTGAAGCCATGGGTGTGTTTTGAATCAAAATTGCCTGCTTGGGCTGCCAAGAAGTGGATTCACACTTGATTTTATGGATGCTGCAGGAGTGGGCTGTTTTCTCCCGGCAAGACAGGGGTCCAGCGGTTCACGAACAGACCAAACTGTTTATGTGAAAACATGGACTTGACATCATCGGACCCAGGATGACAATGTCTGTGACTTTTCTGTACTCGACAGAAGGTGTACGCACGGCCCATGTTCTCGGATCCAGCGCTGGGCGTTCCATGGACACTTCAGACAACGCCCCCCCCAAGTTCTCTCTGTGCCAAACCAGGGGGTGTTTGCTACTCTTGGTGTCTAGTGGAGAGGCGGGGCTGGAGAGGCAGACTGCATGGGTTCCATAACTGACCCCCACTAGTCCCGGGCACCCCCGGGGAAGGAGATGAGCCTGATGGAAGCTGTTTCTCCATCTGTGACCTGAGCTCTCCCAGGGCAGTGATCATCCCAGGGCAGAGGTCCCACGGCCCAGCGATCACAGCCCTCAGTGAGTACTAGCCAACAGTAATAGTGGTGATAATAATCACAGTGCCCTGAGGTCACAGCGCTCAGTGAGTACTAGCCAACAGTAATAGTAGTGATGATAATCCCAATGCCCAGATACCACAGCGCTCAGTGAGTACTAGCCAACAGTAATAGTAGTGATGATAATCCCAATGCCCTGAGATCACAGCGCTCAGTGAGTACTAGCCGACAGTAATAGTAGTGATGACAATCACAATGCCCTGAGATCACAGCGCTCAGTGAGTACTAGCCGACAGTAATAGTAGTGATGACAATCACAATGCCCTGAGATCACAGCGCTCAGTGAGTACTAGCCGACAGTAATAGTAGTGATGACAATCCCAATGCCCTGAGATCACAGCGCTCAGTGAGTACTAGCCAACAGTAATAGTAGTGATGATAATCCCAATGCCCAGATACCACAGCGCTCAGTGAGTACTAGCCGACAGTAATAGTAGTGATGATAATCCCAATGCCCTGAGATCACAGCGCTCAGTGAGTACCAGCGGATAGTAATAGTAGTGATGATAATCACAATGCCCTGAGATCACAGCGCTCAGTGAGTACCAGCAGATAGTAATAGTAGTGATGATAATCACAATGCCCAGATACCACAGCGCTCAGTGTGTACCAGCAGATAGTAATAGTAGTGATGATAATCCCAATGCCCTGAGATCACAGCGCTCAGTGAGTACTAGCCAACAGTAATAGTAGTGATGATAATCCCAATGCCCAGATACCACAGAGCTCAGTGAGTACTAGCCGACAGTAATAGTAGTGATGATAATCCCAATGCCCAGATACCACAGAGCTCAGTGAGTACTAGCCGACAGTAATAGTAGTGATGACAATCTCAATGCCCTGAGATCACAGCGCTCAGTGAGTACTAGCCAACAGTAATAGTAGTGATGATAATCACAATGCCTTGAGATCACAGCGCTCAGTGAGTACCAGTGGATAGTAATAGTAGTGATGATAATCACAATGCCCAGATACCACAGTGCTCAGTGTGTACCAGCAGATAGTAATAGTAGTGATAATAATCCCAATGCCCTGAGATCACAGTGCTCAGTGAGTACCAGCAGATAGTAAGAGCAGTGATCATAATCACATAGCACTTGATGCTTAGACACACCTCCATGCTCCCAAACAACTGTTTCCTGTATAACCCCTCAGATGAGGAGGCGAAGGGTGTGCTGGCAATGGGGGGTGACTTGCCCTGGGCTTCGGGTGAGTGAGCATCAAGAGTAGGGTCAGGGCCAGGGTCAGGGCCAGGGTCAGCGCTGGAGTCAAAAGTAGGATCAGCGCTGGGGTCAGTGCTGGGGTCAGGGCCGGGTCAGCACCAGGGTCAGCGCCAAGTTCAGCACCAGGGTTAGGGCTGGGGTCAGCACTGGGGTCAGTGCTGGGGTCAGGGCCAGGTCAGCACCAGGATCAGCACCCAGGTCAGCACCAGGGTTAGGGCTGGCTTCAGCACTGGGGTCGTGGCCGGGTCAGGGTGAGGGTTAGTGCTGGGGTCGGTGCTGGTCTGCTGCCAGCCAGGCCTGGCTCACCAGCAGCCACAACGAGACTGCTGGCTGGTTCTACAAGTCCGCCTGGATGTCCCTGTTACCGACTGAATTCTGTCCCCCCAAAACATGCGTTCGAATCCTAACCTCTGTACCTGTGGATGTGATCCTGTTCAGAAAGAGGGTTTTCTTAGTTATGTTAACTTGATCATACCCGGTAGGATGGGTTCTAAAACTAATCGCTTCTGGGCTGTAAAGAGAGCAGGACAGACAGGCATGCACGCAGGGGAGGACAGCACCGCGAGACAACGGAAGCAGATGCCACTACAAGCCCAGGAAGCCCGGGGTCACCACGGCTTCTGGCAGCTGGAATAGATGAAGAAAAACCTGTGCCTCGAGCACCCCCTGTGCAGACTTCCAGCCTCCTGAGCTGAGAGAAAATGTTTGTTCGTTAAAGCCACCCACTTGTGGTATTACTGTTACAGCAGCACTAGAAAACGAAGGCCCCCAAGACTCCGGCCTGAAATGGGCACACGGGTGGGCCGTCTGCAGTGTGGGGCCCCCAGGGTGTCCAGGAGCTGAGACACTGAGCTGTGGCCCCCAGGATGTCCAGGGGCTGAGAGACTGGGCTGTGGCCCCCAGGATGTCCAGGAGCTGAGACACTGAGCTGTGACCCCCAGGATGTCCAGGAGCTGAGACACTGAGCTGTGGCCCCCAGGGTGTCCAGGGGCTGAGAGACTGGACATGTGGCCCCCAGGATGTCTAGGGGCTGAGAAACTGGGTGTGTGGCCCCCAGGAAGTCCAACAGCTGAGAGACTGGACGTGTGGCCCCCAGGATGTCCAGGGCCTGAGACACTGGACTTGTGGCCCCCAGGATGTCCAGGGGCTGAGAGACTGGGCCTGTGGCCTCCAGGATGTCCAAGGGTATCACAGACACGGTACATGGGGGCCCAGAAAGGGGGCTGCTCCCCAAGGAATGCTTTGTTTTCCACATAAATTAACAACGGGTGTGTGGGCGGACGGTTGGGGAGGTGTGGTGACCTGTAAAGATTGGTTACCCCATCAGCAAACAGGGGAGCTGGGGCAGAAAATAGACCTCGCTAATGCTAAAGCACAGTGCCAGGCTTGTAAGATTCTCTCGACGTGAAGTCATACCACCAATTCCATGACAAATTTTCAGAAACAAAAAAACTACCGAAACAGAAACATTACAACATGAACTATACACACTAGTTTTAAGACAAATCCAAACATTAGAACTGGGAGAATATATATGCAGCATAGAGACGACACTGCGAACTCATCCCTCCTGGTCCTGATTCCAGGGCCAGGGGCACTGGGAGAAGCCCGCTTCCCAGCCCAGGCAGAGTTGGAGTCCTTGGGCCTGCTTCGGGGGAACGAGGCGAGGGCTGGAGGAAGGGGCCCTGGGCTTGGAGTGGGAAAGCTGGCTGTTGGTGGTCTCAGACGTAAAGCCACTGGGTGGTCCACACGTTCAGGGAGGAGGTTCCCATCACTTTGGGGGCCTTAAGACATGGGCTCTGAAAATAGGGGGAAAATCTGGAAGTAACCCCAAAGACCCAGCTCACTGATTTCCTTTAAAGCATCGCTGTTTCATAAGCAAGAAGTTGACCTAAATAATAGGCTATAAATAATAAATATTAAAACAAACAGACAAAAAACACTGTCTCCAGTCAATTCCGACTCATAGTGACCCTGCAGGACAGAGTAGAACTGCCCCATAGGGTTTCCAGGGCTGCGATCTCTATGAAGCAGACTGCCACATCTATCTCCTGTGAAGCAGCTGGTGGGTTCACCAACCTTTCAGGTAGCAGCCGAGTGCTTTGACCACTGTGCAACCAGGGCTCCTAAATGATAAATATAAAATATTTAAATAAACAATGAAAAAGGACATTGTGAAGCAATGGCCTTGGTACTACTGAACTCTTGTTATAATTATGTTGCATTGTTGTTGGGTGCTGGTTAGTCGATTTTGACTCACAGCGACCTCATGTGACAGAGCAGAACTGCTCCTTAGACCTAGGCTGTGGTCTTTGCAGGAGGAGACCGCCGGGTCTTTCTTCTGCTGAGCCGCTGGGTGGGTTTGAACCACCGCTGCACTGCCAGGGCTTCTTATAGAAGGCTCCGTGTTTTTATACACAAGGATCAAGTCTATCAGAGTACCGTTCTTAGGGTACCAGCAACAAGGCAGGTGGTTAAAATTGCATTCACTGTTGAGCCATAACTGGGAAGCGATCGTGCCCCATAAACCTTCCTCCTCCTGTCTGTAAAACAAGAAGGATGCACTCGGGCGTGGGGTGAGCTGAGGACAGGGTGGGGCAATGGGCAAGGAGCTTGAGCCATTGTTCCTTCGGGGTATGCTCATTGAACCTGCATCAGGAAAAACAAGCAAAGCAAACACAGCAAAGATACCCCTCGACTCGGCACTCAGGCTGGCGTGCTGGAATCTCTCATCCTGGAGGGCTTGGCGAGCTTGGCGGGCACAGGTCCGTGAAGTCAGAAAAACTGCAGAGGAGTCGCCGGCAGCCATGGACCGTCAAGGTCCAGCTTCCACGGCCGCCACGGGCAGTTATGATGGATGCATGTCAGCCCTGCTTCATCTTCTCCTTGCTCCACTGGAAGCACTTTAAAGTAATTCCAGGTTGGCTTCCAGCTGAGAGACAGAGCTAATGCAACACCAGGCTCGCCGTGCCAGTGCACTTCAAAGGGAAAACAACCAGCCTGTCCAGGTTTTCCATTCCGACTGGAGCCTTGCCCATGGCCCCTCCCTATCCAAAACTTTGAGGGAGCTGGACCCTGGAAGAACAGCACCATAACCCTTCTGTGCAAGGTGGTCCCGGGCTGTGAGAGGAGGGGGCTTTCACGGGAGGCCAGGGAAGCTCGGGCGCGTCCCAGTGCAGGAGCGAGGCCTCGGAGTGTGGCCCAGTCTGGGAGGGACTTGTTATTACCGAATGGATACAGAGGGAGAGGCAGCAAGCTGCGGGGGCCAGTGCCTGGTGTCGGGAGCGGGTTTCCATCTGCTGAAGGGAATAGACGCTAATGACTTGGCTGACCTTTGCTTGTTGATTTAAAATCTCCTCTGCCCAGGTGGAGATGCTGTCATCCCTGAGGCTTTTTCCCTGCACGCAGAGAGGAGGCAGAAGGACAAGGGAAGCGTCCAGACTCCTTGCGGGAGGAGGTTTCTCCCCGGGAGCAGCAAGCCGCCCCCATGGAGGGTCTTGTCACCATCACCAGTGCAGAGACCCAGCGCAGAGCCTCTCAGTTCTGAACCTCCAGTACCCCCGTGCCTGTGACCACAGAGAGGGCAGGTGAAGGGGCTGTAGCAGTGTGCTGCCCAGATTGGCCCCCAGCAGCTGGAAGGCTGGCCGGTTTTCACCAGGAATTGCCCTTGGCCAAGTGAAGCTGCCTTGTCCTGGGGGCAGCCCATGGCCAATGCCTGCTTCCTGTGGAGGTGCAAAGACTCCCCAAGCGACCCCCACCTCAGTTTGGGACAGCCTGAAGAGTAACTCCATCAGGAGCTCCTTGGAGGATGGGCCGAGGCCTCTGCTGCAGCTCCGCTTTGCCCTCTGCGCAGCCTTGGCCCCTCACTTCATTACGGTGCTGTTCCCGACTGTGATTCCCAGTAAAGCCCCTGCACACAGACCTTCACTTCTGAGTCTGACCTAGGACAGGGACCCATCCCACCAACCTGCCTTTGCTGACTTTCTAATTCAGCTACAGAGAACAGGATACTATTCTGAAGATCCTCTTGAGTTGTAAGTTACTATGTTGCAAGTTAAAGTATCACTGTCTAATTGGCATTCCATAGAGGCCCTTAGCTCTGAGGAGGACCTGAGCAGGGGCTTAGTTCAAATCGCTGGTGGTACAGATGGGGATACTGAGGCCCAGGGAGAGTGCGTGGCTCCTGCGAGGCCAGATTCCCGCACCGGCTCTGGCACAGGCTGGCTTTCACTGGGAGTCGAGGCACACGGGGGCTGTCCTGTGGGATGGAAGACACCTAGTACATAGGCCCTGGAGTGCCTGTTGGGAGGGCGGCCCCAGGCCAGGCACCATGGCTGGCCCGAAGGAAGCCCTGGGACCTGAGCTGCCGTGGTTCCATCAGCCCCTGCATGTCGCTCTGGTAGAGCGTGAGGAGGACGAATCTCAGTGATTCAGTTAATCAATAGAGTGATCAGGGATGTGATTTTCGGCCTCTGCCCGCTGCAGGAAGCCGCAATCTGCTGTCACCCAGACATCGGTCTTTACTGCCGAGTGCAGAGACGTGCTCACGGTTTTCATCTCCAGTGAAACAACGCTCATTCCCATCCACAGCCTGCCACACGGCCAGCTGGGGAGCGGCGTGCCTGGGTGGCCTTAAGGAGGGGCACTGTCAGGTGGGGCTGGTCTCGCAGGAGGAGGGCGCTGGGCAAGGCTACCCTGCCTGAGAGGGGTTGTGAGGGAGCAAGGCCTGGGGGCCAGGTGTGACTACGTGAGGGGTGTGGGGGGGCCTGTGAAGGAGCGAAGCCTGGGGGCCAGGTGTGACTACGTGAGGGGTGTGGGGGGAGCTGTGTGGGAGTGAAGCCTGGGGGCCAGGTGTGACTACGTGAGGCGTGTGGGGGGGCCTGTGAGGGAGCGGAGCCTGGGGGCCAGGTGTGACTACGTGAGGGGTGGGGGGGGGCCTGTGAGGGAGCGAAGCCTGGGGGCCAGGTGTGACTACGTGAGGGGTGTGGGGGGAGCTGTGTGGGAGCGGAGCCTGGGGGCCAGGTGTGACTACGTGAGGGGTGTGGGGGGGCCTGTGAAGGAGCGAAGCCTGGGGGCCAGGTGTGACTACGTGAGGGGTGTGGGGGGAGCTGTGTGGGAGCGAAGCCTGGGGGCCAGGTGTGACTACGTGAGGGGTGTGGGGGGGCCTGTGAGGGAGCGGAGCCTGGGGGCCAGGTGTGACCATGTGAGAGGTGTGGGGGGGGAGGGCTGTGTGGGAGCCAGGACTGGGGGCCAGATATGACCCCTAGGTGAGGGCCTTCAACGGCCCAGCCTTGGGCAAGGTCCAAGCACCACTCTGCCCCCAGGCCACAGGCTCCAGAGACTCCGTCCTGACTGCTCCCTCCTTTTATTTCACGAGGTTGTAGACCCTCCATGTCAGGGCCCTCGGGGAGCCAGTGGGGCGTGCCCATGTAACGCAGGAATCCCCTCGGCTCCAGGCGGACGCATCCAGCGCTCTGGAAGCCCCTGCAGTCTGAAGTGTCACCCAGGCTGGGAAGAGTCTTCAGAAACAGGGCCTGTCTCTGGGGCTGTCCTCCTGCCCTTAGGTCTGCTCCTGCACCAGTGCACACAGGTATACACACAGGTACAGGCAGGCACATGTGCACACACACAGGCTGCACACCTCAGCACACACATGTGTGTACAGACATATGCACACATACATGCAACACATGGATACACACAGGTACACACATAAAAACACATACACACAAGACCAAACCATAGCACAGCACACACAGACACATGTACACATATAGACCACACCACAGCACACACACACACACACATATAGACCACACCACAGCACACACACACATATAGACCACACCACAGCACACACACACACACATATAGACACAGAGTCACAGCGCACACGCAGACACACACGTGTAGACACAGTCACAGCACACACATGCAAACGCACACATGCACGCACACAATCGCGTGCACACACAGGCCCTGAGGTGCGCTGTCCTCACGTCCTGACACTGTAGGTTCTCTGGCAGCCCTTTGCATGTCTCACCAGGACTTACAGGGTTGAGAGGCCAAGTATCACGGCTGTCAGCACAGAGCAGATGCGTCTCCTGCCCCCCACCATGTCCCCACGCCAAGTGGGGAGCTGGCCTGGCTGAGCTCTAGGCTCCCTCCTGAGTCTTTGATTCAATGTTTCTCAAGAAAGAAAACCAGCAAGGGGGCCTTACTGGACCGTGACCTCATGGGCTGCAGACCAAAGGGGCGATGAGAAGGTCCCAGGGCCTGGGGCACACTTACACACACACTCACGTTTATGCATCCTCACACGCATTCACACTCACACACAGACGCACACATGCACACACTCACAGATACACTCACACAGCTTCTGAGAAAAATGGCCATCTTCAGGAACAGTGCAGACTAAATCCATGTTTAGGAGAAATTTCCTAAAGAAAACATAGTCGACAAAGCTGCAATTCTACCGCAAGGAAGACAGCATTTACCTCGTTAGGCAGAGCAATTACCTTCTTGCTGACTCGACCTTTTCTGTCACAGAAGACACTATTTGCTTTCCCTCTACACAAGCAAAAGGCCCATTAAATTCATTTTCCTAAAACAAAGAACCATATGTCCTCAAAAGGTGAATTTAAGCCACCACCTCCAGAAAGTCAGAAAAACTGCTTGAGGCATCGACAGTTCTACCTGTCGAGTTTCAAAAATGATCAGGGCCTGACCTCCATCTGTAAGCCCTGTTTTGGGGCCTTGGCTCCCTCCCCTCAACAGGGAACCTTGGGAGTGAGGACTTTGTCTTGTTCATCTTTGTCTCCACAACTCCCAAGTCCAGAGCCTGCCTCGTGGAAAAGGCTTATCCATATTCGTGGGAAGAATGGATTTATGATAATTTCACAACTATTTCAGCTAAAACCTCAGGGACTATGAGTCAAGGAAACTAAGGGACAAAGGATAAAATGATTTCCAAATAATACTGTCAGAAGAGATTATCAAGATAGTATCTATTCTCAAAAATGACTATCTTATTAAAAATGTACACCTCGCTGTATTAAAACTCATCAAACACTACTTAAAATTTGTTCATTTCACTGTACAGTCGTCCCTCACTATCTGCAAGGGATTGGTTCCGGGACCCCCAAGGATAAAAACATCTAAGGATGCTGAAGTCCCTTATATAAAATGGTACAATATTTGCATCATCTCTAGATGGCTTATAATACCGAATACAATGTAAATACTGCGTAAAGATCTGTTTCATCACAATTGAAGACTTGCTCTGGAAGGTAGCCTTTCTCTTCTGGGGTTCTTGAGCTCTTCTGGGAAGGTGGGTGCTGCCTGGGCCTCAGCGGATGCTCGTCCGCCTGTGATCTTGAAGTTCCGGAGGCTGAAGTGCCGTCCATAGCTGGCCAGCCACCCCTGACCAGCCTGACACTCCTTCCTCTCCACTCACCACTCACACTGAGCCTGGGAGGGATGGCTCTGATCACCTCACTGCTTTTTAGGAGACTTTTTTTCACAGAAACAAAGGATGCACACAACACAAGGAGCGAACGAACGAGACATGAGGCCAACGATGTTCAAACAAGGAGTGCTGGAGAGAGACTGAGATCTGTGAAATGGTGGCGGCTACAGCAGGGGATGCTCCACATCACGCCATTCACAGGGACTCAGCGTAGTGCTCGGCTTTTTGACCCGCAGCTGGTTAAATCCACAGATGCGGAACCCACGGATACAGAGGGCCAACTGTATGTAGAATTGTGTGTGTGTATAAAACTTTTCTTGGATTTTTAAAAATTTATTTATTTTATTGTACTTCAGGTGAAGGCTTACAGAACAAATAGTTTCTCATGAAACAGAAGTACCTGTGTTGTTTTATGACATTGGTTAACAACCCCACAACATATCAATCCTCTAACTTCTGGACCTTTTTTTTTTTTTTGGTGAAAATACACACAGCCAAAGATACACCATTTCAAAAATTTCTACATGCACAGTTCAATGATATTGACTACACTCTTCGAATTGTGCAGTTATTCTCACTTAAGATGAAGGCTTACAGAACAAAATAGTTCCTCATTTAACAGTTACTACAAATGTTGCCCTATGACACTGGTTAACAATCTCATAACACATCAACAATATCCTTACTCAACCTTGGGTTCCCTATCACCAGCTTCCTTGTCCCCTTCTGCCTTCTGGCCCTTGTCACTGGACTCCTGTACCTCGTTAGTCTCACTTGGTTTTACGGGGCTGTCCACTCCCAGGCTGAACAGTGAACCTCGGAGGTAACTTCACCACTGAGCTAGAAGGGTGTCTGGGGGCCATACTCTCGGGCTTTCTCCAGTCTCCTTTAGGCCAGTAAATCTGGTCTTTTTTTTGTGGGTTAGAATTACGCTCTACATCCTTCTCCAGCTCTGTCCAGAACCCTCTGTTGTGATCCTGGTCAGAGCAGTCAGTGGTGGTAGCCGGGCACCATCTAGCTGTACTGGACTCAGTCCGGTGGAGGCCTTGGTAGCTGTGGACAATTAGTCCTTCTGACTAATCTTTTCCTTGTATCCTGTTCTCTTCATTCTCCCTTGTTCCCAAAGGGATGAGACCAGTGGAGTATCTTAGATGGCCGCTCACAAGCTTTTAAGACCCCAGACACTACTCACCAAGGTAGAATGTAGAGCATTCTCTTTATAGGCTGTGTCATGCCAATTGAGCTAGATGTTCCCCGAGACCATGGTCCCCAGAGCCCTCCACTGAGCCATTCAGTCCCTCAGGGAGTTTGGATGTGTCCATGGGGCTTCCATGGCCTTTCCTTGTACAAGTTGTGCTAGTTTCCCCTGTATTGTGTACTGTCTCACCCTTCACCCAAGATACCACTTATCTATTGTCTATTTAATATTCCCCTCCACTCCTCCCATCCCTGGTAACCAACAAAGATTGTTACATTTTGTGTGTGAACTTTTTCATGGGTTTTTACAATAGAGGTCTCATACAATATTTGTCCTTTTGTGATTGACTTATTTCACTCAGCATAACGTCCTCCAGTTTCATCCATGTTATGAGATGGTTCACAGATACATTATTGTTCTTTCTCATTGCACAGTACTCCATTGTGTGTATGTACCATAGTTTGTTTATCCATTCATCTGTTGATGGGCATCTAGGTTGTTTCCATCATTTTGCTATTGTGAACAATGCTGCCATGAACATAGGTGTGCATATTTCTATTCGAGTGACGACTCTTATTTCTTTAGGATATATTCCTAGGAGCAGGATTGCTGGATCGAATGGTATGTCTATTTCTAGCTTTCTGAGGAAGCACCATACCATTTTTCAAAATGGTTGCATCATTTTGCATTCCCACCAGCAGTGCATAAGAGTTCCCATCTCCCCGCAGCCCCTCCAACGTTTGTTATTTCCAGTGTTTTTGATTCATGCCAGTAATGCTGGGGTGAGATGGTATCTCATTGTGGTTTTAATTTGCATTTCTCTAATGGCTACTGATCGCGAGCATTTCCTCATGTGTCTGTTGGTCATTTGAATGTCTTCTTTGGTGAAGTGTCTGTTCATTTCCATTGCCCATTTTTTAACAGGATTATTTGTCTTTTTGTTGTAGAGGTGTTGGATTTTCTTGTAGATTATGGAGATTAGACTTTTGTCTGACTTGTACTGTCCAAAAATTTTTTCCCAGTCTGTAGGTTCTCTTTTTACTCTTTTGGTGAAGTCTTTTGAAGAGCATAGGTGTTTGATTTTTAGAAAATCCCAGTTATTTAGCTTATATATCGGATTTTGTACATTGATGGTTATGGTTTGTATCCTGTTAATGCCATGTATTAAGGCCTGAAGTGTTGGTCCTATTTTTTCTTCTATGAACTTTATAGTTTTAGGCTTTATATTCAGATCTTTGATTCGTTTTGAAGTAGTTTTGTATATGGTGTGAGGTATGGGTCCTGTTTCATTTTTTTAAAGATGGATATTCAGTTTTGCCAGCACCATTTGTTAAAAAGACTGTCTTTTCCCCATTTGATGGACTTTGGGCCCTTGTCGAAGATCAGGTGAGCGTAGGTGGATGGATTTACATCTGGGTTCTCAATTCTGTTCCATTGGTCAATGTATCTGTCGTGGTACCAGTACCAGGCTGTTTTGACTACTGCAGCTGTATAGTAGGTTCTGAAGTCAGGTAGTGTGAGTCCTCCAACTTTATTCTTCTTCTTCAGTAGTGCTTTACTTATTCGGGGCTTCTTCCCTTTCCATATAAAGTTAATGATTAGTTTTTCCATCTCTTTGAAGAATGTTGCTGGTATTTGGATCGGGATTGCTTTGTATTTGTAAATTGCTTTGGGTAGAATTGTCATTTTCACAATGTTGAGTCTACCTATCCATGAGGATGGCATGTTTTTCCATTTATGCAGATCCCTTTGGGTTTCTTGCAGTAGTGTTTTATAGTTTTCTTTGTATAGGTCTTTTACATCCCTGGTCAGATTTATTCCTAAGTATTTTATCTTTTTAGGGGTATTGAAAATGGTATTGTTTTCCTGATTTCCTTTTCATCGCTCTCCTTATTGGTGTACAGGAATCCAACTGATTTTTGAATGTTTAATCTTGTATCCTGCTACTCTGCTGAATCTTTCTATTAGTTCCAGTAGATTTCTGGTGGAGTCTTTAGGGTTTTCTATATATAGTATCATATCATCTGCAAACAGGGACAGTTTAACTTCTTCATTACCAATTTGGATGCCCTTTATTTCTTTTTCTTGCCTTATTGCTCTAGCTAGAACTTCCAGCACAATGTTAAATAGGAGTGGTGATAAAGGACATCCTTGTCTTGTTCCTGTTTTCAAGGGGAATGTTTTCAGCCTCTCTCCATTAAGAATGATGTTGGCCGTTGGTTTTGCTTAGAAGCCCTTTATTATGTTGAGAAATTTCCCTTCTATACCTATTTTATTGAGAGTTTTTATCAGGAATGGGTGTTGGACTTTGTCAAATGCCTTTTCTGCGTCAATTGAGATGATCATGTGATTCTTTCCTTTTATTTATGTGGTGGATTACATTGATTGATTTTCTAATGTTGAACCATCCTTGCATAACTGGTATGAATCCTACTTGGTCGTGGTGTATTATCTTTTTGATATGATGCTGAATTCTATTGGCTAGAATTTTGTTCAGAATTTTTGCATCTATACTCATGAGAGATATTGGTCTGTAATTTTCTTTTTTTGTGACTTCTTTTCATGGTTTTGGTATCAACATTATGCTGGCTTCATAGAATGAATTTGGAAGTGTTGCTTCCTCTTCTATGCTCTGAAATAGCTTGAGTAGTACTGGTACAAGCTCTTCTGTAAATGTTTTGTAGAATTCTCCAGTGAAGCCATCTGCGCCAGGGCTTTTTTTGGTTAGGAGTTTTTTTATTACCTTTTCAATCTCTTTTCTTGTTATGGGTCTGTTCAGATTTTCAACATCACTTTGTTGTAGTTTGGGTAGGCTTTGTGTTTCTAGAAATTTATCCATTTCCTCTAGGTTTTCAAATTTGTTGCAGTATAGTTTTTCATAATATTCTGTTATAATCCTTTTTACTTCAGTTGGGTCTGTTGTAATGTCCTCCATTTCATTTCTTATTTGGGTTATTTGCATCCTCTCCTGTTTTTCTTTTGTCAGTCTGGCCAGTGGTTTGTCGATTTTGTTGATTCTTTCAAAGAACCAACTTTTGGTTTTGTTGATTCTTTCTATTGTTTTTCTGTTCTCTATTTCATTTATTTCTGCTCTGATCTTTACTATTTCCTTTCTTCTGATGGTTGTGGGCTTTTTTTTCTGTTCTCTTTCTATTTGTTTGAGTTGTGTAGTTAATGTTTTGATTTTGTCCCTTTCTTCTTTTTTGATATGTGCATCTATTGCTATAAATTGTCCTCTGAGGACTGCCTTTGCTGTGTCATAATGGTTTTGGTATGAAGTGTTTTCATTCTCATTTGATTCTAGGAATTTTTTATTCCATCTCTGATTTCTTCTATTACCCACTGATGTATAGGCAGGGTATTATTCAGTTTCCATGTAGTTGATTTTTTTTTCCTAGCTCTTTCTATTGTTAATTTCTACCTTGATGGCATTGTGGTCAGAGAAGATACTTTGAATTATCTCAGTGTTTTGGATCTTGTTGAGGATTGCTCTGTGGCCTAAGATGTGGTCTATTCTGGAGAACATTCCATGTGCATTGGAAAAGAATGTGTACTTGGCAGCAGTTGGATGGAGTGTTCTATATATGTCTATGAGGTCAAGTTGGCTGATTGTACCCTTTAGGTCTTCTGTATCTTTACTGAGTTTCTTCTTAGTTGTTCTGTCCTTTACTGAGAGTGGTGTGTTGAAGTCTCCTACTATTATTGTGGAACTGTCAATTTCTCTTTTCAGTGTTGTTAGAGTTTGTTTTATGTATTTTGGAACCCTGTCATTGGGTGTGTAGATGTTTATTATGGTTACATCTTCATGATGGATCATCCCCTTAATCATTATATAGTGTCCTTATTTGTCTTTTATGGTAGATTTCGTTTTAAAATCTATTTTATCAGAGATTAGAATTGCCACTCCCGCTCTTTTTTGGTAGTTGTTAGCTTGATATATTTTTTTCCAACCTTTGACTTTTAATAAATTCACATCTTTGTTTCTAAGGTGTGTCTCTTGTAGACAGCATATTGATGGATCCTGTTTTCTTATCCATTCTGTCACTCTCCATCTCTTTATGGGTGCATTAAGTCCATTTACATTCAGTGTAATTATTGATAGATGTGGGTTTGTTGCTGTCATTTTGTAGTGCTTTTTTTTGTGGTGCTGACGTTCTCTTTTTTCTTCTTACTCTCTTGTGCTGTGTTAATTTTGTTTGTGGATTTTTTTTATTTCTTTTGTTTTTGTAGGTTTTGTTTTTTCTGAGACTTTATGTTTTTCCTCTTTTTTTTAAATGAGTATATTTGTTAACTCTTTTGTGGTTACCATAAATTTTACCCTTATCTTTCTAAGTTTGAAGCAGTCTACCCTTAGTTGGTATCGCCTTGCCTTCCTCTCCATTAGAAGGTTCTATACCTATGCCGTTTATTCCCTCTTTTATTGTTTTGATGTTGTTGTCATTTACTGATTAACTACTCTGATTCCCTGTTGTATTTCTTTTGGTTTTGGAGAGTCCTTGAGAGTTCATTTCCTAGATTGGTATCTGGCTCGTACGATCCTGCGTCCTAGGTTCTGCATGTGAGCTGAAGCTGTTTGCCTTCAGATCGAAGAACTCGCTTTAATAATTCTTGTAAGTTTGGTTTGACTTTTACACATTCCCTTAATTTCTGTTTATCTGGAAATTACCTAATTTCACCATCAAATTTGAATGAGAGTTTTGTACGCTATATTATTCTTGGCTGGCAATTATTTTCTTTCAAGATTTTATATATATCATCCCATTGCCTTCTTGCCTGCATGGTTTCTGCCGAAAAATCTGAGCTTAGTCTTATTGTTTCTCCTCTGTGTGTAACTTCTTGTTTTTCACGAGCTGCTCTCAAGATTCTTTTTCTTTGGTTTTGGCAAGTGTGAATATGATATGCCTTGGTGATTTTCTTTTGGGGTCTCTTCTATATGGGGTTTGTTGAGCTTCTTGGATGGCCAGCTTTTCATCTTTCATGATATTGGGGAAGTTTTCTGTCAGCAGTTCCTCACTGATCCTGTCTGTGTTTTCTGTTTCCTCCCCCTGTTCTGGAATTCCAATCACTCGAAGATTTTTGCTTTTGATTGTGTCTCACGTAACTCTCAGGGTCTCTTGATTTTTCTTTTGAGTTTTCCTGAAACAGAGTTGTATCCAAGTGTTTGTCTTCAATTCCACTGATCCTGTCTTCCACCATTTCAAATCTGCTTCTCAGCCCTTCTATGACATCGTCCATTTCTGAAGTCTTGTTGTTTGTCTTTTGGATTTCTAATTGTTGTCTTTGTATAATTTCTAGTTGAGAATTTATTTTGGCATTTTGTTCCTGCATTATTTTCCTGAATTCTTCCAATTTTTTGTCCATATTTTCCATGAATTTGTCTATTTTTTCCTCATGTTTGTCAGATTTTTGCCTCAGTTCTTGGAGAATTCTGAGTATTAGAGATTTGAATTCCCTATCAGGTAGTTCTAGTGTATTGTCTTCCAGAGGAGAGTCATCTGGTGTTTTATTTTGGATGCCTACTGGAACCATCTTGTCCTGTTTTTGTAAATGTTTTGTTATTGTCTGCTGTCTTCGGGGCATCCAGTAGTTATTTTTCTCATTTATTGATTGTAGATTTGTTTGTTTTGTCCCTTTTTTAAAAAAAAATTTGACTATGTCTGAGCAGGCAGACTGTGTTCTTTGTTGTTTGCTCGTCTTTGGGCACAATGCTTTTCACCTCCTTCTTCAACTGGGAGGGTCAGTCACTCAGATATGGTACAGCAGGGCAGGTCTAGCTGAAGAGGAGTTACTGGGACGGGTTGTTTGTGGCATTTACTACAGCCACCAGAGTGGGTCGGTAATCAGTGCAGGGCAGGTTCCTGTAGGCCATGCCTGTGCTGCTTGGTGGTGTGATGTCAAGCACATGGTGCAGGTAGGCAGGATGCAGCGGGGAGATTGTTATGTGTGGAGCTAAGATGGATATGGGAGAGAGGAGAGAGGAACAGGGCCAAAAACATACAAACAAACAAAAAAGAATGCTAGGGGAGCTTGCCATTGGAGTGGAGAGATGAGAGACTATGAAATGGAGAAAAACAGAAAGGGGAGGAGGAAGAAAAGAAAAGAATGAATAAATAAGAATCAGAAAGGTTAAAGAACCGCAAAGTTCCCAGGGATCCCACCAGTGCAGCTATGAGGTCTGGGGAAGTCACTCTCAGGTGTTGCAGTACAGCCTGGCTAGAAGGCATAGAGGTATACAACGCCAGGTATTCAGGGAACAGAAAGAGAAGGAAGATATAGAGCGACGAGAAACTAAGCAATGAAGAAAGACAAAAAGGAAAAAAGAGGAAAAAGAAAACAACAAATTTAAAAAAACAAACAAACAAGAAAGGCCCCCAAAGAAACAGGAAAAAAAAAAACATAAAAAGAAATGCTCTCAGGGATCCCTCTGCACATCTGTGGAAGCTGAAGGGGAGTCTCCCTGCCACACAGCTCAGCCTGGCCAGAAAGGGCTCCCAACTCAAGAAAAGGAAAAGAAAACAAATGAACAATTCAAAACAAACAATCGAACAAAAGCCCCAGGATCCCACCAGTGCCGCAGCCCAATCCAGGAAGCAGCTCCACACTCGAACAGAGCTCCGCAGCCCCTCAGGCAGAAGCAAAGATGGCACACGGAGCCAGGTACTTGAGCAAAGGGAGGAGGAGGTGGCAAGAGGCAAGTAAGAAATCAAAAGAAAAAGAAGGAAAAAAAAAAAAAAAAAGCAACACTAGCAGCCAACAAATGGCACTCAGAGAGCCAGCTAGTGCGGGCTGGTGTTTCTGGACAAGTGACTGTGTCCGTGGGAAGCTGAGGGGGCCGAGTGTGGGGGAAGAAGGGTAGAGAGTGGGAAAGCATATATCACAAATTACTGGAGCTCTGCAGCCCCTTAGGAAGAAGCAAAGATGGCACACAGAGCAAGGTACTCGAGCGAAAGGAGGGGAAGGTGGGGAGAGGCAAGGAAGAAATAAAAAGAAGTGGAAAAAAAGCAACACCAGCAGCCAACAAATGGCACTCAGAGAGCCACCCATTCTGGTGTGTGGAAACCAAGCAGCTGCTGTTTCCCGGTCAAGAGATTGTGGCTGCGGGAAGCAGAGGAGGCTGAGTCAGGGCAAAGAAGTGTGGGGGTGGGAAAGCATATATCGGCAATTACCGGTTGTTTTGTCTCCCGCTGGAAGCTCCGTGAGGCTGCTTTCTTGTTCCCCCTATTTGCTGGTCTCCAGTAGGAGTCCAAGATGGTGGATCCGTGCTGTGTTAGCTGGTAGGGGACCTCTGCATGAATCTCTCCTCACTCTTTGTTCTCTGTCAGTTTTCTCACTCCATTTGGTGCTTGGCTGAGTTCTTTATCTCTTCATTTGATGTTTTAGGGTTTAAGGATTGTTGTATTCTCTGTACAGCTTAGTTTTTCGGATCTCTGCTGTGGAGGGATGGCGTGGTGCTTCTGCCTAGAGCACCATTTTGCCAGAACTCCTGTATGTACAGTTTGCATGTTGTTGTTAGTTGCTGTCAAGTTGATTCTGATTCAGGGTGACCCCAAGTGTGCAGAGTAGATAGAACTGCTTCATGGGGTTTTTAAGGCTGTGACTTTTCAGAAGCAGATGGCCAGGCCTTACTTCTGAGGCACTTCTGGGTGGGCTTGAACCACCAACCTTCCAGATAGTAGTCCAGCGCTTAACCATTTTTGCCACGCAGAGACTCCTAGAATTTGCATAACAACACATAAACAATGATAAAACCCTAGTTAATGATGTTATTGTGAGGTGCCATCAAGTCGGTTCCAACTCACAGTGACCCTACGTACAACAGAATGAAACACTGCTTGGTCCTGCGCCATCCTCACAGTTGTTGCTGTGTTTGAGCCCACTGTTGCAGCCACTGTGTCAATGCATCTCATTGTGGGTCTTCCTCCTTTTCACTGACCCTCTACTTTACCAAGCATGATGTCCTTCTGCAGGGACTGCTCCCTTCTGACGACATGTCCAAAGTATATGAGACGAAGTCTCACCATCCTTGCTTCTGAAGTACAGCCATTCTGGCTATACTTCTCCCAAAACAGATTCGTTCATTCTTCTGGCAGTCCATGGTATATTCAATATTCTTCACCAACACCACAATTCAAAGGCATCAATTCTTCTGTCTTACTTATTCATTGTCCACCTTTCACATGCATATGAGGCCATTGAGATCCCCGTGGCTTGGGTCAGGAACACCTTAGTCCCAGTTAATGATAGTCTGCTGAGATACTTGGAGAGAAGAGCTGATGTCTAGGGCTTACTTTGAAACCCATAAAAAAGGATTGATGGATGGAAAGGGGGATGGACAAACAAGTAGATATGGGTAGTCTTCGACTTACATACAATATATTCGGGTTATGATGAACCACCCTTACGACCAACTGTTTTTATTTTTTTGTATATCTTATTGTTAATAATATGTACTATGTACAATGTGAGAATATATCTGTAAGTTTATATGTAATGTTTCCTACCTATAAAGACAAATAAAATCAGGTTTGTAAAGACACTGATAATAAAAAGCAATAATAATGAAAACAAAAATAATGAGGTATTCGACTTCCATCAGAACCAACTTACGAGGGAGTCATCGGAACGGAACTTGTCGTAAGTTGGGGACTACCTGTATATGGTAATGAGAGTATAGCAAAATATTCATTAAGAATCTAGGGGATGGGTCTATGGATGTTCACTGTAAATTCTTTTGGTTTTTCTCAATGTTTGAATGTTTTCCTTCCTGTGCAGCCTTGTCAAACACCCCAAGCTTCAATCGTCACTTTTCTGCCAGTCAGCAGCAGGGAGGGCACTGTCCACACCGTCTGGATGGCAACCTGCTTCCTCCTTCTGGTTGCTCTGAACCTAGAGCGAGCAGAAGTTTCTCCCTCCTCCTGGGAGGATCTCACGGGCAAGCGCTCCCTTCATCCACAAAAGCAAGATTAGCTTTTCTGGCTGCTAATGATTTGGGTACTGTGTTTACGTGGCCTTCAAGATCTGGTGTGAAAAAAGCAAGACAAATATGTTGTTACAACTCATAGCGACCCCATGAGACAGAGCAGAATTGTCACATAGGGTTTTCTTGGCTGTAATCTTTATGGAAGTAGATCATCAGGCCTTTCTTCTGAGACATCTCTGGGTGGACCTGAAAGTCCAACCTTTTGGTCAGCAGCTGCTTAACCATTGTGCCATAAGGGTTCCTCAAGACAAACATAAGGCTTGAAAATTCGCTGTGAGTGATAATTGTTGAAACCAAGATGGGTACACGGGAGATTTATTTCTTATTATGCTTTTTTTAAAAAATTAAAACAACACTGGTATTGATAAAGGAGTCCCTTGGTGGTGCAAATGGTTAAGCACTCAACTGCAAAGCTAAAAATTGGAGTTTCAATACCTCAGAAGAAAGGCCGGGCAATCTACTTTGAAAAATCAGCCACTGAAAACCGTATGGAGCACAGTTCTACTCTGGCACACATGGGGGCACTATGAGCTAGAATTGACTCAATGGCAACCATTTTGTTATTGACAGCACCTTTTCAATATTACACTTAATAACACGTTTGCATATCATATAATTCACTCATTTCGAAGTACAATTCAATGAGTTTTAATAACCATACTGGGTGGTGCAACCATCACCATAGATCAGTTTTAGGACAGTTCCGCCTCCCAGTAAAATTCCTCATGCCCTCTGACAGCTCCCATCCCCACTCCCAACCGCAGGCAATCACTAACTACTTTCTGTCTCCATAAATTGACCTTTCCGAGACATTTCACACAAATGGGACTATACGGTATGCAGTACTGTGTCTGGCTTCTTTCACTTTGCACCATGATTTTACAGTTCATCCATGATGAAGGGTGCATCAGTAGCTTGTCCCTTTTTATTGCTAAGTAGTCTTCCATTCCCCATGCGTCTGTCAGTTTGTCCTACTGTGGTGGCTTGCATGCTGCTGTGATGCTGGAAACTATGCCACCGATATTTCAAATACCAGCAGGGTCACCCACAGTTGACAGGTTTCAGCTGAGCTTCCAGACTAAGACAGACTAGGAAGAAGGATCTGGCAGTCCACTTCTGAAAAGAATTAGCCAGTGAAAACTTTATGAATAGTAGCAGAACATTGTCTGATATAGTGCTGGAAGATGAGCCCCTCAGGTTGGCAGGCACTCAAATATGACTGGGGAAGAGCTGCCTCCTCAAAGTAGAGTCGACCTTAACGATGTGCATGGAGTCAAGCTTTCGGAACCTACATTTGTTGATGTGGTACGACTCAAAATGAGAAGAAACAGCTGCAAACATCCATTAACAACAGGAAGTAGAATGTACAAAGTATGAATCTGGGAAAATTGGAAATCATCAAAAACACAATGGAATGCATAAACATCCATATTGTCAGCATTAGAACCCCCAAGCAGCTGTCAGTTTGTCCTACTGTAAGGTCTTGCTTGCTGCTGTGATGCTGGAAGCTATGCCACCTGGTATTCAAATACTAGCAGGGTCACCCAAGACAGACCAGGAAGAAGGACCCGGCAGTCTACTTTTGAAAAGAATTAGCCAGTGAAACCTTATGAATAGTAGCAAAACATTGTCTAATATAGTGCCAAAAGATGAGCAATTTGGGTTGGCAGGCACTCAAAATACTACTGGGGAAGAGCTACCTCCTCTGAGTAGAGTCGACCTTAATGACATGGATTGAGTCAAGCTTTACGAGAGAAAATTTTGCTGAAGATTATTCAAAAGTGGCTGCAGCAGTATATCGACAGGGAACTGCCAGAAATTCAAGCTGGATTCAGAAGAGGACGTGGAACCAGGGATATCATTGCTGATGTCAGATGAATCTTGGCTGAAAGCAGAGAATACTAGAAAGATGTTTACCTGTGTTTTATTTACTATTCAAAGGTATTCGACTCTGTGGATCATAACAAATTATGGATAACATTGCAAAGAATGGGAATTCCAGAACACATAATTGTACTCATGAGGAACCTGTGTGTAGATCAAGAAGCAGGTTTTTGAAAAGAGCAAGGAGATACTGCGTGGTTTGAAGTCAGGAAATGTGTGTGTCAGAGTTGTATCCTTTCACCATGCTTATTTCATCTATATGAAGAGCAAATTATCTGAGAAGCTGGACTCTTTGAAGAAAAATGGGGCCATCAGGATTGGAGGAAGACTGCTTAACAACCTGTGATATGCAGATGACACATCCTTGCTTGCTGAAAGTGAAGAGGACTTGAAGCACTTACCAATAAAGATCAAAGACCACAGCCTTCAATATGGATTACACCTCAAAATAAAGAGAACAAAAATCCTCACAACTGGACCAATAAGCAACATCATGATAAGACTGAGGTTGTCAAGAACTTCATTTTACTTGGACCCACAATCAACACCCATGGAAGCAGCAGTCAAGAAATTAAACGATGCATTGCTTCGGGCAAATCTGCTGCAAAAGATCTCTGTAAAGTGTTAAAAAGCAATGATGTCACCAGGAAGTCTATGGTGGGCCTGACTCAAGCCACGGTGTTTTCAATCCCCTAATATACATGCAAAAGCTAGACGACAAATAAGGAAGACCAAAGAAGAATTGACGCTTTTGAATTGTGATGTTGGCAAATAATATTGAATATACCACGGGCAGCCAAAAGAACAAACAAATTTGTCCTGGAATAAGTACAACCAGAATGCTCCTTAGAAGCTAGGATGGCAAGATTACGTCTCATACTTTTGACATGCTATCAGAAGGGATCAGTCTCTAGAGAAGGACATCATGCTGGGTAAAGTGGAGGGTCAGTGAAAAAGAGGAAGACCCTCAATAAGATGGATTGTCACAGTGGCTGCAACGATGGGCTCAAGCATAACAACGATTGTGAGGATGGCACAGGACAGGGCAGTGTTTTGTTCTGTTGTACAAAGGGTAGTTATGAGTCGGAACCAACTCACTGGCACCTAACAACAATAACAACAGTCATTAATGAGCTGAAATGAACTGGTATTGGCCATTTTGAATTGGACAATCATATGGTCTACTATGTCAAGAATGATAACTTGAAGAATGACATTGCATTCATTGTCAAAAAGAACATTTCAAGATCTATCCTGAAATACAATGTTGTCAGATAATATCCATATGTCTACAAGGACAACAAGTTAATACGACTATTATTCAAATTTACCTATCAACCACTAAGGCCAAAGATGAAGAAATTGAAGATTTTTACCAATTTCTGTGGCCTGAAATTGATTGAACAAGCAATCAGGAGGCATTGATAATTACTAGTGATTGGAATTGGAAAGTTGTAAACAAAGAAGAAAGAATGGTAGTTGAAAAATATGTCCTTGGTGATAGAAACAATGATGGAGATCGCAAGATAGAATTTTGCAAGACCAATGACTTATTCATTGCAAATACCTTTTTTCAAGAACATAAACAGTGACTTTACACATGACCTTACTGGATAGAACATGCAGGAATCAAATCAACTATATTTGTGGACAGAAAAGAAAGAAAAGCTCAATATCATCAGTCAGAACAAGGCTGGGGCTCAATGCAGAATAGACCATCAATTGCTCATATGCAAGTTCAAATTGAAGCTGAAGAAAATCAGAACAAGTCCATGAGACTGAAAGTATGAGCTTGAGTATATCCCACCTGAATTTAGAGAACCTCTCAGGAATAGATTTGATGCATCAAGCACTAATGATCGAAGATCAGGTGAATTGTGGAACAACATCAAGAACATTGTACATGAAGAAAGCAAGAGGTCATCAAAAAGACAGGAAAGGAAGAAAAGAACAAAATCTATGTCAGAAGAGACTCTGAAAGTTGCTCTTGAACGTAGAGTAGCTAAAGCAAAAGGAAGAAATGATGAAGTAAAAGAGCTGAACAGAAGATTTCAAATGGTGGCCTGAGAAGACAAAGTAAAGTATTATAATGAAATGTGCAAAGACCTGGAGATAGAAAACCAAAAGGAAAGAATGTGCTTGGCTTTCTCAAGCTTTGGTAATTGAAGAGAAAATTCAAGACTTGAGTCATAATATTGAAGGATTCTATGGGCAACATGTTGAACAATGCAGGAAGCATCAAAAGCAGATGGAAGGAATACACAGAGTCACTGTACCAAAAAGAATTGGTCCTTGTTCAACCATTTCAGGAGACAGCATATGATCAAGAACCAATGGTACTGAAGGAAGAAGTCCAAACTGCACTGAAGGCATTGGCAAAAAACAAGGCTCCAGGAATTGATGGAATACCAGTTGTGATGTTTCAAAAATGAATGCAGTGCTGGAAGTGCTTGATCATCTATGCCAAGAAATTTGGAAGACAGCTACCTGGACAACTGCCTGTGAGAGATCCATATTTGTGCCCATTCCAAAGAAAGGTATTTCAGCAGCATGTGGGAATCATCAAACAATATCATTAATATCATACACAAGTAAAATTTTGCTGAAGATCATTCTAAATCTGTTGCAGCAGTACAGCAACAGGGAACTGCCAGAAATTCAAGCCAGAGTCAGGCCCAGATGGCTTCACTGGAGCATTTTATCAAACATTCGGAGAAGAGCTTGCACCAGTAGTACTCAAACTATTTCAGAACACAGAAAAGGAAGAGATTCTTCCAAATTCATTCTGTGAAGCCAGCATAACCTTGATACCGAAACCAGGCAAGGACACCACAAAAAAAAAAAAAAAAAAAATTACAGACCAATATCGCTCATGAATATAGATGCAAAAATTCTCTTCAACATTAGAAAATCAATCAACATAATCTACCACATAAATAAAAGGAAAGAAAAAGAATCTCATGATCATCTCAATTGACACAGAAAAGGCATTTGATAAAGTCCAATATCCATTCCTGATAAAAACTATCAATAAAATAGGTATAGACAAGAAATTCCTCAACATAATAAAGGGCATCTATACAAAACCAACAGCCAACATCATTCTTAATGGAGAGAGGCTGAAAATACCCCTGAGAACAGGAGCAGGACAAGGATGCCCTTTATCACCACTCCTATTTAACATTGTGGTGGAAGTCCTAGCTAGAGCAATAAGGCAAGAAAAAGAAATAAAGGGCATCCAAATTGGTAATGAAGAAGTAAAACTATCCATATTTGCAGATGATATGATACTATACATACAGAACCCAAAGGACTCCACAAGAAAACTACCGGAAATAATAGCAAAGTAGCACAGTACCAGATAAATATACAAAAATCAATTGGATTCCTATACACCAATAAAGAGAACTACAAAAAGGAACTGAAGAAAACAATACCATTTATAATAGCCCCTAAAAAAATAAAATACTTAGGAATAAATATAACCAGGAACTTAAAAGGCCTGTACAAAGAAAACTACAAAACACTACTACAAGAAACCCAAAGGGATCTACATAAATGGAAAAACATACCATGCTCATAGATAGGCAGACTCAACATTGTGAAAATGTCAGTTTTACCCAAAGCAATCTACAAATACAATGCAATCCCAATCCAAATACCAACCAGAGTTCTGTAATGAGATGGAAGAACTAATGATTAATTTTATATGGAAAGAAAAGAGGCCCCGGATAAGTAAAGCACTATTGAAGAAAAAGAATAAAGTAGGAGGACTCACACTACCTGATCTCAGAACCTACTATACTGCTACTTTAATCAAAACAGCCTGGTATTGGTAAAACGACTGACCGATTGACCAATGATTGACACATTGACCAATGGAACAGAATCGAGAACTCAGATGTAAATCCATCCACCTATGGTCATCTGATCTTCGACAAAGGCCCAAAGTCCATTAAATGGGGAAAAGATAGTCTTTTTAACAAACGGTGCTGCTAAAACTGGATGTCCATCTGCAAAAACAATGAAACAGAACCCATACCTCACACCATACACAAAAACTAATTCAGAATGGATCAAAGACCTAAATACAAAACCCAAAACTATGAAGATCATAAAATTAAAAATAGGATCAATGCTACAGGCCCTGACACATGGCATTAACAAGATACAAACAATAACTAATAACACATTAACTGCAGAGGATAAGCTAGATAACTGGGATCTTCTAAAAATTAAACACTCATGCTCATCAAAAGAATTCACCAAAAGAGTAAAAAGAGAACCTACAGACTGGGAAAAAATTTTTGGCGATGACAAATCTGACAAACTTCTAATCTCTAAAATCTACAGGAAAATCCAACATTTCTACAACAAAAACACAAACAATTCAATTAAAAAATGAACAAAGAATATGAAAAGACACTTTACCAAAGAAGACATTCAGGCAGCTAAAAGACATCGGAGGAAATACGAGAGGTCACTGGCCATTAGAGAAATGCAAATCAAAACTACAATGAGATACCATCTCACCCCAACATTACTAACCTGCATAAAAAAAAAAAACCAGAAAATAACAAATGTTGGTGAGGCAGCAGGGAGCTTGGAACTCTTATGCACTGCTGGTGGGAATGTAAAATGGTACAACCATTTTGAAAAACAATATGGCACTTCCTTAAAAAGTCAGAAATAGAAATATATGATATTTTTCTTCTGAGTTTGGAAGTACAGGGCCATCAGGATTGAGAATAGAGAAATAAAAACCATCACAAGAATAGACATATGCACACTCATGTTCATTGCAGCATTGCTCACAATGGAAATTCAAGACATAATTCAGAAGAGGACGTGGAACCAGGGATATCATTGCTGATGTCAGATGGATCTTGGCTGAAAGCAGAGAATACCAGAAAGATGTTTACCTGTGTTTTATTGACTATGCAAAGGCATTCAAGTGTGTGGATCATAACAAATTATGGATAACATCGTGAGGAATGGAAATTCTAGAACACTTAACTGTGCTCATTAGAAACATGTGCATAGACACAGAGGCAGTCATTCAAACAGAACAATGGGATACTGCATGGTTTAAAATCAGGAAAGGTATGCATCAGGGTTGTATCCTTTCACCACAGCTATTCAATCTGTATGCTGAGCAAATAATCTGAGAAGCTGGACCATGTGAAGAAGAATGGGGCATCAAGATTAAAGGAAGACTCATTAACAACCTGCATTATGCAGACAACACAACCTTGCTTGCTGAAAGTGAAGAGGACTTGAAGCATTTACTGATGAAGATCAAAGACTACAGCATTCTGTATGGATTACACGTCAACATAAAGAAAACAAAAACCCTCACAACTAGACCAATAAACAACATCATAATAAACAAAGATAAGATTGAAGTTGTCCAGGATTTCATTTTACATGGATCCACAGTCAATGCCCATGGAAGCAGCAGTCAAGAAATCAAGCTATGTATTGCACTGGGCAAATCTGCTGCAAAAGACCTCTTCAAAGTGTTAAAAAGCAAACATGTCACCTTAAGGACTATGGTGCACCCTACTCGACGGCACCTAACAACAGTCTTCCGTTAAGAGCCTTGGTGCCTCTACAGTTAAATGCTGGGCTGCTAACCAAAAGGCTAAAGATTCAAAACCACCCAGCAGCTCCAAGGGAGAAAGATCTGATGGTCTGATGATCTGCTTCTGTAAAGATTACAGTCTAGAAAACCCTGTGGGGCAGTTCTACTGCCATAGAGTGTTATTTATGAGTCAGAACTGACTTGGCGGCACACAACATCATCAACAAGTCTTCCCTTGAGTGGATAAGCCACATTTTAACTGTCTGTCACCACTCAATGGCCACTGGCATTTTTTCCAGTTGACACTGTGTAGACTTTTTCATGCAAGGCTATATGTCAATGTATATTTTCATTTCTCTTGAGTAGAACCTCTCTACTTCCATATATCTTTAATGTCTCACAATACAAAGTTTAAGAAATAGAGTTTGAGGAGAGAGGAGAAAATACCTCTGAGGGAATCAAGCATAGGGAAGAAGATTTGCTCCCAAAACCAAAGGGGAGTCAGAGGGAGAGATGTAAATGACTGTCGAGCTATTACTCTGTGCTAAAGGGGGTCTTCCTATGGTGTACAGTACACCCCTTCCAGAGTCACACTGGAATACCTAATGGAAAATGAAAGCAGGGCAAACCCAATCCAACCTCATCCACCCACCTGGAAGGTAGGAATTTCTCAGGGCATAATGCTGATGGACTCAGATAGAAGGAGGTCCCAGGAGTAATGTGTAATCCTCGAAGGAAAGGAAGTGGGAAGTAGCTTCTGGAGAAGGCCCAGGGAGGAGGGGAAGGGACTGGGGGGGACGCAGCAGTTGGGACTTCAAGGAGAAGCAGCTCAGAGGTGGAGTTCTCTTTCTGCAAGACCCACTGAACTTCACTCATCCCAGACTAAGGGTCCAGGAAACTGGAAAAGTAAACTCATAGCAACTAGGATTTCAGCTTAAGAGATGAGAAAACCGCATAATGGGGAGAAAACTAGGCCTAGTCAGATTTCTTCTTATTCAAGAGGGAATAACCAGTCAGCAGATAAAAAAAAAAACACTAACAACGTCAACACAGGCCTAAGATTCCAGGCATCTAAGATTTAAGGCAAAAGACGTACTTATGAAAAAGAGTTTGCTCAGGAAACAGAAAAAAAAATGTTAATAGAGAATATGCCATCTCTTCTCAAAATCCAGGAAAGCATGGGCAATATTAGAGAGAGCGAGAGGGAGCTCAACATTCTGGGAGGGAATGGTGGAAAGTAGATGGTGAAGAGAGCAAAATTATCATAAAGAAAGTATACTGATTACCATGCACAATAAAAAGCAGATTCGATAAAACAGAAGATCAGACCAATGATGTGTGTAATAAACTGGAGCCATACTTCCAAACTCAGAAGAAAAGGACAAAGAGAAGAAAATGGAGCAGGAATGTAAACATATGACTTCTTTTTCCAGTGACATTAAATGAATTCATTCTTCAGCAAAAACACAACATGGGAACACGTGTTTCCTCTCTGGGGTTTTCCCTCTCCTTGACCTTCCCTAACACAACCAGCTATTGGTGTGCATTTTGTCAGAACTTCCACTGTGCCCTCACTCACACACACATGTAGATAAAACACAGAATCACTATATGTGCATGCTCGTTAGTTTTTACAAAAAATGAAATCATGCTGTAGGTGTTGTTCCATAATTAACATTTTTACTTAGGAATAAGTCTTAGGTTTTTTGTGTGTGTGTTAATACATATAAAACCCATTGCCATGGAGTTGATTCCTACTCATGGCGACCCTATAGGACCCCATAGGGGCAGCCCTGAATTTGGACTTCTAGCCTCCTACACTGTGAGAAGATATACTTCAGTTAGTTAAAGCCACAGACTTGTGGTATTTCTATTATAGCAGCGCTAGAAAACTAAACCAAAAAATCAAATCTGTTGCCCTCGAGTCAATTCCAACTCATAGCCATCCTGTCAGACAGAGTAGAACTGCCCCACTGGGTTACTAGATAACTAAGGACTGGCTGTTGGATTTGAACTGCCTACCTTTTGGTTAGTGCCTGAGCTCTTAATCACTGCACCACTAGGGCTCCTTTAATACATGTATGTCTGTTTTGTTTGTTTCAACTTCTTTGTGGTATACTGCATAGTATAGCTAGCTCAGAGTTGATTCAACCATTTTCTGATGGATGGATAGGCACACACTGTTACAAACACACAATTCATTTTATAGGATTGATCCCCAGAGTAGCGCAGCTGGTACAAAAGGCTTGTGGGTTCACAACTTGGCAAGGTACAGCCGTGTTTCTTCCCAAAGCCCTTACGTGGTTTGCTCCGCCAACAGTGGTCAGACATGACGTTTTCCCAGAGCCTCTTTAACACTGAATTATACCAATCAGGAATTTTTCGCTGTCTGGTAGGTGAAAATGATAGCTCACTGCATTATTTTGCATCTCCCTGATTACTAGGCAGTCAGGCATATTTTCTTATCTTTATTGGTCGTATGTAATGTTTTTATGAATTGCCTTTGTCTATTCTCCATTTAGTTTGTCTTTTCCTTGTTGCTTTTTGGGAGCTTGTTACACTTGATAGGTATTTATACTTTGCCCACTGGAGTAGTTGCAAATATTTCCTCTTTAAGAGCTGGGCTGCTAACCTAAAGGTCAGCCATTCGAATCCACCAGCCCATCCTTGGAAACTCTGTGGGGCAGTTCTACTCTGTCCTATGGGGTCACTATGAGTCAGAATCGACTCGACGGCAGAGGGTTTAGTTTTTTGGTTCTTCTGGGGAAGTTGCAAATATTTCCTCTCAGATTGTCTCACCTGTCTTTTAATCCTAGCAATGGTGTCTTTTGTTACAGTGAGGTATCAAAACCTCGTGTGATCAAGAATTTCCCATCTTTCCCTTCATGGTTTCTAGTCTCCCGTGTTGCACGGGAAGGACGTCTCTACTCAAGATGACATGGCGCTCCACTCTGTTTTCCTCTTCTTTCCATCTCTTCATTCTCTCTTTAACCCATCTAGGATTATGTTATAGACCGAATTACGTCCCCTAGAAATAAATTGTAACTCCTAACCTCTACCCCTGTGGTTATAATCCCATTTGGGAGTGGGTTGTCTTTGCTATGTTACTGAGGCAGGATTAGTGTAGGGTGTATCTTAAGTCAATCTCTTTTGAGATATAAAAGAGATTAAACAAGCAAGCTGAGAAGATGGGGTAAGATAGATGCCAAGTCACATGCAGATGGCCAAGGAACTAGGAAGCAGAAGCTGAGGAGACAAGGACCTTCCCCCAGAGCCAACAGAGAAAGAAAGACTTCCTGTAGAGCCGGTGCTCTGAATTCAGACTTCTAGCCTCCTAAACTTTGAGAAAATATCCTTCTGTTTGTTAAAGCCATCCTTGTGGTATTTCCATTATAGCAGCGCTAGAAAACGAAACCAAAAAGCCAAACATGTTGCTGTTGGGTCAATTCCGACTCACAGCCGTCCTGTAGGACAGAGTAAAACTGCCCCGTTGTGTTGCTAGGTAACTAAGACAGATTAATTTCTGTGAATAGGGTAATGTAGGGGATCTAATGCTATTTTTCTATGTGAATATCCATTTGCTTACACACTGTTCATTGATCATTTACCCACTGTTTTGTAATACTCATCTTTGTCCTATATTAAATTTCATAAATAAAGGGGATTTCATCCACTGACATATTTGTTTACTACTGTGCCAAAGACAGATGTTTTATATAACTATAATGTAGTACGTCAATATATATGCATACAAATAAGCATGTATACATATACATATAATTTATGTGGATATAAAAAAACAGAACCCATTGCCATCGAGTCGATTCTGACTCATAGTGACCCTGTAGGACAGAGTAGAACTGCCCCATAGAGTTTCCAAGGCTGTAATTTTTACAGCAGCAGACTGCCACATCTTTCTCCTGCAGAGTGGCTGGTGGGTTCCAACCATCAATTTCTCAGTTAGCAGCTGAGCACTTAACTACTGCGCCACAAAGGCTCCTACTTTCCACCATTCCCTCCCAGTGTGTCGGGCTCTCTCTCTCTCTAACGTTGCCCATGCTTTCCGGGATTTTGAAAAGAGATGGCATATCCTCTATAAACATTTTTTTTCTGTTTCCTGAGCAAACTCTTTTTCATAAGTATGCTTTTGTCTTAAATTTTAAATGCCTGGAATCTTAGGCCTGTGTAGGTGTTGTTAGTGCTTTTTGTCTGCTGACTGGTTATTCCCTCTTGAATATAGATATATAAAAGCTGTGAATATAGACATGTAAAAATCTATCTTTGAGTATCACAGATACGCATGTGTATGTGTTGGGGTATGTACACCACACATACAAATGTATGTGTGGAAAACAGATTGGAAGGATAGAATCAAGATTTTTTTTCTGGCAAGTGACAGTATTGATGATTATATGTAATATCAATATAATGTGATCATGTACATCTATATACCAATGTCTTATCTATGTATATACAGGTACCAATGTGCCTAATACTTACAAAATTGGAAGCCTTCACATCTGTAACCCCGATGTCATCTTGGTGCTTTTCGCTTTCTTGAACCTAAGGAGAAATTGCTATGAACCCCCTAAATCCGCTGCTGAGGGAATGCAAAGAGCTCCCCCAAATTTCTGCTTATTGCAGGCAAGAAGGTGGGGCTGGAGTGGAATGGTGATCTCATATCCCCCTGGCTTCTTCTAGCTTCTTCGTGTGCTCCATATATATATATCTTATATATAATGCATATATATAATATATACATATATATACAGTATATATGTATATATAATACATATATATATGAGAGAGAGAGGGAAAGATCTATTTTAAGGAATTGGGTCACATGGTTGTAGAGGCTGGCAAGTCCAAAATCTGTAGGGCAACAGGCAATAGTCTGGAAGCTCCAGCAGGATGTCTATATTACAATCTCGAGACAGAGTTCTTCTCCCTCAGGAAACCTCAGTTCTGCTGATAACACCTTTGGCTGATTGATGAGGCCCACCCCCATGATGGAGGGTGAGCGGCTTTATTAAAGTCAAGTGGTTGTAGATGGGAACCACATCTGCACAACACCTTCACAGCAACACCTAGATGAGTGTGTGACCAGACACCTGGGCACCATTGCCCAGCCATGTTGACACATAGGATTAACTCTCACAGTCTATCCAGGTCTACACAGCAGGTTTCTCAAGGGAGGGATCAAGGAGCCAACTCCATGACTCCAGCATGGAACCCAGAGGAAAGTAACAAAAGCAGGCAGTCTCCCTACTTAATCCTCCCGGAAAGTTTATAGACAAGAACCGAGGTTCACAGAAGTGGAAGGCTGTGCAAGGTCACTCAGGAAGTGGCAAACCGGGCACCCAGCCCTTCAGGCTCAGGTCCAGGGCCCTTCCGTAACCCACTGTGGTAGCTCCCAAGCCCATGCTCACTGGGAGACAGTGAGCCCAGCAGAGCTCACAGAAACCACACATCTCAGTTCTGCTGAGGTCGGGCCCCCAAGCCCACCTCATGAGAGGGGCCATCATCATCATGATGCTCGTTACCTGTAGACACACAACACCTCCAGAGACCACCACATCCTGTGAAACTTTTGTCCTTCTTGTAGAATTGGTTCTGGCTCATGGCAATCTTATGTACAACAGAACAAAATGTTGCCCAGTCCTGTGCCATCCTCATGATCAATGGTACGTTTGAGTCCATCGTTGAGACTATTGTGCCAACCATCTCATGGAGGGTTTCCCTCATTTTGCTGACCCTCTACTAGACCAAACATAGTATCTTGTTGTTGTTGTTGGGTCCCATTGAGTCAACTCCGACTCATAGTGACCCCATGTAACACATTAGAACTGCCCCATAGGGTTTTCTTGGCTGCAGTCTTTATAGAAGTAGATTGCCAGGTCTTTCTCTTGCAGAACCACTGAGTGAATTCAAATTGCCAACCTTTCAGTTAGCAGTCAAGGACTTAACTGTTGCACCACCAAGGCTCCTTCATGATATCCCACACAGATATTATTATAGGTGTTTATCATACTCCTTGTTTTGCATATAATCAAGGTACTTCTGTCCCCAGACTTGGGAAAATTAAAAGAAAGTTCTCCAGTCCTGCCCTTGACTGTGGTTGAGTCTTCTAAGTCTTACATTCAGGGTCTCACCTCCTATTTGCACCACATGAGGTGTGTGTGGGAATGAAGGTGGAGGCGAAGGGAACTAGCCCTGTCCTTGCCTAAAAAGAACAAGGTATTCTCCTGTCTTGGAAGAAGTGCAGCCAGAATGCTCCCTAGAAGTGAGGATGGTGAGACTACGTCTCACAATACTTTGGACATGTTATCAGGAGGGATCAGTCCCCGCAGGACATCATGCTTGGTAGAGTAGAAGGTCAATGAAAAAGAGGAAGATCCTCAACGAGATGGATTGACACATTGGCTGCGACAATGGGCTCAAGCACAGCAACGATTGTGAGGATGGCACAGGACTGGGCAGTGTTTTATTCTGTTGTACATAGTGTTGCTATGAGTCGGAACTGACTCAAAGGCACCTAACAACAACATTCTCCTTGGTGGGCAGATGGTACTCTCTGTTGCTAGAAGATTTTTTTCTCAGCACTCAGAGTGCAGACCCGTGGGAACAAAGCTTATCCAAACAGTCTGGTGCCTAAAGTTTCAATTAAAGTCATTCACTCAACAGATGCTACAGTTGTCCATCCAACAATCACTTACTGAGCACTGATGATGTGCCAGACATTGTTCTGGACATAGGGGACGCTTCTATTCATTCTCTCCTGGCCCACCTGGGTAGTGACTGAGGAACCTGGATGTGCCAACATGGGGAGGTGAATCTGCTACTGGAATGTCACTGCAGTTTGGAGAGTGGACAAGAATTCCTGCTTCCTCGGTGGCTCAGAATCTCCTCCAGCCCCTCCTGCCCAAGAGTGAAGTGCAGTCATCATTACTCTGAACACCTGGCCGTGTGAAACCTGGATGAAACATGGGAAGGAACACACCTCCACATCAAACCACCGTCTTCCCAGTGCTCTTGATGCTGTTGCTGCTTGGGAAGGGACGCGGCCGCATGTTTCCCATCTCTCCCTCAGCTACTCTCAGCATTGATCCGGGCTGCATGGAGGGACCTCACGAACCCACTTCCAGACATTATAACGATCCTCCCAGAGCACTGAGGGAGAGGCCCAGGAGACTGTCCTCCTATCCTTGTGGCACTGGTTGCAGCTTTCAGAGCCCTGGAGCGCCTGGGCTGGTAGCAACCAAGGTATCCATCAGGATGACCTCATCCTCCACTTGATAAAATGTATGCCATCGCTCCTTCCCCTCTACAACATCTCTAGGGACCTGGGATGATTGCTGTGCATATTCCAGGTAATAGGAGCATGGGGTAGGGGCAGAGAGCAGCACTTACCAGCCCCTGTGCAGGGCTGAGCCCTGCCTGGAACTCTGTTCTTCCCAGGCCCTCCATCCACTGGCTTCTCCTATGTCCTCAGGCTGTCTCTCAGACTCCCCATTAGGCAGGGGTCCCTTGCTACTGCCCACCCCTGCCTCCTGTCTGTCCCCTTCCTGCCACTCATACCCATATGTAAGCGTACAGTTGATTAATGGGGGGCCTGGTGTCTTTCCCTTAGGATCCCTGGTGGCTCAATAGTTAAGCACTCTGCTGCTAACTGAAAGGTTGATGGTTCGAACCCACCCAGTGGCTCTGTGGGAGAAAAGACCTGGTGACCGGCACGTGTGAAGACTACTGCCTAGAAACCCTATGGGGCACTTCTACTCTGTAACATGGGGTCACAATGAGTTAAAATCAACTCGACAGCATGCAACAACAACAGTCTTTCCCCACCAATGTCCACTCAGCTCCCGTAAAGCTCAATACCTTGTTGAATGAACCAACGGAAGGTACTGAGCCACGGATCAGGGGCTCACCACACATTGTTTTGTGTACCCACAACAATATTCCTTAATGTGTGTAATTATCTCCATTTTCTAGATGAGAAAAATTAGATTCAGAGCATTTAAATATTCCAGAACTGGAAAAAATCCCAAATATTTGTTTTGTCAGAGACATCATCTTTTGCGGGTTATTGTCGTTGTTGTTAGCTGCCGTTGAGTCGGCCCATGACTCATGACAACCCCATGTATTACAGAGTAGAACTCAGCTCCATAGGGTTTTCAAGGCTGTGATCTTTATGGAAGCAGATCGCCAGGGCTTTTCTTGCTCGGAGCCACCAGTTAGAATCGAACAACCAACCTTTCAGTTAGCAACTGATTGCAAACCACTTTTGACGTTAGGGCTCCTGGAGACATCATTTTATCAATATACTCAGCTCAAGAAGAGAATGTTTCTCAAATGGCTGTACTAGACCAGCTTAAGGAGCAAGCTGTGGTGGGCAGTCCAGGCTGTGGTCTTCAGGCTGGAAGGAATGAAATCCCTCTGGTCAAATCCCAGGACGCCCTGCTTGTGCCTCCCTTTGACTGTCCCTGGTACAGTTTCTTCCTGACTTGCATTCTCATAATTTGTGACTATTTCTTAGGTCTCCTGCTACAGCTCAGTTCCTGGGTGGAAGCAGTCACATCTGAATCATGCTCATATGCCCCCACAAGAATTACTGCCCCCGACCCCATACAATCATGTACTTAGATAATTGCATGCATCACACTATAGGGATTATTTGATGACCTGTCTCTCTCCTAAAATGTGAGGTGCTGGTGGTCAGGAATCAAGTCTGACTCACTTTTATTTCTTCTGACTCTAGCACAGATCTGACCTGTAGTAAGGGCCCAGTAAATAATGGATGGATGAATAGATGGATGGGTGGGTGGGTGGATGGATGGGATGGTGAATGGGAGGATGGATGGATGGTTGGATGGATGGATAGATGGATGGGATGGTGAGTGGATGGTTGGATGAATGAGTGGATGGGTGGATGGACGGGTGGGTGGGTGGGTGGATGTATGTATGGGTGAATGAATAGATGGGTGGATAAGTGGATGGATGGATGGGTGTATGGGTGTATGGGTGTATGGGTGTATGGATGAGTAGATGGGTGGATAAGTGGATGGGTGGATGGGTGTATGGGTGTATGGATGAGTAAATGTATGGATAAGTGGCCAAATAGGTGAGTGGGTGGATGGATGAACAGATAGATGGATGGATGGGTAGATGTATTCAGGAACACAGAATGGGGCAAAGGGGAAGGAGGTGTCAGTCATTGATCAGGGGATCCTGCTGTGAACACTCTGGAGAGGCCTTGGAAGTGAAAGGGGAGTGTGGTTGGTAAAGTAATGAACCCCTACATATGTCCACATCCTAATCCCTGGAACCTGTGAATAGGTACCTACAAGGCAAAAGGGGCTTTGCAGATGTGCTCAGGGCCAAGGACCTGGGGATGGGTAGAGTATCCTGAATTATGCAGGTGGGCTCAACCTAATCACATGTGCTCTTAAACATGGAGGAATATTTCCAAGCTGTGGTCAGAGAGAGACATAGTGATGGATGAAGCATCAAAGAGATGGGATGTCATTGGCTTTGAAGATGAAAGAGGGGGCCACATGCCAAGGAATGTGGGTGGCTTTTAGAAGCTGAAAAAGGCAAAAAACAATTCTCCCCTAGAGCCTCCAGAAGGATCCAGGCCGGCTCACACCTTGACTTCAGCCCAGTGAGGCCCATAGGCAACTTCTGACCTCTAGAACTGTAAGATAATACATTAGGGTTGTTGTAACCCACAGAGTTTGCAGTAATTTGTTACAGCAGCAACAGGAGACTGATATAAGGGTTTGTTAAAGTGGTTAAAAGCTACGGCTGCTAACCAAAACGTCAGCAGCTCAAATCCACCTGCCGCTCCTTGGAAACCCTATGGGGTAGTTCTATTCTGTCCTATAGGGTCACTAAGAGTCACCACCAACTCGACAGCAATTTTTTTAATTCAATAGTGAAGCAGCAAAGTAAACGGGGGTGCCTCCCAAAGGGCTCTTTTTACACTAGTGATTACTGTCACACAGAAGGGAATTCTTTTCAAAATGTCTGAAGGAATTAGACTTTATCCTTGTATAACAACTCTTCCAATGGGTGAAAATTGTTGCATTTTTCAAAGCATTTTCACTTCCCACCTGGTACACTGAGACTGCCTCACCTTCCTGGGAGGGTACAAGGCAGGTCTTTGTCCCCAGCACAGCCCAGGACACTGGGCCCCATGCAGCCATGGCTTCCTCCAGGGTGTGTACCCAGCCAGTGGTTGGGGGCCTTCTTAGGTCGCCTCTACCCTGAGGCGCTCAAGGAAGAGTGGTTGGTTGAACCCAACCACAACATGAAACTTGTGGGGTGGGTATTAGGGGTCTCTGGGTTCTTGCTATCATCCACCTTGACTTTGAAACATGGGACCCCAGGCTAAGCGTGGGAGGTGGGTGCTTCTCTCCAGCCCTTTCCGCAGGCCCAGAGCCCCTGTCCTTGAGCATGGCTACCCCCACACCCTCCTGCTCACACTGCACAAAAAGCACAACTCAGCCACATGGTCCTCGTGGTTTTTAACAAGAATAACAATCAGAACAGCACTAGTATTCTTCCCCCCAAAACCACACCCTTTGCTGTTGAGTTGATTCCAACTCATACCGACCCTATAGGACAGTAGAACTGCCCTATAGGGTTTCCAAGGAGCAGCTGGTGGATTTGAACTGCTGACCTTTGGGTTAGCAGCTGAGCTCTTAACCACTGCACCCCCATGGCTCTGCTAGTATTCTAGCACCTGGTGACGGTCCTAACACTGAGCAGCTACCTCTGGGCACTCTAGTCTAACTTTAAGTGGACTCTTCCTTTTACATTTGATCATGGAGTTAGATGTTGACAAGCCCCCGGCCTTTGCCAGCTGTTTCCTCATGGCTTGTCAATGAACAACTCTGTGTCTGCTTTTGTGTGCATGTGAGTGTGTGTGAGTGTGTGAATGTGTGTGCCTTTCTGTGCATGTGTGTATGAGTGTGTGAACACGTGTGCTTTTGTGTGCATGTGAGTGTATATGTGAATGTGTGTGCTTTTGTGTGCATGTGAGTGTGTGTGTGAACATGTGTGCTTTTGTGTGCATGTGAGTGTGTGTGTGAATGCATGTGCTTTTGTGTGCATGTGTGTATGTGAGTGTGTGAATGCGTGTGCTTTTGTGTGCATGTGAGTGTGTGTGTGAACATGTGTGCTTTTGTGTGCATGTGAGTATGTGAATGTGTGTGCTTTTGTGTGCATGTGTGTATGTGAGTGTGTGAATGTGTGTGCTTTTGTGTGCATGTGAGTGTGCGAGTGTGTGATTGTATGAGTACGTGCATTGTGAGTGTGTATCAGTGTGTGCATTGTGAGTGTGAGTATCTGATTGAGTGTATGAGTGTGTGCATGCATGTGTGAGTGTGTGCATGTGTGCATGTGTGTGTGTTCATGCACACACACGTGAGTGTGTGAATATAAATGTATAGTAGTATTAGTGTGTATGAGTGAATGTGTGCATGCACACATGAGTGTAGATGTATACATGAGAGTGAGCTCCCGTGTGAGCGGTTGAGTATGACTGTGAATGTGTGTGTGAATACGAATGTATATTAGTGTGAGTGAGTTGTGTGTGCATGTACATGTGAGTGTGTATGTGTATGTGAGTGGTTCATGTGTGTGAATGTGTGTGAGTGTGAGCTCTCATGCATGTGGGGATTATGATTGTAAGGGTGTGAGTGGGTGTGAGTGCCCCGGCTCCCGTCCTCACCATTGGCTGTCCCACAGCAGGTATCTGTGACTGTTCGGATGATCCCACAGGAGAGAGGGCGTCAAGCAGAGAAGCCCCAGCTAGAGTCCCACTCCCCACTGTGCGCATACACCACACATACACACACACACACACGTGCATCTGATGTCTGTCTCCCTGTCGGTAGACCATGCTGTTGTGAGTGTGAGTGTTCAGCTGACACAAAGTGTGGGCTGTAGATCTGCCCACTGTACTTTCCTCTCGACATTGTGTGTGGGAGGGAAGTGAGACGGTTTGACCACGGGCACACATGAGGTGTCCCTAAGTATGGATGTAACTGGAGGGACTTTTCATGGGGCTTGTGGTCTTTGCAATGGCACTGGGTGTGAGATCCAGAAATATGCTGCTTTTTACTACGAATGTCAGCCCTGTGTGCCCCTGGGGGTGCTCCCTGGGGAAAAGCAGGTCCCACATGGCAGAGCATGTGGTGGACTGAGAGGCCCTCACCCCTTGTACTTGTGAGAATGTGGAAGCACATGGGGTCAGCTCAGTGGCTCTCTGGGTGCCTGGTGAGCCTGGTGGGGCTGCTGGCCATGTGGCCTGCTCCTGCTGCAGCCCTAAGCTGGACACATGTATCCACGGCCACCGCCAGGGCTGGAACACCTCGGGCTGCCTGTGGGAGGCTTGTCCTGGTGATGCTCATCCTGAGGAGCAAAGACAGTCTGTGTGATGGATTGAATTGTGTCCCCCAAAAGTTATGTTGAGGTCCTGATCCCTGTACCTGTGAACGTAACCCTGTTTGGAAATAAGGCTTTCCTTTTGTTATATTAATTAGGTCATTACAGAGTAGGATGGGTCCTAAACCCAACCCCTTCTGAGTGGCGTCTTCCAAAGGGGAAAACAGACACGGAGGTAAAGACACACAGACACATGCTGGGAGGCAGATGCCATGGGGGGACCCGTCTACCAGCAAAGGAACACCCAGGATCACCTGCAGTCACCGAAACTAGGATAGCCCACAGAGGAATCGACACAGCCAAGACCCTGGTTTGGACTTCCTGCCTCCAGAACTGTGAGGAAATCCACTTCTGTTCTTTAAAGCCGCCCACCTGTGGGATTTGTGTTACGGCAGCACCAGTAGACTAAGACAATTTGCTTCCTGTAGGTGGGGAGACCTCAAAGAAGACCGAGGGGCCAACCTGAGCTGTCCTACAAGCATACCGTCAGCACGTGTGTTATTTGCATGATGGAAGCTGTGTTACCATTTGTGGGGTGAAGCCAGCATGAGCCGCTCAGAGCAGAAGACCCCAGGAGATGGGGCCTCACCCTTCCCGTCACGCAGATGGCGCGACCAAGGCCCAGACACGGATCTGATGTGCCCCAGGGTGGGGAACCCAGGATGTGCCCCTGGTCCAAGGCCCCAAAGGCTGGCTCCTCATGCCTCACTGAACCAGGGCTCATCTGCTCATGGGGTCTTGCTACAGAAACTCTCTGGGTGCCCTGACATGTGCCCCAGAGGGCCTCAGCCTCAGGAACACAGGGCCTTAGCTCTGAAAGCACCATCCATTCTCCGACACATAGGCAAAACTAGCTTATTCCTCCTTCACTTATAGGCGATCACCCGAGTACTCTCCAGTGTACAAGCACACTCCTGTCCACAGGGCAATGAGGCGCTGAACCAGCTGCTATATTTAACTGGAAAATGCATCACTTTGCCATGGCAACCTGGGTTCTAAAATTTGAAACGGCACTTACCGTGGGGCGGATGCCACAAAAAGAGCCGCTCGGACTGCCTTCATCAGTTCTCAGGAGCGGGGCTGGGGTTCCTTCTCTCCTTCCTGTGGATTATCATCAAACAACCACCCCATGGGGGAGCTTCCCCAAGTTGTGTAGCCGATCCACCCCAAGACTTGGGAAGGGCTCCTGACGTTCACAGTCCCCGCAGCCCTGTCTCTCCAGCTATGTGCAGGTTCCTTCACCAAAAGGCATGTACGATCCTGTGCTGCATCAATGCTATGCCTCCTCAGCCCCGCAGACACACTTTCCCAGGAAGTGTGAACACAGGATCCAGGAGGAGGCAGTGGGAGCCGAGGGTCAGTCTTCCAGGCCCAGAGAGCCACCAGGTGACCTGGAAACAGACTCAGCCTCCCTGTGTCCCGTCCTAGCCTCACTCAGAGGATTGTCATTTCTTTTTGCTGGAATCTCACAGGGCACAGCCTCAGCCCTTTCCAGATCTCAGAGGTCTCAACAGGGAGCGCAGAACTAACTCTTCCCAGCCTGACCCAGAAGGAAACTGGCCACGGTCCCTGGCCCGGTGGCTCTCCCCACCTCACCCACATTCAGTCAGCTTGGGGGTGATGTCTGTCCTCTGACACATACGTGGCTCCTCCCTCATCCCCATGCCTCCAGGATTCCTCCTGTTGGAACCCCTTCTCTAGTCCTTGTATTTTCGGCTGTTATGGATTGAATTGTGTCCCTCCAAAGTGTGTGTCAACTTCGCTAGGCCATGATTCCCAGCATTGTGTGTTTGTCCTCCATTTTATGATCTGATGTAATTATCCTACATGTTGTAAATCCTAACCTCTATGATGTTAATGAGGCAGGATTAGAGGCAGTTATGTTAATAAACCAGGACTCAATCTATAAGATTAGATTATATCTTGAATCAATCTCTTTTACTATATAAAAGAGAGAAGCTGGCAGAAAGGAGAGGGACCCCCTATCACCAAGAAAGAAGTGCCAGGAGCAGAGCACATCCTTTGGACCTGGGGTCCCTGTGCTGAGAAACTCCTAGACCAGGGAAGACTGATGACGAGGACTACCTCCAGAGCTGACAGAGAGAGAAAGCCTTCCCCTGGAGCCTCCTGGACTGTGAGAGAATAAATTTCTGTTATAGCAGCACTACATAACTAAGACACCAGCCCTGTTCCCTAACATGGTTTCTTCTTAGGCTCCCCTCACTGAGTCATAAACCATAACACCACCACTGGATGTTTGCTAACCAAACACAGCTGGGAAATTTAAATAGTGCTCTGAACATGGACTCTGTTCTCTATTATCTCCCTGTGAGACTCTGTGTGACTGGACCCAGAATATAGCGCACCTAGCTTTTAAAAAATTATCACCCAATAAAACTGGAAAAAAAAATTTTTTTTTTTTTTTTTTTTTTTATGTAACAGTTCTGTTATGGTGACCCTATGTGTTACAGAGCAGAACTATCCCAAATGGCTTTCTTGGCTGGAATCATTATGGGAACAGATCACCAGGCCTTTCTTCTGTGGGATTGCAGGTTAAGTTCAAACTGCCAACTTTTAGGTTAGCAGCTGACCGCAAAACACTTGTGCCCTCTAGGCTTGTCATGAGTCAGAATTAACTTGACGGCAACAGGCTTGGTTTTTGGGTTCTTAACAGTTCTATGAATTTTAACACGTTAAAATGATTTGTGTAACCACCACCGCAATCAGGATACAGACTAGTCCATCACCCTCACACTCTGGAAACCTTCATCTGTCCTGGATCACCAGAATTGTGTCTTTTTAAGAATGTCATATAAATGAAATCCGACAGTATGCAGCCTTTTGAGCTGACTTTCTTCACTCAGCTTTTGAGATTCATCCAGGTTGCTGTATAAATAAATAGTTCCTTTTTGCTGTGGCTGCTATTGAGTAGTATTTCACAGTAAGGATGTACCACCGTTTAACAATTCAACCATTGAAGGACATTTGAGTTTTTCCAGGTTTGGTGATTATGAACAGAGTAGCTAAAAACACTCCTGCACAGGTTTTTGCGTAAAATAAGGTTTTGTTTCTCTGGGGTAAACGCCCAGAAGAGGGCTTGTTGGGTCATATGATGTTGCTGTTGTTGTTGTTAGGTGCCTTTGAGTCGGTTCCAACTCATAGCGACCCTATGCACCACAGGATGAAACACTGCCTGGTCCTGCTCCATCCTCGCAATTGTTGTTATGCTTGAGCCCACTGTTGCAGCATGCTAGCAAATAATCTGAGAAGCTGGACTATGTGAAGAAGAATGGGGGGCGTCAGGATTGGAGGAAGACTCATTAACAACCTGCATTATGCAGATGACACAACTTTGCTTGCTGAAAGCAAAGAGGACTTGAAGCACTTACTGATGAAGATCAAAGACCACAGCCTTCAGTATGGATTACACCTCAGCATAAAGAAAACAAAAATTCTCACAACTGGACCCATAAGCAACGTCATGATAAATGGAGAGAAGATTGAAGTTGTCAAGGATTTCATTTTACTTGGAGCCACAATCAACACCCATAGAAGCAGCAGTCAAGAAATCAAAAGACGCATTGCATTGGGCAAATCTGCTGCAAAAGACCTCTTTCAAGTGTTGAAAAGCAAAGATGTCACCTTGAAGACTAAGGTGCGCCTGTCGCAAGCCATGGTATTTTCAATTGCATCAGATGCATGTGAAAGCTGGACAATGAATAAGGAAGACCGAAGAAGAACTGATGCCCTTGAATTGTGGTGTTGGTGAAGAATATTGAATATACCATGGACTGCCAAAGGAGAGAACAAGTTTGTCTTGTAATAAGTACAACCAGAATGCTCCTTAGAAGGAAGGATGGCAAGACTATGTGTTACATACTTTGGACATTTTGTCAGGATGAATCAGTCCCTGGAGAAGGACATCATGCTTGGTAAAGTACAGGATCAGTGAAAAAGAGGAAGCCCCTCAACAAGATGGATTGACACAGTGGCTGGAACAATGTTGTTGTTGTTAGGTGCCAACTCATAGCAACCCTATGCACCTCAGAACAAAACACTGCCCAGTCCTGTGCCATGCTCACAATCATTGTTATGCCTGAGCCCATTGATGGTAGCCCGTCTACGAAGCATGACGTCCTTCTCCAGGGACTTGTCCCTCCTGATAACATGTCCAAAGTACTTGAGACATAGTCTCGCCAGCCTTGCTTCTAAGGAGCATTCTGGTTGTACTTCTTCCAAGATATCATACAAAGCTAACATTTATCAGCACTTACAAGTGAGTACATGCACTGTGGCACTGAATGCTCAGAACCCGATGAGGCAGATGTTATCATGGAGACCCCTTTACTGAGGGGCAGCTCGCTCAGGGACCCACAGGTTCAGTGGTGACTTTATGTGAAGCTGAAGAATCCTACCACACCTGTCTGCCAGTTTGTCATAGTTTTGTGCCTTGCAAGTGGCTCTGATGCTGGAAGGTATGTCACAGGTATTTGAAATACCAGTAGGGTCATCCATGGTGGACAGGTTTCAGAGGAGCTTCCAGACAAAGAAGACCAGGAAGAAAGCCCTAGAGATTTACTTTCAAAAATCAGCCAATGAAAACACTATGGACCATAACAGAATATTGTCTGATGCAGTGCTGGAAGATGGGTGTGCAGGCACTACGCAATAGCTACAGCAATGAACCGGGTGACCTTTTGTTCCGTTTTAGGTAAGGTCGCCATGAGGTGGAGTCACCTCGAAGGCAGCTACCAACAATGGAGCTGAAGCTTCAGGGCCCTTCACTCCACAGGCCCCTTCTAAGGGGGAAAACGCCCTAGGAGCAATTTTCCACCTGGAAACCATCTATCTACTCAGCAAAGTGAAATAAGTTTGAGTGTCATCAGTTCAAAGAGTATTTAAGAGTCCTCACCCCCCAAGGAAATGTGAAACACTTTGACATTTTAAAGCTGACGTGTAGGAAAGAAGATTTTTTAGAGATGTGATAACTATCCTAAAATTTCTCTTGACATTACCAATGTTGAGTTGCAAAGTTAAAATTAACTTTTCTAAACTATTGACAATTAAAAAAATTTTTTTTGATCAACCGTTCTAGAAGAGATGGAATTGTTTAATTTCTTTGGAGAAATCCTGTGAAGAAGCTATTGAAAGCATAAAAAAAAACATTGCCTTCCAGTCGATTCCAACTCACACTGACCCTATAGGGCAGAGTAGAACTGCCCCTCAGGGTTTCCAAGGAGCATCTGGTGGATTTGAACTGCTGACCTTTTGGTTAGCAGCCTTAGCTCTTAACCACTGTGCCACCAGAGCAGCATACAATCCCAAAATATAGAAATAAAAGTATGGCAGAGACGTGTCAGACTATTAATTGTTGATAATTACTGATGTGATTTTCTGGCTTCTTTTTTTTTTTTTTTGACTATTTGTGGTATTGGTCAGCTCTTAAAAAAATGTAAGTGGTTGTAATTTATTTTATCATCACAATAAATGTTCACTTTTGTGCCTAACAGTGTATTTGTTTCTTTCTTTTTCTTACAGGGCTTCTAAGATTGTCAAATCTTTAGGGCCATGAACCTGCGTCTATCCCGGCCCAGATCGGGGGTCTCAGAAATGAGAGGTAAGATTTTTTGTAACTGAGGAAGATCTTTCACCTGACTCTGGCTGAGAGTGGACGTCAGGGCAGCAGACGAAGGTGAGAGGGCTCCGCACAGCATGGGGTTTTGCACTTCAGTGGGCAGGAACCAGAGAGCATGCAGAGCATGCGTGGGGGGCACAGGAAGCTGCTCCTGGCAGATCTGCTGATAGGAGGGGTAGGAGGGCTTGTTCCCTGAGCCTCCACAGGATATGTTTTATTTCATTTTCTCACATCTTTAATGACCTTGCGCCATTTTTGTTGAGCTGGATACAAACCCTTCTGCTAGACAGAGGGGAAGAGAAGCCTCGCGCTGCATTTGGAGCCAAAACTGCCACCAGTGACGGTCCCCATAGACTCTTCATGTGTTCCTTTCTGGACACAACTTCCATCTTTCTATTCCTAATTCACAGGTACTATAATTTTATCGAAGGCATTGGTGGTTCAGTGGTAGAATTCCAACCTGTCATGCTGAAGACCCAGGTTCAATTCCCAGCCAATGTACTCATCGGTCAGTGGAGGCTTGCGTGCTGCAGTGATGCTGAACAGGTTTCAGCAGAACTTCCAGACTGAAACAGACTAGGAAGAAAGGCCTGGTGATCAACTTACAAAAATCATCCAATGAAAACCCTGTGGATTCCAACAGTCCAACCAGCAACTAATCATGGGGATGGAGCAGGGCCAGGAAGCTTTTCTCTCTGTTGTGCATGAGGTTGCTATGAGTCAGAGGCTAATGCAATAGCAGCTAACCATGTAACAACATGATTTTATCATCATGACCTGGGCAAAGCCCAGCAGATGTGGCCTACCAGCAGATCACACCAGAATGCAAGGCCACAAGGCAATTATTCTAAACGAAGTCTGCTTTTGTTTGGTGCTTTCTGACTTTTAACTGGCTTCTTGTGACCAGTCTCATTTAGGAGATAGCCTCATTCAGCTTTTGTTGCACATTTACAAATTGTTTGCCTTGAGCACTGTATCAGGGAGTACATTGTGATGGTTTTCTAATTATGCATAAAAAACCACCCCAATTTTTAGGGCTTAAAACAAGAGCAACATTTATTTTGCTCACAAATCTGCTATTGGAGCTCAGCCTGGTGGGGGCAGCTCATCTCTGGCCGCTGGCCACATGCTGAGTCTACAAGCAAGATCTGGAATTATCCACAGGCTCGCTCTCTCACTCACAAGTTGGATGGTTGATGCTGGCTGTTGGCAGAGGCCTCATTTGGGACTGTTGGCCAGGACACCCCCCATAGGCCTCTCTGTGTAGTCTGGGCTTCCTCACAACATGGCTGCTAGGCCACTGATGGAGTGGTCATGGATGTGTTGCAGTGTCCCTTCCACAACATTCTATCCATCGAGGCTATCACTAAGTCTCGTCCAGTTTCAAGAGGAGAGGAGAGAGACTCCACTGCTTGATGGGATGACAAGTTCTTGAAGAGCATGCAGACTAGAATACACCCAGTCCTCAATTATTGACGTGGTTAGATTCCAAAGACCAGATCGTTATGCAAAAATTGGCCTTAGGTGAAAATGAAGGATGACCACATCAGATAACAAAATGGAGGATGGTTACATCCTTGTATAACTGCCAAATTACATCATTACATAAGCGCCAGACCAATGAGAATCATGGACTAGTCAAATTAACACATAACCTTAACCATAACAGTCAGCATTGCCTCACACTTTGACATTTGTTACTGCCAGGAGTACATTGTTAATGCCCCAAATAGTCAGATAGTAGGTTTTGTAGTCATTGCAGTAAATTTGAAATGTCGCATATCAAGATGGTTGATAAGTGAGGAGTAGGTGTATTGTCAGGTGTAAGGCAAATATCCATTAATAATAGGAAATGTTCAAAAAAGTGTTCAAAAGCAAAGATGTCACTTTGAGGAGTAAGACGCGCCTCACTCAAGCCATAGTATTTTCAATCATCTTCTATGCATGCAAAAGCTCGACAATGAATAAGGCAGACTGAAGAATAATTGACACCTTTGAATTGTGGTATTGGCGAAGAATATTGAACATACCATGGACTGCCAGAAGAACGAACAAATTTGTCTTTGAAGAAATACAGCCAGAATGCTCCTTAGAATCAAGATTGGTGAGACTTCATCTCACATACTTTGGACATGTTATCAGGAAGAAGAAGTCCCTGGAGAAGGACATCATGCTTGGTAAAGTAGAAAGTCAGCAAAAAAGAGGAAGACCCTCAAAAGATGGATTTATACAGTGGATGCAACAGTGGGCTCAAGCATAACAACGATTGTGAGGATGGTGCAAGACCAGGCAGTGTTTCGTTCCATTGTACATAGGGTTGTTATGAGTCGGCACCTACTCGAGGGCACCTAACAACAACAGCAACAACAGGTGTATTGTGATAGGGAAATTACAACCTGCTACATTGCACACAAGTCAAGCCCGGGCACTCTGATCCTACACTGAGCTGTTTGCAAGGCTGAGTCAAGTACACTAACATGGTTTTTTACATGCAGTGTATCTCCTGGGGGTGTTGGTTGGAGCAGTGCAAAATTATTTTCTCAGGAAACCTTAATCCTGCCCTTCTTGTCCTTCTGCTGCTGTAGCCCTATACAGGTGCTGAACTCTATCCTGATCCTTCATTTCCACAAGCACATGAGTCCTACTCCCTGCTGACCATTGGGATAAGTATGTGGCACCAAGATTTCATGCCCCTCATAAAAGTAGCAGCTTCTGGGTATTTTCCAGGGGGCGCAATCTTGACATCACGGCTGCCTAATATTACCAAAATCTTGGTAGAGTGAAACATGACCTACGTTGTGTTCCTCGAAAGACATCAATTCTTCTGTTGTTGTTTTTCGCCCCCTATAATTTCCCCCTAAGGAACCCTAGTGGCATAAAGATGAAGTGCTCGAGATTGATGGTTTAAAACCACCCAGTGGCAACTCCCCCAAGCATCTGTAAGTTTGTCGCACTGTGGGGGCTTACGTGTTGCTGTGATGCTGGAAGCTATGCTACCTGTGTTCAAATACGAGCAGGGTCATGCATGGCAGGCAGGTTTCAGCTGAGCTTCCAGACTAAGAAGAACTAGGAAGAAGGACCTGGTAGTCTACTTCTAAAAAGAATGAGCCAGTGAAAACCTATGAATAGCAGTGGAACATCGTCTGATATAGTGCCATAAGATGAATTCCTCAGGTTGGAAGGTACTCAAAAGACCACTGGGGAAGAGCTGCCTCCTCACATGTGAACTTAATGACGTGGATGGAGTCCAGCTTTCGGATGCTTCATTTGCTGATGTGGCATGACGCAAAATCAGAAGAAACAGCTGCAAACATCCATTAATAATCAGAACATGGAATATACAAAGTATGAATCCAGGAAAACTGGAAATGTTCAAAAATGAAATGGAAAGCATAAACATCCATATCGTAGGCATTAGTGAGCTGAAATGGACTGGTACTGGCCATTTTGAACTGGATAATAATAGGGTCTACTATGCCAGGAATGACATCTTGAAGAGAAACGGCATTGCATTCATCATCAAAAAGAACATTGCAAGATCTATCCTCAAGTACAATGCTTTCAGTAACAGGATAATATCCATAAGCCTATAAGGAAGACCAGTTATAATGACTATTACTCAAATTTACGCACCAACCACTAAGGCCAAAGATGAGGGAACTGAAGATTTTTACCAACTTCTGCAGTCTGAAATTGATTGAACATGTAATCAGGATGCATTGATAATTACTGGTAATTGGAATGCAAAAGTTGAAAATAAAGAAGGATCGGTGGTTGGAAAATGTGACATTGGTGATAGAAACAACGCAGGAGATTGCATGATAGAATTTTGCAAGACCATAGACTTCTTCATTGCACATTTTCAACAACATAAATGGTGACTATATATGTGGACCTCACCAGAGGGAATATACAGGAATCAACTATATCTGTGGAAAGACACTGTGGTAAAACTCAATATCATCAGTCAGAACAAGGCCAGGGGCTGACTGTGTAACAGATCATCAACTGGTCATGTGCAAGTTCAAGTTGAAATTTAAGAAAATTAGAACAAGTCCATAAGAACCAAAGTATGATCTTGATTATATTCCACCTGAATTTAGAGACCATCTCAAAAATAGATTTGATGCACTGAACACTGATGGCCAAAGACCAGACGAGTTGTGGAATGACATCAAGGACTTCATACATGAAGAAAGCAAGAGGTCATTAAAAAGACAGGAAAGAAAGAAAAGACCAGAATGGATGTCAGAAGAGATTCTGTAGCTTGCTCTTGAATATCGAGTAGCTAAAGCAAAAGGAAGAAATGAAGTAAAAGAGCTGAACAGAAGACTTCAAAGGACAGCTCAAGAAGACAAAGTAAAGTATTATAATGACATGTGCAAAGACTTGGAGATAGAAAATCAAAGGAAAGAACATGCTCGGCATTTGTCAAGCTGAAAGAACTGAAGAAAAAATCCAAGCTTCGAGTTGCAGTACCGATGGATTCTACAGAGGAAATAGTAAAAGACAAAGGAAGTATTAAAAAGAGACATAAGGAATACAAAGAATCACTATACCAAAAAGAATTGGTCGATGTTCAACCATTTCAGGAGGTAGCATATGATCAGGAACTGATGGTACTGAAGGAAGAAGGCCAAGCTGCACTGAAGGCATTGTTGAAAAACAAGGCTCCAGAAATTGACAGAATACCAATTGAGATGTTTCGACGAACAAATGCAGCACTTGGAAGTGCTAACTCATCTATGCCAAGAAATTTAGAAGACAGCTCCCTGGCCAACCGACTGGAAGAAATCCATATTTATGCCTATTCCCAAGAAAGGTGATCCCACCAAATGTAGAAATTATCAAACAATATCATTAATATCACATGCAAGTAAAATTTTGCTGAAGATCATTCAAAAGTGGCTGCAGCAGTATATTGAGAGGGAACTGCCAGAAATTCAAGCTGGATTCATAATAGAATGTGGAACCAGGGATATCATTGGTGAAGTCAGATAGATCCTGGATGAAAGTAGAGAATACCAGAAAGATGTTTACTTGTGTTTTATTGACTATGCAAAGGCATTCAACTGTGTAGATCATAACAAATTATGGATAACATTGCAAGAAATGGTAACACTTAATTGTGCTTATGAGGAACCTGTATATAGATCAAGAGGCAGTTGTTTGAACAGAATAAGGGGATGCTGCACAGTTTAAAGTCAAGAAATTTGTGCATCAGGGTTGTATCCTTTCACCATACTTATTCAATCTGTATGCTGAGCAAATAATCTGAGAAGCTGGACTATATGAAGAAGAACGGAGCATCAGGCTTGGAGGAAGACTCACTAACAACCTTCATTACGTAGATGACACAATATTGCTTGCTGAAAGTGAAGAGGACTTGAAGCACTTATTGATGAAGATCAAAGACCATAGCCTTCAGTATGGATTACATCTCAACATAAGGAAAACAAAAATTCTCACAACTGGACCAATAATTATCAAGATCATGATGAACAGAGAAAAGATTGAAGTTTTCAAGGATTTCATTTTACTTGGATCCACAATCAACACCCATGGAAGCAGCAGTCAAGAAATCAAAAGACACATTGCATTGGGCAAATCTGCTGCAAAAAGACCTCTTTCAAGTATTGAAAAGCACAGACGTCAGCTTGAAGACTAAGGTGCACCTGACCCAAGCCATGATGTTTTTAATCACCTCATATGCATGGCAAAGCTGGATGATGAATAAAGAAGACCGAAGAAGAATTAATTGATGCCTTTGAATTGTGGTGTTCATGAAGAATATTGAATACACCATGAACTGCCAAAAGAACAAACAAATCAGTATTGGAAGAAGTACAACCAGAATCCTCCTTGGAAGCAAGCATGGTGAGACTACATCTCTTATACTTTGGACATGTATCAGGAGGGATGAGTTCCTGGAGAAGGACATTATATTTGGTGAAGTAGAGAGTCAGTATGAAAGAGGAGGACCCTCTACTAATGAGGAACAAGGACAAGAAGACAGAAGGGGACAGGAAAGCTGATGATAGGGAACCCAAGGTTGAGTAAGGACAGGGCTGACATGTAGTGGGGTTGTTAACCATTGTCATAGGGCAATATGTGTACTAACTGTTTAATGAGAAACTATTTTGTTCTGTAAACCTTCATCTAAAGTGAGAATAGCAGCCCAACTGAAAGAACGTAATCAATGTCACTGAATTGTACGTGTAGAAATTTTTGAAATGGTGTATCTTTGGCTATGTATATTTTCACCAAGAAAAAAAAAAAAAAGGTCCTCCAAGGTCGAGAAGGGAGAGTGTTGACAAGTCTTGGGGTTTTTAACCAATGTCATAAAACAATATGTGTACTAACTGTTTAATGAGAAACTATTTGTTCTGTAAACCTTTACCTAAAGTACAATTTAAAAAATTAAAAAAAAAAAAAGGAATACCGTCAGTGAGATGGATTGACACAGTTGTGGCAACAATGGCCTCAAGCATAATGATTGTGAGGATGGTGCAGGATCGGTCAGTGTTTTGTTCTGTTGAACACAGGGTAACTATGAGTCAGAACCAACTCAAGGACACCTAACAACAACAACAGCAAGCCTGGGTTTGAGTAGAAGATTGAGCATTTGCAGTATAGACTGTCTTCACCAGAAACATGAGAAGAAAATATATCCCAGAGCAGAAAACAGAGATTCTCCTGAGATGGCGTTGGTGACGAGGACAAGAAGCCCCCGAGTCCTAGAACAAAGGAGCCTATGCCCAGTGAGGGAGGGACTGGCTTGTTAACCTCCAAACCCTTTCCCACTTGTCCTAGACACACAGCTAGACCACCTTCCCAGCTTCTCTATGGTTAAACGTGGTCACATGACAAGATAGGTAGGCAGATATGATGCATGTCACTTTTGGGACAAGGTGAATGAGAAACAGCAGGCCTTTATGCCCTCTCTTTTCCTGTGGTGGTTATCCCTCAACACTTCCCACCTCCTGGGATTCACACTCTGTGTAATCCCCTCCCCTGTGTGTGAACTGGACTGTTGACCCACAGACAATGACTACAGCACAGCAGACGTAATGGATCAGTTATAAAGGACGGGGCTTCTGTCTTGGACCTGCTCCCTCATTCTCTCGATACACTCTGCAACCCTCGCTCTCTTGGTACTCCCCACCTCCACTCTCACGCTTGCTCACTTCGATAAAGCCAGCCACTGTGTTGGGAGCCGTTCTGTGGATAGGTCCACACGACAAGGAACCAATGGTGCTTCCAACCTACAGCCAGTGAGGAAATAATACTTTCAGTCCAACATCCTATGAGGAACTGAATTTCATCAACAACCAGAAGAATGAGCTTAAAAGTGGATCCTCCCAGAGTCGAGCCTTCTGAAGAGACCCAAGTCCCGGCCAATAGCTTGACTGCAACCACATGGAGATCTTAAGCCAAAGGCACTGAGCCAGCTCTGTGTGACCCCCTGAACCACAGAAACTGTGTGATCAGTGTTAGTTGTGTTAAACCACTTGTCTTAGTCATCTAGTGCTGTTATAACAGAAATACCACAAGTAGATGGCTTTAACAAAGAGAAAGTTATTCTCTCACAGTCTAGTAGGCTACAAGTCCAAATTCAGGACATCAGCTCCAGGGGAAGGCTTTCTCTCTCAGCTCTGAAGGAAGGTCCTTGTCATCAATCTTCTCCTGGTCTAGGAGCTTCTCTGTGCAGGAACCTCAGGTCCAAAGGATGCCCTCTGCTCCCAGTGCTGCTTTCTTGGTGGTATGAGGTCCCCATGTCTCTCTGCCTGCTTCTCTCTTTTATATCACAAAAGAGATTGGCTTAAGATACTATCTAATCTTGTAGATCTCATCAATATAACTTCCACTAATTCATCTCATTACATCATAGAGGTAGGATTTACAACACATAGGGAAATCATGTCAGATGACAAAATGGTAGACAATCATACAATACTGGGAATCATGACCTGGCCAAGTTGTCCGATATTTTGGGGGGACACAATTCAATCAGTGACACCACTGAATGGTGGGATAATTCGCTACACTACAATAGATAAGCCTGTGGGTTGACAGACGTGGAGACAGACTGTGAAAAGACAAAGGACCGTATGGCCAAGATAAAAACGAGGCTGCATAAACCAGGCATCAGCCCAGCTCTGCAGGCTGCCTTTTGATCAGCTAGAAATTATCTTTGACCAAAAGAAATATTTATAGCAAAGGGGAATTTGGCTGAGGACCCCCACACACGCATACGTTTCTTCTAGGAATAATATCAACGTTGAGGTCCAGGCAAGTCCTTCGTGTAACAGTAGACAGGTGGTTCTTCTGCAAATGATGGTCACCAGCACGGAAAGCAGCCAAGGACTTGCAGCCCTCCTGGTGCCAAGCACACACACACTTCCTAGAAATCGACACTCTTCCCTAGTGGCTGCATCTTACAAATGGTACCCAGCCTGTGGACAGCCTTCTTCCCTCCAAATTTTCTAGATTTTCATAGCATGCTTTGCTTTGAAAAATCCTCTTGCACACCATTTTGTCTGACCTTTATAACATCTTGTGGATGGTAGTGATGCCGTTTGCTGAAGATCCTCCTTGAATTTCAGGGACTCGTCCAGCTGGGTCCATAAAGGGGCCCCATTGTGCAAGGACACAGGGCCTGTGGGGCCAGGAACTAAGTCAAGAGGCAAGGCAGGGGCTCTGGACGAGCTCTGACATTGCTTCCTAGGGTCCAGGACAAGATCAGCAGGGGGTTCTGCAGTCTGGGCAGTCAGAAGTGGCCCAGCAGGTGACATCAGCAAGCACAGCCGCCCGCTCTTCTGCAGCTTGAGAACTGACGGAGCTGGTCAGGCGGGGACCTCCTGGTCCACACAAGTCCTCCTACCTGTCCACGGAGACATGCAGGAAGGCCCTTTTCCAAGTCATGCGTGAAGCTGGAATGGCTCATGGGCCTCTCCTTTTTCTACCGCACTTTGCGCCTTCTTCTTAGATGTTCCAAAAGTCATTTTAGATTAGGAAGTGTCTAGGGTTGGCCTTCTCCAGGCCCGTCTGGGAAGAGGTGGCCCTGACATCAGCATCAGGTCGCATGCTGGGGTACGTGGATGGAGGAAGGTTGGCAGCGGCCAACCCTTTAAGGTTTGCTGATAGCTGGCAACATCTCAGACTGTTCAGTAGCATGGGGACAAACGACCTCATAGTCAGGAAGAGAAATCCACAGCACTGCACGGCGATGCCTTCATCCAGATGTAATCAGTCCAAGCATGTGGAAGAAGTACAGTTCTTATCCTCTTTTTCTAGATGAGGAAACCGAGGGTCCTTAGTTTTGACTAAGGGTCAGGGTCTCAAGGCAGCCCTTCCACCTGGCCTGCTTCCTGCCTCTGATGAAGGCAGGCCTGGATACTTCCGACACCTTTGGGAGAGGGTCTCCCGTGACCCCTGCCCACAGACAGCAGCAGACACCATTCAGGAGGAGAGGTGAACTTGTTCCGTGGCCTGTTTGCTCACTACTGCCCAATGTGGCATCAAGGAGTCCCTCTCTTGTGTGGGTCTGGGGACTGCTTGAGGGCAGGGTCTATACCTGGTCCGTCTCTGCACATCCCTGACCCAGCATGACATTCTGAGTGCCTCAAAGGCACTCAAATCCATTAGTTCAGTAAGCCAGCTGTCTCAGAGAGTGGAGCTTTAGGGCTAATTCAGAGCTGCCTTTGGGCAGTAACATCGGTGTGTACTGTAGCCAGTTTAGCAAAGAGTGTTTGTGTGTGTGATTCAAGGGGCATAGAGGCTTGTTCTGAGAGGTTATCTATTGCTGCAGGATGCAGAAAAGAAAGCTCCTTCCCTTGGGGCAGGCAGAGCTCCTCAGTGGCCACGGCCTGGCCTCCAGGCTTGGCCACCAGCTATCGTGCGTCCCTCTCTTCCCGTCCTCTCTCCGGTCCCCCTCCTCGCTGAGTCAGCCTCCTCCAAAAGGTTGCCTTCAATCTCCCATCTGTTCCAACCATCTCATCTGCTGGGGCCAGCCAGTTCAATCCAAAGAAAAGAAAGACAGATGCTGTAGGTGACATATTTTTGGCAATCCCCAGAGAAAAGAGGCATTTGGACTCATGAGAAAAACTGTTTGCAACGGAAGGAACTACCCCACCCACTGAGGGCCAGAGTTCTGGGAGGGTTGGGGAGCCTCACCGGGAGACCGTGAGCACGCTGAGGGCATGGGTGGGCACCTGTGCCCGGTCTGGTCTTTCTCCAGTGGCTCAAGAAGTGCATACTGTATTTTCACATTGATTTGGCCATTGGCAAAGAGAAGCCAAAGTGTGTCGCCAAAGAAAACAATACCAAGCGCTGTGTGTGGAGGGGGAAGGGAGAGGGTTCAAAATGAATCAGAATAAATTAATTTTACCCTAACACCTTTTGTTGCTGAATATTCATAGTACACGTGTGTGGTACACATGCAAATTTATTCTGGGCGCAGTCACACGCAAAAGAAACATGGGACCTTTGTTTCCTGTGTCCCTCTGTGGGTCTGACTCCAGAGCCCCAGCCTCCGGGCTGCAGGCTCAGTCTGACCTAATAGTCTGAATTAGCTCACTTGAGTTAGGTAAACGCTAAAGGGTCAGTGTCTCAGTTTTCATCTCCCTTCCTCTACCCCTCTCTCTACACCTCCAGTGGTGGTTCCCTGGTAGAATTCTCACCTTCCATGAGAAAGACTGGGATTCGATTCCTGGCCAATGCACCTCATGCACAGCCACCACCCTTCTGACAGTGGAGGATTGGGCGTTACTAGGATGCTGAACAGATTTCAGCAGAGCTTCTAGACTAAGATGGATGAGGAAGAAAGGCCTGGAGATCTACTTCCAAAAGCCAATGAAAACCCTGTGGATCACAATGGTCCAACCCCATTGTTCATGGGGTCGCCATGAGTCAAGGCTTGACTTGACGGCAGCTGACAGCAACTCTTCTTTAAGATAGAGCCTGTGCCTGCTGGGTTGGGGAAGGTTGGCTTAAGGGACATAGGATTCAATACCAGTAATCACTGGAGAATTCAAATAAAAACCCGAAAGAGATACCACTTTACCCCTACTAAAAAACCAAACCGAACCCATTGTGGCGAGTTGATTCCAACTCACAGTGATCCTACAGGACAGAGTAGAACTGTCCCTTATGGTCTCCAAGGCTGTAAATCTTTATGGAAGCAGACCGTTTCTCCCTCGGAGCAGCTGGTGGGTTCTAACCACCAACCTTTCAGTTAGCAGCTGAGTGCTTAACCACTGCACCACCAGGGCTCCTTCCACTAAGATAGCTATTATGAAAAAAAAAGGAAAATAACAAAGTGTTGGTGAGGATGTGGAGAAACTGGAATGTGCCTCCATTGCTAGTAGAATTGTAAAATGGTGTACTCACTGTCGAAAACCGTTTGGTGTTTCCTCAATAAGTTAAACATAGAGTTACCCTGGTTGTTGTTGTGTGCTGTCGAGTCAATTCTGACTCATAGCGACCCCTTGTGTTAGAGAGTAGAACTGCCCCATAGGGTTTCCAAGGCTGTAAATCTTTACGGAAGCAGACTGCCACATCTTTCTCCTGTGGAGTCATTTGTGGGTTTGAACCTCCTGCCTTTCAGTTAGCCAAAAAACCCAAATCTGTTGCTGTTGAGCCAATTCTGATCCATTGAGACCCTATAGGACAGAGTAGAACCGCCCCATAGGATTTTCAAGGAGCAGCTGGTGGATTCAAACTGCTGACCTTCCAGTTAGCATCCAAGACAAATTCCACTACTATGTATATGCTGTAAAGCATTGAAAACAGGTGCTCAAACAACAGCTTAAGACATTAATGTGGATGGACTTCATCCAATCGCTTGAAGGCCTGAAGAGCAAAAGTGAGGCTTCCTGAAGAAGGAATTCTGCCTCAAGACTGTAGCAGAGATGTCTTGGCCAAATTTCCAGCCTGCTGGTCGGCCCTGCAGATTTTGGACTTGCCAGCCTCCACGATTGTGTGAGCCAGTTACTTAAAATAAATCTCTCTCTTTATGTATAGACTTTGTTGTTGTTAATTGCCATCAAGCTGATTCCAACTCATGGAGACCTCATATGTGCAGAGCAGAACAGCTCCACAGGGTTTTCAAGGCTGTGACCGTCTGTGAGCCTGGCTGGACTCATGCCATTCCAAGGGGCACGTTCCCCGGTGAAGGGTGAACCCAGAAAGGGCCATTGCTGTGGCAATGTTGGACACATACCCCAGAGTTAGCATCTCCCCACGCTCTGCTGTGAGCGGGAACAGCAGACGTATGATCCAGCTTTAAACGGCCATGGCATCTCCCCAGCGAAGGCCCCACTGAGAGGCAGCCTGCTGCTGAGGGGCCTCTCCTGAACCCACTTGGTGGAGAGATGCAGGACGGGGATGGGAAGCATGCCGGGACAGGGCCTGGACCCCCTTCCGCTGGGTCACCGCCTGGGTGCCCTCGGCTGTGGTCGCAGCCTCGGCTGGGAAAGGATGGTAGAGGCAGACTGCTCAACCACACGGAGCCAACAAACCCCAGCAGGAACTGCCGACCTCTGGCCCTCATGTCCCATCTGGTGTCTCATCTTCGTTTGAACCTGACGTTTGGTCAAAGCCAGGCCTCACACTTGCACTTCATGGGATGCCGCTCCTCTGGCCCTCCCAGACTCGGTGCCCAGGGCACACACACAGCAAAGATTTCCTCCACTTACCTAACGGGGGCAGTGAGGTTCGGATTCCCTAACAGGTGATAAAGTGTTTTCTCAGCCGCTGGCACCGCATGTGTGAACCAGCGTGATCATACCACCCTGCTATAAACGGACGTTAAACACAACCACAGAGCCTGTTCCAGAGGAAAATTCTCTGGACCCTATGCCACCCGGAAAACGCTTTGGGAATGCCATTCCAAATGGGGTCTGCTCTGCAGGGAGGCACCCCCCTACTGCCTTCCTGAGAGCAGGGCTGGTGCATCAGGGGTGGGGGGGGTACAACACCTCATTTATCAAAGCCACCCCAAGAAGTACCGGCTGAGCTTTCAGCACTTAATTAACTTGAGGTTCACACTGGAGCATGGACGCCTCTAGCAGCCTTCTCCCCCGACAAACACATACTCAGGGCAGAGGCGTGCGCAGCCTTCAAAACCAGCTAGGTGTCTGTGCCCACAAAGCAGGACCCACACCATTGAGTGTGACGTCATGTTACGGATGAAATCTGTAAGAGATTGATCACAAACGTCCAACTGCAGGGATCAATATTAGACACTTAAAACACCCCTCCCCGCTAAGCAATCCCAGGAAGGACATTGATCTTTCTACACCGAGGGCACAGATTGTGAAGCCGATGTGCCGGGTGGGGGTGGGAGGGGCTTGGCGGGTGTAAGCAGTTGGGGGCATGGTCAGCATGGCTGGGGCCAGCAGGTGGGGTCGCTCAAATAAAATAAAAACAAAAAATCCCTGAACCAGTTGCAATAGAGCAGATTCTGACTCATGGTGGCCCCATGTGTGTCAGAGTAGAACTGTGCTCCAGAGGGTTCTCAATGGCTGATTTTTCAGAAGTAGATTGCCAGGTCTTTCTTCTGAGGCTCCTCTGGGTGGACCGCAACCTCAAACCTTTCAGTTTGCACGGCACAGGGACACTGCGGTGAAGAATAGTGTGTTGTTGCTGTTGTTCAATGCGTCAAATGTATTCTTGAGATGGTCTCTAAATTCAGGTGGGATGTAATCACACAACCAAGGCCCCAGAGCACCCTCCAACCCTGCTCCTCCACCCTTTGGTCCCCCTGAGCCTGCCCCTCTCCTTCATTGCCTGGTCATCCCTACCTCTCTTACTCTGGTCCCCATGCCCTTTCCAGGACCACATGAACAATCCACGGGTCAGACAACCTATCTTTAAATTGTCACTCTGCCCCAGGGACCCACACCAGGAGTGGGGCTGACGCATAGTTCCTGGGCAGCAAGCTGTGCACCTACATCAGGAAGGGCAGAGGGCTTGAACTACTCATGATGTCTGGGGGTTCAAAGCCAGCTCCAGAAACAAGGAGGAGGGACACCATGTGTGTGACACCCTGGGATTTCCAGAAATAGTCCAGAGAATGTCATTTCACAGGTGTGGGCCAAACCAAAGAAATACTTTTCTGTTGGTATAATTGGTAGGGGTGTAGGAGGAACTTTTGTGCCTGTTGGATGATGTCATTGCCAGGAGCCCAAAGAATCCATAGTAAGGTGTGGGCCCTGAAGTCAGACTGAGTCCAAACCTCACTCATATGGTTTACTAGTTATATATTTAAATCTGGGACTCAGTTTACTCATCTGTAAAATGGAGCTAACATTAGTATTTATGGTATGATTGTGGGTGGATTAATTAGTCCATGTAAGGTTTTTAGAATGCTTCCTGGCACAAAGAATCCCTGATAAAGGTTAGCTATCATTACTATTTCCACCACCCATCAGTCAATTTGCTATACTGTGGTGGCTTGTGGGTTGCTATAATGCTGAAGCTATGCCACCGGTATTTCAGATAATAGCAGGGTCATCTGCGGTGGACAGGTTTCAGCTGCACTTCCAGACTAAGACAGACTAGGAAGAAACGCCTGGCAATATACCTCTGAAAAGTAGCCAATGCAAACCTTATGGATCACAACAGAACATTGTCCAACTCACCTGCTTTGGACACGTCATTAAGAGGGATCATCCACTGGAGAAGAACATCATATTTGGTGATGCAGAGGGCCAACAAGGGCAATGGAGACCCTTGGTGAGATGAATTGGCACAATAGCCACAGCAATGGACTGAAAAATGCCAGTGATCATGAGGGTGATGCAGGACTGGGCAACATTGTCTTCTGTTGTATGTGGGGCCACCATGAGTCAGAGTCAACCCGACAGCAACCATCTACCCATCCGTCTATCCATCCATCCATCCACCTCTGTCTATAATTCTAAGAAGGCATTATAAGTTGCTTTAGAACGAGTCGACATGATGAAAGTGGCGGTGTTTGAAGGTCAGTTCCACAGTGGTAAAAAAAAACAAAGAGTAGGATGGACACATAACATGTGGAGCTGGAGCAGGAGATGGGCTGAAGGACCTTGTCTTCTGGGTGTGAGATGATGGAGACTGATCTAAAGTCGAAGCAGAGGGAATAAACAAGGAAGAAACTCTTCAAAGGACGTGATGGCAGGGAGGGGGATCCTCAAGACACCAGTCAAGACTGATGAGTCAAGTTTTGGGTGTGCACCAACAGAATGGGAATATTGGGGTATTTTGAAGCCCCTCTGAGTTCTATTTGGACAAGCGATATGGAATCAGGCAGAGCTAGACAGGAGATCCTTCCCCTTTCCAAAATGCAGAAAGGTACAGGGGAGAGATGCTCAGAGAACAAGACCTGGTTCTATTTCCAGAGCCCATCTCTGGTGTGATAACCACTGTCTTAGTCATCTAGTGCTGCTATAACAGAAATACCACAAGTGGATGGCTTTAACAAACAGAAGTTTATTCTCTCACAGTCTAGTAGGCTACAAGTCCAAATTCAGGGTGTCACCGCCAGGGGAAGACTTTCTCTCTTGGTTGGCTCTGGAGGAAGGTCCTTGTCATCAATCTTCCCCTGGTCTAGGAGCTTCTCAGCACAGGGACCCCAGGTCCAAAGGACGTGCTCTTCTCCTGGCTCTACTTTCTTGGTGGTATGAGGTCCCCATGTCTCTCTCCTCGCTTCTCTCTTTTATATCTCAGAAGAGATTCATTTAAGACACAACCTAATTTTGTAGATTGAGTCCTGCCTCATTAACATAACCACTGCTAATCCCACCTCATTAACATCCTAGAGGCAGGATTTACAACACGTATGAAAATCACATCAGATGACAAAATGGTGGACAATCACACAATACTGGAAATCATGAACAAGCCAAGTTGACACACATTTATGGGGGGGGACACAATTCAATCCATAACACCTACCCAGGCATTCAGCCTTTCCTGTTTCAGTTTTATCTGCTGTGAATGGAGGGAGATGTTAAGGCGAGTGCTTGAGGCTCCTTCCACCTGCAAATCTCTACAACACGTCTCTTCTGAGTGCCTCTGTTCTGTCGTCTGTAAAAGAGACTCTTCAGAGGAAGCCTGGCCCAAGGAAAGACATCGGGTTTCCTGTCTAAACATAAAGGGAAAGCCTGCCTTTATGAGAAGTCTGGATCAGAACTACCATTTGACTCTGAAATGCCATCCCCCACCCTCCGGCTGCCGTGAAAGCAGGGGAGAGGCTGGACATCCAACAGGGAGGGCTCCACAGGAAGAGTAGGACAGAAGATGAGTAACCACAGCATGCCACAATGAGACCAAGTCCAACAGACTCATTAGTCTCTTTCTTAGCTGTTGTTAGCTGCTGTCAAGTCTGCTCCGACTCATGGAGACCCTATGGACAACAGAACAAAACACTGTCTGGTCCTGTGCCATCTTCACCACAGTTGGTATGTGTAAAAATGGTGGCACAGGGGCATCTGACCTGCTCTAACTGCATGAGGGGGGAGAATCATTATTAGCATCAACAGTCCAAAGCTGACTCCTATGAGGTAGAGGTCAGACATACCTCCACCCTCCAACGTTTACTGATTGTGACACCAGTCGTCCCTCCTACGGCACTCTCTACTTCTCTGCTGGGTTTGATAATTCATTGCAATGGCTACACAGAACTCATAGACAATACTCAAGATTACAAGGTTTATTAGGGAAGTAACAGGTTACAATTCAGAATCAGGGACAACTCAGGATACAGTTCTTCCATCAGGACAGCTTCTTCTCAGCCGTACCTGCAGGCAGGCCTCTCCCTGGCCCTTAGCCTCTCTGCCCCTTGGCCCACCCTCCACCCTGCATGGGGAAGTGTTACAAAGCTCTTTAGCTCCACCAATAAGTGCCTGGGGGCACCCCACTCTGCCAGAAAGCCTAAGACCAAAGAGGCTCAGCTCTCTCTTTCTGTGGGTCAGCACACCCACTGTAACCACCTTACTCCGTAGACCAGGAAGTCCACAGTGCCTCCTGCCAGTCTCCTAGTTCCTGATGCCTTGTGTCGCTATCGTTCTTGCTACGGCTGCACCACCATCCCTCACTCTCTTCCCTGTTACAGCTCCTCTCTCTCTCACTCCATGTCTCCCTTTAAGCCTAGTGGGATGATAAAACTCATCAATCCCCGTATTAGGGTTCCATACACTTTATTTGCATGGTCTCACCCCCACAAGGGTTCCATGCACCTTACATGAATTCGTATCAAGCTGTCCGATCCCCTTGGTGGTTCACAAGCACCTTATTTCATAGTCCCACCCAATCATTTGTGGGAGTCACAAAGACTATGGCTAGAAGGATCATATTAAATAATTCACTGCACCACAGTATGCTGGAGTTCATGGTTGCAGCTGCTGTGTATTCTGAGTGCCTTCCAACCTAGGGGCCTCATCATCCAGCACTGTATCAGTGTTCTGCTGTGATCCACAGGGTTTTCACTGGCTAATTTTCAGAAGTAGACTGCCAGGCTTTGCTTCCAGAGGGTAGCTAGTCTGTCTTAGTCTGGAAGCTCCACAGAAACCTGTCCACCATGAGTGGCCGAAATACTAGTGACATACCTTCCAGCAGCACAGCAACACACAAGCCACCATAGTGCAACTTACCGACAGACGGGTGATAAAAACCACAAAGCCTATCTCAAAATAGGTTCTGGGTTACTAAACTCACAACTCAAATTCCCAAGAGGAACACCATGGATTTCCTTTAGCTCCTTCACAGGGACAATACGGAGAATCCATTAAACCAAAAAAAAAAAAAAAAAAAAAAAACCTATTTCTGTTAAGTCAATTCGACTCATAGTGACCCTGTACGACAGAGTAGAACTGCCCCATAGGGTTTCCAAGGCTGTAAATCTTTAGGGAAGCAGACAGCCATATCTTTCTCCCACAGAGTGGCTGGTGGGTTCAAACTGCTAACCTTTTGGTTAGCAGCCAAGCACTTTAACCTCCAGAGAACACATTAGGACCTCATAAATAGCACAAAGCTACTATCATCCTTTGATTGTTACATAAAGTTTGTGGGAAGGAACTATATATGTGGGCGAGGGCAGCTTTCTAGACCTAAAACATTAGCCTTGTTAAATTTCAGGAAATGTGCGGGAGACTGGTAATGACAGGGCAATAACTACAAACACTCCCAGCCCTCAAGCTGCCAGAAGCTTTGCTTCCGCATTGGCCACAACCACAGCACTTTCATCATGGAAGGTCTTTCTTTTATTGCACCACGGTTGGCAAGTTTGAGCTCAGCTCCATTTAAACGTCCCATAAAACCCTGAAAGACAGGATACGTAATTAACCGAGAAAGCCCAAACAGGCTCTTGGTAGCAGCTCAGGTTTCAGTTCCATGGTCTTAAATGGGTTCTTGGACCTGACCCTTTAGTTAAGACTTTACTGGGGGCCTGAAGCACACTCAGCAGCAGAATGGGTTTCATGGGGAGAGGCTGGCTCGAGAACAGGCTGCTCTGCCCTGAGGAGCATGAACGACAAGCCCAGAGGACCTACGTCCGAGCCTCTGCACTTACCAACTGCCCTTGGTTCTGTTATAACCTTTCTGTAATTCAATTGTCCCACCTTTAAAATTTGGGGCTAATAAAATTACTCTGAGGTTCCACCAAATGAAAGAATGTATGTAGTGGGTTAAAGAGTATCCTCCCAAAATTCACATCCACCCGGAACCTTGGAATGTGACCTTATTTGGGAACAGGGTTTTTGCAGATGTAATTAGTTTAGGATCTCAAGATGAGACCAGCCTGAATTTAGGGTGGCCCTAACTCCAGTAATCCACGTCCTTGTAAGAAGAGGAGAACACACGGAGACACAGAGAGAGGAAGGCCATGGGAGGACGGAGGCAGGGATTGGAGTGATGCTGCCACAAGGCAAGGGTTGCTGGCAGCCACCAGAATTAGGAGAGATGCATGGGTCCACTTACAGAAGGAATCAACCCTGCCAACACCTAGATTTCAGATTTCTGACTTCCTGAACTGGGAAAGAATAAACGTCTGTTGTTTTAAGCCCCTACTTTGTGGTAATTTGTCGAGGAAGCCACAGGAAACTGATACAACGTGTATAAAGGAAGTATCCACATCCACCTCAGTCACACTGGTCTCTAGTAGGGAGGCCAAGATACTCCCTGAGGTGCAAAGGAAAGAAAATCACAGACCCTTGCACCTGCTGGGGGGTGATTCCAGGCAGAAGTCAAGGTGGCCAGGGTGGTGAGTAAGCAAGCACAGAGCTAGATTTTGGAGAACCAGCTTCTGGTCTTGTCGATTTCTTTCTTACAGAATGGGTATCAGCTCAGTTTCTTCTTCTCTAAAAGGAGAGAATTGTTATTTACCTTCCACACTGCTATGTTTTCCATCTCTTTGTCTCTTTGCCCTACTTCCTGGAAGATTTCTGCAACTCTACCAAGATTTCTATTGAGATGTTTTTGTTTTTGTTGTTTTGTTTTGCTCTACAATTTTGGCAAACAAATCTTTCTTTTGCAGGACCTGCTCATGTTCTCTGACCATTCCTTCCCCATAGCACCCTGTTCTTGTTTCATGAATGCTTTAACCTCCATTATCCCTAAGAATATTAATTGTAGTTTCTTTAAAGTTTTTTTTTTTTTTTTTTTTTTTTTTTGGCTCCTGTGTTGCCTCCATTTCTTTCAGGGCCAGATTATCTTTTCTTATTCTGTCTTTTTCCTTCATGTTGCAGGATTTCTGAAATATGAATGGAAAACTAAGGATCTTCAGGCATTTTTATGCATGAGGCAAAGGAAATATCAATCAGGGGCAGGGATCTGACTAGCTGATTCCAGAATAGGGACCCCGTGGACAGCTTTGTTTTGGGACATTAACAGGCACACAAGTTACTCTGGGTTTCTCCCTCCACTCAGTAACTGTATGTGCAAGGCTGTGTGCTCTAATCACTGAATTTAACTTCTTTACAGAAGAACTGCCCCTCTCTAGTTCTGTCTGGGGAGATAAATACCTGCCTGGAAGGGGTTCTGTGTCCTTGGGTAAGCAGTGAGGTTGGACTTCCAGCTCCTGTAGACACATGTCCATGGAGGAGCCCTATGCTGAGTCTACCTCTCTCCCACTCTGACCTGGAATAGCACCCTCCCCTCTGCACTGCCATCACCACACCTCCCTCCCCACACCCTCTGTGGTGCTATGAGCTTATTTTCTGTCCTCATTCTCCTGTTCTGGTGCTGAGCTGAGAGGGAGAGCAGATAAACACTGTGTTCAGTGCAAGGACTGCCTTTCTCCGGCCTTATTCAGATGTTCCTTCCTAGTTGCCGCCGTGCTGCAGGAAATCGAGGACACATGTTAGGTTCTGGCTCAGGTGGAGAGCCTTCCTCCTGCCCCAGGGACAGGCAGGAGCAAATGGAAAACATCCACTGACTGTAGGAAGGCTTGCACAGCCCCTGGTCGGCCCTGTTTGGGCTGGCTCTGTTTTTGGGAGCTGAGTCCCCCACCCAGGGTTTGTGGCAATAGGGTGGAGTGGGTGCTCTTCAACCATCGCTAAGATTGGGGTTCAAATCCAACCTAGGGTACTTAGAGTTATGTAGCCCGGGGTATGCAATTAACCCCTCTGGGCCTCAGATTCCTGCATTTTAAGTTGAGGAGAAACCCAGGCTCGCTTGGAGCACCTCTTGCCGGTGTCCCTGGGGCTTCACACTCATGGTAATCCCGGGAGGAAGTGCTACTCCACTCCCACTTATGGGGAGAAACTGAGGCACAGAGAAGAGCAGGACCTTTTGGGGGTAGGATGGGATGTGGACTCAGGCCTTCTGGCTCTGGAATCCATGTTCTGAGCTACTGTGCTGGACAATTGGCCTCAGCTCTGTTCCTTCCTGGGGTCCTGGGACAAGGCACACCCCATCTCTGGGCCTCAGTTTCCCATCAATGAACAGGAAGATCTGAGGGCCCCTCATCCTTCTGAGCTAAGGGGCCATCACTGGGTGTATCGGGATTTGGCATCCATTCTGCAAAGTCACCCTCATCAGTATCTGCTGACTGGGGGACAGGCCACCTGGGGCTTGGGAAGGCCAGCTAGGCTTGGCACAGTGCGATGTGGGATCCTGGCCGAGATCCTAGTGGGGCAGCAGATCCAGGTGTTCTCATCACCCTCAATCTCAATGATCCAGGCCAGAAACCCACAAGGCCCCACTGCCATCAGAGCTTGGGTTCTCATCTATTTTTTCCTGCTGCCCCCAGTCCCACTTCCCCCACCTGTGCCCTCCCACTTCCAGACACAGGACCTTCACCAGCTGCTAAATGATGAGAGACAAGAGTGTATTTTCTGCATAGTGTGGCCTAAGGGGCTCGGCCCGCCTTGGCCTGGGGAGAGGGTGCATCCCGTGAGCCCGCTGGAGCCCCCAGCACCCACCCTCTCTGCCCTGGCATGCCCCTGTGGCTGAGTGGACTCGGTCCCAACTGAATTCAGCCTGCACTTGGACTTGAAGTCAACACGGAACCTGTTTCCCATGTTCAGGCCAGGACTGAAATTCCCTCTGGTGTTTAAGGAGGAAGAAAATTGCCTTTGTGATGGCATTTGTGATAGGGCAGAGAGTACAAGGGGCCAGGAGCCGGGAGCCTTGTCTGTGGTTCTGCCTTGGCCCATGTTGGTGCCCAGCCCTAGGAGGGGGCTAACACCCAGTTTCCATGCTCCGGGTGCCAACAGTCAGCCCACTGCTGGAGGCTGGGGGGAGTAGGGGAGCATGGGGTCACAGGGTGTCTGTTGCACTTGTACATCACCAAGCGTGGAGTTTAGTGGTTTGTCAGAGCTGACTGGTGCAGTCTGCAGGCCGGCCATGAGGACAAGACAACCGTGAGCCTCAGTGTGCGTGCGAGCGCTGGGTCTGCGACCCTCTGAGGCACGCCGGTGGAGGGGGATAAAGGTGGATTCCTACCGGGCCTGATTCCTACCACCCGAACCAGCATGCAGAGCCCCCCCACCCAGGGGCTGCTCAGCAGTCCTCTGCTGCCAGCAAGTGGAGAGCAAGGCCTCCTAGGTGCTCTCTGGGTCCTTGTACCGGCACTTTGAGTGGCAGTGTCCCCCTCCAAGGCCTGTGTCCCTGTCCCCTGGGGGGCTGGGAACCCTGGGAGCACCAGGGGGTCAAGTCTGATGTGAACCAGCTGGGTTCGGGGCAGGGAGTGGAGAAGAGTGAGACTGTGTTGGAGGGAGATGGGCAGTTGGAGCTCAAGCACGCTGTGGTCAGTGGGCGCCATTTGGCCATTAGTTCATGGCAGGGAGTGGAGACCAGGAGGTAACCAGTGCTGTGGCTGGCTCTTGCCCATGTGACCATGAGTCCCAGATGGGCAGGACAGCTCATGGGTGATGTACCCGGCCCCATCTGGGGAGTCTTTGCCCCAGACTTTTCGTCTGTAACAAAATGTTGTACTGATAGCCACATTAACGTACGTGACTGGTCTGGTGGACCTCTATTTTGTGCTTCTCACCCTGGCCACGGTCTCACCCAGAAGCGTGGGGGATCTTACGCACAAAACAAAGTTCTCACTTTAACACGATTAGATCAGAGAAACAACCCGCGATCTCCACCTCTCTGTCCCCAGATCTTTCTAGCTGATGCTGTGGTTAGTTGCTGTCCTGTAGATTCCAACTCATGGTGACCCCACGCACAGCAGAACGAAACATTGTCCAGTCCTGTGTCATCCTTACAATTGCTGGCATGTTCCAGGACGTCATTGTGTCTATTGCGCCATGCCATCTCACCGAGGGTCTCCCTCCCCCTTGCTGGCCCTCTACTTCACCAAACACTGGGTCCTCCTCTAGCGATTGATCCCTCCTGATGATGTGTCCAAAGTCCGACAATGTTCTGTTGTGATCCATAGGGTTTTCATTGGCTAATTTTTCAGAGGTAGATTCCCAGGTCTTTCTTCCTAGTCTGTATTAGTCTGGAAGCTCTGCTGAAACCTGTCCACCATGGGTGACCCTGCTGTTATTTGAAATACTGGTTTCATAGCTTCCAGCATCACAGCAATATGCAAGTACGGTACCAAGGTATGGAAAACTGACTTATGGTGGGGGTTCTAGGTGATAGTAACTAGCATCTCCTTTTCAAGAACAGCATACAGACACTCACATCTGAAAGGGAAGGGTGCCCAGGTGCAGTGTCCAGGTGCAATGCTCAGGTGCAGGCAGTAGGAAAACCCAATCCTTCCTGTTGGGATGATGGTGGGAGAATAGTCAATGTTGCTGCCCCCACTGGCCACTTGCCAAACTAGACAATTGTGTCACGGTCTCTGGCTCTTACTGTGGACTGTGAGATGCCCAATCACCAGGCTACTGGGCAGGGGAAACACGAGACAATATAAGTTAAGGGTATAGGAAACTGGTGTCTGGAAATAAAGGCTGAGCAGTTCTGCTAGAGAGAGAAACCAGTCTAAAGGCTCTTGCTTTGGTGGCCTTGCTATTTTCTGAAGGGAGTGGGTCTGCAACAACTTATTTATTGCTTGGGAACACTTTTCCACTTGCAATAAATCCTTTCAGCACGATAATCTTCAAAAAGTACATACTTCATGAAAACCTAAGTACTGCATTTGTTTCTCAATGAAGTTGGTGATGAATACATAGCCCACTTAAAGTGTTTGTTGACATGTACCGTTCAGCATGAGGGTCATGGTGATAACCCTGAATCCATGAAAATCAGAAGATACAAATCTGCTAAAAAAGTATCAGCATCTACTTTAAACAGTGAGTTGTCATTGGAAAGAAAAAAACAAAAACTGTGATTCAAAATCATAATGTAACGGATGCAGATGGAGAGGTTCATTTACACATACTCTGTGAAGCATGACTTTTCATTTAGATCAATTGATGCTTATTTTAAATTCTAAGTTTTCAGGTGCATGTATGAAGAGTGAGGCAAGGCTGATGATCTGTTGGCTCTGTTAACACTTCACAACTTCACAAACAGTGAAAGACGCTAGCTTTTCATTTTTTGGGGTCAATGTCAACAGGTGCTTCAAATAGAAAATCCATTCAGTTAATTTCAATAAACGGTTCAGGTTTTTAAAATTTAATTTATGGAGTCAAAGGGAAGCCTTGGGAAATTCATCTTCTTGAAGGTGAATCATCTGATACTATTGTGAATGTAAGTCAATCTAAAAGGGCAACATTGAGATAAAGTTAGCTGTTTTGCATAGACATATGTCGTTCAGAACAAGAATTTAATTTTTGAAACCCATTTATTAATAGAACTATTTTATGGATCCAGCAATAGAAAATAATCAATTCGTTGGTCAATTAATAAATATTTCAAAATTCACATATTTTAATCATTTATAGTGTCTTCTTTACTCCCAGAAATGTCATTGTTCGGACAGTAAGTGTATGTCCTCCCAGCAGTCAGGTAGCTTGGAAGTCCAGCAGGAAAGCCGCCATTGGTCCATGGGGTGATGGCGGTGGGTATAGACAGACAGGAGTGTGAGTGAGCATCACTGTGGCAAGGACACCCATCACAGGCACTGTGCCATGCGTTAGAGGGGAACAAGTCAGAAATGAAATCTGAGGTGACTGCTATGGGGCTGCCCCAGCTGCATTTGTAGGTTGGAAGAAGTTAGCCCTTGGGAATGCAGGATGCAAGCCCCACAGATTCCAGCCCCCTGAAAGCATTTTCACATTTGGAATGGTCAGCAGAGTCCAAGCTGGATGACAAGGTGCCCCCAAGGGAGGCAGCTGTGGTCGTAGTGAGGCAACTCTATGTGGTCTCGTTGTGAACTATATAAGCCATCGCCTTGTTATTAAAACATGGTGCCTCGAGAGATTTGTGAAGAAGGCGAGTCACAGGTAGAGAGATACCATGTCAAGAACCCATGATTCCAAAAACCAAAGTTCCTCTCACCAGCAACAAACAGTAAGAATACTGCACTCAGAATATCAGGTAGCAGTTGATTGGGTTTACAGCTTTTTCTACCTGTACCCTTTGCAAACTGTCTGGATGCAAATGTCAAGATCGAAATGCCTGATAACTTGGGTCTCCAGAGCCTAACACCACGTTTTTCAAACAGGAAATTAATTTTCTTTAATTAAGTTCCCCCCCTCCATGTGTCTGTCAGTTTGTCGTACCGTGGGGGCTTGCATGTTGCTGTGATGCTGGAAGCTATGCCACTGGTATTCAAATACCAGCAGGGTCACCCATGGCGGACAGGTTCCAGCTGAGCTTCCAGACTAAGTAAGACAAGCTGGGAAGAAAGACCTGGCAGTCTACTTCTGAAAAGAATTAGCCAGTGAAAACCGTAATAACAGTGGAACGTTGTCCGATATAGTGCCAGAAGATGAGTCCCTCAGGCTGGAAGGCACTCAAAGTAGAGTTGAGCTTAATGATGTGGATGGAGTCAAGCTTTCAGGAACTTCATTTGCTAATGTGGCATGACTCAAAATGAGAAAAAAAAGCTGTAAACATCCATTAATAATCAGAACATGGAATGTATGAAGTATGAATCTAGGAAAATTGGAAATCGTCAAAAATGAAATGGGAATGCATAAACATCCATATCCTAGGTGTTAATGAGCTGAAATGGATTGGTATTGGCCATTTTGAATCAGACAATCACGTGGTCTACTATGCCAGGAATGACAACTTGAAGAGGAATAGTATTGTATTCATTGTCAAAGAGAATATTGCAAGATCTATCCTGAAGTACAATGCTTTCAATGATAGGATAATATCCATACACCTACAAGGAAGACCAGTTAATACGACTATTATTCAAATTTGCCAACCAACCACTAAGGCCAAAGATGAAGAAATTGAAGATTTTTATCAACTTCTGCAGTCTGAAATTGATCGAACATGCAATCAGGATGCATTGATAATTACTAGTGATTGGAATGTGAAAGTTGGAAACAAAGAAGAAGGATCAGTAGTTGGAAAATATGGCCTTGGTGATAGAAAAGATGCCGGAAATCACCAACTTCTTTATTGCAAATACCTTTTTTCACCAACATAAATGGTGACTATACACATGGACCTTGCCAGATGGAATATACAGGAATCAAATTGACTACATCTGTGGAAAGAGATGATGGAAAAGCTCAATATTATCAGTCAGAACAAGGCCAAGAGCCAACTGTAGAACAGACCATCAATTGCTCATATGTAAGTTCAAGTTGAAACTGAAGAAAACTAGAACAAGTCCACGAGATTATATCCCACCTGAATTTAGAAACCATCTCAAGAATAGACTTGACACATTGAACACCAATGACCAAAGAACAGACAAGTTGTGGAATGACATCAAGGACATCATACATAAAGAAGACAAGAAGTCATTAAAAAGACAGGAGAGAAAGAAAAGACCAAAATGGATGTCAGAAGAAACTCTGAAACTTGCTCTTGAACATAGAGTAGCTAAAGAGAAAGGAAGAAATGATGAAGTAAAAGAGCTGAACAAAAGATTTCAAAAGACGGCTCGGGAACACAAAGTATTATAATGACATGTGTAAAGACCTGGAGTTAGAAACCAAAAGGGAAGAACACACTCTGCATTTCTCAAGCTAAAAGAACTGAAGAAAAAATTCAAGCCCCAGGTTGCAATATTGGAGGATTCTAGGGGAAAAATATTAAATGATGAAGGAAGCATCAAAAGAAGATGGAAGGAATACACAGAGTCACTGTACCAAAAAGAACTGGTCAACGTTCAACCACTTCAGGAGGTCGCATGTGATCAGGAACCAATGGTAATGAAGGAAGAAGGCCAAGCTGCACTGAAAGCACTGGCAAGAAACAAGGCTCCAGGGATTGACGAAATATTAACTGAGATGTTTCAAAAACTGGATGCAGTTCTGGAAGTGCTCACTCGTCTATGCCAAGAAATTTGGAAGACAGCTACCTGGCCAACTGACTGGAAGAGATCCATATTTATGCCTATTCCCAAGAAAGGTGATCCAATCGAATATGGAAACTATCGAACAATATCATTCATATTGCACACAAGTAAAATATTGCTGAAGATCATTCAAAAGCAGCTGCAGCAGTATATCAACAGGGACCTGCCAGAGGTTCAAGCCAGATTCAGAAGAGGACGTGGAATGAGGGATATCATTGCTGATGTCAGATGGGCTGAAAGCAGAAAATATCAGAAAGATGTTTACCTGTGTTTTATTGACTACACAAAGGCATTGTGTGTGCATCATAACAAATTATGGATAACATTTTGAGGAACGGGAATTCCAGAACACTTAATTGTGCTCATGAGGAAACTGTACATAGATCAAGAGGCAGTCTTTCAAACAGAACAAGGGCATACCGTGCGTTTTAAAATATGGAAAGGTGTGTATCAGGGTTGTAACCTTCACCATAGTTATTCAGTCTGTATCCTGAGCAAATAATCTGAGAAGCTGGGCTATATGAAGGAGACCGTGTCATCAGAATTGGAGGAAGACTCATTAACAACCTGCGTTATGCAGACGACACAACCTTCCCTCTTGAAAGTGAAGAGGACTTGAAGCACTTACTGACGAAGATCAAAGACCGCAGCCTTCAGTATGGGTTACATCTCAACATAAAGAAAACAAAAATCCTCACAACTGGACCAAGAAGCAACATCATGATAAATGGAGAAAAGATCGAAGTTGTCAAGGATTTCTTTTTGCTTGGATCTGCTATCAACACTCATGGAAGCAGCAGTCAAGAAATCAAAAGACACATTGCATGAGGCAAATCTGCTGCAAAAGACCTCTTTAAAGTGTTTAAAACCAAAGATGTCACCTTGAAGACGAAGGTGAGCCTGACCTAAGCCATGGTGTTTTCAATCACCTCATGTACATGTGAAAGCTGGATGATGAATAAGTACAACTGAGGAAAAGTTGACGCCTCTGAATTGCCGTGTTGGCGAAGAATTTTGGATATACCATAGACTGCCAAAAGAATGAACAAATCTGTCTTGGAAGAAATATGGCCAGAAAGCTCTTTAGAAGCAAGGATGGCAAGACTACGTCTCACATACTTTGGACATCAGGAGGGATCAGTCCCTGGAGAAGGACATTATGCTTGATAAAGTAGAGACTCAGCAAAAAAGAGGAAGACCCTCGGGGAGGTGGATTGACACAGTAGCTGCAACAATGGGCTTAAGCATAACAACGATTGTGAGGATTGTGCAGGACCCGGCAGTGTTCCGTTCTGTTGTGCACAGGGTCACTATGAGTCGGAATCGACAGGACGGCACCTAACAACAACCACAACACTTTTAGTTAAAGAGATGAACAAGGCAGCATTATGTAAGCATTCTCCTCTCTTTCTTTCTCCCTTTCTCATAAAGTATCGGGGAAAAGGAAAAACACCTCAATAACATCCTTCTCATGAGGAGCCATTGGCCACATGAGCTCGTACTTATTCTAGAACAACAGAGCAACTCTTGTTAAAATTAGGCTAAGGAACTGTAAGGTCTTCTGGAAAAGACAGAACTAAGGAAACAGTGAAATGAACAGTGGGTGCCAGGGGTTTCGGGGGAGGGAGGAGGGTTGAGTACATGGAGCACAGGGCGTTTTTAGGGCAGTGAAACTATTCTGGATGATGTTGTAGAGGTGGACACGTGACGTGACGCATTTGTCAAAACCTACAGGTCTGTACAACACAGAGTGAGCCCTAAGTAAACTTCGGACTTCAGTTAATACTAATGTAGCCATACTGGTTCATCAATTGTAACAAGTGCACCACAGGAAGGCAGGAAAGTAACAGGAACAAGCCGCGCGTGGGGAGAAGACGGGCCTGAGACTTCTCTGCACTTTCTGCGCAAACTTTCTGTAAACCTAAAACAGAAAAAAAAAAAAAAAAGCTAAAGAAGGTTGATATGCTATAATGAGTGGATTTTAATTCTCAGGAGTTAACGCGTGAGCAATAGCCAAGGATCATGCGATCAAGCTACTTCATCTTAGTTACTGTGGTTCATTGTTCCTGCATGAATCTGAGGCCTGGGCGCCGCTCACTTTGGGGATGTCAGCAAGGCTCCGTAGAGCCCCAGATAAGTAGGTTAAGGAGAGGAGGAAGAGCAGACTGAGGGACAGCAGCAGGGCTCCTGGACGGATGCTTGCACTGCCCCCTGTGTGATGAGGACCGTGAGCCAAGGTCTCTGTTGCCTCAGTGCAGTTACACCAACAACATTAGGGGAAATTATCCCTCTGCAGCCCGAGGACAGCCTGCGGCAAGTCCCCAGTGCTCAGCCAGCATGCCTCTCCCTCCTTCCCTCCATTCCAGAAGGTGTTCACAGAGCTGGTCTCTACTCCGGGGTGGTGGTATGAGACCATCCACATCTGTGGGCGCCCAAGCTCAGAAAGGGACCTGCCCTGTTGGCGTGGCCGTGAGACAGATGATCCCGGTGAGCCACGTTACGTGGGCCCTGACGAAGCTTTCCTGGCCTGCCTCAGCGGCGGGCCTCTGTCCCGGAGTACCGTAGCCTAACACTTCTCTAGAAGGTTTACCATGCTTGTGTGTGCAAGTCACATGTCTGTTCTGAGTGTGAAAACTGCTGTCTACCATTGGAGACTTCTGCCATTCTTGTTAGTTGCCATCAAGTGGGCCCCCGCCCATGGAGACCTTGTACACGACACAGCGAAATGTTGCCTCGTCCTGCACCGTTCCTTCTTTTTTGTACTTTTGATGAAGGTTTACAGAATAAATAGTTTTTCATTAAAGTTAGTACACATGTTGTTTTATGACAAAGGTTAACAACCCCACGACATGTCAACACTCTCCCTTCTCAACCTTGGGTTCCTTGTTACCAGCTTTCCTGTCCCCTCCTGCCTTCTAGTCCTTGTCCCTGGACTGTTGTGCCCCATTAGTCTTGTTTTGTTTTATGGGGCTGTCTAGTCTTTGGCTGAAGGGTGAACCTCGGGAGTGACTTCATTACTGAGCTAAAAGGGTGTCCGGGGGCCATGCTCTTGAGGTTTCTCCAGTGTCTGCCAGGCCAGTAAGTCTGCACCATTTCTCGATCGTGGGTTAGTCTGGGTCCATTGTTGCAGCCATGGTGTCAGTCCATGTCATTGAGGGCCTCCCTTGCCTTCGGTAGCCCTCTGCTTTACTAAACGTGACGTCCTTCTCCAGAGACTGGTCCTCCCGATGAGGCATCCAGAGTTAAGTGAGTCTAAGTCTTGGACGATATTCTGTGGTCCATAAGGTTTTCATTGTCTGATTTTTGGAAGGAGATCTCCAGGCCTTTCTTCCTAGTCTTAGTCAGGAAGTTCCCTCACCATGGGGGACCCCGCTGGTATTTGAAATACAGTGGCATAGCTTCCAGCAATATGTAAGCCACAACAGTACAGCAAGCCGACAGGCGGGTAGTGGGTTGTAGACTTTAGGAACAGACAAAAATGATAGTGATGCCAAATTGCACCCCGCGACCCCAGCTGTGGGGCACAGAGTGAAAGCCCGTCTGGAAATGACAGAAGGACAGGCAGTGGCCCCCGTCCTGGCTGTAACTCCAGAGCAGGGTCAGGTAGCCTTGAGGTGGCCCCTTCATCTGTGTGAGCTCTTGGTGCCCCTGCTTCCTGTCTGCAAAGTGAGGGACTGGAGAAGTGATCTCTGAAGTCCCTCCCAGAACTCACGCCAGAAGGCTGGGTCTTGGGTGGCCCATGCGTGGATGGCAGCTCTGTGGTAGTGCCTGAGAGGCCGAGTGAGCTCCCCGGCTGGAGAGTCCATCTTCCACCCACTCTGGCTGGGAAACAAACCCAGCCCTGCAGTAGCAGAACCAAGGACCCCGCTGGGCTGGACACCTTGCTGGCTGCCTGGAGACCCTGCCGGGCCGGAGACCCCGCTAGGCCAGAGACCCTGCCGACCTGGAGACCCCGCTGGGCTGGAAGTAGAGGAAGGGAATGCTGGTCAGAGAAAGCCGTGCAGAAGGAGAAGAAAGGAACGCGGAGCAGCATCGAGAACCACCTCGGTCAGAGAGGAGCTGAGCGCACAGTGTCCCCCAAGCCGAGGGCCGGCCTGAGAGCCGCAGTGTGCCCTTTATGTCACGGCCCAGCACGGAGCCTGCCCCTGGTGGTATTAGCCTTCATCTCATAAACGGGACTGCAGACCTCACAGATGGTCATGCAGGTCTGGCCAGGGTACTCATGGGATCATGGACTCTTGGATATGAGGGGATTGGGAGGCTGTGGGTACCATGTCCACACAGGGTGCGAACCCCTCCACCAAGCCTGACCCCCATGTAAGCTCCACAGGCCCCTCCTGCAGCCGCCGGGCTCAGAAGCTGCTGCCCAAGATGGACACTCAGACACACACTTCTTGAGAATCACGGACTTCGCGGCTCAGCACCTCACTCCGAATGTCCTCCCTCCTGGAGAGAAAACAGCCTTTCACCCCAGAGAGTGTGTGGGTTCCTTGGGGGGGTCCAGCAGGTGGGGCTCGAGCTGGCATTGACTGTTGATCTTGTGGTTTTCTTCAGGGAGGTTTTCTGCTTTATGATCGCAGCTGGTCTCATTCTGCGCAGACAGGAGAGGACAGTGTATTAATTTTTTTTTAAATGGCGTGAAGCAAGAGGAAGCGGCTTAGGCGTTCACCTGTGCTTGTTGACAGCAGCCTTCGTAATGAAGATGAAGCGGAGGGCTTGCACGTGGACGATTCCTTCCGATTCACGCCCGCTTCCGTGGGCTGGGCGTCTGAAGAGCTGGAGTCTGGCCCAACACTGCCGCTTAAGAGTTCCGTGCCTTACGGAAGCAGCTCAAGGTCTCTGCGCCTCAGCTTCCCCACCTGTAAAACAAGAAGTTGAACCAGCTGCCTCAACGTTCTCCTTCACGCACTCCCGTAGACCTGTATGATATCAAGTAATCTGCAGATATAAAGTTAAAATAGTTGAAGCCTTGGTGATTTCCTGAAGTTGCAAGGTCATAACTGAGGGAAAAGGTAGTGTTTTCAAGAGGCAGGCCTTTGTTATCCTATTACCTATTGGAATTCCAGTGGCACTCTATTACATAAATATTGTATAATACCTCCTTCTAAAAAAACAGAATAAAACAGGCCCTTGAAGAACAGAACTATTATAGAGAGCAGAGAGAGGCATTACTCACCATTAGCCACTTAATTCTCAGGATTAGGACTCAGCACAATAGTGCATGGTAGGTGAGCGTCGCTTAATTAAAAACTCTTCTACAAACCGCACCATTGAGACCACTGTGGCTGCCCAGCTGAGGAAAGTTTCCCTTATGAAAAGCTATCATGGGCCCCAAGAAGTTTCTACGGAATGTGGCACAGAGTTCATAAACCCAGCGAGCTCAACTCCCAAGTCCAGCCAATTTTTGAAACACTGTGAAAAACATAGTTATTCAAGAAGCGTCCCCGAGAAAACTTGGCCGCTGCCCTTCTGTGGACAGGAAAGAAACATCTACACAGAGGAGCCCATGCAGGGAGAGACGGAGCTATTCCCCTGCTGTGGGGTCAGGCATTCAGAGCCAGGAGACGCCCAGGGGCCATACCTCCAACCCCCTTAGCTGGGGAAGAGTGGAGGGTGAGCTGTGTAGCGGCTTGCCTACATCCCTCGGACAAAGCCTCTGACTTCATCTCTGCACCACCCCACCCCCGCCCCAGCAAGAGGCCAGCCTCTTCCCCTCTTCCGTACAAGAGGACTCGTCCATGCGGAATTGGATGGAGTGTACTGCAGTCGCAAAGTCACAGGTACATGGGGACAAGAAAACCACTTCCTCGAAGGTGGGACGCCCTTCTTCCCAACCCTGGTGCAGCCTGCCCCTCTGAGGGAGCCCTGTTAACAGGATGCCCCTGCCTCCCTCTGTCCCTCATCACTCCTGCTTGGAGGAAGAGTGATCTAATCTAAAAGTGAGTTTGGGAGCAAGGAATGGGGGGTCTTAACTCAGCTGAGCTAAGCACCTGCTTGTCACGTCTGGTCCAAGTTGGCCTCAATTTGAGGGCCCCTGCATAGACCTCAAGTCTGAGACATAAGGCTCATCTTAGTGGTTAATCAGTTCCTGGGTGGTACAGGAAGAAAGGCCTGGCGATCCCTTTCTGTAAAGATTACAGCCAAGAAAAGCCGATGGAGTGCAGTTCTAATCTGTAACACATGGGGTCACTGTGAGTTGGAATCAACTCAACAGCAATGAGTTCTTAGCGGGTTTCTATGGGCCACAGGGTTCACGGGTTTGATAAGATCAACTGGTCAACTTAGCCCGGCCAGCAAGTCCAAGCAAACAAATGAGGAAATAAGGTCACCTCCTCAGGGAGATGGATGTGGCCGAGCCTCCTGCTGTGCTCAGCCAGCTCCTGAAGGAGAGGAGAGGGTCACGTTTGCTCTTCTCCATGTTTTACGCCCTGCCCTGTAGGGAGCACATCTCCTGGTGGCCTTTGGGAAAGGAGTAGGGTGTGTACCTGCTCCCGCCCCCTACCCAGGCCCCACACTGGGTCCCTGCCAATGTGAGCACCTCCCCTCCCATCACCTGCCGGCACTGCGCTAGCCTTGCCACTTTATCCCACTCCTAAAATCGCTGGCGCTGTCTCAGAGCACTGTTCTAATGGAATGACATCATCTGTTCTCCAGATCCTGTTTTTAAAAACACGTTTCCTGGAATATCTGCAGTTACATAACCATAACAGAAAAATGGACCTTGGCCTCTTTTAATTTGTTAAATAAACTCTCATTGAAGTTTAACTTCCGTGCAGAACAGTGCCAAGTTGTAAGGTTATGGCTTCTTGAGTTTCGGCATACCTGTGTAACCACCTGGGTGGACGTACCTGAGGAATCACCGCCAGGTGAGGAAATAGAGCATTACCTGGGATCCAGAGTGTCCCTGGTGTCCCTTCCAGTCCCTACCCCCTCTCTCACTGGCAGTAACCATTCATCGGGCTTTTAACACCACATGTAGGTTTCACCTCGTCTGAAACTGATACGAAAGGAGACAGAGGATCTGACATCTTTTGCTCCCTGTTACGTCTGTATGATTCATTCCTCTCGTGTGTTGTTATTGTTAGTTGCTGTCAAGTTAGCTCCAGCTCACAGCGACCCTACGTACAACACAACAAAATGTGCAATCCTCATGAGTCCTTTGCTGCAGCCATAAGGCAATGCCTTCCAGCGTAGGGGGCTTATCTTCTGGCGCTATACAGCAAATACACAAACCAAACCCGTTGCCGTCAAGCCGATTCTGACTCATAGCAATCCTGTAGGACAGAGTAGAACTGCCCCATAGGGTTTCCAAGGAGCGGCCGGTGTTTTTGAACTGCCAGCTGAGCTCTTAACCAGTGTGCCACCAGGGCCCCTCCAGCACTACATCAGACAATATTCTCTGTGATCCATAAGGTTTTCATTGGTTAATTTTCAGAATTAGATCACCAGGCCTTTCTTCCTACTCTATGTCAGTCTAGAAGCTCTGCTGAAATCTATCCACCACGCCTGCTGGTATTTGAAATACTAATGGTATAGCTTCCAGCAACACACAAGCCACCATAACACCACAAACTAACAGAACGGGTGTTGTTTTACTTGTTGTTGTTGTTAGGTGCCGTGGAGTCTGTTCTGACTCATACCAACCCTGCGTACAACAGAACAAAACACTGCCTAGTCCTGTGCCATCCTCACAATTGTTGTTATGCTTGAGCCCGTTGTTGCAGCCACTGTGTCAGTCCACCTCATTGAGGATCGTCCTCTTTTTCGCTGACCCTCTACTTTACCAAGCATGAAGTCCTCCTCCAGGGAGTGGTCCCTCCTGATAACAAGTTCAAATTTTGTCTTAGTACTTTCAGTAAAATGCAAGGGCCTGAGAATACTTTAACTCCATTTACTTCCACACTACTATTTGTCATGTATTTTAATTCAACATGTTTTTTAGACCAACAATGAATATCATTGTTCTATACACTCAGTGAGGAGCCCTGGTGGCACAGTGGTTAAGGGCCTGGCTGCTTTACGGCAGTTTGAACCCACCAGCCGCTCCACAGAAGGAAGTTGTGACAGTCAGCTTCCGTAAAGATCACAGCCTTGGAAACCCTAGGGGGCAGTTCTACTCTGTCCTAAGGATTGCACGAGTCAGAATCAACTCGATGGCCGTGGGTTTGGTTTTTGGTGTATACACTCAATAGCCATTTAGATTTAGCCATATATTTACCCTTTTTTGTTATTGCTTCCTTCATTTCCATCCTTCTATCTGGGATAACTTTCTTTCGGCTGGAAGAAGTTGCTTTAACGTTACCTTTAGTTTGTCTGTTTTGATTGCAATTTTTCTCAGATTTTATTTGAAAATGTTTTTCTTTTAACTTTATTTTTGAGGACATCTTCACTAAGTATAGAATTCCATGTTGGTAATTATTTCCTTTTATTGTGTGGAAGGTATCATTCCATTGTCTTCTGACTTCCATTGTTTATGTTGAGAAGACAGCTGGAAATTTTATTTACGCTTCTTTGAAAATAATGTATCTGTCCCACTTGTAACCTCAGTTTAAGATTTTCTTTCTGTCCTCGGTTTTCAGCAGTTTTACTATGATGTACCTAGTGGTGGCTTTCTTTTTATTTATTCTCCTTGGAGTTCATGACATTTCTTGATTCTGTGGATTGATGCTTTTACTATTTGGGAAAATATATAAATATATACTCAGTCAATATATCTTAAAATATTCTGTGCTGTTCTCTCTCTCATGTTCTAGAACTCAAATGCATGTATATTTGACTTTTTCACCATATCTCACATTTATTTTATATTCTTTTTCTATATTTGTCATAATTTTGCCTCTAAGTGTCTTTTTCTGACTATTTTCTACTGACTCATCTTTCAGTTCACTAACATTCCCTTTTGTTGTGTCTGAGTTACTATTAAATCCATCTAATAATTTCTGCCCTATAGGGTTTCCAAGGAGCAGCTGGTGGATTTGAACTACTGACCGTTTGATTAGCAGCTGAGCTGTTAACTGCGGCACCACCGGGGCTCCATTAATTTCTTAATTTAGTTATTTTATTTTCCAGTTCCATTTGATTATTTTTCATGATTTTCAGTGCTTTGTTGAAGAGATTCATGTTGTCAGCTAATTTTTTAACTTGTTAATCAGAATCATTTTAAAGTCTTTGATAACTCTTATGTCTGTATCTTCTTTAGATCTATTTCTATAATCTGTTTTTCTCTTTGTTTTGGGGTCTTTTAGTATTGTTTCTGGCATGTCTGGTAATTTTTGATTGACTACTAGACATTATGTATGAAAAATTTTAGGCATAATTTGAGGTTCTGGATGGTATTATTTTCCTCTGAAGAGGCTTTATTTTTGTTCTGATAGCTACCTGGAGAGAGAGAAGGTCACCGAACATCAGCTGGGATTGAGCTGACCCACTCTTTAGGAAGTCTGAACTATTTATTTCCACTGAGCCCTTACTCTTAGAATGTAGTCCCTCATGACTCCAGCTAAATGCTGGGGATCTCTATCAGTTCCCTCCACTCTGGTAGGTGCTCACTCGATTTTTTGTCCCCTCAGTCCCATGAGGTTGCTGATGCTTCCCAGCCAATGATAAGAATGCCTCAAAGCAGGAAGAGGAGCCAAATATTGGGTTCATTTCTCTTGATTTTCCTTCTTTCCAGGATCTTGATCCCCCAATGCCTCTTGTTTTAGTAGCTTCCTGTACCTTTAAACTGATTTTTAAAATATATTTTATGCAGATTTTTAGAATTGGTTCTCAGTAGGAGTTATTAGTGTAGTTTACCATGATAGGAAATTGATGTCTTTTTGACCTTTTAATATCTATTTTGGCACAGGTGGGTGATAAAAATGAATTTCATCTCATCTCCCTTTTTTTTTCCCAAACGAGTGGATTAATAAACCACTAATGGCAAATATTCGTTGACTATTAATAAGAAGCCTATTATTTGCAAGGTACTGGAGGTGAAGTATTGACTTAAACATACCAACGATCATGAAGATGGCGCAGGTCAAGGCAATGGTTCATGTTATACATAAGGTGGCCATGACTCAGAGCTGATTTGACAACTGGCAACAACAACAGGAGGTAAAGTAAACGACTCATCTTTCATCTTTCCCCTGTGGAGTTTTCAGAGCAGCGGGAAGAGGGGTGAGTGCTTCATGACAACTTGAGGTCCTTGTCAGATTGCATCGTTTTGCCATGTTGAAAGGGCCCTGGTCAAGAAGAACACGTGTCATGATCCATTAGAGGGCTGAGCTCAGTGCTGATGCCCAGTCAGTATTATTTACATTACTGTTACTTCTTGAGGCCCCTTCCTGACCCTCATGAGAGCTTTGTATTTCTGACTTTCATCTTCAGAGGCTCCTCTGAAAAGTTGGGAATTAAATATATCTCAGAGAGCCAAAGAGAGTTAAAACCTGAGCTTTAACCAAGCACAGAGAAGAACCAGAACGCACATAACCTGAAATTTTTTTCTGTATTCCCCGTTTTGAAAAGTGCCCTAAGAAACCACATTTATCAAAAACTTAAGATAGTTACACTGGTCCCAGACCATCTTTCTTTGCTCCTCTCCTCAACTTATCGCATAATAATAAAACACAAAATAAACTATGCCGTGGATATTTTTTCCACAGATAAACTGTACAGAATAAAAAATAGGGAGGGGAAATGCATAAATTGAAAAAGATTTACAAAACATCAGTCCATCAGATTGTGTGGACCTTATTTGAATTCTGATTCAAGCAAACAAAATGTAAGCAAAAATAAGTTAACATTGTGTGACTTGATACTTGATGATATTAAGGAATTTTTAACATAGCCACACAAAAACACGATCATGCCTAAACATACGAGTCCGTATCTTTTAGAAATACATGCTGAAATTTTTACAGAAGCTCTTCTGTGGTGACTTGGATTTGCTTCTAAATAACATGAAGGGGGAAGTAGGAGGGAGTTTAGATTTAAAAAAGAAAAAAAAAGAAGCAGCAGCAGATTGGCCAAGGGTGGATACTCGAAGCTGAGTGCTGGATACATTAGGATACACCATAGTATTTTATGTGTTTTTGTATATGTTTGAAATTTTCTGTAACGAAGTGTCTAAAAGGTGACCAGAATATATAAGCATTTCTAAGACTTCTCCCTTTGAATGAACCACTGCTTTACCTTGTCTCATTTTTTTCATTCTTTAAATTTCCTGAGTAAACAGTTAACTTCTGTACTGACTCCCTGTGGTGAGCAGTAAGTTTGCCAATGCCATCTTGGATAATCAACATACTCGTTTCACTTGTCTGTTTTCCCATGGAGAGAACGAGCCTCCTCTCTCAACACGTTCCTCAATACCTCGGAAGTCAAGGAAGAGGCAGTGGCAATGTGAAGGTTTTGCCAAAGACACGGGGTTTTGTGGAGTCCCCAAACAATCACCGCAGCAGCCCAACCATTAGGGAGATTCAACCAAGTACTGAGGTTGGCAGTGAACTCTTGTTTTTGTGAGGAGTAGGGGATGAAACATAAACTCCGCGTCTAGAATTAGGATTCCTGCTGAAAAGTCAATCCCACGTGGAGAGGCCTTTACCCATCCACCCCATGCATTGGAGACAAAATGGCGTGGAGGGCTGAGCAGGGCTCAAGCCTCTGTGTCACACGGCCCTGGGAAAGCATTTAACTACCCTGAGCACCAGCCCTGAGGGTCAGCAACAGAGAGGAAGACCCTCAACGAGATGGACTGACACAGTGGCTGCAACAAGGGGCTCAAGCATAACAACAATTGTGAGGATGGTACAGGACCAGGATGTGTTTCATTTTGTTGTTCACAGGGTAGCTGTGAGTCGGAACCAACCCCACAACACCTAACACCAACAACAATGAAAATCAATTCCCTCATTTAGAAGATGAAGCTAACATCCTTCACCTGCCTTTTACCTAAAGCGAGCTAAGGCCAAAGGAGTCAACGGCCAGGAAAATACAAAACTGCAAAGTGAAGCTTCCTCCCCACCCTGTCAGTCAGTGTGCCGTACTGTGGGGGCTTGTGTGTCATATGATGCTGGAAGCTATCCCACCAGTATTTCAAATACCAGAAGGGTTACTCATAGTGGACAGGTTTCAGTGGAGCTTCCAGACTAAGACAGACCAGGAAGAAAGGCCTATTGATCTACTTCCAAAAATTAGCCAGTGAATCACAACAGAACATTGTCTGATATAGCGCTAGAAGATGAGCCCCCTAGGTTGGAAGGCACTCAAAATACACAGTGGCCTCAAAAATGGACTTAAACATGAAAACAAACATGAGAATAGCACGGGACCGGGCAACGTTTCCTTCGGTTATACCCAGGGTCTCCACACGAGAATAGCACAGGACCGGGCAACGTTTCCTTCGGTTATACCCAGGGTCTCCACACGAGACTAGCACGGGACCGGGCAACGCTTCCTTCGGTTATACCCAGGGTCTCCACACGAGAATAGAACGAGACCGGGCAAAGTTTCCTTCGGTTATACGTAAGGTCTCCATGAACCGGAGCCAACCAAACAGCAACTAACAACAATAACAAAGCATTATATGAAAAGGCAGGACTATTACATGCTGACATATTTTTAACGTTATTATTTTAAAGAACCTTGAAGCCCTGGGTAGAGGTACGTTGTACATGAGAAACATGGGCTAGAGTCAACAGTAGATTACTCAGAAATCAAATGTAATCCAAGAGGCTTTTTGGTGTCAAGAGTTTTCCTGGGTTGGACTTGGAGACAGTATGCCTCTTACCCAAGGGAGAAAAGCCGATTTCTGTCACTCAAACCCCAATCTCTGTTACCATCTGAAGCAGAAACGTCACAAGTAGAACTTATTTTGCTGACTCCTGCCCCTGTGTTTTTCTCTCAGCTAACAATGACATTTCAATTCCAGTGGATCACCACATGAACCCAACTTTAACCCAACTCATCTTAAGAAGAGACGGTATAGAATCGTGCCCCACAGCCCACCGTGGCAGGCACCTCAGTGCCCCCCAACACAGGAGTCTCCTCGTGGTTGACCCACTGGTTCCGTGACTGGTCCACAAGCTACCAAGCATTCAGCAGATTGTGGGCAGTGAGGACCCCACCAGACAATGTCCATTCCACACCACCCGCCTTGTGAAAATGATCTGCTACGTGAATAGGAAAGAAGCTTAGATTTTGCTGAACCCTAATTCTTTCCATTGCCTATTACCCTCTGACCTATTAAATACTTACGGAAAAGCCCTGGAAACTGGGATTATTGGCCAGTGGGCTGGAGCCTTTATAGTGTAGTGGCTAAGAGCTCAGCTGCTAACCAAAAGGTCAGCAATTTGAATCCATCAGCCACTCCTTGGAAGCGCTATGGATGAGTCAAGGTGAGCAAATACTCAGAGACAGTTATCCTGCAGACACGAGTGAGCACGTAACCCTGGAGAGATGCAGAGGAAGAGCTTACTAAATACATATATATGTACACATGTGGAGCCCTGGAGCTCAGTGGTTAGGAAGTCAGTCTACTAACCAAATGTTGGCAGTTCGAATCCTGGCAGTGTAGTGGTTAGAGCCATGGCTGCTAACCAAAAAGTCGGCAGTTCAAATCCACCAGCTGCTCCTTGGAAATCCTATGGGACAGTTCTACTCTGTCCCACAGGGTCTCTATGAGTCAGAATCAACTCGACAGCAACGGGTTATATATATGTATATGTGTGTGTGTGTGTGTGTGTGTATAAATCCAAGTAGAACTGCCCCATAGGGTTTCCAAGGCTGTAATCTTTGTGGAAGCTGGCGGCCACATCTTTCTCCCACATATATATAGTATAGCATCACTGCTCACGACAGGATGAAAAGCAATTTTTAGAAAGCATCTGCTCTGTGTTCTCAATAAAATTCAAGAACTCTGTGAAAAGAGATGAACAGTGGAATGGTAAGGTGACAGACTAAGATGAAAATGCAAGCGGCAGGGAAGGCGGCAGGAGGGGAAAGCAAGCTGGGGAGGACGGGTCAGGAGTCAGGGAGCTGAAGCTGCAACCCCAGACACCGATTCTGCTTCAGAGAAGCAATCAGTGGGCGCGACGTGGCAGAACACGGAGTCGGGGATGGAGAGACCGGACCCCAGAACTTACCTGAGTATCGACTGAAAGGGCAAAGGTAAAAATGAAAGTTCACCGCATCGGGCATGGAAACCAGACAGCACGTCGGCCACGTGGACAATCGCTCCAAAATGACATCGGATGAAGTGGAACAAACAACAAGCAGTCACTGGACAAGCAAGCAAAACCGTGCTGCACTGAAGCCTGTTTATCTGTAACTGTGACACCAAGTCCCAGGAGAAGCCTGAGACGGCCAAAAGTCTGCAAGTGTCCTGCGCGCTGACGGTGAGAGGCTTAGAAACAGAGACAGGAAGCCCAGATCGTAAGCAGCTGTATTCCTACCATCCACAGAGAGCCGCTCTCAGCCTGTCTGCCATGTGACCGGTCAAGCTAATGTCCCCTTGCCTGTCACCCCAGCCCCCTTACCCTTCTCTGCTTACCCAAGTGATTTGCTTTTATAAATAAAAACAAATAATAAACTACTAGTTTTAAACGGGGCTCCAGCGCCTGCAAACCAAATGCATGATCCCGGCTGTGAGCCCCACCCGTCCAGCACTGCCTCCCACCCCCACCCCAGGCCCCTCTGCACTGTCCTCACCAGCAAAGTGATGCTCCCGGGTGCCCATGCACTTGGACCCGGGTGAGCCTCTTTTATTCTTCGTTCCGTTACCAACTTTGCTGCCAGGTGAACCCCCTCCCATCTTCCTTGGCCTCCTCCAATGCCACCTTCTCTCAGAAGCCCTCCCTGATCTCCACTGGCCTCTGCCCACTTTGGCTGCACTTCCACAGCCCAACTCCCTGGAAAACCAAAAATAGTCAAACCAGTTGCAGTCAAGTTGACCCCAAATCACAGAGACCCCATCTGTGTCAGAGTAGAACTGCATTCCATAGGGTTTTCAAAGGCTAATTTTTTGGACATAGATTGTCAGGTCTTTCTTCTGAGGTGCCTCTGGGTGGACTCAAACCTTGAACCTCTTGGTTAACAGTCAAGCACATGAACCATTTGCACTACGCAGGGACTCCCAAGGGGTGTTACTTACACCCCAAACTGCCCTTCAACAAGTGGTCATCATCACTCAAGGGCACATGACCACTTAGTAACACAGCCCTCAGCCCTGGATTCTCCAGACACCCATGCCAATGCCCCTCCACCAACTTACACAGCCCTTCCAGCAGAGCGCAGAGATGGGGGAGCCTTGGGGATCCACTGTGCTGATGGTCAGGGATCAGGGGTCACTGAGGTAAGCAGGACCCACTGTGGTCAGTGCCACCCTCCTGTGGCTGTGCATGCACAAGGGTCTCTTTGCTGGCCCCCCAGGAGCCTCCAGTGCCTTGTTGAAGAGGGCGGTGGGGCTCTGGGTATTCCCATGAGCCTGAGGAGGTGGAGGGGCAAATGCCCTGGGCCAGGAGCTGGGCCTGCAGTCACCTCTGGGGATACCACGCCAAGCTCCCCAAATCTGTCACCTCCTCTCCCTGTAACACAAAGAGCGGGACTTCCAAAATCTCCAAGGTGTGATGCTCTTTTCATAAAATGGAGGCCCTTAAGCCCAGGCTTCACTCAGGTCTGACAGGAAGGCAGCAGTGGGATGAGGCAGCAAGAGGGGCTGAGACAGAGGACGGCCCAGGAGCCCAGGCAACATCTCTCCATGTCTCTGGGCACAGGCCTCCAGAGAACCTACCTGTCCTACTTTGCCTGAAACGTGGTGGCAGTGGCTCAGGGGTAAAGTTCTCCCCTGCCGGCCAACGCACGTCATGTGCAGCCACCACAGTCTGTCCTTAGAGGATTATGTGTTGCTATGATGCTGAACACGTTTCAGTGGAGCTTCTAGGCTAAGACAGACTAGTCAGAAAGGCCTGGAGATCTACTTCGGAAAATCAGACAATGAAAACTCTACAGATCACAACGGTCTGATCCACAGCTGCTCATGGGGATAGTGCAAGACTGTACGGCATTTCATGCCCTTGTGTGTGGGTCCCCTTGAGTCGGGGGCTGGCTCCACAGCAGCTCACAACAACAACAAGAGGTAGAGAGAGGGGGCCACAAGGCCAGGCCACCACTCCAGCTACCAGCTGGCCCTGTCGGCCGGGTGGGGGAGGTCTTGGGCACGCGTACTGCCTGGGTAATACTTCACTTCTGCTTTATACATACGCACATGGAAGAACCCCTCAAGAGTAAACAAATAAACTGTGAATATACTACCATTGGCTACCATGACACAGAAGGAGACCTGGTGGCACAGTGGTTAAAGTGCTTGGCTGCTAACGTAAAAGTAGGTGGTTCAAACCCACCAGCCGCTCTGCGGGAGAAGGATGTGGCAGCCTGCTTCCAAAAAGATTTACAGCCTTGGAAACCCAAGGGGGCAATTCTACTCTGGCCTACAGGGTCATTATGAGTTGGAATTGACTCGAAGGCAACAGTTTGTTTTTTTTGGTTACTGTGACATAAATTGAAAGGATATATCAGGAGGAAACATATCACAACATAACTGGTTTTGCAGATAAGGCCAAAGTGGGTGTCTTAGGATTGTTGCTTTTTATTATCCATGTCTTGCAAGTTACAACGATTCCCTTACCTGCACCACGTCGCTTCAGTTTGTGGACTTGGTTGTTTGATGGCTTTTTGCCTATTAGGCCAACTTCTCCAGAGCTCTGAGACCCCCAGGGTGAGGTAGTCTTATTTTATTACCACTCTGCTCTTTAGCTTAATGAGGGGAATGCCAGCCGTGCTAAGAAGAAGCTGACTTTACTACTGTATCCTGTTCCCACACTTACCCAGGGGGGTTGTGTTCTGGTCTCTAAGCCCTTGCTGGTACCCTCAGGAGAGCAGACTGGGGGGAGGCAGAAGGACCCAGTGATATTTGGGGTCTGGGCCATCTCCTGCAGGGGTCTGAGCCCTGTGGAGGGGATATAGGCTCAGAGAACAGCACAGCAGCTCCACAGCTCAGAACTGTCCTCGTTAATCCTGACGGTCTGGGTAGCTTCTGGGAAGTCACTGACGCAGCTGTCACCTTTGGTGTCTTTATCCATTCCAGGGTGGTGATGGTTCCAGATTCTGTTACAGCAAAGGAGAAAAAAATAATCAAGCCTCACTCCCTCCAAGGGATGTGTGAAAAATGAACGGCACAGCACCAAAGGCCCTGACACAAGGACCGTCTAAGCAGCACCCTCTATGACCGGCTTACAGAGTAACCTCTCAAGATGCCATGTCCACAGAACCAAAGCAAACTCAGAGAACACAGCAGGCAGTTGCCCAGCCCAAAGCTTTGGACAGAGCCTGGCCCGGCTTGCCAGTGTGTCCAGAAGGCACTGGGTGTGGGGACTTGAGACCTGTTTTCAGCCCTGGGCTGTCGCTTGGACTTAGCCAGTCCTAATGTGCGCTGAGGAATCACAGAGTGGAAGGTTTTGGCTCAGCTGTTTCAAATCAGATCCCATTCTTGGTCCTTGTGTAACCAGCAGAGAAAGAATAAAGGGGAAACTGGAATGAAGCCAAGTGTTATGGACTGGATTGTGCCCCCTCAAAACATGTGTTGGAATCCTAACGCCTATACCTGTGGATATAATGTAATACAACGTAATCACCTTCCATGAGGCAATCTCATGTAATGTAGTCAATCTGTTGAGGTCACGCCAGTGTAGGGTGGGTCCTAAACCTAATCCCTTCTGAGTTATAGAAAGAGCACCAGAGACACAGAGGCACAGGCCTGTGGGGACCTCAAGGAACCAAGAAATCAAGGAATGCCTGGGGCTACCGACAAGGAAGGAATCCACACAGCCAAGACCCTGATTTGCACTTTCAGCCTCCAGAACTGTGAAGGAGTTCTTTAAGGCCACCCACTGTGGCATTTCTGTTACAGCAGCACAGGGAAGCCAAGACACTCAGGCAGGTTCCTCTGCATTACAGTGCCAAGGGTTCATCCTTCACCCTGAAAGGGGCTCAGAAAGGTATCAGGCTCTGTGCCACCTCTGGGTCAGGCAGTCCCTTAGCCTGGGGCCTTCCCTGCCAGTGCCCCCGCCCAGTGTCCATGCCTTCTGGAGGGGTTGCTGGTCTTCCCAAGGCATGCATCTCAAGACTCTGGGATCTCATCGCTGCCCTCCAGCTGCCCCTGAAGACCCCAGGGTGATAACAACTGAGAAAGGTTTTGAAAGCCAGCACAAAAGATACAAACTGGAAAGATCAGTCATCCTGGACTAGCAGCTCGGCACCAGACAGGCTGTTTCCAAATCCCTCTGCTTGATTAATGTGCTGAACTTCTTCAAGGCGCTCCAAAAGATTGATGGCTCAGCCTCCCATGGACAGCTCTGTGCCCATCTCAAACATTCATTCTTTGTTTTCGTAGAAGTGATACGTGTCCAATGTGAGGGGAAAAATCAAACAACCCAGAAAATAAAGAGAAAGTATAAATCTTTCAAGCTCAACCACCTAGCTACAGTGCCCTTTCCTCCATAAAATGAGATCTGCAGAAATGAGGCCCCTCCCCACCCAGAAGGAGATTGATCATGAGTTAAATGAGGTGGGGGACACACACCAGGGGAGCAGTGGTCACGTGGAAGAACTGGGGAAGGACATGGCACAGTTCCCTCCTTCCCAACCTACAAGTGGAGGGGAGGGCACTTAACAGTGACGCGTGTCCATCGAGTCGCATCCTTCCAACAGTACATACATGGGATCACTTTGTGCACGTTGCTCTGAAATCTGTTTTTTTTTTTTTTTTTTTTTTTCCTGTAAACAACTGATCCCTCCTGATAACATGTCTGGCTCTCACAGATTTCACTATAATTCTTGGATGGATCTGAATTTATTTAGTTTTAAAGACATAGGTAGGCCTCAAAGTGGATTCTTTCTCCATATGTCAAGCCACCTTTCCAAAAACGTTTTATTGAAACAAAATCGGCCTTTTCTCACTTGACTTAAAAAGCCACCTTTCTTTTGGGAGTTGATCTATTTGTCCATCTAGTCCTGCACAATTTACACATGGTTTCAATTTCAGGACATTTAGTTTAATTCCTGACAGGGTTACTCTCATGAAATTACTGTTTTGTAGAATTTTTCTTATTATTTTGAGGTTTATGGTTTTTCTTTTCTGCTTTTGGGGAAGGGGATCTTTGAACTTTTACAATGAGTATCATTTTATCCTGTAATCAGAAAACTAGTACAGAGAGAAAAAATTCAGAGAATGGAATTCCTTTTAATATTCCCCAACCCCCTACACTCAATCCAGAATCATCATAGTAAAACCTCCAGGAAGTTCAGGAGCCAATGGGCACTAGACAATCTCTAGGGTCCCTTTCTCCTCTACATCCATAAAGTTAAATATTTGAAACTTAAATATTTATCTGGTGACCTTTTTGCTTGCTTTTTTGTTACAAATGCACCAGGCAAAAGAGAAAGAGTGTGTTCCTATCAATCCAAATCTCCTCTCCTGTTCCCAGACCCTTTGGACTTCAGTTTTTGGTCCTGTGTCCTGGCCCTAAGTCCTTATTTCCATATTTTGGGTCTGTGTTGATTTGCCACCAATTCTTTCCCTCCCTGTATGGGCATGTTGCTCATTCCCTCACATCTGGGCTGGCCTTAGTGTCTAACTTGGTCAATAGAATGTGGTGTAAGTGGCTTGGATGGATGGGTAGATGGATGGATAGGTGGGTGGGTGGATGGGAGAGCAGTAGGTGCATGAATGCAAGAATGAATGGAAGTATGGATGGATGGTTGAGTGGATGGTTGGATAGATGGACAGGTGGATGGGTGGATGGGTGGATGGGTGAGTGGTTGGGTGGACAGGTGGATGAATGGAAGGATAGATGGAAGTATGTATGCATGGTTGGTTGGTTGGATGGATGGATGCATGGATGGATGCATGGATGGATGGTTGTGTGAATGGATAGGTGTGTGAGTGGATTGGTGAGTAGTTCAGTGGATAGGTGGGTGAATGGACAGATGGATAAACAGATGGATGGATTGAAGGAAGGATATAAGGAAGGAAGGGAGGGAGGCAAGTAGGGAGGAAGGGAGGAAGGAAGGAAGGAAGAAGAACTGGGCGAATGGATGGGGAGATGGAAGGATGGATGGATGGATGGGCAGTAGGAGCATGACAACTTCTGAGTATACATTTTCTCATCTTAAAAAATGAGAATATTATCTGTTCACTGGCTTGGGGCAAAGTCATGTATGATAATGTGCATGTCATGATGCATAGAACAAAATGATTTTATTCGTATTCACTTCTTCCCTTTGCGTTTCAGTGATTCTTTCTGTCACATAGAATTGATGGTCTCCTTTTTCATAATGCTTGCTCTCCAACTAACCTAGTAAAGCCTCTCTTATGCTATGTTGTTGTTGTTGTTAGGTGCCATCAAGTCAATTCTGACTCATAGTAACCCCAAGTACAACAGAAGAAAACACTGTTGGGTCCTGTGTCATCCTCACAATTGTTGCTATGTTTGAGCACTTTGTTGCAGCCACTGTGTCAGTCCATCTAGTTGAGGGTTTTCCTCTTTTTTGCTGACCCTCTACTTTACCAAGCGTGATGTCCTTCTCCAGGGAATGGTCCTTCCTGATACCATGTTTTAAGTATGTGAGATGAAGTCTTGCCATCCTTACTTCCAATGAACGCTCTGGCTGCATTTCTTCCAAGACAGATTTGTTCATTCTTCTGGCAGTCTGTGGTATATTTACTATTCTTTGCCAACACCGTAACTCAAAGGTGTCAATTCATCTTTGGTCTTCCTTATTCATTGTCCAGCTTTTGCATGCATATGACAGGATTGAAAATACGGTGGCTTGGGTCAGGTGCACCTTAGTCCTCAAAGTGACATCTTTGCTTCTGAACATGTTAAAGAGGTCTTTTGCAGCAGATTTGCCTGATGCAATTTGATTTCTTGACTGCTGCTTCCATGGGTGCTGATTGTGGATACAAGTAAAATGAAATCCTTTACAATTTCCATAGTTTCTCCATTTACCATGATGTTGCTTATTGAATTGAGAGGATTTTTGTTTTCTTTATGTTGAGGTGTAATCCATATTGAAGGCTATAGTCTTTGATCTTCATCAGTAAGTGCTTCAAGTCCTCTTCACTTTCTGCAAGCAAGGTTGTGTCATCTGCGTAACGCAGGTTGTTAATGAGTCTTCCTCCAACCCTTATGCCCCATTCTTCTTCATGTAGTCCAGTTTCTCGGATTATTTGCTCAGCATACAGATTGAATAGGTATGGTGAAAGGATACAACCCTGATGGACACCTTCCCTGACTTTAAACCACTTGGTATCCCCTTGTTCTATTCTAATGACTGCCTCTTGGTCTATGTACAGGTTCCTCATGAGCACAATTAAGTGTTCTGGAATTCCCAGTCTTCGCAATATTATCCACAATGTGTTATGATCCAAATGCCTTTGCATAGTCAATAAAACACAGGTAAACACCTTTCTGGTATTCTCTGCTTTCAGCCAAGATGCATCTGACATCAGCAATGATATCCCTTGTTCCTTGTCCTCTTCTGAATTTGGCTTGAATTTCTGGCAGTTCCCTGTCAATATACTGCTGCAATCACTTCTGGATTGTCTTCAGCAAAATTTTACATGCATGTGATATTGACATTGTTTAATAATGTCTGCATTCTGTTGGATCACCTTTCTTTGGAATGGGCACAAATATGGATCTCTTCCAGTCAGACAAGCATTAGCTGATCTAGTTCTCGTTCTTCAGTGTCATGGCGACGGGTTCCTCTTCCCTAACCTGCAGGGCTATATATGAGCTGTGTGATCCCTGTGAAACCCAACACACTGGGGATAAATCAACTGCAAGTTCAGTTCCTTTTTACCACAGCTAGTTCTGTGAGTTGTAGCTGTGTCCAAATGCCTTGGCCCTTGAAAGTGAGACAATCCAACTTGGACATCGTCAGGAATTCAAGGCATGGTGCCCTGATTGCTGCCTGTGGGCAATCAACTAAACAAATTCCATGCCAGAAGCCTTTTCCCTCCATGTGTATCAAATCACCTTGCATCTGTGTCCCCTGTGATTAGGTAAAACAGGTGAATAGAGCAAACATGTTTGAAACACAAACAGAGATCAAATGAACGAAAGGGCTTTAATAGGATTCCAGCTCATGAGGTTTTAACCATGGCTGTTTGAGAAGGCACCAAGCCATGGAAGCTTCACAGTCTCCTTAACAATTCACCTCCAACTCTTAAGTGTGATCTGGCGCAGGGCTTCTCAGGCTTCAACGTGCTCCTGCTTTCTCTGGGACTTTGTTAAAATGGAAATTCTGATTCAGCAGGTCTGGGATGGGGCCTGAGAGCCAGCATTTCTAACAAGCCCCCAGGTGATGATGGTTTGTCCAAGGACCACAGATAAAGAAGCAACGATCTAGCGGTGTCTCTGCCCTCAGCATCTCCATCCTCCAGAATATCCAGCTGGATGTGAGCAGTGTGCACTTCTCCTGAGAGGGACATTCATGGACAATTTTTTATAGTGCCATGCTGTTGTTGTTGGTTGTTGTCAATTCAGCTTTGACTCATGGCAACTTTATGTATAACGGAACAGAACATCGACTGGTCTTGCACCATCTTCATGACTGTTGTTGTGTTTAAGACCATTGTTGCAGCCACCATGTCAATCCATCTCCTGGAGCGTCTCCCTCATTTTCACTGACCCTGTACTTCCCCAACCATCACGTGCTTTTCTAGCAATTGATCTTTTCTGATGATGTGTCCAAAGTAAGCAAGATGAAGTCTCACCGTCCTTACTTTGAAGGAGTATTCTGGCTGTACTTCTTCCAAGACAAATTTGTTCATTCTTCTGGCATTCCATGGTATAGTCAATATTCCTTGCCAACACTGTAATTCAAAGGCACCAATTCTTCTTGGATCTTCCTTTTTCATTGTCCAACTTTTAAATGCATATGAGATTGTAAATCATGGCTTGGGTCAGATGCACCTTAGTCATCCAAGTGACGTCTTTGCTTTTTAAGCACTGTACTAGTCCCAATTAAATTGTCACCCTGTTCCTTTCTCTTCCCTCTTGCCTCTGCTCCTTCTTTCCCCAGTTTTTCCCTTCTCTTCTCAGTTACAACATTCCATCATAGCTCTTGGCTCTGCTGAGATGCTCCGTTACTAATGGGTTTCCATCATTGCCTTGAGGGCAGCCTGAGTACCATCGCTACACTTCAGCCCATGGCTGAGAGAATAGTCAGAACTCCTGGTTCTGGTCCCACCTTTGACTCACCTGTTGTATGGTCTCTGAGCCTGTTCTTTTACATCTCTGAGCTGTGAACCCCTTACCTCTCAGAAGAGCTGCAGCCAGCCAAGGCAACCACACGTAAAGAAAAGCTCTACAGAGCTTTATAGAAATGCGAGGGAGTCTGGCCAATTTTGAAGTCTGGCAATTAGTGGGCTTCACAATAGAGGTCACCCCTTCAGATTCAGGTGGTGGTGGTAATTGAAACTCTAATTTGTGCCTTGGGCTGGCACACTCAGCCTAACATTGTGCAGAAGAAGGAGACTAGCTGGTTCCATCTCCACCCTTCTTTTTTGTCAGTAAAGACAGGAGCTCAGTTACTCAGAGGCAATGGACGTGCACTTCCCTCATCACCTCAAGTCCATGGAAGCTGAGCTCAGATCAGAAGGAACAAAAGCCCAGTCACAGCCAAGCTCCCAGCCTGAGCAAGGCAGTGATGACTCTGCTTTTCCACCAACCTCCCTTCTGGCCTGGCAGTGGTTCCCCTCTTCCCACACCGACTGGGAGGACACCAGGCCTCTGACCAGCACCAGTCTAAGAGGCCCCCTTTGAACGTAGTCTGGACCCCTGGGTGAGAGAGAGGTTGCTCACCCCATGGAATCCAATGCAGAATTTGCAGGGGGGATGACTACAGGGCTGTAAATAAAAGTCAAATAAATCTGGTCGGAGGCTTAACACTAAGTAGAGTTGGCATCTCCTTGCTTTGAAGTGGAAGCAAGGAATTTTCGGTATTAGGAAAAAGTGAAATGGCTTTAGAATTTGAGAAAGCAACGACTTTCTCAGATCTTCGGCAGTGATATCATTATCTGGTCAGAAATGGACTATAAACGGCTTTTCCCCTCTAAACAGGAAGGGATTTCCATGCTCAATGATGGTATATCTTCCCCTCATCCCCACTGCATTGGGTTCTGTGGTTTGATTCCCGGGACTATCGACCTTGCCCAGCCTGGGCATCTATCCTTCTATCAGCCTGCAGCTAATACCTACACAGGGTTCACCAGCACACCCCAGAGGGAGAGACTCACACCCCTTCCCCAGCTACATTTCAAGGGCTCTTCAAGCCCCCTTTGCCCGCTTGGGAAATAGTTACAGTAGAAAGTGTTACATTTGGCTCTGTCCTGTCCACTACTGAACAACTTGCCTGTGGAAATCACCAGTCCCTGCTGATCTGGTTTTTCTATAAAATAGAGGCGGAAGCAGATGATGGCAGGATCCATTCGGCACTAACACTTTAACACAATGGGCAGAATTATTTCTCAAGCATTTTTTCCTCCTGGTACAGAACACACTGACAGTAACATGAACCCTCCCCAACGCTGTCCAGTCTTCATGGTGAAACATGGCTACAGCTTGGTGATGTGATGTAACCTCCCAAGAATGGGTAGAGTCTTCTCCTCAACCTTCAATAGCCCCCAGTTGGAGAGCACTTGTGAGGTTGTTGGTGATCCACTGGCAGAATTATCACCTTCCATGCAGGAGACCCGGTTCAATTCCTGGCCAATGCACCTCTTGTTCAGACACCACCCATCTGTCAATGGAGGCTTGCGTGTTGCTGTGATGCTGTACAGGTTTCAGCAGAGCTTCAAGACTAAGATGAATTAGGAAGTAAGGCCTGGTGATCTACTTCCGAAAACCAGCCAATGAAAATCCTGTGGATTACAACGGTCCAATCTACAACCAATCTTGGGAACGGTGCAGGACCGGGCAGCGTGTCCTCCCATTATGCATGGGGTCACCATGACTGGGCCAGCTCAATGGCAGCTAATAACAGAGGGCGTTTGTGGTCCTTGTATCTGTTGCGTCTGGTTTCTCTGCACTCTCTCTCTTTTTTTCTTTTTGGTCATATAAGTAATTTAGAAATTTCACCATTGGCCCTACTGCTCTCTCTGCATCTGTGGTTGCTAATCTGCTGTGGTTAAGGAAACGAGATAAGCAGATGTGTTTACACTGTGTGTAAAAAGGAAGGAGGAGGCTCTGAGAGGGAGGGTCTGAGGGTTAGCCTGGGGTCTGTGGCTGAGTTACTAGCAGTCAGGTCCCTTTGACTGCAAGTCTTGGTTCTGTGAGGTGTTGACAGACACAGGTGTTCTGGAGCAAAAAGGCCTTCCCTACTGTTGTCGGAAACCCTGGTGGTACAGTGGTTAAGAGCTACAGCTGCTAACCAAAAGGTCGGCAGTTTGAATCCACCAGGCACTCCTTGGAAACCGTATAGGGCAGTTCTATTCTATGAGTCAAAATTGACTCAAAGCAGCAGGTTTGGTTTTGGGTTTGGTACTGTTGTTAGTCCGGTTGTTAGTGCTCTTGTCTAGAGTAAGTACAGACATTCACAGAGGTGATTTCCAAAAATTACCTCAAAAAACATTATGCAGGACAAACTCCTTTCCAAACCCACACATGTATCACTGTAAACATTCTGAAAAGTAATTACATACAGACATTCATTACGCTGGTTCCTTTGAGCTCACCATCATATGTTACGTTTTGTACTCTCCCCCAAGGAAAATCAAACATGATCATGGGCAAGCCGGCCAAGTCCTCCCGTGAAAGCTAATCTGAACACTTCAGCATGGCGTCTAGCCTTCACAGATAAGTCCCACCCACCCTACCTGTTCTCCATCTGTCTTTAGTCTTCGTTGTCCAGTCCTGAGTTCACAGTTTTTCCCGAAGATTCTTTCTCACCCCTTCCCTCTCTCGGCCCACGGCAAGACATCCTTGAGTCACCCAGGACTCCTCTCTCTCCCTCACCCCACCTACCACGCCCCTTGGCCGTCACAGACATGGCCAGGACGTCTCTAGTATCCGCTCGCTCTCCTCATCCTGCTGCTGTGGCTTCAGCTCAGTCCTCCTGCAAACACTCGGGTTCTGGTTTCCAATCCTCTACTTCCCTTCCCTACCTGTCTTCCTGCCCCCCAGCTGCAAGAGTGGTTTGTCCGAAAGAGGGATTGTAGGTGCTAGTCCACTGCCCCAACCTGCGGTGGCTCCCCAGTGGCCTCGGGATCCAAGCTGCTTCCCCTGCCGTATAAGCGCCTTTGCGATCTGGCCTTTTCCCCAACCCCATCCATCTCCTGTCCCTTCACACCAGTTGTCAGGTTGATTCAGAATCACAGTGGCCCCATGCATGTCAGAGTAGAACTGTCCTCCATAGGATTCTCGACGGCTGATTTTCCAGAAGTAGATCACCAAGCCTTTCTTCTGAGGTGTCTCTGGATGGACTCAAACTGCCAACAATTCAGTTAGTGGCCGAACGCATTAACCATTTGCACCACCCAGGGACTCCAGAGGAGCCCCTACCATTTTGAATGTGAAGGAGTTTATCTGTCACTGTGGCACGCAGAGCATCCTTTCTGCTTAACAAGAGAGTCTCTTCTGAGCACTCCCTCTTCGTGCTTACCCAGCACCAGTGAACACCTTGAACACATCTTTCCCTGCCCGGGATCTTCTGTCACTCAGGTCTTGGCCTGATGCCACCCCTCAGGGCCTTTTTAAAGAGTCAGCCCACTGCCTCCCTCGTGCACTAGCCCTGACCAGCTTGGCGTTGTCCTGGCTGGAATTCTGCACAAATCGTTCACTGCTTAGCATATCATCACTCGCCTCCCCCACTGGAGTTCACCTTCTGCTAGGCAGTGCTGAGCCTGTGGTCCGTGCTCAGAGCTGATTCTAAATGAGTCAATCATCCCCATGTTACAGATAAGAAAACTGAGGCCCACCTGTGTTCCATGGCCAATGGAGGTCTCAACCCCAAGGACCATCAGTTGTTGAAGACCACGCTCCTTCCTCTGTGATCTCGCCATTATGGATCAATGGACGCATAAATCAGGGCTCCGAGTGCGTGGATGGCATGAGGTTAGAGGTCCGACTGTCCCCCCTGCAGCCCCACCAGAAAGATGGTGACTGGGGTGGGGACAGGCTCAGCCATGAGGACCAGCTCAGACCCCACTGTGAGGCTGGACATGGGATCGTCTGACCCCCAGGCCTCCTGTTCAGGATGCAGGGGATGGAGCAGCAAACTGAGGACAGGGCTGTGAGGCGGCCTTGTACCTGGGTCCCCTGCCATGTCCTAGGTCCCCTCACCCATAGGGGATGGGTATATAGGAGGGGGACTGGGGCCCCTCACCTGTAGGGGTGTATATAGGAGGAGGACTGGGGGCCCCTCCCCCATAGGAGAATATGCATACAGGAGGGGGACTGGGGCCCCTCACCCACAGGGGATGGGTATATAGGAGGGGGACTGTCAGCCTGTCACCCATAGAGATGTGCAAACAGGAAGGTCTGGGGTCCTCACACCCATATGTGGTGGGTGAGTGGGAGAGGGGCTATGGCTTGCAAACCATGATGGCGGCCCACACATCCCACCACCACCAGGTCCCGTCAACTGCCCGCTCTGTGGGTGAGGAAGGCCCTCTTTAAAAGTGGGGACATTGAGGCTCAGAGAGCACTTTAATTGTGTGATCTGATATAATCGTCCCATGCACTGTAAATTCTGTAATACGTGGGGTCGCCATGAGTCAGAATCGACTCAATGGCAATGGGTTTAGTTTGAGTTTATACTGCTTTCCTGGCTTTAGAGATGAGAAAGCTGAGGTTCAGAAAGGTGGAACGATTGCCTCAAGGCTTTAAACCCAGGACTTGATTCACAGTGGGAGGTGTGGTCACAGACGTTGTCACTTTGTCAAGGCAGGGGTTGAGTGTAGTGAACACACCTGTGCTAAATTCTAATCATTGCCCATAATTAATGAGGCAGGATTAGGTTATGTTAAAGAAGACTAGGTTATGTTTGTTAATGAGGCAGGATTAGGGTGGGATGCAACACCCTTCCTCAGGTCACAGCCCTGATCCGATGTAAGGGGAGTTTCCCTGGGGTGTGGCCTGCGTCACCTTGTATCTTACAAGAGATAAAAGGAGGGAGAAGCCAGCAAAGTGGAGGAACCTCAGTCCCGACAAAAAAGAAGAGCCAGGAGTGGAGCGTGCCCTTTGGACTTGGGGTCCTTGCGCTGAGAACTGCCTAGATCAAGGGGAAGACGATAAAAAGACACATGGAAATCTTCAAGAAATGCTGGGCCCACAGATGTTGAAAGGAGACAAGGACCTTCCCCCAGAGCCACCAGAGACAGAAAACCTTCCCCTAGAGCTAGCGCCCTGAATTCAGACTTCTAGCCTCCTGGACTGTGAGAGAGTAAATTTCTGTTTGTTAAAGCCATCCACTTGTGGCATTTCTATTCTAGCAGCACTAGGTGACTAAGACAAGTGGCCTCTCTGTCTTGGCTCTCTCTGGGCAGCTGAGGAAGACCAGGGGGTACGGCTGGGTTTGCTCACTGTGGGGCACTATGTCCTCTACCCCACCTGGCAGAGATGATGCCTCCTCCCCTGCCCTCCATCAAGACCCCTCCCGCATTTAAATATGCTTCAAAAAGAGCCAAGGTTATTACAGGCTTGCTTGTTTTCCCGACTACCTCCAGAGTGCTATTATTTTTAAATCTGTTTACAGATGGCATGTCTTCTTAGATTGTTCAAGTTGAGTTTGTTGAAGTGGCTCTGGCTGTTTTAAGAGCTTGGAGGACCCTGAAGTCCAAGTTAATCCTCATCAATGAGAACGGTAAACGCTGGAGCTGGAGCCGAAAGGGAACATTTGGCAAATTGGTGTTAAAATCCTCAAAACAAACTTATTAGTTAATGCAGCCTGTCACCATGACAACCAAACAGTACAAAAACAAACCATTAGCGCCCAGATCCAGGACTCTGGAAGGGTTAGTTGATGCCATTGCAGAGGTATATGATTTTCCACTGTCAGTTATAATGAAAAAAAAAAAACTAATTTAGAATCCAGCATGAGGGCACAGCCTGACACAGAGCTGCACACACAAAAGAAGCATCCCCCTGGGTACACCGGCCCACAGGTCGCTGCGTGGGATGGTGGCAGGGACATGGCACCACCATGCGGCTGCAGGGTGACAGGCAGGTAAGATATGGCTCCACACAGAGGCCAGCCCAGCCACGTGGGGTGCACAGGTGTGTTCACTGCACTCAGCCACCTGCCTTGACAAAGTGACAATGTGACCTCACATCCCACTGTGAATCAAGTCCTGGGTTTAAAATCTTGAGGCAATCTTTCCACCTTTCTGAACATCAGCTTTCTCATCTCTAAAGTCAGGAAAGCAGTAGAAACCCAAACTAAACCCACTGCCATCGAGTCAATTCTGACTCATGGCGACCCCATGTGTTACGGAGTAGAACTGAGATCCATAGTTTTCTTGGCCGTGATCTTTATGGAAGCAGATCACCTGGCCTTTTTTCTGCAGCACCGCTGGGTGGTTTCAAACCACCAACCTTTGGGTTAGCAGTCGAGCACAAACCATTTGCACTGCCCAGGGACATGGAAAGCAATATAACTCCCCTCAGTCTGAGGGGTCGCGGGCCAGTTTTAGCACAGCATTTCCTGGGTGATGTTAAAGGTCAATGGGCTCGGCTGCTAAGAGAAAGGTTGGAGGTTCAAGCCCACCCAGAGGCACCTCAGAAGAAAGACCTGATGATTTACTTCCAAACAGTCATCGAAAACCCTATGGAGCGCAGTTCTACTCTGACACACATGGGGTCACCATAAGTTGGGGTCAACTCAATGGCAACTGGTAAGTACGTTTATTAAAAAACCAAAAGCCAAATAAACAAAACCCACCACAGAACATCCAGAGCTGGGTGAATATCTACTGCATTCCCTCAAAGAGGTACCACATGAGGGGTAAACTCCTAAACCACAAAGAAACTTGCTCTTTTCCATTACCCACATCAGCAGTGGGCTAGTTTTTGTTTTTGTAAAGAGGCAGATAGTGTCTTAGTTATCTAGTGCTGCTATAACAGAAATACCACGCATGGATGGCTTTAACAAAGAGAAATTTATTCTCGCATAGTTTAGGAGGCTAGAAGTCCGAATTCAGGGCACCAGCTTCAGGGGAAGGCTTTCTCTCTGTCGGCTCTGGGGGAAGGTCCTTGTCATCAATCTTCCCCTGGGTCTAGGAGTTTCTCAGCACAGGGACCCCAAGTCCAAAGAACACGTTCCTTTCCTGGTTCTTCCTGCTTGGTGGCAGGAGGTCCCCTGGTCTCTCTGCTTGCTTCTTTTATATCTCAAAAGAGATTGACTCAAGATACAACCTAATCCTGTAGCTCATGTCCTGCCTCAGTAACATAACTGCCTCTAATCCTGCCTCATTAACATCATAGAGGCTAGGATTTACATCACATAGGATAATTACATCAGATCACAAACAGAAGGACAACCATACAATACCAGGAATCACGGCCCAGCCAAGCTGACCCACTTTGTTGGAGGACACAGTTCAATCCACAGAAGACAGTAAATAGTTCAGGCTCTGAAGGCCCCATAGGCCCTGTTGTGACTGCTCACCTCTGTTCTGGAGGCTCAAAAGTAACCACAGACTTTACATGAGCACATGGCTATGTGTCAATAAAACTTTATTTACAAAACTGGGCCAGATCTGACCTTCAGGCTGTTGTTTGCCAAGGCTTGGTCTAGATCAACACAACAAGGGGCCAGCTTGGGGCAGAAACCTTATTACCCAGCAAATGGCTGTGACATTCAGGTAATGCCTATCACAGGGGGGCTGCCTCCGGCAGGTTCTGTGCAGGATCCAGTGAGGGAGACTGTGGGGAAGCACTTCGCAATGAAAGGAGATGCGCAGAGGTAAGGTGATAGGAATATCAGTGGCAAAATCTCTGTCACTCACGCTCACAACGTAGGTCCTATCAGCAATCTGACAGATGATGATCCAACCTCCAACAGCCAGCTTTTGGGGAAGAGACCAGGTCTTCTTCATTGTTTGTACCTAAAGTCCCTTGTAGGTGGTATTTCCAGTTGCCCTCAAGTCAACTCCAACTCATGGCAACCCACGTGTGTCAGAGTGGAACTGTGCTAAATAGGATTTTCAGTGGCTGTGACCTTTCAGAAGCAGATCACCAGGACTTTCTTCCAAGGCACCTCTAGGTGGGTTTGAATCTCTAGCATTTCAGTTAGTAGCTGAGGGCTTAACCATTTGTGCCAGCCAGGGACTCCAGGTTTATTGAGTTAATTTGAACTGAGGACACCAAGGAGCCTGGCTCCAGGAAGGCGAGATGGGGAGTAGCTGGAACCACTCCACTCAAAGTCTGGGCAGTTTTCCAAGGACCTGCATCTCTGTCCATCAATGTCATGGCCACACTCGGGACATTGGTGGCCCCAGAGTTGCTCCCTTGTTTCTGAGGTTCTCTGGGTGATCAGGCCAGTTCCATTGTTCTCATTGCTACCCATCCTGTCCATAGCCTCCAATCTGTTCCCTCCCTGTTTTAAAATACAGGTAGTGCCTGACTTAGGACATATTCAAGTTACAATGAACCACACTTGCGATCGTCTTTTTTTTGTACATTTTATCATTAGTAATATGTACTACATACAATGTTAAAATATCTGTAAGTTTAGATGTAATGTTTCCGACCCCCAAAGACAAATAAAGATGGGCTTTACAAAGATGCTGACAAAAAACAGGGCAGTAATAATGAAAACTGAAAAAAAAACCATGAGGTGTTCTACTTACATCAGAGTGGACCTATGACAGAGTCATCAGAATGGAACCCTGGGGACCACCTGTAATGGTAACTCATATAGTAAACCAGTTGCCATTGAGTCAGCTCTGACTCATGGTGTCCCCATGTGTGTCAGACTAGAGCTGCTTCACAGGGTTTTCAACTGCTGATTGTTCGGAAGTAGATAGCCAGGCCTTTCTTCCAAGGCATCTCTGAGTGGACTTAAACCAACAACCTTTCCATGAGCAGTCAAGCGATGGTGTCCCATATATTAAAAGCTTATGTTAATTAACCTCACAATTATGCTAATTTGAGTATAATATAACTGGGATTGGCTCAAGTTTTTATTCTAGGCTGAGAGGTGGGTGAGGCCAGGACAAGTGGGCCACTCTGTCTCTGGGAGCTGGGAGGCTGAGGGGTCCTTGTATCTCCAGACTTCTCCCAGACGCTCCCACCCAGATTAAGCAAGAGAATCTCAGGGCACTGGGTCTACAGGTGCCTGGACTGGGCACTGCCGTGGGGGGTCACAATCCCCCAGTGGATGTTAAAGAGTCTCCTAACCCACTCCAGGTCTTGGGGCGGGTCGCTGTGAGGTTCATCCCGACCATTTCCCTTCTCTTCTTGTGGAATTTCTCTCCAGTTATGGGGTGCCTATGGTGTCCCATCCCCCGCCCCGAGTACTTGAGTGTGTCATTTTATCTAGTTGCTGTAACAACGACACCATCACCTGCAGCATCTGCCCTGTGAGGAAGTGGAGACACAGGGAGCCAGCCTGCATTTTTACCTCCAAGCCCGGCTCTGCACCGAGACCCTGCCACGGCCCTGCAGTGATGTCCCCTCCCTCCTGGCCGCCAGTCCAGACCCCACGCCGGTCACTCCTCATACTCCCCAGACCCTGAAGTCCTGCCTGTACTCAGCCCTGCATGCACCCAGCCATCTGTTTTTGCTGCTTTGCTAACAAAGCAATCTCAGGAAAGTGCTGACCAGCTACAGTGAGGGCCGTGACCCAGCCCGGGACCGAGCTGCCCGTGGGCGCACACCTTCCTGCTGGCCACCACGCTTGCCCTGCTCCGGCTCTTGGCGGCCCTGCCTCCAGATGGGACTGAAGATACCAGATGCGGACCCCACTGTGCCCCCCTCCTCCGCCAAGGACCTAGGTGCCTCCAGCTCCCTTCTAAGGCCCCCCTCCACCCACCTTCCTCCAAACCCCTCACTCCAAGACCTTCTTCTGGTACTCCCACCACACCACTCGCCATGGGCCCCAGGCTTTCAGTCTGCAGGCTGGTCCCTGGCCCAAGAGCAACTCTAGTTCCTCTGGGGTGTCCACTCCATCCACTCCATCCACTCCGCCCATTGGGACAAGGATGTGGGGCTTGAGGGTGGGATGCAAGGACTTTATGCTTCGATTGGGCTTCTAGGAAAGTGCTCCATCCGCTCCATGCCCTTGCACTTGCAGCTTCTGCTGCCCAGGAGCCCCTTCTCCCTGGAGTCCCACTGGGCTCATGCTTACTCTTCCTCCAATTTCAGCTGGGTGTCTCCTCTCCTGGAAGCCCGCTGCAGCATTTGCAGGGCATGGTAGTGCCCTGCTCTGTGATCCAATTTCACCTGTGGGAGATCTCTGTCCCCATGTTGAAATGACCCACTTTCTTGTTTCCCAGAGCATTAGCACCCTGCCAGTAAGAACTTGGGCTCTCTCTCTGTAAATCCAGTGCCAGATGAAGGGATCAGTGATCTAACTCCAGAGAGGGGAAATCAAAGATGCCCCCAGGTGACCAAGAGGGGTGGTGCTGTGATCAGAGATAGGGACATTGAGCGGAGGAGTTGGGAAAAGATGGCAATCAACTACATGTTAGTCTAAATTAATTTGAGGTTGTGGCACTCCAGCAAATCACCAGCCGTGTAAAGGTGGGGGGGATGGGGGGCTTAGGTTGTGTAAGTTGTATTGTGAGCCCAGGAGAAATGAAGGGATGAACAAGAGCTGAGGTCTGAACGTGACACTTTGGGAAAGGTCCAGGGGGAGGAAAGAGAAGGATGAAGATACTCTGTTCGGCAGAACTGGGAGGAGATCTGAGGGGCCTGGTGCCCAGAAGCCAAGGAAGAAGGTGGGGCTGCTGGAGCTGAGCATGGCCAAGGCCCCTCCAGACAAGACGTGATGCTTGGTGACGGGGTGGTATCTGTGCCCACTGCCTTCCTTAATTCCAGGCTGTGACTGTGACAATCCAGGTCCTGCACAGTAGTGCATTGTGTTCGAGAGGAAGAAAACAGATGTGCTAATATTTTTACAAGCCTGGATCTCACCAGGGCCTATGGCACATGACTAATTACAGTGCAATAGCAGTAACGTGAAGGATGGTGCCAGGGTCTCCGTGGAGCCCTTTACATGCATGAGCTCACCCCCATCCTTGGACAGAAGGACGATTGTTACCCTCAATTTAAAGTGGAGGAAATGGGCACAGAAAGGCTAAGAAAATGATACACCATCACAGATCTGGTAGGTGGCAAGGCTGGCATTTAATCTAGGCCTGCCTTTGACACTGAAGCCCCAGCTCTTACCTAGCGCAGTGGGCAGCAGGGTCTAAAGAGGCAGCAGCAGCTCTGTGCATCCCTTCCTCCACAGGTGTCCCAGGTAGCCTTGAGCGCTGGAGGCCATCTGATACATCAGAGCCCAGAATATGCAGGTAATCAGCAGCAGAAGATTTCCCAGCCAGATAGAACAGATGGACCAGGCCCCTTTCTGCCTCCCCTGCCAAGCCCAAGGTCATGGAGCAGCTGGTGTTTCTCCATCCCACCCCCTTGGACTCACAGCCTGACGTGCTCTGATACAGCAGTGTCCGCCTTTGGGAGAGTGGGCAGTAAAGCCCATATGCCGAAAAACTTCTCCAGCAGGAGCAGCAGCATCAGGAGGGGTGGACGTGGCCCTGGGCATAGAAGAGTGCCTGAGTTTTGAGCCCCATTGTCTCTCCCTCTTCCGCGTAGGGTATCGGGCACTCAAGGGCAATGCTGGCCTCAGAAAGTGGTAGTGCTCAACTCTAGAACTTAGAGCCAGTCTAGGCTCAGGAGGGCACCGGGAGAGTGAAGAAGGAAGATGGACACAGACAGCCCTGGTGAACCACATCACTGTCTGGGCAGAATCAGCCACAGGCAGGAGCAGGCAGGACCCGGGATGCCCTGGCATGCTGGTCTGCCTTTCTGGGCAGGGATTGTGAGCCCAGGAAAAACAGGAGAACCTGGAACTGAGCCCTGTCCTGGGTAAGCAAGGGCACTACTGGACAGGAAAATCTGGGATCCAGGGCTGGAAGTGGGAATGGGCAGGGCTGGCTGGAAGGTGAAGGACTTGGAGTGAAGATCCAGCAAACCCACATCTCAGGTTGGTGATATGAGTTCAAAAAGAAAGGGACCATTCAGGTTCCCTTGTACTAAAAAACCTGTTGCCGTCGAGTCGATTCTGACTCCTAGTGATCTTATAGGACAGCAGAACTGCCCCATAGGGTTTCCAAGGAGCAGCTGGTGGATTCAAACTGCTGACCTTTTGGTTAGCAGCCAAGCTCTTAACCACTGCACCACCAGGGCTCCCCCTTTTTTACTGGGTCAAAATGGTAGAGCCAAAATGGCCTCACTCCGGAGGGACTTTCCACCTTCCACCATGGGGCTCTGTCTTTTCTTTGCTACAGGTGGGGTCAGTCAAGATATGCCACACCCCTCCTTAGTGACTGGAACATTGTAGGCATATGACTCAAGCACAGCCAATCATAATCTCTCAATGAGATTTAATATTTGGACTCTACAAGGAAGAAGCTTTTCTTCCTTCTGGATCACATGTCTTAAGGACGTGGGACTGGGGCTGCCAGTGGAGATGTTGGCAGCCAAGTGGAGACACCTGTTTGAAGAAAAAGGCCAATACAAACTGACAGAAAGAAAGTGCCGACAGTGGAGAGGGGCAAATAGGAATAACTAAGGGCATGCCTTGAGCCCATGGCACCAGCCACACCTGAAATCATCAGTTCCTGGATTTGCCAGATAAGTGAGCCAATCATTTAAGTTGGGTTTCTGTCATCTGTAACCAAAGAGTTCTGACAAGAGCAGAGATCTCAGTGAGGGCACAGCGCAGCTGCTGGAGAGTAAGGGAATAAAAGAGCTGGAAGGTTCAGAGGTTAACATTTCAGAGTGTCCAGGCATGGACCAGTAACATGAAACTTGCCTCCAAAAATGGAGTGTGCCAAGAGAAGGAAGAGGTGGGCAACTCCTGTGCAGCAGTGAAGGAGTTTATTAGGGAGACTTACATACGAGGCCAAGTCCTGGGCGACTGCAGGACCAGAGCAGATCTCTGCATCCCACAGTGGGAGGGCAGAGATTTTGTAGTGGTGGTGGACAATAGTGGCTCCATGTTGGAGGTTTACATAGGAATGCAAACCATAGTGAGTTGGTGGAACGTATGAGGGCTCTCATGTTCAGCCTCACAAACCCTGTTTCCCCTTCAGTTCATCCCCCAAGGTCAGCTCTTACAATCTGGCATGCTCCCCATCTTGTGCTACAGTACAAGAGACCCTGTTCGCTCCCCACTGGGAACAGATATAGAAGTGGGTTGGCCAGGTGTCATATGGTGCCTGTGCATGCGCAAGAGACAGAGAAAGTTACTGTGTGCCCAGAATAGGTGGAAGGCTTCTCTGATAAGGAGAAGGAACCAGGAGAGAGAAGGCAACCCAATTCCCAGCCTCCTTATCAGAGAATACTCTGGGCCCAAGGCCTTTACTTAGGCAGCCCGAATGGAAGGTGTAAACCCAACGCAGAGATGGAGCCATTCCGGGCAATGCCAGGATTCTGGTCATGGTCATGAATGTGGCTGGTTAAATAATGATGGTTAATAATTTTGAGAAAGTTAGGGATCTGGGGCTAGGATGGTGGCTATTTGAGCTACTTGGGCTTCAGACTCACTTACTATGGTATCTGGACTTGGGTGGAAAGGACAGTGAGCCAGTTTCCAAACTTTTCCAATGGCTGTAGGGGTGTGGCCAGGAGATTGGTGGATGACATCAAGACAGAGTAAGGAGTGGCATACTTGAATGTCATAAGCCCCCAACACCAGGCAAGAGCCACTTCACAGAACCAATTGTCAGAGTTTCATAAAGTTAATTTTCTGGGCAAAGTCCTTAAAGTAGATTATGTCCTTTGTAAAGCAAAGATGAGTGAGGCCTGGCTATCAATATGCTAACTATGAATACCTACCTGCAAATCAAAATATACTGCTAACGTATTTGAAATCCCAAACGAATGAAGTAGTCTACCTATTCTGTGGTGAAAAAATAAACGCAAAAATATAAATATCATCAATTTGTCAATTCAAAGAAATGAATTCTATGGAAAGGAGAATCTTTTCTCTCAGATTGTACATCAAATTTATAGTTATGTCTGCTTTACTTACCTTGTATAATATTATGTCACAACTATAAATAGATAACTCTATTAAAACTGTGGAAGATATTGGTGAGATTAAAAAAAAAAATTCAACCACCTTATGAACCAACAATTCCATCCCAAGGCATTTTCCCATGAGGAACAAGTGTGATGTCTACACAAAGGCATGCACACAGATGTTCATAGCAGCTTTATTCATAAAACCCAAACTGGAGACAATCTGAATGTCCTTAAACAAACAGGTAGGTAATCAAATTGCAGTACAGTCACACCATGGAATGGTGGTGTTGTTATCGTTAGTTGCTGTTGAGTTGGCTCCAACTCATGGTTAACAGAAAGCAATGTTGCCCAGTCCTGTGCCATCTTTATGATCTTGGTATGTTTGAGTGCCACCTAACCTGGGACATTCCTGTGCTTACAGGTCAGCAAAACGAGATCCAGGCTTACAGGTCAGCAAAACGAGATCCAGTGAAGGACCTGGGACGGACTGGCCAGTGGGAGGGGAGAAGCAAGAGAGTAGGGTCCGGAGACCAAGTGAGGAGAGGCTGGTTGACCAGCCCACTGAAGCCACTCTTGCCCTTTGTGCTGGCTGCCACACTCATAGTAGACTAACCCCTCCTGCCAGTCTCTGTCCTCTTAGCTACTCCCCTAAGCAACTTCTTCCTTCCCTGCCAACTCAGAGAGATGGGCAACAACAGGACAACTGGGAATGGGTTAAAGAGAGAACGGGAGGGACGGAATAGAGAAGAGGAGGAATTGGTGATGTAGGAGAGAAGGAGCATCTGCAGGAGTAACATCCATGAGTGAGTGAGAAGAGATGGGACATGGGCTTGAGTGGAGGCTGGTCTTAGGACCCTGGATGGTACATCCATAATCATGGGGGGAAGGGTTGTCCATGTGCACAGATGCTGGCTGCTGGGGAGAACCTGTGGAAGTCTTTGTCTGAGTGGGTCATTTTTTCAGTGAAATGAGACGAAAGGTCATCTGTGGATGGTGAAGATGGGGGAGAAGATGGGGGTTTGAAGACAGAGGGGAAGGTGTTAAACAGTTTCCTTTGGAAAGAAGGGAGGTACAGGTGTGAGGGTTGAGGAGCTCACTGGAGGTTCAGCAGAAAAGGGAAGAACAAGGGTGGAGCTGGGAATGAAGCAGAATGGGGTGAGACATGGAAGAGGATGGACAGGACCTGGGATGGGGAGCCCCTCCCTCCAGCTTTCCTCCAGTTTGGCCATATGTACCTCTTCTTTATATTTCTAGTGCTGTCACCTGGGAAGGCCTCTATCACTGTGATACCCTGGAACAGTCCTGAAATCCATGACCAGCCCCTGCCCAGAGCCACTCACTGCCACCACCTCACACACCCTCATTTACAGGATAAAATCCAAGCCCTCCATTCACCCTCCACAGTCTGTGAGCCCACCTCCTCACAGCTCTCGTCCACTTCTCCCATCTGATTCCATCACCCCTGATTATGGGCTTGACCCCAGTCTGGAACACCTTCCTTCCAGGAGTCTTCCAGGAGCAGTAGCACAGCCAAGAGGAACGAACCTGTGGGCATTGCAATCAGAGAGTGGAGGCCTGACTCCTGGCTCCCCCAGGCTGAGCTACGCTGGGCAAGCTGCTCAGCGTCTCTGCAGTTGTTCCTCCATCCAAGTTTTATATCCTCAGTCTGGACTCTTTTGGAGAAGTATGTTCTTGTCCTCATCCCACCTAGTAGGCCCACCCCCAGCAAAGCCAGATGAGGAGGGGAAGAGGAAGAACTTCCAAACAACCCACACTCAAGGACACTTCTATATCTCATGTTATTTAAAGACCTGAGTGTGCTTCATCTCTGGAAGGACCGCCCAAAAAATTCACCACTCCAGACAAGTCTCATTTTCATTTAATGGGGAAAAAAGTGTCCCCAAGTCGCAGGCCATGGAGTTGGACAAATGTCATGTGAGGTGAAAAGAGAGGGAGGAGGTGTTGTGATTTTGCTTCCTACCCGTGGTAGACTGCTGGCCACCTTCTCCTGCAGGCGGAGAACACCTGATCTTGAGAAATGTGTTCCTATAGGGACAAGTGGTGCACCAAAGAGTGGACGAGCTGTTTTTACGGGAAGCCCTGACACGTCATCCTGCCCAGAGTCACTGGGGGCATGGTGTACTGCTCCGCTCTTGAGCTGCTTTTGAAAAATAATTTTAATCTGTCCTCTCGCACACTGCAGCATGTTCTAACCTAAGGGAAGATCAGCTCTCGCTGCAGTGCCCCTGTGGAGAGGAAGCTGGTATCGAGAACAGTCTCCAGGACTTCAAAGTCCTGCTCATTAGTAGAACCTGGGAGAGAGAAACTTAGGGTTGTGAGTTGGTTCATCATCGTCCACAGTGATATGAAGACACCAAAACATTACTGTTGCCTTGGGTGTGTTGCTTTGGGGTGATCTGAGGTCAGACAACACCCAGGGAGCTGGGAGCAGATATGGAGAGCTCTGGGGGATTGGTGGGAACACACAGGTATTGGGTAGAGATGGGACCAAACCATGGGTTTCCACCATGTGTCGGCTATTTGGCTGCACTAGACAAGGCTACAAGAACAAATAGGCCCAGGCATGTAATGGTTGCTACCATCACAGTGAGGGATAGTTCCAGGTCTGATGGAGCAGGAGTGGTAGTGCTGTGCTGCATGCGGTGACTCAGGGACCCACCGACAGGGGTGCTGCCATCTTGAACTCATGGCTTCCAAGAGCACCCTGGGGTCGCTCTCCCAGTCAGTCAGAGGGAAGATGGGCATGGGGTGGCGGGGGACATGTGGGGGTCTTCATGGGCCAGGTTCATCTAGAGAGACGCACATCACTGCCCCTCCATGGCTGTGCTAACAGTGAAGGATGCTGGGGAACGCAGTCTGTCTGTAAGCTCAGGGGCCCAGTGGCGACCATCATCACTTTCCCTCAACAAACAAAAGCAAATTAGAGGGGAACGTGGGATGGGGGTGGGTGGGAGGGAGCCCAGTGGCTGTAGCCCTTGAGGACCAATAAGAGAACCGAGGACACTTAATCCTGAAAAAAGGAAACTCCAGTGTGTGAACATCTCCAAGTACTTGAAAGGCTGAAGTGATTGGACGATGCACATGTGACTCCAAAAGGAAGTAGAGAAAATGGGTGAAATTCACAGAGAGATATTTTGGGACTCTACAAGAAATAGCCATCTAACAAGCCACGGTCTCCCAGAGTGGCCCAGCCACGGGCGTGCTGTGTGGATGGAACCCACGGGCCACGGACAGCACTGGCTCTCCACCAACCACACTGCTTTCAAAAAATCTCTTCCTTTTCTTAATTTTAGTCTTTTTCACCCTTTTCTATGATCGGTGAATGCACTGTTCAATCTGGACAAGACAGCATGCAGGCCTGAAGCCCTGTAGTAAGAGGGCCTGGATTGTACTCAATTTTGTGTTTCACCTCAGGCAAGCACTTCCCTTCCACTTAAGATCAAAGCTTTATCCTAGAATAAAAAAATCAGCTGGGGAGGGTGGTTACTGACAACCACCTACCTACCTTTAGAAAGGACCAGAAAAAGCCATATTTGCAAGCCACTTTGAGGTGATAAAGAAACACATACCATAGTATCACTGCCAAATATTTTCCCATGGTGTCATACACATCAGCAAGGGGGAAACCAGGCAAGGGCCCGAGTGAGTGGGTACACCTGAGACCCACAGGTAGCCAGACTTGGCTGAGAGCATCCTGAGACAGAACTTGCTGCAGCAGCACCCTTTCAAGAAAGCAAGCACCTAATGCCTGTCAGCAAAGACTTCTGCTCAAACAGGAATTATCAGCCCATCGGCCTCAAACCAGGAGATTTTGATTCTAAACAGGAAACTGTGCTCAGAGTGCAGGGGTCAGGCTGAATAAGGCACCCCCTGGGGCTCCCCAGCCTGGCCTTGACTTCTGATACCCACCGCATGGCCCGACAGAGATGGCTCGATGTCAAAAGAAGCCCCAGGAAGCAAGACATCTCGATTCCACTACAAGCTCAGCCTCGGCAGTCCATGTGGTCAACCACCTGCCCCTCCCTGGGCCCAAATTGCATCTTCATTTGAGAAACAAAGTGATACGATTCCCAACCCCACCACTTGGGGTTGACCAGATGGTGAAAGGTAATAGTGTGTGCAAAGACCTAGTTATTATTAGTCATTGTTAGTTGACATGGAGTTGATTCTGACTCATGGCGACCCATGTATCACACAGCAGAACTGCTCCATGGGGTTTTCTTGGCTGTAATCTTGATGGAAGCAGATTGCCAGCCCTTTTCTTCCACAGAACCGCTGGGTGGGTTTAAACTGCCAACCTTTAAGTTAGCTGTTGAGCGCTTAACCGTTGCACCACACAGGATCCTTAGTATTAGGAGTATTAATAGTCACCATTCAAGGTCACCCTTAGCAGAAGCTGTGTAAGTCATGCCTAATTCTCACTGCAAAAGAACCAACAGGCTAATTCTAGGCTCTCATTCTCCTTCCTTAGGTAAGTTTACCTTTCAAATCAGCTCTAAGATACCCTAATCTATAGGAAACCACAGAAACTCCCTCCCTCCAAGGCCCCAAGCCCTGTAAATCCCAGAGCTGGGCTTTCTGCAGATGGGTGGAAGGAAGAGCAGGTCCAGCACAGACTCCTCTCCACCGGCAAGCCCTGCCCACCCTGGGCACTGACCCCCAGCCCACCTGGCAGGGACCTGGCCTCCCGCTGGGCCCTGCATGTGCTGAGCTGTGGGTGGGCGGTGCACCTGTCAGGTGGCCGGGCCGCACTCCCAGTGCTGATGCTGCAGGATACTTGCCTGCATCCGAGCGCAGCACCGGGCGGCTGGTGCCCACCCACAGTGGGACCCCCCGGCCAGTTCTTCCTCTGTCAACCAGCAACGTTTTCTCCACCGACTCTGCTGGCTAGAGAAGAACTGCTGGCCTGTTAGTTTCTCAGTCATTTGTCTTCCACAGCATCACAGAGCACGCGTTCTGAGTGTGTGTGAGTGTGCATTTACATCCAGACCTTCCAAAGGGCAACCAGGACTGTTGATCCAAGGCTCAGCCTCCTTACGCCATTGTTCTATGAACCCATTTTCCAAGCCATTTCCTGTTTTCCTGCTGACACCACGAAAACACGGAGCTTTTCGGAGAGCTGTGGGCTTAGAGATGGCAGACAGCTGGTCCAAAGCTCAGAAGGCCATTGGGAGATCAATGGCCCACAGGAAACGGTGATTAGGGTTCCTCAGAGCCTGGCTCCGGCTGATAACAGCAGGTCCTCCCATAGCTTAGTCCTCACAGGCCGTCGGAAACTGGCGCTGACCCTCCAGGGGAAGAAGGAACGTGGGGACGGGTCCCAACCTGAGGATGGGAGAGGGGAGGAGGGGCTGGCAGGCTGAACAGAGCCCCTCCATCTGGCTGGGCCCTGGGAATGGCCCTCGGGACCCTCTGCTGACTGGGGGCTTTCTGCTTGTCCAGGGGACTCCCCTGGGAGCGAGCACTTCAGTTCCTGGTGATAGCAGGCTGCTGGTCCACACGCAGGGTCACAGGGGTTGGTAGTGAGCGCCATCCACAGCCTGCTCGTCCACACGCAGGGTCACAGGGGTTGGTGGTGAGCGCCGTCCACAGCCTGCTCGTCCACACGCAGGGTCACAGGGCTTGGTGGTCAACACCATCCACAGCCTTAGTGAAGACCTTGGCAACTCTAGACATGAAGCTCTTTCCCATACAAGTTCATCTTTATCTGTGAAGGAGGCAGAAATGGCTCCATATTGCAACTCAAGAAAATGAACACAGGTGAGCTAAGTAACTGCTTGAAGTGGCGGCGGGTCAGTGGTAGAAGTCTCACCTTCCAGGCAGCAGGCCTGAGTTCCTTTCCCTCCTGCGCAGCCACCCCCAACCCCCCGTCAGTGGAGGCTTGCGTTTCCCTGTGATGCTGAACAAGCTTCATCAGAGCTTCCTGACCAAGACAGACTAGAAGGAAAGGCCTGGAGATCTACTTCTGAAAATCAGCCAGTGAAAACCTTACAGATCCCACTGCTCTGACGCACAGCTGATCGTGGGGGCGGCACAGGACCAGGCAGCATCTCTTCTGTTGCACACAGACTCACCATGGCTCCCTGGCAGCCAACAACAACAGCAAGTAATTGGTTAAAGTCACAGCTGGGTCATTTATTCATTCAACAAACATCTAGTGAGCACCTACTCTATACCAAGCACTGGATACGGAGCTGAGCAAAGTCAAACCCCTTTATGGCTTAGTGGGGAAGGCAGAAGCTGATCACCAAACAGCAGCTCCGCTGCGTGAGAATAATAACTACGGAGGTGCGGGGAGTGGGTCTGGGCACACCCACAGGGCCGCGTTTCCCAGATTCCCCTGATGAGAATCAGTGTGGGCTCTGCCTGAACCACAGCTTCCCACCCCTGGAGGCTCTGATTTAGTGGTCTGGAACAAGACCCAGGAATTTGTGTTTTTAAGAACTCCAGGTAATTCTCGTTAGCAGGAGAATCTGCACCCTGTGTAGCGCCGTGGACCTCAGCCCTGTCTGGATGCTGGAACCTGTGGGGAGCTCTAGAAAGTACCAGCGCCCCCCAAGACTGGCTGCACCCCACAGACCCTGTGAAACGGTCTGGTGCAGCCCCAGCATTGGGTTTCTGAAAGCTCGTGGGATTCTAATGTGCTCAGGCCACTGCAGAGGCTTCACTGGATCTAGGCAGCCAGAGAAAGCCCCCAGGAGGTGACATGCGGGAGGACGTCCCAGGGCACTGATGGTGAGGACCAGTGTTTCTTACCTGGGTGCTTTCCTTGGGACCTTTCACACGGACCTCATTTGTTTTCTCTGTGACCCATGGGGAGCCAGCCCCTCACTGGCCCCATTCGATGTATTGGGGACTCTGATGGATTGAATTATGTCCCCCCAAAAACGTGTGCATCAGTTTGGCTGGGCCATGATTCCCAGTATTGTGTGGTTGCCCTCCATTTTGTGATTGTAATTTTATGTTAAAGAGGATTAGGGTGGGATTGTAACACCCTTACCCAGGTCAAGTCCCTGATCCAATGTAAAGGGTGTTTCCCTGGGGTGTGGCCTGTACCACCTTTTATCTCTCAAGAGATAAAAAGGAAAGGGAAGCAAGCAGAGAGTTGGGGACCTCATACCACCAAGAAATAAGCACTTGGAGCAAAGTGTGTCCTTTGGACCTCGGGTTCCTGTGCTGAGGTGCTCCCAGACCAAGGGAAGACTGATGACAAGGACCTTCCTCCAGAGCCGACAGAGAAAGCCTTCCCCTGGAGCTGACACCCTGAATTTGGACTTGTAACTTCTCTTTGTTGAAGCCATCCACTTGTGGTATTTCTGTTATGGCAGCACTAGGTGACTAAGACAGGGACTGAGGGCCAGGGGTAGGGACCTCCAGCCAACATTGGGCAGCGAGGGCCAGCTGGCGTGGACCCAGGACTCGGTGCCTGGGTTGGGCTGTGCTCATGGCTGTGCCATGTGCTTCTGGCCCCCTGCTCTCTGAGAACCTCCTGGGTGCTGAGATGGCCCCGGGGAGAAGCCTGGCCAGCCATCGAGGGTGGGGCCCCTGGGGAGGGCAGCCTCTGGGGCCAGCTGCCTTCTGCGCCTCTTCTCCTTGGCTGCATGAGCACCCGTCCCCTATGCTGAGCCCCACCTGGGAGAGAAACACGCACATCTCCAGCCGAGATGGTACCCAGCTGCTCCCAGAAAGAAACCGCAAACAGGGGGACACCTCACCTGCGGGGGAATGTCTGGTGCTCTGGCTCTGAGGTGGCTCTGGAACCAGGGGTCAGGTGGCCACCCACATCCTTCTCCCACCTGGGCAGGGAAGACACAGCCACCGTCCCGACGCCGGGTGGGCACACACAGGGCGTGGTCATCTGTGAGGCGTGGATGCTCACTGAGGTGTGGGGAGCACCTGGCCACTGCTCACCTGGCCTGGGCTTTGTGCTTAGTGACTTACCTCTCATAGGCTGGTTTTGGCTTCTCCCCAGGAAGCTTAAATTGCTTCAGGCTCTCTACCAAACAGACTGAAAATCAGCCATCAGAGGAACCCAGGGCCTTCTTTGCAAGCACATCACACTGGGGGGAAATGGCCTGAGGATTTTAAAGTGAGACTATATTGCCTCTTAATTTTAGTAAGAATCTGTAAAACAGAAAATAGTAGACTAGATTAAGTCAAAATAATGAACCATTTGGCTGTGGATCAGAAAATTCTCAGATTATTAACCAGCCACTGCTGAGTTGACTCCAGCTCACGGACACTCATGTGTGGAGAGTAGAGCTAGCTCCATAGGGAATACCACAAGTGGGTGACTTTAAAGAATGGAAGTGGATTTTCTCACAGTTCTGGAGGCTGAAAGTCTGAATCTGGGTCTCGCTGTGTTGATTTTCCTTCCTTGTTGGTAGCCCTGGGGGTTCCCAGGAGTTCTGGACTTGTAGATGACCCTCACATGGTGCCCGTCCTTCCCCACGTGTGTCTCTGTGTCTGTTCTGGTCTCTTTATAACTCAGCAGGGATTAGGTTTAGGACTCACCCTACACTGGTGCCACCTCTGCGTGCCATGGATTGCTTTTGTGTGGCCTTTCTCGCCATGGTCGTGTAACTCCCACCCAGGTGACTGGGCGGAACTGTGTAGATATGGTAATTGTGGCCCACCAAAGGGATCGGTCAGCTTTTGCCATTCTGCTGGGCTTCAGATGAGCCACCCCAGAGGAGGGGAAGGGAAGAGCTCACCACCACCAAGGAAGGAGAGATGGGCAGGAGATTGTGCAGTGGGCTTCCCAGCCCACGGAGCAAGGAAGTTGAGTGCCTTTGGGCAGAGACTGGAGGCAGGGAGAGGAATGCCTGTGAGCACAGCAGGGAAGAGGCTGTCTTGATGGAAGAACTGTATGCTGAGTGTTGCTGAGCCTGAATTGTAACCTGTTAAAATCCCCTAATAAACCCCATAATCATGAATACGGTCTGTGAGTTCTGTGTGGCCATTGCAATGAATTATGGAACCCAGCAGAGCAGTAGAGAGTGCCGTGGGAGGGAAGGCTGACAGAGGAGGCATGGCTGACCTCCACCTCATAGGAAACAGCCTTGGGCTGTCGATCTTGACTCTCCTTCCTCCTTGTGAAATTAGAGGAGCTCAGACATCGCCCCTATGCCATTTTTACAACCTCATTAACATAACCAAAGAAAAACTATTTCCAAACAGGGTCACATCCTCAGGTACAGGGGTTAGGATTTCAACACATGTTTTTTTGGGAACACAATTCAATCCGTAACAAGTGGTCACAGACGAAGAGTGGGGATAAGTGGAGGACAACACAGAGGTGGACAAGTCCTTGACCCCTCCCAGGAGGCTAGTGATAGAGGCACCATGAGGAGGGCAGAAGTTTCTCACCTACAGGGCCAGTTCCAGTCTGAGCTGCAAAGGCAATGACAAGGACAGTGAAGCCACCACACAACTTAGGGCAGTTAAGATCCAGTGGTTATACCTGTTTAAAAAAAGGGAGAATGGGGAGGGAAAAGAGAAGGACAAGTTCCTAGGACAGCTGCATTCAGAGGTCTTATTCTTCGGCCTGTGAGGCTCACATTGCCACGGCTGCCACCTGACTGGGGAGTAGGCATGACCAGACCCTCCCACTGCTCCTCCCTGCTGCAAAGGGGACAAGCTTGTCCATCCCCGCCATGCTGGCTGCCAGCAGGCTGGGAGAGCGAGCATGGCAGCAGTTACTGACACCTGTGTTTGCCATTTATGTTTGGTCTTGTTATTGTCATTCTGGTAAAACAAGTACACACTGAAAAAGACGGGCACATAAATAATTGAGCCGGGTATGGGTAAGACAACACTAAAAGACTAATTGGCCAAAAAAAAGTGGCCAAAATGGAGAATTCCACAATCAGATTAATTTGCCAGTGTCTCTAAGTTTTCATTCCATTTAAGAAACAAAAAACATTCTCAAAAACAACAAAAATTAAATAAAATTATATAAAAAAAAAAAAATGACACAGAAAGCCTAGATCAGACATTGGGGTGGGATACTCGAGAAAGATGATCAGAAACTCCAACAGCTGATTCTTAATCAAACACATTGGCCCCGCATCAAAGTACTGGCACATGGAAGGCACGGATGTTTTAGGAGAAAAGGAAGTGTTTAGGGTCTATATGGGCATTTTATTGTGATTCCCCACTTAGACTTTTAACTTAGCCTTCTAAAGTAAGCCTTTCCAAATGATCATCCCATAAGCAATTCCCTCCTCTACATCTACTCTAAAAAGGTAAAACAGAACTGCTTGAGCAAGAGCCATTTGCCAGGACTGCTCCCATGTGGGTCTCCATCCCTCCCCGAGAGGTATCCAACCTCATGAGTCTGTTGATTGTCGTTCCAGAGCTCTGAAACTCTGTTCACATCTCTGGAAATGCGTAGTGTTACTGCATGTATGTTTTACATAAATGATGTTGCGGTATATGTTTTGTTCCAAGACTTGCTTTTTTTCCTCAACTAAAATTATTTCTGAGATCAAACTATGTTGGTAAATCAAGTTTGTTCATTTGTGTTTCTCACCATTTACAGGAGCTTGGATGGCACGAACGGTTAAATACTTGACTACTAACTGAACGGTTGGTGGTTTGAACCCACCCGGAGACACCTTGGAGGACAAGCCTGGTGATCTGCTTCTGAAATGTCACAGCCTTGGAAACCCTATGAAGCACACAGCTTTACTCTGCACAACGGGGTCACCATGATTCAGAATTGACTCAACAGCAACTAACACCACCACCACCATACTTTAAAATCATATATGGTGTGATATTGTACGCATACAAGACTTGATGTGACACACGTATATCAAGGCAGGACAATGTGGCCTTGGGCCACACCAGGTTACCTATGTTAACAGGTGATTTACGCTGGGGACCTGGGGCCATGTGGTATCAGGAAACTAAGCTCAGCCACTTGAGCAGTAAACCACATCTATGTGATTGAGCCCCAATAAAAACTTTGGACACCAAGGCTCAGGTGAGCTTCCCTGGTTGGCAATTCTCCCTCTGTATGGTTACACATCTCTGCTGGAAGGAGTTAGCACTGTCCACAATGCCACTGGGAGAGGACAACTGGAAGCTTTGCACATGGAACACCCCTGGACCCTGCCCCATGCACCTCTTCCCTCTGCTAATTTCAATCTGTATCTTTCCACTGTAATAAACCGTATTTGTCTTAGTTATCTAGTGCTGCTATAACAGAAATACCACAAGTGGGTGGCTTTAACAAACAGAAATTTATTTTCTCACAGTTTAGGAGTCTAGAAGTCCAAAATCAGAGTGCTGGTTCTTGGGGAAGGCTTTCTCTCTCTGTTGTCTCTGGGGGAATGTCCTTGTCTCTTCAGCTTCTGTTCCTTGACTCCTTGGTGATCTTCATGTGGCATGGCATCTCTCTTCCATCTCTGCTCCCTTAATCTGCTCCTTTTATATCTCAAAAGAGATTGACTCAAGACACACCCTACACTAATACACCTCATTAACATAACAAAGAAAACCCATTCCCAAATGAGATTATAGTCACAAGTATAGGGATTAGGATTTACAACACATATTTTGGGGGGGCACAATTCAATCTATAACAAAATCCATGAGTATAACAACTTTCATTGAGTTCTGTGTGTCCTTCTAGCAAATTACTGAACATGAGGGTGGACTTGGGGACTCCAAAACTTGCAATTGGTGTCATAAATGAGGGTGGTCTTGGAGACCCCTGAAATCTGCACTAAGAAAATGAAATACCGTAATATCTCCCCAAACCTGATATTCTAAATCTTTCATTTTTGCAATCAGATGAAAAACGTTATGTAACAGTTTTCTCACTTTCTGATCACTGATGATACTGAGCCTTTTTGTGTGTGTTTATTGGTCATTTGTATTGCTGCTTCTGCAGATTGCTATTCATGTTTTTGTCCACTTTCTGTTGGGATGTTTGTCTGTCTGTTGATCATTTTCAAGATCCCTTTACACATTTTGGGTCATTTATTTTTGCCTGGATATCAATAACATTTTATCCATTTGAGCTTATTTTTTCTACTTAATTTTTGGTCTCTTATATCATGCAAACAAAATCAATTTTATGTAATCAAATTTATCAGTATTTTTCTTTTATGCATTTTGCTTTTGAAGTCTTTCTTTTAAGAAGGCTTTCCATATGTCAATGTCAAAAGGATTTTCTCCTATATTGAAATAATTTTAGAATTCTAGCTATTTTTACATGAAAGTTTTTAATAAATGGACCTGAAATTTATGTATATATATGGTGTGAGGTAGGAATATAATCTTTTCCACATGAGTAGCCCGTTTTCCAAGCACTTTCTGTTAAATGGCTTGTCATTTCCTTTCTGATCTCTTGGTGACTTGGAATGCCACTTCTGTCATGTACCTGGTTCACACAGACAAATGGCCTCTTTCTGGCTTCTGCTTGTCCCACTGGTATACTTGTCTAAGTCTGCATTACTATTACATACCCTGTTTAAAGTACTAACTTTGTGCTTTCACACCTGGTAGGGAAAATTAAAAAACAGAAACAAACAAAAAAACCCTCTACTTTGCTATTTAAAAATTGCTTCCAATTTGCTCTCCCATATGAATTTTAGAATCAATTTGTCAAGTTCCGTGAAAAAAATCTTTTTCTATTACATTTTTGGGTTTTTGACTGGATTTGCATTAGTTTTGTAAGTGAATTTGGGGTGAATTAACACCTGTACAATACAGAGCCTTCATGCCCTTTAACCTGACATAGTTTTCAATTTCTCAGTCCTCTTGCTCTCTGTTAGTAAAGTTTTACCATTTTCTTCATAAAGCTATTGTTTGGCCTGGTTCTAAGGAGATATTTTTGTAGGAATTTTTGATCAGGACCTTCTTCCTATTATAATTTTTAATTGGTTTCTGCTGATGCATAAGAAAGCTTTGGAGTTTTGTAAGGAGGTCTCAGATCAGCTACACTGCTTAACCCTAATTGGTTCCATGTTTCATCAAACCATCAGCTCAAATACTTTCTTAAAGTAAAATTTGATTGAGAAGTCTAATCACACAACAGATAAGAGTGTTAGGCAGGTCTCTGACACCATTTTGCTTCTTCACTATTTGGCTGAAGAACAGGCCATTGTTGGCCAGCCATCAGCTCTTCCCGGCTCAGTGTGAAGGTCAGTGTCCTGGACCCACAGGGCCTGACCCCTTAGCTTCCACAGTGGTCAGGCCAGAGCCTTGCTTCACCTGCGGGTCAAGGGTAGAAGCAGGAATCTCAGCATCTGAGGATGAGACCCAAGGCCCCTCCTGTCCAGTTGCAATTGCATAGGTGAAGGGCCAGATACCCCAGAAGACAAGTACTCTCCTTACGTGGCTGCACTTGGGAGGAATGGGCTGGGACTTTGCCCAGGTACCCTGGCTCCCAGGCATAGCACATCCTTCCGTTACAGGCCATCTAAGAAAGTTCTGGTCACAGAAAGGTCCGTTTTTCTCTTTTGTCCTGAATAACAACATGAACTACTCTTGTATGATTTTCCCTTTGGGTCCTCCTTTATCTGAATATGATACCAGACCTGGATTTACTTCTGTTTGTCCACCTAGTCTGCTTTTTCCTTTGCATTGGAGAGGTTTCCTTCACACACAAATTTCCTGTTTGTGTCTCAGGATAATTCTACCATTATCCTGACAAGGCTGTGTGCTGCAGAAAGAATCCTCAAAGTTCTCTTTGCCACGTGAGCCACTGAAATCTGATGTAAACTAACTTGGTAAAAAAAACAAAGATGTCACTTTGAGGACTAAGGTGCACCTAACCCAAGCCATAGTATTTTCAATCTCCTCATATGCATGCAAAAGCTAGACAATGAATAAGGAAGACCAAAGAAGAATTGATGCCTTTGAATCATGCTGTTGGTGAAGAATACTGAATATACCATGGACTGCCAGAAGAACAAATAAATCTGTCTTGGAAGAAGTACAGCTAGAGTGCTCCTTAGAACCAAGGATGATGAGACTTTGTCTCACACACCTTGGAGATGTTGTCAGGAGGGATCAGTCACTGGAGAAGGACTTCATGCTCGGTAAAGGAGAGGGTCAGTGAAAAAGAGGAAGACCCTCAACAAAATGGATTGACACAGTGGCTGCAACAACGGGCTCAAGCATAGCAAGGATTGAGAGGATGGCACAGGACCAGGCAGTGTTTTGTTCTGTTGTACTTGGGGTCGTTATGAGTCAGAACTGACTCAACGGCATCTAACAATGACAATGACTTGGTACCAGGGCAGCTCTGCTGCTGGGTTAGGCTCACTTCTGGCTCTGCTTCACTTGCCTTAGAAAAGGGAATCAGAGGAGGAATTGGAAAACACCTATGAAAGACAAGCAAAATTCTTTCAGAAAAATTCGAAATTGTCACTGGTTATTATGGAGTCCCTGGATGGTGCAAACAGTTAAGCGCTTGGCTACTAGCTGAAAGGCTGGCAGTTCACACCCACCCAGAGGCACCTTAGAAGAAAGGCCTGATGATGTGCTTCCAAAAGGTCACAGCTGTGAAAACTCTATGGAGCAGTTCTCTGCCCACCACGTGGGGTCACCATGAGTTGGAGCCAGCTTGATGGCAACTAACAACAACATGCAGAAGCCAGCTTATTGCTCGTGAGAGAAAAGTTTACGACAGTGGGTTGAATGATCTGTTAGCTTGAGGGAATAGAATGCCTACCTGAGACAACAAGTTATGGAGGAAGGATGTAAGGTTTTGATGGTGCCCTGTGTCCCTGATGTTGCAAATGGTGCATTGGCAGGGGCCCACAAGGACCACCAGGGAATCCTCCAGATAGCTGGAACCAAGGATGGAGTAGTCTCAGGCTGTCCAGGGCCCAGCGTGGAGCAGACACCACCCTCCAGGGTCAAGAGAGAGCCTCCAGCATGTCAGTGCATCCCAACACAGCAGCCCCCTACTCCTACTACCACCTCCAAGAGCAAGGAGAGTGGGTTCTGTGCTCTTGGTTCCAGCAGTGGTCAGAACCTTCTACAAATCTAACTTTCCCACAGGAAGGGCGTGCTGCAGGCTCAGACTTGGGGCGTCTGCTTTATGCCCTTGTCAGGCAGTGGCTGGGGACAAATGTGGCACCCAGAAAGGGGGTGGCCAGTGACAGACTGGCTGGGGAGTGGTGGGTTTGACCTGTGAACTGTATTCAGGGCCCCCCTGGGCTCCTTTTAGGGTTAAGGTTATAGCTGTCTCCCCTGAATTAGGAGGGTGCCTGTGGTCTGGGTTCATATCTGAGTTCAGGCTCTCTGTTGGACATCCCAGTGGCCCATTCCATCTGCAGGAACCTCCCCAAAGTGGCCTTTGTGAAATGGTAGTTCTGAGAGACCATAGGGGTTTGGGGGAGGAGGAGAAGGCTGCCGGGAAGCAAGGAAAATGAGTTTAGGGGACTTGTGGCCTCTCAGTGAAAACTCCTGAGATGCTAGCCCTTGTCCAAGGCTGGATCTGGGCCTGAAGGACTGAAGAGGCAGGTCCTCTTGGAGACTTTAAAATGCTCATGTACACAATGGACATTGGTGGAAGGGTGCTTTGTCACACATGACGTTGACAAAGCCCAACCCCACTCATGATAAAAACTCTCAGCAAGGCAGAATAGAAGGGAAATGCCTATACCTGATAAAGAGAAAGTACAAAAAACCTACAGTTAATATCAGATGAGGAAAAAGACACAGATGTCTTCTCTTATCCACCTATTCAACATTTTACTGGAAGTTTTGGCCAATGCAATAAGATAAGAAAAAAAAAATGATGACATTAGAATTTAAACAAAGAAAAAAACTGTCTTTATTCACAGATGGCATGATTGTCTTTGTGATGAAATCTCCAAAATAAGCTAATAGAACCAACAAGTTAAGTGTAACAAGGTAACAGGATACAAGATCAAATCAATTGCATTTTAAGTACTAGCAATAAACAATTGGAAATCAAAACTAAAAATACCATTTACAATAGCATCAAAAGGATGAAATTCTGAGGGAAAAGGTCGACTACAGATATTAAGACCACTGCACTGAAAACTACAAAACATTACTGAGAAAAGTCAAAATTGAAGTATACAGGGAAAAATAAATAGCTGGAAAGCTATTCAGCAAAACATCAACAATGGCCATGTCTGGATGGACTCATTATGAGTGGTTTTTGTTTTCTTCTTTTTGCCTTCTGCTTTTTCTAATTTTGGGACCATGGATTTGGATTGCTTTCTGTAATGGTTTTCTAGTGCTGTGCAGTGAATTATCAAAGTTTAGCAACTTAAGCAACACCCATTTACTAGCCCACGATTCTGTAGATGAGAAGTTGGACACAGTGTGCCTGGTTCTCTGTTAGGGTTTCACCGGTCACAGCAGGCTACACTCCTTTCTAGAGGTTCTGAAATCCCCGGCCAAACCCATTAGGGTTGTTGGCTGAATCCATTTCTTTGTGCCTATATGACCGAGGTCCCTGTTTTCTTGACAGCTGTCAGCTGGGGCGCTCTTAGCTTGTAGAGGCTACTGTGGTTCCTTGCACCATGGCCCCTTAGGTGGTTCCTAGCAGAGCTAGGATCATATTTCTCTGACGATGAGTCTGTGATTCCCTAGACTCTAGAGTAAAGGACTCATGTTATTAAGGCCAAAAACCAAACCAGTTGCCATTGAGTCGACTCTGGCTCATGGCGACCTCGTGTGTGTCAGAATGGAATTGTGCTCCATAAGATTTTCAATGGCTGATGTTTTGGAAGTAGATCACCAAGGCTTTCTTCTGAGGTGCCTCTGGGTGGACTCAAACCTCCAATCTTTTGGTTACTAGCCAAGCACATTAACCATTTGCACCACCCAGGGACTCAGGTGAACCAACACCCATACATTGTTATTCACCGAAGCCCATAGTTTGCATGAGGGTTCGCTCTGTGTTGTACAGTCCTGTGGGTTTTGACAAATGCATAATGCGTATGTCTACTATTACAGTATCACCCAGAAGGGTTTCACTTCCTGAAAATGCTCCATGCCCCACCCGTCAACCCTCCCCTCTCCCTGAGCCCCTATAGCCCCTGAGCTTTCACTGTCTCTCTCGGTTTGCCTTTTCAGAACTTCCTATAGCTGGAGTCGGATCCCACATGACTTTTTCAGACTGGCTTCTTCCGCTGAGCAGCAGGCACCTCACCCAGGCCCTGTGTTTATGACGCAAACTTCGCACATGCTCTTTCCTTTCTCCAGGCCCTGAGGTGCAGACACCAGTGGAGATACAATTGTATCTGCGTGTTTCGGTATGAACATTCCCTTTCCTTCTTCCACATTTTTCAGATTTCTGGGGGTTATTTTCCCCTGTTGACGTTACCTGGGCCCCGGCCAACAGCAACATCACAGCCGGCTTGTGGCTGAGGGTGGCGTGCGGACGTGGAGGGTTAGAATGTTGTTAAAGTCAGCTTCTTTGGGGCAGACTTATCTCCGTTAATCATAACCAAGCTGACTCCCACACCCAGGCCCTGCGGGAAGAACTGCTCTCGAACAGAGCAAACCTCCTGGAGCCACAGCCAGCCCGCCGGCCACAGCAGCACTCACAAACAAGAGGGGACAAGTAGCCAGCCGGCCAGACCCAGACCCACCCCGGTCCTATGGGGAGGCTCCCCACCAGGAGGAGAGAGGGCATGCGGGCCACCCTCAGGCTGGGTCCCAGAACCCGTGATGGCCAGAGCAGGTGATGGTCACAGTGTCCTGTGAGTGCCTCCCCTCCCCTCTTGGGGCACAGCCACCTGGTGGGCAAGATTGGAGCCCCGCATCCTGCCCCCGGGGACCGCATGGCAGGAAGAGGACAGCCTGCACCCTGGGTCCACTGTCCCTCAGCTGCTGACCACCAAGCAGCCCTGGGAATGCCTCGTGGTCAAGGCAGGGGTGGAGGTGCTCTCTGAATCCAGGAACCCCTTGCACCTCGCCAGTCTGGGGTGGGGGCACCCAGGAGAGGTGTGGTATTTCCCACACCTGTCCGTCTGTGGGAAGGACTTCATCACAGACAAGAGATGAAGGCAGTGTCCAGCTCACATCACCCACACCTTCTGAAATTTGTCTGCAGATGGCAGGGCAGAGGACAGGGGGTCCCTGCCTCAGCCCAGCAAGCCCTGAGATCATCTGTCACTGAGATCAGGTGATGGTCACTGTGTCCCACCGTGTGGGACCTGGGTGGTCCATGTCAGAGTCGGGTCACTGCCCTCCCTGTGCCACTCCACGAGCAGCATGAGAGGGCAGGTCTAGATCCTTCTAAACTGAGGCTCCAGAACTGCAGGCCTGACGGTCTACAAGATCTGTGATAAGGGCAAGCCTGGCTGGACGCTGCCCTGCTTGAAAAAGAGGAAATCTGGGAAGATTTTCATTAAAAAAAAGAACATAAACGATGCCTATTATGTGTATGGTCAGAAAATCTCTCCAGTTTGGAAAATAGCCCCAGATTTGCCATTTCTTCCATTTCCTGCAATTTCCTTCCCCATTGTCAAAATATTCTAAAAGCCCATCCTTCCCCTTCATACAGATGGTTCCCTGCCAGTGGCAGCTGCCAGTTTGTCCCCAAGCCCTGCGGAGACAGAGCCACTATGGGTAAGGAGAAGGTGGGAAGAGACACAGCGCTCTTAGATGCAGGGGTGTCCCCCCCAGAACCTTCTGGCATTGCAATCCAGTGCCACCAGGCCACCTCCCAGCCACAGAGGGGAGGGGCGTGTCCCAGCACAGAGCTGCAGAGCCGGCGAGGGAAGCCAGGTTGGGGCATCCCCGAGGACAGGGCGTCTGCTCTGTCCGTGGGCTCGTGCCTCATCCGGAGGACCCAGGCCATCCAGAGCGGGGTCACTCCATGAACACCATCAAGCCAAGGTCCAGGGTCTCCACCAAAGGCATGGCTCATGCCCAGGCAGTGAGTGGAACAAAACTTTACCCACAGAGAGAAGAGACAGCCAGGTCAGCCTCAATAGTGGACGCCAGTCCCCACGGCCAGCAGGGCACTCCCCGCAGCTGATGCAGGGCTAGTGGTCTGCACAAACCCCTCTTGTGCCGCAGGTGAAGGACTCCACTTCCTACTGGCTGGGAACAGGTATAGAAGTGGGCTTGGCCAGGTGCCACAGGACAGGCACGCACGAGCAGAGAGAGAACGTTTACCATGCCCCCAGTTGTGGAGGAAGGCTCCTGGTCGGGAGAAGAAACCGAGAGAGAGAGAGAGAGAGAGAGAGAGAGAGAGAGAGACAGAGACAGAGACAGAGACAGAGAGACAGAGAGAGAGTCAACTCTCCACCTCTGTTACCACGGAATGCTCCTGGCCCGAGGCTTCTGAGTAGACAGCTCAGGTGGGAGGTCCAGGGGCTGTGGCAGACCATCCCCCCAACAATCAGGCAGGGTGCAGGCAGCAGTGGAAGGGGACAAAGGAGGGAGCAGGGGTCTGTCCTGCAGAAATCCAAGCTTGGCCCAGCTGGGCAGGGGGTGTCTTTCTCTCCTGGAGGGACAGGGACTCTCCCAGGGAGTCTCTCTGACTCTACATCTAGAATCTTCTGGAAGTCCAGACGAGATCTTGGGCACCTCACCAGGGGAGGCCAGGAGGAGCCAGGAGAAATGCTGGCTGAGCTCCAGGAGGACAGCTGATGGTTTTCTGGATCTTTCCCCAAACTGCTTTCCTGAGTTGTTACAGGGAAAAAAAAAAAACAAACCCACAAAACCAAACCTGTTGCAGTCGAGTGGATTCCGACTTATAGCGACCCTTTAGTGAATTCACCAGGGAAGCCACAGGGAGGGGGGCCCCGGAGTATTATTCCCATGGGGAAGGCAGGGTGGCTTCTGGGGAAAAGGTATGTGATGTTGGGGGGCACGAGAGGAACGGTTAAGGCCATGGGCCCTCTGAAAGTGAAGACGTGATCCCAGGCAGCGGTTCCCACTGGCTTCCTATGCCCAAGTGCCCGAGCCACACCGGCAAGAGTCCAAGGTAACTGGTCGAGGAGAAGGCGTTGTGCCTGCAAAAGTCCAGGGTGTCCTAGGATGCACCCTGGGCAGAGGCCCTGCCGAGGGGTTCTGGGGAACCTGGACACTGTCTAGCCGCAGACATGCCACGAGCTGACCGACAGGCACCTGGGCAGTCTCTGCTCTGTGCCAAGGTCTTCCTGCTCCAGGAGACACCCAAGGGTGGTTTTCACACCCAGATTGTTGGGAACCATCACCTATGAAATGATACCTAATCAAAAGTCCCTACTGCTCAAGCTTTTAGCAAAATGGATGAGCTTTGATGGGCCCTTTCTGACTGTTAAAGGCGCTTGGCCTTTGCTTCTTATTTATAGAGGCCAAAGCCGTTCTCTCCAACATGCAGGGAATCACAGCCTCAGCACTCTGGCACCCCATAAAAACAGAATGGAGGTTCATAAAACCCTCCAGGCTAATGAGACAAAAGTGAGCAGGCAAAGTGTGTGTAAGGCTCTCACGTACACATGTGGACCCCACCAACACGGAGCATTCACCACAGTCCGGGCCACACTGCTACTTGCAAGAAGGAGAACACAGAGGCCTGTCTTTGAAAAGCACAGAGAATGAGCTTGGATTGAGACTTCCTAACTCACCTCGACACCACACATCTGTCAGCTTGTCGCACTGTGGTGGCTTGTGTGTTGCTGTAATACTAGAAGCTATGTCACTGATATTTCAAATACCAGCAGGGTCACCTATGGTGGACAGGTTTCAGCAGAGCTTCTAGACTAAGACAGATTAGAAAGAAAGACCTGGTGATCTACTTCCAAAAATAAACCAACGAAAACCCATTGGATCACAACAGAATATTGTCTGATGTAGTACTGGAAGATGAGCCCCTTAGGTTGGAAGACACTCAAAATACACCGTGGCCTCAGCACTTGAGTGCACCAATGATCGTGAAGACAGCGCAGGCCAGGTAACGTCTTGTTCTGCTGTACATGAGTCATTTACGTTTATTGTTATAACAGCCTGTTGGTCAGATTATGCCATCCTACTTAATGTCTTCTGAATTAAACACATTTTGCTGTTTCTTTTGTGTAAGTAACACAGTTGTAGAGATGGGGTGGGTTGTTGTTGTTAGTTGCCAGCCAGCAGGCTTGACTCATGGCAACTCATATACAGCCAAAAAAACGTTACCTGGACTGCACCATCTTCTTGAACCTATATCAACATTTGTATTTTGGGCTAAGGATACTGGCCATTACAGTTGCATTAATATTAACACCCTTCTCTGGGGAGTCCCTGGGTGGTGCAATCAGTTAAGCACTTGACTACTAGCCAAAAGGTTGGCAGTTCAAACCCACCCAGAGGCTCCTTGGGAAGCAGGTCTGATGATCTGCTTCCAAAAGGTCATAGCCTTGGAAACTCTTATGGAGCAGTTCTACTTGGCCCACATGGGGTCGCCATGAGTCAGAATCAACTCATCGGCAGCTAGTAACAATAGCAATGTGGAGAGAGTGGTTTAACTACCAGCTTTATGCAGATGACACAATGTTGCTTGCTGAAAGAGAAGAGGACTTGAAGCACTTACTGATGAAGATCAAAGACTATAGCCTTCAATATGGATTACACTTCAACATAAAGAAAACAGAAATCCTCACAACTAGACCAATAAGCAACATCATGATAAATGGAGAAAAGACTGCAGTTGTCAAGGATTTCATTTTACTTGGATCCACAATCAACGTCCATGGAAGCAGCAGGCAAGAAAGCAAACGATGTATTGCATTGGACAAATCAGTTGCAAAAGACCTCTTTAAAGTATTCAAAAGCAAAGATGTCACTTTGAGGACTAAGGTGCGCCTGACCCAATTCATGACATTTTCAATTGCCTCACATGCATGGGAAAGCTGGACATCGCGTAAGGAAGACCAAAGAAGAATTGATTTATGGTGTTGGCGAAGAATACTGAATATACCATTGCCATGGATTGAATTGTGTCACCCCAAAATATCTGTCAACTTGGCTGGGTCATGATTCCCAGTATTGTATAAGTGTGTACCATTTTGTAATCTGATGTGATTTCCTTATATGTTATAAATTCAATCACTATGATCTAATAAGTTGGATTAGTGGCAGTTATACTGATGAGGTGTACAAGATTGGATAGTGTCTTAAGCCAATCTCTTTTGAGATATAAAAGAGAGAAGTGAGCAGAGACACATGGGAACATCATACTACCAAGAAAGCAGTGCTGGGAGCAGAGCACATCCTTTGGACTTGAGGTTCCTGTGCAGAGAAGCTCCCAGACCAAGGGAAGATTGATGACATGGATCTTCCTCCAGAGCTGACAGAGAAAGCCTTCCCCTGGAGCTGAAGCCCTGAATTTGGACCTGTAGCCTACTGGACTGTGAGAGAATAAACTTGTCTTTGTTAAAGCCATCCACTTGTGGTATTTCTGTTAGAGCAGTACTAGATGTCTAAGACAACCATGGACTGCCAGAAGAACGAACAAATCTGTCTTGGAAAAAATACAGCCAGAGTGATCCTTGGAAGCATGCATGGTGAGACTTTGTCTCATGTACTTTGGACATGTTATCAGGAGGGACCAGTCCCTGGAGAAGAATATCATGCTTTGTAAAGTAAAAGGTCAATGAAAAGGAGAAAGATCCTCAAAGAGATGGTTTGACACAGTAGCTGCAACAATGGGCTCAAGCACAACGATTATGAGGATGAGGCAGGACTGGACAGTGTTTTATTCTGTTGTACATAAGATCACTATGAGTCTGAACTGACTTGACAGCACCTAACAACAGCAATTATTTGCTAGAATGATACACTTAGAAGAAAATGAGGGTGAGAAGTTTAAAGTAACATCAGGAAGCAGATGTCTCAAGGCCCCTTCCATAGCCCTGTGCCTTACCACTCCAGCGCACACCAGCCTCGCTTCCCTCTGCCAACACCTTCGCTTCTTTGTCTGAGGTTTTCCCCAGCCATGAGTCCACTTTGGCACCCACGTGGCAGGCGGAGTTCCAGCAGATCAGCCTCCAGGGGGTCAGTGGGTCAATACTCAGCTCCCTGGGGGGAGAGCTCTGAAGCTCGAGTTTTGCACTGGTTCCCAGAGTTTCCCCACAGGAAGGGGCTACCCACCGTGGTGCTGACTTGCTAATGCACCTCTGTAGCTGTCTTCCCTTCCTTGTCTCACTCCCACTCCCCTTGCTTTGCCTCCCGAATAAAGGACTTGCATTTGACTCCCTGACCTAGGGTCCAAACAGACGTACACCAGAAACAGCTGGACAGTGGAAAAATCTAACTAAAACAAAGCAGGGTCTTTTTTTTTAAATAATTTATGTTTTGTTGTTGTTGTTGAAAATGCACACAGCAAAACGTACGCTAATTCACCAGTATCTACAAGTACAATTCTGTGACCTTGCTTACATTCTTCACAAACTGTGCAACCATTCTCACCATCCTTTTCTGAGTTATTCCTCCACCATGAACATAAACTCATTGCTCCCAAAGTTGCTGGTGTCAGTTTGATCCCATCTAGATAGTTGAATTGGTGCTGTTTTATTTAAACCACTCTCTCCACGTTGTTGTGGCTAGTTGCCGATGAGTCAGTTCTGACTCATGGCGACCCCATGTGTGCAGAGTAGAACTGCTCCATAGAGTTTCCAAGGCTATGACCTTTTGGAAGCAAATCACCAGACTTGCCTCCCAAGGGGCCTCTGGTTGGGGTCATATTGCCAACTCTTTGGCTAGTAGTCAAGTTCTTAACTGACTGCACCACCCAGGGACTCCCCAAACCAGGTTGTAATATTAATGCAACTGAAATGGCCAGTATCCTTAGCCCAAGATGTAAATGTTGATATAGGTTCACTTTCCCCAAAATATCCTTTGAGCCACTTGCCCAACTTAGCAGGGTAGCCAGCGTCTCTTTCTTGAGACCACTCCCACTTCCTCCCCATAACTCATTGCCAATTCTGACTCATGGTAACAGGATGTGTTACAGAGTAGAACTGAGTGCCACAGGGTTTTCTTGGTTGTAGTCTTTATGGAAGCGGATCACCAGCCAGGCCTTTCTTCCAAGTCACCACTGGGTGGGTTCAAACCACCAACCTTTCAGTTAGTAGCCGAGAGCAAAATGTGCACCATTCAGGGACCTTCTCTCTCCCCATGAGATGTCCAAAAACCATGGTGGCTATTCAGTCCTAAGGGTGAGTCCTCTTTTCAAAGTCCAGGCAGAGACAGAGCTGGAGAGCCTGGTGAGGTAACCAGACCCACCGCTTCTGCCACAGCCACACAGCGCCTCTGTGGAACCAAATCTTCTTGGTCCAGTGGAAGTTCATCTTCTGGGCTAGGATGCTGTTATAGTTGCTGGTGCTGCTGCAATAGAAACGTCACCAGTCAGTAGCTTTACAGAACACAAATGTATTGTCTCTCCGTTTTAGAGGCTGGACGTCCTAGTTAGGGCATCAGCCCTGGGGCAGGGTCCTTCCTTGTCAGTAGCCCCAGAAGTCCCCTGGTACCTGTCTTCCCACTCTGTGTGCCCCGTGTCCATTCTGCTCTTTTTATAACTCAGAAGTGGTTACACTTAGGACCCACCCTACCCTGATGTGACCTCGTTAACACAACAAAAAAACCCTGTATCCAAACAGGGTTATATTTACAGGTACAGGGGTTAGGACTTCAACGTATATTTTGGGGAGATACGATTCAATCCGTAACAGATGCCTGTGCTGGCCTAGACTCCACCGTGAGCTCGCTCAGGTCACACTCAGGGATCCTCTGCCAGGTTCCCAGAAGCCACCCACTATCCCAGTGTCTGGGTTAGAAGCTGAGGTGAGGGCCCAGGGACTTCCTCAGGAGGTAGTGGGAAAACCCTGAATTTGTAGCCAGCAGATCAGAAGTGAAGGTGCCATGGGGACTCCCAAGCTTGCGGTTGGCGTCTAAGGTCTTGGGCAGACCTAGCATTCTGGAGACTGGTGTCCTTTAACCAGTGAGCTCCGACCTCTGTCTGAGTGGGAGGGGTCAGAGGTAGAGTGTCAGAGCTGAAAAGTGAAGCTAACAGTGGTGTTTTAGTTATTTAGTGCTGCTATAACAGAAATACCACAAGTGGATGGCTTTAACAAACAGAAATTTATTCTCTCACAGTCTAGGAGGCTAGAAGTCCAAATTCAGGGCGTCAACTTCAAGGGAAGGCTTTGTCTCTCTGTTGTTTCTGGGGCAAGGTCCTTGTCATCAATCTTCCCCTGGTGCAGGAGCTTCTCAGCACAGGGACCCCAGGTCCAAAGGATGTGCTCCCCTCCTCGTTATTCATTCTTGGTGGTATGAGGTCCCTCTCTCTGCTTACTTCTCTCTTCTTTTGTCTCTTGTAAGATAAAAGGTGATGTAGGCCACATCGCAGGGAAACCCCCCTTACATGGGCTCAGGGCTTTGACCTGAGTAAGGGTGTTGCATCCCACCCTAATCCTCTTTAACATAACCTCATCTTGCCTCATTAACCACAGGCAGAGATTACGATTTACCACACATAGGAAAATCACATCAGATCACAAAATGGAGGACAACCACACAATACTGGGAATCATGGCCCAGACAAGTTGATGCACATTTTTTGGGGGGACACAATTCAATCCACAACAAGTGGCTATTTGGTATCATATTTGGGGGTTTGATTTCTGTTGATTATTATCTGCTCAGAGAGGGAGAGGTCTGGCGGAGGGCACCTGCTCTCTTCATCTGCAGTGACTTCCCCCCACGGTTCCGCATGGCCTTGTCAGCCTCTCTCGGACTCCAGCCAGCTAGGTGGCAGCTGCCCTGTCCTGTGGGGCAATGATGGTGGGTGGGGAGACCAGGGGTGGGGGCAGCAGCCCTGCATTCCTTACAGTGAGTGGAGAAGGCCTCACGCTTCCTCCATCTCCGGGCGTCTGCATGAGCTGGACTGGCCAATGGGGGCTGCACAGGTGCCAATGTCACATGCCCCGGGCTTGACAGACCTGAGAAACTTTTACCCAAACAAACAGAAGAACTGGGTTCACAGGAAGCAGAAAACAGACTGGGAATAGTCACACACACACACACACACACATACACATGTGTGCACACACACGCACACAAGTGTACATACATGTACATGCACACACACACGCACACTCGTATGCGTGCACACATGTACACACACACATGATACACCCGCATGAACACACGCACACACACCAAAGTGCAGGTTCACGTGCTCACGGCTGAGCTCACTACACCGACACCTCCGACCACAGCCGTACATGTTTCCAGCACCTCATGGAGCTCAAAGATGCACACACGGAGGCCGTGAGGACAGCACGGTGAACAGACAGGCCCACCACATGCAGAATGAGCACCGTTTTCTTCCCTGCTGCCCTCTCCACACTGGCACAACCCCATCCCAGCCCCCACCCCTTCTCTGCAGAGTTTGGTCTGTGTTTGGGGGACCTCTTCCCCTGATTCTGTCCTTACAGAGGCTGGCGAGGGCTATGGAGGCGGGAGGGGGCTCCCCAAATTGCTGGGACTTCTCTCTGTGCAGCAGGTTGGGTTCAAGGTCTGGACTGTGTCACCTGGATGGACCTGAGGTACCCTTGGCTCCTTGTCCTGTCCAGACCAAAAAACATCAAAACCAAACCCACTGCTGTTGAGTCAATTCCAATGCATGGTGACCCCGTGCGTTACAGAGTAGAACTGCCCCATAGGGTTCTCTTGGCTGTATTCTCTATGGAAGAAGATCGCCAGGCCTTTCTTCTGCAGTGCCACTGGGTGGGTTCAAACCGCTGACCGTTAGGTTAGTAGTTGAACACACCCAGGGACCATCTGGGCAGACTGTGGTGGTGAAAACGGGCCTCACACTGTTACCTAGAGGCCTGGAAGAAATGGATCATAGGAAGCGCGGTCCTGCTTCCAAAAGGAGAGAGCATCATCATGCTAACGTCCCTGCTGGAGCAGGATGAGAAAACCACATCTAGCAAGAAAACAAAGCACAGTCTGCATCCAGGAAGCTGGGCCCCAGAAGCTCCTCCACAAGCCCTTTGAGCCTGCACTGGTGGCGGCTCCCCCTCCATAAGCAGCTCCAGTCTGTTTGTTGTGCCTCTGTCCGTCCAGGTCTCTAATGACAGCTGAGCCGGGCCTCAGAGCGGGAGGAGCCTGCGTGCCTTCTCCAACTGGAAACACTGACGGAATTCTGGAATCTCTCATTGTTGTGCTCAATCTCTCCAGCTTCCCCAGAGGCCTGCTGCTCTCCAATTTGCACTTTCTCCTCCAGAGGTTAGAAATTCTCACTTAGCATTTGAATTATGGTGTTGGCGAAGAATAGTGACTCTCCCATGGACTGCCAGAATGAACAAATCTGTCTTGGATGAAGTACAGCCAGAATGCTCTTTAGAAGAGAGGACGGTGAGACTTTGTCCCACGTACTTTGGACACGTAGTCAGGAGGGGCCAGTCCCTGGAGAAGGACGTCATGCTTGGTAAAGTAGAGGGTCAGTGAAAAAGAGGAAGACCCTCCACGAGATGGACTGACACAGTGGCTGCAACAAGGGGCTGAAGCATAACCACGATTGTGGGGAAGGTGCAGGACAGGGCAGGGTTTCGTTCTGTTGTACCCGGGGCCGCTATGAGTCAGAAGCCCCCCGACAGCACCTAACAACAACAGTATGGTCTCTATAAAATGCCGTACCCCTCCTGCAGCCGATACCCACCACCATCCGAGCCTTCGTCTTCTACGGGGGACTCCCAGATTCATCAGAACAAATCTTGGGTAATTTCAGAAACAAAAAAAAAAAACCAAACCCCTTGCCATGGAGTCAGTTCTGACTCATAGAGACCCTAGAGGACAGAGTAGAATTGCCCCAATAGGGTCTCCAAGAAATGGCCAGTGGATTTGAATGAACTACCAACCTTTTGGCTAACAGCCAAGCTCTTAACCACTGTACCACCAGGACACCAATTTCAGAACCAAAAAAAAAACCCAAAGCCATTGCCGTGGAGTCAATTCTTACTCATAGTGACCCTATAGGACAGAGAACTGCCCCAATAGTGTTCCAAGGAGTAGCTGGTGGATTCGAACTGCTAACCTTTTGGCTAGCAGCTAAACTCTTAACCACTGCGCCACCAAGGTTAAGAACAGACACCACAAATTTCCCAATGTGCTTTTACCAGAGACGGGAAGATAAAGACTGTGCCTCGCTCTGTGTCCACCAGCCACGCTCAGCATTGAGTACCGGCCCCTGCGCCCTGCTGCCGGCCACCCTTCTGTGGGTCCCATGGCTTAGGGGGTCCTATCATAGTCATCTCATAGGAAAGGGGAGTGAGGGGGCGGAGGGGCTGAGGTCTCACCCACAAGCCACAGCCAATAACAGGCAGACCCACATCAGAGCCACGAGGACTGCCAGAAACAATCAGAAAACAGAGGGGCTGATGATGGGGAGGGACCAGAACCTGCACACTGCCGGGGGACGTAAAACGGTGAAGCCACTCTGAAAAACAGCCTGGCGGTTCCTCACACAAACACCAAGTTACCATGAGACCCAGAAATTCCACTCCCAGGTGTACACCCAACTGTCTTAGTGCCCCAGTGCTGAATGACAGAAATATAAGTGGGGGCTTTAGAGGACAGAACTTCGCTGTCTCACAGTTCTGGAGGCTGAAAGTCCAGATCAGGGTTCCGCCATGGAGATCCCTTCCTCGTCGGTGGTCCCGGGCGCTCCTTGCTTCCTTGGTTTGTAGACAATCCTCACGCAGCATCTGCCCCCTGCCCCATCCTGAGTAAATGTGTGTCTGGGTCTAATCTCTTTTTACTCTGAAATGATTAGGTTTAGGACAAACCCTGTACTGGTTTGGCCTCATTAACATAACAAAGAAAACCCTATTTCTAAACAGGATTGCATCCACAGGTATAGGATTTAGGATTCCAATCAATACATATTTTGGGGTACACAACTGAGCCCATAACACCAAGAGAAATGAAAAATGTGTCCACCCAGAAACTTGTTCGTGGAACGCTTATGGCAATATTATTCACAATAGCCAAAAGGTGGAAACAACCCAAATGTCCATCAACAGATAAATGGATAAACCCAGTGTGGGATGTCCGTACAACGGAATAATATTCTGCAATACAATGGGATGGAGTACGAACACACGCTACACCATGGGCGAGCCTTGAAAACACAATGCTGAGTGAAAGAAGCCGGTCCCAAGACCGCAGACCATACGACTCCGTTTATCTGCGATGTCCATAGGCAAATCCATAGAGACAGAAAGCAGATTAGAGGTGGCCAGGGGCTGGGGGAGGAGGGTAAAGAGGTAGGGGCTGGGAGCTAAAGGGTAGGAGGTTTATTTGGGGCATGATGGAAAGGCTCCAAAATTAACTGTGATGGTTGCACGTGTCTATGAATATGCTGAAACCACTGAATTGTACAGTTTCAATGAGTCAATTATACAGCAGGCAAACTTAATCTCAAGAAAGCTGTTAAAAAAAAAAAGAGGCTGAGGTCAAATTTCAACTTGATGCCCAGATACTCACTAGGCACCCAAAGGTAATAAGCAAGGTATGCACAGGTTTATTTGTGTTTACTTACTAATCTGTAATGCACAATTTCACCCGCTTTTCACAACATCAAAGATGTGGTAGAACCCATGTGAAATTGTGCACTACAGATTAGTAAGTAAACACATTTAAGCCCGCGAGTACCTTTGTTGTTGTTGTTAGGTGCCATTGAGTCGGTCCCGACTCATAGCGACATTACGCATTACAGAAGTAAGCGAACCTTGCTGACTGGTTAATCCGACCCTGGTGCCATCTCCATTCTAGGCACCGGCATTGCAGGGGCAGAGAAGGTGGACCAGATGTCTGCTCCTGTGGAGTTCACCACCCAGAGAACAAACAACCTGTAAGCATATCCACAAACCAGATGACGTCAGAGAGTAACGGAAGCTATAAGACACTCTAACAAGGCTATGGGACAGCGGCTGGGGTCTTTGCGTCAGATCTCCCTGACCTCCCACCGTATGGCTGGACCACTGCACTTCACCTGCCCCACTCCCCATCACTGCACTTTGGCCTCTGAGCTCGTCTTCCAAACATAAAGTGAGCATGTCACTCCCTGCTCAGTCTTCTAAAGGTGTCCTGGCTGGCTGGAAAGGCTGCTGAACCCACACTCGGCCCTATCTGGCCAGCAACCCTCCACCACCTCTCCCTGACTCCATGTTAACCCTAACCCTAACCCCAATCCCAACCCTAACTCCGAGCCTCCCTTCCTCCATGTCTAACCCCAGTCATAACCCCAACCCCAGCCCTAACCCTGAGCCTCCCTTCCTGCATGTCTAACCCCAGTCATAACCCCAACCTCAGCCCTAACCCTGAGCCTCCCTTCCTCCATGTCTAGCCCCAATCATAACCCCAACCCCAACCCCAGCCCTAACTCTGAGCCTCCCTTCCTCCATGTCTAACCCCAGTCATAACCCCAGCCCCAGCCCTAACCCTGAGCCTCCCTCCCTCCATGCCCAGCCTCCGGCCGATCACCTGCTCACCTAGCTGCTCTGTCCTGACCTTCCCGTCTCAGCTCCTCCTAGGCCTTTCCTCCTAGTCTGTCTGGTCTGGAAGCTCCGCTGACTCCTGTTCCCCATCCTAGCAAGATGCAAACCTCCACTAGAGAGCCTTCCCACAGGCCTCTGCTGCTTCAGGTTCATCAACTTGACTTCTCTTTCCCTTGTGACCCTCTCGTCTATCCTGTGTTTTCTAATCTGATATAAATATTTAAATTAAGCATTGTAGGGGAAGAGCACCACAGCCTAGGGCCTGGCGTACCCCCACCGGATATGCTCTTACCTTCTCCCCCAGGTGCTTCCCCCACTCTTATGGTGCCTCCTTAAAAGTGAAGCCCCAGCGCCCTCCCCCTCATGTGTCACTGGCCAGGACCTGGTCACATCCTCCCTGTAGGTGAATCGTTGTTGTTGTAGGACAGAGTACAACTGCCCCATAGCTTTTCCTAGACGATAATCTTTATGGGAGCAGGTCACCAGGTCTTTTCTCCTGAGGAGCAGATGGTGGGTTCAAGGTGTCGACCTTTCATATAGCAGCTGAACCGTTGGGCCACCAAGGGCTCCTTGATGAATCACTAGAAGAGGGAGTAGTGTTCCTCATGACTGGCTCAAATGCCTGGTAGGAAAAAGTGGATACAGAAACGAAACTGAGGCCCAGCCAGCCGGGAGGACGCTGGGAGGACATCCAGCAGTGTCCCCTTCAAGGACACTCCCCACTGGGCCATAGTTTGAGAAAACTCAGTAATTTGGAAACTTAAGTCCATCAACTTTATTATTTGGCCACTTAATTTTTTACCATTCATTGAGGCATAAATTACTTACCATAAAATTCACCTATTTTAAGTATACAATTCAATTACTCCTAGTAAATTTACAGAGTGACAGAATCATCACTACAATCCAATTTTAGGATGTTTCCATCACCCCAAAAATTCTCCTGGTGCCCATTTGCAGTCAAGTCCCTGCTCCTGCCCCAGCCTCAGACAACCATTAATTTGCTTTCTGTCTCTATGACTTACTTTTCTGGATGCTTCATATAAACAGAATCATACTATATGTGTGGTCTTTTGTAACTGGCTTGTTGTACTTAGTATGTTTTCAAGGTTCATCCACGCTGTAGCATGTGTCAATACTTCATTCTTTTGATGGCCAAATACCATTCTGTTGTATGTATAGACCACATTTTATTTATCCACTTATCAGTTGGCGAACGTTTGGTTGGTTTCTACTCTTCGGCTGTTATGAATAATGCTGCAATGAACATTTATGTACAAGTTTTTGTGTGGATATATATTTTCATTTCTCTTGGGCGTATACTTAGGAGTGGAACTGCTGGATCATATGGTAATTCTATGTTTAACTTTTTGAGGATCCACCAGATTGTTTTCCAAAGCAGCTGCACCATTTTACATTCCCACCAGCAATGTGAGGGTTCAGGTTCCTCCACATCCTCGTCAACCCTTGTCACTGTCTGCCTTTTTGACCGTGGTTGTTTGGGTGTGCACCCATTAACATTTTCGGTAACAAATTATTTGCAGTACACCTCACAACCACTCATAGCACCCCACTTCACCTTGTTGTCACCGAGTCATGGTTCAGATTGCTGGAGAACAGCGACAAATACCCAGTGTTGGGTTTCTTTTGTTTCTCACTGATTCACAGCCTTTACACGCCCGATCCCCAGCCATGGCCCCAGATTTCCTGCTCATTCCCTACACAGTGTGTTTGTGAGGCCAGCATAGCTTAGGGGTAAAGAGGACGGTGTGAACCCCAGAGGTCCCTGGGTGGCGCAAACGGTTAGTTCTTGACTAATAATTGAAAGTACGGCTGTTCGAATCCACCCAGCAGCGCCAGGAAAGAAAGGCCTGGTGATCTGCTTCTATAAAGATTACAGCCAAGAGAACCCTATGGAGCTCAGGTCTGCTCGGTGACACATGGGGTCGCCGTGAGTCAAAATCAACTTGACAGCTACCGACTTGGTTTTTTGGTTTTGGTGAACCCTAGCTCCCAAGTACAGCAGGGCCCCACTTCCTGTCCTGTGTACTTCCTGGGCCTCAGTTTCCTCATCTGTAAGGTGAGGGCAATAGCAGCGCATCCCTCCCGGGATCCTTGTGAGGAGTAAAGGAGTTACTGTATGTGAAATGCTTAGAGAGCAGGCCCGGCACACAGTCTGCTCTCCGTACGTGTTTCTTACTGTCATGATATCACTGGTAAGGGCACAGTTTGGACAAGGCTCCCTCCCCTAAATCTTCCGCTGTGCCACGCAGACACCACGAAGAATGGCCACGGGCCTGCTCAGCCACGAAAGAGTGCGCAGGGCCTCAGAGTTTCCGTCTCCGACGTGTCTAACAGATCAATCACTTCCTATTATGTCAGGGGTTATATAAATAATTGAAAAAGTTGCCCGCATGTTTGTACAGGATGGGTTGCATTTGACCCGCGTTTCCCTCAAAGGGAGATCCCCCCAGCAGAGCGGGGTTCTGTTGGAGCAGCTGCGGGCTAATTAGCCGCTGGTTTGTGAAATCACCTGCCTCCTGCCACCAAGGAGCTGCGCTTGGGTGAGTTGCCCTGGAAAGCGGCTCTGTTGGCCAGGCCCAGATTCCAACGTGGCAGCTCTGCCAGATGAACCCTAATTAAATAGGGGCAGCGGGGAGATGAGACTTGGGGTTCAGGGTGGCGCAGAGCCCACGGGGAGGGATGAAAGATGGGCCAAACAATGCAGGAAGACAGAATGGCGAATGCGTTTTCGAACGTCAATTCAAAAATATGTGAGCTTAATAAAACCCACATACGCAGAGTATAACGAGAGTATCCGTGTCTCCCATTGACAGTTTGGCTCCTTTTCAACTGTCAAGTTGGAAGAAATATTGCAAAGTGGAAAATCTTTGCCTCACAGATGACTAATTTTTTACAGAGCTCTTAGGTAGATGCAAGCTGGTAACAGCAGTGTCCAGATGTGGGGGAAATTCTTGGGGCCTGTGAACAGTTAGGATCCCAGATGATAGTGCTTCATCCTCCTTGTGGGCGGGGTGTAATCACAACTCTCACTGGTTCGCAGGTGAGTGGGGAGAGAGGTGGCTGGCTTGGGTCTGTAGCATTTCAGCACACCTGGGCTTCAACCTCAGCAGGCCCCAAACATGCCAGCTAGAGTCTTCTGGCAACTGACCAAGGAGATGATTTGTTCAAATCAACCCCAGCAGGGCAACTGCTAAAATGTTTGTCAATCTGAGGGGAGGAGAAGGCAAGAGGAGCCCAGTGGAATGAAACAAGGATAAATAAATGAGCAAAACTTCTATATCCAAGGAATTGTTACTGTTACACTCAACATAGTTCCCTGGGGTGACTGTTCACTTATTCCAGTGTTTCTGCCATTGCTCAAAACATTTCCGTTCCTGCCACACTTTTTGTTTGCTTTTGGATTTTTAAGAAAATTCACACTATTGTTTTTGAAAAAATTATACAACCTCACTAGAAAGGATTTGAGCCACTCAGAAACGCTCAAGGAATAGGGGGAGATACCTGTAATGTCTAAAATTTCTAGAATAGAAAAGGAGCTCCTCCTCCACGCTAACAAGGGAGGAACAGCCATCCAGCCAAAAAAGGGCAAAAAGCACAAATAGGCCATTTAAAGAAGTTCTCCAGAGAGGTAATAAGCACATAAAGAAATGCTCAAAATTATTAGCAAACTGAAAACAAAAGGCTATCCCCCTTGCACCTTTAACTGGAACCAGGAAGCTGGATAACACTAACGTCAGAGGGGCATGAGTAAAAGGAACCTTCATGTAACTGGCTGGAGCACAGGCTGGAGCTGCCATTTTCTAGAGAAATTTACTCAGTGCTCTGGAGAGCATGACTCAGTCAGAGCCGGCCAGGCGAAGCCAGGCTTTGCTGAGGTAATAATGAACACCCTAGGCCAGCTCAACTCAACAAGGTTGTTTCTTGCCCATGTGATGTATCAATCATATATGTGTTGAGGTGGGTTCTGCTTCACACCGTGCCTGAGGAACCTAGCATGGTGGAAGCTCCACCATCTAGAACAGGAGACCACAAACTTTGTAAAGATCCAGATAGAAAATATTTTTGGCTTTGTGGGCCATATGGTCTCTTTCACACCTCCTCATCTCTGCCTTTATAGCTCAAAAGCAGCCATAGACAGTAGGTAAATGAATGGGATGCAGCTATGTTTTAATAAAACTTTATTTATAAAACCAGATGGTGGTATTGCCCTCAGATACCCTTTAAATCTTGAACTGAAACTACCCTGAGGTTACCTTTTAGCTAAATAACAAGAGAAAAAAACAAAAAAACAAAAAACATTGCCATCTGGATGATTCTCATAGTGACCCTACAGGACAAAGAGGAACTGCCCCCATAGGGTTTCCAAGGAGCGTTTGGTGGATTCAAACTACCAAACTTTTGATGAGCAGCCAAGCTCTTAACCACTGTGCCAGAGTGGCTCATAAAACAAAGAATATCACCCGTGAGTATTGTGCTCCTTTAAAAAAATCATCCATGTGAGACCAAACGGTCAACGATTAAAGAAAAGATGAGAAGGTAAGGGAGCAGGGAAACCAGAGCAGCCAGAACAGAAATTAGGAGAATGTTGTCACATTGTGAAACATGCGATCATCGTCACTGAATAACAGAAATTGTTAAATGGGAACCTAATTTGCTGTGTAAACTTTCACTGAAAACACAATAAAATATATAAAAAAAGATGGTGGGTTAGATCTGGCCCATGGGCCACAGTTTGCCAAGCCCTGATCTAAGAATCAGCAGTCATGGAGCACTGATCTTCTCTGCTGTGGCCTGAGAACGATGGCGACCTCCACTTCTACCCCTGGTCAGCATGAGTCACATGGTGCTGCCTAATACTAAGGGGACCTCGAAGTATGGTTTTCTGGGTTCCTGGAAGGAGAAGAGAGCTGGATATTGGTGAACATCAATAATACCTACCACATGTATCAATTTCATTTCTTTGTATATTTCCCAAAAAAAATCCTCACACAGATCCACAAGTGGACATGTGTGTCAAAAGAAACTTTTCAGAAAAAAAAAAAAGCAAAACCATGACTCTCATAGTGATATAAAAAGGAACACGTGTTGGAGATTTTTGTTCTACTCATTAGTCAATGAGGTATCAGACAGATATTAAAACTGGTTCAAAAGAGAATCCAAAGAACAAATACATTTATAGATCAGGAATGTTTAAATGAATGTGAAAATAGAGGCAAAACTGGCTTTTCCAGGGGGAGGGGTGTGTCAATTGGATTTCTATTAGATGTGACAGAATTTGCAAGTCTCTAAGAATGATTTTGTATTGCTATCAGTTCCTTACAACCTGCAAAGTTGAAAAATAAAAGACAAAAATCAGATAACCTTGAGGAATGTCCCCTAGACAATACACACATTCTTTTTCTACATGTGTTAGGTTGTTCTTGCAGTATTGTGGGCAATTTGTCCATCAATGTAGAAGTATCATGAAATACTATGAAGCAGTTAGAAAAAACCAAACCAAATGTATACATGGCAACAAGAAAGGATTGAGTAAAAAAAGCAAAAAAAAAAAAAAGAGTGATAGAACCCACATCATTTATGTATATGAAATTACACATACACAAAATATTATGCAAGAACACGTACAAATAGATACATTAAGCACAAAAGAAGCTTGCCTCTGTTGAGAAGGGGAATGAAAAGGAAATAGATGGCAAAGATAAATCAATTAACAAACGAACAAGGGAGAAGATTTGCATTGCTCAGTTATGATACTGTGCCAGGAATTGAGAAATCTGGTTGTCTTAAGCCCCAACATCAGAGGGTCCCTCTACTCTATGGAAACAACAACAAAAAAAAGTTTAAGGAAGAAAGAAAAAAATTGCAAATCTCTCTCTTCAGAAAAACCATTAATAACATCAGTGTACATCATTCTAGATTTTTTATGCATGTATAAAAATGGAAAGATAGGAATACTTTTATAAAATGGAAGCTTACTGTAGATGCTGTTTTTATGAATGTTATTTTTAAATTTAATTTTAGTTTTTAACCAAAGAAAGCAAATGGAAGTGAAACTCACAGATTTTCTAAACTTGAAGTGTTTCTACACTACAATAGAGTTAATATCCCTCTAAGATTCATAGATGTCAAAAACATGTAAAAGGTTGAAGTCATTCTTAGTATGAGGACATTGACACATCCATACTTCCTCCATCTCCCTTCTAGAGAGTGTTCTAGTCTGTGATTTTGTCTTTTTTCTATCATTCAGGATTCTAGCATTAACTTTTCTGTTCTGTTCATAGTTCTCAGTTACTTATTATTGGCCTTGGATCTGAATGGACTCAATGCACACTATGGTGTCCTTTACTCAGGCTTCTCCATGCCTGGGTTTTACATTTGGATTCATATTTTAATTGGCTGGATTTCACTGATAATACCTGAGCTAGTTCATGGTTCCCAAAGTCCTCTTATTGCCTTGATATGTGAGTGACAACTAAACTGGATTTATTCTTTTGGATTCATTGGATCTTTTACTCAGGGTTTTGTGGCCATTGCTCCATTGTATTTTGGCTTTCACGGTGGCTGTGGTGAAGTCTGACCTCATTCTGATTCTCATTTTCCCCCGCTTTAGGTGATTTTCTGCTCAGATGCATAATATCCTTTCTACCTGAAGTTCAAAAATTTAACCTGGGTGTGTTTACTTGCTGAACAGTCTGAAATGTGTGTGTGTGTGTGTCTGTGTGTGTGTGTATGTGTGTGTGTGTGTGTGTGTGCTTAGACATGGCATGATCCTTCAATATGCAGAACCAGTTGTTTCTTCACTTTAGGGAATTTCTTTTTTTGTATTCTATCTTTGAACATTTTTTTCTATTGCATTTGTTTGAATTGCTACCTTGAGAACACCAATTATCCTTACGTTGGATTGTCTTTTTATACTCTTAATATAAACAAAGTTTATAAATTTAAAGTTCTTAATAAAAATCTATTTGTTTTGATCTCTTATTATGTAAAACTTTTCCTCTGGGTCTGTGGTCCTCACACTTCAGGATGCAACAGAATCACCTGGCTGGCTTGTTACAACACAGATTGCTGATCCCATCCCCAGAGCTTCTGATTCAAAAGGTCTGGGGTGGGGTCTAAGAATCTGAATTTCTAACAAGTTTCCAGGTGGTGCCTACGCCAGTGGTCATACTTTGAGAATCATTCTTTTTGGCAATATTTTTATCTCAGCCTTGTCTATTTTATTCTTTGTTGTTTCTAATTTTTATTAGTTCTCTATTGATAGTTTCTTGATCTTCAATTTGTTTCTGAGGTCTGGAATCTTATTTTTATTCCTTACTTTATATTTACATAGTGTTACAAATTGAATTGTGTCCCCCAAAAAGATATGTTGAAGTCTTGAAGTCCTAACTACTTCCCCTGTCTGTAAATGTGATCTTGATTGGAAATAGGGTCTTTGAAAATGTTCTCAGTTAGGTTAACATGAGGTCATACTAGATTCCTAATCCCATCTGAGTGGTGTCCTTATAAAAGAGGAGAAGAGACACAAAGAGACAAAGGAAAGACAGCTATGTAAAGATGTAGCTACCCAACAAGAAAGCCTGGGGCCACCAGAAGCTGGGTGAGATGAGACAGGATCTTCCCTTAGAGCCTTTGGAGAGAACCCAGTCATTTTGACAACCTGAATTCAGACTTCTGGCCTCCATACTGTGAGACAATAAATTTCTGTTGTTTAAAGCCTCGGGTACTTTGGACATGTTATAAGGAGGCACCAGTCCCTGGAGAAGGACGTCATGCTTGGTAAAGTAGAGAATCAGCGAAAGAGAGGAAGACCCTCAACGAGATAGACTGACACAGTGGCTGCAGCAATGGGCTCAAACATAGCAACGATTGTGAGGATGGCGCAGGACCAGGCAGTGTTTCGTTCTGTTGTTCACGGGGTTGTTGTGAGTCAGAACCAACTCAATGGCACCTGACAACACAGCAACATTGTGGTACTTTTTTACAGCAGCGCTAGACACCAGCACACATGGCAACAAGCAGACGTGTTTCTTCATATTCTTATCAAACTACCCTATCAGGCAAAGCACAGGGGCAGGGAGAAGAGTTTTTCTCCATTCATCATATTTCTGTATTGGGTTACTTATTTATCTTTTGCATGCTACAATCCCTTCTTGTGCATTTAATCATTTATTTTTCTGTGACGTGTTTGCATACTTGCTTGCCCTCCCTTCCTCATTTATTTTCCATATTGCTCAAGCTTCAGTGGCTTGGTCTAGATATCACATACGTTCTGAGAGCACCAGTGAGGTTCTTCCCACAAAAACTCCCAGTGGTGTGTTCTTCCCTGAGCCATAGTCTGAAGGGTAGATAGTTTGTGTCCTGGCCACACTGGGGAAACTTGAGAGAATGGTCGGTGTGGGAGATGAGATGAGGCGTGTGGGGCTTTGTTAAAACACCTAGTTCTTTTTTGCTCTTTCTCCTGAAATCCAGTGAAATGTCCTGGACTGGGGCTGGCTGGACCTCATTAGGGGCGAGTGGTGTGTCCCCTCCAGGTCTCGAGCAGTCCCCCAGCCAATGCACCCCAGAGCCTTCACTTCCTCCAGAGAGGATCTGCCCTGTAGTTCATTTTCCTGTTTTCCCGCAAGCCGATGTCACCACTGCCCAGCCTGCGTATTTGAAGACAAGGTGCTTGGTTGCTCACGTGTGGCTTGCTGCTCCGCACCTCTGCTCTGCTACAAAACCCTCTGCTTCTATCCTTGGCCACCGACTGTTTGCATTTATGACCTTGTTTGATTTTTGCTGGGATTCTTTTTCTAATTTGTCCTAATTTTTTTAGTTTCCATTCTGTTAGGGACTAGGGGAGGACATTCTGTGATTCTGCTTGGTTTTACTGCTGGTGAGACAGGCTGACATCCCCTGTGTCCAGCTCCTCCAAACAGCCCTCCAGAGCTGATGACCCCAGTCATGAGTGCCCCCAGAGTCAGACCCCAGTCATGAGTGCCCCCTATTACTCAGCCCGGCTGGAGTCCTCGTCTCCTGCCTCCTTTGCCTTCACATCCCATCAGCCCATTCTCCTCCCAGGTGCCGGCCACCACACCTCCCACCTGCCACCTCCTCTCTGAGCACCTGCCCCTCTGGACCCCTGTATCCCTCCCCTCTCCAAGCACCATGGCCATTTACTCTCATGAGGCAGACCCTGACACCTGCTGAAGAGGTTCGGTGCCTCCCAGAACCCTGAGGCCAAAGGCGCACTTCTGACTGCTCCCCAAGGCCTGTGGTGACCACACCCTACCCCTCCCCCTGGGCTCCACTCGCCAGAGCCCTCCTATACCTCCTCTGTGCAACCCAGGACCCCATGCTTCCCTTGGCTTGGACCCCACGTACTCGGTCTTGGTTGGAGAGCCATTTCTTCAGTGGGAAGCTCCCGCCCCAGCCCCCGCACCCTCTCCCACTGCACTCCTGGGCAGCCCAACACCCACACACATGCTGATGGGTGGGCCAGCAGGTGGTGTGGGGAGCCCGGGCCCTCCCTGTGGCCGCCGCACCTCCCCCTGCACCTCACCCCACTAGGTGGTGTGCCCCATGGTGACCTCCCGACCCCCATGCATGACCGCTCACGGAAGCACGGCCTTCTTGTCCATCCCTGGCCCCACGAAGAGGCCGAGGCCCTGCCAGCTGGCTAGCGGCTCCATCTGCCCTGCTCCATCCAATACACCACAGTCCCCGAGAGTCCTGGCCACCCTGGCTGCTGCCCGGGGGCCTGCGGAGCCTGTTGCTGGTACCCCAGGGCTGAGGGCAGCACCTCTCTGACAGACGCCCTGCCTGTCCGGCCGTCCTCCTGCCCAGGGTACCACAATGGCAGACCTGGGAGGACCCTGTGCCCCTGGATGCATCTCACTTTACCTGCCACCCTGCTGGGCTGTCCTCCCGTGGCTGAGACCCCCACGGCCAAGCGCTGCTCAGGGACCCAGTGAAGGTTCTGGAAGGGCCCGTCCTGGCCCGTCAGGGCTCAATGGAAAAAGGGTTTCTCCTCTTCAGAAGTTCAGTCTGGGCACCGACAAGCAGGGGCGGCGTTTCGCCCACACCTACTTGGAGGCGATTTTCTTCATCAGAACTGGCAGAGGAAGCAAGAGAAATGGTTCCAGCCCAGCAGAAAGCCCTGTCCTCCGAGAAGAGGGTCCGTCAGCAGCTCCCAAGGCTGGGCCCCGGCTCCGAGCGCGTGGCTCCGGCGCCCCCTGGTGGCCACAGGCCAAGCAGCCTCGGGGAAGTGAGAACCTGAGCTCAGGACACAGCTGAGACCCTCAGCTAACAGGCTAGACTCTGGGGGCAGGGGCTGTTCTCTCTTCTGGAGCTGCCTGCCCGGCCACCCCTGTGGGGGCAAACGCCCCCTGCCGGGCCCCCCTTGTGGGACAAATGCCCCCCGCCGGGCCACCCCTGTGGAGACAAACACCCTCTGCCCCTTTCCAACCCCCTGCCCTGCCCTCTGACCCATACCACACTCCCTATCCAGAGCGTGCCTGGGAGCGATGCTGTCTCAGGGCCCAGGACACTGGAGACACCAGCAACCTCAGTGCCTTGGGAGACAGATACACCTGGACTGTGGGTCAGGGGCCGGCCCTTGCCCAGTGGTTCAGCCAGGATCACAGAGCCCTTCCCCTGCCCTGGTGGTCCCTGGAGGCCTCCTGCTCATCTCTGGAGGCAGCAGGCCGGGCTGGTGGGGCCCTGCGAGACCGTCCAGGCCAAACGCCTTACCTCCCGACAAGGACACAGGCCCAGTCAGGGAAGAGACAGGCTTGGGGTCACTGAGAGACTTGGGCCCCGGCTGCCAGACTCAGAGCCATCCCCCTGAGCCCTAATCCCCGAGGGACTAGCCTTCCCATGTGAGCTTTGTCCCATGTACTCTCGTCACACGCAGGGCATGGTGCAGATGGGAAAACCGAGTCCCTGTTGGGTTTCAGATCCAGCGCCGTCCCCAGGACCCAGCCAGGTGAGTGAAGGCTTCTCCACCTGTGCTGGGGAACGGAGACCCTGAGCTGACCCTCACCTCAAAGGGGCCCCATGAGGCAGCTGCTGTGCAGACTGCAAGTGGTCACTAGGTCACAGTGCAAATGGCTAACGCGCTCGCCACTCACCGAAAGACTGGAGGTTCAAGTCCACCCAGAGGCATCTCAGAATAAAGACCTGATAGTCTACTTCTCAGAAAACCAGTCATTGAAAACCCTATGGAGCTGAGTTCTACTCTTACACACATAGGGTCACTGACAACACCCACCTGAGTAGGGACCTGGGTAGGGGTCCCAGTGTGGCACAGTGCCTACACCTGAGTGAGTGGGGGCCTGGGTCAGGGGACCAGGGTGGCACAGTGTCTACACCCTGGATGAGTGAGGGCCTGGGTCAGAGACCCAGGACAGCACAGTGCCTACACCTGGGTGGGTGAGTGGGGGCCTGGGTCAAGGGAACCAGGACAGCACAGCACCTACACCTGGGTGAGTGGGGGCCTGGGCCAGGGGGACCATGACGGCACAGTGCCTACACCTGAGTCAGTGAGTGGGGGCCTGGGTCAGGGGACCAGGGTGGCAAAGTGTCTACATCTGAGTGAATGGGGCCTGGGACAGGCCAGCAAGGGGAGGACTGTTAATGGCTGTTGGGCCGGGAAGGCACCAGGCAGAGAGAAGCTGTGGTGCTTGCACTGTCTGTGCTGACAGGTATGGACCTCAGTGCTCAGTGAGGAAACAGGCCAGCTGCCCTGACCGTGGCGAACCACAACAGGTAGGAAAGCAGGCTTTCGCAAGCTCTCCACTCTGTGGGGCGCATGAATGCTCAGGAGACAAAGATCTTCCAACCAAGGGCACATTTCCCATGCTGCGCAGACAGCCTCTCAGAGCTCACAGAGGTGTCCAACATTCTATCTGCACCCCAGACCCCCAGCTTAACTTCCTACTGGGCAAGTCTCCTCTGAGCTCTCCATCCTCCTTCCCACCCCGATGCTGCTGGAAACTCAACGGACATCACAATCAACCTTTCCAACAAGGGCAGGCAGCTCGCCCCAGCTGGGCCGGGCAGAGGCTGGCTCTTCAGAGGACCAGCTCACGTGAAGATGGTGTGGCAAAGGCAGGCTTCAGTGCTCTTGTTGTTGGGTGCTGTTGAGTCAGTTCCGACTCATAGTGACCCTATGTAAAACAGAATGAAACACTGCCTGGTCAAGCGCCATCCTCACAATCATTGCTATGCTTGAGCCCATTGTTGCAGCCACTGTGTCAGTCCATCTCATTGAAGGTCTCCCTCTTTTTTAGCTGACCCTTTACTTTACCAAGCATGATGTCCTTCTCCAGAGACTGGTTCCTCCTGATAACATGTCCAAAGTACATGAGACAAAAGTTTTGCCATCCTCACTTCTAAGGAGCACCCTGGCTGTACTGCTTTGCAGGACAGATTTGTTTGTTCTTCTGGCAGTCCACAGTATAGTCAATATTTTTCGCCAAAACCGTAATTCAAAGGCATCAATTCTTCTTTGGTCTTCCTTATTCGTTGTCCAGCTTTTGCATGCATATGAAGTGACTGAAACTACCATGGCTTAGGTCAGGTGCACCTTAGTCTTCAAGGTGACATCTTTGCTTTTTAACACTTAAAAAAATGTCTTTTGCAGCAGACTTGCCCGATGCAATACATCTGATTTCTTGATTGTTGCATCCACGGGCATAGACTGTGGATCCAAGTAAAATGAAACCCTTGACAACTTCAATCTTTTCTCTGTTTATCATGATGTTGCTTATTGGTCCAGTTGTGAGAATTTTTGTCTCATGTTGAGGTGCAACCCATATGAAGGCTGTGGTCTTTGGTCTTCATCAGTAAGTACTTCAAGTCCTCTTCACTTTCAGCAAGCAAGGCTGTGTCATCTGCGTATCACAGGTTGTTAAGGAGTCTTCCTCCAATCCTGATGCTCCGTTCTTTGTCATATAGTCCAGCTTCTCGGATTATTTGCTCAGCATACAGATTGAATAAGTATAGTGAAAGCATACAACCCTGACACACACCTTTCCTGACTTTAGACCATGCAGCATCCCTTGTTCTGTTCGAACGACTGCCTCTTGGTCTATGAACAGTTCTACAGCAGCACAATTAAGTGTTCTGGAATTCCCATTCTTTGCAATATTATTCATAATTTGTTATGATCCACACAGTTGAATACCTTTGCATAGTCAACAAAACACAGGTAAACATCTTTCTGGTATTCTCTGCTTTCAGCCGAGATCCATCTGACATCAGCAATGATACCCCTCGTTTCATGCCCTCTTCTGAATCCAGCTTGAACTTCTGGCAGTTACCTGTTGATGTACTGCTGCAATCACTTTTGAATGATCTTCAGCAAAATTTTACTTGTGTGTCATATTAATGATACTGTTCTATAATTTCTGCATTCTGTTGGATCACCTTTCTTTGGAATGGGTACAATTATGGATCTCTTCCAATCGGTTGGACAGGAAGTTGTCTTCCAAATTTCTTGGCATAGAAGAGTGAGCACCTCCAGCACTGCATCCATTTGCTGAAACATCTCAATTCATATTCCATCAGTTCCTGAAGCCTTGTTTTTTGCCAATGCCTTCAGTGCAGCTTGGAATTCTTCCTTCAGTACCATCGGTTCTTGATCATACGCTACCTCCTGAAATGGTTGAACACTGACCAATCTTTTTGGTACAGTGACTGTGTGTATTCCTTCCATATTCTTTTGATGCTTCCTGCTTAGTTCGATATTTTCCCCATGTTGTTGTTGTTAGATGCTTTTGGGTCAGTTCCGAATCGTAGTGACCCTACGTACAACAGAACGAAACGCTGCCCAGTCCTGCACCACAGAACCCTTCAATATTGCAATTCGGGGCTTGAATTTTTGCTTCAGTTCTTTCAGCTTGAGGGATGCCGAGCATGTTGTTCCCTTTTGGTTTTCTATTTCCAGGTCTTCACACACGTCATCACAACACTTTGTCTTCTCAAGCCACCCTTTGAAATCTTCTGTTCAGCTCTTTTACTTCATCACTTCTTCCATTTGCTTTAGCTACTCGACATTCAACAGCAAGTTTCAGAGTCTCTTCTGACACCCAGTTTGGTCTTTCCTTTCTTTCTTGTCTTTTTAATGGTCTCTTGCTTTCTTCATGTGTGATGTCCTTGATCCCATTCCACAACTCGTCTGGTCTTCCGTCATTAGTGTTCAATGTGTCAAATCTATTCTTGAGAGGGTCTCCCAAACTCACGAGGGATATACTTCTGTAGGAACTGCAAATTTAAAATCCACACTTGCTTCCAGAACAAACACAAACGGTGTCTGATTGGGAGCTAGGTAGAGAAGACGGCTGCTTCATCAGGGTTAAAAGGGCTAGATTGCACTGATGAATATTTGCAAAATTACTGCTAAATTCTAGCCTTGCTAAATGAAAGCCACATGCCTTTCTCTCACAGTTCCTTTCTGCGGCAGCTGCACTCACTTCTGAGGGCCAAACTTCAGGCCCCAGGGAGGCTGACCGTCAGCTTTCAGAGCAGAGGGCAGTCAGAGGAAATGAGTGCTTTTAAAGAGGGGAGATAACAGCATCCACCACTGACCTTTTCGCCTTTCATTCAAACAGCAGCGACTGCATGTGTGCCCATGAGATAAAGAAACGGAATTCTATCGGCTTCTCTGATGAGCCACTAGAACCAGACACCACGTTTTGTAGGGTAGAGGGTCAGTGAAAACGAGGGAAATGCTCCACAAGATGGATGGACACAGCAGCAAACTGGAGAATGGTGCAGGATGGGGCAGAGTTTCCTTCCGTTACACATAAGATTGACATGCGTTGGAGCTGCCTTGATGGCAACTAACATCTGAAGAGAAAAAAAGGGCTGTTTTCTGTTAATTAAAGGCTCCAGGTCTTTCAAGTCCTTTCTGATCCGACCATTAGAATTTTTTTTTTTTTCCACTCACAAATGTAAAACTGGTAACAGCTGGATACAGCCAGACCAAGAACACACCCACTTCTCCAACTGGACAACACTGTCGGAAAGTCATGATGAATTGATTATTAATGTTGATGCTATCTGGAGATGCGAGTCCTGTGTAGACTGTCTCACAGCTGTTACCACTCCATCTACCCTCTGCTGTGCACGGTGACATCTCCGCAGACGAATGGTTCATGTTGCCTGCGTTTTGCAATGGAGATTTCTAGCCAGCTGGAATTCTTTCTGGATCTAAATTACATTCTCTCAGCAAGATTCCCCCTACCCCTCACAGATGGGATTCATTTTAATTTGAGCTTTGGCTGGTGTGTGGCAATTTCCTCTGGCATTTTATTTCACTAGGAATGAGTTTATCGTCTAATAAAAAAAGCTTCGTGTTAAGTATACAAATACAATCGATAGTACGTATGCAACCTCAGAATTAGAGGGTGGCAAGAATTTGATGTTCCTTTTGTAGCAGATGTAGAGACAGGAAAGGCAGACGGGTCATCAACAGGTCCAGTCATGAGAGGGCTGAGAATCGACACAGGCGCTTCCGGTCTTAGGATGCACAATGCTTACCACCAGGGCTGACAAGTGCTGTCTGGTGACCAGCACCGTGCTTAGTGCTTCCCTGAACTGAGAACCAAGCTGTCCCCAATGAAGGGCCCAGCCCCAAATGTGCCTTTGGAGTTGTTTCAGAAAGACCACAGCTCCACTCCTTCCGGTCCATGAGAACTGCACCCAGGACCCAGAGAAGAGGCACACAAGTGAAGGGTGAGAATTCAGTCCACTGAAGACCTTCCCTTTCCAGGCATGCCCATCACCAGCTGGCCTCATGCTTGGATCACTGCATTTCATGATGTGGCTGCGAGGCTCTGGGACCTTGGACAAAGGACCCGTGTTGGGGGAGATGGCTGGGAGAAGACCAGGGGAACTGACTCAGTGTTACACGAGGCTCTTAGGGAGGAGGGTGGTCAGCAGCTCCAAGTCAAGGGCCAGCGTGGAGAGAAACGCTGGCTTTAGACATCAGTGTGACTCCACCCTGAGGGACAGAAGGTGGGACGGGCAGCAGGGACATGCGAGGGCACAGGGACTCCAAAGGTAGATGCTACAGTGGCCTCTGGGTGTTTCATCATTAGAAAGAAAGCACCTCCACTAACATGGCAGGGTTGGTGATGGGCCAGCCACCAGGGAAGGGTAGAAGGATGGAAGGCAAGAACCAGAAGAAGGGCAGATTCCAGGTAAGGGACCTGGGGTTGGGGGAACTCCATGGAAATGTATGCCATGGCCATTCCAGGCATCAGTGACTGATTTCCAAGAAGAAGATCATTCTAGAACCCGTCTGCTGATGCATTGTGGACCATGTTCACAGCTGGCTCCAGGGCTGGTGGTATGAGGCCCCAGGAGGACCCCAGGGCTGAAAGCTCAGAGGTGGGAACCCCCAGGAGGACCCCAGGACCCACAGCTCAGAGGTATGAGCCTCCGTGGACTCCGGACTGGTCATCCCAGTACCACATGCAAGCTTCACACAATGCAAATATGGACAGCGTAGCCATGGGCAACACCATCCCTGAGATGGTAGCAAGTGAGGGCAGCATTAGACAGGGAGAGGGCTGAGCCTGGGGCACCCATTGCTCTCCTGGCTGTGGACTGTGGCAGGCCCTAGTAAAGGTGCCAGCCCCCTAACAGCATGGCTGAGTCTGGTTCCAGCATCGGCTCCCCTCACTGCACTCTGGGGGTGGCTGGTGTAGGAGAGCCAGGTCTTCCTCGAGTGTGTACTCTATCCTGCAACATTCGAGGAAGAACTCCGGTCTTCACTTCCGAGAGCCTGAAGGAAGTCTTCAGCAACGACTGCCTTTCTCCCCATCTCCAGGAGAGGACAGAGGTAAAAACCTACTTTCTTGCTCACTGGGAGTCATCACCACGCATAAGGCTCACATAAGGCTCAATAAGAAAAAACAGAAGGAAAACAACAGTGCTGAAGTGGATATGCCTTCACTTGGGGGTGGGTGAGGTGTAAGGAAGCTCCATGCTGAGCTCCCACTTCAGTGAGATCCCACACTCCACTCTTCATCTGTTCCTGTGTTCTCCTCATGCCCCTCTGGGATCTGCCCTGTGAAGCTTCCTCCCCCTGTGCCGGGTGGCTCTGGCCAAGGCCACAATCACGGTGCTCAGCAGTGAGGTCACAATGAGCCTTGGTCCCCCAACACGCCCAGAGCACCCAGCCCAGTTCTCCACCCTCTCCTGCCCACCCTCCAGCTTCCTTTGCTCATGCTTCCTTTCCCAGGGGTGCCCTGGAGTACAGGGTTCAAGTCCTGGAAGAGTCACTTTTACTTAAAATAGGCATTCCCTTAGTAAAACCTGAAAAAGTATGAAATGTTCCTGAGCAACAGGTGGTTACTCCTGAAAAGTGCCTCCTACACGTTTCCAGGCTCACGGTGGTTTTCCTACACCAAAGCTGCCAGTTCCCGGCTTTTATTTCTGTCCCAGTGTAGAACCAGAAATGGCACACACATGCTCCATTCACGCCTCTGGCTGCTGCAGGGCTGCTGCCACACGCTCTTCTCCTCAGGGCCCCATCGCACAACAGTAATCACAGCCCTCTCCATCCCCATTCTGCCAAACCCCCAAATAGCACAGACTGCACTCGCGCGAGCACAGGCTGTTTCTTGCAAGACAGCAGCTGCCTGCTTGCTTCTCTGTATGACACATGCGGTGCTGAGAACAACCTCACCAGGAATGTGACTGGCGAACAAGACACAGTCAAAGCCAAGTGGGCTTTGAGAAGAGACAAGCACCAGGTGAGACAATGGCTTCTTTCCTTCCTGTCACATTAGACACTGCAACACTCAAAACTGAATTAAAGCACAAGGGAACTGGAAGTCTTAGCACCCCTGGTGTTCTTGCCTGAACTTTCAGGAGGACCCAGCCTACTTGGACACCACTTAACAGCAGGGTGACTCAGGAGGCTGTGGCAAGAAAAGGCTGTCCACTGAGGCTGACCAGGTTTTGCTGAGATCGACCTAAGTAACTCTATGTGATTTCCTCCAAGAAGCTAAATGTTCCTAAGAACCATTTGGTTATACAATTTGATAGAACTGAAGGTTAATTTAGAAAATATGAGCGTTTCCACTTCAGCACAAAATCCTCATGCCTATAAATACATGCTAAGAAAAAATGCAGACAAAATGTGGGTTCCTTATCTAGTTCCTGATTATCAAAGCACTGAATGTTCCCACATGGAATACTCCAGAACGTAGTTTTATTTTAAACCTTTTCCCCCTCTCCCTGTGAGGATTGCAAACATTTTTGTGAAATTAGATCCTGTGCTGCTCTAAGGAGACAGAGTGTCAGTCTGGAGAGGAGACAATGAGCCTTGCTTCCCTGCCTTCCTCTGCCTAACACTCCTGAAAACAGACACTAGAAAATCAAACAGATGAACATCCTCAGCACTAAAATTACACCCTCAAAGTTCACCATGGGTATGCATGCCATGCAGGTGTTCTGGGTGAACTATCGGGGTGTCAAGTTCTGCGTCATGCTCACATTGATGTGTCTGAGAAGAGGCTGGTCTCTCACAAGTGACCCTGACCACACCTTGGACACTGCTGATTGCAGAGGACACCATCAGTGCCACTGTTAAGGGTTAAAGATAAATGGTTGCCTGCCCACTTTTTCTGGCTCTCAGGTTTCTTGGGAGTGTCCTTTTCTTGCTAAAAGTATTTGTTGCCCCCTAGTAGGGACTTGTGTAATGGTGAAAGGCAAAAGAAACATTCATTGAAGTGAAACAGGTGGGGTGTGAGCCTTAAATGTGAGGTAGTGCATCCAGGAAGTGTTATTGGATAAAAAACTTGTCTTTTCAGCTTTTGTACCTCTAGATAAACCTTGTAAGCATATTTATAGTTTCCTGTGTGATAGTTAGGGAGCCCTGATGGGCTTGTTTGTATGTGTTCATTGTATTTGGAAAACCAGAGGTTCCCCATGTAACCTAATCGAAGGTGCCCCAAAATACATCGTGCCACCTGAGACGAGAGGGACAGATGGACACCCACCAATTATGAGGTTTGATAACCCCCAAAGTTTTGTGTTAACCATGTATTCTCACATATTTCTCAAAATCCATATTACCATCCAAAAATTCAAACACACTTCGTGATTCAGCATCCTTCCATTAATGAAAACACATGGTATCAAAAAAAAAAAAAAAAATCAAAGCAGAAAATAATAAGGTGCTTAAAGGTTTATGTGAAGAGCCTGCTCATTACAGCCAAGACATTAGGAATATCCAAGATAATTAAAGACATTTTTCTTTTCCTCTCCTGCTTGCCCTAATGGGTCTGTGAGGTGCTGAGACCAAAGGACTCGGCAAGACTGGCCCAGTGCCTGGCCGCACTTCCATTTAATGATTAAAGCAGTTAGTTTCTCACTGAAATGCAAAACTTCAGCCACTTAAATCTCGACGCCAACTCAAAAACTGCTGGAAACTTTACTTTCAGTTCTTAAAACCTAAAAGAGAAAAGAAAGCGTGTACTCTTCTGCACCCATGCTCTACGGCAGTGCCGCCCAACAGGAAATGTTTCCTCCCTGCTGTCCAAGATGGAAGCCACTGCCGCGCGGCCGTGGGCTCTCCCAGTGTGGCCAGCACAGCTGAGGATCTGCGTCTCATTCTGGTTAAATGTAAATAGCCGCGGGAACTGACAACTCTGAACACGACGGCTGGCCTGCAAGAGATTTGCATGTTACTTCTGTTCTCTACATTTCAGCAGAGGTGAATAGAGAAACGCGGTTTTCTTTCTCATTGCTCATGTTTCATTAACAGCTTGGCTTCCAAGAAACAGAAGCCAGTAACTGTACTATTGTGGGTTTGCATTTTCTCCTGTCCACATTCTCAGCTCCAGCCCTCTGAGCTCAGCGGATGAAGGCTGTCACGTGAGTGTTCTCTAAAGCCTCTTCTGAAACAAACACATTCTCTTCTAAACCCGAGGTAATTTCCTCCTCCTTCTGGTGTTTTCACTTTTTTTTTTTCTTTTTGCTCTAACGTAGCAGTTAGATTGCTAAAACAAATCAAATAAAGACTTCAGGAAAACTCCTCAACCCTAATAATTGTCTGAATTAAATCAAACCACATCAAAGCAAACCACAGGGAAATGGAAAATACATGCATGTATGTCTATATACACATGTGATGTGTCCGTGTCTGTGTGTAGACAGGGAGGCGTTCACATAGAGAACAGCTTTATTTCTGGGAGTCTGAAGCAACAATGTACAAAATTTGCATGATACAGAGCTCAGCTGGGAGGAAAGGAAATTCTTCCATAACAGTAGGTCTTTTGGAGCAGACCCTTTTTTTTCCTCCAGTGATAATTACGGATCATTCTAAAATGAAGCTAGAAAGTTCTAAACCCTCTTACACGGGCGTTGTTTCCTTCAACTCCACTAACCAAACTACAGAGCAGACTGCTTTTTTCTAGGTCATTTCTTCTCCTGTGTGATTCCTGGTTCATTTATTTATTTTAAATGTTAACACTACATGGGGTCCATGAGAGGCAGGTGGACGGAAAGCTCCTTCATCGTGGAGCACAGCTGCAGAGGGGTCCCGCTCACTTCAGCCAGATCCACGTGTCACCCACATCAGCGTTGTACCCAGGCTCGTACCTCCGGCCTGGAAGCTGCAAGACAGAAAAGTCACAGTCATGTGCTGTTTAAAATCATCTGTAATTGTACAGTTTTAAAGAAGTCAATTTTTTGCATTTCTAATGCCATCCCTGTCACATACCAAATTCTCTAGCATCCTTCCTCACTCTACAAAGGAGCCGGAGCCGTGGGAGAGGCCGGGGAGCAGAGCTGGCAGGACGGATACTCCAACCCCCCCCTTCTCCCACTGGCTATGCCCATGTAGAAGCCAGAGCGCAGGGAGCCACGAAGCACCCCACAGAGTCAGCCCCCGCCCCCGCACAGGCCAGGCAGAACGCGGATCTGGGGGCAAACTAAAGCGTTCAGCGCAGCAACAAACACGTTCCTGTCGGTGAGAAGCAGCTCCGCTGACAAAGTCACAACAGGTACACCTGTCCCAGCTGCACCGCCCTCACTCAGGAGCTGTGGGAGCAGGCAGTCCACAGACCCGGCAGAAGCTTCTGGAAGCCGCTGTCAGGCCAGGGAAACATTCAAGCACAAAGTATCTTGTCAAGTTACAGTGAGTGGGAACAAAATGTTCAGTTCTCTTTCTTATACTTCCCCATCAAGATGGACAAACAGGAAGTTTGTACCCCCTACACGCAGACACAGAAGGCCTTCCATGGTTTTGACAAAGTCAGTGTTTTCCTTTACAATTCTAACTAACAAAAGGTATTCAACAGCCAGCCATACCACCATACCAACCCTGCCTCTACCACCAGGAACTGCAATAAATACAAGCATGGCCGAGTTCTCAGCTGGTGACGAAGCACTGGCACAAACGGGACGACGAGCAACCACCCATAAACGCCAGGCAGCACCAAGGTCGTCTCTGAACTCGAGGCCCAAGACTCACGAGTCTCAAACACAAGGCCAGGCGGGATGCTGATGATGTCCTCTGAAGCCCTTGACCCTCCCCTATCTTTCTGACTAAAGTAGTATGGGTCGATGGCCATTCTAGGCATACATAACACTTGAGTAAAGTCAAAGTTTTACATATTTACATAAAGGGTGGATCTGCTAATTTAAAATAGGCCTTCATACCTCCAAGCGCAGCTCACCTTCACCATGGTGCATCTGAGCCCGCTGCGGGGCACCTAGGTCTGCCACAGGGAACTTGGGTCCACCATGGGGCACCTGGGCCAGCCGTGGGGCACCTGAGCCCGCCGAGGGGCACCCAGGCCTGCCGCGGGGCACCCGAGCCTGCCACGGGCACCCGGGCCCACCATGGGGCACCTGGGCCCACCGCAGGACATCTGAGCCCACTTGCGTGGCACCTGAGCCCGTGACGGGACATCTGGACCCGCCGCAGGGACATCCGAGCCCGCCGTGGTGCATCCGGGCCCACCACAGGGCATCTGAGCAAGCAGAGTTGTGAGCGCTCGTCCCAGCAGGGCGGAGCCACTGAGTGCCCACACTGGGCCCTGCATGAGTCTTCTGGCAAGTTCTCTGGGTCTAGCTACTCACTACTGACATGCTCTTAACCGTGCTGGTACACACGTAAGTGGAAAAGTCACACAATTAAATACCCCAGTATAAGGCCACACGCCTACTTGAAAAAAGAAAAAAAAAAGCCCTCTAATCTCCTCAGTCTGAGCATTGCTGAACGCATACAGTGCAGGCAAACCAAGAACCCTTCAGGAAGGAAAGACAGAAGAGCAACTGACAGAGAGAGTAAAAGCCCTTTCAACGTCCGTTTCTTTCAGTTCTGCTCTGAATATATAATCTGAGGATAACGTGAAGCCTATTACCGAATAATCACTCAGTTCAGGTACAGACTCGACGGCAACGGGTTTGGTACAAATTTAATACCTGCAGGAGGCTGCTTTTCCAGCTTACACTGAAAATCAAAGCAACTTACTGAAGGGTGGGCCCGGCACCAAACACGCCACAGCAAATGACAGGTCCTTCCAGCGCTGCCTGGAGACCGCCTGCCTTCTGACATCCCGCCAGGCCTCCTCCAGGGTTCCCAACACCGGAGCCACGGGGCTGAGACCTGGCAAGGGGCTCACGAGTGTGCTTAGGGGGTCCAGTCCCCTGAAGCCTGTGCCTGGGCTGACCCATGGTGGGGGGTGACCCCCGCACCCTGGGCTAAGGAGGGCAGCTGCTCCCTGAGGCTCATGGGTCTCAGGCGGCTCACGCAAAGCACTGCTCTCCTGGGGGAGGCACCAAGGGGGGCTCCTGTGCGGGTTCATGCCTGCACTGCCCTTCTCAGGACGGGGGTCACACACTCATGGCGCAGGCCATGACCAACAGTGTGACAGGTGACATGCCACCCCTGGAAGGCTCCCTAAGAAACCCAACAAGGGCCGCCTCCAGGGAGGGCGCAGTGGCTGAGGGGCCAGGAAGAGCTTCTGTCCCTTTGAGTTTCACTGCACAGGCCAGCCATCCCTTTCCTTAGAAAGGGGGCAGCAGGTCACTCACCCAAGGTCACACCAAAGTCACACAGCCAGTCCCTTCCCGGAGCCAGAATGTGCACCCTGTCGCTGGCTCAGTCTGCCTCTCTGAGTCCTGCAGCCCCTGGGTGCACCCCAACCTGTGTAAGCAATCCCGGGCTGCTTGAACCCTCCCTATGGTAAATAATTCTGTGATGTTATTTATAACAGATTTATGTGCTTAGGATAAATTCCTAGAAAAGGAACTGCTTGCTTAGGGGAAAAAATGAACCATCAGCAAACAGAGATGCTGACCTGGCGATCAGAGCAGCTTTAATTTGTGAGCACAGGGGACTAGGTCAGACTGTGAAGCTGCTGTGTGTGCACGTGGGGATGGCCAGCTTCAGTCTCTCTGCAGGAGCTTCTATTCCACGGGGCCCAGTCTCTACTGCCTAGTGCAGGGGTTGGCAGACCACGGCCCACGGGACACCCGGACGCTGCCTCCTTCTGCCAAGAGGCTTCACTGGGCCCACCCAGCCGCTGCCCACTTCTGCCAAGAGGCTTCACTGGGCCCACCCGGCCGCTGCCCTCTTCCACAAACAGGCTTCACTGGGACAGAGTCCCACCTATGCACTTAGGCCCTGCTCTGGCTACTGCCCACCAAAGGGCAGAGGCCTGCAAAGCCAAAAATCTTCACTCTGTGGCACTTGGCTGGGCAAGTCTGCCGAGCCCAGGCCATGCAGCAGCAGTGAGCAGGTGACCATCGGCACTGAAGGTGGACTCACTACTTGGTGTGAGTCCTTAGCAGATGTTTGTGAAGCGTCTACAGGCGCCAGGCACTTCCATAAGGGCACGGTGGCCCGGACGGAGTGACCTGGGAAGTTCTGGACAGGTTCCCAGAATGGTATCACCGACTGTGACCATGGGTTCCGTGTGCAGCTCTGAGCGCACCCTGAATTCAGGGAGAAGCCCCCCACCCCCACCCCCGCAGTGGGCCAGGCCAGGCTGGTGTCTGCTTGTTCCTCCACGTGCCCTCAGGAGTCCCAAGGTTCACACGAGGCATCCCTGGCCCTCCTACCCATCAGCCGACAGGCTCTGCACTGGTGCCTGGGGGCCTGGGGTCTGCTGCAGGAAAGAAGGGCGCTCACCCCCTCACCAGGAAGAAACCGAGTGTCCTGCACACACGAAGCCTCCTGCACTAGCTACCCTGAGAACTGCAGTCAGAAGATGGCCCGTCCTCTCTAACCTCATGAACTATACAGCACGTATGAAACCAGGAGAAGGTTCTCCATCAGAGCAGAACCCTGAAGGGGTGGAAGAGTGGAGCGATCCCACCTGAGCCAGTGAACAGAGGCCTCAGGCGCAGACAGGACCTGGGTCCACACAGCAGGGAAGCCACGGGGGGTGGGGTACTTGGGGAGGAGGAAGGATGGAGGGGGAGGGAGGAGGGAGGGGAGGTAAAGGGAGGAGGGAGGGGAGGTAAAGGGAGGAGGGAGGGGAGGTGGACGGAGGAGGGAGGGGAGGTGGAGGGAGGAGGGAGGGGAGGTGGAGGGAGGAGGGAGGGGAGGTGGAGGGAGGAGGGAGGGGAGGTAAAGGGAGGAGGGAGGGGAGGTGGAGGGAGGAGGGAGGGGAGGTAAAGGGAGGAGGGAGGGGAGGTGGAGGGAGGAGGGAGGGGAGGTAAAGGGAGGAGGGAGGGGAGGTGGAGGGAGGAGGGAGGGGAGGTAAAGGGAGGAGGGGGGGAGGTAAAGGGAGGAGGGAGGGGAGGTAAAGGGAGGAAGAAAAAGGGAAGGAACAAACGCAAGGTGACAGTATACAACGTGCCTTGCAGCCCTACAACCAGGAAGTTCTTGCATGACTGTTGCCATTGTTAGGTGCCATAGAGTTGGCTCTGACTCACGGCAATTCCACGTATAACAGAACAAAACACTGCCCAGTCCTGCACCATCCCCATAATCATTGCGATGTTCAAGCCCACTGCTGCAGCCACTGTGTCAGTCCATCTTGTTGAGGGTCTTCCTCTCTTTTGCCGACCCTCTACCAAGCATGATGTCCTTCTCCGGGGACAAGTCCTTCCTGATAATGGCCAAAGCATGTGAGATGAGGTCTCGCCATCCTCGCTTCTAAGGAGCCTCTGGCTGTATTTCTTCCAAGACGGACTTGTTCATTCTTCTTGCGGTCCACAGTATATTCGATAGTCTTTGCCAACACTGTAATTCAAAGGCATCAATTCTTCTTTGGTCTTCTTTATTCACTGTCCAGCTTTCCCATGCATATGAGGTGACTAAAAACATGGCTTGGGTCAGGTGCGCCTTAATCCTTAAAGTGACATCTTTGCTTTCAAACACTTTAAAGAGGTGTTTTGCAGCAGATTTGACTAATGCGTACATCGTTTGATTTCCTGACTGCTGCTTCCATGGGCGTTGATTGTGGATCCAAGTAAAATGAAATCTTTGACAACCTCAATCTTTTCTCCGTTTATCATGATGTTGCTTATTGGTCTGGTTGTGAGGATTTTTGTTTTATGTTGAGGTGTAACCCATACTGAAGGCTGTGGTCTTTGATCTTGTAAAAATGGAGTGGGGGTGGCGTCTGACCTCCTCTAACTTCACAAGGGAAAAGGAGAGAGAACCAAAATCAACAGCCCAAGGTAGACTCCTATGAGGCAGAGGTCAGATTTGCCTTCTCTCTCTGCCATCTTTACCAATTCTGACACCAACAGTCCCTCCCACAACACTATCTACTTTGCTGGGTTTGATAATTTATCGCAACGGCCACACAGAACTCACAGACCACACTCAAGATCATGGGGTTTATTAGCGAAGTAAGAGTTACAATTTAGGCTCAAAAACACTCAGGATACAGTTCTTCCATCAGGACAGCCTCTTCTCAACCGTGCTTGCAGGCCCGCCTCTACCTGGCCCTAGGCCTCTACCCAAAGGCACTCAGCTTTCTCTCTCCATAGGCCGGGAAGCCCACCTTCCTGTCTCCTACTCCCAAGTCTCTGCTGCCGGCTCTCTCCTTCTGGTTTCTCCATCCTTGGCGGTGGCAGGCTCTCCTCTCTGCTCTGGAATTGGCTCTCTTTTAAGGCAAAAACTGACCAATCCCCTTGGTGGGCCACAATTATTTTATCACAATCACCTGGGTGGGAGCTATAAGACCATGGCTAGAATGGCCACATACAAAAGTAATTAATCCACCGCGGATCTTCATCAGTAAGTGCTTCAAGTCTTCTTCACTCTCAACAAGCGAGGTTGTATCAACTGCATATTCCAAGTTGTTCATGAGTCTTCCACCAATCCTGAGGCCACATTCTTCTTCATATAGCCCAACTTCTCTGATTATTTGCTCAGCATACAGATTGAATAAGTATAGTGAAAGGACATAACCCCGACGCACACTTTTCTTGGCTTTAAACCATGCAGTATCCCCTTGTTCTGTTCGGATGACTACCTCTTGGTCTATGTGCACGTTCCTCATGAGCACAATTAAGTGTTCTGGAATTCTAAGTCTTTGCAATGTTATCCATAATTTGTCATGATCCACACAGTCGAAGGCCTTTGCATACTCAATAAAACACAGGTAAACATCTTTCTGGTATTCTGTTTTCAGCCAGGATCCATCTGACAACAGCAGTGATATCCCTGGTTCCATTCCTCTTCTGAATCCACCTTGAATTCCTGGCAGCTCCCTATCCATAAACTACTGTAACCACTTTTGAATGATCTTCAGCAAAATTTCATTCTGTGTGATATTAATGATAACGTTTGATAATTTCTGCATTCTACCGGATCACCTTTCTTTGGAATGACACAGATATGGATCTCTTCCAGTCAGTTGGCCAGGCAGCTGTCCTCCAAATTTCTTGACATAGACGAATGAGTAACTTCAGCGCTGCATCCCTTTGTTGAAACATCTCAATTGGTATTCTGTCAATTCCTGGAGGCTTTTTTTCACCAATTCCTTCAGTGTGGCTTGGACTTCTTCCTTCACTACCACCAGTTCTTGATCATATGCTACCTCCTGAAATGGATGAACATCAACCATTCTTTTTAATAGTCACTCTGTATATACCACCTGAATCTAGAGACCATCTCAATAATAGAGTCGATGCACTGAACACTAATGACTGAAGACCAGACGAGTTATGGGAAGACATCAAGGACATTATACACGAAGAAAGCAAAAGGTCATTAAAAACAAAGAAAAGACCAAAATGGATGTCCGAAGAGACTCTGAAACTTGCTCTTGAATGTCGAGTAGCAGAATTAAGTGGAAGAAATGATTGGGGAGGTCTAATTCCAACTCCTGTTTTCCATTATTATGTATAAATGCTAATGCACACTGCTTAGAATTCTTCATTAATTTCAAAGAACACTGTAGAAAATATTTACTGAAACCACTTCGCTGATATGCAGCCCAGATGGTACAGTAGTTAAGCACTTGACTGATAACTGAAAGATCAGCGATTCGAACCCACCAGCTACTCTGTGGGACAAAGACGTGGCACTCTGCTTCCATAAAGATCACAGCCTTGGAAACGCCATGGGGCAGTTCTACTCTGTTCTGTAGGGTCGCTGTGAGTTGGAATCAACGTGACGGCAATGGGTTTTCTTTGGTATACGATTTCCCTAAATTTTCATCACTATTAAGTAAGCATGTATCAAGTACAACAAAATTTAAGTCAGTTTTCAAAAAATCTGTTCATTTTATCAAATACTATTTTCAAAAAAAACTTTTTATTTTAAAAACAAGCACCTTGTATTCTTAACACATAAACACCACAGCTGTTACAGACATCCACGGCAAGGTATCCTATCTGCTGCCTTGAGTATGAGATTCTCACATGGTTTAAACGTCTTCCTCCCTAATCCCCTACCTCCTGTTAGCTGTGAACGCTAGGAAAGCTCCTACCACAAACACTTGTTTATATGCCTCAAAAGTGTGCGCTTCTACAAATTCTAAACCAAACGAAAGGAGGAACTCAGCACAGTGAAGCCAGGGCATCTGGGCCTTCAGCTTGCGTGTAAGGCATGGCCTTTCAGTGTCTACAGGGTGTCCACAGAAAGCACATGCAAATCAAAGTTGATCTTTTAGCTAATTCTCTTCTCAAAGTGCAGTTATGTTAGCAACTTTCCATATGAAGACCAGAAGTTCCTGGGGACGTGGAGGCGCAGTACTGCATTTCACTAATGAACTTTGCATGGAGCGTGGAGAGAGACACAGGTGGGACAAGTCCTCCCTTCTTTTCCAGCCTTAACTGGTAGAAGGATACTCAGAATTCTGCACTGACTTTCCAACCCAATTAAACATCTTCTAAACTGAGAACGTGTATTTTAATACAGTAAAGGAAACCAAATTGAGTTCTGAGATTTGAGTGTCAAAATGACATTTCTTCAAGAAATCACCTCTGACCCTTTCCTCTGCGTGTCTGGATAAGCTGACCCTCGTGCTCTGTGTTGACTGCACGCCTGTCTTTATTAAGGTGATTTTCGGAAAGCTGAGAGCATACGATGTTAACGTCTGGAAGTTACTGAACGTCTCCAGGTTGAAGACTGTCAAGGATTGAATTGTGTCCCCAAAACAATGTGTGTATCAACTTGGCTATGTCATGATTCCCAGTATGGTATGATTGTGTCATCTGATGTGATCTCCTTATGTGTTGTAAACTCTATCACTGTGATGAGGTTATACTGATGAGGAATATGAGATTGGATAGTGTCTTAAGCCAATCTCTGCTGAGATATAAGAGGAACCTTATCTCAGCGCAGGAACCTCATACCACCAACAAAGCAGTGCCGGGAGCAGAGCACGTCCTCTGGACCTGAGGTTCCTGCGCTGAGATGCTCCCAGACCAAGGGGAAGACTGATGCGTCGCAAGGACTTTCCTCCAGAGCCGACAGAGAGAGAGAGCGTTTCCCTGCAGCTGATGCCCTGAATTTGGACTTGCAGCCTACTCAACTGTGAGATAAACTTCTCTTTGTTAAAGCCATCCACTTATGGGATTTCTGTTAGAGCAGCACTAGATGACTAAGACAAAGACGGTGAAGGAGAACTGGGTTCTGAAAATGAAAACTGGAGACAGGAGGGAATGAAAACAGCAAGAAGAGGAACAGGAATGTCGTTGTCCTGGCAACTGCCTGGGCACCATGGGACTCACAGAGGGAGCCTGCTATCTTAATAGCATCTGACCTCCTTAAATTGAAAAAAGACAGAATCGGTAAAGTGGAAACCAATTTACAGTTTCTCTGCCCCGAGGAAGGACTGCACAGAAATAAACAGTGACTTTATAAAGTGTTTGGAGAATGGCTTTAGAAAACCACAGCCTGTTGCACACACATTTTCACAAATGTTTACAAGGTCACTTCCAGTTACAGGATTGGGGGGAGGGCACAGATGAAGGCGTACACCAAGTACTTGTTCAGGCTCCAGGGCCCCCAGACAGTGTCTCTGGGCTCAGACATCCCGGCCCCTACCAGTCACCGCACACCTGCAGTGCTCCCTCTGCCCACAGGTGTGGCTGTTCACTCCTCCTCAGGCACCCGCAGCTCTCCGCAGAATGGCTCCCACCCGGACGCTTGCTTATTTCTGCTTCCACAGCACATGAGTGCCTCGTTCTGCCTGTATTTACCACCTGCCTCCCCAACTAGGAGGTGCGCTCCCTCAGAGCAGGGCCTTTGTTTACTCACTGATGCAGCCCCAGGGCTGAGAGCCGTGCCTGGTACACTAACCTGGTACAGTAAAGACGTGCTCAGTGGTAAAATACGGAGATGAAAACGTCTGGGGTGTGTGCGCACACGCACATGGTCTCAGGGGACAGTGCACATCCCCCACACACACTTCTTCTAGTGGCCCTGCTCTCCAGCCGTACATCCCCAGGCGGGCTTCTCCTAGCGGCCCTGCGCCCCAGCCGTACATCCCCAGGCGGGCTTCTCCTAGTGGCCCTGTGCCCCAGCTGTACGTCCCCTAGACAGGCTTCTCCTAGCGGCCCTGTGCCCCAGTTGTACACCCCCGGACAGGCTTCTCCTATCAGCCCTGCGCCCCAGCTGCACATCCCCTAGACAAACTTCTACCAGCCCTGAGCCCCAGCTGTACGTCCCCTAGACAGGCTTCTCCTAGCGGCCCTGCGCCCCACCTGTGCCTCAAGTGTGGGGAATTGATGGGTTCTCTACCCTCTGGCTTCATTTACTAGGCAGACACCCACTGAGCACACAGAAACACAGCACCCCCAACCCAGCCTCTCGGCAGGATGGACGCGGGGAGAGCCAGCACCAAAAGAGGCTTTCAGATTGTACAGAGAAAAACGAGGCCCTCCACTTCCAGCAAACGGCAGCCCGGATATCCTGAAAGCCTCTTATAAAACCTCAAGAAACGCTGAAATGCACTGCTGAACTCTTCAAGAAATCACAGGGGCCAGACATGAAGAGCAACCTGAAGCTGGGGGGCTGCCTGAAGTCTCCGTGGCCCTGAGCACTGCCTGGAGGCGGGGACAAGCCTCGCGACCCTGCAGGGGGCCTGAGACACCTCTAGAGAGTGGACCTCATGAAGTCAGGGGACAAGCCTCATACCTGTGCAGGATCTGTGGCTGAGACGCCTCTGTAGAATGCACCTTATGGAGTCAGGGGACAAGCCTCAGGCCCATGCAGGGGGCCTGTGACCTAGACACCTCTACAGAGCGGACCTCATGGAGTCAGGGGACAAGCCTCGGGCCCATGCAGGGGGCCCGAGACGCCTCTACAGAGCAGACTCCTGGGGGCCACGCTCTGAGGGTTCATAACCACAAGCCATCCTCACTCAGGTTTGGGGTTCCAATTCACACTGGCTGCAGGGCCTGGTGAGCACAGCCTCAAGGGCAGCTGAAGGTGACTCCTGTTCCACAGGAGCCTGAGGGCCTGGAAGCAGCAGCATCCTCTGGGGGAGAAGGTCCCCAGAGTCCAGGGCCCAGTTAAACGTTGAGTTCAAATGGAAGCCCAGCTTCTTCAGTACGAGTGTGTCCCAACTACTTCATTTCACTGGGACACACTCATCCCGAAGCAGCTTTTGCCACTGGCCTGTATCTAATCTGGACCCTCACCAGGTGGAGAACAGCCCACGCAGCAAGCACCTGCTCAGTACCCAGGGTCTCCAACACACAGAAGGAGACCCGCCACTGTGGGCAAGAAGGGGAAGAAGCAATAAACAGCCGCATTAGCCAGCCCTCCAAACGGGCCATTACCAGATCAGAGCAGGAAATAACTATGTTTGACACGTTCACAGAAATAAAGGCTATTGAAAATTTAAGTGAGGACTAAGGTCCTATCAACAAGACTCAGAAAACACTGGCATAAATAAAAAGAAATTCAATCTAGGCCCATCCTGGTTAAACTGCAAAGCACCAGACATACAAAGATCCTAAAAGAGGCTGTAATACTTAATTTAAAAACAAAAGGCCAAGCATGATTCCTTTTTCCAAGAATCAGAGTGCCATCAAGTAATTTCTAACCACAAAGCATCAACAAGTTCAACATCCCCCATAAAATATGCATATCAGGTAATGGATGCATTACCACACGGGGAACACGACCCCTCCCCATGGCTGATCACCTACAGCACAGCGCAGACACGCTTCTCATGTAGTTATGAGGCGGCTTTGGTAATTTTCTGACACTAGGACACCAACCAGGACTATATAAACTTCCCATTCTGCAGGTAAAATCTGACTAAATCACACAGTGCCTCCCACACGGTCAGCTCCTAAGGACATTACCGTAGGGAGCACACAGCACCCCCACTTATCCAAGAAATAACTGGCCAGAGGACACCACCCCCCAACACTGAGCAAGCCTTCCTCTCTTGGAAGGTCCCCAAACTGCTCGCCTGCCCCTGCAGCAAACCACAGACAGTCAAATGGAGCTGACATCCGACCACAAAACCTCTCCGCTCCCAATACCCCACCTTTACTGGGTGCTCACCAGCGGGCCTGCTTCAGTTGTTCCTGCTGGTGTTGGGTGCCAGCGGGCCCCACCTCAGTTGTTCCTGCTGGCGTGAGGTGCCAGAGGGCCCCGCCTCAGTTGTTCCTGCTGGCGTGAGGTGCCAGCGGGCCCCGCCTCAGTTGTTCCTGCTGGCGTGAGGTGCCAGCGGGCCCCGCCTCAGTTGTTCCTGCTAGTGTTGGGTGCCAGCGGGCCCTGCCTCAGTTGTTCCTGCTGGTGTGAGATGCCAGCGGGCCCTGCCTCAGTCAGTTGTTCCTACTGGTGTTGGGTGCCAGCAGACCCTGCCTCAGTTGTTCCTGCTGGCGTGAGGTGCCAGCGGGCCCTGCCTCAGTTGTTCCTGCTGGTGTGAGATGCCAGCGGGCCCTGCCTCAGTCAGTTGTTCCTACTGGTGTTGGGTGCCAGCAGGCCCTGCCTCAGTTGTTCCTGCTGGTGTGAGGTGCCAGCGGGCCCTGCCTCAGTTGTTCCTGCTGTTAGGTGCCAGCAGGCCTTGTCTCAGTTGTTCCTGCTGGCGTGAGGTGCCAGTGGGCCCTGTCTCAGTTGTTCCTGCTGGTGTTGGGTGCCAGCGGGCCCCGCCTCCGTTATTCCTGGTGGTGTTGGGTACCAGTGGGCCCTGCCTCAGTTGTTCCTGCTGGTGTTGGGTGCCAGTGGGCCCCGCCTCCGTTATTCCTGGTGGTGTTGGGTACCAGTGGGCCCTGCCTCAGTTGTTCCTGCTGGTGTTGGGTGCCAGCGGGCCCTGCCTCAGTTGTTCCTGCTGGTGTTGGGTACCAGTGGGCCCTGCCTCAGTTGTTCCTGCTGGTGTGACGTGCGAGCTGGCCCTGCCTCAGTTGTTCCTGCTGGTGTGACGTGACAGCAGGCCCTGCCTCAGTTGTTCCTGCTGGTGTTGGGTACCAGCAGCCCTGCCTCAGCTGTTCCTGCTGGTGTTGGGCAACAGCGGGCCTGCCTCAGTTGTTCCCGCTGTTAGGTGCCAGCAGCTCAGCTCCAACTCACAGCGACCTTGCAGATGACAGAACGACACATCCCCAGTCCTTTGTCATCTTCGTGATCCTGGCTGTGTCTGAGTGCAGTGCTTCATCCACGGTGTCCAGTCCGCCTGCCTCAGTAGCTCCTCTTTGTACTCCAGAAAACACACTCGCCCTGTAACACCCCTGAGCCCGCTGCAATGGTGGACGGGTTCCCTTGCCGGAGGTTACGAATAAAGAGCCTTTGTTCCTTGCTCAGTCTCTGACAATGGCTGACTGCCATTTCCTTTGGTCACTCACTCATCTTTTGTAATATACGTGGAGCAAAACCTGAACCCTTCTCTAAAAGGCTGTATTCTTTCCAGATCATCTTTATTTACCGTTTCTCATTACAACATGCAGTTCCAGAAATCAGTAATTCCAATTTAATTTGGTTAGCAATTCCAAACCATCCTCTCAGAGTAATTTTCACTAAACTTCAGGGCTTCAAACTGACCCATCCGAGAAGGACGCCAGCAGCCTGGCCTCCGCGTGGCCTTGAGGAGTCGCAGGTCTCCGGGCCTCTCCTAAACTGTGTGCTGTTATCTGTCCATTCTGGGGACAAATCACCCCTCTGCCCGGCCAGGATCCTGGCTCCAGGTCCTCTCTTCTACCCGCCCCCCACATTTCTGAGTCACCTACTACCTCCCTCTGACCCAGAGGAGTGAGGAGGAAAGAACACAACCCGTAAAACAAATGAGGGCCAACGAGGCTGTCGTGAAAATGTGCCGACAGGACGCCACTAGTATTGGATTTTCAGGCTGCGTTGTTTCCAAGGAAAAGAAAATGGTGGAAAAAGAGGCTTTTAGTGAGGTGGGTTTCTTTAAAGCCAAGGCTGTTTCCAGTTTTGCCCTTAGCGTCTGACAGCGAGAGGCATGGTGCCTGCTGTCTGTGTGTTTGCTAACTGGACTGACCCCCCAGTGTGCATCCAGTCCTCTCTCTCTGCTACCCCCACCGTCTCTGTTATTTGCTAACTGGACTGACCCCACAGTGTGCATCCAGTCCTCTCTCTCTGCTACCCTCACTGTCTTTGTTATTTGCTAACTGGACTGACCCCCCAGCGTGCATCCAGTCCTCTCTCTCTGCTACCCTCACTGTCTCTGTGTGTTTGCTAACTGGACTGATCCCCCAGTGTGCATCCAGTCCTCTCTCTGCTACCCCCACTGTCTCTGTGTATTTGCTAACTGGACCGATCCCCCAGTGTGTATCCAGTCTTCTCTCTCTGCTACCCCTGCTCACCCACCACGTCTGCCACCAACGTCACCCAGCCCCTTGTCAGCCAGGCTCGACGGGCCATGATGATTCCTCAGTGAGGGACAGTCCAGGGTTCCGGCCACGCCAGGGCAGCAAGCAAGGCCCTGGCTCCACCCATCCACCCTGGGACGGTGGCTGACCCCCTTGGAGCTGCACCCTCCCCTCAGGGAGAATGTCAACCTGCGTGTTCACAGAGATGCAGAAGGGACAGAGAGGAACATGCAAAAATGCTAACTGTCGGCATCTGAGAGATACCTTAGACTCTGAAGTATTTTCCAAAGTTTCCACAGTGAACAAAAGCACTTTCAAAACAACCAAAAGAATTCACCTACAAGAAAATGCCACGCACCTCAGCTAAGACAGAAAGCCGTAGGGCACAGTCAGAAAGCCAACCGGCGCTTCAAACAGCTAGCAAGCATCGAATCAGAGAATGAGAACGCAAAAATACGTAACGAAGATTTAAAATTATCTACACGCTGACTGAATAGCGTCGAGTTCTCATTTAAATATACTCATTTCACACACTGCCCAAAAAAGAACCACAGCCGCAGCAGGCTGTGGAAACACCCAGTCCTTGCTTTCCCACTGGCATGCAGTTCTCAGGGAGGCCCCCATCACCCGGCAGGTGTCCTCCAGGTCACACACGGGGCTCTTGCATCACACAAAAGGCTGACATGGCCCAGCCCTGCCAACCACTGACCGCACTGCCCACCCCTCTGCTCAGCCTCTCCCCACAGCTGCCCACACTGCCCACCCCTCTGCTCAGCCTCTCCCCACAGCTGCCCACACTGCCCACCCCTCTGCTCAGCCTCTCCCCACAGCTGCCCGCACTGCCCACCCCTCTGCTCAGCCTCTCCCCACAGCTGCCCGCACTGCCAGCCCCTCTGCTCAGCCTCCCGCATGGCTGCCCGCACTGCCCACCCCTCTGCTCGTCCTCCCCCACAGCTGCCCGCACTGCCCACCCCTCTGTTTGGCCTTCCCCCCGGCTGCCCACACTGCCCACCCCTCTGGTCGCTCTCCTCCCCACGCTCCCACGCATTCTGGGGCCTTCTGCAGAAACACAAGCGTTCGTCACTCATGGACAGACCGTGAAAAGTAAGGCAACACCAAAGGTAAAACCTGACACCAAGAAATTGAGATAAAAGCCAAGGAACAGAATGCTTTCCACACAAGAGGGTCTGCTTGGCAGGAACGGCCCCGCGCACACGTAGGCAGAGGACGCACTGTTGTGCAGACCCCGTCTGGGGCTGCGCCTGCTTTATCAGTGATGAAAGGGGAAACGGCTGCAGTCAACCAAGTTCCCACTTACTCACACAACAACCACAGAGGCAGGTAGGCGCCTTCCCCGTCGCCAGCGGGCCCACACCAGGGGCTGCTGGCTCTCTACACGCCACACACCTTACCTCTCTGAATCTGCGGAAGACGCGATCACTCTGGTGGGCTCCGATCGTGACTTCTGGGAGATAAACAGGAATGGTTGTGTAATTCAGCACCTTCAATTTATTCTGAACTCTGGAAATAACAAGACACGTATGGATTACACCAAACCATCAACAACCAAATCCCCTGTAGGGCCGACTTTATTTAACATCCATATACAAAATCCATCCATTCAAATGAATGCTGCTCGCCCCCCTCCCAAGTCACCTCAGAGCACACATTCACCCCGAAGCCCATCAGGCAGATCTGGAGTTGCTCTTTCGAGTTTCAGAACCTGAGGTATAGTCTTTTAAAAGTCTCAGTTTTGGAAACATAAAAAAGAGTCAAAGTATGCTTTCAACACAGGAATCGCAGGACTAAAAGTCAATCACTAAATGGCATCTGTCAGTGCGATATGCATGATGGAGCCCTGGTGGCGCAGTGGTTAAGAGCTACGGCTGCTAATCGAAGTCAGCAGTTCAAATGCACCAGCTGCTCCTTGGAAACCCCATGGGGCAGTTCTACTCAGTCCTATAGGGTCTCTATGAGTCAGAAGTCACTCGACGGCAATGGGCTTGGTTTTTTGGGTCTTGTATACACGTAGTAGACACTCATTAAAACGCTGCAAAGTTAATGGATTTTAAAGACATGAGCAGTGAGTGGCTCAGGCCCTCTACGGTCACGCCCAGCCGCCTGCTGCTCTGCTCTGCAAACCGCAGTCACTAAAGACTCCGGGAAGAGACGATCCAGCGACACGGGACTGAGGACCCGAGGGAGACACCGCAGTTGACCGTCTGCTGTGCTGCTGTTTCCAAAGTCTAATCCTCTGCTTTTCTTGGTGCCAGTAAACACAAATCTCCCTGTTTCACCATTTTATTCTGCTGGATGCCAAAACAGCAATACTTTGTTAAAACTAGCTTATTTTAAACTGAATTTAGTCTGGCTATAAACACTGTATGTGAAAACGAAAAGCATTTTTTAAGCTTTTAGAAAAGAAACCCTAAAATAAAGTCTTCTTTCTGAGGGGCTCAAACAGGGAAAGGAGTTCTTTTAAAAGGCCACTTCCCACTAACAAGCCACAGAGGCAGTCATGCTCCTTGTCTTTAGTGACTCAAATGCAAATCCTTCACTGTATCTGGTCTCAGCCAGACTCTGAGAGGAAGAATCCAGGCCCACTACACAGACCCAAGGCCTGCTGGCCGCCAACGGAACAAGTCAACTGAGTCCGAGGCCCATGTGGCCAACAGGTGATTCTTCAAAGCGACCACAGGGATTCAAAACCTGCAGCAGGTCAAATACGAGGAGCCAGCAGGTAAAGGCACATCCTGAGGGTCAGCAGTAAACCCCAATCAGCTGTACAGCCAACAATAACCCAGCAACCCAAATACCATTCCAAGGCAGTGCTGCCAGGATCACTGTGCTGGTTTCCCTAAGCGTGTTTATGTGAGCTTCTACGAGGCTATGCATACGGGCCTATGGTATACACACTCAAAGAGAAGGCTCTTTGTTAGCTTTGATATCAAGTGCATTTCACTTGCCAAAAAGACACACAAGTATTAAAAAAGAAAATAAGCAAGCAAGCAAAGCAGAAAGTATGTAGATGGCAAGGGCACAAAGCTTTAGCGTTTGTGAGCATGTATCTTTTGTTGTTGTGAGAAATGTCCCATGGGTGTCTTATAATACTTCAAACAGTGTCTAACAATCCTCGCCGCTCCCTTCCAAATGTATACAATCTGCTCCTTAGAGACAAGCTGTTTCCTCTCTCATGCCTTCTTTCAGATATAATCCACACGAGTCAATGATGTGTAACCACACATCCTTTTATTTTTTAAAGAAACAGAATTATTCCATACCTGTTATTATGTAAGGATAATTTTTAAAGTGATCCCACAATAAATAACTTCAACTAAAAATGAAGTCCGTATTTTAAATGTTTAAACATTTTATTTTAAATGTTTAAATATTTTAAACAAATATCAAGGTGGGGGGGATTTAGTTTTCTCTAGCGTTTGAAAAGTCCTAAGAAAATGCTGCAAAATTTGAAAGATCACGCTCCAGTGGGATGTACGCGCGGGCTGTACACAGCAATAGCGCCATCTATGAGTAACTTGGTGGAAATACACCAAAAAAGTACCTATATTTGAATAGACAAGCTTCAAATAAATTGTGAAATAATCTGTTTCAACTACTCTACAACTTACTTAACTGCTCTTTCAGTTTATTACTCTAGGCTCACATGATGGCTTAAGAGAAGCCTGTGCTATCTCTCCAGTAAGCACCAAAGTCTGGAGCTCTAATAAACTAGGTATTTTCTAGATTGGAGATTAAGTGAGGAACAAAGGCAACGGGAAAGCCTTTTATGACTCAGGAAACAAAAAGCAGAGAAGGAAAACATTCCGTTCACAGAGCACTTAGTCTAATGAAGGAGAATTCAAGCACTGACTGGGAATTACGTGTCCCTTCACTACCATAAGCCAAAGTGCCGTTAAGGAATCAGCTAACAACGTACGGCCGTGCGCTTTGCAGCGTTCCTACAGTCGGAGGGCGACGCCACATATTTTAAAACCAAGGATCGAGGTGGGAAAGGCAGAGTGAAGTGAAACGGTAAACCGCATTCTATGGGCAACGTGTTTCTCAAGTCACAGAATGCCTGCAATTTTTCTCAAAACATGTTCAAAACACGTTTTTCAGTTCCTCCTAAATTGCCAAGTTCTGTTTGAAATGCTATACTTCTGACACCAAACCCACAGCCCACGGTCTCTGCAGCCCTGAGCTTCACCAGAAGACCCTTTCCAGGAGGGCTGTAAAACAGAAGTCTGCACGAGGAGGCAAGCGGAGCGCGGTGCAAGGGCCAGGCTCCGGAGAAGCAGGAGGCAGCGCAGGACAAACGGAGGCATGGCTGGTAATCAGGATAACGGACACAAGGAATGAGACCAACCAGAAAGACACCAATCAGGGATGGGTTACGGATATGAACTAAAGTGCCGTCAAGATGGAGATGGGCAATTACCATCTCTTAGTGCAAGTGTATACATACACACGCAATCACACACCAACACACATAACTGAGACGGTACAAACATGTTCTCAACCAACAGTGTGGTCAGGTTCTGGGCAAAACGGAGTGTGACTGGTAAGCGGCATGTTTAAAGAACTATCTTAGGAAACTGGCCACAATTCTCACCTGAGTCTCCCAAATTCAGAAACAGCACCCAAATGAAAATCAATGCAATTGGGATTGGTGCTGTTAGGAAACATCCTTCAGGGAGAGAGCAGCAGGTGACTGGGAGAAGGAAGAGATGAGCACTGACAAGAAACTCAATTAAAACAAACTAGCCAGATGCTGTAATCTGCACCTCTGGGGGACGACAGGATCCCTCCCTCATGCTCTCATAGCCACGTGACGAAATACCAAAACCAACAAACGCGTTGCCATCAAGTCGATTCCGACTCATAGTGATCCTGCAGGACAGAGCAGAATTGCCCCGCAGGATTTCCAAGGAGCGGCTGGTGGATATGAACTGCCGACCTTTTGGTTAGCAGCCCAGCTCTTACCCACTGGGCTACTAGGGCTCCACTAAGTACCAAAGTCATGATTTACTGAGACATCAGCTTTGGACGTGCTCTGGAATCAAGCTCCACACGACCAGTATGACGTTTGGAAGCCGACACCGAGTTGTCACTATGCAGGGTCAGAGTCGTGCCGGTGGCAACCTTTTCTCATGTAGTATTTCAGGTCCTCTGCCCAGAGGGAGCCAATACTAACCACCAAGAGTCACATACAAACCCGTACAAAATCATCATCAACTGAAGAGTTACGAGAAGGTTTCAAGGGGAGGAAAAAAGGAGGTGACCGGCTGCAGCCAGGCTCTGAAGAACACTAGGGCTTTCAGGTAACTGATGGGGGTGGGGGGGCGAGGATTCAGGAGGCCGGTGTCCTGGCTGGAAGAGGCAGCACTGGGGCAGATGACCGGGACACTGAAGTAATTCTAGGAAATGAAATCTGGACTGACAACCAAACAAAGGTAAGCACTGAAGGGTTCTGAGAACAGGGAGAACAGGTCGCTGTGACACCGTTGTGACAACGTATCGGGTGGAAGCATGCACGAGGCGGTGGACAGAGAAATGACCAAGTGAAGGTCTGGAGAGCAGGTGTGGGGCTGCACAGCAAAGAAGAGTAGAAGTCAGGCAAGCAGCAGAAAAGCCACTGCAGATGAACACGCTGACCTCTGAGGTCTCACTCAGGGGAAGGGAAGGCTGTCAAGAGAGAAAAGGAGGGCTCAAATCGGGAGCAGGGTTGAAAAGGAGCCAACGTTTCAGCGGGATCCTTCCTCTGAGCAAACGGCAGGAGGGCAGGACTTGCTGTGACCAGGCCCCAGGGAGGCTGCAGGGAGCTAGCATGTTACACCCCTAAAAAACCCAAAACCAAACCCACTGCCATCAAGTCAATTCCAACTCATGGTGCCCCATGTATTACAGAGTAGAACTGCTCCGTAAGGTTTGCTTGGCTGCAATCTTTACAGTAGTAGATAGCCAGGCCTCTCTTACGCAGTGCCACTGGATGGGTTCAAACCACCAACTTTTAGATTAACAGCTGAGTGCAAACTGTTTGTACCATCCAGGGACCTTGCGATACCCCTAGAGAATCCAGTCAAAAAAAAGAAAAGTCATCAGCAGAGTTTTGCAGAAATAAAGAGAGGACTTTCAGTTTCAGCTCCAACAAGTAAAGCAGTGGGAAGCTGTCACTCCCATCCTCACGATAAAAAAAGCAGAAAAAACTGACAATAAGTTACTTCTCTTGCAGTAACGGTAATAAATGATTGGGTGATTACAGCATAGAGCGAATGAGGGACAGCAATGTCGGGGGCAGAAGGGAGGCACTGGGAACGCTCTAAGGCACCTCCATTCCACAGGAAGTGGCTGGAGTATTATCTGAAGGTGAACTTAGCTTACCTGAAAATGCATGTTGGGAACTCTATGGCAACTATTCAAAATATTTTCAAAAGGACGTATAATTAACATGCTAAGAAAGAAGATAAATGGAATCATATAAAATGCTAAATTAAAAGCAGAGAAGGCATAAAAAAAGGAAAAAAGGAAACAAAGAACAAATGCAACAAATACAAGAGTCACGAACGTAGTAAAAAATCAATCCAAACGTATCAAAAATGACCCTAAACATGAACGGCGTAATATAGCAGTTAAAAGGCAGAGATTGTCAGGGTGGATAAAAAAGCGAGACTCAACTACAAGTGGTCTACAAGAAACCCACTTTAAATATAAAGATGCAGACAGGTTAACAGTAAAGGGATGGAGAAAGATACACCATGCCTACACTAATCAAAAGCTGGAGTAGCTGTATTAATTTCAGACAAGGCAGACTTCAGAACAAGCAAAATTATCAGGGATAAAGAGGGGCGTTACTAATGATAAAGGGATCAATTCTTCAAGAAGAAATAACAACCCTTAACACGTACACACCTAACAAAATATGTAAGGCAGAAACAGAGAACTCACAGGAGGAAGAGACAAATCCCCAATTACAGCAGGAGACGTCAACACACCTATCAGTAACTGGCAGATCTAGCAGGCAGAAAATCAGTAAGGATATAGATGACCTGAACAGTCACCAAAAAACCCGCTGCTGTCGAGTAGATTCTGGCTCATAGTGACCCTATAGGACAGAGCAGAACTGCCCCATAGGGTTTCCAAGGAGCCAGTGGCCGGCGGATTCAAACTGCCAGCCTTTTGATTAGCAGCTGAGCTCTTAACCACTGTGCCTGCCACCAGGGGTCCGACCTGAACAGAACTCTCAATCAACTTGATATGATTGGTGTGTACAGAGTCCTCCATGTAACAGCAGAGCACACCTTCTTCTCAAGCTCAGCTGGAACATTCATCAAGATAGAAAACATGTTGGCCGTACAAAACGCCTTAACAAATTAAAAGAATAACGTAAAAGTCATAAAGTATGCTCTCAGATCACAATGGAATTAAACTAAAAATCAATAACAGAAAAATAGCTGGAAAATCCCCAAATATTTGAAAATTAAACATCATACTTCTAACACATGGGTCAGAGAAAAAGTCTCAAGAGAATTTAAAAAATATTTTGAACTAAACACAAATTAAAATGAAACATCAGAATTTGTGAGATGCAGCAAAAGCAACCAGAAAGCTCCTCAGAAGCAAGGATGGCGAGACTACGTTCTCATATACTCTGGACACGTTATCAGAAGGGACCAGTCCCTGGAGAAGGACATCATGCTTGGTAGGGGGTCAGCAAAAAAGAGGAAGACCCTCAACAAGATGGATTGACACAGTGGCTGCAACAATGGGCTCAAGCATAACAAGGATTATGAGGACGGCGTAGGGCCGGGCAGTGTTTCCTTCTGTTGTACACGGGGTTGCGATGAGTCGGAACCGACTTGAGGGCACCTAACGACAACAAAGCAAAAGCAGTGCTCAGAGGGAAATGTACAGCACTCGATGTATACTGAACATAGAGGTCAGTTTCTCGACAACAGCAGTTCCAAGAGGGGTAGGGAAAGAGGTCCATTTTTTTTTTTTTTAAACTCTGCAAATTTGCAGAGCTATCGTTTCTATTCAGAAGATACCAAGGAATCCACACAACAGCCAGAACAATCCTTTTAAAATATAAGTCACACATACCCTCCTCTGCTCAAACTCAAAAATGGCTTCTCATTTGATTCCGGGAAAAAACCTGAGTCCTTACTGTAGTCACCATCAGCTCACGGACCTCCCCCTCCGGCCCGGTCCCCCTCCCGCCCGGTCCCCCTCCCGCCGTCCCCACCCCCTGCCCGGTCCCCCCTCCCCAGCCACACCCTCCCTCCTGGTTTCCCCTCTTCTCTGCCTCTCCTCCCACCATGCTGGCTTGTCAGCCGGGCAAACCTTGGCGCAGTTTTATTTCTTTACTCTCCCCCCTAACCCCCCACCCACTAAAACTTATCTTCTATGAGAACTGTTTTGTTTTATTTGCTACTATGTCCCCCCAAACCTGAAGCAATGCCTGGCACAGAGTGGAAGCCCAATATTTGTTGCAATAATAATGCAGAGCAATTAATCATCTGCCAGACTAGAGAACATAGGAGCCTACCTGGAAGGGAAGAGGAAATACCCCCAAGTGTTTACCGGTTGGCATTGTGCACAGCTAACTCAAAACAAAATTATTTTAAAAATTCTTTAAGTTTCTACAGCACGCAAGTAGACCTAATGTACTGCACTTAAAAAAAAAAAAAAAAAATCAAGCAGCCTTATTTCAGTAGTTCACCAACAGCACTGAACTTACAGCATCCGCAGATGATAAAAAGTACGATCATCCTGCTTCAGCCAAGGCCCTTTCTCAAGCTTCAAACATTCAATATCTTCTACCACCTAAAAGAGAGGAAAAAAAACAAGAAAAAATCCACACAACTTAAACAGAGTGGCATTTTAGAAATGCAAGTGAAATAACACACTTTCAATACTTTGGGGCCATGGAGTGGCAATGGAATTACTGTGCAGGCTGGGAGAAAAGGACACGTGGGAAAAGCAATCCCCTGAGTGAGGGAGAAGCCAGCGTACACGCTACGCTATTCAATTCCTCCTAAGTCAATTCATGCAGTCAACTCCATCATGCTTGTTCTGTTAGGACAGACATCACCATTCAACCTCAACCCAGGTCACAAAACCTGCATTTTCTTCTAAAATTGTTAAACTTTTTGTTGTTTAGTAATTTTTATTGGTTTTTTTTTTTTTTTTTTTTTTTTTTTGGTAATTTAAGTTTAATATACGAAATAAGGGATTATTATATGTCTCACACATATATACTATATACATTTTAATAAACGGTCAATTGTCTCCATACCATTTAAAAATAATCCATGTTCATCTACTTCATTTTTTATTACCGTTAAATGTTACTAACTTTACTAAAGTCACACGCAAACAAGCAACTGTTTCTAAACTCTAGTCTGCACCATTAACCAAAAACACCCAAAAACAAACCTGTTGGCACTGAGTCGATTCCAACTCATAGCGACCCTGTAGGACAGAGAACTGTCCCATAGGGCTTTCAAGGCTGTATCTTTACAGAAGCAGCCAGTCACAGCTTTCTCCGGTGGAGCTGCTAGTGGGTTTGGACCATCAACCTTTTGGTTAGCAGGTGAGTGCTTAACCACTGTACCACCAGGGCTCCTCTGTACTCCATTAAAGTATTAATTCTTCATTAGCACCACAGTGCTTTCATTACTATAATTTTGTAGTGTCTTTGAATCAGGGAAGGCAAATGCCCCTTCATTATTCTTTTTCAAAATTTTCTTGGCTATTACTCATTAAGATCCCCTGAAAATCCCACTAAGATTTGCTGGAATTTCACAAAATGCACTGCTCAACATGGGGAAAAGTGACACCTTTACAGTTAAAGATACAGTTACAGTTAAATATTCCTCATTAGTTAATCCAGCTTTTAATTTTACCATCTTTTAAATAAAAATATTAGAGAAGACAACCCTTCCAGAAAGATCAAATAAACTGAATTATTGAAAGGAAACAAAAAACCTCAGCACCAGACCCACCCAATGGGGACTGTGATCAGCTGGCTTGGTATTTCAATCAGATTATAAAAACCAGATGTTTCTAAGACCAGTGGGAATCAAACTGATTATCTGATTTACAAGAACCTTATACACGAATCAAAGTTAAGAACTATGTTTCAAGCATTTTTCTTACCTTTTCTGCATCTTGAGCCTCCCATGCACTGTACTGTAAAACCTCACAGTTTTCACTGTAAGAAAGAGAAAGATGAAATTCAATGTCAACTCGCCAAGCTTAAGTTAACATGCCAATGAGCACATGACATGAGTCTTCCAGTCTAAACAGCAAGGCTTCCCCTCCTGTCCAGTGGGCGCTGTGCTGGGTGTGCATGGGCTCCGTAGAGCCTGGCTGGCTAAGGCGGAAATGCTAGAAGAAGTACAAACGTGATGGTGGCCTGAGGTTAGCAACGTCAGTTCTGTTTCTGGCTGCCACTGCTCTCCAACTGCACTGCGTCCCAACTCCAAGGGCACGAGAGACCAGTCAGCAGTCTCTACAGGGGAAAAGGGACACAGGACATCTCCAGCTGCCACCTGAGTATCTCCAAATGTCACATACAGTCCAGCAGAGTATGTAGAGACTGAGGCCTGGCCAAGGCCGGCACAGAGGGTGGCAAGGGCCTGCCCCTGCAAGGGCAGGGACAACTCAGATTACTCAGGCTACGAGAATCTGGAACCTGGGAGACAAATAAAACCCAAAGTTTTCTTCTTACGCTTGGGAAGTAACATGAACCAGTAATAACAATCCTCAACTCAGGAACTTTGCCGACACTGACTTACACCATCAGACCAGTGGTCTGTTAAAGGTGGTTGTAACCAACCTCAAAGTAACCAACCACAGCGGGCAACACGGTACAGCCACCCAGCTCCCAGGTCCTCAGCCCGGCACTGAAAATCACATGCGTGGGCAGCAGATTCCTCGTGCCAGCACCTCCGCCACTTGCCTCACGGCATGTGAGGGTCTTCCCAGCAGCGAGCTCCTGCCGCCGGGAGGCACTTCCACAGGGTGAAGACCGCGAGCACCAACATAGCGAGAACCGGCAAGCTCTCTCGGCCGAAAAGTCACACATGACCCACCAGGGGACCACCAAACAGCTGTGCCAGCCACCGTCAACAGACCACTGGTCTAATGACGTGAGTCAGTGTAGGCAAAGTACCTGCATCAAGTATCATTATTACTGGTTCATGTTAGTTCCCAAGTATAAGAGAAAAAAAGGTTTTAAGCGCTGTTACTACCTGACAGGAATCCCTGGGCAGTGAAACTGTTAACATACTCCCTGCTAATCAAAAAGTTGGCCATCTGAATCCACACGAGGATCCTCTGTAAACCTGCACCGTCACCCCGCTCTGAGAAGTCTCTCTCTCACACACGAGGATCCTCTGTAAGCCCGCACCGTCACCCTGCTCTGAGAAGTCTCTCTCACACACGAGGATCCTCTGTAAGCCCGCACCGTCACCCCACTCTGAGAAGTCTCTCTCACATATGTGAGCCGTGTGCCTGGCTCACCTCATTTCAGGAAGGAAGGTTTTCTTGTAGGCGTTTTCGATGGCCTGAAGGTAGGCAGAGGTGATCTTCATCTCGTGTGGCTAAATAAGAACAGAGAAATAAAACTGTGAAACATTCAAACTCTCTTTCCTTTCACCTGTGCACATGTAAGATGATGAAAAAGGTCATGAACACTGTTTTCTTAGAACAACTCATGCTGGGCGTCAGAGGCACACTGGGGCGATACAAAAGGGCCTCAGAGTCAGAATTATTAGGATACCTAAGTATGCCTGGGTGGGCCCATAGCATGACCTTTCTCATAGGCTCTAAGACACACACTTAATCTGAGAAGCTGGACTATGAAAAAGAACGGGGCATCAGGATTGGAGGAAGACTCATTAACAACCTGCATTATGCAGACGACACAACCTTGCTTGCTGAAAATGAAGAGGACTTGAAGCACTTACTGATGAAGATCAAAGACCACAGCCTTCAGTATGGATTACACCTCAGCATAAAGAAAACAAAATCCTCACAACGGGACCAATAAGCAACATCATGATAAATGGAGAAAAGATTGAAGTTCTTAAGGATTTCATTTTACTTGGATCCACAGTCAACACCCGTGGAAGCAGCAGTCAAGAAATCAAAAGATGCATTGTGTTGGGCAAGTTTGCCACAAAAGACCTCTTTAAAGTGTTGAAAAGCAAAGATGTCATCTTGAAGGCTAAGGTGCGCCTGACCCAAGCCGTGGTGTTTTCAATCGCATCACATGCATGCGAAAGCTGGACAATGAATAAGGAAGACCGAAGAATTGATGCCTTTGAACTGCAGTGCTGGGGAACAATACTGAATATGCCATGGACTGCCAAAAGAACAAACAAATCTTTCTTGGAAGAAGTACAACCAAAATGCTCCTTGGAAGGAAGGATGGCGAGACTATGTCTTACATACTTTGGACATGTTGTCAGGAGGGATCAGGCCCTGGAGAAGGACATCATGGTTGGTAAAGTAGAGGGTCAGCGAAAAAGAGGAAGACCCCAACGAGATGGACTGACACAGCGGCTGCAACAATGGGCTTAAGCATAACAATGATAGCGAGCATGGCGCAGGACTGGGCAGTGTTTCGTTCTGTGGTGCACAGGGTCACTACGAGCCAGAATCAACTTGATGGCACCTAACAACAACGCGACACACACTTAGAATACGACCAGAAAGAACCCCCTTGGCACAGTTACATCACCTGTCTTTCCTGTTCCTAGCGTGCGCTGGAGCGCAGGAAATGAAGGATCACAGATAATGAGAAGGGGACTGGCCGGGCTGTCCCCACTCTGTGCTCTCCATCACCCTCCTCCGCCTACTCTACCACCACCAGCCATATCTCCATCACATAGTCTCTTACCATCTGAAGTGTGCTAAGCCAATTTCATGAACTTAAAATTCCAACTATGAGTGGCAAGTGTCAACATTTACAAACATATCTGTTTACCCTGCTTTGTTTAATTCATGGCATTTACCTCTACTTAATGTGTTTATTTCCTTGCTTACTATGTGTCTCCCCCGCTAAACGTAAGCTCGTGAAAGCAAGGGCCGTGTCTACCTGCTGACTGCAAGGCCTCCAGCACCAAGCATCTAGCAGAGTGGAGCCTCAACACCACCCGTGGGAGAAACGGAGGGAGGGAGGAGGGAGAGGGAAGAGAGAATGAAACAATTAGACCTTCTGTTTTGACTGGAGCCCTGGTGGCGCAGTGGTTAAGACCTCAGCTGCTAACCAGAAGGCTGACAGTTTCAATCCACCAGCCACCCCTTGGAAACCCTACGGGGCAGTTCTACTCTGTCCTATAGGGTCGCAATGAGTCAGAATTGAATCAATGGCAATGGGTTTGGGTTTTTGTTTTTTTTTTTTTTTTTACTGTTTTGACTTACGAGATGATGAAAATATTCTAAAACTGTGGTATTGTGATGGTTGCAGAACTTGGTAAATTTACTAAAAACCTCTGAGCTGCACACTTCAAATGGGTGAGTTTTATGGAGTATAAACTATATCTCAGTAACAGTATTAAAAACAAACTACCATTCAGAAAGCATTTTCTACATGCTCACGACACTTCCAGTGCTGAGCACAGGTGCTGGGAAAGCGAGAGCTGGGCAACTGTGTATCCCCATCTCACTGTCGAAAGAGCGGGTGACACTCTCCACAGAGCGCTGTGATTGGAATGCTGTTTTCCAGTAAGGACCCGCGTGGCGAACGGCAGACAGCCTTTGTTAAGCTCCGCGTCCTCAAAGGTGTCTGGCAGAGTCGCCTCGCGTACGACAGAGACTCAGTATTTCCCAGGTGTGTGAATGAAACCACCACGTGTTATAAGACAGGTGGGAATGCCATAAACCTCTGCCATTAGCTGTGCTCCACGTGAAGAGAGATTAGACGCAGACTCATTACAGAAGGGCCTCCAGACATACTATGAACCTACAACGCAGAAACACAACTCTCTCAGAAGTCTGACCCACACACATTAGATAAACATTTAGTTATCACCAATTTGCCTGTTTTCTCAGAGTTTAGACATGTTTTCTGGACATTCCCATCGATGACCCCCAAAGGCTGCGCCACAAGGCCCCGAGACAGTCACTGCAGACCGCACTGAAATCACAAGAGAGATAGGAACGCACACTTACTGCTGATACCATCTCTCTGAAGATAAAAAAGCTCTTTCTCTTACACAGCAGTGGTAATTTGAGCTGATGACCGTATTCATCTAAGATTTGCTTGGCAAAACTAAAAAAACAATCGATAGCCCTAACTCAGACCTCAAAAGCGTTTTGAATAGCGTTATCCCAGATGACAGAAGGCCTACCTAGAGAACTCTGAACACGAGCTTTTGTTTCTCTCGACAAATGTCGCTGTAACAAGCAAAGGTTCACAATTATTCCAGAGTTAATCATTCTGCCCTGCAGCTCCCACCTCCGGCCACTAGATGGAGGGCTCTGAGAGCCCAGAGCGCATCACACTCACGGACAACCTCTCCCTCAACCAACGATCAGACCAGCAGTGAACAGGGATGGCCAGATGCCACTGACCTGACGTGCTTGTTGCCGAAGCAGGGGGAGGAAGGGGAGTCTTGTGTGATCTTTCAGAAGCAGCAAAGGGTAATTGGGCTTTTCTGCTGGCCTTATGAGCCTCTCTCACTCAGAACTTACCGAACACCTGTTGAGAATTCCGGCATGGAGGACAGGCCCTGAAGGACGAGTGCACGGGTCACCCCGTTTCTATCAGCGTCAGAAAGATCACATTTGCCCCAGAGAGAATGCTGAAACTGGGAGTGCTCTTCCCAAATAAGAAGTGGGCGAGCGGGCAGAGCCGGTCTTTGGTAGCCCGTCTCCCCCATCACGCCCTCCTAGCTACAAGGGCCATGGGTGACTTCAAAATTCGGAGTTTCTGGGCCACCTGCTAAGTTCCAACCAAGCCTACAGAGACTCAGTGGATGTTCATGGAGATCACAGCTCTCCTGCTCTAGAATCCGGGAGCAGGAAAGAGGAAGAGAGGCCCAACCTGCGCAACAAAGGCAGAGTGAAGAACTAAAAGGATGTTCGCTTTGCAGGCAAATACCAAGACATGGAAACTCCACTACAGGACAAAGCAGAGACACAGAAGAAAGTTCCGGAAAAAGACCTCACCCCGCTCTCCAGAATGCTGAGGCTACACGGGAGCGGGGAGGATGGACACCAGGGATGGAAAGCCGTTACGGAGCTGGGGGCGGCCTCAGGCTGGCCCAGACGCTCCCCCGCCCACCCACACAGGTCTGCTCACTCAGCTAGGACCGCCTGTGTGCAGCACCCACGCCAGGCGGACCCTCAGTATTAGCATTCTAATGTACATGTGACTTTAAAGTGCCAATCTGTGTTTAAAAATAACAAGGGCACACAAACAGAAGGATAGCCTCTGATTTAAGAGCTGACTTACATCTCCTTTCTTCTGGATGCGACTCTGGATCTCGGGGACAGGCACATCGACGTAGACGACCACGTGTGGAGGCAGGTACTCGCTGGCGGTGATCCTCCTCACCTCTCTGTAGTGGTTCACACCTGACACAGAGAAAGGGGGTCACTCTGTCATCGACACGCCCCATATAGGCTTCTATCAAATGAAAGGTCCCTCTACTTTCAACCCAAGCGATCTAAGTCTTTCCCACTCGCCACCTGTCAGATTTGCAATGATGCCTCATGCAGGCTGCTGCTCCTACAGACATCAGGGCAGCAGTCTGTGGTATTAAGGAAAGGGTTACCCTGTAACGCTGCAACTGTGTAGTTGCAGGGGCAGGAAGGAGACACCTAATGACATAAAAACAAGAAATGAGAAACTGAATAGCTCCGCAAACTGAAACCTAAAGATCAAAGAGAAACAGTTCATTGATGTGCTAGCTGAGCAGAGGCTGCAGGGTTTCTCCTGTGGGAGGCCATGGGTAGCTGTGTGTCCAGGGATCCAAGACTGATGGGTTCCCTGTGGGAGGCCATGGGTAGCTGTGTGTCCAGAGACCCAAGACTGGAGGGTCTCCTGTGGGAGGCCGTGGGCAGCTGTGTGTCCAGGGACCCGGGACAGGTGGGTTCCCTGTGGGAGGCCATGGGTAGCTGTGTCTCCAGGGACCCAAGACTGGTTGGTTCCCTGTGGGAGGCCATGGGCAGCTACGCGTCCAAGGAACCAGGACTGGAGGGTCCCCTGTGGTAGGCTGTGGGCAGCTGTGCGTCCAAGGAACCAGGACTGGAGGGTCCCCTGTGGGAGGCCGTGGGCAGCTGTGCGTCCAAGGAACCAGGACCGGAGGGTCCCCTGTGGGAGGCTGTAGGCAGCTGGGGGTAACCTGTGTATCCAAGCACCCAGGACACCACTCTGCTCTCACAGGTAGGTGTGCGAGGACAAACACGCCTATTTTAGGAAGGAAAGAGGTGGCAAGACCTCCGGAAGTTCTCTAAGATGTATTTCCTGTGGAAATGTACTAAGTGACGGCGTTTCTTTATCTACGTGAGAGGCGCTGACAAACTCACACAGACCGCCCTGGGGCAGTGCGCCTTGGGGCCCTGGCAGTTATGCCACCCGCCCAGCAGCGCCCCGCAGACCACTCACACTGCTTCCGGATGTAGCCCTGGTTATACATCGCCTCCAGGAAGACGAAGTCACTGAAAATGGAGCGTTCCAGCACGACACCCTGACCTGTGAAAACAGGGCAACCCGTAAGAGCAGCAGATGACACTTCCCGCCTGGAAACCAGTCAGCTCATGGTAGGTGAGGGCACCCAGTTATTTATAACTCCGTGACCACTCCAAATACGTTCAAGAGAACACAGATGCACTTACGGGTGGGAAATCATTTTCTAGATTATAATTTTTGGTTTTTGCCTAGTAACATTTTCCTTCATTCAATCGGCTACAACAAAAGCATCTAGTTTGCCTAAAAAGTGGTTTTCTCAACCACATATCTCATACACCCACATGCTCACCCACTCCCCTACAACTGCCTGGGTCAGATCACAGAGTCATCTCAACCCTACCTCCCGACACATCCTGCTCATTGGCAAATCTCACCGGCCTTCCCCGGGCTGTACCTGGAATCCAACCACCCTGCACTGCCTCCCCGTCACCTCCTTGGTGCCACCTCACCTCCAGACAAGGCGACAGCCAGTACCTGCCCCCCACCCCGCACTTCTGCCCTCGGCCCCTCGTCTACTCCCACCCGACAGCAGTGACGTTTTTAAAACAGATCATGTCGCTCGACTGCACAGACCTCCCAGTGGCTTCCTACCTCCTTCACAGGAAACACAAAGTCCCTGCATGCCCCCAAGCCCTCCCACCTCGCCTGCCACTTCTCAATCTCATCTCCTCTCAGCCCCGCTCACCGTGTCCAGTCACACGGCCTCCCGACGGTCACAAAGGCCACCGAGGGCCCAGCCTGCTCAGACCACTACAGCCAGGCACTCCCCACCAGGCTCTCTGCAGCCACCTTCACGCACAGGCCTCCTCAAGGCTTAACATCTGCCCCAGGATGCACACACCCGGACACCCTATCCCATGGCCACCCCGGCCCCACAGCTCTCACTGCTCTCCAGTCTCCCTCACGGCCCCTCGTTCCTACAGAGTTCTGACACATTTCACCTACACGACTGCATCAGCGGCACAGAAATGCCACGTAACCCGTTAATCTCCCTCCATTACACAACAACAAAATAATACGAAGCTCCTGTTACTAAGAAGCAACAGTAACATGGATCTCAGGGAATTCACAACCTCACTGGAAAGACAGAACTTGTGCCATCAAATACCCAGAGGAAAAGCTCTCCTTAGTGGCACTCTAGAATTCCGGGACAGGGCTCAAATGCAGACGGGGCCCCAGCAGCTCCTTCCCCACGGGTACCGAACCTGTGCTCAGCAGGTGTTCCAAGGCGTCGGCGTACTGCAGGAGGCGACTGGCGTACAGCCAGGACTGCAGGCGGTAGCTGTTGCCGTCGTTGCTCTTTGGGTCGGCGTAGAATTTCTCCAAACTGCAGTTGCCGCTAAACTCTATGTCCAGCAGCTTCCCGTCTCCTGTCGTAGTGTCTGCGTAATGTATGCCTGCTTCCGGAAAGTGCCGCAATCCTGAGGAGAGAAACCGTCTGGTGAGACGGACTAGCGGAAGAGCAGGGAGGGCGGCGGTCAGCCCAAGCCCCGTCAGAACACCGCTGCTGGGCCGGTGAAAAGCCCTGGGGACGCGCGCTCATGACTGGTTCAGCATCCGTGCGAGACAGAGCCCAGACATGGAAGGGAACGTGTCTGAACTCACGTGTAGCACACGCACGAGCACTAAAGTTCCCCAGGCAGCCGGTTCCGCTGCGTCCTTGCAGGAATTCCTCGCTGAGGAGAGCTTCCCAGACCTCTGGGAGGTCCCTTCCACACAACTGAGGAACTCACTGCCTGTCAAATATACAGACGGAACCACGGACAAACATCTGCACGCGAGGCGGGAGACAGTGCCAGCTCCAGCTTTGCCACTAGCCAGCTGTGTGACAACAGCTTCTACGGAGCTTACCCATCTGTGAAATTGGCAACATGCTTGGTAGAGTCAGCAAAAAAGAGGAAGACCCTCATCGAGATGGACTGACACAGTGGCTGCCAACAGTGGGCTCAAGCGTAGCAACGACTCTGAGGATGGCGCAGGACCGGGCAGGGTTTTGTTCTGTGGTACACAGGGTCACTATGGGTTGGAACTGACTCGACACCACCTAACAACAACAACAACAACAACAACATCAAAATAAGCAATAACAGCAGCCCTGTCTATTTCAGAAAGGAGCCCTGTGGTGCAGTGGTTAAGCATTCAGCTACTAAGCAAAAGGTCGGTGGTTTGAACCCACCAGCAGCTCTGTTGGAGAGAGATGTGGCAGTCTGCTCTCATAAAAATTACAGCCCTGGAAACCCCGTGGGGCAGTTTTACTCCATCCTGCAGAGTCGCTATGGGTCGGAATCTGTTGCAATGGCTTCGGGGCTGTTACAGGGCTATTACAGAGCTGCCATCAGACAGCTCGTGGGAGAGTGGGCTGCTCACGCCGTCAAGATAAAACTCTAGTTCAGGACGACAACCCACGTGGTTTTTAACTTTCCAAATCTGAAAGATTAACAACAGCTTTTTCAATAAATATTTCAAACATTTTAAATACCTACCTTCAGGACCAATTCCACCTAGTCAATATTAAATCAATATAAGACGGAGACAAGCAAGCACACATCAGAGAAAAAGCTCATTCTGCATGCGTAAGTTCACACCTACCTAGTTTCTCCGCTATTTCTTTTGCAAGCTTGCTTTTCCCAGAACAGATATTGCCATCCACGGTGATCACTCTGCTGTGCTCCGTCAGTTTTTTGCTTGCTTTATCGCCAAGTATGAACGCCAAAGGACCATACCGCAGCTTGCACTGTGCACTTGTGTGAATCCCTCCCTGAAAAACCCAACAGCACAAGGTGAGCACTCAGCTACTGGAAGTGGTAACAAGTATCAGCTGAAAGTACTGAAAAACCCTTGGTGAGAAAAATACCAACGCAGGATTGTTGTTAAGTGCCATCGAGTTGATGCCAACTCAACGCGACCCCACGTACAACAGAACAAAACACTGGCCCGGTCCTGTGCCATCCTCACTATCATTGCTATGCTTCATCCCACTGTTGCAGCCACTGTGTCGATCCATCTTGTTGGGAATGTTCCTCTCTTTCGCTGACCCTCTATTTTACCAAGCATGATGTCCTTCTCCAGGGACTGGTCCCTCCTGATACCATGTTCTAAGTGAGATGAAGTCCCGCCATCCTTGCTTTTAAGGAGCATTCTGGCTATACCTCTTCCAAGACAGATTTGTTCATTCCTCTGGCAGTCCATGATATATTCAATATTCTTCGCCAACACCATAATTCAAAGGTTATCAATTCTTCTTCAGTCTTCCTTATTCATTGTCCAGCTTTTGCATGCATATGAGGTGACTAAAAACACCATGGCTTGGGTCAGGCACACCTTAGTCCTTGTGATCTTTAAGACTGTGTGTCAACTTGGCTGGGCCACAATTCTCAGTGGTTTGGTAGCTGTGATGTAGTTTGGCAGTCGTATAATGATATAATCACCTCCACGATAAGATCTGGAAACCCTGGTGGCATAGTGGTTAGGAGCTATGGCTCTAACCAAAAAGTCAGCAGTTCGAATCCACCAGGTGCTCCTTGGAAACTGTATGGGCCAGTTCTACTCTGTCCTATAGGGCTGCTGAGAGTCGGAATCAACTTGACAGCAACAGAGTTTGTTGTTATTGTTGCTGTTTTTAATGAGATCTGATTTAATTTGATCAGCTCCAAGATAGGATCTGCTGTTAGTACCCTATCAGTTGAAAGGGCGTTTCCTTGGGGGTGTGGCCTGCATCCAATACAAGTGGATTTTCTGGCAAAGTTCGAGGGCTTTTGCTCACTCTGGATCCTGCAGCTGGCTCCTGTTCATCTTACCTCTGGTTCTTGGGACTTGAGCTGGCAGCTTACCTGCTGATCTTAGGATTCTTCAGGCTCTGAGGTCTGGATCTTGAGTTCACCAGCTCCTGCAGCTACATGAGTTGGGAGAAGCCTCCAGCCTGACCCATGGGCTTGGAACCTTCCAGCCTCTACATCTACATGAGTCATTTCCTTGTTATAAACCTCTCTCTCTCTCTGTAGAGACAGATACAAATAAAGATATTTCACTCGTTTTGCTTCTCTAGAGAACCTTAGCCTAACATAGTTCTCAAAGTGACATCTTTACTTTTTTAACAGATTTGCCCAACGCAATACATGGTTTGATTTCTTGACTGCTGCTTCCATGGGTGTTGACTGTGGATACAAATAAAATGAAATCCTTGACAACTTCAATATTTTCTCCATTTATCATGATTGTTGCTTACTGGTCCAGTTGTGTGGATTTTTGGTTTCTTTATGTTGAGGTGTAATCCATACTGAAGTCTTTGATCTTCATCAGTAAGTGCTTCAAGTCCTCTTCACTTTGAGCAAACTAGGTTGTGTCATCTGCATATCCCAGGTTGTTAATGAGTCTTCCTCCAATCCTGATGCCCCATTCTTCTTCATACAGTCCAGCTTCTCAGATTATTTGCTCAGCATACAGACTGAATAAGTACGGTGAAAGGATACAACCCTGACACACACTTTTCCTGATTTTAAGCCACACAGTATCCCCCTGTTCTGTTTGAATGACTGCCTTTCAATCTGTGTACAGGTTCCTCATGAGCACAATGAAGTGTTCTGGAATTCCCATTCTTCCCAATGTTGTCCATAATTTGTTATGATCCACACAGTCGAATGCCTTTGCGTAGTCAATAAAACACAGGCAAACATCTTTCTGGTGTTCTCTGCTTTCAGCCAGGATCCATCTGACAGCAGCAATGATAGCCCACGTTCCACGTCCTCTTCTGAATCTGGCTTGAATTTCTGGCAGTTCTCTGGAGATGTACTGCTGCTGCCACTTTTGAATGATCTTCGGCAGAATTTTACTTGCTGTGACATTAACGATGTGTATACTAGAATACGTCTACCGTGCTGAAAATCAAACAAACGAACGAAACTGGACAAATGAATGGAAGGGAGGCAGGGAGAGAGGAGGCGGAGGGAGGGAGGAAGGGAATGAAAAGCATTTCTCTAATCCAGACTTCTGTCCTGAGCTCCAGACTTAGCTATCCCGCCAACAATTAAAGAGCTCCATCCAGATGTCCTGAAGGTACCTGAAAGTTAACAGATCGAAACCTGAAATTTAACACCCGTTACCCCAACGCCCAAATCTGCTCTCCCTCACGTTTTCAATCCACTATCCACCAAGCAAAACATAGCAAATATGAGTCAGCTTTGATATGTTCCTCCTTCTTCCAATTCCATAATCACTCACAAAATCCCACTGATGCTGTCTTCAATGTCCCAAGCACAGTATCCCTTCCCCCCCTACACTGAGTCTGCAGTCTCTCGTCTAGAGTGAAAACCTGCCTCCAGCCTCCCCAAAATACCCTGCATACCAACCTTCCTTCCCAAAACACGTCTGAGCGTGTCTTTCCTGAGAAAAGAATCCATAAACAGTTTAAAAAAACAATTAAAAGGCACACAGTTGAAAAAAGTCTTTTCAGCATATGATGAAATAGCCTTACCATACACACAGCTCTTACAGATCAACAAAAAAATAAGAATGTGCAACCGTCTTAGTCATCGAGTGCTGCTCTAACAGAGATACCACGAGTGGATGGCTTTAACAAACAGAAATTTATTTTGTCCTTGTTTAGGATGCTGGAAGTCCAAATTCACAGTGCCGGCTCTAGGGGAAGGCTTTCTTTCTCAGTCACCTCTGGAGGAAAGTCCTTGTCTCTTCTGAGCTTCTGCTTCTGGACAATCTTCATGTGGCTTGGCATCTCTTCCTACATCTCTGCTTCCTAGCTTGCTTGTTTTAATCTCTTTTATATCTCAAAAGAGACTGACTCAAGGCACACCCTACACTAATCCTGCCTCATTAACACAACAAGGAAAATCCATCCCCAAAGGGCAACACAGGCATAAGGGTTAGGACTCACAACACTTATTTTGGGGAGGACACAATTCAATCCATAATAGCAACTTATTTAAAAAGTATTTAAAAAAAGGCACTAGCCATATGAAAAACGTACAACCTAGCTACAAACGAACGACTACTAACAAGGAGCGCTGGTGGTGCAGCAGTTAAGCCCTTGGCTGCTAATCAGAAGGTCAGTGTTTCGAACCCACCAGCTGCTCCTCCAGAGAAAGATGTGGCAGTCTGCTTCTGTAAAGATTTACGGCCTTGGAAACCCGATGGGGCAGTTCTACTCTGTCCTGCAGGGTGGCGGAACTGACTTAACAGCAGTGAGTTTGGCTTTTTTTTTTTTTTTTAAACAAAGTACAAGTACTTTTCATGTATCAAACTGGGAGAGACTTTGTTTTTTAACAATAATGTGCAGAGTTGGGACTGGACAATGAGTACCCTCATAAATTGCTAATTATGATGTAAACCTGGAGGATACTGGGATACTGAACCAGGAATCTATCCATAGGATCTATGCAAAGATTTAACGGAGCCCTGGTGGCAGAGTGGTTAAGAGCTCAGGCTGCTAACCAAAAGGTCAGCAGTTCAAAGCCGCCAGCCGCTCCTTGGAAACCCTATGGGGCAGTTCCACCCTGTCCTGTAGGAATGCTTGAGTTGGAATCAACTCAACAGCAACAGATTTGGTTTTTCTGGATGGAAAGATTTAGCTACAAGGACACTCAATGAAATGTGGTTTATGCACCAAAAATGTAAACAGAAACCCTTCATGTCCAATACCAGAGAAGTAATTTTAAAAAATTAAGGTATATTATAGAACACTAAAACCATCTGCCATCGAGTCAACTCTGACTCATGGTGACCCCATATGTGTCAGAGCGGAACTGTGCCCCAAAGGGTTTTCAATGGTTGAGTTTTTCAAAATTAGATCATCGCCAGGCCTTTCTTCCGAGGCACCTCTGGGAGGACTGGAATGATAGCAGCCAAGTGCATTAACCATATGCATGACCCAGGGACTCTGGAATACTAACTACCCACTAAAAAGAACATAAGGTATTAAAGAGAGTAGACCACCTTTCTCTCTTCTTTTCCTTAAAATATTCTGTCTCCTTAATATCTATGTTGTTAGTCGCCTCTGACTCCGGCTCATGGCGACCCCACGTGTGCAGAGTAGAACTGCTCCAGGAGATTTTCAAGGAAGCAGCATACGACGTTTTAATAAGAATGTGACACTCTCCTGTTCTCAATCCTTTGCTGAATCAAAATCCTTAGCACAGAAGTCAAGTTCCCTCACAATTTGGCACCAGCCAATAGCAAAGAAGCTGTGATACAGCTATGCTCTGCATGAAAAACTTTTCTGAATGTTGCCAGCGACAGTGCTTTTGTTTCTCTTGTTCCCTCCACATGCAACGTCATCCCAGTATTCTCTGCCACCGGAACTCCTCCCAATCCCTCCAAATCTAACCCAAATGCGTTACTCCTGCGGCTAACAGGGCCTGACCCTTAACTGGCGCTTAACAGAACTGCTACAAGAATCAAGGACTGAACGAGCGCGGTGCCCCCAGCCTCTTCTGGGCTCACGCCACACCTGTTCGTACGTCTAGAGCAACAACTGCGCTAGGGTGCAGTATCTACAAGGTGATCTCCCAAACCAGGGCAGACAGGTGACCAATTCACCTCCGTGCCCCAGCGCTCTGCGTGGAGATGAGAGGAAATGGCCTGGAGAAGCTCGCGGCCCCTCTAAGGTCGGCCCGCGACTCGGGAACAAAAATCCCGGGAGAATGGGAGCCCCAGAGAGTGACCCGGGAGCAGCCGACCAGAGCCCCGGGGAGAGGAGGAAAAGGCCGCGCCAAGGAAGGACCTGGCCAGGACCCCGGCCCGCCGCCCCCCGCTGCCGCCGCTCACCATGCGCTGGGCGCCCGCCGCGAGGCCCCGCGCGGACGCGGACACGGGGGCCAGTCTCAGAAGCCTCAAGGCCATGGCGAGGAGGTCTGCACAGGCTGAAGGACCCGAGGGGACGCGGTCGCAGCGAGGTCCTCGCCGGCGGACGGCGCACCCTATCGACGTCACGGCCGGGGGTGCCCGCGCGCTGCCTGTCGGGATCCCTCTGGCGCGGCCGCGAGGGGCGCCCTGCCAGGTCACACCTCCTTGTCTAGGGGGTCACCCAGGTCCCACTTCCCTGTCTGGGGGTCGCCGTCCCCGGTCGCGCCTCCCTGTCTGGGGGGTCACCACCTGCTCAGAGTTCTAATCAGCCTCCTTGCGCTGGGCCGGCCAGGTCGTTAGCACCGGCAGGGGGCGCAGAAGGCCCTGCAGATGTGGGCGTGTCCTGATGTGCAGGGGAATATGGAACTGCTTCCCTTATTCCGATAACATTTACAAGGTTCGCCTTTTAGCAATGGCCAGAGAATCCACAAACCTTTACAAGTTGGTAAATTTTGACTACTTTGTCCTAAGAAGGAGCCCTGGTGGCGCAGTGGTTAAACATTCGGTTGCTAAACAAAAGGTCGTTAGTTGGAATCCACCAGCCGCTTTTGGAAACCCTGTTGGGCCTTTCTTTTCTGTCCCATAGGGTCGCTATGAGTTGGAATTGACTCCACGGCAATGGGTTTGGTTTTGTTTTTTGTCCTTAAAAAATCTGCGTGGAAATGCAAACAATTATTAAATAATATATATTTTTAAAAACCTTAAAAAGCATACTATGGTTTGCAGTGTACCAAAACTAGGCAAGCTTTTCCAGGATCTAGGCTCTCAGGTTCCTCAAGGTTAGCACTAAACCTGTTGCCATCAAGTAGATTCCAACTCATGGTGACCCTACAGGGCAAAGCAGAACTGCCCCATACGGTTTCCAAGGCTGTAATCTTTACGGAAGTCACCCTCAGAGCGGCTGGTGGGTTCAAACCGCTTACCTCTGGGTTAGCAGCCAAGCACTTAACCACCATGCCACACGGGCTCCTTAAGGTTAGCGCTAGGGGTACTTTACTGTGGGATTTCTCCCATACCACGCCTGCCATTTTGAAAAGTCTTTAGAATGCTCATTTCTTCAGTGTTTTTTTCCTCTTAAATTTTCTTTCATTTAACTTTCGCTCGGTTTTCAAGTTTTCCGAAAAATGGAAGCATAAAACAGAATGTAAATACAGTTGTAAAAATTATGTAAGTCCTTTTCAATGAATTGTCTTGAACTTTAATTGTATACGAGAATTACTGCTGTTCGAAAATGGAGATTCCTGGTCCCCAACAGCAGAGGGTCTCACCCAGTAGGTCTGGGAAGAGCCCTCAGATCTGTTTAACAAGCTTCCAGCTGGTTCTGATACAAATGGTCCACATGGAGAGAAGTACGGTCCTAACCGTAATTTCCTGACACAGGGACCACGTCCATTCCTTCACCACTTTATCCCGACTTACACAAAGTTTGTTACACATCACATATTTGTTGGAAATTGGATGAACACATCCTCAATAAGCAAGCGTAACCAGGTATCCCTACATCATCCAGCCCTATTAAGTCACTACTTTAGTATCCAAATAAATGGATCTAAGGCCCCATTCCACAAATCCACACCTCTGGGAAGCTCAGTGTCCTTTCCAGAGCTTGAGAATTCTGGGTAGTTGGGGTGGTGTTGGGTGACACCTCCCCGGCAGTTTTCCCATCTCGCTTAATTATCCATCCCGTTTGCCATCTTGTCTTTCCCGGGAGGGATCCTTGTGGTGTTGGAACTACTCACTACCAGGCTATTCAGATAATCTATTTCCTATTGAGTGTTACGGTAGCTTGTAATTTCTGAGGAATTTCATTCTAAATTGTCAGATTGATGCATGTTGAGTTGTTCATTATGTTCCCTTATGATCCTTCTGATGTATGCCCAGTCTGTGTCATTCCTGATATTGCTTATCTGGGTCTCTCTTTTTACCTGTGTCAGTCTTGCTAGAGGCTTGTCAATTTTGTCGATCTTTTCAAAGAATCAGCCCTTTCTGTCACTGATAGTCTCCATTCTTTTTCTGTTTTCAATTGTATTGATTTCTGCTCTTTATTATTTCCTTCCTTTTGCTTGGTTTGGGTTTGTTTTGCTCTTCTGTTTTCTAGTTTCTTGAGGGGAGAGCTTAAATGATTGACTTGGGACCTTTCTCCTTTTCTAAAGGAGGCATTTAGTGCTACAGATGTTCACCTCAGCACTGCTTCAGCTGTGTCCCATGCATTTTGTATGTTGCATTTGCATTTACCTTCAGTTCAATTTATTTATTTATTGAATTTCCCTTGAGACTTTCTCTTTGAACTATGTATCATTTAGAAGTATGCTTTTTAGTTTCCAATTTTTTGGAGATTTTCCTGTTATCTTTTTGTTGATGGTTCCCAGTTGATTACATTGTGGTCAAAAAGCACACTCTATATGATTTCAGTTCTTTTAAATTTGTTGAAGTTTGTTTTATGATTCAGGATATAGTCTACCTTGGTATATACCCTTCGAGTGCTTGAAAAAATATGTGTATTCTTCTGTTGTTGGGTGAAGGGTTATATAAATGTCAGTTAGATCCTGTTAGCTGTTGGGTGAAATGTTACATAAATGTCAATTAGATCCTGTTGGTTAATGGTGTTGTTGACTTCTATATCCTTGCTGATTTTCTGCCTAGTTGTTCCATCAGTTACGAGAGGAGTGTTGATGTCCTCAACTCCTAATTGTGTGTAGTTCTCTTTTCAATGTGATTCATCTTTGCTTTACATAGTTTGTGTGTTTTTTTTTAGTGCATGCATATTTAGGTTTGCTATGTCTTGTCAGATTGATCCTTTTATCACTATGTAATGTTTCTATCTCTCAATAGTTTTTTTTTTTTTGTTCTACTTTATCCCATATTAATATAGCCACGTTGATTGCAACATCTATGGAAGCAGCAGTCAAGAACCCAAACAATGTATTACAGCAGAAAAGACCAATAGCTACAAAAAGACATCATGTTTGGTAAAATCCAGCACCAAGGAAAACAAGCGAAACCCTCAGTGAGGTGGACTGACACAGTAGCCACAACAATGGGCTCAGATATACGAACATAATGAAGATGAGGAGGTGGAGCCAACAGGCACCATAGACAGAAGCACCATGTCATCCTTCTGCAACAAAGACCCAAAAAACTAAATAAAACAGATACTAATATGAATCCCGGAACCCTAAGCATCAAATGAAGGGATAAAGAACTAGATTAAACACTGAATGGAATTAAAAACCGATGGAAAACAGAGAACAAGGAGAGATACAGAGTGAAGGTCCCCTGCCAACTAACATGGCAGAGTGTCGCCGTCTTAGAACACAGCCAGCAACCACCCCAGACAGGGAGAATGGGAAGGCAACTTCACGGAGCTCCTAACAGGAGACAAAGCACCTGGTAACCAGAGAAACATGCTTTCCCATCCCTCACCCTTCTGCCCTGTATGTGACGGCTAACCCTTCCTGACAGGCCACACTGCATTGCTCTCCCAGGTCCCACGCATCAGCTCCTGCCATGTCATTTTTCCCTCTTTCTTCCTTTTCTTTCTCCCTCCCACTAGCCCCCTATGCCACTTCCACCCCTTACCACCAGGCAACGCTGCACTGCATTGGTTATAGAGCCTCCGACTCACGGCCACCCTGGATCAACCACGCCGCCACCAGCTGGCCCCGTACGCCATTTTTTTTTCTTTTTTCCCTTTTTTTCTTCCACCTAGCCCCGTATGTCACCTTCACCCCTTCCCAATGGGCCGTGCTGTGCTGTCACAGCTAGAGAGTCACTGGCCCACCACTGCCCCAGGTCTGCCCCATCCCCACACACTGGCCCCCACTGTACCACCATTTATTTTATTCTTTTTTCTTTTTCTTTCTTTATTTTCTTTCTACCTCCAACCTAGCCCCATATGCCAACTCTCCTCCTTCCTACTGGCGCCCAGGTCCTCCCTGCCACCACCCACCAGCTACCATTTTTTTCCTTTTTTTTCTTTCTTTCCCGCTCTTTTCTTTCTCCCCCTCCCACCTAGCCTCATATGCCACCACCCATTCCTGCCAGCACCCTCTGTGCCCCCATGGCTAGAGCATTCCTGGTGCTCAGGCCTGCTGCCACACCAGGCCCACACTGCCCTTCCCCTCCTGCCATTCGACCAGCTGCTGAGTGGTGGGAAGTGAGCCCATACAACTCCCCATCTGATACCCCTGCCTATCTGATGAGGGGCTGTGAATGCTCCCACAGTGCTGGACCAACAGCAGGAGGCAGACAGCACCCACCCAGTCACCCCTCAGCCACTTCACCAAACCGGTGTACAGAGAAATGGGTTCACCATGCCTGCTGCTGCCCTACCCACTTCCCTGTACCAAGGCATATCATAATCACACTGGCCAAAATCAAAGACAGAGAGCATCCTGATAGAAGCTTGAGAAAAACAAAAAATCACTTACAAAGGGGAAACAATAATACTAAGCTCTGATTACTTGGCAGAAACTATGCAGCAAGAAGGCAATGGGACAACATATATAAAACCTTGAAAGGAAAAAAAAAAACAAAAAACTGCTAACCAAGAATGCTATATCCTGCAAAAGTCTCTCTCAAATAGGATGGTGAAATTAGAACATTTCCAGATAAACAGAGATTAAGGGACTTCATAAAAACTAAATCAAACTTACAAGAAATATTAAAAGGAGTTGTTCAGTTAGAGAACCAACAACATCAGACAAAAACAGGAGTCTAGGACACAGGACAGCACTAGCCAGATACCAACCTAGGTAAACACAAACAAAACCAATTGCCATAGAGTTGATTCTGACTCGCAGGAACCCTATAGGACAGAGTGGAATTACCCCATAGGGTTTCCAAGGAGTGGCTGGTGGATTCATCAGTCATGGAACAAAGCTTAAAACAGGGAAATGGAGACATAAATCTGTAAATGACAACAACATCAAAACAATAAAAGGGGTAATAAATAGTGTAGGTATAGAACTTTCAAGTGGAGAGGAAGTCAAGGTGATATCAAGTAATAAAAGACTGGTTCAAACTTAGGAAGATAAGGGTAAATTTCAAGATAACCACAAAGAAAGTTAACAAACATACTGAAAAGAAAAAAGGAAGAAAAACATAAAGACTCAGTAAACACATAATCTATAATAATGAAAGAAGAGAAAAGAAAATCCACAAACAAGGAATTCAGCACAGGAAAGAGGAATAAAGAGAATGTCATCACCACACAAAAAAAGCACAATATAACAGCAATAAACTCATACCTATAGATTATCACACTGAATATAAAAGGCTTCAATGTACCTGTGAAGAGACAGAGGTCGGCAGAATGGATTAAAAAAAGAAAACTTTCTTAGTTATCTAGTGCTGCTATAACAGAAATACCACAGGTGGATGGCTTTAACAAAGAGAAATTTATTCTCTCACAGTTTAGGAGGCTAGAAGTCCAAATTCAGGGTGCCAGTTCCAGGAGCAGGCTTTCTCTTCTTTGTTGGATCTGGGGGAAGGTCCTTGTCATCAATCTTCTCCTGGTCTAGGAGCTTCTCAGCAGAGAAACCTCAGATCCAAAGGACACACTGCTCCCAGAGCTGCTTTCTTGGTGGTATGAGGTCCCCCTGTCTCTCTGCTTACTTCTCTCTTTTATATCTCAAAAGAGATTGGCTTAAGACACAACCTAATCTTGTAGATTGGGTCCTACCTTATTAACATAACTGCCTCTAATCCCACCCCATTAACATTATAGTGGTAGGATTTACAACACATAGGAAAATCACATCATATGACAAAATGATAGACAATCACACAATACTAGGAATCATGGCCTAGCCAAGTTGACAGATATTTTTTAGGGAACACAATTCAATCCATGACAGTAACCATCAATATGCTGTCTACAAGGGACACACATTAAACACAAATACAAAAATATAATAAAAATCAAAGGATGGGAAAAAAATCAAGCAAACAGTAACCAAAATAAGGCAGGAGTGGCAATACTAATGTCAGATAAAACAGACTTTAAAGGCAAAATCAACCACAAAAGACAAGGAAGGTCATTATCTAATGATTAAAGGGACAAACCACCAAGAAGACATAACCTTGAAATATCTATGCACCCAACGACAGGGCCCCCAAATACATAAAACTAACAGCACTGAAAAGAGATATAGTTGTGCAATAACAGTAGGAGACTTCAACACGCCACTCTCGGTAAAATTCAGAACATCTAGAAAAAAACTCAGCAAAGATATAGAAGATACAGAGGCCAAAATCAACCAACTTGAGCTTATAGACATATATAGGACACTCCACCAAAGAGCAACAAAATATAAATTCTTTTCCAATGCACATGGAACATTCTCCAGAATATACCACATCTTAGGCCACAAAGCAACTTTCAGTAAAATCCAAAATATCAAAATAACACACAAAGCATTCTCTCTGATCACAGCACCCTAAAAGTAGAAATTAATGACAGGAATTTGCAGGGGAAAAAAAATCAAATACATGGAAACTGAATAACCAAACCAAACCCGTTGCCACTGAGTTGATTCCAACTCACAGTGACCCTATAGGATGGAGTAGAACTGCCCCATAGAGTTTCCAAGGAACAGCTGGTGGATTTGAACTGTCCACCTTTTGGTTAGCAGCCAATCTCTTAACTACTGTGCAACTAAGGTTCCAAACTGAATAACACCTTGCTTAAAAACAACTGGGTAATAGAAGAAAGCAAAGAGATCATTGAAAAAATTCCTAGAATCAAATGAGAATGAAAAACACATCCTACCAAAACCTTTGAGACACAGCAAAAGCAGTGCTCAGAAATCAATTTATAGCAATAAATGCACACAACAGAAAAGAATGGGCCAAAATCAAAACATTAGCCCTACATCTCGAACAAATAGAGAACAGCGAAGAAAGCCCACAGCCAACAGAAGAAAAGAAATAATAAAGATTAGAGCAGAAATAAACAAAATAAAGTACAGAAAAACAATAGAAAGAATCAAGAAGACCAAAACTTGGTTCTTTGACAAGATCAACAAAATCAACAAACCATTGCCAAACTGACAAAAGAAAAATAGGAGAGGAAGCAAATAACCCAAATGAGAAATGAGATAGGGGACATTACAACAGACCCAGCTGAAATAAAGAGGATCATAACAGAACACTATGAAAAACCATACTCCAACAAATTTGAGAACCTTGAGGAAATGGACAAATTTCTAGAAACACACTACCTACCTAAACTAGCAGAAGCTGTGAAAGAAAATCTGAACAGACCCATAACAAGATAAGAGATTGAAGAGGTAATTTAAACATACACATACAATAAAAAAAAGCCCTGGCCCAGATGGGTTCACTGGAGAGTTCTACCAAACATTCAGAGAAGAGCTCACACCAGTACTACTCAGACTATTTCATAGCATAGAAAAGGAAGGGATACTCTTGAATTCATTCTATGAAGCCAGCATAACCTTGATACCAAAGCCAGGCAAAGACACCAGTCAATACTACACTAATAATAGTAACAATTATCTCTTGTGAATTTGGATGCAAACATTCTCAACAAAATTCTAGTCAATAAAATTCAGCACCATATTAAAAAATAATAATAATACACCACGACCTAGTAGGATTCATACCAGGTATGCAAGGAAGGTTCAATATTTGAAAATCAATAAACACAATCCACCACATAAATTTAACAAAAGAAAAGAATCACATGATTATCTCAATCAATGCAGAAAATGCATTTGATAAAGTCCAACACCCGTTCCTGATAAAAACTCTCAATAAAATAGGGATAGAAAGGAAACTCCTCAACGTAATAAAGGGTAGCTATACAAAACTAATAGTCAACATCATTCTCAACAGAGAGATGCTGAAAGCATTTCCCCTGAGAACAGGAACAAGACAAGTATGTCCTTTATCACCACTCCTATGTGACATCGTGCTGGAAGTCCCAGCTACAGCAATAAGGCAAGAAAAAGAAATAAAGGGCATCCAAATTGGAAAGGAAGAAATACAACTATCCCTATTCAAAGATGATATGATCTTATACATAGAGAATCCTAAAGATTCTTCCACAAGAAAACTTCTGGAACTAATAGATTCAACAAAATAGCAGGATAAAAGATCAACATACAAAAATCAGTTGGATTCCTACACACCAACTTTGAAATGGAAATCAGGAAAACAATACCATTTAAGTTGTTGTTAGGTGCTGTCAAGTCAGTTCCCATTCATAGCTACCCTATGTACAACAGAACGAAATACTGCCCATCCTGCGCCATCCTCATGATTATTGTTATGCTTGAGCCGATTGTTGCAGCCACTGTGTCAATCCATTTCGTTGAGGGTCTTCCTCTTTTTTGCTGACCCTCTACCATACCAAGTATGATATCCTTCCCAAGGGGCTGATCCCTCCTGATAACATGTTCTAAGTGTTTAAGACATAGTATTGCCTTCCTTGCTTCTAGGGAGCATTCTGGTTGTACTTCTTTCAAGAAAGATTTGTTCGTTCTTTTGGCAGTCCGTGGTACATTCAATATTCTTTGCCAAAGCTACAATTCAAAGGCGTCAATTCTTCTTTGGTCTTCCTTATTCATCATCCAGTTTTCACATGCATATGAGGCGATTGAAAGCACCATAGACTGGGTCAGGCGCACCTTAGTCTTCAAGGTGACATCTTTGCTTTTCAACACTTTAAAGAGGTCTTTTGCAGCAGATTTGCCCAATCCAATGCGTCCTTTGATTTCTTGACTGCTGCTTCCATGGGTGTTGATTGTGGATCAAAGTAAAATGAAATCCTTGACAACTTCAATCTATTTTCCATTTATCATGATGTTGCTTATTGGTCCAGTTGTGAGGATTTTTGTTTTCTTTATGTTGAAGTGTAATCCATACTGAAGGCTGTGGTCTTTGATCTTCCTCAGTAAGTGCCTCAAGTCCTCTTCACTTTCAGCAAGCAAGGTTGTGTCAACTGCTTATGGCAGGTTGTTAATGAGTCTTCCGCCAATCCTGATGCCCCATTCTTCTTCATATAGTACAGCTTCTCAGATTATTTGTTCAGCATATAGATTGAATAAGTGTGGTGAAAGGATACAACCCTGACACACACCTTCCCTGACTATAAACCACGGAGTGTCCCCTTGTTCTGTTCAAACAACTGCCTCTTGATCTATGCACAGGTTTCTCAAGAGCACAATTAAGTGCTCTGGAGTTCCCATTCTTCTCAATGTTATCCATAATTTGTTATGACCTACACAGTCGAATGCCTTTGCATAGTCGGTAAAACACAGGTAAACATCTTTCTGGTATTCTCTACTTTCAGCCAGCATCCATCTGACATCAGCGATGATATCCCTTGATCCACGTCCTCTTCTGAATCTGGCTTGAATTTCTGGCAGTTCCCTGTCAATATACTGCTGCAGCTGCTGTTGAATGATCTTCAGCAAAATTTTACTTGCATGTGATATTAATGATATTGTTCAATAATTTCCACATTTGGTGGAATCACCTTTCTTGGGAATAGGCATAAATACAGATCTCTTCCAGCTGGTTGGCCATGTAGCTGTCTTCCAAATTTCTTGGCATAGATGAGTGAGCACTTCCATTGCTGCATCCGTTTGTTGAAACATCTCAGTTGGCATTCCGTTGATTCCTGGAGCCTTGTTTTTTGCCAATGCCGTCAGTGCAGCTTGGATTTCTTCCTTCAGTACCATCGGTTCCTGATCATATGCTACCTCCTGAAATGGTTGAACATTCACCAATTGTTTTTGATATGGTGACTCTGTGTATTTCTTCCATCTTCTTTTAATGCTTCCTGCATTGTTTAATCTTTTCCCCATAGAATCCTTCATTATTGCAACTCGAGGCTTGAATTTTTTCTTCAGTTCTTTCTTCTTTTTCTTTCAGTTCTTTGAGAAATGTCGAGCATGTTCTTCCCTTTTGGTTTTCTACCTGTGAGTCTTTGCACATGTCATTATAATACTTTACTTTGTTTTCTCAAGCCACACTTTGAAGTCTTCTGTTCAGCTCTTTTACTTCATCATTTCTTCCTTTTGCTTTAGCTACTCGACAATCAAGAGCTAGTGTCAGAGTCTCTTCTGACATCCATTTTGGTCTTTCTTTCTTGTCTTTTTAAAGACCTCTTGCTTTCTTCATGTGTGATGTCCTGGATGTCATTCCACAACTCGTCTGGTCTTCAGTCATTAGGGTTCAACATGTCAAATCTCTTCTTGAGATGGTCTCTAAATTCAGGTGGGATATACTCAAGGTCATAGTTTTACTGTCATCAACTTGTTCTAATTTTCTTCAGTTTCAACCTGATCTTGCGTATATGCAATTGATGATCTGTTCTGCAGCCAGCCCTTGGCCTTGTTTTGACTGATGATATTGAGCTTTTCCATCATCTCTTTCCACCGAGGTAGTTGATTTGATTCCTGTGTATTCTGTCTGGTGAGATCAACATGTATAATCGCCATTTACATTGGTGAAAAAAGGAATTTGCAATGAAGAAGTCATTGGTCTTGCAAAATTCTATCATGTGATCTCTGGCATCGTTTCTATCACCAAGGCCGTATTTTCTAACGACAGATCCTTCTTGTTTGTCTCCAACTTTAGCATTCCAGTCACCAGTAATTATCAATGCATCCTGATTGCATGTTTGATCAATTTCAGACTACAGAAATTGGTAAAAATCTTCAATTTCTTCATCTTTGGCCTTAGTGATAGGTGTGTAAATTTGAACAATATTTGTATTAACTGGTCTTCCTTGTAAGCATGTGAATATTATCCTATCACTTGACAACATTGTTCTTCAGGATAGATCTTGAAATGTTCTTTTTGGCAGTGAATGCAATGCCATTCCTCTTCAAGTTATCATTTCCAGTGTAGTAGACCATATGATTGTCTGATTCAAAATGACTAATACCAGTCCATTTCAGCTCACTAATGCCTAGGTTATCAATCTTTATGTGTTCCATTTCATTTTTGACGATTTCCAGTTTTCCTAGTTTCATATTTCATAATTCCAGGTTCCAATTATTAATGGATGTTTGCAGCTGTTTCTTCTCATTTTGAGTCGTGACACATTAGCAAATGAAGATCGTGAAAGCTTGACTCCATCCACATCATTAAGGTTTACTCTACTCTGAGGAAGCAGCTCTTCCCCAGTTGTATTTTGAGTGCCTTCCAACCTGAGGGGCTCATCTTCTGGCACTATATCAGACAATGTTCTGCTGCTATTCATAGAGTTTTCACTGGCTAACTTTTTTCAGAAATAGACTGCCGGGCCCTTCTTGTCTGTCTTAGTGGAAGCTCAGCTGAAACCTGTCCGCCATGGGTGACGCTGCTAGTATTTGAATACCAGTGACATAGCTTCCAGCATCACAGCAACATGTAAGCCCCCACAGTATGACAAGCTGACAGATGTGTGGGGGTACGTGTGTGTGTGTGTGTGTGTGTGTGTGTGTGTGTGTGTGTGTGTGTGTGTGTGGAAACCCTGGTGGAGTAGTGATTAAGTGCTATAGCTGCTAACCAAAAGGTCAGCAGTTCGAATCCACCAGGTGCACCTTGGAAACTCTATGGGGCAGTTCTACTCTGTCCTATAGGGTTGCTATGAGTTGGAATCGACTCAAAGACAAGGGATTTTGGTTATATATGTATATATATAGTGTGAGCCAATTCACTGGCAACTAACAACAACAAAGAATAGTCAAGGCAATCTTGAAGAAGAAAGAACAAGGAGAAATGATTTACTGACAGCTATCAAGATATATGAAAAAGGTATGTTAATGATGGTATTAGTGCAGGAATAGGCAAATGGAACAGAATAAGGAATCCAAAAACAGACAGACGTGTATATACAGTCATTTGATTTACGAAAAGTATGATATTGCAGAGGGAAAACATGGTCTTTTCGGTAATTGCTGCTGGGTCAATTTGATATCCATATAGAAAGGAACGAATTTTGACCATTGTCTCATACCATAAATAAAGATCAGTTTCAGGAGGCGGGGCTAAGATGGCAGATTAATCAGATGTTTCCTGTTGCACCTTCTACAACAAAGTCCCAAAAAAACGTGAATCGATTACGTATGACAATTTAGGAACCCTAATCATCAAAGACAAAGCTGAAGAATCGGACTGAGCAGCTGAGAGGAGAGGTAATTCAAAAGCAGTGAAGAAGTACTGATCGTGAGATCACCAGTGCCCCGCTAGCTGAATCTGCAGCACGCACGGGCTGAAGCAAGCAGCCATATTCAAAGACATCAAGTGTAGCCAAGCAGCAGCGAATCTACACACACACCTCCAGAACCAAGTAGGCATGACATCAGACTTGTAAAAATTAAATGCAAGCTTCTAACCTACCCTCCACAAGAGAAAAATAACCCCTTCCTCTCCCAGAGTTTCCAGTGGAGAAGTGCTTCCATCCCCTCACCCACCCCCCACCCCGCTCCACTCTGACACCAGTTCAGCAGTATTCAACAACTGCCACACCCCCTAAGCCTGGAACTAAGGGCTCTCTCTCTATGCCACACCAGCCTCGTGGCTTTAAAAAATGCCATGCCAGCTAAGCTGGAAACTCAGGGCTGGACAGAAGACCCTTCCCCTTCACCCAGCCACTGGCATAAGGGGTCCATGGACTTGAAGCACACTTTACCCCTGTCCAGAACTGTGTGGGCTGATTCAACACCACAAACCGTAATTAGCATGAAACAGCAGGGCATATATCTGAAGCCCATTTTCAACTGGAGCAGCCAAGGGGAAGATACAGATTCGTGACATTTGACACAGCCCTGCTCCCTAAGCAGGGGCCTCACCCACCCACACTGGGGACCTCAGGGCTAGTGGTACCAACCACTCCATATAGATACCCATGACAGGGGTCTGAGAAAAAGTGATGCCTCTCATTCCCTCCAGCCAACAGCACTGAGTGCCCTAGGATCAGCTACAATACCCACCCCACACACTACTCTCTCTAGGGAATAGGGACAAACCCTCCATCCAGGCACGCGGGGGCAGCCATCAACCCCCTGCCTTGCTCCATACATAGCCCCCTACTGCAGCCAGATATTTGTGCCTGCTCCAAACACCCCTACACAGCCCTGCCCATCTAGGACTGTAGGTGAGAGTCTGGACACCTGTGCCACAACCCACAAGAAAAGTGAACAGACTTCTGGGCTCACACACCTGGTAGCTGCTCTGACCACGTGGAGACAGGATGTGAGAACTTCAAAGATGCCAACAACCAAAGGAGCTCACATGCCCAGCCTACTTGGGCATATCAAAACAAAACAAAACAAAAAATTAGGACACAGTAAACATACAATAAATAAATATAATAACTTATCGATGCCTCAGAGACAACAGTCACTATCAAATCACATAGAGAAGCAGATCAAGATGGCTCCAGCAAGTGACCAAAATAAAGAACCAGGAAACCTTCTGGAGGAAGATAAGGTAATGGAACTATCTGAGAAAGAATTCAAAAGACTAATATACAGAGCTCTCCAGGAGATCAGGCAAAACTCAGACCAAGCCAAGGAACACACAGACAAAGCAATAGAGGAATTCAGGAAAGCAATACAAGAAAAAAATGACAAAATTAACAGGCTGATAGAAACCACACAGAGACAGCGACTAGAAATCCAAAATATTAAGAACAAAATTTCAGACTTACACAATGCAATAGAAGGTCATAGGAGCAGAATTGAGACAACCGAAGTCAGATTTAGTGAGATTGAAGATAAATCCCTTGACACCAATTTACTTGAGGAAAAATCAGAAAAAAAGAATTTAAAAAAATGAAGAAAGCCCAAGAATTATGTGGGACATTATCAACAGGAAAACCCTATGAGTGAATGGAGTACAAGAACAGGGGGAATAACAGAAAACACAGAGAGAATTGTTGAAGATTTGCCGGCAGAAAACTTCCTTGATATAATGAAAGATGAAAAGATGTCTATCCAAGAAGCTCAATGAACTCCATACAGGATAGACCCCAAAAGAAATTCACCAAAACATATCATAATCAAACTTGCCAAAACCAAAGACAAAGATAGAATCTTGAGAGTGGCTAGGGAGACCAAAGGAGAACCCTACAAAAGACAACCCATAAGACTAAGCTCTGACTACTCAGCAAAAACCATGCAGGCAAAAAGGCAATGGGATGATGTATATAAAGCCTTGAAGGAAAAAAATTGCCAACCAAGAATTATATATCCAGCAAAACTGTTCCTCAAATACAATGGTGAAATTAGGGCATTTCCAGATAAACAGAAGTTAAGGGAATTTGTAAAAACCAAACCAAAATTACAAGAAATATTAAAGGGAGTCCTCCAGTTAGAGAACCAATATCAGACAACAACCCAAGACTAGAACACAGGACAGAACAACGAGATATCAACCCAGATAGGGAAGTTGCAAAAATAAGTCAAAGCTAAAAGTCTGAAAACAGGGAAACAGAGATGTCAATATGTAAATGATGACAATGTTAAAACAAAAAAGAGGGAATAAATAGTTTAGTCATAGAACTCCCATATGGAGAGGAAGTTAAGGCGATAATCAAGAAATAAAATATCAGTTTAAACTTATAAAAAATAAAAGAAACCTAACAAATCTACCCATCAAAATAAAACATAGACTTCACAAACACAAAATCAACAATAATGAAAAAGATGAAAAGGAAAGACATAAAGAAAAATGACTCAGCACAGAAAATTTAAGTGGAACAAAGAAACTGTCAACACCACAGACACACACACAAAATACATCAAAATGACAGCAGTAAACTCATACCTATCAATAATTACACTCAATGTAAATGGACTAAATGCACCAAAAAAAGATAGTGGCAGAATGGATAAAAAAGATGATCCGTCTATATACTGCCTACAAGAGACACACATTAGACTCAAAGACACAAGCAAACTAAAACTCAAAGGATGGAAAAAAATTATCAAGCAAATAACAACCAAAAGAGAGTAGATGTGGCAATATTAATCTCTGACAAAATAGACTTTAAAGCAAAATCCACCACAAAGGATAAGGAAGGAAATTATATAATGATTAAAGGGTCAATACGCCAGGAGGATATAACCATAATAAATACATACACACCCAATGACAGGACTCCAAAATACACAAAACAAACTCTAACATCATTGATGAAGAGAAATAGACATCTCCACAATAATTATAGGAGACTTCAACACACCACTTTTGGTGAAGGACAGAACATCTAGAAAGAAATTCAATAAAGACAAGGAAGATCTAAATGCCACAATCAATCAACTTGACCTCATAGACATATACAGAACACTCCACCTAACAGCAGCCAAGTATACATTCTTTTCCAATGCACATGAAATTTCTCTAGAATAGATCACATTTTAAGCCACAAAGCAAGACTTAACAGAATCCAAAACATTGAAATATTGCAAAGCATCTTTTCTGACCATAATGCCATAAAAGTAGAAATTGGTAACAGAAACAGCAAGGAAAGAAAATAAAACACATGGAAACTGAACAACACCTTGCTTAAAAACTACTGGAATATAGAAGAAACCAAGGATGGAATAAAGAAATTCATAGAATTAAATGAGAATTAAAACACATCTTACCAAAACTTTTGGGATACAGCAAAAGCAGTGCTTAAAGGTCAATTTATAGCAATAAATGCACACATCCAAAAAGAAGAAAGAGCCAAAATCAAAACATTAACCCTACAACTCAAATAGAAAGAGAGCAACAAAAGAAGCCCAAGGGCATCAGAAGAGAGGAAACAATGAAGATTAGAGCAGAAATCAATGAAATAGATAATAGAAAAACAATTGAAAAAGTCAACAAGACCAAAAGTTTGTTCTTTGAAAAGATCAAGAAAATCGACAAACCATTAACCAAAGTGACAAAAGAAAAACAGGAGAGGAAGCAAATAACTCGAACAATAAATGAGATAGGTGATATCACAACAGACCCAACTTAAATAAAAAGATCATAACAGAACAGTATGAAAAAATTGTACTCCAACAAATTTGAAAACCTAGAGGAAATGGACAAATTTCTAGAAACACACTACCTACCTAAACTAACACAAACTGAGGTAGGAAAACTAAATAAACCCATAACAAAAGAAGAGATCGAAGAGATAAATTAAAAAAAAAAAAACTCCCAATAAAAAAAAAAAGCCCTGGTCCAGACGGCTTCACTGGAGAACTCTACCAAATTTTCAGAGGAGAGTTAACACCAGTACTACTAAAGGTATTTCAGAGCATAGAAAAGGAAGGAATTCTCTGAAACTCCTTCTGTGAAGCCAGTATAACCCTGATACCAAAGCCAGACAAAGACACCACTAAAAAAGAAAATTACAGACCACTATCCCTCATGAACATAGACACAAAAATCCTCAACAAAATTCTAACCAATAGAATTAAACAGTGTATCAAAAAAATAATTCATCATGACCAAGTGAGATTCATACCAGGTATGCAGGGATGGTTCAACATTAGAAACTCAATCAACGTAATCCATCACATAAATAAAACAAAAGATAAGAACCACACGATCTTATCAATTGAGGCAGAAAAAGCATTTGACAAAGTCCAAAACCCATTCCTGATAAAAACTCTCAGCAAAATAGGAATAGAAGGGAAATGCTTCAAAATAATAAAGGGCACTTATACAAAACCAACAGCCAACATCATTCTAAACAGAGAGAGACTGAAAGCATTCCCCTTGAGAACAGAAACCAGACAAGGATGCCCTTTATTACCACTCTTATTCAACATTGTGCTGGAGGGTCTAACAGAGCAATAAGGCAAGAAAAAGAAATACAGAGCATCCAAATTGGTAAGGAAGAATTAAAAGCATCCCTTTTCACAGATGATATGATCTTATACACAGAAAACGCCAAAGAATCCACAAGAAAACTACTGGAACTAATAGAACACTTCAGCAAACTATCAGGATAAAAGATAAACATACAAAAATGAGTTAGATTCCTCTACACCAACAAAGAGAACTTTGAAAAGGAAATCACCATATCAATACTATTTACAATAGCCCCCCAAAGATAAAGTACTTAGGAATAAATCTAACCAGAGATGTGAAAGACTTATGCAAAGAAAACTACAAAACACTACTGCAAGAAACCAAAAGAGACCTACGTAAGTGGAAAAACATACCATGCTCGTGGATAGGAAGACTCAACGTTGTGCAAATGTCAGTTCTACCCAAGCGATCTACAGGTACAATGCAATCTCAATCCAAATCCCCATGACATTTTTTAATGAGATGGAGAAAAAAATCACCAACGTTATATGGAAAAGGAAGAGGCCCTGAATAAGTAAAGCATTTCTGAAGAAGCACAAAGTGGGAGGCCTCACACTATCTGATTTTAGAACCTATTATACCACCACGGTAGTCAAACCAGCCTGGTACTGGTACAACAACAGACACATAGACCAATAGAACAGAATTGAGAACCCAGATGTAAATCCATCCACCTATAAGCAGCTGATATTTGACAAAGGCCCAAAATCTGTTAAATGGGGAAAAAGACAGTATCTTTAGCAAATGATGCTGCATAACTGGCTATCCATCTGAAAAAAATGAAACAGGACCTATACCTCACACCATACACAAAAGCTAACTCAAAATGGATCGAAGACCTAAACATAAAATCTAAAGGATAAGGATCATGGAAGAAAAAATAGGGACAAGGCTAGAAGCCCTAATACATGGCATAAACAGAATACGAACCATAAGTGACAATGCACAAGCCCCAGAAGAGAAACTAGATAACTGGGAGCTCATGAAAATCAAACACTTATGCTCATCAAAAGACTTCCCAAAAGTGTAAAAAGAGAACCTACAAAAAAATTTTTTAGCTAAGACATATCTGATAATGGTCTATCTCTAAAATCTAAACCATACTGCAACACCTCAACAACAAAAAGACAAATAATCCAATTAAAAAATGAGCAAAGGATATGAACATACACTTCACCAGAGAAGACATTCAGGCGGCTAACAGACACATGAAGAAATGCTTATGATCATTAGCCATTAGAGAAAGGAAAATCAAAACTACAATGAGATACCATCTCACCCCAACAAGGCTGGCACTAATCCAAAAAACAAAAAATAACAAATGTTAGAGAGGTTGTGGGGAGATTTTGCACTGCTGGCGGGAATGTAAAATGGTATAACCACTTTGGAAAACTGTATGACACTTCCTTAAAAAGCTAGAAATAGAGATGCCATATGATCCAGCAGTCCCACTCTTTGGGATATATCCAAGAGAAATAAGAGCCGTCACATGAATAGACATATGCACACCCATGTTCATTGCAGCACTTTTCACAATAGCAAAAAGATGGAAACAGCCTAAATGCCCATCGACAGATGAATGTGTAAACAAGTATGGCACATACACACAATGGAACACTATGTAAAAATGAAGAACAATGATGAATCTGTGAAACTTTTCACTACATGGATGAATCTGGAAGACATGCTGAGTGAAATAAGTCAGTCACAAAAAGACAAGTATTGTATGAGACCACTATTATAAGAACTCAAGAAAAGGTTTACACACAGAAAAAAAGCATTCTTTGATGGTTACGAGGAAGTGGAGGAAGAGGTAGGGGAAATCACTAACTAGATAGAAGATAAGGATCAACTTCGGTGAAAGGAAGGACAACACAGAACGCAGGAGAAGTCAGCACAACCAGACCAAAGTAAAAGCAAAGAAGTTTCCTGGACACATCCAAACACTTTGAGGGACAGAGTAGCTGGGGCTGGGGCCTGGGGACCATAGTTTCAGGGGACATCTAGGTCAACTGGTACAACATAGCTTGTAAAGAAAATGTTCTACATCCCACTTTGGTGAGTGGCATCTGGGATCTTAAAAGCTTGTGAGCGGTCATCTAAAAATACTTCAATTGGTCCCATCCCACTCGGAGCAAAGGAGAATGAAGAAAACCAAAGACACAAGGAAAATACTAGCCCAAAGGACTAAAGGACCAAGTGAACCAGAGACTGTACCAGCATGAGTCCAGAAGAACTAGATGGTGCCCAGCTACTACCAATGACTACCCTGACAGGGACAGAGCAGAAGAAAAGTATAGAACAGTACTCAAATTAATGTAAAAAGACCAGACTTAATGGTCTGACAGATACTGGAGGAATCCTCGAAACTAAGGCCACCAGACACACTGTTAACTCAGAACAGAAACAATTCCCAAAGCCCACTCTTCAGACATAGATTCGACAGGACTGTAAAACAAAACACAATACACTTGAGGAACGCGCTTCTTATCTCAGCTATATGAGACCAAATGGGCAGCTCCTGTCCAAAAGTAGGATGAGAAGGCAGGAAGGGACAGGAACTGGTCAAATGGACACAGGGAACCCAGGGTGGAAAGGCGGAGTGTGCTGTCACATTATGAGGATTGCAACTAATGTCAGAAAACAATATGTGTATAAATTTTTCAATAAGAAATTACTTGAGCTGTAAGATTTCACCTAAAGTACAACCACCACAACAAACAAGATCAGTTTCAGATGGACTATAAATATGAAAGATGAAACAATAAAACTTCTAGAATGAAACAGGGGGATATCTTCATGACTTCGGGATAGGTGAAAAATTCTTAAATGGAAAATTTAAAAAACTAACCATAAAGGGAAAAAATGGACACGTTGGACGTCATTAAAATAAGGAACTTATACTCATAGAAAGACACTATTAAGAGAATGAAAAGGTGAGTCCAAGAACCGGGAGATAATTACTGCAATAAGTATAACCAACAAAGGACTTGTATCCAGAACATATTAAAAACTCGTACATATAAAAAAGAAAGAGACCCAATAAAAACATAGATAAAAGACTTGAATGTACATTTCAGAAAGGGGATATGCAAATGGACCATAGCCACTAAACATATAAACAGATGCTCACCCTCACTGATCATCAGGAGAATGCATATTCATGTCACAATGACATACCACTACAACTCCAGTAGAATGTCTCCGTCAAAAACTATTGATAGTAGCAAGTGTTGGTAAGGATACAATTCTGTCTGAGTCATCTAGCGCTGCTATAACAGAAATACCACAAGTGGATGGCTTTAACAAAGAGAAATGTATTTCCTCACAGTCTAGCAGGCTAGAAGTCCATATTCAGGGCATCAGCTCCAGGGGAAGGCTTTTTCTCTCTGTCAGCTCTGGAGGAAGGTCCTTGTCTTCAATCTTCCCCTGGACTAGGAGCTTTTCTGCACAGGAACCCTGGATCCAAAGGACACACTGTGCTCCCAGCACTGCTTTCTTGTTATTGTGAGGTCCCCCACTCTCTGCTCAATTCCCTTTCCTTTTATTTCTTGCAAGATAAAAGATAATGTGGGCCACACCCCTGGGAAACTTCCTTTACATTGGATCGGGATGTGACCTTCATAAGGGTGTTACAATCCCACCCTAATCCTCTTTAACATAAAATTACAATCACAAAATCAATGACAACCACACAATACTGGGAATCATGGCCTAACCAAGTTGACATATATTCTGGGGGGACACAATTTAATCCTTTATATGGAGCTACTGGAATTCTCATACATCGGTAGTAGGAGTGAAAATCAGTACACTTACTTTGGAAAACAGTTTTGCAGTTTCTACTAAAATGGACCATGCACAAACCTTACGTCACAGCAATTCTAAACCTAGGTACACAATGCAAAAATTGTGTAAAATTGTTTATGTATATGTTAATCAGAAGAGGGGTTATTGCTTGTTAAGTGGTAGAATTCTCAACGTCCAGGCTAGAGACCTGGGTTTGATTCCTAGCCAAAACACCTCATGCGCAGCCACCTCCCAGCTGTCTGTGGAGGCTTCTGTGTTGCTTCAATGCTGAACAGGTTTCAGCAGAGCTTACAAACTAAGATATACTAGGAAGAAAGGCCTGGTTATCTACTTCTGAAAATCAGCCAATGAAAACCTATGGATCACAACAGTCCAATCTAAAACTGTTCATGGAGATGGTGAAGGATCAGGCAGCATTTTGTTCCATTGTGCATGGGGTTGCCATGAATTGGGGCCAACAGAATGGCAGCTAACACCAACAGAAATATTAATCAAAAGATGTGAGCCAAAATGTTTATAACAGCACTACTGAAAATAGATAACATTCATAATATTTTCTATCAACAATGAGATGTGCAGATGTATTGAGATATATTTATACAATGAAATATTATACAGTATCAAGAATCATTGCTACATGCAAAATCTTCAATGATCTATGAAGCGTAAGATTGAATGAAGGAATCGTAAAAACTTTATAAATTTATTCATAAAACTTCAAAACTTCCAAAACTAATATCTGGTGTTAGAAGTTAGTGGTTAGCATAGGGCAAGGATAATGATCAACAGGGGACATGAAGGAGCTTCAAAGTTTTGATCTGAGTGTTGGCTACAGGAGCGTGGACCATTTTTGAAGACACATCCTGATGTTACCTCACTTGTACACAGTTCTGTAGATATGTTCGACTTCTTCTAAAAATTTACATTACAACTCAGGAAGTTCTATGGAGTGTTGTTTTATTATCACCACAAATTAGTTTCTAAAACATTTGATTGTCCTATGGTGGAGCTTAACCAAAGCCCAAAGCTTTCTTCAAGGCATTCTTAAACTCCGTGTTCCGCAGACAATAGACCAAAGGATTCATTACTGGAGTGAGAACAGTGTAAACAGCAGAGATGAGCTTGTTGGAGCTCCAGGAATCAATGGCCTGGGGTCGGACATAGATGAAGATCATGGCCATGTAGAAGATGGTGACAATGGTGAGGTGGGAGGCACAGGTGGAGAAGGCCCTCCAACGGCCGGTGGCTGAAGGGATGCGCAGGACAGCCAGGATGATGTGTCTGTAGGAAAGCATGGTGGCCACCAGTGGGAACACCAGGATGATGAAAGCCAGGATGAAGTCCACCAGTTCTGCAGTCGAGAAGTCTGTGCAGGCCAGTTTGAGGATGGGGGAAATATTGCAGAAAAAGTGGTTCAAGACATTGGAGCCACAGAATTTAGCTCTGGAGATGAAGTAGGAGAAGGCCACCAGCTGGACACAGAGCCCTGTGGTCATGATTACCTGGTAGTGCAGGGGGTGGCAGATGGCCACATAGCGGTCATAGGCCATGGAAGCCAGGAACACACACTCTGTGCAAACCAGGGAGAAAAAGATGTAGAGCTGTATCATGCATCCCACGAAGGAGATGCGCTTCCTCTGAAGGAGGAAACCATCCAGCATCTTGGGGATGATGTTCTACATGTACCGAATCTCCAAGAATGACATGGAGCCCAGAAAGTAGTACATGGGCCTATGGAGGGAGGTGCTGCTCGAGACGGTGAGGATGATGGCCAGGTTCTCCACCAGGACAAAGAGGTAAGTGAACAGGAAGATGAGGAAAAACACATACTGCATGCTGGGGTCTGTGGGAAAGCCCATCAGAATGAAGGTGCTGACCTTGGTGACATTCTCTCCCCTCATTTCTCTGGGCTTGGGAGCTGCGGGTCTGCAAAACATTGCCATGCCAGAGTAAAGGGCTGCAGGGCAGCTGGGGAGAGAGAATCAGAGCTAACTCCCAAGGGTATGATTAGGTCCTGCTTCCAAAAACCAGACTTCTGGTTGGTTTATATGAGCAATCAAATATTTATTTGCCAAGCATAAAGTAGAGTCCTCTGTGCTTCTGTTTAGATATAGTAAGGAGGCAGTAACCAGGGAGAGAAGATATACTGAGAAATAGGTGTTTGGGACTTAAGGAGGGAGGTTGTTTGCATGGCCCCTTCTGAAGAGGAAGCAGAGAATCAGAATTAGTTTATTTACTCTACTGTTTGGATCTGGAGCCTAATTTAAAAAGTAGCAAGTGAAAGCATATCTTGGATTTTTCAGCCTTTGCCATCATTCCTCCCTACCCCTACCACCACTGTCTCAATCATGACAAAGATCTATTAACTCTCCCCACTAAACTTTCAGAGATGGCCAAGGCTGGTGGTCAGGCTCTGATGTGGTATGCATGTCATTGGAAGTTCTCAGAGAAGGGGAATTGGGTATAAAATGAGACCCCGAAACATGATCTTCCCTAGAGGATGAGTCCTTTGGTCTGAGAAGCCACTGTACATGAACTTCATTCCTATAAGTGTCTCTTGCTCTGTGTGACCCACCCCCACCCCCACCCACATCACACATACACACACACACACGCACACGCACATGCACACACACGCACACAAGAAATGGCTAGAAAGGAGTTGTCTCAGGGTTCTGCTTTGAACTCAGGAAGACATGGATGTCTTCAATCAATTTCAAGAACTTATGATTTCCTTTAGGATGTCAACTTAGCATCTCCTTTAAACCAATGCAGTCATAATCCTCTCCTATTAAAGGGGTCTCCATGTCTTACCCTGAATTTTTCCTTTCTGGGCATTGGCCAGGGGCACAAAGGTGATCTTCCCCAAAGCTGAGTGGGTCACAGCTGACCTCCCAGTCCACAAGGACTGGGGCTCCTTGGAAGGTAGTGGCCCTGGCCCATTTACTGGGCTTGTCTGGGAGGCTCTCGGTCTCATGTTCCTCATCCCACTGGACAGTAGAGCTACTCCCCAGATTTATGCTGATTATTTGGGCCTGTGGAGCAGTTCTACTTTCTAACACATGGGATCACCATGAGTTGGGGGCAGGTTCAACAGCTGATAACAACAAAATGATCGTTAATGAGTTGTCGCTGCTTAATCACTAGATTGATTGCTTAAACACAAAATTTTGTTTATTTACAAATTTAGGTGTCTCTAGAGCCTGTTCTCTTCTTCAGTTGAACTTTCAACAGTGGCTGTATTTTATTTTTAAGTGAACTTTCTGTTTTTGCATAACTTTAGACTTAGAGAAAAGGTGCAAAGACAGAGCAGAGCGTTCCCATATCCCCTTCACCCAGCTTCCCCTGAGGTTCACATTTGACATAGCTAGGGCACATTTGTCAGAACTAAGAGACTAACACTGGTACAATATGACCATTGCATGGGGCAAATCTGCTGCAAAAGACCTCTTTAAAGTGTTAGAAAACAAGGATGTCACCTTGAGGACTAAGGTGTGCCTGACCCAAGCCATGTTATTTTCAATAGCCTCATACGCATGCAAAAGCTGGACAATGAATAAGGAAGACTGAGGAAGAATTGATGCCTTTGATATGATGTTGGCAAAGAATATTGACTATGTCATGGACTGCCAGAAGAATGAACAAACTTGTCTTGGAAGAAGTACAGCCAGAATGCTCCTTAGAAGTGAGGATGGTGAGACTTCGTCTTACATAGTTTGGACATGTTATCAGGAGGGATCAGACCCTGGACAAGGACATCATGCTTAGTAAAATAGAGGGTGGGTGAAAAAGAGGAAGACCCTCAACGAGATGGACCGACACAGAGGCTGCAACAATGAGCTCAAACATAGCAATGATTGTGAGGATGGCGCAGGACCAAGCAGTGTTTCCTTCTGTTGTTCATGAGGTCACTATGAGTCAGAACCAACTCAACAGCACCTAACAGCACAACATTTCTATCAATCAGACACCAGGCTTTACTTAGATGCCACTATTTTTTCCCACTAACAAATATATTTTTGTCTAGAATCTAATTCAGGAACCCACCTTGCCTTTAGAACATTGTATTTTTAAGTTGATTGTTTTCCCTGGCCCTTGTACAGCGACCAAAAGATCAACTGAATTTGGCTGCAAAAACTGAGGATCTTCTCATCATAAAATTCTCCACGGTGCTATAGAGAGGATGTGTTTGCCTGGTTAGCAAATCAGATGCAATTTTTTTTGAAGAAAACCTGAGGATTAAGAGTGAAGTTTTCTATACCCCAGACAGGACATGTTTTTAGGGGTCCATGAGTGGGGTATTGTAGTTGTGGCTCCCCCTGCCTCTGCTTGCACCTCCCACCTGCAGCCATCTGCTGGGACAGCTTGTCTCATACCTGCAGAACCACCTGACTCTGGCTGAGACAGTGGTGGGCTGGGGTCAGCTGTGCTTTCTTCTGCTAGGTCTATGGAGGTTCCATGTTAGGGCCAGGAGTAATGTTCAGAACTAAGACCCAGCATGGCATCCATGGATGCGAGTCCCACGTATGGAGCACTGTGGGCCAATGGGCTGGGTGCTGGTTAAGGGGCTACAGAGAAAACTCCCACTCAGCCCCTGCCCAATTTGGGGCAGGGGGTCCGTGTGGAGTGGGGGCTGTCAATCACACACACACTCACTGGTGCAGCTCTCCATGATGCAAGTCTGCAACACACTCAAAAGCCTCAGTAGGGACAAGCCAGTCACATGGTGGGAGCGTGGTCCTTCTTGGGTCGGGAGGCCTCCCCGTGAACTGCTGTAGCTGTCCAGAGGAGCGAACAGCAGCTCCTCCTGTGTCCCATGGCCCTTGCCTGACCACAGGGATCAGACAAGCTCCAGCAAGATTGTGAAAAGTGGGCTGGCTGAGGAGCTGGGGAAGGACAGGCTTGGCTTTTTCTACAGGGCATGGGGACCCCAGGGTCCAATCACCTGATACAGAGGCTGTTTCCCCACACTGCAAATTAGCAGGGTGGCTGTCCTCCAACCCACTGGGGCCAGCCAGTCCATAGGGCATGAGCGCACAACAGCCCTCGTGCCAGAGGCCCTGGTTTGGGTCCATCACTGGCCACCCTGGCAACTGCCTTTTTCATTCTGCCAAGTTCCTACATTCAACAGCAGTCAGGGAGTGCCTGTGCTGGGAATCAGGCCACACGTCTGCAGGACACGTGACTCTGTAAGCAGGAGTGGAACAGGAGAGAGGGACTCATTATGAGGCTGGGGTGTCAAGGCCAGCACCAGAGCAGAGAGTGGCCCCGTCAGCCTGCCATACACACAGGCATCGGGGATCCCAACAGATGCTGGGATGGGGTCTCCACAGCACCACCCACTCAGAGCAGAGGGCTAGCTGTGGCCTGCAAGCCCATGAGCTGGCCTCAGCTTCCTGTCTGCTCTCCACTCTCCTGGCTCTGCCCTGCTGTCCCCATTCCAATCCCACTGTCCCCCGATGGTCCTCACACAGGCCCAGAACCAGCCCCCCTCCCTCGGGGCTTTTGGACTCACTTTTCCCTCCCTTTGGAATGTTCTTCCTCAGATGTCTGCCTGTCTCCCTCAGTCCCTTCTTCCTGTCCCACACCCTCCCCCATCCATGAATTTCATACTCTCATCCCCTGCAGAGTCAGTTTCCTAGGGCTGCTTAGCAAATGGACACAAATCGAGTGGCTTAGACGACAGAAATTTATTCTCTCATAGTTCTGTGGCTGAGAGTCTGAATTCAGGGCATTGGCAGGGCCATGCTCTCTCTGAAGGCTCTAGGGGAGGATTCTTCCTTGTCTCTTCTGGTTCTGGTGGCTCCAGGTGTTCCATGGCTTGTGGCCACATCACCCCTCAGTCTTCACATGGCCGTCTCTTCTTCTTGTTTGAAATCTCCTCTGTGTGTCTCTTATAAGGACACTTGTCACTGGATACAGGGCCACCCACCTAATCCAGGAGGATCTCCTCATCTCAAGATCCTTCACTTAATCACATCTGCAAAGAGCCTTTTTCGAAATAAGGCCACACTCACCAGTTCTGTGATTTTACATAGACATAGCTTTGGCGGGCCACTTTTCAGCTACCACACCTGTAATTTTTCTCCTTAGAACATACCTCTGAATGTTATGCTGAGTGTTTTACTTTTATATTCTACGTCTCTTCTCTCTCCTAAAAGGATGTAAATTCCAAGAGAGCTGAGATTTTTCATTGTTTTATTCATGTTTGTTCCTCGAGTGCCTAGATTAGTGCCTGGCACAGAGTAGGTGCTTGAATGGATTGATGGGTGGATAGACAGACAGATAGACAGATAGATAGATAGATGATGGATGGATGGATGGGTGGATGGATGAGTCGCTCGTGGCCAGAGAAGAATATGAACAGAGGAGACAGTGAATTTTCGGGGGAAATATCACTTCTTGGCCCATCATATGGAAACAAATGCTGGCTCTCAGGAGTTCTGTGGGCAACCCTCAGCACAGCAACTGTCAACTGAGAGCGTTGCCTAGGAACCTGGGCTATTGGGCAGCATGAACTCATGCTAGTTCTCCCAATGATAGAAGGGCGGGTGATCCAATGAGAAAATCAGGTGGTGAGTGGGACGTGGACAACCAGGTGCACATGGAGACAAGGAGGAAACTTCCCACCATGGTTCCCACCATTTGGGCTATAGGCACCATGAAGAGGGGCTGCCAAGGGGCACGTGGACTGTGAGCGCCATGAAAGAGGGGCCATCAAGGGGCACGCGGATGTGGGCACACTGAGGAGGGCTACCAAATAGCACGTGGGTTCTGGAGATTCCTGGTCCACAACTGCAGAGGGTCTTACCCAGTAGGTCTGGGAAGGGCCCTGAGTTCTATTTAACAAGCTTCCAGCTGCTTTTGATACAAATGTTCCACGTCGAGAGAAGTACAGCCTAAGAGCAGGGACCATGCCTATTCCTTCACCACTTTATCCCAACCTATACAAAGTTCCTTACACACAACATTTATTGGAGGTTGGATGAATACACCTTTAACCAGCAAGTGTAAGCAGGTATCCCTACATCCTCCAGCCTCATAAAGTCACTACTTCAGTATCCAAATAAATGTACTCAAGCCACCGTTCCACAATTCCTCACCTCTGAGAAGCTCAGTGTTCTTTCCAGTTCCTAAGAATTCTCCTGGGTATCTGGGGTGGTGTTGAGTGGCACCTCCTCATCAGGTTTCCTCATCTTGCTTAATTATCCATCCCATTTGCCATCTTGCCTGGAGGGCTATGTTGTCTTTCCAGGAGCCATCTTTGTGGTGTTGGAGCTGCTCAGTATCAGTCTATTCAGATAACCTATTTCATATTGAGTGTTATGGTAGCTTGCACTTCTTAGGAATTTCAATCTAAATTGTCAAATTTATGTGTGTTGAATTGTTCATCTGTTCCCTTATGATCATTCTGCTGCACGCACGATCTGTAGTGATAGCCCCTGTGTCATTCCTGATACGTCTAATTTGTGTCTCTCTTTTTTCCCTTGTCATCTTGCTAGAGGTTTGTCAATTGTTTTCATCTTTTCAACGAATCAGCCTTTTGGGTCATTGATATTCTGCGTTCTTTTTCTGTTTTAAATGTTGTTAATTTCTGTTCTTTATTATTCCCTTCCTCCAGCTTGCCTTGGGTTTGTTTTGCTCTTCTTTTTCTAGTTTCTTGAGGGGAGAGCTTAACTAATTGACTTGAGACCTTTCTCCTTTTCGAAAGGAGGCATTCAGTGCTACAGACGTCCACCTTAACACTGCTGTAGCTGTGTCCTACACATTTTGTATGTACATTTGCATTTCCACTCTGTTCAATTTATTTATTTATTTTATGTCCTTTGAGACTTTCTTTTTGAACCATACATCATTTAGTAGTGCTTTCTTTAGTTTCCCGTTGGAGATTTTCCTGTTATCTTTTTACTGATGGTTTCCGGTTGATTATATGGTGGTCAGAAAGAACACTCTATATGATTTCGATTCTTTTAATTTGTTGAAGTTTGTTTTATGATCCAGGATATAGTTTATCTTGGTATATATCCCTTGAGCGCTTGGGGAAAAAAATGTATGTTCTGCTAATGTTGCATAAAGTGTAATATAAATGTCAATTAGATCCTGTTGGCTAATGGTGTTATTGAGTTCTTCTATACTGTTGCTGATTTTCTATCCGGTTGTTCTATCAATTGTTGAGAGAGGAGTGTTGAAGTCATCAACTCCTAATTGTGGATTTATCTATTCTCCTTTTAATTTGATTGGTCTTTGCTTTACATATTATGCATGGGTGTTTTTTACTGCATGCATATTTAGGTTTGCTATGTCTTGTCAGGTTGATTCTTCATCATTATGTAAAGTTTTTTTCTACCTCTGATAATTTTCTTTGTTCTACTTTATCCAGTAGTAATATAACCACATTGATTGCTATTCTATGGAAGCAGCAGTCAAGAAATCAAGCAACATATTTCATCAAGAAAGACCAATTGCTAGAAAAGGACATCATATTTGGTAAAGTAGTGCCTCAAGGGAAACCCTCAATGAGCTGGATTAATACAATAGCCACAATAATGGACCCAAACATACCAACCACAATGAAGATGTGGAGGCGGAACCAACACGTTGCCATAGACAGATGCACCACGCAGTCTCTCTGCAGCAAAGACCTGAAAAACTAAGTAAAACAGATACAGACATCAGTCCTGGAACCCTAAGCATCAAAAGAAGGGATAAATAACTAGAACAAACACTGAATGAAAACAGAAACCGATGGAAAACAGAGTACAAGGAGAGATACAGAATGGAGATCCCCTGCCAACTAACATGGCACAGAGTTGCCATCTTGGAAAACAGCCAGCAGCAACCACAGATAGGGAGTATGGGATAGCAACTTCACAGAGCTCCCAACAGGAGACAGAGCACCCAATAACAAGAGAAACATACTTTCCCATCCCTCACCTTTCTGCCCTGTATGCCACCTCCACCACTTCCTGCCAGGCCACGCCACACCACTCAGCTAGAGAGCCACCAGCCTGCTGCCACCCTGGGCCTGCCCTACCCCCACTCGCCGGCTTATACTGTGCCTTTGTTTTCCCCCTTTCTTCCTTTTCTTTCTTCTTCCCACATAACCACATACGCCACCTCCACCCCTTCTCCCAGGGCCACACTGAGCTGCTCAGCTAGACAGCCACCTGTTGACTACTACCTCAGTTCCACCCCACCCACACACGCTGTGCCATTTCTTTTTTCCCCTTTCTTCCTTTTCTTTCTCTCTCCTACTTAGCCCCAAATTCCACTTCTACTCCTTCTCCATGGACCATGCCTCACTGCTCACCTAGAGAGACACCGGCCCACCACCACCCTGGGTCTGCCCCACCACCACCCACCGGCTCCCATTGTGCCATTTTTTTCTTCCTTTTCTTACTCTTCCCCACTTAGCCCTGTACACCTCCACCCTTTCCTTATGTGCCACACCGCACCTCTTGGCTAGAGAGCCACCGGCCCGCCACCACCCCGGGTCCACCCTACTCATCTCTGCTGGCTCCCACTATGCCATTTTTTCCCTTTCTTCCTTTTCTTTCTCCCTCCCACGTAACACCATATGCCACCTCCACCCTTTCCCACTGGACCATACTGTGCCGCTGAGCTAGAGAGCCACCAGTCAACTGCCACCCCGTGTCTGCCCTACCGTCACACACTATGTGATTTCTTTTTTCCCCATTCTTCCTTTTCTTTCTCCCTCCCACTTAACTCTGTATGTCACTTCCCTTCCTTCTCACTGGCCCCCAGATCTGCCCTGCCCCCACTCACCAGCTACTGTTTTTTTCCTTTCCTTCTCCTTTTCTTTTCTTTCTCCCCACCACCAAGCCCCATATGCTATCCCCCACCCACCAGTCCCTGCCATGCCGGTACAGCTAGAGCATTCCCAGCACTCAGGCCAGCCACCACACTGAGCCCACACCACCCCTCCCCTCTCACTGCTTGACTAGCTGCTGAATGGTGGGAAGTGAACCCATACCACTCCCTGTCTGATACCCCTGCCTATCAGGTGAATGCTCCCACACCACTGGACCAACATCAGAAGACAGACATTGCCTACCCAGTCCACCCTCAGCCATCTTGCCAAACCATTGTACAGCAAATGAGCTTGCCCTGCTTGCTGTTGCCCTGCCCACCCAGACAAGGTGGTGTGAGCTATCATGCCCACAGATGATCAAACAGCAAAGCACACCTGGCCCACCAACACTGACATATCAAAACAAAGCAAAAAAAGTCGGAACAAACAAACATAATCAATAAATAAAGAAAATAACACCTTAATGTCTCAGAGACAGCAGACAATATCAAAACATATTAAAAATCAGGACATTATGTCTCCAGCAAGTGACCAAAATAATCAGATGACCTTCCAGTAGAAGAAAAGGCAATGGTATTACTTGATATGGAATTCAAAAGACTAATATTTAGGACTCTCCAAGAGATTAGGAAAGAGATCAAGGAAAACATAGATAAAACCAAGGAAAAAGTAGGCAAAATCATGGAAAACACAGAAAAAAACCAACAAAAATTGGCAAAATCAAGGAAAACACAGACAAAGCAATAGAAGAATATAGGAAAATAAGACAAGAAAAAACACATCAAAATAAATAAACAATTAGAAATCATACAAAAACAGTAACTGGAAATCCAAAAGATAAACAACAAAATTTCAGAAATGGACAACTCAATAGAAAGTTTTATGTCGCAGTGGCAACGGTAATCGGGACAGCGAAGACAGTAACCAACTGCACAACTCTTACAGAGAAGTGGGGCCAGGAGGGTCACTCTGAGGAGTAGACCCCCACTTCAGTCCCAGGAGTTTATTTTATAGTCAATACAGCAATCAATAAGGCAATTTAACAAAACAATGGGCTTTGAGTACAGGCAAGGAAGAAGGAACTCAGGTAATCAAGTCAATCAGTGAAGGGACAATAGGTTTGGGAGAACACATCCAGACAAGTCTCGACATGTTGGAGACAAGTCTCAACATGCTGTGCAGCATAGAGGCCTGTGGGGGCTGCAGTTGTCAATAGTGCAGCCATGTTTAAATGGCATATATCCCCACAGTTTTAGGAACAATTTTGAAACAATGGAAGACATTCAGCAAGATTGAAGACAAGGGAAGCCGCTTGGTTTGAGGAAAAATGAGAGAAAAGAATTAAGAAAACCTAAGAATTGTGTGGGACACAATCAAGAGTAAAAATATGAGCACGATCAAAGTTTCAGAACAGAGGGAGAAAATGGAAAACACAGAGAAGATCGTTGAAGATTTTCTGGCAGAAAATGTCTCAACTATCATGAAAGACAAAAAGCTGACTGTCCAAGAAGCTCAATCAACTCCATATAGGACAGATCTCAAAAGAAAAATGCCAAGACATATCATAATCACTTGCCAAAACCAAAGACAAAGAAAGAGTAGCTCAAGAAAAATGAAAAGTCATTTACAAAGGGGAAACAATAAGACTAAGCTCTGACTACTCAGCAGAAATTATACAGACAAGAAGGCAATGGGATGACATATATAAAACCTTGAAAGAAAAAGAAGAAAACTGCCAACAAAGAATAATATATCCTGCAAAACTCTCTCTGAAATACTATGGCAAAAGTAGGACATTTCCAGATAAACAGAAATTAAGAGAATTCATAAAAACCAAACCAGAATTACAAGAAATATTAAAGGGAGTCCTTTGGTTAGAGAACCAACAACATCAGACAACCACTGGAGGCTAGAACACAAGACAGCACCAGCCAGACACCAACCTGCCTAAAGAATTCTCAATAATAAAACAAAGCTAAAAGACTTAACACAGGGGAACAGAGATGTCAACCTGTAAATAATGGCAATGTCAAAACAATAAAAGGGGGAATAAACAGTGTAGGTATAGAATTTTCAAACGGAGAGGAAGTTAAGGTGATGTCAAGTAACAAAAGACTGATTCAAATTTGGGAAGATAAGGGTAAATTTCAACATAAGCACAAAGATAGTTAACAAACCTACTTATCAGAATAAAAAAGAAGAAAATATAAAGACTCAGTGTCATGGATTAATTGTGTCCCTCAAAAATGTCTGTGAACTTGGCTGGGCCATGATTCCCAGTATTGTGTGATTGTCCACCATTTTTCTCATCTGATGTTATTTTCCTATGTGTTGTAAATCCTAACTTTATGATGTTAATGAGGTGGGATTAGAGGCAGTTATGTTAATGAAGCAGGACTTAATCTACAAGATTAGGTTGTGTCTCAAGTCAATTTATTTTGAGATATAAAGAGAGAAGTGAGCAGAGAGACATGGGGACCTCATACCACCAAGAAAGCAGCACTGGGAACAGAGTGTGTCCTTTGGACCTGGGGTTCCTGTGCTGAGAATCTCCCAGATAGGGGAAAGATTGATGACAAGGACCTTCCTCCAGAGCTGGCAGAGAAAGGAAAGCCTTCCCCTGGAGCTAGTGCTCTGAATTCAGACTCCTAGCCTGCTAGATTGTGAGAGAATAAACTTCTGTTTGTTAAAGCCATCTACTTGTGATATTTCTGTTATAGCAGCCCTAGATGACTGAGACACTCAGTAAACACAAAGTCTATAATAACGAAAGAAAAGAAAAGAAAATCCACAAACAAAAGGAACTCAGCAAACGAAAGTAAGAGGAATAAAGAAAACATCAGCACCACAAAAAAAAAGCTCAACAATATGACAGCAATAAACTCATACCTACCATTTATCATGCTGAATGTAAATGGTTTAAATGCACCCATAAAGAAACAGAGAGTGGCAAAATGGATAAAAAAAACACGACTCATCAATATGCTGTCTACTAGAGACACACATTCAACACAAAGACATAAATATATTAAAAATCAAAGAATGGAAAAAATATTTCAAGCAAACAGTAACTGAAAAAGGGCACAAAGGTCAATTCTAATCTCAAATAAAATACATTTTAAGGCAAAATCTGCCATAAAAGACAAGGAAGGACATTATATAATAATTAAATAGACAATTCATCAAGAAGACAACATATTAATAAATATCTATGCACCCAACGACAGGGCTCCAAAATACATAAAACAAACTCTAACAGCACTGAAAAGAGAAATAGACAGTTCCACAATAATAGTAGGAGACTTAAATACACCACTCTCAGTAAAGGACAGAACATCTAGACTGAAATTCAACAAAGATACAGAAGATCTAAAGGCTCAAATCAACCAAGCTGACCTCATAGACATATGTAGGACACTGCACCCAACAGCAGCAAACTATATATTCTTTTCCAATGCACGTGGAATATTCTCCAGAATAGACCACAATTTAGGCTACACAGCATCCCTCAATAAAAGCCAAAGCATCAAAATAATACAAAGCATTCTCTCTGATCACAACACTACAAAAGCAGAAAAATAAAAGGAAGATCAAGGAAAAAAAATCTAATACACGGAAAGTGAATAACACCTTTCTTAAAAACAACTGGGTAACAGAAGAAATCAAAGAGTAAACTAAAAAATTCCTAGAATCAAATGAGAATGAAAACACATCATACCAAATCTTTTGAGAAACAGCAAAGGCAGTGCTCAGAGGTCAATTAACAGCAATAAATGCACACATCAAAACAGAATAATGGGCCCAAATCAAAACATTATCCCTACAACGCAAACAAATAGACAGAGTACAGCAAAAGTAGCCCACAGGCACCAGAAGAAAGGAAATAATAAAGATTAGAGCAGAAATAAATAAAATAGAGAAGAGAAAAATAATAGAAAGAATCAACAAGACCAAAAGTTGGTTCTTTGAAAAGATCCACAAACCATTGGCCAAATTGGGAGAAAAAAAAAATAAGATGTGGAGCGTTAAAGCAGACCAACTGAAATAAAAAAGATCATAACAGAACACCGTGAAAAATTGTAGTCCAACAAATTTGAGAACCTAGAGGAAATGGACAGATCTCTAGAAACACACTACCTAGCTAAACTAACACAAACTAAGATAAAAAATCTAAACTGACCCATAACAAGACAAGAGATTGAAGAGTGTGGTCATTAAGGTTGTGTGTCAACTTGGCTGGGCCATGATTCTCAGTGGTTTGGCAGTTATGATGCAGTTTGGCAGTAATATAATGATGTAATCACTTCCATTATGAGATCTTACATAATGTGATCACCTCCATGATGGGATCTGCTATGAGTAGTCAGTCAGTTTAAAGGGAGTTTCCTTGGGGTTGTGGCCTACATTCAATATAGGTGGACTTTCTAGCAAGGCTCAAGGGCTTTTGCTCACTCTGGATCCTGCAACTGGCTCCTGTTCATCTGACTTACAGTTCTTGGGACTTAAGATAGAAGGATTCATCAGCCTCCACATTCTGTGAGCCAGCAGGCTTTCCTCTTACCTGAAGATCTTGAAATTTCTCAGCCTCCAATCCTGTGAGCCAGAGGTCTGTTGTCTGGCATGTCAGTCTTGGGTTTGACAGCCCCTGCAGCTATGTGAGTCAAAGACTCCATCCTGACCTACAGACTTGGGACTTTCCAGCCTTTACAACCATGTAAGCCAATTCCTTGATATCAATCTCTCTCTCTCTTTCTATGTATATATGTATATGTATATATGTATATGTAAATATATATGGAGCCCTGGTGGCACAGTAGTAGTTAAGAGCTCGACTGCTAACCGAGAGGTCGGTAGTTGGAATCCACCAGCCACTCCTTGGAAACCGTAAGGGGCAGGTCTACTCTGTCCTATAGGGTCACTATGAGTCAGAATCGACTTGATGGCAACACATCAGATCCTGTATATATATATATATATGCTTCACTGGTTTTGCTTCTCTAGCGAACCCCGCTCAAGACAATTACATAATAAAGAAAAACTCCCAACAAAAAAAAGCTCTGGCCTTGATGGCTTCACTGGAGAATTCTAGCAAGCATTCAGAGAAAGCTCACACCACTAATACTCAAACTATTTCAGAGCATAAAAAAGGAAGAAATACTTCCGAGTTCATTCTATGAAGCCAACATAACCCTGACACCAAAGCCAGGCAAAGACACCAGAAAAAAAAGAAAATTACAGACCAATATCGCTCATGAATATAGATGCAAAAATTCTCAACTATATTCTACTCAATAAAATTCAGCATCAAATCAAAAAATAATATACCACCTTGGATCCATACCAGGTATGCAAGAATGGTTCAACACTAGAAAATCAATCAACAAAATCCACCACACAAACTGAACAAAAGAAAAGAATCCCATGATCATCTCAATCGATGCAGAAAATGCATTTGATAAAGTCCCACACCCATTCTTGATAAAAATGCTGAATAAAGTAGGGATAGAAAGGAAATTCCTCAAAGCAATAAAGGGCATCTATACAAAACATACGACCGACATCGTTCTCAACAGAGAGAATTTGAAAGTATTCCCCCTGAGAATGGGAACAAGACAACCAAAACTTGTTGCCGTTGAGTCAATTACGACTCATAACAACCCTATAGGACAGAGTAGAACTGCCCCCTAGGGTTTCCAAGGAGTGGCTGGTGGATTCGAACAGCCAACCTTTTGGTCAGCAGCTGAGCTGTTAACCACTATGCCACCAGGGTTCCTATACCATTTCTAGTAGCCCCTTAAAAAAATCAGATACTTAGGGATAAATGTAACCAAGGACATAAAAGACCTATACATAGAAAACTACAAACCACTATTGCAAAAAACCAAGAGACCACATAAATGAAAAAATATACCATGCTCATGGATAGGAACTCAATCTTGTGAAAATGTCAATTCTACCCAAAACAATCTACAGATATAATGTGATCCTCATCCAAATACCAACAGCATTCTTTAACAAGATGGAAAAACTAATCACCAACTTTATATGGAAAGGAAAGAGGGATTGGATAAGCAAACCACTATTGAAGAAAAAGAACAAAGTAGGCTTCCTCACACTACCTGATCTCAGAACCTACTCTACAGCCACAGTAGTCAAAACAGTCTGGTGCTGGTACAATGACAGAGTCCTGATGCCCCATTCTTCTTCATATAGTCCAGCTTCTCAGATTATTTGCTCAGCATACAGATTGAAAAGTGTGGTGAAAGTATACAACCCTGACACACACAATTCTTTTTTTTTACAAAAACTTTCTCCTTTTTTTGATGTATTTTAGTTGAAGGTTTACAAAACAAACCAGCTTCTCATTAAACAATTAGTACACATATTGTTTTGTAACATTGGTTGCCAACCCCATGACATGTCAACACTCTCCCCTTTTCAGCCTTGGGTTCCCTATTACCAGCTTTCCTGTCCGCTCCTGAATTCTCATCCTTGCCCCTGGGCTGGTGTGCCCATTTACTCTCATTTTGTTTTACAGGCCTCTCTGATCTTTGGCTGAAAGGTGAATCTCAGGAGTGACTTCATTACTGAGCTAAAAGGGTATCTCAGGGCTGAATGCTCGGGGTTTCTCCAGTCTCTGTCAGACCAGTAAGTCTGATTTTTTTTTTTTTTTTTTGTGATGCACACCATTCTTGACTTTAACAATGCAGTATCCCCATGTTCTGTTGGAACAACTGCCTCTTGGTCTAAGTACAGATTCCTCATGAGCACAATTAAGTGTTCTGGAATTCCCATTCTTTGAAATGTTATCCATGATTTGTTATGATCCATATAGTCTAATGCCTTTGCATAGTCAATAAAACACAGGTAAACACCTTTCTGGTATTCTCTACTTTCAGCCAGCATCCATCTGACATCAGCAAGGATATCCCTGGTTCCATGTTCTCTTCTGAATCCAGCGTGAACTTCCTGGCAAGTTTTTCTTTTGTTGAAATTGATAAACTGATTCTAAAATGGATATGGAAATGCATAAACAATCATGAAGGTAGCACAGCACTGGGCAACATTTTGTTCTGTTACACACAGTGGGAGTAAACTCAATGGCAACTAACAACAGCAAAGAAGAGCCAAGGCAGCCTTGAGGAAAAAAAAAACAAAGAGGAATGATTTACTGACAGATAGAAAAATATATGAAAAACTACATTAATGATGGTATTAGTACAGGAATAGACAAATGGAACAGAATAAGGAGTCCAAAAACAGTCATCTGATTTATGGAAAGGATGACACTGCACAGGGGAAAGCGCGGTGTCTTCAATGAATGTTGCTGGGTCAATCTGATATCCGTGTAGAAAAAAATAAATTTTGACCTTTATTTCATACCATAAACAAATATCAGTTTCTGATGAATTGCAAATATAAATATGGAAGATAAAACAGTAAAGCTTCTAGAATGAAACAGGGGGATATCTTCATGACTTTGGGATAGGCAAAAAATTCTTAAATGGAAAAATTTAACAAGTAACCATAAAGGGAAATAATGGACACATTGGACATCATTAAAATAAGGAACTTATATTCATCAAAGACACTATTAAGAGAATGAAAAAGTGAGTCCATGAACTGGGAGATAATTATCTCAATAAGTATGACCAACAAAGGACTTGTATCCAGAATATATTAAAAACTCCTACATATAAAAAAGAAAAAGAAACACAAATATAAACATAGATAAAACACTTGAACGGACACTTCAGACAGGGGATATGCAAATGAACAACAGCCACTAAACATATAAACAGATGCTTTACCTTCACTGATCATGAAGTGAATGCATATTAATGTCACAAGGACATAACACCACAACTTCAGTAGAATGTCTCCATTGAAAACCACTGATAGTAGCAAGTGTTGGTAAGGATGTGGAGCTACTGGAATTCTCATACATTGCTAGTGGGAGTGAAAACCAGTACACTTACTTTGGAAAACAGTTTTGCAGTTTCTACTAAAACTGACCATACACAAAACTCATGTCACAGAAATTCTATACCTGGGTACACAATGCACAAAACTGTGTAAATTGTGTATATGCGTATCAATCAAAAGAGAGGGCATTGGTGGTTCAGTGGTACAATTCTCACCTTCCAGGTGAGAGACCTGGCTTTGATTCCTGGCCAATGCACTTCATGCACAGTCACCACCCATTTGATTGTGGAGGCTTGGGCGTTGCTATGAGGCTGAAAAGGTTTCAGCAGAGCTTCCGAACTAAGATATACTAGGAAGAAAGGCCTGGTTTTTTACTTCTGAAAATCATCCAGTGAAAACGCTATGGATCAGTCCTATCCAAAACTGATCGTGGGGATGGTGAAGCACCAGACAGCATTTTGTTCCATTGTGCATGGGGCTGCCATGAATCAGGGGCCAACTCAATGGCAGTTATCAATAACAGTAATATGGATTGTAAGATATGAGCCAGAATGTTTATAGCAGCACTATCGAAAATAGATAACATTTATAATATGTTCTATCAACAATAAAATGTGTAAATATATCGAGATGTATTTATACAATGGAATATTATACTACAACAAGAACGCGTGAATCATTGTTACATGCAAAATCATCAGTGATTCACTCAAGTATAAGACAGAAGGAAAGAATTTTAATACTTCATGAATCTATTTATAAAATCTCAAAACCACCAAAACTAATATCTGGTGTTAAGTTAGTGATTAGCATGGGAAAGGGATAATGACTGGGAGGGGACATAGAGAGGCTTCTAATACATGATCTGGGTGCTGGCTCCAGAAGTGTGCTCCCTTTATGATGACACATCTAGGTGAAGTCTTATTACTTGTGTCCAGTTGGTAGGGTATGTTCAACTTCATCTAAAAATTTACATTACAAAGCATGAAGTACCATGGAAGTGTTATTTTATTATCACCATAAATTAGATTCTGGAACATTCAATTGTCCTATGGTGGAGCATGACCAAAGCTCAAAACCTTCTTCAAGGCATCCTTAAACTCTGTGTTCCTCAGACAGTAGATCAAAGGATTCATTACTGGAGTGAGAACAGTGTAAACAGCAGAGATGAGCTTGTTGGAGCTCCGGGAATCAACAGCCTCGGGTCGGACATAGATGAAGATCATGGCCATGTAGAAGATGGTGACGACGGTGAGGTGGGAGGCACAGGTGGAGAAGGCCCTCCAACGGCCAGAGGCTGAAGGGATGCGAAAGACAGCCAGGGTGATGTATCCGTAGGAGAGCATGGTGGCCACCAGTGGGAACACCAGGATGATGAAGGCCAGGATGAAGTCCACCAGCTCTGCAGTCGAGAAGTCTGTGCAGGCCAGTTTGAGGATGGGCGAAATGTCACAGAAAAAGTGGTTCCAGACATTGGAACCACAGAATGTAGCACTGGATATAAAGTAGACCTTGATCATGGAGATGGTGAAACCACTCACAAAGGAGAATGCCACTAGCTGGACACAGAGACCTGTGGTCATGATGACTTGGTAGCGCAGGGGATGGCAGATGGCCACATAGCGATCATAGGCCATGGAGGCCAGGAGCACACACTCTGTGCAAACTAGGGAGCTGAAGAAGCAGAGCTGAGTCATGCATCCCACGAAGGAGATTCGCTTCGGCTGAAGAAGGAAGCCATCCAACATCTTGGGGATGATGTTCGACATGTACCATATCTCCAAGGATGACATGGAGCTCAGAAAGTAATACATGGGCCTATGGAGGGAGGTGCTGCTCCAGATGGTGAGTATGATGACCAGGTTCTCCACCAGGACAAAGAGGTAAATGAACAGGAAGACGAGGAAGAGCACGTACAGCATCCCGGGTGCCGAGGGGAAGCCCACCAGAATGAAGGTGCTGACCTTGGTGACATTCTCTCCCCTCATTCCTCTGGGCTTGGGAGCTGCAAGTCTGCAAAACATCACCCTGCCAGAATAAAAGGCTGAAGGGCAGCTAGGGGAGACAGAATCAGAGCTAACTCTCAAGGGTGCGATTAGGTCCTGTTTCCAAAGACCCCCACCCCCCACCACCAAAAAAAAAAAAAAAACAGACTGGTTGCCGTTGAGTAGATTCAGACTCATAACGACGCTAAAAGACTGAGTAGAACTGCCCCATAGGGTTTTCAAAGAGTGGCTGGTGGATTCAAACTGCCAAACTTTTGGTTAGCAGCAGAGCTCTTAACCACTGCTCCACCAGGGCTCCACTTCCAAAGATGAGATTCCCAGAATTCAGGAGCCGCAGGACAGAGCAATCATATATATTTGCCAAGTTTGAAGTAGAAAAGTCCTCTGTGCTAACATTTAGATACAGTAAGGAGGCAGCTACCAGGGAGAGAAGATATGCTGACAAATCAGCGTTTGAAACTAAAGGAGGGAGGCTGCTTACTTTATTTGCTCTGTGGTTTGGATCTGGAGCCTAATTTAAAAAGCAAGCAAGCAAAATCATGCCTTGGATTTTCTAGCTTTTGCCAACATTCCTCCCACCCCCACCACTGTCTCAATCATGATGAAGATTTATTAACTCTCCCCGCTAAACTTTCAGAGATGGCAAAGCTGGTGTTCAATCTCTGCCGTTCCGTGCATGTCATTGGAAGTTTTCCACAGAGAAGGCAAATTGGGTATAAACTGGGACCCTGTCCATGACTTTCCCTAGAGGACAAGTCCTCACGGTCTGAGAAGCCACTGTAAGTGAACGTGACTTGTCAAAGTGTCTCTTGCTCTGTGTGACCCAGCTGCTCCCACCTCCACCCTATATCACACACACACACACACACACACAAGAATGGCTAAGAATGAGTTACCTCAGGGTACAGTTTTGAGTTCAGGAAGACATGGCTGTCCCCAATCAATTTCAAGGACTTAATGATTCCTTTAGGATGTCAACTGAAACCTAACGTCTCCTTTAAGGCAAAGCAGTCATAATCCCCTTCCATTAAAAGGGTCTCCATGTTTAATCCTGAATGTTTCCTCTCTGGACACCAGCTAGGAACACGACGGCGATCTGTCCAGCTGAGCAGGCTTCCCAGTCCACAAGGACTGGGGCTCCTCAGAAGGTAGCGGCCCAAGCCATTTACTGGGCTTGTCTGGGGGGCTCCAGGTCTCATGCTCCTCATCCCTCTGGGCAGCAGAGTCCCCTCCCCAGATTTAAGCTGATTATTTGGGCAGTAGAAAATCCTGTGGAGCAGTTCTACTCTCTAACACGTGGGGTCACCATGGGTGGGGGCGGATTCAACAGCTGATAACAACAAAATGATCATTAATGAGTTGGCGACTTAATCACTAGATTGGTTGCTTAAACACAAAATTTTGTTTATTTATGAAGTCAGGGGTCACTAGAGGCTATTCTCTCCTTTACCTGAACTTTCCGCAGTGGCTGTATTTTCTTTTTAAATAAACTTTCTGTTTTGGAATAATTTTAGAGAAAAGGGCTAAAGACAGTGCAGAGCATTCCCATATCCCCTTCACCCAGCATCCCCTGAGGTTCACATCTGACACAGCTAGGACACATTTGTCAGAACAAAGAGATTAACACTGGTACAATACTGCCTATTGCATCAGGCAAATCTGCTGCAAAAGACCTCTTGAAAATGTTAAAAAGCAAATATATCATCTTCAGTACTAAGGTACACCTGACTCAAGCCATGCTATTTTCAATCGTTTCTTATGCGTGCAAAAGCTGGACAATGAATAAGGAAGAAAGAAGAAGAATTGATGATTTGAATTATGGTGTTGGTGAAGAATATTGAATACCCCATAGACTGCCAGAAGTACAGACAAATCTGTCTGGAAGAAGTATAGCCAGAATGTTCCTTAGAAATGAAGATGGCAAGACTTCGCCGCATGTACTTTGGACATGTTATCAGGAGGGATTAGTCCCTGGAGAAGGACACCATACTAGGTAAATTAGAGGGTCAGCAAAAAAAGGAAGACCCTCAACAAGATGGATTGACACAGTGGCTGCAACAATGGATTGAAACAGCATTGTGAAGATGGCGCAGGACTGAGCAGTGTTTTGTTCTGCTGTGCATGGGGTCAAAACAGACTCGACAGCATCTAACAGCACAACATTACTATCAATCAGACTTCAGGCTTTATTTGGATGCCACCATTTTTTTCCCACCTATATACTTGTCCTGTTCCAACGCAGGATCCCACATTGTGTTTAGAATGTTGTATTTTTAATTTGGTTGTTCTTTCCTGGCCCTCGTACAGAGACTGTAAGGTTAACTGAATTTGAATGAAGAAGCCCAGGGTACTCTCATCATAAACAAAGTTCTCCAAGATACTACAGAGGTGAAGTGTTTTCCCAGTTAGCAAATTCAAACGCAGAATTTTTAAGAAAATCTAAGAGATAAGAGTGAAGACTTCTGTACCCCAGAGAGGACATCTTTTTAGGGGTCCATGAGTGGTGCAGTGGTTAAGAGCTACAGCTGCTATCCAAAAGGTCGGCAGTTCAAATCCACCAGCCGCTCCTTAGAAACCCTATGGGGCAATTCTACTCTGTCCTATAGGGTTGCTATGAGTCAGAATCGACTTGATGGCAATGGGTTTCTTTTTTTTATGGGTCGAGTGGGGTATCACAGTCATGGCTTCCTCTGCCCCTGCTTGAACCACCCACCTACGGCCACCTGCTAGGACACGTTGTCTTGTACCTGCAAAACCACCTAGCTCAGGCTGAGATAGTGCTGGACTGGGGATGGCTGTGCTCTGCTTTATTTGGTCCATGGAGACTCCGTGCTGGGTTTGGTAGCAATGTTGGGAGCTAGGATCCAGCATGGCATCCATGGATGTGAGGCCCAGTTGGGCTGGGTGCCGGTAAGGGGGCTGCAGAGGGGAGGCCTGGAAAGCCCCTGCCTGAATTGGAGAGCCATGTGGAGTGGGGGCTGTCAATCACACACATACTCACAGGCGCAGCTCCCCACCATGCAAGTCTGCAAAACCCTCGAAAACCGCAGCAGGACAAGTCAGTCACGGGGTGGGAGCACAGTTCTTCCTGGGGTTGGGAGGCCTCCCCTTGAACTGCTGTAGCTGCCCACAGGAGCGAGGGGTACCTGTGCCCCACGGCCGCGGCCTGACCACAGGGACCAGATGCAGCTGCAACAAGCTGGTGAGAGGTGGGCTGGCTGGGGAGCTGGGGGAGGACAGGTGTGGCTTTTTCTACAGAGCATGGGGACTCCAGGGTCCAATTACTCAGGTGCAGAGGCTGATGCTCACACTGCCAATTATCAGGGCAGCCAGCCTCAGAGCTGCTGGGGCCAGGCAGCCCATAGGGCATGGGGACACAGGAGCCCCTGAGCCAGAGGCCTTGGTTTGGGTCCATCACTGGCTACCCTGGCAGCTGCCTCCTGCACAGGCTGGAGGAGTCGCTGTCCCTGGTCACCCAAGGCCCTGTTCTCAGCAGGAGTCAGCAAATGCCTATGCTGAGAACTAGGCCACACCTCTGTAAGGCACACGCCTCTGTAGCAGGAATGGGGCGGGATCGAGGGACTGATTATGAGGCTGGGGGGTTGAGGCCAACACCAGCGCAGAGGGTGCCCCCGTCAGCCTGCCCTACACACAGCCATCAGGGACCCTGACAGATGCTGGGATGGGGTCTCTGCAGAGGACTAGCTGTGGCCTGCAAGCCCACGAACTGGCCTCAGCTTCTTCTCTGCTCTTCACTCTCCTGGCTCTGCCCTGCTGTCCCCATTTCAATCCCACTGTCCCCCGATGGTCCTCACACAGGCCCGGAACCAGTCTCCTCCCTCAGGGCTTTTGGACTCACTTTTCCCTCCCCTTGGAATGTTCTTCCCCAGATGTCTGCCTGTCTCCCTCAGTCCCTTTTTCCTTCCTGCACCCTCCCCCATTCATGAATTTCATACTCTCATCCCCTGCGGGATCAGTTTCCTAGCTGCTTAACAAAATGACTCAAACTGAGCAGGTTAGAGAACAGAAATGTATTCTCTCACAGTTCTGGAGGCTGAGAATCCGAATTCAGGGCGTTGGCAGGGCCATGCTCTCTCTGAAGGCTCTAGAGGAGGATACTTCCTTGTCTCTTCTGATTCTGGTGGCTCCAGGCATTCCATGGCTTATGGTCACATCACGCCTCCGTCTTCACATGGCCTTCTCTTGTATGTTTCAAATCTCCTCTGTGTATCTCTTATAAGGACACTTGTCATTGGATTTAGGGCCACCCACCTAATCCAAGGAAGAGGAAGAGGAAGACCCTCAATGAGATGGATTGACACAGTGGCTACAACAATAGGCTCAAGCATAACAACGATTGTGAGCATGGCGCAGGACCGGGCAGTGTTTCGTTCTGTGGCACAGAGGGTTGCTATGAGTCGGAATCAACTCAATGGCACCTAACAACAACATCTAATCCAGGAGGATCTCCTCATCTCAAGATCCTTCACTTAATCACGTCTGCAAAGAGCCTTTTTCCAAATAAGGCCACACTGATGGGTCCCAGGATTTTACGTAGACTTATTTTTGGGGGGCCACTTTTCGGCTTCCACGCCTGCTGTAGTTTTTCTCCTGAGCATGTATCACCTAATGTCATGCTGCGAGTTTTACTTATATACACTGTGTCTGTTCTCTTTCCCTTAAAAGGATGTAAACTCTAGGAGGGCTGAGATTTTTGTTTTCTGGTTTTTTTTTTTTTTTTTTTACTTTTTTAATTGTACTTTACATGAAGGTTTATAGAACAAACTAGCTTCTCATTAAACAGTATACATATTGTTTTGTGACATTGGTTGCCAACCCCACGACATGTCAACACTCTCCCCTTCTCGACCCTGGGTTCCCTTTATCAGCTTTCCTGTCCCCTCCTGCCTTCTTATCCTTGCCCCTGAGCTGGTGCACCCATTTAGTCTGTTTTTGTTTTATGGGCCTGTCTAATCTTTGGCTGAAGGGTGAATCTCAGGAGTGACATCAGTACTGTGTTAAAGGATGTCCAGGGGCCATACTCTTGTGGTTTCTCCAGTGTCCATCAGACCAGTAAGTCTGGTCTTTTTTTGTGAATTTGAATTTTGTTCTACATTTTTCTCCAGCTCTGTCTGGGACCCTCTCTGTCTGGGACCCTCTAGTGTGATCCCTGTCAGAGCAGTCGTTGGTGGCAGCTGGGCACCATCTAGTTGTGCTGGACTCAGTCTGGTGGAGGCTGTAGTAGTTGTGGTCCATTAGTTCTTTGGACTAATCTTTCCCTTGTTCTTTGGTTTTCTTCATTCTCCCTTGCTGTAGATGGAGAGGCTGAATTTTTTTTATTGTTTTGTTCATGTTTGTTCCTCAAGTGCCCAGATTAGTGCTTGGCACATAGTAGGTGCTTGAACGGTTGGATGGATAGATGATAGATAGATAGAAGATAGAAGAAGGGATGGCTGGATAGATGATAGGTAAGATGATAGACAGATACAAGGATGAATGGATGGATGATGATAGATAAGATAGACAGACAGACAGAATGGATGGATGGATGATGATAGATAAGATAGACAGACAGACAGAATGGATGGATGGATGATGATAGATAAGATAGACAGACAGACAGAATGGATGGATGGATGATGATAGATAAGATAGACAGACAGATTGATAGATTGATAGAAGAATGGATGAATGGATGATGATAGATAAGATAGACAGACAGACAGAATGGATGGATGGATGATGACAGATAAGATAGACAGACAGATAGAATGGATGGATGGATGATGATAGATAAGATAGACAGACAGACAGATGGAATGGATGGATGGATGATGATAGATAAGATAGACAGACAGACAGAATGGATGGATGGATGATGATAGATAAGATAGACAGACAGACAGATGGAATGGATGGATGGATGATGATAGATAAGATAGACAGACAGACAGATGGAATGGATGGATGATGATAGATAAGATAGACAGACAGATGGAATGGATGGATGGATGATGATAGATAAGATAGACAGACAGACAGATGGAATGGATGGATGATGATAGATAAGATAGACAGACAGATGGAATGGATGGATGGATGATGATAGATAAGATAGACAGACAGACAGATGGAATGGATGGATGATGATAGATAAGATAGACAGACAGATGGAATGGATGGATGATGATAGATAAGATAGACAGACAGAATGGATGGATGGATGATGACAGATAAGATAGACAGACAGACAGATGGAATGGATGGATGGATGATGATAGATAAGATAGACAGACAGATAGAATGGATGGATGATGATAGATAAGATAGACAGACAGATGGAATGGATGGATGGATGATGATAGATAAGATAGACAGACAGACAGATGGAATGGATGGATGGATGATGATAGATAAGATAGACAGACAGACAGAATGGATGGATGGATGATGATAGATAAGATAGACAGACAGATGGAATGGATGAATGGATGATGATAGATAAGATAGACAGACAGATAGAATGGATGGATGGATGATGATAGATAAGATAGACAGACAGACAGAATGGATGGATGGATGATGATAGATAAGATAGACAGATGGAATGGATGGATGGATGATGATAGATAAGATAGACAGACAGACAGATGGAATGGATGGATGGATGATGATAGATAAGATAGACAGACAGATGGAATGGATGGATGGATGATGATAGATAAGATAGACAGACAGACAGATAGAATGGATGGATGGATGATGATAGATAAGATAGACAGACAGATGGAATGGATGGATGGATGATGATAGATAAGATAGACAGACAGACAGATGGAATGGATGGATGGATGATGATAGATAAGATAGACAGACAGATGGAATGGATGGATGGATGATGATAGATAAGATAGACAGACAGATGGAATGGATGGATGGATGATGATAGATAAGATAGACAGACAGACAGATAGAATGGATGGATGGATGATGATAGATAAGATAGACAGACAGATGGAATGGATGGATGGATGATGATAGATAAGATAGACAGACAGACAGATGGAATGGATGGATGGATGATGATAGATAAGATAGACAGACAGATAGAACGGATGGATGGATGATGATAGATAAGATAGACAGACAGATAGAATGGATGGATGGATGATGATAGATAAGATAGACAGACAGACAGAATGGATGGATGGATGATGATAGATAAGATAGACAGACAGACAGATGGAATGGATGGATGGATGATGATAGATAAGATAGACAGACAGACAGATGGAATGGATGGATGATGATAGATAAGATAGACAGACAGATAGAATGGATGGATGGATGATGATAGATAAGATAGACAGACAGACAGATGGAATGGATGGATGATGATAGATAAGATAGACAGATAGAATGGATGGATGGATGATGATAGATAAGACAGACAGACAGACAGATGGAATGGATGGATGGATGATGATAGATAAGATAGACAGACAGACAGATGGAATGGATGGATGGATGATGATAGATAAGATAGACAGACAGACAGAATGGATGGATGGATGATGATAGATAAGATAGACAGACAGACAGATGGAATGGATGGATGATGATAGATAAGATAGACAGACAGATGGAATGGATGGATGGATGATGATAGATAAGATAGACAGACAGACAGATGGAATGGATGGATGGATGATGATAGATAAGATAGACAGACAGATAGAATGGATGGATGATGATAGATAAGATAGACAGACAGATGGAATGGATGGATGGATGATGATAGATAAGACAGACAGACAGACAGATGGAATGGATGGATGGATGATGATAGATAAGATAGACAGACAGACAGAATGGATGGATGGATGATGATAGATAAGATAGACAGACAGATAGAATGGATGGATGGATGATGATAGATAAGATAGACAGACAGATAGAATGGATGGATGATGATAGATAAGATAGACAGACAGATGGAATGGATGGATGGATGATGATAGATAAGATAGACAGACAGACAGATGGAATGGATGGATGATGATAGATAAGATAGACAGACAGACAGATGGAATGGATGGATGATGATAGATAAGATAGACAGACAGATGGAATGGATGGATGGATGATGATAGATAAGATAGACAGACAGACAGATGGAATGGATGGATGGATGATGATAGATAAGATAGACAGACAGACGGAATGGATGGATGGATGATGATAGATAAGATAGACAGACAGACAGAATGGATGGATGATGATGATAGATAAGATAGACAGACAGACAGAATGGATGGATGGATGATGATAGATAAGATAGACAGACAGACGGAATGGATGGATGGATGATGATAGATAAGATAGACAGACAGACGGAATGGATGGATGGATGATGATAGATAAGATAGACAGACAGACAGAATGGATGGATGGATGATGATAGATAAGATAGACAGACAGACGGAATGGATGGATGGATGATGATAGATAAGATAGACAGACAGACGGAATGGATGGATGGATGATGATAGATAAGATAGACAGACAGACAGAATGGATGGATGATGATGATAGATAAGATAGACAGACAGACGGAATGATGGATGGATGATGATAGATAAGATAGACAGACAGACAGATGGAATGGATGGATGATGATAGATAAGATAGACAGACAGATGGAATGGATGGATGGATGATGATAGATAAGATAGACAGACAGACAGAATGGATGGATGGATGATGATAGATAAGATAGACAGACGGAATGGATGGATGGATGATGATAGATAAGATAGACAGACAGACAGAATGGATGGATGATGATGATAGATAAGATAGACAGACGGAATGGATGGATGGATGATGATAGATAAGATAGACAGACAGACAGATGGAATGGATGGATGATGATAGATAAGATAGACAGACAGATGGAATGGATGGATGGATGATGATAGATAAGATAGACAGACAGACAGAATGGATGGATGGATGATGATAGATAAGATAGACAGACAGATGGAATGGATGGATGGATGATGATAGATAAGATAGACAGACAGATGGAATGGATGGATGGATGATGATAGATAAGATAGACAGACAGAATGGATGGATGATGATGATAGATAAGATAGACAGACAGACGGAATGGATGGATGGATGATAGATAAGATAGACAGACAGATGGAATGGATGGATGGATGATGATAGATAAGATAGACAGACAGATGGAATGGATGGATGGATGGATGATGATAGATAAGATAGACAGACAGACAGATGGAATGGATGGATGGATAGATAGATAGACAGACAGATTGATATATTGATAGAAGAATGGATGAATGGATAGAAAGATGATAGATAAGATAGATAGACAAATGGATGGATGGATGAATGGGTGGATGGATGGATGGATGGATGGATGAGTCAGTAACTCATGACCAGAGTGGTGTATGGATGGAGGAGACCAGGGGTTTCCCAGGGGAGTTATCACTTCCTGGCCAAGCTGTGGTGGTGGTGGGGATGCTGGCTCTTGGGAGCTCTGTAGGCAGCTCCCAGCACAGTAAATGTCAGCTGAAAGCATTGTTTGGGATCCCAGGCTGATGGGCAACACATGATATTCTTACCTGGGACTCGTGCCCATTCTCCAAATGATGGAGGGTCCCATTTTCCGATGTGGTGAGTGGGACGTGAACAACCAGCTGCACGTGGAGACATGTAGGAGACTTCCTACCATGATCCTCAGAAGGCTCAATTCTCACTCTGCACTGATGGAGGGGCCGCTGAGGGGCACATGGGCTCTGGGCAACATGAGGAGCTGGGGATGGACAGGCAATGTGCCAGGAACAACATGGGGATGTGAAACACTTGAGAGGACGGGCAGAGAGGCAGAATTTACATGTGAGACTTGCAAGGGATATTCTACAGAGTTTTCTTGGCTGTAATCATTATGGAAGCAGATTGCAGGCCTTTCTTCTGTGGTGCCACTGGGTGGGTTTGAACTCCTAACCTTTACATTAGTAGTTGAGCATAAATCTTTCGTGCCACCCAGGGACTTTGGATGGTGGACAGGTAAGTTAAAGTGACACAATACCCTTTTACCAAAATTTAGCTATTTCCTTTTCCGTTAAGCATTCCTCTGGTTTTTGTAAGCTTTGAATAGATTCAAGAACTCCAAAAAAGTTGACTGACTTTCAGATCATTCTGACAGAGTTTTGGAGTGCCCTACTCCATCATTTTCAGGGACATCTCTTTCCAGTGTTTAAAATATTGTTCCCAGTTGTCTGATATACTGGGTTTTGAGCTCTGGGGTTAGTCAGAGTTTCCTGGGTAGCTGTTTAACTTTTCAAGGTTCTCTAAAGATGCTTGGGCACCACATCATGAGATCCTGTTCCTGAAGATCTGAGGCAAGGTATTCAACACTCTGCCTGTGAGTCTGTGCACCTCCTGCCCCCACAGAACACTCACTCTAAGATATGGGCTCTCTTTTCAAGACCCATGGGGCACAGTTCCTGGGGAATGATGCTGGGGTCTTGAGAGAGCTCCTGCTTTTTTTCCTTCGGATGGCTAGAAACTTCTCCTGAGCCTTGGGGTTTTAAGTCAGCAAATGTTTGTCGACTACCCACACTGTCCTGGGCTGCAAAGATCCAACAAGGAATAAGACAAACATGGTTCCTGCCAACTAGGGTTTCTGCATGTATTACAGGTCACTCAGATGGCCTCACATAGTAATAACAACCTTTTTATTCTTGAAAAATCGGAGTGCAGTGGGAGTGAGTGTGATGGATGGAAAAAGGAGAGCCTGCTCTCCAGCTCAGGATCATTAGAAAAGAACAAGCCTAGAGTGTTTAAAACAAAGAGTTCTTTGGTCTTCACAATTCCAAGGACTGCTTTGTTTTGAGAACACTTGGATTTCATTTCACTACATGGTCCAATATTTCAGTATCATAAAGCACCACAATTTATTTAGGATTTTAAAATCTCAGATGACCTAGTATATTTTGCTCTCTTTAAATGTGCAGGGTAATCTTAGAGGTAAGGAAATTTTATTAAACTTTACCAACTTCTGCTCTGCTCATATATAAAATGAGGGAAATTATGGTATTACAACACCAACAACAATACCTATGATAATGATCTCCATGAGCTGAAACAGGAAAAGAGGTGTGAAAGAACTTTTAAAAATAATGAAGCACTACAACAATGTAAGGACCTTCATTATTACAAATTTGAACATCCTCATCAGAGAGGCTGGAGTTTCTCAGCTGATGTTCTAGAAGGGTTGAATGCCAATGTGTGGCCTCCTATGGTAGAGCTAGACCAAAACCCAAAGCCTTCTTCAAGGCATCCTTAAATTCTTTGTTCCTCAGGCAGTAGATCAAGGGGTTCCAGATGGGGGTGAGGACAGTGTACAAAACAGAAATAAGTTTGTTAGAACTTCGTGTATCAATGGCCTGAGGCCGGACATACATGAACAGCAAGGCTGTATAGAATATGGTGACCACGGTGAGGTGGGAGGCACAGGTAGAGAAGGCCCTCCAACGTCCAGTGGCTGAAGGGATGCGAAGGACAGCCAAGGTGATGTGTCCATAGGAGAGCACTGTGGCCACCAGTGGGAACACCAGGATGATGAAGGCCAGGATAAAGTCTACCAGCTCCGCTGTTGAGAAGTCTGTGCATGCCAGTTTGAGGGTGGGGGAGATATCACAGAAAAAGTGGTTCAAGACATTGGAGCCACAGAACATAGCTCTGGAGATAAAGTAGATCTTGATCACAGACATAATGAAGCCACTCACAAAGGAGAAGACCACCAGCTGGACACAGAGACCTGTGGTCATGATGATTTGGTAGTGCAGGGGGTGGCAGATGGCCACGTAGCGGTCATAGGCCATGGATGCCAGGAGCACACACTCTGTGCAAACCAGGGAGCTGAAGAAGTAGAGCTGAGTCATGCACCCCACAAAAGAGATGTGCTTCCTCTGGAGAAGGAAGCCATCCAACATCTTAGGGATGATGTCACACACATACCATATCTCCAAGGATGACATGATGCCCAGAAAGTAGTACATGGGCCTATGGAGGGAGGTGCTGCTCTAGACAGTGAGGATGATGGCCAGGTTTTCCACCAGGACAAAGAGGTATGTGAACAGGAAGATGAGAAAGAGCACATACTGCATCTTCGGGGCCGTGGGGAAGCCCACCAGAATGAAGGCACTGACCTTGGTGACATTCTCGTCCCTCATTTTCTGTGCTTGGGAGCTGTGGGTCTGTAAAACAGAGTAAAGGGCTGAAGGGCAGCTGGGGAAAGAGAATCAGAGCTAATTCCCTAGAGTGAGGTTAGGTCCTGACTTCCAAAGACCAGATACCTGATCTCTGGAAGAGGCATACCCAAGTTTAGCATTTAGTATCAGATTCTGTGTAGGTTCTAGATCTCCTTGTGATGGGATTACACTAAGATTAGGTTTCTGGAATACTCTGCCTCCACCCCAAGCAGCCCACAATGTTCTTGAAATTGTGCAATTTTCTGAAAAATCTAGATTCACCAAAGAATCTAATAATAATAAAGAAGTCTACAGCTCTCCATATTCCCTTTTCCCTTACAACTTCTCCAGGTCATCTGGCTTTATAACTGGGTGGCTAGCATTGTTCTTCAAGGAACCCTGGTGGCGCAGGGGTTAAGTGCTTGGTGGCTAACTGAAAGGTTGGTAGTTCAAACCCACCAACCACTCTGTGGGAGAAAGATGTGGCAGTCTGCTTCTGTAAAGATTACAGCCTTGGAAACCCTATGGGGTAGTTATACCCTGACACATAGGCTCACTATGAGTAGGAATCAGCTTGATGGCAACGGGTAGCATGTTCTTCTACGCTAGTAGATGGCTGACCTTTTGCTTATTTTAGATTTGATTTTGTAAGAGAAAGTGACATAGGCAGGGCTCAAATGATAATAGGGTGAGCCTCATCCAGGTTAACTAGAACCCAAACCCAGACACATCCTCAGTGCCAGAAAGTCTTCCATAGAGCAAGGGACTCCCAGGCCAAGATGAAAAACTGATCTAGTGTCTATCTTTGTGCCATATCAAGACCCCTTTTAAAATACTGTAAAACAACAAAAAGACAAAACCAATAACATTAAACAGGTCCAGAGGGGACTATCAGCAAAGAAGAAATTTCAGCAAAGTTCTAGAAGAGAGCAAACAGACAGTAGGAATGTGTTTGAAGGCCTGTGGCTGAGAATGAAGGGCCTGGCAACCCACTTCCATAAGATTATAGCACAAAAAAACCCTATGGAGCACAGTTCTACTCTGAAGCACATGGGGCCACCATGAGTTGAATCAACTTGACAGCAACAGATTTGGGTCTTTTTTAGGGGGGCAGGTTTTGGTAGCTGAGGAAGGAACCATCTGCTTAGCACACGGCGAGTGTGATGGAGTGGGAGTGAGAATGGAAATGGGAACAGGGGATGAATATAGACTGTTTCCAGAACAGTCCAGGAGCTGCCCCTGTAGGGCTCTCTCCAGCTCCCTTGGGGGGGTTGGCCACCCAGAGCCTGCCTCAGTGAAATAAAGGAACAGCTACCTCATCCTTACCATGTGCCAAGTATTTGAATGTAGATCACCTCATTTAATACTCACCACGGTCCTGGAAAACAGGGGTTCCTATCTCCATTTTCAGATGAACAATATGAGGCTCAGGAGAGAGGTTGATGGACTTACCAAAGTTCCCGGCCGCACCAGGGCACACACCAGGGTCTTTTAATCTCTTCCTGTCAGATATCAACAACAGAAAAAAATGAACCCATTTTGGTGTGGGCTACAAATTTGCAATTATTAAGGTGGATAGACATAGCTGCTGGCTGCCTTCTGACGCTACTCTAATAGGCTATAAAAACAAAAGCCCATAAAGTAGATAGTATTATTCAGAAGGAAAGGCAGAGAATACCTTTTAAGAAACAAGCACAGGGATGTGGAAAATAGATTAGTTAAAGCAAATATTCAAATTAATGAACAAAATCGTTGGAAACAACCTAATTTTTCATCAATAAGGGACAGACTAAGTAAGTTTTGTCACATCCATAGTAACAAACACTAAACAGTCGTTGAAAAGAAAGAGAAGGGCTAGCTACAGATATGGAACGATTTCTGAGCTATACTGTTACAGTTTTTAAATGTTTAAACAGCATGCTAGGAGCCTGGAGGTGCAGTGGTTAAGTGCTTGCCTGCTAACAGAAAGGTCGGCTGATTCGAACCCACCAGCCAATCCGTAGTAGAAAGGTGTGGTAGCCTGCTTCTGTAAAGACTACAATCTTGGAAACCCTATGGTGCAGTTCTACTCTATTCTACAAGGTCGCTATGAGTCAGAATCAACTCGAAGGCAACGGGTTTGTAGTATGCCTCCACTGGGATAAATAAAAGTATACGCTGGTGTAATGGATTGAACTGCACCCCCACAAAATATGTGTCAGCTTGGCTAGAGCATGATTCCAGTATTGTGTGGTTGTCCACTATTTTGTGACCTGATGTAATTATTCTGTGTGTTATACATTCTAACTTCTATGATGTTAATGAGGCAGGATTAGAGGCAGTTATGTTAATGAGGCAGCACACAATCTACAGGATTAGGTTGTGTCTTGATACAGTCACTTTTGAGATACAAAAGAGAGAAGGGAGCAGAGAGGAGAGGGATCTCCTACCACCAAGAAAGAAGAGCCAGCAGCCAAGCAGCACGTCCTTTGAACTCAGGGTCCTTACGCTGAGAAACTTCTAGACCCAAGGGAAGATTGATGACAAGGACCTTCCCCCAGAACTGACGGAGACAGAAAGGCTTCCCCTGGAGCTGGTGCCCTGAATTCATACTTCTAGCCTCCTAGACTGTGAGAATAAATTTCTGTTTGTTAAAGCCGTCCACTTGCGGTATTTCTGTTACAGCAGCACTAGGTAACTAAGGCAACTGGTGAATAGTGTATGTGAGTAGGTGATCTCTGAAGATCAGGCAAGACGCTGGGAACAGTCCTTTCTGAGTGGGGAAGTAGGCCCCTGGACACAGGGGTGGCAGGTAGATGTTTTCACGATAAACCTTTTCCTAACTTCTAAATTTTGCTTCATGTGTATCTATCTTGTATTCAAAAGAGGAATATATGATTTATTTTAAAATTATCTAAGTTCTCCTTTAAAAAGAAAAAGTTATGGATTGGACTATAAATTCAACAATTCAGCGTTTTCCTAAACCACAGTTCCACGTCTATGCGGAAAAACACATGTAGACTAAATGATTAAACTGGAATAAAGTGTGTCATTCAATATATGATGCTTTTAAAATGGCAAAGTGTTCCCAAATCCTGAGCTACAAATTACAGAATAGTAACAAAAGCATGTGTTTCCCCAAAATGGCACAGAAATAACCCAAAAGGAAAACCTAAAAGAAATATGAAATAGAAAGATAAAGATCAGAGCACGGTAAGCAAGCACATGATTGAGACTCTAAGTATTTGAACATTATGTAACTAATATGAATTTATCAGAGGTTTGGAGAAAAATACACAGAAAATGTAGGGAATTGTTAAAACATCTTGTTGGTGCCTGGCACGTACCATTCCATAAATGGTAGCAATCAAGTGCACAAAGGTTGAATAAACAAAATGTAATCAAATAGTTTTCTCATTAATACACTGATTTAAAACAAACAGCTTAAATCACAATGTGAGGCATCATAGGATGGTACAAAATCAAAACCAAACCCCAAACCCGTTGCCGTCGAGTCGATTCTGACTCATAGTGACCCTACAGGACAGAGTAGAACTGCCCCAGAGGCTTTCCAAGGAGTGGTTGGTGGACTCCTACTGCCGACCTTTTGGTTAGCAGACCGGCTCTTAACCACTGCGCCACCAGGATGGTGTAAAGTGGAAATACATTTAAATGAAGAGACGCACAGGCTTCCAACTCTTGCTCAGGTCATGTCTTGTACCTGGAATGCTCCCTTGCTCAGCCCTGCCCCCACAGGTCTGGGGAGTCCTGCTATGGTCCTCCTCTGTGCTCCCATCACCCCATCCCCACCTCCATGCTCACTCCCACCCCTCTGTTTGCACTTGCCAATGTTCTTGCTGTCTACCCACTAGACTGAAGCTCCCAAGGGCAGCTCGCTCACCACTGAACCTCAGCACTGAGCACAGTTCCCTGCACAGGATAGGAATCTATGGGCTCCGAAGAACGAATGCCCATGGAAAACATAAAGAAGAGAGTCTGCTGAAAGTAAACGCTTCAGCAAAAGATGGCTGATTGACAGTACCTGTTTATTTCTACCACCACAACCACCTGCACCGTTTTCTCCTTCCTCTTGGACCCTAAATCCCAGAGACATGACTTAGACAATGTAAAAAATAGAGGGGAACCCTCATCACACAGGAAGTTGGGGAAGGAAGTTGTCCAAAGGCCAAGAGTTTTGAAGGTGTTGCCAAACTCCTGCATATGGTAGAGATAAAGTACTCATAAGGCTGACTTATAGGTCAGAGCTTCAAGGGGGCACTGTAGTCCCAGAGGACGTGGATGGCAGGAATCTGGACCCTCAGAGTCCCTTGGAATGGGAGGTGAGGGTGAGGGCTGGGTCGGGATCAGGCCATAAGACTGATGGAGGCACTGTTTGGGAGTCTTTTTTTTTTGTTTGTTTCCCCAACAGAATTTTTTTTCTTTTTTTATTGAACTTCAGATGAAGGTTTACAGAACAAACTAGCTTCTCATTAAACAGTTAGTACACATATTGTTTCATGACATTGGTTAACAATCCCATGACTTGTCAGTACTCTCCCTTCTCAATCTTAGGTTCCCTACTACCAGCTTTCCTGTCCTCTCCTGCCTTTTAGTCCTTGCCCCTGGGCTGGTGTGCCCCTTTAGTCTCCTTTTGTCCTATGAGTGTGTCTAATCTTTGGCTAAAAGGTGAACCTCCGGAGTGACTTCATTACTGGACTAAAAGTGTGTCCGGGAGCCATACTCTCAGGGTTTCTCCAGTCTCTGCCAGGCCAGTAAGTCTGGTCTTTTTTTGTGAGTTAGAATTTTGTTCTGTGTTTTTGTCCAGCTCTATCTGGCACCCTCTCTTGTGATCCCTGTCAGTGCAGTCCATGGTGGTAGCCAGGCACCAACTAATTGTACTGGACTCAGTCTGGTGGAGGCCGTGGTAGTTGTGGTCTATTAGTCTTTTGGAGCAACGTTTCCCTTTTGTCTTTAGTTTTCTTCATTTTCCCTTGTTCCTGAAGGGGTGAGACCAATGGCGTATCCTAGATGGCCGCTCACAGGCTTTTAAGACCCCAGACACTACTCACCAAAGTAGAATGTAGAACATTTTCTTTATAAACTGTGTTATGCCAATTGAGCTAGATGTTCCCTGAGTCCATGGTCCCCACAGCTCTCAGCCCAGTAATTTGGTCTCTCAGGGAGTTTGGATGTGTCCATGAAGCTTCCATGACATTACCCTGAACAAGTTGTGCAGGCTTCTGTTTGGGAATCTTTCTGTCACTACAAATCAGTAGAAGGGGAGTGGTGACGGAGCTCAGGGGGCTGTGACAGGGCACAGGTACAGTGGCAGCACAGCCACATGTCAGGGGAGATAAGTGGCTAGTTTTGGAACTTCAAGGAAAAAGAATCCTAAAAGCATCTAGGCAGAATCAAATCAGTTTTACAAAATAGAAGCGCAATTGGATTAGCTTTAATTTTCACACACAAAAAATGAGAGGCCAGCAAGACATGGCAAATCTTCTGAAGAGTGACAAAGACTGAGACAGTTGAATGCTGTGGCCACCCCCGTGGTTACTCAGGTGTGAGGGCAACAGAAGAGTGTACTCAACAAGCACCTGTTCTAGGTGAGAACTGACACTCTCTCCCTCCGTATAAAACTCAAAATGTTGCAGCTATTAACCTGAGATAAAATAACAACCCTCAACGCAGGCGATCACAGCATTAAATAAAACTTAGAGTGGGAAAGAAAACACAGCATTTCATATTAACAAATGTTGTCAATATGATCACAAAAAATGCAAAAGTCAATAGTTGTTGATTGAGAAGATATATAATGTAAAATAATAATGATAGTGGATTTGGATAAAAAGGAACCTGGGATTAGGTATATTAGGACAAACCTGGATGAGGCAAAGATTGAAGTAAGGAAGAAGTGTGTTAGCTGCCTCATTTTCACAAGAGGAAATCAAAAGGCTATTTTTTTTAATGTACGGAGTTTCGAATTAGAGCAACATAAGTTCTTGAGAATTTAAATGCAAATAATAGTTTTTAAAAAAGGTAAATTCTAATAATGAAAGAACAACAGAAGAATATAGAAATAAAGGAAAGAACAATAAGACATACAAAGCAAAGCACAGCAATGATGAAAGTAAGAAAAATATCAGTAGTGGCCATAAATGTAAATAGGATAAACTCACTTGGCAAAAGAAAATGACTATCAAATTATGAGGAGGAAAAAAAACCTATTATATAATACTATAAGATGTAGACCTAAAAACTCAGAAAGGTTGAAATTACAAACTTAGATTCAGGTATACCAAATGGAAGAAAGGAACCAAGGAACCAAGAAATGAAGGAAAAAGAGACAGGAAGGAAAGAAAGAAGAAATAAAAAAGGAAGGAAAGAAGGAGGGAGGGAGAAAAGAAGGAAGGAAGGAGTGGATTTCAGAATTAATATCTAATCAAGTGAAACTCAAGACCCCAAATGGTCATTTTTATTGCTGAGGCTTTCAGTGAATAATACGAGCTTAACATAGAGTCAGCAAAAACCTGATGTTAACAGAGGGGAAATATCCAGAAACGAAGTAGCAGCAGACTTTCGTCCGTATCTCTCATTCCTGGACAAACCACACGGTAAATTAAATAAGGGTGCAGACGATCAGGATAATATAATTTATGATGCTGATTTCATGACCATTAAACTCAGGACCTTGAGAAGAAAGAATACACCTTTGTTTCTAGTGCCCATGGGGAATTTTGGGAAAAGACTCTGTAATGGCATCAAAGAAAAATTCAATGAATTCCCAAAATAGGCATCATATGTTCCCCATTTCCTTAAAAGCAATGGAATAAAAAATTGAAATTTAATGTCAGACTAAACACAAACTCCTAACCACACGGAAAAAATTTTAAAAGGCCCTCTAATAACAAACTCTTCAGTCAAAGAAGAAATCATAATTGTAATTACAGACTACATAGAAAATAATAACAATGAACACACCGTATATATGTGACAGAGCCAATTGGTATTCAGAGGCAATTTCATGGTCCTAAATGCTTTCAACTTGTAATCAGCAAGAAGGAAAAAATAAATGAGTATTCAATTCAGACAGGAAAAACAGAAAGTAAATCCAAGGGAAGCAGAAAGGAAATCTAAAAGGAAAGTACAAAGTAAAAGTAAAACCATTCTCAGCTAATTAAAAAAAGAGATGATACAATTAAACATGAGCAGCAAGAATGGGTCTGGGGCAGGATCAGGACAGTTTAATAAACAGGAAAATGCAAATCCACCATTTTAGTGACGATAAAGGGGATCAACCGCAGATAGAAGAAGGAGGTCCATCAAATTATGGGGGGATGAGCAGCAACATTTTGTTGGAAAGCACCTACTATGAGTCCTGTGAAAAGCTCCTCTTCTAGCTTCCTGCTACAGATTAGGAAAATGACCCTCCGAGAGCTTAGAAGATTTGTCCCCCCTCTCCCACCCAGCAAATCACCAGAACTGGTAGAGTCCAGCCCTTACCACAGATGTGGAGTGGGAGGCTCTGTCCTGCTGCTCTTTGGGGTTGGGTTTGGGTTGGTCTTGGGTTGGAGATGGGGTTGGATTTTCAGTATCGTTTAGGGCAGCACTTTCAGTGGGAGCCAGCTCAGTGGACTGGTCACATCCATGCCCAGATGATGGCAGGGAAATGACCCTCCTTCAGGATGGACACCCTTCTTTGGTCCCCTTGTCCACTCGGTTAGAGCAAAACGCCTCGGAGAAGCGATTCTCACTTTGCCTTGAATCTTTTCCCACTTTCTGAAGCCCTCAAGCCTCCTAAATGTAATGAAAACCTGGGGTCATTTTTGGCTTGTCAAAGATGGGATACATGGGCGTTGAGATGAGCGACAGGTGGAAGGAGAGGAGAGGGAGGCAGAAAAAGAGGAGCAGGGAGGAGGTGGGAGGGGAGAGAGGAGAGGCCTGGTCAGCAGGGCAGGCCTCTCCCTGGGCTCAGTGTCAGTGTGATGTGACTCACTCAGTGTCCCCACTGAGAAGGCAAAGGGTGGGAGCTGCTCTGGAGGCGGCACCCAGGCCACCTCCTGCCCCCTACCCCTACCCCAGCAAGTCCTCTGGCTTTGCAGAAACGGGGAGGTGGTTTGGGGACATCAGACTCTGGAAAGAGGGCCCTTTTTGACAGTGTTCCCTCACACAGGGTTTCCTCAGGCTGCAGACTCAATGTGGTGGCAGGAAGAGGGGTGGCAGTGGACAAGCAGGTGGGTCGGGGGAGCGCGCGAGTGGACAAGCTGCCGGCCCAAGGGCAGAAAAAGACCCAGATGCAGAGTGGTTGCACGACCCAGCCCTGTGCTGGGGGCAGAGTCCCAGGACTCCATCACAGGGTGGGGGGTGGCATCTGGAGGAGCTGGCCAGGCAGGAGTGGACCACTGAATGTGGGAGCAGGCTCTTGGTGAATTCTTGGTGAAGAATTCAGACCACCGAGTCAGGGGATGTTCGAGGGACCTGTGGGCAGTGCAACATGGGGGCAGAGAGCACAGGGGGAGGGGGTCTTTAAGTTGGAAGTCAGCCAGGGCCAGCGTCCAGTGGGAGGCCTTCGTCTGGCCACTTCCCCAACCCGTCACACAGACCTGGTCACCCCACTTAGGGTAGGGGCTCCATGGGAACCTACCTCGGAGCACTGCCGGTATCACTGTGTGCTTCCTCCGCCAAGTGCAGCTCACGGATCAGCTGCCGTCCAGGCAGGACAATCTGGTGGCCCAGACGCAGCCTGGCAGGTCCTGAGCAGCAGCTGGCCCTGCTCTGAGCATGTGCTAGTTTAAAGGAGATGCTGGAGCCGTCAGCGTCCCTCCCCATAATGCACAGATGTGGGGACTCCAGAGTCCAATTACCCTGCCACAGGGACAACTGCCCCCCACTGCCAATTAGCACTGTGCCTGGGGCCTGGGCAGGTGCGTCTGGCAGAGGGGCTGTCCTTCAGGGTCAGGGAGGGATTCACCCTGCTCAGCTTCACTGATGCCGTCCCAGTCCCTCTCCAGCCATGCAGCCCTGTCCCCACCATGACTTCTTCGATGCCCCTGCTTGGGGCCAGAGAGGGGTGTGACGCCTCTTGGGGACAGAAGATTTTTCCAGGTTCAGTGACCTGGCCCAGGGGAGATGGCTGGGTGGGGACCCTGCTCTACCCCAGTGTTCATGAATGTTATTAGTCTTGAGGGCAGGGCAATCCCAGCGTCTGGCATAAGATAAGAGCATTGTTTCCATATGTAATCAACACAAACGCCATAGTATCACTCTCAGCCCAAACAAAACTGCCTGCAAATGTTGCCAAGAGATGGTATTCTGGATCAGAAGAAAAGGGAGCGGTCCAGAGGCCTGTACCTGCAAGGGCACCTGGGAGCCACACTTGAGGGAGACATTGTGCAGAGGGCTGACTTTTTTTTTTAAATTGTACTTTAGATGAAGGTTTACAGAACAAACTAGCTTCTCATTAAACAGTTAATACACATATTGTTTTATGACATTGGTTAACAACCCCAGAATATGTCAACACTCTCCCTTCTCGACCTTGGGTTCCCTATTACCCTATTACATATTACCTTTCCTGTTCCCTCCTGCCTTCTAGCCCTTGCCCCTGGTCTAGTGTGCCCTTTAGTCTCATTTTGTTTTATGACCCTGTCTAATCTTTGGATGAACCTCAGGAGTGACTTCATTACTGAGCTAAAACAGTGTCTGGGGGCCATACCCTCAGGGTTTCTCCAGTCTCTGTCAGGCCAGTAAATCTAGCCTTTTTTTGTGAGAATTTTGTTCTACCTTTTTCTCCAGCTCTGTCTGGGACCCTCTATTGTGATCCCTATCAGCGCAGTCAGTAGTGGTAGCCGGGCACCACCTAGCTGAACTGGACTCAGATTGGTGGAGGCCATGGTAGTTGTGGTCCATTAGTCCTTTGGACTAATTTTTCCCTTGTGTCTTTAGTTTTCTTCATTCTCCCTTGCTCTCAAAGGGGTGAGACCAGTGGAGTATCTTAGATGGCCACTCACATGCTTTTGAGACCCCAGACGCTACTCACCAAGATAGACTGTAGAACATTTTCTTTATAAACTATGTTATACCAATTGAGCTAGATGTTCCCCAAGACCATGGTCCCCAGAGGGCTGACATTCTTGTGAGTAAATGCTCTGACTTGCAAATTTCTTTCCTCCTCTTGGGAGGGCCAATGGCAAGAACGAAGATGAACTGTGATGGATTACTTTGTGATCCCTGCCCCACACCGCTCCCCAAATATGTGTTAGGATCTGTCTTAGGCTGGGTTCTCTAGAGAATCAATACCAGTAAAACATATAAATATATATATACCGAGATTTATATCAAAGAAGCAGCTCACTTGATTACTCAATGGTAGAGGCTGGAATGTCCCAAGTCCGTGGATTAGGATAGAGGCTTCTCCCAATTCACATAGCTCCAGGGGCTGGTGAACCCAAGATCAGTAGGTTGGAAAGCAGGGCTCCGCTCACCGGCTGTGAAGATTGACGAATCCCAAGATTGGCAGATAAGCTGATAGCTCAAGTTCCAAGAACCAGAAGTCAGATGAACGAGGCAGCTGCAGGATCCAGAGTGAGCAAACAGCCAGAAAGTCTGCTTATAATCAGATGCAGGCCACACCCCCAAGGAAACTCCCTTTCAACTGATTGGCTACTCATAGCAGATTCAATCATGGGAGTGATCACATATAAACACTGAGAGTCATGGCCCAGCCAAGTTGACACACAATCTTAACCATCACACTCCACCCCTTGCCAACTTTGCACACATACACATCTCCTTAAACCATATATAATCTCTGAATAAAGACAATTATAAATTCATACTTGCACCTAACATGATGCAACTAACATGTGTACAATCAAAAGCACACTGGCCCCGTTTATATCTTATATTTTATAACTGAAGGAAACAAAAATGTCTGATGCACACATACAAAGCAGAGATACTCATAACAATTACAGTCCCCATTTCTGCAACTGGCCATGTGGCCATAACTGGTATTTACAGCTACTTTCTTCCACTACCCATTCTGTATTCCTTTTACGCTCAGCAAGCACCTCAGCTGGTTGTGGTTCTTTGCCTGGTGGGGTGACCCAAACCTTCATGCCTGAAGGGTCTGGGTCATTAGTAGGCATGTTCAAATTGGGTTGCTATAGTTTTCCATTGATTTAATCACAGGGCTTGGCAGTAGTAAGAGACGCACTAAGGGATCTCCTGCACTCCAGACATACGCTTTTTTACCTCCATTATGTAATATCAATCTGATTGCCTCTTGGTAATCAGGATCAATCACACCAGCCAGTATGGTAACTCCCTTCTTTGCCTTAATCCAGAGGCATAAGGAGCCCAAAGTGGCCAGGTGTCTTTCTTAGCTTCCAGTTCAATGGAATCAGTGACGTGTCTCCAGCTGGAAGCATTCCTCCCTTTGGAACTAAGACCTCTAGACCTGGAGAGCATAAGGTCGCAGTGACAGGAAGCAAAGATTTTGTGAGTTTGTCACTAGGGGTAATAGTAAGTGATGCCACTCACATTTCCACCTCTTGATTCCTGGTCCCATGAATCTTGGCTATGGAAGAATCAGCACCATATATTGGATGCTGGTTTAGAGCTTATACAGCCTCTGGAGAACATTGCCCCAACCCTGCAAGGTATTGTCACCTAGCTGGTGCCATAATTGTGTCTTTAGAAGGCCATTCCATCGTTCTATCAATCCAGCTGCTTCAGGATGATGGGGAACATGGTAAGACCAGTGAACTCCATGAGCATGGGCCCACTGCCGCACTTCATTTGCTGTGAAGTGAGTCCCTTGATCAGAGACAATGCTGTGTGGGATACCATGACGTGGATAAGGCATTCTATAAGTCCACAGATGGTAGTATTGGTGAAAGCATTGAGTGCAGGGAAGGCAAATCCATATCCAGAGTAAGTGTCTGTTCCAGTAAGGACAAAACGCTGCCCTTTCCATGATGAAAGTGGTCCAATGTAATCAACTTGCCACCAGGTTGCTGGCTGATCACCTCGAGGGATGGTGCCATATCGGGGACTCAGTATTAGTCTCTGCTGCTGCGAGACTGGGCACTCAGCAGTGGCTATAGCCAAGTCAGCCTTGGTAAGTGGAAGTCCATGTTGCTGGGCCCATGCATAACCTCCATCCCTGCCACCATGGCCACTTTGTTCATGAGCCCATTGAGCAATGATGGGAGTAGCTGAGGAAAGAGGATGACTGGTTTCCACGGAATGTGTCATCCTATCCACTTGATTGTTAAAATCATCCTCTATTGAGGTCACCCTTTGGTGAGCATTCACGTGAGACACAAATATCTTCATTTCTTTGGCCCATCCAATTTTCCAATTATGTTCCTTCCAAGTCCCTGACCATCCAGCCAAGCCATTGGCCACAGCCCATGAATCAGTATATAATCGTACATCTTGCCATTTCTCCTTCCAAGCAAAGTGTACAACCAGGTGCACTGCTCAAAGTTCTGCCCATTGAGAGGATTTCCCTTCACCAATGTCCTTCAGGGAGGCCCTGAAAGGGGCTGTAGTGTTGCCACTGTTCACTTACAAGTGGTGCCTGCATATCACGCAGAACCATCTGTAAACCAGGCACGAGTTTCATCTTCTTCATTTAGCTGATCATAAGGAACTCCCCATGAGGCCATGGGTGCAGACTGGGAGATGGAAGATAATGTGACAGGAGTGGAGACCATGGGAATTTGGGCCACTTCCTCATGCAACTTACTTGTGCCTTTGGGTCCTGCTAGGGTCCGATCTTGTATATACCACTTCCATTTAATGATGGAGTGCTGCTGTGAATGTCAAACTTTATGCCTCTGTGGGTCAGACAACACCCAACTCATGAGGGGCAGCTCGGGCCGCATGGTGACTTGGTGTCCCATGGTTAAGCATTCAGTCTCTACTAAGGCCCAGTAACTAGCCAAAAGCTGTTTCTCAAAAGGAGAGTAGTTATCTGCAGAGAATGGCAGATCTTTGCTCCAAAATCCTAAGGGTCTGCACTGTGATTCGCCAATAGGGGCCTGCCAAAGACTCCAAACAGCATCTCTATCTGCCACTGACACTTCAAGCACCATTGGATCAGCTGGATCACATGGCCCAAGTGGACAGCAGCTTGCACAGCAGCCTGAACCTGTTGCAGAGACTTCTTTTGTTCTGGGCCCTACTCAAAACTAGCAGTTTTTCGAGTCACTTGATAAATAGGCCAGAGTAACACACCCACATGAGGAATATGTTGCCTCCAAAATCCAAGGAGGCCCAGTAGGTGCTGTGCCTCCTTTTTAGTTGTGGGAGCAGCCAAATGCAATAACTTATCCTTCATTTTAGAAGAAATGTCTCAACATGTCCCACACCACTGGACCCCTAGAAATTTCACTGAGGTAGAAGATGTCTGAATTTTTTGGGGATTAATCTCCCACCCTCTAGCACGCAAATGTTTTACCAATAAGTCCAGAGTCATTGACACTTCACTAGGTCCAATCAGCATAATGTCATCGATGTAATGGACCAGAGTGACATCTTGTGGAAAGGAAAGGAGATCAGGGTCCCTGTGGACTAAATTATGACATAGGGCTGGAGAGTTGATGTAGCCCTGAGGTAGGCAACTGAAGGTGTATTGCTGGCCTTGTCAGCTGAAGGCAAACTGCTTCTGATGGTCCTTCAAAACAGGTATGGAGAAAAAGGCATTAGCCAGATCAATAGCTGCATACCAGGTACCAGGAGATGTATTAATTTGCTCAAGCAGCTGCTATTGGTTAAGTTTTTTTTATTATCTACTGTCATTCTCCAAGATCTATCTGTTTTTGTGCAGTCCAAATAAGCGAGTTGAATGGGGATGTGGTGGGAATCACCACCCCTGCATCCTTCAAGTCCTTGACGGTGGCAGTAATCTCTGCAATCCCTCCAGGAATGCAATTTTGCTTTTGGTTTACTGTTTTCCTAGGTAGGGGCAGATCTAATGGCTTCCACTTGGCTTTTCCTACCATAATACCCCTTACTGTATTTGTCAGGGATCCAATGTGGGGGTTCTGCCAGTTGCTGAGTATATATATTCCAATTATGCATTCTGGAACTCAGGAAATCACTACAGGATGGGTTCAGGGACCCACTGGACCTACTGTGAGACGGACATGAGCCAATACTCTATTAATAACCTGACCTCCATATGCCCCCACTCTGACTGGTGGGCTACAGTGACTTTTTGGGTCTCCTGGAATTAGTGTCAGTTCAGAGTCAGTATCCAGTAATCCTTGAAAAGTCCGATTGTTTCCTTTTTCCTAATGAAGTCACTCTCTTAAAAGGCCATAGATCCCTTTGGGGAAGGCTGGGAGAAAGATTAACAGTAAAAATTTTTGGCAGTGTATTGGAGTTCTTCCTCAAGGGGACCTGGTCTCTCCTTCATTCAAGGGGTTGTGGGTCTTCAAATTCGCTCAAATTTGGGAATTGATTGAGGGACTGTGATTCTCTGTTCTGGCGATTCGAGTTACACTGCTGTTCACCGGAGCTAGAATTCATCTGTTTGTACAAATCAAGTAAATATTTAGTAGATTTCCTATCTATTTTACTTCTAGGGACACCATGACTAAGTAGCCAATGCTGTAAGTCCATACAAGTCAGACTATTTTGATTACTGCTTTGACTCCACTGTCCATTACTGTAACCATGCCCACCTTGTCTTTGTCAATTGATTGCAGCCACTTGGGCCCTACTACCATGGGGTCTAATCAGCCCCATTGTAGTTAGGTGTCTTAATTCAGTTAGGGCAGTTCCCACTGTCAAATCTGACTTATATAAAATAGCAATCACAGCAGCCTTCAAGGATGCTGGAGTTCCCTTCACAAATTTGTTCCTCACAGTTGAGGTAAAAGGTGTGTCCGCTGGGCACTCCATGTGTGGGTCTGTGGATCTAACCTGATAAATCCACTCTAGCATGCCAATTTCCCTAAGCCTTTGGATACCTTCTTCTACAGTATACCAAGGCAGGTCTGCTACTTCAACTTGATTCAGTGTAGGTCACTTCATAATCCATGCTTCAGCAACCCAACCAAATAAACTATTAGATCCTTTCCTAACTTCTAGAGCTGAAACATTGAATGAACAATCTGTGCTTCGTGGACCCATGTCAATAAACTAGATAGATCCATCTTTAAGTTCCTTGCACCATTATCCCACACCCTTAATAACAATTCCTACACATATTCCCCAGATTTCCATTTGTACGTATTAGAAAAGTCAAGCAGTCCTTTTGGAGTGCAGCATACCTTCTCCTGGGTCACACTTTGTAGTTCACCTTTTGGGGCTTGCTGGGACTTAAGTCTAGTTATAGGTCTAGAAGCCAGAATCGGTAGTGTGGAATTGTTTTGAGAACATTCAGCATTGTCTTGTAAAGGTTCTGCCTCAGGCAATGCCCCAGACAATGATTCAGGCAAGGATTATTTAGAGGCAGCTGGGCTAGGGCTAATCTCATTAGATGGGAGTTGGGGTGGGGGGCGGTGCTAATGGTTTTTCTGGGCAGCGTGGTTTATCAGACAAACATGAAGTAATCTCTTCAGATGGGAGTGGTTCTGCTGGCAGGAGTCATTCAATGGAATTTGGTAGCTCAGTGTCCCCACCCTCCTGATTATCTGCCCATATGTCTCCAACCCAAGTTTCAGGATCCCATTTCTTCCCAATTAATGCCCTTACTTTAACTTCAGAAACCTCTCGAGGTTGGCAATTGAGCTGGCATTGTAATTCAGCCACTCTTACAATAAGACTCTTGGTTTGGTTTTAGGCAATTTCAGCTCTGTTACAAGAAATAAGCCTTTCTTTCAAAGCACAAGTGGAAGCCTTGAAGTCATTTATGCGGCACTTGACCTTTGACTCTGAAGCCCTGAGCACATCTCTTTCTTTCACCTGTTTGTCTAGTGAAAGTAGGACCAACCAACCAGCTTCCTTATACTTCTGTTTCTAACAAAACTGTAGAAAGATATCACACATGAGTTCACCCTGAGCCTCGCCTTTCACCAATACCTGATCTACTGGTGGTGATATTTTCCATATTTGTATCACCACCTCATGCCATGGATTAGCAGTGCCTTCTTTACTGCTGGAAGCAGAGCCATCAACATCTTTAAGACTAACCAGACTTGAGAACCAATTTAGAAAACTTCCTTACAATTTTATTTCTCTAGAACAATTCTTGGTACCAAATGTCTTAGGCTGAGTTCTCTAGAGAAGCAAAACCCGTAAAGTATATAAATATACATAGAGAGATATTTATATCAAAGAAACAGCTCACTTGATTGTAGGGGCTGGAACATCCCAAGTCCGTGGATTAGGATAGAGGCTTCTCCCGATTCATGTAGCCACAGGGGCTGCTGAACCCAAGATTGGCAGCTCAGAAAGCAGGGCTCCTCTCACAGCTGTGAAAATCAGTGGATCCTAAGATCACCAGATAAGCTGATAGCTCAAGTCCCAAGAACCGGAGGTCAGACAAACAGGAGGCAGCCACAGGATCCACAGGGAGGAAAAAGCCAGAACATCTGCTTATATTCAGATGCAGGCCACACCCTCAAGGAAACTCCCTTTCAACTGATTGGGTACTCACAGCAGATTGAGTCATGGGAGTGATCACATATAAACTCTGAGAATCATGGCCCAGCCAAGCTGACATACCATCTTAACCATCATAGGATCCTAACCCCTATATAACCTGTGGATGTGACCCTGTTTGGAAATACAGGTTTCTGTGTTATGTTAATTAGATCAGACTTGAGTAGGGTGGGTTGTAAATCTAATCATTTCTGAGTCATAAACAGAGAAGATTAGACACAGATGGACACACACATGGGGGAAGACAGGCACCATGTGGGGATCGTGGACAAGTCAAGGAGCCAAAGAACACCCCGGGCTACCTACAAGGTAGGAATCAGCAAAGCAAGCCCCTGATTTGGACTTCTAGCCTCCAGAACTGTGAGAAAATAAATCTCTGTTCTTTAAAGCCACCCACTTGTGGTATTTTTGTTATGGCAGCCCTAGGTAACTAAGATATCACTCGACTCAAAAATAGGCAGAGACCTGAACAGACGTTTCACCAAAGAAAATGAAAGAATGGCCAATAAGCACATGAGAAGATGCTTAACACCATGATCCATTGAAGAAATGCAAATCAAAACCTCAATGAGATATCACTACATCCCTATCAGAGTGGCCGAAATACAAAGCAGTCCCAGCACCAAATGCCAGTCAGAATGCAGAGAAACTGGATCACTCATACATATTGATGGAAATGTAAAATGGCACAGCCACTCTGGAAGATATTTTGGCAGTTTCTTACAAAGTTAAACGTACATACCTACCATATGGCCCACAGTTCCACTCCTGGGTATTTACCATAGAGAAATGAAAATGTACGTTTACACAAAAACCTGTACACAAATGGGTATAGTAGGTCTATTCACAATAGCCCAAAACCGGAAATGACACAAATGTCCTTTAATGAGTACATAGATAAGCAAATTGTAGCGCATCCATACAATGGAATACTATTCAACAACAAACTATTGATTCACTGTACAACCTGGATGAGTCTCAAAGGCATTGTGCTGAGTGAAGGAATTCAGTCTCAAGAACCTACATACCGTAGGATTCCATCTCTATGACATTCTTGAAAACGCTCACATTTGGGGACGGAGGACAGATCAGAGATTGCCAGGAGCTAAGGGTAGGGAGGGGGTGGACTGTAGAGGGACAGCACAAGGGGGCTTTGGGGGTGCTGGGACTGTTCTGTGGTGGTGGTTACGTGCAAGTTTCAAAATTCATAGAATTATTCACCCTAATTAAACACACCAAAAAAGTCGATTTTACTATATGATAATTGCTGCTGTTGTTGCGTGTCTTCCAGTTGATTGTGACTCACAGTGACCCCACGTGACAGAGTAGAACTGCATCATAAGGTTTTTTAGGCTGTAATCTTTACGGGAGCAGATAGTCAGGTCTTCCTCCCACGAGGCCACTTGTGCGTTCGAACCACTGACTTTTCAGTTATCAGTCAAGTGCTTCACCAGTGCGCCACCAGGGCTCCTTTATATGATAATTAAGAAATTAAATTTAAAAAAAAAACTTTATCAAGGGAAAAAGAACAAAAGTAGGGCACTGCAATCAGGTCAGTGTGGAAAGGTTAGAAATACAGTCCAATGGAACAAAATATATTGGAATCCAGAATTTGACCACACATAAATGTTAAGCTCATTTTTGGTAATTGTATGGGAAAAGGATAATCTTTTCAACAAGTTTTTCCAGAACAACTGAAACAATGGAAAACAAAAACAAACCACAAAAAAACTAAACTGGAATGTGTGTGGCTGGGAAGCCTTTAATATTTTATCGGGAAAATATTTTGTTGTAGATTTTTCTTATTGAGACATTCATTCTGATTCAACTTTATTGAGCTATAATTTAGGTATTAAAATACACCCATTTTAGGTGTAAAATTTTATAAATTTTGTTCAATGTATACGGTTGTGTAACTACCACAATCAAGATAAAGAACATTTCCATCGTCCCAAAAGAGTTCCTTCATGTCCATTTGCAACAGATGACCTCCACGCACTGTCTCAGGAAACTATTGATCTACTTTTGGTCACTATAAATTAGATTTGCCTTTTCTAAAATTTTATATAAATGAAATCATACAGTATGCTTCTTTGGCTCAACATAATATTTTCAAGATTCATCCTAATTGTGGATATCAGCAATTTGTCCCTTTTTATTGCTGAGTAGTTTCCCTTCTTATGGATATACTGTAATTTCCTTTTTAACTATTTACCTGTTGATTGGCCTTGGGTTGTTTCCATGTTTTTCCTAGTATGAATAAATCTGTTATGAATATTTGTGGATGCAATTTTGTGTGTACAGAGATTTTTATTCCTGTTGGATAAATACTTCAGAGTGCAATTGGTGGGTTATGTAGGAAATAGTATGTCGAATTTTACAAGAAACCGACAATTTTTCAAAGAGATTGTCCCATTTTACATGTTCACTATCAATACATAAGAGTTTTAGTTGCTCTTCATCCTCACTTAGACTTAGTATTGCCATTCTTTTTATTTTAGTCATGCTAGTGAATGCATAGTGTATCTCATTGTGATTTTTATTTGTATTTCTAATTACTAATTATGGAGCCCTGATAGCACAGTGGTTAAGAGCTTGGCTGCTAACCAAAAGGTCAGTGGTTCGAATTCAGCATCTGCTCCTTGGAAACCATATAGGGTATTTCAACGCTGTCGTGTAGGGTCCTATGAGTCAGAATCGACTTGTCAGCGAAAGGTTTGGGTTTTGTTTTGCTTTGTGGTTACTAATGATGTTGAGAATCTTTCCATGTGCTTCTTGGCCATTCATATATATTTTTTTGTGAAGTGTTTTTCAAATATTGTAATCATTTTTAAAAATAAGGTGGTTTGTGTCAAGCACTGTGAAGGATCTTCAGTTGTAACTACTGGTAAGCTAACAGTTAAGCCTGCCACAGTTCCATGGATGCTGACAGCAGAAATGAGACTTCTGAATCAGAGACAAAAGACTTGATTACTCACGACACAGCAGACAGCACGAACTCCATGTTTGCATTGCCCCTCTGGAGAAATGTCTAGTGGTCTAGGTGGATGCCATAGACACAGTGAGTTTGCATCACTGCTCACAAACACTGAGTCTAGAAAACACCAGTCTTTTATAAGGGGCACAAGGCAAGTTGCCCCTGTTGGACAGCATACAAACTTGCCTTTATCATTATAAAATGTCCCTCTTTATTTTCTTGGATTGTTTTCTGCTTTAAAGGATATTCATTTGATATTGGTGTAGTTACACAAGCTTTCTTTTAGTGAATATTTAAATGACACAGATTTTCCCTTTCTTTTTGCTTCCATCTTTTCTCTATCTTTTTATTGAAGTTAGGGAGTCCCTGGGTGGCACAAATGGTTAAGTGCTCAACCACTAACCAAAAGGTTGGCAGTGTGAGTCCATCCACAGGTACCTCAGAAGAAAGGCCTGGCAATCTACTTCCCAAAGATCACAACAATTGAAAACCCTATGGAGCACAGTTGTTCTACTCTGACACACATGGGGTCACCATGAGTCAGAATCGCCTCGACAGCAATTGGTTTGTTGGGTTTTTTTTCTTTCTTTGTTTTCAGTTATATTTAAGTAATGTCTCTTAGAAGCATATAGACCCTTTTTTTTTTTAAGTCAATCTGATAACGTTAGGCTTTTAAATAGAATATTCAATGCATTACAAATTAATATAATCGATGATATAATTTTGCTGACATCTCTCACCTTACTATTTTTTATAATTTGACCTCTTTGTTTATATTTCCTTTTCTCTACTTTTGAATTAATTAAAAGTTATTTTTAAGTTTTTCATTTTCCCTTTATTAAATTCTTAGTTATACATTAATTATTATTTTCTGGTTATCCTATACAGTGCAACTTACTACAGTCTAATAAAAAATATTTGGAACTGTTCTGATATTACTAGAACATTGAAACAGTTTAAATACCCTTACTTCCTCCCAACTTTTGCAAAATTCTACATAAATCTTAAAGTTCACACATCATTACTTATATTGTTTATACAATCAATAATCATTACTATCTATACACCTATTTGTGCTTCATTTACTCTTTTTTAAAATTGTGCTTTAGGTGAAAGTTTACAGCTCGAGTTAATGTCTCATACAAAAATTTATACACATATTGTTATATGACCCTAGTTGCAATCCCTATAATGTGACAGGGAACTCCCTCTTCCCACCCCAGGTTTCCCATGTCCATTCTACCAGCTCCTATCCCTTTCTGCCTTCTCATGCTGCCTCTGGACAGGAGCTGCGCATTTAGTCTCGTCTATCTACTTGAACTAAGAAGAACACTCTTCACAAGTATTATTTTAAGTTTTATAGTCTGGTCAAATCTTTGAAGAGTTGGCTTCAGGAATAGTTTTAACTCTGGGTTAACATAGAGTCTGGGGGCTATGTCTTCTGGGGTTCCTCTAGTCTCAATCAGACCATTAAGTCTGGTCTTTTTATGTGAATTTGAATTCTGCACCCCACTTCTCTCCTGCTCTGTCAGGGACTCTCTGTTGTGTTCACTGTCAGGGTGGTCATTGGTGGTAGCCAGGCACCATCTAGTTCTTCTGGTCTCAGGCTGATGGAGTCTCTGGCTTACGTGGCCCTTTTGTCTCTTGGGCTCATATTTTCCTTGTGTCTTTGGTGTTCTTCATTTGTCTTTCCTCCAGGTGGGTTGGGACCAATTGATGCATCTTAGATGGCTGCTTGCAAGCTTTTAAGACCCCAGACGCCACTCACCAAAGTGGGATGCAGAACATTCTCTCAATAAACTTTGTTAAGCCAGGTGACCTTGATGTCTCCTGAAACCATGGTCCCCAGATCGCCACCCCTGCTACTCTATCCCTCGAAGTGTTTGGTTGTGTTCGGGAAACTTCTTAGCTTTAGGTTTAGTTCAGTTGTGCTGACTTCCCCTGTATTGTGTGTTGTCCTTCCCTTTGCCTGATTTTTGTCTACTATCTAGTAAGTGAATTCCCCTCTCCCTCCCTCCTCACCCTTGTAACCATCAAAGAATGTTTTCTTCTGTGTTTAAACTTTTTCTTGAGTTCTTATCATAATGACTCATATAATATTTGTCCTATTCTTCTTGATAGAGTCCCACATAATTCTTAGGGTTTCTTCATTTTTTTAAATTCTTCTATCTAATTTTTCCTCAAATAAGTTGGTGTCAAGTGCTTTATCTTCAGTCTCACTAATTCTGACTTCCATTGCCTCAGTCAGTTCTGCTCCTGTAACTTTCTATTGAGTTGTCTAATTCTGAAATTTTATTTTTAATCTTCTGGATTTCTGTTTGCTGTCTGTCTATGAATTCTTGTAGCCTGTTAAATTTGTCATTATGCTCTTGTAAAACCTTCTTAAGTTCCTCTGTTGCTTTGGCTGTGTATTCCTTGGCTTGGTCTGCATCTTGCATGATCTCCTTCCTGATATCTTGAAAAGCTCTCTATCTTAATATTTTGAATTCTACCTCCAGTAATTCCAAGACCTTCTCTTCCTCCAGGAAGTTTTTTTTCTTCTTTGTTTTGGTAACTTGCTGAAGCCATCATGGTCTACCTCTTTATGTGATTTGATATTGACAGTTGTCACTGACCCATCAATAAGTTATCATATTTATTTATTTTACATTTGCTTACTGTGTCCTAGCTTCTTGTTTTGATGCCCAGATAGGCTGGGTTTGTGAGCTACTTTGATTATTGGCATCTTTGAAGCTTTCATGTCCTGTCAACAGGTGGACAGAACTACTACTAGGTTTGTGAGCCTAGGAGTTGGTTTACTTTTCTTGTCTGGATTCAGTTCAGGTGTCCAGGTCGTCGGTCACTGAGTGTGGTGCAGGCTTTCACCTACAGTCCTAGACTGGCAGGGATATGCAGGGGTGATTGGAGCAGGCACAGGTATTTGACTGCAGTAGAGGGTTATGAGCTGAGCAAGGTAGTGGACTAACGGCTGCCCCCGAGTGTCTGGGTGGAAGGCATGTCCCTGTTCCCTAGAGCATGTAAGTGGGTGGGTTTTCCAGCTGAACTTTGGGAAGCCGGTGCTGTTGGCTGTAAAGACTGGGAGGCACCACTTATTCTCGGACCCCCGTCTTGGGTGGCTAGATGGAGTGGGTGGAGCCACCAGTCCTCAGGTCCCTGATGTAGGTAGGTGAGGATCCAGCTTAATGAGTAGGGCAATGTCGAATGTCATGAATCTGCCACTCCACCTTAGTGGTTGCAGTTGAAAATATGTACCCTGTTGTACTATACTAATGAGGGCCTACACTGTTGAAAGGGGCCCACACAGGTCTAGGCAGGGGTGAAATAATCTCAAAGTCAGGGAACCCCTTATGCTTGTGCCTAGGCAAAGGGGCTGTGCCTGCCCTGAGGTCCTGGTTTAGGGGAACTGGCAGATTTTTTTTTCCTGTTTGTTAATTTGTTCCCCCGCCAAAGTTGGGAGAATGGCTCAGGAAGATCAACCACTTCTACCCCAGGGGGTGCAGCAATTCTTGAAGCCAGACTGGACCAAAGCAGAGTGGAGAGGGGGCTGGTGAGTGGGAGAGAAGTACTTCCCAGAGGGGGAAGCATTTTTATGATTTCTCAAGGTAGGTTAGATGCTTGCTCTTAACTTCCACAGGTTCAACATGGCTTCTCCCTGCTTCTGGAGGCTTGTGCAGACTCTCCGCTGCTTGGTTTCTCCTGGTGTGGAAAACACATCCCAAGCACTACTGCTTGCCTCAGCCTGTGCACACTAGCCAATCCAGCCTGCAGGGTGCTGTCCAGGTCAGGTCTGGCAAATCCTCGCTGCTTCTGAATTGTCTCTTCCTCCCCCTGCTGCTCAGTCCTACTTCTCAACTTTGTCTTTGATGTTCAGAGCTCCTAAATTTTCATATATAACCCATTCACCTTTTTGGGGGGGCTGGTCTGACTACTTAATTTACTCTTATTCCTTCTTATATTTCCATGTTTTCATTTGGGAACACTAAGGAAAATGATATCTGAACAATATGGATATGATACATTTCTCTGTTTGTTTAGGGCTTCTTTGATTTTCCTCACCAAGTTTTTAGTGTAAACCCCTTGCGTGTCTTTTATTAAATAAATTCCTTATTATTTTATTGATGATATTATAAATGGATTTTTTAAATTTTATTTTACTGTTGTTTGTTGCTACTATATAGAAAAATAGTCTATTTTATATACTAAGTTATATCCTGTAATCTTACCAAGTTTACTTATCGAATCTAGTAGTTGGATTGTAGATTACTGAGAATTTTATATGTAGACAATCATATTTTCTGTGAATAAATAATATTTTAATTATTTTTGTGTGTGTGGTCTAAACTCTATGTCTTTTATTTCTTTTTCTTGCCTCATTGCATTGTCTGAAACCTCTAACACAGTGCTAAAGTACAGAGAGTAGACATCCTTGTCTTGTTCCTGATCTTAAGGGAAAAATATTCAGTTTTTCAACATCACGCATGATATTAGCTTTAAGTTTTTGTAGATGCTCCTTTTCAGCTTGATAAGAATTTCTTCAGTTTTTCTATTGTTAGTTTCTGAGATATTCACTTTTAATGAGCGTGTTGAATTTTGTCAGAGGCTTTTTTCCTGCATTTATTCAGAGGCTCTTGTGCTTTTCTTTTTAATTTTGTTAATATGGTGAGTTACAATGTTCAGTTTTAGAATATTACTCCCACCATGATTTCATGGAATAAACCCTTCTTGGTGATGATGTTATATCATTTTCATATTGCAAGATTTCTTTGCTAATATATTTATAGACTATTATGTCTAAGTTATTGATTGTTTGGTCTGTAGTCTTCTTTTTTGCATTGACTTTTTAATATTTTGGTAGCAAAGTTTTACTAACTTTATGCCACAAGTTGGAAAATATCTCTTTTCTGTTTGCTGAATAAGTTTTTGTAAACTTGGTATTATTTCCTCATTAAAATTTTTACACCATTTTTCTCTGAAACCATGCAGATCTGAAATTTTCTTTGTAGAAAATATGTTTAAAAATTCTACTTCTTAAATACACATGTGGTTATTCAGGCTTTCTACTGTGAATTTTTTTTTAGTTTTGATAAATTAATGTTTTCAAGATATTTATACTTTTCCTGTAAGCTGTCAAATTTGTTGACACAATGTTACAACTTCAACCATCTTCAGTAATAGCTGACACTGCCACAAAAACAAGAGGCAACACTTTTATTTCCCCTACTTTTTATAATTGCCTAAATCAAAGGAATCCGTATAAGAATCTTTGTTACGTCTAGGCAGCCTGCTGCAAATGAAGGTAATGTTGATGTTGATTATGAGCTTAGAGGCCAGAAAAGTTATATTACATCAGAAAGGTAAATCACAGTTTGAGTTCTTCAGTTCTAATTGTAATACCTGCTGTAGTTGTTGTTAGGTGCCATTGAGTCAGCTCCGACTAATAGTGATCCCATGTACAACAGAATGAAATGCTGCCCAGTTCTGCACCATCCTCACAATTGTTGCTATGTTTAAGCCCATTGTTGCAGCCACTGTGTCAATGGTCTTTCCATTTTCCACTGACCCTGTGCTTTGCCAAGCATGAGGTCTTTCTCCAGGGACTGGTCCCTCCTGATAACATGTCCAAAGTACCTGAGACGAAGTCTCGCCATCCTCACTTCTAAGGAGCATTCTGGCTGTACTTCCTCCAAGACAGATATGTTCCTTCTTCTGGAAGTCCATGGTATATTCAATATTCTTCACCAACACCATAATTCAAATACATCATTTCTTCTTTGGTCTTCCTTATTCATTGTCCAGCTTTCGTATGCATATGAGGTGACTGAAAAGACCATGGCTTGGTCAGATGTACCTCAGTCCTCAAAGTGACATCTTTGCCTTTTAACACTTTAAAAAGATCTTTTGCAGCAGATTTGATCAGTGTGATGCATCTTTTGATTTCTTGACCGCTGCTTCCATGGGAATTTATTGTGGATCCAAGTAAAATGAAATCCTTGACAACTTCAATCTTTTCTCTGTTTATCACGATGTTGCTTATTGGTCCAGTTGTGAGAATCTTTGTTTTCTTTATGTTGAGGTGTAATCCATACTGAAGACTGTGGTCATTGATCTTCATCAGTAAGTGCTTCAAGTTCTCTTTGCTTTCAGCAAGAAATGTTGTGTCATCTGCATATCACAGGTTGTTAATGAGTCTTCCTGCAATCCTGATGCCGCATTCTTCTTCATATGGTCCAGCTTCTTGAATTATTTGCTCAACATACAGATTTAATAAGCAAGGTGAAAGAATTCAACACTGACATACACCTTTCCTGATTTTAACTCATGCAGTATGCCCTTGTTCTGCTTGAATGGCTGTCTCTTGGTCTATGTACAGGATCTGCATGAGCACAATTAAGTGTTCTGAAATTCCCATTCTTCACAATGTTATCCATAATTGGTTATGATCCTCACAGTCAATAAAGCACAGGTAAACATCTTTTGGTATTCTCTGCTTTCAACCAAGATCCATCTGACATCAGCAATGATATACCTCATTCCATGTCCTCTTCTGAATCTAGCTTGAATTTCTGGCAGTTCCCTGTTTATGTACTGCTGCAACCATTTTTGGATTATTTTCAGCAAAGTTTTCCTTGGGTGTATATTACTAATATTGTTTGATGATTTTTGCATTCCTTTGGATCATCTTTCTTTGGAATGGATCTCTTCCTGTTGGTTGGCCAGATAACTGTCTTCTAAATTTCTTGGCATAGACAAGTGAGCACTTTTAGTGTTGCATCTGTTTGTTGAAACATCTCAATTGCTATACCATCAATTCCTGAAGCCTTGTTTTTCTCTAATGCCTTCAGCACAGCTTGGACTTCTTTCATTACCATCAGAATACCTGCTACCTACCAGGAAAAGAATCACTTCTGAGGTGGAAAGAAACTTTTGCAGTTATGAGAAGATTCTTCCATGAGAAAGAAGAAGATACATTCTACCTTTGAAGGGACAGGAGTAGAGTTGTAACTTGTTGTTGTTGTTAGGTGCCATCGAGTCAGTTCTGACTCATAGCAACCCCCTGTACAACAGAATGAAACACTGCTCAGTCCTGCACCATCTTCACAATCTTTGCTATGCTTAAGCCCATTATTGTAGCCACTGTGTCAATCCATCTCACTGAGGGTCTTCCTCTTTTTCGCTGACCCTCTACTTTACCAAGCATGATGTGCTTCTCCAGGGACTAATCCCTCCTGACTGCATGTCCAAAGTATGTGAGAAAAAGTCTCGCTATCCTTGCTTCTAAGGAACATTCTGGTTGTACTTCTACCAAGACAGATTTGTTCATTCTTTTGTCAGTCCATGGCATATTCAATATTCTTTGCCTACACAATAATTCAAAGGTATCAATTCTTCTTTGGTCTTTTTTATTCATTGTCCAGCTTTCGCATGCATATGAAGTGATTGAAATACCATGTGTTGGCCCAGGTGCACCTTAGTGTTCAAGGTGACATCTTTGCTTTTTAACACTTTAAAGATGTCTTTTGCAGCAGATTTTCCCAATGCAATGTGTCGTTTGATTTGTTGACTACTGCTTCCATGGGTGTTGATTGTAGATCCAGGTAAAATGAAATCCTTGACGACTTCGATATTTTCTCCTTTTACCATGATGTTGCATATTGGTCCATTTGTGAGGATTTTTGTAACTTAGGCAGTGAAAAATGGGAATTGGTTGAAGATTTATGGAAGGACAGGCAAAGCCAAGAAGTAGCTGAGTCTGGGGTACCTGGGCCAAGGGCTCAAGGACTGTCTGATCTCTTCTGTATCTTGTCTGTTATTCTCTAGCCACTGCTCTCTTTGGTCTTTCTCTACACAGCAGAAAACATAGTAGCCAGAAGTTTCCATGCTCACATCTCCCATTTCACTTCTTCAGGACATTTGTGAGTTGCTCTTCCTGATTCTCAGTTCTGTCAAATCTTGGGGAAGGCCTCTAATTGTCCCACTTCCTGTTAGGTTCCTTTTCCTGACCAAACAAGAGTGCCCAAGGTTCTGAATATGTAAGAAGATGGCAGTATCCACTCAGCCACAGAGTTGTGGGAGGACTATTTACTCAGAAAATAAAGGTGTATGAGTCTCCTGTGGCGGCTGTAACAAATGACCACATAAACTTGGTGGCTTACAACACCAGAAATTTGTTCTCTCATAGTTCTGGAAACCAAAAGTCTAAATTCAAGGTGTCAGCAGGGCCAAACTCCCTCTGGAGGCTCTAGGGGAAAATCCATTCTTTCCCTCTTCCAGTTTTTGTTGGCTTTCGGTGTTCCTTTACTTGTGGCCATATCACTCCAATGTCTGCCTCCATGGTCACATTGCTCTTTCTCTTCAAATTTTCCTCCGTGTCTATCTCATAAGGACACTTGTGATGGCATTTAGGGCCCAATCGGATCATTAAGGATTATCTCCTCACCTCAAGGACATAATTACATCGGCAAAGACCCTTTTCTTAAATAAGGAAACATTCTTAGGTTCCAGGAATTAGAATATGAACAAACCTTTGGTAGCCCTGGTGGCATAATGGTTAAGAGCTTGGCTGCTAACCAAAAAGTCAGCAGTTCAGATCCACCAGTCTCTCCTTGGAACCCTATGGAGAAATTCTACTCTGTCCTGTAGGATCACTATAAGTTGGAATCGACTTGATAGCAATGGGCTTGGTTTTGGTATCAGCCTACCACAGAAACCATGCTGTGCTGACAAAACTGGATAGGCACCATACAATGGCTGGGGTCATTGACTTGAAAAATATTTGCTTCTAACTTTAAATGCTGTTTGAATCATTTAAATTCCTGGTATTTAGAAGAAGAGAGAATCCTATTGAATTTTCTTTTTTTTCCCTAAGCAATGTAATACTAATACTAATCACATAGGTTACATTAGGTTTGGCCATTGAGTCTTCGGGCTTTGGAGGTAATTACAGGATAAAAAGTGTTTTGACTTCAAGCTGGGTTGGACAGAGAATTTCACAGACATGGATTTTTGGAGTAAGTTTCGACTTTACTTGGCCTGGATATCCCCATCTTCCAAGAAAAGGGAAAATGCTAATTTAATACTCTTCAGATTTTGAAATGGATATTTGAGCAAAAATGTCTTTGCCTCTATCTATTAGAGTTCAGAAAATCACTAAGGAAAGCGACAGGCTTCTTTGAAATCTGGGACAAGCACAATGAAGCTGAGCCAATAGCACTTTCAAAACAATCCACCTTTCTGAAGTAGAGTTGTTGGTTTTAAAATGAAAACTTGATTTTTTAAAATAAAGGTAACTCTTTGTTCTTTATTTAGAGCATTCACTCAATTTATGTTTAATTTAATTTTTGGTATGTTTTGTTTTGAGTCTCCACTATTAGTGTTTGTTTTCTACCTAATCCTTTAGTTTTTTTTGGTTTCTCTTTTCCTCTTCTCTTTTAGGTAAATTGTAGATTTTTCGGTATTCCATTTTATATTCTACATTGATATTTTAGCTATACTTTTTAGTTAGTGTGGTAGACAGAATAATGCACCCCAATGATGTCCCTGCACTGATTCCTGAAACTTGTGAACATGTTACCTTACATGACAAAAGAGAATTTGCAGATGTGATGAAGTCAAACAAAGGTCTTCAGATAGGAAGATGATCCTGGATTGTGTCGTTGGGCCAATGTAATCACAATGGTCCTCAAAAGATGGATGAGGGAAGCAGAAGAGTTAGAGAAGGAGACGAGACAATGGAAGCAGAAGTTGAAGTGTTGCAGCCTGGAGCCAAGGAATGCAGGTGGCCTGTAGGTATGGGAAAAGACAAGGAATGTATTTTCTTCTAGAGATTAAGACCCATTTTGGTCTTCTGACCTCCAGAATTGTAAGATAATATATTTGTATTGTTTTAAGCCATTATGTATTTGGTATTTGGTACAGCAGCAACAAAAAACTAATACAATTAGTTTTAGGGGTTGCTCTAAAACTGAAATTTGCATCTTTAACATATCTCTTTAAAAAAGAAAGTTGATGTGAAATCAGCTCCCACTCATGGCAATCTCAGGTGTGTCAGAGTAGAACTGTGCTCCACAGGGTTTTCAATGGCTGGTTTTTTCAGGAGTAGATCACAAGGCTTTTCTTTTGAGGCACCTCTAGGTGGACTCAAATCTCCAAACTTTTGGTTAGCAGCTGTGAATATTAACCAGCTATTTTCAATTGATACTATACCATGAGTCAAAATTGACTCTACGGCAATGGATTTGGATTTCCGTTTTTATATCATGAGCACTATAGAAATGTTACATTCATATAATTTCACTCACTCCCCGCCAGAGCTTTTTTGCTCTTATTGTCTTACATTTTACTTCTATATATACCCAAAGTGTTATCTTATATTTGACCATATACTCATTCATCATTCCCTGACACTCTTTATTTCTTAATTGAAGATCCAGAGTTCTATCTCATATCATTTTTCTTCTGCTGGCAGATTTCTTTCAGATTTTTTTGCAGTGAAGATCTAAAGGCTCCAAATTATCTCAGTTTTTGTCTTCTGACAATGCCTTTATTTTGCATTCATTGTGAGAAATATCCTTAGCTGGTATAGAATTCCACATGGACAGTGTTTTCCTTTCAATAACTTAAAGATGTTCAACATCATCTTGTACCCTCCACTATTTAAAGGAGAAGTCAGTGTCATTGTTTATGTTATTTCTGTGTATGTAATGTATTTTTTTTTCCTCTGACTGCTTTTAAGATCTCCTCTTTTGTTTTTGGCAGTTTTACTGCTATAGTTTCAATTGTGTCCCCTCAAAATGTGTATCAACTTGACTAGGCCATGATTCCCAGTATGTGTGGTTGACCACCATTTTGTGATCTGATGTGATTATCCTATGTGTTATAAACTGTAACCTCTATGATGTTAATGAGACAGGAATAGATTATACTACAGACAATTAGGGTGGGATGTAAGACCCTTACCCAGGTCACATCCCTGATCCAATGTAAAGGGAGTTTCCTTGGTGTGTGGCCTACATCATCTTTTATCTCTTGAGAGATAAAAGGAAAAGGAAGAAAGCAGAGAGAGGGGGACCTCATACCACGAAGATACCAGTGCTGGGAGCAAAGCGTGTCCTTGGACCCAGAGCTCCTGTGCAGAAAACTCCTAGTCCAGGGGAGGATTTATGAGAAGGACCTTCCTCCAGAGCTGACAGAGAAAGCCTTCCCCTGGAGCTGATGTCCTGAATTTGGATTTCTAGCCTCCTAGACTGTAAGAAAATAAAAATTCTCTTTGTTAAAGTCATCCACTTGTGACATTTCTGTTACAGCAGCACTGGATGACTAAGACACCATCTTTTTATGCTGGTTGCCCATTTGTTTTTTCTCTTCCATATTGTGCCCATCTCTATCCTTTTCTCATTTCTGGTTGGCTTTTTTACTATTCTTGTTGATTTGTAGGAACTCTCAATATATCAATATATGATCAATATATGATTTTTTTGTTTGTTTTACATGTTACAGATATTGTTTCTAGATCATATATTTGTCTATAAACCTCATTTATTCTATCCTCCATTAAAGAGAAGTTTAAATTTTTTCCTTTATTACTTCTAAGATTTGGATTTCGTTACATGGTCACACCCATTGTGAGAGAGGATGAAATTTTTTTTTTTTTCCTGAGCAGCCAATGTGAGCAACTAATAATAGGGATCCTATTACAACTGTCAGTTTTTTTTACTGTGGTTGCTTGTGTGTTGCTGTGATGCTGGAAGCGATGCCACAGGTATTCAAATACCAGCAGGGTCAACCATGGTGGGCAGGTTTCCAGACTAAGACAGACTAGGAAGGACCTGGTGGTCTATTTTTGAAAAAAATTAGCCAGTTAAAACCTTATGAATACCAGTGGAACACTGTCTGGTATAGTGCCAGAAGATAAGCCCCTCAGGTTGGAAGACACTCAAAAGACGACTGGGGAAGAGCTGCCTCCTCAAAGTAAAGTCGACCTTAATGACGTGGATGGAGTCAATTTTTTTTTCCCTGATATGGCACAACTCAAAATGAGAAGAAACAGCTGCAAATATCCATTAATAATCAGAACGTGGAATGTACAAAGCAAGTATCCAGGAAAATTGGAAATCGTCAAAACTGAAATGGAACACATAAACATCAATATCCTAGACATTAGTGAGCTGAAATGGACTGGTATTGGTCATTTCAAATACAATCATATGGTCTACTATGCCAGGAATGACAAATTGAAGAGGAACAGCATTGCATTCATCATCAAAAAGAACATTTCAAGATCTATTCTGAAGTACAATGCTGTCAGTGATATTATCCATACGCCTACAAGGAAAACCAATTAATATGACTATTATTCAAATTTACCCACCAACCACCAAGGCCAAAGATGAAGAAAATGAAGATTTTTACCAACTTCTACAGTCTGAAATTGATCAAACATGCAATCAGGATGCATTGATAATTGCTGGTGATTGGAATGCAGAAGTTGGAAACAAACAAGAAGTATTTGTACTTAGAAAATATGGCCTTGGTGAGGGAAACGATGCCAGAGATCACATGATAGAATTTGCAAGACCAACGACTTCTTCATTGCAAATACCCTTTTTTCAACAACATAACAGCGACTATACACGTGGACCTCAGCAGATGGAATACACAGGAAATACATCAACTACATCTGTGGAAAGAGATTATGGAAAAACTCAATATTATCAGAACAAGGCCAGGGACCTACTGTGGAACAGATCATCAATTGCTCACATGCAAGTTCAAGTTGAAGCTGAAGAAAATTAGAAAATGTCCAGGAGAGCCAAAGTATGACCTTAAGTATATCCCACTGGAATTTAGAGACCATCTCAAGAATAAATTTAATGCATTGAACACTAATGACCGAAGACAAGATGAGTTGCTGAATGACATCAAGGACATCATATATGAAGAAAGCAAGAGGTCATTAAAAAGACAGGAAAGAAAGAAAAGACCAAACGGATGTCAGAAGAGACTCTGAACCTTGCTCTTGAATGTCGAGTAGCTAAAGCGAAATGAAGAAATGATGAAGTAAAATTGCTGAACAGAAGGTTTCAAGGGTGGCTCAAGAAGACAAAGTCAAGTATTATAATGACATGTACAAAGACTTGGAGTTAAAAAACCAAAAGGGAAGAATATGCCCAGTATTTCTCAAGCTGAAAGAACTGAAGGAAAAATTCAAGCCTCGAGTTGCAATAAAGAAGGATTCTACGAGCAAAATACTGAATGTTGCAGGAAGCATAAAAAGAAGATGGAAGGAATACACAGAGTCTCTGTACCAAAAAGAAATGGTTGATGTTCAATCATTTCAGGAGGTAGCATATGATCAAGAACCGATGGTACTGAAGGAAGAAGTCTAAGATGCACTGAAGACATTGGCAAAAAAAAAAAGTCTCCAGGAATTGATGGAACACCAGTTGAGATGTTTCAACAAAGGATGCAGTGCTGGAAGTGCACACTCATCTATGCCAAGAAATTTGGAAGATAGCTACCTGGCCAACTGACTGGAAGAGATTCATATTTGTGCCAGTTCCAAAGAAAGGTGACCAAAATGAATGCAGAAATTATCAGGCAATATCATTAATATCACACACAAGTAAAATTTTGCTTAAGATCATTCAATAGTGGTTGCAGCAGTACATTGACAGGGAACTGTTAGAAATTCAAGACGGATTCAGAAGAGGACATAGAACCAGGGATATCATTGCTGATGTCAGATGGATCCTGGCTGAAAGCAGAGAACACGAGAAAGAATTTTACCTGTGTTTTACTGACTGTGCAAAGACATTAGGCTGTGTGGATCATAACACATTATGGATAACATTACAAAGAATTGGAATTCCAGAACACTTAATTGTGTTCATAAGGAACCTGCACATAGATACAGAGGAAGTCGTTCAAACCGAACAAGGAGATACTGTGTGATTTAAAGTCAGGAAAGGTGTGCTTCAAGGTTGTATCCTTTGACCATACGTATTCAGTCTGTATGCTGAACAAATAACCCAAGAAGGTGGACTATATGGAGAAGAATGGGGCATCAGGATTGGAGGAAGACTCATTAACAACTTGTGATATGCAGATGACACAACCTTGCTTGCTGAAAGTAAAGAGAGCTTGAACTACTTACTAATGAAGATCAAAGACTGCAGCCTTTAGTATGGATTACACCTCAACACAAAGAAAACAAAAATCCTCACAATGGGGCCAATAAACAACATCATGGCAAACAGAGAAAAGATAAGAAGTTGTCACAGATTTCCTTTTACCTGAATCCACAATCAATGCCCCTGGAAGCAGCAGTCAAGAAATCAAAACACACATTGCATTGGGCAAACCTGCTGCAAAAGACCTCTTTAAAATGTTAAAAGGCAAAGATGTCACTTTGAGGACTAAGATGTACCTGACCCAAGTTATGATGTTTTCAATTGCCTCATATGCATGCGAAAGGTGGGCAATGAATCAAGAGGAGTGAAGAAGAATTGATGCCTTTGAATTATGGTGTTGGCGAAGAATATTGAATATCCCATGGACTGCCAAAAGAACAAACAAATCTGTCTTGGAAGAAGTACAGCCAGAGAGCTCCTTAGAAGTGAAGTTGGCAAGACTTTGTCTTATGTACTTTGGACATGTTATCAGGAGGGACCAGTCCCTGGAGAACGACATCATGCTTGGTAGAGTAGAGGGTCAGTGAAAAAGAGGAAGACCCTCAAAGTGATGGACTGACACAGTGGCTGCAACAACGCACTCTAGCATAAGAGCGATCATGAGGATGGCGCAGGACCGGGCAACATTTTGTTCTGTTGTACATAGGATCGCTATGAGTTGGAACTGACTCAACAACACCTAACAACACATTACAATACAAGAAAAGGAAGTGGATATTGGAAGATAACTTATTAATTTTTTTGCACAGAGTATACCTTGCTGTACTCTCTCTTTTTGTCATGAGGAAAATATTTGTGGCAGACACCCCTAACTGCAAGGGAGGCTGAGAAAGGTAGTATCTGGTATTTCCAGCCACTGCCAAAGGTAAGTGGTTATACCAATAGGAAGATCATTGAGGTAACTGATCATTTTTTTACCTTTTCTCTTTATGATTGATATTGGAATTTTAAATCGTTTGTAAAATTCCAGTTTGTCTAGACCTCCATATCTTCCTACCTGAAATGATAGAGTTTGACTAAATGAACTTTTGAATAGTTTGCAGTTCTCTGATTCTGGTGCCATGAAGTATTTAGATAATAGGAATCCAGTGTTTTGGTGTTTAGATGGATTAGGAATCTTTCCATTAGGACAAATTGCTCATCTGGGCCAATAGATTGTGAGGCTAAACTTTGCAGATGTTGGTCATTTGGTAACTTAAATATCTTAGAAGATGCAGTTTGCCAAGTTGGCTCACTAGAGGCTGGGGTTGAAAGCCCAAGCTCGTTAGGATATGCAGTTTGATCAGAGATTTCATTGGGAGTTTGTTGTTAGCCCAGTGTCGCTCATTAGGATCCCAAGTTGTCTAGGTTGAGCTCTCAAAGGATTTAATTCCGTGTCCTCCCTGTTTCAGAATCCAGATTCTCCCAGGGCCTTTCCTTGGCCAAACTCCAGCCGGGTTTGATTAGCTCATTAGTAACTCTTTAATGAGGGAGGAGTTTCAAGATTGTTAGCAGCAGAGTCAGCTTCAAGGCAGAGCCCAAGAGAGTATGTTTCTTCAGGGTTGGGGGAAAATACACTCTTGTATTACTAGTAAACAGTGAAAGGCAACTGCTAACACATTTCAGAGGGGGCTCAGACAGAGAACAAATATCAAGGGGCAGCATTAGTATAGAAATAGTGCCAGATTTGTGTTCAGAAAACATGAACTTGGGTCCCAACTCAATCAACAACAGTTGGCTCTCTAGAAAGACACTAAATATTGCTAAGCACTAATTTAATATTTGACTCACAATGTTGTTAGGATAAATTTAAGTACTGTACATGAATGAATTTTTATAGTTGTACAGAATAGTTTAAGAAAAAGGTTAATTAACATTATTTGTTGTTGTTAGTTGTATTAGAGTCGGCTCCTACTGATGGCGAAACTTTGTACAACAGAACAAATTGTTGCCTGGACCTTCATCATCGTCATGATTATTGGTGTGCTCAAGCCCATTTGCAGCCACTGTGTATTCTGAGTGCCTTCCAACCTAGAAGTCTGATCTTCTAGCATTATATTGGACAATATTTTGTTGTGATCCATAAGTTTTTGGTTGGCTAATTTTTGGAAATAGATTTTTAGGCTTTTTTCCTAATCTGTCTTAGTCTGGAAGCTCTGCTGAAATCTGTTCACCATGGGTGACCCTCATGGTATTTTAAATACCAGCGGGTGGCATAGCTTTCAGCATCACAGCAACAGGAAAGCCACCACAGTACGACAAACTGACAAACTGGTGGTAAAATTAACATTATTTGTATTTTGAAAAATGATATACTAGTGCTCATGTGTTCAGAAATTTTAAAATCTTTTTTTACTCTTTACCTCTTTATCTTCTTTATTGAATAAAATTGATTAATTTCAGAGTAAATAAAATTTATAATAAAAATCAAAATAATCAAAATACTTGGCAGACAGGTGTCATGTATCACATTGTTCTACAAATTAAAGCTATATTGGATAAAGATGACTGACTAAACCTATTTTCTTTTTTCTTAGATCCCATTAGATGATAAAGAAGATAGTTTTTGAAGTGTAATAAACCCATAATAACTTGGAAAAACAAGAAAGAATGTCATCCATGAGCAGGTATTTTGAGATATTTCTCAGAAAGGAAAACATCTGTGGAGTAACCAGACAATGTAAACCAAAACTCCAAAATATGCAGGAGATGACTGCTATGGAAGTAGGCATGGTTGGTGTGTATTAACAGATACATGAAGCAGAAAGGGACCCTGGGGCATTCTCCAAGTAATGAACTTGGGAGATGCTATTGGACCAATCTAGACCAGCCAGTGTCTCCCCAGTTCTCTTATGGTGCATAGGTGGGTGTTTGTCCACAGGTAAAAAGTAGTGCTTTGTGGAGACTGGAGCCAAAAAGGCTCGGCCTTGTATAGGTAGTGACTGACTCCAAAAGACAAGATTCTGAGCACTCTCTTCCCCATCAAAAGGCCTATCCTTAAGGGCAACTACTTTGCCAGCAACTTATCTGATCTAGGGCAGGAACAATTAGACAACTTGACCCTCTGTATTCTTCCTGTATCACATAAGGAGAAAAAAAAGAAAGTTAAGAACTTTTCCGAATGTCACAGATCAGGAATTTAGGCCACTAAAAAAACCGTGATTTAATAAGATTATTGAATGCTTCCCCTTCCCAATGCCTTGCCATCACATTAACAGGAATTTGATATAATAACAGTGGATTAAAACTGAGACAGCTGCAAGATGGAAGCTCTATTTAAGGAGTTTTTAGGGAAACCCAAAGATAACAGGGGAGACAACAACAAGGACACTAGAGGAAATTGAAGACTGATGCCTACAGCTACAGAAAACATCAATCACAGCCTAACTCTCAGCCACATAAACATAAATCCTCACACTAAGGGACTATTACCTCAGCTCCTATCACCAAAAACATCATGTCTGGCTTTCAAAAGAAAATTACAAGGCATGCTGAAAAGCAAGAGAAAAAAAGAAAAATAAAAAGAAACAGTCTTAAAAAACAAAGCAAATACCATGACAAGTCTCAGACAGGACAGAGATTTTGGAATTATCAGACCAGGAATTCAAAATAACTATGACTAATATATTAAGGGCTTTAATGGAAAAAAGTGGAAAACACACAAGAAAAGATGGCTAATGTAAGCAAAGGGATGGAAATGTGAAGAAATAATCAAAATAAAATGCTAGAAATCAAAAACACTGAAAACAAATTAAAAATGTATTTAATAGGTTAATTGGTAGACTGGACTTGACCCAGTCAAAAATCAATAAACCTGAAGATATGTCAATAGAAAATTACCAAATTGAAAAGCTAAGAGAGAAAAACATTTTTTTAAAGGAGCAGAATACCTAGAGTATGGGATAATTACAAAAGTTGTAACAAACATGTATTGGAAATGGTAGGAGAAAAGAAAGAGATAAAGGAGCAGAAGAAATATTTAAAGTAATAATGGCTGAGACTTTTCCAACAGTAATGACAGACATCAAACTCTAAATCCAGAAAGCTCAGAGAACACCAATCAGGATAAATAACAACAACAAAAAAAAAACTACACCTGGGCATATTATATTAAAATTGCATAAAACCAAAGAAAAAGGAAAATCTTGAAAGAAGCCAGAGGAAAAAAATGTCATACCTATAGAGAAACAAAGATGAGAATTACATTGGACTCCTCATCAGAAACCACATAAGAAAGAAGGAGGGAAATGAACTATTTCAGGTGTTGAAAGGAAAAAAAAAACACCAAGTTATAAGTCTGTATTCAGCAAAATTATCCTTCGAAAGTGAAGGAGATATGAAGACTTTTTCAGACAAATGAAAACTGTGGGAATTTGTTTCCAGTAGACTTGCCTTGCAAGAAATGTTAAAAGAAGTTTTTCAGAGACAAGGAAAATGATATAAGTCAGAAACTCAAATCTACAAAAGCAAATGAAGAGTGTTCAAGAAGAAATAAATAATAGTAAAATAAAAATCTTTATTTTTCTTATTCTTAATTGATCTACTGCTATGGATTGTATTGTGTTCCCCTCAAAATATGTGTTGCAAATCCTAACCTCTATGCCCACGGTTATAATCCCATTTGGAAATGGGTTGTGTTTGTTATGTTAATGAAGAAGGATTAGTGTAGGGTGACCTTGACTCGATTTCTTTTGAGATATAAAAGAGATTAAACAAGCAAGCTAGCAAGCAGAGATGGGGGAAGATAGAGGCACATTATGATTTCCAAGGAAACGGGAAACAGAAGCTGAAGAGACAAGGACGTTCCCCCCAGAGCCCAGAGACAGAAAGCCTTCCTCTAGAGCCAGCACCCTGAATTCAGACTTCTAGCCTCTTCAACTGCGAGAAAATAAATTTCTGTTGTTAAAGCCATCCTCTTGTGGTATTTCTGTTATAGTAGCGCTAGATAACTAAGACATCTACTGATAATTGTTAAAAATAATAGCAACAATGTACACAATACTGGGGAAGCCATCACAACTTGTACAAGGCAAGGTTATGGAAGCTCCATAGACACTTCCAAACTCCCTGAGGGACCGGATTGCTGGGCTGAGGGCTGTGGGGACCGTGGTCTCAGGGAACATCTAGCTCAACTGGCATAATATAGTTTATACAGAAAATGTTCTACATTCTACCTTGGTGAGTAGTGTCTGGGGTCTTAAAAGGCTGTGAACAGCCATCTAAGATACTCCACTGATTCTTACCCTTTTGGGAGAAAGTAAGAATGAAGAAAACTAAAGATACAAGGGAAAGATTAGTCCAAAGGACTAATGGACCACAATTACCATAGCCTCTACCAGACTGAGTCCAGTATAACTAGATGGAGCCTGGCCACCACCACTGACTACTCTGACAGGCATGGCAAGAGACGGTCCCGAACAGAGCTAGAGAAAAATGTAGAACAAAATTCTAACTCACAAAAAAAGACCAGCTTACTGGCCTGACAAAGACTGGAGAAACCTTGAGAGTATGGCTCCTGGACACCCTTCTAGCTCAGTAATAAAGTCACTCCCGAGGTTCACCCTTCAGCCAAAGATTAGACAGGCCCATAAAACGAAACAAGACTAAAGGGGCACACCAGCCCAGGGGCAAGGACTAGAAGGCAGGAGGGGACAGGAAAGCTGGTAATAGTGAACCCAAGGTCAAGAAAGGAGAGTGTTGACATATCGTGGGGTTCTTAACCAGTGTCATAAAACAGTATGTGTACTGTTTAATGAGAAGCTAGTTTGTTCTGTAAACCTTCATCTAAAGTACAATAAAAAAAGAAGTATTTTAGTATCCATCTACACAGTAGTGAACAAACTATCAAATCAAATTAACGATTAATAAATTTAGCCAAGCAACTCATTCAAAAATAAAAAAAATAATAATAGCAGCAATGTATTGGCTGATTATAGCTTATTGGTAAGTGAAATGAATGAAAGCAATGGTATAAAGAACAGGATGGAGAAATTAGTAATACTCTGTTATAAGGCACTAGCACTAATCATGAAACTGTATAGGGCTATTTGAAAGTAGGCTTAACTAATCTTAGATTACTTTCAAATAGCACTATACACAAACTCTAGGGCATCCATTAAAATATTTTTTAACAAGTATAATTGATAAGCTATAGGAGGAGAGAAAATGGAATCACATAAAATTAAAACCAGAGAATGCAGAGAAAGAGAGAGGACAGAAAAAGGAAACAATAAAAAAGTACAACAAATAGAAAAGTTATCAATAAGATGGGTATTAATCCAATTATACCAACAACCACTTTAAATATGGGTGGTCTAAATACAGCAGTTAAAAGAAGGAGGCTGTTGGGAATAGGAAGAAGTAATGCATTGTGAGGCTAATTGCCTCCACGAATAACTGCCTACTTTGCCATGAGAACCAGAAGAACCAGATGGTAGCTAGCTACCAGTATTGAAAATTTTGATCAAAGATTCTATAGAACAATCCTAATCAAAGGGGGGCAAATGCATAACAGAATTTCAAATTCTTATGGAATTTACACTTTCTGGAGCCATAGTGGCTGAATGAGCACCTAAAATAATTGCCCCGAGATAATCTTTAAACCTTAAACCAAAATATCCCCTAAAGTTTTCTTAAAACCAAACAATAGTTCGGCTTAACTAGTAAAGAATATCAGCTTTGAGCATTATGTTCTTTTAAGATCTATCTATATGGAATACTCCACATGTCTGCAGTTTGTCATACTGTGGGGGCTTGCGTGTTGTTGTGATGCTGGAAGCTATGCCAGCGGTATTCAGATACCATCAGTGTCACCCGTTGCAGACTGGTTTCAGCTGAGCTTCCAGACTAAACCGACTAGGAAGAAGGACCCAGCAGTCTACTTCTGAAAAGAATTAGCCAGTGAAAACCTTATGAATAACAGCAGAACATTGGCTGATATAGTCCCGGAAGACAAGCCCCGGATGGAAGGCAGTCAAAAGTCGACTGGGGAAGAGCTGCCTCCTCAAAGTAGAGTTGACCTTAATGACATGGATGGAGTCAAGCTTTCAGGACCTTCATTTGCTGATGTGGTAAGACTCAAAATGAGAAGAAACAGCTGCAAATATCCATTAATAATTGGAATGTGGAATGTACGAAGTACGAATCTAGGAAAACTGGAAATCGTCAAAAATGAAATGGAACACATAAACATCAATATCCTAGGCATTAGTGAGCTGAAATGGACTGGTATTTGTCATTTTGAATCAGACAATCATATGGTCTACTATGCCAGAATGACAACTTGAAGAGGAATGGAGTTGCATTCATCGTCACAAAGAACATTTTCAATATCTACCCTGAAGTACAACACTGTCAGTGATAGGATAATATCGATATGCCTACAAGGAGGACCAGTTAATACAACTATTATTCAAATTTACCCACTACCCACTAAGGCCAAAGATGAAGAAACTGAAGATTTTTATCAGCTTCTGCAGTCTGAAATTGATCAAACATGCAATCAGGATGCATTGATAATTACTGGTGATTAGAATGCGAACGTTGGAAAAAAAAGAAGGATTCACAGTCGGAAAATATGGCCTTGGTAATAGAAACCATGCTGGAGAACACATGATAGAATTTTGCAAGACCAACAACTTCTTCATTACAAATACCTTTTTTCACCAACATAAATGGCGACTATACACATGGACCTCACCAGATGGAATACACAGGAATCAAATCGACTACATCTGTGGAAAGATACGATGGAAAAGCTCAATATCATCACTCAGAACAAGGCCAGGGGCCGACTGCAGAACAACTGCTCATATGTAAGTTCAAGTTGAAACTGAAGAAAATTAAAACAAGTCCATGAGAGACAAAGCATGACCTTGAATATACCCCACCCAAATTTAGAGACCATCTCAAGAATAGATTTGACACGCTGAACACTAAAGACCAAAGACCAGACAAGTTGTGGAATGACATCAAGGACATCATACATGAAGAAAGCAAGAGACCATTAAAAAGATAGGGAAGAAATAAAAGACCAAACTAGATGTCAGAAGAGACTCTGAAACTTGCTCTTGCACTTCGAGTAGCTAAAGCAAAAGGAAGAAATGATGAAGTAAAAGAACTGAATGGAAGATTTCAAAGGGCAGCTGGAGAAGACAAATTACAGTATTATAATGACATGTGCAAAGAGCTGGAGATAGAAAATCATAAGGGAAGAACACTATCATCATTTCTCAAGCTGAAAGAACTGAAGGAAAAATTCAAGCCTTGAGTTGCAATATTGAAGAAAAAAGAAATTCTTGACAACTTCCATTTTTTCTCCATTTATCATGATGTTGCTTATTGGTCCCGTTGTGAGGATTTTTGTATTCTTTATGTTGAAGTGTAATCCATACTGAAGGCTGTAGTCTTTGATCTTCGTCAGTAAGTGCTTCAAGTCCTCTTCACTTTCAGCAAGCAAGGTTGTGTCATTTGCATAGCGCAGGTTGTTAATGAGTCTTCCTCCAGTCTTGATGCCCCGTTCTTCTTCACATAGTCCAGCTTCTCAGATTAGTTACTCAGCATACAGATTGAATAGGTATGGTGAAAGGATATACACCTTTCCTGACTTTAAACCACACAGCATCCCCTTGTTCTGTTCAAACGACTGCCTCTTGATCTCTGTACAGGTTCCTCATGAGCACCATTAAGTGTTCTGGAATTCCCATTCTTCTCAATGTTATCCATAATTTGTTATGATCCACACAGCCTAATGTCTTTGCATAGTCAATAAAACACAGGTAAACATCTTTCTCGTGTTTTCTGTTTTCATCCAGGATCCATTTGACATCAGTGATAATATCCCTCGTCCTACATCCTCTTCTGAATCCAGCCTGAATTACTGGCAGTTCCCTGCTGATATATACTGCAGCCATTTTTGAATGATCTTCAGCAAAATTTTACTTGCATGTGATATTAATGATATTGTTCAATAATTTCTGCATTTGGTGGGATCTCCTTTCTTGGGAATAGGCATAAATATATCTCTCTTCCAGCCGATTGGCCAGGTAGCTGTCTTCCAAATTTTTTGGCATAGAACAGCGAGCACTTCCAGCGCTGCATCCCTTTGTTGAAACATCTCAATTGGTATTCCATCAGTTCCTGGAGACTTGTTTTTCGCCAATGTCTTCAGTGCAGTTTGGACTTCTTTCTTCAGTACCATCAGTTCCTGCTTATATGCTACCTCCTGAAAATGGCTGAACGTCAACCAATTCTTTTTGGTATTGCTATTTCTTAATAGCAAAAATGAAACCCTGAAAAGAGTAGAAAATATTTACAAAGTGCTAATAGAAAATAATTGTTAGCCAACAATTGCATATCTGAAGTATCTATTAATAAAACAAGTTAATATGCAGACTTTGACTTTCTCGTATTTCCGATCTCCTCATACGCATTCGAAAGCTGGACAATGAATAAGGAAGACCAAAGAACTGACTCCTTTGAATTGTGGTATTGGAGAAGAATATTGAATATACCATGGACTGCCAAAAGAACGAACAAGTCTCTCTTGGAAGAAGTATAATCAGAATACTTCTAAGAAGCAAGGATGGCGAGGCTACGTCTTACATACTTTGGACATGTTGTCAGGAGGGATCAGTCCCTAGAGAAGGACATCATGCTTGCTAAAGTACAAGGTCAGTGAAAAAGAGGAAGACCCTCAACGAGATGGATTGACACTGTGGCTGCAACAGTGGGATCAAGCATAACAATGATTGTGACCATGGCACAGGTCTGGGCATCGTTTTGTTCTGTAGTACATAGGGTCACTATGAGTCGGAACCGACTCAACAGTACTTAACAATACAACAACAACAACTATATGAGATCAAGTTGACAACAGCAACCGGAAAGATTAGATAAGAATCTTACCGGGCAATGAGTTAATATTAATGAGGGAGGAACAACTTAGAAAAGAAGGATGAGAATGGTTGCACAACTCTGAGAATGTAATGAATATCACTGAATTGTACATACAGAAACTGTTGAATTGGTGTATGTTTTGCTGTGTATATTCTCAACAACAAAATAAAATAAATTATTTTTAAAAATAATAATATACTACAGAGACCTTCCTATGTCAATAAAAATGTTTTAGTTAAGGGGGAAAAAAGGCAGAGGCTGACAGGATTAAAAAAAGAAGATCCAGTTATATGTTGACCACAAGAAACCCACTTTAAATATAAACTCACGGATAGGTTAAATTAAAAGAATAGAGAAAGATATACCATGCCTACACTAATCAAAAGAAAGCTGATTAGTTCTATTCTAATACAACTGCTCCAAAGGGTTTCTTGGGCTGTTATTTTTACGGAAGCAGACCGCCACATCTTTCTCCTGCAGAGTGGCTGGTGGGTTCAAACCGCTGACCTTTCAGTTAGCTATTGTCTTAGTCATCTAGTGCTGCTGTAACAGAAATAAAGGGGATGACTTTAACAAACAGAAATTTATTTCTCACAGTCTAGTAGGCTACAAGTCCAAATTCAGGGCATCAGTTCCAGGGGAATGCTTTCTCCGTCAGCTCTGGAGGAAAGTCCGTGTCATCAATCTTCCCTTGGTCTGGAAGCTTCTCTGTGCAGGAACCTCAGGTCCAAAGGATGCGCTCTGCTCCCAGCACTGTTTTCTTGGTGGTATGAGGTTCCCATGTCTCTCTGCTCGCTTCTGTCTTTTATTTCTCAAAAGAGATTGGCTTAACACACTATCTAATCTTGTAGACCTCATCAACATAACGGTCTCCAATCCATCTTATCACATCATAGTGATAGAGTTTACAACATAGGGAAATTACATCAGATGATAAAATGGTAGACAATCACACAATACTGGGAATCATGGCCCAACCATGTTGACAGATATGTTTGGGGGACACAATTCAATCCATGACAGCTACCAAGCACTGAAACACTGTGCCACCAGGGCTCCTTTTACATAATGATAAAGAAGTCAATTCTCCAAGAAGACATAACATTCCTTAATGTGAATATGCCTAACAACAGAATATCAAAATATGTAAGCTCAAAACTGATAGAACCACAAGAAGTAAACAAATACACTACTACGTATTTGTATCAACATCCCTCTATCAATGATTGACAGATCCAGCAGGCAGAAAATCCGTAAGGATATAGAGGAACTAAATAGCACCACCAACCAACTAGATCTAGTTGAAATTTATAAAATACTTCATGCAACAACAGTAGAACACAAATTCAATTGTAACGTTCAACAGGATAGACCATATCCTGGGCCATAATACATACTTTTAACAAATTTAAAAGAATAGAAATCATACAAAGTATGCTCTCAGACCACAATGGAATTACACTAGAAATCAATAACAGAAAGATAGCTGGAGAATCCAAAAATATTAAACAACATGCTTCTAAACAACACATGGACCAACAAAGATGTCTTAAGAGAAATTTAAAAAATATTTTGAACTAAATGAAAAAAAAACTTATCAGAATTTGTGGGATGGAACAAAAACAGGGCTTAAAGGGATATTTAGAGCATTGAATATTGGAAACGTAATTTGTAGCATATATTAGAAAAGAAAAAAGATGTAAAATCAATAATTTAAGCATTTATTTTAGGAAACTAAAGAAGATCGAGATAAACCTAAGCAAGCAGAGTAAAAGAAATAATAAAAATTAGAGCAGAAATCTTCATTGATTGAATACAATGAAATTCATGGAGAAAATCAATGAAACTAGAAGCTGGTTCTTTGAAAGAACCAATAAAGTTGATAAACCTCTAGCCAAGCTCACCAAGAAAAGAAGAGAGAAGACACAAATTACTAATATTAGGGGGGCCATCACAGCTATGGGCATTAAAAGGACAATAAAGGAATATTTTGAGCAACTCTATGCCCACAAATTTGAAAACTTAGACGAAATGGACCAATACCTTGAAAGACAGAATTCACCAAAACTCACACAAAAAGAACTAGATAATCTGAATAGGTTCATATCTATTAAAGAAAATGAACCCATAATTAATAACTTTCCAAAATAGAAAGTACCAGGCCCACATGGTTTCCATGGTGAATTTTACTGAACATTTAAAGAAAAAATAACAGTTTTCTACAATTGCTTCCTAAAAATAGAAGCAGAGGGAACTCTTCCTACCTCATTCTCTGAGACTAGCATTACCCTAATACAAAAAATGATAAAGACACTGCAAGAAAGGAAAACTAGAGAACAATATATTCCACGAATGTAGACGTAAAAATCATCACCAAAATATAAGCAATTCAAGGCCTTCGATTTCTTCTCCATTTACTTTGTTGTTTATACATCCAGTTGTAAGGATTTTTGTTTTCTTTATGTTCAGGTGTGATCCATACTGAAGGCTGTGGTCTTTTACCTTCTTCAGTAAGTACTTCAAGTTGCCTTCATATTCAGCAAGCGAGGTTGTGTCATCTGCATATTGCAGGTTGTTAATGAGTCTGTCTTCCTCCAATCCTGATGCCGCATTCTTCTTCATATGGCCCAGTTTCTCAGATTATTTGTTCAGCATATGGATTGAATAAGTAAGGTGAAGGGATAAAACCCTGATACACACATTTTCCTATTTTAATCCATGCAGTATCCTCTTGTTCTGTGTGAACGGCTGCCTCTTTATCCACGTACAGGTTCTGCATGAACACAAGTAAGTGTTCTGGGATTCCCATTCTTCATACTGTTAGCCATAATTCGTTATGATCCACACAGTCAATGCCTCCCCATAGTCGACAAAACACAGGTGAACAGCTTTCTGGTGTTCTCTGAGTAGAAGGAAAAGATGCTTGCAACTCATATGAAAGATACTGAACAATTGTTCTAGCAGATGAAGAGCTTATAAACAATAATAAGAAAAAGCTGATAAAATCCAATGGATAAAATGAACAACGTAGGAGAGAGACAAATCACAGAGTTAGAAACACAAATTGCCAATACATTGGAAAAGATTATTCATCTTCTAAAATATTTGCAAATTAAAACAAGATACACTTTGTCCATTGCATTTGCACTGATTATTGGTGAAATGATAGGACTTCATATACCATTTACCGAAGGATAAATTACCAATGTTTGGAGGAGTAATTGACAATGGTTATCAAAACAAAAAAGTCTCTGAGTGGTGTAAATGTTTAATGAGCTCAGCTGCTAACCAAAATTTGGAGGTTGGAACCCACGAGAGGTACCTCAGAAGAAAGGCTTGGTGACCTACTTCTGAAAAATCAGCCTTTGAAAGTCCTATGGAGCACAGTTCTACTTGGACACACATGGGGGCTTCATGAGGCCAAGTTGATACTACATCAACTGGAACTCGTAGGAATCAAAGAATATGGTTCACCGTATGACCCAACCATCCAACTTCTAGGAATTGAGTCTAGCCTACAGAAGTCCTAGCACTGAGGACATAGAGTAAAAGGTCATTTACTGAAACACTACAATCTTTTTTTTAAATGTAATACCTTAAATGCCCATTAATATAGAGGTGAATGAATGAATGATGATCCCCGCACAATGGAACACTCCAGCGACATTTGGAAGACAAAAGCACTGGCTTAGAAAGATAACAATTATTCACGATTTGTTTTTTTTTTAAAAAAAGAAGTCTAATTGCAGACTGATGTAAAGTGTGACCATATTTTTTGTAAAAGAAAATAAATTACACCAGGATACACCGCCCTCTTGGGCGCACACACGCACACACAGGCTTGGAAGTGGAGACCCCCACACTGCCCACAGAGGCCAGGACTGGTGATTAAGGTGAGCAGAGGGGAGTGTCTTCTCTTTTGACTCCAAACACTTTTGAATTGCTTGAATGTTTCAAATATGTTTTGCTTTTCAAATTTTGCAAACCACGATTTTTCAGATATTACACTCTGCAGCTCTGCACACTCCTCCAAAAACAGAAATGGAACTGAGGGGCAGTCTTCTTCCACTTGTGATTCTTCCATGGCAAAGTGACCTGCTCAAGGTCAGGGGCCATTTCGGGGAAGGACCAGGAATAGATCAGAGGGATCCAGAGGAGGAATTTTTCCCTACGAGGTCATTTCAACTCACAGAAGAACGTTATGGCTAAAAGGCAGAGAAAAGGAGAGGTGGGGAGGGGCTCTGGGCCCAGGAGGACCCCTGTCACCCTGGGAGGTGGCCTCTCCAGTGAGAGCCACTAGGTCTGTCTAAGGTTCTGTGCTTGTCTCCTGCTTGCCCTCTGAGGGCCCCCGAGGGACTTTCAGCCTTCGACCTCAGCCTTGGAGGTCCTATCAAGGATGGCGACAGGGACCTGGGAGGCCGGGAGTCCCAGCACACTGCAGGCCCAAACAAACAACCGCCCCTAATTGGTCATGCGAGGCCCGAGTCCCAGCTGTGCCAGGCTCAGAGAAACGTCCCTGCAGTGCCCATATGGTGCAGGCTCCCTGATATCATGCCACCGGGTAACAGGGACCAGGCAAGGAGGAGCTGAGCTGAGCTTCCCCGCCCCCACCAAGGACCCAGCAGCTCCCTGCACCAGAACCTGGAGTGCCCAGACCCAGCTGGGACCCAGGTACCCCGCCTGCCCCCTTCCCTCACTCACTTCACTGCAGAGGGGCCAGCTCTGGATGGGCAGGGCAGAGGCCCTCACGGCTGGGCCATCACCATCAGCACGGACCAGAAGTCAGGAGCCTGGCAACCCTGGAGCACAGGTCCTGGCTGTGTGGCCTTGGGCAAGCCATGACCATCACCTATAAAAGGTAAGTTCAGGGCACCCCCTGCAGGGCTGCAGGCAGGTTGAAGACAGCACGTGTCTGAGGGAATCTGCAGGGTGCATGTATCTAGTAAGCACTCAGAAGTTGCTCTCAGCAGGTAAAGCACTGACCACACACCTGCCTTGGCCCTGGTCTTGGGCTTCAGAGCCATTTAGCCTGAAGGGAAAGGTTATGTGTCCATGATAAAAGAGGGGACCAGGAGTACACCAGGCTCCCCCATGATCAGGAAAGCATCTCTCTGGCTGAAATCAGGACCATCAGACTTCTGGGCACACTCTGCTACAGGGCATGGTCTGCATTAGGGGTGCAGAGACAAACGAAACCAAGTCCAGCCACCAGGACCTCATGGCTCAGTAGGAATGCAGACATGTAAACAAATATCTGCAGTGAAATGTGACAAGTACAACAAGAGGGGTGTGATCTGGTCCCTTGGTGTCACAAAACCAAAAACCAAACTCGTTGCCATCAAGTCGATTCTGACTCATAGCGATCCTATAGGACAGAGTAGAACTGCCCCATAGGGTTTCCAAGACTGTAATCTTTATGGAAGCCGACTACCACATCTTTCTCCTGAGGACCAGCTGGTGGGTTCAAAGAGCCGACCTGTTGGTTAGCAGCTGAGTGCTCAACCACTGCACCACTAGGGCTCCTTTTGATGTCACAAAGGAGGAAACAAATACATCAGAGTGTGGGGAAGACATGACAGTCACACCCACAGGAGGAGGAGGCTGGACAGCCGATCCTGGCTGAGCAAAAGAACCACAGAAGGCAGAGCACATGCTTCCAGGTGGGAGTTGAGCTCACCTGGCAGGTGTGGGGAGAGCCAGCTCAAACTGAGATTGTTACCGTGCACTCTTCGGGTGCTGGAAGAGCTGCTCCTGGTTGGAATTAGGGAGACTATGATCCGATTTGCAAATTTTAAAAATTAGTGTGTGGTGCAGAGGCTGTGTAGGAAAAAAATTACTGAGCGGACATGACAGAGCCCAGGAGAAGCCCATCCACATAAGAGGCGAGAAGAATGAGGTTGGGTACAAGCTGGTGCAGAGGAGAAGGTTGAGTGCAGAGAGTTGGCAGGAGTAGCGAAGGTTGGATGTGGCAGGCAAGGAAAAAGGACTGGGTTTGGGGGTTGGAGGACAGCAGGACCCTCAATCCAGGCAGAAGGCACTTCCATGAGAATGAACAGTTCTGAACATGAAGAGTTGGGGTGTTGGTGGGGGTTCCTAGAGGACATCTCCAATTGTCATTTGGAGATGTAGGTCTTTAGCACAGGAGAGATGAGAGCTGGAGATCTAATTAGCAGGGGTCTTCAACGTGTGGTCTCCAGACCTGAATCATCTGCATCACCTGGGGACTTGTTGGAATGGCAAATGCCCCAGATCTACTGAATTAAAATCTCTGAGTGTGGAGGCCAAGGATCTGTGTTTTCTCAAGCTCTCTAGGTGATTCTGATGCCCGCTCATATTTGAGAGGCACTGTGTTAAGAAATAAAGTGTTTGGAGACACCACCGTTCCAGCGTGGTCAGGGAACGGGGCCAGCAAAGGAGATAAGGGAAAGCAGTGAGAGGCAAGTCAGCCACCAGGATAGACCATGGTTACCAACACCAAGGAAAAACGTTTGTTACAGAGGGAAGAAGCAAGGTGTTCAGTGCTGCTGGCACACTCCAAGCAAGGAGCCCTGGTGGTGCAGTGGTAAGCATTCAGCTGCTAACCAAAAGGTTGGCAGTTCGAACTCACGCAGCAGCTCTGCAGTAGAAAGAGCTCGCAATCTGCTCCAGTAAAGATTACAGCCTAGGAAACCCTATGGGGCAGTTTTACTCTGTCACATGGAACCAACTCAGTGGCACCCAACAACACCTGAAATGACTTGAGTGCAGGGCCATTTCTAAGTCCTCCCAGCATCTTCCGCAGCAAACCTCTGACCCTTCACAACAAAGGTGATGGATAGGTAAGCGTGAACGCAATGAAGTACAGCAAATGTTTTCTTTTCAACCCGGTCTGAGCTCCTCTAGGAAGAAGGAGATGGTGACAGCTGCCCTCTGGGTCAGCGAGGGTCCACAGGAGACTTGGGTGAAGTGCTCTGTCTCTTTGGCCCTGGCTGCCACACACGGGCAGAAATGTACACAGAAAAAGTGTACAGTCAAGAATGATCACAAAGCAAATAGCGCATAACCACCATGCAGGCCAAGAAACAGAACATCGCCAGAGACTCAGAAGTTCTCAAGTGTTCTGTTAACCACAAATTCCTCCCATCCCTGAAAAGATAGCCATAGTCTTGATGTCTAAGGCCATCACATCCATGCTGTCCTTTATGGTTTTCTCATCTAAGCACGCATCCCTGAACATTTTCCTTCAGATTCCCCAGCTCTTAGAAAGTTCATATAAAGTTGAATCATATAGTCTATGTTGTTTCCTGTCTGGCTCCTTTTGCTCAACGCTATGCTCAGGAGACTGATCCATATCGTTTCGTGTACCAGTGGTTTCTTCATTTTCATTGTTGTATAGTATTCCATCAGACAAATATGCCATTATTTATCGATCTGTTCAATTGTGATGGATATTTGAGTTGCTTCCCACTTGCAGCTTTCATGATTAATGCCACAGGGAACAGTCCTACACATGTCTCCTGGTGCACATGTGTGCGTATATTAGGTAAATATCTTCAAATTAGGTCATAGGTAAGGTTAGGTATCTTCAACTCTAGTAGAAATGCCAAACTGCTTGCCCTAAATTACATCAGCAGTGCGTGAGCGTTCCATTTGCTCCCCCTCCTCACCAGCGCTGGTTATTGTCGTCTGTTAATTTTAGCCAACCGGGTGGGTATGCAGTAGTATCTCACCAGGGCTTTAGTCTGCCTTTTCCTGATGATTAGCGAGGTTGTGCTCATTTTCAAATGTTTATTGCCCATTTGGATACTCTCTTCCGTGAAGCACTTCTACAAGTCTCTTGCCCATATTTTTACTGGGCTGTCTTTTACTTATTTGTCTGTAAGATTATTTATATATCTTGAGTACAAGTCCCTTGTCCATTGTCTGTACTGCAAGCATCTTCTCCCAAGCTGTGGTTTGCCTTTTCACACTCTTAACAATAGCTCAGTTTCTTATGTAGTCCAATTCACCAAATGTTTCCTATATGTTTAGTACTTTTTGTTCCCTGTTTAGGACGTTTAAGAAGACTGTCCGTACACGGAGGCCACAAAGATCTTCTCCTAGATTGTCTCCTAGGACCTTCACTCTTTTGCTGTCATATTTAGATGTACTCTCAACGGGTAATCAATTTTCGTGTATAGTGTGAGGTAAGGTCAAATTTCACTCGTTAACGTATGGATAGCCAATTGTCCCAAATTTTCCCACTTGTCTGTAGTGCTAACTTTTTGCTAAATCAAGTGTCTGTCTAAACACAGGGTCAATTTCCAGGCTCTCTGTTCTATCTCATTGGTCTGCTTGTCTATCCTCATGCCATTACCACACTATGTTCATTACTATAAACTATAAGCCAATATCTAGTAGGGCTAGTCCTTCCACCCTGCTTTTCTTCTTCAAGAATATCTGGGATATACTTGTTTTTTCACATTTCAATATAAATTTTAGGATCAGCTTGTTAAGTTTCACAAATAAAGCACATTGGGATTGCATTGACTCAGTTCAGTTTGCAGGAAATTGACATTTATGCAATATTAAATTTTCCAGTTTATAAGCATGGCATATCCCACCATGTTATTTAAATCTGCTTTGGTTTCTCCAATAGTTTTATGTAAAAAGATCTTTCCCATATTTGGCCATAGATATTTGCATGTTATTTTTAAATCATATCACTTCTGAATTTTCTTTTTCTGTTTGTTGCTGGTACATAGAAATAAAATCAATTTTATATGTTGATCTTGTTTTCAGTACTTTCTAAATTCACTTATTAATTTTAATAATTTATCTGTAGCTTACTATGGATTTTCCACATATAGAAGCGTATCATCTATTAATAATGACAAATTTTATTCTTTGTTGCAAGAAGCACTATAACTATTATTCCTTTTTCTAGCCTTTCTGAACTGGTTAGGATATCCAGTATGATGTTGAACGTAAGTGATCAGAGTGGACAATATTGTCTTGCTCCCATTTCAATGGAAAGCTTTCAGGATTTCACCATTAAAGATGTTTCACCATTAAAGCTATGTGTAGCTGCACATTATCAGGTTAGATGTTCTCTTGCATATTGAATGCTGAGTTTTATCAAACGCTTTTTCTGAATTTATTCTGATAATATGAATTTCCTTTTGTTCTGTTAAAGTGATGACTAACATTGATTTTCCAGTACCAAACAACTTTGCATTGCTGGATATAGATAACATGGTTGTGGATGTGTTATCCTTTTTATATATTACTGAAATAGACTGTTTGGGAAATTTGCATATATGTTCATGAGAGAGAATATTAGGTATATTTATTTTCTTATAATGTATTGTCAGATTTTGGTATCAAGATTATACATGCCTTATAAAATAACATGGAAAGTGGCCCCCCTTTTTTCTTCTTTTAGAATATTTTATGTAAAATTAGCATTATTTCTTACTGAAATATTTGATAGAATTCACCAGAAAAGCCATCTGAACCTGGAACCTTCTCACTGGAAAGGTTTTAAAGCGTGGATTCAATTTCTTAAATGATTATAGGACTTCCAGGTTTTCTATTAGGAGGTCAGTTTTGGTAGGTTCTATTTTTCTAGTGGATTCTCAACTCTATCAAATTTTCAAATTTATGAAAACCAAGTTGTTAACAATATTATCTCAGGCTCCACTCTATGTTTTCAGGATCTCTGCTAATGTCTCCCTTTCATTACTGACATTGTGCCCTTTCTCCTTTGTTGATGTTGTTGTTGTTAGGTGCTGTCAAGTCAGTTCTGACTCATAACGACCCTGTGCACCACAGAACAAAACCTCGCACAGGCCTGCGCCGTCCTCACAATCGTTGTTATGCTTAAGCCCATTGTTGCAGCCGCTGTGTCAATCCATCTCATTGAGGGTCTTCCTCTTTTTTGCTGACCCTGTACTTTTCCAAGCATGATGTCCTTCTCCAGGGACTGATCCCTCCTGACTACATGTCCAAAGTATGTAAGATGCAATCTCACCATCCTTGCTTCTAAGGAGCATTCTGGTTGTACTTCTTCCAGGATAGACTTGCTGGTTCTTCTGGCAGTCCATGGTATATTCAGTATTCTTCGCCAACACCACAATTCAAAGGCATCAATTCTTCTTCAGTCTTCCTTATTCACTGTCCAGCTTTCAAATGCGTATGAGGCGATTGAAAATACCATGGCTTGGTTCAGGTGGATCTTAGTCTTCAAGGTGACATCTTTGCTTTTCAACACTTTAAAGAGGTCTTTTGCAGCAGATTTGCCCGATGCAATGCATCTTTTGATTTCCTGACTGCTGTTACCATGGGTGTTGATTGTGGATTCAAGTAAAATGAAATCCTTGACAACTTCAATATTTTCTCCATTTATGATGACGTTGCTTATTGGTCCAGTTGTGAGGATTTTTGTATTCTTTATGTTGAGGTGTAATCCATGCTGAAGGGTGTGGTCTTCGATCTTCACCAGTAAGTGCTTCAAGTCCTCTTCACTTACAGCAAGCAAGGTTGTGTCATCTACATATTGCAGGTTGTTAATGAGTCTTCCTTCAATCCTGATGCCCCTTGCGTGTTGCTGCGATGCTGAAAGCTATGCCACCGCTATACAGATACCAGCAGGGTCACCCATGGTGGACAGGTTTCAGCTGAGCTTCCAGACTAAGACAGACTAGAAAGAAGGAGCCAGCAGTCTACTTCTGAAAAGAATGAGCCAGTGAAAACCTTTCTCCTTTGTACATCATTAATCTTGCCAATTTTACTCATCTTTTAAAATAATTAACTTTTGGTTTAAGTTCTCTCTATTACGTGCTTGCTTTCTATTTCACACATCTGCGCCCTTATCGTTAGATTTTAAGCACACCGTATCATTTAGTGCTTTCTACTTCATTGCCTGTGTTCTTTCTGTCTCCTTTCCTGCCTTTTGCACATTGATTGAAAAAATAGTAGTATGCTTTGTGTTTATATTCGCTCGGAAATTGTACAACTTTTACTTTTTTAGTGGTTGCTGACAAATTACAACTTGTGTTCTTGACTTAACGAAACTGACATTAGTTTATCATAGCATGCATTAGTATTTCATTCCTTTTTATGGCTGAATACTGTTCCATGGTATAAATACCAAAACCCAAACCCACTGCCGTTGACTCGATTCCAATTCATAGCAACCCTATAGAACTGAGTAGAACTTCCTCATAAGGTTTCCAAGGTGGTAAATCCTTACGGAAGCAGACGGCCACATCTTTCTCCTGCAGAGCGGCTGGTGATTTCAAACCACCAACCATTTAGTTAGCAGCCAAGCACTTAACCATGGCAACACCAGGGCTCCTTATGGTACGAATAGACCAATATTTGTGAATTTTTCCTTCTGCTATTGATTTTTAGTTTCAACCCATTGTGATCAGAGAAGACACTTGGGATGAATTCAACCTTTTAAAATTCATTCAGACTTCTTTTTTGGCTTAACAGATAGTCTATCCTGGAGAATGATCCATGTGCACTTGAGAGAAACATGCATTCTGCTGTTGCTGGCTGGAGACTTTCATAGACGTCTGTTAGATCTAGTTGGCTTGTAATGGTGGTCAAGTCTTCTACTCCCTGCTGACCTTCTGTCTCTTTATTCTATCTATATTCAAAGTCAGGTATTGAAGTCTCCAACTATTATTGTTGAACTTACCTTCATTCTTAAAGGATGGTTTGGGTGGTATAGAATTCTAGTTGGGAATTATTTTACTAGAGTATATTAAAATATCATTTCATTGACTCCGCTGTCCTTTTTTTTTTTTTTAATCTGGTAAGAAGTCACTTGATAGTCTTAATTCTGTTGGTCCTTTGAAGGGATTATGTCTTTTTTTCTCAGGTTGCTTTGAAGATTTTTCTCTTTATTTTGGTTTTAAGTTTTGTTTGTTTGTTTGTTTGTTTGTTTTACTATGCTATGCCTAAGCGTTGTCTTCTTTGCATTAATCTTGCTTTGATTTTGTAGGATTTATGAATCTATGGATTAATGTCTTTCATTAGTTTGAGAAAATACTCAGCCATTATCTCTCCAAATACTGATTCAACACTTTTCTCTTTCCTCTTTTTTAAGGACTCATACTTCATATGTGTTAAATTTTCTCACTGTATCTTCTATGTCTCAGACCTCTGTTTCTGATTTTACTATCCTTTTTCTCTTCATGCTTCATTATGAATATTTTCTGCTGACTTGTATTCTAGGTCACAAATTCTCTCTTCAGCTATGTCTAATCTGCTGTTTAACCTACCCAGTCAGCTCTTGATTTTAGTCATTGTACTTTTGTTTGTTTGTTTTATTGTTGTAGTTTAAGTGAAAGTTTACATTTCAAGTTAGACTCATACAGAAATTTATACATACTTTGTTATGTGACCCTAATTACTCTCCCTATATTGTGACAGCACACTCCTCCTTTCCATCCCTGATTTCCCATGTCCACTCAACCAGTTCCTAACCCTCTCTGCCTTCTCATCTCACCTCTGGACAGAAGCTGCCCATTTAGTCTCATGTATCTACTTGAACTAAGAAGCACACTCTTCAATAGTATCATTTTATGCCCCACAGTCCAGTCCAATCTTCATCTGAAGAGTTGGCCTTGGAAATTGTTTTAGTTCTGGGCTGATAGAGAATCTGGGGGCCATGCTTTCCTGGGTTCCTCCAGTCTCAGCCAGACCATTAAGTCTGGTCTTTTTACTAGAATTTGAGTTCTGCACCCCACCTTTCTCCTGCTCCATCAGGGACTCTCTGTTGTGTTCCCTGTCAGGGTGGTCATTGGTGGTAGCTAGGCCCCAACCAGTTCTTCTGGTCTCAGACTGATGAAGTCTCTGGTTTATGTGGCCCTTTCTGTCTCTTGAGCTAACACCTTCCTTGTGTCTTTGGTGTTCTTTATTCTCCTTTACTCCAGGAGGTTGGGACCAATTAATGCATCTTAGATGGCCACTGGCAAGCTTTTAAGACCCTAGACACCACTCACCAAAGTAGGATGCAGAACATTTTCTTACTAAGCTTTGTTATGCCAATTGACCTAGATGTCCCCTGAAAGCATGATCCCCAGACACCTAGCCCTGCTACTCTGTCCATCAGAGTGTTTGATTGTATTCAGGAAACTTCTTAGCTTTGGTTTAGTCCAGTTGTGCTGATTTCCCCTGTAGTGTGTGCTGTCCTTCCCTTCACCTAAGACAATTTTTATCTACTATCTAGTTAGTAAATAACCCTCACCCTCCCTCCCCGCCCTCGTAACTATCAAAGAATGTTTTCTTCTGTGTTTAAACCTTTTCTTGAGTTCTCACTATAGAGGTCTTATATAATATTTGTCCTTCTGTGACTGATTAAATCCACTCAGCATAATAAGTTCCAGCTTCCTCCATGTTATAAGATGTTTCATGGCTTCATCATTCTTTATTGTTGCATAGTATTCCATTGTGTGACTATACCATAATTTGTTTATCCATTCGTCTGTTGATGGGCACATAGGTTGTTTCCATCTTTTTGTGATTGTGAACAGTGCTGCAATGAACATGGGTGTGTGTATATCTGTTTGTGTGACTGCTCTTATTTCTCTAGGATATATTCCAAGGAGCGCGATAGCCGGATCGTACGGTACTTCTATTTCTAGCTTTTGAAGGAAGCGCCAAACTGATTTCCAAAGTGTTTGTACAATTTTACATTCCCACCAACAGTATATAAGTGTTCCAGTCTCTCCAGCATTTATTATTTTGTGTTTTTTGGATTAATGCTAGCTTGCTAGGGTGAGATGATATCTCATTATAGTTTTGATCTGTATTTCTCTAATGGCTAATGATCGTATTTCTTCGTGTGTCTGTTTTTCGCCTTAATGTCTTCTTTGGCCAAGTGCCTGTTCATATCCTTTGCCCATTTTTAATTGGGTTATTTGTCTTTTTGTTGTTGAAGTTTTGCAGTATCTTGTGGATTTTAGAGATTAGACGCTGATCGGATATATCGTAGCCAAAAATTTTTTCCCAGTCTGTAGGTTGTCTTTTTACTCTTTTGGTGAAGTCTTTGGAAGAGCATAAGTGTTTGATTTTCATGAGCTCCCAGTTATCTAGTTTCTCTTCTGGTGCTTGTGCATTGTCACTTATGTTCGTATTCTGTTTATGCCATGCATTAGGGTTCTTAGCATTGTCCCTATTTTTTCTTCCATGATCTTTACTGCTTAGATTTATATTTAGGTCTTTGATCCATTTTGAGTTAGTTTTTGTGCATGGTGTGAGGTATGGGTCTTGTTTCAGTTTTCTGCAGATGGATATCCAGTTATGCCAGCACCATTTGTTAGAGACTGTCTTTTCCCTAATTAACGGACTTTGGGCCTTTGTCAAATATCAGCTGCTCATAGGTGGATGAATTTATGTCTGGATTCTCAATTCTGTTCCATTGGTCTATATAACTGTTGTTGTACTGGTACCACGCTATTTTGACTACCGCGGCAGTATAATAGGTTCTGAAATCAGGTGGTGTGAGGCCTCCCACTTTGTTCTTCTTCTTGAGTAATGCTTTACTTATCTGGGGCCTCTTCCCTTTCCATATGAAGTTGGTGATTTGTTTCTCCTCCTCATTAAAAAATGCAGTTGGAATTTGGATTGGGATTGCATTGTATCTGTAGATTGCTTTGGGTAGAATTGACGTCATTGTACTTTTAAAAAAATTGTACATTTGATTATTTTTATAATTTCCATATCTCTGCTAAAATTCTTATTCTTGTGTTTTATTCTCTCAAACAGAAAATTTTATTTATTTCAAAGTTTGTTTTTGCTAATTCCAAAGCCTGACATTTCTGTGATTTTTTCTATTATCCATTGTTTCTGTTATTTTCATTCATATTGCCTTAATGCCTCAATTCTTAAATTGTCTGTCTGCGATTGTTTATGCAAAGTTTTTATAGAGAAAACCTGAGGCCTCTTGATGAGATACAGTGTATTTGTTTTTTTCAAGGTATCAGGGGCACTAGCACTCAGAACTGAACTTAATCCAGTTTCAGTGATTGAAATGATCAGAAGCTGAGCTGCAGACCTACTCCTTATTTAAACTTATCCCTTGATGAATTTTTAGTGGTCTTTAGTAACCATCTGCTTTCACCATCAACTCCAAAAGACAAGAAAAATCTCACTGCTTAGCCACTTGGCCTCTCAGACTCTTCAAAACTGACTTACACCTCCAGGGATCAGAGGTGCTCTCAATGCTGGGCTCACCTCTCTGGTCTTCTGTGAAGTCTGTTCAGTAATTCTTCACTAAATCATTAACTCTCTTATGGCTTGAATCAGATGTTGTTTTTCAGGTCTCTAATAGTCATCACCAGGAAGTGTAGTCTGGTTTACCTAATCCAATATTACTGGAAGTGGAATTTCCTCTCCTAGTCTTCGGCCCCAGGACCATGCCAACACTGAGAAATGGCAATGCCTCAGTGGTCTCTTGGCATGAGTTTGTGCTAGTGGGATTTGAGGGTGGACTGAAAACCCAGGTCCTGCTCTTTGCTGTATTTTTGACCCTCTATATGGTGAGTGTACTGGGGAACCTCACGATGATCGTGGTCATCACACTGGACATCCGCCTCCACTTGCCAATGTACTTTTTCCTCAAGAACCTATCCTTCCTGGACCTCTGCTACTCCTCTGTCATTGCTTCCAAGGCCCTTGCCAACTTCTTCTCCTCAACCAAGATCATCACTTTCACCAGCTATGCCACCCAGCTCTTCTTCTTCTCTCTGCTGGTCACCACTGAGGGTTTCCTTCTGGGTGTCATGGTCTATGACTGCTTCATGGCCATCTGCAACCCCCTGCACTACCCGATCACCATGTGCCCCTCAGTTTGTGCCCGCCTGGTCCTGGGTACCTACTGTGGAGGCTCCTTCAATTCCATTGTCCAGACCAGCCTCACCTTCCACGTCCCATTCTGCAGCTCCAACCATATCAACCACTACTTCTGTGATGTGCCCCCTCTGCTACGAATTGCCTGTGCCAACACAGCCCTCAACGAGCTGGTCATGTTTGGCATCTGTGGGCTGATCATTGTGAGTGTGACTTGTGTGGTTCTTGTCTCCTACAGCTATATCATAGTGACCATCTTGAGGATGCGTTCAGCAGCTGGGCGCCACAAGGTCTTCTCAACATGTGGTTCCCACGTGACTGCAGTGACTGTCTTTTTTGGGACCGTCTTTGTGATGTACGCCCAACCAGGGGCTGTGGAGTCCATGGAGCAGGGCAAGGTAGTCTCCATCTTCTACACACTGGTCATCCCATGCTCAACCCCTTCATCTACAGTCTGCGGAACAAGGACATAAAGGAGGCCCTGAAGAGGTTGGGTCAGAAACATGTAGCCACATGAAGGAGAGGAGCTGGGGAGAGACAGAGTATCTTGAGGACTCAGCAGAAGGAGAGCCTTTTGCTTAGGGTAGATCAGGAAATTCCTTCCTTTATTCAATCAACATTTATTTAAAGCACACTATGCATCAAGTATTTGCCAACTATTTGGAAAAGACGAATATGACAATGTTCTTGTCCTCTAAGAACCAACAGTCCAATGGAGTGAAAATAATAAAATTTATTGTGCTGCTTGCAACTTATAAAGAAGTAAATATATGACAATAATACCACAAAATACAGAAGGAGTACCTGTAAGTTTACACTTTTAAGGCTTCAGACTAATTCAGTGGAGGAAAGGATAGTCTTTTCAACAACTTGTGCTGGAAAACTTGATATCCATATGCAAAAATATGAACCTCAACCCTTACAATAATTAACTCAAAATGAATAAAATCCCTAAATGTAAGTGTTAAAATTTTACAGCACATAGAAGAAAATAAAGGAAGAAATCTTTGAGACTTTAGATTAGGCAAAGATTTCTTAAGTAGGACAAAATAAGCACAAGCCTTAGAGGGAGAATTTTGATAAAGAGGACTTTATCAAAATTAAAAAAAAAAAAAAAAAAAACTTTTGCACTTCCAAAGATTAGTTAAAAAAATAAAAAGTCCAGCCATAATCTAAAAGAAAATATTTGTAATATATATATTTCATAAAGGACTTACATCTAGAATGATGAAGAACTCCTACAATTCAATGTCAAGAAGACAATCTAATTAAAAAAACAGCAAAATCTCTGAACAGAACTTTTATAGAAGAAACACAAGAATAGGAAATAAGCACATGGAAAGAATTTCAACATCATTATTCATTGTAGAAATGCAAATTAAAATTACAATGGGCTATCACTACACATCCAGTAGAATGGCTAAAATTGAAATGATTGATAATACCAGGTATTAATGAGGATATATGACCTGTGCATCCAAAATTATATATCTTTACTGAAGGGCTTGAACTCTGACCTAAATAAAATAAGAGGCATTATGGGTTCATATGTAGGGGAACTTAATGTAATAATTAGATCGATTCTCTCCAAATCAAGTCAAAATTTCAGTAGGTTTCTGAAGGGAACTTGCAAAATTGATTACAAATTCAAGGAGGCAAGAATATCCAAAAAATTGTAAAGAAGAAGAATGAGAAGGAAGAGATAAATTGCTAATGGAAATGAAAGCCACAATGAGAAAATATTTACACTTGTTTAATGGGCAAAAAAATAAAGAAATTTGAAACTATCAAGTGTTAAAAAGTATGTAGATCAATGGAATATCATACACATTGTTTATGAAAGTGAAAATTGATACAACACTTTAAGAAGAATTTAGCATTATCTTTAAAGTCAAACTTTTGCATACTCTATAACACAAAAATTCTTCCAGATATAAAAGAGTGTTCATAACATCACTGCTTGCACCAAATAATAATAATAAAGAAAGCTGGAGGTAACCTAAATGCCCATCAACAGAGAAATGAATACATTGTGTTATTCAGCAATATTTTATAAACAATAAAATATTACTCAGCTATGAAAATTAATGGACTGCCATTTTGTTGTTGTTAGTTGCTTCAAGTTGATTCCAACTCATGGTGTCCCCATGTGTGCTGAGTAGCACTGCTTCATAGGGTATTCAAGGCTGTGACCTTTCAGAAGCGTGTCTTCCAAGACACCTCTAGGTGGGTTTGAACAGCCCACCTTTCGGCTAGTCGTCAAGTACTTAAGCATTTGCACTACCCAGGATTGCCACTTTAGCACCCCTGCAAAAGGATGAATCTTAGAAACATAAGGCTGTGTGAAAAAAGCAAGCACCCAAAGACCACAAACAGAATGAAGCATTTCTATAGTTAGGATACTAGAATATATAGTAGTACAGTAACTACACACACAGACAGACACACACATACATATATACAGAGAGAGAAATATGTGATAAAACAAAACAAAAAGAAAAAAGAGAATTAAAAGCCTAAAGTTCTGAATGGTGAGAAAAGGAGGGCTAGATGTAAGCTATGCAGATGATTTTTTTATGAGTTAAATGGTGTATTCACAAGCATTAATTATATTACACCTTCTCCTCACTTATCGACTATCTCGTTATCTGACATTTTGCATTTAAGATAATAGTAAAAAAGCTACTATCTGACTATTTTGCACAATAATGACATATATCTGGTTGTAACAAATGCCAAGATGCGAGGCGAGAGTAATGCTGGCTGTGATGGTCAAGGTTATGTGTCAACTTGGCTGGGCCATGATTCTCAGTGGTTTGGCAGCAATGTAATGATGCAATTTGGCAGGTATGTAATGATGTTCTCATCCATTTTGTGATCTGATGTAGTCATCCTTCATTTTTGCATAACACCAATTTCACATAATGACTGGTTTTTGGAAACTAACCATGTCGATAAGTGAGGGAAGAGTGTATTAAAAAGTAAAACAAAATAACATAAGAGAACGCATGCATGGACCAATATCAAAAGTGTGTCATAAGCCAAGGATTTTAATTAATTCACTTCTTTGTGCCTTAGGTACAAATTTTAAACAGGAAAAGAGAAGAAACAAGTTAGGCAGGCAGGTAGGCAGGCAAAAAGGGATCAAAAATATGTGTAAAGAGCAAGAGATTCTTAGAAATGACCTTGAAGATTAGAAAAAGGATCAAAAAGAACTTCTAGGAATGAAAAGTATAATTATTAAGATTAGAAATTCTATTGATAGATTTTATGGAAAAGTAGGCACCACTGAATGTAGAATGCATAAACTTGAAGATAGATCTAAAGAAACTGCACAGGATGCAGGGCAGAGAGACAGACGTCAAATACATATTATGAAAATGGAGAGTAGAGTGACAATGCCAAATATATACCTAGCAAGAGTCACAAAAGAAGAAACAAGAGAAAATGAGTAAGAAGCAATATTCAAAGAGAATTAATGGCCAATAATTGGTCATAGACACTAAACTTTAGTGTCTGGAATTCCAGACAATCCCATGAATGATTCAACAAAAGTACATATGACATACTTCATAATAAAACTTTAGAAATCAAAGACAAAAAGAGACCTTAAAAGTAACCAGAGAGAAAAGACAGGCTACTACAAAGTAATATCAGTTAGACTGACACTAATTTATTAACGTTGTTAGGCACCATCGAGTCAGTTACACTCACAGTGACCCTATGTACAAAAGAATAAAACACTGCCTGGTCCTGTGCCACCCTCACAATCGTTGTTATACTTGAGCCCATTGTTACAGCCACTGTGTCAATCCATCTCATTGAGGGTCTTCCTCTTTTTTCCTGACCCTCTACTTTACCAAGCATGATGTCCTTCTCCAGGGACTGATCCTTCCTGACAACATGTCCAAGTATGTGAGATGTAGTTTTGCCATCCTTGCTTCTAAAACATTCTAGTCGCACTTCTTCTGAGACAGATTTGTTCATTCTTTTGTCAGTCCATGGTATATTCAATATTCTTCGCCAACACCGCAATCCAAGGTGTCAATTTTTCTTCAGTCTTCCTTATTCATCGTCCAGCTTTCGCATGCATATGAGGTGATTGAAAACACTATGGCTTGGGTCAGGCGTTCCTTAGTCTTCAAGGTGACATCTTTGCTTTTCAACACTTTAAAGAAGTCTTTTGTAGCAGATTTGCCCAATACAACGCATCTTTTGATTTCTTGACCCCTGCTTTCATGGCGTTGATTGTGGATCCAAGAAAAATGAAATCCTTGACAACTTCAAGCTTTCCCCATTATCATGATGTTGCTGATTGGTCCAGTTGTGAGGATATTTGTTTTCTTTATGTTGAGGTGTAATCCATACTGAAGGCTGCTTTGATCTTCATCAGTAAGTGCTTCAAGTCCTCTTCACTTTCAGCAAGCAAGGTTGTGTCATCTGCATAGCGCAGGTTGTTAATGAGTCTTCCTCCAATCTTGATGCCCCGTTCTTCTTCACATAGTCCAGCTTCTCAGATTAGTTACTCAGCATACAGATTGAATAGGTATGGTGAAAGGATATACACCTTTCCTGACTTTAAACCACACAGCATCCCCTTGTTCTGTTCAAACGACTGCCTCTTGATCTCTGTACAGGTTCCTCATGAGCACCATTAAGTGTTCTGGAATTCCCATTCTTCTCAATGTTATCCATAATTTGTTATGATCCACACAGCCTAATGTCTTTGCATAGTCAATAAAACACAGGTAAACATCTTTCTCGTGTTTTCTGTTTTCATCCAGGATCCATTTGACATCAGTGATAATATCCCTCGTCCTACATCCTCTTCTGAATCCAGCCTGAATTACTGGCAGTTCCCTGCTGATATATACTGCAGCCATTTTTGAATGATCTTCAGCAAAATTTTACTTGCATGTGATTATTAATGATATTGTTCAATAATTTCTGCATTTGGTGGGATCTCCTTTCTTGGGAATAGGCATAAATATATCTCTCTTCCAGCCGATTAGCCAGGTAGCTGTCTTCCAAATTTTTTGGCATAGAAGAGTGAGCACTTCCAGCGCTGCATCCCTTTGTTGAAACATCTCAATTGGTATTCCATCAGTTCCTGGAGACTTGTTTTTCACCAATGTCTTCAGTGCAGCTTGGACTTCTTTCTTCAGTACCATCAGTTCCTGCTTATATGCTACCTCCTGAAAATGGTTGAACGTCAACCAATTCTTTTTGGTATTGCTATTTCTTAATAGCAAAAATGAAACCCTGAAAAGAGTAGGAAATATTTACAAAGTGCTAATAGAAAATAATTGTTAGCCAACAATTGCATATCTGAAGTATCTTTTAATAAAACAAGTTAATATGCAGACTTTTTTCCAACATAGAAAAAAATATTGTTGTTGTTGGGTGCTGTGGAGTCAGTTCTGACCCATAGTGACCCTATATACAACAGAATGAAACACTGCCCGGTCCTGCACCATCCTCATAATTATTGTTATGCTTGAGTCCATTGTTGCAGCTACTGTGTCAATCCATCTTGTTGAGGGTCTTCCTCTTTTTTGCTGACCCTCTACTTTGCCAAGCATGATATCCTTCTCCAGGGTCTGATCCCTCCTGATAACCTGTCCAAAGCATGTGAGATGTAGTCTTGTCATCCTTGCTTCTAAGGAACATTCTGGTTGTACTTCTTTCTAGTTCACCTAGAAGTCGTTTCATGAGTTATAATTGAATGAAAAGAAATGAAGTGCAGAAAAGTGTCTTGAATATGATTCCATTTGTTAAAACCACTGAATTTAATAAAAACTCCAAATACGTGTGTGTGCATAATGATACAAAAACTTAATTTACCATCAGAGGTTGCTAAGGAACCAATTCAATGTTTTGAAAATGGTACCTAGAGAGAAAGACACAAGCATCCTGCCCTTTCTGTATGAACTGTACCACTGAATGACCACAGATGAGGGAAGTTTATCTTCAAAGAAGCACTGCAGCTGAGAAGGAGGCACTCCAGCTGAAAGAAGAATTATAGAATTAGACTGGATCTTCTTCCCTGTAGAATCTTTCTGACAATCTAAGTTTGCTGGTTGCAACCTGGTGGTGCTGTTCATTGTGTTCCTCTCTCCACTGATTCCTGTAAATTGGTGGTTGGATCTAGAGGCTTGGTCAGATTTCCATTGTTGTTAATGTTGTCATCATCATCACACAGACTAGTTATCTTATGGGTGGTGTGGGCTGTGCTTCAGGAAGCACATGGGGTCTGGTTCTCTGTGTATTGTTATCAATTGTTATGATCATTGCCTATTTTCATTAATTCATTATGGGTTGTATGCAGTTCTACTCTGTCCTATAGGGTCACTATGAATTGGAATCGACTTGAAGGCAATGGGTTTGGTTTTTTGGTTTTATATACAAAGACAGAAAAATTGACTCAGAGAGACATTCACAGTGCTAAGTGAAAAAATCAAATTGCAGAATGAATATCATGATCTACTTTTTAGAAAAGACACAAAAATAAAACAAATGTCACAAGAGTCCACCCACGCCAGAAGAGATCCATACCTAGGTGTTAATCTAAGTTTTTCCTGGGTTAAAGGGAAGATGTCTCCCTTTTTACTTTATCATTCTTAATTGTTTGAATTTCTTCATATGGGTATTTATTTTGAATTTTAAAACACAGAGAATGTTAAACATGTTTGTTGGCAAAAAAAAAAAAAAAAAAAATGCAGAGAAGAGCTTGGAGGTGACCTTCTTTAACTCTTTAATGCTCTGGTGTAAGATGGTGAGAGAGGCTGCCCAGTAGAGAATGTTTCTAGATTCCTGGGGCAGGAATTTCCCCACCAGGTCACTTTTTCTCCACCAAAATGGTGGAGATGTGGTAGGTGAGGGAGGGATGGGGAGAGGCTCTGGGCCCAGGAGGACCCACTGTTACCCCATGAGGGGGCCTCTCCAGTGAGAGCTACCGGGTCTGTCTGAGGTTCTGTGCTTGTCTCCTGCTTGCCCTCTGGGGGCCCCTGAGGGACTTTCGCGCTTCAACTTGGAGGCGAGGGGGTCCAACCAAAGATGGTGACAGGGACCCAGGGGGCCAGGAGTCCCAGTACACTGCAGGCCCGGACACAACCACCCCCCCCAATTGGCCATGTGGGGCCTGAGTCCCAGCCGTGCCAGGCACAGAGGAAAGTCCCTACAGTGACTGCATGGTGCGGGCTCCCTGATATTGTGCCACCCGGTAACAGGGACCAGGCATGGAGGAGCTGAGCCTCCCTGCCTCCACCAAGGACCCAGCAGCTTCCTGCATCAGAACCTGGAGCGCCCGGACCCAGCTGGGACCCAGGTACCCCATATTCCCCCTTCCCTAGATCACTTAACTGCAGAGAGGCCAGCACTGGCAAGGTGGGGCAGAGGTCCTCAGTGCCAGATCATTACCACCAGCACAGACCAGGAGTCAGGAGCCTGGTAACCTGAGCACAGGTCCTGGCTGTGTGGCCTTGGGTGAGTTGTGACGGTTATGATAATTACAGGGGACTGTGGTGAAAGTGCTCAGCAGGGTGTGGGGTGCAGTTGCCCTGACAGTGGGTTCCCAGGAGGACAGAGGAAACTGACTTCACCCCTGCCCAGCTGAGCGCTTACTGAGAGCTGCCCTTGGCCTCCAGGACAATGGGGTAATACTCGCTCAAGTTCAATGTGAACAGAAGTATTCAGGGATCTTGTACAAACGCAGGCTTGGAGTCAGGGGGCCCAGGATTCTGCACTCTTCACAGGCTCCCAGGTGGTGCTGAGGCTGCCAGTCCTGAGAACTCTCTCTGAGGACTAGTTGAATGAAGGAACATGGGGTGTCGTCACAGGTCTTCCCCACCATGAAGGCATTTCCGCAGCTCAGCCAAAGGCTGGTCTACTGAGCCCCCTGCAGCCCCAGGGTCAGCCAAGCCAGTGAGAGTGACAGGCCTGTGTGTTTTCCAAAGTGAAATAGGGAACTTGGCTTTGCAAACGAAAATACCAACAGCCCTCCAGGTACCCATGTCCTGGGCTGTCAGGTTTGTGAGGAGCTGGAGGCCCCCGAGTGGAGTTACTTGTCTGGGAAATAGCCACAGGGACATTAAACTGAGGGCCTCAGGGCAGAAGGAGCAAAGTGAGCTCATTTGCTGGGCTGCTGGACAGATGGGTCACGGTTGTCCTCACTGTATGCGAGAGAGTGCGGGAGTGGGCAGCCAGGGGCTGCCAGCTCCTCCAAGCCTCCTGAAGCTCCTGCCCATGGGTGGGACAGGGTGCCACTCCACCCTTGGTGCCCAGCTTCACGAGGCAGGGCCCCTGCTCAGGGGGTGGGGGCTCCCTGGGCATCTCAGCACTGATGGTCCCATGTGGCTGCTGTGTGAAGGCAGGAGTCAACGTCTTGCCAGGAGAGGACATTGGCCCACCCATCCTTCCATCTGTTTGAATATCTAGGTTGTCACCAACCACCTTGTAGGAGCACTGTGGGGCTGGGAGGGACATGGGGACAATTCCTCCTCTGAGTCAAACCACTGACCACTGGCCTCTGCCTACACGCCTCCTGGTCAGTGAGCTCACTCCCTCCAAAGGCAGCCCTCTCCGTGATGCCCTAGATCTGTCCTGAGGAAGCTGGTCATCCATTCTAAAATCAGCCTACACATGCACACGCACCCCCACGCCCTCCCTGCAATGCCACAAGCCTGCCCCCATCGCCTTTGCCCACTTCTCCTGCACTAGGGTGGCCACCCCCTCAGCATTCTGGCCAGCCTTCACAGCCTACTCCTGTTACCAGTTCCCCCTGGGTGTGGTGCTGAGCCCCTCCTCATGGCCATCCTGTGTGGTCTGTGCTGTGGTGGGGCGGGAAGCAGCCCCCGGTCTAAGAAGTCCAGACAGACTAGGACAGACGTTCCAGTGCTTAGTTGCTGTTGTTGCTCATAGCAAATCGAGCCCAGAGGGGATGCTGGCGTGTGTGGGGGGTGGGTCAGCCATGGGGATGATGGGGAGGGTATGTCTGCATGTGTCTCGGCCACTCTCTGCTGGCTCTCAGACCCTGTGGCTGGGCTGCCCCCTGTGATCTGCCTGACAGCTGGACATAGATGGGAGCCCCCTGAGACCCTCAAGGGGCAGAAACCCTGCAGATAGAGGGCCACTAGAGTCCAGGCAAGGAGCCCTGGTGGAACAGTGGTTAACCACTCAGCTGCTAACTGAAAGGTCAGTGGTTCAAACCCACCCAGCAGCTCCAAGGGAGAAAAGATCTGGCCATCTGCTTCCATAAAGATTACAGCCTTGGAAACTCTATGGAGCAGTTCTACTCTGTCCTATAGGGTTGCTATGAGTCCAAATCAACTCAAGAGCAATGGGTCAGGGATGTCAAGGTGGGCAGAGTCCAGCAGAGGAGACAGACAGACCTTAACACTCAGGGTAGCCTGGTGAGAGCTAGTCCCTGTTCAGCCTCCAGCTTGGAGCTGAAAATACTAAGTTACCATCTGCACTCAGTAAACATCACTGAGTTGATGAATTCATGAATAAGGCAGGAAGAACAGGGTAGATATGCAGGCAGGGTGGGACAAGCACCTAGGAGGGCACAGGGTCATGGCAGGGGAGAGCAAGGACTTACAGGGAGTGGGGGATGACATGCTGTCCAACATGGAGGCTATTTAGCTCTGACAGGCTTCTCTGCACTCATCCATCCATCAGTCATCCATCCATCCATCCACCCATCATCCATCCGTCCATAGTAGCATCTCAGACTCATACAGGGTGATTGCTTGATACATATTGATGAATTCACGGAGTAAGATGAAATGTCACCCTTGTAGGTCAAGCTCACCTGGCGTGAGAACCGGGAGGCTGTCTTCCCTTGGTCAGCAGAAAATGTATGATCAACAGTCCCTGTGCTCCAGGGGGACATGCAACAGTGAACAGTGACCTACTCCCTCTCCCTGGCCCATCTCTCCCCATCTCATCCTTACTCTGGGGCCATGCCAACCCATGGAGTTGGGAACCTCTCTGGTTTCTCTTTGCAGGAGTTTGTGCTAGTGAGATTTGAGGGTGGGCTGGAGACCCAGGCCCTGCTCTTTGTTTTCTTCCTGGCCCTGTACCTGGTGACTGTGCTGGGAAACCTCACAATGATTGTGGTTATTACAGTGGACGCCTGCCTCCACTCCCCCATGTACTTCTTCCTCAAGAACCTCTCATTCCCGGACCTCTGCTACTCCTCTGTCATCATCCCCAAGGCTCTAGCCAACTTCTTCTCCCTGACCAAGGTCATCACCTTCGCTGGCTGTGCCACCCAGTTCTTCTTATTCTCCCTGCTGGTCACCACCGAGGGCTTCCTCCTGGCAGTTATGGCCTATGACCGCTTCATGGCCATCTGTAACCCATTGCGCTATCCAGTCACCATATGCCCCTCAGCCTGCACCCGGCTAGTGCTGGGCACCTACTGTGGAGGCTGCCTCAACTCCATCATACAGACCAGCCTCAACTTCCGCCTCCCATTCTGCAGTTCCCCCCGCATCAACCACTTCTTCTGTGATGTGCCACCTCTGCTCCGGATCGCCTGTGCCAACACAGCCTTCAATGAACTGGTCATGTTCAGCATCAGAGGGCTGATCATCATGGGCACCATCCTCGTTGTCCTCGTCTCCTATGGCTATATCACAGTGACCACCCTAAAGATGCACTCAGGGGCCAGGAGACACAAAGTCTTCTCCACCTGTGGCTCTCACATGATTGCTGTCTCCCTGTTCTATGGGACCGTCTTCATGATGTACGCCCAGCCAGGGGCTGTGGAGTCCATGGAACAGGGCAAGGTAGTCTCGATCTTCTACACGCTGGTCATCCCCATGCTCAACCCCCTCATCTACAGTCTATGGAACAAGGATGTGAAGGAGGCCTTGAAGAGGCTGGGCCAGAAACATGCAATCACTTGAAGGAGTGCGGTAATGGGTAGACAGAAGTTCATTCTTAAATACTGACAAGTAGTTTTCAAAGAGGTTTTATAGCAAATTTTATGTGCACTGAAAGAGTATGAGAGTTCCATTTGCTTCACATTGTTGTGAAATTAATATTTTCTTTTTAATTTTAGCCATTTGGAAGGTATCTTTATGCTTCACTTGCATTTTCCTACTGGCGAATGAAGTTGGGCATCTTTTGATATATTTAGTAGTCATTTGGTTATTCTGCTAGGAATAGTATCTATGGTTTGCATTTTCTTGTAACTGTGTTTTTCTTATTGATTTGTAGGAGTTCCTTATATATTCTGGGTATGAGACCTTTGTTGATGGTATGATGTGCAAGTATCTTCTTCCACTTCATGGCTTTCGTATTCACTCTCTAATGGCGTCTTTTGATCAACAGAATTTCTTACATTTAATGTAGTAAGTTTATCCATCTATTATTTGGTGTCTATATATCACAAAAAAAAAAAAATTGCATACTCGACGTCACAGAGATAGTTCTCCAGGTTATGTTTTAGCAGTTTAATTGACCACTCTTTCATATTAAGATAGACAACTAATATGCATTTAATTTTTGCGGTTGTTTTGAGGTAGGGTCAAGTTTTATCTTTTTGCCATATGGCTATCTACTGACCATTTATAGAAAAACAATCCTTTCTAAGTGCAATACAATGCCACTATTATGGATTGAATTGTGTCCCCCAAAAAATGTATGTCAACTTGGCTAGGCCATGATTCCCTGTATCCTGTGGTTGTCCTCCATTTTGTGATCTGATGTAATTTTCCTACGTGTTGTAAATCCTAATCTCTGCCTGCGGTTAATGAGGCAAGATCAGGTTATGTTAAAGAGGATTAGGGTGAGATGCAATACCCTTACTCAGGTCACATCCCTGATTGGATGTAAGGGGAGTTTCCCTGGGGTGTGGCCTACATCATCTTTTATCTTACAAGAGATAAAAGGAGAAAGAAGCGAGCAGAGAGATGGGGGACCCCATACCACCAGAAAAGAAGAGCCAGGAGCAAGAGTGTCCTTTGGACTCGGGGTCCCTGCACTGAGAAGCTCCTAGATCAGAGGAAATTAATGACAAGGACCTTCCTCCAGAGCTGACAGAGAGAGAAAGCCTTCTCCTGGAGCTGGCACCCTGAATTTGGACTTCTAGCCTCCTAAACTGTGAGAGAACAAGCTTCTATTTGTTAAGGTCTCCACTTGTGGTATTTCTCTTATAGCAGCACTAGGTAACTAAAACAGCCACTTTTGTCATAAATTAAGTGTCCAGTTATATGTGGGCCTATAGCATATTCATGGACGGGAAGGGTCAACATTATAAAGACCTTAATTATTCAACTTAATCTATAAATTCAATGCTACTCCATCCTTAACAGGATTTTTATAAAATTGAACAAACTAATTCTACAATAGGATGCATCATGTCAAAGAATAGCCAAAGAATTTATGAAAAATAAGAACAAGGAGGAGAAACTTGTCCTGCTAAAATCAAGACTCCTTTTAAAACTCTAGCAATAAAAAATGTAGTATTGCCAAATATCTAATATAAAATAAAAATCAAATGACTGAAAATGTTTTGAAAAGATAAGTCATTAGAAGATAGGAAATGCGATTTTTTTTTTTTTTTTTAATGGCACATACTTAACACACCCATAAAAACAAGGAAGGATGGAGAAAATGGGAAGTCATACACTGCTGGTTGTGTTTAATCAGTACAACCATTTGAAGAGGATAAAGAAGGAAAAATTTAATATGACTTGTTCACCAGAGATTGTCAAAAGCCAAGATAATTTATAGACAGAACAGTTCACCCCCATGTTCTCACTGAAGTTACAAATACAGACAGGCCAGATGCACAGAGACTTGGTAAAGAACCTAGAACAGAACAGACAAGGTTTGGCATCAATAACCTTCTATACCCACAGTGTGCCATCTCCCAGTCACTCAAGCAGATCATAGACTGTGTCCTCTCCAATGTAACCAGGGTGTCCTGACAGGGAAGGCTTTCATCTCTGGGGCTGAGTAGTGTAATTGAATGGCAAAAATGCAGAAAGATACAATGAAGCCTCCAGATGTAAGATTAATATGTCTATAAATGAGGTTGAGGAACGAAATGTGAATTTAGCTACTAAAGAATTCACTTTTTTCCTTTAGAGGGAAAAAGTTGATCATTGTTGTATTGTTCATCACTGGAAAACACACACACACAGAGAACAAAAGAGCCTAAATACCCTCCAACAGAAGATTGCACAAATAAATTGAGACATAGTCATATGATGTTTAAAAACATTTGAAATAAATACATGCAATAAAGAAGAAGCTTGAGAATACAATGTGAAGTGAAAACAAGGAAGCTGCACAGATACAATGCAGTCGTCAATATAAAATGTAAAATGAAAAACACAAAAAAATTAATCTATGAGTCGGAGTCGACTGGATGGCAATTTTTTTAAAATAGATATACGCAGTAAAAATATCCTGAGAGAAAATTTACAATAGTAGGTGTCTCTTTGGAGACAGGGAAGGGGATAACAATAGGGAGTGATGGACACAAAGGTACTTCAACAGTCCACAATGTTCAATTTTTAAAATCATTATTGGAAATCTCAAGTCCCATGCTCCCTCAAGGGTGATGATGAGCCCAGCTGGGAAGAAGAGCACCTGACAGCTCCTTACATTGTCCTGAGCAGTGACCCCTCTCAAATCCTGATCTTAGCTATGCATACACATGCCTGGTCTCCACCTTAGGACTAACTTCACCCAGATCAGAATGTTTCCCCAGCCCAGTCAGAACCCAGCACGGCATCGCCTAAAAGGTCATCTGTAGGACACTAATCTTTCAAGAAATTCCCTAAAAAAATTGGTATCCAAATAAATAGGCACACTGCCTCTCTATCCTGTAGATTTGCAATGCATGCTACAATATTAGAGACTCTGAGAAGAGAGGAACTGGTCTAGCCTAGCATTTCTCAAGCTTTTTTAATCACAGAAATATCTTTTACTGTAAAGAAACAAACATGGGTTCATACCACTCAGGACTGACATTCAGAGGTACGCTCTTCGGGATACAGAGATGTGTCTCCTCTTCAGCTTTGCTTTTCGGAGCAAGTCTTCCTGCAGGCACAGTTCAGAGCTAGGGTGCAGCCAATTCAATTCATCTTCAATGTAGGAAAATTATCTTCTATGTCTTTAAAAATGCCTTCTCTTCCATTGCTGGGTTTTCCATTTCATAGTTACATAAGCTATTTCTATAATTTTTATAAAGCTGTAACTCACTTTGAGGAGTTGATCTACGAGTTCTTTGAAAAGGTTATAGAGGGAGTATGGTCATGATAATAAAAGTAGCAATATCATTACTAATAACAATAAAACATGATACTAATATGAGTCAGAAGGGATGTGTAACTCCCATGTGTTCACTCAGAAACTTTGGGTCTGCAACATATTGGGTTGTAATGAGGTTTCTAGCTTTGGTTCTTTAGATTTTTCCTCTTGTCTATGTATTATTTTATGGTTTTAATGTTAATTGATGTTATCTAGGTGATGATATAATGAGCCAGTAAATATTTTGTCATTATAATCTTCTGTATTAAAAGTTATCATTGAAAATGAAATAAAGGAACTGTGGAAAGGCTATTAGTATTAAAATTTAAATTAATTAACCAAATTTAATTTAACTAAAAAGTCTGTTTCCAAGTGACACTAGCATATTCCAGGAGCTCACTATTCACATGGGACTGGTGTCTGCCATATTGGACAGGGCAGAGAGAGACCATGTCCATCATTCTGAAAGTTCTATGGACAGTGCCCCCTAGGGGATGAGGTGAAGATGGTCCTTTAAAGCAAAAATCAAGAGATTCTTTGATGCACACTGGGAAACAAAGCTGTGAAGTCGTTGACTGGCCTTCCCTGGGATACACGGTCTGGGGTGGGGGCAAACACTCAGGGTGAGCTCAGCTGTCTGGGCTGCCTGGCTGAGTTGCCTCTTTGACAATCAGGTAGACCAGGCCAGGTGGCCACTCTTTCTGCCATCTGGGGACCAGGAAACAAGGTGTCATTTTAAAGAGACAAATCACAGAAGTAGGACTGCAAATGGCCAATAAATGTAGGACGAGATCTCTTTAGGAAGGAGAGACATGAGCCTAAAATTAGACACCACTTTGCCCATTAGACAGCATTTTGGCCATTAGGGAGCCCTGGTGGCATGGTGGTTAACAGCTATGGCTGCTCACCAAAAGGTTGGTAGTTCAAATCCATCAGCCGCTCCTTGGAAACCCTATGGGGAAGTTCCACTCTGTCCTACAGGGTCGCTATGAGTCAGAATCGACTCGATGGCAGTGGGTTTGGTTTTTGGATTATCTATTAAGTGAGTAAATATGAAGAAGACTAGTAACACGAAGCACTGGTAAGGGGAAGGGACATCCACTTTGTCATGTGCCATGGGAGAAACGAAATTGTACATTTTTGCAGAGAAAAGGGCAGTGTTTATAAAATAAAGCAAACTGTCCACTGATGGCCCTTGATGCTACCTGTGGAGCCTCAGCCTTCAAGAATGTACACAGGGGCTCATGAGGACATTCAGTGCGTCCTTGTCCATGAAGGGCGACAATGTGAGCAGAATGTCTGTCCTAGGAAGAAGCCCAAGAATGTGTACTGTGTTGGGCACAGGGTCACTGAGGGGACACCTCAAACCCTGCACTGACTTAGAGAGACGTCCACACATTGTCAGGTGAACTGATGAATGCTGAGGTTGGTTCAAACAAAAACACGTGAACCGAAGTCCGTCAGCACGCAGGCACACTTCAGGAAAGGATGCACACTTAGATGAGCAAGGGCTGCAGGGGGTTGATGGCAGGTGTTCCCCTGCACTGGGAAAGGAATGGCCTCCTCACAGAGGGCCCCCAGTTCCCTCTGAGTTGTTTGAGCTTATCTCCTGTTGACCCTTCAGGGGCCGCTGAGGGACGTCAGGCTGCCTCCACCCCCATCTTAAGGTAAGGTGATCAGACATAGATTGATGACAGGGCTGTAGCCTCTCAGGACCCAGGGGCTGGAAGTCCCATTGCTGCAGGGCCTGGATATTCCCTAATTGGCCATGTGAGGCCCAAGTCCCAGCCAAGTCCTTGCAGTGACCCCATGGTGTGGGCACCCCGACATCGCGCTGCCCAGCAACGGAGACAAGGCCAGGAGGAGCTGAACTGGGCCTTCCTTGCCTCCACTGAGGACCCAGCAGCTTCCTGCACCAGAACCTGGAACACCTGGACCTGGCCAAGACCCAGGTAGCTCGTTGCCCCCTGGCCTCTCTCACTTCACTGCAGAGGGGCCAGATCTGGACGGGCGGGGCAGAGGTCCTCAGTGCTGGGTCATCACCCTCAGCACAGACCAGGGTCAGGAGCCTGGGAGGCTCAGCCACTGTGTCCTTATCATGAACGAGTGAGGGTGGGTGAGCAGGGAGGGTCCATCAGCATTACTTGGGCTGCGGCCAGCGCACACTTCCTCATCGTCCCCTACTTCTCCCAGTCCCGCAGCCCCACGGACAGGTCCAGCACCCGGGGCAGTTTGACTGAACACCCACGTCCTGTCATTGGGGGTAGAAGGGGATGTCTCCCCAGGAGAGGGAAATAGGATGACCCACACTTTCATCTGTACCCCTTTCTGTTGGAATAGCTGGTTCTCACCAACCATCCCAGGGATAGCATCTCGGAGATCAAGTAGGATCAGGAAGGACCCTGGAGGGGCCTCCTTCCACACACACCCTCAATTTCCAGGACTCCCCCTTGGGAATCTCACACCTCCAAAGGCCCCTCTCAGCCCAGGGCCTAGACACTGAGACCCATGAGACCTGCCTGCAGTGGCACCCTCACCCTCCCTCCCGGGGGCCACACCTGCCTCCCCTCTTCTCTCTCTCACCCAGTCTCCCCCAGTACGGCCGCCTCTGGCCAGCCTTCATGGCACTGCTGGGCACCAGAGTTTCTGCAGGGCCCACCCTGCTCAGGGCCGTCCTGCAGGCTCTGTGCTGTGACAAAGACAGGACGGGGCAGAGCCCAACTCTGCCTGGAGAGTGGCTGCCCTGCCTAAAGCACCCTGGCCCTGAGGAAATGCTGACGGCAGGGAGATGGGCCAGAGTGAGGACAAGGAGAGAGTATGTCCATCTCTGCATGTGTCCTGGCCCCTCTCTGCTGGCTCTCAGACCCTGGGGCTGGGCTGTCACTGCCCATGATCTGCATGATAGGTGGACATTGGATGGAGCTCACTGAGATTCTCAAGGACACAGAGAATCCACCTGACAGAAGGCCACTGCATCCAGGCACAGGGTCAAGGACGCAGAAACGGGTGCTGAGTCCTACAGGGGAGACAGACAGACAGACAGAAATCACTGTAACTGGGTGACAGCTGGCTCCTATTCAGCCTCCAGCCTGAAGCTAAGATAATAAGTTACTAGGCACAGTACCAGGGCTTCAGGTGCGTTCAGTAAACACCACTGAGTCGGTGGATTAGTGAATAAGGCAGGAAGAGCAGGGTCAGATATGCAGATAAAGAGGGACAAGCACCAAGGAGGATGCAGGCCCATAGGGAGGAGAGCATGGACCCTTGGGGGTAGGGGTGCTGATGTGGTGTCCCACACGGGGACTGCTAATTCAGCTGTCAGGCTTCAGGCTTCTCTGCACGCCCTCAGCAGCATCTCAGACTGTCATAAGGCGTGAGCACTCAATACATATATACTTTTTAAATTTTAACTTTTTATTAGAAAAATTTCACACACCTGCAAATACACAATTATCAGTGCTCTGCTGTTCTTTCCCCGATTCTCCCACATTTCGTTGTCATCATTGTCCCTGGAGAGAATCTTAAAGCAAATTCAGGACTTCATGTTTCCTCCAACACTGCAGTCAGTATCTCTGACAAAAACGGAGCTTTTGAAAATATCCCTGCAATACCAGCATTACACCCCAGAAAATTAGCAATTGTCCCTAAATTTCATTGACCACCCAGTGTATATTCCGTTTCCCAGTTGTCTAAGAGATGATTTTCACACGTGGCTGATTGGACGCAGTGCCCACACGTGACATTTGGTTGCTTTGTCTCTGAAGTTCTGTCTCACTCATGACAGGACTGCCTCTCCCACCTGCCCTCCCCGTTTTCCTCTGCCATTTAATTGTTGAAAACGCCAAGTCATTTGTCCGGTAGAATATCCCAGGGGCTGGTTTTGGTCAGTTGTATCCCTGTGGTCATTTCACGTGTCATGTCCTGTAGACTGGTTGTTTCACATCATTTCCAGTCTACGGATGGAGACGGAGTTAGATGGAGACTTTGATCAGATTCAAGTTCATTTGTTTCTTTCCTCCTCCCCTTCCTCTTCCTCCTTATCTTAGTGGGAATACGTCACAGGAGGGCTGTGAATGTCCTAGTGCGTCCCAGCAGGAAGCCCTTAACCCCCTATTTCCCCACTTGAGTTCTATAAGATGGATCAATGAGGCCTGGTGCTGTCAGCTGACCACCCAGTGTGGAGGTCCCTGTTACCTTCCACCTACCGGTATTAGCGGCCATCGGTGGTTGCTGTCCTTCATTCAGAGGACAAAGCAGTGATTTTCTAGGTCTTTTTTCCCTTCAGCATGTATTACCAAAGATAAAGAAGAACTTCCCCTACTCAACTCAGTGGTTGCTCTGAAACAGAACCCACACAAGGAAAGCAAGCATACATGTTCGATTCTTTTTATTTACGAATTGGCGGAATGATGAGAGGGTGCTCTAACCACCACCAAAGTTGACCAATGAGTTTTTTGGCTATTTTTTAAATTGCTTCTGTTATTTGCTTTTTTGTGTACCATTGTGGGCTCACAAAGTTTTATACATTTGTTGTACTTTAATTTGTTTTAGTGTTTGTTTATTTTTGATGCTGAAATTATTTCAACTTCAGTCAATAGGGCGCCTTTTAATTGGCTCCTGGGTCCTTCCAACAGGACCTGGGAGTCTTTGGTGGCTTCCTTGCTTTCTGGCTTTACAAGGTGGCACTCCATACATGTTTATGAATTAACTGAGTCAGAGGAAATGTTGCTCTTGCAGGCCAAGCTCATCTGGAGTGAAAGCCAGGTAGCTGTCATCCTTTGGGCAGTGGGCAGTGGCACTGACAGGTCCTGTGCTCCAGGAGGATATGTGCCAGTGAACAGTGACCCACTCCCTCTCGCTGGCCCCTCTCTACCCCACCTCATCCATATTCTGGGGCCATGTCGACCCATGGAGTTGGGAATCTCTTGGGGCTCTATTTGCAGGAGTTTGTGCTAGTAGGATTTGAGGGTGGCCTGGAGGCCCAGGCCCTGCTCTTTGCTGTGTTCTTGGTCCTATATGTGATTGCCGTGCTGGGAAACCTTATGATGGTCATTGTCATCACGCTGGACGTCCGCCTCCACTCCCCCATGTACTTCTTCCTCAAGAACCTCTCCTTCCTGGACCTCTGCTACTCCTCCATCATTGCCCCCAAGGCCTTGGCCAATTTCTTTTCCTTGACAAGATCATCACCTTCACTAGCTGTGCCACCCAGCTGTTCTTTTTCTCCCTGCTAGTTACCACTGAGACTTTCCTCCTGGCCACCATGGCCTATGACTGCTTCATGGCCATCTGTAGCCCCCTGCACTACCCAGTCATCATGTGCCCCTCAGCCTGTGCCCGCCTGGTGCTGGGCACCTACTGTGGAGGCTGCCTCAACTCCATTGTGCAGACTAGCCTCACCTTCAGTCTCCCATTCCGCAGCTCCCATCACATCAACCACTTCTTTTGTGATGTGCCACCCCTTCTCCAAATTGCCTGCACCAACACAGCCCTCAACGAGCTGTTCTTGTTTGGCCTCTGTGGGCTGATCATCGTGGGCACCACCTTTGTTGTCCTTGTCTCCTACAGCTATATTACAGTGACCATCCTGAAGATGCGTTCAGGGACTGGGAGACACAAGGTCTTCTCCACCTGTGGCTCCCACATGACTGTGGTGTCCCTATTTTATGGAACCCTCTGTCATGTATGCCCAGCCAGGAGCCATTGAGTCCATGGAGCAGGGCAAGGTGGTCTCCATCTTCTACACCTTAGTCATCCCCTTGTTCAACCCCCTCATCTGTAGTCTCCGAAACAAAGACGTGAAGGAGGCCCTACAGAAGCTGGGCCAGAAACACACAGTCATGTGAAGAAGGGAACCCAGGGAGAGAGGCAAAGTGTCCATAAGTCTGGAAGGGAAAGCTCAGAAAGGACCACTGGATGTGGTTTTTGGAATCCATCCATCCATCCATCCATTCTTCCTTCCTTCTTCACTCCCATCCATCTTCCAAACATACATCCATCCATTCTTCCATCCATCAGTCTATCCATACTTCCACCTATTCATCCATCTAGTCACACATTCTGCCATCCATTCATCTGTCTGGCTGTCCTTCCTTCTTCCCTTCCTTCTATTCACCCCTCCATCCTTTCATCCATATATTCATCCTTCCACGCATCCATTCATTCCTCCATCCATTCATTTATTCAATGCTTCTTGAAAGCATATCATGGACCAGGCATTTGCTAAGTGTGAGATACAAAGATGAATAGTGCATGTTCTACACCCAGAACACTCAAGGTCCAGAGAAGGAGCCATGACCCAGACTACTTGAAGGCTGAGGAGCAGAGCAATAAACCAAAAGCCTCAAGCCAGGACAGTTCTTCTGACTCTTAGCTATCAGGTAGCTTGGGCTATTCCATAGGTTTTCAGTAGGAGGGGGTTAGATATTTGAGCATCTTAATCAAACCTGGCAGGGAAAAATGCTTACATTCAATTTACTCCCCTCACCTGCTAACACCGCCAAGATGTAAAGGCTTGTCATCCCTATGGGACCTCTTATAGATCTACTGAAAATGGCCTCTTCCTCCACTTAAGCCTCTTTTCAGTCCATCCTCCATACCAGCACCAAAGAGATCAATTCAAAATAATTTAAATGACTGGCCAAATCATGCCCTCATAGTGATTTTGGTGTCAGATAGGAATGGGTTTGGCTGTGAGTGGATGAGATCTGACAAGCAGTGACTCTCTTGTAACAGGATGCAGGGTGGTGGACTGGGGAGAAGGTGGTGGTTCTGCTTGGGGCAAAAATGTGCTCTGGTTCCTGCTTCATCACACCCAGGACGTGGCTCTCGTTGTCACGAGAGGGGATAATCCAGAGCTCCAGCTACAGCATCCACCTTCTCGGCCACAGGAAGACATAAACAATAAGTACACCCCCACACACACATATACAGTAAAATTGTATTTATGTACAAATAATCAAATCATACATCCACAAGTCAGGAAGTTTACCACCATCCAGGTCAAAACGACGACGTTTACCTAAATCCCACAACCCCCTCATGCTCTCTTCCAGTTGTTGCCCTCCAAGGTTAACCATTAACCTGACTCAAACACAGACTAGTTTTGCCTGCTTGTGAACATCCTATGAATAGAGCCATATTGTTTGTCTCCTTTTTTGCCCGACTTCTTTTGCTCAACACTGTCTTTGTGAGATTAATCCATGTGATTTCGTGTAACGATAGTTCTTTGACTTCCACTGCTGTGTATTATTCCATTACATGAAGATGCAATTACTTATCATTCATTTATCCACCCTTTTGTTGATAGGCACTTAGGTTTCTTCCTATTATTGTCTTTTAAAATAATGTTGCTATAACTTTCTTTTACATGTCTTTTGCTGCACCTGTGAATGGATTGGTGCATCTTTTAAATATTGCCAGGTAGTTTTCCAAAAAGGTTATAGCAATTTTTGTTCCCTTGAACAGTGTATGAGAATTCCTGTTGCTGCACATCAAGAAAAATCACAGAGTTTTAGAAATTTTAGCCATTTTGGTGGGTATGTCATATATCATTGTGATTTTTACTTCCATTTTGTTAAATGCTAGTGAAGTTGAGTCTCTATCTCACAGTCATTTGGATGTTCTTTTTTTGGGTGAAGTATGTATGTTTTGTCCATTTTTAATACTGTGTTTTATATCTTTTCAATATTTATTTGTAGAAATTCTTCATACATTCTGTCTAGAGTCCTTTGTTAGTTATATGATTTGAAAATATCTTTTCCCACTTTGTGGATTTCATATTCACACTCACTGCTTTTTTTTCTTTTGATTAACAGAAGTTCTTATACTCAGTAAGTTTATCAATCATTTCCTTTATGGTTACTTAATTCTGTGTCATGTTTAAAGAATCTTTGTCTATACTAGATCCAAAAAGGTATTTTTCTATGTTATCTTGTAGAAGTTTTTTGTTTAGCCTTTCTTATTAATATCAAAGGCAAAGATGTCACCTTGAAAACTAAGGTGCGCCTGACCCAAGCCAAGTGTTTTAAATCACTTCATATGCATGCGAAAGCTGGGCAACGAATAAGGAAGACTGAAGAATTGACACCTTTGAATTGTGGTGTTGGAGAAGAATATTGACTATACATACCATGGACTGCCAAAAGAACGAACAAATCTGTCTTGGAAGAAATACAGCCAGAATGTTCCTCAGAAGCAAGAACGTTGAGACTACGTCTCACATACTTTGGACATGTTATCAGGAGGGACCAGTCCCTGGAGAAGGACATCATGCTCAGTAAAGTAGAGGGCCAGCAAAGATGAGGAAGACCCTCAACGAGATGGACTTACACAGTAGCTGCAACAATGGGCTCAAGCATAGCAAGGGTTATGAGGATAGCACAGGACTGGGCAGTGTTTTGTTCTGCTGTTGTACACAGGGTCACTATGAGTTGGAACTGACTCAACAGCACCTAACAACAACAACAATAATATCTCTAATCTACCTGGGATTAGCTGTGGTTTTGTGAGCTAAAAATTGTTTCATTTTTTTCCATATGGTTATCCTACTGATCATTTTTTTTAATGTGCTTTTCTCCACCACTATGTAGTGTTACCTCTGTCATAAACCAAGTGTTCCTATATACGTGGGTCACCTTCTAGAGTTTCTATTCTGACCCGTTGGGTTGTCTATTCTTGAACTATTTTATGTTACACGTCACTGAATTTAAAAAGTAACTTACAGTAATATAAACTCTGTAGTATCTAAGAATAACAAATGATGTGCAATACCTTTAGAAATAAAATTTTAAATGTTATTGAAAGTCATAAAAACATGGCTAAATAAATGGAGATATATACCATGTTCATGGATGAGAGGTTTCAACATTATAAAAATTGATTATAACCAAATACATTCAATGCTATCTTAATCCTAACAGAATTTTTTATAGACCTCGACAAACTGACTTTAAAATTTCTATAAAGGAACCAGATACAAGGACTGAAAACAATGACTATCTGTAGATGAATAGATTAAAAACATATATGGTATAGCCATACAATGGAATAGTAAACAGCTATAAAAAAGAATGAACTGCTGATATACATACCTACATGGATGAATCTCAAAAACATTATCTCAGTAAAAAGATAGCAGACACCGAAGAGTACATACTGTAGGATTTCATTCATATGAAATTCAAGAATAGCAAAACTGGTCTATAATTACAGAAGCAGATCAGAGGTTATGGGTAGGAAAGTTCCTCTACAAAGGAGCATAAAGGAACTTTAGGAGTCAGATAAATATTCTGTATCTGCATGTGACAGAAGCTTCGTGGATGCATACACTTGCCAACATGTATTGACTGTACACTTAAAATGAGTGCATTTTATTGAGTGTAAAATGTACCTCGATAAAGCTGGTTTAAATAACAAGAGGCTCTCAAAAAGCACTGTTTTCTGGTTTATGAGCAGACCAAAGAGTAGCTCTTTTCTTACTTAGGTCCTTAATACAGACATCTGTAGCAGGGAAATTGTAAATCTGTTTGTTAGCTTTATGTTTCCTTAAATGCCCGAAGTTTTCCGTAGAACTCTGTCCCAGGTTTTAACAAGTTTCTTGCACTTTGCTTTCATGACAGAGATTCAAAGGTTGCCAGACCCAAGTATGGCCAGATTTCCATCTTTCCCCTGATCTGCAATTGAGGGCAATGTCTTCAAATTAGCAAATGCTTTGGGGACAAATTATAGGCAGAGGATTAACTCATTAATTTACAAATGCTCCTCCCTGCCACAGCCATGTCATTTCAGTACAAACTATGATGTACACATATTACTGATTAACAGCCCAAAGGAGTGCAGCCAAAAGGGCGTGGCCTTCGGAAGCCAACTGTGATAATAATGGCTAGCTTTTATTTAGTCAGAGCCCTGGTGGCACAGTGAACTGCTAACCAAAAGGTTGGCAGTTCAAATCCACCAGCTGCTCCTTGGAAATCCTATGGGGCAATCCTACTCTGTCCTATAGGGTCGTTATGAGTCAGAATCGACTCGGTGGCAATGGGTTTGGTTTTAGTTCTTTATTTTGTCAGGAGCCCTGGTGGTGCAGTTGCTAAGCATTTGGCTGCTAACCAAAGGGAGGGTTTGAACTCACCAGCTGCTCCACAGGAGAAAGATGCAGCAGGCTCCTTCCGGGAAGATTACAGCCTTGAAAACCCTACGGCGCAGGTCTACTCTGTCACATGCGATCACCGTGAGTCAGAATCGACTCAATGACAAAGGGCTTATTTAGTCTGGGTGGGGCTCTGTGCTCAGATCTTTGCCTTATTTAATCAATTAATTTTCACAACCACTCTCAGAGGTAGGTATTCATATTTTTTTAAGATCTCATTTCTTTTTAGAAAAAAACTCGTATTGGTGTACAGTTTACACACAATCAAATGCACAGATTTTAAGTGTTCAGTTCCATGGGTACTGACAATTAAATGCACCCATGTAACTACCACTCCAAAGCAAAACAAAAAACATTTCCATCACCCCACTAAGTTCCCTCCTCCTCACTCCCAGTCAATCCAACCCCACCCACCCCCACTAACCTTGAGACAACCACTTTCTGACTTGTACCCCCACAGATTAGGGGCAGTTCTACTCTGTCCCATAGGGTTGCTAGGAGTCAGAATCAACTCGACAGCAATTAGTCTTGGTTTGTTTTTGTTTTTTTTTTTTTTTTGGTGCTAGAACTTCACATGGACGGAATCTGGCTACTTGTGTTTGGCTACTCTCTCTCAGCACCACGTTTTCGAGAGTCATCCGTGGTGCTGTGTTTATCTGTTCTTGTTCTGCTCTGTTTTATTTCTGAGCACTCCTTCAATGCTCATGGAAGCAGCAGTCAAGAAACCAAACGACACAGTGCACTAGGCAAATCTGCTGCAAAAGACTCTTTAAAGTGTAGAAAGCAAAGATGTCACTTTAAGGACTAAGGTGGACCTGGCCCAAGCCACGGTGTTTTCAATCGCCTTATATGCATGCAAAAGCTAGGCAATGAGTAAGAAGACTGAAGAAGAACTGATGCCTTTGAATTATGGTGCTGGCGAAGAATATTGAATAACCACAGACTGCCAGAAGGAGGAACAAATCTGTCTTGGAAGAAGAACAGCCAGAAAGCTCCTTAGATGCAAGTATGGCAAGACTTCATCTCATATACTCTGGACATGTTATCAGAAGGAACCAGTCCCTGGAGAAGAACATCATGCTTGGTAAAGTAGAGGGTCAGCAAAAAAGAGGAAGACCCTCAACGAGATGGACTGACACAGTGGCTCAACAATGGGCTCAAGCATAATAACGATTGTGAGGATGGCTCAGGCCGGGCAGCGCTTCATCTTGTTGTACACAGGGTCGCTATGAATCAGAACCGACTCAAGAATTCCTAGCAACAACAAATTCATTGTATGGATATGGTTTGTTTGTGTATTTCCTTACTGAGGGCATTTGGGTTGATGCCCAGTTCGGGAGTACTACAAACAAGGCAGAGTCCCTAGGTAGTGGAAAAGGTTAACACACTTGCTACTAATCGAAGGGTTGGAAGTTCAAGTCCACCCAGAGGCATCCCAGAAGGCCTGGTGATCTACTTCCAAAAAATCTGCCATTGAAAACCCTATGAAGCACAGGTCTTCTCTGACACACACGGGGTCTCCATGAGCCACTCAACAGCAACTAGTTACTGGTTGTCAATAAATATTCTCGTGCAAGTCTTATTTCTTGTGCATCTATGTTCCTATTTCTCTTAAGCAAATATTTAGACGTAGAATTCAGGGAGAATTAAACCTACGTCCATGTAGGTTTAACTTTTTAGGACACTGCGAACTCTTCCCCCAAAGTGATTGGACTGTCTTATATCCTCACCAGCAGTGGGAGTTCCAGTAGCAGCTCTGCATTTTTGATGGCGTGTTGTCTGTCTTTATTTTAGTTATTTACAGTAAGTATGAAGCGTTATCTCATTGTGGCTATAGTTTTCATTTTCCTGATGGCAGGTGATGCTGAGCATCTTTTCAGGTGTGCACTGGCCGTTTGTAGTCTTGATCGATACATTTTCTATTCACATCCTTTGCCCACGTTTTAATTAGCTCATCCATATCTTCATTGTTGATTTGTGGGAGTTCTTTGTGTGTTTTGAACACAAGTCCTTTGTCAGACATATGTACTATGAATATTATTTTACTTACTTCCTCAACAGTATCTTTTGCTGAGCAGTAATTCTGAAGTCAGATCAAGTCCAATTTTAATTCACATCAAGTCCGATTTAATTTAGATCACTTCCAATTTTCCTGCCATTCTGGAGGCAGAGAAACTAAATAACTTCCTCCGGGTCCCACAGCCAAGAAGACTGTGCTCTGAACCCAAGGTTCTGCACAGGGACACTGCACTGCCTGAAGGCAAAGCCCTTCTCTGCCAGTTACTCGGGGGCGTTCTGGGCAACACATTTCACCTTGATGAGCTTCTGTTGATTCATCTGAAACATGAGGATCCTACTAGTGACTTCTCTGTAACGTTCTGAGGATTAAATGCTAGAATCTAAGTGCTGGCCCCAGAGTTGGCACTCCATAAATGGCACCTTTGGGGATTATTATGATCATGAGCAAGATGTGAAGTTAAGAAAAACACAGCGTTCCAAACGTTATTTTCATGGCTGCTTTGGTGGTTATCCTGCCTCCGCAAGAGTTCCAGCAGGTTCTTTCAACATTTACTCAATCGCACAGTTAGCACAGTTAGGGACACAGAGGTGAGTCTGCCAAGGGACAGGATAAACTAAGTCTCAGCAAAATAAATGTTCAAGCTGAAACAGGAAAGGGAAAAAACAAAACAAAGTCAACGTCAACGACTCTGCTAGTTGGAACAAATCACTCTGGGCCTCCAAATTTGGTCCATGCCTGTACGGATGGAGCCCTGGTGGCACAGCGGTTAAGAGCTTGGCTGCTAACCAAAAGGTCGGCAGTTCGAATCCACCAGCTGCTCTGTGGAAACCATATGGGGCAGTTCTACTCTATCCTATAGGGTCACTGTGAGTTGGAATCGATGGCAGCAGTGTTCGCTTTGGGGTTTTTTTTTTAAACACTTGTGGACATAATCCCATTTGGGAATAGGATTTCTTTGTTACGTTAATGAGGCCGTATCAGTGTAGGGTGTGTCTTAAGCCAATCACAGATCAGGCACAGAAGCCAGCACAGACAGGGAAGACAGACGCCAGGCCATGTTGAGATCAACAGCGAACCAAGGAACAGAGCTGAAAAAGGACAAGGACCTTCCCCCAGAGCCTCCAGAGAGAGAGAGCCTTCCCCTGGAGCCAGCGCCCTGAATTCAGACTTCTAGCCTGTAAACCGTGAAAAAATACATTTCTGTTAAAGCCACCCACTTGTGGTAATTGTCACAGCAGCACTAAGAAACTAAGACACTGCCTATAGGAAGCCTCGATCTACAGACTCACAAGACTTTCATGCTGTGTAACTTCATATCTGTATTCCCACGATGTAGGTGAGTTCTCAGCTCAGCTCAGAAAGCACTGACATCAAGTCAGATCCCTGTTGAAAGGACAGGTGTCATCTTGGAACAAGCCCAGTACCCCAGTACCTCCCAGGCGAGCTCCCCTGTATCTGCAGAGTACAGCCAGGCCAACGTGAGCCTGAGGGCACGGACCCACATGGAGACACTGTGGCAGATTCTCCAGCTGAGAGGATGGTGGGCCACAAAATCACCATGAAATCAGCCCCTCTTTTAAAAGCAGAGTCCTAGTGGGATGCAAATGGTTAACGCACTCAGCTGCTAACCAAAAGGTTGGAGGTTTGAGTCCACCCAGGGATGTCTTGGAAGAAAGGCCTAGTGATCTGCTTCCGAAAAATTAGCCATTGAAAACCCTGTGGAGCACAGTTCTACTCTGACACACATGGAGTTGCCATGAGTTGGAGTCAACTCCATGGCAAATGGTTTGACCTTAAAGGCCAGACTCCCTTCTCTGCTTCAGGGGTAAAACAGAAACCAAAACCAACAGGGCAGGATCCTGGCTCCGGAAAGACCCCAGGTCTGGAAAGAAAGGTCACCTGGATGCTGGCCTCCACCTGGCACCCTGATGAGCTGACAGGTAACCTGGAATTGCTAGGAGGTGGCGGGGTGGGTCTGCTCTAGACCCACACCCCTGCCTTCTTCCACACACTCCCATCTTGCAGGGTGCGCATGCGGGGGCTGCTCCTTTCTCCTGACACCTGCTCTCTGACAGGGGCTCACCTACACGTCCTTGCTCCAGAGCAGGGTGAAGCCTGCCACCAGCTGAGCCCTGCCCGACCCTCACACCTTTGACTCTTGTGTTTTCACAGCCTGTTTTATTTATTGGCCTTCCCTGCAGAACTACTGTGAGCTCAGTCTTTTATGAAAACATTTGCATACACATAAAATCAAAAACATACTTGGATTTTGAGCATAACTGGTATAGTTCAGTGAAATTACTTAATATGGCCTTTCTAGCCACGGTCTTCATGACTCCTACAAAATGATTGGTTAGGATTAAGCAAATAAGATGCCTGTGGCCCACCATGGGGTTGGACAGCATTGCTAATAATGTAAATAAAGTGCACAGAACCCTTGTGGGGGCGGGACCATGTAAATAAGGCGGATGCAACCCTAACGAGAAGACTGGTCAGTTTTTCCATTCCACTAGGTTTAAAGGGAGCCAATCCCAGAAGCAGAGAGCGGTGTCCTCACTATCATCAAGAAGAGCCAGGCGCACAGCATGTCCTTTGGACCCTAGGTCCCTGTGCTGAGAACCTCTTAGACCCAGGAGCCAGAGACAGATTCAACACCAACATGGTGACAAGTGGCGGCAGAGAAGTGGTGGCAGCAAAACCAGGAGACCAACACGACATGGCGTAGTGGGCTTCCCAGCCCATGGAGCAAGGTGGCTACAATGGGCATGCTGACCCATGGAGAACTAAGCGCCTTCAGGCAGAGGCTTACTGGCAGAGTGGGGTACCTTCGTGCACTTATTTATGGAGCTAGGGGCCGAGAAATGAAAGAGAGGCTTGCCTGCAGGTGCTGCCACGAAGAAGCTATCCTGATCGAAGAACTGTATCTTGAATTGTTCCTGTTACTTCCAAGTTGATCCTGACCCTGCATGGGAACCTGTTACTTCCCTTATAAACCCTGTAACTGTGGGTACTGTCTCTGAGTTTTGTGTGGCCACTGCAACAAATTATCAAACCCCGCAGAGAAGTGCCATGAGCGGGACGGCTGGGGTCAGAATTGGTGAAAAGTTTGGAGAGAAGAGGTATGTCTGACCTCTGCCTCATAGGAATTATCTTTGGGCTGACATTGATGGTGATTCTCTCTCCTCCTCCTCGTGAAGTTAGACAAGGTTTGACAACGGTGCTGTGCCATTTTTACAACAGTGTCATGGACTGAATTTTGTTCCCAAAAATAGATGTCAAGTTGGCTAGGCCATGATTCCCAGTACTGTGTGGTTGTCCTCCATTCTGTGATCTAATTTTCCTATGTATTACAAATCCTAATCTCTGCCTGTCGTTAATAAGGCAGGATTAGCTTAAAGAGGATTAGAATGGGATGCAATGCCCTTACTCAGGTCACAGCCCCGACTGGATATAAGGGGAGTTTCCCTGGAGTGTGGCCTGCATCACCTTTTATTTTACAAGAGATAAAAGGAGAGAGAAGCAAGCAGTGAGAGGACCTCCCACCACCAAGAAAGCAGGGTCTGGAGTGAGCACATCCTTTGGACCCGGGGTCCCTGAACTGAGAAGCTCCTAGACCAGGGGAAGATAAATGACAAGGACCTTCCCAAAGAGCCAACAGAAACAGAAAGCCTTCCCCTGGAGCTGGCGTCCTGAATTCAGACTTCTAGCCTCCTAAACTATAAGAGAATAAACTTCTCTTTGTTAAACCCACCCACCTGTGGTATTTCTGTTATAGGAGCACTAGATAATTAAGACAAACAGGTTAACACAGGTGGAAAGGAATGGTAGGTGTAGGTATACCTGTGTGAGATTTTATACATAGGTTTATATACTCACTTGAAAATATGTACTTACACACACACAATACACATTTTACATAGATATAGAAATAAGCATAAATGTGCTAGACAACACAGAATTCCTGAGATTCTTAGGGTAATAATAACAGTTAACAGCTAATATTCACATAGCACTTTTACTGCCGTGTGCAGAGGACCCTTCTGAGTATCTCCTCGTATTCACTCATTGAATCCTCTTGACAACCCTACAAAGAAGGTGTTCTCACCGCCCCCATGTTTGATCGAGGCACAGAGACTCGGGCTGCCAAGGCCATGCAGTGCAGTCAGACCTTGACCCAGGCACTGAGCTCCAGAGACCGTCACTCACAGGCTTACAGACACAGACACATGCACACACACACGCTCACTCAACACACCCACACACACGCACATACACTCACACCCATGCACGGCCACACGTGTCACGGACACACTTAGCTTCCCTGTCCCCTCGGTGTCCTGGCTGGCCACGCCAGGCAAGAGTAAACTGAGGAAATAACTTCCAGTGACAGGTCTAGGAGGTCAGGTAGGAGAACCCAGATCTCTGGGAATCCCAAGACAGAAAATGGGCCTTGTGGAGTGAGACTCCTTCCAGCATCAAAGAGCCCCATCCTCTCGATGGTCTGCACAGCTGCTCAGTTATGGCTCTCTTGGTGCCAGTCTGATCTCCCTCTCATCTCACACGTGGCCTGAGGGGCCCTCCAATACCACAGATCTTCCTGCTCAGCGCTGGCCACTGCTGACCCTACATCTGTGGGCCCTAGCCACCCCATCTAACTGTATGGGGGGGGGGTGTGCTTGCAGTTAAAGCAGCCACTAGCCTGTGAGCCTGGTCCCCAGGAGAGAACTTGGCCACCTTCATCCTTTCCAAGACCCCCCAGCTCTCCACAGCCAGAGGCCTCATGGGAACAAGGAGGCTTTGTCTTTGAGCCCTTTTCTCAGAATGTCCCCATCTTGGCTCCAGACAGCAATCACAGCAGTAGAAGTTCTAAAATCAGTAACTTTGCCTTAAAACAAAACATGGCTTGTTTTGGAAGAGCTTCTGGCTCAGCTCTCGTGTTTGTCCAAGAGTTTAGGGGCTCTCTCCTCTCCCAAGGTTTCCTGAGCCCTGACGACAGGGCAAACGTCCTTCTACTCAAACAAAGGGCCATTGCAAAAGGTCTGGGGGAGAAGATTAGACTTTTTCCCTGCCCAGGACAAAGGAGAAATCCAAGAGCAGGGACAGGAAATGCTTCCCTCAAAAGTCCTTGACTGTGGCGTCCTCAAACACAGCTGGAACCATCAAGACACTTTTCATTGGATAATTACCTCCAAAAACCCAAAGACTCTAGAGCTAACCCCCTTAACCCACGTGGTCAGCATCACTCTGCTTAGAAAGGGTCCGGCTCCATAGCCTTCTCTCCTTCTATGAACCAGTAGCTCAACAAGGATCCCAACCCACCTAACGTTAGCAGCTCAACAAGGATCCCAACCCACCTAACGTTAGCAGCTCAACAAGGATCCCAACCCACCTAACGTTAGCAGCTCAACAAGGATCCCAACCCACCTAACGTTAGCAGAACCTATTCTCTAAGTAAATCAGCATAGTCACTGGGTGGTGGCTGCCCATTGTTGGAAGGGCCCTTCCCCAACACTATGAGGTGTGAACACTATGAGGTGTGAACGGTGCTGCCATCTTCTCTCATATTCAGAAGCTTGGCCACTGCTGGTTGGCCGAGGGGTGGGACCTGGCAGAAGGTATGCCAGTTAGAGGCCTTCTCCAGGTGTTTACCTTGGGACCTGAGACAGTGCAGCACAAGCCCCTTAGAAGATAGCAGTGAGATGAAAAGCATGGAAACCACTGGAACCATGGAAAGACCACGTGGGCAAACAAACCAATGAGCAAAGTGAAACAGAGCGAGATGGTGTAAGTCTACTGGGGCCAGGTACCCCCAGGGCCAGCTGCTCCTCCGCTCTGCCTGTTCTTCCAGAAACCTCCAACAAATTGCCTTCCTTCCACTACCAAGGGTTCTAATGCTCCTTTTTCTCTCATCGAGTCTTCTCCAAGCTCCCAGAAGGCTTCCTCTTCCTCAGCTCTGAATCTTCCCCAAGCAGCTAGCAGGCATTCTGACCAGAGCTGTACTTTGCCTTTCTGATGTTCTATGACCTTGCTGGCATGAGCCCAGCATAACCTACTTCAGCAGCAGGCTTGCTAGATGTGGCAGAGATAGGTACATAGCTCTTTGCTTAAGGCAATTAATTATAAAAAATGAGAGAACGTGTGTTTTTGTGAGTGTAAGTGAAAGCGTTTTGTGATGATGGCTGGAGTTTTACCAGGGGAGCCAGCACAAACATGAAAATCAGCTAAAATTGGTACCTCCTAAGATATCACTGTTCCCAAACAGTCTAAAGGAGATGAGGAAGGAAGAAAGGGGAGATTCTGCCCCTGGGTCTCGTGTTGAGGCTGCAAGTGTTCTGGGAAGGTGAAAGGAGGCCTAGAGCTTACACAGGTCTCATGTACAGATAACACGCACACACACACACACACAGATCACTATTCCTGAAGCTGCTTGGACTAGACTACTCCAGAATCCCAAGGCCAGCCGAAAGCCTTCTGAGATTCCCAAGGCCTTGGTCAGGAAGAGACACAGCATTCTTCATCCGGGACTCCCCAGGAACACATGGACACCTTCGTGAGATGCAACAGGGTGGTTCAAGGCTGGTAGGAGCCCTGTGAAGTCCTGCTGACCCCACAGGCTCACCAAAGGTGCTGCTTTTCTGTCTACTGTCTGTGCTCCAAATGCACCTCCACACCCCACTCTAGAGATGCTGGGCCTGGGGTTGTGCAAGCCGTGTGTCCTCTTTGCTGCTGCCATCTGCTCTGGGTGCACATCGGGGGGCTGTGAGGCTGGGGGAGGGAGAAGGCCCTGCTTCTCCCTGTTCCCGTAAGCATTGTCCCAGCAGGGCTTCTTCACCCGACGGCAGCCCTTCCTCCCCCTGCCACCCCGACCTGTGCACCGTCGCTCCTGCACTTGCAAAAGCAGCCTCATCAGCCCCTTGGACACTGCAGCATCAGCCAGCTGGAACCTCCTCCTCAGGGGTCTGGGTCCCTGCCCCATGGGATGCCTCCTTTGAGCTTGGGGATGCCAGCTGGTGCTGCCTCTCCAGAGGTCCCACTCTGAGCTCCAAGCTGTAACAATGCCAACTCTTGGTGTGCGCGGCCAGGGGCATGGTGGCTGCTTCCTAGTCATGGCCTCTGTCATGCATTGAACTGTGTCCCCCCAAAACGTGTGTCAGCTTAGCTACTCCATGATTCCCAGTATTGTGTGACGGTCATCTAATGTGATTTTCCTATATGTTGTAAATCCTAACTCTCTGATGTTAACGAGGTGGGATTAGTGGCAGTTATGTTAATGAGGCAGGATTCAATCTGTAAGATTAGGTTGTGTCTTCAGCAGTCCAGGGACAAGGACTAGAAGGCAGGAGGGGACAGGAAAGCTGGTGATAGGGAACCCAAGGTTGAGTAAGGACAATGTTGACGTGTAGTGGGGTTGTTAACCACTGTCATGGAGCAACATGTGTACTGTTTAATGAGAAACTATTTTGTTCTGTAAACCTTCATCTAAAGTGAGAATAGCAGCACAACTGGAAGAACGTAATCGATGTCACTGAACTGTGCATGTAGAAATTTTTGAAATGGTGTATCTTTGGCTATGCGTATTTTCACCAAAAAAAGAAAAGTCGAGAAGGGAGACAGTTGACATGTTGTGGGGTTGTTAACCAATGTCATAACAGTATGTGTACTACTATTTGATGAAAAACTATTTGTTCTGTAAACCCTCACCTGAAGTACAATTAAAAAAAAAAACGAATTTATAAGATTAGGTTGTGTCTTAAGTCAACCTCTTTTGAGATATAAAAGAGAGAAGCGAGCAGAGTTGGGGACCTCATACTACCAAAAATGTCATGCCAGGAGCGAAGCGTGTCCTTTGGACCTGAGGTCCCAGTGCTTCGAAGCTCCTAGACCAGGGGAAGATTGATGACAAGGACCTCCCCCCAGACAAGACAGAGAAAGAAAGCCTTCCCCTGGAGATGGCACCCTGAATTCAGACTCCTAGGCTCCTAGACGGTGAGAGAATAAGCTTGGTTGTTAAAGTCATCCACTTGCGGTATTTGTTACAGCAGCACTAGATGACTGAGACAGCCTCCATGTCGCCTCAGTGTTCTTTCTGCCACCAGACATCCTGCTGACAATTCCACACCTAGTGAACAGTTGTTGGCCACCGTCAAGTTAATTGCAAATCACAGCAACCCCACGTGACAGAGTAGAACTGACCCACAGGGTTTTCTAGGCTGTAATCTTTACAGGAGCAGATCACTAGGTCTTTCTCCTGTGGAGCCTGCTGGGTGAGTTTGAACCTCCAACCTTTGGGTTGGCAGCTGAGCGCTGAACTGTTGTGCCACCAGGGCTCCTTAGTAAACAGTAGTTTCATGAAATTCTTTTAAAATAATGGGTGTGTTTTGTCCTCTGACTGGACCCTGACACACAGCAGTGCTGAAACCCGACTGGGGACCCCGTGGGCGGCAGTCAGCTTGTCAGTGCCATGCTCATGGCGCTGGGTGGTGACTGACTCCACCTTCCTCTCCATCGTCCCCTCCTGCTGAGGACCAAGTCTAAGAACCAGAGTGTATCTTACAGACCAATGACACGCCAGGACCACGCAGGGACAAAGGCAGCGCCAACTGTCTGTCTGAGCTGTGACCACACCACTTACCCTATGGACCAAAATCAATGCAAACCTCAACTGGTAGGTGATTGCAGGGTAACCGCCTGGCCACTAAAGAATTCACCAACCACCTTGTTCCCCACAGAACCATCCACGCCTGTTTTAAGGACTCCATTTGTGAAACTAGAAAAACGGTTGTGAATTAACCCCAAGAACATGACTAAAAAATCTGGCTCTCCCACGTCGACTGTGAGCAGCTGGCTGCTGAAACCCCATCACTCTGGCCTGCAGATCGGAGCCACGTGGGCCCCCTGACACACAGAAGCAGCCTTATTTCCGGCCTGGCGCAGAGCAATTTGTATTTTCCAAGGAAACTGGACTCCACAATTCTGTTTCTCTGCCCATGCCTTTCTGCACAGCCCTGCTCTGGCCCTGAGGACAGCACACTCCGCCTTCCCCATCCTACATGCTTGTCTCTCCATGTTTGGTGAGCAAAGTGCTTCCTGGGCCTCCCTTGTGCAGGGGATCAAACCAGGCCTGGACAACTGCTTGTCCAGTGGCTTTACCAAACGACAAGGGCGCTGTCAAAGTGCCGACTGGAAATTACTCAGCGCTCACAGGGAAACGAGGCGGAGTAGACATTTCTGTTAGCGTGAAACCTCACGCCAGTCTTGGTAAGCACGCCATCGAGATGGAGTCATTCATGGCCCCTCCAGCAGAGGAAGGCACATCCTGACGTGTCTCCTAACTGGCCTAGCTGTAACTGTAATAACCAGGATGGCTAAAGTCGCACGGCATACGCAAGTCCTGGTCTAAGAAAGTTTTCTCTTTGATACTGGTATGAAATAGTCATGTTAGTTTTTGGCAGCCATTTTCAATTTCTGAGCTGGACCAATAAAAACATTTTTTAAAAGTAAACTTCTGTGTTCACAGAACTTATACTCTCCTTTGAAACAGACCACAATATACACTTCTCCAGGAGCAGATTATCCAACAGGCACAGAAAGCACCGTGCTTCCCTTGCTTACCAGATCATCTGTAGTGAATAAGTTCACATCTTTCCACCACATCAAAGACTCTGCTTCTAGGTGTGGCTGGCATCTCTCTCTCCCCCAACCCCACAGCACCTTCCTATAGAATCAAAGCCTCTTTACAAATTTACAGTCCCTGATGGGGCGGATGACCCAGTCGGCAAGGTAGATGTGGGGAAACCCAAGTGAAAGTGTTCACTACAGATAAGTAAGTAAGCACAAGTAAGCCTGTGCTTACCTTGCTTACTGGATAATCTGCCCCTGTGACTTCTCCCGTGGAAGGCGTCTCTTTCAAAGTCTACCCAGCTGTCCTCATTCTTCAAGCCTGGCGTTAGCACTTCTGTGAGCGCAGCCGCTGGGATCCTGAGGCTAGAGGAGGACATGCAGGCCCTGTGGGGGACGTGCAGGGCTCCTCAGAACTCCTGCATCCCGTGCTGCTGACCGCGCTGACACATCCCTCCTCCGCAAGGGCAGCTGGCAGAGCCACTCGTTACTGCACACTGGCGAAACCGCAACATGTACTCGCTACACCGACAAAGACGTCTCTCTCAGCATGCCAGCACACGCGCACGCACACGCACGGGCCTCTAGGGATTGTAACATTCATTCAAAAGGGCAAGAACTAAAATTACCCTGCGAACGATGACACTTTTTTTTTTAAATTGAAGTAAGGACAAAGGCTGGTCACATTCAGAGATTAACATGCGTCATCCTCACGGCTGAGACAACCTTCTTCTCCGTCCTGGTTAACCACGTCCTAAGTCCTCAGCCACTGACAGTGGTCCTCTGTGTTCTGCTGCACTGCTGCGTGACCGAGGCCGGACAACAGGCACACTGGACATGTCTCACTGGACATCATCATCGTCAAACAGATCTTCAAAATCTAGATAAACAGAACCAACAAATCAGCAAAGCAGGCAAAGGTAAGCAACTGAGGAAACGCTTCCAAATGAACCACAGGGTGGCCAAACAGTGGACAAAACAGCAAACAACCGAACTGGGACTCTCGGTTCTATGACACTGGGGCTCAGAGTCTCCGGACAGTACACGCTCAGGACTCTGTTTTCATCCTGTTTTTGTTTAGATGATTATCTTTAAAAAGTGAATGCAGCATGTGCTGGGTCATCTGGATGACCACCTCATAACTGTCCCCATGCGGCCCTGGCGAGTGTGCTCAGCCTCTGCACATTTCACTCTCTGACTCAAGGCCCAGGTCCAATGTTACTCCCTGTTCTGACACTAGCTGGTGGCAGCCAGCTCCCTGGGGAGACTGTGACTGACTCAGCAGCCTGGCTTCTCCCCGCTGGCAAGGACTGACTGAAAGACACATGGCCCGGACTCCAGATGAAAACCGCTGCAGCAAGAGAACCTCTAGCCGCCCGACTCTAACAAAGGTCCTCCACAGGGACAGGCGCCTGGAGTGCAAGTCAGTGACAAAGGGAGAGAAAAACCCTTCTTCCTCTTCAGGCCAGGAAAACTATCTTGTGTCCCTAGTGACTACCTGAACCCTGACTAAGGATTAATATAACCCGTACGGACAAGGCCTTAAGAAGTTGGAAGAGATCAAAAGAAATACCCTGTAACGTTGCTGAAAATGGCATATAAAGTAGGTCCTTCACTGCTTAGTTGGTAAAACCATCCATGTCCTTGGTACCTAACACTGGAGCTCTTAAACATGAAATGGAGCTGGGACCTGCACCTGATTCATGAGAACATGAATGGGTGACGCTGGAGCAGCAGCTGTAACTCTGCCGAGGTAGATCAGGGGATGAGAATCCGAGTGGACAGGCAGGTGTGCAGGGCTGAGGGAGAAGGGAATGGAAACCAGCCATCAGGAGCCAGTGGAGACCGCAGAGCAGGTAGGCACCCACGCCAGCGTCTTGGACCACAGACCAGACCAGCCACACCTCAGGTGCCAGAGCTCGTCTGTCTGCACCCAAACACAACTGCTAGACTGCACGGCTGAAAGCAATTTCATGCTATTTTTTCTCCTAAAAGCAGGGTTGCCTGCCAGCACCCCCAACCAGTGCTGTCTGTCGTCTTAGACATGCTGCACTGTGATCTGAGAGAGGGGTCCTCTGTTCTACGATCCAGATTATTCATGTCATGACGCTACCCCCTGCACAACTTGCCAAAGAAACATTCCGATTAACCCTGACGTCCCCAGTTGCGGCGTCTTACCGTTGAAAAAGTCGGCGTGCACTGCCTTCTCGTTGGCCGCCAAGTCCATCAACAGCCCAGTGCTGCCTCCAGCCTGGGGGAGGGAGAGCAAGCGTCACATCAGTGGGTTTTCCACAGCAGCGGGTGACAAGTGGTCAGTGTGCCGGCCACCCCTCCTCTGCTGAGGACGAGGTGGGTGACGGGGAAGCGTCAGGCTGGAGTCAGACACTGAGCCCCAGGCTCCGGGAGTGGGGACGGGCGTCTGAAGGAACTGTTTTTCAGGCCCTCCTCTCCTCTGGAAAAGACACTTGCCATTGTCCTCAGCAGCATCACCCCTCTGTGAGCCTCAAGCAAGGGCCGCGGCCTGGTCTGCCACCTACTCAGACGGCCCTGGGCTCACTGCCAGGAGGACCTCTCACCAGGCAGTCAGCGACCCTTTGAACTCCGTAGGCTCCCCGCTCCCTCCAGCTCACACGCTCAAGCTTAGCGGCGTCCTGGACCTGCCGCGACCCCGCTGACCGCAGCCTCCTTTCCTGACTCTCTTCCCACCTTCCCAGCAGCTCTGGCTCATCCTCGGGGCTCCATCCTCACCTGTCCTTTTCCACCTAGGAGCTCTCAGGGTGAGGTCACCAGCGACCTGGCCTCATCTACTTCTGTGGGCCGATAACCCAGGTCTCCTCAGCCTTCTCCTGAGCTCCCATCCCACTGGACATGGCCAGAGAGGCCACGAACAAACGTGCTCTAGGCCCCTCCCCCTTTCTCTGGAGAATGAGGCCACAACCTGCTCTGGCCGAGGTTCTGGCAGGGACCACCGACCACAAGGCCTTCCAGTGCACCACCATGGCCAGGCAGTCGGACTCACTCAGATCTGGAATCACCCTCAGAGTTGCAGAGCGGGCTGGAGGCGAGCCGCCGGTGGCAACCCCTGGAGAGCTGGCCCGCAGGCCCCAGCAGCTTCTCGGGCAGCTGAGTCAGAGGATCCTGGCCGGGGCATCTCCCGGTTCCGGTCCAAGATTCTCAGCCTCCCTCCTCTGCCCCCATCACCACAGGCGGCCATGCAGATTCTATCACCTCATACCAGGTCAGTCAGTCTGCTCTCATCTCCACCTCTCGGCAGCTGCTGCCTCCATGCAGACCGCCTCTGCCTCCTGCTCACACTACTCCACCCTCTCACCACAACCCGACCTCCAGAGTCAAGCCTTTGCTAAACCACACACAAGTCCCAGGGGCACTTCTGTCAAGGAACCTGTGACATTCTATTACACCTGCTATCTGCAACCAGCCTCTCCCTGCCACGCCGTGGCCTCCACGAGGACACGGCCTGGGTCTGACCGTCTTTGTGCCCTCTAAGCTTTACGCCAGGCCCTGCCATTCGGGAGCTAGGCCTCAGTGCTCTCCTCCTGAACACAAACCATCCCACAGAACAACATCAAACAAGCTCACCGTGACCATGATGGAGTGAGGGCAAACAACCACCCAAAAAACAGACAAAACAAGGCCACTGCAGAGACCACAGAAATACCGAGCATTCCCTTTTCTCCTCTCCTGGAATGGCAGCAGCTTCTCTGCAAGCAGTTTCAACCAGCTCTTCCCCCTCCTAGAAATGGATTAAGATTCCCAATCGGAGAACCACCCTAGCTTCCAGACAGAGCCCAACCAGAGCCAAGCCCGCTGGCTTTCCCAACCTTCCCTCAAATCACTAGCACAAGCTCAAATCCTGTAAGAAGTCATTCGAACACTGTCGAGATACCAGGTCCCGTGGCGTGCCTTCTCCATCACTACAAAACCCAAACCTGTTGCCCTCGAGTCGATTCCGACTCATAGCGACCCTACAGGGCAGAACAGAACTGCCCCATAGATTTTCCAAGAAGTGCCTGGGGGCTTCAAACCGCTGACCTTTTGGTTAGCAACCGCAGCTCTTAACCACTACGCCACCAGGGTTTCCCAACCATCACTACAAGGGGCAAAAAAACTCAACCTTTTTGGCCACTGGTGTGTTCCTGGGGGTCTTTAGGCTGGAGGGCGCTGACAGTTTATTGCAACGCCTGCCACCCAATACACTCAAATAATTATTCCCGATAGACTTTATAACATCCCTGCTTGGGGGCGGTGCTCCAGGACAGCACACCGTGGCTCATCTGGGATCCGCGCGGGCACCTGGGGCGCCCGTGACCCCTCGCCTCAAATGGAAACTGGTCTGCGCGCACACATTTCTAATATGCGTACGGACCGGCCCGGCCGAGCGCCTCCGCCTTCGCGACCGCCAGAAGCTGCTCCTCGGCTCCCCTTTCCCAGCTCCACGCGGAGCGACGGCCGGACAGCGCCCAGAGCCGGGCTCCCACTGCTCCCCACAGGGCCCTACGGTCCCCGCGCTCGCCCCCTGCCGCCTGACCTCGTCCAGGTCCACGTAGGGCCCGGCGCCCTCGGGAAACATCTCGTCCACGGCCGGCTTCATCCCCACCCGCAGCTCCAGGAGCCGACCGCTTCCGCCCGCCGAGGCCTCTTCCGGTGCGCCCGCGGCGGCAGGTCTAGACCCCGGAGGACCGCCGACTCTATGGTTTCCCCTCTTTCCCCCGCCCCCGGCCCGCTCCTCGCCGGCGAGTCAGAGCTTAGCGGATCTGGGGGTTACCGCCGGCCGGGTGTCCGTGCCCGCCGTCGTGTCCAGAGCGCTAGGACGGCCGCGCTCAGCCAACGCTTTCCTGTGCTGCTCACATCTCTGCGGTGGCTGACCCTTCTGTTTTTGCAATACCCGCCTTTAACCGGCAAAGAAGCTTGGAGAGGAATTCCGCGGGGCAAGGGGCGCCGCGGCCACAGACGGGCCGGCTGAGGGCCTGGCTCAGAGAGGCGCTGCCAAATGCCCGTTGTTGCTGACTCCCACTCCTGGCGACTGTGGTGTGATGGATCGCTTTTGTGTTGCCTTTCTCCCCATGGTCTTGTAACTCCCACCCCAGTGATTGGGTGGGACTGTGCTCATAGGGAAATTGTGGCCCGCCAAGGGGCGCCAGAAAGCAAGAGCTGCGGGTGCCCTTTGGGCCCAGGACCCCTGCGCTGAGCAGCTTCTGGAACCAGGAGACAGAAAGAGAGGGAAGAGAGAGAGAGAGCTGGAACGCTGAAGACAGGGAGAAGCGGTGGCAGAGAAACGGCAGCAGGAGAGACTGGCGGGAGACAGCGTGGTGGCCTTCCCAGCCCATGGAGCTAGAAAGCTGAGTGCCTTTGGGCGGGAGGCTTGCTGGAGGAGTAGGGTGCTTCTGGGAACTTGGTGGAGCTAGGTTTGCCTACCCTCAGAGCTAGAAGTAGCACCTTTGGGCACCTTTGAATGGGGTGCCTCTGGGCACTTATCGGCAGAGCTAAAAGAACTTTGTTAACACTTGCCCAAGCAGGGCAGAGACTGAGGGCCAGGGAGAGTCCTGCCTGTAAGCACAGCTGGGAAGAGGCTGTCCTGATAGACAAACTGTATCCTGAGCATTCATCAACCTGAATTGTAACCTGTTACTTCCCTAATGAGCCCCATGATCATGAGTATTGTCTGTGAGTTCTGTGTGGCCATCACAATGAATTATCAAACCCAGCAGAGAAGTAGAGAGCACTGTGGGAAGGACGGTTGGTGTCAGAATTGGTAAAGACGGCAGAGAGAGGAGGCATGGCTGACCCCCGCCTCATAGGAATCAGCCTTGGGCTGTCGATCTTGATTCTCCTTCCCCCTTGTGATGTTCGAGGAGGCCAGACACCACCCACATGCCATTTTTACAGCGACCTCGTGTGTCAGAGTGGAACTGTGCTCCACTGGGTTTTCAATGGCCGATTTTTCAGAAGTAGATTGGCAGACCTTTCTTCTGAGGCACCTCTGGGTGGGTCTGAACTGCCCATCTTTCGGCTGACCATTTACATCACCCAGGGTAAAAGAAGGTAAATGAGAGAGAAGGGGGGAGAGGTGGAGAGCGTGAGATACTAGAGCTGGACCTGCAGGATCCCAAAGGCTTGGTTGGGCTGCTGGAGAAGTGGAGGTGGGGGGAGCAGGAGGGGAAGGTGGCTCCAGGGAGAGGGGAAGAGAGCCAAGGTGTGGAGGTGGGATGGGGCCAGCGCAGGGAGAAGGGAGAGAGGACTGGCGTGCAGGGCGAGCCTGCGTCAGTATCTGTCAGCCGGCCGAGCGTCACCTGGAGTGCCCATGAGAGAACGGGAACAGCCGCTTGGAGGCAACCAACAGCCCCGCCCCTCCCGAGAGCTTTCAAACAAGAGTCCCCCTGCTTGTGGAGGGTGAGACCGGCCAGGTGGCGCTGGGAGAGGAGGGTGCTCAGGGGTGCCTCAGAGTCAGCAACCCCCAGGGCAGGCTGGGAAAAGAGAGCAGGGTCAGGGCCCATCCCAGGGGGACTGACATTCATGGGGAGCAGGATGGGGCAGTGATGCACAGAGGTCGAGGACACTGCCAGTCGGGGGAGCTCCGAGAGGCCTCACTGGGTGTGGCCTTGGGTCACCGTAGAGGAGTGTAGAGTGACGGCAGCACTCACTCATCGTCCTAAGAGAGCGAGGGGCCTATTTGCAACGGTGCTGGGTCTACAGGCACTGCTGGGTGCAGGGTGCACGTGATCCCCAGCTCATCAGGGACCCTGGCAGGGGCTGCCTGTTGGTGCTAGTGGCAGTGATGAGTTAGATGGCAGTGTTGCAGGGCGATGGGGCTGAGGAAGAGGGGGGAGTGGAGTAGGTTCCTCCGTGAGGTCTGACTGTGAGGAGAAATGGGGGCCAGGGGCCGAAGGTTCGCATCAGCATGGAAGAGAGGTGAGCCTGAGTGAAGGGGAGGGGTCACAGCCAAATCTGAGGGGCCCAGCTGGGCTGCAGGGTCGGCCAGAAGGGGGTCCGTGAGGGGTGGAGTGGCCTGCTTGGGGGTGGGGGTTTCTTCTTCCAAGAAAAGAGGGATGGTGGCCGAGTGGCCAGGGCAGCTGTGGAGGCAGGCTGACACAAGAGGGAGAACATGGTGCAGGCCAGCACCACAGACGGCTTCCTGGAGGATGCCCACGGCTGGGACCCTCCCTCGAAGCTAAGGCAGGCAGCCCGGGGCCTGCCATTCCATAGATGGGAGTAAGGAGCCCTGGTGGCACAGTGGCTAAGGCTGGGCTGCTAACTGAAAGATCAGTAGTTCAAACCCACCAGCAGCTCTAAGGGAGAAAACACCTGGCAATCTACTCCCGTAAAGAGTATAGCCTGGGGAACCCTATGGGGCAGTTCTGCTCTGTCACGTGGGGTCAGAATTGAGTCGATGGCACCCAACAATGACATAGATGAGCGTATGGCAGTCTTCCTGGAATATAAGTGTATGTCACACACACACATGAATTGACATGCAGATCAATACCACAAAAACCCTTCTGGAAAGAGTGCCTTTGTCTGGTTTGGTCAAGGCCCAACTCTCCGCAGCTAGAAACTAAGGTCAATCCTTCTCACAAACCGCAGGAAATGCCCAGGTTTTGTACAAATTGGGACTTTTTATAAATTGCAATTGATGTACAGAAACAAGCTCAGGGGGGGAGGGGGAGAGAAACAAAGAATTTGTTGGCTTTGCCCAAAGTGACTAGCTAAGTCAAGTGGATTCCTGCTTTTGAGAATTTAAACTGGGAAAGGGGGAGAGAAGGAGCCAGCTGGCAACCAGAACTGGAGAAGCCACCTGAGAGAGGGCAGGGAGCTGTGCTGCAGGGGCAGGACCGGGCAGGGCAGCGGGTATTGTAAGGGCATCGCTGAGCCTCACAGAGCCCCTCCATCTCGCCAGATATGCCCCCCACTGATTCAGCAGAAAAGCCTCCCCACCTGGCCAGTTCCCCTAACACCCGGACTAGCTGTACCCCACCTGGTCCTCAACCTAATGGGTTCACCTCCTTGCCAGCCCAAAAGCTGGTCAAACAGCCAATCACATCCATCATGGGAATCAGAGGTCACCCTACTCTCTTGTTACTACAAAGCCTGTCCCCACAGGCTTTCATTTAACTCTAAATCAATTTCCTCTTCAACCAGTGGCTCACGACTTGCAGCTTCTCCAGCATCTGTTGGCACACATACCTGTGGGGATGCTCCCTACCTCTAGATCCAGCCTTTCCGTTGCCACAGAGACTGTTCACCGAGAGACACTTCCCGGTGGCTCTGCCCCCTGCAGTGCCCAGGGTCAGTAACCCCCTTCCTCCCAGCAGTCTCCGAGACTGGAGTGGGGTCCGTCATGTTTCCGGAGCCTTCCTCTCACAGACTGAGCATACCCCCCATCTATTCCTCGCAGACGTGGTCTCTTCTGGCCTCCCCTCCTGACGCCCTTGCGGGAGACTGCTTTGCACTGAGAGGTGTGCTTGCCAGGCAGGGCCGGGCCAGCCCAGGGGCGTCGGTCAGGGGGTTGGGCTGCCGCCCAGCTTGTGGTTGAGGGCAGGGGCTGGGGGCTGGAACCCGGCTCCCCTCTACCCTGCTGTGCTGCCTTAAGTCAGGCTGGCTCCTGAGTGTCTCTGCCTCAGTTTCCTCACCTATAAAGGGGCAACAGGACTGCCTCCCCCAGGGCCTGCCGGGAGGGTAGATGAGCTGGTGATGCGTAAGGTACCAGGTCCTCAGCTGCTCAGGAAGTCAAGCCCCGGCTGATGGCCTGCAGGCAGAAACTGTGCATGCGCTCACTAAGGAAGTGATCATTTGTGATCAAAACGAAGCCAGATGAAATCAGCAAGTGACAAAGGAGATGGGGCCTGGCAAGGCTGTTCCTTGAAAGAAAACCCAGAAGCATTTATTCTGCATCTTGGATCAGGAGTTTATTGAGCAAGGCGGGGCTGTGGCTGGGGGACCCAGGCTCCAGGCAGGGTCCACTCAGTCCTCCTGGTAGGGGACATGGAAGCCCAGGGTGGTCCCCAGGGGGAAGTGTGCGAAGAAGGTGCGGGCCAGGTCCTCAATCTGGGGGTAGGCTCCCAGGGACTGGAAATATTGCACGTAGTTCCAGAAGTCGGAGGTGGAGAAGGGCCAGTATGGCATGGCTGGCAGCTCGGCGTAGGGGTCTGAAGAACACACGACAGCCTGTGTTGGGCCACCCCCTTGTCCTGCTCGCAGCCATGGCCAGGACAGACGAACAGGTGGCACAGGGCAGCACCCTCACCTATGCAACCTTCCCACATGCATGGAGCGGGTGCTCAGAAGCCTGGGCCACCCTGAAGGACAGCGGGGAGTGGCCTAGATTCTGGCCCTTGGAGACTCCTGGTCTGCGGACAGAGAAAGAGGAGGGTGGCAGAGAGGAAGAGGGAAGAGGGGGACAAGGGGGGGGGAGGAGAGGAAAGAGGGGAGAGGAAGAGGGATAAGGGGGGGCACAAGGGGGGGAGGAAGGAGAGAGAGGAGGGGGATGGGAGGCCTGTCTGCCCCCTACCCGGTCCTTGTTTGGGGCCCTGTGGTGCTGTGGGGTCAGAGTCATGGACAGAAGCCCAGTGGGATTTTAGAATCGAGCACAGCCCTGGAGCACAGGAGCACAGGGGCACAGGGGCACAGGGGCACAGGGGTACAGGGGCACAGGGGCACAGGGGTACAGGGGCACAGGGGCACAGGGGCACAGGGGCACAGGGGCACAGGTGGTGACGGGCTTCAGTCAGGACTCAAGGGGTGGGGGGCAGCAGGGCCAGGAGTCCAGGTCTGAGGGTGGGAATGTCAGAGGGTCATCAGGGGCTGGAAGGTGTTCCTGCATTGCAGGGGTTCCGGGACGGGGCAGGTCTGTGCTCAGGCCTCAGGAATAGCTGACCCAGGGCTCCCATTCTACCTGCTCAGGACAGGTAGTTTCCCCCTCCCCAGCTCCCTCGTTTTCCTCTCCCCACGCAGAGCAAGCAGTACTTTATACCAGTGGAACAAAAGGCAGGAGGTGACACCTACCCACCTCCTCCTGCACAGGCTTGGCCCCTGCAAAGGAAGAAGACAGTGTCACCCAGGCAGACCCCAACCCCAGCCTCCCGCCAGCTGCGAGAAACTGAGTGTCCGGGAGTAGAGCAGACCCCTCCTCACCTGCCAGGAGCCCCGTCAGGAGGCAGAGGGCCAGACTCAGGAGCAGGCCGGCCTTCATCCTACCCTTGCTGTCCGCGTGTCTCACTGTTACCTGCAGGAGGGACGGAGGAGGGTAACACCCACCAGGGCCCGTTTCTTCTGGCCACCCCCAAATGGGCAGGCTTTGGGAAAACAGTGCTTGCTCATAAAAGGACAAGTTTGGAGTGTTTGCATAGCAATGTCTGTGGTTCTCAGACCTTTATTGTAAGGTAGAAGCCCACATCCCGTTGGCCCCATTAATTCCAGGCTCTGAGAAATCACACCCTCCACCTGCCTGGGGTCTGCAGAGCCGACCGCTCAGGGTTACCTGGCAGCTTCCCGGCTCAGCCTCAGCCGCGCAGCCTGGAGGGGTGTCTGTGCCAGGCCACAGGCACCTCTTTTTAAAAGGGCCGGGGACCAGGAAGGAGACGTCACTCACAAACATCAAACTGCATATTTCATCCCAGCAGGAGAACTGTGGGCTCCTGTGGCCGGCTGGCGACAGAATCACAGCGTCACTGTCTGGTCCTGGATCAAACAGAGAAGGAAAGAAATTTCTAGAATTTTTAGAAGTGAATTCAATGACTCTGCTTGAACTAAACCCAGATTCCTCTCCACAAGGGGAGACACTCTTAAGTCTGGTGTTCGGGCGGGCTGAGATTGTCCCCTTGTGAATTAAAAGGAAAAGAGAAAAAAACAAAACAGTTGCCATGGAATCAACTCACTCATGGTGACCCCGTGTGTGTCAGAGTAGAACTGTGCTCCATAGGGTTTTCTAGGCGGATAACTTTATGGAAGTAAATCTCCAGGCCTTTCTTCTGAGGCACCTCTGGCTAGACTCGAACCTCTAACCTTTCAGTTAACAGCTGAGCGTATTAACCATTTGCACCCCCCAGGGACTCTCCTTCTGAAATAGGACCGGTGCTGTCCTAAGGGAGACGTGACAGGAGCAAGCCCCTCGGGGAGCCATTAGCCCCAGAGACACACAGCCTCTGCCCATAGGACGCTGCATCACAGGCAGGAAGAATAGGTGTCCAAGGCAGACTTCCAGTCCCCAGACCAAAACTCCTCTGCTTCCAAAGCCAGTACATTGGGGGACGAGGGTGGGGGGAAGCTCTTCCAGCCCTAGGGACACATTGGCCACCACCAAGAGGACGTGAAATGAGGGATATCATTGCTGATATCATTGGCTGAAAGCAAAGAATACTGGAAAGATGCTTACCTGCGTTTTATTGACTATGCAAAGGCATTCGACTGTGTGGATCGTTACAAATTATGGATAACATTGTGAAGAATGGGAATTCCAGAACACTTAATTGTGCTCATGAGGAACCTGTACATAGATTAAGAGGCAGTCGCTCTAACAGAACAGGAGATACTGCGTGGTTTAAAGTCAGGAAAGTTGTGTGTCAGGGTGGTATCCTTTCACCGTACTTTTTCAGTCTGTATGCTGAGCAAATAATCCGAGAAGCCGGACTATATGAAGAAGAATGGGGCATCAGGATTGGAGGAAGACTCATTACCAACCTTCGTTATGCGGATGACACAACCTTGCTTGCAGAAAGTGAAGAGGACTTGAAGCACTTAATGAAGAAGATCAAAGACCACAGCCTTCAGTATGGATTACGCCTCAACATAAAAAACAAAAATTCTCACAACTGGACCAGTAAGCAACATCATGATAAACAGAGAAAAGATTGAAGTTGTCAAGGATTTCATTTTACTTGGATCCACAATCAATGCCCATGGAAGCAGCAGTCAAGAAATCAAAAGACGCATTGCATTGGGCAAATATGCAAAAGACCTCTTTAAAGTGTTAAAAAGCAAAGATGTCACTTTGAGAACTAAGTTACGCCTGACCCAAGCCATGGTATTTTCAATCACTTCATATGCACGTGAAAGCTGGACAATGAATAAGGAAGACCTAAGAAGAATTGACGCCTTTGAATTGTGCTGGTGAAGAATATTGACTATCCCATGGGCCTCCAGAAGAACAAACAAATCTGTCTTGGAAGAAGTACGGCCAGAATGCTCCTTAGGAGCAAGGATGGTGAGACTACATCTCACATATTTTGGACATGTCATCAGGAGGGACCAGTCCCTGGAGAAGGACATCACGCTTGGTAAAGTAGAGAGTCAGCGAAAAAGAGGAAGACCCTCAAGGAGATGGATTGACCCAGTGGCTGCAACAATGGGCTCAAGCATAGCAGGAACTGTAAGGGTGGAGAAGGACTGGGCAGCGTTTCATTCCCGTGTACGCTGGGCTGCTGTGAGTTCGATCCGGCTTGATGGCACCTAAAAACAATAGGGGTCTCTTCGAGTCCACCATCCTGATCCTGTTGTGGTACCCACGCCCACCTTGTCTCTGTGACTAGCAGCCTCTTGGCCTCTGCCCAGGGGTCCCATCACCCCCAGTGCACTCAGGACCCTGTGGGGTGGGGAGCAGGTCCCCTGTCATTCCTGTCTGCAGGGAAGAGCAGCCACAGAGCTCTCTGAGGATTCGGGACCCCCTTACCTGCATATCCCTTACAGCCGGGTGAGGGGATCTTAAGCGGACAGAGTGCAGGCGGTGTGCAGTCCTACATAATGAGTCCAGGGCAGCGGGCTGATGTGTCCACATCCTCACTCCGGGAGCTGTGAACATGACTTTATTTGGAAATAGGGTCTTTGCAGATGGACTCAAGTTAAGGATCCAGAGATGACGTCATCCTGGATTTAGGGTGGCCCTAAGTCCAATAACAAGAGTCCCAATAAGGGAAAGAAGGGGGAGATTTGAGACACAGAGGAGGAGCCATGTGACCACAGAGGCGGAGACGGGAGTGATGCAGCCACAAGCCAAGGTTCGCCCAGAGCCGTCAGAAGCTGGAAGAGGCGAAAATCGGATTCCCCTCTAGAGCCTTCAAAGAGAGCACAGCCCTGTCAACCCCCTAATTTTGGACTTCTGTAGGACTGTGAGAAAAGGCATTTCTGCTGTTTTAAGCAGTCTGTGGTGACTTGTTGCAGCACCCAGGAAACTGATAGATCGCCCAGCACCCCATCTCCTTTGGGTCCCATCCTCTCAGGAGACCAGGAATGTTCTGGCATCTCAGCGTTGGCCCCTTCTGGGTCCAGGTTTCGGTCAGCAGCCGAGCAAACTGCCAGAGCAGGTCCCTATGACTCAGGCCAGAATCCCTGCCAGTGGACCATGTCAATGATTTGGGCTAACCCAAATACACCGCCTCCGCCTGACCCCACCCCCTGCACCCACTCCCGCACATACCCCTGGCAGTATCGATGGGCAGTTCTCCTGGCATCTACGGTACTTCCCTGGGATCACACCTTTGTACCCTGGAGTCTGGCTCTAGAACTAGAAGCGAAGAGGGGGTGATGGTATTTGGTTGGTGGTGCAATGGGTATATGTATTTTCTCGTTTCTCAATATATGTATTCCCCTTAGTTTATTACTTTTATGGAGGGGAAGCACGATGTGAGGGTGGCGCACGACCAGGCAGTGTTTCGTTCTGTGGTACACGGGGTCGCTGGGAATCGGAATCGACTCACTGGCACCTAACAGCAACAATGTAGGAGAAACTTAAAATAGAAAAATAACCGCCAATAGTTCTGCGTTCGTTCCCTAAGCTGCTGTAACAAAGTAGCACGATCTCGAATGGACTGTCTCACCGCTCTGCAGCCAGGAGTCCAAATAAGGGTGTCGCAGGTGTTGTCTCTGCCCCCTCTAGAGGAGGGTCCTTTCCCGACTTCCCCAGCTTCTGGTGGTCCCGGGCCTTGCTGGGCTGGCAGCTGCAGCCTGGCTCTGTGGTCACATGGCATCTTCCTCTGTCTGTCTTTTCTCCTCTTTTATGAGACAGCACTCAGATGGGACTAGGACCCAGCCAGCTCAGGCATGACCTCCTGTTAATATAACTGATGGCAACTTCAGAGACCTTACTTCCAAACACGGTCACGTCTGCAGGTATCAGGGGTTAGAACCTCAACCCATAATGAGCTCCCTGTCATTGGCCTGTGCTGTCCTGGGTCAGCCTCCAAGGTCTCCCCATCACCCCCACTGCCACCCGCACACTTTCTCCCTTTTCCTGAGTCCTTCAGGCCACCATCCCTGACTGCCCAGGACACGGACTTTCCCTGGTCCCTCACCTAGAGGGCCCCACCTGGAGGATCTGACCTTCAGGTACCTCCTAGAGGCCCCACCTGGTGGGCCCCGACCTGGAGGCCCCCACCTGCAGTACCCTTGTTCCTCCGCACCTTAGAAGACACCCCCCACTTCAGTCCCTCAGCTGTCAGTCCCTCTCCCCTGCACCGCAGCCCTGAGTGACTCTTGCTTCAGACAGAGCTCCTGGAGCGATGATTCTCAGACTACATAGGAGTTGCTCGGGTCCTGATTCAGCAGGCCTGCTGCACCCCAACAAGCCTCAGAGCAAGGCCGGGCCAGGGCTCAACCCCAGCATGTCACAGTCACCTGGAGGGCCTGTTGAAACCAGGCCCCAGGTCCGATGCCCAGGACTCTGACTCAGTAGTGCATGGTGGCCCGGGAATCTGCATTTCTAACAAGTTCCTGGGAGATGATACCAGGCCCACGGCCACGCTCTGAGAACCACAAGCACCTAAGCCCGCAAAACAGAACCAGCTGGGGGCTTTTAAGTATCTGCGACCCCCAGCCTCCCTGCCTCCTAACTCAGGAGGGGCCCAGGTGCTGCTGTGCTTGAAATCACCCCAGGTGACTGCGCTGAAGCCCTGGGGGGAGGGTTAGGTTGCTGGCTCACCCTGTCCCGCCCACCCCAGACTCTCCCAGCGGACACTTCAGGGCTGCAGAAGGTTCCTGCCTGGGCTAGAAGGTGTCTGTCTGCACAAGGAGGAGCCTGGTGGACAAAGGCCGCCCTCCTGTCTCCCGCGTCAGCCAGGGCAGGCAGCTGGGGGCTGCAGGCCTCCTGGGGGGAGTGCGGGAAGGAGAAGGAGCCAGGCAGCTGGCTGGGCTCAGTCCCCAGGCTGGAGAGCTTCCTCCGCAGCTGGCTTGCAGCAGGAACCCTGGATTAGGCGGTCTCCGGCGCCCCCTGCTGTCCGGCTTGGGAACAGCAGCGTGGCCTCTTGCTAAGGTCCACTGAGAGCTGGCCTGGCAGAGCTCTCCCAGGTGTGGGGGCTGCCTGGCCCCACACTCTCCTGGGAGGGCAGGTCCCGGACATGTGTCTCATCATTCTTTGTCCCAGCTGTCCCAACACAGCACAGACACTTGCTGATTACCTACAGTCCTTCACCCTCCGCACTCATCGGCAATGTACCTGGAAAGGACCCCACCCTTACATCCCCCAGGGGCTCCTCCTTCCCGCCCCTCCTCCTCACGGCCACCATCATCTCGGCCAACACCCTTGGCTTTGATCTACTTCTGGAAAGAGTCCAAGCTGCTTAGTACACAACATGAGGTGCCTCATCCAGCCTCGGAGTCTCGTGTCCCGCTGCCCACTCTCCCCAGCACGACACTCCCGTCAACCCCACGTTAGGGCCCCTGGGATGTGCCTCAGCCCCCTACCAGGAACTTCTCCCTGGACTGGCCTGAGGACCTGGTGCCTCCTCTGGGACCTTGGCTGACCTGCCCATGTCAAGCCCCCTCTGTCACTGTCCCATGTCCTGTGCACACTTTGTCCCAGCAGGTGATGCTCCCCTAGTGCCCCGGTGTGTCCTTGCTGCCTCCCTCCCTGGCCTGGGCTCCTGGAGAGTGGGGGAGCATCTTTGGTTGCCGTCCCGGGGCCTCGGGCAGCCCTGCATTGGGCAGGCAGGGCTTGGTGAAAGAGTGTGGACTGAGCGACCCAATGGGCAGGTGAGGGCTCAGTCTAACCAGGCTCCCCCAGCAGGCCACTCACCCTGCTGTCCTGAACGTCCAGGCCAGCACTGGCCTGTGCGTAGGTGGGCAGGCAGGACTCCAGGAGGCGCTCTCTGAACTGACCTCCAATGACCTGCCGGTTGAGCAATGCCCTCCCCTCCCACCATCAAACCCACTGAGGGGTCCACCCCACCCGCAGCTCCCGGCCACCAGGTCCCTCACTCCTGCCAGGTGAGGGCACGGTCTCTAATGGTCACTTATGTTTGTTTCCAAACCACATGTTTCAACTGCACTTGTTATTTTAACAAAGGAATTTAAGGGAATATTGTGAAATCTAACAAATGTGAAAAGAAAGAATCTTTTGAATGAAAAAAACTAAGTGACTGTTGGAGAGGCCCACTCAAGGTGAGTTGCTTAAAAAAAACGTGCTGTGAAATTAGACATTGTTTTTAGGTGCTGTAGAGTCAACCGTATGTACAACAGAATGGCACACTGCCCGGTCCTGCGCCATCCTCATGATCATTGTTATGTTTGAGCCCATTGTTGCAGCCACTGTGTCAATCCGTCTCGTGCAGGGTCTTCCTCTTTTTCTCTGACCCTCTACTTTACCAAGCACGATGTCCTTCTCCAGGGACTGATCCCTCCTGATAATATGTCCAAAGTCTGTGAGACACAGTCTCGCCATCCTTGCTTCAGATTAGATAGGGAAGCAATAAGTCTAAAAGGCTGGAAGCCAAGTCATGAAAATCTAGCAGGATTCTTTCAGATTGCAGATCACTGGTGTGTTTAACGTTCAGGCCATTCTGTTGTTGTTGTTAGCTGCTGTCTAGGTAGCCCCTGACTCAACGGCGACCCCAGGCACAAAGCAGCGAAACACTGCCCAGTCCTGCGCCCTCCCTGTGATTGGTTGCAGTTCAGACCAAAACCTGTTCAGCATCATAGTGCACACAAGCCTCCACTGACAGGTGGGTGGTGGCTGCTCATGACGTGCATGGGTCGAGAATCCAACCCAGGTCTCCCGTGGGGAAGGCGAGAATTTGCCCTCTGAACCACGCTGCCCCCTTCAGGCTGTTCTAAGGAAAGCCAGATCGGAAAGCCTGGACCGTGCATTGCCGGAGGGAGGCTCCAGGGGGCGCCATTCTCTCTGTAGTCTGGGCACATGGTTTCTGGTTTCTGCCAGAAGGAACTGAGAGCCCAAGAAAAGCCCAGGCCTCAGTCAAGACTGGCCACTGCAGCACACTTTATGATTTGAAAGCTAAAAATGTTGAAGTCCCTCATTATTATTCTTTAAAATCATTCCTCCTGTAACTGATCTGTGAGAATTTCCGGTGCCAGTTCAGTGGGATTGGGACGAGGGGCCTCTTCTCCTGAAGGAAGGGACACCTGGCCGGAGGTGGTGGGAGGCCAGGACAGCGGGACCAGATACAATGTAGGTTTCCCAGTAAATTCAGACAAACAATGAATGCTTTTGTAGTATATATGCTCCCCAAATATCTCAAGGGACATACTCATACTGAAAACTCTTCGTTGTTTAACTGAGATTCCAATCTAACTGGGAGCCTGTGTTTTTATTTGCTAAATCTGGCAACCCTATGTGGCCCTGCCTGGCATGGGGCTCCATGCCCAGGCTCTCTGGCCAAGAGCCAAGGCCTGGGGCACAGGCTGGCAGTGAGGAGGGGTGCCAGCTCCCCCCGACCACCCACATGGCCCCAGGCCTGGAGGTGGGGCTGTCACTCTCTGTGCCCATGGAAAGGTCTTTCCTGAGGCCCTCAGGGCACAGGCTGAGAACACTGCCTTCTGAAGCTAGACGGTCAAGGTCATTACATGAATGGACTGCAGCTCTGAACTCCACAGTGAGCAGAGGAGCCTGCCCAGGCTGTCCAGAGACTCCGGGCCCGTGCTGGCTTGTTGCAGAGAACTTGACCGGCAGCCCAGGCCCCAAGCCTGAAGAAGGGGCCCTGCAGGCCAGGGTGGGGGGCACAGGGCAGCGGAATACCCCAAGGCCCTGACCCAGGGCGGGAGAAGCGTCCACTCTGGCTGTGAGCTGAGACAGGTGCTAGAGCCATGGCTGGCCCATACTAGATGCTGGGCCTCAGGCTGGAGCTCAGTGAGGTTGGAGCTGCTCTTACTGTCGCATCTTACTGGGGGACATCGGAGGCTCTAGGGGGAAGGAATCTGCCCAGAGTCACACAGCAACTAGTGGAGCCAAACATGAACCCAGGCCTGAGGGGCAGCCTCTGCACAGAAGGGCTAGGCCACACCCTTCTCTCACAATGGCAGACCTGTCACACCTGTTCACACCTGTCACCTGGGCAAGTTCTCATTCTCAAGGTATCACCTGGGGGGCTGCCTGGGCTGCAAGGAGCTGATGTACCCATGGCCACCCAGACAGAGCTGCTGGCTTATCCTGCAGGCATCGGGGTGCTGCTGTGCCTGCCTGCCAGGGTTCAGGGTCCCAGGAACGCCCAGAGGGTTTTTGGGAAGCCAGATAAAGGGTCAGTTGAAATGGACTCTGGCAGCTCACTACAGAGATACTCAGATTGAAATTTTACCCACAACTGTGGGTTCCAGGGCGCAGGGCTAGTATACCTGCTCCAGGATACCCTCGCCCAGGAGGAGGAGGAGGCGAGGAAAGAAGAGGGGGAGCACAATGGGGAGGAGAAGGAGGAGAGGCCCATTGTCAGAGGGAAACTCACTCTCTTCCAGCCTGGCCTGAGTGCTCCTTCCCCAGTTCATGCATCTCTCCCAGGCTCTTTGCCTCTTTTCAACTTTCAAAGCCCAACGTAGCTCTCAAGGCAGATCCAGCCCTCAGACGTTCTGCTCTCGAAGGCATAGGTGTTGTTTGATCTTATCTGTAAGCTTCGGGGTGGGGGGCATGCACAGTCAGTTCTCCACAGGCCCCACCAAGCTCTATCACCTTATGCCTCCATGCCTGAGGTTTGCATGGCCTACTAGTCTCTGCAGGCACCCAAAGCAGCCCTGTCTGGTCTCTCTCTTCTGCAGGCTGCGTGGGTGGGGTGGGTGGGCTGCGGGACCCTGTAGTGGCAGAGGTGGTGGAGAGAAAATTTCTCCTGGGAATTGAGGGCTGCAGGCCCAGGCTCAGTGTGGAGCCAATTGAAGAATGGACAGAGGAGGTGGTGAGGCGGGCTGGGAAGCCCATGCGCAAGGCTGGGAAAGCCAGGGATGGGGCCATCTCCCCTGGGCAGCATGGCACTGGGATCCCCTGGATTCACACAGATGGACCTCAGAGTTGGGCGTGGGTAGAGTTGGGATCTGTGGATAGGCCTCTGCCTGTGCCCCTTCCCGTGAGCCTGGTGGACTCAGGGTCACTGCTCCAGTGGCTCCTGCCTCTCTGGCACCCTGTCCCCGGCAGGGATGCATAGGGGGGATGATGCTGGGGCCTGTATTCTTAGGTCCAGCTAGAACAGCGAGAGTTGGGTGGGCACACAGGGCTCCCAGGCAGGAGGTGTCCGATGGACAGAACCCTAGAAGACCACCCCCCATGACGTTCTCCTGGCTCTGTGCCTTCCACCAGCTATTCCGCGTTGCTTCCTTTGGGAATGGTGTTCCCTGAGAGGTAAGTAAGCACAAGGAGAAGAAAGCCGTTGTGGTCGTGGTCAAGTACGTGCGGGGAGTGAGTGATATTGCTCTTTCCTGGAGCTCCAGACACCATTTGCATCACTAAAGACCCACTTCATGTTCGCTCAGCATTTCATCCACGTGTGGACCCCAAACCCCTTCCCCATTTCCTGGAAATGCAGTGGGCATGTGTGGAATATCCCTCAGCTCTTTGCCAGGTTAGCAGGTGCAGGATCCTCCAGGAAGGGTGTCCTGGATCTCCTCCAGGCCTGACAGGGGGTTGGGGGGTGGGGTGAGCTGGATGGTGGTCCCAGGAGCAGCAGGGCCTGGGGGGAGGAGGGTGGGGAGCCTGAACATCTCCCCATGCCCAGGTGGGAAGGCGGCACAGACTCTTCTGCCCCCGAGGTGGCAGGTTGATCAATGTGGGCTTCTGAAGGTAGGGATTTCAGGATTTTTGCTATTCTTTTAAGACTTTTTTTATTGAGGTATGACATACAGTAAAGTGCATTAATCTTAAAGGCACATATCAACGAATTTTTCCATATACGTACACCTGGGTAAACACCACGCCTAGATCAAACTATGGAACACTTGCAGGGCCCAGAAGCCCACTTCCAGGGTGGCAAACTCTTCCTTTTTGTCTAATGAGTGTTATGGTTTGAATGGGGGCCCTGGTGGCACCATGGTTAAGAGCTCAGTCTTCTAACCAAAAGGTTGGCAGTTCAAATCCGTCCTTGGAAATCCTATGGGGCAGTTCTACTCTGTCCTATAGGGTCACTGTGAGTCAGAATCTACCTGACAGCAAAGGGTTTGGTTTTGGTTTTATGGGTTGAATGTTGTCCACCAAAAAAGATATGTTGCAGTACTAATCCCGGTAGCTGTGAACATGACCTTGTTTGGAAATAGGGTCTCTGAAGATGTTATCAGTTAGGTTGACATGCCGTCATCCTGGAGCAGGGTGGGTCCTAATCCTGTATGAGTGGTGTCTCTATATAAGAGGAGAAGAGACACAGAGACAGAGGAAGACGGCCGTGTGGCGATGAAGACAAAGATGGAGTTGTGCTGCGGCTGCAAGCCAAGGAATGCCTGGGCCACAGAAGCTGGAGAGACAAGGAAGGAGCCTCCACTAGAGCCTCTGGGGAGAGCATGGCCCTGCCGACACCCTGAATTCAGACTCCCAGCCTGCAGACCTGTGAAAGTATACATTTCTGTCCTTAAATTCATCCACTCTGTGGTACTTTGTTTGGCAGCCATAGGACACTCGGACAGTGGGTCTGCCTTTCTGCATTCAGAGAAGGTTCAAGGTCCTTGCAGTCTGACACCTGGGTTGAGAGGCTCCTCCACCCATCCCTTGCCTCCTGCGGGGGGAAGGAGCAGCTGGGTCAGGCAGGAGCTAAGGTCCTTTTCAGTTCTGACCTTTGGGTCTCCCTCCAAGTCCTAGGACACATGGCCAGAGTTGGATGGACGCACTGCACCCTTCACCAGGAGATGGCACTGCGCAGGGCTCACCTGGGTCCAGGGACCAAGGATGGGCTCACAGCACATCCACGAAGAGCACCAGTGCCCAGTGTCCTGGCTCCAGGACCTCTCAGGCAGGCAGGTGTCACTTCCGTTCCCAGATCTGCTTTCTGGGGGCCAGGCACTCACTGTCCCTGCTTTGCAAATGAGACACCGAGACTTAGAGGGGTGAGAAGGCCCGCAGGATGGAAACTGCAGGGGTCCCTTCAGCTCCTTCCAAGGAGCTACAGTGTCCCTCTATTCCTCTGGGAGATGGGGTTTCCTTTCCAAACTTTGCACCAAACCTAGCCCTCCTGAGCCCCTTTGAAAGACTGAAACCACCCCAACTCTTAAGGAATTGCCTGTCTATAAATAACAGACTTGGGCTTCCTGTCAATCCCCCGTGACACACAAAGTGGTGTACTCCTGAAGTAGCAACTCCTTGTGCCGTCCCTGCGATCGCCAATGAGCGACCACATGATCTCCAACTGCCCGCATGTACAACTACATGTTATTTGAAAATCCTTTACCCTGTTTTGACCAATGTTAAGCTTTCATTAAGTCTTTAACTTCCTTGTTCTTGCTATATAAACCCTGGACTTTTTTCTTGACGACAGAGCTCCTTGCCACTCTAGGTTGGGATGCTGCCTGATCCATGAATAGTTCATGAATGTGCCATGGGGCTGAGAACAAGGACTCCAAAGGATGGGCACGAGAGCCCCAGGAGGGAGAGTTTCATGAGAAAACAACAATGAAAATGATAGGTAATCTGATGCATTTGGGCATTTGGAAGACTATTGATGACAGTTGGTAATTCTACTAGAGCATTTGGGTAAAAAGAGGTATATGGAAAACTAAGCAAGTTTTAAAAATAAAAGTAAGGTGATAACTAACTCCAGGGGAAAAATATATACGGAGAAGGAAATATCAACAGAATGCACTGCTTAGCTAAGTAGGAAATTTTCTTTACATGCTGATAATCCTGTGAGCCCAGAATTGATTTCACCCTAAACAGTGACAAGGCTGGGTTGGGAGGAAGGGGAAGGGAAAATGCCAGTATTGGTGGGGGACAGCAATAATTCAACAGTAAGTCTAAGATGATAAAGAAAGAGGGGTTCATACATTACCTATTCCTGTGTAACAAATCACCCCAAGGTGTGTCAGTTCAAGGTAACAGTCATGATCTCACCATTGCAGTGGGTCAGTGTGATGGCTGACGTGATGTGTCAACTGGGTTAGGCTGTGATTCCCAGTGTTGTGTAGTTGTCCTCCATTTTGTGATCTGATGTAATTATCCTCCATTTTATGCATAGTAAATCCTAAACTCTATATGTTAATGAGGCAGAATTCATGTGAGGTATATCTTAAGTCAAAGCCTTACAAGAAGGCATGACTCAAGTCACACCCTTACTCAAGTCACGCACTTACTCTGCTGTAAGGGGAGTTTCCTTAGGGGTGTGATCTGCATCCAGTATATATATGGGCACTCTGACAAGGCTCTCCTTTGCTCTGGATCCTGCATCCAGCTCATCACCATCTGACCTCTGGTTCTTGGAACTTGAGCTAATAACCTGTGGTCTGACATGCTGATTCTGGGATTCGTGAGCTTCTGCAGCCCTGTGGACCAGTAGTCTGCCATTTTACTTGCCAGTTTTGGGATTTGCCAGCTTCTACAGTCCCATGAGCCAGCAGCCTGTCATCTGACCTGCCGACTGTGGGTTCATCAGCCCCTGCAACCACATGAGTCAGGAGAAGCCTCCAGCCTGAAGGCTGACGCATGGATTTGGGACTTGCCAGCCTCCACAACAGTGTGAGCCATTCCCTTGAGATAAAGCTCTCTCTCTCTCTCTCTTTCTCTCTCTCTCTCTCTCTCTCTCTCTCTATATATATATATATATATATATAAAATCTGTCTATATGCTTCACTGTTTTTTCTTCTCTAGATAACCCAGCCTAAGACAGTCAGGAATCTGGGGATGGCATATCTGGGTTCTCTGACTCAGGGTCTCTCTCAGGTATTGGCCAGGGCTGCAGTCACATGAAGGCTCTGCTGGGGAAAGATCCACCTCACTCCCGAGGCTGTTGCCAGGATCCAGAATCACCCTGGCTGTGGGCTGGAAGCCACCCTCGGTTCCTTGCCATGTGGTCCCCTCCATGAGGCAGCTCCCAACACGGCCTCTGGCTTCCCCAGAGGGAGGGCTCTGACTTCAGAGAGAGGCAGACAGCAAGGTGGAAGCAAGTGTGTTTGTGACCTAGCCTTGGAGAGGCATCCCATCACCTTTACCATACTCTTATACACTGGAAAAGGAGCCCTGGTGGCGCAAACGGTTAAGCACTTGGCTGCTAACCAAAAGGGCGATGGTTCGAACCCACCTAGCAGCTCTGCAGAAAGACCTGGCAATCTGCTTCCATAAACACTGTTGCTGTTGTTGGTGCCATTGAGCCTCTTCTGACTCATAGCAACCCCACGTGACAGAGTAGAACTTCCCCATAGGGTTTCCTAGGCTGTAGGCTTTACAGGAGTGGATTGCCAGGTCTTTCTTCCAAGGAGCCACTGGGTGGGTTCAAACCAACATCCTTTTGGCTAGCAGCTGAGCACTTAACCATTGCGCCATTAGGGCTCCTTTCCATAAAGACTATAGCCTAGAAAACTCTACAGGGTAGTTCTACTCGGTCATATGGGGTTGCCGTGAATTGGAATCTACTTGACGGCACCCTACAACAACAATAACATGAACTGGAAACAAGTCACGGGTCCTTCCCACACTCACAGGAAGGGGATCACACAAGGTCATGAGTACAGGAGGTGGGGGACATTGGGGCCACCCCAGAGGCTGCCCAGCCCAAGGGTGTCCACCTATTGTTTGGGAGCGTGAAGACCAGAAGAGCAGTTCACAGAGCTGGAAGTCCTTGTTTCCAGGACTGGGAGTTGGTGGCAGGCAGGACACGAGTCACGTTTTTCCTTAAAAGCCCTTTATTTTAAAAAAAAAAAAGGCAGAATTTGTCTCCAAAATCAACTAACCTAGCATATGGGCCGAGAGCTGGCCAGGTTGCAAATGTGCCAGAGGCCCAAGGCTGCAGGAACACGGGTGTGATGCTAAGACCTCCTGTAATCTGTCCCTCTCTGACATCCTCATGGGGGCGCTGGGGGGCGGGGTGGGCTGGTGAGTCTGGAGAATATGGACTTCACAGGGACTCTCACCTGGAGGAGGGAGGACTTGGGCTGGGGGCCACCGTGGACCACGGGTGGGCTGTCGGGAGGAGTGGCCAGCTAGATTCGCCTGGTGGAAACTGGCACAGACACAGTGTCCACACTAAGGGAGCAGAGCCAGGCAGTGGTGGTGGCCTGGGGAAGCAGACTTCCAGATGTCCGCAGGGGTGGGCTCGCTTTAGCAGGATTGACTCCCTGCCCCTGGAAGTGTTTGCGCAGAGGCTGGAACAGTATGCAGGGGGCCTGGAGGGAGCTCCCATCTCGGGGAAGTTGGGAGACACCCCCAAAGCAAAGGCTGGCCCCCCAGGCAGCATGGCTGGCAGCAGTACTTCCTCCTGTGGTTGGAAAGTGGCCATGCCAGCAGAGGACACCCACGTACAGAGGCCGAATCTCCCCGCAACCTGAGAAGGCCTGGGGCTTCTAGCACATTCGATGCTCAGGCCCCTAATTGCAGGAGGGACACCCTGGCTGGGCCAGCTTCTCTGCAGCCTAAACAGACCCATTGTTCCCCAGCTATTCATGGCCACATAAAAGCCAGATGGATGGGAACTGGGGCTCGGCGTGTTTCTCAGCCTGGCCCAGCGCCCTGCTGCATGGCCCTGCTCGCCACCCTCGTGGGCTGCCTGGCTCTTGGCCTTTGAGGGTCTCTGCTGGGAGCCACCCCAGGCTCCCCAGGCTGCCCCCCTCCTCCCTCAGACACTTTGGGTGTCCCCTCCTGATGCTGGTGGATGCAGGGAGGAGAGAGCAGGCTGCCCACGTCGCTTGTAGCTGGTTGTCCTAGAGTCCCGAGCTCCTTCAGAAAGCAAGTCTGGGAACCCTCAGCATGGGGTGCTGGACGCCGGCAGGGGCCCAACTGAGCTGAAATCACCTCTCAGAAGTGAAGGACTAGAACTGCCCTTGGAAACACGAGCCCCTCTCTCCTTCTGGGTGGCTGGGGGCAGGCTCTCTCTCCACCCACAGGCCTCGAAAGGACCACCTGTCTCCTGCTTTGCTCCAGGGAGATGTCAGCCACTTGGCAATCAGCAGGCCAAATCATGTGTGCATGTCACAAACCGGGAAACAGTACGAGAGGGAGAAAAAGAAAAAAGATGATAACCCGCCTCTCCTCCATTTTCCGTCTCCGAGATGATGTTCTCAGCTGCTCTCGAGTCAGCCCCGACTCATGGCAACCCCAGGTACAACGGAACCAAACGTTGCGTGGTCCTGTGCCCTCCCATGATAGGCTGTGGATCAGACTGTTGTGATCCATAGGGTTTTCACTGGCTGACTTTTGGAAGTAGATCACCAGGCCTTTCTTAGTCTGGAAGCTCCCCTAAAACCTGTTCAGCATCACAACCACACGCAAACCTCCTCTTACAGACGAGTGAGAGGTTGTCGTAAATGACGTGATGGGAGAAGGAGAGAGTCCTACCACTGGACCCCCACTGCCCCCAACCAAACCAGCGGCCATGGAGTCGACTCTGACTCATGGCAACTCTGTGTGTATCCCTGTAGAACTGAGCTCCACGGGATTTTCAACTGCTAATTTTTTGGAAGTAGATCACCAGGCTCTTCTTCTGAGGCACCTCTGGGTGGACTTGAACCTCCAACCTTTCAGTTAGCAGCAGAGCGTATTAACCGTTTGCACCCCCCAGGGACTCCTCTCTGAGCTAAGACTCCCTGTTGATGCCCCCGAGTGGACCGACCCTCCCCCGATTCCCTCCATCATGCTGGCCAGGCACTGTGTGTACCCAAGTGGTGGTGGTGTTTGCTCTGCTACATAAATGGGCTCAAACCACACGCATTTTCTCACTGACTGATAACTTTTGGACATCTGCCAGGTCCATGTGCATTAGCCTCACCCATTCTGCCTAACAGCTGGTGGTTCTCTAGTGCAAGGTTTCTCAGCCACGGCACTATGGATGTTTAAGCCAAACCAAACCAAACTCATTGTTGACTAGTCGATTCTGACTCATAGTGACCCTATAGGACAGAATAGAACTGCCCATAGGGTTTCCAAGGAGAGACTGGTAGATTCCAACTGCTGATGTTTTGGTTAGCAGGCATAGCTGTTAACCACTTGGCCACCAGGGCTCCTGTAGAAGTGCCTCATAGGGTTTCCAAGGAGCGGCTGGTGGATTTGAACTGAGGGGGGCAATTCTCTGTTGGAGATGGGGCCGTCCAGTGCATCATGGAAATCTGAGCAGCAACCCTGGCTTCTACCCACTAGATGCCAGTAGCTCCCCGATCATGACAACCCAAACTGTCTCCAGACATCGTCCAATGTCCTCTGGAGCCAGAATAACTGCCCGCTGAGATCCGTGCTCTGTTGCATGATCTGTTCATTCAACAGTTCTCCTTCAGATGATTATTGAGTTATTTCCAGCACCTTGCCACTAGAAGCAACAATGCACTAAACATCTTGAAATGTATTTATATTCATGGTTTTATTTTTATATGATTGATTGTCCACAATGGGATTGCTGGGTCAAAGACAGACTGGCCTTGAACTCATGCAGCTTAAGCTCCAGAGCTTGGACATACCCCTCCCAAGCTCTGGCAAGGGCCCCAGCAACGTGTACATATCATCATACACTTTTGTAAATTTTGCTGTCACACACACACACAAAGGATATTTTCGCGGCAATTATTGTCTCCAATAAGCCCGTTGCCTCCGCTTGCCTTCAGTATGGATGACACCTGAATACAAAGAAAATGAAAATCCTCACGACCGGACAGATACACAACATCATAATAGACGGAGAAGAAATTGAAGTTGTCAAGGATTTCATTCTACTTGGATCAACAATCAACATCCGTGGAAGTAGCAGTCAAGAAATCAAAGGCCATACTGCATAAAAAGCAAAGATGTCACTTTAAGGACTAAGGTGTGCCTGACCCAAGCCATGGTGTTTTCAGTCGCCTCATATGCATGTGAAAACTGACAATGGATAAGGAAGACCAAGGAAGAATTGATGTCTTTGAATTGTGGTGTTGGCAAAGAATATTGAATATACCATGGACTGCCAGAAGAACTAACAAATCTGTCTTGGAAGAAGTACAGCCAGAGTGCTCTTTAGAAGACAGCATCTCACGTACTTTGGTTATATTATCAGGAAGGTCCAGTCTCTGGAGAAGGACATCATGCTTGGTAGAGAGTCAGTGAAAAAGAGGAAGAACCTCTACAAGATGGATTGTCACAAAGGCTGCAACAATGGGCTCAAACACAGCAACCATTGTGAGGATGGCGCAGGACCGGACAGTGTTTCATTCTGTTGTACGCAGGGTCGGTCGCTGTGAGTCGGAACTGACACACGACACCTAACAACAACAACACCAACAACATTGTGTTGGGAAAATCTGCTGCCAGAGACATCTTTAAAGTTCTGAAAAGCTAAGCTGTCACTAGCCATGGTCTTTTCAATCACCTCATATTCACAGTGAAAAAGGAGGATAGAAGAATTGATGCATTAGAATTGTAGTGTTGGCGAAGAAGGGTGAATATTCTGTGGACTGTCAGAAGAAGAACAAGTCAGTCTTAGAAGGAAAACAACCAGAATGCTCTTTAGAAGGGAGGATGGCGAGACTTGGGCCGGCTTACTTCGGACACATCATCAGGAAGGGTCAGTCGCTAGAAAAGGACGTCATGCTTGGTCAAGTAGAGGGTCAACAAAAACAATGGAAGCCCCCAATGAGATGGATTGACACAATAGCTACAACAATGGGCTCCGACAGACCAATGATCACGAGGAGGGTGCAGGACCCGGCAATATTTTGTTCTGTTGTATGTAAGGTTGCCATGAGTCGGAGCCGACTCCACGGCAGCTAATAACAAAGCAAAGTCTGAACGTATCATAGGGTCAGATGGTGGCCACGTGTTCATGTTCTGTCGTGATTCAAGCAGTTGTCCCGTGGATGTGTCTTCTCCACAGCCCAGGGTGTTGTTCTGACCTTCTGTGCCTCAACATCCCCTTCCTGAATGCTCAGTTTCCTAGAGGGCCTGGGGTGGGGGCAGGACCGACAGGCAAGAGGGATGGTGGTGGGCCCTTCCAGGTGCTGTGACACTGTGCCAACATGCTGAGCCACAGAGCCAGAGTGGGAAGCCCTGAGCAGTGGGAGGGAGAGGCAGACTATTCAAAAACTAGAGACAAAGTGTCCCTAGAGGAGCCTGAACCACAAGACGGGACCACTACATTCCAGGCCTGCTCTGCCCCATTGTGTGGTCAGAGGCCTGCTCCTCCCTCTGCGGGCCTCAGTTGATCCTGGGCTGACCCTCTCTGCTCCACCCTTCCCAAACCTTCTGTGACAACCTCTAGGCTGGGCACTCACCCCCTTGCACCTCTGAGTGGCTCATGAACAGAAATGGGTTAATAGAGCCATCTCCCAGGCCCCTGTGAGCACTGACGAACGCTGTCACCGTGGGACAGTCCTCATCACCCTCTGCCGGGGGAATGGATGAGGCCCATAAATCCATCCAGGAGAGGGCAGTGGTGAGGATCACTCCCTGCTAATGGCCTTAGCGTGTCGCCTCAGGAGGCAATGATCCAGGGGCCAAGATGTACAAGATCGATGGCACTTTTAGTCGGTTCTTCTGAAATGAATGGCATCGAATCACACAGGGTAATTTCCTGCTTTCCTTAATTCGTGACTTGGAGCTTCAAAACTGTATCCACCAAGCAGGGACAGCCAGCAGAGTTGGCCGCACGGGTGTGGGGCTGGGCAGCCAGTGGTGGCCTGTCAGTGACAGGGAAGAGATGGGTCTCTAGCGGGTCCGGGAGGTGTCAGCCTCATAGACCCATTGGGTGGGCCAGGCAAGCCAGTAGGTCCTGGTGAGAGCAGGCTCAGGGAGGGCCTGAGGACTGGCGGTGCTGGCCTCTGGGCCATGGTCAGATGCTGCTGGCCGCAGAACTCCCAGGGGAGCCATGTCCCATGCCTTACGGTTGTGGGGGTGGGAACTAGCCAGCCTTCTTTGTTCATTTTCTAGATTTCCATCTGCCCCTGGGGTGACAACCCCTCTGAGCATGGCCCAAGTAAAGGGGGTTACTGTCTCACCTGAAAAAAATCCTGGAGCCCACCGGAGTCCCCCTGATCGAGCACCCACCCTAAGTGGGTGAGAGGCGTCATCTTGGAGGCTCCCGGGACCCTGGCCATGGTGTGGCTGTCCCCATAAGAGGCTCAGCGACCCGATGCATTTGTCTGGGCTCTCAGGGACATGCCCGCTTCTCCCCGGACGTTGTCGTTAAGTGCCGTCTAGTAGGTTCCAACTCATAGCGACCCTGTAGGACAAAGTAGAACTGCCCCGTAGGGTTTCCAAGGAGCAGCTGATGGATTTGAACTGCCAACCTTTTGGTCAGCTGCTGAGCTCTTAGCCAGTTTGCCACCAGGGCTCCAACTCCCCAGACATTAAAAACCAAAAAAACAACTCATTACCGTCAAGTCAATTCCAACTCATAGTGACTGTATAGGATAAAGTAGAACGGCCCCATAGGGTTTCCAAGACTGTAAAGCTTAATGGAAGCAGTCTGACACATCTTTATCCCACAGAGCGGCTGGTGGGTTTTAACTGCCTACCTTTCGGTTAGCAGCCAAGCGCTAGATGCTGTGGGATCAAGTGCAGTGAGGGGGCGGGTGTGAAAGAGACAAGCTGCCCACAGGGACTGGTCTGTGGGAGACGGGCAGATGGTGCGGCGCCTGGCCAGCACCCCCAGACCATCCTCATTCTGGTGGGCTGGAGCCAGGGAGGCCAGTGGGTCAGGAGCAGCCGAGGCCTGAGGTACGCAGGCCCCTCAACCCCAGGATAAGGACACCCCAGGAGGGGCTGTGGCCCTCCCTGACAGAGACAGGGACCGGCCTGGGGCATCCCTCATCCAGTGGGAGCATAGTGGAAGCCAACTGTAAGGGCAGGGCCAAGGCAGAAACAGGGTCGGGAAGCTGGCTGTAGGCCGGAGTCAGCGAGGGGGTCTCCGGCCAGTGTCCTAGACTCTCTGAGACTGCTCCGTGTCTGCCCTTAGCCCTCACACTGGGGGTGGGGGGTGAATGCTGACCTGGGGGAGGCTTCACAGAGCCCAGTACACAGTGAGCAAGCTGGACACGCCAGCCATCGTGGTGACGGGGACAGAGGTCAGGGGCTCTGCTTGAGACTTGGTCACGGGAAGGAGAGGCCCTGTCAGAGGGGCACAGAGGACATTTGCTAACAGAACCCAGGTTTCTTATCAGTTTCTGGAACCCACAGCAGGATTCTCAGCCAGACCTCACAGACACGTGGGGAGCATGGAGCACCCCCACCTCCCCTAGGCAGCCCTGATCCATGGTAGTCCTCCCTGCTCACTTCCTGAAGTGCCCTGGCTGGGTGACACAAAGTATGGTGTCCAAGGGCCCTGGACACATGGGAGGTGGGTTTTAGACCTGATGGCCAGGTAAGAATCTGTTATAAGAGGTCAGGGGGGTTAACTTGGCTATCTCCCACCTCCGTACACTCGACCCTCCTGTGCAGGGTTAGAATCCACCCCCTTTCAGATGGAGCCCAGAGCTCTTAAGGACCCACTGGGGGACTCACATCCTTCTGGACAAGCTCTGCCGGTGGAGGTGCTGGCTGGGGACACACGGGCCTTTTCCCTGCTCTGAGCAGAAGTACAGGAGATGACAGATTTTTTCGAGAGAGTAGAATGTGTGGTTTTCTTCGGTATCAAGTGACAAGTGCTTTAAAGTGTTATCGCAAGGTTGTTTATTAAGTTGAGATTTTTTTTTCTTTCCCACCATATTAGATCAACATTATTGGGCCAATTGGGAATTTGATTTTCAGGGCTGATGCAGAAGTTTGTTTATTTACTAAGTAAATAGTGAAAAAGTGAGTCGACTGTTAAAAGGTTTTCATTAAATTAGCTCTTGGTTAAAAGATTAAAGACACAAGTATGGCTGAATTACTTTCCCATTGCTGGGTGGGTTTTTGGTAGTAGGTCCTTACTAAGTCAAATACTAGGTGCTTCTTTTGGGTTATTAAAGGAAATTTGTGGTAGCAATTGGGTTGTGGATGAAATAGTAGGTCCATTTATTTACTTACATATTTATGTATTTGCTTATTTATTTATTTTTGATTGATCGATTAATTGGTTGGTTTATTGATTGATTTTTATGTAGGAAAGGGTAGCTGCTGGAAATTTCATCCCGTGCAGATCACACACTTGGGTACTCGAGCCAAGGTTGAGCTGTGGGGATCAGGTGGGACCCCAGGGGTCTGACCACCACAAAATCAGATGTGAGTCTCTTTTAGATGGAAAGTTTTCATGAAAGAAGGATAAGGCTTGTGCTCCCACTGCAGGCATCAGCCACAGCAGAGATATCTGTGCATCTTAAATATATTTATTTTGTCCCTTCCTGGGAAATGCCCTCCTGTATGAGAGTCTTGTTTTAAATAACACATCAGTTGATTAAGACTTTGCCAAGGTCCCCACCAGGCCAAATGCTGGATTGGCTGGAGACATTGATTGGGGCAGGAAGGGAAGAAGAGAGAACCTGCAGTCACCTGGAGTGAGTCTTGCACTTGCCAGGTGAGTGGGTGGCATTAGGCGTTAGTTTTCTATGCTGCATAACAAATTACCCCAATGCTTAGCAGCATGAAACAATATCCGTTTATTATCTCACAGTTTCTGAAAGTCCCAAGTCAAGGCATGGTTTATCTGGTCCTCTGCTCAGGATCTCACAAGGCTAAAATTGAGGTGTTGGCCAGGATGTGCTCTCATCTGGAGACTCATCTGGGGAAAGATTTGCTTCTAAGCTCTTTGCAGTTGTTGGCAGAATTCATGGCAGCTTGCTTCTTCAAGGCCAGCAGGAGAAACTCTCACTCTGGTAAGACCTTAGCAGTAAGACCTGAGTCTTATATCACATAATGTAGTCACGGAAGTGACTGTCCCCTGGCCTTTGCCTTATTCTTTTAGCTAGGAGCAAATCTCAGGTTCCACTGCGCTCAAGGGGTGGGGATTATACAAGGGTATGACCCGTCAATTGCCCATATGCAAGTTCAAGTTGAAGCTGAAGAAAATTAGAACAAGTCCACGAGAGCCAAAGTGTGACCTTAAATATATCCCACCTGAATTTACAGACCATCTCAAGAATAGATTTGACACACTGAACACTAACGACCAAAGACCAGATGAGTTATGGAATGACATCAAGGACATCATACATGAAGTCATTCAAAAAAGGGAAAGAAAGAAAAGAGCAAAATGGATGTCAGAAGAGACTCTGAAAGTTGCTGTTGAATATCAAGTAGCTGAAGCGAAAGGAAGAAATGACGAAGTAAAGGAGCTGAACAGAAGTCTTCAAAGGGCAGCTTGAGAAGACAAAGTAAAGTATTATAACGACAGGTGCAAAGACCTAGAGGTGGAAGCTAAAAGGGAAGAAGACACTCAGCATTTCTCAAGCTGAAAGAACTGAAGGAAAAATTCAAGCCTCAAGTTGCAATACTGAAGGACTCTACAGGGAAAATATTAAACGATGCAGGAAGTATCAAAAGAAGATGGAAAGAATACACAGAGTCACTGTACCAGAAAGAACTGGTCGACGTTCAACCATTTCAGGAGATAGCGTATGATCAGGATCCAATGGTACTGAAGGAAGAAGTCCAAGCTGCACTGAAGGCATTGGCAAAAAACAAGGCTCCAGGAATTGATGGAATACCAACTGAGATGTTTCAACAAACAGATGCAGCACTGAAAATGCTCATTCATCTATGCCAAGAGATTTGGAAGACAGCTACCTGGTCAACCTACTGGAAGCAATCCATATTTACACCTATCCCCAAGAAAGGTGATCCAACTGAATGCGGAAATTATCGAACTATATCATTAATGTTACATGTAAGTAAAATTTTGCTGAATAGCATTCAAAAGCAGCTGCAGCAGTATATCAACAAGGAACTGCCAGAAAGTCAAGCCGGATTCAGAAGAGTACCTGGAACCAGGGATACCATTGCTGATGTCAGGTGGATCCTGGCTGAAAGCAGAGAATACCAGAAAGATATTTACCGGTCTTTTGTTGACTATACAAAGGCATTCGACTGTGTGGATCATTACAAATTGTGGATAACATTGAGAAGAATGGGAATTCCAGAACACTTAATTGTGCTCATGCAGAACCTGTACATAGATCAAGAGGCAGTTATTCGAACAGAACAAGGGGATACTGTGTGGTTTAAAGTCAGGACAGGTGTGTGTCAGGGTTGTATCTTTTCACCATACCTATTCAATCTGAATGCTGAGCAAATAATCCGAGAAACTGGACTATATGAAGAAGAACGGGGCATCAGGATTGGAGGAAGACTCATTAACAACCTGCGATATGCAGATGACAAACCTTGCTTGCTGAAAGTGAAGAGGACTTGAAGCACTTACTGATGAAGATCAAAGACTACAGCCTTCAGTATGGATTACACCTCAACAGAAGGAAAACAAAATTCCTCACAACTGGACCAATAAACAACATCATGATAAATGGAAAAAAGATTGAAGTTGTCAGGGATTTCATTTTACTTGAATCCATAATCAATACCCATGGAAGCAGCAGTCAAGAAATCAAAAGACTCATTGCATTGGACAAATCTGCTGCAAAAGACCTCTTTAAAGTGTTGAGAAGCAAAGACGTCACCTTGAAGACTAAGGTGCGCCTGACCCAAGCCATGGTGTTTTCAATTGCTTCATATGCATGCGTGTGAAAGCTGGACAATGAATAAGGAAGACTGAAGAAGAACTGATGCCTTTGAATTGTGATATTGGAGAATATTGACTATACCATGGACTGCCAAAAAAAGGAACAGATCTGTCTTGGAAGAAGTACAACCAGAATGCTCCTTGGAAGCAAGGATGGCGAGACTATGTCTCACATAATTTGGACATGTTATCAGGAAAGATCAATCCCTGGAGAAGGACATCATGCTTGCTAAAGTAGAGGGCCAACGAAAAAGAGGAAGACCCACAACAAGATGGATTGACACAGTGGCTGCAACAATGGGCTCAAGCATAGCAACAATCATGAGGATGGCGCAGGACTGGGCAGTGTTTCATCCTGTTGTGCATAGGGTCACTATGAGTCAGAACGGACTCGACGGTACCTAACAACAACAACAACATGACCCATTGGAGGTCACCTTAGGCTATGTTGACACACGGTAAGGGAGGTGGGTTGAGTAAAGGAGTATATTTGTCCAGGAGAGACATGCAGGACTTGACACCAGACAGGAGGGCACAGACAGAAAGGGCCAGGAGCTCTTGGGCAGGGGGTCTGGAGAGCAGTGGTAAGACTGGAAACTTGGGTTGGTCCAACTCAAGGAATTTCAACTTTATCTTGGAATAACACTGGAGCCATTTGTTGTTTTAAACTGTTCTTGAGGAACACTATTCTGCAGGTAGAGGAACGGACAAGAAACCTGACTTGCCTCAGCTTACCGAGCCTCATCCAGGTAAGGCCCACCCTTGCCCCCACTCCATTCATACATATGGATACAGCCGGCCCCAAGTGGCCTGATACACTGGATTATGGAGATTCAGGTGGGTTTTCCAGGAATCAGGTGCAAGGTCTGAGTGGTTCCCACTGCTGTCCTGGGCTGGCCTCCTTCTTGGACAGTCACATTGGGGCAGTGCCCATGGCTTCAAACAATGTCCCCCAGTCATCCAAGTCTGAGGGGAAAGAGCTCATCTGACTGTCAGCTGAACGTTCCAGTCCTTCAGGTAGAGTTCTATTGTTAACTCAAAGGCAAGGCTTCCAGTAGCATTACAAGCACCCCCCCCCCCATCCCACGCTATGCCCATGGGGCTTCCAGAACTCCCACACCTCACCACGGTACTAGGGCCTGTACTCCCTGCTCCCCCTGGAGAGGTTCTCCTTGCCAGGGCAAGTCTTCTAACCAAAACACACTCTCAGGAGCATGCCCTTGGGTGGGGCCTCTGGCATGTCCACTTTTCTTCCTGTGTTCCCTGTGGAAAAGGAAGAGGCTTTCTTTCTGGTCCGGCACTCATCTGTGACACACGTTTGTCCATTCCTGGCTAGTACGATGCAAACTAACATTTGCCAGGAGGAAAAGAAATGGGAAATTTAGGGAAAACTGAAATGAGTTCAATACTTATATTTCAAGTATTCTTAAAGTAACAAAGAGATTTCAGGAACAAACAGGAATCTTTTAGTTCTTAGCTTATTTATGCAAGTTGCCTACTAGAATATTTAGAAGGTTCAGAATAGTTGCAGATGCTTCCTTCCTCCATTTAGTTTATGTTTTTGTCCAAAGTGGGAATATAGCTGTGTTTCTGTGATTGTAAATATAATACACGCTTGATGTAATGTGTCATACAGAAAAGAATAATACATAAAAAACGAAAATCTCTCCATAATCCCACTTCCGCCTAGTTAACAATTGTCTCAATATTCTTTTGTGTATGCATAATTTATTTTACGTAACTGGCATCACGTTGTCTGTATTCGGTCTATTACCTGCTCATTTTACTTACTCTATCTTGGATATATTTTTCTGTATAGAGACAGCTTTTGAAGGTTTTCCAATTATCCACATAGATGAGCAGGTTATCTAGGAATAAAGACAGTTTAACTTCTTTTCCAATCTAGACGCCTTTTATTTCTCTTTTTTGGCTTATTACACTGACTATTGTTGTTGCGTGCCTGTCAGTCAATTCCAACTCATAGCAACCCTACAGGACAGAGTAAAACCACCCCATAGAGTTTCTAGGCTGTAATCTTTATGGGAAGCCCTGGTGGCACAGTGGTTAAGAACTGGGCTGCTAACCAGAAGGTCAGCAGTTTGAATCCACCAGCCGCTCTTTGGAAACCCTGTGGGGCAGTTCTACTGTGTCCAATAGGGTCACCATGAGTTGGAATCAACTTGACAGCCATGGGTTTGTTTTTATGTTTGTTTTTTGTTAGAACCTCCAGCATAATGCTAAATAGAAGTGATAAGACCAGACAACTTCCCTTGTTTCTGATGCAGAAAGCATTCCATTTTTCACTATTAAATATCATGTTAGCTGTAGGTTTTTTAGATACCCTTTATCAGGGTAAGAATGTTCTGAACTATTACTAACTCATTGACAGTTTTTATCCAAAATGAAGGGTGGATTTGGTCAAATGCATTTTCTGCATCCACTGAGATGATCACATTTTTTAATTTGTTTTTAGTTTAATATGGTGAATTACAATGATTCATTTCCAAATGTTAAACCAATTTAACATGCCTGGGATAAATTATACTTGTTCTTGGTGAATTATCCTTTTTATATGTTATTAGCTCCAATTCGTTAAAATTTGATTAAGAATTATTATATCTATGTTCATGTGAGATATCGGTCCATAGTTTTCTTTTCTTGTAATGTCTTTATCTGGTTTTGGTAGCAAGATAACGACGGTGTCATACAATGAGTTGGGGAATACTTGCCCCCATCCCCACTTCGTATTTTTGGAAGAGTTTGTGTAGGCATGGTATTATTTCTTCCTTTCATGTTTGGTGGATTTCATCAGTGAAGCCATCTGGGCCTGGAGATTTTTAACTACAGCTCATATTCTTCAATAGATCTGTGATTACTCGGGTATGTATTTCCTCTTGAGAGAGCTTAGGTACTTTCAAGGAATTGGTTCATTTCATCTAAGGTGTTGGAGATATTAGCATGAAGTCGTTCATAATATTCTCTTGTTATTATTTTAATCTGTAGACTGTCATGAAGTCACCACTGTCATTCCTGATATTGGTTATGTGTGACTTCTCTTTTCTACTGATCCATCTGACCAGCAGAGCTAGCCTTTGGTTTCGTGGATTTTCTCCAATTTTTTTTTCTGTTTTCTATTTCATTGATTTCCACTATGATCTTCTCTTTCTTTTCTTCTGTTTACATGGGGTTTAGTTCATTCTTTTTTTTTTTTTTTTTTTGGTTTGTTTGTTTTTCAAGGTGGAAGCTGAGCTGATTGATCTGAGACCTTTCTTCTTTTCTAGCAGGGGCATTTACGGCTGTATGAGTCCTGCTTCAGTGACATCCTGCAAATTTTGACATGCTGTATTTTCATTTAGTTTATTTTTTTTCTTAGAAAATTTTTTCTTCTTTGAATATGAATTATTTAGAAGTGTGTTATATAGTTTACAAATATCTGTGAATTTTACAGATATCTTTCCATTATTGATTAATATTTTAATTTTGTTTTTATTAGAGAACATATTTTGCATGTCTTGAGTCTTTTAAAATATATTCAGCCTTGTTTTATGGTCCAGAATACGGTCTATCTTATTTCAAATGTGCACTTGAGAAGAACGTGTGTTCTGCTGTCGTTGGGTGGAGTCCTCTGTGAAAGGTAGTTCATGTTAGGTTGTTTGATAACGTTGTTCAAGTAGTCTACACTCCTGTTGGTTTTTTGTGTACTTGTCCTGTTTGGGACACTCTAGAGGAGCCCTTAGAGGACCCAGGGATGCTGGGTGTCAGAATGAGAGAACCTGGCCCTGCTACTGAGGGATCCGCAGCCTAGGACCAGAGGAGAGGCCAGGCCTCTTCCTTGGAAGCTCACACCTGGGTGGGTTGAAGGCCCCCCACTGGCAGCAGAGATCTGGGTAATTTTTGCCCACCGTGGACTTACTACTCCACAGAGGGACGTTAAACTTCCAGAATACAGTGAGCAGCCCAGACTCATCCACAGAAGCCTGGGTACTGTTGGCACGTCTGCATGCTTGTACCCTGTTCCTAATCCTGGGATGGTTGCAAGTGACTCCTCCCTGGGACTGTTGGCTTTTCCTTGGAAATATTTCCAGCCACTGAGGTGGGGTTTGAGTGCATGACGGGGAGGTGCCCAGTTTCCTGGAGGAGCCTTGAAGAGAGGGGAACACTGGGGGCAAGGGGATTGTGTTCTGTGAGGAAGCTGGGTGCCTTGTGAGGAAGCTGGGTGTCCTGTGAGAAAGTGGTATCCTGTGAGGAAGCTGGGTGTCCTGTGAGAAAGTGGTGTCCTGTGAGGAAGCTGGGTGTCCTGTGAGAAAGTGGTGTCCTGTGAGGAAGCTGAGTATCCTGGGAGGAAGCTGGGGTCCTGTGAGGAACGTTGGTGTCCTGTGAGGAAGGTGGGTGTCCTGTGAGGAAGCTGGGTGTCCTAGGATCTTGTGAGGAAGTTGGGGTCCTGTGAGGAAGCTGGGGTCCTGTGAGGAAAGTGGGTGTTCTGTGAGGAAGTTGGGTGTCCTGTGAGGAAGCTGGGTGTCCCAGAATCTTGTGAGGAAGCTGGGGTACTGCGAGGAAGCTGGGTGTCCTGTGAGGAAGCTGGGGTCCTGTGAGGAAGCTGAGTGCAGGAGCCAGTGGTGACTGTGGAGTTAACACCATGGATGTCCCAGAGTAATAGTCTCACCATGCAAGTTGATGGTCACTCCAGGGAGCTCCAGTACGTCTGACAGACCGCACCTGCACACTTTCTACCTTCCTTATTCTCTGCCAAAGCTGTTCACGGGGGATATCGTGACTCACAAAGCATATGTACTGTGGTTTCCCTTCTGTTCTCTCTACTCCTTTGGATTAGCCCAGCGTGTCCAGAACTTCCCAGGGATCCAGGTCACCGTCAGGGAGATGCAGGCCTTGGTCTTCTGCACAGCACATGACCACTCCCAACGGCAGGGCGAGAGGCAAGGCCCCAGGACAGGGCAGGGCCAGAAATATCTCTTCTCTTGTTAGGTGGCTGCTGTGACGGGATGATGGGAGGAGACTGGGACGTTCTGGAATAAAAGGTCAAGAAGTGGCTCCTATGTTCAGGCAGGCTTGGAGGTCAGTGGGCCTTCCCATGGTCTCTGTGCCCCCATGGACCGTGGCTCTGGAGTGTGGGGCGGGCCATGAAGCCAGGGTGTGTGGTGGGGGCTATAGGTGCGGCACTGGAGGCAGACACGTCGGTTTCTGGCTGGTTCTCTCTAGCGCCACCAGCAGTGCAGGAGGGGACAGCGCCTCCTACCATGGGAAGGAGCCTTCACGGGTCACCTGCTCCCTTGAAGGTCACACACTCTGTAGAGAGTGTGTTTGCGGGCACATTGTGGGTACTTCAGCTGTGGGGAGGTTTCTCCTTTCCCCACCAAGCCTGGGACCAAAATTGCCGACAGTGCGGTCAGAAACCCAGAGATTTATGAAAAGTCGTTTCCACAGATGAGAACCACATGAAAACAGGGTCCTTCCACCTCCAGTGAAACAAACAAGATTGCAGACCCATTTGCGTCGATCCTCTTTTCTACCTGCACTTCCAGTTTTTTTTTCCTTCCCAGAAGCCGAACGTCTTCTCCCAAAGGTGCTCAGCCCAGACTTGTGCTTCCCCTCTGCCTTAGCCTCCTAATGCTGCTATAACAGAAACACCACCAGTGCATGGCTTTAAAGAACAGAAATTTATGGTTTCGCACTTCAGGAAGCTGTCGTTGTTGGCTGCCGTCAAGTCGGCTCTGACTCACGGTGACCCCATGAACAACAGAACGAAACGATGCCCGGTCCTGCGCCATCTTCAATCGTTGGTGTGCTCAAGTCCATTGTTGGGGCCACTGTGTATTTTGAGTGCCTTCCAACCTAGGGGATCATCTTCCAGCTCTATACTGGACAGTGTTCTGTTGTGATCCATAGGGTTTTCATTGGCTGATTTTTGGAAATATGTCACCAATCCTTTCTTCCTAGTCTGTCTTAGTCTGGAAGCTCTGCTGAAACCTGTCCACCATGGGTGACCCTGCTGGTATTTGTAATACTGTGGCATAGCTTCCAGCATCACAGTGACACACAAACCACCATAGTAGGACACACTGACAGACAGGTGGAAGGTCCAAATTCAGGATGTGGCTCTAGGGGGAGGCCCTTCTTTGTCTCTTTCAGCGTCTAGGAGCTGCCAGCCATCCTGGGCAGTAGATTGATCTGCCACGTGTCTGTCTTCATATGGCTTCTTCCCCTGTGTGCGTCTCTGTCTTCTCTGGTCTTTGTATAAGTCAGAAGGGATTGGGTTTAGGACCCACCCTGCACTGTATGACCCCACCTGGGCCTCCCTGAGAACAATGTATGTTTTCAACTGTGTGTTATTTCAGGCGGTTTCACAAGTGAGGTATCCACACAATGTCGGGTGGAAAGTACTGTGACTGGGTCCCGGTACTGCCCACGCCGGGCCTCTGGGGTTGGGGGCCTGGGCTGGCAGAGTTTGAGGGCACGAGGCCCCTGTCCCAGGTGTCCCTGTTGTGTGCTCACAGGTGAACTGTCTCTGTCACGGAGAACTCTGAGGTGGCAGTGTGGCCATGTGCCCACTGTCCTGGGTAGTGTCCCCTTGTCATGTTCTCACAGGTGTGATGGGTGGGCTGTGCCCCCACTGTGGAACTGTCTCTGTCAGGGACAGCTCTGAGGTGGCAGTGTGGCCACTTGCCCACCGCCCCGGGTGGCCCCCTCCATTGTGCTTTCACAGATTTCATTGTGTCTCCCCAGGACCTCACACCTGCCAAGCTTCCTCAGAATGGCCTGGCAAGTTTCCTAGCTGATACTGCCCTGATTAAAAAGAAAGTTGAAAATTTTCACACCTCCTGCCTCCCTGTAACGAGGAATGTCAGCCCTGGAAATCTCTCAGCTCGATTTCACCAAAGCTGGGTGTCACCGGCCTCCCCAAGTGAGCCCTCAGGAGATTCTGGGACCTGAAGCTGGGGAGAGTGTCTGGGAGGTGGCTAGGGCCACAGTCCTGAGGTCGATGGAGCTGAGAGGCCCAGTCAGGCTGTCACGGCAGAAGTTCTGTGTCGAAAACAGAGAAGAGGTGTAGGCCTGGGAGTACCTGCAGACCAGGTTGGGCAGGCCTTCACCCAGTATCACAGGGCCAGGCTTGGCTCCCCTTCCCTACCCCACCCTCCCTTGCCAGGAGCTGGTTCACGAGCCCCACCTGGGCGTGGGCCTGGGGTCTGCCTTCAGGAGGCCTAACCTGAGAGAGGCCACAGAGACGTCACCAGCGAAGCCCCTGCAAGTGACAGGCAAGCCGTGCTCAGGGCCTGGAGACCTCAATACTGGTGCGTTCGAGGTGGCATGGGAGGCCGCCCATGGAGATGACCTTCCTGGATGACACGGAGCCTTTCCCCAAAGACCCACGCCGCTTATGAAATCTGATTAAAGGAAAAGGGTCAAGTACACCATCATGACGCCTTCTGCTGAGAGTCATACTTACAACATCCGGCGCAGGGCAGATTTCATTAAGATTGGATTGTGAGTACTGGAAAGGACATAGTATTTGGCCTTTAGCCTCCTGTAAACTCCCTGACTGAGACAGTGAAGATTTAGGGCACCCGAAATGAAGTTTCTGCCGGCTGGGCATCCGCGCGCCTGTTAATTTGACAAATTTTGGTTGTTATTCACATCATCCCCTCCGATTTTCTGCTTTAAAAACGGCTCTGGTGGAGGAGCAAGGCGTGACTTCCTTTAGAACCTTCCGGGTCCACCGAGTGCTGGTCCAGCTCTGCGGCCAGGCCACATCCTCCTGACTAGACTCTTTTTGTGGTGCCTTCACCAGAAGGGACTTTCCCTTCAGCCATCCTTCCTGCACCCTGACAGGGCATCCTTGCCAAGGACAGATGGCTGCGGCTGGTCTGCAGGCAGCAGCCTGGGTTGGGTCATGCCTGAGTTCTGAAGACTTCCCCTGCCGTGTCTGTCTGCACACAGACCACACAGGCCAAGGGCCAGGCGTGCCATGAGCTCTGTACTTGGTGATGGCGGCCACCTTCATCACTGTCTTCCCGTCACTGGCTCATGAATGCAGGCATCCATCACAGTGGTTTCCTGCCTGCTGGGAGCTCCTGCCACCCTCGAGCGAACACCGGCCAGTTCTGGTTCTGCTCCGGCCTTTGGGAAAAGTCTGTGCAGGCCAAGCCATATTAGAACAGTCAGAGGCTCCTGAAAACAGACCCCGTACTCCATGGAAGACCCCCCCCCACCAGGTCAGAAATGCTGTGTGGACCCCTTCTTCCATGTGCTGACTCTGGGGCTCAGGACTTCCTCCCCACTGGGCCCGGGGTGTGGCCAGCCGTGATGGGGGTGGGGCCTCCCCCTGGGCCCTGGGTGTGACTGGCTGTGACAGGGGTGGGACCTCCCCCTGGGCCCTGGGTGTGACTGGCTGTGACAGGGGTGGGGCCTCCCCCTGCGCCCTGGGTGTGACTGGCTGTGACGGATGACGAGGCTCCCCTGGGCCCTGGGTGTGACCGGCTGTGATGGATGACGAGGCCCTCCCAACAGGGCTCCCAGGAGTATTAGATGAGAGTTGTTCTGCTGTGTTTTACCCTCCCCACCCAGCCCATCTTCGCCCACCACTGAGACCACGGACTGTGCCCTGGGACCCCAAGAATGTCCTCAAATGCGGCCCTGTCCCCGCCTTCCTGCCCCCCGAGTCTTGGTGTGTTCCGGGACCCTACCTCCCCGCCCGTGTCCTTGGCACATCACCTCAGATGTCCCAAGTAACAAGAAAGATGGTGGATGCATCCATTGCCCACCACCCGCAGCTGGCGCTGAAATTCCCGCTCAGCACATGCACCTTCGGGGAGCATCACCAAAGGCCCAGACCAGCCACACTGGAGCCTCTTGTTCACTCAAAGCCTGGCAGATGGACCTCGTTTTAAAGCAGGGACTCTTAACCCCCGGGGGACAGTGTCTGGAGACATATTTTGTTGTTGCAACTGGGGGGGGGTGCTCCTGGCATCCAGTGGGTGGGAATGGGGGAGGCTGCTCAACACCCCACAGTACACAGGATGCTCCCCCCAGGACACAGTCTGTTCCCAGGACCCACAGAGCCTTCATGGAAAGAAGCCAGCCAGCCTCACCCTCTCAGAGCCACCACTGCCCAGGGTCCGGCTGTGCTTGGCTGACCCTGCCTGAAAAGTGCAGGCCTCTAAACGTGTTTCTGGACCTGATGGGTGTGCTGGTTTTCGCCTCCCCACCCAGACTCTGAATCAACTAGTAAGGAGAGTACCGGTGGGCCAGTACAGCAAAGCCGGCCGAGGAGGTGGCTTGAAACTGGGACCATGCCTCTGCTCCACCCCGGGACCCCTGGTTGGGGAGGATGGTCTCTGGTGCAGACCCCGAGAGTCCAGCCTGTGGGAGCCTGTGCCCGCCCCTCACTCCAGAGAGCAAGGATGTGGCTCCAGAGGCCAGTGCAGGGACCTTTGCCTGTGGACCCCATGCTCTCGGGGCTCCTCCTTGCCCGACCTGCCACCCATGCCCACCCATGCCTGTTTGACACACCCCTGCCTCCCGCCTGGGCACCCATTCTTGTGGAGGATCGAGGCGGCTGTGAGAGTCCCCCACAGGTAGCCATGGGACCCAACTTTGACAAGGGGAGACAAGACCACCATGTGTTCTTCTCCTTCCCACCTGGACCATCCAGAGATGCAGGAGACCAGGTGGTCAGCTTCTCACACCACAGAGGCCAGCTTAGCAGTGTACCTTGGGTGCCTGTCCTGCCCCCCACAAAAAACTAGCAAACCAAACCCATTGCTGTCAAGTCGATCCCAATTCGTGTGCAGAGTAGATCTGCTCCATAGAATTTTCAAGGTTGCGACCTTTCAGAAGCAGATCACCAGAGCTTTCTTCTGAGACTCCTCTGGGTAGGTTTGGACACCAACCTTCTGGATAGTAGCTGTGCGCTTAACTGTCTGTACCACCCAGGGACTCCACTCCCCCACCATGAGCCCCTTTCTCTTCACCCATGTTCAGGGGATCACACCATCTGTAGTGTTGGTCCCAGATCCTATTAATGCAGGACGTGGGCTGAGACAAAGGGTGACCACCGGTGGGAGACCCCGCTTGTCATGGAAGCCCCTCTCCCCCCACCCTCTCCAAGCAGACGTTGTCAGGAGAACACTGTTGTCCTCAGCAGCCCTTCTCAGATTAGTCAGTCTCCATCCATAACCACCACATTCTGGGGACTCCACAGCATTCCCCAAGAGCCCCATGTTTGTGTGACAAATGGTCCCTTATGCAAACACCTGGGGGCACAGGAAGGCCAGGTATTTTCCCCCAGCACAACAGATGCGGTCTCTTTCCCTAAGGAGCATTCTGGTCCCACCTCACTTTATTTCCACACCCACCTGGGAATGAGTCATACAAGTATAAACTCAGCAATGACTTTAATTATGTCACATTAATTTCCCACAACCTTGCCTTAATGCTGTCATAATTCATTTCCTGTATTTCCATTTAGTGTGGCACTTGCTGCCGGTTTTTGATACATAATCCATATTACATCGAGAAGGATTTCTTCATGTCCTCGTTCTCACAAGAAGTTTTACCACCAAAAAAGCTGTTGTAGTGGTTTTTAAAATATGTCTGCAAATTTTTTGATGCTCCTTCCCTCCAGAGGTAGAGCTTTATCCTGCTCCCCTTGAGTGTGGGCCGGACTTAGCAACCTATTTCTAAGGAATACTGTGAGGCAGAACTGTGGGCTGGCCCCTCCCAAGCTGTAAGACTGTGGCTTCAATCTTGGGCACGTTCTTTCTCTCTTACGTCTCTTGTTCTGGGAGGAGCCAGCTGCCATGCTGTGCCCTACAAAAAGGCTCATGTGGTGAAGAACAGAGGGAGGCCCCTGGCCAACAGCCCATGAGGGCCTGAGGCCCACCAACAACCACATGAACAAGCTTGGAATTGGATCTTCCCAATCAACTCTAGGAGCCCTGGTGGGGCAGTGGTTAAGAGCTACACCTGCTAACCAAAATGTTGGCAGTTTGAATCCACCAGCTGCTCCTTGGAAACCCTATGGGGCAGTCCTCCTCTGTCTTATAGGGTTGCTGTCAGTCAGGATCGACTCCACGGCAATGGGTTTGGTTTTAATCGACTCTGCAGATGAGAACTCAACCCTGACTCACACCATGATTACAGTCTGTGAGAGACCTTGAGGCAGAGACACCCCTCTAAGCGGGGCCCAGATTTCTGACCAGCAAGAACAGTGAGATAATAAATGTCTCTTGTTTTAAACTGCTAAGTTTTGGGGTAGTTTGTTATGCAGCATAGATAACTAATACAGCTGTCAAATATCACCAAATGCCTTTTGCATATTGTTATGGATTGAATTGTGTCCCAGAAATGTATGTTGAAGTTCTAACCCCTGTCCCTGTGAATGTGACCTTTTTTGGAAAGAGGATGTTTCTTTGAAGATGTTGTCTGTTAGGTCAGCATGAGGTCATACCAGAGTAGGGTGGGCCCTACTCCCTTCTGAGTGGTGTCTATTAAAGAGGAGAAGAGATACACACAGGACGAAGATACCATGTGAAGATACGTCTACTACCCAAGGACGTCAAGGATTGCTGGGAACCACCAGAAGCTGGGAGAGAGGCTGGAACAGATTCTCCCTCAGAACCTCAGAAGGAATCAACACCCTGATTGACTCCCAGCCTCCAGAACTGTGAAACAATAAACTTCTATTCTTATAAGCCACCTAATTTGTGGTGTTTTATTACAGGAGGCCTAGGCAACTAAGAGATCCCTGGTGGTGCAGTGGTTAGGTGCTCAGCTGCTAACCAAAAGGCCAGTGGTTCAAACCCACCAGCCACTCTGCAGGAGAAAGATGTGGCAGTCTGCTTCCGTAAAGATTGCTGCCTTGGAAATCCTACAGGGAAGTGCTACTCTGTTCCACAGGGTCGCTATGGGTCGGAATCGACTTGAGGGCAGTGTATGTAGGTTGCCAAGACAAATATCTATTAAAATATACATTTTTTTCCTCTTTATGCTATTGATGTAATGTCTTCTCCTATTTCCTGAACTAAAAACTGTTTTATCATGGAGTAAGCTATATTTCTTAGTGGATCCTTCCATCTCGTTGCTCTCCCATCCTGCCATCGTCTGCCTGGTCAGCGTGGTCTTCACAGGCTCATCAGGGGGAAGTGGAGAAGCGACGCGGAGGCACATACCACCGTCTGACAGGCCACGCCTGCAGGTGGTGCCCTCATGTCCCATGGGCAAGAGTCCCGTCACATCACCACACCTGGCTGCAAAGGGATGTTGGGAAAGATAAGAATCAAGGATTATGAGGCTTATGATGAAAAACAGCAGTACTCAGTCTCTCCATCCCCCAAGCCTACTCCCCAAAGCAACTTTTTTCAGCCTTTTTGGCCACTTCAACCACTTAGTTATACAGCCATGCCTTGAGTTTTCAGTGTTAGACACCATCCGTTGGTGGCTTACTATAGAAGTTGTTATGAATTGAAGTGTGTCCCCAGAAAATATGTGTTGTAAATCCTAACCCCTAGGCCTGTGGTTATAATCCCATTTGGGAATGGGTTTTCTTGGTTATGTTAACGGGGCAGTATTAGTGTATGGTATGACTTAAGTCAATCTCTTTTGAGATAGAAAAGAGCAAACAGAGCATGCAAGCAGAGATGGGGGAAGACAGGTACCACACTGCATGAAGATTGCCAAGGAACTAAGGAACAGAAGCTGAAAAGAGACAAGGACCTTCCCCCAGAGCCAACAGAAAGCCTTCCCCTCAAGCCAGCACCCTGAATTCAGACTTCTAGTCTCCTGGACTGTGAGAGAATAAATTCCTGTTTGGTAAAGCCATCCACCAGTGCTTGGATTCTTACTCAGGGCAACCTTACAGGACAGAGTAGAACGGCCCCATAGGGTTTCCAAGGCTGTGATCTTTATGGAAGCAGACTGCTACATCTTTCCCCTGTGTCTGTTATAGCGGCGCTAGATAACTAAGACAGAAGTTAAAGGTTTAGCCATCTCTGACCATTCTTCCCCTGTCTTAGTCATCCAGTGCTGCTGTAACAGAAATACCACAAGTGGATAGCTTCAACAAAGAGAAATTTATTCTCTCACAGTCTAGTAAGTTACAAGTCCAAATTCAGGGCGTCAGCGCCAGGGGAAGGCTTTCTTTCTCTGTCGGCTCTGGAGGAAGTTCCTTGTAATGCGTCAGTGTTCCTTTGGTCTGAAAGCATCTCAGTGCAGGAACCTCAGGTCCAAAGGACACGCTCTGCTCCCGGCACTGCTTTCTTGGTGGCATGAGGGTCCCATGTGTCTCTGCTTGCTTCTCTCTTTTATATCTCAAAAGAGATTGGCTTAAGACACTATCTAATCTTGCAGACCTCATCTGTATAACTGCCACTAACCCATCATAGTGATAAAGTTTACAACACGTAAGGAAATCACATCAGATTACAAAATGGTACACAATCATACAATACTGGGAATCATGATGCAGCCAAGTCAACAAATATTTTTGGGGGACACAATTCAATCCATGACATCCGCTTTCACACAGCATACTTTGCCTCCCCTCCCCCAGTAGAGTTATACCACAATTTGAATGAATGCCACATTCACTCTTTACATTGTTCAGACTATGCAAACGTTCTTCACAGCTGGGCCATGGACTGAATGATAATTCCATTGCTTTTCTTACATAGACTTTTTTGCTTATTAATAATTGCCTTGTGCAGTGTAATGAATTACTTAATATGGCCCTTCTAGCCATGGTCTTTGTGACTCACACAAAATGATTGAGTGGGACTATGCAGATAAGGCACATGGAACCTGGGATGGTTGGGGTTATATGTCAACTTGGCTAGACCATGATTCCAAGTATTGTGTGATTGTCCTCCATTTTATGTGCTGTGGATCCTGACCTCTACAAGTTGATGAGGCAGGATTGGTGTGGGCTGTGTCTTAGGTCGAAGCTTTGCAGGAGGGTGTAACTCAAGTCCCACCCTTACTGAACTTAGGCCCTTCCCTGGGGTGTGGCCTGCACCTAAGTTATACGTGCGTGTCCTGGCAGGGCTCTCTCTCTCTTCATCTGGATCCTGCCATTTGGTTATTGATGGATTGACCTCGAGTTCTTGGGACTTGAGCCAGAGGCCTGCTGTCTGACCTGCCATCTCTGGGATTCACCAGCCTCCACAGCCCCGTAGGCCGGTGACCTGTCATCTGACCTGATTCACCAGTTTCTGCAGCCTTGTGAACCAGCAGCCTGTGGTCTGAACTGCCAGTTTGGGTTCGTCAGACCCTGCAGCCACATGGGTTGGGAGAAGCCTACACCTGATCCACAGATTTGGAACTTGCCAACCTCCACAACTACGTGAGCCATTTCCTTTATACGATTTGTGAGTTCTGTAAGACGTTGCAGCGAATTCGGGAACCCAAAGAAGGGAGGGAGAGTCCTGAGGGGAGGGGGAGTAGCTGATGTTAGAGATGATGGAGTGGGACAGCAGTTTGGAAGAGTTGGACATTTGGGACGTCTTTAACCTCCGCCTCATAGAAACCAGCTTTGTGCTGATCCTCATAAAAGAAATTTTTTTGTTTACCTTGTTTTGTTTGCTTAGCTTTCAGTGTTTCTGTCACTGATGCTTCCCCACCTCTGGCAGAATGTAAAATTCCTCATTACAAACACATCAGGAAGTTCACTGTTCCGTGTTTTGTTTTCCATGAGGTCTTCAATCTTCCCAATCCAGTTGAACTGATGTCTCCCCAGAGCAGCTACCCCTGGAGCCCCCATTATCCCAGGAACTCCCATCACTTTTGTTCAGGAAAACATAGCCCTTGTTTTCTGTATTTCATGCTTTCCTCTTGGTTTACTTTCTCCTTTGGGGGAAGCTTAGTGAAGGCAGTGGTGGTCCAGTGGTAGAACTCTCGCCTTCCATGTGGGAGACTCAGGTTCAATTCCTGGCCAATGTACCTCATGAGCAGCCACCATCCATCTGTCAGTGGAGGCTTGTGTGTTGCTGTGATGCCGGGCAGGTGTCAGTAGAGCTTCCAGACTAAAATGGACTAGGAAGAAAGGCCTGGCAATCTACTTCTGAGAATCAGCCAATGAGAACCCTATGGATCACAAAGGTCCAATCTATAACCCATCATGGGGATGACCCAGGACCAGGTAGGATTATCCTGTTGTGCATGGGGTTGCCATGAGGTGAGGGCCAACTCAGCAGCAGTTAACAACAACAACATCCTACCGTAGCTTTCTGAGAAAGGGGGCAAAGGATTTTATTTGATCAATTTCATATTCATGACCTTTTTATATTTCCTATCGGAGTTTTAAGATGGTTCCTTTTTAGTTTGCAATTTTTATTTTACACTAGAAATGTTTCCCCATTTTGTTGTTTACCTTTCAACTTTATGTCTTTTACCTTACTGAATTAAAAAATGCAGTCGAATTTGTGTATCTTTAAAAAAAAAAAAAACTCCTTTCTGACCTTGTTGTACTAAGAAGGGCCTTTCCCTCCTTAACATTGCAAAATGTTATTTTGTAGACTCCTAGTACTTATATGAGTTTTAAATATTTTTTAATCTTTTCATCCGTTTGCAGTTTATTTTGTGTGTGATGTCAGATAGGAAAACATTTTATTTACTTCTTCAGCCATACAATAGAAATATTCAATAAGCATAGGGATGCATTTTCATCTCACTAACTATTTTAAATTTTCAAATTGAACCGATGAGCAGGTGTTTCCTGCTCCCAGACTGACTGCATCACGATCAGCATCAGCGACGGTGAAGGGCGAGAGGCTCTGGTGTTCTCATACTCCACTGGTGGGAATAAAAACGGGCACCGCGACATAGACAGGCGATTCGACAGCACACAGCAAACTTAAACTGGTTATGCCCCTGACCCAGCAGTATCACATCTAGGAATTTATTCCCCAGAAAAAACTCACAGAAGAATACAAAGACGCTTACTGCAAGCATCGTTTTCAGTACTAAATAACTACAGCCAAACCAAGCGGCCATTGGCATCAAGTTGGTTCAACAAGCCAGTGCACATCCGTAATTTAACACAGCTCTTACAGATGGCAATGTGTGAGAGTGAGTGTGTGTGTGAGTCGGTGTGTGTAAGTATGAGTCAGTGTGTGTGTGAATACTGTGTGATTGAGAGTGTTGTGTCAGTTCGAGTGTGTGAGGTATGTGTGTGAGTGTATGAGTGTATTGTAAGTGTGTGTGTCTGAGTGTGAATGTGTGCATGTGTGTGAGTGTATGAGTGCGATTGAGAGTGTTATAGACTGAATTGTGTCTGCTAAAAATGTAGGTTGTAAACCCTAACCCCTATACCTGTGGTTATAATCCCGTTTGGGAATGGGTTTTCTTTGTTATGTTAATTAGGCAATATCAGCATAGGGTGAGACTTAAATCAATCCCTTTTGAGATATAAAAGAGCAGATTAGGCAAGGAAGCAAACAAGCCAGGGGGTGGGCGGGCGGGTGCAGGAAACAGACGCCTAAGGGACAAGGACTTCCCCCAGAGCCAACAGAGAGAAAGCCTTCCCCTAGAGCCGGTGCCCTAAATTTGCACCTCTAGCCTCCTAAACAGTGAGAAAATAAATTTCTGTTTGTCCAGGCCACCGCTTGTGGTATTTCTGTTCTAGCAGCCACAGGTAACTAAGACAGAGAGTGTGAGTGTGTGTGTGTATAAGTTGCATCTGTGTTTATCAACATGGAAAATTGCACAAGATCATTTCTGTGCAAAAGTGAAAACGGTATTGATAGAATAGTGTTAACAGCATAATTCACTTCTTGGGGGAAAAAAAAGACTCTGTCTCCAATAAACAGTGCAAAGAGTTTGAAAGACAAATGCACGAATTCCTTATCTCTGACCGGTGACATGTCCAGTAATTTTTCCCCTTTTTGCTTACACGTTCTGAGTTGTTTGACTTTGTAAAAATTTACATGGAATGAGTATCATTTTTAGAAATAAAAACAGTACAGCTCTATTTAGAAGGAGCTGTGGAATCGTAAAGTGGACTCAATAAATGCCAGGTGAGAAGGCGTTTCTCAGTGAGAGAGAAGATCCCCCTGGGCGGGGAGGTAGGGACAATGACCAGGCTGTCTGTCCAGTGATGCCCGGTTCCCTGCACCCTTTCAGGGTCACTGGCCTCAGTTCTCTGTCCTTCAGGGTCCTGGGCGTCTGAGAATAGCAGGCTGCAGCATTCACTGGGACTATTTACTCAGCATCGACTGTGCAGTGGACCCACACCAGGCACCCACCTGCGGTCTCGGCAGAGCTCAGCTGCCCTCACTTGGGGCCACTGAGGAAGAGCTGGGCACTCAGTGTGATCAGTCTTTACTGTGCCGGCGACGGAGCACAGCAATGCCTGGACCCACTGCTGGCCCCAAGAAGACCAGGACCGGCACTAGTAGCCGAGGTACAGGAGGACGCCCAGGGCGTGTGGGGTGCAGTGCAGACACTGCTGAGCTGGCCTGGGACGGCGTCCTGGGGGACAGAGTGGCTGAGGTAGATGTTGGAGTAAGGGCAGGGTAAGGGGGCGAATGAGGTGGGCAGTACCAGGACAAAGGCCACAGTGAGAACCGTGGGGTAGACATGCTGCCTGGAGCCACAGGTGTGAGTGCTCGCAGAGCCCCTACATTGTGCTGGGCTGGTGCTCCCTGTGGTGGTCACAGGGCAGGGGCAGGGGTGTGTGCCGAGGGCAGACGAGGCTGAGCTGTGCAGCTGTGGCCCCAAGGAGTGTCCACTGGGCAGGGAACTGGGGAGCCCAGCAGGCAGGGGTGGCCAGGCTTCTGTGCCGGTCCCTAGAGGACACGTGGGCTGGCAGGAGGAAGGGAACATTGGAGGGGGGAGTAGAGAGGAGATGAGAGCTGGGGGAGGCTTGCCAGGGAATCTTATTAATCACACTGCACACGGCTATTAATTACATAAAAATTAAATTGGCATCAACCGAAGCAGAAACCTTTAATTTGACGCCTTTTCCCGTCCCTGCTAAGGAGCTGACTTCATCTTAATGAGCACCAGGCTTCTCCTTTATCTTTCTGTTACTGGGCTGACTGTTCGGGCCCGCCCGGCATCTCGGCATCCTGACAGCCCCCAGGCCCGCTCATCTGTGAAAGTTAGGTTGGGAACTCTCTTCTTCAGAGTCCAGGCAAACCTGGAAATCCCAGAGCACTGAAGGACAAAACAGGACAACAGTGCATTAGGTGGATCTCAACTTGCCGCTTGTGAGCAACGCAGAGGAGGGAGCAGAGAGGAAACCCAGACTGCTTCTGTGATGTGGACTCCTGCTCCTGTGGGCCCACCAGGGGGTCAGCTTGCTCACAAGGTGTCTTAGTCGTCTAGTGCTGCTACAACAGAAATACCACAGGTGGATGGCTTTAACAAAGAGAAGTTTATTCTCTCACAGTCTAGGAGGCTAGAAGTCCAAATTCAGGGTGCCAGCTCTAGAAGGCTTTCTTTCTCTGTTGTCTCTGAAGGAAGGCCCTTCTCATCAATCTTCCCCTTGTCTAGGAGCTTCTCTGAGCAGGAACCCTGGGTCCAAAGGACACTGCTCCTGGCACTGCTTTCTTGGTGGTATGAGGTCCTCATGTCTCTCTGCTCGCTTCTCTCTTTTATATCTCAAAAGAGATTGGCTCAAGACACAATTCAATCTTATAGATTGGGTCCTGCCTTATTAACATAACTGAGACTAATCCCATCTTATCAACATCATAGAAATAGGATTTACAACACATAGGAAAATCACATCAGATGACAAAATGGTGGACAATCACACAATACTGGGACATATGGCCTAGCCAAATTGATACATATATTTTAGGGGGACATAATTCAATCCATGACACTGGGGAATGTTCTGGAATATCCTCTCTGCAGTTTGCCTACAGAAACCACCAAGCTGTCTCTGGGAGTGAATCACAACTGCAGTGCTTCTGGCTGCAGAGTCCAAGGTGTAAAGCCCTCTATTCTAGGTGCAGGGCTAACCTGGGCTTGTGGGATTGGGTGGCTCCGGGTGCCCAGTCAGGAGTCTAGGGGTTGGCTGCATGTCCCCTCCACCCTGGCCTGCAGAGCCCCGCTCTGTCCCAGCCCCTCTGGTGCCCCTTTGGGGGAAGAATGACAAGGGTGATTCCAAGTGCTTTCACCCTCTGGTGATGCCGGCCACTCTCAGTTCCTCTCACTTTCTAGCTGGATGCTTTAGAAGCAGAAGCTCCTGTTCTACCTTGGGCTTCTCCTCAGACTGCACAGGGTCATTGGATTATCGTTAATGGAATGAACCTTGAGTAATTAAGGAGCTTCTGGAGCACAGACTGGATGAATGCCAGGTAAGAGGGGCAGCCATAAATGCTGATAGTGACACATTGAAATAAAAAGCAAGCAATCAATGAGACAAAGAGGTCACTTAAACATGATCAAGACTGATGACACGGACCTTCCTCCAGAGCTGATGGGGAAAGCGTTCCCCTGGAGCTGATGCCCTGAATTTGGACTTGTAGCCTACTGGACTGTGAGAGAATAAACTTCTCTTTGTTGAAGACATCCACTTGTATTTCTGTTACAGCAACACTAGATGACTAAGATAGGTGCCATCTAGTCGAGTCCCACTCATACTGACCCCATGTACAACAGAACAAAATACTGCCCAGTCCTGCCACATCCTCACAATCATTGCTATGTTTGAACCCATTGTTGCTGCCACCTGTGTCAATCCATCTCCTTGAGGTTTTTCCACTTTTTCGCTGACCCTCTATTTTACCAAGCATGATGTCCTTCTCCAGGGACTGATGCCTCCTGATAACATGTCCAAAGTACGTGAGACGAAGTTTTACCATCCTTACTTCTAATGAGCATTCTGGCTGTACTTTTTCCAAGACAGATTTTTCATTCTTCTGGTGGTCCATGGTATACTCAGTGTTCTTCACCAACACCACAATTCAAAGGCATCAATTCTTCTTCAGACTTCCTTATTTATTGTCCAGCTTTCACACGCATATGAGGAGATTGAAAACACCATGGGTTGGGTCAGGCACACCTTAGTCTTTAAGATGATATCTTTGCTTTTAACATGTTAGAGATCTCTTGGAACAGATTTGCCCAATGCAATGCATTGTTAGATTTCTTGACTGGTGTTGATTGTGGATCCAAATCAAATGAAATCTTTGACAACTTCAATCTTTTCTGTTTATCACGATGTTGTTTATTGGTCAGTTGTGAGGATTTTTGTTTTCTTTATGTTGAGGTGTAATCCATACTGAGGGCTGTGGTCTTTGATCTTCAACAGTAAATTTTGATCTTCATCAGTAAATGTTTGAAGCCCTCTTCACTTTTAGCAAGCAAGATTGTGTCATCCACATATCGCAGAGGATTAATGTGTCTTCCTCCAATCCTGATGCCCCTTCTTCTTTGTATAGTCCAGCTTCTCAGATTATTTGCTCAGCATGCAGACTGAACAAGCATGGTGAAAGGATACAAGCCTGATGCACACCTTTCTTGACTAAACCACACAGTATACCCTTGTTTTGTATGAACAACTGCCTCTTGATCTATGTACAGGTTCCTCATGAGCACAATTAAGTGTTCTGGAGTTCCCATTCTTCACAGTGTTGTCCATAATTTGTTATGATCCACACAGTCGAAAGCCTTTACATAGTCAATAAAATACAGGTAAACATCTTTCTGGTATTCTCTGCTTTCAGCCAAGATCCATCTGACATCAGCAATGATATCCCTGGTTCCACGCCCTCTTCTGAATCTACTTTGAATTTCTAGCAGTTCCGTCGATATACTACTGCAGCTGCTTTCGAAAGATCTCCAGCAAAATTTTACTTGTGTGTGATATTAATGATATAGTTTGATAATTTCTGCATTTTGTTGGATAGTCTTTCTTTGAAATGGGTACAAATATGGATCTCTTCCAGTCAGTTGGCCAGGTAGCTGTTTTCCAAATTTCTTGGCATAGACAAGTGAGCACCTCCAGTGGTGCATCTGTTTGTTGAAACATCTCAGTTGGTATTCCGTCAGTTCCAGGAACCTTGTTTTTCACCAGTGCCTTTAATGCAGCTTGGACCTCTTCTTTTAGTACCATCTGCTCTTGATCATATGCTATCTCCTGAAATTATTGGATGTTGACCAATTCTTTATGTCTTCTTTTGATGCTTCCTGCGTCATTTAGTATTTTCCCTGTAGAATCCTTCAATATTGCAACTCAAGGCTGGAATCTTTTCTTCAGTTCTTTCAGCTTGAGAAATGCTGAGCATGTTCTTTCCTTTTGGTTTTCTATCTCCAGGTCTTTGCACATTTTAGTATAATACTTTACTTTGTCTTCTCTTCGAAATCTTCTGTTCAGCTCTTTTACTTCATCATTCCTTCCTTTCACTTTAGCTACTCGACGTTCAAAAGCAAGTTTCAGAGACTCTTCCTTCATCCATTTTGATCTTTTCTTTCTTTCTTGTCTTTTTAATGACCTCTTGCTTTCTTCATGTATGATGGCCTTGATGTCATTCCACAACCCATCTGGTCTTCAGTCATTAGTGTTCAATGAATCAAATCTATTCTTGAGACAGTCTCTAAATTCAGGTGGGATATAGTCAAGGTTGTACTTTGGCTTTCATGGACTTGTTCTAATTTTCTTCAATTTCAACTTGAACTTGCATATGAGCAATTGATAGTCCGTTCCACAGTCTGCCCCTGCCCTTGTTCTGACTGATGATTTTGAGCTTTTCCATCTTCTCTTTCCACAGATGTAGTTGATTTGATTCCTGTGTATTCCATCTGGCGAGGTCCACGTGTGTAGTCACCATTTATGTTGATCAAAAAAGACATTTGCAATGAACAAGTTGTTGGTTTTGCAAAATTCTGTCATACAATCTCCAGCGTCATTTCTATCACCAAGGACATATTTTCCAACTACCAAGCTTTCATCTTTGTTTCCAGCTTTTGCATTCCAGTTGCCAGTAATTATCAACGTGTCTTGATTGCATGTTTGATCAATTTCAGACTGCAGAAGTTAGTAAACATCTTCAATTTCTTCATCTTTGGCCTTAATGGTTGGTGCATAAATTTGAATAATAGTCATATTCACTGGTCTTCCTTGTAGGCGTATGGATATTATCCTATCACTGACAGCGTTGTACTTCAGGATAGATCTTGAGATGTTCTTTTTGATGATAAATATGATGCCATTCCTCTTCAATTTGTCATTCCAAGCATAGTAGACCATATGATCGTCTCATTCAAAATGGCCAATACCAGTCCATTTCAGCTCACTAATGCGTAGGATATATATGTTTATGCTTTCCATTTCATTTTTGATGATTTCCAATTTTCCTAGATTCATACTTTGTACTTTCTGATTATTAATGGATGTTTGGAGCTGTTTCTTCTCATTTTGAGTCATGACACATCGTCAATGAAGGTCTCGAAAGCTTGACTCCATCCACATCATTAAGGTCAGCTCTACTTTGAAGAGAGCTCTTCCCCAGTTGTCTTTTGAGTGTCTTCCAAACTGGGGTGCTCATCTTCTGGTGCTATATTACACGATGTTCTGCTGTTATTCATAAGGCTTCACTGGCCAATTTTTTCAGAAGTAGACTGCCGGGTCCTTCTTCCTAGTCTGTCTTAGTCTGGAAGCTCAGCTGAAACCTGTCCTCCATGGGTGACCCTGCTGGTATTTGAAATACCAGTGGCATAGCTTCCAGCAACACAGCAACACGCAAGCCCCCACAGTCTGACAAACTGACAGACAGGTGGGGGAATTTGTATATATACAATATACTATATCCATTATAAAATATAATAAAAAATAGACATTTTGAAAAGGTGTGATAATAAGACATGTAAGTAGGAATTTAAAGCTTTTCTCTCCCCTGTGGGGTGACATGTGTTCTGCCTGGACACGCACCCCATTTTTGAAGTCACTGTGTTATATCAAAAACAAGCCTCAGTACTTTACAAAAAGCAGAGATGATAAAGTCCACATGCCTTGGTCACAATTTAAAAGCAAATCAAAGCAAAAACAACAAAAATGAACAAACTAGAAATTACTAACAAAATCAGAAGCAGCCAATCAAGAACAACAACAAAACACAGTAACAGAATCTGGGGGACAGGGGGGAAGCACTTAGAAATTTTAAAATGTTCTCTCAAATCAATATTGGGTTGAAGAGAACAACCAGTTGCAAAACAGCTAGAATACACTGACTACAAAGCTTCCACTTATCAAAACTTCTGACACAGAGCTAACACTATCCTGACAGGAAAATGTGTTACCTACTTTGGTATGTATTTGTAAACAAGAAAGAATAATGACAAGAAATACATTGAAACCTCAACTCGAGAACTTAGAAAAGCAACAAAATGAACTTAAAAAAACTGAAAAAAAGACTAAAATTATAAATCAGAGACTGAAGAATTAGGAACATGAATTAGAATTGATAACTGAATCTAAGTGTTAATTCTTTGAAGAAATTAATAAAATAGATAAGCCACATTTTTTGAGGCAGTAAAACACTCTATCAAAAGCTATCAAGCTACAGACTTTTAATATAAACAGCTTATCTTAGTCATCTAGTGCTGCCATAACAGAAATACCACAAGTGGGTGGTTTTAACGAAGAGAAGTTTATTTCCTCACAGTCAAAGTAGGCTAAAAGTCCACATTCAGGGCGTCAGCTCCAGGGGAAGGCTTTTTCTCTCTGTCAGCCTTCTTCTCTTCGGTGTTCCCCCGAAGTAGGAGCTTCTCTGCACAGGGACCCCGGTCCAAAGGATGTGCTCTGCTCCCAGCACTGCTTTCTTGACGGCATGAGGTCCCCAATTCTCTGCTTGCTTCCCTTTCCTTTCATCTCTTGAGACAGAAAAGGTGGTGCAGGCCTCACCCCGGGGAAACTCCTTTTACATTGGATCAGGGATGAGACCAGGGTAAAGGTGGTGTCACGATCCCACCCTAATCCTCTTTAACATAAAATTACAGTCACAAAATGGAGGCCAACCACACAATTCTGGGAATCATGGCCCAGCCAAATTGATACACACATTTTTTGGGGGACATGATTCAATCCATGACACAGCTTAAACAAAATATTAGAAATAGGACATATTAATACATTAAAAAACAAAACATAGCACTGTGTGCTCTTCACTCTGGGAAAGCAAGGATAGTTCAATACTAGGAAATACATCAATTTCACATATTAATAGGTAAAAGGAGAAACAGTGTGTTCACTGTAGCACTTTAGACCACAGTGAATAACTGGGAATGAGCCAAGTACCCATCAAAAGTGGAGCGGATGAATAAATCATAGGCCCCCTTCACAATGGCCTCCTAGGTAGCCATCCAACGGAATTAGATAGATCCATATGCGCCATACGGAAAGAACTTGAACATAAATTATTAAGTGAAAATAGAAAGCAGAAAAGCAATATACATACATTTATAGATATATGAAACATGAATATGAATAACACTATATATATATAAATATACATAATTTATATACAAATTGTATATGCATAATTCACAAACAACTGATAAATCATAAGAGATGTCATTTGCATCCATAATTTATATAGACATACATGTGTTTATGCCCCAGGCCTCAACAGCCTGAGAGTACAAAAGAAAGCTACACTTATTTTTCTACCTGAACCCCAGACCACCGCGCTGGGATTCTGGGCTGCTCAGGTTCCTGCCCTTGCAGTTCTGGCATGGTGGCCACTGGCCCAGTGTGAGTCTCTCAGGGAGAGTCTCGGCTCTCCTGCCCAGCAGTGGGACTGTTCTGAGTCCTGGCGCTGGCCTTAAGGGTGGCTATCAGAGGGCACCTTGAAGGCGGCGGCTGCAGCTCTGCTGGCCGGAGCACGGTCTGCTGGGAGAATGGGGCTTCTCTGCCCTGCAGCTGGATGCTGCTTCCTCTGGCCACCTCACACAGACGGACTGACAGATGGGGAGCCCACACCCCTCACCAGACTGCTGGGGGCCAGCTGGGTGCTAAGGCTGGGCCCCACCCACCTGGGCCCAGGGAGAGGATGGGTCTACCTATTCACTGAAAGGTGTGCTGGGCACTCAGTCACACACTAACCCGCTCAGCGGCTGAGCAGACAATGCCCCTGCCTTCCTGGAGCCCCCAGTCCGCCAGGGGACAGACACCACAGGACACTTCCTCATACCAGACAGCCCTCCTGCCTCTCTCCCTCCCTCTGTGCAAAGGCCATTTGCATTTCTTTCCTGAGACCTTATCACTCCCCAGGTGCACCGGAAGGCTAATGGTTGGTAATGAGCGCTCCCTTCTCCCTACAACCGCCACAACCACCTAGGGCCTGGCCCTCTCCAGGGACCTTGCTCTGGGGTATCTGGAGGCTGTCCACACACCTTCTGCTCTGTAGAGAATTCCAGAACCCAGCAGGGTGTGGGGTCCGGGCTGGCCTGTGGGTCTGCAGTCTAGGATCTGGCATTTAGAGAAAGGAGAGTCTGTGAACTCACCACCCAGCAGGGTCCTAGAGGATTGAATCCTGTAAGGGACGGACAATTCTTAGAAAGTGACCCATACATGAACCTTTGGTTCAGGCATTAAACCCCACAGACCTGGCCCTCATGCCCAGGTATTGACCTTCCAGGTGTGTTACCCGGAGCCACTGTGTAATGTCTTGTTGCTGAACTCCTGGCCCAGGAGGGTCTCTGCCTGTCTCTTTGGAGAAGCTAACCCCTCTGCCTCATCCCCCCAACATACACACACACACACACACACACACACACACACACACACAGCCCCCAGCTCTGACTCTGTAAGTGTAGCAGCTGCAAGCTCAGACATCCCCATCCAGCTTAGAGGCTCCTTTTCAGGCCTCCCACCAAGCCTGGCTCGGGCCATGCATTCCAGCTGGCAACCCGGCACGGCCTGCAAACTGCTTTCACCTAGGCATTTCCATGGCTGGTGGGTGGGGAGATCCCAGAGACTCACAGGACTGGCCATCCTCACCGCCTCCCCTCCAATCTGAGGGCCGAAAAGGCAGGACAAGTGGTCCTGCCCAGTAACGCTGTGGCTGCTCAGTCCAGCCCCCTCCAAGGACAGGGCACGGGACCAAGGGCTCCAGGGGAACTGAGGGCTGAGGGGAACGCCTGACCCAGGGGGCGTGTCTGGGTCCCTCCTGTGTCCCTGTGTCATGCCGTGCTCATGGGGGAGGGACTCTCAGGCAGAGCAGGGATGCCCTGGGTATGATCACCGCCCCGGGGAATGAGCCGTGGTGCTGGAGGGCAGGGTCCCCAGTGTGCTTGTAAGTGCACGGATCCTAAGTGGGGTTATACCACTGTGAGGTTTAGTGATCTCAATTGTCTCTGTCTCTCTCCCTCCCTCACTCTCCATGTGTATCTTTCTGTCTATCTTTCTATCATCTGTCCATCCATCCTTCGTCCGTCCATCCATCCATCCATCCAACCATCCATCCAACCATCTTTCCATCCATCTATCCATCTGTCTGTCTGTCTGTATGTATGTCTGTCTATCTATCATCTATCCATCCATCCATCCATCTAGCTATATCTCCTATTGCTTCTGCTTCACTGGAGAGTCTTGGCTGAGACAAGAACATTGTACGTCTCTTCTTTGGGGGTCTCAGTATTCCAAACACCAAACCAAGCACGAGAATCACTCCACTGTGATCTGCCACAAAGAAGGCCTGTAGGACTAGGGACCCCACCCCAATGTGGGACTGACCACCCCATCCACTGAGGCCCTCCAGGCCATAAGACAACTGTTCCCGGTATCCTGGCCGGCGAGGGATAGAAGAGCTTCCCTAAGCTCCATGTCCATGCCCCCCACCCAGCTCTGTGTCCACATCCCTTTGCTCTTATTCAGCCCAAGCAGCAGTGGAAGCAATACCGGTGCATGGGGCGTGGACACAGCACATCACTGCCACGGTCTCTCCATGGGATCCTGGAGCATCCATTCTGGGAGAGTAAGGACACAGCCTTGCCCCAGGTGTGTGGGCAGGAATCTCCCTATACCTCAATGGGTAAAAGTCCAAATGTGCCCTTGTGTCTGATCACAAGTACCCTCCTAGGAGGGTTCTGGAAGCAGACCCCTCTGCGGGAAAAGGGAGGCTGCCTGGATTCCTTTAGCATTCACTTCATGCTCTTCCTGGTCAGTAGTCCAAGCACACCCACCCCCTCGGCCCTGGGGACCCTGTCTTGGTGCTGGTCCTTGTTCTGCCCCAGCTGCCTGGTCCCTCTTCATGATGGCTAGGCAGAGGGCCGGCTGCCCTGGCCTTGGCCTCCAGACTGTGCACAGGCATGGAGCCATGATCAATCTGAGTCTTGGCCTGGGGTGAAGCCTCCAAGCCACATCCTTGGGGAGGAATTTCAGGGTGACCTTGGGTGTGATAGGACTGAAAGTGTCCCCAGAGACCTTTCAGTCAGGGCTGCTCTGTGTGCTGGGTTGTGGCTTCATTCAGACCTGGAAGAGAGATGTGTACCAACTGATTAGCAATGGATCCCTGGGCACATCCTCAGAGCTGGATCCATTAGCAGTGTCTGGCATGGGCACAGGATGGGGAGAGGTGGTCATCCCTGGGCATATCCTCAGAGCTGGATAGATTAGCAATGTCTGGCATGGGCACAGAAGGGCAAGAGGTAGTCGTTCCCGATACAGGACAAGTCTGCAGAGCTGGAAGGAACTGCTGAGACACTCTCCAGCACTCTGCCTAGGAGAGTGTTCCGACACACCTGTTAGATGGTTTCTGTGAAGCTGCAGGTCATTGATGGCCTGTAGAACCTCAAATACTGCCCTGTGGATGACATTTCACCCACAGTGAGGACGCAATGAGGAGGACACAATGGCAGGGCTGCCCTTCAGGCTTCCAGTGTGGCATGGCCTTCCAGAACTTTCTCCCAGCTCTCAACTCTACCCTGCTCTTCTGAAAAGACAACAGCTCCAAAAAAGCTTCTGGTTCATTTCCCCTTTTCTTCACATGGACCTCTGTGCTCTGTAGACTAGAGACCAAAGACAGGTGGTTGAGACCATCAGCAGCTTCCTCCCTGAAATAAAAACTGAGGTGTGGGGAAGGGGGTGGGCTTCCCTGGGGGTCCCCAGTCCAGGTTGGAATGTTCACACCCCGTGTGTCCTTTCTGGTCTCATGGTGAGTGAGGTGCTATTAACCTACCTCCTCAAAGCTACAAATTCACTCCTGTAAGTAGAGAGAAGCTGTGGGGTCAATAACCTTGTCTTCACAAGAGAAAAAGAAATGGGTAAATTCCTACCTAGACAAAGCAGACATATTTAGACACAGACTTTCGCAGATTTTTTTAATCCTAGGGGAAAAAAGCAATGTTGAAATGCAGAGCCCACCTCCAGTGAGGGTGGCTTCTAGTTCTTGGTGGGTTTGTGCTAAACGCAGCCTCCTTAACATAATCACAGAAGGGGAGCAGGGAGTGTGGTGCTGAAGCTGGGCAGACCTGGTTCAAAGGTCTTTTCCTACCACACACTAACCACAAACTTCAGCTAACAATCCTAGGTCTACACCCAGAAGAGGTGAAGGCAGGGACGCAAACAGAAACCTGGCCACCAATGTTCACTGCAGCACTTTTCACAATAGCCAAAAGGTGGAAACCACGTAAATGAACGAATAAACGTAAACAAAATGTGGTATATACAATGTCATAGATTGAATTGTGTCCCCCAAAAATATGTGTATCAATTTGGCTAGGCCATGATTCCCAGTATTGTGTGATTGTCCACCATTTTGTCATCTGATGTGATTTTCCTATGTGTTGTAAATCCTATCTCTGTGATGTTAATGAGATGGGATTAATGGAAGTTATGTTAATGATTCAGGACTCAATCTACAAGATTAGATCATGTCTTAAACCAATTTATTCTGAGATATTAAAGAGAGAAGCAAGCAGAGAGACCGGGGACCTCATACCACCAAGAGACAAGAGCCAGGAGAATAGTGCCCTTCGGCCCAGGGTCCCTGTGCTGAGAAGCTCCTCCACCTGGGGTGATGGATGACTAGGACCTTCCCCCAGAGTTGACTAAGACAGAAGGCTTTCCCCTAGAGCTGGCACCCTGAACTCAGACTTCTAGCCTCCTAAACTGTGACAGAATAAATTTTGCTTTGTTTAAGCCATCCACCTGTGGTATTTCTGTTATAGTAGCACTAGATAACTAATACATATGCATAATGGAATACTACTCAGCCATAAAGAGAAATGAAGTCCTAATGCACACCACAACATGGACGAACCTTGAAAACATCATGCTGAGTGAAATAAGTCAGTCACAAAAGGACAAATATTGTATGATCTCACTTATATAAAATAAGCAAAAATATAGAAACCAAAGATTATTACTATTAGTCGGAATCAACTCGATGGCAACAGGTTTGGTTTTTTGGGTTCACCAGGGGTGGGAGGGAGGCCAAAGGGGGAGTTTTTGCTTAGGGGTCATTGAGTTTATGTTCATGGTGGTAGAATAATTTGGAAAAGCACAGTGAGAAAGGTAGCACAACTTGAATGTAATCAATGTTACCGAATTATACATATAGAAATGGTTGAGGTGGTGTATGTTTTGTTATGTATATTTTCACCAGAATAAAATTTAAAAAAAAACTTTGAGTAAGTCCCTTATCCACTCGGAGCCTGTTTCCACCTTGATAAAAAATGGGAAGACCCATTCATTCATTCATTCATTCAACAACACATGGGTCGTGTACAGAGCGAGTTTGTTAAGCCCTACTTAGCTGAGCTGCTGAGCTGGTTATGTGAGAAAGTACTTAATACTCTTAGCATTGTGCCTGGGACCCTGAGGGTGTCCTTCTTCCACCCCCACCCCACCCAACTGCCTTTGCCCTAGAACTCTCTGCCTTCTGGCAGGAAATCTGGACTCGGTGGGAACTTGGCTGTACTGTTTCACGGTTTTCCAGATGGTTGGCCCCCAGCTTCCCACCTCCCTTCTGTGGGACACAGTACAAACGCTAAGATATTCTCAACCCCTTCTGGCTAAGGCTGCTGTCCTCCAACGGCTCTGGCTGTGTGCAGCCCCTCCCTTACTCTTCCTCCTTAAACACGAAGTAACACAGCAGCCGAGCAAAAACCATGGTGGGCTGAATATCCAAGAAAAAAATAAGCCATACTTATGAGGGATTTTTTTCCTTAATACTAAAAGAGCCATTTGGGGATTATATGTGGAAGAAAGGTCCCTGGGTGGACCAAATGGTCTGCCCTCAGCTACCAGCCTAATGGTTGGCAGTTCAGACCCACCCAGCAGTGCCACAGAGGAAAGGCCCGTTGATCTGCTTCAGTAAAGATTACAGCCAAGAAAACTCCATGGAGCAGTTCTACTCTGTAACACACTTTGGGTTGCCAAGAGTCAGAATCAACTGAACGGCAACTGTTTTTTGTTTTTGTTTTTTTTCTTCAACTCCCATGGAAGTAGCAGTCAAGAAATCAAAGGATGCATTGCATTGGGCAAATCTGCTGCAAAAGACCTCTTTAAAGTGTTAAAAAGCAAAGATGTCACTTTGAGGACTAAAGTGTGCCTGACCCAAGCTATGGTGTTTTCAGTCACCTCATATGCATGTGAAAGCTGCGCAATAAATAAGGAAGACTGAAGAAGAATTGAGGCCTTTGAATTATGATGTCAGCGAAGAATATTGAATATACCATGGACTGCCAAAAGAACAAACAAATCTGTCTTGGAAGAAGTACAGGCAGAGTGCTCCTTAGAAGCGATGATGGCGAGACTTCGGCTCACATACTTTGGACATGTTATCAGGAGGGATCAGTCCCTGGAGAAGGACATCATGCTTCGTAAAGTAGAGGGTCAGTGAAAAAGAGGAAGATCCTCGATGAGATGGATTGACACAGTGGCTGCAGCAATGGGCTTGAGCATAACAATGATTATGAGCATGGCGCAAGACGGGGCAGTGTTTCATTCTGTTGTACACAGGGTCCCGGTGAGTTGGAACTGACTCGACGGCACCTAACAACAACAACAACAAGCCTCCTGAACTGTGAGACAATAAATTCTTGTTCTTTAAAGCCACCCAAATGTGGTATTTTTTGTCACAAGAGCACTAAGAGACTCAGATGACAGACGGCGGAAGCGTGTCCCAGACACAAGTGTGAGCCCAGTAAATTTTCACAAAGTGAAACCACCGTACCTTCACTACCAGAGAGAGACTCTGCAGTATCAGACCTCAAAGAGTCTCCCTCAGCAACCCCCCAGCCACCTACCCAAAAGGACCCTCTATTTCAACATCTGTGCCCATACTTTCACTTTGGCCTTTCCCAGAACATTCTGTAAATGCAATCATACAGTGAGTACTCTTTTGTGTCTGGCTTCTTCCATTGAATACTGTGCTGTGAGGTTCATCCTTCATAAGGAACACACCATTTGCCCATTCATTTCCATTGCTGTATAGTATTTCACTGATTAGATAGTAAATTATCAGTGAGTCTACTTTTAATTACTAAGATGTTTCAGGTAAGACACATTGGCAGCATGTGGCTTGTGCAACACTTGCTTCAGAAATTCCACTTTGGGAGGAATTGGGAAATAAGCACTAGGTGTGAGCAAAGGCCGTTGTTTGTTGAAAAATAATTCAGTGTGAATAATTCAGGAACGGCTTGGTGAGTCCTTCTCCCCTGACTTCATTTCCTGGGGAGTCCTCAGTGCTCACGGATGCCCCCTGAAGGGTAAGGCAGAGGAGAATAAGCCAGGACCAAAGCCTGTACCTCGTCCCACCTGTCAACTTCAGTGTAGACAGCGGTGAATGATGAGATGGGTCCTTGTCTTTTCACAGGAACCCAGAGGGGCTGAAGCTATTGACTAAAGGAATACTTCAAAACTAATTTCAAAAGCATCTGAATATAAAACCAGTGCATAATTCCTGCTTGTTAAAATTTAGAGCAACAAGAAAAGTGTAAAGACTATAAGATATAGATAGATAGGTAGGTAGGTAGGTAGGTAGCTGCCATCAAGTCAATGGCTCTGACTCATGGTGACCCCGTGTACAACAGAACAAAACTTTGCCCAGTTCTGTTTCACCCTCACAATCACTAGCATGCTCAAGTTCATTGTTGAGTCTATTGTGACAGTCCATCTCACTGAGGGTCTCTCTCACCTTTGCTGGCCGTCTGTTTCATCAAACGTGATGTCCTCCTCCTGATCGATCCTTCCTGAAGACATAACTGAAGCAAGCAAGTCAAACAATGTTCTGTTGGGATGCATAAAGTTTTCACTGACTAATTTTCAGAAGTAGATCACTAGGCCTTTCTTCATATCTGTCTTAGTCTGGAAGCTCTGCTGACACCTGTCCACCTGGGTGACCCACTAGTATTTGAAATACTGGTGGCATAGCTTCCAGCATCTCAGCAACACGCAAGCCACCATAGTATGCCAGACTGACAGATAGGTGGTGCGTTTTCATGCTAATGACATGTAAATGTTATTCGTAGTTGAGCCATATAGTATACTATGTTCTGTTTTCTTTTCTTACATCACGTTTAATTTTCCCCAGACTTTTTTGTTTCTTAAATTTTCTATGTATATATCACCAATTCAACTTCAAACTCCCCACTAATTGTCTAAATTTCCATTCAAAACTTTCAGAGGCATGGGGTACCGTATCAATTTCACCTTTGTGAAGTTACCTCTCTTAGACTCTTGCCCTCTGTGCGTGAGTGGCAGTTCTTTCCTGATGTGTCCCTTCACTACCCCCTGGAGATTGCCTCTGCCTCTGTCCTGTGCTGGGTCTCCTATTTCAGGGTGCTATGTCTTCCTGTTCCTGATCACTCTTGTTCAGGTGGAGCACCTCCTCCAGTAGTCCTCGAGGACAGATGTAGGGAGGCAATTTTTTAAAGACCTTGCTTGCCTGCAAATACTTTTTTTCCCCAACATTTTATTATGAAAATTTTCAGTCATATAGAAAGTTGAAAAAAATTTTCAGTGAACACCCACACATCCACCACCAACATCCCACCATAAAGATTTTTACTATATTTGTTTTATCACATATCTATCCATCCCTGTATCCATTCATTCCTCAAGCTGAAATAACTGAAAAAAAAAAAATTCAAGCCTCGAGTTGCAATTTTGAAGGACTCTATGGGCAAAAGATTGAACGACACAGGAAGCATCAAAAGCAGATGGAAGGAATACACAGAGTCATTGTACCAAAAAGAATTGGTTGACATTCAGCCATTTCAGGAGGTAGCATATGATCAAGAACCAATGGTACTGAAGGAAGAAGTCTAAGCTGCACTGAAGGTATTGGCGAAAAACAAGGCTCCAGGAATTGACAGAATACCAACCGAGATGTTTCAACAAAGGGATGCAGTGCTGGAGGTACTCATTCATCTATGCCAAGAAATTTGGAAGACAGCTACCTGGTCAACCGACTGGAAGAGATCCATATTTATGCCTATTCCAAAGAAAGGTGATCCAACTGAATGCGGAAATTATTGAACAATACCATTAATATCACACACAAGTAAAATCTTGCAGATAATTCAAAAGCGGTTGCAGCAGTACATCAACAGGGAACTGCCAGAAATTCAAGCCAGACTCAGAAGAGGACATGGAACAAGGGATATCATTGCTGATGTCAGATGGATCTTGGCTTAAAGCAGAGAATACCAGAAAGATGTTTGCCTGTGTTTTATTGACTATGCAAAGACATTTGATTGTGTGGATCATAACAAATTATGGATAACATTGGGAAGAATGGGAATTCCAGAACACTTAATTGTGCTCATGAGGAACCTGTACTCAGACCAAGAGGCAGTAGTTCGAATAGAACAAGGGGATACTGCGTGGTTTAAAGTCAGGAAAGGTGTGTGTCAGGGTTGTATCCTTTCACCATCCTTACTCAATCTGTATGCTGAGCAAATAATCTGAGAAGCTGGACTATAGGAAGAAGAATGAGGCATCAGGATTGGAGGAAGACTCATTAACAGCCTGCAATATGCAGATGACACAACTTTGCTTGCTGAAAGCGAAGAGGACTTGAAGTACTTACTGATTAAGATCAAAGACTACAGCCTTTGGTATGGATTACACCTCACCAAAAAGAGAACAAAAATCCTCACAAATAGACCAATAAGCAACATCATGACAAAGGGAGAAAAGGTTGAAGTTGTCAAGGATTTCATTTTACTTGGATCCACAATCAACGCCCTTGAAAACAGCAGTCAGGAAATCAAATGACGTATTGCATTGGACAAATCTGCCACAAAGGACTCTTTAAAGTGTTAAAAAGCAAAGATGTTACTTTGAGGACTAAGGTGCACCTGATCCAAGCCATGGTGTTTTCAATCACCTCATATGCGTGCGAAAGCTGGTCAATGAATAAGGAAGACCAAAGAAGAATTGATGCCTTTGAATTGTGGTGTTGGCAAAAAATATTGAATATACCATGGACTGCCAAAAGAATGAGCAAATCTGTCTTGGAAGAAGTACAACCAGAGTTCTACTTGGAAGAGAGGATGACAAGACTTCATCTCACGTACTGTGGACATATCATCAGGAGGCACCATCCCTGGAGAAGGACATCATGCTTGGCAAAGTAGAAGGTCAGCGTAAAAGAGGAAGATCCTCGATGAGATGGATTGACACAGTAGCTGCAACAATGGGCTCAAACATAACAATTGTGAGGATGGCACAGGACCGGGCAGTGTTTTGTCCTGTACGTAGAGGCACTATGAGTTGGAACTGAATTGATAGCACCAAACAACAACAACATCCATTCATTAAGCCATGTTATTTTTTGATGCTTTTTTAAAGCAAACAGCCAATATTAGCACACTTTCCCAAAATACGTCAGCATGCATATCATTAACAAGAGTCAGTATTTTTAATAGCTTTTTAAAAATTTGAAGTCAAAATTACATAAACCAAAAAGAAAACAAAACTCCATTGCCACTGAGTCGATTCCAACTCATAGCTACTCTATAGGACAGAGTAGAACTGCCCCCACAGGGTTTCCAAAGCTGTAATCTTTACGGAAGCAGACTGCCACATCTTTGTCCTGAGAAAAATTACTTGTACTGTGATGAAACGTACAAATACTAGGTGTACATTTGCTGAGATTTTGAAAAATGAATACCCCTGTGTAACCCAAACCCCTCTCGAGATAGAGACTACTCCCCTTACCCCAGAAAGTACCCTCCTGCTTCTTCCTTGTCATTGCTCCCTCTTCCATGCTGTAACACCTAGTCTGATTGTTTCCACCATATACTAGTTTCTGCCTGTTTTAGATTTTCCCAAAATAATATATTATGTTATACTCTCTTGTGTAAGGCTTCCTTCACTCAGCATATTACTTTTTAGATACATCCATACTCTTGCATATGTAGGTAATTCCTTTTGGTGGATGAGTAGAATTGCATTGTAGGATTATTCCAAGTTGGTTTATCCATTCCCCCATTGATGAACCCCAGAGCTGTCTCCATCTTTAGCTGCAATGAAGAGCACTGCTATGAACACTCATGGGCAACTGTTTTGGTCAACATATGTTTTAATTTCCCTTGCTAAATGCCTAGGAATGGATTGCTGAATCTTAGGATAGGTTAACGCCATAAGAAACCTCCAGACCTTTTCCCAAAGTGGTTGAACAATGTTACATTCCCACCAACGAACGATAGATGAGATCACACTTGCTCCGTGACCTTGCCAACATTTCCTGTTACCTGTCTTTGCAATTTTAGCCATTCTGGTGAGTTTGTACCGGTATCTCATTGCAGTTTCAATTTTCATTTCTCTGCTGGCTAGTGACGTTGAGCTCCCTTCCAATGGCTTGCTGGCCATTTGTTTACCTTCTTTTGTGAAGTGTCTGAATAAATCTTCTGCCCATTTTTTGGGAGGTGCTGGTCTCCTGATTGTTTCGTTGTGGGAGTTCTTTACGAATCCCGGATACTAGTTTGGTGCCAGATAAATGTTTTGTGATTATTTTCATGAGTCTATAGCTTGCCTAATCATGTTTTTAAATGTCTTTTAATGAGCAGAAGTTTTTAAGCTGAGGAAGTTTCACTTATTGACTTCGTTATGGTTTTTTCTTTCTGTGTCTTGCCTGAGAAACGTTTACCCACCTCAGTGTCGTGTAGCTATCTTCCCACGTTTTCCTCTAAAAGCTTTATGGGTTTTGTTTTGTTTTGTTTTCATTTAGGTCTATGACCCATCCCAAATTAATGTTTGTGAAGATTGGTATGTAGGCGTCAAGGCTCATATTTTTTCCATGTGGATTTCCAGTTATTCCAGCACCATTTGTTGGAAATATTTTTTTTCCATTGGATTGCTTTGATGACTTAGTCAAAAATTAAATGAACATCTGAAGGTGGAATCCATTCCTAGGGTCTTTGTTTTGTTTCTTTGATATATTTGTGAACTCTTACACCAGTACCACACATTTTCGATTACATTTACAGGAAGTCTTGAATTTAGATAGTGTAATTCTTCCTAATTTTTTTCTTCTTTTTCAAGATCACTTTGGATAATCTAGGCCCTTTGCATTTCCATATAAACTCTAGAATCATCTTGTTAATTTCTATTTTTTTTTTTTTAAAAAAAAAAGACAGCTATGGTTTGATAGGGATTGAGAAGAATCTGCAGATCAATTTGGGGCCGTTCACCATCTTAGTGATCTTCATTGTTCCCTGTCATGAACGTGCTATAGCTTTCCATACATTTAGAGTTTCTTTCATTTCTCTTGGAGCACTGGGGGCAGAATGGTTAAGAGCTCAGCTGCTAACCAAAAGGCTGGCAGTTTGAATCCACCAGCCACTCCTTGGAAACCCTATGGGGCAGGTCTACTCTGTCCTATGGGATCCCTATGAGTCAGAGTCGACTCAATAGCAACGGGTTTGGTTTTTCGGTCTTTCATTTCTCTTAGCAGTGCTTTGTAGTTTTTAGCGTAGTGAGTTGCTCATATTTTGTTAACTTTAACTGTAAATCTTTTACATTTTTTATTATAAATGGATTTTTTTAATTTTTGATTTTCCCATTGTTGGTTGTTGGTATATTTTTAGAAAATAATTGAAGTTTGTATGCTAACCTTGTATCCTTTGACCTTGCTAAATCCACTTCATAGCTTGATTGATTGTTTTGTATGTTCCTTATGAGTTTTTACATAAACAGTCATGTCATCTGTGAATAAAGTCGACTTCCTTTTGGATCTTAATGCCTTTTATTTCTCTTTTCTTTCCTTACTACACTGGCTAGGGCCTCCTTTACGATGATGAACAAAAGTGGTAAGAGAAGACATCCTTGCTTGCTCCCCATCTTACAAAGAATGTATTCAACCCTTCACTATTAAGTGTGCTGTAGTTGTTAGGTTATTTCAGAAACACCGTTTATCAGACTGAAGAAGTCCCTTTCCATTCTTAGTTTGCTGAAAGATTTTATCATTAATACGTGTTAGATTTGGTCAATGCTCTTTTAGCATTTATCAAGAAGATTATTTTGTTTTTCTACCTAATTCTGTTAATTGCACTGATAGATTGATTTTCAAACGTTAAGGCAACTTGCTCACGTTGTATTTCTCTTATATATTTTGCTGGGTTAGATTGGCTAAGACTTCTTGGAATTTTTTAAATGTTTGTTCATGGAGGATATTGGTCTATAATTGTCTTTTTTTTTTTCTTTCTTTCTTTTTTTTATAACATCTTTATCAGGTTTTGGTATGAAGGTTATGCTGGCCTCATAAAATTAGTTGGGAAGGTCCCTTCCTCCTCTATTTGCAAAGAGTTTGTATAATATTGATCTTATTTCTTCCTTAAACTTTTTTTTTTCAGTTAAGTAGGGAAACCATATAGGACTTCATATTTCTTTATAGGAGGGTTTTGAAAAATGAATTTTATATCTTTATTAGATATAGAGAACCCTGGTAGCACAGTAGTTAAGCTTTCGGATGCTAACCAAAAGGTCAGCAGTTCTAATCCACCAGCCGCTCCTTGGAAACCCTGTGGGGCAGTACTGCTCTGCCCTATAGGGTTGCTATGAGTCAGAATTGACTCGACCACACTGGGTTTGGTTTTTTGGTTTATTAGATATAGGGCTACTCAGATTTTCTGTTTCATTTTGTATCAGCTTTGGTAAGTTATATTTTTCAATTAATTTCTCTATTTCATCTCAGTTGTTGAATTTATTAGTATAAAGTTATTCACCAAAGAACCAGATTTGAGATTTGTTAATTTTCCTGTCGTTTTTCCTATTTTATTGATTTCTGTTTTTTATTATTCCCTTCTACTTATTGTAGGTTTAATTTGTTCTTCTTTTTTTAGTTTCTTAGGAAGGTGGAAGCTAAGGTCATTGATTCAAGACCTTTCTTCTTTTCTAATACAGGCATCTGTGCTATAGATGTCCTCCTAACATCCCACAAATGCAGGAGGGTTGTGTTTTCATTTTCATTCTGTTCAAAATACTTTTTAATTTTCCTTTCAAATTCTTCTTTGATCCATGGGTTGTTAAGAAGTGTGCTGTTTGGTTCCCAAATATTTGGAGATTCTTCATCAAGTTTTATCCGCCCATGTAGTGCTGACTTTGGCCTGCCCTCAGCCTAAAAGTTGTAAAAACAAACAAAAATGGAAACTCACCCTCCTCTAGAGTTTACCTACTTCTTTTTATTTTCCAGTGCCTTCAAACTGATGTTTGTTTTTGTTTTGTTTTTTTTAATTATCAGGAGGAGTGAGTCCAGCAGGAGCCTCCTCGGTCATAGAAGAGAGCAATTGTAAGGTTGTGTGTCAGCTTGGCTGGGGAAGGATTCTCAGTGGTTTGGTGGTTATGACATAATTTGACAGTCATATAGTTTGGCATTACGTATATAATGTAACCACCACTGTGATGAGATCTGATATAACGTGATCACCTCCATAATGAGATCTGCTGTGAGTAGCCAATCAGCTGAAAGGGAGTTTCCTTGGGGGTGTGGTCTGCATCCAATACAGGTGGACTTTCTGGCAAACCTCTTGGGATTTTGCTTGCTCTGGATCCTGCAGCTGGCTCCTGTTCATCTGACTTCTGGTTCTTGAGACTTGAGCTAGCAGCTTACCTGCTGATCTTGGGATTCATCAGCCTCTGCAGCCTGTGAACCAGAGGTCTGCTGTTAGACCTGATGATTTTGGGTTCACCAGCTCCTGCAGCTACATAAGTCAGGAGAAGCCTCTAGCCTAACCCATGGACTTGGGACTTTTCAGCTTCTACAACTGCATAAGTGATTTCCTTGATATAAATCTCTATATATATATACTTATACACTTCACTGATTTTCTTTCTTTAAAGAACCCGGACTAAGTCAGAGAGTTAGACGATTACTCATGTCTTTATTAATTGATGGTTTAGCTAAGTATATTATTCTAGCGTGTAAATAATTTTCCCTCCGTATTTTGAAAGCATGACTTCACTGATTACATCTCATGTTGCTGTTGATAAGTACGAAACCATTCGGATTCCTGATTTTTTTTATGTGATCAAAGTTTCTAGGATCTTTTCTTTGCTCAGAATTCTGAAAATTGAAGATCATGTGACTTGACGTGACTATGTTTTCAACTTTTAACCTGGAAACCTCTGTCTTTAGTTCTGGAAATTTTCTTGAATTACTTCTTTGATTTTGATTTCCCCAACTGTTGCAATCCCTCACACTGGACACCATCTGTCACAGTGGCGATGGTTGTCAGGGCGGCGAAGACAGTAACCAATGCCACAACTCCTACAGAGAAGTGGGGCCAGGAGGGTCACTCTGAGGAGTCGACCCCAGCTTCAGTCCCAGGAGTTTATTTATAGTCAATACAGCAAGCAATGAAGCAAATAACAGAACAATGGGCTTTGGGTGAATAACAATAAGTTTCGAGCAAAGGAGGAGGAATTCAGGTAAACAAGCCAATCAGTAACGGGTTTGGAAAAACAAGTCGTGACAAGTCTCAACATGTTATGCAGCATAGAGGGCTTTATACATCCATATTTTAATGGCACATATCCCCACACCCAACCCCATTTTATCAGTGATCATCTATTCATCTCTTCTCTTGCTTTGAAAATATTGCTATGGTCTCTTCTCCCATGCTGTTTGTAGTTGCAGGTTTGTGCCTTTTGAAAAGAAAAATCCCTTTACTATCATTTCCATGGGGTTTCAGAAAGGAGAAAAAGGAAATAAATGTATGTGTTAAATCTGCCATTTTTACCAGGATGCCTCCATTTTCAGAGTAATAGTTCATCACAGTAAATCTATTCATGACCCTCCGATACAGTCAGGGTAAAATCCCACCTTAGCACCCCCCACCCTCCCTGGATATGACCTCTTTTTTGGCCTTTCTGGCGTCACCCACACAGAGATGCTCAGCTCAGCCACACCACGCCTCTGAGCCTTTGCACATTCTGTTCCCTCTACCTGGAACACTCTTTCCTTTTGTCTGGCTAGCTGCTTCTGGTCTGTAACCCTCAGCTTGAGCACCACTTCCATGAAGAAGACTCCCAAGACCCCTGACCAGATTTAGATGCACTCTCCATGATCCTAAATCACCGGGGCTGTTTCCAGTCATAGTTTTTGCCACGTGGACCTACAGTCTCTCAACTATTTTTCTGCCCTGTAGATACCATTTGACACATAGTAGGTGCTCAATAATTGTGTGCTAAATAAATAAATGAATATGTGAATCAGTAAAACAGAATGCAAAATATATTTATGGAGTCTCTATGCAAGACATTCTGTGATGATTTTGGTGGGAGGAGGGATGATGAACTTCTATGGAGGTTGGCCTCAGGAACTGAGTCAAGAATGCATGGATATCTTGGCCACTTGAAGCTCTAGTTCTTGGCTGGATCACGTCCCCTGAAGGCAGGGAGTGTATTTAACTCTGAGTCCGCAGTGCCTCACTCTCTGATGTGCACACAGTAGGATCTCAACAAGTCCTCATGAGCCAAGAAGAGGAAGATGAACTACCGACCCACTTTGCCTCCTCCACGCAACACTCCAATTCCAGTTGCTGTAGAGTCGATGCCGACTCATGGCGGCTCCATGAGTGTCAGAGTAGAACTGTGCTGTGCTCCATAGGGTTTTCAATGGCTGATTTTTCAGAAGCAGACTGCCAGGCCTTTCTTCTGATGCACCTCTGAGTAGACTTGAATCTTCAACCTTATGGTTAGCTGCCAAGTGTATTAACCATTTGCACCACCCAGGGACTCCTAGGCAAATAATTTTATTTCTTTCAAATGAGAACGTCAAGGCCCCTCTCTCCTCCAGGGGAACATGTAAAAAAAGGAGATAATAAATCTAAGAGCCTTTTGTTGAATTTTTTCTTTCTTGTTTTCTCCAATCTTTAAAAAATTCCAAGAAGTAAATTAATACAAAGGTGTCTATAAAGAAACAGTTATCAAGCTCTTTCTCCCTACCCCCATCCTTCTCTCCAGGGAGAACCAAAATTGACTTTCTCTCCTTTCCCTTGCTCACCTCTCAGTGTATAGAGAAGATATACCCATGCATTTCCCTATGGTGGTTTTGCTTTTCATCGAAACAGAATCGTTCTGAACACGTGGGTAGGCACCAGACTATAAAAACACTTTGGAAATGTTAAATTTCTCTGTCTGTCTGGGGGATTATTGCCTTTCGAATCAGGAGAGCTTCTTATTGCCCTTAGCAACGTGTGCTGGCGACAAGTTCGCGGACCCAGGAGGAAAGGGACAGTGTTTACTCGCAATGAGCTCCAGCCCAGCCCTCCACCACCACTCGAAAAGCTCATGAATAAACATCAAACCATGACTACAAAATTCCTTTCTGACAACAGTTATTTCATTCTGCCTAAGATGTGGCCATGCACCCCCAAATGAAATTCCTAAGGAAGCTTTGAAAGTCAGAATTCCCTGAGACCACTAGCTTGCTGAGAGCGGACTGGAGCCCGGGTCTCCCACACGGAAGTCGAGAATTCTACCACAGATACACCACTGCCCCCGGCTTCAGTCTGAGCTTACTCATGGGGGATTCTTCAGAAAGCACACACACCACCACCACCCCCACCAGCCCCACTGCTGCCTTTCCAAATTAAACACTCCTACTCTCTGCCGTGCTCTGCAATTCCGCGTGCTTTGTGTCTGCTCTGTGCTTGTCTCCAGTAACTGGGCTCCGCATGGGTTTTCTCTGACCCTCTCTCTCCAGGCAGGGGGGAGGTCCACAGTGTCTGCACACAGCAGATGCTCAAAAACATGGGTGGAAAGAATGAACCCAACATAACGTGGACCTTGTCCATGAGGATTAGGGTCACGTCAGGGGTGCCTCACAGCCCTCTTGTCCTCCCATTGGCTGTGACCATAAGCGGACCTTCTGCAGTAACCCGCCAGCAGCAGGGATGGGGCACACTGCTTCCTGGAAGGTCCCCCATCCAGCTCCTGCAGAGCCCACCCCACCAGGAGAAGAGTGTCAGTCTAGGAGGGCTGCCTGCAGGAGCAGCTTGGGGAGCTCTCTGCTTCTGACGTGGCCCAAGATAGAGGCTTCCGTCTGAGGAGGGGTGAGGCTACCCCAGAGCGCGGGAACCTGTCCAGGGGTGCAGTGGGGCAGACTGAGGCCCACACACCTCAGACATGGGGCCAGCAAAGAGGAGCGGCCTCCTGGCCACAGAGTGCTGGGGCGGGCCTGGCCTGGAGCGATCACCTCCTGCTCCAGAGGACTTCCCCAAGCTTAGAGCACAGAGTGCAGGTGTGGGGCTGGGGGCCAGCACATGCGGGGTGCCCTGGGGCCAAGGACATATGCTTCTGTCTGCAGCCCCTCGGCCTGCTGGGCAGCAGGCACCATGGTCATGGGCCAGCCAGGCATCAAGCTCCTGACAGATTTCTGTGGATGGACACGCTGATTCAGAGAGGACAGCTCCTGGGGCGCCTGGCAGGATGCTGGGAAGCAGTGCCAGAGGTTCACTGTTGGGCACTGCTCCTCCCAGGTCCCCCACCCCATCTGTCTCTGATGCTTCCTGAGCCCCCGCCAAACAGATGCTGCTGGACCAGGCCTCCACCCAGCACAGTGGGCAGTAGAGACAGAGGAGTAGGTGGCCTGTAGGGTGGGTGGCTGAGTGTGGGGGGAGGGTCTTCTCAGACGGGGCAACGTGGGCATGGGGGTAGGACCTGCTCTGATGGGACCGGGTGGGCATGGGGTACAGGACCTTTGCAGATGGAGTGACGTGGGCATAGGGAACAAGAGAAAAATAGAAGGGGTGCTGTGGGCTGCGATGCAGCCAGGATGAAAAGGGGGAAGGGGTGCTGAGGGTTGTCACTGGTGAGGGGCTCACAGTGTGCCTGGTGCTGCATCACTTAACAACTCATCCCCTCTGAGGCAGCTTCCCCTGTTTTACAGGGGATTGGCCCCACAGCTAGGAGGCCGTGGGCAGCAGTGAGCACCCCACTGTCCACCTGGAACTGACTCAAAGGAGGGCTGGATTCAGGGCAGGCATGGGCTCCTCCCAGCCAAGGGTGCTCGTCCAGCTCCGGACCCGGAAACAGGATGAAGAAATGCCCACCAGCTGCCCCAGGATTCCTCCTTGCCCCACCTCCCCCAGCCCCATCTGTGGAGGAGGCGGGCTGCGTGGCCCCTGCAGAGGGGGGAGGTGTCAGGATGGGTGGTGTGGACGTGGGGGTGGAGATGTCACCCCAGGGCAGCCATGTCATGCACATCCCCAGGACCAGATGGTGCAGGTCATGGCTGACTTCCCAGAGAGGAACTGATACCCGTCAAGTGGGTTTGTCACCCGTCAGAGTGGGGGCTTGTCACTTGTCAAAGGGCTGAGGCCACGGCCAGGACGCATGAGCTTCTGCCCCCTTTCTGTTCTTCTCCACAGAGCAGAGCAGGAATTTACAGGGACAGACCTGCAGCCCTCATTCTTCAAAACAAACCTTGTAGGGAAAAGTATGGTGTTTTCATTTTTAAATAAATAAGTTACACACAGAAAAACATTTAAAAGAAAATAACCATCAACCATAATCCTACCTCCTGGAGATACCCAGTTTTTCATTTTGTTACATATCCTCATATTAATGTGTGTGTGTGTGTGTGTGTGTGTCTGTGTGTGTGTTTTACATAGTTAATATATTTTAGCTCTACTGCTAACCTAAAGGTCAGCAGTTCAAATCCACCAGCTGCTCCTTGGAAACACTATGGGGTACTTCTATTCTGTCCTATAGGATCACTATGAGTCAGAATCAACTCGAGGGCAATGGGTTAATAAGAGTTAAGCTGAGCCATTTAGCTCTGAAGTGGTCTGTCCTGGAGGGTAGGGAAGGCCCATCCCTGCACATTTTCAGACATCATGCTTAGTAAGGTAGATGGTCAGGGAAAAAGAGCAAGACCTGAAACAAGATGGATTGACACATTGGCTGCAGCAATGCGCTCAAGCATAACAATGATTGTGAGGAGGGCACAGGACCAGGCAGGGTTTCATTCTGTTGTTCACAGGGTCTCTATGAGTTGGAACCAACTCGACAGCACCTCACAACAACAATCCCCAGGGCCATCTTAACTCAAGTATTGATTCTGGTCACTGGTCCGTAGTCTTCCGTGTGGAGGGCCAATGGACCTTGTGAGGATGATGAAAGGAAATATATGCTGTCCCCCAAGATCAATCTCTGGCTTTTTACCCCAACATCAGTGTCTGGAAGGGCAAGGTCAGGAGCCACAGGACGTCTCTGTCTAGACACGCGGGGTCCCACACTCGTCCCTGCCTTAGTTGTGCTTTTTGGGAACAAGCAGTAGAAGCTCTTGAAGGTTACACCGAGTCACTTGGGGCACAGGAGGCATGTGTGGGAGGTGGGCGAAGGCCGGGCGAGGGCCGGGCGAGGGCCGGGCGAGGGCCGGGTGAGGGCTGGGTGCTGTGGGAGGTGGGTTTGGGGGTGGGTATGAGAGGTGATTGAGGGCTGGGTGAGGGCTGGGCAAGGGCTGGGCAAGGGCTGGGCGAGGGCTGGGCGAGGGCTGGGTGCTGTGGGAGGCATGTGTGGGAGGTGGGTATGAGAGGTGATTGAGGGCTGGGTGAGGGCTGGGTGAGGGCTGGGTGCTGTGGGAGGTGGGTTTGGGGGGTGGGTGTGGGAGGTGAATGAGGGCTGGGTGAGGGCTAGGTGCTGTGGGAGGTGGATGGGGGTGGGTGCTGCAGAAATCGGTGTGGGAGGAGAGTGAGGGGTGGGTGAGGGCTGGGTGCTGTGGGAGGCAGGTGTGGGAGGTGGGTACAGGGAGGGGGAGGCACTGTGTGTGAAGCTGGGTTTCTGGTGTGGGGAACTGGGAAGATTGTGGTAGTTCTCTGGCACAGAGCAGAGAAGAGAAGAACCCACCTCTGAGAGTAACTATCTATAATTGGAGGTGACGGGGTCAGCCTTGTTGAGTTTTAGATGCCTATGAAATATCCACTTGCAAACACAGACTAGCAGCTGAGCAGACAGTGGGCTGGGCCTCAGGAGGAGAGCTAGAGATGGGAGTGTGTATTTGGAAGTTTTCAGCACACAGATGGCAATAGAAGGCAGATTTTCAATATTCTTCCAGGGTGCTGTGTAGGCGGGCTCCCGGTCCCTCTTCCCTGCTGGGGCACGCTCCCTGCAATTCTGGCCTTCACAACACCAGGGGGCGCTCAAGGGCAGGACAGTGGCCACCAGAGCTCCTGCAAGGCTGTCTCTCTTTCTTAAACGAAGTCTTAATCTCTGTACCTTCTCAGTTCGCCAGCCGGCCCAGAACACCGGAGCCAGCTTGCTGTGGCGCCGGGACATCTGACAAATCTGAGACTGATGGAACTCTCTGGAAGGTGCGAGGTCAGGCCTGGGCCATCGGTCCATCACCTGCCATCGGACAGAAACCACTGAAGGGCCACAGCGAGGTGGCGCACTTCTCGGGGCTGGTGGCCGGTGGGACCGGGGACTCGTGTGCCACGCACCGGCTCACGTCCCTCAGACAGTGGGCACTCTGCGGTCACAGATGGGCCTGAAAGCGGACACACCTTTGTTCAGTCTTGGAGAAGTAAGGAACAGTGCCCTCCTCAGGCATGAAACAAAGTCCTGGGGCTGCACTGACCCTATGTGTCCCAAAGTCTTGGTGGCGAGTCCCCACCAGGGGTCGGCTCACCTGCCCAGCAGGGACTCTACGTCCAGGGACTCCGCTGTGACACGCCCAGGTCCCCCCACAGTGCCAGCCGCTGGGCTCAATCAGAGCAGGACGTCACAGTGCCAGGCCTGGCTGAGCCGTATCTGTGTGCCTTGCTGGTCCTTGACTTAGTGGACCTGAGGTACTGCCACTAGCCTCCACTTAGAGGAGGAAGCCGAGCCCCAGAGAGGTACAAGGACCAGCCAGGGTCATGTGGCCAGGGAGTAGTGGACCTGGACTCAGGGCTGGGACTTCAGCCCTGAATCTCCCCACCCTCCCAAAGCGCGTCGGTAACCGGGGTGCACAGCAAATTTGCCAGACTCATGACATCGACATTGTCACCAACATATTAGAAAAATCAGCCTGCGATACAGGGACACACGTGCCTTCTTGCTCACACGTTACGTGACAGATACCAGCAGTGACCAGCCCCGAGCCAGCCCCCTGTGAGACCACCCTGACACCCCAGAGCTGAACTCCACACCGCCTGCATCGGAAGAGAACATGGGAGCCACAGCCTCGGCAAACCGTGAGCTGCTGGGAGCACTCGAGGGCAGCTTGTTACGAGGTCCGTGATGACTTCCCACAGGATACAGCCCAGCCGAGGGCCCTCTGCCCCCTGAGCAAGCACATGGCTGCTCCCAAGTGTCCTCCAGTGCCCCCAGGCCTGGCCACCAAGCCCTCCAGCCAGAGGACTCACCCTGACACCAGCTCTGCACATCTGGCGTCTGGGTCCAGCACCTTGCAGAGGGTCACCGTTTGTGGGTTTCCTCAGATGCCGTTGAAGCTTCCCATCTCACTGGGAGCTGGGAGACACCTGTGAGTCCCAGCCAGCCGCCGAGGGGGCGACGCTGCTGGGGCAGCAAGATGCTGGGGAGGGAGCCATCCTGGACGAGGCTGCAGATACTGGCAGCACCCTCCCCTCCGTCTTCCACCTGAAGGTTGTATTTAATGTGCAGCCTGCCCGCCAGGCCCCGGTTCTCAGAGGTACAGGCTCTGGGGGCAGGTGGGTGGACCTGCTGAGGGGGTGTCAGGCCCAGGCTCTGGCAGCCACCCAGGCCGGAACCCCACCCCTGCCGCCCCAGCTTTGGCTCTCCCCTTGCAGGGGGCCCATGGTAAGCGTGTGTGACCCCAACAAGGTTGCCATGCTGGCTCCAGCTGGGCCTGTCTGTGAGCAAGGCTCAAACAGCCCCGGCTGCCGGCCTGCCCTCTGCCAGCCTGAGGGGACCCTGCAGAGGTGGGCAGGCCCCGTCTCTCCTCAAGCCCCCTCCCCCGCAAGGACCTCCAGCACCCTGCTCCCCCCAGTCAGCACCTAGTCCAGGTGTCTTGGCCTTCTGGTGCCATGGGCCCCGGGGCAGGTGGTGTGACTCCCGGACCATCCTCAGAACATGCTCTTAGGGTCACAAGGAGACCCATAACGGCAACATTGTCACCCAGACTTGAGAAAAATACACTACAGTACAGTGGCACGCAGATTACATGACATCACAGACAAGTCTGTCGAGTGATTTCTGCAGGGAAGGTCAGCAGTTCAAATCCACCAGCCGCTCCTTGGAACTCCTGTGGGGCAACTTTACTCTGTCCTGTAGGGTCACTGTGAGCCAGAATTGATTCCATGGCAACAGGTTTGGGGTTTTTTTGGTGGGGGGAGGAATGGCCGAAGAAGCCTTGGTGGCACAGTGGTCAAAGCACTTGGCTGCCAACCGAAAGGTCAGTGGTTTGAATCCACCAGCTGCTCCTCAGGAGAAAGATGTGGTCGTCTGCTTCCATAAAGATTACAGTGTTGGAAACCCTATGGGGCAGATCTACTCTGTCCTGTAGGGTAGATATGAGTCTGAATCGACTCGATGTGATGGGTTTGGTTTTTTTTTTTTTAGCTTGGGCACAGCACTGCCCTGGGACCCAGCCACGACTGTCCCGATAGGAAGGTGCTGATGGCTCTGTTGGGACCCAGTACCGGCACTGCAGGTCCTGCTGTCCCTGGGGTCCCTCTCAGATGGAAGGAGATGCTCTTCCAGTGGAGCTTGGTGGGCAGGAGGCCAGCATTTCCTTCTTACCCAGTCCTTAGACCCCTGATTTCCACCCAGGCACCACCAGGTAAGGACCCACCTGAGCCACCTCCTGCCTGCAGGGCAGGCGTTCACCTGGTCCTGGACCGGCCCAGACCCCTGCAGGGACCCTCACCCCACCCCCACCATGGGGCGCCCCGGTTCAAGCCCCCGCCCCCTACCCCAGGTGGCCTGAAGGCCTCAGGAATGCACACCTGCAAGCTTGCCTCCCGCCGGACCCTAGCCTTCAGCCTGCTGGGCCCTGCTGCCCTAAGACACCCACCACCCTCCTCTCAGCGTGGACCCCTTAACACCCGCGGCTGTCCCCACCCCTGGGTCTCCCAGTCACTCACCCACTCCCCCGCCTCCTTCCCCAACCTCCAGCTGGCTGTGCATGGCCAGCTGGCTGTCGAGAGCACACGCTGGCTCTGTGAGGGCCAGGCAGGCCAGGATCGTGTCCACCCCCAGGGTCTGGGTCAGGGTACAGGGCTCGGGGCAGTCCCAGGTGTCTCTGAGCCAGAAGGAGACAGCCGTTCCCAACTACAGGCACCTGTGGGCAGAAGCCCCTGCCATCAAGTCTGCCCCCAATCCAGGGGGCGGTGTCTGTGAACATGGGGTGTCTCCACACTCTCAGCACCCCGAAGCTGAGTTCAGCATGAAGCCCCTCACTCAAAGACTCTTTCCTTCCTCCTTCCTTCTGCTCTCTCTCCCTCCCCCTTCCCTCCCACCCTTTTCCCTGAGTTGCCCCTTGCAAGTAGCCCTGCTTCCACTGTTGCCCAGATCCAGACTCACAACAGGTCTGGGACAGGCAGTGGGGACCAGCCTAAGGACCAGCCTTCAGGGAGCCTGCTGGGGCCAGGGCGAGGGGAAGGCGTCTTTCCTGCTTCTCCAGGACCACTTTCCTGAGGGTCTCCCCTCATTCCAAACAGAGGCCAGAGTTCCCACAGGACTGAAAAGCCCACCCAGCATTGGACACATCTCCCTGGCCCCTCAGTCTGGCCAGGCTGTGCCCCTGGGCCTCCCCTCAGAGAGAGTCAGACAGGCAGGCAGATGGGTCTTGCAATGCCCTTCCCCGTTTTCCTTCAGGAAAAAGAGTATTTCCTCCCCTTCCTCCTTCAGCCTTTTCTTTACCTCAGAAGAGCTGTTATAAAGACTTTCCCCCTTGGAATATATCTCACTAAGATTCTACGCTCAAAATACTGTGTTTTAAAGTCACACGAAGATTTCTTGTCACTAACTGGGTCAACAGCAGGGTCATTGGTTCCTGTGTGTTTACAGTTTGTAGGGATTCCTTTTTCATCCTTTGTGGTTTAGTTTTGATTTATTAATTAGCAGAACATTTACGTGGTCCCAGGGTAAACAGTATACACAACGTGGGCAGCCCGTACCAGTCCTGCTTCCACGACCACCCCCCACCACCACCTTCTCCCTACCCCTGCTGGTGGGTGTTTTCATTAATGTTGGGTTTATCCTTCTGTTGGATCTTTTGGAAAATACAAGCAAGCACATACACACACTCACACGCACATACTAACACACAATAAGTCCCTTCGTGTAGCATTCTCTAAACACTGTCCTGTGCTCAGGCCCTAAGGCTCTCCCTCCTTCCTTCCCAGGCTGCACTGTGCTCCTTACAGGATCTATCCCATAATCAAGCAGCCCCCTTTGACAAACATTTGGGAGTTTTCCATCTTTGCTGTCACACGAAGAGCCACATGGCACAGTCTTGTGCACACGTCCTTGTGTGCCTTGCCCATGTATCTTTGGCATGGATTTATAGATGTAGGCTCGATGGGCTGAAGGCCAAATTGTACATGTACCCCCAAGTCCGCCCCCTTGGAAAGGCACCATTTGCATCCCCCTGGGAATCTACAACAATTCCTGTTTCCCATAGCCTCGCCAGCACAGGAAGTTGTCCAGTCTTTGGATTTTTGCCAATCTGATATGTGAGAAATGGAATCTGTGTTGTCCTGATCTCCATTTCTGTTAGATGAGCGAGATCAGATGCCTTTTCATATACCTAAGGGGCATTTACACCTTTACTTCCACGAAATATTTGTTCACATCTTTTGCCTGGTTTTCTGCAGGTTGTGTGACCTTCTTCTTAGTTCTTAAGAACTTTTTGCAAGTCAGCAGTATTAGCCCTGTGTCTGTGCTGTTAGTTGCAAATATTCTATTATGGCTTTTGACGTGGCTTATAGCACATTTTTCCACACTAAAGGTTTCATTTTTAGTCAAGGGTACTCATCTCTTTTATTGCTTTTGGGTTTTTGAGTCATAGGTGAAAATGTTTTAATTTTTATGTAGTCAAATTCATTAATCTTTGATTGCTGATAAGTTTTAAGTCATAGTTCAAAAAAAAACTTTTCTTCTGCCCCAGGTTGTAAAGTAGGTCACCCCGTTTTTCTTCTAGGGCCTGTGTGGTTTCACCTCTGATCCCCTGGGCCTGCTGTGGCGTGTCGGCCCAACTTTATGGGTGCCCGGCTACCACTACCAACCATTCTCATCAGGGCCACAATAGACATCTTGATAGAACGGAGAAAAAATGTGGAAGAGAACTCAAATTCTTAGAGTCCGGACTTACTGGACCAGTTGAGACTAGAGGACTCCCTGAGACTATCACCCTTCGATGCTCTTTAAACTTTAAACTGAAATTTTAAAGACCTAGGCACCTCAATTACTCCAAGGGTTACTTCTCAGGAACCAAGGACAAAGGCCACCTCATTTATGGTAAAGCTAGGCCCTTTACCCCACATAAGTCATGCAGTTTCTTGCATGTCAGAGATTCCCCCGCTTGCTAATGTTTCCATCTCTGGCGGGGTTCTCCTTCATCATTAGTTGATTTTATGTTTTTATTAATCTGCCATTCTATCAGTTTATTCCTCCAGATTAATATAGAATTATTTTACCAAGTCCCTATTTCTCCAAACCCATGGAACAGTAACAAATCCATATGCCAATTGGGAATAATAAGCATCTTTTCAACAGCTTGCATATTTATCCATCCACATGGTATGTCTCCGCCTTACGAAAGCTTTCCTCTGCATCTAATGACAGAGTTTTGTCATTTTCCTCATAAAAGTCTGAGAGTTTTCTGGTTAAGGTTTTTCTTAGGTAGATTGTTTATTTGTTTGATAATATTTTATAGCACTTAAGGTGACAGTTTACACAGCAAATTAGGTTCCCGTTTAACAATTTAGACCCACATTATTCAGCGACATTGGTTACATTTTTCACAATGTGTCATCATTTTCATTTGTTGCTTTCTGGTTGTACCATTTCCAGTTCTCTCGTTTCCCTGCCCCCTTACCTTCTTGGCTTTGCTTTAGAGTAATTTTTGACCATCTGGTTTCATATTAATGATTTTTTAAAGGAGCTCATTACTCATGGGTGATATTCTTTATTTTATGAGCCAATTGGTTATTTAGCGAAAAGGTAGACTCCAGGGATAATTTCAGTTTAAGGTTTAAAGAACATCTCAGGGCAATCATCTCCGGGAGTCCTCTAGCCTCAGTCCAGGAAGCCTGGACTTTTTAAGAATCTGAGTTCTGTTCCACATTTTTTCTCTGTTTGATCAGGATCTATCTATTGTGGCCCTGATCAGAACGGTCGGTAGTGGTGGCCGGGCACCTTCGAGTTCTTCTGGTCTCAAGGTAGCTAAGGCTATGATTTGTGTAGACTGTTAGTCCAGTAGAATACTTTCTTCTCTGAGTATTTTGTTTCCTTCTTTCTGTTTTGTTCTTTGAGAGCAGAGACCAATAGTTGTGTCTTAGATGGCCACTCACAAACTTTTAAGACCCCAGACACTTGTCATCACATTGGAATCTAGAACATATACTTTATGAATTATATTATTCCATTTAACTGAGTTGTCCCGTGAGACTACGGTCCTATGCCTTCAAACCCAGAAAATCAGTCTCACGAGGTGTTTGATTATGTCTAAGAAGTATCCATAACTGTGTTCCCTATGTGGTTTACTCTATATATGGATATACATGCATGTACACACATATCTGTATGTACATATGCCTATAGATGCTTCTGTCTGTGCACACATATGTACCCACATATTCATACCCATACACATATATGTCTATGTACATATTTGTACAACCGCTCACATATTTTTGATCATTGTTGGTGTTGTTGCAAAATTGTACGTGTCATATCCTTTACCAAAAGAGTTTTTCTCTTGTGCACTTCTAAGTGACATCATTTACCTTGGTCAGGCTGTATAACTTCACACACATTCCATGCTATCTTTCCCATCACCAAAAATAACAAAAGTCTACTATCTTGAGAGTGCTTCCCACTCTCCCCTCCCCAACTCCACCCCTTGTAACCAACAATAAGCATTGGTCTCTGTATATGTATCTATTCTTGTCTTCTTAGAAAAGTGAGATGATGCAACGTTTGTCCTTTTATGACTGACTTATTTCACTCAGCATAATATCCTCCAGATTCATCTATATTATCTTTCAAGGAGTCATCATTATTCTTTATGGTTGCATAGTATCCCATTGTTCATATGTACCCCGTTTTGTTTATCCATTCATCGGTTGAAGGGCACTTTAGGTTGTTTCCATCTGTCTTAGGCTGAGTTCTCTAGAGAAGCAAAACCAGTGAAGCATATATATATAAATTATATGTATAATATATTATATATATAACATATATAATATATACACACACATACATATATATATACATACATATGTATGTGTTGAGAGAGAGAGAGTGAGAAAGAAGATTTATCTCAGGGAAATGGCTCACGTGGCTGTAGAAGCTATCAAGTCCCAAGTCCATGGGTCAGGCATCAGGATGGAAGCATCTCCTCACTCATGTAGCTGCGGGGGCTGACGAACCGAAGAGCAGCAGATCAGATAGCAGGCTGCTGGCTCAAGTCCCAAGAACCAGAGGTCAGATGGTGATGAGCCAGATGCAGGATCCAGACCTAGCAAAACCAGCAAGCTTTGCCAGAATGTCCATATATATTGGATACGGGCCACATCCACAAGAAAACTTCCCTTACAACCGATTGGCTGATCACATCAGATCACATTATATCACAAAATGGAGGATAACACATCACTACATAACTGCCAAATTACATCAAACCACTGAGAATCATGGACCAGCCAAGATGACACACAACCTTAACCATTGCAGTCCACCCTTCATCAACTTGGCACCTTTACACTAATCTCCTGAAACCATATAAAATCTCTAAATAAAGACAGTTACAAAATCCTACTTATACCTAACAAGATACAACTAACACACATATAACAAAAAACGCACTAGCCCCATTTATATCTTATATTTTATAAGTGAACAAAACAAAATATTTGATGCACACATACAAGGAAGGAATACTCATAACAATTGCATTCCTTGTTTCTGCAACTGGCCACATGGTCTTAACTGGTATTTAGAACTACCTTCTTCCATCACCCATTTCGTATTCCCTTTGCTCTCAGCAAATACCTCAGCTGGTCATGGTTCTTGGCCCGGTGGGGTGACCCAAACCTTCATTCTTGAAGGGTCTGGGCCATTAGTAATCATGTTGGAATTGGATTGTTGTAGTTTTCCATTGACTTTAATCTCATGCCATGGTAGTACTAAGAGACGCCCTAAGGAACCTCCTGCATTCCAGACATACTCTTCTTCACCTCCATTATGTAATATCAATCCGATTTCCTCTTGGTAATCAGGATCAGTCACACCAGTCAGTATGATAACTCCCTTCTTTGCCTGTTGATCCAGAGGTATAAGGAGCCCAAAGTGGCCAGGTGGCATTCTTAGCTTCCAGTTCAATGGAATCAGTGATGTGTCTCCAGGTGGGAGCGTTCCTCCCTTTGGAACTAAGACCTCTAGGCCTGCAGAGCATAAGGTCGTGGGGACAGGAAGCAAAAATCTTGTGAGTGGGTCACTAGAGGTAATAGTGAGTGGTGCCACTCCCACTTCCACCCTTTGATTCCTGTACTCATGAATCTTGGCTGTGGGAGAATCAGCACCATATATTGGATGCTGGTTTAGAGCCTATACAGCCTCCTGGAGAACACTGCCCCAACCCTGCAGGGTATTGCCACCCAGCTGGCACTGCAAATGTGTCTTTAGAAGGCCATTCCATAGTTCTATCAAGCAAGCTGTTTCAGGATGATGGAGGACATGATAATGCCAGTGAATTCCATGAGCATGGGCCCACGGCTGCACTTTATTTGCTGTGAAGTGAGTCCCTTGATTGGAGGCGATGCTGTGTGGGATACCATGATGGTAGATAAGGCATTCTGTAAGTCCATGGACAAGAGTTTTGGCAGAAGCAGTGCATACAGGGAAGGCAAATCCGTATCCAGAGTAAGTGTCTATTCCAGTAAGGACAAAACACTGCCCTTTCCATGATGGAAGCAGTCAAATGTGATCAACTTGTCACCAGGTTGCTGGCTGATCACCTTGAGGAATGGTGCCATATTGATGACTCAGTGTTGGTCTCTGCTGCTGGCAGATTAGGCACTCAGCAGTGGCTGTAACCAGGTTGGCCTTGGTGAGTGGAAGTCCATGTTGCTGAGCCCACGCATAACCTCCATTCCTGCCACCATGGCCACTTTGTTCATGAGCCCATTGGACAATGATAAGAGTGGATGGGGAAAGAGGATGACTGATTTCCACAGAACATGTCATCCTAGCCACTTGATTGTTAAGATCCTCCTCTGCCGAGGTCACACTTTGGTGAGCATTCACATGAGCCACAAATATCTTCACTCATTAGCTCATTCAGAGATGTCTAACCACATATCTCTTCCCCATACCTCCTTGTCTCCAATTTTCCAATCATGTTCCTTCCAAGTCCCTGACCACCCAGCCAAACCATTAGCCACAGCCCATGAATCAGTATACAATCGCACATCTGGTCATTTTCCCTTCCAAGCAAAGAGAACAACCAGGTGCATTGCTTGAAATTCTGCCCATTTGGAGGATTTCCCTTCACCACTGTCCTTCAGGGAGGTCCCAGAAAGGAGCTGTAGTGCTGCCACTGTCCACTTTCGAGTGATGCCTGTATATCTCACAGAACCATCTGTAAACCAGCCACAAGGTTTCTTTCTCAGTCAACTGATCATAAGTAATTCCCCATGAAGCCGTAGGTGCAGACTGGGAGACCAGGGAAGCAGGTAATGTGACAGGAGTGGAGAACATGAGGATTTGGGCCACTTCTTCATGCAGCTTACTTGTGCCTTCAGATCCTGCTCAGGCCCCATCTCGTGTATACCACTTCCATTTAATGATGGAGTGCCACTGTGCAGGTCTGACTTTATGGCTCTGTGGGTCAGACAACACCCAGTTCATGATGGGCAGCTCAGGCTGCATGGTGACTTGGTGACCCAAGGTTAAGTATTCAGTCTCTATTAAGGACCAGAAACAAGCCAAAAGCTGTTTCTCAAAAGGAGAGTAGTTATCTGCAGAGGAGGGCAGAGCTTTGCTCCAAAATTCTAAGGGTCTGTACTGTGATTCTCCGATAGGGGTCTGCCAAAGACTCCAAACAGCATCTCTCTCTGCCACTGACACTTCAAGCACCACTGAATCAGCCGGAACATATGGCCCAAGTGGCAGAGCGGCTTGCACGGTAGCCTGAACTTATTACAGGGCCTTCTCTTGCTCTGGGCCTCACTCAAAACTAGCAGCTTTTCGAGTCACATGACAAATAGGCCAGAGTAGCACACCCAAATGAGGGATATGCTGCCTCCAAAATCCAAAGAGGCCTGCCAGGCATGTGCTTGCCTCCTTTTTTGTGGGAGGAGCCAGATGCAATAACTTATCCTTCACTTTAGAAGGAATTTGTCGACATGCCCCACACCACTGGACCTCTAGAAATTTCACTAAGGTGAAAAGCACCTGAATTTTTGTTGAATTAATTTCCCACCTTCTAGCATGCAAATGGTTGACCAGTAAGTCCAGAGTTATTGACATTTTCTCCTTACTAGGTCTAATCAGCATAATGTCATCAACGTAATGGACCAGTGTGATGTCTTGTGGGAGTGAAAGGCAATCAAGATTCCTGTGGACTAAATTATGACATAGGGCAGGAGAGTTGATATTCCCTTGAGGTAGGACAGTGAAGGTGTGTTGCTGCCCTTGCCAGCTGAAGGCAAACTAGTTTCAGTGTTCCTTCAAAACCAGAATAGAGAAAAAGGCATTGGCCAGATCAAAAGCTGCATACCAGATACCCAGAGATGTATTAATTTGCTCAGACAGTGAAACCACAGCTGGAACAGCAGCTGCAATTGGAGTCACCACCTGGTTGAGTTTACAATAATCTACTGTCATTCTCCAAGATCCATCTGTTTTTTTACACAGGCCAAATAAGTGAGTTGAATGGGGATGTGGTGGGAATCACCACCCCTGCATCCTTCAAGTCCTTGATGGTGGCACTTATCATTGCAATCCCTCCAGGAAAGCGGTATTGCTTTTGGTTTACTATTTTCCTAGGTAGGGGCAGTTCTAATGGCTTCCACTCAGCCTTTCCTACCATAATAGCCCTTACTCCATTTGCCATGGATCCAATGTGGGGGTTCTGCCAGTTATTGAGTATATCTATTCCAATCATGCATTCTGTAACTGGGAAAATCACTACAGGATGGGTTTGGGGACCGACTGGACCCACTGTGAGATGAACCTGAGCTAAGACTCCATTAATAACCTTTCCTCCATACACCCCAACTCTGACTGGTGGGCCACAGTGCCATTTTGGATCTCCTGGAAGAATTAGTGTCAGTTCAGAGCCAGTATCCATTAATCGCCAAAAAGTCTTATTATTTCCACCAATGAATAGCCACTCTAGTAAAAGGCTGCAGATCCCTTTGTGGAAGGCTGGGAGAGTGATTAACAGTCTAAGTTTTTGGCAGCTTAATGAGATCCTTCCTCAAGGGGATCTAGCCTTCTCTTCATTCAAGAGGTTGTGGGTTTGTAATCTGGCTCAAGTGTGGGAATTGATTGAGGGGCTGTGATTCTCTATTCTGGCATAACGAATTAGACTGCTGTTCACTTGACCTAGAATTCTTCTGCTTGTACAGCTCAAGTAAATATTTAGAAGATTTCCCATCTATTTCACTCCTAGGGATACCATGACTAAGTAGCCAACACTGTAAGTCCACAAGAGTCAGACTATTCTGATTACTGCTTTGACTCCACTGTCTATTACAGTAACCAAGCCCACCTTGTCTTTGTCGACTGAGTGCCGCACTTGTCCCCTACCACCATGGGGTCCAATCAGTCCCATTGTAGTTAGGTGTCTTAATTAGTTAGGGCAGTTCCCACTGTCAAATCTGATTTACATAAAATAGCAATCACAGCAGTCTTCAAGGATGCTGGGGGTCCCTTCACAGATTTGTTCATCACAGTTGTGGTAAAAGGTGTGCCCTCTGGCCACTCCATATGTGAGCTTGTGGGTCTAACCTGATAGATCCACTCTAACATGCAAATTTCCCTAAGCCTTTGGATACCTTCTTCTACAGTATACCAAGGCAGTTCTGGTACTTAAACTTGATTTAGTGTAAGTCACCTAATAACCTATACTTCAGCAACCCAACCAAATAAACTTTTAGATCCTTTTTTAATTTCTCCAACTGAAATACTGAATGAAGAATCTGTGCTTAGTGGGCCCATATCAATAACTCAGACTGATCTAACTTTATGTTCCTTGCACCATTATCCCCCACCCTCAATAGCCATTCTCACACATATTCCCCAGATTTCTGTTGTATATATTAGAAAAGTCAAACAATTCTTTTGGAATATAGTGTACCTCCTCCTGGGTCACACTTTGTACTTCACCTTTTGGGACTCGCTGGGGCTAAAGTCTCGTTATAGGCCTAGAAGCAAAAAGGGGTGGTGGGGATGTGTTCTGAGAACATTCATCAATTTCTTTAAGGCATCTGCCTCAGGCAGTGCCCCAGGCAATGACTCAGATGCCTCCCTAGGCAATATCTCAAAGGTTCCTCAGACACAGCTGGGTTAATCTCATCAGATGGGGGTGGAGAGGCTAATGGTTTTACTTAGGAGGATGGCTTAGCAGACAAACATAAAGTAATCTATCTTTTCAGCTGGGAGTGAGAGGGCTGGTTCTATTGGCAAGAGTGATTCAGCAGAATTTAGGAGCTCTGTGTCCCCAGCTTCCTGCCTGTCTGTTCATATGACCCCATCCCAAGTTTCAGGATCCCATTTCTTCCCAATCAATGCCCTCACATTAACTTCATACACCATTCGAGGTTGGAAATTCAGCTGGCTCTGGAATTCAGCCATTCTTGCAATAAAAGTCTGGGTTTGGTTTTCAGCGATATCAATTCTGTTACTGCAAGAAATTAGGCTTTCTTTCAGGGGACAAGTGGCAACTTTCAAGCTGTTTATGCAGTGCTTGAGCTGTGACTCGTCTCTTTCTTTCAGCACTTTGTTTAGCAAAAGTAAGACCAACCAATCAGCTTCCTTATACTTCTCATTCTTACAAAATTATACAAAAGTATCAAATATGTGATCACCCAGAACCTTTCTTCTCACCAATCCTTGATCTTTTGGTGACGACATTTTGCTAGTTTCTATTGCCACCTCATGTCATGGATTAGCAGTGCCCTCCTTACTATAGGAAATAGTGTCATCAACATCTTGAGAACCAATTTAGAAAACTCTTCCTTACAATTTTGTTTCTCTAGAACCCCACTCTTGGTACCAAATATCTTAGGCTGGATTCTGTAGAGAAGCAAAACTAGGGAAGTGTGTACATATATACACATACACATATATGTTTATGTGTATGTATTTATGTTGCTATTGTTGTTAGGTGCCATCAAGTCAATTCCAACTCATAGCAACTCTATGTACAACAGAACAAAACACTGCCAAATTCTGGGCCATCCTCAAAATCATTGTTATGCTTGGGCCCATTGTTACAGCCACTGTGTCAATCCATCTGTCTGAGGGTCTTCCTCTTTTTTGCTGACCCTCTACTTTACCAAGCATGATGTCCTTCTCCAGGGACTGATCCCTCCTGACAACACACCCAAAGCATGTGAGACATAGTCTCACCATCCATGTTTCTAAGGAGCATTCTGGTTGTACTTCTTCCAAGACAGATATGTTCATTCTTTTGGCAGTCCATGGTATATTTAATATTCTTCACCAACACCACAATTCAAAGGCATCAATTCTTCCTCAGCATTCCTTGTTCATCATGCAGCTTTGCATATGCATATAAGGCCATTGAAAACATCATGGCTTGGGTAAGGCACACCTTAGTCTTCAGGGTAACATCTTTGCTTTTCAACACTTTAAAGAGATCTTTTGCAGCGGATTTGCCCAGTGCAATGTGTCTTTTGATTTCTTGACTGCTGCTTCCATGGGTGTTTATTGTGGATCTAAGTAAAATGAAATCCTTGACAACTTCAATCTTTTCTTCTTTTATCATGATGTTGCTTATTGGTCCAGTTGTGAGAATTTTTGTTTTCTTTATGTTGAGGTGTAATCCATACTGAAGGCTGTGGTCTTTGATCTTCATTAGTAAGTGCTTCAAGTCTTCTTCACTGTCAGCAAGCAAGGTTGTGTCATCTGCATAACACAGGTTGTTAATGAGTCTTCCTCCAATCCTGATGCCCCGTTCTTCTTCATATAGTCCAGCTTCTCACATTATTTGCTCAGCATACTGATTGAATAGGTATGGTGAAAGGATACAGCCCTGACACACACCTTTTCTGACTTTGAACCACGCAGTATCCCCTTGCTCTGTTTGAATGACTGCCACTTGATCTGTGTACAGGTTCTGCATGAGCACAATTAAGTGTTCTGGAATTCCCATTCTTCACAATGTTATCCATAATTTGTTATGATCCACATAGTCGAATGCCTTTGCATAGTCAACAAAACACAGGTAAACATCTTTCTGGTATTCTCTGCTTTCAGCCAGGATCCATCTGACATCAGCAAGATGTCACTGGTTCTACATTCTCTTCTGAATCTGCCTTGAATTTCTGGCAGTTCCCTGTTGATATACTGCTGCAGCTGCTTTTGAATAATCTTTAGCAAAATTTTCCTTGTGTGTGATATTAATGATGTTGTTTGATAATTTCCACATTCAGTGGAATCACTTTTCTTGAGAACAGGCATAAACATGAATCTCTCCCAGTCAGTTGGCCAGGTAGCTGTCTTCCAAATTTCTTAGCATAGTCAAGTGAGCACTACCATCACTGCATCCACTTGTTGAAACATCTCAATTGGTATTCCATCAATTCCTGGAGCCTTGTTTTTTGCCAATGCCTTCAGTGCAGCTTGGACTTCTTCCTTCAGTACTGTTGGTTCCTGATTATATGCTACCTCCTGAAATGGTTGAACGTTGACCAATTCTTTTTGGTATAGTGACTCTGTGCATTCCTTCCATCTTCTTTTGATGCTTCCTGCGTCACTTAATATTTTCCCTGCAGAATCCTTCAATATTGCAACTTGAGGCTTGAATTTTTCTTCAGTTCTTTCAGTTTGAGACATGTTGAGACTGTTCTTCTCTTGGTTTTCTATCTCCAGCTCTTCGCACATGTCACTGTAATACTTTACTTGTCTTCTCAAACTGCCCTTTGAAATCTGTTTAGCTCTTTTACTTCATCATTCCTTCCTTTTGCTTCAGCTACTTGATGTTCAAGAGCAAGTCTCAGAGTCTCTTCTGACATTCATTTTGGTCTTTTCTTTCTTTCCTATCTTTTTAATGACTTCTTGCATACATACATATATATATATATATATACGTGTGTATATATATAGACAGAGAGAGAGCTATTTATCTAAGGTAAATGGCTCACACCACTGTAGAGGCTGGCAAGTTCCAAATCCATGGGTCAGGTGTCAGGGTGGAGGCTTCTCCTGACTCACGTAGCTGCAGGGGCTGATGGACACAAGATCAGCAGGTCAGATGGGCAGGCCGCTGGCTCACAGGCTGCAGAGGCTGACAAATTCCAAGATCGGCAGGCAAAACAGCAGACCACTGGCTCAAGTCCCAGGAACCGGAAGTCAGATGATGACAAGCCGGATGCAGGGTCTAGAGTGAGCAAAAGCTAGTGAGCTTTGCCAAAATGTCCACGTATGTTCAATGCAGGCCACATCCATGAGGAAACTTCCTTTATAACTGATTGGCTGATCACATTACATTATATCACAAAATGGAGTATAACTTGATCGTTACATAACTGCCAAATTACATCATTATGTAACTGCCAAGCTACATCATAACATAACTGCCAAACTACACCATTACTTAACTGCCAAACCACAGAGAATTACGGCCCAGCCACATTGACACACAACCTTAACCGTCACACCATCTTTTTGCTATTGTGAATAATGCTGCAATGAACATAGGTGTGCATATGTCTATTTGTGTGTGTGCTATTAGATCTCTAGGGTATATACCCAGGAGTGAGATGGTTGGATCATAGGATATTTCTATTTCTAGCTTTTTGAGGAAGTGCCATACCATTTTCCATAGTGGTTATACCACTTATAGTCCCACGAGCAATTGATAAGAGTTCCAATTTCCCCACATCCTCACCAGGATTGGTTGTTTTCTGGGGTTTTTTATCAGTGCCATTTTTGCAGGGATGAGATAGTATCTCATTTTAATTTTGATTTGCATCTCTCTAATGGCTGATTATGAGCATCTTTTCACGTGTTTGTTGGCCACTTGAATGTCCTCTTTGGTGAAGTGTCTGTTCATGTCCTTTGCCCATTTTTTAATTGGATTGTTTGCCTTTTCGTTGTCGAACTGTTGAAGTTTTCTATATGTTTTTGAGATTATACCCTTATCAGTTACATCATTCCCAAAGATTTTTTTCCCAGTCTGTAGGTTGTCTTTTTACTCTTGAAAAAGTCTTTTGATGAGCATAAGTATTGAATTTTTAGGAGGTCCCAGTTATCTAATTTGTCTTCTGTTGCTTGTGCATTTATAGTTGTGAGATAGTTTGTTTTTATAGCAAGTTTGAATTGAATTATTTTGTCTTTTTTCTTCAAGCTGATTGTTTCTGGTATATAACAATAATACTGATAAACAAATATAGATACAGATCTTGTATATAGTCACATTCACTAAATTCTCTTCATTTTACTGGAAAGAATTTACAATGTGCATTCTATTGTGTCACAAGTAGATTAAGGATTTAGCAATAATAATAATATGGTACCCTTGGTGCAATCGTTAAGTGCTCAGCTGCTAAACAAAAGGTTGGTGGTTCTAACCCACCCAGCAGCTCTGTGGGAGAAAAGCCTGGTGATATTCTCCTGTAAAGACCACAGCCATGAAAACCCTGTGGAGCTCAGTTGTACTCTGTCACGTGGGGTTGCTATGAGTCGAAGTTGACTCTATGGTACCTAACAACACCCTTCTTTCACAGCCCGTATGAGTGATTCTTTTTCTGCCTCCTGTCTCACGGCTTGACTCTAGCAACTGAGAGAACAGGCTTCTTGGCTTCTTCCTGATGTGCCTCTCAAGCACGGTGTTTGGCGTTGTTGAGGAAGTTATTGTTGATCTGGTTACTACAGCAGCTCTGACTTACTTCCCATATGGATTAGAAATGCCAGCTACCCAGTGTGCTCTCGGGGTAGTGGTTTCAGGGCGCATGAGATGAGGGAGTTGGATTAAAGGAAGCTGAAGTTCTCTCTGGAGCCAGTAGCCAATTCAGCAGACCTCGGAGGGTCGTAGGCTCAAATCTCTTAGCTTCCCTTCACTCTGTGATTCCAAGCTGTCCATGGCAACTTTTCCTTCAGATTGTTGTTTTCAAGGAAAGTAAACCCTTTCCTGACCACACGGTCTGTGCAAGTTCTCCCGGGCTTGGCTCCAAGGCCCTGCTCCTGAGGGAAATGCCTGCCGCTGCAGCTGCTGAGTGGAGAGAGACTTTTCTGAGCAGCTGGACAGGGGGCTGGTGCAGGAAGGACTGCGGATCTGCAATTAGCTGCAACCGCAGGGCTCCGCAGATGTGCAGCATTTTTGGGAGCCACGCTCAGCTGTTCTGGGTGGCTCAGGTGGCGTGCACGTGCACCCCCTGCAGTCTCCAGAGTTGCCCTGTCTGTCCCCACCCCACGTGGCTACAGCTTCCGGCACACGGGTGGGGAGAAGGTGGGGCCACAGGCTTGTAGAAGAGAAGTACAGGGTGATTCTGGGGTACACCTGCACATTCACACTTCTCACACACACACTCACACACATACACACACTACTCTCTCACACACTCTCACATGATCTCTTACACACTCATATCACACTTACACGGACATACACACTTTCCCACAAACACTCATACAAACACCCACACACTCTCACCTACTCATACACACACATTCTGTCACACACCCTCACATGCTGTCTCACACAGACACTCTCTCCCAGTATCACACACTCACATGCTCTCATACACTCACATACACTCTCACAACCTCACACAAGTGCACACTCACACAAGCACTCATATACACTCACACTTACACAGGCACTCTCTCCCAGTATCATACACACACACTCACACACACACTTGTAGAAGAGACATGGAGGGTATTTCTGGGAACCACACTCTCACACAAACACACACATTCTCTCACACACACTGTCGCACACGGGCTAACGGGTAGAGAAACGACTCCTTTCCCCCACCCCACACTCTTCAAACACCCCTCCCCCAGCATCTGGGGGCAGGGCCTGATGCCCACAGGGCTGAGCTCCAAGCCCCAGGACAGCAGGCTCCAAGGACAGTCACGCACGTGCACATCTGGCCGCCCTCGGCTCCGGTCACGTCATGGCCAGCTGGGAAGCTGATCCCTAAGCCTCTTCCCCCTGAGGTCTCGGCCTTCAGAAACACACAAGAGCCTGATTCTCCCAGGCCCCCCACCCATAAACTCACTCCTCCCCCAGGGCCTGGCCAAGATATTTCTGCGCCAGAGCAGAGGTCCTCAGTGGTGCCCTTTCCTCTATCACCACAGGAAAAAAGTCTACTTATTCTTGATGTCCTGGAGAAGGACATTGTGCTTGGTAATGCAGAGGGTCAGTGAAAAATAGGAGGACCCTCAACAAGATGGATCGACACAGTGGCTGCAACAATGGGCTCAAGCATAGCAACAATCGTGAGGATGGTGCAGGACTGGGCAGTGTTACGTTCTGCTGTACACGGGGGCACTATGAGTCGGAACCAACTCGATGGCACCTAACAACAACAACAAAATTCCCAAACTTTATTTCAGATAACAAACTGACAGAACGAGGAAAGTAATGTGATAAAAATACACCCGACCCTTGTCTGTTGAGGCTTCCTGAGGGCTCCCACCCCGGGGATGCGCCTGCTTCTGTCCAAGTTGCTGTCACTTGGGACAAGCCTCCTGAGGTGTCTGGAGTGGTCCACGCATAGTGGTGAGCTTTTGCTTCAAGATTGAAACAGTCATTAGTCAAACACGAGAGTGCTGTCTAGGGCGGGCTTTCCCGCCCCCTACTTACACAGTGTGGGGACATCTGTGTAACTCTGTTAAGTACTCGATATTTAGTTTGTTTTGATGACTCTTTAGTCAAATTAAGTTTTTGGCACATGTGGAATTCGGCACCCCACCAAGCCTACTGCCCGGGCGGCCCGCCATGTAGCCCCTCATGGGCACTGTCCTCCTGTCTTCCCGTCAGTCAATGGCTGTCCACCCCGCCAGGGTCCAAGCCATGTACATGGACTCTTCCCACCCACCCACCACTGTTCAGTCCACCAGCACATCCTGCCAGCTCTGCCTCCAGAATCCACCCAGGGTCCCCCACACCTTGTGGACCACACTGTAGCGTCCTGAATGCCCCCTCGCCTTGTCCCCTCCCCCTGTCTGCTATTCTCCACCAAAAGCCAGAGGGAACCTGGAAAAGGGAAGGGTCTCCCCACCTCTTGAGTCTGCCCACCTCCTGGTAAAGCACACATCTCCCCAGGGGCCAGCGAGCCGATCTGACACCTTGGATCGCTAGTAACCCCCTACCAGCCCCTCCTCACTCCTGCTCCAGCTGCACCAGCCGCACACCTCTCCCGCTGTTCCCTGGAATTCTCTTCCCCATGGTGTCCTCAAGGCTCGTCCCCACACTTCCTTCCAGCTTCAGGTGAAACATTGCTCTGCGGGGCCTTCATGACCACCTGTCTTGGACAAAGTGCCAGCAAGCCGCACCCTACACAGAGGCTGGTGTGTGTGCCACTACGTCACCAGGAGCAGGAACTCGGGGACAGAAGGACAGGCAGCACGGGCACCTACCCAAGCTGGTCCCACCTGGCGAGGGAAGATGGCTTGTCTCAGGAGTCTTCCCAGAAGCCAGGGGAGCGCCTGCCTCCAAGGACAGTCCGTCAGGAAGAGGAGCCCCACTGGTCCAGCGCTCCCCATGGGACACTGAGTCCCCAGCACGTCCAGGTTGCGCATTCGTGGGGGCCTGGCCGCTGTGCAGGGCCGTGCAGAACTGGGGGCTGCAGCTGCCACCACAGCTGGAACCAAAGGCCAGAGGCGCCCGAGAGAGGCAAGGTTAGAGCAGGGCTTGCCAACAGGGCCGGGTGTAAATATTCTCGCTTTTGCAGGCCATACAGCCTCTGTCGCAGCACCACGATCCTGGTCAAAATGCGAACGGGCATGGCTGTGTTCCGATGACACTTGATTTACAGCAACAGGCCACAGGCCGGATTTGCCTGGGGACGGCACTTTGCCCCTCTGTGGTCTGGAGGCTCCACAGAGTGGATAAGAGACGTCGGAGCCACTTGTCCACGCGTAACAACAGTCCTGCCCGTGGCCCAGGTCTGACCCGTCCCCCTGCCGTGGGAGACCGACCTGGGCATGTCTCCCTGCGATCCTAGCCTGGAGGGGATGGCGGCTGTGGAACCACATGGGGCGGGTGGGGAGGCCGTGTCAGCTCAGAGAACCTCGCGCAGGGGCAGATTGGCCAGTACGTACCCTACACACCAGCTTACTTGTGCTTCTTTACTAATCTGTAGTGAACAATTCCTCATGGGTTTCACCACATAACAGGTGAAATTGTTTACTACAGATTAGTAAGTAAACACAAGTGAGCTGGTGTGTATCTCGTTTATTGGGTATGGCCCTGACTTGGAGGGCTGCCTGGAAGCGGAGGCATGGGGCTGGGAGTCGGGTGGCTGGAGGGGTTGCCACAGCTGTTGTCAAGGAAAGTGCATTCCTGCCTCTCCTGTGACCTCCCTGTAACATTACCTCTGGGGATGTCTCCCCCAAGTCCCAGTCCCTGGCCCCTCCCCAGACCCTCCCTGCAGCTTCTGCTCCTGCCGGAGGCCGCCCAGCCCCTATGCTCAGCCTCACTTCTGTCCCTGTCTACAGCCCCAAACCTCCCCATGTGGTTTCATTGACCTCCTGGAAGGATGGCAGATGTGTCTTCACAGATCCCAGGGGAGCATCCCTCAGCGTTCAGAGGGGTCCCACCTGGGGCACGGCCACTGTCCTGGATGGCTGCAAAAAGGGGGTCTCAGGGAACCACAGGCAGATAAGGGCAGGCATGGGCCGACGGCAGGGGGTCCTAGTGGCCAGCCCCTGCCCTGTCCCTCCTTTGAACCATCTGCAGGAGGAGGTAAATCCTCATGGCCCTGGCTCTGCCCAGAGGGACCTGGGAGGACAGGGATAGCCTCACGGTGGCCTGTCTGCATGGGGTGGATGGGGACAGCCCTGCGGTGGCCCTGTCTGCGTGGGGTGTGCATGGGCCCTGGGAAGACAACTGCTCCTCTTGGAGGCTCTGGGCTGGACCCTCTGTGTCTTTTCAGAAAAGTGGAGATGCTCCTGGCAGCCGCCCCATGGGCCTTTTAGAAGTCGTACAGTCCCCAGTGGGGGAGCCCGGGCTCTGTGCCCACAGGGTGGGCTCGGACACCCTGGAAACGCCCCTCGCACAGGGAGAAGCCCTTCGGGGATGCTGCTGGGCAGGGGGCGTGCTGGTGAGGAGCTGGGGGCTCTAGTCTGGCTGCTGCCTGGACACAGGCCAAACCCACAGGCCGTGAGCACCAGGGGAGAAGACCCAGAACTTCTGTGGGGGCACAGCCTCCTGCTGTCCCAGCTCCTTCCCTTGAGCCAGTCTGCCAGCCTGGGGGGCCAGAGGCTGCCAGGTGGAGCTCCAGGGCCCAGGGCCAGAGGGAACCTCTGGGCCAGGAGGAGCACAGGGCCAGGAGGAGCACCAGGGCCAGGAGGAGCACAGGGCCAGGAGGAGCACAGGGCTAGGAGGAGCACTAGGGCTAGCAGGAGCACCAGGGCCAGGAGGAGCACAGGGCCAGGAGGAGCACCAGGGCCAGCAGGAGCACCAGGATCAGGAGGAGCACAGGCCCAGGAGGAACATTAGGGCCAGGAGGAGCACAGGGCCAGGAGGAGCACCAGGGCCTCAGGGCCTGGAGGAGCACAGGGCCAGGGGCTCTGCCTGCCTTCTGGGTCCTTGTGACCTCCTAACCATGGTGCACACAGGTGGGCTGACCCAGGGTCTGCTCCCTGACCCCCGACCCCCAAATCTTGGCAGACATCCGAGGTCTCCCCAGTCAGTCTCTGGCAGCCCACTGGGTCCTGTTGGCCTGGCTGTGATGGTGCTCCTGCTGGCTTCCCTGTGCCCCTCTCAGGAGACAACAGAACAGAGGGGACCCCTGCTGGCTCCCCAGTTCCCCGACTGCCATCCCTGAAGCCTTCCTCACTGTGGAGACATGGCTCTTGACCACCCCCCACCTCCAGGAGCCTGAAGTTGGGCAGCAAATCCCAGCAGTGGCACGGAAGTGACCAGGATCTCGCCAGACCACTCTCTCAGCCAGTCAGGCCCCCCTGGGATGAGAGGGCACAACCCCCTTCCACCCTCCATGCCCCAAAGGGTAGCCGAGGAGCGGGAGGGAGGCCTGGCTAGCATGAGGCATCCCGAGGAGCTGGGGAGACCTGTCCAGCCAGGCTGACCTGCAGGAGGACAAACTGCACCTCTCGGTGATGACATGCTAACCCTCAGCTGCTTGGACCAGACCGTGACTCAGGCTTGGCTGTCCCAGTCACCATCTGAGTCACAGGCTGGGTCACAGATGCCTTTGTCCCCCACACATGTGTGACCCCGTGGCCTCACAAAGTGGCCTCAGAGGCCATCCTCACAGCCCCCTCGACTCACACAGAAGAGAACTCAGGCATCAATGGGGTACGATGTGTCATCTCACGTCACAGGACCCTGGAACAGCCAGCCTGCTGCCTGGTGCATCCAGGTGGGGGTGGCTGGTCACAGAAGGCTGGGCTGTGTTCTGTTGGGCCTGACTCACCAGCAGCATGAGTGAGCTCCACCTGTTGGGTGGGGGCGGCCGTGCCCACGCAACCGGCCTCAGGGCTGGGAGAGGACGAGGTGACCCCGCGGAGAGCACGTTGCTAACTATGAAGTCCTGTGATCCCCAGGGCTGTGGAGACAGCACCTCTGTACTGGCAGGGATCAGGACAGGTGTGGTGAGACCAGGCCCACCAGGTCCCTGTGAAGACCCCCACCCAGAGGCAGGGGGCGTGTCCTCGGCACTCACACACTTCCCTCTGGAGGTGAAGGAGGTGAGGGGGTGAGGAGGTCAGCCTGGGGTGAGGAGGCCAGCCTGGTGTAAGGATCAAGGTTTGCTACGGGGCCAAACTTCAGAGAGGAGGCAGCGACTGCCCTGGCCTGTCCACCTTCCCACTCCCTGCTCCTGTCCTCCCAGGATGGTGGGCTGGCTCTAGGGGGTCCCCGAGTGCCAAGTGACTGCCCAGGCCCAGGATGGCTCTCGTGCATGCTCCAGGGGGTGGGGGTGGGGGGGGCTGTCAGAGGTCTAAGTCCTAACTGTTTTAACGAAGAAGATAAGAAACACCGACTGTCAGAGATGTCATTATAATTAGCAGCTAACAATAACGTGGGTGAGTGGATGCCAGTTCACAATTCCCTATGCAGAGTGCCTGAGAAGTTAGAACATTCCAGAAAGACTGGGTGGAGGAGCACCAGAACTCAAAGGCCTCAGAAACAGGTCTCAAGTTGCACACACAGCTGTGAGCTGGGTGACCAGTGGCCAACTGAGCCCCAGTACACTCGTCGTGAACCACCACAGAGGGATGCCCAAAGGGTCAGATGACCTGCACCCCTCATGTGGGGCCTATCTACAGAACCCAAAACCCATTGCTGTCAAGTCAACTCTGACTCTTTACAACCCTATAGGACAGTAAAACTGCCCCATAAGTTTTCCGAGGAGCTGCTGGTGGATTTGAACTGCCGACTTCTTGGTTAGCAGCCTGAGCTCTTACCCACTGCACTACCAGGTCCCCCTAAATGTAGATAAGAGAGGCTCTCTGGGTTCTGGGGTCCCAGGAGGAGAATTATGACAAAGAATTAGGATAAGCTGGAAGAAGTACAACCAGATTGCTTCTTAGAAGCAAGGATGGCAAGACTTCATCTCACATATTTTGGACACATTGTCAGGAGGGACCAGTCCCTGGAGAAGGACATCATGCTTGATAAAGCAGAAGGTCAGCAAAAAAAGAGGAAGACCCTCAAGGAGATGGATTGACACAGTGGCTGCAACAACGGGCTCAAGCATAACAAGGACTGTGAGGATGGCGCAGGACTGGGCAGTGTTTCGTTCTATTGTACATGGGTCGCTATGAGTCAGAACTGACTTGATGGCACCTAACAGCAAAAGAGGGGAGACATCAGCGGTTCAGTGGTAGAATTCTTACCTCCCAGGGTTCCACTCCCAGCCGATATACCTCTTGCACAGCCACCACCCACCTGTCAGTGGAGGCTTGGGTTTTGCTGTGATGCTGAACAAATTTCAGTGGAGCTTCCAGACTAAGACAAACTAGGAAGAAAGGCCTGGCAATCTACTTCTGAAAATCAGCCAGTGAAAACCTAAGGATGACAACCCTCTAATCAGCAATCAATCTTGGGGATGGTGTAGGGCCAGGCAGTGTTTCCTTCCATTGTGCATGGGGTCTCCATGAGTCAGGGCCTGGCTCGATGGCAGCTAACAACAGTTGGGGACAGACTTTGTCTCAATTTAACCAGGGACATTTTAAAGCACAAAGACCCTCAAGGGGCTGCCCGGGCAGAAAGAGATTGTCCATCTTTGGACCAGAGCAGAGGCTACCCTGGGTGGAAAGCAGGGCAGGGTCATGTCCAAGGGCCCTTCCAGGTCTCAAACCAAGATGCCCTTGGTTGCCTTCACAGCCATCCAAGCTGAAAGGAGATCAAAACCACATGAGCCAAAGACTGAACAGGAATTGATTTTAACTCAAAACCCTTTGACTGCTTGCTTCTCCAAATGAAGGGAGAGGAGGATGGGGCCTGTCTTCTGATTGCCGGAGAAATGGTCTCAATTTCTGCTACACGGTACCTCCTCCTGATGGAGCCAGATGTTCTTATTGTCTCAGTGATGGCTGAACTTAACCTCCAAGCTGCAAAGGAAACCTAACCTATTCTTCTCTTCCAACCCTCTGTCTTCTCACACACTCTAAAAAATGCTCCCTGAACTAGTAGATGAAGGGTGAACTCAAACCCTTAAATCTAAAGGAATTCACAGCAAGTTCTGGAATAGCAAAATGTACTGTCTTAGGCTGGGTTCTCTAGAGAAGCAAAACCAGTAAAACATATAAATGTATAAAGAGATCTATATAAAGGAAATGGCTCACCCAGTTGTAGGGGCTGGAATGTCCCAAGTTGGTGGGTCAGGCTGGAGGCTTCTCCTGTTTCACATAGCTGCAGGGGCTGGTGAACCCAAGATCAGCAGGTCAGACAGTAGGGCTCTTGCTCATGGGCTTCAAAGACCAACGAATCCCAAGATAGGAGGGCAAGATGGCAGGTAAGCTGCTAGCTCAAGTCCCAAGAACCAGAGGTCAAATGAACAGAAGCCAGCTGCAGGATCCAGTGTCAGCAAAAGGCCACAAGCCAGCAAGTCCACCTGTATTGGATGCAGGCCACATCCCTAAGGAAACTCCCTTTCAACTGATTGACTACTCACAGCAGATCCCATCATGAAGGTGATCACATTATATCAAATCTCATCATGGAGATGATCACATCATTATAAGACTGCCAAACCACTGAGAATTATGGCCCAGCCAAGTTGACATACAATCTCAATGATCACATGTACCATTACCTCCCTCTAGCAAGTGTGACACCTGACTTTCCCCAGCTTCAAGCATCTGAATATCCTATTAGTTCTTTCTCTCTGGAGGACACTGACTGAGACAGATTTTAGAACTAGAAAGTGGGGTGCTGCTGGAACTAATACCTAAAAACATGGAAGTGGCTTTGGAATTGGGTACTGGGTAGGGGCTGGAATAACGCTGAGGCACTTTATAGAAAAAGGTTGTATTGCCTTGAAGGGAGTGTTGGCAAAATTATGGAGGTTAAAGGCAATTCTGATGAAGACTCAGAAGGAAATGAGGAGAGCTGTAAAGAAAGCTTCAATTTCCTTAGAGAACACATACATGGTCATGAACAATTTTTCTAGAAATATGAACGTTAAAGGTGCTTCTAGTGAGCACAGATATGAGGAACATGTTATTGGACACTGGAGGAAAGGCAATTCTTGTTATAAAGTGGGAGAAAACTTGGATGAATTAGGTTCTACTGTTCATGGTGAGAGTCTCTGGGTGGTGCAAATGGTTAACATGCTCACTGCTAACCAAAAGGTTGGAGGTTCAAGTCCACTCAGAGGTGCCTCGTGATCTACTTCTGAAAAATCAGCCATTGAAAACTCTATGGAGTGCTGTTCTACTCCGACACACGTGGGCTGCTATGTCTCAGTGTCGACTTGATGGCATCTGGTTTTTGGTTTTGCGGAAGTGGAACCTGTAAGGAGATTTCCAAGCAAAATACTGAAGGCATGGCCTGGTTTCTCCTTGCTGCTTATAGTAAAATGCAAGAGGAAAGAGGTAAATTGAGGAAGGAAGTAGTAAGCAAAAAGTAACCAGAACTTGAAGATTTGGAAAATCCCCAGGCTACCCATATTGCAAAAAATGAGGAATTGTGCTCTGGAGAGGACACCGAGGGTGTGGCTGGACAACTGTTTGCTAAAGAGATTAGGTGTGTGACGTATGTACCAAATCAACCGTCTCAGCAGACACGCTGCCAGCCTGGATTAAAGGAGACAGAGGCAGGATGAAATGAACGAAGAGGGTCAGACTCCTGGGATTCTACAGGCAAGAAACGGGCTGATAGAACAACTTGAGTGCAGACCCAGGGGGGCGAGGCCACCACCCTGGTGGGCCCATAGGACAGGGCGTGCAGCCACAGAGGACCATTCTCAAGTGTTGAAATCTAGTGGACGTTGCCCTGCTGGGTTTTTGGATTTTCATGAAGCCCATGAGCCCTTTTTTCCTTCCAGTTCCTCCCTATTGGAAGGGGAATGTCCACACTATGTCTGTCCCACATTGTACTTTGGAAGCAGACAACTTGTTTTCTAGGTTTCACGGGTCCACGATGGGGAGGAGTTTTCCCCAGGATGGATCACACCAAGATTTCCACCCATACTGATTGAGATGAGTTAGAAGACAAGAGTTGATTGCATTTTGCTGAGATTTTGGACTTAGAGCTGATCCTGGAATGGGCTAAGACTTTCAGGGATGCAGGGTTAGGGTGAAAGCGTTTTGCACATAAGAAAGACATGAATTTTGGGGGCCAGATGGTAGACTGTTAGGGGTTGAATTGTGTTCCCCAAAAAGATATGTCGAAGTCTTAACTCTTGTACCTGTGAATGTGGCCTTATTGGAAACAGGACCTTTGCAGATGTAATTAATTAGTCCAGTATGGCTGGTGTTCTTCTACGCAGAGGAGAGAGACCCAGGCGGACACACACAGAGGAAAGACGCCACGTGAAGATGGAGCTGGAGATTGGGGTGATGCATCTACAAGCCAAGGAACCCCAAGGATTGCCAGGAACCACCAGAAGCTAGAAGAGACAAGGAAGGATCTTCCCCCAGAGCCTTCAGAGGGAGCAAGGACTGCTGACACCTTGATTTCAGACTTCTGGCCTCCAGAACTGTGGGACAATGCACTTCTGTTGCTTTAAGCTCCGGGTGTGGTAATTTGCTGCAGCAGCTCCGGGAAGCTGCCTCAGCGGGGTCAGGACAGGGGAACAGCAAACACAGCCGCTGTCCTGTTGTAATTGGGTGATGCTCTGTCACAGCTCTCTGGTCTGGGCTTGAATGTGTGGTTAAATCACATTCTCAACAACGTCACCTTTCTTTGCTTTTAAGTAAAGGAGCCTGGGATTGATCGGATTAACTCAGCTTTTAGAAATGATTATAAAGTGTGTGTTTCATTTGATCCAAGAGTTTCAGCTGATCCCCTTGTGTCTGGAGCTTTGAACCATACAATATTACGAGGCCTTCAGGGATCGCCCACACTCTGTGCAATATGAGGGGACATGGTGGTTGTCATCATGAGTCAAACTGGGCCCCAAGGGGTGACAACTTGCCCTAAGACATGGGATGGCTCAGTCACTGAGCTGGGACCCCGCAGCAGTGCCCCGATCCCCTGGCCCGGTGTCACCCTGAGACGGCTCCCCATATTTGCAGCCTGGCTCTGTGCAGCCCTCCCCTTTCTCGTCTTTACAACATCCAGATAAGCAAGACAGGCGCAGTGATTGTTGCTGAGTCTCAGACACCATACAAAGACAAGTGCTTTCAAGAACATTTAAGTCTCTTCAGATGGTGCCTTCTGCAGCCGTGATGAAAGGGCCGATTTCCGCCCGGAGTCAGGGCCTGTACATACCTGGAATCGCACACATTCCTTTTGATCGTGTTTCTCAGCCAGATCCAGTCTGAGATCAAAGCTGCGAGGTGTCAGGCTGCCTTTTGAAGCCTTGCACAGGCTTCTGAGAGGCAGGTCCTGGCACCACAGCGTTCTTGCTCCAAATGAGCAGGTTGGCAAGTGAGCCCAATATCTCGGGCAGGGATTTTTCATCTTTATAAATACTCTTCCTCCATGGGAGCACTTGCTGGCCCCCTTGAATGGCTGAATGTGGTGGACACGGGCTGTTCTGCCCACCCACCATTCATTGCCCTATTTAGTAATAGCCTTTCCTCTGAAAATGACCTCTCCGAGAGCAGTGACCCTGGAGGGACGTAAACATGGCAGTGGGCACGTGACCTAGGCTGACCATCAGCACTGTCCACCCCCTGCAGACAGTGACTGATGAAGGGACAATCACATGACTCAGGCTGGCCAATAAGCACTGCCCACCCCCTGAGGACACTGACTGATCCAGGAATGATCACATGACCCAGGCTGGCCAATCAGAGTCCTGCAAGAGCCTTATATGTTTGCCAAAAGACAGGGTTGCTCTATGCCTGGAGCTTCTTGTGGTCACCTTTGTCTGTCTGGAGACAGTCCACCTGAGGAAAGCTCCAGAGGAAAATAGAGCAGACAGAAATGGTTCTGATAAACTCTCCAAGCCTCCTGGATCGAGCTATGCCTGAAGCTCCATCTACCCCTTCCATTTTCCAATTCTATAAGCCAATCATCTAACTTTTTTGAGCAGGGTTTGAGGCAGGTGTCTTTCCCTTGAAGACAAGTGATTCCTGACCACTAGACAATGGTGTCTCCATAGAGCTTGGAGCTACAGTAGGGGTGCTGGCTCACTGGTCTGCTGGTGGGGAGAGCAGACCGGTGGAAGGGACTATTTCTCTGGGTGGCCTGCAGCTTCCTCCACTAGGGGCCTGGGACTTGGGGGGCTGCACTGGGCCCCCACATCCACAGGTGGGATCCTGGAGGGATCCTGGGGCTACAGGGAGAAGTCACAGCTCAGGCCACAAGAGGCAGGGGCACCCTCCAGGATGGAGCCCCCACCACCCTCAGCAGCCCCTCTGACCACAGCCCTGAGTGGCCTCACTGCAGCCCGCATTGCAAGCCGGATCCGTATGTGTCGGACCTGCAAACAGGTCATAGGCTTCATTGGGTACTGTCATACGGAGCCTCCTTGGGCTCACGGGAGTGCCATTGCATTCGAGGGACAGCTTGGCCACACCGGGGCATCCTGCAGGTGACAGCTGCAGTGCGTGGCCAGCTGGGGACAGGCACAGAGGCCCCTACAATGCTAGCCAGACTTCCAGCCCCACCCACGTGGGCAAGTGCCGGAAGGCCAACTCATTTCCGTTCACTGACATTGAACATGGGTAACGAGGCCAGTCCCCTCACTGCCCTGCTCCTCACACACATCTCTCCCACCTCCACATGGCCCTCTACGTACACCCAGCCACAGGTATGAGCGCACATGGCCCTCGGGCCTGAGAGCACCTGGACATGGCATGTGGCTCACAGGCACGGCTGTCCCTAGGCTGGGCAGCAAGGCAGCAGGGCCACGTCCAGAAATACCCCAGGCTCACGCACGCTGGCCTATTTTAAAAGCAAACGCACGGTGAACCCATCCCTCCTCCCCCACCCCTGGTGAAATCTATTTTAAAGATCAGACTTTCCTTCATATCCACCTCCTAGGTGTGCCACAGGAGGTAAGTGGGACACCGGGGGTGGGGGAGGGGAAGTGAGTGTGAGCAGGAGGAGCCAGCCAGGTTTATGGGCCCGGACAGCTAGGTTCACAGCCTCAGGCGGTCAGGTTCACAGCCCCAGGTGGCCAGGTTCACAGCCCCAGGCAGTCACAGCCCCAGGCGGTCAGGTTCACAGCCCCAGGTGGCCAGGTTCACAGCCCCAGGTGGCCAGGTTCACAGCCCCAGGTGGTCAGGTTCACAGCCCCAGGCAGTCACAGCCCCAGGCAGTCAGGTTCACAGCCCCAGGTGGCCAAGTTCACAGCCCCAGGCAGTCACAGCCCCAGGCAATCAGGTTCACAGCCCCAGGAGGCTAGGTTCACAGCCCCAGGCAGTCAGGTTCACAGCCCCAGGCGGTCACAGCCCCAAGTGGCTAGGTTCACAGCCCCAGGCAGTCAGGTTCACAGCCCCAGGTGCTCAGGTTCACAGCCCCAGGCAGTCAGGTTCACAGCCCCAGGTGGCCAGGTTCACAACCCCAGGCTGTCACAGCCCCAGGTAGTCACAGCCCCAGGTGGTGTCAGTCTCTGAAACCCCCAATCTCACAGGAGTCATACCCTAGGGATAAGGTGTGCAGCCCCAGGGCTCCAACAGGGTCCCCAGTCCCTCTTTACCATCACCCCCATATCCCAGCAGCTTGAGCAGGGACCAGGCAGGGCCACAGGGTGGTGACCGGTCCCCTGGACATTGGGGAAGCTGAGCATCTGTGTTTTTCTGGGGTGCTCTTGGGCCCCTGCCAGCCTCACCCCGAGCACCTAGAGCTTGTCAGGGTGACGAGCATCCTCTCAGCTTTCTGCCCGGCCTGGGGTCCCACTGCCTTGTCTGGGACCCTGACTAATGTGCCCTGACCACACCCAGGCACAGTCCCTCAGCCGGGGGGTTCCAGCTCCAGCTCAGCGCAGGGGGCTCGCAGCGTCCCTGGGATGTTTGCAGCTGGAGTTAGGGAGGAGCTGGTCTGTCCCCTCGCCCCTCCCTCCAGCTGATGGCCAGGACCAGCCCAGCAAGGAAGGGACCCTGATGCAGCCCTGGATCCATGGGACACAGGGCCACAGAGAGGGGCCGTGGGTCAAGCCCGCCGCACACCTGGTGCTGGTCACCCCAGCTAACTAGGCCGGGAACCTGCCTAGCTCAGGGAACCAAGCCTGGCCCAAGGTCTCCTCTGAGCCAAGGGGCCACTGAGAGGCCCCCTCAGAGACCCTGTTGCTCCCTACCCTGAAGGAGTCCTACCCTCCAGGCTAACAGCCATCTGTCTGTCTGTCCCTGCAGGCTCAGCCGTGGAGTCCCTGGGCCGGCCCCATGGGAAGCGGAAGTGCACTAGCAGCTCCAAACTCAGGATGGACGGTGCTGGGGCTGGGAACGTCCCTGCTTGTGTCACATTCTGGACTCCCAGGGGTCAGAACTCCAGCGCCCCACCACCACCACGTGGCTCAGGCCACGGACACCCACTTTCCTGGTTTGCACTTGTGTTTCCCACTGGGAGGGGAGCCGGCCTCGGCCCAGGCTGCTGGGTGGGACCCCACTGCAGTGTGCTCAAGCCCCAGGCTGTGGCTAGGGCCCTGCGTCTGGGGCTCTGCTGCGTCGGGGGACCCCGTGCCACCACCACCCGAGGTCAGATCCCCGTGGTCCCTGCTCCTTCTCGCTGTGCCCACCTCTTCCAGGAAGCCCTCCAGGACAATCCAGCACTCTCCAACATCTCCCTTTGAACTCTGAATCTGCCCACTTAGATGGTCTTTGGGACCCTGCACACACCAACACCTGCGCAAAGTCTCACAATCGCCACCGTGTGAGTCTTCCCTCTTCAGGAGCCTCAGGCCCAGTGCTGGCCGCACACGGACGCCCCAGGGCTCCAGTTGGTCTCTCAGGGCCCTATACGCCCCCCTCGAGCTGCCTCCCTTGCCTCCCGCAGCACTGCTGGCTGTGTGGGTGCCCTGCATTCCTGCCTGCCATCCCTGCCCCAGGTGTCCCCCCTAGGTCCAGGTGAGTCTGGGCACGGGCAGGGCACCATCGGCGTTTGGTGAGTGAACGCTACGGTCAGGGCCTCGGAGGAAATGGACCCTGGGGGGAGTGGACAATGAGTGGCAGAGGGGCAATGTCTATGCAGGGGATGTGCCTCATGGCCAAGTTACGGCCACCACCCAAAGGTGGACAGTGAGCACCCCTGCTCCCAAGTGCTGCAGGCCAGCCTCCCTTTTCTGCTTCACTCAGGGGGTCCCAGAACGCCCTGGGTGCCCCTCCAAGATCTGCTGCATTGACAGGGCCTGAAGGGAGCAAAATGGGGGCATCCCCTGGGCTGTGGTCTCGGCCTAGGAGACCCTCCCAGCTTTGGTGAGCAGAGAGCAAGCCTGCAGGCCAGGCTGGGTCTGTCTGGAACACAGGGCCTGGCTGGTCCTGGGTCCTCCCGGCCCAGGCCTGGTGCTGATGGGGCTGAGCCTGGGGCAGGCATGGGCCATGGGCGGAGGTGGACTCCTAGGCATGGATCTTGCCCTTCAGGACAGGGCCCCCATTCTAAGCTCAATGAGAGGCTGGGGGGGTCCTTCAGGGACCCAGGAGCCAGCTGTGTTGTCAAGAAGGCCTCCAGGAGCAGGGAGAAGCAGGGAGGAGGGAGGTGTGGCCAGCAGCAGGTGACCTCCAGCAGACTTCCGCAGAGTCCAGATGAGGACGAGGACGGGGGGTTGGTGTAGACAGCCTGGGTGACCACACCAGCCCATCCAGTGGCCCAGCCTCCCACCAGCCGCCCACAGCCCGTCCCTGGGTGACCTTGTGCCTGGATAGCCCGGACCCTAGCCCTGCAGCTCCGACCTCCCTCCAGGCTCCGGTTCTGGGTCCTGGGACCCTCGGCCTCAGCACTCGCGGGACCCCTGTCTGTGAGGCCCTGAGGCAGGGGTGGGTGGTCCCTGAGTGTACCTGAGCCCACGAGGAAGTGTTTAGGGGTGGTGTGGAGGCCCCGAGGTGGGTGTGAGTGGTCCCTGAGTGTGCCCGAACCCACGAGGAAGTGTTTGGAGTGGTGTGGAGCCCCAGAGGTGGGTGTGTGCGGTCCCTGAGCGTGCCTGAGCCCACGAGGAAGTGTTTGGGGTGGTGTGGAGGGCCTGAGGTGGGTGTGGGTGGTCTCTGAGTGTGCCTGAGCCCACCAGGAAGTGTTTGGGGGTGGTGGGGAGGGTCAACTCCTGCCCGACTGTTGCCGGCATTGTCCCTTTGGAGGCCAAGGACAGACACACCGGCCAGCCCATGAGGGGCCCCTCTGGGAAGTGGAGACCAGGCTATCTTTGCTCGCTGACAGCACAACAGAATCTACTGTGACTTATCTCCCCCACCACCACCACAAGGACAGCTTTGTGCCTTTCACCCTGTGTCCCCCAGCCCCCCAGTTCCAACTCAGACAAGAGCAGAGTGGGAAAGGGGCGCAAACAAGGCTGCTGTTGGCCATCCCATCCCCGGGCAATGCTCCTGAGTCAGCACCTCTCAGAAAGCCACCAGCCCCAACCAGCTGACCGACCAGCCCGGGCGTCCCCCAAGATGAAAGCCACCAGTCCCCACCAGCTGACCGACTTGCCTGGGCAGGTCCCCATCCTTCAATAACCATCACTCACTCTGCCCAGCATGCACCGCAGGCCACCCAGCACCTTCCTAAGCACCTAGATGCTCCCTCCACACCAGGCAGGGGACACAATGAGACCCCCTCCCGAAGGAGGTCAGGGTACCTGGAGCCAGGTCTCCTGAATGCTCCCATTACCAAACCTGCTCGTGAGGGGAGAAGTACAGCTGGTCCCCAAGGCCCACATGGATGTGAATTTGCCTGATAATTTTAGCCAAGAAATGGGAACTTGGAGGAGGGGCAGAAACTGATGGAGCCAAGCAGGAAGTGGAGGCGCCCGGGGGCAGCCCATCTCACTGCGGCAGGCAGGGGAACCTTGTCTGCAACCACGGGGTAAGTGCGGGGTGCCCTGGTCTTACATCACTGCACACTAGGGCCCCGGCTCAGGAGTGACACTGCAGCCGTTCCCTCATGGCCCAGCCTCCTCACCCCTGCTTTTCCTGCTACTGTCCAGCAAGGTGTGGCTACGAGGCAGCTTCCTGCAGGAAAGCCCTGAGAAGAAATCCTTCCAGCTTCCAGGAGAAATGCAAATTGTCCTGATAACAAGGGACAGCACACTCCTTTGCCCTTCACCCTTCTCCCTCTCTCTCCTCCCTTATTGGAATGCAGATATGATGCCTGGAGCTGCAGCAGCCACATTGTAGCAATGAGGACACACGCCAAGCTCAGTGGAGGAAAAAGAAAAATAACTCAGGGTACTTGACGATACTGTTGGGTCACCCATTGTTATGGATTGAATTGTGTCCTGAAAAATATCTGTCAACTTGGCTAGGTCATGATTCCCAGTAGTATGTGATTGTCCACCATTTTATCATCTGATATGATTTTTCTGTGTGTTGTAAATCCTACCTCTATGATGCTAATGAGGTGGGATTAGAGGCAGTTATGTTAATGAGGCAGAACTCACTCTACAAGATTAGGTTGTGTCTTAAGTCAATCTCTTTTGAGATATAAAAAGAGAAGCGAGCAGAGAGACAGGGACCTCATACCACCAAGCAAGAAGAGGCAGGAAAGCACGTCCTTTGGACCCAGGGTCCCTGCGCTGAGAAGCTCCTAGACCAGGGAAGATTGATGATAAGGACCTTTCCCGAGAGCTGACAGAGAGAGAAAGCCTTCCCCTGGAGCTGGCGCCCTGAATTCGGACTTCTAGCCTCCTAAACTGTGAGAGAATAATTTTCTGTTTGTTAAAGCCATCCACTTGTGGTACTTCTGTTATAGCAGCACTAGGCGACTAAGACATCCATGGATAGGCTCCGTCCATCCAGACTTTATTTTGCAAGACAAGCACATCCCGTTTGTTTACACCACTGTTCATTTTTCTGTTACTTACAGTCAAGTCTGTTCTTGACAATCTTTGCTTCAACAAATATTTGTTGAATATCAAATGTTGAATATTTGTGGTGAGCATGGGCTTTGCATTTTAGTGTCTTAAAAGAGGTACAACAGCATTTGATGAAATCAGTCCTTAGTAAAAAATATTTTTCTCAACCTTCTAAGTTGAGGTAAACCAGCAGCCAGCACAAAGCTTAGCTGTGGGGCAGCTCCATAGAGTTAAGAATAAAGTTTAGTTCTGTAGGGTTAAGAATAACACAAGAATAACGCAACCATACCCTCCCTCTCTACAACGTGTTGCTGTGATGCTGGAAGCTATGTCACTTCAAATACCAGCAGGGTCACCCATGGTGGACAGGTTTTAGTGGAGCTTCCAGACTAAGACAGACTAGGAAGAAAGGCCTGACGATCTACTTCTGAAAATCAGCCAATGAAAATCCTATGGATCACAACAGAACATTGCCTGATACGGTGCTGGAAGATGAGCCCCCTAGCTTGGAAGGCACTCAACAATATACTTGAGCACACCAACGATGTGAAGACAGTGCAGGACCGGGTACCATTTTTGTTCTGTTGTACATGGAGTAGCCATGACCTGGAGCTGACTGTAAAGGAGCTGACACCACCAGTGCTCCCCCTCCGCCGTGATTTCACCTGGCTATGGAAGCAGTGATCAAGGCAAGGCAATGGGACAACTCAGGAGAGAGAGTTGTAAGTAGGGCACCTGCCTGCCCTGGCCCCGGGGCTGGTGGTTCACACTGACGTCTTCCTAGATATCCCAGAACTTGGCCCAGTGTAACTGCGTCTCCTCAGCATCCTCCTTGACCTGGGACATGAGTCCAGTCCTGGCTTCTTGGGCCTAAGCCAGGATCCACTCCCCTTTCTGGTGCCCTGAGCAGAGCTGAGGTGGAGCTTAAACCACATGGCAGAGAAGAAAGAGGAGGCTCAGCCCAGGAACCACAGACGCAGGTGGTTGGCTGTGTTCTCCCTCCCAGCCCTGACCTCCTCCCTGGCCGGCTCCTTCCACAGCCACATCAACATCCGCCTCCAGCTGGGAAGTGCAGTTTCCGGCTCCCAGGGTCCAGCAGGCCCAGCATCCTCAGTCCTGCGGCACCTGGAACCAACACGCAGGTCCACACCCCACCCCAGACAAGCAGGTGGAGCCAGGCACAGATGCTCCCTGGAGCCCCAGGTGGTTCTGGTTTGGGTCCAGGGCTGATTCAGTTGCAGCTGTTGGCAGGAAGGAGGAGCTGGGCCGAATGGGAGGGTCCCAGCGTTTCCCAAGCCAAGGCCCCTGAGAGCAGGAGCAATGGAAAATGGAGTGGCAGTGACGTTGGCAGAGACTGAGGAACCGTTCCACTGAGGGCTGGGAGCTGGGGGTGCGACCTAGCGCAGTTGCCACAGCAGTGCCAAAGCAGCTCTGGCTTACAAAGCCAGCCACAGGGACAGCACAGCCCCTGACAACCACAGAGAAGACACTGCTCTACCAGACACCGCTCCCCGACGGGCCCATCCAAGCCCTGCTGTCCACCAGCTCAGTCCTGCCCCATCTCCCAGAGCCCGCCTCCCTGACTGGGCAGCAGCCCTCAGTCAGCACCATCTGGACTTCTGAGCCACAGCAGTCCTTGTTCCGGTCCGAGGCTGGTGGGTCACGGCCACTGGGGAATTTTGTCTTCCAGAGCTGGATTTCCTCCTTCTGTCCTGGGTAACTGGCCAGGATGGCTCCGCCCCTCCGCCATCCACACCTCGTCCTCACAGCACCTGACACCACTCTAGGGACAGAGAGCACCAGGTGCAAAGCCACCTTCCCTTCTGTCCAGAAACCCTGGGCCCCCAGAAATTCAGAAATGGTCCCGGATGATCCAGCTACTGTGGTGACTTCCAAACACTGCCGTTCTTGTTCATCAAAAGTCACCATAACAGAGTGAAAAGCAAGTGCTGAGGGGAAGCAGGGACTCACGCACACACACCTGGCACAGATGCACACGCGGAGCAGAAAAGGAACATACTCAGAAACACAGGAGAAAGAGGAAGAAGTGAGTGGGAAATGGGCGGAAGGCTGGCAGAGATGGTTTTGGGACCCGGGATGTTCAATGGGCTCATGAGCAAATGAACGGGCACTTAGCACCATCATTCCACAGAGAAAACGCAAACCACGCGCTTGGTGGGATGACTAGAATTAAACAAAGCAGAAATCAGAATTCTCATGAAGTGCTGATGGGACTGTAAATTGTTATAACTACTTCGGAAAACAGTTTGACAGCATCCACTTAAAGCTGAACCTTTGCATACTCTGTGACTCAGCAATTGTGTGTGAGTGTGTGTGCGTATGTGGACGTATATAAATATTCCCAATAGCAACATGCCCCTGGAGGCCTGTTGATAACGTGCCGGGAAGCGCTAGTCAGAATGACCCTAAACGTAGCAAGCCAAAAGCCCGTCCACTGTTAACTGGGTGGATACGTGTTGTTGTTGTTAGTTGCTGTGGAGTCGGTTCCAATTCATAGTGACCTTGTGTATAACTGAGCCCTGGTGGCACAGCAGTTAAGAACTCAGCTGCTCACCAAAAGGTCAGCAGTTTGAATCCACCAGCTGCTCCTTGGAAGCCCTGTGGGGCAGTTCTACTCTGTCCTGTAGGGTCGCTGTGAGTCGGAATCGACTCGACGGCAGCGGGTTTGCTGGTTTTTGGTTTTTTGGTTTGGTTGTGTAAAGCAGAATGGAACGTTGCCTAGTCCTGAGCCGTCTTCATAATCATTCATGTCTGAGCCCACTGTTGTGGCTATTGTGTCAAATCCATCTCACTGAGGGTTTTCCTCTTTGTCACTGACCCTTTGCTTTACCAAACATAACGTCCTTTGATAGCAATTGGTCTTTCCTGATGACCTGTCCAAAGTCAACAAGGCGAAGTCTTGCCATCCTCACTTTTAAGGAACATTCTGGTTGTATTTCTTCTAAGACTGATTTGTTTGTTCTTTCAGCAAATCCACAGTAAATTCAATACTCTGCCGACACCAGGGTTGGGTGCATCGATCCTTCCTCCCTCTTCCGACAGCAAAGACGTCGCTCTGATGGCCCAAGCCATGGTCTTTTCAATCTCCCCGTATGCATTTGAAGGTTGGATGATGAAAAAGGAAGACTGGACACAGAAAGGGTTGGTATATTCATGCTGTGGAATAGTGTAAAACCCATTGTCGTTGGGTCGATTCCAACTCATACCAACCCTGTAGGACAGAGTAGGACTGCCCCCTAGGGTTTCCAAGGCTGTAATCTGTATGGAAGCAGACTGCCACATCTCTCTCCCACAGAGCGGCCGGTGGGTTCGGACGGCCAACCATTTCGGCTAGTGGCCAAGTGCTTTAACCACGGCGCCACTAGGGCTCCTGTTGAAGTATTACACAGTGATGAAAAGTGATAATCTTCAGCTGGACGCGACAATAGCGAGCCCAATACTGAGCAATAAAAGTCAGATGCAGAACGGTTCTTTCCCTGAGATTCCGTTTGCAAGAAGTTTGAAAAGAGGCAAGAGGAATCTTTGGTGATGGGTGTCAGAATAGGGGGTGACCTTTAGGAGGGCGGACGGCTGGGAGGGCACAAGGGAGGCTTCCACAGTGTGGAGGTGTTGTGTATCTTGACTGGGTTCTGCTTACAGGGGCGTGTTCGCTTTACGAAGCACGTCATGGAGCAGGACACTTCTTCTCTGTGTACTTTTAGTATCTTATTATGCTTCCAAAACTAATAACGGAAAGCTTACCAAAAGCTAAACACAACTGATTTACACCAAAACCAGGAGAAAGACTGTTGAATTCCCTTTGGAAGAACAATAGGTAATACAGCAGCAGCGGCAAACCCTCCAGTGTTGCTTGCAGAATGCAGCACTTATTTCTGACCTGAGTTAAGACAAGTCCTTAGCATTTAATTCAAAAGCACAGGCGCCAACAGAGCCCCTAGCAGCGTAGCGGGGAGATCACAAATCCCGGAGTCTTTACCTCCTCAAGTCTCCCGGGAGGTGGGGTTCTGAGGTAGGGTGTGCAGTTGTGTGTTGGTGACGACGTCAGTGCAGAGGGACAGGTGGAAGGAAACAGCTGGAATTGAGCTCCTGAAGGACCTGAGATACTTGCAAGGGCAGAGTCGAAGAGCTGGCTGTTGGCCCCTTTTCATCCGTTGAAGCGTGGACTTTCAGCTTGTACACGGACCCCATCCCCGTCCCCTGTGCCACGTGGCTGGGTGGGGAGCACGCGTCCTGCAAGGTCCCCGAGCACCCTAGCCAGTGTGGGGGAGCCATCTCTGCAGGGCCCCTGCGGCACGTTGATGGGGTGGGTTGGCAGGCTGACAATGTCATTATCGAAAAACTCAGTGAAATATTATTCAAGCTTGGCTGCAGTAGAGTGATTGAAAACCCTATCTGGCACTCCATTTGGAAGGAAAGAATCTAATCTGAGCAAATGGATTTCAGGCTGGCAGTGAGGAATGTTCTGGTTAGGTGTCCCGGGCTCCAGAGTGGCTCGCACGGAGTCAGCAAGGCCGGCCCCGGCCCTACAGGCTTTTAGGGAGATGTTTCACATGTCAGAGAAACAGACCAGGGTAGCCAAGAACAGTCTGTGTCCTGTGAGTTGGCATGGTGGGTTGGGGAGAGCCTGGGGCCCCGGGACAGAGGCCACATGAGGGCTGACCTGTCACGTTGGCAAGCCCATAAACCACACACAGACGGCCGGCGGGGGTTCCGTGGCTGGTCTGAGCAGCCACTTCCAGGTAGGTGCCTCCTACACACCCACCCGCCCACCCACCAACCAGCCAACAAGTTTCCATCCAGTCTGCCGACTTATGGCACCCCATGCACGTCAGAGTAGAACTGTGCTCTGTGGGGTTGTCCATGACCGAGGTTTTGAAAGCTGATCTCTGGCTTTTCTTCTGATGTGCTTGAGCGGTCTCGAACCTCCAACCTTCTGGTTAGCAGCTGAGTGCGTTAACTGTTTGCAGCACCCTGGGACGCCCCCTTGCACACAGGCACCCGCATACACAGCACCCAGCACCCTGGGGGTCCTGTGTCAGTGTTACTTTCGGAGATGTGTAAGAAACTTACTTTATGATGATTAAGTGTGTGTGATTCAGCTGACTTATGTTCAGCTGGTGAATAGCATTTTCTTAATTAGATGATGAATCACCTTTCTTTTTCCTCCCAGCGTCTGATTCGTCCATAAAGCTTCATTTTAATTCCCTGAGTGGTTTAGTGGCCAGCGTCCTGGAGGGAGTCAGGAAACCTGAGTTCTAACCCTGTCTCAGGCAGTAAATTGCCCCAGGGTTGGGGAGGGCTGGTGGGGGATGAGCTGGGTGTGTGTTTTGGGGCCCGTCCTAGTCTCTTTGCGTGGCTATAACAAAAACCCCACAAGCAGGTTGCTTTAAACAACAGGAATTTATTGCCTCCGAGCTCAGGAGGCTAGAGGACCAAATTTAGGCCACCAGGTCTCGGGGAAGGTCCTTCTTTGTCTCTTTCAGCTGCTGGTCGCTGCGGCAAGCCTTGGTGTTCCTGGGTTTGTACACGCACCTGCCCACATCATCACATGCTGTTGGTCTCTCCCTGTGTGTAGCCCTGTGTCTGTTTTCCTCTTTATAAGACACCACTCAGAGGAGAGTAGGGTTAGGACCCACGCTACTCTGGTACGACCTCATTAACTGATTTTAAAAGAAAAACTATTTCCCCAAACGGGGCCACCTTCACAGGTACGGGGCTGGGACTTCTGCGTTTCTTTTTGGGGACACAATTGTATCTGTAACTGGGTCCCAGCAGAAAACATGGCGATTGGAGAACCCTCACTCAGGTGTGGTTGGTTCAGGGGAGTGGAAGGGACCCCAGAGAACCCACCTGGGCTTGGTGGGGTGGGGAGCATCAGCTCTCTCTCTGCACCTGGAGGGGGCTGCCGGGCTGTTACTGGGCTGTGTGGAGGAGGGGCTGCCGGCCTGGCCTGACCAAGCCCAGCCCCCCCGGCCCCCCGCAGCCTTCACAGACAAGTCAGATGCCCCAGGTCTGGCCATTCTGACCTTCAAGGCACCACAGAGCCTTGGCTGGCCGTAGGTGTGGCCAGAAGCAGCTGTGCTTTGGGAGAGGGACCAGCGCAGGCCCAGCTGCCCCAGCCTGGGCTTCACACGCCTGGCCTGGCCTGGGAGCAGGTTCCACTGTGCTCAGACACGTGTTCCAGGAGCCTGGCGATGTTCCTGAGCCACGTCCTGGGTCCAGCGAGCACTGTAGAACTCCTCCCACAGCAGGTGCTAGACGGACAGCGTGCCCTTACTGCAGCCTGCAGCCCAGGGTGGCGGGCTTGGGCCAGCAGCCTGACCCAGGACAGAGGCAATGCGGAGCCAGAGCCGGGCCAGGGACTGTATCCAGGGTCCATCCTCTGCCCTCCAGAGTGAGTGAGAGGGCCTTCCTGGATCCTCCAGGCTCCATCTGACCCCCTCATCTGACCCTTGGCTCCCGGCAGGTGTCGGGGGGCAGGCTTCCTCCTCCCTGGCCACCACACCCCGAGGCGTCGGGACTGGTCATGGCTCATCCAGGTCAGAGTCCAGCTCTTCCCAACAGACTTTGGGGCTCGGCCCATCGCCTGGACGGTTGGTTTACCATTGTCACCGCTCAGAGCCAGTCCTGGGTGTGGACACTTGTTCCTCGCCCCCCACATACTGTGCTGGCCCTGCAGCTGGGATCAGGCCGCCTTGTCTCAGGGTGCAAAGACCACGGAGGAGGACCATGACTGAGAACACAGCATCAAATGCAGCTTCACTCAGACACTTGGGGAGCTCTGTGAACAAAGGCATGGGGTGCATGAGCCCCTCCCCTCACCTGGACCTTCCGAGCCCACTCCTTGGTACTAGGTCAGCACGGGGGGCATGGGCCAGCACAGAGGATGGGACCAGGTGTGACCAGCAGCTCCCAGAATGGCTGGGTTTACAACACCTGTCAGGTCCAGAGCCTTCCATGAGGACACAGGGACCCTGGAACATGGGGACCATGGCCAGAGTGCACGGGGACCCCAGAACGCCGGAGCCACGGCCCACGAAACACACTGGCACTGCCGGTGGAGGCCCCCTGCTTTCCCACAGACGCCTACCTGGTGGAGAGCGGAGACTTCCAGAGGCTGAAAGACGTCTTCCACAGCGTGAATTGACAAGTGATACAGTGCCTGAGGAATATTTATGACAGACGAAACGCTCAGAGGATTAGCATCCAGAGTACACATGCTCCCCAAACCACTGAGAAAAAGGCTAATCGCACAAAAGAAAAAGCTGTAAAGAGCCCGAGGCCACAGCTCACAATGGGGAGGATTCCCACCGCCAGCCCGGAGGATGCTCAGCCTCCTCCGCCCGTCGGGAAAGGGAAAGCGCGTGAGCACTTCCAGCCGTCCAACGGGCAGGAATGTGAAGAGAGGTGGTGTCTGGTAGTGGCCAATGTGGGGGCTTGTGTCCTGTCAGGAAGACCAAGTGGTCCAGCCTCCAGAAGCCAACCTGACAATTCCTGTCCAGATTAGTCCTGTCTATGCCAAGGAGCCCCCTGGTGATGCAACGGTTAAGTGCTCAGCTGCTAATAGAAAGATCAGCAGTTCAAACCCACCAAAGGCTTCTCGGAGGAAAGACCTGGCGAAACCCCATGGGGCAGTTCTACTCTGTCCTGTAGGGTCGCTGTGACTCAGAATCAACTCAACATCATACAACAACAACCACGTGCCCTGGACCCAGGGTCTCTGGGTGGCGCAGATGGTTAAATGTTCGGCTGCTAACCAAAAGGCGGGAGGTTCGAGTCCACCAGAGGTGCCTCGAAGAAAAGCCTGGTGGTCTACTTCTGAAAAACCAACCACTGTAAACCCCGTGGCGTGCAGTTCTGCTCTGACACACGTGGGGGCGCCGTGAGTCGGGCTCAACAGAGACGGCAGTAAACCGGCCAGGATCTCGTTGTCTACAAGAGAAACCGTTCAGTTCCTGAAAACGCAGTCTGTGTCCAGCTGCAGAATTCTTCTCTGTTAAAGGGACTGACATTCATGACATTGTTTGTTTTCAAAGCGGCGAGAATTCTCTGCAAGGACTGATCTGCTGAGCTCCCCTGCCCACCCTCGCCGCCCTCGTAGGGCGTGTGGGGTGGAGCAGGCTCTGTCAGGCACACCCGCCCTGCTCAGAGCTCCTGTTTGCCCAGCACGTCCTCAGAGGCCCTGGGGACATCCGTGAGGGAGCAGGAAGCCCTCCCAGGCAGCAGAGCCTCTCCAGGGGTCACCCGCATGGGAACAGGGAGTGGACACCCAGTACCTCCAGGGGATTTCCGCAGCCAGCTGACCTCTCTCTCCCTCTCTGTCTCCTGTCCTCTGTCTCTCTCTGTCTCCTCTCTCGTCGCTCTCTGTATCTTTTGCCTGTCTCTCTCTTATCTCTCTCTGTGTCTCTCTGTCTCTGTCTCTCCATCTTTCTGTCTCTTTCTCTGTCTCTCTGTCTCTCTCTCTCCTCTCTCTTACTGGGTCCCTCCCCAAGAACGCAGGGTGAACAGACACAGGCCAGGCCTCCCAGGGTCCCCAGGCCATGCAGGGGACAGGCCAGGGTATCCCCCTGCAGCGAGGGAGCTGTGTAAGGAGGACCGTGGCCCAGGAGGACCAGAGGTTGGGGCAGGGGCGTCCGGCAGGGAGGGAATGAAGCACCAGGTGCTGGGGACGAGGTGAAGCCAGAGCTCCAGGTCCGCGGGGACGCCTTTGTCAATGTCCGTGGTTTTCCTGAACTGACCTACCTCAAGTTGTCATTTAATCAACATGCAGAAGGTAATGGGCTGTGGTGGAAACTGTTTTTAACCAGAAAGCCTAACTTTGCAAAGAGCATTCCAGTCCCCTTGGATGTGTGGCCGAGACTAACCGAAGGGAGGGGTCAGAGGCCCTGTGATCCTCTCGGGGAGATCAGGTGGAGAACTCCGTGGTCTCCGGAATTATTCGACCTTGCAAACTAACATTTCCTTGAGTTTCCAGGGCTCAGTGGGCCTCAGAAACTGCATTTCTTTCCAGCATCTTCCACATATGTAAATGCCACTTATTAGGGGTATTGGATGCCAGGGCCTTACCTCATGCCAGAACCTCACATAAGATGAAATCAGTGTAATGGTAGCTCACGGCTGTGTAGACTGCTGAGCACCCCCTGAACCCCCACTGTGTGGCCGAGGTGATCCTCTGCTCATTGCCATCAAGGTCACTGGGGCTCTGCTCGGTCTGGGGACAGCTCCTGCCCAGGCGGCCCTTTGGCCGTAGTGCTCAGCAGGCCGACCTCTTTGAGGAGGGGACGTGGGTAGGAGAAGTCTGTCCTTTGGATCCCCTGGCATGGTCTGAGTGTGCCGTGCTGGGTGACCAGTGACTCCCAGCCCCACAGTGCCCAGAGCTGGCTGTGGTCAGCGAGGGCCATGCCCAGTTGTAGCTCTGCGTCCTGTCTGCCCAGCAAGGCAGGGTCTCTCCCGGGGATACCAGCCCCAGGGCCAAGAGGTCGGGGCAGACCTGGCTGAGCCAACGATAGCCCAGAGCTGTGGGGCCGTGGCCCAGGAAGCCCTGCTCAGCTCTGCCCTCCTCCGCCGGAGTGCGGCTGGGTGCCGGGAGATCAGGGCAGGCGCAGGTGGCCAGGCTGCCTGAGGGTGCAGGGCGGTCCTACCTCTGTTCTGAGACCTGGTGTGGAACGGAGTCCTGGGCAGCAGTTGCTGTGCCCCATGAGGGGCCCTGTCTCCAGGGCCTCAGTCTCCCCTGCCTGGGCCCCGCTGCCCCGCTGGGAAAGGCCTTCCCTGGCCTGCCTGCAGGGTGCACCTGGCAGCAATGTTAGAAAACCAGGTCCGCCTTGGTCCTGCCACGCTCACCGCCCTGCACACTGCTCCCCCAGTGCCGGCGTGGGCCCGCCAGCCTCCTGTCTGCGGTCCGGGTGGCAGCAATGCCCGCCCACTCCTTGGGAACACAGATTGTCCCAGGCTTCACTGGAAACCTGAGCCCACAGCAGGAGCAGCCGAGGGGCGGGGTGGCAGCATCTCCAAGTACCCATGTGTGAGTCTTCAGGAGCCGCCTACCCCACAAGCTGCAGGAAGTTCTGGAAGGATCCACAGAGCCACGCTGCCCAGGCTGCCAGGGCTCTGAGGGGCTGGTTCCATTTGCCCCCTCTTCACTTTCAAAGCCAGAGTTCTCCCACCCCAGGTGGGTCGGGTTTCGCTCCCAGTGGAACTGGCCGGCAGCCTGGTCAGATAAGAGTGAGGGGCTGCTGGGAGCCAAGGTCCGGTTTCCTCAGGGATAGAAGCCCATTGATGGCTGGCTCCCTGCTGCACTTCCTAGGGAGCACAGGGCCTGGGGGCACCCCAGTCAGACTGGGCAAGTCTGCGGTCTTCAGGGAACAGATCCGGCTTGGTTCAGGGTTGGGAATGCAGAGAGGTGATCCTGAGGCTTTGAAGCAGGGGAGGGCTGAGGCTGCAGACACAGTGTACCCCCATAGCTCAGAGCCTCTCAGGAAGCCCTGCTGCGGATGGAGCCAATGCCAGTCAGAGGCCATCTGCTGGGGATGCCCCAACTGATGCCCAGAGGTCTCAGCCATGCTGCCAGAGGGCAGTTATCCCACTCAGATGTCCCTCCTCCCCTGGGACAGGTGGACATCCCCATCACCCCACACACAAACGTTCCAACTCACCTGGGGCAGGTGGACCCCACCCATCACCCCCCACAGTGTTCAGACGTCCTGTCCTCAACCCGCAGGGCTGCTGTAGGGAACTCTGCCAAGGGCCCACTGCGGGTGAGAGGAGGGGTGGTCCCCCTACCCAGGTCCGGGCACCCCCTCCTCTGACAGCTCTTTCCCTGGCTTCTCGGTGACTCGATGCAGCGGCGGGAACCTGCGGTCTGCGTGTTCTCACGGTCTGAGTTACAGACCTGAGCAGGCGTGGAGACAGGATTAATTAAATGGATCAGAAACTGCCTTTTTCTCTTTCTCCTTTTACCTTGCTTTCTGACAGCACCTATTTCAGGACTGTGGCGCCCTCTTCCCGCCTCCTCCTGGGACTGGGCGTATTCTCAGAACCACTGAGCGCCAATTAATTTGTCTCATTTACATGAAAAAGTGCAAAAGATGTCTTTTTCCATAATTAACTGTATTTTGCAAGTCATTAAAATTCTGCAGCCCTGTCCACAATAGCACCCCATTCACCACCAGAGATAAGTGCCTGCTTTTGGAGGGTGCCCCTGAGAACGGGGAAGCAGAGATGCAGGCACAGCATCGCTGATGCATATTCATGAGGAGCTGCCGACCAGCTGCCAGCTCCTAGGGTCTGCGATGCTCCCACTGCACCAGGACTGTGCAGGGTGCCCCGTCCAGGAGGGTGGGCTGCCATGGATGCCTTGGAGTCCCAAGAGTGCTGGGCAGGGTCTCACTACTGCATCTGCCCCTCCCTCCCCAGGCCAGTCCTGAGCATATCCCCTGACTTCTGGAAGCTTCCCTGGGTACCCAGTGCATTGCACAGAGCCCTGGGCTCAAGGCTGAGGAGGGGGCTTGCTATACCCCTCCCTGACTTGTCCTGCCTGAAAGATCAGCAACTGGGATATACCCGCCCCGGAGATAGTGCCCTTCAAAAAAGAGGGGTCCCAGTGTGGCCAACTGTTGAGGACACTCTGGGACTGGTGGTGGAGACACCCAGCATGCCTTGCCCAATCCCTGGCTTGTCCTCCTGGTCCCACTCCTCGTATGCCATGGTGGCACCATTTCTGGAGAGTGGGCTGAGGGGCACCCATGCAGGGAGCCCCCTGCCAGCCCAGCTGCTCCACCCCTCCCGCCATTCCCGCTTCTTCCACTGGAAGACGAGGGGTATCCTCTCCTCAGAGCCAGGATTAAACAAGGTGGTGCATGTGAGGGACTCCCCACACGGGCCGTGACTGTCCATCCAGCATGTCTCCTCCTTCATGGGCTGAGCGACCTGTGCCCGGCCCCCCCTCCAGACGCTGCTGGTCCCGTCTGTGGCCATTTCACTTCTGGCCCTTCATCAGACACTGTGGACCTACCCCTCTAATGTGTGAGCATTCCTCCACACCCAGGATGCTGCAGAGAGGGGACACACTTCCTCCCTGGGGCACGTGTCCAGTGGGGAGATGGCCGTCAGATCCTCCACACCCAGGATCCCACAGAGAGGGGACACACATCCTCCCAGGGGGCTCCTCTCGGTCCAGCAGGGAGACAGCGTCAGCCAACACTCACCTGCAGGAACAATGTGTCAAGGATCGAGGGCCCTGAGACGAAGCCAGGATTGGGGAAGGGCCAGCCCAAGAAGGGCCTGGGGTCTGCTTGTGGGAGGAGCAGGAAGAGGGGCTCCAGTCAACTGTGCGGCCGGGGGTGGTCCCTATCAGCCCAGCAGCTGTGAGGCCGGGATGGGTGACCTCGGGGCTGGGTGGCCTCAGGGCTGAGTGGCCTCAGGGCTGGTTGGCCTCTGGGCTGGGTGGCCTCAGGGCTGGGTGACCCCCAGAGTGGGTATCACTCACACAAGCCATCACACCTGCCTGTATGGCCTGGACAGAGCTGTGAAGACGGAAGAGGGGATGGTTGATGCCCAGCCAGCGAGGGTGGGCAGCACAGAAGGGCTTGAAGGCTCAGAAATGGCCAGAGCAGAGGCTGGGTGAGGGAGGGTGCCAGGCTCACCCTCGCCATGCCATAGTCCTGGACACACGGCTGCAGGGAGGGCTCACAGGGGCTCCACGTGGACATTCATGTAAGGAGACCCAGGGGGCTGGACCCCGTGTCATGTTGGGTCGTGTCTTCCTGGGAAAAGGTGGTGGGTGCTGGGCCAGGGCTCCAGCTCTCCTCCTCAGGGTCCTTGAGAGCAGATGCCTGAGGGCTGAGTGAGCATCAAGGATGGTGGAGACTCAAAGGGGCTTGGTGGCCTGAGGTTGACAGGTGGCATCCAGGGGGGCAGGGCTCTGCTGGGAGGGTCTAATGGGGGGCTGGGGGTCTCTGCTCCCGAGAGAAGAGGGAGGGGCTGTGATAGGGCAGGTCAGAGACCCCGACCCTGGGCTGACCCCTGACCTCCACTCCAAATCTGGGAGTGCACCCCTCTGCTCTCCACCCTGCCGTGTCCTCGGGGCACACTCTTGACCTAGTTCAACTGGCCTGCTTGCAGGGAGCTCACTCCATCCAGAGAAAATGAGAATAGAAGCCCAGCCCAGCAACCCATGGAGAGACGCTAGGCTTCCCTGGGAATTAAGGAAACACTCTGGCAAGGTACAGGGTGGGGTCCCAAGAAGGTGGAATGTCCATGTGTGTACCAGCTGGCCTCACGATATGGCTTCAACCCACTTTAGCAGATCCCATGCCCCTTGACCCAGAAATTCAGCCACCAAAACCTCTTATGCAGAAGAACACTAGGAGATACAGCGTTGAAGGTTGTTATAACGTCATTTCTGCTGTGCAAATACTTCCCGGAAACAGCCCGGTGTCCTCAGAGGGGTTTGGTTTAACTTCAGACGGGCCAGTGTGAATGCAGAAGGTGCCAGAAGCTTCCTCACGCACAGAATACACAGTGAGGTCCGGTCTATGTACATCTACACACTGGTCTGTGATCTTTGTAAGATCCGACTCCACATCTCACAATAACAACCCATGCACATCCCAGGGCTGGTCCTCGGGCTGATGCCGTTGGGCCTCCAGGTGCTGCTCTGGCCACCTGAGACTCCCCATCCTCTGCCCCACCGGCCATCACTGCTTCCTGATGACCCCAGTCCCCTGGGTCACCTATGCTGCAGCCACGTGGCCCTCAGGAGAGTGGGGAGGGGGCTTCCACCTGGGCCAGTCCTCTGCCTTGGGAGGAGCAGTGGTGTGGACACAGCAGTCTACCCCACCCATCTCAGTGGGACTCAGACTCACTTGGAGCTGGGCACGGCCGAAAGCAAAACCCAGAACGCTCCGGGAACCGACCCTGCCCGCCCGCCCCGTGCCATCTCCTGTTCTTGTCACTCCTCTCCCGCCCCTCCTGCCCCAGAGAGAAGGCAGACAGCATCTTCTCTCTGCACCCAGAGGCTGCCAGCCTCTCCAGCCCCTGCCATGGACCCAGCTAAAGCTAGAGAGCCAAGGACACCCCCTCCTAGGACAGGGGCCCCTTCCTGCCCCGTCGTGGTCTTCCCCGTGACCCTCAGGAGATAAAGGCTGACCTGGGGACCTCATGGGGTGTCACTTCGCCACCAGCCCCTCTGTCAGAGAGCACTGCCCAGTCCCTCCAGCCAGATGTCCTGGTGCCAGGCTGGATTCCCAGCTTCACGTCCATCTCCTAGCATCCCTATGCTGGACAAGCACACAGGTCCCCGCGGCCAGCAGGAGGGATGCAGTGGTGCAAATCCAGGTTTAGGGGAAGGAGGGAGTCCATGGGTGCTGAAGGGTCTGGGTGGCACCAGCTTCTGGTGGCCCGAGAACCTCGCCTGCCTCGAGGAGCTGCTACCATACACACAAACACACTGTCCCCAGACACACAGACACACCGCCCCCAGACACAAAGACACGCTGCCCCCAGACACACAGACACGCCTCCCCCAGACACACAGACACGCTGCCCCCAGACACACAGACACGCTGCCCCAGACACACAGACACACCGCCCCCAGACACACAGACACACCTCCCCGAAGGCAGCCGGCCCTCACTCAAAAGGCAGAAAGCACTGGGGATTGCGAAAGAGAAAGTCCTTTTTTCCAGGTTCAAAGTGTGCTTCCAAATGTTTCTGGAACTAGGAGAGATATCTACACTTCTACACGGAGGTGACATAGACATAGACATATAGATATAGACATAGACATAGCTATAGATACAGACATAGACAAACATATAGATACAGACATAGATATAGACACACACATAGATGTAGATACAGACATAGACATAGATATAGATACAGACATAGATATAGACACACACATAGACATAGCTATAGATACAGACATAGACAAACATATAGATACAGACATAGACATAGATATAGACACAGACATAGACATAGATATAGATACAGACATAGATATAGACACAGACATAGACATAGATATAGATACAGACATAGACATAGATATAGACACAGACATAGATATAGATACAGACATAGACATAGATATAGATACAGACATAGACATAGACACAGACATAGACATAGATATAGACACAGACATAGATATAGATACAGACATAGACATACATATAGATACAGACATAGATATAGACACACACATAGATATACATACAGACATAGGCATAGATATAGACACAGACACAGACATAGATATAGATACAGACATAGACATAGACATAGATACAGACATAGATATAGATATAGACACAGAGATAGATATAGATACAGACATAGACATAGATATAGATACAGACATAGACATAGATATAGATACAGACATAGACATAGACATAGATACAGACATAGATATAGATATAGACACAGACATAGATATAGATACAGACATAGACATAGATATAGACACAGACATAGACATAGATATAGATACAGACATAGACATAGATATAGATACAGACATAGACATAGACATAGATACAGACATAGATATAGATACAGACATAGACATAGATATAGACACAGACATAGATATAGATACAGACATAGACATAGATATAGATACAGACATAGATATAGACACAGACATAGATATAGACACAGACATAGATATAGACACAGACATAGACATAGATATAGACACAGACATAGATATAGATACAGACATAGACATAGATATAGATACAGACATAGATATAGACACAGACATAGATATAGACACAGACATAGACATAGATATAGATACAGACACAGACATAGACATAGATACAGACATAGATATAGATATAGACACAGACATAGACATAGATATAGATACAGACATAGACATAGATATAGATACAGACATAGACATAGACATAGATACAGACATAGACATAGATATAGACACAGACATAGATATAGATACAGACATAGACATAGATATAGATACAGACATAGATATAGACACAGACATAGATATAGACACAGACATAGATATAGACACAGACATAGATATAGACACAGACATAGACATAGATATAGACACAGACATAGATATAGACACAGACATAGATATAGACACAGACATAGATATAGACACAGACATAGACATAGATATAGACACAGACATAGATATAGATACAGACATAGACATAGATATAGACACAGACATAGATATAGATACAGACATAGACATAGATATAGACACAGACATAGACATAGATATAGATACAGACATAGACATAGATATAGATACAGACATAGACATAGACATAGATACAGACATAGACATAGATATAGACACAGACATAGATATAGATACAGACATAGACATAGATATAGATACAGACATAGATATAGACACAGACATAGATATAGACACAGACATAGATATAGACACAGACATAGATATAGACACAGACATAGACATAGATATAGACACAGACATAGATATAGACACAGACATAGATATAGACACAGACATAGATATAGACACAGACATAGACATAGATATAGACACAGACATAGATATAGATACAGACATAGACATAGATATAGATACAGACATAGATATAGATATAGACACAGACATAGACATAGACATAGATACAGACATAGACATAGATATAGATACAGACATAGATATAGATATAGATACAGACATAGACATAGATATAGACACAGACATAGATATAGACACAGACATAGATATAGATACAGTCATAGACATAGATATAGATACAGACATAGATATAGATATAGATACAGACATAGACATAGATATAGACACAGACATAGACATAGATATAGACACAGACATAGATATAGATATAGATACAGACATAGACATAGATATAGATACAGACATAGACATAGATATAGATACAGACATAGAAATAGATATAGATACAGACATAGATATAGATATAGATACAGACATAGATATAGACACAGACATAGACATAGATATAGACACAGACATAGACATAGACATAGATACAGACATAGACATAGATATAGATACAGACATAGACATAGATATAGATACAGACATAGAAATAGATATAGATACAGACATAGATATAGATATAGATACAGACATAGATATAGACACAGACATAGACATAGATATAGATATAGACACAGACATAGATATAGATACAGACATAGACATAGATATAGATACAGACATAGACATAGATATAGATACAGACATAGACATAGACATAGATACAGACATAGATATAGATATAGACACAGACATAGATATAGACACAGACATAGATATAGACACAGACATAGATATAGACACAGACATAGACATAGATATAGACACAGACATAGATATAGATACAGACATAGATATAGACACAGACATAGATATAGACACAGACATAGACATAGACATAGATATAGACACAGACATAGATATAGACACAGACACAGACATAGACATAGATATAGACACAGACATAGATATAGACACAGACATAGATATAGACACAGACATAGACATAGATATAGACACAGACATAGACATAGACATAGATACAGACATAGACATAGATATAGATACAGACATAGACATAGATATAGATACAGACATAGATATAGATATAGATATAGACACAGACATAGATATAGACACAGACATAGACATAGATATAGATACAGACATAGATATAGACATAGACATAGACATAGACATAGATACAGACATAGATATAGATATAGACACAGACATAGACATAGACATAGATACAGACATAGACATAGATATAGATACAGACATAGATATAGATATAGATACAGACATAGACATAGATATAGACACAGACATAGATATAGACACAGACATAGACATAGATATAGACACAGACATAGATATAGATATAGACATAGACATAGATATAGATACAGACATAGACATAGATATAGACACAGACATAGACATAGATATAGACACAGACATAGATATAGACACAGACATAGACATAGACATAGATACAGACATAGACATAGATATAGATACAGTCATAGACATAGATATAGATACAGACATAGACATAGATATAGATACAGACATAGATATAGATATAGATACAGACATAGACATAGATATAGACACAGACATAGACATAGATATAGACACAGACATACATATAGACACAGACATAGACATAGATATAGACACAGACATAGACATAGACATAGATACAGACATAGACATAGATATAGATACAGTCATAGACATAGATATAGATACAGACATAGACATAGATATAGATACAGACATAGATATAGATATAGATACAGTCATAGACATAGATATAGATATAGACACAGACATAGACATAGACATAGATACAGACATAGACATAGATATAGATACAGACATAGATATAGATATAGATACAGACATAGACATAGATATAGATACAGACATAGATATAGATATAGATACAGTCATAGACATAGATATAGATATAGACACAGACATAGACATAGATATAGATACAGACATAGAAATAGATATAGATACAGACATAGATATAGATATAGATACAGACATAGACATAGATATAGATATAGACACAGACATAGATATAGACACAGACATAGACATAGACATAGATACAGACATAGATATAGATATAGATACAGACATAGACATAGATATAGATACAGACATAGACATAGATATAGACACAGACATAGATATAGATACAGACATAGACATAGATATAGATACAGACATAGATATAGATATAGATACAGACATAGATATAGAAACAGACATAGATATAGATACAGTCATAGACATAGATATAGATACAGACATAGACATAGATATAGATACAGACATAGACATAGATATAGACACAGACATAGATATAGATATAGACACAGACATAGATATAGACACAGACATAGATATAGACACAGACATAGATATAGACACAGACATAGACATAGATATAGATATAGACACAGACATAGACATAGACATAGATACAGACATAGACATAGATATAGACACAGACATAGATATAGATACAGACATAGACATAGATATAGATACAGACATAGACATAGATATAGATACAGACATAGACATAGATATAGACACAGACATAGACATAGATATAGACACAGACATAGATATAGACACAGACATAGATATAGATACAGACATAGACATAGATATAGATACAGACATAGACATAGATATAGATACAGACACAGACATAGATATAGACACAGACATAGACATAGATATAGACACAGACATAGATATAGACACAGACATAGACATAGATATAGATATAGACACAGACATAGACATAGACATAGATACAGACATAGACATAGATATAGACACAGACATAGATATAGATACAGACATAGACATAGATATAGATACAGACATAGACATAGATATAGACACAGACATAGACATAGATATAGATATAGACACAGACATAGACATAGATATAGACACAGACATAGACATAGATATAGATACAGACATAGACATAGATATAGATACAGACATAGAAATAGATATAGATACAGACATAGATATAGATATAGATACAGACATAGACATAGATATAGACACAGACATAGATATAGACACAGACATAGACATAGATATAGATATAGACACAGACATAGATATAGACACAGACATAGACATAGATATAGATATAGACACAGACATAGACATAGACATAGATACAGACATAGACATAGATATAGATACAGACATAGACATAGATATAGACACAGACATAGATATAGATACAGACATAGACATAGATATAGCTACAGACATAGACATAGATATAGATACAGACATAGACATAGATATAGATACAGACATAGACATAGATATAGATACAGACATAGACATAGACATAGATACAGACATAGATATAGATATAGACACAGACATAGATATAGATACAGACATAGACATAGATATAGACACAGACATAGATATAGACACAGACATAGATATAGATACAGACATAGACATAGACATAGATACAGACATAGATATAGATATAGACACAGACATAGATATAGATACAGACATAGACATAGATATAGACACAGACATAGATATAGACACAGACATAGATATAGACACAGACATAGACATAGATATAGACACAGACATAGATATAGATACAGACATAGACATAGACATAGATACAGACATAGATATAGATATAGACACAGACATAGATATAGACACAGACATAGATATAGACACAGACATAGACATAGATATAGATACAGACATAGATATAGACATAGACATAGACATAGACATAGATACAGACATAGATATAGATATAGACACAGACATAGACATAGATATAGATACAGACATAGACATAGATATAGATACAGACATAGATATAGATATAGATACAGACATAGACATAGATATAGACACAGACATAGATATAGACACAGACATAGACATAGATATAGACACAGACATAGATATAGATATAGACATAGACATAGATATAGATACAGACATAGACATAGATATAGACACAGACATAGACATAGATATAGACACAGACATAGATATAGACACAGACATAGATATAGACACAGACATAGACATAGATATAGACACAGACATAGACATAGACATAGATACAGACATAGACATAGATATAGATACAGTCATAGACATAGATATAGATACAGACATAGACATAGATATAGATACAGACATAGATATAGATATAGATACAGACATAGACATAGATATAGACACAGACATAGACATAGATATAGACACAGACATACATATAGACACAGACATAGACATAGATATAGACACAGACATAGACATAGACATAGATACAGACATAGACATAGATATAGATACAGACATAGACATAGATATAGATACACACATAGATATAGATATAGATACAGACATAGACATAGATATAGACACAGACATAGACATAGATATAGACACAGACATAGACATAGATATAGATATAGACACAGACATAGACATAGACATAGATACAGACATAGACATAGATATAGATACAGACATAGACATAGATATAGATACAGACATAGAAATAGATATAGATACAGACATAGACATAGATATAGATATAGACACAGACATAGATATAGACACAGACATAGACATAGACATAGATACAGACATAGATATAGATATAGATACAGACATAGACATAGATATAGATACAGACATAGACATAGATATAGACACAGACATAGATATAGATACAGACATAGACATAGATATAGATACAGACATAGATATAGATATAGATACAGACATAGATATAGACACAGACATAGATATAGATACAGTCATAGACATAGATATAGATACAGACATAGACATAGATATAGATACAGACATAGACATAGATATAGACACAGACATAGACATAGATATAGACACAGACATAGATATAGATATAGACACAGACATAGATATAGACACAGACATAGATATAGACACAGACATAAATATAGACACAGACATAGATATAGACACAGACATAGACATAGATATAGATATAGACACAGACATAGACATAGACATAGATACAGACATAGACATAGATATAGACACAGACATAGATATAGATACAGACATAGACATAGATATAGATACAGACATAGACATAGATATAGATACAGACATAGACATAGATATAGACACAGACATAGACATAGATATAGACACAGACATAGACATAGACATAGATATAGACACAGACATAGATATAGACACAGACATAGATATAGACACAGACATAGATATAGACACAGACATAGACATAGATATAGACTCAGACATAGATATAGATACAGACATAGACATAGACATAGATACAGACATAGATATAGATATAGACACAGACATAGATATAGACACAGACATAGACATAGATATAGATACAGACATAGATATAGACATAGACATAGACATAGACATAGATACAGACATAGATATAGATATAGACACAGACATAGACATAGACATAGATACAGACATAGACATAGATATAGATACAGACATAGATATAGATATAGATACAGACATAGACATAGATATAGACACAGACATAGATATAGACACAGACATAGATATAGATATAGACATAGACATAGATATAGATACAGACATAGACATAGATATAGACACAGACATAGACATAGATATAGACACAGACATAGACATAGATATAGACACAGACATAGATATAGACACAGACATAGACATAGATACAGACATAGATATAGATATAGATACAGACATAGACATAGATATAGATACAGACATAGACATAGATATAGACACAGACATAGATATAGATACAGACATAGACATAGATATAGATACAGACATAGACATAGATATAGATACAGACATAGACATAGATATAGATACAGACATAGACATAGATATAGATACAGACATAGACATAGACATAGATACAGACATAGATATAGATATAGACACAGACATAGATATAGACACAGACATAGATATAGACACAGACATAGATATAGACACAGACATAGACATAGATATAGACACAGACATAGATATAGATACAGACATAGACATAGATATAGATACAGACATAGACATAGATATAGATACAGACACAGACATAGATATAGACACAGACATAGACATAGATATAGACACAGACATAGATATAGACACAGACATAGATATAGACACAGACATAGACATAGATATAGACACAGACATAGATATAGATACAGACATAGACATAGACATAGATACAGACATAGACATAGATATAGACACAGACATAGATATAGACACAGACATAGATATAGACACAGACATAGACATAGATATAGATACAGACATAGATATAGACATAGACATAGACATAGACATAGATACAGACATAGATATAGATATAGACACAGACATAGACATAGACATAGATACAGACATAGACATAGATATAGATACAGACATAGATATAGATATAGATACAGACATAGACATAGATATAGACACAGACATAGATATAGACACAGACATAGACATAGATATAGACACAGACATAGATATAGATATAGACATAGACATAGATATAGATACAGACATAGACATAGATATAGACACAGACATAGACATAGATATAGACACAGACATAGATATAGACACAGACATAGATATAGACACAGACATAGACATAGATATAGACACAGACATAGACATAGACATAGATACAGACATAGACATAGATATAGATACAGACATAGACATAGATATAGATACAGACATAGATATAGATATAGATACAGACATAGACATAGATATAGACACAAACATAGACATAGATATAGACACAGACATACATATAGACACAGACATAGACATAGATATAGACACAGACATAGACATAGACATAGATACAGACATAGACATAGATATAGATACAGTCATAGACATAGATATAGATACAGACATAGACATAGATATAGATACAGACATAGATATAGATATAGATACAGTCATAGACATAGATATAGATATAGACACAGACATAGACATAGACATAGATACAGACATAGACATAGATATAGATACAGACATAGATATAGATATAGATACAGACATAGACATAGATATAGATACAGACATAGATATAGATATAGATACAGTCATAGACATAGATATAGATATAGACACAGACATAGACATAGATATAGATACAGACATAGAAATAGTTATAGATAGAGACATAGATATAGATATAGATACAGACATAGACATAGATATAGATATAGACACAGACATAGATATAGACACAGACATAGACATAGACATAGATACAGACATAGATATAGATATAGATACAGACATAGACATAGATATAGATACAGACATAGACATAGATATAGACACAGACATAGATATAGATACAGACATAGACATAGATATAGATACAGACATAGATATAGATATAGATACAGACATAGATATAGACACAGACATAGATATAGATACAGTCATAGACATAGATATAGATACAGACATAGACATAGATATAGATACAGACATAGACATAGATATAGACACAGACATAGACATAGATATAGACACAGACATAGATATAGATATAGACACAGACATAGATATAGACACAGACATAGATATAGACACAGACATAGATATAGACACAGACATAGACATAGATATAGATATAGACACAGACATAGACATAGACATAGATACAGACATAGACATAGATATAGACACAGACATAGATATAGATACAGACATAGACATAGATATAGATACAGACATAGACATAGATATAGACACAGACATAGACATAGATATAGACACAGACATAGATATAGACACAGACATAGATATAGATACAGACATAGACATAGATATAGATACAGACATAGCCATAGATATAGATACAGACACAGACATAGATATAGACACAGACATAGACATAGATATAGACACAGACATAGATATAGACACAGACATAGACATAGATATAGATATAGACACAGACATAGACATAGACATAGATACAGACATAGACATAGATATAGACACAGACATAGATATAGATACAGACATAGACATAGATATAGACACAGACATAGACATAGATATAGACACAGACATAGACATAGATATAGATACAGACATAGACATAGATATAGATACAGACATAGAAATAGATATAGATACAGACATAGATATAGATATAGATACAGACATAGACATAGATATAGACACAGACATAGATATAGACACAGACATAGACATAGATATAGATATAGACACAGACATAGATATAGACACAGACATAGACATAGATATAGATATAGACACAGACATAGACATAGACATAGATACAGACATAGACATAGATATAGATACAGACATAGACATAGATATAGACACAGACATAGATATAGATACAGACATAGACATAGATATAGATACAGACATAGATATAGATATAGATACAGACATAGACATAGATATAGATACAGACATAGACATAGACATAGATACAGACATAGATATAGATATAGACACAGACATAGACATAGATATAGACACAGACATAGATATAGACACAGACATAGATATAGATACAGACATAGACATAGATATAGATACAGACATAGACATAGATATAGATACAGACACAGACATAGATATAGACACAGACATAGACATAGATATAGACACAGACATAGATATAGACACAGACATAGACATAGATATAGATATAGACACAGACATAGACATAGACATAGATACAGACATAGACATAGATATAGACACAGACATAGATATAGATACAGACATAGACATAGATATAGACACAGACATAGACATAGATATAGATATAGACACAGACATAGACATAGATATAGACACAGACATAGACATAGATATAGATACAGACATAGACATAGATATAGATACAGACATAGAAATAGATATAGATACAGACATAGATATAGATATAGATACAGACATAGACATAGATATAGACACAGACATAGATATAGACACAGACATAGACATAGATATAGATATAGACACAGACATAGATATAGACACAGACATAGACATAGATATAGATATAGACACAGACATAGACATAGACATAGATACAGACATAGACATAGATATAGATACAGACATAGACATAGATATAGACACAGACATAGATATAGATACAGACATAGACATAGATATAGATACAGACATAGATATAGATATAGATACAGACATAGATATAGATACAGACATAGACATAGATATAGACACAGACATAGATATAGACACAGACATAGATATAGACACAGACATAGATATAGACACAGACATAGACATAGATATAGACACAGACATAGATATAGATACAGACATAGACATAGATATAGATACAGACATAGATATAGATATAGATACAGACATAGATATAGATACAGACATAGACATAGACATAGATACAGACATAGATATAGATATAGACACAGACATAGATATAGATACAGACATAGACATAGATATAGACACAGACATAGATATAGACACAGACATAGATATAGACACAGACATAGATATAGACACAGACATAGACATAGATATAGACACAGACATAGATATAGATACAGACATAGACATAGACATAGATACAGACATAGATATAGATATAGACACAGACATAGATATAGACACAGACATAGATATAGACACAGACATAGACATAGATATAGATACAGACATAGATATAGATATAGACACAGACATAGACATAGACATAGATACAGACATAGACATAGATATAGATACAGACATAGACATAGATATAGATACAGACATAGAAATAGATATAGATACAGACATAGATATAGATATAGATACAGACATAGACATAGATATAGACACAGACATAGATATAGACACAGACATAGACATAGATATAGACACAGACATAGATATAGATATAGACATAGACATAGATATAGATACAGACATAGACATAGATATAGACACAGACATAGACATAGATATAGACACAGACATAGATATAGACACAGACATAGATATAGACACAGACATAGACATAGATATAGACACAGACATAGACATAGACATAGATACAGACATAGACATAGATATAGATACAGTCATAGACATAGATATAGATACAGACATAGACATAGATATAGATACAGACATAGATATAGATATAGATACAGACATAGACATAGATATAGACACAGACATAGACATAGATATAGACACAGACATACATATAGACACAGACATAGACATAGATATAGACACAGACATAGACATAGACATAGATACAGACATAGACATAGATATAGATACAGTCATAGACATAGATATAGATACAGACATAGACATAGATATAGATACAGACATAGATATAGATATAGATACAGACATAGACATAGATATAGACACAGACATAGACATAGATATAGACACAGACATAGACATAGATATAGATATAGACACAGACATAGACATAGACATAGATACAGACATAGACATAGATATAGATACAGACATAGACATAGATATAGATACAGACATAGAAATAGATATAGATACAGACATAGACATAGATATAGATATAGACACAGACATAGATATAGACACAGACATAGATATAGATACAGACATAGACATAGATATAGATACAGACATAGATATAGATATAGATACAGACATAGATATAGACACAGACATAGATATAGATACAGTCATAGACATAGATATAGATACAGACATAGACATAGATATAGATACAGACATAGACATAGATATAGACACAGACATAGACATAGATATAGACACAGACATAGATATAGATATAGACACAGACATAGATATAGACACAGACATAGATATAGACACAGACATAGATATAGACACAGACATAGACATAGATATAGATATAGACACAGACATAGACATAGACATAGATACAGACATAGACATAGATATAGACACAGACATAGATATAGATACAGACATAGACATAGATATAGATACAGACATAGACATAGATATAGATACAGACATAGACATAGATATAGACACAGACATAGACATAGATATAGACACAGACATAGATATAGACACAGACATAGATATAGATACAGACATAGACATAGATATAGATACAGACATAGACATAGATATAGACACAGACATAGATATAGACACAGACATAGACATAGATATAGATACAGACATAGACATAGATATAGATACAGACACAGACATAGATATAGACACAGACATAGACATAGATATAGACACAGACATAGATATAGACACAGACATAGACATAGATATAGATACAGACATAGACATAGACATAGATACAGACATAGACATAGATATAGATACAGACATAGATATAGATATAGATACAGACATAGATATAGATACAGACATAGATATAGATACAGATTTAGATATAGACACAGACATAGACATAGATAGAGACATAGATATAGATATAGATACAGATATAAATATAGATATAGATACAGACATAGATATAGATACAGATATAGATATAGATACAGATATAGATATAGATATAGATATAGACACAGACATAGACATAGATAGAGACATAGATATAGATATAGATACAGATATAGATATAGATATAGATACAGACATAGATATAGATACAGATATAGATACAGATACAGACATAGATATAGATACAGACATAGATATAGATACAGATATAGATATAGATACAGACATAGATATAGATACAGACATAGATATAGATACAGATATAGATACAGATATAGATATAGACACAGACATAGACATAGATAGAGACATAGATATAGATATAGATACAGATATAGATATAGATACAGACATAGATATAGATACAGATATAGATACAGATACAGATATAGATATAGATACAGATATAGATATAGATATAGATATAGACACAGACATAGACATAGATATAGATATAGATACAGATATAGATATAGATATAGATACAGACATAGATATAGATACAGATATAGATACAGATACAGATATAGATATAGATACAGATATAGATATAGATATAGATATAGATATAGACACAGACATAGACATAGATAGAGACATAGATATAGATATAGATACAGATATAGATATAGATACAGATACAGATATAGATATAGACATAGATATAGATACAGACATAGATATAGATATAGATACAGACATAGATATAGATACAGATATAGATATAGATACAGATATAGATATAGATACAGATATAGATATAGATACAGATATAGATACAGATACAGACATAGATATAGATACAGGCATAGATATAGATACAGATATAGATATAGACACAGACATAGACATAGATAGAGACATAGATATAGATATAGATACAGATATAAATATAGATATAGATACAGACATAGATATAGATACAGATATAGATATAGATACAGATATAGATATAGATACAGATATAGATATAGACATAGATATAGATATAGATATACAGATATAGATATAGATACAGATATAGATATAGATATAGACATAGATATAGATACAGACATAGATATAGATATAGATACAGACATAGATATAGATACAGATATAGATATAGATACAGACATAGATATAGATACAGATATAGATATAGATAGAGACATAGATATAAATATAGATACAGATATAGATATAGATATAGACATAGATATAGATACAGACATAGATATAGACACAGACATAGACATAGATATAGATACAGACATAGACATAGATATAGATACAGACATAGATATAGACACAGACATAGATATAGATATAGATACAGACATAGACATAGATATAGACACAGACATAGACATAGATATAGATACAGACATAGACATAGATATAGATACAGACATAGATATAGACACAGACATAGATATAGATATAGATACAGACATAGACATAGATATAGACACAGACATAGATATAGATACAGACATAGACATAGATATAGATACAGACATAGATATAGACACAGACATAGATATAGATATAGATACAGACATAGACATAGATATAGATACAGACATAGATATAGACACAGACATAGATATAGATATAGATACAGACATAGACATAGATATAGATACAGACATAGATATAGACACAGACATAGATATAGACACAGACATAGACATAGATATAGATACAGACATAGATATAGACACAGACATAGATATAGACACAGACATAGATATAGACACAGACATAGATATAGACACAGACATAGACATAGATATAGACACAGACATAGACATAGATATAGATACAGACATAGATATAGACACAGACATAGATATAGACACAGACATAGATATAGACACAGACATAGACATAGATATAGATACAGACATAGATATAGACACAGACATAGATATAGACACAGACATAGATATAGACACAGACATAGACATAGATATAGACACAGACATAGACATAGATATAGATACAGACATAGACATAGATATAGACACAGACATAGATATAGACACAGACATAGACATAGATATAGATACAGACATAGACATAGATATAGATACAGACATAGATATAGATATAGATACAGACATAGATATAGATACAGACATAGATATAGACACAGACATAGATATAGACACAGACATAGACATAGATATAGACACAGACATAGACATAGATATAGATACAGACATAGATATAGACACAGACATAGATATAGACACAGACATAGATATAGACACAGACATAGACATAGATATAGACACAGACATAGACATAGATATAGATACAGACATAGACATAGATATAGACACAGACATAGATATAGACACAGACATAGACATAGATATAGATACAGACATAGACATAGATATAGATACAGACATAGATATAGATATAGATACAGACATAGATATAGATACAGACATAGATATAGACACAGACATAGTCACAGACACAAACATGGATAGTTGCCGTCGACACCGCTCTGACTCACGGCAATAACAGAACAAAACGTTCCTCGTCCCGCATCATCCTCCCAGTTCCTTGTGTGTCCGAGTGCATTGTTGTGGCGAGTATGCCAGTCCCTGTCACCATGTCCAAAGTAAGGGAGCGGGACAATGTTCTGTTGTGCTCCACTGGCTGACTTTTGGAAGCACACTGCCAGACCTTTCTTCCTTGTCTGTCTTAGTCTGGAAGCTCCACTGAAACCTGTCCACTATGGGTGACCCTGCTTCCCGCATCTGTATCTATCTATAATCTCAAGGCATAAATGGAAGTGTAAGTGCATATATGTTGTTTGTGTGTGAGACAGAGAGAGAAAGAAACTGCCAGAGAAGATAAAGTGGCCGCTGCCCACACCTGCAGGGCTGTACCTAAATCTCAGCCTCAGAACACGTGCCCCCGGCCTCCCTTCTGCTGTCCCTACAGCCTCCTGGAGACACTGACCTGGTGGCTTCCAGCTCACTGCTTTGTAAAATGTCACACTGGTGTGGACCCAGGCTTCTGGAAGCTGAGAACAAGGCCCCCGAGCTGGCATGGACCATAGTCTCTCCCGCAGTCAGCACCCAGCCCGTGCTCGATGCCTGAGGAACTGCAGGAGTACCTCACACTCAGCCCCCCACGCCACCAGTCCCGGCATCAGAACAGCCCCATGAAGCTGGGAGGTGTCCGTCCACAGAGCTGGGGCAGCCTCACTGGTGACCTCAGGTGGGACAGCCTTCTTAGGCTTGCCTGTCCCCAAGGCCCAGAGCCTACGGCGAATTGTCCAAGTCCAGGATGGATGGTGCCTGGGGGTGGGATTCCCAGGGAAATCTAGGGAGTATCTGCAGACTCTACAGGAAGCTGAGGGGTGATGGGGAAGCCCGGCTGCTTCAGCGCCTCCCCCAACACAGCCCTGTCCCACCCACCCTGCCCCTGCACCACAGCTGGGGCTTGGCGTCAGGCCAGCTTGGAGAGTTTGGACCCCAGGGAAAGACAGACACAGACAGTGCCCCAGACACGGGGGTGGGGGGACACGGGGAACATGGGAAGGAGCAGCATTTCCTGCCTATTGAGACAAGGCCACAGCCCTCTCGGAAGGGCCTGAGGCTGCCAGGTCTCCCTGGCTCAGGTTGAGCCCACGCTGCCCCAGCACAATGCATTCTCTCTGGCCCCATCGCAGGCCACAGGAGGACGGGCGTCTCGGCTGGACACGAGAAGCTGCTCACAGACCAGAAGGAAGACAGCAGCCTTCTGCAGAGGCAGAACCACGTCAGCCGCATCCTGTCCTTGTCCACTGTCTGGAGCTGAAAACAATCTCTCTTGTCCTGGTGTCTTCCCCTGGTGGTCCTGTTCACAGCCCACACGAGCTGCAGGAATGAACAAGAAGGGGTCCAGCAGCCTGCTTCCCCTACTGATAACCAGAGGCAGCCACCCGGCCTGGGCTCGGCCTCATCCACAGCCTGGAGGAGTGGCCCAGGACCAGGGTGCACGAGGAGCAGGGGTGCCCTGGAACCAGTCAGGAGAGATGGGGGCGGCATCTCTCTCCAGCTCTGCCTTCAGTGACTTTGTGTTGCCGGCTTGAAACCGGCCATGGTGGGAATTACACCACGGACATCGGCCAACACTACTGGTTTGCTTTGTCCTGAGAGTTCACAGCCCTGAGAGAGATCTCCTTCTTGAACTGTGCACCCTAGGCCCCTCCCCCAGAGGAGCCCTGGTGGTGCAACGGTTAAGCGCTCAGCTGCTGACCGAAAGGTTGGCGGTTCGAACCCGCCAGCGGCTCCAAGGGAGAAAGACCCGGCGATCTGCTCCTGTAAAAATCACAGCCTAAAAAAACCCCATGAGGCAGTTCCGTCACATGCGGTAGCTCTGAGTCAGAATCAACTGACAGCACCCAATAACAACAATGATAGGCATCCCCCCACCCAGTTCTCCCCAACCTGACTGTGAACTCAGGAACAAGGACATGTCTTGGTCATTTCCACGGCCCCAGCACCCAGCCCAGAGCCCAACACTTAAGAAGCACTCAGCCAGTGTTTGCTGACTGGAACAAACGCACCTCCATCTTTCTGGAACCTTGCCCACTGTAAGAGTTCAGTAAATGTTTGTCACTGAAATGTGTCCTGTCCCTGACATTGTCTGAAAACGGGAGACCTTACTGAGGACCGCTTCCTTCACCTCTTTTCTCACCTAAACCTCCTTGCAGAGTTTCCTGCAGCAGAACCCGGCACCAGACCTGCCTCCTGGTTCAGCAGGCTGGTGCTGACCTTGTACTCAATCCGGGAAGTTAGCAGTGAGGACGGGTGCAGCCCAAGCTGGGTCAGGTGTCGGGAATGCTCAGCTGCCTCTGCTGGGCCAGGAAGATGGGGCTGAATCTGTCTGCTTTAGGCAGCTGTGGACACATCCTGTCACCAGCTCACTCCTGTCTGCCTCCTCTGAGGCTCCCTCACTGGGTGGTCAAGAGGGGCTCCTTACAGCCTTACCGGCTCAGACTCCAGCCTGGGGGAGCCTGTTCACTCGGCCCTCTTCCAGCACCCCGAGTAGGCAGATGGGTGTCATCTTTGTGACGGGGCAAGGATCGGCCAGGACACTTCAAGAGTGGGGCGTGGGCTTGAAGAGACAGTCTTGGGAGTCAGAGGTCAGTGTGAAGTCCAGCCGCCCGCTGTTGCCCTACCTATGCTGAGTCAGCACATATGGTCCCCTTGGGGAGGAAAGGGGAGGCATAGTGGGCAGACGTCATCCAGAAAGTCCTCAGTGGGGTCAGGTCAGAGCATGCCAGGGGAGGGGTGGGCTGGGCTCAGTGGGTACGGAGGCAAAGTGAATTTGAATGGAAGTCAGGGATCTGCTGGGGTCACCGTGATAAGTCAAAATCCCCTTCCAGGAACTTCTGTGATGTCACCTCACTCAGGTTCTGACTCGGGACGAGGACACTGGAGGTGTCTTTTTCTCCGGCTCCGGAAAGCCAGTGCCGGCTGGCAGAGCTGGTTGCTTTTCCATGAATGTTCTCATTGTCTCTGCCTGCTTGGCTCCTGGGACAGGTCTGTTCCCTTCCCACCCTTGCTGGTCACACGGCAGCACCCTGTCTGGCCCACAGTCCCAGCCTATGGACAGGTTGGTGCCCCAACAGAGCCAGCTGAGCCCAGGCACCCCCAGCTTGGAAAAGAACCCTTGGTCTCAGTACCTCATTATCCGTGTCCTCCACTAGGGGCCCTTGTCTGTGGGGAGGCACTGGAAGTCCTAACATCTTGGGGGTGGTGCTCAGTGCTGTCCTTGGTGCCCCCATTGCCATGGGGGGACAGTCCCACAAGTTAGAGACAACAGTAAGTCCCCAGCAATGGAATTCTTCCCTCGGGAACAGACTCTGTCTTGGTCTCAGAGCATAAATAGTGATCAATATTATCATAGCTCTGGTGGCACAGTGGTTAAAGCAATCAGATGCTAACCAAAAGGTCAGCGGTTCAAACCCACCAGCCGCTCCTAGGGAGAAAGACGTGGCAGTCAGCTTCCATAAAATTACAGCCTTGGAAACCCTAAGGGGCAGTTCTACTCTGTCTTATAGGGTCGCTATGAGTTGAAATCGGCTCAACGGCAGGGGGTTTGGTTTTGGTTTTTATCTATTATCAGCCACCATCCCTGTGATGGGATCAGGAGGGATGGGGGCCTAGTCCCTAAAATCCGCTACTGGGTCATGCTTTCCTCTAGTTGTGGCTCAAGTTCACCTGGAGGTGCCTTGGAGGAAAGGCCTGGTGATCCACTTCTGAAAAATCAGCCATTGAAAACCCTGTGGATCATAATTGTACTCTGACACACATGTGGTCACCATGAGTTGGAATCAGCTCCATAGGAACTGGTTTCAGAGGGCAGCGGTGGTTTAGTGGCAGAATTCAGGGGGAGACCAGGGTTTGATTCCGGGCCAATGCACCTCAGGCACAGCCACCATTCATCTGTCAGTGAAGGCTTGCATGTTGCTGTGATGCTGAATAGGTTTCAAGGGAGCTTCCAGACTAAGAAGAAAGACCTGGTACTCTACTTCCAAAAGTAAGACACTGAAAACCCTACAGACCTGCAACCAATCGTGGGAACAGCACGAGATTTCGAAGCACTTCCTCCTGACGTGTGTGGGGTGGCCCGAGTCGGGGGCTGACTCAGTGGTCTCTAATAATAGCAACAACCATCCTCTACCTGGCAAATGTAGTGTTTGTGTAGAGAATGAGGAGTGGGAGAGAGGGGTGTGGGTTTAGCCCAGGAATCCCACATCTAACAATCCCTCCAGCAGAGAGACCGTCACATGTGCTGACGGAAACATGTCTGAAAATGTTTGCTACGGCATTGTCGGTAACTGTGAAAACATGGAGACAGCCCAAAAGCTTATCAATTACAGAGCGGTTCAATTGTGGCGCATGGAGGAACCTCCAAACCTATTGCTAAGTGGAAAAAGCAAGGTATAAAGGGGGACTTTCAGGGTGGTTTTGTTTATAAACCATGACACCAAACACACACAGATTTGGACAGGCACGTCCTTGTCTGAAATGCAGGCGATCAGCTGGAAGGACAGCCCCAGGTGTGGAGAGGGGGTGCCCTGGGGAGGAGGTGAGGCAACACTCCCCAGGTGTGGAGAGGGGGTGCCCCGGGGAGGAGCTGAGGGAACACCGGAGTTTTCCGTCAGCTCTTTGTCAGTGCACGTTGCCACACAGAGGACGCGTGTGTCCCTCCCTTCTGCCATGAAGAGATATTTCAGGATAGGAGGGAGGAGACCCTATGTGCAGAGAGAAAGCCCCCAACCCATCTGTCAGTCACCCAGCTCTGCTGTAACAGAAAGTTACATGTGGGTGGCTTTAAGGGACAAATTCACAGCTGTTTAATTGTTGGTGGTGGGGTATTATTATCTAAACCCCAGTGGATGTGGATGTGTTTGTATCCATATTGTAGAATAATGCAGAAAGGCAGTTCTTTTATTAGTGTCTTGTCATCTAGCGCTGCTATAACAGAAATACCACAAGCGGATGGCTTTAACGAAGAGAAGTTCATTCTCTCATGGAGGAGAAGTCTGTATTCAGGGCGCCAGCTCTAGGGGAAGTTTCTCTCTCTGTGTTGGCTCTGGGGGAAGGTCCTTGTCTTAGTCATCTAGCGCTGCTATAACAGAAATACCACAAGTGGATGGCTTTAACAAACAGAAATTTATTTTCTCACAGTCTAGGAGGCTACAGGTCCAAACTCAGGGCATCAGCTCCAGGGGAAGGCTCTCTGTGTCAGAAGGAAGGTCCTTGTGATACATCAGTCTTCCCTTGGTCTGGGAGCATCTCAGCACAGGAACCTCAGGTCCAAAGGACACGCTCTGCTACCTGCACTGCTTTCTTGGTGGTATGAGGTTCCCCACTTTCTGCTCACTTTCCTTTCCTTTTATCTCTTGAAAGATAAAAGGTCAAGCAGGCCACACCCCAGGGAAACTCCCTTTACATTGGATGTGACCTTAGTAAGGGTGTTAAAATCCCACCCTAATCCTCTTTAACATAAAATTACAATCACAAAGTGGAGGACAACCACACAATCCTGAGAATCATGGCCTAACCAAGTTGATACACACATTTTTGGGGGCACATAATTCAATCCATGACAGTCCTTGTCTCTCTCAGCTTCCGGTCCTCGGTTTCCTGACGATCTCCGTGTGTGTGTACCTTCTCGTCCGTGTGTGTCTGCTTCAGTGCGCCTAGTCTGCTCTTTTTATATCTCAGAGGTGATTGGCTTAAAACACACCCTCCACGGATACGGCCTCATTAACATGACAAAGAAAGTCCTATTCCCAAATGGGATTTACATCCACAGGTATAGGGGTTAGGATTTACAACACACATTTGCTGGGAGACAATTCAATCCATAACGCCATGCCTGCAGAACCCAGCCAGAGAGGTGCCACCTCACCGCCGCTCACACCACCGACACAGTGGGAGCATCCTGGTTGCTTCTCACTTCTTTCAAATCTGTTACAATTTCGCGTCGGCAGAGGCGGCAAACCCTGGCTCGGCATCCAGGATTGCACCCCAGGCTGTGTGTTTGTGGAGCCGTGAGCTCGGTGGGTCAGACAGAGCGCAGGAGGAGCCCCCGGGAGGGGCCAGTGGGGAGACTTCCCTTTGTGACAAGCTGCAGTGACCTGATAGCAGACACTGGGGCTTTGCAAACACCTGCTCCCGGCCTGGCACCACCGGGCAGGCCCCCAGTCCCCACCTGCAGGAGGTAAGAAGGAAGTGAGGACCTGCCTATTTCTGAAGTCTCCTCCCAAATCTACTCAGGCCTCTTCTCGGAGTTCGTGGTAGCTGCTCTGGAGCCCCTGTGGAGGACGTGTCGGAATCAGTACAACAACCCTGACCTCGGGGCTGTAGGCAGAGCACAGGCGGAGGGGGCAGACCACGGGGTGGGGGGGCAGAGCACAGGCGGGGGGGCAGAGCACAGGCGGGGGGGCAGAGCACAGGCGGGGGTGGGGCAGAGCACGGTGGGGGGCAGAGCACAGGCGGGGGGCACAGAGCACGGTGGGGGGCAGAGCACAGGCGGGGGGCACAGAGCACAGGCGGGGGGCAGAGCACAGGCGGGGGTGGTGCAGAGCACGGTGGGGGGCAGAGCACAGGCGGGGGCACAGAGCACAGGCGGGGGGGGCGGAGCACAGGTGCAGGGTCAGAGCACAGGTCGGGGGGTGCAGAGCACAGGCCGGGGGCAGACCACTGGCATTGGGGACGGGCAGCAGGACAAGCTGAGGCCCGGACTTGTAGGTCTGTGGATGTGAGCGAGTTACGGAGGCTCTGGGAACCTCCATGTCCTCATCAGCAAAGGGCGTGGAGGCTGCTTTGCAGGTTTTCCTGGATGTCAGTGACGGGGGCTCCCCATCAAAGACTGACGATGGGGTTTGGCTGCCCCTCCTTGTTGTTGGTAGATGCCATCACACCAGCTCCAACCCACGGCGACCCCAGGTACAACAGAGCCAAACGTTGCCTGGTCCTGCTCCATCTTCCCGATGGTCAGTACGCTCAAGTCCATTGTCGCGACCGCTGAGTATTTTGAGCGCCTTCATCTTCCAGCGCTGTATCAGACAACATTCTGCTCTGGTCCACAAGGTTTTCATTGGCTGATTTTTGGAAGTACATCACCAGACCTTTCTTCCTAGTCTGCCTTAGTCTGGAAGCACCACTGAGGCCTGCCCACTGTGGGTGACCCTGCTGGTATCTGAAATACTGGTGGCACAGCTTCCTGCATCACAGCTACATGCAAGCCCCCACAGTACAACACACTGACATGGGGGGCTGGCCTTCATCTTGATACCCAGTTAAGAAGGTGGTAAATGGAGTTTTTAAGCAAAATAAACATAGACCCATGAGGAGCAGAGAGGCAGGACCCTCACAGACAGGAGGTCTCCCCACTTCTGGGGGAGGCAGGATGCTGGTGGGGAGATGGCCTTGACTACACAAGAAGGAGACCGTCCACTCACCTGACCCGGGGCACTCGGACCCTGAAAAGTGGCCAAGTACAGCAGAGGCAGTGGAATGTGGCCCTGAAGCATGGGAACGGACCAGAAGGCCTGCTGGGGGACAGTGGCTTCCCACCATCCGCCCCAGAGACCTACATCTGCAGTGCAGGAGCAAGACAACCTTCCACCTGAAATCCGACTCCAAGCCAGCTGCGAGGACAGGACATACAGCCGTTGTGGCCACCCACGTGAGAACCTGCCGCAGGAGCATCTTCTCCGTCCTTGGCCACTGCCATCATCTCTCGAAGCAGCTACATCTTATTGCTCTTAAAACGTCTCTCAGCAGCAGATCAGTCCCTCTCCGGCTCCATTAGCCTGTCATCAGGGCAAGTCTCCCTCCAGCCTGGCCCAAATCCAGCAATCACAGAGCTGCTGACAGGCTGCAACCCCCCCCCCCGCCCCCCGCCCCCGCCACCCTCTCGACCTCCTGACAGTGTCCTGACCTCTGACAGTGACACTGCGTTTGTCACCAGGCCCAAGTAGAGGCCAACAGCCTGCAGGGAGGCCCTCCGCCCCCGCACTCCTCAATACCCACCAGCTAAGGGGGAGCAGCAGGCTGCAGGGAGCCGGACAAATGACAAGGCCAGAGCTCAGTGTCTATGTGTGCCTCGTGGGAGCCACGGCTGGTCTTCCCAACCTGGAAACCTGGGGGCAGAATCCACACAGCCGAGGACAGTCCTCTGTGCCTGAGCGCACAGGGTCTGCAGACGGGGAGAGCGGGCTCATCACCCCCATGTGCACCCCGAACTGCCCCCTGCTTCCTTCCACGCTGTCATGGATTGAATTATGTCCCCCTAAAAATGTGTGTAACAATTTGGCTGGGCCTTGATTCCCGGTATTGTGTGATTTTCCTACATGTTGTAAATCCTGCCTCTATGATGTTAATGAGGGAGGATGGGTGGCAGTTGCAGGACTCAATCTACAAGACTGGATTGTGTCCTGAGGCAATCTCTTGAGATATAAAAGAGAGAAGTGAGCAGAGAGACAGGGGGCCTCATACCACCAAGAAAGCAGTACCAGGAGCAGAGTGTGTCCTTTGGGCCCAGGGTGCGTGAGGGGAGAAGCTCCTAGTCCGGGAGAACATTGATGAGAAGGCAGACAGAGAAAGAAAGCCTTCCCCTGGAGCCAACGCCCTGAATTTGGACTTTTAGCCTACTTGACCATGAGGAAATAAACTTCTCTTTGTTAAAGCCATCCACTTGGGGTATTTCTGTTAGAGCAGCACTAGGCGACTAAGGCACATGCACACGATGGACCCCTGCGGAGCCCAATGGGTGGTGGCCCCTATGCATTCAGCACCGCCCTTGCTGCCTGGGGCACAGCGTCCTCGGCCGGAGGGAGTCCAGCCTCTGGGTGCTAAGGAGGTGTCTGCCAGGTCAGCCTGGTGGCGAGTGCGTCCTGAGGGTGGAGTCTGTGAATGTGAGTGAAGTCCAATCGAGTCTGCACAAGGTCACCTTGTGGCCTGCGTCTCATGGCCAGACTCGGCCCCCATCCCCCCACCCCGCCTGCCTGGCCCCCTTGTTCTCTGACACTGTCCTCAGCCACCCTGCCTCCCTTGCTCAAATAATGACTCCAGTCCCAGCAGCTATGGCTAAGCACCAGGCACTTTCTAAACACAGGGCAGTGTCCACACTAATGTGTGTATGGTAAATACTAACCATTAGGTTGGTGATTCAAACCCATCCAGAGGTACTTCAGAAGAAAGGCCTGGTGATCTACTTCCAAAAAAGTCAGCCATTGGAAATTCTATTAAGCACAGTTCTACTCTGACGCACATGGGTCAACATGAGTCAGAATCTCCTTGACAGCAACTGGATTTTCAGTAGTAAATATACATGCAACAAAACATGTGCCGTTTCAAATTCTTCACATGTACAATTCAGTGACATTAATTGTGTTCATCATATTATGCAACCATCACCCTTATTCCCAGATTCTTCCTTCATCTCCTCTGCCATGGGTTCCCCTCCCCTTCTCCTGCCCGCCTACCTTCGTTGTTGTTGCTGTTAGGTGCTGTCGAGTCAGTTCTGACTCATAGCAACCCCATATACAACAGAACGAAACACTGCCCTGTCCTGCACCATCCTCACAATTGTTGTTATGCCTGAGCCCATTGTTGCAGCCACTGTGTCAATCCATCTCGTTGAGGGTCCTCCTCTCTTTTGCTGACCCTCTACTTTACCAAGCATGATGTCCTCCTCCAGGGACTGGTCCCTCCTGATAACATGTCCAAAGTATGTGAGACGTAGTCTCACCATCCTTGCTTCTAAGGAGCATTCTGGTTGTACTTCTTCCAAGACAGATTTATTGGTTCTTTTGGCAGTCCACGGTATATTCAATATTCTTTGCCAACACCACAATTCAAAAGCATCAGTTCTTGTTCTGTCTTCCTTATTCATTGTCCAGCTTTCGCATGCGTATGATGCGATTAAAAACACCAAGGCTTGGGTCAGGCACACCTTAGTCTTCAAGGTGACATCTTTGCTTTTCAACACTTTAAGGAGATCTTTTGCTGCAGATTTGCCCAATGCAATGTTTCTTTCAATTTCTTGACTGCTGCTTTCCATGGATGTTGATTGTGGATCCAAGTAAAATGAAATCCTTGACAACTTCAGTCTTTTCTCCATTTATCATGATGTTGCTTATTGGTCCAGTTGTGAGGATTTTTATTTTCTTTATGTTGAGGTGTAATCCTTACTGAAGGCTGTGGTCTTTGATCTCCATCAGTAAGTGCTTCAAGCCCTCTTCACTTTCAGCAAGCAAGGTTGTGTCATCTCCATAACGTAGGTTGTTAATGAGTCTTCCTCCAATCCTGATGCCCTGTTCTCCTTCATATAGCCCAGCTTCTCGGATTATTTGCTCAGCGTACAGATTGAATAGGTATGGTGAAAAGATACAACCCTGATGCACACCTTTCCTGACTTTAAACCACGCAGTATCCCCTTGTTCTGTTCAAACAACTGCGTCTTGATCTATGTACAGGTTCTTCATGAGCACAATTAAGTGTTCTGGAATTCCCATTCTTCCCAATGTTATCCATAATTTGTTATGATCCACACAGTCGAATGCTTTTGAGTAGTTAATAAAACACAGGTAAACATCTTTCTGGTATTCTCTGCTTTCAGTCAAGATCCATCTGACATCAGCAATAACATCCCTGGTTCCACATCCTCTTCTGAATCCGGCCTGAATTTCTGGCAGTTCCCTGTTGATACACTGCTGCAGCCACTTTTGAATGGTCTTCAGCAAAATTTTACTTGCATGTGATATTAATGCTATTGTTCGATAATTTCAGCATTCTGTTGGCTCACCTTTCTTTGGAACTGGCACAAATATGAATCTCTTTCAGTCACTTGGCCAGATAGCTGTCTTCCAAATTCTTGGCATAGATGAGTGAGCACTTCCAGCACTGCATTGGTTTGTTGAAACATCTCGGTTGGTATCCCGTCAATTCCTGGAGCCTTGTTTTTCGCCAATGCCTTCAGTGCAGCTTGGACTTCTTCCTTCAGTACCATCAGTTCCTGATCAAATGCTACCTCCTGAAATGGTTGAACGCCAACCAATTCTGGTAACCACTAATAACCTGAGGTCTGTATCCACTTGCCTATGCTAGATACTTTAAGTAAGCAGAATCATCACTTCACACCCACTAAGATGCCTATGATTTAAAAAATGGAAAACAAACAAGCGTTGGTGAGGACATGGAGAAACTGGAACCCTTATGCTTCGCTGGGAGGAATATAAAATGGTGCAGCTGCTGTGGAAAACAGCCTGGCGGCTCCTCAAAGTTAAACACACAATTATCATCCAATTCAGCAATTCCACTCCTAGGCAGCTACCCAAAAGAAATGAAAGCAGGGACTCAAACAGACACATGAACAGCAATGTTCACTGCAGCCCTATCCACAATAAACAAAAGGTGGGAACAATCCAAGCGTCCATCAATGGGTGAATGGAGACACATATGTGGTCCATCCACATGGTGGAGTATTACTCAGCCATAAAGAGAGATGAACGCCTGACGCTACCTACCACACGCTACCCCATGGATGGACCTTGGCGACATGAAGCTGAGTGAAATAAACCAGTCACAAAGGGCATATATTGTATATGCCCCCACGTCTACGTCACGCTTCTCAAGCCAACTGCTGACAAGCATCTCCCCGTGGACACCTTTGCTCAAGTCTAGAGCGTGTCAGTGAACGCTGGCATGGAAGGCCAGCTCCAGAGAGCCTCACAGTCGGCCAGGCCCTGCAGCCCCTTCTCGTGGGGTCCTGAGTCATAAGCCACAGGACATTCCCTGGTGGGGTCTTCAGGAGACAAGGCCCCTCAGATGTTGCTGGCAGAATGCAGCAACGGATGGCACCCACCTGTCAGAGCAAAGCTGAGCTCTGCAGGGTTTTCAATGGCAGACTTTTCAGAAGTAGGTCGCCAGGCTGTTATGGATTGAATCGTGTCCCCCAAAAATACGTGTTGGAATCCTAATACCTACACATGTGGCTATAATCCCAATTGGGAATAAGGTTTTCTTTGTTATGGCAATGATGCCATATGGGTGCAGGGTTGTTTTAAGCCACTCATTTTTGAGGTATAAAAAGAGCAGATTAGGCTCAGCGAGGCAATGACAACGGGGAGAGATAGAGGCCACTCGTGGTAGACACCACATGGAGATGTCCAGGGAACAACAAAGAGCTAAGACAAGGACCTTCCCCCAGAGCCGGCACCCTGGATTCAGACTTCTAGCCTCCTAAACTGTGAGAAAATAAATTTCTGTTGGTTAAAGCCACTCACCTGTGATATTTCTGATACAGCAGCACTAGACTAAGACATAGGCCTTTATTTCGAGGCACCTCTGAAGAAAGTTTAGGAGCCAAGTGCTTAACCCTTTGCACTGCCAGGGACTCCTTCAGCCGCACTGCAGCAGGGACGCTGGCAGGAGAGCATTCCTGTCGGGGGACCTGGACAGCGACAGCCACCAGGCTGGCCTCTTTATGGTGTGATGTCTCTTTGAAGACGTGTCTGCTTTGAGTTCATACCGTAAAAGCAAAGATTTGGGTGTAAATTAAACCATTTTAAAGCACGGAGAGTGACTGGATATAGGAAGGGAGCGGGGAGAGGGCTGTTATTAGCAATATAATTAGTCAGGGATCTGGTGGAAGGAAAATCAACCACTGATGGGCTTTCTCGGAGCTTCCACCTGCTCAGTCCCCTGCCCCAGGAGTTCCAGTCAGTAGAAGAAACCGAGCTGGCAAGCATTTTTTATTTTGCTTTTTCACTTAAAAGTAATGGTTATTGCCTTTTTCTCTTTTGAAAAGACCATTTTCTTTACCAAAAAGAAGAAACTAGAAAATAGAGATAAAACAAAAGAACATTATTTGCACTCTAGTGGGACCATGTGTCCAGAGAGTCCTTGTCAACACCTCAACCGGATTTCTGACAGAAAATGCCACCAAGCTTTCCACTCGCCTTGAGGGGCCTCCCCGACCATGCCTGGCCGCCACCAGGGAAGAATCTAGAAAGTCTTCCAAAGCGGAGCCCTTGCTGTGGGGAGAGGGCCTTGTGGAATAAGCACGGTGTTTGCCAAGTTCTCAGCAGAGCCGATATTAAAATCAGCAATTCTAAAGTACATTTAGGGAGCCCTGGTGCCACAGTGGTGAAGCGCTGGCTGCTAACCGAAAGGCTGGCGATCGGAACCTACCCAGTGGCTCCCACAAAGATTACAATGTAGGAAACCCTGTGGGGCAGCTCTCCTCTGTCGTGTGGGGTGACTATGAGCCGAAATCGACTCTACGGCACCCCGCAACAAAGCACAGCCAGTACTTTCCTCATTCTAACACCTTCTTGCTATTTGCAGATGGTGGCTTCCCTGTCTTCAGGAGACCGTTGGCATTTTTCTCAGGGTGTCTGCAGAGGACAGGGCAGGCGGCTCGGGAGCATCCGGTCCCAGGTCACCGGTGGGAAGTGCGGGGGCTACGCAGGCTCCTCCCAAGTCGGCTCAGCAAGCCTCGTGTCCCCCCACTGTCACTGAGCATTGCTTGTCCTGGGCGATCTGAGCCTCTTCCCAGGACACGCTTTGTGTTTGTTAACTCTGTTCCTAATGATGTAGTAACGACACTCAGGTAACATGCAGGCTGTGGGCGTGGTAGGAAAGGCAGGGAACTGGACCGAAGGCGTGCGGGCCAGCCTTTTCCTCTCGCTATTCCCCTTTGCCTAGTCACTGTTTGGGGAGAGCTGGTATGGGGCAATGCCCGCTTACTTGTGCGATGGAAGACTGTGGCTCCCTTCTGCCTCCTCGGGGAATCCCTGAGCATCCAAGACAACTAAGCCAAGCGCTTCAAGCTGCTGCAGAAGTCTCGCGATACCAAAGTACAGTGTTTGGGAATTCACTTTTTTTCCTTATCACCTATCACTCCCTTACACGCAAAATGGAAGATGAGGAGAAAATTCACTATCTTCCTGAAATCCAAACCACCACTACCTCCAGCGTTTTGTCTTGGGAGACTCGAGAAGTGGTGGATGAACTGCTGGAGAAGCAGACGCCCTGGGCTGTGGCTACACTGGCTGGCCCCGGTCCAGGCCTCCAGGAGCCCAAGCCAGGCCAGAGGGCCGGTAGCCGGGCCCTGGCAGTGGGGGTGCCACCCAGAGCTGGGCAGGATGAACGGGGCTCTTTGTGCATGGGGTGGGGACCGGGACAGCCTGTGGCTGTGGAAGGGCAGGCACGCACAGACCCACCCTTTCCTCCACGTCTCAAAGGAAGAGGACATTTCAGAGTGGCCTGACCCAGGACGGAGGAGCCCTCCCTGCCCGCCAGGGCCAGCGTGAGGCCACAGTGGGCCGGGTCTGCCCCCTCCTCGGGCTAGGCCTCCCGGCAACAGTGGGGCGGGTCGGCAGGGCGAGGCGGGGACTTGGGTCAGGGGGTCCACATCTACCCCCTCGCTGGTGATCATGGGGGAGGGAGCCGGTCTCGGGGGGAAGGGCCCTCTGCCATCAGAACGGGGAGCCTGTACTCGTTCCTAAAAGAAAGATGCCATAAGGAAAGCCTTCAAACAACAGAAATGTATTGTCCCACAGTCCAGGAGGCCGGGAGCCTGAAACCAAGGTGTCGGCAGGGCCCTGTTCCCCCCAACAGCCTGGAGGACAGAGGTGTGAGAAGGGAGGGCAGAGGGGGCACTCGCCCTGGGCACAAGTCTAAGGGGCAGCAGACGAGGCATGGAACGACATTCCCAGGGACCACAAGTGTGCAAGGTGCCTGACCAAGGAGACAGACAAGAGGGGAGAAGGCGTTTCCATCAACGTCTATTCATCTTGAAACTGGAAGAGGGCCAGGGTAGAGATCACCCCTGGGCTCGCTACCCTCCCTGGCCATTGCTGGGGGAGGATCCGCCCTTCCTTCCTGCTTCTGGCCGTCACAGGCAGCCCTTGGCGTGCCTTGGCTTGTGGCTGGCTGACTTTCTCCAGTCTGCGCCTCCACCTTCATGTGGCGTCTGCTCTCTGTCTCTGTCTCTCTTCCCCTCTTTTGTAGGACACCACTCAGATGGGGTTAGCGCCCAGCCTGCTCCAGTATGACCTCATGGGAACTGATGATGTCACCAGAGACTCTGTTTCCAAACAAGGCCATGTTCACAGGTACCGAGGTGGGGACTTCAGTGTATCTTTTTAGGGAACACAACTCAATCCATAACAGTGGTTAAACCCAAAGGGCCAGACCCCCACCCTGTGCCACCACCCAGCCTCCCACAAACACGGGCTCAGCAGGGCAGGGCCCTTCAGGGGCTGCAGAGTGAGGGTCCTCCTCCACCATCAGAAAGAAAGCACGCCTGGAGAGGCTGTGGCACTGGATGGGCACGGTGGCCGTCCCTGTAGCTCACTGGGATGGGATGGCATGCTTTCTGGCGGACCTCATCACACACAAGTGTGCTGGACGGCAGGGACCCTCTGTGTCATCCCCAATTGGATGTCCAACTTTCCCCGTGCCCCTGGGCTGACAGCAGTTGTAAATCACTCCTGCAAGAAGCCGGGGGCCGCAGCCTGCTAGGAGCAGCTGGTGACAGCTAATTTTAGTCCCTGCAGCCGCTTTGGCCAAATGCGTTGCCGAAGCGCAGGGCCGCTGGAAGGGCGGCTTACAGGGACATCCGCACACACCTCGCTCCCCAGTAGCCTGTCTGCAGACTGGCCTTGTCATCACCAGCCACCATTTGCAAGGCATGTATGCAGAGTGCCTCCTGTTGCCTCCTGGGTGCAGACAGTTCACGTGTGGCTAGAAGGCCCTCCTGGCTTCCATGTCTGTCTGCTGGAGGCCTCGCTGAAGACAAGCTGCGTCTGTTCCATGTCAGCTGCTGTCTCTTGGACGAGTGTGTGCCTCTTCTGTGAGCACATCTCCCTTCCAGATGGGCATCGCGGCTGTTCCTCTGTGGGCTGGACACGGCAGACCGACCGCTGCGCAGGAGCCAGCTGTCCGGGGAACAGAGCCGCCCTCGCAGGGGGGCTGCAGGGATCAAAGGCACAGGTGTCTTCCCTGCGGTCTGAGGGGTGAGCGCCGGTTGGGAAAGCCCCTGAGGAGAGGAGGGTGCGCCTTCCAAGGGCTGAGTTGGGGAGGCACCAAGAAGATCACTGCCGGAACGTAGTCTCAGGTGGCTTCACAGAGTCTTCAGTCACCGTGGGCTCTGTGATGGCTGCACTCAGAAGATCTGTGTCACTAATAGAAGTCTGGGTTTGTGGGCCTTTGGGGGTTGGCAGTCAGGCCAGCTCAGCTCCTGAGCCTGGTCTGCTTTACTTCTTGGTTCCTCCGCCTTTTTAAGTCTTGGTAGGTACCTGGGTGGCACAGATGGTTTGCCCTGGACCACTAACCTAAAGTTGGCAGTTTAAACCCACCCAGTAGCTCCACGAAAGAAAGGCTTGGCGATCTGCTTCTGTAAAGATTACAGCCAGGAACACCCTATGGGACAGTTCTACTCTGTCACGTGGGGTCGCCGGGAGTCAGAATTGACTCGACAGCAGCCAGTTTTTTGTTTGCTTTATGTAAGTCCGTAACAAGGACGTGCAGACTCCACTGGTGTCCAGCTGTCTCTGGGGGACCCGACTGCACCACTGAGAAGTGATGGGGGCTGTCTTTTGGGTCAACACGCAGAACGGCTTTATAAAGTAGTGAGACAGCTGACAATGGAGGCATGCAAGCACAGGATGGACGGCCACGTGGACCATGCAGGAGGGGCAGTCAGGCCAGAGCCCCACAGCCCGTCTGCTTTGAACGATGCGCCCACCCTGCCTCTGGCTTCCAACAGCTGGCCGCATTCCCCTGTCTAAGAGAACAGCATCTGTGCCATCGTCCAGCTAAATACTGCAGACATGCCACAGCCACGTTCGACCATGCCACAGTTCAACCAGGCCACAGCCAACTGGACATCCTAACTCAGTGGGATTTCAGTTCCCAATCTCCGCTTCTTACGAGACTTTAGGAAATAACCTCGAGAGCTGGGTGTGTCTTTCCAGCCAAATGCGTGCCCCAGCTTTCTGACAGCTTGGGCAACTAGTAGCCACTTTCTTCTGTTCTCTCCAAGCCAGATGGGGCTTTTGGGGACTCCGATCGAGGGGAAAGGACCGGGCATTCAAGCTCTCACTTTCGTAACTATGTCAGTGCAGCCCATGGGATTTGGCACTCCAGGCGCCCGCCTGGGAGAGGAAGAGGAGACCGAAGTCCAGGAGGACCCAGTGGTTTGATCTGCCCCGTGTGAAGCCGCTCCAGCACTGGCCTCCAGCCCTCGGCCCAGCATGAGCTGGACTCGAGCAGTTTGCCTAGAGGCCCAGCAGAGTGCTGACTGGATGGACAGTGCTGACCAGATGGACAGACAAGGATGGGTCTGAGTGTCCACAGGGGGGCATGTTTGCAGGAGGGAGAACACAGCCACCACCCCTGGGAGGCGTTCACACTCTGAGCGCACACCTGGGGCCTCTGCAGGCCTGATATACCTGTGTCCAGACCACCTAGAGCTGGGTAGGCTTGGTTTCATGACCCCATCAGCCACTCGCTGGCCAAGAGGACTGGGGAGGTGCTGGATGGCTCCCAGCCTCAGTTTCCCCAGCTGCACAGTGAGTTTCCCTCAGGGTGTTATGAGTCGATGCATGAAGAACTCGGCACCAGGCCTGTGGGGGGTGATGGGGGACAAGTGCCCACTGGCTGGAGACTGTGAACGTGGAAACCCCAGCCCCTCCCTCACCGGCGGGCGCTGATCTCAACTGCACCTCTCTCCTGGGCAAGACACCCTTCTCTGGGAAGGGCCTGATCCGGGGACCTCGGTCTGGTCAATGGCACCTCGGCTGTGGCTCAGCCCCCACACTGAGGTGAAAAAGGGAGGTCATCATCTCTGAATAACTCATAATTCAGGAACAAGCAGCATTACCCTGGTCCCTATCCACAGAGAGGTGCCCTCATCGTCCCCACCCCATCACAGCTCCTGCTCACCAAGTTCCTAGAGCCAACTGTGGTTGTTTCCATCCCAGAGGGAAAATGCTGTGCATCCAGCGAGGCTCCAGTGAGCCAGGCTCCCTTCACCTGCAAGCCTGGCATCAGCCATCCTGGGTGGTGGAACCCTCAAAGCCCCCAGGATGCCCTTCCACTGGGGGCAGTGACCATCACCAACCCTGAGCCTGCCATGGCCAGGGGTCAGCCTCAGCTGTGCTCTGGATGGGCTGAGACTGATTGGTGCATCCCCTGGAAAACCAGGGCTCCCCAGGGTAGACTTCGAGTGCCCCATCTCCTCGAGGGGTCTGCCAGGGTCTCGGCACATGCCCACGGTCCCTGGGATCTTCATGTGGCTGCCACGGACACCCTCGGGTCATCTCACTGTGCAGCCCATCCGAAACCCCCACTGGAGGCTTTCAGGAAACGGGGTGGAGGTGTCAGTATGGCTCCTCTGAGAGAGTGGGGTGCAGGTGTGAGAGGGGCATAACTCAGCACCCCACTCCCTAGGCCACACCTGCTGTGTACAATGCTGCCATCATCCAAGCCACCACGTGGGGTCCAAAACAGGTGTTTGACTGGGAGTCTGGAAATTTCCACGCTGACTCAGAGGTCAAAGGTGAGAAGATCCGGAAAGACTCAGAAGAATTCAGCAGTTGGTTTGGGGTTAAGGTAGAGAAGAGACTCAAAAATGTCCATGGACCTACTTTTTTTTTTTTTTTTTCTTATATTTTATTGTACTTCAGGTGAAGGCTTACAGAATAAATAGTTTCTCATGAAACAGTAGTACACATGTTGTTTTATGACACTGGTTAACAACCCCACAACATATTAACCCTCTAACTTCTCAACCTTATTTTTCTTTTTTTTTTTTTTTTGGTGAAAACACACATAGCCAAAGATACACCATTTCAAAAATTTCTACATGCACAGTTCAGTGACACTGACTACGCTCTTCCAATTGTGCTGTTATTCTCACTTAAGATGGAGGCTTACAGAACAAAATAGTTTCTCATTTAACAGTTACTACAAATGTTGCCCTATGACAATGGTTAACAATCTCACAACACATCAACAGTATCCTTACTCAACCTTGGGTTCCCTATCACCAGCTTCCTTGTCCCCTTCTGCCTTCTGGCCCTTGTCGCTGGACTCCCGTACCTTGTTAGTCTCATTTGGTTTTATGGGGCTGTCCACTCCCAGGCTGAATGGTGAACCTCGGAGGTAGCTTCACCGTTGAGCTAAAAGGGTGTCTGGGGGCCATACTCTCGGGGTTTCTCCAGTCTTCTTCAGGCCAGTAAATCTGGTATTTTTTTTGTCAGTTAGAATTATGCTCTACATCCTTCTCCAGCTCTGTCCAGAACCCTCTGTTGTGATCCTGGTCAGAGCAGTCAGTGGTAGCCGGGCACCATCTAGCTGTACTGGACTCAGTCTGGTGGAGGCCTTGGTAGCTGTGGACAATTAGTCCTTCAGACTAATCTTTTCGTTGTATCCTGTTCTCTTCATTCTCCCTTGCTCCCGAAGGGATGAGACCAGTGGAGTATCTTAGATGGCCGCTCACAGGCTTTTTAAGATCCCAGACACTACTCACCAAGGTAGAATGTAGAGCACTGTCTTTATAAGCTGTGTCATGCCAAGTGAGCTAGATTTTCCCCGAGACCATGGACCTACTTTTGAATCCAACAAAAGGCAACAGAAAATTCCAGATGTTTCCTGTGCCAGAGTCACAGACTTACTTTGGACTGGACACTGAGAACTCAGGTGGACCATTCCCGGCCCCCGGAGGCCAGCCCATGGAGGCAGCCTCTGCCCTGGTCACCGGGCCCATTGGACCACACAGCCCGAGGCTCCAGGACCTCTTCTCTCTGGAAAGGGAGCGGCAACCCCAGGCAGGGGAGGCCTTGCCCAGCACAGAGGACGTGCAGCTCGTCTTTTAGGTTCCAGGAGCGGCTTCCACCTGACGGCACCGCACAGTCACCCTAGCCCTCCCAGGGCCACATCAAACCTGAGACAGAAGTGGTAAAATGGCATCTAAGCAGCCCCAGGTCCCAGTCTTCCTTCCAACAAACCTAAACAACAAAGGTGTGACTCTGATGACCGAGGTGCGCCTGACCCAAGCTGTGGTGTTTTCAGTCACCTCGCATACATGCGAAAGCTGGACAATGAGAAGGGAAGACCAAAGACCACTGATGCCGTGGAACTCTGGTGCTTGAAGAAGGCCAAATACACCATGGACAGCCAGAGCATAACCAATCGGTCTCAAAAGAAATCCAGTCTCAAAAGAATGCTCCTTAGGAGCGAGGATGGCGAGACCACAGCCTGCTCACTTCAGACATGTCATCAGGAAAGACCAGTCACAAGAAAAGGATGTCCCGTTTGGTCAAGCAGAGGGTCAGTGAGAGTGAGGGAAACCCTCCATGAGCTGGACTGACGCAATAGTCACAACAATGGGCTCAAAGACACCAACAATCACGAACGAAACTTTGTCCTGTCCTGAAGACAGTGCAGGCCTGGGCAATGTTTCCTTCTGTTGTACAGAAGGTCACTATGAGTCAGAGCTGATGCCACGGTAACCAACAGCAATTATGTTCCCGTCAAATACCCTGAGAGTTCCCAAGTACCAAGTGTTAGCATCACACCGTGTCACACAGCAGGACCTCGGGTGAAGCCCCAATGGACGCAGCCTCGCCTGGCTATCTGCTCGCCCTCAGTTAATGCCAGGGAGCCACAATGGCAAGAAGGAGGTTGATGGAGCTGAGGAAACCAGCATAAACCTGAGAAGGTGGCATACACAGGGACTGAAGTGACCACACCCGAGGGCGGGTGGAGCAGCCCACGCAGAGAGAGGAGAGCTGACTATACCTGAGGGAGAAGCTCGTGAGAAAGAGCCGCCCCAAAGGCGTAGTGCCAGCCGGGGCCCTGGGGACAGAGCTGCCCAAGAGCCAGGTGAGGGCTAGGGGGCTAGATCCCAGCCAGGCTGCACCAACAACTGTCCCCTGGCATATTTCCCTCATTACACACCGCACGTGCCAGGCGCAGCCCTGCCACCAGGGGCCACTGCCAGCACCGTTTGCTAAAGCACACCCCAGAGGGAATATAAATCCACAGAGGAAAAATGGCACCAAACTGACAGGCTACACCAAAAAACCCAGAACTGGTGGGTGCAGCAGGAAAGGCATTTAAAGGAAGTGAAATAAATATCATCACAGAGGTGAAGAAAGGCATCAGAAATGTGAAGCAAGAACAAGAACTGACTAGAAAGGCTGGGTCAGAAAAACACAGTTGCTGAAGTGAGAAACGTGCTGAACGGGTTTACTAACACGGTAGGCACCCCGGCAGAGTGGGTGAGCTGGGAGAGTGGGTCAGGAGACCCCCACAGGCATCCAGGAGGGTGGGGATGAGGTGGAAAGTATAAGGGAAGGCTAAGAAAAAAAAGGTGCCTTCAACATATGGTGACCCTGTGCGTGTCAGAGTAGAACTGTGCTCCACACAGTTTTCAGTGGCTACTTTTTCAGAAGTGGATTGCCAGGCCTTTTTTCTGAGGTGCTTCTCTTGTGGACTCGTACTTCCAGCCTTTTGGTTAGCAGTTGAGCACTTAACCATTCGCACCACCTCAGGACTGAAAAACAGAAATAGGGGTCCACATGAGGGCACCTAACAGCGTGTCCGACTGAAGTCCCAGAGGGGGAGAGAAAGAAACAAAAGAACTGAATATTTAAAGGACTAGTTAACGAGAACTTCTTCACATTAAAGGAAGATAAAAGATCTCAGATTAAAAAAGAACAGAGAGAGCCATACAGATAACACACACACATGATAGGGAGATTCAAGAATATTAAAAAAAGAAAAAGAAAAAGAAAAAATTCTCAATGTTCTCAGAAAAAGTTATTAACCTATAATAGTGCAAGCATCAGACTTTTGTATTGCCCAACGAAATTCTGAGTGCCAGAACACAGAGTAATCATTTCAGAGGACTGAAGGAAATGAAGTTCAAATCTAGAATTTGGTATGTAACTCAATGTGAGGGTGGATTTACCGCTGAAAGCTGTGACCCCACCAACACCTGCTTTGGAGAGGGTGCCAGGGACAAAGAGGGAAGTAGATGTGAATGGGAGGGGGCACACTGCCAGAGAGACAAACGTGCCCTGAGTGAGTGCTGAGCAGAGCGCCCTGCTGTCTAAACCCCAGGGCCACAAGGACAGTGCACACATGCCACCTCAGCACAGTGGCGTGGGCAGAGGGAAGAGGGCGTGTGAGCTACCACGAGACTCATTCCAACAACAGCTAGTAACTCCCTAAGCACAAGGGCAGGACTCCTGCTAGAACCTGGGCAGGACAAAGGCAGGCCATCCATTTCTGGAAAGGATGCTTAACCTCTCCAGCCTCTCTAAAAATTGAATTAAAGCAACATAAAGCATCTTTTGTTCCCTAACCCTGGCAAAAAGTACGCTGACAATGGCCATTGTCCTTGAGCCTTTGCTTTTAAAGGGAACTCGCTAATTCGTTTGCCTCTATGGAGGACAGTTTGGCAATGAAATTTAAAAGTCTTTAAAGTGCACATACCCTTTTGCCCCATATATTCCATTTTTATTCACTCTTTAATTTTTTAAAATAGACTTTATGTTTTAGAGCAGTTTTAGGTTTAAAAAAAACTGCAGGAAGTGTAGAGTTCCTGTAAACCCTCTTCTCCTGGTGGTAAAGCCCATTTGTTACATTTGTTACAACTGAGGAACTGAGGTTGATACATTGTTACTAACTGAAGTTTACAGGAGGGATCATCCTTAGTGTTGTCCAGTCCTGTGAGTTTTGACCAATACATCATGCCACGTGTCCTCCATCATAGCATCGTAAAAATGCCATGGGCTCCCCTTGTTCATCCATCCCACCCCAGCCCACCCCCCGAACGCCTGACAACCCCTGACCTTGCCACTGTCTCCATAGTTTTGCCTTTCACAAATCCTATTTTCAGGAATTTGCTGTAAGTGAATAACCCACAAAACGGGAGCAGATGGGGTCCAAGTGCGCCCCTTAGCCCCTTGCTCATGAGCATGAACTCTTGGAGGTGTGGCCCCAGGCATTGGTGCTAAGGGAGGATTCGAAACGGGTGGAGTCATTGGGACTGGTGAGGCACAGCAGGAGGATCGGCAGGAGAGACACTGCAACATAATGCTAAGTGAAAAATTCAGACCACAAAACAGTGTGTGCAGCCCAGTTCTATTTTTGGGCTAGCGTATCTGGATGCAGTGAGTAGGGAAAGAGGCCAAGGGCAACAAGCCCAAAGCTACAGCAGTAAGTAGGTGGACACCAGAGACGGGGTAATGGTTAGTGTCTGCTTCCAAGCTTCTGTAGTTTCTAGATTGCTTAAAATGAGCAAGTTTTTCTTTTGTAAATAGGAAAAAAAATAATGCCCATCCTATGGAAAAAAAAAAAAAGAAATGAAATGAAAACGGCCTGGATGGTATCCCTTGTGATTTTGCAAAGCCGTTAAGGTGATGTATGTCCCCCATCTCACAGTGTTTGTCCCCGCGTGTGCCAGAGGGTAGCCCCATAGAGGGCTCCGGAATGGGCTCCCCTGGGTTTTTATCACTTTTGTCTTAAAGTGGGGACTGGGAGAAATCTTCCCAAAGCCACCTAAAGCGAAGGACGGATCTGAGTCTCAGCCTCAAATCTGCTGACTCCCAGGTAGGGAGCAAAGTCATCTTATTAGATGAAGGAGTTTGGGAGGCATCCCTCCAGCACCACTGGGTGACTTCAAGAAAGATCCCTCCGCACAAATTCGCCTCAGACACCTGTGGGGCTCCTGCTGTGCCCAGCCGAGTCCGGGGATGTCCTTGGGGGAGGGGCAGAAGTAAGGAGGCTAGGTAAGCCGAGGAGTCCCCAGATGGTGCAAACAGCTAATGCTGCCCCTGCTAACTGAAAGGCTGGAGGTTCAAGTCCACCCAAATCTGCCTTGGAAGAAAGGCCTGGCAATCTACTGCTGAAAAATCTGCCACTGGAAATCCTATGGAGCACAGTTCTACTCTGACACATGTGGGGTCCCTGTGAGGCGGAGTCAGCTTGACAGCAACTGGTTAGGTAGGCTGAAGAAAGCTTTGCACCCCAGATCCCACCCTCCTGGAGCACACTCTACCACTCTACTCAACATGTCCACCAACATCCATCACGACCACCCTCCTGTACCCAGCCTTCTGTCCACCAAGAGCTGCGACAGCCTCGAGACACCCAGGGGCCAGTCCAGCCGCCTCCCTGAGCTGGGCTGAGTCAGGGCAGAACCTCGGCCCAGAGTCAGGCTCCTCTCATCTGACCACAGGGAGAGGCTTTGTAGACTGTCCGCCAGGCCCCACGTCACAGAGAGACCAGCAGCAGCCGCTGGCTGGATGTGGTGGGTCTGGACCGCCTCCGGCTCTGCTGTCACCAGCACTCGAGAGCTGCCCTTGGGGAGTGACCTCCACTCTGGGTTTCGGGCACCTGTTGTTCCAGGGCCTGCAGGAGCCGCCTGTGCTGCCTGCGAGTACATGGCGCTGCGTGCTGGCATTCCCATGCAGCCCACGGCAGGCGGCAGAACTGAGCGCACGTGTGCCGCCCCGCAGCTGAGCGGCCACGTGTGGGGAGAGGCTGTGGGCAGTGAGTAAGAGAAGTGTGAACCAGCAGAGTCAGAGAGTGACCCCTCCCCAGATCTAAGGGCCCACACACTCCCTCGCCACAAGCTCCCTGCCACCCCTGGGCACACAGCTCTGCCACAGCCTCAGCTCACATCAGAAAACGAAAACCGCACCTTAGGGCCAGACCTGGCTGCTTCTCCTCAGCTGCCTCACCACCTTGTGAGGAGTGAGGCCGGTCTCCCACGAAAGGGCAGGGTTGAGCCCCTCAGGCAGGGCTGACCCCCTCTCAGGCAGGGCTGACCCCCCTCGGGCAGGGCTGAGCCCCCTCCATCAGGGCTGAGCCACTAGGGCAGGGCAGACCACCGTCAGCTCCCTCCTTACCCCTCTCAGCCAACCCCCCAGTCAGTTTCTCCAAGGCCACGGCCAGGAGGCAGTGGGTGACAGGGGATGAGGGACCAGAGCCAGGAGAACTTCTCACCTGCCACCTGTCCTCCCCCTTCCCTGCCTGCCTGAGGGGAGGTGTGGGGAGGGGGCAGGATGGGGGTCCCTAGTGGGACAAGGAGCCCCTAGTGGAGGTTCCCAGAATGACAGAAGGCCTTACCCACAAGTGGGGGGTCTTATAGTGAGGCAGCTGCCCAGGTAACCTGTGGCCTCCCTGGGGTCTCGGCACCTCCCAGGGTCTCCAAGGAGAGCCGTGGGTCTGCCACCTGGGCCTGGGGTTGCAATTCCAGAAGAAGGCCTTGGCAGGGTCCCCGCATCCCCCATCATCTGGGCTATGGCCCAGGGGAGCTGTGAGCACCCCGTTTCCCTGGGTTTCCAGCTCAACAGGAACTGTGAGATGTGGTGACGCGTTATTTTTAAATGTCGATTAGGAAGCACTGAGCAAGCTGGCTGTGGGGGGCGGTAGGGGTGCAGTGGGGCTGGGCTGCTGCACCACCCAGGTCCCCGTGCAGTCCCGGCGGTGGGCACCAGGCCCCGTGGCACTGCCTGCAGCTTGCTTCCTGAACCTTACCCAGTGTGTGTGTCAGGTCTGGTCCCCCTGCCATTCAGAGGCTGGGAGCCCAGGCCCCAAAGATGCTCACAGAAAGCGCCCCTGCCTCCGTCCTCAGGGGGTGCCCAGCTGGGGTCCCTGGAGCCCCTCTGTCTCATGCCAACCTACCAAGGCCCCAGATGTGGTGGGTGAAGCGGGGCAGCTTCTGGAGCGTGACCGCCCTCCTCCCAGAGGGGGCATCACAGAAAACAGGATGTTTCCCCCCATGAGTTTGTGGGGTGGGGGGGCCTGGCCTGGGCTTCTTCACTCGTTCATTCCTGAGCCCCCTCTATGCCTGGCTCTGCACAAGGGTGGGGTTCTTGTGAGGCTGATAGGTCAGACCCAGCCCCACCCTTGGGGCAGTCAGTTAGACTGGAAGACGGACAACAGACTGACAGACACAAAATGGCAAACTGAGGAAGGTGCTCTACAGCAGCATGTCCAGTGTGGAGAGCTCTGTAGATACTCCACTGCCTCCAAGCCAATTCCCACTCACAGCAACCCCACAAGGCAGAGCAGAACTGCTCCACAGGGTTTCCAGGTGTAGTCTTACCAGAAGCAGACAGCCACACCTTTCTCCCGAGGAGCAGCTGGTGGGTTCAAACCACTGACTTTTTGGTTAGCAGCCTAGCGCTTTAACCACTGCGCCACTAGGGCTCCTTCCTCTGTAGTTTAGAGGGTGCGTAGCTATAGTATAAACAGCAGGAGACCACACGCTGCCAGAGAGCTGGGGGTAGGAGCTGCGAAACGGGGTGACCAACAAGGTGGGAGGAGTCAGGGGAGGGCCGGGGGCGGCCAAGGACATGGAGAAGGCCCCTTGGCCAGAGCCGGTGGGCGCTAGTGGGGAGACACACGCCAGGCTGGGGCCACTCTCAGCCAGAGCAGAGCCTGGAAGGAATGCCACAAGAGGGCTCAGACAGAGGGTATGTTGGGGAGAGGGTGGGGGAGGGCCCTTCGTCCAGGCAAAGATGACAGCAGCCTGGGCTCGGCGGAGCACTGGGGAGAGAACGGTCAGCTTTGAGAGACGATGTGTGCCGTGCAGTGGACAGCACTGTGGGACCCAGCTTCGCCCAGATACCTGGAGGCTCCATTGTGCAGTAGGGGGCAGGGTGGTGAGACGGGGGAGGGCGGTGTCATCCTCCGCTAAGGCCGCGTGAGGCCAGGAACGGGGATCAGGGTGGCGGTGTCCTTCCTCTGTCTCCAGGTCTCTCTGTGTCTCTTCTAGAAGGACATCCCTCAGATTGGATCAGGACCCACCCTAGTCCAGTGTGACCTCATGTCAGCTGGTTATACCTGCAAACACCCTGTTTCCAAATAAGGCTGTGCTCACAGGTACAGCGCTCACAAGTACAGCGCTCACAGGTACAGCGCTCACAGCTACAGCGCTCACAGGTACAACGCTCACAGGTACAGTGCTCACAGGTACAGCGCTCACAGCTACAGCACTCACAGGTACAACGCTCACAGCTACAGCGCTCACAGGTACAACGCTCACAGGTACAGCGCTCACAGGTACAGCAGGTAGGACCTCAGCCTATCTTTGCGGGGAACACAGGCTGATCCATAACAGGCACTTACCCTCCCCCACCACAGAGGTTTCCTCCGCCGTAAGTGGGCCTTGAACGACATGGTGCTTTCCAGAAGCCAGTCAGTTATAGCAGGGACTTGAGTCTTGAGCTCAGATTTCGTCTGGGAATCACCAGGCTGTCAGGCCTGCTGGAGACCAGAGTCTGCTGGATCCGGGGCTTGAAGGGAGCAAAGGCAGAGCGCCTGCCCCCGCTGGCCTCAGATCCAGGCCTGGTGAGCATCACACTGTGTGCAATGAAGCATCGGACTCGCAGAGTTCGGGGCTTGTGAGGGTAGCGGGCCTTGGGAGTCAGCTGCTTCCAGCCCCTCCCTGAGGCCAGCTGGAGCAGGGGCCTGGCCAAGGTCACCCCTAACAGCGCCAAGCCTCGGAGGACGTGCTGTCCACACGGGACACAGCAGCAGTGTGAAGCTACTGTCAGGGCTGTGTTTTCTGTGTAACTTTGAGTCTTAAAAGTAATTGGAAATTGATTTTCTTTTACTTTGTGGTCTTAGATTTAAAAAGGTCTGAGTTTCTGGCTATAGCTGGGGATCTCCCCACTGCCAACTCTCTGCAGGGCGGGGCTGCACCTTTCACCACCTCCAGGCCCTGGCGTAGGGCGGGACACAGGAGAATCCTCGTTCTCCTGTTCTGTGGAATCCCCAAACCCCGTGGGGAGCCCGTGATCTCCCATTGTGGGAAATCTCCCTGCGGGCTCCCTTGCCTTCTGAGAGGAGCCCACAGTTGTTAGCTGTGGACTTGAGGTAAATAATCCAGGGAACGTGCCCATCATCTGGCTGGGCAGATAGCCAGCTCTCAGCACAAGTGTGCTGCCAGCTTCCCTGCTGTTCTAGTGGCAAGTGATGGGCTGACTGTGTCCTCCAAGATGTGTTCAAGTCCTACGTCTGCCCCTGTGAGCAGACCTCGTCTGAAGAGAGGGCTTTTGTAGATGTAATCAGTTAACCTGACGATATGCTGGAGTAAAACAAACCAAAAAAAATCCCAAACCCATTGCCATCGAGTTGATTCCAACTCAGCGACCCTACAGGACAGAGTAGATCTGCCCCATAGGTCTTCTCAGGAGAGGCTGGTGGATTTGAACTGCCAACCTTTTGATTAGCAGCCAAGCCCTTAACCACTGCGCCACCAGGGCTCCATGCTAAAGTAGGGAGGGTCCTAACCCAACATGAGTGGTGTCCTTATAAAAGAGGAGAGACAGACAGACAGATAGACAGAGGGAAGACGGCCACGTGAGGATAGAGCAGAGACTGGGGTGATTCTACTAAAGCCCAAGAACCACCAGAAGCTGGGAGGGGCCTGGAGCCGCTCTAGAGTCTGGGAGGGAGTGCCGCCCTGCTGGCACCTTGGTTTTGGACTTCTGGCCTCCAGGGCAGTGAGAGAATCTTTTCTGCTGTTTTAAGCCCCACACCCCAACCCCTACTCCCGCACCCCACCCACCACGGTGCTTTGTCACAGAGGCCTGGGAGCTGATACCAGGTAAAAAACCCAAACCAAACCCATTGCTGTTGAGTCAATTCAGACTCATAGCAACCCTACAGGACAGAGTACAACTGCCCCATAGGGTTTCTAAGGAGCAGCTGGTGGATTCGAACTGCTGACCTTTTGGTGAGCAGCCGAGCACATAACCAGTGCGCCACAAAGGCTCCAGTTGTGTCCAATTTTTCTCAAGACCATCCTGCCAGGTCAAAGCAGGTCACCCACTGTCCACCTTCCAGGCTTGGCTGACCAGGTCCTCCCCTGGAGAGCCCACCCCTCTGTCATCCACCGCCTAGCTGAGACACGGTCAAGTGCACGAACGGATGGCATTATGTGCTGCCTGCTGGGCCAGGCACACCCACGTCAGCCGGCGGAATCCTCGCAGCCCCCGCTGAGGGGGGATTCACCCCATTTGCGAAGGAGAATGGACTAGTCTCCCAGGTATGCGCGGCTGGTAAGAGGGGCGGGGAGCCTGTCCTGCCGCCTGTTTCCAGAGGCCTGGCTCAGAACCTCAGCGGGACCTGAGCCTCTGCCCACAGCCGTCCAGGCCACTCCAGCCCTGGCCATCCAGGGCCCCCCGTGGGCGCAGGTACCCACCCCGTGCCCCGGTGTGCCTGTGCTCACTGGGGCAGGGCGGGGCCAGGGTGCTGCTGGACTCGGGGCACAGAAGCCCCTTGGCTCCCAGAGGCTGGCTGGGGCCTGCCAGAGCTCCCTGTGGTCAGAACAGCAGCAGGCACTCCAGGCGGCTTCCAGCCATCAGCCTAGCTACAGGGAACTGGAAAGGACACGCTCCCTCAGGCTCCTGCCAGACCACAAGACCACGAGGGAGAAGCTGGAGCCGAGCCCCGCCCACAGGGAGCCAGAAAGGGGGTCGAGGGGCCCTCACTTCGCACACCACCTGCACGCCTCATTTCAGGTGGTAGGGGAACATCCTTCACCCCAAAAGGCTGCTAGAGCCCACTGGCCCTCCTGGCCCTCGCCCGCGTTCTCCAGGGAGCTGGACACAGCCTGTCTAGGAGGACAGGGAGCCAGGAGGCAGCCCTCCAGCAAGTCTCTGCTCCACGTGAACCTGAGCCCAGCACGCCTGCTTCCTGGGGGAGCTGCACACCTCTCCTCATCCCTCCCAGGGGGTCCGGGGCCCCCAGATCCTGGAGGGAGGCCTCAAGTCGCTGCCCCTCTCCCACGTGGCACACACCATCCCCCTGCAGCAGCACACACAGATGTCTGGGCGGGCCCGGAGGCTTTGGGACAGAGCCGCCAGCCACAGAGCCCCTTCCAGAGAGGTGGTGGCGTGGAATCTGGGGTGCGACCACAGTCCCCTGATGGTTGCAGGGCTGCGGGCGCCTGGCCTGAGCAGTGGAGTTTCTTGGCAGCCCTCTGGCTCCCGGCGGCTCTCATCTCCACCCTGTGGCTTGGAAAGGCTGGGTGATGGCCCCACTTCGGGGCAGCCCTGGGAAGGCTGCCCCACAACGCTGAGCCTGGGAGGGTGCTGGGGCCGGGAGGGGGCCCTCCTGGAGCCCTGCTCAGACCTGGGCAGTCTGTGGCCCCACTCCCCACTCTGCTCTTGCTCTTCTCAGACAGTGTTTGTGGGTAGGCACCGAGCTAGGGGAAGCAGGCCCACTCTTGGCCTCTAAAGGCTGGTTCAAGCACAAGGACCCTCCCTCTGGCCACCAGGACACCACCCTCCATAGGACCAGACGGGAAGACGCCTCCTACCACCTGACCAGAAGACCTACATCCACCCTGGGGGGAGGGCATCCCCTGCAGACAGCTTCCCCCCACCAGGGGTCTGAGCTTACTTCCCCAGGGGCCTGGAGCCCACCCCCACCCTGAGCTGACCACCCTGGCTGAGGAGGCCTGGCCCTCCCTCCCCACCACTCTTAGGGAGGTGCCAAGCAGGGGACTTGGTGGGCAGACCCCCCAGCATCAGCCTTCCCAAACACAGGTGGGTGCACACTACCCACTTCCAGCACCGTGCTGGCAGGCGGAGCTGCCGAGCAACAGAAAACAGTCCCCAGAAAGTGCACACTGCAAAGAAGGCCTGGGCCGGCCAGGCTAGCGGTCCCCACCCACCCTCAGCCCAGCTCACAAAGACGACACAGGCCCCAGCGGGCCCCCAGGCTCCTCCACCCTCACCCCCAGGAGAGGAGAGGGAGGGACACTGGCCGGGGGGTGGGGGCTTAGCTTCAGGGGTGGGTGAAGCCAGAGACAGCCCAGTCCCACAAGGCCATTCACCCAGGCTTAGGGGACCCAACAGCCAGAACGAGGCTGTGGCAGAGGTTGAGGCCGTGGTGGGCACCGAGGCCGGCCTTCCACCCTGTGGCTGCTCCGGGCTCTGGCACCCTCGGCACCGGGCAGCCCACCCTGGCTGGACCAGCTGCGCGTGGGGGAGGAAGGCCTGGTGGAGGGGCTGGGATGGGGGGGGACAGATTTGGGACAAGAAAGGCCTTGTCCACACTCCTGACTGGACCCCCAAGGGAGAGAGTGCAGGGCAGGCTCTGATCCCCAGGCTCCCAAAATATCCCTGGTCAGCGGGCGGCAGCTGACTTCATGCCACAGGCATCCTGGGGCCCAGCTGTCTGCGTGGGCACACCTGCTCCATCTCCTCTTTCTCCCCCTTCCTCTTCCTTCCCCCCTCCTCCCTGTCTTCCACTCCTCCCCTCCCCCTCCCCCATCCCCATCCTCCCCCATTTCCTTCCTCCTCCCCCTCCTCCTCTCCGCTTTGTTCCCCATTCTTCTCTCCCTCTTCCTCCTCCCTACTCCTCTCCCCATCCTCTCCCTCCTCCTCTTCCTTGCCCCCTCCTCTCCCTCCCCTTCCTCCTTCCCCTTCCTACTCTTCCCCTCCCCCTCCTCGACCCTTCCTCCCTCTTCCCCCCACTCTTCCTCCTCCACTTCCTCCTCCCCTCCCTCTCCTCTTCTCCTCCTCCTCCCTCCCCTCCTCCCCCTCTTCCTTCCCCCCTTTCCCTCCTCCCTCTCCCCTCTGCCCCTCCTCTTCCCCCTCTCCTTTCCCTCCTCCCCCTCCCCCTCCTGAGCTGACTGCCCCTCTTCATCCTCCTCCTTCTCCTCCAAGCCAGAATCAAGCCCTCAGTGGAGCAGCCCAGAAGGCCACCCACATGCAGAGCGGCCACAGGGCCCAGTTTCTCCCAAGGTCCAGGAAGGGCCCAAGGGATGCCCTGCCCCAGCCCTGGGCCGCTTGCTGAAGGGAAACCCAGGCCAGCACTGGCGGAGGGGACAGGTGGGGGGGTCACCTCCTTGAGGAGCAGGAGGTGGGGCTGCTGAGACCTGCTCCAGGAGGACCAGGAGAGGCTGGGGTGGTATGGCCCCATGGCCAGATCCTTGGAGAACCACCTTGTTAGGACCCTGGCACCATTAGCCGACATGCACCCAGGAAAGTCACTGACCCAATGGAGAAGAGCAATGAGTGCCCAGCGTTCACTGCCCCCCAAGCCAGAGGCAGATTATCCAATAGGCAAGGTTGGCACCGTGCCTACCAGATCGTCTGCAGTGAACAAGTTCACATTTTTCACCACATCAAAGACTCTGCTGCTAGGTACGGCTGGCATCTGTCTCTCTCCCAACCCCATAGCACCCTCCTGCAAAACCAAGGCCTCCTTTCAAATGCACAATCCCTGATGGGGCGGATGACCCAGTCAGCAAGGTAAGCACGGGCTGACTTGTGCTTATTTCCTAATCTGTAGTGAACAAGTTCACCTGCTTCTCACTACATCACAGATGCAAAATTGTTCACTACAGATTAGGAAGTACGCACAAGTAAGCCCATGCTTACCTTGCTTATTGGGTCATCCGCTCCTGCCCCCAACTACAGTGGAGGTTTCCCCCACAAAAGCCTCCGAGCCCTGGCTGCCACCCACCTCACAGCCAGAGGAGCTGGGAGGCAAGAGCGCCAGGCCCCACCCTCCACTTCCCGTGCACTGTGTGCCCCTCTGTGGCTCTCTGGACACGCCCCAGCGGGGCAGATGAGGACTCTGAAGGTCCTGAAGGAGGGGAAGGGGCTCTGGGGCTTGCAGCTTTCTCTGGGGTGTGCTTTAGCAGTGTTCATGTTGGGGGGTTCAAAGGGGCTGCTGACAATCCATGTCACCCAAGGGTCAGCCTGCAGCCCCAGGCCAGGCTTCCCGAGAATGAGGGCTTTGCCTGGGACTCAGTGGGCTCAGCGATGACAAGGGTTAGGACCTGGGACCAGGTTTGGGAACACAGCCACAAACAGGATAGATGCCACCCTGCTCCCAGGGGCCTATGACCTGTCAAGCAGACAGACAACAACCTCTACAGCTGGGCTCCATGTGGGTGGGGGCAGGGCATGCAGGAAGCCTGGTGCAGGCCAGGGGTGCCTCTGGAGGGTAGGGACACTTGTGAGCAGAGACCAGGGAGGTGATGGAGCTACCACAGGGCCAGAGAGGTGAGGAGCCACTATATGGCCAGGGGTGGTGGTCCAGAGGATAGGGGCTGGCAAAGGCCCTGGAGCAGCAGCTTGCTGGGGCTCTCAGGGACAGCAAGGAGGTGGGCATGGCTGCAGCTGAGGAGCCATGCCTGTGCTGGCCTCAAGGGCCAGGTGCTAGCTGGGAGCTGATGCCCCACCTGTGGAGGTCTTGGGGGGAGCAGGTAACCCGCCGTTTGCTGTAAGGGACTCCACTGGCAGTGAGGGACCTCGGGGTAGGGGGCAGAAAGACTGGCGAGGACAACCATGCAGCAGTCAGGGCAACCTTGGTGGCACCTGATGTGGTAGGCAGGGAGGTGCAGGAGGTGGAGGCTGTGTTCAAGAAGTGTGTTGAGGATAAAAACTGGAGGATGTGCTGAGGGTCTGAGAGTAGGGGCAGAGCAGGGGAGGAGGCTAGGCCGAGCTCCCAAGGGCTGAAGGTGCTGTTTCTGAGAGGCAAGTGTTGCTGGGTGGAAACCCCAGGTTCTGCTTGGCGCAAATCATCTCAGCCGATAAACAAGAGACTGAGGTGGGAGAGTAGAAATGTGACTTTATTTTGTTGCGCAAGGAAAGGAAACGGTTGAGACTGTTGTCCCCAAGACTTCTCAGTGAGGGCAAGGGGAAAGATTATGTTTAAGGAGTTTACAAGTAGGAAGTTCATACGAGTTACATAAGCAACATTCTTTTTTTTTTTTTTTTACTGTATTTTTTTATTGTACTTTAGATGAAGGTTTACAGAACAAATAGTTTCTCATTAAACAGTCAGTACACATATTGTTTTATGACATTGGTTAACAACCCCACGACATGTCAACACTCTCCCTTCTTGACCTTGGAGGACTTTTTTTTTTTTTTTTGTAAAAATATACATAGCCAAAGATAGACTATTTTCAAAAATTTCTACATGTACCGTTCAGTGACATCAGTTACTTTCTTCCAGTTGTGCTGCTATTCTCACTATCCTTTGCCAAATTATTCTGTCACCATTGTCTTCAATTCACTATCCCCTAGGCTTCCCATCAAACCTTTTGAATTGCTGTTGTCAATTTGATCTCACATAGATAATTTTTTTGTACTTTAAATGAAGGTTTACAGAGCAAATAGTTTCTCATTAAACAGTTAGTACGCATATTGCCCTATGACAATGGTTAACAACCCCATGACATGTCAACACTGTCATTGGGAGGGAAAGCTTATATTGCTGCTTAGCAGTTGTTCTGTCTCCTGCTGGGAGCTCTGTGAAGCTGCTTCCCGTACTCCTTGTTCACCGATCTCTGACAGGAGTGCAAGATGGTGGATCCGTGCTGCATTGGCTAACAGGGGACCTCTGCATGTGTCTCCTTGCTCTCTGTTCTCTGTCAGTTTCTTATTCCATCCGGTGCTTGCATCAGCAACATTCTTAATCATACTAGGAAGGCACAATGGGGTTTACATATAACTTCATGCATCGCATGTTCGGGAAATGGAGGTTAAACTCCACCCAGAGACAGGGAAGTTACTGTGTGTGAGGTCTAAAAGGTTATCCTGAATGTCAACATGATGCCTAAACCAGTTTCCACCAATTTCATCTAGTTCTGGGGCAGCAGTTAAGGAGAGGGGAACCCTGATTCTAAAGTAAAGTCACAGGGAGTGCCAAGCAAAGAAACCAGGATTCTAATGTAGTCTCAGGGCGTGCCAAGCAAGCTGCTTGAGGCAGTGGAATTTTCCGCAGCCTAGAGACCTCTGTCTTACAAGGAGTGGAGGGGCCAAGCCTTGGACATGGCTTTGCGTCCCCACGATGACTAGCAGGACAGCTTGACACAGTCCTCCAGGAGCCAGCTGCAGGGCACCCCTCTGGCCTGTCTGGACTCAGTTTTCTGGCAAGTCTACCTCTCTATCTCTGCCTTCAGCATGTGGTCTCTGTGGAAGCATCTGGAACCCAGCGCAGCAGCTGCCATCACAGGGAGGAGCGTTTCCCTCTTCTCTGCCCTCCACCAGTGCTTGGACACTGCCCCAGGGCAAGTGTGAGGCCAGAATGTGGCAGAGGGAGCCGTGGCCAGTCCAGGCGCAGGACTCTGAGAGGGCCAGAGGCTGGTCCCAGCCTGGAGGCTCAGTGTCCCAGCACCTGGCGAACCCCAGAGACTTCTCCTGACTGCTGTGCAGGGGCTGGGGAGGGCCCAAAGCTGCTCTGTGCTCAGAGGCCTGGGAGGAGGGGGCAGTGGGATGGGGGCCTTTGAAGTCCTGGGCTGGCCCACCCAGAGGCCTGGGAAGGACAGATGCAGGGACTGTGGGGAGCCCCATGGAGCTTCTGGGAGGGGCAATGTGGCAGTGGGGAAATGGGGGTTGGGAGGAAGGAGGTCAGGGTGGGGGGAGTGGAGGAAAAGGGATTGAGGAGCTGTGGAGCCCCCTGGGTTCACTTCCACCTCAAGCCTGGCCTGGCCTCCAAGGCCCCATGACCTTCCTCCAGAAAGCCCCCAGGACTACCTCGCCAGGCCTGGTCCCTAATGCCTAGTGCCCAGCAACTCGGGAGCAGGTCCCACTCTGAGCTCTGACCTGGGTTTCCGGGGGACCAGGACCAAGGCCAGGCCTCCAGGCCTCAGACACAGTGACCACTGCGTACGCTGGAGTCTGCCCCCCGACTCCCCAGAGACCTGGGTCTAGGCTGGCAGAGCAGACGAGTTGTAGACGTGCTGGCCCACCAGCACTGCCTGGTTTCCACACGGCCAAGTACGTGACTCTGAGCCTTAAGGCCCTTCAGCTTCTGGCTAAAGGCAGTGGTGACAGCAAGGCCATTGCCCACACGCCCCACAGGTGACAGTGTGGTCTCATGCGGAAGTGGCTACCACGCCTGGGACCCCCACCCTGGCTGCCTGTGCAAGGGCAGCAACCAAGGCCTGCAAGACCCTCACACAGACGCCCCTTCCCTGCTCCGGCGGGGAGAGAAGAGGAGGAGATCGAGCTGGAGGTCCCAGGCCGGCACAACGAGAAAGTCAGATTCCTGAGAAGTGACACTTCTCCATGACAGATTGTCGTTTCGGGAAGACAGGGCAGACGGGGACAGGGGTGACACCCTTGAAGAGACCTCCCAGCCAAGATGCAACTGTTCACCCGGCCCATCCACCCTCGGAGCCGAACACAGCCCTGGAGCAGCACCCACGGTGTCACTGCACAAGAACACCCTGGCTCTCGACGCCCAGCACCCAGGAAGCCACAGCAGGCCCCCCAGCAGGCGCGCACCCCCGTGCCAGGCTCCGTGGCCCCAGGGACTGCAGCATTGCCCCCACCACCATGAGGTTGGGACTCCCCCACAGAGTCCCACAAATCCCCGCAGAGTGCCCAAGAACCACCAGCCAACTTCCGAGGCCTGACCCCACCTCCAGCCAGCAAGCAAAGCCCTGGACAGCTTCCGTGGAGCCCCAGGGTCAACCAAGGTTGAGTTTATGACAATATTTAAGCATACAAAAATATAAAACCACATGTCGTAAGTTAAATACAAACAACCGCACGCAGCCAATGGAACTCACCTTAACAAAGTCAGCCCAAGAGGCCAGCGATGCTGTCCTGCTGGAGCCCTGCTTCACTGGTCACCAGGCCTGGGTCTCCTGGGTCCCACGTGCCTACGTACTCGGCTGTCGCGCGATGACTCAGTTTCCCCAGAGCTCTTCTTGACTGACACTGCTGCACAGCCTTTCCCTAGGAAAGGAAGCTCTCTACACTCAGCCTGAAAATCTGAGGTGAGGTGTGTGCAGGGCCAGGTCCTGGCAACTTCCACTCCCCACTGAGAAAGTCTGCCCCTTATGAGCAGTCAACCAGCTATGCCAAAAAAAAAAAAACCCAATCCCCCTGTTATGGATTGAATTCTGTCCCCTCAAAATTTGTGTCAACTTGTCTAGGCCGTGATTCCCAGTATTGTATGATTACCCACCATTTTGTCATCTGATGTGATTTTCTTATGTCGGTTGTAAATCCTACCTCTATGATGTTAATGAGGCAGGATTAGAAGCAGTTATGTTAATGAGGCTGGACTCAGTCTGCAGAATTAGGTTGTGTCTTGAGTCAACCTCTTTTGAGATATAAAAGAGAGAAGCGAGCAGAGAGGATGGGGACCTCATACCACCAAGAAAGAAGCACTGGGAGCAGAGCATGTCCTTTGGTCCCAGGGTCCCTGTGCTGAGAAGCTCCTAGACCAAGGGAAGACTGATGACAAGGACCTTACCCCAGAGCCTATACAGAGAGAAAAAGACTTCACCTGGAGCTGGTGCCCGAATTTGGACTTCCAGCCTCCTAAACTGTGAGAGAATAAATTTCTCTTTGTTAAAGCCATCCACTTGTGGTATTTCTGTTATAGCAGCACTGGATAACTAAGACACACCCCCGCTTTGCCGTCTAGTAGATTCCAACTCACGGCCACCCCATGTGTTACAGAGTAGACTGCCCCATAGCATTTTCTTGGCTGTAATCTTAACAGAAGCAGATTGCGAGGCCTTTCTTCTACAGTATGGGTGGGTTCAAACACCAACCTTTGGTTTAATAGTCAAGCACTGTAAAAATGGCAGTGTAGGGGCATGAAACCCCCTGTAATTTCACAAGGGGAAGGAAATAGAAACAAGATCAGAATCAGCTCCGAGCTGATTCCTATGAGGTGGAGTTCAGACATACCTCCTCTCTCCAGCCTTCTTACCAATTCTGACACCAGCCGTCCCTCCACAGCACTTCTCTGCTGGGTTCGGTGTCTGTTGCAATGGCCACACTGAACTCACAAACATACTCACAGTTGTGAGGTTTATTAGGGAAGTAACAGGGTACAACTTGGGATCAGGATCAGGAAGCATGTAGGCAAAGCCTCCCTTCTTCAGTGCAGGACAACTCTCTCAGCTCCTCTTGGCCATTCAGACCTCCTCTCCACCCCCTCAGGACAAGCTCCTCTCAGTCTGCCCTTGGCTTCAGTTGGGCCTGGCCTCTGCCCTGCTTGGACAAGTGTTATAAAGTTCTTTAGTTCCACCAGTAAGTGCCTGGAGGCACTCCACTCTGTCAGCAAGCCTCCTGCCCGAAGGCACTCAGCTGTCTCTCTCCATGGGTCAGTGAGCCAATTCTAGCTGCCTCACTCCATGTTCCGAGAAGCCCACTGTGCCATCTTGTGCCAGTCTTTGCAGCTGCCATTTCTCTGCTGTGTTAGCCACCACTTCTTGCCATCTGACACCTTCTCTGATGTTACAGCTGTCTCTGTCTCCTGGGTCTAGGAGGTTCTCAGCACAGGTACCCCAGATCCAAAGGAAGTGCTCTGCTCTTGCCTTATCTTTCTTGATGGTGGTGAAAGCCCCTCTTCCTGCCTTCAGGATGGTTCATTTTAAGCTTAGCGGGATGGCAAAATTGACCAATCCCCTTGTTAGGGTTCCATATGCCTTATTCGCATGGTCCAACCCTCACAAGGCACCTTTTGCATTGTCAGCAAGATGTCCAATCCCCTTGGTGGGCCATGAACACCTTATTTGCACAACCTCGTCCAATCATTGTGTGTAGGAGTTACGAGACCAGGCATGGCTAGAAGGATCATATTAAGTAATTCACTGCACCACAAGCACTAACCATTCATGCCACCCGGGGACCTTCACACACCACCAGGATGACTAACATGAGAAGGGCTGACAGTATCCAGGATTCTCATGGATGCACAGCAGCGGAAACTCTCAAATGCTTGTCCTGAGAGGGTCTCCATGAGTTGGAATCAACAACAGCAACAACTTGGAAAACTGTCGGCACATCCACGTGTGGGAAACAAACTAATATACAAAACTAGTATCTTCCACAGATTGTCTTGTGGAAGGTGATGTGGCACTATCTCCCAAAGCTAAGCCTGCACATATCCCAAGACCCCACAATTCCACTCTGAGAAACACTTACATATGTTCACCCAAGACTCGTGCAATGAATGCAGGGTGGCATTGTTCATGATAGCATCAAACTCTAAAAGCCCATCCGTCAACAATGGCTTAAATGGAAACACTTCCAGACCACAATGCAGTCATCCAATTGAGTACGGGAATGAAAAGAGAACGGACTGCTACCCATAATAACCTGGAAGAATCGCACAAATAGCATCCAATAAAAGGAACCAGACACAAAAGAGTGTGTACTGCACGGTTTCCTTTCTATAGGGTTCAAAACCAGACAAAACTCATTGATGGTAATGCGAGTCAGAACAGTGTCCTTCAGAGGGACCATGGCTGGAGGGAGGGAGGCTTGTGGGTGATGGTGACATTCTGTCGAGTCTCCCATCTGGATGGTGGTTTGTGGGTGTGTTCACTTTGTAAAATGCATCAAGCTGTCCATTTACGATTCGCGAGCTCTCTGCATGTGTTTTATATTAGACTTCAGTAAAAAAGTTACTAAAAGGCATGCCGTGCAGTCAGGTGTTGGTCCACGCGCAGCAGCCTCCACTGTAGAGGCAAACAGGTGAGCTCAGAAATGATTTGCGGTCCACACTCACCACACAGAGCCCGCGTGCCGGCAAGCTGCTCGTATCTGATCCCAGTATTTATCCACAACCCTCACCAGTTCCTTAGAGAATTCAAGGGCCTAGGAGATTGTTAGGGTGCTGTTCTTGGCTTTTAAAACACCCAGTTTATATCCCCCCTAAAGCTAGGTCTCGACAGTAAGCCTGCTTCTTCCAGGATGAGTGCAGATTCTGGCTCCACAATCTGGCGCACAGAAAGATGGACTACCTCTCGTGACCGGGGATGGACGAGCTGTGAAGGCCTGTCCAGAGAGAGAGTTGGCACCTGGCAGAGCAGCCTTCCATCCTGAAGGGGGCGACGTGACTGCTCTCTGTCTAACTTCTGGTCTATGTCTCCTCGGGCGCCATAACAAAGTACTGCAGACTGGGGGGGCTCCCAAGAACAGAAATGTATTGTCTCACAGGTCTGGAGGCCAGAAGTCCAATTTTAGAGTGTCAGCCACATTGATTCTTTCTGAGACTCTGAGAATCTTTTCCAGACCTCTCTCCTAGCTGATATATTTGTTGCTATTGTTGCTAGGTGCCGGTCAAGTCAGTTCCGACTCATAGCGACCCCATGTACAACAGAACAAAACACTGCCTGGTCCTGCGCCATCCTCACAATCCTTGTTATACTTGAGCCCATTGTTGCAGCCACTGTGTCAATCAGTCTTGTTGAGAGTCTTCCTCTTTTTAGCTGACCCTCCACTTTATCAAGCATGATGTCCTTCTCCAGGGACTGGTCCCTCCTGATAACATGTCCAAAGTATGTGAGATGAAGTCTCACCATCCTCGCTTCCAAGGAGCGTTCTGGTTGTACTTCTTCCAAGACAGATTTGTTCGTTCTTCTGGCAGTCCATGGTATATTCAATATCCTTCGCCAACCGCATAATTCAAAGGCGTCCATTCTTTTTCTGTCTTCCTTATTCATCGTCCAGCTTTCACATGCATATGAGGCGATTGAAAACACCATGGCTTGGGTCAGGCGCACCTTAATCTTCAAGGTGACATCTTTGCTTTCTAACACTGTAAAGAGGTCTTTTGCAGCGGATTTGCCCAATGCAATGCATCATTTGATTTCTTGACTGCTGCTTCCATGGGTATTGATTGTGCATCCGAGTAAAATGAAATCCTTGATAGCTTCATTCTTTTCTCCATTTATCATGATGTTATACAGGGTTTTCCAATTTCCATGGTGTAAATACACTCCACGCCCGATTTCAAGACACTCATGTGAGGTCACCAAGTGTGGTGTTGGGAATAGGTGCTCTCTAGCTGAGCTGGCTCCAGCACCCATGATATCATGCACTGATTTTGGGGTGTGTCCCACGCTGGCCTGGACCACCTTGCTGCCCACCTCGGGAAGTCTGGTGTCACGTGCACAGCAGCGGCTACTGAGTCACCCAAGCCACATATCCATAGTTGGGTCTGCAGGCTTCTTTGTGTCAGATCTCTCAGGTGTACAGCCCTGTTGTCCTCCTCACACTGCCTCTCGCCCCTACGTGCACTTCTCCAAGCATGGGCTTCCCCTTTGAATAAAATGTCCTGTTTTAGGAGGATGTTGGGGCTGCCCTGGGGCTAGGCCAAGCTGGAGCTGGGCTGGGCTGGGGCTGGCCCTGGGGCTGGGGCTGAGCTGGGCTGGAGCTAGGGCTGGGGCTGAGCTGGGCTGGAGCTAGGGCTGGGGCTGGGGCTGAGCTGGGCTGGAGCTAGGGCTGGGGATGGGGTTGGGGCTGGGGCTGGGCTGGGGCTTAGCTTGGCTGGGCTGGAGCTGGGTGGGGCTGGGCTGGGCTGGGCTGGACTGGACTGGACTTGGCTGGGGCTGGGGGTAGGCTGAGCTGGGGCTGGGCTGTGCTGGGCTGTGCTGGGGCTGGACTGTCTGGGGCTGGAATGGGCTGAATGGTGCTGGCCATTTTCTTAATGGCTTCAGCCTCCTCTGATGATTCCATTGGTTACATGGTGTCTTGGGCTTGGTTCTCTAGAGAAGCAAAACCAGTAAAGCATATAAATATATATATAGAGAGAGAGATTTATATCAAGGAAATGACTCACTCGGTTGTAAAGGCTGGAATGTTCCAAGTCCCTGAGTCAGGAGAGAGGCTTCTCCTGATTCACGTAGCCTCAGAGGCTGGTGAACCCAAGATAGGCAGGTCAAAAAGCAGGGCTCTTGCTCATAGGCTGTGAAGATTGATGAATTCCAAGATCGGCAGGCAAAACCACAGGTAAGCTGCTAGCTCTTGTCCTAAGAACCAGACGTCAGACAAACAGGAGCCAGCTACAGGATCCAGCACAAGCAAAAAGCCCCCGAGCCTTGCCAGTATGTCCACTGATATTCAGTGCAGGCCAAAGGCCCAAGGAAATTCCCTTCCAACTGACAGGCTACTCACAGCAGATCCCATCATGGAGGTAATCACATATCAAATCTCAACAGGGAAGTGATCATAAAGTCGTACCGCTGCCAAAACACCGAGAATCATGGCCCAGCCAAGCTGACACACTACCTTAACCATCACACATAGTAACATTTCGCTGGCTCTGCAGGTTGGCTGGGCAGCTCTGCTGGCTTCTCCTAGGTTCACCACGCAGCAGGGCTCAGCCAGGGGTCAGCTGAGGCTGGGCCTCTCTCCACGTGGTCTTTTACCAGGATTCAGCACACAGGGCTGAGAGCAGCACTTCCTCCAGACCAGTTCTGGAACTGACTCAGTATCACCTCTCCACATGCTATTGCTCAAAGCAAGTATGAGGCCAGCCCAGGGGGAGGAGAAGTAGACCCCACCCTCGATGGCAGAGGCAATAGGGCCACTGGGAGAATTGTTGGGGCACCTTTGAAAATGCTCTCCTGCATTATTTCTCATGTTCCATGAGAGAAGCCAGACCCAAAGGCCACGTATCGTTACGAACCCATTTGTATAAAATGTCCTGAACAGAACATTTCTACATTTCTACAGGGACAGAAAGTAGATTAGTGATTGCTTAGGGAATGGGATTGGGGTGGGGGTAGGAGGGTGATAGCTAAAAGGTACAGGGTTTCCTTTTGTGGTGGTGCAAGTGTTCAAAAATTGATTGTGGTGATGATTGCACAGCTTTGCCTGTACTAAAAGCCATTGAATTGTACTCTTTAAAAGGGTGTATTCTGTGGGGTATGAACTGCATCTCAGTAAAACTGTTATTTAAAAAAAAAAAAAAAAAAAAGTCCCAGGTACAGCAGGTGCTGTCCCTGCAGGACCTAAAATCTGTCATTCTCTGAAGAGCCCTGGCTGCTCTGGGTGGGGAGCAGTGCTGTGGAGAGTCCACAGCATGGAAGCTGGTGCCCTGCGGTCAGTTGCTATTGTGTTAGAGCTCTCCAAAGCAACAGGATCAGCAGGAGAGAGATATTAGATTATATAGATACAGATAACATAGCAAGAGAGAGAGAGATAGATTTATGGGGACTGGCAAATCCAAAGAATCCCTGGTGGTACAGTGGTTAAAGCCCTTGGCTGCTAACTGAAATGTCGGTGGTTTGAACCCACCAGCCGCTCTATGGGAGAAAGATGTGGCAGTCTGCTTCTGTAAAGATTTACAGTCTTGGAAACCCTATAGGGCCGTTCTACTCTGTCCTACAGGGTCACTTTGATTAGGAATCGACTTGACAGCAGTAGATTTGGTTTGGTTTTTGGCAAGTTCAAAATCCATAGGTCAGGCAACAGGTTTGTACCCAAAATCTGTAGGCCAGGCTGGCTGGAGACTCCAGAAAGATGTCTATGTTACAGTTCTGAGGCAGAATCCTTCTCCCTTCCAGAAACCTCCGTTTTTGCTCTTAAATGCTTCAACTGATTAGATCAGGACCACCCCCATTATCCAGGATAATCTGCTTTACTTCAAGTCAACTGCTTATTAATGTTAATCGCAGCTGCAAAACACCTTCACAGCTACATTTGGACTAGCGCTTGATCATGCGACTGGGCACCGTAGCCCGGCCATATTGACACATGAAATTCACGATCACAGTTATCATGACTTCTGGGCCTTTCCAGAGGACTGAGCCAGGAAATGCACGTGTTTGAAAAGAAAATGAGTTTATCCTGATATCTACAACTCAAACTTGATACTACAGGATTTTTACTTCACTTCTTCTATACTTGAATTTCTTGTCTTTCACACTAAAAATCTTGGTTCCTAATAAAAGAACCACCTTTCTGCATTACTCTACAGACAACATGAATATAAACACACACACAGCTGTGGAAGCTGAAAGAACAATACACCACCAACAACAATTCAGCGGTTGTACGACTCTGCTGCTTACCCTTAGGACAGTCCGATGTTGTAAATCACAGGCAAATGTAATCTTAGCATTCCGACCAAAATAGTCCAATTCCAGGCACGTCTGAAAATCGTGGAATAACGGAGCCTCAGTATTCCCAACTCATGCATTTCAAGATATCAATGAGTCATAAGACTTTAGGAGAGCTGAGTCATGTGATCTCAGCTGGCTAAATCATAAATCTGACTATTCCTGCGTCATTCCAGCTTCACCTGCTGAGCCATGGGCACTCCAATCCCAGAATCCCGGAATTGGAGTTGTCTGACAGCGGAGGCTCATCCAGGGGCCCTCAGCACCTGACGCAGCCCCCTCTCTCTGGCTGGCTTTGGCCATGTCATCTCCTGCCGGCAGCCAGCCAGGCTGCTCTCCAGCCGTGGGCCCAGGGCACCGTGTCCATTGTGAACACAAAGAGAAGGCTTTCTCAAGCTCAGGGCCTGGGAGGCGGAGGCCATCCTGGCCAGGGGAGAACGCAGAGGTCATGAGTTCTGGAAGGCAAGGAGGCAGCATGCTCCCTAGCACAAGTCCTATCTCCCTGTTGGGAGCCCCTGGCCACTCCTGGGGGAACCCCACCTGCCAGCCCTCTCACCAGCCCGCAGGCAGGGTTCTCTACAAGAGGAAAGCCACATCCGAGGCATTCAGACCTGAAGGCATTCTCCCAGAGTTGGAACAGCCCCTGGTGTGCAGGACTGTGCTATGGATTGAATTGTGTCCCCCCAAAAATGTGTGTCAACTTAGCTAGGCCGTAATTCCCATCATTGTGTAGTTGTCTTCCATTTTGTGATCTGATGTAATTATCCTACGTGTTGTAAATCTTAGCTTTGTGATGTTAATGGAGACCTGGTGGTGCAGTGGTTAAGAGCTCAGCTGCTAACCAAAAGGTCAGCAGTTCGAATCCACCAGCAGCTCCTTGGAAACCCTATGGGACAGTTCTACTCTGTCCTATAGGGTCGCTATGAGTTGGAATCAACTCACCAGCAACGGATTTTCTCACGATGTTAACAAGGCAGGATTAGAGGCTGTTGTGTTAATGAGGCAGGACAAAATCTGCAGGATTAGGTTGTATTTTGAGTCAATCTCTTCTGAGATATAAAAGAGAGAATCGAGCAGAGAGGAAAGGGACCTCATTACTACCAAGCAAGAAGAGCCAGGAGAAGAACATGTCCTTTGGACCCAGGGTCCTTGCACTGAGAAGCTCCTAGACCAGGGAAGATTGATGACAAGGACCTTCCCCCAGAGCTGACAGGGATAGAACTCCTTCCCATGGAGCTGGCACCCTGAATTCAGACTTCTAGCCTGCTAAACTGTGAGAAACTAAATCTATCTGTTAAAACCATCCACTTGTGATATTTGTTATAGCAGCACTAGATAACTAAGACAGATGGTATCTAATGAAAAGCAGGGTCTGGTCTCCCTCACATATGCACAGGGAAACTGAGGCTCATGGGAGTAGGGTGGGCTACTCACCCAGATCACCTGGTAGAGACAGTCGAGTTACAGTTTGGAAGCAAGTATCTTGCCACTCTATCTGAGCAAGGCGTCCAGCAGGGAGGCCCAGCCCTGAGCGCTCACCAGGCAGGAGGCAGTGGAAGGGGCATGGGTGGAAGACAGAAGACACAAACGTAGGACTCTTGGGGTGCTGGCATGGGCCGAGACAGGCTTGGATTGGGGGCAGCACAGGGACAGGCCATGCCTGTCCAGGTTACCAAGGGTCGGGCAGCTCTGGACTCTGGAAGGTGACCCAGGCAGGACACACCATATGAGCATTTTAGGGGGCCTCCCTGGCTGCAGAGTCCCTGGGTGGTACAAAGAGTCAACTTTCTCAGCTGCTAACCAAAAGGCTGGAGGTTCGAGTCCACGCAGAAGCACTTTGGAAGAAAGGCCTGGCAATCCACTTCTGAAAAATCAGCCACTGAAAACCCTATGGAGCGCAGTTCTACTCTGACACATGTTGGGTCGCCAGGAGTCAAAGTTGACTCTGTGGGAACTGGTCTCTGGCTGCAGCATGGAGATGGCTGGAGGCAGGGCCCATCAGGAGGCCGAGCACTGACCAGCTGAGAGAGGGCAACGGGTAAACCGGGGCAGGAATTTGGCCAGACACAAGGGAAGCTGCAAAAGCAGGACCTGGGTGTCTGAATGGCTGGCAGAGATTGCGGGGGGTGGGGGTGTTACGGAGGCTCCTGTGCTCCTCCCCTAGTGGCTGGCCTGAGCAGCGGGGGTGGGTGACACTGGAGGAGGACGCCATTGGGGTTCCTGAGATGTAGGCTTGAGGCCTTGAGGGGAGACATGTGGGCAGGAGGGGCAGTGTGAGGTCCTTAGCATCTGGCTGTCCAAGAGGCCATGGGGAGGGGCAGGCTCACCCGGGAGAGGGAGTCCTGAGGGACCAGGAGCCACTAGACCCAGGCTGGCATCCCTCCTGCGGTGGGAAGAGGGGCCCCAGGGACGCTGGCTGGGTGGACAGGAACCAGGTTCTGGAGGAGGAAGCCGAGGTGGGTAGAGGGGACCCAGGGACTCTGGCAGGGTGGACAGGAACCAGGTTCTGGAGGAGAGAGCTGAGGTGGGCAGAGGGGCCCCAGGGACCCTGGCAGAGTGGACAGGAACCAGGTTATGGAGGAGAGAACCGCAGGCTGGAGAAATGTCCCTCACCAGGAGGTGAAAAGCATCCAACTCCAGGGGCCCAGGACAAGCTGAGCCTGGGCTTATGGGGGACCTTCCGGAGGCTTCTGTCTGGCTGCTGCCATCTAAAGGAGTGCCCAGGCGTGGTGGGTTCTTTCCTCCGCGGCCTTCGCCTGATCAGAAGCCACATGGCTGGGTCAGATGCAGATGAATATCCCCCAGGCAGTGTCTACAAAATCACAAACAGCCACGTGAAAAGCCAAACCATAAGACATTCGGTCACACAGCCTGTACTCTTAAAGAACAAGGCTGACGTCTTGTAGACAGAACGTATTTTATCCTGATGTTTGGTCTTGAAGAGCTTAACAGAGTTCCTCCTTAAATCACAGGGCCTAAGACACCTGATACCAGCAGGGTCGCCCATGGTGGACAGGTTTTGGCAAAGCTTCCAGCCTAACACAGTAGGAAGAAAGGCCTGGTGATCTACTGGGCTGTGAAAACCCTACGGATCACAGAATACTGTCCGAGACAATATTCTGACTTTGGACATTAGGAGGACGGATCGCTGGAGAAGGACGTCGTGTTTGGTAAAGAGGAGAGCCAGCCGAGGCAGAGAGACCCTCAGCAAGATGGCCTGATACAACAGCCACAACAATGGGCCCCCAACTCCCGGCCCTCGCGACCACCCGGCAGGAGGGCAGTCCTGAAGCCCTTCAGGATGTAAGAAGGACTAGGAGGGAGGGACTCTGGGCCCGGTGGCATTGCCTGATCACTTCAAAGAGCACGAACAAAGGCTGGGCTATCAGGCGGAGAGAGGGCCCACTCCTGGATCATAGGCTGAGCCACCCCGCAGACAGACTGGACTGGGCTGGTCCCAGGCCTGAGACTGCGGCCTCTTGGGGACCTGCAGTGACCCCCTGGAGGAGCAGAGCAGCATTCCGATTGGGGAGCAAAGGCGAGGAGCCGGGTATCCACCCCAGTGACTAGCGAAGCCAGAGACTCCCACCCTTGAACCCTGCCCACTCCTCCAGCCTCGGTTTCCCAATCTGAGCACTGGGGCCAGTGGGAGAGGGGTCCCCGAGACCAGAGAAGTGTCTGAATCAGGGAGGAGGAGACTGAAGCGCTGGGACGGGCAGTGGCAAAGCCCATCCCTGCAGCTGCTGCACCTGCCCCCGCCCACCCACAGGGCCCCCGGCCTGCAGACAGGGCATCAGAGCCTGCCCAGACAGGGCTGGCCCACAGGACTGGGACCAGACATCAGAGGGGCCTCCTCCGCCCCGGGGCCCCGCCCCCACTGCAGGAGGCAGGCTGGAGCTCATCCTCAACCACACGCAGCCCAGTCTGCTTGGCCCAGAGGCGACAGTTCCCAGGGAGGGGCTCTGTCCTAGGGGCACGCTGCCGGCTTCAGGGGGGGCCAAGTGCGCACAAGGAGCACAGTCATGCACCTGTAGGGGGACCAGGGAGGTGCAGTGCATGTACTGTGCATGGCCCTGCTCTGGGGGGTGGACACAGCCCCTGACCCTGACCAAGCACCAGCACACGCCCAGGCTCACAAGGAGCAGCAAGACTACAGACTGCACCCGGCCCACTGGTGTTCTGGGGGTCTCCGAGACTCCTGTGGCGGACCCCTGTCCCTTGTGGAAAGGGCCTGAGGCTGGCCAGGGTCACCGGAGTCGGACGGGGCAAGGGGGGGGGTTATCCCTGGCCTTCTCACTGCCCATGGCAAGGCAGTCACCCCGACCCACCCCTGGTGAGCAGGCCTGAGCGCACCTGCCTTCTGGCCAGGGCCTCCCTTGGGGGAGAACAGGGCAGGGACACCGGAGGGAGGGAGGGGGGATACTGGGCAGCAACACTGTCTCAGTACCTCAGTTGCCGGGCCCAGAGCCCCATGGGGATGCAGTGGGCACTCGATGACAAGGAGGCTGAGGCCGGGACTCTGAACAGTGTTACAGGCCTTTGAACCTGCCATTCCACCCCAGGGGACCCCATGGATGTCAGCACAGTGCCCCCCACAACACAGGGCCTCCCTACTTGTTAAGCCCTGTGGTTGGCAGAAGAAAGGCCCCCAAAGGCGTCCACATCCTCATTCCTGGAAACTGTCATCGTCGGCTTACGTGGTAAAGGGGCTCCGAGGACGTGGTTACGTGAGGATGTTGATTCAGGAGCTTGTCCTGGCTTACCTGGAGGCCCAGTGCTGTCACAGGGTCCTTGTAAAGGAGGCCAAGGGAAGAGAACACAACAGCAGAGGCAAAGGCCTAAGTGCGGAGAGCCCTGGCCACAGGCGCAGGAGCCTGAGGGCCTCTAGAAGCCAGACGAGGCAGGAACCCCTTCTTCCCTGACCCCCAGGAGAAGCCAGCCCGCTGGCACTGTGATGGTGAGCCTGACGCCGGCTGGACTGGTGGCCCCCAGGACGTGAAGAATACATATGTGCTGTTTTAAGCCAGGAATTTGGTGATACTTTGTTACAGCAGTCACGTGGACTTGTATACCCCCAGCAGAGACCCGCCAAGGCTCATGGGGAGGAGGAGGAAGGGAGAGGGGGTCATCCACCGAGGAGCCACTCAGCACCAGCTGCATGGGGCGGGGGGGTCTCACACATGACGCCCAGTCCCTGCACCTCCCTGCCGGGTCACGGGTGGGAGGGACTCATTCTTTTTGGCCTCTGACTTGGACCAAGTTTGAGAAACTGTGAAACACAGGCGTCACAGTACAAACAGTCCACCCCTCCCCATTGCTGACTCATGCTGACCTTGTATGCAGCAGAACAAAATGGCGCCAACCCTCCACGTCTTCATGATTGCTGGCATGACTGAGTCCGTCATTTCAGCCACTGTGTCAATCTGTCTCATCAAAGGTTTCCCTTGTTTTCTCTGACCCCCTACTTTGCCAACCAGTGATGTCCTTTTTTAGCGATTGGTCTTTCCTGATGACGATCCTACACCATTAGCCCGTTGCTATCAAGTCTACTCCAACTCATAGCAACCCTATAGGGCAGAGCAGAACTACCTCATAGGGTTTCCTAGGCTGTAATCTTTATGGGAGCAGATCACCAGCTCTTTCTGTGGCTGTGGGATCAAACCGCCAACCTTTTGGTTAGCAGACAAGCGCTTAACCGTTACGCCATTACTAACTGAGTTTAAATTCCGGGGACAAGGAAGGGGGAGGGAGAATTATAATGAGACTTACTTTCTCCATATTGTTTGAATTTTCAATAAATTATTAGAAAATCCAATACAAGATTTGCCTCAAAAAATACTTCAAGTCCATTTCCTTTAAAGTTTCGATTTGGGTACTACTTAATTCATTTTAAATGACAGTGGCAACCTTCCTGCCAGTGGGTCTGTGTCTTGTATATTAAGACGATAAGAAACGCGTGCTGAGGGTGTTTACCCTTTTTTCTTTGTGCCATTTTTAATGGCCTTATTGATACATAATTTACATACCATAAAGATCACCCATTTCAAGTGAACAATTCCGTGGTTTTTAGCCTATTGACGGAGCTGTGCAACCATTCTCATAAACTAATTTTAGAACATTTTCATCATCCCATAAAGAAACTCCATACAAATTGCTAGTCACTTCCCATAGCCCACCCCCAGCCCTAGGCAACCACTAATCTACTTTCTGTCTCTATCAGTTTGCCAATTCTGTGCATTTCATACAAATGCAGTCACACAATATGTGACCTTTGATGGTTGTCTTCTTCCACTGAACATCACGTTTTCAAGGTTCATCTGCGATGTGGCCTGTAACAGAAGCATTTTTCTTTATTGTCAAGTCATATCCCAATGTACCAATATAGCGTCTCTTGCTTCTTCAGAAACCGGTGGAGGTGGTGAATTTTATGTCACCTCAGCTAAGCTATGATGCTCAGTTGTCTGGTCAAACTCTTGACTAGATGTTGCTGTGAAGGTATTTAAATGAGATTAGCATCAACTTAGTTGGATCTTGGAAACCCTGCTGGAGCAGTGGTTAAAAGTTTAGCTCCTAACCAAACGGTCAGCAGTTCAAATCCACCATGTGCTCCTTGGAAACTATGGGGCAGTTCTACTCTGTCCTATAGGGTAGCTGTGAGTTGGAATTGACTAGACGGCAATTTTTTTTTGTTGTTGTTGTTCTTTTCAGTTGGAGAATTACCCTCCATAACGTGGGTGGGCCTCATCCAATCGGTAGAAGGCCTTAAGAGCAAAAACTGAGGTTTCGCGGAAGAGAATTCTGCCTCAAGAATGTAACACAGACATCCTACCAGTTTCCATCCAGCCTGGCCCACAGATTTCAAACAGAGTGCCAGAGTTGTCTGCCCTGTGGATTTGGGATTTGCCAGCCCCCAGAGCTGCGTGGGCCAGTTCCTTAAAATCCATAGAGGTAGAGAAGGAACTTGCAGTGGGAGGTCCCCTCGCTTTCCCTCACTGCTGGGCCTTCGTTGTCAGATGGGGGAGCAGGTGGGAAGCTGCCTGGCCAGGCCAGCGGGCTGCAGGAAGGTCCGCAACAGCTGCACCCACCCCTGAGGGTGCTGCCAGCTGGGGCTGGAGCTCAGGAATCCAGACTGAGCTAGCGGCTGGGCGGTTTGCAAGGGACTTCGGAAGAATGTATCCCCGCCCGAGAGGCCCCGTGCAGGGACCCTGGGTCTGCTTCCCACGAGCTCCAGCTACACAGTGGCTATAGGAGGGCTCCCCATCCATCTGAGGGAGGCGCCTGCAGCTGCTCTCCCAGAGTGGAGGCAGGCTGGGCCCAGACAGGCCTCCCCGGAACAGGAGCCGCTGGAGGGGCGTCCTTCGTGGAGGGGGGAGCACCTCAGCTGGCCGAGGACCCTTCCTCTGTGGCTGCTGCTGGGCCTTCTGCCAGACCAGGGCCGTTTGTGGTGCTGCCGGGACCAGGGCTGGACCGGATACTTGGGTCCCTGTCCTGGCCGAGGTCACCTCTGGCTTGCGCCTCCACCTCCCCAGCAGCACCTATGAGGTCCCGTGACTGCACTGCACTGTGGTCCTGGTTCCAGGCCCAGCCACAGACGCATAGCGCCCAGGTCCTCATGTGGCATCTGGCCCATTCCCTGATCTTTGTCCCTACCCTTCCTCAGGAAGGCCCTCACTGCCCCCTCCACGGCCCTCACTGCTCCCCATGGCCCTCACTCCTCCCTCCATGGCCCTCACTGCCCCCTCATGGCCCTCCCTCCTCCCTCCATGGCCCTCACTGCCCCGTCATGGCCCTCACTCCTCCCTCCATGGCCCTCACTGCTCCCCATGGCCCTCACTCCTCCCTCCATGGCCCTCACTGCCCCCTCATGGCCTTCCCTCCTCCCTCCATGGCCCTCACTCCTCCCTCCATGGCCCTCACTCCCCCGCCTTGGCCCTCACTGCCCCTTCCATGGCCCTCACTCCTCCCTCCATGGCCCTCACTTCCCCCCATGGCCCTCACTGCCCCTCCCATGGCCCTCACTCCTCCCTCCATGGCCCTCACTCCCCCGCCTTGACCCTCACTCCCCACCATGGCCCTCACTCCCCTGCCATGGCCCTCACTGCCCCTTCCATGGCCCTCACTCCTCCCTCCATGGCCCTCACTTCCCCCCATGGCCCTCACTGCCCCTCCCATGGCCCTCACTCCTCCCTCCATGGCCCTCACTTCCCCATCATGGCCCTCACTCCTCCCTCCATGGCCCTCACTCCCCCACCATGGCCCTCACTGCCCCTCCCATGGCCCTCACTCCTCCCTCCATGGCCCTCACTTCCCCGTCATGGCCCTCACTTCCCCGTCATGGCCCTCACTCCTCCCTCCATGGCCCTCACTGCCCCCTCATGGCCCTCACTCCTCCCTCCATGGCCCTCACTTCCCCCCATGGCCCTCACTGCCCCTCCCATGGCCCTCACTCCTCCCTCCATGGCCCTCACTCCCCCGCCTTGGCCCTCACTCCCCACCATGGCCCTCACTCCTCCCTCCATGGCCCTCACTTCCCCCCATGGCCCTCACTGCCCCTCCCATGGCCCTCACTCCTCCCTCCATGGCCCTCACTGCCCCCTCATGGCCCTCACTCCTCCCTCCATGGCCCTCACTTCCCCCCATGGCCCTCACTGCCCCTCCCATGGCCCTCACTCCTCCCTCCATGGCCCTCACTCCCCCGCCTTGGCCCTCACTCCCCACCATGGCCCTCACTCCCCTGCCATGGCCCTCACTGCCCCTTCCATGGCCCTCACTCCTCCCTCCATGGCCCTCACTTCCCCCCATGGCCCTCACTGCCCCTCCCATGGCCCTCACTCCTCCCTCCATGGCCCTCACTTCCCCGTCATGGCCCTCACTCCTCCCTCCATGGCCCTCACTCCCCCACATGGCCCTCTCCCCCCGCCCGCGCCGTGGCCCTCAATCATGTATTTAAACTAACCAATCCAAATAGTCCACACTTGGGTTTCTAACCAATCACTGTAAAGGCTCCGCTTCAAGTTGTCCCACCTCCTGCTTACCTAATCTTCAACCTCCAGTCAGAAAGCTGTATTTTACCTCATACACATGCTTCTGTGGTTCCACCGCTTTGGAACTTCAGTTTCACTTTGTGAGATCAGACGTGTCCCCAGTTTGAACTGTCTTGAACCTTCAGTGAATCTCTTTGCTTTCATCTTTAATGGAGCATGCGTACTTACTTGTTGACACTTCTAAAACCACCATTTGAAAACCACAGAACCACCCTTCACCGATGTCCAAAAGGCCGAGTGGAGGCCAAGAGCTGGTTAAGGTCAGACCCAGGGACCTGGCTTCTCTTCTCCCCACATGGCCTCCGAGGGTCCCAAAGTCATGGCAGCCATTCCATCTCTCCCTGTCCCCACCTGTCACGTGGGGACAATGCCAGCCTGGGCTGTGGGAGAGGGATGTGAGGACCACGCTGCATAGAGGACCAGGCAGGCAGCTCCCTGCAGCCAGACCCCCCTCCACCAGGTTTGTTCCTGACAGTGGAGTCCCACCTCAGTCATCAAAGCCATATAGCCGGGTCAATGAAGCTTCACTCCGTGCTTCTTCTCCTTCCTTCTCAAGGTGGCGTTGGGCCAGGGAGCCTGCAGGGGCCTGTCAGCAACACAGGCTGTTTCCCTGAGGCTGCACCCACTCCCGGCCCTTGTCCATCTGGACCCTCAGGAACAGAGTCTGATGTGGCGCCCCCTGCAGGCCTGTGGGGACGGGGCCTTCCCCTGGGGATGCAGAGCTGGGCTCTCTACACTGCCCCAGAGGCAGGCCGACCAACTGTGCCCAAGACCCCCAGGCCCTTTGAGCCCAGCACCCATGACCTAGGAGGTCAGCTCCCCCATGACCTCTTCGCTTCCTGAATCCCTCACCCGGGACCCTGGGGGGCTTCAGAGTGGACCTGAGGGTGACAAGCAGGAAATAAGCCTGGTACCGGTGGTCAGGGTGGTGGAGACCCCAGCTCACCCCCAGGGCAGGCTCCTCCCTGTCCCCCCGCCAGGGCAGTCCCAGGGGACTGTCAGGAGGTGTGCCCTCGGATATCCCCTCCAACTCCCACATGAATGCGTCCATGGGTGGACGGGGCGAGGATGAGGGTCTGTGGGCTGCTGACCCCTGGGGCTGGGGTTCCTTAGCTGTGAACTGGGGTGGCAGGGATGGGAAGGTCCAATCTGGCTGCCTCCCAAGGCCGTAGCTGAGGCCCCTGGGGAGCTGGCCCCAGGCTCTGCTTCCTCCCAGGCCCCCATAGGGCTGTCGCTGCCAGCCTCGTCTCTTCAGCTAAATCAAAGGCCTTTTAGATTTTCGGCAAAAATCTTGTCTTTTTTTTTTTTTTTTTCAGATAGTTTGGGGGCTTGGCGAATCCAAGTCATACTGTGCCAAGCCCTCCTTCCCCCTATAATTTAAAGGAGAAAAAAAACCAAAGATGAAACCACCGTGCGTTTCAAGGGAAACTTAATCTCCTGGCTGCGGAATCCACCACAGTCATCAAAATCCCCACGTGGAGAATCTCTGCCCACCCGAGCCTCACGGAGCCTTTTTGGAGGCTCTTTTTATTTTCAGCCTTTCAGGGAGGGGAGATTACATGGAGTCAGGAGACAGCCGGCACCGCTGCAGTTGCAGGATGCTGAGAGGGTCTCCTGGTCCACTGAGGCCACCAGGATGGCCGCCCACTGAGCCCCCACCGCCTGCCCCACTCCCCTACTGGGCAGATGGGGCCTCCATGTCATCCAGCAAACACCAGGCTGAGAACTGCCCCCCCCCCCCCCCGCCCAGGGATTCGGACAGAACAGTCTTCACATGGCCGGAAGGCCAGGAGAGGTCTACACAGGTCCCTCGGGGGCACAGAGAGCAGGGACCACCTTGTTATAGATCGAATTGTGTCCCCCCAAAAAATACAGGCTCAATTCTGGCCCTTGTACCTGTGGATGTAGCCCTGTTTGGAAATAGCGTTTCTCTTTTGCTATGGTAACGAGGTCTCACTGAAGCAGGCCGGGTCCTAAACCTAATCCCTTCCGAATTAGAAAAAGCAGAATAGACACAGGGCTGCACATGAGACCCCGGCAAGCAAAGGAAAGTCAGGAAATCCGGGGAGCCCCTGGGGCCACCAGCAAGGAAGGACCCCCCTAAAGCCATACTGAATGCAAACCCCAGCCCCAGAGCTGCGAGGACGTCAATTTCTGGTCTTTAAAGCACCGTTGTGATGTTTGTGCCACAGCAGCACTTGGAGCTAGCTGGGGGCCGGGAGCACGGACATGGCCTTGGAGAAATGACTGATGCTTGACCTTTACCTCGAGGGGGTCCCCAGGAGAGCGGGAGGGCCAGTAGACAGGGCTGGAAGGAAGGCCTCCAGGGAGCAGGCCTGGCAAGGTGGAACTCCAAGGGAAGGGACCTCTGCTGGCCGTCCAGGCTTGGGGGCAGCCGGGGGGCCCCAGCCATGCCGGGTGCCTTCAGCCCTTAGCATGTGTTGAGTGGGTTCCGCCCGGGTCTGCGTGCCCCAACATTAGTGGTTGTCCACACCCTGAGGAGGACCGGCCTGCCCGTGCAGGGCCCCACGCTGTCTGCAAATGGGCGCCACACCCTGGGGGCTGGGAAGCCACAGCTGAGAGTGATCACAAGCCCTCAACCCTGTTCCTGGGGCCGCAGCCAAGCGCTGGCAATTTTGAGCAGCGGTTACTTCAAGGATGAAGAGGAAGGGGTGGGCTTCTCCAGTCCCGGTCTGTCCCACTCTGCGGAGGTACCCAAGAAAACAGCCGTGGCTCATGGGCATGGGGGTGGGGGAAGGCTGGGCCTGCCACACACCCTGCCCATGAGACCCCCAGCTCCCAGCCCCGTGCCCCCGTCCGTCCCCAGCCCTCTGGCTGCACCCCATCTAGCCCCCCCAAAGTGTAATCTCCCAAATGACCAACTGTAACAAGCATTGTGGGAAGAGGGGCTGCAGACATCGGATCCCAGCTAGGGGGGTGAGGGTGAGTGGGGTGGGGGAAATGAGCCCCACAGGCTGCCCTCTACATGGCCACTCAGGCAGAAGATGCCCCTTCCCAAGGAGTCAGGGCATGGAGTGACACCCAGAGCACCCCACCCACGGCCAGGTAACCCCGGGAAGCCACGGCATCAGAGTCCTCAAGGTGGGATGGCACAGTCTGTGGGCCTGGACTAGCCGACTGAAGGAGACCAATCAGGATGTGGCAACACCAAGGGTGGGCAGGTGGGCAGCGTCAGGCTGCCGGTGCACAGGGCCAGGAGAAGGGGGGCCGGACAGGCCAAGCCCCACTGGTGCCCTCATGACAGAACTCTAGGAGAGCCATCAGCCCACCTCCATGAGACAGAGACAGCAAGGGGGTGAACGGTACTGTCTTAGTCATCTAGTGCTGCTATAACAGAAATACCACAAGCGGATGGCTTTAACAAGCAGAAATTTATTCTCTCACAGTCTAGGAGGCTAGAAGTCCAAATTCAGGGCGACTGCACAGGGGAAGGACTTCTCTCTCTGTCAGCTCTGGGGAAAGGTCCTTATCATCAATCATTCCCAGTCGAGGAGCTTCTCAGCACAGGGACCCTGGGTCCAAAGCACACGTTCTCCTGGCTCTTCTTTATTGGTGGTATGAGGTCCCCACTGTTGCAGTCACTGTGTCAACCCATCTCATTGAGGGTTTTCCTCTTTTTCGCTGACCCTCTACTTTACCAAGCATGATGTCCTTCTCCAGGGACCAGTCCCCCCGACAACATGTCCAAAGTATGTGAGATGAAGTCTCGCCATCCCCACTTCCAAGGAGCATTCTGGCCGTATTTCTTCCAGGGCAGACTATAATCAGTATTCTTCACCAACACCATAATTCAAAGGCATCAATTCTTCTTTGGTCTGCCTTATTCATTGTCCATCTTTCACAAGCATATGAGGCAATTGAAAATACCATGGCTTGGGTCAGGAGCACCTTAGTCTCCAAGGTGACATCTTTGCTTTTTAACACTTTAGAGAGGTTTTTTGTGGAGCCCTGGTGGCACAATGATTAAGCATTAGGCTGTTAACCAAACGGTTGGCAGTTCAAACCTGCCAGCTGCTCCTTGGAAACCCTATGGGACAGAGTAGAGGTGCCCATGTACCCACCAGGCCCCACCACCCCACTGCCCCCAGGACAAGGACATCTGCCCTGAGCCGAGGGAGTGGTCGGGGCATGAGGGGATTGACAAGCATGTCAGGTGAGCCTCAGAGGAATGTGGCAGGAGAGGCAAGTGGGGCTGAAGCAAAGAGTGCCCTGGCCGGGACTGGGGGCTCCCTGTTGCAAGGGATACGGCAACCAGGCTCTGTGGGCTCCAGGAAGAGAGGGGAGGCAAGCAGGGCCAGGAGATGGGTCGGGCTCAGCACAGAGGAAACATTTCTAATCATGGGGTGAGGCCCTTAGGGACGGGAGGGTGTGCATATGGCACTGGAGGCCCCAGGGACTGGCACATGGAGGGCAGTGACCTCATGCTGTCAAGGAAGGGGAGCCCTAGGGAGGTGGAGTGAGTACTGGGGATTTCCAGCACGACGGTGGGCTCTTGGGTGGCGTTGTGTAATGGGGCATCTTCTCCGGTCGCCATCTCTGGCCTCTCATGGGCTGTCCAGGAGCATCCCAGTTATGGAAACGGCTTCCAGCAAAACCACTAAGGAGTGGCCAAAGGCACATCTCTGTCCCCTCTTGATGGCCATGCCCCCTTCACAGAGTCTCCCGGGTCCATCCTCATGGTCCTGGCTCCCTTCTCCCTCATCAGCTCTCCCTGGGGTCCTCTCCAGCCTGGGGTCCTCCTGGCTATCCCTTCTATGTCAGGGCTCACCAGGCTCCAGGTTGGCCCCCTTGCCCCACAGCCTCACTGGGAAACAGCGGCCACTCCTGGCACTGGCCACGCTTTTCCTGTCTGCACACTTCTACTCGGGCTCCTCCTTCTGTGGGCACACTTTCCTCCCATCCCCACACCCCATCACCTTAACGTCTCAGCCCCCCACCTGGCAGGGGCTCCTCTGTCATGCCCCCTAGCTCCCTGAATGTTGCCCAAAACAGCATGGGGAGGGCTACAAGTGCCCCTTCCTTCTGGGGACACAGCTGGACACATCTCCTTGCCTCCCTGGAAACTCCCTGTGGCCTTTTCCCTGAGCAACCCCCCCCCCCAACTGGCCTGCAAGCAAAATGACGGGAGCCCTCCCTGGCTTAGCCATAACAATCGCCATGCCTACATCTCTCTCCTTGTTTCCCACCTGCTGGCTGATCGTGGAGGAATCTGAGGCCTGAGAAGAGGAGCACTCCTGTTGGGCCTCACACCAGTGGCCATGACCTCCTATCCTAACATGGGCACTGGTCCTATCGGGTTGTAATCCTCCACCCACTTGTCTGACTCTCCCACTATCTTGGTTATCTAGTGCTGCTATGACAGAAATACCACAAGTGGATGGCTTTACCAAAGAGAAATTATTCTCTCACAGTCTAGTAGGATACAAGTGCAAATTCAGGGCATCATCTCCAGAGGAAGCCTTTCTCTTCTCTGTCGGCTCTGAAGGAAGGTCCTTGTCATCAATCTTCCCCAGTCAAGGAGCTTCTTAGCACAGGGACCCCAGGTCCAAAGGACGAGCTATTCTCCTGGCTCTTGTTTCTTGGTAGTATGAGGTCCCCTTGTCTCTCCACTCACTTCTCTTTTATATTTCAAAAGAGGTTTATTTAAGACACAACCTAATCTTGCAGACTGAGTCCTACCTCATTAACATTTGCTATCCTAAAACCCCTGGGGCACTTGCCTTGTTCCCTGGTGCCCAGCACATATGGAGTAGGTGATCAATGGATATTTCTGACATGGATGAATGAGCACATTTTTGTGGCTGGCTGCACATGGCACGTTCCTCACCTTTATCAGTGGAAATCCAGGCTGCCCCTGGCCAGACCTCTGTTTAGCAGCTGAGAGACCACGTCCCTCTCCCCATTTGCCCCCAGGCTCAGATAAAGGCAAAGGTAATTTTGCAGAATGTGAAGTTTCAAGGTGGAAAGTTTGGAACAAATCACCAAGACAGATTCAAAGGCTGAGTAATTTTCCTACTTCCTCAAATGGGTCCATGCCCTACCTACATAGGAGTTCTGACCCTTACTGTCCTTTAGTGGTCCCCTTATGTGGATCAGCCACCTAAATTACATGCTTTTATAAGATCTTCCTCAAATTCCTCCTTCCCCAGGGCCCCGTTAATTTCTCCTTGGAATACTGGGCCATCTCTGTTGGGCCTCCTTCTTGTCCAGGGTCTTTGATTTCCACTGTAACCTGGACATGGATACCATGATGGTAACAAGATACCATGATGGTAACACCAAAACTACCCAAGGATTGAAATAACGGGCCAATGTCATTTTATGCCCACAGATGTGACAAATTCTCAATAAAATTTTATCAAATCATCATATCCAGGATGTATTGAAAGTGCTTTCAAGTAGAGTTTAATCCTGGAATGCAAGGAAGGTTCAACATCAGTAAATCTATGAATATAATACACTACGTTAAGAAGTTAGAGGAGAAAACCAAAATGATCATCGAAATAGATGTTGAAAAAGCTCAGTATTCTTTTCCTAGTAAAACTCTAAAAGAAACCTCTTATCAAGAAAATAACAGAAAAAAATCTCCCTTAATTTGATAAAGGTTTTTTCCAGACACCTTCAGCCAATATCATGATTAATGGTGAAACTTTAAAAGCATTCTCTTTAAAGTCAGGAGAAAAGACAAGAGTCTTCATCATTTCCATTTTTTTTTGCTATTATACTAGAGATACCAGTCAAGGCAATTATATATATAAATATATATACACACATACATACATATATACATATATGTACATACATGTATGTGTGTGTATATGTACATATTTATATATACATGTATATATACATGTATATCAGATGTATATATATACATATAAAACCAAATACCAAATCTGTTGCCTTCAAGTCAATTCCAACTCATAGCAACCCTACAGGACAGAGTAGAACTGCCCCACACAGTTTCCAAGGAGCCCCTGGTGGATTCAAATTGCCAACCTTCTGGTTAGCAGCCTGTCATGGATTAAATTGTGTCCCCCAAAAATATGTGTCAACTTGGTTAGGCTATGATTTCCAGTGCTGTATGGTTGTCCACCATTTTGTGATTTTCCTATGTGTTATAAATCATAATCTCTGCCTATGGTTAAAGAGGGTAAGGGTGGGATATAACACTCAACCTGATCCAATGTAAAGGGAGTTTCCCTGGGGTGTGGCCTGCACCACCTTTTATCTTACAAGAGATAAAAGGAAAGGGAAGCAAGCAGGGAGTTGGGGACCTCATACCACCAAGAAAGCAGTGCCGGGAGCAGAGTATGTCCTTTGGACCTGGGGTTCCTGCCCAGGGAAGCTCCTAGTCCGGTGGAAGATCGACGAGAAGGACCTTCCTCCAGAGCTGACAGAGAGAAAGCCTTCCCCTGGAGCTGACACCCTGAATTTGGACTTCTAGCCTACTAGACTGTGAGAAAATAGATTTCTGTTTGTTAAAGCCACCCACTTGTGGTATTTCTGTTATAGCAGCACTAGATAACTAAGACACAGCCATAGCTCTTAACCAGTACTCCACCAGGGTTTCCATATGTACATATACATATATACTCATAGCGACTCATAGTGACCCTGTAGGACAGAGTGGACTGCCCCATAGGGTTTCTGAGGCTGTCAATTTTATGGGAGCAGACTGTCACATCTTTCTCCTGTGGAGTGGCTGGTGGGCTCAAACTGCTGACCTTCCGGTTAGCAGCTGAGTGCTTTAACCACTGCACCACAAGGGCTCCTCAAAGTAAGGCTGTTACGATTTGAAATCAACTTGACTATGGGTTTGCTTTTGATGTATATATATGTATATAGTTAGTTAGTTGCTGTCGTCAGCTCCAGCTCTTAGCAACCTTATGTATAACAGAAGGAAATGCTGCCCAATCCTGCACCATCATGCTCATTGGTATGTTGGAGTACATATATATATTTGTTGTTGTTGGTTGCTGTCAAGTCAATTCTAATCCATGCAGACCACACAGATGCAAAGTAAAACTGCTGCATAGGGTTTTCAAGGCTGTGATCTTTCAGAAGAACATCATCAGACCTTTCTTCCAAGGTACCTCTGGCTGGGTTTGAACCACCAACCTTTTGGTTCGTAGATGAGCACTTAACTGTTTATGCCGCCCACCACTACCACTACCTGTTGCCATCGAGTAGATTCTGACTCACAGCAACCCTACAGGACTGAGTAGAACTGCCCCATAGGGTTTCCAGGGAGCACCGAGTGGATTTGAGCTGCCAGCCTTTTGATTAGCAGCCGTAGCTCTTAACCACGATGCCACCAGGGTTTCCTATGCCACCCAGGGATATAGACATATATATGTAGAAAAAATATATATAAAATGAAAGGTATAGATATTTGGGAACAAAAAGATGAAGATATTACTAATTCTGGGTGCTATGATTGTCAAGAATTTCATTTTACTTGGATCCACAGTCAACACCCATGGAAGCAGCAGTCAAGAAATCAAATGACGCATTGCATTGGGCAAATCTGCTGCAAAAGACCTCTTTAAAGTGTTGAAAAGCAAAGATGTCATCTTGAAGATCAAGGTGCACCTAACTCAAGCCATGGTGTTTTAAGTTGCATCATATGCATGCAAAAGCTGGACAATGAATAAGGAAGCCCGAAGAAAAACTGACGCCTTTGAATTGTGGTGTTGGCAAGGAATATTGAATAATACCATGGACTGCCCAAAGAATGAACAAATCTGTCTTGGAAGAAGTACAACCAGAATGCTCCTTAGAAGCAAAGATGGCAATTTGGACATGTTGTCAGGAGGGATCAGTCCCTGGAGAAGGACATCGTGCTTGGTAAAGTGGAAGGTCAGCAAAAAAGAGGAAGACCCTCAACGAGACAGATTGACACAGTGGCTGCAACAATGGGCTCAAGCAGAACCACGATTGTGAGGATGGCGCAGGCCCAGGCAGTGTTTCGTTCTGATGTACATTCTGTCGTACACAGTGTTACTATGAGTCAGAACCGACTCAATGGCACCTAATAACAACATGATTGTCTTCCTAGAAACAACTGAAAAACAGTTTAAGTATATTAGATAATTTAGTAATGTTCTGGGATGGAAGATCAACATTCAGTTGCCAATAACTTTCCTATACACAGCAGTGAACAATGAAAATATATTTTCAAAAATTACTGTTCACAATAGTCATAAGAAGTTTTATATATATATATATAAAACCAAACCCATTGCCACCAAGTCGATTCCGAATCACAGTGACCCATAGGACAGAGTAGAACTGCCCCATAGGGTTTTCAAGGAGCTGCTGGTAGATTAGAACTGCCAACCTTTTGGTTAGCAGCTGAGCACTTAACCACTGCGCTACCAGGTCTCTCTATATATACGTATGTGTGTGTGTGTATATATGTATGTATATATACATAAAAACCTAAAATGTGAAAGGCCTAGGTGATAAAAATTGTAAAACTTTTCTGAAAAGCAATGGAAGAACTGGACAAAGGGAGAGATTTGAAATACCCAGAATTCCTGGATCTCAAAACTCCATTTTGAGAAAACAGCATTCTCCCAGAACTAATCCATAAATCCAGGGCAACGCTCATCCATTATTTATGGGACCTGACAGGTTGCAGCCAAGGTTCATAGGGAGGAGAACATTTGAAAGAATAGCCAAGAAATTTTGAAACAATCAGGGATTAGATGTCCTATAAGACTCCAGGATCGTAGACAGTGTGGTGTTGGCCCAGGAAGGATGAGCGTCCAGAAATCACCGCTGCAGGAGGTGCGTTTACTGGCATTTGGCTTAAGCGGAGAGAGGGAGGAAGATATTTGCAACATAGATTCCAGGCAAAGCGTCTGATCTTCAGTCCATAAAGAGCTCCTCAAAAATCAATATAAGAAAGACCAACAGAGAAGCAGAAAAATGGCTATGGTCTTGCTGGACGGGTGGTAGAGAAACATAAGAGTGACTAGTGAATACGGGAAATGATGCCCAGCTTCTCCATCGCCAGGGGATGGCCGAGAACGTCCTCTCGCCTCTTCTGTGAGTTTCCAGGGCTGCTGTAACAAAGGACCACACACAAACTGGTGGGCTGTAGGGACAGACGCTTGCTCTCTCACAGTTCTGGAGGCTAGGAGTCTGAATTCAGGGTGTCCCTCTGCTCTGGGGGAAGATCCTTCCTTGTCTCTCGGTTTCTGGTGGCCCCAGCGGTCCTCGGCTTGTGGTGCAGCATCCCTGCCTCCCTGCCCCCTGCCCCATGTGCTGGCCTGGGTGTGCTTCTCACCAGGCGGAGGAAGATGACTGCAGGGGGGCGGGCGGGGCCCAGCGCTGTGTCCCCTCCAGTGCCAGGTGTGCAGACAGCAACAGCTGGGGGGGGGGGGGGCGTCCGCCAAAGCCCCTCCCCCAGGGCGCAGCCGCACCCTGCCCATGTGGGTGGCAAAGGTGGTCTGAGTTGCCCACTCCTTGCTGGCCCTGGATGAGAAGGCATACCGAGACTTCCGGGTGATCAAAGGGAAGTAGGCAGAGCCAGGCAGGCTGCCAGAGAGGTTTGCCTTAAACTTGATGGCCTGAGGCTGGGGGCTTGGAGAGAGTTGCGAGGGTGGGCACCAGGTGGGACCACCCTCTGGGTCCAGGTTTTCTTGTTCCTGCAAACCCCACGCTCCACATGGCACCTCCTTCTACCCCTGGCAGGGACAGCCCAGTTTTAGGAACGAGGGGAAGTCTGCTTCTCAGACTTGGCCTGGATCCTCAGGAACCAGGGCTCGGGGGGAGGGGGTCTCTCCAGAGTCCACAGGCCTCAGGCAGAGCTGGTCCAGGGTCCCATTCTGGAAATACCACCCTAGAGTAGTCCTTGGAGGGGGATCTTGGGCTGAGGGTCCCCTGAGAATGGGGGAGGTGCCACCTGGAATGAGGGACACCTGGATGCACTTTTGTGGGATGTCACATCGAGAAGCAGGCACTCGGAGTACACAAGTGGGACCCACAAAGTGAAGCCAACATCAACCCAGGCTCCTCCACCACCTGGCGCTCCGAGCAACCTCGGACTTCTGACCTCCTGGGACCCTGATGACCACTTACAGAAGCACCTCTGGGTCTGCCCCAGGAGGTGGCCACCCTGCCCAGCCACCTAGGGTGGCCTGTCCCTCCTGGGGATCACATTTCCCTCCATCAGTCACACCCTATGGCATCTGCTTCCTCCCTCAGCTGCTGCCCAAGGAGCCCCCGCCCCAGTGCAGAGGCTGCAAGACCCTGTGTCCTCTGCTGCCCCCAGGGCCCCACACCACCTCCGGGACCCCCTGCTGGCCCAGGCCCTGGATCACTGATGTGTGTCTACTCCAGCCACCCACACATCTTCCTGCCCCAGGCCAGCCCTTGTCACGGGCACGGCACAGCAAGCATGCCTCTGCGCATGGAGGAGACTTTAACCGCCCAGTTTGCTTGGAAGCTCCCTTTCGGAGTAGCTGAAAGCCCAGCATTAAGCTGAACAGTTGGTCAGTCCTGTGAGCCCGTCGGTCCCCAGAAGCTCGGGGAAGGGAGGCCAGCTCCACAGAAACCGTCCAAAGAAAAGCTGATTCATCCTGACACTGGTGACCCTTGGAACCACCCGGGACCGGCCCCCAGGTCTTCCGAGCAGAGTCTGGGCCAGCACCCCCAGCCTACCTCCCCGTGGTCAGAGAGCCCGGGAGGCCCTGCGCCAGCAGACGTGCCTCTGGGAGCCAGGGTGCTCCTCCAGAGACGCCCACACCCCCTTGGTGGGCTGGCGCGGCCTCTGTCTGGGCCCCTCAGATGGCCCCCTCTGCCTGGCACCTCACTGATGTCAGGCATGGCCGTGCATCCCTCACCCAGGACAGATGCAGAGCTTGCCTCGTTTGCTCACTTGCTTACTCACTTCTTCCTTCTGAAATCACACATTTAGGCTCCTCCTGTCTGCACAGGCGGGGACCCATAAGGGGTGCAGGGGGTGGTCTTGGTGGCACGGCAGGTAGCGTGTAGCCTCAGACCCACTGTCTGTGCTGGGGAGACCCCAGGGGCTCCCACTGGCCCTGTCCACCTTGACTCCCCATCTGGCCTGAGCCTGACTACCCAGGGCTGGGTGCTGATGGCAGGCAGGTGGGCGTCATGGGGAGGGAGCAGGTGGGGTGCCGGGCCCTTTTTTCACATCACAGCTGACAACGCCCGGCCCTGAGGAGCAGTGCCTGGCAGGTTCTGGCCCCCCAGCTGCCATCCCAGCCCTGGCGCTCCAGGCTCCAGGCTGCATGGGCACAGTGCTCCCTGGCCTGGGCAGTCCTAGACTAGAGTGGGGTCAGGCTGCAAGGGTGAATACGGTGGGCCTCGTGGTGGCTTGGGGGGGCCCCAGAGCTGTGTCTTGGCAGCAGTGAGGTCCCGGGGTTGGCACTCGGTGGCACTGTGGCTCAGCTTTTCCCCACTTGTGATCAGGGTGCATGGCCTCTCCCAGGAGCCAGAACCTACAAATGCTCCTTTTGGGGGGTGGGGAAGGGGTAGCCGAGAGGAAGCCTCTGTGGGTGCTGGGAAATGGGAGAGGAGAGGGGCGGCAAGAACTCGAGGGGTGTGCCAACGACCCCCACTGTAGGTGAAGACCCCCTCCCTGCCCCCACCAGCCCTGTCACCTGCACTGGGCAGCCTCAGCAGAGGCCCCTCAACCCGGCTCCCCTGAGCTCCTAGCAGCCACTGATACACTTACTCTACTGTGCCCAAGGGCTGGTCCCCCCACACTTCGCCACCGGGCCTTTCTGGAGCCAGAAGACTTCCCAGGGGGCTCCCTCCCTGCCCCTCGACCTCAGGCCCTATCTTGGCTATAGGTGGACACCACAGTGGGGACCCTCACCGTGGCTCTCCCTCTGGTGGAGCCAAGACCTCTGGCCTCTGAGGGCGTCCACAGGAGCTGGGTCCCACACTCGGTCACAGTGGCACCGGCAGCTCCGCACGTGGCCGGGCCAGACACAAACCAGGGAAGTGGTGGTTCAGTGGTAAAATCCTTGCCTCCCATGCCGGAGACTCGGGTTGAACTCCCCGCTGACTTGGTCATCTAGCGCTGCTTAACAGAAGTATCACGAGTAGAAGGCTTTAACAAAGAGAAGTTTATTGTCTTACAGCCTAGAAGGCTACAGATTCAAATTCAGGGCGCCAGCTCCAGGGGAAGGCTTTCTCTGTCGGCTCTGGGGGAAGGTCCCTGTCATCAGTCTTCCCCAGTCGAGCAGCTTCTCAGCACAGGGGCCCTGGGTCCCAAGGATGCACTCTGCTCCCGGTGCTTCTTTCTTGGTGGTACAAGATCCCCATATCTCTGCTGTCTTCTCTCTTTCATATTTCAAAAGAGATTGGCTTAAGAGACAACCCATCCTGTAGATTGAGTCCTGCCTCATTAACATCACAGAGATAGAATTTACAACACATAGGAAAATCACAGCAGATGACAAAATGGTGGACAATCACACAATACTGGGAATCATGGACTGGCCAAGTTGACACATATTTTGGGGGGGACACAATTCAATCCAAAACACCTGCCAATGCACCTCATGCACAGCATGTTGCTATGATGCTGAACAGGTTTCAGCAGAGTTTCTAGAGTAAGATGGAGTAGGAAGAAAGGCCTGGTAATCTACTTCTGAAAATCAACCAATGAAAGCCTTATGGATCACAACAGCCTGATGCATAACCAACTGATCACGTGGATAGCGCGGGACTGGGAGGCATTTTGCTTAGTTGTGCGTGGGGTCATCAGGAGTCAGCTCAATGGTAGGTCACAATGACGATGACCCCTCATCCTAAGCCGTTTTTAGCTTCTCTCTGTAGAGTCTCACGGGAAGTGGGGACAGACAGCAAAAGAAACCAAGCCTCGGGCCTTGCCCATGGTTACACCTCCGCTGGTGAGTGGTGGCGCAGGATTAGAACTCAGGGCCCGGGCCTGCCTTTATTTGGGGCAGGGCCGGTGGGCGAGCCTTCCCAGCACCTGGAGACAGCGCCTTCACTGTCTGCTTAGGCTCTTTCTTCAAGTCACGGGCCCAGACCAATGCCAACTGGAGGAGAAACAGCACTCAAGGTGGAGGTGCAGACATACCCCGGTCCCTCCCTGGGAAGCCCACGGCCACCCTGAGCCCCAGGCACCTGCTCCTCCCTTAGCCCAGCCCAGCCCAGGCTGAGTCTGAGCTCCCGGGGGCCACCCACCATGAAGGTAACCACAAGAGGGACACACAGTGAGAGGCCATCAGATCCTGGGCTGAGGGCACAGAGGGTGCAAACAGTGCGGGGTGGGCTGCACCCTGGGGGTGCTGCACCGTCCACACGTGCCATCCAGGATTTTGCTCACAGCCATCCTAGGAGAGGGCTCGCTGCTCCGGACTCACCAGCTCCATGGGGCTCGCAGCAGCGAGAGCCCAGAACCAGAGACCAAGCGCTCTTTCTGGGGAAGGGCGTGCCTGGGGGTCTGAGGACCTGCGAGCCGGGAGGGCTTGTGGAGACTCCTTTGGGAGTGGCTTCATCCTCCTCGTGAGAGGCTCTGGCCCTCACGTCCCGGAACCAGCCGTGAGGCCCCTCACACAACAGTTCTGGACACCCTGCCGCTGCTGCTCCCAGCATGGCTGGCCGCCTGCAGACTCTCACAGGGGGCCAGCCCCAGGGGATGATGACAGACACAGCACGCACCACCCAGCCTCAGCTGGGTTTGACCTGAGTCCAGGCTCCTGGGAGCGGGACCTGCCCACCAGAGAGGGGTGGGAGTTCCAGCCAGTGCCCCCACATCCAGGGGCGGCCTCAGCGGGCCTCCCAGGAGGAGGCGGGGTGAGCAGGTACAAGGGGGCGTCCAGGCAGCAGGGGTGGCGGCAGGCCCTCGTGCACAGCAAGGGGTGAGTCACGGAGCAGATGCAGTGAGGGAGCAAGGGGGAGGCTCGTGCTTTGGCTCGGCTCTCCAGCCTCCTCCGTGAATGACTCACTGCTCCGTGAAGAAAGGAGCCACTCTGGGGGAGGGACAAGAGACCCCTAGGGGGCAGGATGGGACTCCAGGGGGCAGACATGGCCCCAGGGGGCAGGACAGAACACCAGGAAGCAGCAGGGGACCCAGGAGACAGCAAGGGATACCCAGGGGCAGCAGGAGACCCAGGCCCCTCTGAGGCTGCTACGCCAATGGCTGAACCCAGGGCAGAGGGGACAAGCCACCCTCCAGCTCAAAGCCACACATAGCAAGACAACGGGCACCGGGGAGAGGTGGATTCTGGCACCACCCTGGTGGCCCTGTCCCGTCGCCCTCACCCCCCTGCTGCCAGGTGAAAGAAACCAGCTGCCGTGGAGTCGACTCCAAGCCATGGTGACCCCACGTGTCAGAATAGAACTGTGTTCTATAGGGTTTCCAAGGGCTGATTTTTCATTAAATCACCAGGCCTTTCTTCCGAGGCTCCAACCTCTGGGGTTAGCAGTTGAGTGTGTCAGCCGTTTGCGTCACCCAGAGGTTACCAGATGTGACCAAACAAACCAACCCAAACCCACTGCTGTGGAGTCGATCCTCACTCATAGGACCCTACAGGACAGAGTAGAACTGCCCCATAGAGTTTCCAAGGAGCAGCTGGTGGATTGGAACTGCCGATCTCTTGGTTCGCAGCTGAGCGCTTACCCACTGGCCACCAGGACTTTCAGATGAGACAACAACCTATAAATTGCACTCCACGTGGTGCACGTCTGTCTTTCAGTCCTCTGCCAGGATGCAGACCTATTTGCTGGTCCCCATTTCCACCCTCAAGCATCTGGGGCCGGAGGGTGCATGGTCTGGCCCAGGCTCTGGCGGTCTTTGGGCCTCTGACCACCTGGCAGGGGAGGGGAGAAGAGCAGGAGGCTGGGTGCAAACTCCGAGCCACGGCCCCGCCACCCCTTCGCCCACGTGCACCAGCAGCCTCGCTCAGCCCCTCTGCAGCGTTCTCCCCAGTGCTCTGTGCCTGCACTGTCAGCTCGCCATCTGGCCTGGTCCCTGCTTCCTCCCGAGGTCACCTGCCACCGCCCCGCAAACAAGCCAACAGACGGTTTCTGCCCCGGCACTTTTGATTTCGGAGCATCCCGTTGAAGGAACCAAACTCCCGCCGGCGATTTCCAACACTGAAGAGTCGTCGTTGCCCCCACAGGGCTGAGGCGTGGGGACTAGGCCATCGGCCAGGTCTCCGCGAACACCGCCCCCTCCCGCACAGAGGCAACACGTAGGACCTGGAGCCCGGAGGGCTGCTGAACAGGACGTGGGCGCTGAGGGGGTGTTACAGGGGTGCAGGAGGCGTGGACCGCTGGAGGACCGGCCGCTGCAGGCCGCGGGCACGGACGGCTGCCAGGGTGCGGGCGGCGGCTGGAGCCGGCAGAGGAGAGGGAAGGATGCCGATTTAGGCTGGGGGCGGGGAAGCCCCCGATTGGCGGCCGGAAGGCGTGATGTCACGTCCGGCGGGGGAAGCCCTGCCTCAGCACCCCCCGCCACCACCCCCGCAGGTGGCGCCCCGCCCAGGGCGTGGGGGGCCCGCCCTGGGGACCCCGGCCGATCCGGGCCCGCGCGCTGCCTGCCTCCGGTCCCGCCCGAGAAAGCTACCGGGTCGCGGGCGGGAGAGTGTCCTGGCTCGGCGGGAGGGGAGGCGCGCCCTGCACCCCGAGACCTCGCCTGCCGCCCCGCCCGCCCCGCCCCTCCCGGCGCCGAGGGGCCGGGCCGCCGGGGGAGGGCCGACCGGGACCGCGCGCCACGCTCTGGGCGCCCGACCAACGCCGGACCTCGCGCCCCGCGCCGCCGTCGGCTTTGTTGTCGCCGCCGCCTCGAAGCGCGGGCCGCGCTCGCCGGGACCTTGGCTCTGCCCTTCGCGGGAATCGGGAGAGGCGCGGGCCGCGGGGCCGCCATGGAGCGTTGGGCCCACGGCTGGTGGCTGCTGTGCGCGGCCGCCGCGCTCACCGCCTTCGCCCGCGGGGACCCCGCCAGCAAAAGCCGGAGTTGCAGCGAAGTCCGCCAGATCTACGGCGCCAAGGGCTTTAGCCTGAGCGACGTGCCGCAGGCGGAAATCTCGGGTGAGTGCGGCGCCCGGCCGGGCCGCCCTGCGCCCCTGTGCGTTCCCCGCTCTGCCCGAGCGGCCACTCGCCCCGGCGCGGAGTCCCGCCTCCTGCCCCAGGCGCCGGGGGACCCTGCGCCTCCGCTCGCTGGCACCCACGGGTCGTCTTCTCGGCTCCGCGCGGTCGCCCCAACTCGGCGCGGAAGCCCGGCTCCTTCCTCTGCGGGGGTCCCGGCTCGGGGCGCTCCTCCAGGCCACGGCTTGGCCCATACGCGGCGGCGGACGGGAGTCCGAGCTCCGCACCGCCGGCCGCCCACGCCGCGCGGCCGGTCTGAGCGTGGGGCTGCGGGGCGCTGCTGACGGTGGCAGCGGGCTGGGGACTCGTACGGCGCTGGGCGGTCTCTCCGGGAGGCTCCTCTGGTCGCGCCCCGGGGATTCTCGCCGGCTCCCCAGCGAGGGCAGCCTAAGTGGGTTTTATAAGTGGACCCCCATGCCTGGCGGGAGTGCCGACCCCAGAGAGGTAGGAGCAAGCTGTGCGCTTCGCGAGGAGAGGCGGGACCGCCACCAGTTTGAGCAGAATTCCGCCGGGAACTTGTGCCCGCGCGGCCCACCGCCCGCCTGGCACGCTGGCCTCCCGGCGCGGCGAGTCCAGCTGCAGGTGGTGGTTGCCTTGGATCCGCCCAGGCCGTGTCATTTCTTTGTAATAGCGCGCAGCGGCCCTCCCGGCGGTGGCCTCGGTCCTGTGGCCTCCGCAGTGGTGCCCACATCCTCCCTGCGGGGCCTGGAGGAGTTCTGGGGCGGGAGTGTGCAGTGAGGGGGCGCGGTGGGGCGCCTCAGTAACCCGTGTCTAGGGGATCCCAGACTCCAGTCCTCACCCTCAAACTGCAAACGTGTTGAATCCGCCTGGGACTGTGCCAGGTGCCTGGGCCGCAGTGGGCAGGAGGAGACTAAAGTGCCTGACGGGGCTCCCCCCGACACAGCAGAGGTGGGGGACAGGGTGGAGGTACCAGGGGGTTCTGACTGAGAAAAGTGCCTCAGTGCGGGAGTGGGGCCCCGGCCCTGCCTTGCTGGGAGCGGAGGAGGGAGCCAGGCTCTGGACCCTGTCCCTGGAACCTGTCCCCGGAGTGACAGAACCCACAGACAGCTGCCCTGGGAGAGTCCCTGAGCTCCCGTTCCAGCCTGGTGACGATGTGACCTGGTGTGGGGGAAGTTCTGCCTACCTCTCTGGGGCCCAGCCCATAGGAGGAGGTGACAGACACCCTGGGTCCTGGGCCCACCGAGGCCCAGGTGTGAGTTCAGCTCCAGAATGGGGATCCAGGGACCCCATCGTAGCGTCCCCAGGGCAGTCCTTCCTGTGCCCCACCCCTGCTGATGCATTCTGCCATGGTCTGTCATGGGCTGCCCCACCACACTTATCTGAGCTGGGGGTTGGTGGCCTGGGGCCAGCACAGGCCTTGTAAACACCCTGCTTCTGCTGCACCCTGCCCCACCTCTGCCCCACCACACGCACAGGGGCTTTGATCTGCATGGCTGCTTTTTCTGTGCGCCCCTTCTCAGACACCAGGAGATGAGGATATTCTCCAGAGAGCCTTTCCATCCCACCCTGGCACCCTTCCCACCACCTCTTGGCACCAACTACCTCTCTGCCCTTGCACCCCCAGCACCCTCCCACCTCTCTGCCCTATCACCCCCGGTACACCCCTGGCACCCCTCCCACCCCTATGCCCTCACACCCCCCAATACACCCTAAGCCTGGCCTGCAGCCACAGGTGTCTGTCCCCATTTAGAGAGCTTGAGTAACTGCCCAGGATGAGGAGAGTGGGCTGGGCAGGCGGAGCCAGTGAGGGGGGCCTGGCCTGGAGGGGCTGAGCTCCATCGCCCCTAGGTGGGCAATGTAGCGAGTCAGGGACCCAGGGCAGGCAGAGTACATTGACACCTACGTGAGTGATGGGGAACGTGGCTGTGGTAGTGTCCCCACAGCGCCCAAGGGCCTGGCACCGCCTCCCCCAGGCCTGCGAGGTTGTGACTTCACTCTGGGCAAGGTCAGTGCCACCCCTGCCCTGCCCCAACAGCACTTCTGCCCAAGCATCCAAGGCCTCTTAGGGGGCTACTCTCCCCCAGTCCCCCATTGCTGTACCCCACCATGTCCCCGGAACTCAGGAGCACCCTACGGGGCCCCGGATGCCGAGGAGGGTGCCGGTGCTGCGTGGGGCAAGAGAAGCAGAGTAACCTCCCTCTGGGATGGCAAGGGTCATAGGGTGCCCAGCCCAGGGTTCCCCTCCTGCTTGGCGCTGCTTGGCTGGCCTCCGTGTTTGGGGCGCCCTCTGGTGGCCCTGCGGCACGCACCAGCCTGGAGCGCCTGATCCTCTCCCAGCCCCTCCAGCACAACCCCTGGACTGGACCAGACAGAGATTCTGCTGGGGCTCCGTGGGTCCCAGGGCCAGTGATGGGGAGGTCAGGACTCCTGATTCTTGGAGGCAGGGAGGGTGGCCCCAAGTGCGGAAAGCACACAAGGAGCCTTTGCCCATAAAAGAGGAGGTGCCGGGCGCCCCCCTCTGGCACAAAGCCGGCCCTCAGAGAAGACGTGATGAGGAGTCCTGCCTGCTGCAGCCGTCCTGGGCGGGCATGTGAAGCTCAGGAGGGTCACTAGGGGAGACAGGCCCTGCCACTGGAGGTCTCCGAGCCTGGGGCAAGGAGGAGAGTCTAGGGCACCAGCCCTGGGGGCTAGAGGTCAGGCAGGCGTGCAACTGTCAGTGTGAGCAGGGCTGACCCGCCTGCTCCTGTGCCCTGTGGATGCCAGTGGCCGTGGAGCTGGCACAAGGCCCCACCCGTGGGTGGCAGGCAGCTGTTCTGAGGGAGGGTCTCCTCGAGTCCTGGAAAGGAGGGTCCTGGCTGGGTCCGAGAGTGCCTCAGCATCTGCTCCTCAGCCGTAGTCAGCCATCCCCAGGCCGGAAGGTTTTGTTGACTGTCCTGCTCACAGGGTGGAGCCCCTCAGGCCCCGTGGCTCCGCGTGGGTCTCCAGTGTGGCCAGGCCCTCTGGCCACGCAGCTGCCCTGTCCCTGCACTGCACGAGGGGGCAGTGGTTTCATTGTCCCCAGAGCGAGGACCCGGCTCACTGCTGCAGGTGGGGGCTCAGGAGGGGGACCCACGGGGCGGTGATGGGCAGGGCCACCTGTGTGATGTAACATCCTGTGTCCCTTGCTGGAGCCAGTGCAGCCGTGGTGGACCGGCCACCTCCTCCAAGTGGCAGGGTCCTCGCCGGGCTGGGGCCAGGTGCCGGCTGCCACTCTGGCCTCAACGCCCCGCTCCACTGCTCCATGCCTCTGTTTCTCCATGTGTGACCTGGGAGGGTGACGTGCCGGCATGGGCCCTGCAGGCAGATGACCGGGGATGCGCTTTCTCCCCACCTTTTCCAGCCATAACTGAGAGCGTTCCTCGTCATGAACCGATACTTGTCACTGTCTCTTAAGTGCGCTGGGTGAGGCGTTCTTGGCAGACCCATTTTACAGATGAGTAAATCGAGGCTCACAGAACCTTCTTCAGAGTGCACGTCCCCCAGGCGCTCTGGGCACAGGAAGCTGGAAGCCTGTCTGTTTAAAGCTTGTGGTGCTCACTGCTGCCCAGTAAGGCTGGACCAGGCTGCGGTGTTCTGGTGGAGTTTTCTGGAAGCCTCATGCTGTTCCAGCCCTCTCTTGGAAGTCCCCGGCTATGGAGGGCCACTTCCAAGCACATGGGCTGTGAATCAGGTGGCCGGGCGCACCCCTGCCCTTCCCTGCCCTGAGGGTCCTGCGTGAGGCCCCCGTGGTGGGAGGCTGGCCCACCACACTGGGCCAAGTCCCCCAGACACTGCCGCCAGGCTGAGCAGAGGAGACAAGGCGGATGGCCTGTGTAAATCGCCACCCACCATTGTGCTGGTTGAGATGCATGAGGTGTCAGTGGCAGAATAGCCCAAATGGGGACAGGCCAGAAAGTTTTGTCCGGGGTTGCTGGGAGTCCGTGCGCAGAACCCTCCTCCCCAGACCAGGCCCTGGAGTGTCTCAAGTCGGGACGGAGGACCTGTGTTGGGGTGTGGGCACGGGCCAGGCCTCCGCAGGGTCCTCCCAGCCCCAACCTGCCTCTGGTTGGCACAGCACTGTGGGGTGCCTGGGGCCTGTGCTGCAGGGGAGGAAAAGCCCGGCGGGGGAGGGGCTCTGGGCTGGCCGCCTGCCCCAGCCCCAGTCCCCGAAGCCTGCCTCAGCCTTTCCTGCCGTTGTTTGTATGGGAACAGGCCTGGGCAGGTGCTGTAGGTGCTGGGCGGCCCCAGGGAGTGCAGTGAGGGGGAAGCTGGGGCCTCGGGGAGACAGCCCTGCTGCACCGCAGCTCTCCTTCTCTAGCCCCACCCAAGTCCAGGCTGAAAGCCCAGGTGGCAGCTGGGCCCAAGCACCTTGCCACCAGGTGTGAGGGGAGGGCTGGCTGTCCCCCCCACTCAGGGTGTGGGAACCAGGTCCAGTCTCCAGTCTCCAGGACTCAGCCGTGGGTGGGTGCCGGGGAAGCTCCAGGATTGGGCTCCCTGGATTGGGCTGCAGAGACTGGGGTCCTGTGTGGGTTTAGGAGCTGCTACACCACTGGTCCCTCCTGTCCCCTCCCCTGCCTATGGCCTCAGCCTCATCTCCCGCTGGCCCTGGCAGGCCACCTTCCAGCACACACCCCAACCCTCCAGGACCACCGTCCCCTGTTTCTAAGGGCCTGTCATGGAATAGAGGTGGGCAGTGAGGGGGGTGGCCTGAAAACCCTAGGGGGCCTCCTGGCTGGGAGCATCCTGGCTCGTGGGTGGGTCAGGGGGCCTCCCAGCAGGGGACGCAGTGTGTGGAGGAAGGGTGCCAGACCCTCAGGGTGACTCTGGGGAAGGTGACGCCGAGGAGTCCGGGTGAGGCGGGATCTGGGGAGCAGAGGAGGCAGTGCGGGGCTGCTGCCGGCGGCTGTTACCTGGCGCAGTGCCCCACCGAGCTCGCTGTTCATTTGCGCTTTAACACTCCCTGAGCCCCGAGGCTTGGCAGGAATGACAGGGCAGCCCCGGGGGCTCCACCGTGCCTGCTCCCCGGGGCCCCCGGCTGTGCCCTCTGCACCACAGTGTCCACATCCCAGAGGAGGGCGCTGGCTCGGGGCGCCAGCAGGGGCCTGGGCTGGGACGGCCGGTGTGTGCTGCAGCGAGGACCGTGCATGCAGCAGGCCGCCGGCCCCCTGCAGAGGCATGCCAGTATGGCGGCGAGGGCTTTGCAGTGGGGGGCCCAGGACACTGCAGGTGGTCAGGGCGGGGACAACCCTGGGCCTGAGGCAGAGGAGAGGATGCAGCTGGGGCTGGCTGGTGAGGAGGCCCTGCAGGCAGCCCCCACTCTGGGCCACTACGCCTTGCCCCGATGCCCCAGGAGCTGAGCCCGGCCTCGCCAGCCACCCCAGGCCTGCAGCAGCCCAGTGCCCGGAGGTCCCTCTGGACTTCCAGAATGTGCAGACCAGTCCTCAGGGCGGGCTGGGCACCACTTGGTCCAACTGCTCTGTTTGCACGGAGGGAAAAGTCCCAGAGGGTGCATAGGGCTCAGAGAGAGCCAGGCTGGGGGCCTTCTCCCGGCATGGCTCCATCCCCATCACCTCGCTGTCCTGGCCAGGCACTGCCCCCCACTTGCTGAGTGCATCCCACCCTCTGTGGCCCAAGTGTGCCGGGATTCAGGTGTGGACACCGGTAATGGGATGGGCGGGACCATTGGAGTCGGCACGCTCAGGGCCTTGGTGGGGTGTCTGTGTGGACCTGACCCCGTACGCACTGGGATACATGACTCCAGAGTGCAGGGGTGAGGTCAGGCCTGAGGACAGAGAGCTGGGGTTGAAGCCAGGGACACAGACCTCCCACAGGTGCAAAGAGGAGAGTTAGGTGGCTGAGGAGGCCCCAGGGGGCTCAGGTGAAGGAGGCGGGGGCTGTCAGCACAGCCCTCTGCTCAGCCCAGCATCAGGGCCACACAGAGACGTGGGCTGGGGGAACAAGGGTCAGGCTCAGCTCAGCCTCTGCCCAGGCTCAGCCACTCAGCCACACCCAGTGGCCTTCGCAAGGCTGGAACTGGTCCTGCTGGTGGCACCAGACATGCATGCCTGCTGTCCTAGCTCCTCATGAGGGCCAAGGAAGAGCTGGCCAAGCCAGGCTGCAAAAGAGCTTCGTTCTTCTTTCCATCCATCCATCCACCCATCTACCCATCCATCCATTCATCTATCCACCTGTCCATCCTTCCGTCCATCACTCATCCATCCATCATCCATCATCCATCCATCCATCATCAATCCATCCGTCTGTCCATCCATCCTTCCTTCCTTCCGTCCGTCACTCATCCATCCATCATCCGTCATCCATCATCCGTCATCCATCATCCATCCATCCATCATCAATCCATCCGTCTGTCTGTCCATCCATCCTTCCTTCCTTCCGTCCATCACTCATCCATCCATCATCCGTCATCCATCCATCCATCATCAATCCATCCGTCTGTCTGTCCATCCATCCTTCCTTCCGTCCGTCACTCATCCATCCATCATCCATCATCCATCCATCCATCATCAGTCCATCCGTCTGTCTGTCCATCCATCCTTCCTTCCTTCCGTCACTCATCCATCCATCATCCGTCATCCATCCATCCATCATCAATCCATCCGTCTGTCTGTCCATCCATCCTTCCTTCCTTCCGTCCATCACTCATCCATCCATCATCCGTCATCCATCCATCCATCATCAATCCATCCGTCTGTCTGTCCATCCATCCTTCCTTCCTTCCGTCACTCATCCATCCATCATCCGTCATCCATCCATCCATCATCAATCCATCCGTCTGTCTGTCCATCCATCCTTCCTTCCTTCCGTCCATCACTCATCCATCCATCATCCGTCATCCATCCATCCATCATCAATCCATCCGTCTGTCTGTCCATCCATCCTTCCTTCCTTCCGTCACTCATCCATCCATCATCCGTCATCCATCCATCCATCATCAATCCATCCGTCTGTCTGTCCATCCATCCTTCCTTCCTTCCGTCCATCACTCATCCATCCATCATCCGTCATCCATCCATCCATCATCAATCCATCCGTCTGTCTGTCCATCCATCCTTCCTTCCGTCCGTCACTCATCCATCCATCATCCATCCATCCATCATCAATCCATCTGTCTGTCCATCCATCCTTCCTTCCTTCCATCCATCACTCATCTATCCACCCACCCATCCATCATCCATCCATCTGTTCATTCTTCCGTCCATCCATCCATCCATCACCCATCCATTCATCTGTCCATCTGTCCATCTATCCATCTACCTATCCGTCATTCATCTGTCGTCCATCCATCCATTTGTCTCTGTCCATCTATCGATCTATGCATCCTTCTGTCCATCCATCATCCATCCATCCACCTGTCCATCCATCCATTCATCATCCATCCATCCACCCATCCCTCATCCATCCATTCATCCATCAATCCATCTGTCCACCCATCCACCCATCTGTCCATCCGTCCACACTTTCTTCCTTCCATCCGCTCCATCTATCTATCTGTCCATTTGTCCGTCCATCCATCATCCACCCACCCACTCACTATGTGCTCCTTCCACTGCTGGTTTCTGCGTGCAGAGATGAAAAGCTGAAGTGCTATTCCCTATGTGTTCAGTGTCGAGGGAGAAATCTAGCTGTGGCCGCCCGGCTCTCCCACATCCAACCATCTCACGCTGGGCAGACGGTGTCTGTGCTCAGGGCCTTGCTGCCCTGCCTGGTCAGCTCCAGGACAATGGCCTTGGGCCATGGTGCTGCCCATCCCCTCTGAGGGCCAGTACTGCATGGCTGCCTTCTCGGTGAGCCGCCGAGGCCCGGGAGCAGTGAGCACATCTGCAGCCTGTGCACACACGTCAGATGATGTCCCCAGACATCAAGGACAGCAGCCTGAGTGTGTGGAGGGGCCGAGGCCGGTGGTCGCTGCTGAGTAGTCAGTGACTGACCACATGGGGGGTCAAAAGGCATCCTCGGTGTCAGGATCCGCTGTGGCCGACCACACTGTCCTCTGGGCTGAGCCGTGTGTGACGTTCAAGTGTGTCCTCGGTGCCCACCCCCACTCTGGAGCACGTCCCCCGACCCGTGACCATCTGCAGACTCTGGGGACAAAGCTGATGCCACCGGCTGCCAACATTGGCTCAGGTGTTTGCTCGAGTCCCTGTTGTCATGGAGCTCGGGACACACTGGACCAACAGACTTTTTTAAAGGGACAAGGCTCTCAAGGGACTCAGCCCCCGTTCCTGACCCCACCCCCCAGCCTGGGAGACTGCCCCTGGGACCCTCGGCAGCAGCCGCGCATCCTGCCTCCTGCTAGCAGACTCATTCATTTCACTCCTAGGACAGCTGGACCCTGAGACCCGATGGTGGACGAGACACTGTGGTGGCGTCAAGGAGCCCCCTCCCATGGAGGTGGGCTCAGGACAGTGGGAGGGGGCCACAGGTCAGACTTGCACTGCTTCCTAAAGCCCTTCCCTGGGGAGGGGGGATAAGGTGGCTGCTCTCAGCCAGGGGCACTTTCGAGTGTCCCACGACTGGGGGGGCTCCTGGCATTTGGTGAGTGCAGCACCCTCCCGAATAGCAGGGGGCCCCCCAGAGACACCAGCAGCACCCCCACAGGAAACACTTGAACTGAAGTTCTCGGCAGAACTGCACCAGGGGCTGAGGGCACGTGGGGGTGGGGATGAAGGCACCCCTCTGCTTTGGGGTCCAGAAAAGGGTTGATTCTAGATGGACGGGCAGGCTGGGGGTAAACACGGGTGTGAGGTCGTTCGAGGCGGGGAGTTTGTAATCGGGGTCCATGGACAAGGCCCAGGGACAGAATTGGGGCAGTTGATGAACTTCCATGAGAAAGAAACCACACGTCCACCCTCACTCCCCTCCAGCCAGAATTTGGTGTCTTCTGTTCCCGGGACCAAGGCTCCACTGTGTTGTCGTTCCCGCAAGTTGTCACCAACAGCAGTCACGATACCCCCACATCCCACTGCAGAGGGAGCAGGCCACGCACGTGGCACTTAATTCAGCACAGTCTGGGAGTTCTAGCCAATGCTGGACCTGCTGCCAGGCTCATAGGTGCTACGTTTGTAAGAAGCCGCGCCGGGGTCTGCGGTCTGGACCTCCTGCTCTGGTGAAGAGGCAGCGGACCTGGTGTATCGCACCCAGGAGTGCCAGCTGTGGCCTGAGGGTCTGGGAGGGGGAGCCAGGAGGGTCCCCACGAACCTCAGGCTGAGCGAGGAGCCTGGCCACCCTGTACGCAGGTATGAGTGAGGTGGACATTGAAAGACCATTGTTGTGGAGTTAACTCTGGCTCCTGGTGACCTCACGCATTGCCATTGTTGTGCAGTTACCTCTGGCTCCTGGTGACCTCACGCATTGCCATTGTTGTGCAGTTACCTCTGGCTCCTGGTGACCTCACGCATTGCCATTGTTGTGGAGTTAACTCTGGCTCCTGGTGACCTCACGCGTTGCCATTGTTGTGCAGTTAACTCTGGCTCCTGGTGACCTCACGCGTTGCCATTGTTGTGGAGTTAACTCTGGCTCCTGGTGACCTCACGCATTGCCATTGTTGTGCAGTTAACTCTGGCTCCTGGTGACCTCACGCATTGCCATTGTTGTGCAGTTAACTCTGGCTCCTGGTGACCTCACGCATTACCATTGTTGTGCAGTTAACTCTGGCTCCTGGTGACCTCACGCATTGCCATTGTTGTGGAGTTAACTCTGGCTCCTGGTGACCTCACGCATTGCCATTGTTGTGCAGTTAACTCTGGCTCCTGGTGACCTCACGCATTACCATTGTTGTGCAGTTAACTCTGGCTCCTGGTGACCTCACGCATTGCCATTGTTGTGCAGTTACCTCTGGCTCCTGGTGACCTCACGCATTGCCATTGTTGTGCAGTTACCTCTGGCTCCTGGTGGCCTCACGCATTGCCATTGTTGTGCAGTTACCTCTGGCTCCTGGTGACCTCACGCATTGCCATTGTTGTGGAGTTAACTCTGGCTCCTGGTGACCTCACGCATTACCATTGTTGTGCAGTTAACTCTGGCTCCTGGTGACCTCACGCATTACCATTGTTGTGCAGTTAACTCTGGCTCCTGGTGACCTCACGCATTGCCATTGTTGTGCAGTTAACTCTGGCTCCTGGTGACCTCACGCATTGCCATTGTTGTGGAGTTAACTCTGGCTCCTGGTGACCTCACGCGTTGCCATTGTTGTGCAGTTAACTCTGGCTCCTGGTGACCTCACGCATTGCACTCCATAGAGTTTCCAATGGCTGGTTTTTGAAAAGTAGATCAGTAGGCCTTTCTTCTAAGGTGCTTCTGGGAGGACTCGAACCTCCAGCCTTTTGGGATTCCTAGTGAGCAGAACAACACCCCTAAATGACACACCTCAGGGACCGCGGAGGGTGGATGCAGTCTGCGCAGGGTTCACATCGGCTCTGACTGGGCTTGGCTACAGTGATCAGGTGTTAGTGTTGTGATTTAAAAATAGAGACAAATAGCCTGCAGGAGTTTAAACGTACCCGTGTCGTCTATAATCATGCCCACACGAAGAATGCCACCCCCGGCCGTAAAGACCCTCTGCCCTCCGGCTGCACGGTGTCTCGCCTCGTCTTGGTGCCAACTGGAGAGTTGGCACAGCGTTCCTCCACTCCCGGCCCCTGCATGCCCTCACACGACCCTTGTCTCGGGCTGGCCCCCCCGCCCCAGGACCCTGTCCTGACCCCGGGAGCCAGGCCTCACTGCCTCAGAGACATTGGGGGTTTGCCACCTGAGGCCCAGGGGTCCTGGAGCGTCGGGGACGGCTTGTGAGAGGAGGCATGTGGGACGCGCAGGGGGTTCCATGTCCACACATGTGCAGAGGAGAGGGAGAGAGCAGAGGGCCGGTCCCTGGCAGGACGGAGAGGCCGGGAGGGGCCCTGACAGCTGGCACTGCTCGTCAGCCAGAGGGTGGACACGACCCCGCGCCCGTCACAGGTGATGGGGCAACAGTGTGGCCCACCCACACAGTGGGGTGCTGCTCAGCCGTGGAGAGGACCAAAGCCCGGATGCATGCTACAACACGCAAAGTCGCGTGACCCCACTGCCGTGAAGAGTCTAGAGCTGCCCAGGGCAGAGACGAAAACACATTAGTGGTGACGGGGGGCAGGGGCGACGCTGAGAAGGTGGCTGAGTCTGGTGTCAGGACCCGGCTCCAGCTCCCTGGCCGCGGGGTGGACTAGGCGGAGGGGACGTGACCTCTGGGACAGGGTTTCTCTGTGAGGGAGAACAACCCCCACGTGGTGTGATGACCCCAGGGCTGCTCAGCAGGGAGGGACTCACCCCAGTGTGACATGGGGGTGGGGGCTGGGCTGGTTCACCCCGACACAGGACGCAGGGGTGGGGCTGTCCAAGGGGCATTGAACTGCATCCTGGTTGGGCAGGTGGGCAGTGAGGCTGTAGGGCAGGCTTGAGCTCAGAGTGGAGGGTGTCTGGCGGGACCCCAAAGCCCTGAAGGTGTGACCTAAAGTCTGCCCTGTGGAAACGTGGGTGCCTTTGGGAGCTACACCCCCGTCTGTTTCTCCTGGGAGCAGAGGCCGTGTGGCAGGCCTGGTCTGGTCTCCAGGACACAGCCAGGCCCCTGTCCCCAGAAGCTTCCGTCTGGTGGGGCCCGTCAGCAGTCAGAGCAAGATGCCAGGAATTGGGAATGCTACTGAGGGAGGTTAGTGAGGCCACTTCAAGGAGGGGACATTGGGCAGAGGCTGCGTGAAGTGAGGGGGGGTGTGGGCGCCCCACAGGCCTGTGGTATGCACTCCAACACCCTGTACCGTCATGGTGACCCCTGGGCCCTGAGGGCACGCCCTGCTAGGGCTAAAGGGTGAGGCCACACGTTGGTCAAGGGCCTGCCTGCCCTGGCGACAGAGACCATGTCAACACTGGTCATCTTGGGGGAGAGGGGTGTCCTCAGAGGAAACCCTGCCCTATGGACCTGGCAAGGCCTGCCTCACCGTGGCTCAGAGGCAACTGGAATGCTCAGCACAGCGACAGTGGGGGTGGGGCAGCCCCTGGGGGAGGGGGCCCTGCCATCCCCCAAGTCTGGTTTCCACAAGGTTGTCAGTGGGTGAGACTGCCCCCTGGTGGGAGGAAAGCCAACTTGCATCATCCAGGCCAAGGACCCTCTCAGGGCTGGGGTCCGGGTCCAGGAGATCCAGGCTGGGGGTAACCTGGACACTGCCTCGGCTGTCACAAAGTGAGATGTGGGTGTGCCCTGGTCGTGGGAAGTCAGGGAGATGGCAGGAAGGGCTGGGTGCCCTGAGCCCCGAGGCCACCCTGGAGGTACAATGAGGGAGCACCCTCAGGGCACAGGGACAGGGCCACGCTATGCAGGCCAGGGTGGGTTCTCCTGACCAGCCCGGGCGGGGGCAGCTGGCCTGTAGGACAGGGCCCGCAGTGGGGACTCCGGACATTGCAGGCCTCTCGGGGGGGGGGGGGGACAGAGACCAGTACCCCGAGGGCCCCGCTCCCAGTCAGCCTGCACGGGGCCACATCTGGGCAGCCCGTGTTGGAAGGGGCCTGTGGTGGGCCCCGGGGTGGGGCGTCTCCTTATCCAGATCGTCTGGGACCTGCCACTGTCCCTCTAGCCCCTCCAGGGACAGCTGGCCCATTGCCTTGCTGTGGGCTCCGGGGACCTGGCTATGTCTGCCCGCTGGCCCCACCCTGGCCTCTGCCCAGAGCATCTACGTTGGGCCCAGGGCGAGCTGCCCCCCAGGCAAGTCTGTAATGGATGGGGTGAGCCGTGGCCTGGTGTTGGGCGAGCGGACTCCTTGGCTCCTCGGAGACCCAGCCTGCACATCTGGGAAACTGGATGAACATCACCAGGGAACACGGTGGTCCTTGCATTCCCACCTGCTCCCACCTGCTCTGGGCCCTCCATTTGGGGAGCGGGCAGGCAGGCAAACCACAAGGCCACCTGCTAACTGATGAAGGCTGGAAGCCTGTGCCCAGTGGGGCCTTTGGGGGCCTTTGCAAGTGGTAGGTTCTTGCTACTAGCAGGAGGGGGCGGGGCAGGGGTCCCCTACATGGGGCTGGGGTGGCCTGCTGGCCCCTCAGGTGTCAACAGGAAATGGTACAGGCTGGCGGGTGTTGGCCTGGCCCTCCCTTTCAGGCTAGGCCTCAACTCTGTACCTGGGGACCCCTGTCCCTGCTGGCAAGGCCCCGGGTGCCCCTGGCGCTGGCCGAGACAGGTCTCTCATCTCCCCTTCAGTGAAGATAGAGAGCTTCTTGGGCCCGTAGGAGGAGTTCAGCATTTGGCAACAACAAGTCACTTAATCTCTTCGAGCCTTTTTTCCCACCCGTCAAATGGGGATAATTGCATCTACCTAGTACTTGAAATTGTGCTGGTAAACCCCAATCTGTGGAGGGGGTCCACTGCTTCTCCCAGGAGGCTAACACCCCCTTTCCCCTCCTGTTGCCAGCCTGGACAGGGTCGCGCTCCCAAGCCAGGGAGCCACAGAGAGGAATGTGTGTGTGCGTGTGTGCGCGGAGGCCTCTGTGGCCTCAGGCCTGTCCCCAACCCTGCAAAGGGATGCCAGAATCAGCAATAAAAATACAGGACACCTGGTTAAATGTGAATTCAAGGTACACGACATGACGTCATAGCGTGAGATATCGCAGGTGTTTTAATTTCAGATAATAACAAAGAACTTTCAGGCTAAGTGTGGCCAAATACTGAGTAGACGTACGTCCCTGGTAACGTTGCCCTGGAGGGTTAATGCTGAAATTCGGACGTCCTGGGTGTCCTGTTCCCGATCTGGCAACCCACAGGGTGCCCCACACACCTGCTGCTCTGGGCAGAGAGGTGCTGCCTGGCAGCCAAGCCAAGTCAGCAGGGCCCCAGGGAGACCTCTGCCAGGCAGGCGGCTGGCGCCTGCAGCCTGAGCAGCGAGCATGTCCAGTCCTGTCCCAGCGTCTGCCGTCCTGCTTAGGAATTCCCCGGGGATCAGTCTGGGCAGCCATTTGGTGAGAGAGGCGGGGGAGAGAGGCTGAGGTTACTCAGCATGGCTTCAGCTGGGTCAGCCTGTGCCCCTTACTGCCACTCCTAGCAGAGTGGCCTCAGACACATGTCCCTGCAGCACCCGTCAACAAGCAGCTGTGGCAACTGGTTTAGGACACGTAGGGGCCTTGGCCCCTGGCTCGGCACCTAGAGAGCACTCGATCGTATCAGGAGTGGGGATCTTGTGGGTAGGATGCCCCCCAGGCCCACCCCGTCTCCTCGCCCCGCACACTGCTGGCTTCCCAGGGGTCTGAGGCCGGCTCCGCTCACCAGCGGTGATGTCCTTGAACCTTATTTTCTTGAATTCTAAGGCTGGACAGCGCCTCTCCTTGGGACCGTGTTTGCAGTTGTGGGTTTATTAAGCACAAGGCCTGGCCTGGGGGCTAGGCGGGGAGGTGAAAGCAGGGCGTGGAGACCACCCCCTCGCAGACACCCTCCAGGAGCTCGGGGAAGGCCCCCAAGAGGTCAGCCACTGGGCAGGTGCTGTGGCCTGGACTGCTTCCTGGAGGGGGCTGGGAAAGGCAGGGGCTGGGTGCCAGGCCACCAAGACGCAAGGTCACGGGAGCCGCAGACCCAAACCCAGGGCCCCTCCCATCCCTGGTTTGAGACCACAGGAGGAGCTCACCCAACCCTGAGGGGGGTCCTGGAAGCCTGAGGCAGGCTGACAGCTCAGGGAGGGCGCGCCCCACGTCCATCGGGCCCCTCCGCCACACCAAGACACCCCTAAGCCTGGTGCCAGTGGCTGGGATGGCCTGCCCAAGGGGTCCCTGGAGCAGGGACCAGGCTGCACAGAGAGCAGCCCTTGATCGGCCCCCACGTGTCACCTTGTAAATCCAACCCCTTGGGGCATTTCGTTAAGGAGCTCCATTCAGCAGGGCTCAGTTGTGCTCTTGCTGAGAGCGTGGGGGACACAGGACGGCAGCACCGTCCCGGCCTGCTGAGAGGAGGCTGGAAGCAGGCTGTGCAGAGGGTGTGGTGCAGGACCTCCACGGCACAGGGATCAAGAGTCAGCGTGCTGGCCGAGAAGGGAAGGGGGTGCAGCATCAGCACGGACTGGACTGGCCAGGGCCAGGTGTGCTGGAGGTGTGGCCAGGTGGGAGTTGGGGTTTCATAGGAAGCAGATCAGGGTGTGGGAGCAGGTGGTTTGGGAGATGGAGGCCTGGTCACTGGAGAGGCAGGGAGAGGACTTGGAATGACAGGGGACCGAGGGGGCCGGTGGCCTTTGTGTGCCCAGACAGCAGTGGACAGCTCGTCCTCAGCAGGAGAGGGGACTACTAGGTGGTCTCTAGAAACCTGAACCCCCCCCCCCCCACACACACACACACACTCACTCCACTCTGGCTCCCCCAACCAGCCCTGATTGGAGCAAGGCACCCTGTGCGCCCCTGCGCCCAGGCCTGTGCTGTGGGGAGAACGCCAGGCCATGGGCACCCGGTAGTAATAAGCGCCGCGGCCCAGGGGCTCGTGCGGGGTCTGCGTGCAGGTCGTGTGTCAGGGACCGGGCGCGCGCAGGGCGCCGCCTGCGGTTTCCAGGGGGACCGCGGTGGCGCGAGCGCGGGGCGGGCTGCGGGAGGCGCGGGTGCGCGCGGGGAGCCGCCGCCCCTCGGCCGTGCGCGCCAGTGAGGCTGCGGTGCTGCCCCGGGCCGCGGCGGCCAGAGTTCTCGGCGCGTCGACCTGACCGCAGCCGCCCGCGTCGCTCGTCCTTCGGCCACCCTGCCAGCGCCATCCTGCCCCTACCCAGCTCCTCTCCTGCCAGCCCGCACTGCTCTTCGACCTTGCTCTTGCCGAACCCCTGCAGCCCAGCGCACACGCACCGGAGTCGCGCGCCACTTGGAGCGCCGCCGCCGCAGCAGCTGGGGACGCCGTCGCTGGAGCCGCCGCGGCTGCGTAGGGGTTTCCGGGCCCTCGCCCGGGTGTAGCCCGCGGAGCTGGGAGCCGGGCTGGGTGATCCTGTCCCACTGTCATCTCCATCTCCCGCGTCGCCACAGCACGCCGTCCCTGGGCGCACCACCCATCGTCAGCGGCCCTCATCGCTCGCGCCTCTGTCCTCGTCACCACCGCCTCAGTCCCATCTTCAGCTCCATCCCTGCTCCATCCTCATCTCTCCACCACCTGGAGCCCCACCGCCGGGCACCAGACCAGCCCCGCCAGTCCCCGCATCCTCCTCATCAGTACCCCACTCTCATCCAGGCCCATCAGTACCCCACTCTCATCCAGGCCCATCTCCATCCTCAACCACGTTCTCGCCACCCTTCCCCTCCCCCACCCTTCCCCGCCCCCTCGCCTGCCGCAGCCCCCTTCCTGCGGCAAGCCCCCCTTCCTCCAGCCGTCAGTCCTATCCCCCTCGCCCCCGCCACCCCCTCCCCACGCCCGCCGCACCCACTGCGGCAGCCCCTTGCCCGCCAATCGCGACGCCCTCTCCCCTCCCCCCTCTCTTGCCGCAGCCCCCTCCTCTCGCGGCCGCGGCCGCGCCCACTGCACCAGCGCCAGGGCGCTGCACCACTGAGGCTGCCTGCTCCGCCGCCGGCGCCTGGCACCCCAGGCCTCCCAGCCTCCCCGCAGCCGTGGCCGCGGCCACGCTCGGGCCGCCACCGAGCCCTTTGTTCCATAGATGCCGCAGCGCGGCCCTGGCCATTTTGCCCTTGTCGCCCGCGTGGACAGCAGTGGGTGGCGAGATCCCCGCGCTGCTCTAGGGGGCAGACCCCTCTCACCGACCGCAAGGGTGTTTTCAGGGTCGCAGTGCGTGACAGAGGCTCTGCGGCAGCGGAGGGGCTCCTTGGTGACGCTGTCATTTGGCTGAAATGGTAGAGGGGGTCGTTCGTGAGGTTGCGGTGAGGGGCAGGGAAGCCTTGGGAAGGGGAGGTAGCCGGGACAGTTACCCTGGTGTTTGTGGTATCAGTACCGAGTCAGAGAGGGGGGCAGAAATGTGCGCCTTGGTGTTGGGGCTGGGACCACCCCTTGCTGGGGCACTAGGAACTCAGGTGTCCACCCTGCAACAGGGACCCGCAAGGGGTGTGGGCTTCTTCGGCGAAAGATGGAGATTAGAAGGGAAGGTTTGGAGTTCCGGCAGGGGCGGTGCCCAGGGAACCTTGGGCCATTTGTCCACCCCCCGCCCACCCCCCAGACCCGCTGATGGGAATTCTGGAAGGGTCTCCAGCCCACTGAGACCAGGAGCAGGAGTGGGCACGGGGAGGGGGCCGTGTCAGAGAGAAGGATCTGTGTCAGGAAAACCTCCTGTCCCCACCCTCCCCCCAGCCAGCTAGCAGAGGGGAGGGGTGGGGAGGTGCCAGTCCCACCCTGATTTTCCAAACCTGGGGCCTCTCGGTGGTTCCTTTGCTCTGAAAGGCCCTGCGCCTGACCTGTCCACACAGCTGCAGCTGGGGCAGCCCAGGCAGGCAGGCAGCCCAGGCTGAGGGTTTGGACTGCGCTAAGGGGGACTTGAGGGGTGGCTGGGCAGTGAGTGCTGGGCATCCGGGAGGTGGCTCCACAGGCAGGTTGGGTGTGTATGAGCAGCAGAAGTTGGGAGGAATGGGGCTTGGCGTGCCACCACCGTCCCTCTGCAGTCTCCTTGGGCAGGCTCTGAGCCACCAGTTACTGTTGCCTCTGGGCTGCGCCTAGACAAGTGGGCCTCTGTCCACAGCTGAGGTAGTGACTGACTGCTACCAGAGTGGGGTCTGGACTTCAGCATTGGGGGACTGCTGATGACAGTGGGGGGGGGCAGTGGAGAGACCCCACTAGGCATCCGCTCACCTCCTAAGGTGGGCAGGGGGATGGGGCTTGTTGCTGCGGCTGTCAGCAGGGGTGGCGGGAGGGGGTGAGTCAGAGCTGTTTAAGGCACAGAATGGCAGGCAGCTTAGTGAGGAAAGGGGGGCCTGGGGTGACTTCAGGGTCTGAATACGAGGGGTGAAGATGATACGTGGGCCTGCCGCCTGGAGGAGCCAACAGTGCACGTGGTCTTAGGGAGGCAGTGCACAGGCATGCTGACGCAGGGGCACAGCCAGATGGCGTCCGGGAGTCTGGGGCCTGGGAGTACAGGGGGCTTGGAATTTAGGGGCACAGGACAGTCCTGCTCCAAAACGAACAACACCCCCCCCCCAAAAAAAAAACCCCGAGAGCACTAGGGCAGGGCCATGTCCCTGAGGCTAAGAAAGGGCACAGCCATCTCTGTCGGATGCAGCCAAGGGATCCAGGAAGGAGGGGATTGGCCGGACAGTCCTAGCCTCCCGGCCAACAGCAGGTCCTGCAGGGGTCAGCGGGAAGACGGGGCACTGATGCAGAGAGGGGAGGAGGGAGGGGCTGCTGTGGGCTCATCTCTGAGATGGAACATGCACTGGGTTTGAGGGGGAACCCTGGGGAGCAGCTTCTTGCAGCTCTGGGTTGGGGGGGGCAGTGGGAGCCTCCTTCCTCAGGTGCTATGTTGAGAGAAGGGGTGGAGGTTTGGGGAGTGGGAGGTTTGAGATGGCAGAGAGTAGAATCCGCCTTAGACGTCAGAAACACCCCCAGCCGAGAGACGGACCTCTCCAGCCTGGACTTGCACGCTTCCAGTGTCAGGAAGCTTGTCTCCTGCTAGCAGACCCCCCTTGCACTGGTTGGCTCTGACAAGGATGGGCGGCTGGCTATCCTGCAAGGGCAGGAACGCCCTGCAGATGCCCAAGACCAGCAGGTGACCCGCGGGCTGGGCGCGTCCCACTATCCCCAGGGCTCGGCAGGAGAGAAGTGGGAAGGCTCTGTGCCTTCCATCCCCCCCACCACCACCACCACTAGTGACCCTGTGTCTGACATGCCGCTGCCTTGGGGCCACCTGTCGGCCCAGCCTGCCCGGGGCCTCAGGCCGGCGCCCAGGCTCTGGCTCCGTGTCTTCACTCCCGTGACTGTCCGAGGAGGGAGGGAGGGACGGGGGCTGTGCTAGGGCGGCCGGAACAGCACAGGTGACCGGGCCGGCTGGGCGAGGTGGCCGGGCGTGGGGGAGGCCCACCCCTGGGAGCGGGTGGGTAGGCTGGCAGTACCAGGAGCTGGGGGGATCCCTGGGGGTGTGACTGTCCCCCTCATCTCATGGCTCTTGCCCACACCGCCCCCTCTCTCCCTTAAGCTTCTCGCCTGCCTGCATGGATGGGAGGGCATTTGGATCCCCGGGGACCCCAGGAGGGCTCAGGAGGGAGGAGCCAGCACAGGGGTGGCGGGGAGCTTTGTGGGGGCCTAATCTCTCTCCACCCTGCCCAGCTCTGTGTTCTGGGCCGGCCCAAGGACGTGGTGTTTGCCTGGGCCACCCACCAGTGCCACCTGCCCACGGCCTCTGATTCAGCAAGCCTCGGCTGAGCTGGAGCCCCAGACCCCACACCCCTACCCCCAAACCAGGATGTCACCAGAAAATGCTGGCTGGCTCCTCCCCCTCCTCCCCAGGCAGACCTCTAAGCTCAGCACCCTCCACCCCAAGCCTGGCCAAGACCCCACTGCCAGGTTCCAGGCCCATCTGCCCACCTGACCCGCCCCTCCGCGTTCCTGACAGCCCCCTGGCTGAGAGGCCCGTACCCCCACACACCCACCTGCCCTCTCCCCCATGCCCCCAGGCTCTGTTCCAGACAGCCCCCCTGGAGAGGCAGCAGAGAGTGCCCCCCACCCCGTATGTCATTGCTCTTCCCACTCCTTCTTGCCGTCTCATCCTGACTCTGCCCTACCCCCTCGGACCTCCACCCACCTCGGCGCCCTGGGGCTTCCATAGGCCAGGTACCCAGGTGGGGGGCTCTGGCAGGCATGGGTGGGGTGAGCTCCTGTCCCTCCCCCTTGGTGCTCACAGCCCGCTGACAGCCCCAGGGTGCTCTCTGGGCGGTGCTGACCCACAGACATCTGCCTGGTCCTGCCCCAGGTCTGGGGGGCTCAGGACCCCACAATAAACGCTGCTGACAGTGAAGGACGTCCCTCTGGAATGTTCTGTGTCACGCCACCTGCCTGCAGGCAAGAAGGAAGGTGGGGAGGGCCCTTCTCGCCGTATGGACAGCTGTCATAGCTGGGTAGACCCACCCTGGTGGCTCGAAAGGGCCTGACCTGCTCCTCCATGGTCAGGTTCCAGGACCCTGATGCCCCCACCCCAGCAGGCCTCCGGGCCCACCCTGCCTGCCCTAGGTCAGTCCTGTCCCGGGTCGGGGGGTCATAGCAGCCCCCTTGGATGGATGTCCCCATCAGATGGACATGCAGCCCCCGGGGGGCCAGGACTTCATGGGTGTGAGAGTAGAGGCCAGACCCCTGGGGGTGGGACCCGCCCTGGGTGGGGGGGATTGGTGATGGCCACAGCACGTCCCCTGCCCTTCACTGCTTCCCCTGCCCTCAGCCAGCAGCCCCCCCTTCCTGCTGAGCTTCCCTCCCCTCCTTGGGATGGCCTTCACCTAGGACACCACCCCTCCTGGCCCTGGGACGACCTTCACCTAGGACACCACCCCTCCTGGCCCTGGGTCACAGTCTTAGGCCTTCTGTCCGAACCTGCAGGTTTCTGAGCCCCTCGGGGCTACGCCACCTCCCCCGTGCAGACCCTCAGAGGAACCCCAGGGCTGTAGGCTGGCCAAGCAGCCTGGTCAGGATCATGTCTGCTTCCCATCCTGCCCTGGTCCCTCGGCCTCCTCCACCTCGAGGACCCCCCAGGCTGGGGGGCGTGGGCGTTTCCCTATGGGTGCTGTAATGATGGACCTGCAGGCGGTATGGGGGGCTGGGGGCCGACAGCCTCCCTGCCACCTCAGCCTTGACACCTGGGGGCTTCTTGCTAGCTTCTCCTGTGGAGAAGTGTTTCTGGAATCCACGCTGACCCCTCCCTGGACCCCAGCCCCTCACAGCCTCAGTCCCAAGCCAGGCCCCTCCCCCACCTCTCCACTGTCCCCAGACTTGGAGGCAGCAGGTGTCACCTGCGAGGAGAAGCTGTCCTGAGGGCCATGGGGGGACAGTCTCGGCCACGCGGCCGGGCTGGACAGGCCCACAGGGAGCAGCGGTGGCAGGGGGTGGGGCCTCGAATCAGACACCTCTCTGCGCCTCAGTTTCCTGGTCTATAAAATGGGACCCCAGCACCCAACACAACACTGCTTTTTTGAAAATGGGATTAAAACCAAAGCTCAGACCAGCTGCTATAGAGTCACATCCGACTCACGACGCCCCCTCCAGCTCACAGCACCCCCGTGTGTGTCAGAGGAGAACTGTGCTCTACAGGGTTTTTAAGGCTGCCACCTTTGGAAGCAGATTTCCAGGACTTTCTTCTGAGGCGCCTCTGGGTGGGTTGGAACTGCCACCGTTTTGGCCAATAGTTGAGCACTTAACTCTTTGCCCATTTATGACACCCTGGGACTCCCTGAAAGTGGGATCAGCACATGTTAAATGTGGGGTGTGCCCCGCTGTACCCCGTCCATGACCAGGTCCTTGGACAGCCTCCTGCGACCTCCACTGGTGGTCCCCGGGCGTGCTCTGTAGGGCTGGTGCTTGCTCACAGCTTGTCCTCAGTCCCCATGTCGGGCGTGCCGTGCGTGATGGCACCGTGTACGCTGCTTCAGTGCAGCTGACGTGAAGCTGCCACAAGAGACGAGACAGCAGCCACCTGATGACACGGTGGCTTTGGGGTGGGGAGAAGCGGACTCCAGCAGAGGGGCGGTGCACGCCCGTGTCCCAGGGCACCAGGAAGAAAGCATGGTGCATCCTGCAGGAGGAAGGGCTTGGGAGTCAGGGTCGAGATGGCCCCCGGAGGGTACTTCCTGGGCCTACCACCTGTCCAGGACGCACCCCTCCACCCCAGACTTGTGCTGGGGCTCTGTCCTGCCCCCACAGGCCATGCCTAAGGGACAGCTCCGTCTGGCCAGCCGAGAACCGCGCTCCGGGGTCCTTCCATTGCTTTCCGTCATGGACTCCCCAGCTTCGAGCCGGGTCTGCCTGGGCCTGCTGTGCCCACAGTGGATGCTGCGAGGCAGCCCCCAGGGCTGGGGAGAGGCCCTGGGCTGTCCGGCCCCTCGGGGATCCTCCTCTTCCCACCCAGTCCTCAGGGACGGGCCTGGAATGAGGGTGCGCTGTCAGGCTGGGGTCTCAGCCATCGAGACCCTCCCCCACAGGACCCGGAGGCCCCAGGCTGCTCAGGGCTGTGATTGTGCTCTCCTCCAGTGTGTGGGGGCAGCAGGGGGCAGGCACTGGGCTCAGCCCTCTGCTGTGCAGGAGCCCCCTGCCCTGAGCCCCTGGCGTCGCGCCCTGGGCTGCCTTGGAGCCCGCCTCACCTCCACCTTCACCTCGGGTCCCCCCACTCAGCAGCTGCCTGGACTGTGCCCCGTCCCGTCCGGGGGTCGGCGTCCACTGCCCAGGCGAGCCTGCTGGGGCCCTGAGGCCCCTCTCCCAGCTCCCCCTGCCCTGTCCGTGCCCGCCCCTCCCCCTCACACTGCCCCTCCCCCCCACAGGTGAGCACCTGAGGATCTGCCCCCAGGGCTACACCTGCTGCACCAGCGAAATGGAGGAGAACCTGGCCAACCGCAGCCGCACTGAGCTGGAGACAGGCCTTCAGGACAGCAGCCGCGCCCTGCAGGCCACACTCACTACCCAGCTGCGTGCCTTCGATGGTGAGACGGGGCAGTCCCCTGGCACAGAGACTCTGGGGAAGGCGCAGTGGGGGCGGGCGGCACGGGGCCTCACCAGGGAGGTTGAGGCTGGGGATTCAGCAGAGAAGGGTGAGTGGGTGGGGCTGGGGGCCGGGTTGAAGGCACCCCTGAGATCTGGGGGTACAGTCAGAAGAGGGGCCTGAACGGGATACGTGAGTTCTGGAATCGCCTGCAGAGCTCTGTGTCCACTCGTGGGGGTGTGCACGTCCCAGTATGTTTGAGGAGAAGGGGCCTGCCCCACCCGCCAGCCCTTCCGAGGGGCCTCTGCCCTCAAGTGACTCCTGTGTCACGGCAGAGCCCCCAACCACCTGCCGTGGGACAGACCGGGTGCCGGGTGTCCTGGCTCATGCAGCCTCCTTTAGACACACGATCAGGAACCAGGCATACAGGAGCGGTGAGGCTCCATGCTCAGGGTGAGGTCTAGAGCCAAGGAGCTCCGCAGAGGGCTGACAGGGTCTGGGGGCCAGGCTCCACAGCAGAGCCAAGGCATCTGGTGTGGCCAGCAGGAGTTGGGACCCTGGGTAATCAGCCCCAGGCTTGCGGCAGCTGCAGTGTCCAGGGTCCCTGCTGGGCACTGGCGGAGCGCGGCCACAGGCTCAGGACCGCAGGGCCCAGCCTTCTTGGCCCCTCGCTGTGCTGGGCTGAGAGAGCCAGCCCTGCTGCCTGTAGGGGACGCCACGGAGGGGTCGTGCAGGGCCAGGAAGCCCAGGAAGGGGCCTCTGGGCTAAGCTCTGACATGGGGCTCAGTGAGAGGAAGGGGCTCCGGGCTGAAGTGGAGCTCATGCCTGTGAAGGGTGGAGGGGCCAGGGGCTGTGAGCCTGAGCAGGGAGAGGGAGGGGGCGCCCGCCCACCGCTCGGGGGGCTGCTCAGCTGTTGCCTAGGGTCCTTTCCTGGAGTCAAAGGGTCAAAGGCCATGTCAGCAGGTGAGTGGAGGGTGGGATTTGCCAGAGCGGAGAGGTGGGCTGGAGCAGGCAGGTTCAAGGGGCGGAAGCAAGGTCACAGTGCAGAGAAGGCTTCCAAATCGGCTTCCAGTGACCCAAGAGTATGCTTTACAAAAAAACCCTTGCCGGCAAATCCGTTCTAACTGGTGGTGACTCCATATGCGTCAGAGTAGAACTGTGCTCAACAAGACTTTCAGTGACTGATTTTTCAGAAGTAGAGCTCCAGGCCTTTCTACCAAGGTGCTCCTGGGTGGACTCGAATCTCCAGCCTTTTGGTTAGCAGCTGATGGGTTAACCATATGCAGCACCCAGGGACTCTTAAGGATGCAGGAGAGGGGTTGGAATTTTCAGCAGCGGCTCTTCCTGGCAGAGCCCCCTGAATCTCAGGCCCCCTCCCCTACACCTCACACCCCCGCCCTGTACTGCAGACCACTTCCAGCGCCTGCTGAACGGCTCGGAGCGGACGCTGCAGGACACCTTCCCCAGTGCCTTCGGGGACCTGTACACGCAGAACGCCAAGGCCTTCCGCGACCTGTACACTGAGCTGCGCCTCTACTACCGTGGCGCCAACCTGCACCTGGAGGAAACGCTGGCCGAGTTCTGGGCCCGCCTGCTGGAGCGTCTCTTCAAGCAGCTGCACCCACAGCTGCTGCTGCCGGACGAATACCTGGACTGCCTGGGCAAGCAGGCCGAGGCCCTGCGGCCCTTCGGGGACGTCCCGCGCGAGCTGCGCCTGCGGGCCACCCGCGCCTTCGTGGCAGCTCGTGCTTTCGTGCAGGGCCTGGGCGTGGCCACCGACGTGGTCCGGAAGGTGGCCCAGGTACGCACTGCTGCCAGGGCCTCTCGGGAGCCCCTGGAGGCCCCACGCTCTGCCCCGTGCCCTGAACTACGGCCAAGCTCCTGACAGCCCCCAGCTTCAGTCCTGACCGGCCTGCTGACAGCACGTCCAGACATGTGCCCTCCTGGGGCAGGGATGGCTGCAGGCCGACCCCCCTGCCCAGTCCCATCCTCTGGGCTGTGTTCTGGGCTGGGAGGGAGGAGCTGGCAGGCTTGGTGTGGGGGGTGAGGACAGACGAAACATGGGTTCAGGCAGGCCTTGCCAGACCTGCTCAGTGTCCTTAGCAAATCACCCCACCTCCGAGCCTTGGTTTCCCCATCTTCATGGCAAGGTGGTCATGCTTCCCAATCACCGTGACCTCGGTGATGATTGGGACGAGTGTCCTGGGGCCAGGCTGAGTCAGGCAGAGCTAAGGCCACCTCCTGACCGCCACCTGGGCCCTCCCCGACCCGTGGCAGTCGGGCCCATAGAGCACACTGCAAGACGTCAGGCTGCCTTTGCCCACAGGTGCCCCTGGGCCCCGAGTGCTCCAGGGCCGTCATGAAGCTGGTCTACTGTGCCCACTGCCTGGGGGTGCCTGGCGCCCGGCCCTGCCCGGACTACTGCCGCAACGTGCTCAAAGGCTGCCTTGCCAACCAGGCCGACCTGGACGCTGAGTGGAGGAACCTTCTGGGTGAGCCATCCCGGGTGCCCTCACTGCACACTCCAGGCCCTGTCCTTGCAGGCTGGGACTAGGGTGGGGACTGTGGGGAGAGGTGGATTCCATCTGCATGGCCTCAGTGGGGTGGGACATGGAGCTGCACTGGGACAGGTGCCTGGGAGGGGACCTGGTGGGATCAGAGTGCTGAGGGAGCACACCAGCACATGACACATGTGGACCAGCAGGCAGGTTTGCCAATACGTGAGCTGACGTGCACAGCTCTGACACACGGTGTCTCAGCATACACGCTAACACACGTGAGCTGACGCACACAGCCCTGACACAGTGTCTCAGCATACACGCTAACACACGTGAGCTGACGCGCACAGCCCTGACACACGGTGTCTCAGCATACACGCTAACACACGTGAGCTGACATGTACTGTGCCCACAGTGGGCCATGTGAGCTGACATGCACAGCTCTGACACACGGTGTCTCAGCATACACGCTAACACACGTGAGCTGATGCGCACAGCCCTGACACACGGTGTCTCAGCATACACGCTAACACACGTGAGCTGACATGTACTGTGCCCACAGTGGGCCATGTGAGCTGACATGCACAGCTCTGATACACGGTGTCTCAGCATACATGCTAACACACGTGAGTGAGCTGACATGTACTGTGCCCACAGTGGGCCATGTGAGCTGACATGCACAGCTCTGATACATGGTGTCTCAGCATACACGCTAACATACGTGAGCTGACATGTACTGTGCCCACACAGTGGGCTAACCTGTGTACATAGCAATGCATATGAGAACATGTTCACATGCTGACATGAAGCGGGTCAACATGTACACACGCCAACATGTGAGCTGATGAGCACATGCTGCTGTGAGGCAGGTCAGCGTATGTACTTGGGTACAGACATAAAAGCCAATGTGTACATGTGCTGACACATGGTGGGCCAACCTGTCTGCATGTCAACACCTCATTAGCTTGTACATGTGCTGCCACGAACATGCACACACCTCAACACCTGTGTAAGCTAACAGGTGTGTGGGATGACACGTGGTACCCCAACATGTATACTATAAGCACATGTGAACTGGCATGTACATGAGCTAATATGCAGTAGGTCAGTGTGCATACATACAACACGTGTGCCAGCACACGTGAGTTAACGTGCGTGTGTTGACATTGTGGGCCAGCATGCATACAAACTGTCCTCTGTCTGCTAGTATTAGTGTGCAAATGGGCACACCTGCTCGTACATGTGTGGCCTGAAGTGGGTCAGACCTGCACACGTGATAACAGGATGGGCCAGCCTGAACGTGTACTCCCAGCCCTCCCGGGCCTGTGCCCCGTGCTGTGCGGACTGCATTATCGGCGTGCACACATGGTAACATGTGCGCGTGTGCTTACACCCATGCCAGACTCCATGGTGCTCATCACCGACAAGTTCTGGGGCCCGTCAGGCGCGGAGAGCGTCATCAGCAGTGTGCACATGTGGTTGGTGGAGGCCATCAACGCCCTCCAGGACAACAAGGACACACTCACAGCCAAGGTGCAGCGGAGGGCTGCAGGGAAGGGGGGTGTCCCAGATATGGCCCCTTCCAGGCTTCAGGTGACCTCCTGGGCCCCTGTGGTGTCTCCCCAGGTCATCCAGGGCTGCGGGAACCCCAAGGTCAATTCCCAGGGCACCGGGCCCGAGGAGAAGCGACACCGGGGCAAGCTGGAGCCTCAGGAGAAGCCCCCCACAGGCACACTGGAGAAGCTGGTGAGTGCGCTCCCCGACCAGGGGGCCCCAGTCTGAGGCCGGGGCTGTGGGTGGCAGGCAGGCTGGCAGGCTGGGCCAGGACAGTCCAGCAGCTGCCTGCTGCTCTCAGGTCTCCGAGGCCAAGGCCCAGCTCCGCGACGTCCAGGACTTCTGGATCAGCCTCCCGGGGACGCTATGCAGTGAGAGAGTGGCCATGAGCACTGCCAGCGATGACCACTGCTGGAATGGGATGACCAAGGGCCGGTGAGCTGCCTGCCCTCTGCACAGTGCCCATTCCCCACTCCTTGGGGACTCTGGGAGTCCCTGCCTGCCCAAGGCCCCAGGTACACGTGTGACACAGCAGGACACACAGCAGGACACACAGCTGAGAGAGGGACAGCTCCCCACTGCACTGTGTGAGGCCCTATGGGGTTCTTAGGCTGCCACCTCCAGGAGAGTGGGAGAGTGCCGGAGGCCACCTCCCCAAGGGGGGTCAGTCCTAGGGGCGGGGACTCCCCAAGGTGGGGAGAGTGCTGAGGTGCCACCTTCCCAAGGGGGGCAGTGCAGGGGCGCCACCTCCCCAAGATGGAGTCGATGTGGGGCACCGTCTTCCTGGGGTGGGTGCAGTGCTGAGCTGCCACCTGGGGTTGTGGTAGGGGCAGGGTCTTTGTCTTGCTGACAGGGCTTCTGCCCATCTGGCCCCAGGTACCTCCCAGAGGTGATGGGCGATGGCCTGGCCAACCAGATCAACAACCCCGAGGTGGAGGTGGACATCACCAAGCCGGACATGACCATCCGGCAGCAGATCATGCAGCTGAAGATCATGACCAACCGGCTGCGCAGCGCCTACAACGGCAAGGACGTGGACTTCCAGGACACCAGTGAGGACGGGCCCCGCGCGGGGCGGGGGTCAGGGGAGAAGCTGGAGGGCCAGGAGAGAGGGACTGAGACCTGCCCGGGGCGGGGGCGGGGGCGGGGCCGCGGCGGAGGTGGGGCCTACCTCGAGCACAGGGCAGGGGCGCAGGGGGCGGGACCCACGGAGGGGCGCGGAGGTGTGGTGCGGGGAGGGAGGAACGGAGACCTGCCAGGGGTGGGGAGCGGCGCAAGGCGGCGGCGGAGGTGAGGCCCGAGCCCAGGGCGGGGGCCAGAAGCTGGGGGCAGAGGAGGTCGGCGCCGGGTTGCAGCGGAGCCGGCCCAGCGCAAGGGGAGGCGGGGCGTCTAGGGGGAAGCCTGGGCTTCAGGTGGGGACGACGGCGGGGGACCCGAGAGCGCCAGGCACCTGGAGCAGGGTCTGCTGGCCGGCCTCGGCGGGCGGGTGGGGTGGCAGGGTGGAGCCAGGTCCGAGCTGGGCGTCAAGGACACGGGGCCGCTAGGCATGGGGACCCTCGGGGAAGGAGGCGCTGCGTCCCGGGCGGGCCGCCTGACCCTGCGTCTCCCCAGGTGACGACGGTAGTGGCTCCGGCAGCGGCGGCGGCTGCCCTGACGACGCCTGCGGGCGGAGGGTCAGCAAGAAGATCTCCAGCTCGAGGGCGACGGCGACTCACGCCCTCCCCGGCCTGTCCGAGCGCGACGGACCGTCCTCAGCCGCCGGCGGCCCCCGACCTTGTGCACCCCTCCTGCGCCTGCTCCTCTTCACCTTGGTCCTCGCAGCCGTCACGCCGCGGTGGCGGTAATGCCCCCGACCGCAGGGAGCGTGGCCCAGGACTGACTTTGCCAAAACCGGGAACAGACACTATTTAATTCCTCTGGCGGAGAGGGGCAGGGCGACCGGGAGGGGCTGCTCTGCGTCTGCGTCTGCTTCTGCGTCTGCGCCAGGGAGGGGCGCACAGGGGTGCGGTCCCCAGGGCCGGCCTCACCACCCTGCCTTTTCATTCCCTACGAGGCCCTCAGGTCAGCAGGAAGCAGGTGTCCCCAAAAGCCATGTATTTCAGGGACCTCAGGGGCAGGGTGCCTGCCTCCTGTCTGCACGTGCCCACCCATCGCCCTGCGCCCTGGCAGACAACGTCACCCGCCCTCCGCACCTCTCCAGAGAAGGCGCTGTCAGCAGGCCCCTCCCAGAGCGCCTGTGCCTTCCCCTCCCCTCCTCCTGCTGCAGGGAGCTGCCTCAGAGCCTACCCTCGGCCTCCACAGGAACCCCATGAGGTGGGGGGACTCCGCCCTCCTAGGGGGGCCTTGCGATTCTGCATGACACCTTGACGCTCCGTGGGGACTCCACCGCAGCACGTCTCGGGAGGAATGCCTCCAGCAGGGGTGGCCCCGTGAATCTGCGAACCTGAGACCTGGTTCTCCGCCTGGCATGAGCGAGCTCTCTGTGCAGACACGGGGTCACCTGTCGGCCAGCCACAGCTGGGCCCAGCCAGCCACGTCTGGGCTCAGGTTTCTGTGTGCTGTTTGTCCGGGCTGCGCTTCCTGCACGTGGCCCTCTGCAGCTGGGGACTGTTCCTCTCACACACGTGCATGGAGGCAGGCCTTGCAAGGGTCCATGGCTGGGCTGAGACAGCCTGACCACATCCTTGTCACCCTCCGTGCTCACCGGGGGCCGGCTCCGGCGACAGGCCAGGGCGTGAGGTGATCTGCGCTGTGAGCTGGCCACAGGGACGCTGGGTGGCTGGGTGGACCTTCAGCTCAGCAGGCACTGCAGGCCAGAGGGACCCACGCCTGAGTCCCTTCCCTGACCTCAGTCAGCTGCAGGGGACAGGGGCTGAGCAGAGCGTGGACAGTTAAGGGCTTTTACAGACGTGCATTCATTTACAGAGCTTCCCAGCTGCCTCAGACCCCAGAGCTGCTGTCTCAGCTCCTCCCAAAGCTTTTCAGGGAGCCGGCGGATCTTTGGCCCTGGTGTCCTTTCCTGGCCCGGGATGTGTGGGGACCCCGGGCTCACTCAGGCCGTCAGTCCCCTCCCCAGCCTGTGTAAGCCCTCCCTCCTCCTAGGCCTTAGCTCCTGGCAGGCCCTGGGGAGGGGGCTGGCCCCCTGCTGGGAGGGGCCCAGGTAAGGGGAAGGAGGTCCTCAAGGGGCTGGGGGACAGGGGTCTTAACCAGCACGAGGCTTGAGAAGGCCACTTAGCACTGCTTTGCTTTTCCCTTCTGGGTTGAGAGTCAAGGTCTCCGGTCTGTGGTCACTTTCCCTGGCCAAGACCAAGTGTTCTCTGGAATTGGGCCCAGTCCCTACAGGGAAACCCACCCAGTAACCCTGGCGAGTTCAGTGGTGGGGAAGTGGGCCTGCGTCCTCTTTCCCCCAGGCTGTGGGGGCAGTGGTGGCTGTGTGCCAGGAAGGGCAGCACTGGTGCCTACATGTGGTAGGCTGATGGGGCCAGAGCATCTCGGGCATCTGTGCATCGGGCTGGCTCTGACTTGGCTGCTGACTATGGGGCGGCCTGGCCTGCATGTCCTGTCTGCTTTGAGGTGCCCATCCCTCGTGCTGATTATCAGCAGGTGAGGTGTGTTCTTGTATGAATAAAAGACTGGAGACTTGCACCCGAGCCGGGCCCCTTGTCACGGATGTGCCTGCAAACGCTCCTCCACCTGCCCTTGCAACCTCAGCAGGGGCGGGAACGTGTGAGTGCGCGCGAACACATACAGGTGGCTGGCTGTGCACATGGGAAACGAGGCTTGGACACGGGTTGCGCCAGGCAGCGTGGCCTGGGACCTCCATGTTTGTGGGCACATCAGCCGATCGGTATCTGCATCCTGTCCGGATTCGGGCTCTGGCCTTGACGAGCAGCCCGCGTGGGTGGATGCTGGGAGAATCCAGGGCACGGGTGATCCCCGATGGCCCTGTATGCAGGGCCCACACAGCCCCTGCAGGCCCGATGTTTAGCTGTCCACCCCCCCTGGGATGGACCTGGACAGAGATGGCTGGGGAGCCAGGGCGCAGGGCCCACTGCTGTTCTGAGGCCTCATGGATGACCTGATGGCCCTGCCCAGCCCCAGTTCCAGCCAAGCCCTACCGTGCGTGGCACCGCTCACCATAGCGGGGACCTCGGAGGCCTCATCCGGCCACTCGCCTCCCCAGGCAGAGGGGACTTCCATCAGTTGCCTGGCCGGCTGCAGCCCCAGCTCGCCCTGTGGGGTGCCTACAGTCCCACCCATATCTGCATCCTGTGGGGTCATGCTATGCACAGCCAGAAGGTGGGCAGCTAGCTGGGAGCCCGCACAAGAGCAGGGTCCTTACTCTGAGGACATGCTGGCTGCAGGAGAGCCATTTTATTTGGCAATTGCAGCCCACAGGGGTCTGCCTACCAAGCATTTGAACAGCATTCCCATTTCCCAGAAACCCCCGTTGTATTCTGCACCCTAGCGACGGAAGCCCCCCGGGGGCTCATGTGAGTGTGAGGAACAAAACCTCATCCCAACACGGGACTGGGCAGTGCACCCTACGGGGTTCAGCTCCACAGTGAGGGGGCTTCTCAGGGGGCTGTAGCCTGAGCAGGGGCCCACCGCCTTCACTGGCAGATGAGGTGGGGTGCAGGGCCCCTCCACAGGTGGGTCCTGCGGTGCTCTTCAGCCGGGATGAGGGTCATGTCAACAGCGGGAGATGTGGCTCACAGAGCCGACAGCCCAGGGCCCGGGCTCACTCCTGGCTGCAGGTGGCATGTCCTCCAGCAGGGCCCAGGGCCCGGGCTCACTGCTGGCTGAAGGTGGGAAGGCGGGTGCTCCAGCATGGCCCAGGGCCCGGGCTCACTCCTGGCTGCAGGTGGCATGTACTCCAGCAACGGCCCAGGGCCCGGGCTCACTCCTGGCTGCAGGTGGCATGTCCTCCATCATGGCCCAGGGCCCGGGCTTACTCTTCTCCATAGGTGGAGTAGCTGGTCCTCTGGAATGGCACAGGGTGCAGCTTCAGGGGCTGCCAGCTTTGCTTCATGAGTCTTCTCACTGTCGGGAGGGAGGGCAGGGCGCAGGTGAGGTGGGCACCAGGCACAGGACTGGCTCCAGGGGGGGAGGGGCACCCCCTAGGGGACCACCCCGGGGCTCCCAAGCCCAGCTTCCCTGCTGTCGCTGCTCCCGGCCTCCTCCGCTCCTCCAAGAACAGACTGACACAGGAGGGCCACAAGGCCAGCCCTCCCACGCCTGCTGCCCGCGTTTCCAGCCCAGTGGCCACGGACAGCCTCCAGTCAATCTTCCAGCGACACTGCACATTGTATGGGGATCCTCGGCAGGCCAGCGGTGGGTGCCTGCAGCATGCCGGTTATGGGTGGCTTAGGCTTACAGAATGGACCTCAGCACCCTGGTAATGGGTGGCCACACGCACACATGCACACACATGCATACACTCACACCCATAGACTCATCCCCATGGACACACACTCATGGGCACACACACAGACACGCACGCACGCACACTCGCGCACATGTACTCAAGTACGCGCGCACACACGCTGCCTCTGCCCTACTCAGCCACGCCAAGCTTTCCTTTGCCTAGAGACAGTGCCCTCTGTCTAGGAACGAGGTTTGCTATCAGAATACTACCTCAAATTCAGGATGGAAAACTGACCCCAACACACCCCAGTCCTCCTCCTCCAGCCCTAAACTCCCCATAAGGTGATGGGAGGCTCCTGAACAGGGGCATCTGTGTCCCTGCTGGAAACAGAAGACAGGTGTAGGCCACATCTCAGAGCCAACAAAAAGTGGGGCAGGATGGGAGGGATGGGGGTAATGGCTGAGAGAAAAGTTCCTGGGGGCACATGGATGGGACCCCAAGGCCAGGAGCCCCACGACAAGGGATCCTGGGTAGTCACTGCCCCGGCAGCTCGCCCTCTGTGCGGCAGGAAGCCCTTAAGGACGGGACTCCCGCGCCCCACAGACAGACAGGTCTCTCACCCTGCAAAGTGAAGCATAACCCTAAATGCTTCCCTCCGTCCTTCATCGGGCACGTTTTCCAGCAGAACCCTTTGATCTTCCCCACCTGGGAGAGCTCAGGCTGAGCCAGCACATTTCATGGGAGATCTCAGAACACAGCAGTTCACAGGAGGAGTGCCAAGGTGGGGCCAGACCAAGCACCCTGGCGTGGGAGTTAGGAGGGACGGGAGGAAAAAGCGCTTAGAAAAGGTTCCCGCATGTGGTGAAATGGCCTTTTCCTTACAAACACGTTGAAATGCTTAACAAAACCAAGCAAATCCTTAAAGTCAATATGCATCTGAGTTCGGGGAACAGCAAACCCCATGTGCTAAAGAGAAAAAGGAAATTGGGAGCTGAGGTCCCAGTGAGGCTCCTGCCCCAAGACTGAGGTGGAATGGGGGGAGGGGGTTGGGGCAATGGGCGCACACGGGTCTGGCAGGGGGCTGGGTGAGACCCTGCCTGTGACCTGGAGGACCTCTAAAAGGGGCAAGAGGACACTTCCACTGGCCTGCAGAGAGGCCTAGAGAGCTGCCTGCCCGGGGCTTTGGGTGGAAAAAAGGTCCCCATGAAGACTCACAGTCCCCAGACTGAGTCACACGAGGGTTTGCCATGTGCGACAGGAATCCCCACTGGGTACCGCTGGTCCTGGTACACTCAGTCGTCAGCCAGTGACAACGGCCATGAGCAGACACACAAGTATCCAGAGACGTCACCACTTGAGGCAGCATGGGGGTCCCAGGGAGATGATCTCCAAGGGAAACCTTACAACGTGCTGACAAAGCCCACCACCCAGAGCAGCCCCTGAACTTCATTCAGATAACAGGTGGGCGGGAAGAGTTGAAATGAGATGAATATGTTTTATATTATCAAAGAGAAACCCTCTCCCCCCAAAAAGGAATTGAAGCCATAAGATTAGAACAAGCCTATGTTTAAAAAGAAGAGAAAAGAAAACATAAGGAGATTTGAAAAAGCATCAAGAAGCAGTGATGCCCCCCTCTCCACAGGAGGTGGGTGAGGAGGGCCTGACTGTAGACCAGCCCGTTATAAGGGGAGCAGGCCGTGGACTCCCACAAGGCGGAAGTTGACGTAAGACACTTACGGATTGCATTGTGCCCCCCAAAAAGATACGTTGCTGCAGCTGTGAACGTGACCTTGTTTGGAAATAGGGTCTCTGAAGATGTTATCAGTTCACATGAGGTCACCCTGGAGTAGGGCAGGTCCTGATCACGTCTGAGAGGTGTCTAGTAAAAGAACAGGGTTAGAGAAAGGACAGCCGTGTGACAATGGAGGCAGATGCAGCCAACAGCCAGGTAAACCTGGGAGGCTGCAGGAGCTAGGAGAGAGGCTGGCCAGATGCTCCCTCAGAGCCTCAGAAGGAACCCAATGGCCGACACCCTGATTTGGACTTCTGGCCTTCAGAACTCAGACAGTAAATTTCTGTTCTGATAAGTCACCCACTTTGTGGTGTTTTGTTACAGCAGCCATAGAAGACTGATACAGACCCACACACACACACAGGTCAGCAGCCTGAACGCAACCCCCAGGTGACGAGGCTACAAGCTGAGTCCCTCTAGATGACACTCTGGGTAAAGGCAAACCCACGGACAAGAGAAGATCAGTACTGCAAGGGGTGGGAGGAAGAGACAGTAAATACACGGCCCTGGACCATTGGCTCTGCAGGTGGGAAAGATAAAACAGCTTCCTTACTTCAGGCTATCAACAAAGATATGCTGTAACTGGAATACGGACCGGAGTGCAGAAGGGAACACTTCAAAACGTGGAGAGGACCACGGAGGAGAACAGGTACTGTCTCAGGGCTGTACACCAGGGGAAGACGGATAGCAAGGACAGCATCAACATGAAAAGTTGCAAGAAGACCAGACTCATAAAATGCAGGCCACAGACCATAAAGTACTCCTGGAGAGATGGATAAGAAGCCCCGGTGGTACAATGGTTAAGCATTCTGCCGCTACGTGAAAGGTTGGCACTTAGCAGCTCCACTGGAGAAAGACCTGGCAATCTGCTCCCGTAAAGATTACAGCCTAGAAAATCCTGTGGGAGAGTGCTACTCTGTTACATCAGAACCAATTCAATTGCACCTAACAACAACGATCGATCAATGGATGGATGGATGGATGGATGGAAGGAGGGATGGATGGATGGATGGATGGATGGATGGATGGATGGAGATGGATGGATACAGAGAAAGAGATAGCTGCCATAGAGTCATCTCCAACTCATGGTGACCCCATACACAATTGAAACATTTCCTGGTCTTCCGTCATCCTTACAATCACCAGCATGTTCAAGTCCATCTTGGCAGCAATTGTGCCAAACCATCTCAGCAAGGGTCTCCCTCGCCCTCACTAGCCCTCTACTTCATGAAACCTGATGTCTTCCTCTAGTGATTGATCCCTCCTGATGACATGTCCAGACCCCTGGTGGTGCAGTGGCTTCGCTACTAACCAAAAGGTCAGCAGTTCAAATCTACCAGCTGCTTCTTGGAAACCCTATGGGGCAGTTCTACCCTGTCCTACATGGCCACTGTGACTCGGAATCTACTCAGTGGCAATGGGTTGTTCACATGCCCAAAGCAAGAGAGTTTGACAATGTTCTGTTTCGATCCATAAAGTTTTCATTGGCTGATTTTTGGAAGTAGATCCCCAGGCCATTCCTCCTAGTCTGTCTTAGTCTGTAAGCTCCACTGAAACATGTCCACCATGAGTGACCCTGCTGGTATTTGAAATACCCGTGGCATACCCTCCAACATTACAGCAACTCGTGAGCCACCACAGGACAACTAACTGACAGAAGTGTGGTATAAAGGACTTTTGTTGTTGTTAGGTACCATCGAGTCGGTTCCAACTCATAGAGATCCTATACAGAGCAGAATGAAACACTACCCGGTCCTACTCTATCCTCTGAATCATTGCTCAGCTTAAGCTCATTGTTGCAGCCACTGTGTCAATCCATCTCGTTGAGGGCCTTCCTCTTTTTCACTGACCCTATACCAATCATGATGTCCTTCTCTAAGGACTGGTCTGCCTGATAACATGTCCAAAGTACGTGAGACGAATTCTTACCATCCTCGCTTCCAAGGAGCATTCTGGTTGTACTTCTTCCAAGACAGACTTGTGCATTCTTCTGGAAGTCCATAGTCTATTCAATATTCTTTGCCAACACCATAATTCAAAGGCATCAAGTATTCAGTCTTCCTTACTCATTGTCCAGCTTTTGCATGCATATGAGGCAATTGAAGATACTATGGCTTGGGTCAGGCTCCCCCTAGTCTTCAAAGTGAGGACTTGCTTCTCAACACTTTAAAGAGGTCTTTTGCCACAGATTTGCCCAACGCAATACATCATCTGATTTCTTAACCGCTGCTTCTGTGGGCGTTGATTGTGAATCCAAGTAAAATGAAATCCTTGACAACTTCAATCTTTTCTCCATTTATCAGGATGTTGCTTACTGGTCCAGTTGTGAGGATTTCTGTTTTCTTTATGGTGAGGTATAATCCATACTGAAGGCTGTAGTCCTTGATCTTCATCAGTAAGTGCTTCAAGTCCTCTTCACTTTCAGCAAGCAAGGTTGTCTCATCTGCATAACAGGTTGTTAATGAGTCTTCCACTAATCCTGATGCCACGTTCTTCTTCATAGAGTCCGGCTTCTCAGGTCATTTGCTCAGCCTACAGATTGAAAAAGTATGGTGAAAGGATACAACCCTGATGCACACCTTTTCTGATTTTAAACCATGCATTATCCCCTTGCTCTGTTCGAACTACTGCCTCTTTGTCTATGTATAGGCTCCTCATGAGCACAATTAAGTGTTCTGGAATTCCCATTCTTCACAATGTTATCCATAATTTGTTATGATGTTCACAGTCGAATGCCTTTGCATAATTAATAAAACGTATTTTTGGTGTTCTCTGCTTTCAGCCAAGATCCATCTGACATCAGCAATGACATCCCTTGTTCCACATCCTCTTCTGAATCCAGCTTGAATTTCTGGCAGTTCCCTGCCAATGTACTGCCTCAACTGCTTTTGAATGATCTTCAGCAAAATTTTACTTGCATGTGATATGCAATAATTTCCACATTCTGTTGGATCACCTTTCTTTGGAATGGGCATAAATATGGATCTCTTCCAGTTGAGTGGCCAGGTAGCTGTCTTCCAAATTTCTTGGCATAGATGAGTGAGCAACTCCAGCACTGCATCGGTTTGTTGAAACATCTCAATTCCATCAATTCCTGGAGTCTTTTTTTTTTTTTTTTTTGCTAATGCCTTCAGTAAAGCTTGGATTTCTTTCACACGTCTGTCAGTGTGCTGCACTGTGGTGGCTTACATGTAGCTGTGATGCTAGACACTATGCCACCATATTTTAAATGACAGCAGGGTTACCTACAGTGGACAGGTTTCAGCAGACCTTCCAGACTGAGAAAGGACTTCTACTATCAGTAAAAAACACACAATAGAAAAATGGGCAAGGATTCAACGTGCACACATATGGCCCATTCATGGAAGTGGACACCAAACGGCAATAAACAGACATACAAAAAAATGCTCAACTTTCTTGTCATCAAGAAACTTTCCAAAGGATCATACAGCACGAAGCTCTGACTTGGAAAACCTTAAAAGGGAAAACAATTGTGTGCATCATGTAGGGAGACCCCACTGAGAGCAAAATCACAGAGCGGGGTAAGAGTGGTGGGCGGTGAATTCTGCTCAAGGTGTCCGAGCAGTCCAGCATGCTGGGGGCCTCAGTCCAGGAGGTGGCAGCTCAGGGCTCCTTTTACTATTTTGATCTTTTATTAAAATATGCAATATTAGGCAAAATCAAAACATTAACCCTACAACTCAAACAAATAGAAAGAGAGCAGCAAAAGAAGCCCTTGGGCACCAGAAGAAAGCAAATAATAAAAATTAGAAGAGAATTAAATGAAATAGAGAATAGAAAAATAATCAAAAAGAGTTAACAAGCTGGTTCTTTGAAAAGCTCAACAAAATTGATAAATCGTTGGCCCAATTGACAAAAGAAAAACAAGAGAAGAAGCAAATAACCCAAATAAGAAATGAGATGGGTGATATCACAACAGACCCAACTGAAATTAAAAGTATCATAACAGAACACTATGGAAAATTGTACTCTAACAAGTTGAAAACCTAGAGGAAATGGACAAATTTCTAGAAACACACTACCTACCTAAACTAACACAAATAGAGGTAGAACAACTAAATAAACCCATAACAAAAGAAGAGATTGAAAAAGTAACTTAAAAACTCCCGACAAAAAATAGCCCTGGCCCGGACGGTTTCACTGGAGAATTCTACCAAACTTTCAGAGAAGAGTTAACACCACTATTACTAAAGGTATTTCAGAGCATAGAAAAGGGTGGAATACTCCCAAACTCATTCTGTGAAGACAGCATAACCCTGATACCAAAACCAGGTAAAAACACCACAAAAAAAGAAAAATACAGACCAATAGCCCTCATGAACATAGACGCAAAAATCCTCAACAAAAGTCTAGCCATTAGAATACAACAACATAGCAAAAAAATCATTCACCATAACCAAGTGGGGTTTATACTAGGTATGCAGGAATGGTTCAACATTAGAAAAACAATCAATGTAATCCATCCCATAAATAAAACAAAAGACAAGAACTACATGATCTTATTAATTGATGCAGAAAAGGCATTTGACAAAGTCCAACACCCGTTCATGATAAAAACTCTCAGCAAAATAGAAGCAGATGGGAAATTCCTCAACATAATTAAGGGCCTTTGTACAAAGCCAATAGCCAACATCATCCTAAATGGAGAGAGTCTGAAAGCATTCCCCTTGAGAATGGGAACCAGACAAGGATGTCCTTCATCTCCACTCTTACTCAACATTGTGCTGGAGGTCCTAGCCAGAGAAATTAGGCTAGAAAAAGAAATGAAGGGCATCCAAATTGGTAGGGAAGAAGTAAAAGTATCTCTATTTTCAGATGATATGATCTTATACACAGAAAACCCTAAAGAATCCACAAGAAAACTACTGGAACTAATAGAAGATTTCAACAAAGTACCAGGATACAAGATAAACATACAAAAATCAGTTGGAATCCTTTACACCAACAAACAGAACCTGAAAGAGGAAATCACCAAATCAATACCATTTACAATAGGCCCCAAGAAGAAAAAACACTTAGGAATAAATCTAACCAGAGATGGAAAAGACCTATACAAAGAAAACTACAAGACACTACTGCAAGAAACCAAAAGAGACCTACATGAGTGGAAAAACATACCTTGCTCATGGATAGGAAGACTCAATATTGTAAAAATGTCTATTCTACCCAAAGCAATCTACAGATACAATGCAATCCCAATCCAAATTCCAACAGCATTTTTTAAGGAGATGGAGAAATAAATCACCAACTTCATATGGAAAGGGAAGAGGACCCGGATAAATAAAGCATTACTCAAGAAGAAGAACAAAGTGGGAGGCCTCACACTACCTGATTTTAGAACTTATTATACCACCACGTAGTCAAAACGCCTGGTACTGTCACAACAACAGATACACAGACGAACGGAACAGAATTGAGAATCCAGATGTAAATTCATCCATCTATGAGCAGCTGATATTTGACAAAGGCCCAAAGTCTGTTAAATGGGGAAAAGAGAGTCTCTTTAACAAAGGGTGCTGGCATAACTGGAAATCCATCTGCAAAAAATTGAAATAAGACCCATATCTCACACCATGCACAAAAACTAACTCAAAATGGATCAAAGACCTAAATATAAAATCTAAAAGGATAAAGATCATGGAAGAAAAAACAGGGACAATGCTAGGAGTGCTAATACATGGCATAAACAGAATACAAACCATAAGTAACAATGCACAAACACCAGAAAAATTAGATAACTGGGAGCTCCAAAAAATCAAACACTTATGCTCGTCAAAAGACTTCACCAAAAGAGTAAAAAGACAACCTAAAGACCAGAAAAAAATTTGGGGCTATGAAAAATCCTATCAAGGTCTAATCTCTAGAATCTACAAGATACTGCACAATCTCAACAACAAAAAGACAAATAACCCAATTAAAAAATGGGCAAAGGCTATGAACAGGCACTTCACCAAAGAAGACATTCAGGTGGCTAACAGATACATAAGGAAATGCCCATGATCATTAGCCATTAGAGAAATGCAAATCAAAACTACAATGAGATACCATCTCACCCCAACAAAGCTAGCATTAATCCAAAAAACACAAAATAATAAATGTTGGAAAGGTTGTGGCGAGACTGGAACACTTCATACACTGTTGGTGGGAGTGCACAACCACTTTGGAAAGCAATTTGGTGCTTCCTTAGAACGCTAGAAATAGAAATACCATATGATCCAGCAGTCTCACCCCTTGGAGTATATCCTAGAGAAATAAGAGCCTTCACATGAACAGATATGTGCACAGCCATGTTCATTGCAGCACTGTTCGCAATAGCAAAAAGAAGGAAACAACCTAGATGCCCATCAGCAGACAAAGGGATAAACAAATTATGGTATATTCACACAATGGAATACTATGCAACAATAAAGAATAACAATGAATCTGTGAAACCTAACATGGAGGAATCTGGAAGGCATTATGCTGAATGAAATCAGTCAGTCACAAAAGGACAAACGTTGTATAAGACCACTATTATAAGAACTCAAGAAAAGTTTAAACACAGAAGAAAACAGTCTTATTCATCTAGTGCTGCTCCAACAGAAATACCACAAGGGGATGGCTTTACAAAGAGAAATTTATTCTCTCACAGTCCAGCAGGCTACAAGTCGAAAGTCAGGGCACCAGCTCCAGGGGAACACTTTCTCTGTCTGCTCTGGAGGAAAGTCCCTGTCATCAGTCTTCCTTTGGTCTGGGAGCTTCTCTGCACAGGAACCTCAGGTCCAAAGGACACACTCTGCTCCCGGCACTGCTTTCTTGATGGTATGAGGTTCCCATGTGTCTCTGCTCACTTCTCTCTTTTATATCTCAAAAGAGATTGCATTAAGACACTATCTAATCTTGTCAACCTCATCAGTATAACCTCATCACAGTGATAGAATTTACAACACATAAGGAGATCACATATAATCTCATCATAGTGATAGAGTTTACAACACATAAGGAAATCACATCAGATAACACAATCATACAATATTGGGATTCATGACCCAGCCAAGCTGACAGATATTTTTGGGGGACACATCTCAATCCATGACAAAAACATTCTTTGATTGTTACAAGGGTGGGGAGGGAGGGAGAGGGGTATTCTCTAACTAGATAGTAGACAAGAATTATCTTAGGTGAAGGGAAGGACAACACACACCACAGGGGAAGTCAGCACAACTGGACTAAACCAAAAGCTAAGAAGTTTCCTGAATACAACCAAACACTTCAAGGGACAGAGTAGCAGGGGCCAGGGGTCTGGGGACCACGGTTTCAGGTGACATCTAGGTCACTTGGCATAACAAAGTTCATTAAGAAAATGTTCTGCATCCCACTTTGGTGAGTGGCATCTGGGGTCTTAAAAGCTAGTGAGCGGCCATCTAAGATGCATCAATTGATCCCAACCCACCTGGAGCAAAGGCGAATGAACACCAAAGAGAAAAGGAAAATATGAGCCCAAGAGACAGAAAGCGCCACATAAACCAGAGACTCCATCAGCCTGAGACCAGAAGAACTAGATGGTGCCCAGCTACCACCAATGACCGCCCTGACAGGGAACACAGCAGAGAGTCCCTGATGGAGCAGGAGAAAAGCGGGGTGCAGAACTCAAATTCTAGTAAAAAGACCAGATTTAATGGTCTGAGACTGCTGGGACCCCAGAAGACATGGCCCCTGGACTCTCTGTTAGCCCAAAACTAAAACCATTCCTGAAGCCAACTCTTCAAAAATTAGACTGGCCTATAAGACATAAAATGATTCTCATGAAGAGTGTGCTTCTTAGTCAAGTAGATACATGAGACTAAATGGGCAGCTTCTGTCCAGAGGTGAGATGAGAAGGCAGAAAGGGTCAGGAGCTGGTTGAATGGACACAGGAAATCCGGGGTGGAAGGGAGGAGTGTGCTGCCACAGAATAGGGAGAGCAACTAGGGCCAATGGCAGTGTATGTATAAAGTTTTGTATGAGAAACTAACTTGAACTGTAAACTTTCATTTAAAGCACAATAAAAAAAAATAGATTTTATTCATTTATTAGGGGAAAAAAAGTGCAATATTACACCCAGGTCAGGTCTAGATTTTGGAGGGCCTTGACGCTTACTTGGTGGTGGGGTGGTGCAGGAGAGAGGTCAGTCTGCTAGAAAGGAGCCGGGACTCCCCGCAGCATCAAGAAGGGAGGCACTCTGAGTGTCCACTCTGCCTCAGTGGGACTGATTATGGCATGAGAAACACTTCATTTCCTCTGCTTGAAGGAAGAGGACAGGCAAAAGGGTGAGGGAGAGGGAGGGAAGAAGGGAGGGGGCACAAGGTTGCCCCCAGGCTCCAAGGGTCACCGGGGAGGAAACTTAGCCTTCCTTATCGGCATCTTTCCCGTCTCCACCACAGACACACGGACCATCTGCCACCCTCTCCAGACAACACAGGCACCCCAGCTTCTGGGCGGAACCCCGAGGCCCGAGCATTCCAGGCCCTTTCTCTCCCTCACCAACATTCCAGGCCAGAAGGAACACTGTCCCTGTGTGCCCCTAGCTCAGGCTTCCTCCTCCCCTGCCTCTGCATCCCCATGGACTTCCCCCTTCCACTCCCAGCTTCCCCGGCCTCCGGAGGGTTACCTGGCTGCCCTGCTCCCCCGAGAAAGTCCAGGTACTGAGGGGAGGAGAGGGGCTTGGGGAAGGGTGGCGGCATCCTCCCCATCCCCATGCCAACTTGTTCCCCTCCCTCCCTGCCCACCCCAGTGCTGCACCCTGCCACCTCTCTATTCCCTTAGGATTTGAGCCCCCCCCCGCCACATGCCATGTGTCTGAGGGGGTCCACCCTTGGTACCCCACAGCCCCACATTACGGCCTGCATTGCAGCCCTGCCTGGACCCACCTCCCAGCAGACCCTTCCCCCCCACCACCTGCCTCCTCCCCAGGCCTCACTGTTCCTCTTAAGGGAATGAGGGCTCTAAAGTTTCACGGTGCCCATCTGCCCCCACAGCTCGCCACCTCGCCCACTGCCCGCCTGCCCCCACAGCACCTGCCTCGCTGGATGCACTCCTGCCCCCGCAGCACCTGCCTCGCCCACTGCCCGCCTGCCCCTGCAGCACCCGCCTCGCCAGATGCCCGCCTGCCCCTGCAGCTCGCCACCTCGCCGGATGCCCGCCTGCCCCCGCAGCACCCGCCTCGCCGGATGCCCGCCTGCCCCTGCAGCTCGCCACCTCGCCGGATGCCCGCCTGCCCCCGCAGCACCCGCCTCGCCGGATGCCCGCCTGCCCCTGCAGCTCACGGCCCCACTCGGCCCGTCCCCCAGAGCTGAGGGCCACAGACTCAGGAGCAGGTGCTGGCTCCAGCCCAAGAGGACCCCGAGGGCCACCCGGGGGCAGAGAAGACGAGAGGGAGGGCTACAGGGATGCAGGGAGCAAGGGGGGACTGGGCACATTCACGAACTTAAGGAGGGCCAGGGGTGGGTGGGCTAGACTCAGACCCACCCTCGGCAAAGGAACACTTCATCACCCACTTGACTGAGCTATCCCCCAGCCCGCCTGACTCTGCGATCACACACACACACCTGCCGGTGGCCTCAGGCCCAGGTGCTGCGGGCGGGCACCCCTCACTTCCCGTTGGCCAGCCCACCTTCCTTCCTCCTCTTCCCCTCCACTGGTGACTTGGTTCCCCGTTTCTCTGAGAAAATCGATGCCGAAACTCCTGCCCCTACGTGTGCCCGTGTGCGACCTCCCACTCCATTCACATCGCGGAGAACCTCAGGCTCGGAGCGGGGCTAGCTTGCAGCCCTCCTGTCAACCTCCCCCCGAGTCCCCCCTTGGTTCCTCAGCAGAAGGTCTGCAAGGCCATCTCTGGTTCCCATCCTCATATTCCCCTGGCATCGCTCCGCCCAGGGACACCCTTCCCCCAGGCCCAGCTAAGCGCAGAAGCTGGTCCAGTACCCTGACCCCTGGGTCATACATGGTCCTTCTCTCTGACCATCGTCTTGAGGGTTTCTAGAACACCCCGTCTGTCCTTGAGTCCGCTGCCTCCCCAGGCCACTCACTCCTCCCTAGTCCTGCCGGCCCCCACTTCTCCCCACCTCGGATGCTGCAGGACTCACCTGAGACCCCAAGACCCAGACCTGCCCAGCCTCGGCCTCCAGCAGCCATCAGCTTGCCAATGCCCCCACAGTTATGGCTGTGCCACATCCTCCAGCAAGCTCAGTCCTCATGCTACTCCACGTTGGGGGCCAGTCAGACCCCCGAGCTGCACCCTGTTCCCCCTCCCCATCCCTCCAGCCCCTCAAGCCCCTTCATCTCACACCTGCCATCTGGCAGGAAACCTCCTGGCTCTGCTTCCAGGACACCGTGGACCTCGCTTCTCCCTCCTTGGACCTTGGCCCAGACCACAGCCGAGACCTCCCCTGGACCGCCACCTGGATCCCCAACCAGACTACCGCACCCCTTGCTGGTCACTGTGGTCCCCACTCAGCCCTCAGTCCCCTGGAATTCTCAGTACCCCCACCAGAACGAGCTTGTACAAGGGTGAATGCTCTGCCCCCCAGTGCCAGACCTCCGGCCCTTCTCCTCCCTGGGGCTGTCGAGGCCCCACAGTGTCACCAGCCCCTCCCCCATCACCTCTGACCTGGCCCCCAAATGCTCTGCTCAGCTGCCCTGGCCCCAGTGGCCCCCAGCACACGGGGCCTGCACTGCCCCTACCCCAGAGCAATTGGGGCTCAGCTCAGCCCTCTCCAACCTCAAGTCTCAGTGAGGGCCCCCCATTCACAAGTGGGTGTGGAGCCCAGGCACCACAGAGGGCCTGAGGCTGCCCCAGGTGCTGGAATAGCCCCCCTAGAAGGGGACGGAGCTGGCCTGGAGGCTGTCTCCTGGTGGGGACTCCCTGGGGGCTGCAGGGACCCCGCTCCCCAGCAGGGCGTCTGCACCAGGACCACACCAAAGTAGGGGCCAGGCCGGGCCAGGCACGGGGCAGGTAGGGGAGTCTTCTTCCAGACAGGCAGGGTGGGGCGGGGGTGGCCACACCCAGAGGACAGTGGTGGGCACTTTGGGGCCCAGTGTGGGGTCTGTGAAGTCCCCTGGTAAAGTGACTCTAGGGCAGGGCTGCACTGGGACCACCGGGCCCATCCTGACCTGGGCAACACAAGCCCATGTGTGAGGTGATGCCTGCCAGTGTGGATGGGGCCCAGGGGCTGGACGACCAGACGTGGGATGTCCTGGGGCCACAGGTCAGCTGTGAGGGCAGGATTCCCGGGGGAAGGGAGTGCTCCCACCCACTGCCAGGTGCCTGGGACCACCTAGTGGGCCGGCCGCTGCATCCTATAACCCTGTGCATCCCCGCAGCCCCCTCCCCTGTTTCCTCTGCTCCTCCTGCCCCTCCCCGCTCCTCCTTCCTCCTCAGCCCTGTTTCTGAGGTGACCGTGCCCTCTCCCGCGCTCCCCTCTCATCTCCTTAGCCTCTCTCAGATGAGACCGGCCGCGCCTCCCCACTGCTGGCAGGGGCAGGGGAGCAGCAATCTAGGCAGGTGGGGGACAACTAGGACCACTCACAAGCCACGGGACGCCCCCAGAGCCACACCCCAAAGCCCCTTTCTGGCTCCAAGGTTGACGGTAAATGGTCAAGAACGGCCACTCATGTGCACTGTCGCGAGGGCTGCTGTCTTTCTGGTTCAACTAGGAAGTCCTTGGTCTGGGGCCGACCATGGCACCCCCTGCCCCGCAGCGCCCCCTGCCCGCAGATCGCCCTGCCCCGCAGCGCCCCCTGCCCCGCAGCGCCCCCTGCCCGCAGATCCCCCTGCCCCACAGCGCCCCCTGCCCTGCAGCGCCTAGGGCTTGGCCTGGGAGGACTGGGGTACTAGGGTCCTCCATCACAATGACCTGAGATGGCCCTCCTAGCCCGGGGGTTCCCACGGCCACAGTGAGGTCCTGGCCCAGCAGCCTGTGGCCTCCTGACACTGGCTCCCACTGGCCCAACCAGAGCCCTGCTGGGACCGCACAGCAGGGGGCTGAGAGCAGCCAGTGTCCCCTCACCAGGCGGAGGTACCCACCCAGAGGAGGGTGGACACTGGGCCTGGGGCAGGCACGACGTGGCCGAGGAAGGCACTGAGGCTGACTGCAGGTGCCAGGAGCCAGTGACCCGGGAACCTGACCTTCAGGTGCAGGTGGCCACCCCTCTGAGCCCAGAACAGGGGGCTGCTTGTGCTTTCAGCAAACCCATCACGATCTCTGCGGCTGGACAGGCTCGAACCCCCCTCACCTCGGCTCCAGGGCCTGCCAAGTGGCTGGTGAGAGGCTCAGGGCAGGGGGGCTGCAGGCCAAAGGCCTGGTCTGAGCACAGGCCCATACCCCACCGTCTGTGGGACCCCAGGCAAAGACCTACCCTCTTTGAGCCTGTTTCCTCCTCTAGAAAGTGGGATTCGTTGCCCTGGCCGCCTCCCGAGACCCTGTGCCCCAGGGGTGGGGCAGGCAGCACAGGTATCAATCCCCTCTGCCATCGCTCACCTGGAGGGCACCATGGGGCAGAAATGGCTCAAGCCACACTGACCTACAGCCCCCTCAGCCCACCGACACAGCTTGGAGGGTTGCTGTGGGTGGGGGAGACCTCGAGGTCGACTCTGAGAGTCATTGGACATGCGCGTGGACGCTCTTCCCAGGAGACACCAGGTGAGGGGCGCATGGTCTCTGGATTGGGAAGACCCTCTCTCTCCCACACTGGCCCCGATCAGCACCTGCCCCAAGCACAGCACAGCACACAGAGGCACCAGCACACAGCTCGAAGGCTGCTCATTCCAGAACTCCATGTTGGAAAGGGCCAGGAGTCATCTGACCCGGCTGTCCTGGGAGAGCCGGGCGGAGGGGGCTGATCTGCTCGGAGCAGCTGGACTTTAGATGGACAGGTCCTCCGGCACTGAAAGAGCAGAAGAAGCAAGCAGGGGGTTCTCAGGGGGTCTCAGCACACAGTCACTCTAGAACTTTCCCCAGGGAGCTGGCCTTCTGCAGAAGCCACGAGGATAGGTGCCCAGGGAGGCTGCCGCTGGCTCTGCCGGGCTCTGCCTCCATCTCCCTCCACTACAGTGAGGCATTGGTGGTTCAGCAGTAGATTCCTGCCTTCCTTGTAGGAGACCTGGGTTCGAGTCCCAGCCAATGCACCCCATGCACAGCCACTGCCCACCTGGAGGTGGAGGCTTGCATGTTGTTATGATGCTGAACAGGTTTCAGCAGAGCTTCTGGACTAAGACAAACTTGGAAGAAAGGGCTGGTGACCGACTTCTTAGGGATCACAATGGTCCAGTCCACAATTGATGATAAGGATGGCACAGGAGCAGGCAGTGTTCTGTACCTCCGTGCACAGAGTCACCATGAGTCAGGGCCACCTGGACAGCAGCTACCAGCAATGACAAACCTTAACTACAACAGTGTGGTCCATACAGCAGCCAGCCAACGGGACACCTAAAGGCCCCACATGGCTCCTGAGAGTCTGAGGATCTTGTCTGCTCCCGTGGGGCGGCTGGATGGTTGGCAGACTTCGCTCTGGTTGGCGCCTCAATAGAGGGCAGCATGGAAGGCAGAGTCCAGGGAGACCGCCGCAGCCTCGAGGACCTGCCAGGGGTTGGCTGCGCCTCTACCTGGCGGCATGTCGCACGGACGGTGCCTAGCACAAAGCTGGGGACCAAGTGGGCACTCAGTGAGGTGCTGAACCTCTGCGTCCCCTCCTCCCTCCTCCCCACAGACACTGCGGTGACTGCCATGGGCATGGGGAGCTGCACCAGGTTCTGGTGGATTCTGCAGAGACAGGGGAGCCCCCTGAGGAACTGGGTGCGCCAGGTGGGAGAGAAAGGAGGCAAGGAGGGCAGGACAACGGTGTGGCTGTGACTGGAGACTGTGGCGAGGCAGGTGTGAAGAGCCCCTCCCAGGTACTTAGAAATCCATCAAGTGACAGTCATCGAGACAGACAGACAGACTGACGGGACAGAGTAAAGTCCAAAGGAAGTTAAAGACCTAGGCGTCAAAAAATTAAACAGGGAATGACTAGATGAAAACGTGAGTGAATTTAACTTCTGAACGGAGAAGTCCATTTCTGACCCCGGTACCAAAAGCAGACATCGTAAACGAAAAGATGAACAGGTGAAGCTACACTAAGGATTCTGAACACTTCCGTATATCAAAAAAGCGAGCAAAATGAGAAAACTTCAGAAAGGAGAAATGTGTGACATGTCCTTATGTAACGAGCTTCTACAAATCAAGAACAACAAGAACAGTAAAAGCAACAGGCATCTATGAGCACCACCCCAAAGAATTACGAACATCATAAACAGATGAACATATGAAGGCACTTTTACCCTCCCCAAAGGCATGCAACCCAAGCCCAGCAGGCACGCTCTCGTATGAGTTATCACACCGTAAGTGCTGGTGCCGGGACGCAGATGCCACCTACACAGCCTGCAAACTGATTCTCTTTAGAGGGCAACTTGGCAGAGTTCCCAAGCCGCAGAACTTTCACGTGCTTTGACCATTTGAGGGCCCTGGTGGTACAAAGGGGCCCTGGTGGCACAATGGTTAAGCGCTTGGTTGCCAACAGAAAGACTGGCTGTTCAAACCCACCAGCCTCTCTGAGGGAGAAAGATGTGGCAGTCCGCTTCTGTAAAGATTACAGCCTTGGAAACCCTATGGGGCATTTCTACTGACATACAGGGTCTCTATGACTCAGAATCGACCGGAAGGTACGCAACAACTGTATATATATACTGTTCTCGTTGTGTGCCGTTGAGTAGATTCCAACTCATAGAGACCCTAAAGGACAGAGTAGAGCTGTCCCATAGGGTTTTCCAGTCTGCAGTCCTTATGGAAGCAGATCTCCAGGTCTTCTCTCCCTCTGGCCGCTGGTGAGTTCCAACTGCCAACCTTTTGGTTAGCAGCAGAGCGCGTAACCACTGCGCCAATAGGGCACTCGGTTGCTGGAGCTCTCTTTCTCTCTGTCTCTCTCTATACATACATACATTATACACATTCTCTAAATTTTATACAACTAACAAGCATAGCTTTTAACATAAGAAATGCCCATCAGAAGCTCTTTCCTTTCTAGCAGACTTGGTGGATGCCGCAGCCGTCCTAGGTCCCACGCGCACCCCTGCTGACGCTGCCCCTCTCCAGAAACTACCCTCAGTGGCATGGCAAAGTCTGCCATCCGTGGTCACACCCCCACGGCTCCGCCCTCTGTCAAGGGCCTTCCTCCCGGGCCCCTTACGGGAGCCTCCCTCACGGTCCCCGCGACCCGCCCGCGCCAGAGCCCCGTCTTGCACAGGAGACCTAGGAGATCAGGCAAAGTGGCTGCTGACCACGAGGACTGTTGTGACCTGCAAAAAGTCGCCCCCTCCTCACGGAGACCTCCCCCGCCCTCCCCGTGAAAGTGGATGCTAGTCTGCCACTCACAGCCCCTGACTGCCGCCAGGACCCCCAGCCACCACCCATCCCTCCTTGGCAGCTGGTCTGCTCGCTGGCCCAGCCTCCAGTCTCTCCGTGGCTTTCACAGCTCCATCGCCCCTAGGACACCCCCGGCATGCAGGGACCCTTGGGAAGCACACACAGGAGAGGTGAGCAAGGGAACCGGCCCCCCAGACGCAGTCTCAGAACCTGGGGGAGGAACATTGACAGGCCCCGACTGCTCTTGGGAGCAGGGGACAGAAGGGTGGGGAGGCTGGGTGACCCTGGGCAGGTCCCGACAGTCCCCAGAGGCACAGGAGCTACTGTCCTCCAGTCCTGGCCTTCAGGCACCGAGCACCTTCCCCTCCCCCGATGGGTAGTCACCCAGAATGGGGCGGGATGCCTGCGAGGTCAGACGCCAGGGCAGAGGTGCCCGCAGGCTGGGACATGGAGTCTGGAGCCTTTGGAAGCTCCTGGACGGTGCCAAGTCTTGAGTGCTGAGCAGGAAGTGTTCAGACACACCCTCAGGGCAGCAACTGGGTGGTCAGGTGGGGCACCTGTTCTGTAAGCCCCACAGGGGAAAGGCCTCTATGAGCAGGAGGACCCCCTGGGGAGGCCTGAGACATGCAGGTGGGAAGCCAGGGCCTCAGCAGTTCCACCCAGTGACCACAGATCAGTGTGGCACGCCAGACGAGGAACAGCTTGGGGGCGGAAGTGGGGGCCTGGGAGGTCGGCTGGCACAGACTCGAGGGTGGACAGAGGTATGTCCCCAGAGAGGGGCAGCCAGCCGGCTCGCCCATTAGGAGCATGGGCCCTGGCACTGAAACTCCCCTCCAGTCTGGCCTGTCCCCAGGCTCGGTGCTTCTGCTCTCTCTGCTGTTGAATGGGGTTAGGGGTGTCCATTTCCTGAGCCAGGATGTCCTGTGAATGCTCAAACGGGGCTAGCTGTGGGCAAGTGCTGAGTGTAGCTGTAATTATTGTTCAGCAGGGTGGGTCTGGGAGCCAGCCACCATCAAGAAGCAGTGTCCTAGGTCTGGGGTTGTAACTGTCCAACACAGAGCTGCCACCCCACCAGTGTGGAGCAGAGACCCCACACAGATGTCCAGCAGAGAGCCCCCAGGTGTGCAGCAGAGATCCCCCAGGTGTGCAGCAGAGAGACCCCTGGCACCATGTCCCAGCTCTGTGGGGACAAGGGCATCCTCTCCAGGCAGCAGCTGGAACACTGCATAGACTTGCCCCTTCAGTGGACAAGAGCCAGTCTGGCCCAGTGCCCTCCCTACCCCCACAGGTCCAAGCCTGAAGGGGTTCTGGTCACCCTCAGGGACACATACTCATGAGCATGGCAGCACCGCAGTCCCGCTTGTGGAACTCGTTCCAGGCTCTGGTCTTGCAGAACTTGCTACAGGTCAGGATGCTGTAGCAACGGGTGCAGGGCGAGAGGCGCACCCCAATGGAGCGGCCACACTGGTAGCAGAACTTGAAGAAAGGGATCCTGCAGGCAAAGCGTGTGGTCAGCCGGTCCCCCACGCCCCTGCCCAGCCCCTGCCTCCTGATCCATGCCAACCCCAGGATCCTACGCAGGGGCACATCCACCTAAACCCCTGCTGTACCCACCAGACAGGGTGGTGGTGCCAGCCCCCAGCCAGCCCCTGGCCCAGGCTGTTGTCCTGTGCTGGTGCTCAGTAAAGGCATGCTTGCTGGCACAGGCACGGGAGGCCTGAAGGTGCCCGTCCCAGGGATGCTCAGAACAGAGCTAGAAGAACAGTTAACACACACAGACCGCAGAGCCAAGCCAGTCTCACCATAAGGGGCTGGCTAAATGAACAACGCCTCATCCATTCTGGGGACTGCCATATTGCCACAATCATGGGAGTTGGGGACAATTCTTAACGTAACACGGGACAATGTCTGTGATGTAATGTTGAGTGAGAAAAGCAAGTTATGACTGTAAATATAGAATGCTATCAATTTTGCAAGTGTGGATGTATCTGTGTGTGTATGCTCAATTGCTGTTGAGTCGATTGTGACTCGTGGCGCCCCCCTGCGTGTCAGAGTAGAACTGTGCTCCACAGAGTTTCCAACCGCTGATTTTTCTGAAGTAGATCACCAGGCTTTTCTCCAGAGGGGCCTCTGGGTAATCTCAAACCTTCAGGTTAGCAGCTGGGTGCTTACCCATTTGCACCACCCAGGGACTCCGGTATGTGTACACACATACATATATACATAAACACGCATACACACACACGCATATGTACACGCATGCACACTTACACACACACATGTTCCACACGTGCCCATGTGCACAGGGACGGGCTGAAAGGAAACACCACGGTATCCACAGTCCATCATGCGAGGGGAGAAATCTAGTAACTTACTTTTCTTCTTTATTCCTCCTACATCCTCCAGGCTTCCACAGTTAAGTAAGAATGTTTATAACAAACAGCTTAACCGCCACCACCATCCACACACAACATTTTCAGGCATAGTCCCTCCTCATTATTCACAGATTCCATATTAGGGAATTTGCCTCCTTGCTAAAGTGTATCTGTAACCCCCACATCAATGCTTGGTGCTCTCTTGGTCATTTGTGGACATGCTTCCAGAAATAAAACCCAAAACTGTTGCTGTCAAGTTGATTCCAACTCATAGTGACCCTGTAAGTCAGAGTAGAACTGCCCCAATAGGGTTTCCAAGGCTGCGATCTTTACGGGAGTAGATCGCCAGGTCTTTTGTCCCGTGGAGTGGCTGGTGGTTCAAACCACCAACCTTCCAGTTATCGGTCGAGCACTTTAACCATTGCACCACTAGGGCTCCTTGCAGCCATGCTTAGGAGCAGCAAAAACACTGAGTCGCCCAACACACACGTTCTCCGCTGAAGTCCCAAAAGGCAGAGCTCTCCTGCGGTAAACACGAGTCCTTTGTGCCGTAGGTTTACTGTCCCATTTTTCACGTTTCTGTGCTACTCATCAGTCAGGTGCTGTTAAATGGTCCCCAGCATGGTGTGGAAGTGCTGTCCAGTGTTCCTCAGTGCAAGAAGGCTGTGATGTGCTCCAAGCAGAAAATATGTGTGTTAGATAAGCTTCGTTCAGACACCAGTTACAGTGCTATTGGCTAAGTCCAGCGTTAATGAATCAACAATATCTATTCACTGTTGTTGTAGTTGTTAGGTGCTGTCGAGTCAGTTCCAACTCATAGTGACCCCACGTACAACAGAACGAAACCCTGCCCAGCCCTGTGCCATCCTCACAATCACTGCTATGCTTGAGCTCATTGTTGCAGCCACTGTGTCAATCCATCTCGTTGAGGGCCTTCCTCTTTTTTGCTAACCGTCTAATTTACCAAGAATGATGTCCTTCTCCAGGGGCTGGTCCCTCCTAATAACATGTCCAAAGTCTATGAGAAAAGTCTTGTCATCCTTGCTTCTAAGGAGCATTCTGGCTGTACTTCTTCCAAGACAGATTTGTTCATTTTTCTGGCAGTCCGTGGTATATTCAATATTCTTCACCAACGCCATAATTCAAAGGCATCAATTCTTCTTCAGTCTTCCTTATACATTGTCCAGCTTTTGCATGCATGTGAGGTGGCTGAAAACACCATGGCTTGGGTCAGGCTCACCTTAGTCCTTAAAGTGACATCTTTGCTTTTTAACACTTTGAAGAGGTCTTTTGCAGCAGATTTTCTCAATGCAACGCGTCACTCGATTTCTTGACTGCTGCTTCCATGGGTGTTGAGTGTGGATCCAAGTAAAATGACATCGTTGACAACTTCAATCTTTTCTCCGTTTATCATGATGTTGCTTATAGGTCCAGTTGTGAGGATTTGTGTTTTCTTTATGTTGAAGTGTAATGCATACTGAAGGCTGTGGTCTTTGATCTTCATCAGTAAGTGCTTCGAATCCTCTTCACTTTCAGCCAGCAAGGTTGTGTCATCTGCGTATCGCACTTTGTAAATGAGTGTGGTGTAATAGATCACTTTTGTGTGGCCTTTCTCACCACCGTCTTGTAACTCCCACCCAGGTGATTGGGCGGGACTGTGCAAACAGGGTAATTGTAGCCCACCAAGGTGATTGGTCAGTTTTGCCATCCTGCTGGGCTTGAAATGAGCCACTTCAGAAGCAGAAAAGAGAAGATACCACCACCAACAAAGAAGAACAGCCAAGAGCCAGCACACTTTTTGGACCTGGGATCCCTGCACTGAGAAGCTTCTGGAACCAGGAAACGGAGAGAGACAAAGCTGTAACCCTGAAGATGGCGAGAACCGGTGGCAGAGACCCGGCAGCAGGAGATGGCATGGTAGCTTTCCCGGCCCGTGGAGAGAGAGAGCTGAGTGCCTTTGGGCAGAGGCTGAGGGCCAGGTAGAGATGTGCCTGTGAGCACGACTGGGAAGAGGCTGTCCTGATGGAAGAACTGTATCCTGAGTGTTCCTGAGCCTGAATTGTAACCTGTTACTTCCCTAATAAACCCCATAATCATGAGTATGGTCTGTGAATTCGGTGTAGCCATTGAAATAAACTATCAAACCCAGCAGAGAAGTAGAGAGTGCCGCGGGAGGGACGGTTGGTGTCAGAATTGGTAAAGATGGCAGAGAGAGGAGGTATGTCTGACCTCGCCTCATAGGAATCAGCCTTGGGCTGTTAAGCTTGATTCTCCTTTCCCTTGTGAAGTTAGAGGAGGCTAGCCATTGCCCCCCAAGCCGTTTTTACAACAAGTCTTCTTCCAACCCTGATGCTCCGTTCTTCTTCATATAGTCCAGCTTCTTGGATTATTTGCTCAGCATATAGATTGAATAAATATGGTGAAAGGATACAACCGTGACACACACCTTTCCTAACTTTAAACCATTCAGTATCCCCTAGTTCTGTTTGAACTACTGCCTCTTGACCCATGTACAATTTCCTCATAAGCACAACAAAGTGTTCTGGAATTCCCATTCTTCCCAATGTTATCCAAAATTTGTTAAGATCCACACAGGTGAATGCCTTTGCATAGTTAATAAAACACAGGTAAACATCTTTCTGGTATTCTCTGCTTTCAGCCAGGATCCATTTGACATCAGCAATGATAGCCCTCGTTCCATATCCTCTTCTGAATCTGGCTTGAATTTCTGGCAGTTCCCTGTCGATATACTACTGCAGCTGCTTTTAAATGATCTTCAACAACATTTTACTTAATTAATAAAATATCAGTGATATTGTTCGATAATTTCCACATTTTTTGGATCACCTTTCTTTGTAACAGGCACAAATATGGATCTCTTCCAGTCGGCTGGCCAAGTAGCTGTCTTCCAAACTTCTGGCATAGACAAGTGAACCCTTCAGCACTGGGTCCATTTGTTGAAACATCTCAACTGGTATTTCATCAGTTCCTGAAGCCTTGTTTTTCACCAATGCCTTCAGTGCAGCTTGGACTTCTTCCTTCAGTACCATTGGTTCCTGATCATATGCTACCTCCTGACATGGCTGAACATCAACCAGTTCTTTTTGGGACAGTGACTCTGTATATTCCTTCCATCTTCTTTTGATGCTTCCTGCTTCGTTTAATATTTTTCCCGTAGAATCCTTCAATATTGCAGCTCGAGACTTGAATTTTTACTTCAGTTCTTTCAGCTTGAGAAATGCTGAGTGTGTTCTTCCCTTTTGATTTTCTAACTCCAGGTCTTTGCACGTGTCATTATAATACTTTACTTTGTCTTTTGAGCCACCCTTTGAAATCTTCTGTTCAGCTCTTTTACTTCACCATTTCTTCCATTCACTTTAGCTACTCTACATTCAAGACCAATATATTCAATAAGGGGTCTTTAAAAAGAAACACACATAAAACAAGGTTATGTACTGATTGGTTGATGAAAATGTTGTGACCAGAGGCTCACAGGAACCTAACCCTGCATTTCCCGTAGGAGCAATGGTTCAGTATTCACTAATTCAGTGTTTGTGGCAACTCGGTAGAACATAACCACCATGAATAATGAGAATGTTTCAGAAAAATGCTTTCAATTAAACACAGTCCATTCTCCTAGGGGGAATGTGGTTTAGGTTCTTTCGAGCCTCTGATTATGACATTTTTGTCAACTGATCTATACACCACCTGGGAGAGTCTAAGAGTGGGGAGGGTGTGCTGTGCTCCCACAGATGTGCCCCACACTCAGGTCCCTCGATGGCCCACCCAACCACCGAGGCCCTTGCCAGGTCAGAGAATCAAGGGGAGAATTTAGATAGAATACAGAGACCAAGCCTCGGTAAAGGAGCCATGGTGGTGCAACACTTAAGCACTCAGCTGCTAACCAAAAGGTCGATGGTTCAAACCCACCCAGTGGCTCCGCAGGAGAAAGACCTAGCGATCTGCTCCCGTAAAGACAACAGCCTGAGAAACTCAGTGGGGCAGTTGTGCTCTGTCACATGGTGATGCTGAGTCAGAATCAACTCGATGGCACCCAACAACAGTAAGGCTAGGTAGCTGATGCCTCAAGCTTCCCTGGCCCCGGTGGTCCTCTCCATGTTCCTTACAAAGTGAGGTGGGAGACACTGTGCAGAGGCAGAATGTTGCAGCTAAGAGAGTGCTCTCAGGGGGGCCTGAGGTCTTGGGGGGCCTGAGGTCTCGGGGCTTTGGGTCTGACGGGGGCAGACACTGGAGCTGCCGACAGGAGCTGCGGATTCAGAGCCACCTGCCTGCTGGGAAACGCCTTCCAGTCACAGAAACACTCGTCCGATTATCATTTGCTCTTCTCTGGTTGTAATCGGGCATTTTATATAATTCCATTTTCTCTCCTCTCTTAGCATATAAATTATACTTTTTTTTAATTTTTTTTTTTTTACTGTTTGACCTGGTTGTTGTGTGCCATTGGAGTTGATTCTAGCTCATGGCGAGCGTGTGTGTTACAGAGAACTGCTCCATAGGGTTTTCTTGGCCGGAATCTTAACGGGAGTATTTCACTAGGCTTATCTCCTGCTGGGTGGGTTCGAACCTCCGACCTTTGGGTTAGCAGCAGAGTGCAGACCGTTTGTGCCACTCAGGGACCTGCGGTATGCATTTACAACCAGCCTAATCGTCTGTGGCTTGGACACCCAGCCCCGGGCCACAGTGCAGCATGACCTGTGCAAGACAACCTGGTCGGCTTGGGTGGACAGGGGCTGTCTTGGGAAGGCAGAGGCCCCGGCTGGGCCCAGCTGCACCTTCCAGACCCCAGGCCCGGGTTCCAAGCACCAATGACCCACTTACACCTCTGACTCCTCCCCGTCCGGACACTTGTAGGGCACCGAACACCTCTTCTTCAGTCTGTGGTTGGGGGCCAGCTCTGCTGCAGAGACGGGGGCAGTTAGGCCTGGGGAGCAGGGGTCACCACGGCATGGCCTCCTGTGCCCTGAGTCACCCTGTGGAGCTGCTGAGACACCACCCAGACTGCGCAGCCCACGGCCACCCACCTGGCTCAGCAGGAGAGGCAGACTTGGGGTTCCCCAGCCTCTGACTGCCCAGCAAACAACTGCCCACAGCGTGCCCAGTAGAGGCCGAGTTGGGGTAGGGGGCTCATCCTGGAGCAGGGAGGAGTCCACAGCCTCAGGGAGCAGGGGGCTGCCACGCCACCATGGGCAGGTCAACGCTGGTGCCCCCTCGGTGTCATGTCCCTGCCAGGTCCAGCACAGACATGGTGCTCCTGGGCAGTGCTCTGTGGTGGCCAAGGCCTCTCCCCAGCTGGGGTCCCTCCTCTACCCTCTCCAGCAGCACCTCCTCAGGGGTCCAGAGTGAAGAGGCCAGGGGAGCGGCCAGCAGGTGGCTGGGCAGCAGCAGGGGGGTGCCTCTTGCTACCCCACCCCAGCCCCCACAGCCCCACAGCCTCCAGAGTTCAGAGAGCAGCCAGGACCCTCAGGGGCTCCTCCACAAGGTGGAAACCTCATTATATGTCACAGGGCAGAGCAAAGGACACCAGGTGGGCTTGGGGGGATGATGGGAGTAGAGATGGGATCTGAGCAGCACTGGCATGTGGGGAGCCCTGGGGACCCACCTGCCCACCCACATGGGCGCCCACTCACCTCTCTTGCTCAGGTACAGCAGCTTCTGGTCCCACTGGCTCTCCTTGGTGAAGACGGCACGGCGCAGCTGGAAGCCCATGTACTCCAGGAGCCTCTTCCGGGCCAGGAACGTCTCCCGCTCGGCTGGCAGCAGCGCGTGGAACGGGCAGTGGGCAATCTTTCGGTCCTACAGCACCAGAGAGGTCAGCCAGGACCCAGGGCCCAGCCCACCCAGACCTGGAGGGCAGACCCCCCCCTCCCAGCCTATCCTGCAAGCACCCCACAGGGTCAGGGCCAGGGCTGCCCCAGAAGGGCAGACCTCCACTCCCAGCCCGTCCTGCAAGCACCCCACAGGGTCAGCGCTAGGGCTGCCCCAGAAGGGCAGACCCCCACTCCCAGCCCATCCTGCAAGTACCCCACAAGGTCAGGGCCAGGGCTGCCCCAGAAGGGCAGACCCCCACTCCCAGCCCAGCAAGGGTCAGGTGTCTGGGATCCCGGTCCCAGCTCAGCCATTTGGCGGGACACCAGGTGAGTTAGCAGGCAGCCTGCCCCTCCTGTGCTCCCGTGAAAAGGCACCGTGAGGACACGCAGACCATGCTGAGCTCACGCTGTGTGCCAGGGAGTGCTGGCCTCCATACTGGGAGGACCTTCAGGCCAGCCTTGCCCAGGAAATACTAAAGGCCGTGGTCAGGGTGGCTGTGCCCACGCTGCAGATCCCACCAGCAAAGGTTGGGCAGCAAGAGTCCAAGCTGCACCTGGAAGAACTTGAAGAATCCATAGTCGACAGCCGTGCCCACAGCAACCTTGTCCCCCTGCATGAGCGTCACGGGGTTCAGGATGTCAGCCCCATAACTGATGAGACGGTCAATCTGTGGGAACAAAACCCCATCATTGCTCTTTGCGGGTGCCAGGAGGAATAGGGGCACCAGGAGGAATGGGGGTGCCAGGAGGATGCAGGTGCCAGGAGACACCCACCTGGAAGAGGGTGCACACCGGGGCAGATGCACCTGTCCCTGGACCCAAGGGCAGTGGGTCTCCACACCCTCTCCACACACTCACAGGCTGGCTGAGGGCAGACAGGACACTGCTCACCTGTGTCCCCAGGGGCTGCCACTGCAGGTGTGCAGGGAGCCAGTCAGACAAGAGGGTAGAAATGCCGGCCTTAGGGATGAGGAGTCAGGGCTGGGCCATGCTAACGACCGTCTCAGTGAAGTCATGGCAGGGCCACTCCTTGGGGGCATCCCGACACCCACCCCACGAGGTCTGGACTCTGCAGTGCCCAGCACCATGCAGCTGCCCCAGAAGCCCTGACCGCCGCCCGTGTTTGGTTACAGCCCCGCTGTAAGCAACATGAGGGCAAACACCAGGCCTGCCCTATTCACCATCACAGCCCCGACACCCACACGAGGGCGTGGCACAGGGAACCCCCGCTACTCAGACCTCCCCAAAGGCAGGCAGCTGTTCCTTTGCACTTTGACCCCATACTGTACTGTCTTCTCTCTCTGGCCCAATGTCTGAGGAGAACGCTTTATGGATGAAATGTGTGCCCCACTGACGTCATGTTGAAGTCCTAACCCCTGTACCTGTAACTCCGACCCTGTTTGGAAATAGAGGTTTTCTTCGTTTGGTTAATAAGGCCGTACTACAGTACACAGGTCCTAGTCCAGATGCCCGGTCTCCAGACGCCTCCCTCCCACGCCCCCCGGCCACACTGAGTATGCAGGTCCTACTCTGGATGCCTCCCTCCCATGCCCCCCGGCCATACTGCAGTATGCAGGTCCTACTCCTGACCCCCAGTCTCCAGACGCCTCCCTCCCACCCCCCCAGCTCTTGCTGTCCTTGGAGACCATATCACCCACAGTGAGAACAGACCACATGGTCTATGTCCCTGGGCTACACCATCCTCACACACACACCCTCTGGTGTTGAGTCGATTCCGACTCATAGCAATCCTATAGAACAAGTAGAACCGCCCCATAGGGTTTCCAAGGAGCAGCTGGTGGATTCAAACTGCTGACCTTTTGGTTAGCAGCCTGAGCACTTAGCCACTGTGTCACTGGACATTACCCTAGGACTGTAACCAAGGATGTGCCCCAGGAGATCCCTGCCCCTAGAAGCTCCCACCATGGAACACAGAGAGAGCTTCCTTACCAGGACTGTAGCCGCTCAGCAACCCACTCCTCAGGCCCCTCGCCACCCACCCCGTGCCCACACACCCAAAATCAGAATCTCATAAACTCTGCCCAGTGCCAGCTAAGCCACCCTCTGCTCACAACACCAGCCTTACAACCCCGAGCCAGGCCCTAAAACCCTGCCTAACTTCTCCCGCTTCGTCTCCCTCCTAGAACTCCTCAGAGGTTCCTCAAGGTGAGTCTAGTGGACTCAGCTGTGCTCGCTCAGCAGGGTTCTGTTGGTGTCACAGCTGACACTTACCATCAGCAGTCCCCCCATCCTCGCTCCACACCTCTGCTGTGACCTCCTCCTCCATGTCACCTCAGCTCTGATGCCATGGGCACACCCTAGACATCCCCATTGCCCAGAGGGCTCAGCTCTGAAATCCTAAACCATGCTGTGAGGACTCTGACCCCACCTACTACCACTCAGAGAAGATTGCAACCTTCCCTGCTAGAGGAATGGGTGGCTGGGGGTGACTGGTCCCCAAATGTGGCTTTGAAGAATTCTCAAGGGGCCAGCAGGCTAGAACCACTGATCCTTCTATGGGACATTCTCTGCCCTGGATTCTAAGTGGGGCCACCCACTAGCCCTGGCAGAGCCCCCACACTTCCTGAGTTTTACCTCTAGGAGCTTCACCAGGTTCTCATGGTGAAGGTCAGGGAAAACTCCCCTCCTGCTTCTGGGGAATGGTAAAAAGAAGCATTTTGAAATAGTTCTCCTTAACAATGGCCTGCCTTCAGTAGAAACTGCTTTAACAGAATCTAACCAAGGTGGGTTTTATCAGAGCCTAGAAAGGTCTCTGCTTTCAGAAAGCACCCCACGAAAGCAGAGAATACCAGAAAGATGCTTACCTATGTTTTATTGACTTTGCAAAGACAATCGACAGTGTGGATTATAACAAATTATGGATAACATTGTGAAGAATGGGAATTCCAAAACACTTAATTGTGTTCACGAGGAACCTGTTCATGGATCAAGAGGCAGTTGTTCGGACAGAACACGGGGATACTTTGTGGTTTAAAGTCAGGAAAGGTGTGTGTCAGGGTTGCATCCTTTCACCATACCTATTCAATCTGTATGCTGAGCAAATAATCTGAGAAGCTGGACTATATGAAGAAGAAGGGGGCATGAGGATTGGCGGAAGACTCATTAACAACCTGTGATATGCAGATGACACAACCTTCCTTGCTGAAAGTGAAGAGGACTTGAAGCACTTACTGATGAAGATTAAAGACCACAGCCTTCAGTATGCATTACACCTCAACATAAAGAAAACAAAAATCCTCACAATGGGACCAGTAAGCAACATCATAATAAAAGGAGAAAAGATTGAAGTTGTCAAGGATTTCATTTTACTTGGATCCACAATCAACATTCATGGAAGCAGCAGTCAAGAATTCAAAAGACGCATTGCATTGGGCAAATCTGCTGCAAAAGACCTCTTTAAAGTGTTGAAAAGCAAAGACATCACCTTGAAGAATAAGGTGTGCCTGACCCAAGCTGTGGTATTTTCTGTCCCATCATATGCATGTGAAATCTGGACAGTGAATAAGGAAGACAGAAGAACAATTAACACTTTTGAATTGTGGTGTTGTCAAAGAATATTGAATATACCATGGACTGCCAAAAGAATGAACAGATCTGTCTTGGAAGACGTACAACCAGAATGCTCCTTAGAAGCAAGGATGGTGAGACTACGTCTTACCTACTTTGGACAGGTTGTCAGGAGGGATCAGTCCCTGGAGGACATCATGCTTGGTAAAGTATAGGGTCAGCGAAGAAGAGGAAGACCCTCAGCCAGATGGACTGACACAGTGGCTGCAACAATGGGCTCAAGCATAACAACGATTGTGAGCATGGCGCACAACCGGGCAATGTTTCGTTCTGAGGTGCATGGGGTTGCTATGAGTTGGAACCAACTCAACAGCACCTAACAACAACAACAACTACAGAAAGGTCTGGCGATCTGCTTTCAAAAATCAGCCAGTGGAAACCCTATGGATCACAACAGTCTGACTGGTAAGCAATCATGCAGATGCTGCAAAACTGGGCAGTGTTTTGTTCCATTGTGCATGGGGTCACCATGAGTCAGGGGCTGACTTGATGGCAACAAAAAACAACATCAACCAACATGGAGGAAGGGAAATACCCAAAGCCAGCCTCCTCTAGCTTTCCATGGGTGAGGGGAAATACACCACTCTATCCTTCCTCTTTCTCCTAATGGGTGAAAAAAAAAATCTGAAAAGCACTTGTTTAGGTCACAGCCCAGGGGCACAGGTTCACAAAAAGACTGAGACCTAATCACAGAGTTATAGAATGCCCCTACACACACGTTACTACCACGTCAACATCAACAGGGCTTTACGGGGAATCACAACTAAAAGAGCCTCAGTTCATCTTACCCAATACATCATGTCTAGCTTTCAACAAAAGGTGACAAGGCATGCTAAGAAGCAAAAAAAAAAAAAAACACAGTCTGAGGAGACAGGGCAAACATCAGAACCAGACAGATATGACAGAGATTTTGGAATTATCAAACCAGGAATTAAAAAAAAGAAAGAAAGAAAAGTCATGGGTTCATATTGATATTCTAAAGGAGGAAGATGGCAGAGAGAAGCAAAAACAAAACTTGCTAGATGTATACCTAAAACCAATCCCACGGCCATTGAGTCAATTCCAACTCATAGCAACCCTAGAGGACAGAGTAGAACTACCCATAGGGTTTCCAAGGCTCTAATCTTTATGGGAGCAGACTGTTACATCTTTCTCCCATCAAGTGGCTGGTGGGTTCGAACCACTGACCTTTCAGTAGCAGCCGAGCACCTAATCACTGCACCACCAGGGCTCCCTGTTGGACAAATAACAAAAAATTAAAGGGAAAGGATCCAGCATTGATCCATCTAATTTGAACTGTATTTTAGGGTAACCAAAGATCTTATAAACACAGGAATAAATAAAGATAAATAAAGAAGACTGAAGAAGAATTGTCGTCTTTGAATTGTGGTGTTGGCGAAGAATATTGAATATACCATGGACTGCCAAAAGAACAAACAAATCTATCTTGGAAGAAGTACAACCAGAATGCTCCTTAGAAGCGAGGATGGAGAGACTTCATCTCACATACTTTGGACATGTTATCAGGAGGGATCAGTCCCTGGAGAAGGACATCATGCTTGGTAAAGGAGAGGGTTAGTGAAAAAGAGGAAGACCCTCAACAAGATGGATTGACACAGTGGCTGCAACAATGGGCTCAAGCATACCAATGATTGTGAGGATGGCGCAGGATTGAGCAGTGTTTCATTCTGTTGTACACAGGGTCGCTATGAGTCAGAATTGACTTCATGGCACCTAACAACAACAACAACAAAGATCCTAGGGGAAAAGGAGAGGTTCTGTACAGAAGAATTCCTTCTCCCTCTGCCTCCTTCTCCATCCCTCTCCCTTTCCCTCATGCTTACAGTGAGTCAGGAGCCAAAGCATGTACCAAGACCGAGTGAGGGGGCAAGGAGCCCACTGGGCCTGGTCCATTCAGTGATGCCACGAGGCCAGTACAGAACAGTGACCACGAGGCCAACAGAGGGGCTGTGCCATGGTGTGAACAGGGACTGGCAGGCGTTAGGACTCCCAGACAACAGCTCAGAGAGAGGGAGGCCCTGCCTGAAGCTGAGCTGCAGAGGAAGAGTGCCTGGAGTCCAGGGGATGAGAGGGCAGGTGGTGGATGAGCAAGGAGAGAGGAGATGCCCAGGAGGCCAGGCTAAGTTGTATCTACAAAGCAGGGCTCCAATTTGCTGCACAAGTCCTCCTGGACAAGCAGCTCCTGGGATGTTGAGTGCTGCTGCCCGTGAGCAGGAGACCCACCACCACTGCCTTCCCAGCTGGCCCTTTGACTAAGCCTCTAAGAAAAGCCCACCCCCAGGTAGAGAAACCCAACCTTTCTGCAGCCAGGCCTAAGTGATGGCACATAGATTCCTTGGAGGCTATTTCCCCTTAGACAGACAAGCTTTAGGGAATTTTGGTTGAGTTGTGTTGCTACTTCACCTTTTTTAAGGGCCATAAAATAAGAAAGGCAAAACATAGCTGTCCTTTCCAACACAGAGTAAGATGAAAGAACAATCCTTCCCTGCCAGAAGTGGGCACCACATCAAGGGCTTATGCAGGAGCTCAAGAACCCCTAGACCCCGCTCACCAGGGACAGCTTGCTTCCATGCTCCCCCCAGACCCCACTCACCAGGGCCAGCTTGTTGTCCGTACTTCCCCCTGGACCTCCCTGGACCCCGCTCACCAGGGCCAGCTTACTGTCCATGCTTCCCCCTCAGACCCCCCTGGACCCCGCTCACCAGGGATAGCTTGCTGTCCGTGCTTCCCCCTGGAACCCCCTGGACCCTGCTCATCAGGGCCAGCTTGCTGTCTGTGCTCCCCCTCAGACCCCCCTGGATCTCCCTGGATCCCACTCACCAGGGATAGCTTGCTGTCTGTGCTCCGCTGGTGCTCATAAGTCAGGTCGCAGGCCATACACAGGGCATTGCCCAAGCCCTTGGTCAGGGGCAGGTTTGGGTCAGCTCCATGGGACAGAAGCTCCCTCACGATCTGGACACACAGACAGGCTTGTTGGTAACCAATGAGTCAGCTTCCTTACATGCAGAAAATCCCCAGAGCCAGGTCATGCTGGTACTGACCACAGTGATGGCCCCCAGCCTGGGTGCCGCACTGAGGCACCACCTGGGTACTGCCTATGGCCTCGTCACCTGGACCTCAATGCCCCACAAGTCCCATTGCCATCCTGTCTCACAGAGGAGCACACTGGGTTGGTTCCTCTGGGAGGGGCTGAGATTATGACCCAAGCCCGACGAAGCATCTTCCCAGCCAGACTCTCATCCTCTCTCCTTTCTATGCCCCTCCCTTTCCCTCACTAAAGAGCTCCATCCAAGCTGGAGCAGCCTCTTCATGCCCCTTACACCTTGCCATGCTCATGCCACCAATGCAGCAAATCCCAACTACAGATGTAGGGGTGGGTAAGCACTAGAGACAAACACCACAAGGTGCAGGGGTCAGAGAGTACAGAACATGCTCACCAGGTCATTCCCACTGACGATGGACAGGGAGAGTGGAGAGTGGCCACTCCACAGTGTGTTGGGATTCGCTCTGTGGGAAAGGAGGAGTCTGACTATGTCCCTGGCACACTGCGTAGGGAGAAAGGAAGAAGTACAACAGGTTAGAGGGGCACCCCGACTCCTAAAGAGCACCTGACTATGATCATTCACTTAAGTGCAATCACAAAATCGATTTAGTCAATAATTGTTACTCTTTCCATACCGGCACCTTCCTGGCAGGCAGAAATTGCTCTAAATATTGGATGGACGGATGGACGGATGGACGGATGGACGGATGGATGGACGGACGAGTGGGTAGGTGGATGGATGGATGCATGGATGGATGGGTGGATGAATGGGTATATGTGTGGATGGGTGAGTAGATGGATTGTGGATGGGTTGGTGGGTGGTCGGAGGATGGATGGATGGATGGATGCATGGATGGATGCATGGATGCATGGATGGATGCATGGATGCAATCTCAAACTGAGAAGATAAAATGTTTTCTAAACATGCATCATTTCCAGAAAGAAAATAGGAAGACAAGTTGATGCACAAACTGATTTAAAGCTTGTTTTCAAAGAACAAGGGAACAGTCAGGAGGCATGACTGTAGCAGCAGCTGCGACTAGAGGAACAGTTGCCTTCACCAAGGCTCAGCAGTCACACAGGATGACCAGAGCATGAGAGAATGCTAACCTGGGATGGACATGCCCTGCCCTCTGCTGAAAGAGCATTGTCTGGACAGAAGGACAGTCCCATGCTGCCCTCTTCACCTCCTGCCCTTCACCCCCAGGCAGGAGGGCCCAAGGCACTGACACCACAGGCTCCCTCCTACCCTCTTGCCACCGCCTCCCCATCCTCACCTCCCAACCTCCCACCCCAGCTGTGCTTCTTGAGGAAACAGGGCCCTGAGGACTGCTTGGGCACAGCTCACCTTGTTCTTGTTCCCCACCCCCGCCCCACCCACCTTGTGGTCACCCCACTCCCTACTTGCTCACCTCATTTTCCCCCCACCATGCCCACCTTGTGGTCACCACACTCCCCTCTCGCTCACCTCATTTTCCCCCCACCATGCCCACCTTGTGGTCACCCCACTCCCCACCCACTCACCTCATCTTCCCCACACCATGCCCACCTTGTGGTCACCCCACTCCCCACTCGCTCACCTCATTTTCCCCCCACCATGCCCACCTTGTGGTCACCCCACTCCCCACCCGCTCACCTCATCTTCCCCCCCACCACCTCGTGGTCACCCCACTCCCCGCTCGCTCACCTCATCTTCCCCCCGCCCACCCACCTCATGGTTGTCCTCACGCTCGCAGGCCACATGCAGTGCAGTCCGGCCACCCTCAGGGGGCACTGCGCGCTGCGTATAGTAGATGCTGGGTGGGCCTGGCTCATTGTTGAGCTTCAGAGATGAGGATGACAGCAGGTCCACCTGCGTGCACACGAAGGGGTCAGGGACTTACCCCCCAACCAGCCCCACACGACCTTCAGGGTCCCCCTCCCCCACGCCAGCACTCCATCTGCAGACAGTGCGTGGACTACAGAGCGCGGATCTCAGGAGCTTCCCATAGCCCCCGAAGGCTAACGCCTGGGACTCGTGTGCAACGTCCCCTGTGCCCCACATCCACAGGGGCCAGCATCCTCTGCCCTCTGCCCTCCCCCCCATGCATGCACACCCACGCACACCCAACGCGCACAGTGCCCAGGAGTCCCTGCCCGTGCAGGGCTGCCCAGGGCTTTGTGGGGACACAACAGCAAAGACAACGGGGCCACTGCCCTTGGGATCTTGTCCCTTGTGGAGGAAATGAGAGGCAGCCCAGAGACCACACTGGGGTTTAGGAGGCCAGATCCCAGTGTGGCCCCAACTGCAGGCTGCACTGCCCTGAGTCCTGCATCCCCGGGCCATCTTGCCTCTAAGACCATCATGTCCCACCTCTGTCCAAGGCATCATCCCCTGGAAGCCCCGCCCAAGACCCTGCTCCCTTCCTGCTGGGCCCCCTCCTCCCTGTCACGTGGCACAGCAGGGGGTCCTAGCCACCCACCTCTGAATCTCCAGAGCCCTGGGCCACAGCTGCCGTGTTGTCCCTGCAAACGCAGAGCTGTGGATGGGGGGCCACTCTCAGTGAGGACAGGATGCTCTCTGAGGAGGGCCGTGAGGGTCTCTCCTGCCCAGGTCTGCAGTTGCCCCAAGGCCAGCGGCCACCACAGGGCAATGGTGGGACTGTGTCTGGCACCAGCCCCTCGTGGCATTCCTGGAGCTCAGAGCCCAGCAGGGACGTGGTACAGAGGTCTGGAGCGACCACTCACAGCCAGGCCTCCTCAGGTCACACTGAGCAGGGTAGGCCCAGCCTCTGGGACAGCAGGAAGTTAGAGGCCTGGAGGGACTGGCCGGCCGAGGCTGCACAGGGGCTGCAGGGGACAGGTCCCTCTGCTGCACACGGCGGTGGGGTCAGGGGGAGGTGGGGGATGGGGTCTGGGCCAGGGGGAGACCCAGCCCAGGAGCTGACACTGCTTACTCTGCAGTCCTGGTGACCCATGTAGGCAAGTAGCCCCTCAACAAGGACTGACATTCAGGAAGGGGCCCCATTATCCCCATGAGGACCCCCTGGACTCCCATCTGGGTTTCTCAGATCCCGATGCTGCATTGAGCAGCCTGAAAAACAGGTTCTTCACTCCCTCATTTTGATCAATTATTCCTGCCTCTTGGCATGAGAATGAGCTGCCTGCTAAGCAATCTCATGGGGGGTTGGCCGTTCTGGCGCCCCTAGTCCTGGGCCTGCTGTGCTCAGCTCCTATGGTGCTTACTGTGCATGGCCCAAGGCCCACACAGCCAGTCACCAGCCAGGATGGGGGTCCAGACCATGAGCAACCCCAGCTGGCTACAAGTAAATTAATAGTGACATATTGCCACAATGGACAGTTGCTTTTGCTAGTAGCTGTTGAGTCAATTCTGACTCATGGCACCCCATGTGTGCAGAGTAGAACTGCTCCATAGAGTTTTCAAGGCTGTGACCTTTCGGAAGCAGATCACTAGGACCTTCTTCCATGACCTCTGGGTGGGTGTGAGCCTTCAATCATCAGGCAAGTAGCCAATCACTTACCCATTTGTACCACCCAGGGACAGATGAATTCAAAAAGAGAATTCCTGGGGCTTCCAGCAAATGCTCCACCCCCTCGAGGCCCCAGGGGACGCACCTTGCATGGCTGGTACACTTCATCCTGGTCGGCCGCCTGGGCGTCCACGTCAGTGATGGCGTGGAGCAGCAGCTCTGTTATCCGGACGCCCTCCTCCCCAGGGAGGGCAGCAGCGATGTGGAGGGGGGTCAGGGACCGCAGCTGCAGGGAAGATGCAGGAGGGAGTGAGGCCCTGCGCTGGAGAGACTCTCCTGTTAGGGAGGGAACTGTGTCCACCAAAGGAAGGGATGTCCTGCCCCTACACCTTCAAACAGGGCCTGCTTGGAAATAGGGGTTTACTTTTGTTGTGTTAATGAGGTTACACTGAGCAGGGTGGGGCCTAAACCTAATCTCTTCTGAGTGGCGTCTCATAAAGGGGAGAAAAGATACAGGGGAAGACAGACGCCATGTGTCTTAGGCTGGGTTCTCTAGAGAAGAAAAACCAGTAAAGCATATAAATATACATAGAGAGAGATTTCTATCTCACGCGACTGTAGAGGCTGGAATGTCCCAAGTCCATGGATCAGGATAGAGGCTTCTCCTGATTCACATGGCTGCAGGGGCTGGCAAACCCAAGATTGACAGGCTGTGAAGATCAGCAAATCCCAACATCAGCAGGTAAGCTGCTAGCTCAAGTCCCAAAAACTGGAGGTCAGAAGAACAGGAGGCAGCTGCAGGATCCAGACAAGGCAAAAGCCAGAATGTCCACTTATATTTGGATGCAGGCCACACGCCCAAGGAAACTCCTTTTCAACTGATTGGCTACTCAGAGCAAATCCCATCATGGAGTGATCACATATAAACACTGAGAATTATGGCCCAGCCAAGTAGACACACAATCTTAACCCTCACAGTCCACCCCTTATTAACTCGGCACCTGTACACATCTCCCCAAACCAGACATAATCCCTGAATAAAGACAATTACAAAGTCATACTTGCACCTAATTTGATACTACTAACACTCGTACAAGTGAAAACACACTAGCCCCATTTACATCTTACATTTTATAAGTGAAGAAATCAAAAATATTTGATACACATATACAAAGCAGAAATACTCATGACAATTACAGTGCTCATTTCTGCAACTGGTCATGTGGACATAATTGGTATTTAGAACTACCTTCTTCCACCACCAATTCTGTATTGCCTTTGCCCTCAGAAAGCACCTCAGCTGGTTATGGTTCTTTGCCTGGTGGGGTTACCCAAACCTTCATTCCTGAAGGTTCTGGGCCATTAGCAGTCAGGTCAGAACTGAGTGGCTGCAGTTTTCCATTGACTTTATCCACAGGGTGTGGTAGTACTAAGAGACGCCCTAAGGAACCTCCTGCATTCCAGACATACTCTTCTTCACCTCCATTATGTAATGTCAATCTAAATTTCTCTGGTAATCAGGATCAATCACACCAGTCAGTATGGTAACTCCCTTCTTTGCCTGTTGATCCAGAGGCATAAGGAGCCCAAAGTGGTCAGGTGGCATTCTTAACTTCCAGTTCAATGGAATCAGTGATGTGTCTCCAGGTGGGAGCATTCCTCCCTTTGGAACTAAGACCTCTAGACCTGCAGAGCATAAGGTCAAGGGGACAGGAAGCAAAAATCTTGCAAGTGGGTCACTAGGGGGGTAACAGTGCATGATGCCACTCCCATTTCCACCCCTTGATTCCTGGACTCATGAATACTGGCTATGGGAGAAACAGCACCATATATTAGATGCTGGTTTAGAGCATATACAGCCTCCTGGAGAACATTGCCCCAATCCTGCAAAGTATTGCCACCTAGCTGGCACCGTAATTGTGTCTTTAGGAGGCCATTCTATCGTTCTATCAAGCCAGCTGCTTCAGGATGATAAGGAACATAGTAAGACCAGTGAATTCCATGAGCATGGGCCCACTGCCTCACTTCATTTGCCATGAAGTGAGTTCCTTGATCAGAGGCAATGCTGTGTGGGATACCATGACGGTGGATAAGGCATTCTGTAAGTCCACGGATGGTAGTTTTTGTAGAAGCATTGTGTTCAGGGAAGGCAAATCCATATCCAGAGTAAGTGTCTATTCCAGTAAGGACAAAACACTGCCCTTTCCGTGATGGAAGTGGTCCAATGTCATCAGCTTGCCACCAGGTTGCTGGCTGATCACCTTGAGGGATGGTGCCATATCGCGGACACGGGGTTGGTGCCATATTGGAGACACGGGGTTGGTCTCTGCTGCTGGCAGATTGGGCACTCAGCAGTGGCTGTAGCCAAGTCAGCCTTGGTGAGTTCAGTCCTGTTGCTGGGCCCATGCATAACCTCCATCCCTGCCACCATGGCCACTTTGTTCATGAGCCCATTGAGCAATGATGGGAGTAGCTGGGGAAAGAGGATGACTGGTTCCCACAGAACAGGTCATCCTATTTACTTGATTGCTAAAATCATCCTCTGCTGAGGTCACCCTTTGGTGAGCATTCACATGAGACACAAATACCTCCACGTCTTTAGCCCATTCAGAGAGGTTTATCCACATACCTCTTTCCCATAAATCCTTGTCTCCAATTTTCCAGTCATGTTCCTTCCATGTCCCTGACCATCCAGGGAAACCATTGGCCACAGCCCATCAATCAGTATACAATCGCACATCTGGCCATTTCTCCTTCCAAACAAAGTGAACAACCAGGTGCACTGCCTGAAGTTCCGCCCATTGAGAGGATTTCCCTTCCCCACTGTCCTTCAGGGGGTCCCAGAAAGGGGCTGTAGTGCTGCTGCTGTCCACTTCCGAGTGGTGCCTGCATATCACGCAGAGCCATCTGTGAACCAGGCATGAGTTTTCTCTTCCTCAGTCAACTGATCAGAAGGAACTCCCCATGAGGCCATAGGTGCAGACTGGGAGATGGAAGGTAGTGTGGAGACCATGGGCTTTGGGCCACTTCCTCATGCAACTTACTTGTGCCTTAGGGTCCTGCTTGGGCCCAATCTCATATACACCACTTCCATTTAATAATAGAGTGCTGCTGTGCACGTCCAACTTTATGACTCTGTGGGTCAGACAACACCCAGTTCATGATGGACAGCTCAGGCTGCTTGGTGACTTGGTGTCCCATGGTTAAGCGTTCAGTCTCTACTAAGGCCCAGTAACAAGCCAAAAGCTGTTTCTCAAAAGGAGAGCAGTTATCTGCAGAGGATAGCAGAGCTTTGCTCCAAAATCCTAAGGGTCTGTGCTATGATTCACCAATAGGGGCCTGCCAAAGACTCCAAACAGCATCTCTGTCTGCCATGGACACTTCAAGCACTACTGGATCAGCTGGATCACAGGGCCAAGTGGCAGAGCGGCTTGCACAGCAGCCTGAATCTGTTGCAGAGCCTTCTCTTGTTCTGGGCTCCACTCAAAACTAGCAGCTTTTCGAGTCACTTGATAAATAGGCTGGAGTAGCACATCCAAATGAGGAATATGTTGCTTCCAAAATCCAAAGAAGCCCACTAGGCATTATGCCTCCTTTTTAGTTGTGGGAGCAACCAGATGCCATAACTTATCCTTCACTTTAGAAGGAATATCTCAAAATGCCCCACACCACCTGACCCCTAGAAAGTTCACTGAGGTGCAAGATGCCTGAATTTTTGTGGGACTAATCTCCCACCCTCTAACACAAAACCTTTAACCGATAAGTCCAGAGTCATTGACACTTCTTCCTTACTAGGTCCAATCAGTGTAATGTCATCAATGTAATGGTCCAGTGTGATGTGGAATAGAAAGATGATCAAGTTCCCTGAAGACTAAATTATGACATAGGGCTAAAGAGTTGATGTAGCCCTGAGGTAGGCAAGTGAGAGTGTATTGCTGACCTTGCGAGCTGAAGGTAAACTACTTCTGATGGTCCTTCAAAACCGGTATGGAGAAAAAGCCATTAGCCAGATCAATAGCTGTATACCAGGTACCAGGAGATGTATTAATTTGCTCAAGCAATGAAACTACATCTGGAACAGCAGCTGCAATTGGAGTCACCACTTGGTTAAGTTTTCGATAATGTACTGTCGTTCTCCAAGAGCCACCTGATTTTTGCACAGGCCAAATAGGCGAATTGAATGGGGATGTGGTGGGAATCACCACTCCTGAATCCTTCAAGTCCTTGATAGTGCCAGTAATCTCTGCAATCCCTCCAGGAATGTGGTATTGCTTTTTGTTTACTATTTTCCTAGGTAGGGGCAGTTCTAATAGCTTCCACTTGGCTTTCCCTACCATAATAGCCCTTACTCCACTTGTCAGGGATCCAGTGTGGGGGTTCTGCCAGTTGTTGAGTGTCTGAGCCACTGTCCCTGTGTCTGATCCTCTGTTCCTGCGTCTGAGCCTCAGCCCCTGTGCCTGAGCCACTGTCCCTGTGTCTGAGCCATCATCCCTGTGTCTGAGCCATTGTCCTGGACATCCTCCAAGAAGAGCCCCTTCCCGTGCCCTGCCCAGCCCTCACTGAGTCCACCTGCACAGACTGGCTGGCTGTGACCACTGGCAGCTCTGGTGACTCATGCAAGAATGACTTCCCTCAACAAGGACTGATATTCAGGAGGAGACTCTGTTACCCCCATGAGGACCCCCTGGACTCCCATCTGGTCTCCCCAGACCCTGACACTGCACTGAGCTGCCTGAAAAACAGGTTATTCCTTGCTTATTTTAATTCATTATTTTTCTGCCTCTTGACATCAGAGAGCCCAAGGGAGAAAAATGTGGCAGTCTACTTCCATAAAGATCACAGCCTTGGAAACCCTATGGGGCAGTTCTACTCTGTCCTACAGGGTTGGTATGAGACCAAACTGACTTGACGGCAGTGGGTTTTATGGGACATCAGAACGAGCCTGCCTGCTGAGCATTTTCAGGGGTGCTGGATGTACCCCCAGCCGTGGCCCCAGATGGTCCCTTCTCTACCCTCCCATGGAGCCAGGCCTGAGAGGCCGTCCCTGTGGGCTGTGTTCAGTCAGCTCTAGCCACACAAGATGGGGAGCACAGCCAGCCAGAGAGGAAGCCAGCCTCCTGTCTGCCCCTCCCCAGCTGAGACAGCAAGCGGCCCTTGGAGAAGCAGCCCCAGGGGGGTCCTCTGATGTAGGAGGTAGAGGGGTATGCCCCCACTCCAGGACAGGGGGGCCAGCCAGAGTGACTGAGTGGGGCCCCTCTCTGCCATGTTTCCATTTGTAAACCATGTGGATTACCCACTGGGGCATTTTAATAAGACAAACCGTCTGTTCAGAAGAGGATTGTGTAAATAACATACTCCTGGCCATGAGGAATGAATGAATGAATGAAGTCTTTAAAAACCCATTGCTGTCGAGTCGATTCCTACTCATAGTGACCTTATAGGACAGGGTAGAACTGCCGCATAGGGTTTCCAAGGCTGTAATCTTTACAGAAGCAGACTGCCACATCTTTCTCCCTTGGAGCAGCTGGTGGGTTCAAACGGCCAACCTTTTGATTAGCAGCTGAGCTCTTTATCAAGGTTAAAGGTTGCAACCTTAGTCAGTTTCAAGGATGGAGTTCAATCATTAAACCTAAAATGCTATTATGAAATTATTCTGGTGCTTACTAATCCTGGTTTTCAGCATAATCTTTCAGAAGAAAAGCTTCATTTTCAGGCTAATAGAAAAATCCGTTGCTGTCAAGTTGATTCTGACTCATAGGGACCCTATAGGACAGAGAAGAACTGCCTCACAGCGTTTCCAAGGAGCGACTGGTGGATTCGAACTGCCGACCCTTTGGTCAGCAGCCGAACTCTTAACTGCTGTGCCACAGGGCTCCCAGGCTAATAGACTGGCCTGGAAGATGAGCTACCACCTGCCCTTCTAGCACTAGGGGGCGTCACTGAGCAACGACTAGTCAGTAACGGCCAATGAGGAACAAAACTGTCAGCTATTAGAACATCAAAAAAAACCGAAACCCATTGCAATCGAGTTGACTCCAACTCATGTGACCCTGTGTGTTTCAGAGTAGAACTGCTCCGCAGAGTTTCTTGGCTGGAATCTTAACAGAAGCAGGTTGCCAGGCCTTTCTTCCATGGTGCAGTTGGGTAGGTTTGAACTGCCAATCTTTTGCTTAGCAATTGATCTCCAACAGTTTGCACCACCCAGGGACCTGATGCAGAACAAAACTGCCAGCTATTAGAACATTCAAAGAAAAACAGTTGCCATGGAGTCAACTCTGACTCATGGATACCCCACACGTGTCAGAGTAGAAGAACTGTGCTCCTTAGTGTTCTCAGTGGCTGATTTTTCAAAGTAGATAGCCAGGCCTTTCTTCTGAGGTACCCCTTGTGAACTCGAACCTCTTATGTTTCGGTCAGCAGTCAAGCGTTTAACCATTTGCACCACCCGGGGACTCTATTAGAACAACCACATCTTCTAAATAAAATAAAAAGCTTAAATAACTGATTGGACATGTGTTCATATAATCAGAACAAAACAACAGGATACCACAAGTGAATTTCAGAACCAGGTGATCAGACTGCCCACGTGTACCGGGCCAGACTTGGGGTGCGCAAAGGCGGCTCCAGTGTTGGACTGTCACTCATCCAGAGTGTTTGTTGCCACTTGTGATGTTACTAGGGTTTGTTTTCTGAGCACGGACTGATGAGTAGTTTCAGCCTCCAATTAGAGAAATACCTGTGTGATCCTTCACACCAGAGAGTCAGAGAAATACAGCCAAGAGTTTGGACAAACGGATAAACCCCAGCATACCCTGTGGTGTCAAAGGGTTGGCACTTTCTCACCTACACCTGCCCGCGCCTTCCCCGGTCTACCTGCGGGGGGAGCTGGATGTCAGTCCGCGCCCCGTTCTCCAGCAGCAGCTTCACGCCATCCACGTCCGCAGCCTTCACGGCGAAGAACAGGACCTGCATGGGCACGCGGCCCAGGTTGGGGTCAGCGCCTCGGTGCAGCAGCAACTGGATGGTCTGCCACCTCTTTCTGTGTCTGGAAGGATCACACGTTGGAGGGGAGCACAGACAGCTTCAGCACCAGCTGCCTGGACAGTACCCCAGGACAGGCGAGTCCACACCCTTCCTGAAAACGCCCAGAGCCCCATCTTTCCAAAAACACTGGTCCCATCCAAACCAAGCCAGCCTGGGGCCCATCCGCCACGGTCAAATCCAGCTCTGGGATTCCTGGGCTGGGGGCCTGGGTGGGTCTGCTATCCTCACTGAGGTCAGCTGTGAAATGGGGCGGGGACCACACCACCCTCTGGATGCTGTGAGAGAACGATGTACCACGCACACCTGCAAATACACACACATTCACGCAGCGCACACGTATACATGCACACGTGCACACACGGACACGCGCACACATACATGCATATTGTGCACATGCACGCCTGCAACACATACACGCACACGTGCACAGGCACACAGGCACACACACCAGCACACCCTTCTTACTCTGCCTGGGGAAGCACATGAGCAAGCAGAGCAGAAGACCAGCCGGCCCCACTGCAGAAGTCATGCCGAGACATGGGTCTGAGGTCAAGGAGTGTGGGCAGGGACCATGCCCCCCAAGGTGGGCTGAGAAGGGAAGGAGAGAGGGGACCGGGCTGTGGGTGAGGGGCTGAAGAGACAGCAGGGCAGTGGAGCGCCTGGCTAGACTTGCCGACCCCACAGCCAGCACGGCAGGAGTGGGGGGCAAAGGGGACAAAGAGGAAGGAGCACAGGACAGACGGATCAGTCTAGAGCAGCGGTTCTCACACTGGCCTCAGGAACCCTTCATACGCTTAAAAATCCTTGAGGACCCCAAGAGCTTTTGTCTGTGTGGGCTCTCTGTCAGTGTTTACGGTATTACAAATTAAATCTGAGACATACAAAAATGTTTTCTAATTCATGTAAAAAGTAACAACAGCAAACCTATTGCATACTAACACAAATAACACGCTTTTGTGAAAGTTACTGTATTTCCCAAAACAAAAACAATTCATGGGAAGAGTGGCATTGTTCCATATTTTGTGAAACTCTTTAGCGTACGCCTTCATAGTAAATCTATCTTTTTAGTGGCTGGCTTAAGTTCTGAGTTCCGATCTGCTGCAATATGTCATTTAGGTTGAAGTGAATGAAAAAAATCCTACCTCACACAGATACGCATAAGGTAAAGCGAGGAGTCCGTTAGTAGCTTTTCCAGATAATTGTGGATATTCTTCCTTGTTGTTTGATGCCATCAAGTCAGCTCCCCAACTCATAGCGACTCCGTGTACCACGAAACGAAACGCTGCCCAGTCCTGTGCCGTCCCCATGATCAGCTGCAGATCAGAATATTGTGATCCTTAGAGTTTTTATTGGCTGATTTCAGAAGTAGATCTCCAGGCCTTTCTTCCTAGTCTGTCTTAGTCTGGGCAATCTGCTAGTAGCAGTTCAGTTGGCTGCAACAAGAACTTGAGACCCATATCGGTGAACTTTTTGGTCTTGGCCACATTCAAACCACTGGTCTACTCTGTGGTACAACTGGCTGTTTACCACCTGTGACTGCAGAATGTCAGGGCTTGGACACTTGTGAAAAACTGGCTCACTGGGGTGTGCAGATCTTCCCAATGTTGACACACGTCATTACACAAGATCAGAAAATCACATTCACAAATAACATCGTCTGTCTCACCGGAACAGTCCTCCAGTACCAGGATCCACAGAGTCTCTGTGGTGGATGAGAGTTTCCCAAACTGTTCGCGTGAAAGCTCATGTTTGTCATCAGTAAGCAACGCTGCCAGATATTCTCCTTAAGGAGATAGGCTATGTTCATATTCAAGAAAACATCTGCCAAATACCCAAGTGTGAATCACCATAGTTTGCTAGCTGGCCATTCATTTAAGAAAAACATGTACCTGGGGGGGGGGAGTGACCAGTTGATTCTGCCCCTCCAGCGATGGGGGTCAGACCTCGCCCGAGAAAACCACCGTCCCAGAGGTTGCAGCAAAAGAGCTCTGTGTGTCCTTCCCATTTGGTTGACTCTGGGGTCAAGACTTAATGGAATTAATCAGTAACATTTTCTGCTTTGCTGAGTGCATGGCGTTTTCCTGCTGCTGGTATGTAGGGGCGAGAGGATGCCAAGCTGACCCTGGCCACCTGGAGCTGTGCCTGACGCATGCGCGGCACTGCCGTCCTGCTCACTGCTGTGTTTGCACCATCAGTGCAAAGGTGAGCACAGTGAAGAAGGTGAGTGACGTCTTCAGGTGACTACAAGAATAGTTTCAACCGTCTTCAGGTGACTACAAGAATAGTTTCAACCTCGCAGACCCCCTCAAAGGGTCCTGGGGATCCCCAGGGGTGCATGAGCCACGTCTGAGAACCACTGGTCCAGACCCAGGGGTGGGCAGGTGTGTGGGGTTGGGAGGGTGGGTGTGAGCACCTGCATGATGCCTGGCATGTACCTGCGTGCCTCCCAGGACATGTTTCTTGGGTTCCCCATGCCTGTCATTACAGATACCACCCAGGGGACAACCACCTGAGGCCCCATAAAGATGCCCCAGGGCCCATGATCAGGCTGTTCAGGCAAGGACAGCGTTGGGATTGGAACCTGCTGGCTTTGCACAGTGTGAGTCACTGGGCCAGCAGACGCTCAAACAATCAGACATATTTCTAGAAACACCCCCTCAAGAGGCACCTCGACCACGGCCCACCCTGACGCGGCACTCTGCCCTGCCAACTTGGTGACTCACTCAATCATGCACAGTGCCATTTTCCGCATGGTCCCCTTGTTGGAGCTGCTGGCATCCAAGGTCACCTTCTCGGAGCTGCTGTCGCCCAAGCAGGGGGCCTTGAGCAAGGTGTAGGCTTGGGCACTCTGCTCCAGGAGGTCAAGCGAGAGCTGAATGGAGAAGCTACGGACGCAGAGGTTGGAATCAAAGGAAGTATTGTTGCTGCACTGTGTGCACTTGTCCGTGTTCCCCAAAGCGTCGTCCGGCCCTTGCAGCAACTCCGAATTGCTGCTCTTGCCTTGCACGGAGCCCGCCCTCTGGGACACGCTCTTCACATCAGCCGACTCCCGGGACAGCTGGTGAAGTTTCTGAGGGGCAGGGCTGTCCTCACCGCCCACCACCACCGGCTTCAGGTCCTGGCAACTCTGGCTCAGGAAGACATGCTCATCACAATAGAGAGTCTCTGTGGCACCCTCAGCTGGCAGGAAGGAGAAGCTCGGCAGAACTGGAGCTCTTACCATCACTTCCTATGGAAGGTAAAAAAATATACATATATACACACATGCATGCATACATACATACATGCATACATGCATGCACACACACATACATACACACATGCACATACATGCATACACATATACATACACACGTACACATACATAAATACACATAAACACACACATACACGTGCATGCATGCACACATACACACATACACACATGCATATATATACATACACACATGCACACACATACACACATGCATATATACATACACACAGATATATACATGCATATGTACACATACCTGCATGCACACATAGAGACATACACACATATATACAGATACATATATGGAGCCCTGGTAGTGTAGTGGTTAAGAGTTTGGCTGCTAACCAAAAGGTCAGCAGTTTAAATCCACCAGCCACTCCTTGGAAACCCTATGGGGCAGTTCTACTCTGTCCTATAGTGTTGCTATGAGTCAGAATCAACTCAGTGGCAATGGGTTTGGTTTATATATATATACACAGAGAGAGAGAGAGAGAGAGAGAGAGCCCTCGTGGCTCAGTGGTTAGATGCTCAGCTGCTAACCAAAAGTTGGAGGTTCAAACCCACCAGCTGCTCCACAGGAGAAAGACCTGGCAATCTGCTCCTATAAAAATTACGGCCTTGGAAACCCTATGGGGCTGTTCTACCCTGTCCTATAGGGTCACTATGAGTTAAAATTGACTCAACAGCAACAGGTTTAGATACACATAGAATTGTGCCTCTAAAAAATATGTATTGTGAATCCTGACCCCAATATTTGTGGATGTCATCCTATCTGGGCATAAGCTTGTCTTTGTTTATTAATGAATGTGTATCAGCGTAGGGTGTGTCTTAAGCCAATCACTTTTGAGATATAAAAGAGCAGATCAGGCACAAAAGCAAGCAGAACAAACATGATGATGGATACCACATGGAGACCCCAAGGAACCAAAGACCAGAGCCGAAAGAGACAAGGATACGTATATACATACATTTATACATATATATATATGTTTACTTATTTATATCATTAGATAGGTCCCTGGGTGGCACAAACGGTTTGTGCTAGGCTGCTAACTCAAAGGTTGGCAGTTCAAATCCATCCAGCAGTGCCACGGAAGAAAGACCTGGTGATCTAGTTCTGAAAATCCAGCCATAGGAAACTGTATGGAGCACAGCTCTCCTCTGACACATGTGGGGTCGCCATGAGTCAGGGTCAACTCGATGACAATGGGTCTATCATCATTATGAAAAAATAAGCGATTGGAGTGACAGCCCTGTTAGACAACTCAGCACCTTCCACAAAAAACTAGAAAGGACACCTGCAGAGTCATCGCACAGAAACCCGAGCCTGGTTGGGTCATGCCTCTAGGTGGCAGCCATGGGCCACAGGTGGCCACTGAGCTTTTGAGATGAGGTTCGTCCAGAATCGAGGTGTGCCATGTATGTGGAATACACACGAGCTTCCAAAGACACCCAGGAAGAGAAGGGAGCAGCTCTCTTTAATGTTTTTGTATTGATTATGCACTGGAATGAAAGTACTTTGGATCCACCACCATTGCCGTTCACGCACCATGGACAGAAGGTCACCTACGCCACGCCCAGCCTTCTGCAAGGGGCCAGCCTCCCTCAGCTTCTCCGCCTTCTCTGTGGACCTCACCCTGGCCTCAGCAAGATAGACAAGTGGCGTCCAGGGTCTGCTTGATGGGTGGTGGAAACACCCACACTCGGGTGCTGCTCAGAAGCCGCCCCAACACTGCCCCCTCCGGGAAGGACACGAGTCTGCCCTGGGCTGGGAGGGCTGGCCCTTGGCCGGCAGTGGGAGCCCAGGGGGGCCACACCTGGCTGCAATTCGTCCCTAGCCCACATAGGAGTGGGGTGGACGTAAACAGTGCAGCTGCCATGGAAACAGGCTGGCGGTCCCTCCCTAGGTTAAACATGGGGTTACTAGATGGCCCAGCAACTCCACTCCTGGATATACACCTAAGAGAACTGGAAAGAGGTACTCAAATAACCACTTATACACACATGTTCATGGAAACAAGTGTTCAAACACTAGTACTAGAAACTGGTGTTCAAACACTTATACACACGTTCACGGAAACAGGTGCTCAACCACTCGTACACACATGTTCACGGAAACAGGTGCTCAAACACTCGTACACACATGTTCACGGAACCGGGTGTTCAAACAAACACTCATACACACATGTTCACAGCAGTACTTGTCGCTTTGCCAAAAGGTGGACCTCGCAGACAAGTCTGCCGTATGGACACTGTCACGGATTGAACTGGTCAAGTCCGCTGCATGGACACTGTCATGGATTGAACTGGTCAAGTCCGCCGTGTGGACACTGTCGTGGATTGAACTGGTCAGGTCTGCCACGTGGGCACTGTCACGGATTGAACTGGTCAGGTCTGCCACGTGGACACTGTCGTGGATTGAACTGGTCAGGTCTGCCACGTGGGCACTGTTGTGGATTGAACTGGTCAGGTCTGCCATGTGGGCATTGTCATGGATTGAACTGTGTCTGCAGAAAAGCTCTGTGGAGGTGTGGAGGCCCCAACCCCTGGGCCTGTGAAAGTAAGCCTGATTGGAAATGGGGCTTTTCTTCTGTTCTGTTAATGAGGTCATACCAGAGCAGGGTGGGTCCTAGACCCAATCTCTTCTGAGTGGGGTTTTGTGAAGGAGCAGAATAGACACACAGAGGAAGACAGATGCCATGTGAGGACCGTCTGCAAGCAGCCAAGGAATGCCAAGGAATGCCCAGGGCTACAGATGCAGAGAGAGAGAAGTCTCCACCCCCAGAGCCACAGAGAGAGAGCCTCACCCTGCCAACAGCCTGAATTCAGACACTTAGTCCCCCAGACTGTGACACAATAAATCCTGGTTCTTTAAGGCCACCCATTTGTGGTATTTTTGCCACAGCAGCTACCGGAACCTTCCCTCCATCCCACCACACACCCTTTCCCAAGGGCCATGGGGGGTGTGTTTCAGGGCCCACAGCAGTGTGCACGTGTGTGTAGATGACACGTGTCCCTTGGCATCCTGCCCGACACCCTGTGAGAGTGCAGGCTCCATCCTTCCTTGCTCTGCCCCACTGGACCTGATGCTCTGACTCCACCCAATGGACCCTGCACCCAGGACAAGGGAGCTGGCTGGTGGCTGAGTGGTTCAGGTGGATAATACATAAAGAGGGAAGGAGGGATGGACAGAGGGACTTGTGGCCAGTGAATGGAGGGGCCCCGGGGACTGACCTGGGGCTCTGGCACAGTCCTCTCGGCGATGTTGGGCTTGAAGGACCCAGCAGGGTAGTAGAGGAGGAAGGACATGCTGAGCGGGGTGAGGCCCTCATCCGAGCACTTGTTCACATCAGCCCCGCTGTCCAGCAGGAGGCTGATGATCTGCATGTGGCAGTGGACCTGGGGGACACATGGCAAACCCAGCTGAGACCAGAGAGGGAAGACCCAGCTGAGATGGGGGGGGCAGACCTGGCTGAGCAAGAGACAGGGGGAGGGGCAGACCCACCCTGAGTGAGACCCTGGGGGTGGGGGCGGGCCCACCTTCAGAGGGATACGGGGGGGCAGACTTGCCCTTAGTGAGACAGGGGGTGGGGAGGCAGACTCACTCAGAGGCAGGGGGCCGTTGGTACAGACCCCCCTATGCAGAGCTAACATGGGAGACCACAGAACAGCAAGTGTTAGGGGTTGAATTGTGTCCTCAAAACACATGCTGAAGTTCTAACCCCAGCACCTGTGAACACGTTCTTGCTTGGAAATAAGGTCTTTGAAGATGTCCTCAGTTAGGTCAGCATGAGGTCACACCAGCGTGGGGTGGGCCCTAATCCTATATAAGTGGTGCCTCATAAAGGAGGAGAAGAGACACAGACAGACAAAGGATGCCATGTGGAGGTGCATCGACAAGCCAGGGAAGCCTGTGGTCACCAGAAGCTGGGAGAAAGGCATGGAACATTCTCCCTTAGAGTTCAGACGGAGCCAGCCCTGCGGACACCTTGATCACAGACTCCCTGTCTCCAGAACCATCCTCAGAGGCCAGCTGCCTCGTGCTATTTTGTTGCGGCAGCCTCAGGACACTGACACCAAGTGATCACACTCAGGACAAGGCCAAGCTCATGGTCGAGGGGGTGAAAAGAACCAATCCACATCCAGCCTTCTTTCCCATGCGAGCTTGCACACATGGGTGGGTTGGCTTCATGCTGGGGAGGACAGGGCTCCATAAACAGACAGGAGGAGCTGACCCAGAGCACCTGACACGCTCCTCTGCTATGTTGGGGCAGAAAGGGAGAGCGAGTGGCCCCCACATGAGAGGGTGTGCTCTCCTCCAGGACCTTCAGGGATCAGCGTTCCAGGCAGGGTGAGCCTGTGGCCCCCACAAAGCACCAGTGGGAGGATGGGGCTTACAGTGGCCGCAGCGAGCACGGTGTAGCCCTTGGCGTCAGCCACATCGGCATTCACCAGGTTGGCCCGCAAGATCTTGTAGATCCAGACGTAGTCTCCGTCCTCGGCCCTCAGGATCATCTCCTTGGCCAGGCGCTCCCTGGGCCCACAGCGCGCGAAGCCACTGCGGTCACCCTGCATGATGGCGGCCATGTTCCAGCTGGTGTAGGCCTTCTTGTTCCTGAAACACAGTTGGCTTCAGTGGTGCCGGGCCAGCCCTGGACACCTGCAGGGATGGTCGCCTCCCTCACTCTCCCGTTCTCGTTCCTCAGTCCCTCCACCCTCTGCCCTCCCAGGCCACCCTTCAGGCACCCTGGGCCCCAGTGGCTGCGCTGACCACCAGCGTGGACGCTTCTCAGAGGTGGGGACCTGCTGACCAGAGAGGTCCTCAGGCTGAGCATCCATGTGCCCTGGGCAGGACTGTTGGCAGAGAGAAGGACCATGTGGGTTACTCGGGGTTTGCTGAGACAGGAGTTCTCAGAGCAAGGCCCTTGGTGGAGAGGAGTCTGGGCACTCATGTGGGGCACAGATCTTGGCACCTAGCACCCACAATGCCCGACCTGCTACTCTCTCAATTTCCTACTTGAACACTCAAGTCCCACGGTGCATTCACTGCACAATCCTGATGTCTTGTATGCACTTAACCTGTATGCATAATCAAGAATCCATGGGTTTACGGTGGATTTGTACCCAACAGTCCTCAATGATTAGGAGATGTATGGATGGATGAATGGGTGGATGGATGATGGATGGATGAATGGGTGGATGGACGGGTGGATGGATGGATAGATGTGTAAATAGATGGGTGGATGGGTGGATGGATGGATGAATGGGTAGATGGACAGATGGGTAGATGGACAGATAGATGTGTAGATAGATGGGTGGATGGGTGATGGATGGATGGGTGGATGGACGGATATGCTTGGGTGGAGGGTAGACAGATGGGTGGATGGTGAATGGATGGATGGATGGGTGAGTGGACGGATGAATGGATAGCATATGGGTGGATGAATGAATGGTGGATGATGGATGAATGGATGATTGGATAGATGGGTGTGTAGGTAGATAGACGGGTGGATGGGTGGATGGATAGAAAAGTAGCCACTTGTGCTCATAAATACGCATTTACACATTCTGAACAATTCAGTGCTATCTGAGGACAAAATGTAAGAAAAGGATTAAAATATTCCTGAATATTTTAATTAAAAAATTAGTTTTCTCCTTAAGTGGATGTTAACTTTCCTGGGGTTGTAAGGAGACAGGGTAGGTGCTCTTTGTAGACCAAAAGAAGCACCTTTGCTCTTTACAGCCTTCCCTGGAGAAGCTGGGAGGGCCGCCAGCCCCAAGGGCCACTCCCTGCTCTCCTGTCCTTGGTTCTCTGACCAGATCCCGTGTTAACGCGTCACAGTAATAACAGCCCCCTTCATTTAGCATCCACCAAAACATCCATCATAGACATCACCGGAGGGCGGCGGAGGGGGGCACTTGGTCCCGTCTACAGAAGTGGAAACAACCCAAGGTCACAGAGTGGGATTTGGACTCAGCTCCATTGACCCAGGACTTCTCCTAAGCCCTGTCTGCTTTCACTAGCCTGGCACCACCCTCATCCAGCAACCTCCTGACCACTCCTTCCCCCTGAGAGCAAATGGGGGGCTCCCGGGAGCCCTGCTCCCCTGTGCATCCACAGATGGCCCCACAGCCCTGCCTGGCTCAGGTCCCCACAGCCTCCCGCACTCTGGGTGGGCATCCCTGTTTCACAGGCTCCGGCGAGGGCATCCCTCCCTGCTTCATCTTTAGACTGTGTCGTAGTTGTTGTTGTTAGCTGCCGTTGAGTCAGCCCTGACTCATGGCGACTACATGCACAGCAGGACAAAATGCTGCCTGGTCCTGCACCATCCCCATGATCGGTTACTGATCAGAGCGTTGTGATCCATAGGGCTTTCAATGGCTGATTTTTGGAAGCAGACCATCAGGCCTTTCTTCCTAGTCCAGCTTAGTCTGGAAGCTCTGCTGAACACTGTTCATCACAGCAACACACAAGCCTCCATTGACAGACCGGTGGTGGCTGTGAATAAGGTGCATTGACCGGGAATCAAACCTGGGTCTCCCGTGTGGAAAGCGAGCATTCTACCACGGAGCCACCACTGCCTCATATCAGAGGACGGCATTTACATTGGCCTGACAAATAACCTTGACAGGGACTTGGACACTGAATGGCAGCCGGTGCTGGGTGATTTGAGGAGCACAGTCGTCATGTGCACACCTGGCCAGTGGGGAGAGGACAGGATGGATGAGAGCAGTCAGCTCATTACCTGAACTTGTACGTCTGCCTCTGGATTCTGACCATCAAAGGGGTCTCATTCGTGATGAACCAGGGCTCTCCGTCCTCCACGAAGGGCGGAATATCATCCATGAAGAGCCGAGCGTCCAAGTCCTTGTGGAAGGAGTAGGTCATGGGCAGGTGGCCATTGTCGGTGGAGTAGACATGCATGTCAGGGGGCAGCGTGAGGTCATCATTCAGAAGGAACCGCTTAAACTCGTAGAAGAAGGGGTCCTGGCCCTCATCCAGGTCCCACTCCATCTTCTCATCGTCCGAGAGACTGAGCTTGGCGGGGTTGTGCGTGAGGAAGGGGGCCAACTTGGGGTAGCTGAGCAGGGAGAAGCTGCCGGGCATCTCTGAGCACAGCTTAATGAGGTGCTCATGGAACCACAGCCCTACGTCTTGGCTGCCATCGGGGTAGGTCTCCACTCCCGGGCCGAACCGCTGGTCTGCCTTGTACAGCCCCTGCGGAAGCAAGTCCCATGGGACCCGGAGCCCCGATGAGTCAGCAGGGCTGGATGTCCTGACTTGTAATAGAAGGTTCTTAGCAGCTTTATGCATGACGACAGACCTGAAAGACCCTTACAGGTAAATCAGCTTTAGAAACTGTGCTCTGGATTAATGGTTACCACAGGTGGCAGGGGAAGGAGACATTTTTGCTGGGGGTGTGGAGCATTGAGTTTATGTTAATAAACCCCCCCCCAAAAAAAACCCATTGCTGTCGAGTTGATTCCGACCCATACTGAGCCTATAGGACAGAGGAGAACTGCCCCATAGAGTTTCAAAGGAGCATCTGGTAGGTTTGAACTGCCAACCTTTTGGTTAGCAGCTGCACTCTTGACCACTAAGCCAGTGGTAGGACAGTTTGGAAGAGGGTAGAGGGAAGGCTGTGCAATGTGAAGAATATAATCGGTGTCACTGAACTGTAAACGTAGAAGTTGCCCTATTGGCAAATGTTTTGGTATGTATATGTTTCACCATAATAAACCAAAAACAAACGATGCCTATTGCTGTCAAGTCGATTCTGACTCACAGAGACCCTATAGGACAGGGTAGAACTGCCCCGCAGTTCCAAGGAGCAGCAAGTGCTCGAACTGCTGACCTTTTGGTTAGGAGCCGAGCTCTTAACCACCGTACCACCACAGAAAAAAAAATAAAAAATTGTGTTATATCCAGCCAATGGGCTACTACTCTAAATAAAAATAATTGAACTATTTAAATATACAGTTCCTTAAAATCAAAAGAAGACAGTATATGCAGTGGTGTCTCGAGGAGGGCGTGGTCCACACTGGGTGACCCGGTCAGAGGGGGTGACACCAAAATGACCATCTATAAAAACCCATGTAGTTAGTTACAACAACGAAAACATTTTTCGTAAGCCCAGCTTACATGTATCAGTATACCTACAAGGCTAAAACTCTATGCTAATTTGCTTTTTGAGCCTTCTAATGCACCCTCTCGACGAGATAGATTGACACAGTGGCTGCAACAATGGGCTCAAGCATGACGATTGTGAGGATGGTGCAGGACTGGGCAGGGTTTCGTTCTGTTGTGCACGGGGTCACTGTGAGTTGGAACCGACACATGACACCTAACAACAGCAACAATAATGTTCTCCTGTCAGAGCCGTCCCTGTCACCCAATTACAATGATGCTTCCAATCACATGGTTTTGGCTACTCCAAATGCACGCTGTTGCTTTCATTGCTACCGGTATTTTCATGGTTCTGATTTTATCAAGTTTCCTGGTGTTTTAGCTATAATACTGTGGTAGTTAGTATTTATGAACCTATATCAATAACTTTTTTGAAAATGAAGTAGTAATTAAAGGAAAAGATAGTGATATACGGGAATTACAATTTATGAGTAACAGTATAAAAAACGTTGATAAGGATTCTGTATGGTCTGGTACAGGAGGAGGTCCACGGGGGGGTGGTGACAACATGAGCTCCCGCGCTGGGTGACAGCCGCCCTAGTGATGTCACTGAGTACATGTCTAAGAAATGTTTTCATTCATTCAACAAATATTTACTGAGACTTTGTATGTGCCGGGTACTGGGACCAAGACAGGCCAGCCTCCTTCTCCTGGGGACAGGAAAGCAAATGCATAAACAGCTAAGGTATCAGGTACAGGAAAGTGCATTGCAGGTAGTGGGGAAGGGCGTGGGGAGATGGGGGGCAGGAGGCCTCTCTGAGAAAGTAAGGATGGGCCAGAGGGTCTCCAGGTGAAATGCGCTGGAGAGGCTGCATGTGGGCGCATTTCAGGGAAGCTCCTGTGGCCCTCACATGGCAGGCCCAGCCCAGGTGCCATCAACAGGAGGGTGGCAGTGCGGGACGTGGCGGTAGCAGGAGAGGGTCAGACAGGTCCTGGCAGATGTGAGCCCAGAAGAAAGAGGAGGAGGAGGGAGAGGAAGGCCGAGAGGAAGGGAAGAGAAAAAGGAACGGAATCTTTAGATGGGACTTTAGTGTGCTCAGGAAAACTAACTGGCAACCTAGAATTCTACATCCTGTGAAAACACCCTTCAGGAGTGAAGGTGAAATACATGAATGTTTGCACAAGCAGAAGCTGACAAGGTATGCCATCGGGGATGCTCCCTCCAGGGACTCCAAATGTATCTGTATCTGCAAAACCAGGAGAGTTGTCCAGGAAAAAGGCAAGTTTCGAAGCAATATATGTAGAATAACACAGTTTATATACTAAAAAGTAAATATTGATGGTGCATTTTTTAAATCTAAAGGCTATACAACAATTTTCTTCCCTACTCTGGGGAAGAGAATAACAAGGTGGCTTTCCCTTTCTATTTATACCCTTATTATATGGTATAATAAGACTATTATACCGATGATTGATTATTGATTACTTTTATAATCAGTAAAAACAAGAAAGCAATCTCTAGTTAAACAAATTCCCCCAGAGCCTACATATGCTCTGTACACTGCCTAAACACAGCGGACCTGCCCCCCTCACCTGAAAGAGGCTCGACTTCAGGTACATGGTGCCGAAGCCTTCTCGGTGGCTGAGGTAGAACGTGCCAGTGAAGCTGGAGCCGTCCGGCCAAGTGTAGGTGCCCGAGCCATGGCGGTGATCACGGTAGAAATGCCCACGGTACGTCTGCAAACAAGGGCGGTCAACAAGACTTCACATCCGAGAAGCCACTCTTCTCGGTCAGCCCCAGAACTTACAGGACGTCCTGTGAGCTGAGGCCCCTGACCAGCAAGGAATGGTGACCACCTGGGGCTGGCTTCAAGTTCAAGTGGCCACCGTGATGCTAGGGTTGGTCACTCACATCACCCAGAGTAGGTGCCCAGCAGACAGCTCCCGGAGAACCAGGAACCAAACCTGTTGCCGTCAAGTCAATTCTGACTCACAGCAACCCCACAGAACAGAGTAGAACTGCCCCATGGGGATTCCAAGACTGTAATTTTTACAGAAGCAGACTGCCACGTCTTTCTCCCGTGGAGTGGCTAGTGGATTCGAACCACTGACCTTTCGGTTGGCAGCTGAGCACTTAACCACTGTGTCACCAGGGCTCCCCCGTACCATGGACAGGACCCAAGAATTTGGGGGGAGGGGAGCACTTCTCAAGCAGGAATGACATTAGCCTCATTAGCTTCCTCCTGTCTGTGGATCTAAACGTTCACATCACATCGATGTTAGAAGGACAGAGACCCGCCACTGAGCCTGGCCCCTGCCTCAGGGGAGGAGGGAGGAGGAGGGAGGAGGAGGGAGGAGGAGGAAGGAGGAGGGAGGAGGAGGGAGGAGGAGGGAGGAGGAGGGAGGAGGAGGGAGGAGGAGGGAGGAGGAGGGAGGAGGAGGGAGGAGGAGGGAAGAGGAGGGAGGAGGAGGGAGGAGGAGGGAGGAGGAGGGAGGAGGAGGGAGGAGGAGGGAGGAGGAGGGAGGAGGAGGGAGCAGTTACCTCGCCTGTGGGCCAGGAGAATTCACCAAACCCAAGCTTCGTTTGCAGCCCGAACTCTCCCCGGTAGGTACAACCATCCCGCCATTCCTGAGTGCCCTGGACGAGCCGGATGTAGGCCTCCTTCAGGTCTTGCTCCTTCAGGGGGCCCTCGGACTCCTCGTCCTCCATCTCCCAGGCAGATGCCAGGTCCCTGGGAAGAGGCAGGCAGAGGAGGGGAGGTGATGACTGTGCCCAACACCACACACTCCGCCTCATTTCCTCCTGACACCACCTGGGGGGCGCGTGATATTGTTATCAGCATTCTGCAGAAAGGGAAACTGAGGCACAGAGGGTGCAGTGACTTGCCCGGGGTCACCCAGGAAGTGGGCAGAACAGTAAGGGTGCAAACCCGCATCTGTCTGGCTTACAAGGTAAGTGGCCGCTCGTCAGTGGAGGCAGAACTCCTCCAGCCCAGGGCCAGCTGGCTCCACTGCCTGGGACCCCATGGCTGAGTGTCCCCTTGGCCAGCCCGCGTGCCACCCCTCACCCCCTCCCCTCCAAGGGTCTTCTCTCCTGTGAGCCTGCAGCACCACCCAGAGCGGGCAGGGGCAGACACTGGGGATACACATGGGCTGAGTAAGGTCTGAGTCAGGAAAGGAACCTTCCAGGCCAGGGAGGGTCTGTGAGCAGCTTAAGAGGTAGCGAGCAGACAAAAGATGGGTAGATGGACAGAAGGGTGCAGAGATGAGAGGCTGTACAGCACGCAGGGAGAGGACATGACAGTGGATTTGTCTCCTTCCTGCTCTTGGTATGAGAAGCACCCTGCTCCGCACCTTTTGGGGAAGAAGGAGGAGCTCCCCTGTTCCCCAGGGTCCTCAGCAGCAGCAGGCTCACCGCCTGTCCCCCCCAAGTCCTCTTTGGAGCTGTGAGCCTTCAGGGCTTCGGGGCCAAAGGCCAAGGCTGAGGCAACACCTTCCATGTGCCTCTCTTCTTTGAACCTGGAAGCAAAGCAGAGGAGGGGCGTTAGCCCTCTGGGGCTCCTGAGTTCCATCAGGAGCGCCTGGGCGCCCGGGGACCCGCCCCCAACCCCATGCGGCCGAAACGGAGCTCCATCCCCTGAACCGCGTCCCGGCTCCAGGACCGCGACGACCCACGGTGCCCACTCGGCCCACCGCACCCAGGTTCATTCTCAAAACTCCGTCAGGGGCCTGTGGAATCCCCAGAGTAAACCTTCGTCACCGCCCGAAGGTGACCCTGTCCCTTCTGCGGGGCCACCCTCTGACGCCCTCAGTTTAGGACCACGTGGCCGGGGTCATTGTCAGTGGGGCGCCGCGGGCCTCGGGAACTAGTAGCAAGGACGGCAGGGACAGCAGGCTCACCGCCTCCAGCCCACCCGCGGGGTCGGACTCCCAAATTTCCTCCCTGACCTTACTCGCCCCGGGAGGACAGCCGGCCAAGCTCAGGGACACCGGGTCCACACAGACTCTGCAGAGCTCGGGGACCCCAGATACGCTGACCGGGCGGCTCACCGCGTCTCGCTGCCCCTGCTGCGGGGATCCGACCTCACCCCACCCGGAGAGCTCGCACGAAGCGCACCCGGACCCCAAGGTCGCGGCAGACAGCGCGAATCCGAGCTTGCAGCTACGCCCAGACAGCGTCGGGTTTCCCTGGAGACGTCCCACGTGCACTGCCGCTCTGGCCTCCGCCAATCCCTGCCTGGGCTGCGAGGCCTGGCCCCGCCCACGGCCCCGCCCCCATGGGCGGCCTCGCTGGGCGTGGTCGCGGCGGCACCGCCCCTCTGTGATCTCACTTCCCTCGCTTCTGACAGAGTCCCGCGCTGCGCTCCGCAGACTCCACACCTGGGACGGTGCTGGGGCGCTCGAACGGCGCTCAGTCCCCATCCCGACACCGACCTCGGCGTCCTGCAGCTCTAAAAGCTCACCGCACCTGTGGAGAGAGCACAGGGGGGATGGGGTGGGGGGTGGCGTGTGACACCCGGGGCAACTGAGGCACAAAGGGTTAATCAACTTGCCAATGGTCACGCGCTACTCGGGGAAGCCCAGACTTGACCCTGCTCTGCAGACTCTGAAGCCGGCGTTTGTCAGTTCAGTGACTGTTGGTAGAAGGCAGGGGAGGGGGAGCTCACGGTTTGAGGGGGAACAGGCAGGTAAACAAAAGGGGGAGGGGGAGGGGCGCGGGGGTCTCACGGAAGGACAGAGAGGTCACGGAGAAGACTAGGAGAGAGGAGTCCTGAGTACGGTTTCAGAGTATGCGTAGGAGCCCTCTGAGCAGAAGAGGGGAACCGGCCTAGGTAGGATGTGCAGAGGCACAACGGCGGAGAAAGCAGGGGCCTTTCTGAGACTGAAACAGCTGGTCTTCCTGGGGCGGCAGGAGGGGCTCTCAGGCCCAGGCTTCACTTTAGAACGCAAGGAGGGGGCTCTGAAAGGCTGATGCTCAGACCCCACCCCCCCAGCTGGTTTGGCAGTAAGGCAGTGGTGCTGGGATTCTAGCGGCATCTCCTCCTCCCTGCCCCACAATCTGTCCTCAGTTCGCCCCACTTCCCCTTTGGTCCCCTCTCAGCCCCTCAGTACCGCCTTGCTCCCTTGAGTCCTGACCCCACTGTCCTTCCTCCTCAGGTCTCCTCTCTCTGCACCTGCTCCCTCCAGGGGCAGGTGGGGAGCTGAGCAGAGGCAAACTGGGCCATCTAAAATCATGCCAGGAAGAGAAGAAGAAAACAGTCAGCTATAACTCCAAAATACCCTGCAAACCTGTTAAACCGTGCCACCTGTGGACTGAATTGTACCCCGCAAAAGATATGTTCAAGTCCTAACCCTGTGAATGTGACCTTATTTGGAAGGGGGGTCTTTGCAGACATAATCAGGTTAAGATGGGGCCATACAGGTTAGGGTGAGTCCTTCTAAGGAGATATGGAGATAAACACAAATAGAGAAGGCAGCTCTGTGAGGAAGAGGCAGAGATGGAAGTGATGCAGCTACAAGCCAAGGAACGCCAAGGATTGCTAGCAACCACCGGAAGCTGGAAGAGGTAAGGAAGGATTCTCCCCTAGAGCCTTCAGAGAGAGCATGGTCCTGCCAACACCTTAATTTCAGACTTCTGGCTTCCAGAACCGTGAGAGTGTACCTCTAAATGTTTAATTAGTATTTTCTAATTTAGTCACTTGAAGAACAAACAAATCTGTCTTGGAAGAAGTACAGCCAGAGTTCTCCTTAGAAGCGAAAATACTGACTGCCATGGATTGAATTATGTCCCCCAAAAACGTGTGTATCAGTTTGGCAGGGCCGTGATTCCCAGTATTGTGTGCTTTTCCTGTATGTTGTAAATCCTGCCTCTATGATGTTAATGAGGGAGAATGGGTGGCAGTTGTGTTAGTAAGGCAGGACTCAATCTACAAGACTGGATTGTGTCCTGAGGCAATCTCTTGAGATATAAAAGAGAGAAGTGAGCAGAGAGACATGGGGACCTTACAGCACAAAGAAAGCAGTGCCAGGAGCAGAGCGCGTCCTTTGGACCTGAGGTTCCTGTGCAGAGTAGCTCCTAGACTAGGGGAAGATTGATGTTGACGAGGACCTTCCTCCAGAGCCGACAGAGAGAAGGACTTCCCCTGGATTTGATGCCCTGAATTTGGACTTGAAGCCTACTAGACCGTGAGAAAATAAATTTCTGTTTGTTAAAGCCATTCACTTGTGGTATTTCTGTGAGAGCAGCACCAGATGACTAAGACAGTGACACTCCATCTTATGTAACTTTGGACACGTTATCAGGAGGGACCAGTCCCTGGAGAAGGACATCCTGCTTGGTAAAGTAGAGGGTCAGCGAAAAAGAGGAAGACCCTCAACGAGATGGATTGACACAGTGGCTGCAACAATGGGATCAAACACAGCAATGATTCTAAGGATAGCACAGGACCAGGCAGTGTTTCCTTCTGTTGTACGTGAGGTCTCTAAGAGTCAGAAACGACTCAATAGCACCTAACAACAACAAATAAGTAATTTAGCAAAACTGCTTCTTAGGACACCTGGCTTCCGGCAAATCAGCTGCTCGCCTTAGCAGCGGTGTTTACAAACCTGAAAGCACCATCATTGCTATGGAATTTAATGAAATATTGCTGACGAAGCGTGTGTGGGAAAGGAGGCCCTTCCATTAAAATTCAGTGGAAGACTCTGGATAGCCAGCAAGGGAAAAGTCATGGAAAATTTGCAATCAAATCAGATGCAAGTGAGAGACTGTAAAAGAGTGCAGGGGAAAAAGCATTAAAAATCCCAAGAGTCTACCCTCAGATCGCTGCTCAAGTGCTGTTAAGTTCTCAGTCCTCATAAAGACAAAGTAACTGAAACCGGGGTGCAGAGAGGCACTGGGGGCGCTGAGGATGTCCCTCGGCTGACCCGTAGTCCAAGAGTGACGTCAGAAGAAGGAGAATGAAGAGACAGTGGGTGTGAAGCCCGACTCCACCAAGTGAGGTGGGTGGGTAATTCGTTTGTTTTGGAACCTCTGCATTAAATGACTTTAGCATCACGTGGAGGCCTTGGTGAAGCTGATTCTTGAGCCCTGCCCCCAAAGTTTCTGATCCGTTGGGTCTGGGGTGGGCCCAATAATTTGCATTGCTAACAAGTTCCCAGATGCTGCTGCAGCTGCTGGAGTAAGGACCACACTCTGAGAACCAGCGAGCAGCTGAGCTGTGTGCAGTGGAAACAGATGACAGTGGAGGGGCGGGGCAGGAGGGCCCTTGAATGCCAGGCCAAAGACTGGAGCAGGAGGATGGCTCCAACCAGGAGCACAATAGTTCAGTTCAATGATGTCCACACTTGTTGCCTGGGACCCACAGTAAGACACCACATTATACCGTGACTGACCCAGTACAAATAAACCCCCAAAAATGTTCCATGAAAAGCTCCCTTCTACTACATACATGCACCCTGATATTTTCATTTAGTCTCCCTGATGGCGCAGTGGTTAAGGGCTATGGCTGTTAACGAAAAGCTCAGCAGTTCGAATCCACCAGCCACTCCTTGGAAACCCTATGGGGCAGTTCTCCTTTCTCCTATAGGGTCGCTATGAATCAGAATTGACTCGATGGCAATGGGTTTGCTTTTTTGGTTTCTTCTGTTCTCTGCCATTTTACTAAAAAATAACATGCTAGTCATGACCCCCCAGACTGATTTCACAACCACTAACAGATTACAACTTGCTGATGAGTCAGGACCCACATTCAGAATAACTCATTTCCGTGTATATCCCAACTACAGCGCAGAAGGCTGGATGGAAGGCCCCTGGGGCAGTGCCAAGTCCAGAAAAGAGAGGGTGGCCCAAAGTGTAGCAACGGAGGCGGGAAGACGGATTTAAGAGGTGCGATGATTTGGTTTCCAGTTTATCAGCTCAGTGGAGTGAAGGAGCACGAGTGATCAGGTAGGAGCCTTTAGGACAGAAAGCCCACCTCAAGCACACGCTGACAACAAAGGGCCATCTGCCGTCTCATGAAGCACGAAGCTGGCCAGTCCAGAGCAGGGAGTTGAGGCTGGGTGGGATTCAGTGCTCGATGATGTCGTCAGGGACCAGCCTCTCCCACCTCATTTGCCCTCACCCCAAGGCCGGCTTCCTCTGGGGTCATAGGAGAGGAGTCTTCCAAGCTCCTCACCCCTCATGGGTTCCCACTGGAACCCGAGCCCATTCCCGAAGCAAACCCAGGGGTGGGGCTTCACGGATTGGCTGGAGGCAGCTAGTGCCTCCCCTGGAGCTGGGGGCCAGGGAGTCTCTTCCTAACTGGATAACTCCCATAACACCAGGGAAAAGGGAAATTCCATCCCTTCCCCATCCCAAGAAAGTCGGGGCCCTTCTTGGGGCAGAGGAGGAGGGAAGTGGATGCTGGGAAGACCTCCACATGGGTGCCATCTGGGCCTCCGGAGGGACAATTGAGTCTGTTCACCGCAACCATTCCAATCGATTAGTCTTAAAGGACAACTTTGTGGACATTTGACGATACTAAATAAATTCAAAGTTTACAGTGCTCAATCAATAATTAAAAAATAAATACTGATCTTTGGAGAAACAGTGGAAAGTTAATGGCAAATAGTTCTGTTTTATATGAACTATATTTTACAATAAAAATAAAACGCAGAAATTACAAAGGTCAGTTTATTATGAAGCAGATAACAAAAAAGAATATAAAGCTGTAATAAGAGGCACCTCAGCCAGCAATGCAGTTATAAGAATCATGAACAGAGAATATATATATAGAGTAACCATAAGAGAAGTGATTATTGTTGTTAGCAGCCATGGAGTAGATCGCCAGGCCTTTCCTCCTACTCCATCTTACTCTGGAAGCTCTGCTGAAACCTGTTCAGCATCATAGCAACACACAAACCTCCACTTACAGATGGTGACTGTGCATGAGGTGCATTGGCTGGGAACTGAACCCAGGTCTCCTCCCTGGCAGGCCAGAATATTAACATTGACCCACCACTGCCTCCATGAAGTGGTTATTAGGAACACAACCAGCAGCCTTCTTTAACACAGCAACTAGGTAAAACCCCAGGCGCTGTCAGGTGGCCCTTACCAAACGATATAGAGGGTGTTGGTCAGTGTCCACTGTCACATCTGCGACGGAGCCTATCCTGCACCAGGTGTCGAAGCTCAGGGGCACGTGGACAGCGAGCCAACTGGGTCTGACCCCGGCATCCTGACTCCCGGGCCCCGCCCACCCCGCAGTGGCCTATCCCATTATACCGGCGGCCACCGCCCAGCCAATGGCCGCCCTCCTACCTGCAGCCAATCGGAGAAGGGGCGGCTATCCTACACTCGGCCTGGCCAATGGGGAAGCAGCCAGAGACTCTGGGCGGGCCCTGTTCGTACACAAACCTCCACACAGGAACGGGGGGCGGGGGGCAGAGGTGTCCTGGGAGCGACGCACCCGACGGTGGTTTAGCAACAGCGACTGGCCCGCTCCGGTGTCCGGCGATCGGGGCCAAGCCGTGAGCGGGACTCCCGCGAGGTGTCCATGAGGCTGCGAAGGGCCTGCAGTTCGTGGCGGAAGTCTCTAGGACCCGGGGGCGCCGGCGGGGTCGCGCATCCGCCTTGAAAAACGCCTCACCGGCGCCCGAGCCCAGTCTGCCATGGAGCTGGGCCGCGCGCCCCCGCCGTTCGCGCGCGTCGCCCCGGCGCTCTTCATCGGGAGCGCGCGCGCCGCGGGTGCGTCTGAGCTGCTGGCGTGCACGGGCGTCACGCTGTGCGTCAACGTCTCCCGCCAGCAGCCGGGCCCGCGCGCGCCCGGCCTGGTCGCGCTGCGCGTGCCCGTGTTCGACGACCCCGCCGAGGACCTGCTGGCGCACCTGGAGCCCACCTGCGCCACCATGGAGGCCGCGGTGCGCGCCGGCGGCGCCTGCCTCGTCTACTGCAAGAACGGCCGCAGCCGCTCAGCCGCCGTCTGCACCGCCTATCTTATGCGGCACCGCGGCCTCAGCTTGGCTCAGGCCTTCGAGGTGGGCGGGCCCAGACTCGGGGGCGGGCCTTCCGGGAGGGGCGGGCCTTCGGGAGGGGCGGGCCCAGTCAAGAGAGCGGGCGTTCCGGGCCCAGTTACGGGGGAGGGCCTTCCGAGAAGGGCGGGCCCAATCGCGGGGCGGGACTTCAGGGAGTGCAGGGCCTGATCATAGGGGCGGTTCTTCCCAATGGGGTGGACTTCGGGATCGGAAGATGGACTTCCGGGTAGGGCGGTGCTCTAGGCCAGGGGAGGGTCTTGAGGAGGGGCGGGCCTAATCATGGGGGGGGGGTCTTCCGGGTAGGACGCGACCCTATCATTGGACGGGTCTCCCTAGCAGGGCGGGTCCTAGCCATAGGGGGCGGGTCTTTCCAGTCTGTCATCTCTGGTCCAGGGCTGTCCTGGGTCTTCTTCCTTCTACTCCTGCCTCCCTCGCGTCCGTGATCCTGTGCAGTCTATGGTTTTGAATAGCATCCGTGTGCTGGTACTGCTGAGCTTATCCTTCAGACCTGTCCCCTGAGCTCCACGCTGGCACAACTGCCTACTCGTTTGAGCCTCCGTTTGCACGCCTAACAGGCATCTGGCACGAAACGTTTTACTTCTCCCCCAAATGTACCAGTCATCCCCACCTCTCCACTGACTAGGTCATTTTTTACTCCTTTCTTTGTCCCAAATCCCACCTTTCCTCTTCCGCAAAGTCGGTCAGCTCTAAGTCTCCACCACCCCCACAGCTGTGCCCAGCCCGCCTTTGCCCCAGGCCACATTTTTGAGCTCCTCACTGTCCCCTCTGCTTTTGTCCTTGCCCCTACAACAGCCAGGGATATCCTTTTAAACAGAAGGACTATCCCTGGTGGCACCGTGGTTAAAGCGCTCAGCTGCTAACTGAAGGTCAGTGGTTTGAACACACTAGCCATTCCGTGGGAGAAAGATGTGGCACTCAGCATCTGTAAAGATTACACAGCCTTGGAAGCCCTATGGGGCAGTTCTACTCTGTCCTATAGGGACGCTAGGAGTCGGAATTGACTCAACGGCAATGGGCTTGGTTTGGTTTTTTACTAGCAGGATACTCCACTGCTCGATCCCCATGGGGGCTGTGTCTCTGAAGCTCTCCAAGATCTGGCCTCATCGCCTCTCCAGGCTCACCCATAGCCATGCTCCACCTGGCTCACTCACTCAAGTCACTCTTGCCGGGTGAGCCTCAGGCCTTTACACTGGCTGTTCCCTTTGCCTGGAGCACTTTTCCCCCGGGATTCTCCTTAGCTTCCTCACTCGGTTTCCCCAGCCCTGGCAGAGTAGACTTCTCTGGGGTGTCCTCTGTGGCCTCACTCTGTAAAGCAGCAGCCGCTCCAGCCCACCAGGCTCTAGCTTATCTCTGAAATGTTATATAATCACCAGCTTATTCTGTTTCCCACACTGGAATGTGGTTTCCATGAGAACAGGGATGCTGTTACATTGTTGAGTGCCTGGTCCCCAGTGCCTAGGCACGTAATATTAAAACCTGACCAAACCCACTGCTGTCAAGTTGGTTCCTAATCATAGCGACCCTACAGGACAGAGTAGAACTGCCCCACAGAACTGATCCCAAGGCTGCTATCTCTATGGAAGCAGACTGCCACATCTTTCTTTCTCCCACAGAGCAGCTGGTAGGTTTGAACCACCAACCTTTCAGTTAGCAGCCAAGTGTTTTAACCACTGTGCCACCAGGGCCCCTTGGCACATAACAGGTATTCAGTAAACAGTTCTACTGTTAAGTGAAATATATAATTAATTACAGTCTGTGTCAGGACCCTACTTCCTCTTTGAAGTGCCTGCAATGAGTTGACTCTCAGTAAATGTTAAAGGACTAGATTTATTAACGAGTCCATCAAGCAAAGGCATTAGAGGGCTCATAAATTCAGCGAATCAGCCGAGAAGCCATTCACCTTTCCATTTTCCTAAGGCCTAAAGAGAAGCCGGAGCAGGCGTCTGCCTGCACATTTCTGGGAGTCTGCCAGGGATTCCCAAAGCCACACGTGGCACATCTTCAGGGGTGCCCGCTTTACTTGATGTTAAGTAATGTAAAATTGTTTTATTCAGGCAGGCATAAATATAGAACCAAACGCAGAAGTGGAATGACTTTTTAAGACAAGCCCCAAGATACATCTCCCCTGTAGCTGCAACTTCAGACACTAGCAGCCACAAGATCACCCTCCGCTGCCAGCAGGGGTGCTTGGAGGGAGAGCATCAGGAGCGCTGGCAGAACCACTGACTCGTCTCGTTTGCAGGCAGTGAAGCGCGCCCGCCCCGTGGCTGAGCCCAACCCAGGCTTCTGGTCTCAGCTCCAGCAGTATGAGGACCAGCTCCGGTCCCAGCCCGGCCTGCCCCAGGCACCTCCGGGGACAGTTCTTCCCAGCGAGGACTGCCCCACAGAGTGCACAGAGAGCCTCTAGAGTATGCTTCAGCCTTTGGGGATGGCGCCCCTCGAGCATGTTGCATCCTCAAAGCAGGGACACCTGGGGTTTCCATGTCACCTTTCCAGGCCTGCAGCTTCAGGTGTGGGGACATTTGGACACTGGTCGGAGAGTGGCCCTTCCTCCCTTTCTCCCTGTCAGAGCAGTTCCTTTCTCTCCTCCCAGACGAGTCTTCACTTCCCCTTTAAGCTTCATCTTCCTGAAATACAGCTCAGGAGGGTCTTGGGATGGTGGTACAGCAGGGTGGCCACTGAGAAGGGGGCTGGGAGGCCCACAGCTGCCAAAGACAGACTCCTTCTCTCTGGTCAGCCACAGTTTACTAGACAGAGTTTGCTCAGGAAAATCAAAACCACTTGAAGAATTTTAGGTAGAAAGCAATTTAACGCAGGGAAATTGAGGCTGGGGGAGCCAGGGCCACGAGAGCCACTGTTAGCCCTCGGGAGATCCGGAGGGACCTGAGACCTGCCACCCTGAGCCTAGCCACCTGCAGCGCTGGGGTAGGCAACTCTCCAGAGGACCCCGCAGCTGCTGGCAGAATCTTGAGCTCGCCAGCTGCTGCAAGCCTCTCTTTCCTCCCGCCTCCCAGATCTCACACTGGTCCCATCACAGGGTCCGATGACAGGAGGATGGGACATGCAGCTCCCAGCAGCTGTGGCCCGCGGGCGAGGACAGAAGGACGGGCGCCTTTCAGCTACTCAGTGTCCAGGCCCTCCTTCTGCCTTCTTTGCTCTCCCGCCATCCCCAGCAACAGCCTCGGACTAGAGCCTAGTGCCATGCTGCCTCGGCCAGCCTGACGGCGCAAGGATGTCCCAGTCCCTAGGAGTGGAGGGCCCCATCCATTGCCACGTTCGTCCAAGTGTGCGGATTCCTCCTCGAGCTCAGACGTGGCCTCACCCGGACACCCAGCGACCTGAAACTGTCTTAGAAACTAACCACCACCCACATGCTTAAGATAGTGGGGAGAGAGAAGAGGAAAGAATGTAATACATGCAAATTACAGATAATATTTTGTTGTTGCTATGGTGCCACTGAGTCGGTTCCCACTCATAGCGACTCTTGTGTCCAACAGAATGAAACCCTGCCTGGTCCTGCGCCATCCTCACAATCGTTGTTATGCTTGAGCCCACTGTTACAGCCTCTGTGTCAGTCCATCTCGTTGAAGGTGTTCCTCTCTTTTGATGCACTGTAGATAATATAGTCACTGGTTGATATATTTAAATGTATATGAACAAGGTGATGAATAACATACCGTGGCTGGTGTCCTTTCCTTTCAGCCTTTGGGAATGGCTGATTCCGCATTCCCTCCACCTCAGCCAGGGCCTCAGCTGCCTGTGGGTCTCCTCCTGGTGGGGGATGCACACCTTCTTTCTGGAAGGGCCCGAGCCCTGAGTGGTCCACCCGCACTGGTGCTGTGGTGCCTGTTACCCCCGACCACACAGCCTGGGAGTGTCGGCAGGAAGCCAGGGAATGTCCCGGGTGCCAGGAGTGCTTCTCCTGGCCCTGGGGAGTCACAGCAAAGCCCTACCGCCCCCTGGAGAGTCCAGGATCAGTCACCCCACCCAGCTTATTGTGAGCTGCCATCCAGTTGGCCGGACTCATGGCCACTCCATGCACAACACTGTGATCCACAGGATTTTCATTGGCTGATTTTCAGAAGTTGATCACCAGGACTTTCCTCCTAGTCCCTCTTCACCTAGAAACTCCACTGAAACCTCTTCAGCATCACAGCAACACGCAAGCCTCCACCGACAGATGGGTGCTGTGGCACCCAGCAGAGCAGCCCCTTGTCTGCCTGATGGCTCTGTGCCCTGAGGATCCAGTGTGGCTAAGTGGGGTTTCAACCTGCCATCCAGTGGAACACGGGAGTGCCCCAGGCAGAAGCATCCTTCCTGGAGGGTGAGGCCCTCTGACCCAGCAGAGCCCAGATTAGGAGCCTGTTAGCTACAAGGTCTCTACCACCTCCCACACTCCAGCAAGAAGATGGGACACCGCAGGCCAACTCCTGCCAGCAGGGCCCCCCTCACCGAGATCTGAAGGCAGAGGAAGGGGCCCACCCCAGGCTGACAGAGGTTGGCAGTGACGACTGGGTGTCCACCATGCTCAGAGCTGGTAACCAGAGCATGTGGATGGGGCTGACCATCCTCAAGGGCATCTGTGGGCCAGGCCCGTCTCTGCAAGACTGGCTCAGGAAAAAGCGAGGTGTGAACACACCCGGCTCCCTGGGACACACAGACTCCTGGTTCCTCGCACCCGGTGGGGTGGGGTGAGAGGAGGGCTCCGCCGCAGCCTTCCGCCCTCACCCACCCAGCTTGAGACCGTGTGCCCAGCAGCGCCCTAGGTCCCCAGGTGTAGTGCCGCCTCCTGTCACCAGAGGGCACAAGCAGGCTGCCTGGAATGGGTGCTCCAGATAGGGAAGGGTGTGGGGTGTCGGGTGTTTGAAGGCCTGTCTGGCCCCAGGTATGGTGGAGGGGAGCGTGAATACAACCACATGCCCTCCCACTCTGTGGATCTTCAGGTCACAGGAAACTGGCTTCACAGCTCTTTCCCATCTTGGTTGGGGGTGCAGGACTGAACCCCCACTTGGGGCGACTCTGAGCCCCAGGGGTTCCTGGTGAGTGTGGGTTGTCCCCTGCTAAGAGGGCCTGTGGGAACCTGAAGACCCTGTGGGTGGACATGTGATCAGCACCCTCCTACCACCTGGGCAGGCACTGCACCTGTCTCACCCCCAGGACGGGCACAGCCACGTGTCCACCCTCCTCCCCCACGGGCATGGTCATGTGTCCACTCCGCACCCTACCCGGCAGGATCACACGTCCCACCCCTACAGGCATGGTCACGTGGCCCCCCAGGCATGGTCAAGGCCCCCCCCCCCCCCGCCCCAGCAGCCACGTGTGACAGACGAGGACACTGAGACCAGCAAGTTCACACTTGCTGCTTGGAGACCACGTGGGGTCCAGCACAGCGTTGAGTGCAGCCCTAGTTTGACCACACCACGCTGGAGAGAGGTGTGAGGGCTTCCTGGGCCGTCTCCCAGGCCAAAAATACCCTCTCTCCAAGAATCCGAATTCTTGTGTGATGACGCCGTCTCCCTCCACGCCTTCCTGATCCGACGATGCTAGCAGACCAGCCTGGTCTGCAGCCGTTCCCTCCCGGCCCAGGCCCCTGGGTGGCTCCACCTTGGAGAGTCACCACCTCCTTCTAGAGGCCAGAGGAGAACAGGCCCCAGACCCCCAGACGAGTAGATAGGGTGAGAGGAATGGGGGGGGGGGGGGCCAGGTCCCAGATGCTCCGAACCGGCCCCCAAAGCAGTCCGTCCTCCAGGGCGAGCCGTTCCCCTAGGCAGCACCGGCCATGTTCAGTATCTGTGCTGTCCACTGCAGCCACTAGTCCCATGGGCCACTGAGACTTTGTAATGTGGCCAGTGCAACTGGGGAACTGCGCTTGTAATTTTAACTCACTTAAATCTAAGGCACAGGTGGCTGGTGGCGGCCGTAATAGCGAGCGCAGCCCATGGTCCTGAGCTCCGCCACGCCCCAGGCGCCCACAACACAGCCACTGGGCTCCTGGGTGGGTGTGGGTCAGGGGAGCACCATGCTCGGGCCTGAGTGCCTTACCTACGCTCCCTGGGTGCACAGACCGCGCCGGAAGGCAGTCCGCCCTCAGGGGCTGCAGCAGCGTCCGGAAGGAGCGGCCACCCGGCCGTCGGGGGTCTTAGGGTACGCCGGGGCCCGGATGGCTGGATGCTTGGCGCCAGGGGCGGGGAGGCCGCGGAGCGCCCCGCGCGTCCCCGGCCCAGCCCGCGTGCCCAGCACAGCGCCCCCGGCGGCGGCGGCGGAACGGAGCCCGAGCGGGGCGGCGCCCGGCGCGGGGCGGCGGGCGGCTCCCGGCGCGACTTCCTGTTGTGCCCGCGCCCCGTCGCCGCCGCCCGGCCCCTCGCTGCCGCCCGGCCCGCGCCGCCCATGGATGTCACCTAGCGCGCGCCATGGCGGCGCAGTGCTGCTGCCGCAAGGCGCCGGGCTCCGAGGCTGCGCCCGCCCGCCCGCCGCCCGAGCCGCCGCCCGCCCTGGACGTGGCCTCGGCCTCCAGCGCGCAGCTCTTCCGCCTCCGCCACCTGCAGCTGGGCCTGGAGCTGCGGCCCGAGGCGCGTGAGCTGGCCGGGTGCCTGGTGCTGGAACTGTGCGCGCGGCGGCCCGCGCCCCGCGCGCTCGTGCTCGACGCGCACCCGGCGCTGCGCCTGCACTCGGCCGCCTTCCGCCGCGCCCCCGCCACTGCCGCCGCCGACCCGGAGCCGCCCTGCGCGTTCGCCTTCGCAGCGCCGGGGCCCGGGCCCCCGCCGCCTCCGTTGCCCGCCTTCCCCGACGCGCCCGGCGCCGAGCCCGCCTGCTGCCCGCTGGGCTTCCGAGTGGACCCGTTCACTGACTACGGCTCCTCGCTCACCGTCACGCTGCCTCCCGAGCTGCCGGCGCACCAGCCCTTCCAGGTCATCCTGCGCTACACATCCACCGATGCCCCCGCCGTGAGTCCGCGGGGGACCCGGGGCGTTCGTGCGGACCCTGTGTCCCGGCAGTCTCCGGGGGCCGGGCACCTACAGAAAGGGGCGGGCCTCCCGGCTGGCCTGCCCTCACCTGGCCTGGGCTTCGGCTCTGCCATCCTGCCCCAGAGTCCTGCCCGGGTGCCTTCCGTGAGGTCTGGCTGGTGGCTGGGGAGCCTTTGGAGCCTGGGTCGGTGGGCAGTGGGGACAGGGGACAGCATGTCACCCAGGGGGGCTTCCCTGTTGAGGGGACAGGAGCGGCTTCTGGTCGGCACCTGCCGAGCGTACAACTGCCTGCATCCGGCACGGAGGGCAGCTGGCGTGGGGGTGGCTGGGCTTCCGGTGGCAGGAAGGCAGCCAGGTCTGTTCTCCTGAGTCAGGATTGGGTTTGATACTTGAGTTTGGACTCCCGGGGTGGGGGCTAGGGGTGCTGAGGTTGATGGCCCCCCACAGACATACATGTTGGCATGCATGGCTGTGGGCATGGGTGCCCGCTCCCCAGAGGCCCTGCTGGAGACCAGGTGGCCAGGTCAGTGCTGTGGCTGCTGGGTACCCCCATGGTGAGGCTGGCAGGTGATCAGGATGGAGCAGAGAGCCTTGTTCAGCCCTGCAGTGTGGGTTCACCCCGGGTCCAGTGCGGACTGCACACGTGACCCCCCATCCCACACACGCATGAAGCTCTGGGAGGCCCAGGAGGTTCCAGCGGTCACTGCTGGTGGCACTGATGGACAGGGTGACAGACCGGGCCATAGGGGTGTCGGGCTGGGGTCCACGAAGGACCCAAGTGAGAGGCCAGGTGCATGCAACCTGTGGGCGGCGTGCAGGCTGCACAGGTATCCTCTACGCATCGCCTCCTCTCTGCTCTGGTGCTTGGGGCGCTGGCAGGCAACATGTACGCCCCCAGCAACCCCAGCATGGCAGGTGAGAAGGGAGGGATGTGATCCACCTTGGCCTTGTCCCACGGAACTTGGAGTCCGTGAGCTAGTCCACTTACGAAGGTGGCTGGCATGGGGTGGGAGCAGGCCCTCAGCAGGCTGCAGGCATAGGCCCACATCGTTGAAAGCAGCAGTGTGTAAAAATGGTATGGCAGGGGCGTCTGACCTCCTCTGACTTCACAAAGGGGGAAGGAGAATCACCATCAGCAACCCAAGGCTGATTCCTATGAGGCGGAGGTCAGACATACCTCCTCTCTCCAACCTCTTTACCAGTTCTGACACCAGCCATCCCCCTCACGGCACGCTCTAGTTCTCCGCTGGGTTCGATAACTCATTGCAGCGGCCACACAGAACTCACAGACCATACTCACAGTTACTGGTTTTATTAGGGAAGTAACAGGTTACAATTCAGGTTCAGCGATGCTCAGGATACAGTTCTTCCATCCGGACAGTCTCTTCCCAGCCGTGCCCACAGGCAGGCCTCTCTCTGGCCCTCGGCCCCTCGGCCCCTCGGCCCAGTCTCTGCCCTCCTCGGGCAAGTGTTACAAAGCTCTTTAGCTCTGCTGAAAAGTGCCCAGACACACCCCACTCCGCCAGCAAGCCTCCTGCCCGAAGGCAGTCAGCTCTGTCGATCCATGGGTGAGCACACCCACTGTAGGTGCCTCACGCTGGTCTCCTGGTTCTGCTGCTGCCGTTTCTCTGCCACTCTTGCCACCACTTCTCACAGTCTGTAGTGTTACAGCTGTCTGTCTCTGTCTCCTGGGTCTAGGAGGCTCTCAGCACAGGGATCCTGGGCCCAAAGGACTGTCTCCACTCCCATCTCTTCTTTTTTGGTGGTTGTGAGGTCCCCCCGTCCACCTCTGGGATGGCTCATTCTAAGCCTAGTGGGATGGCAAACCTGACCAATCCTCTCGTTAGGGTTCCATATACCTTATTTGCATAGTCCCACCCCCACAAGGGTGCCACGTACCTTATTTACATTATTAGCAAACTATCCCATCTCCTTGGTGGGCCACAAGCACCTTATCTGCATAGCCCCACCCAGTCATCTGGTGGGAGTTGCAAGACCACGGCGAGAAAGGCCATATAAAAGTGATCTGTCACACCTCACGGTGTCTCACCTGCGACCACAGGGTGTGCCCTCGAGCCTGTTACCCTTTGGCTTTGCTGTGTGTGGGCCACACTGTTGTGAAGACCTACAGGGTCGGGGTGCCTGGCCCGGGGACCCCCCTCCCCGCAGCGGGAGTCTTCCGGCCATGCCTGGATGGGCAAAGCCCTGGCCCTCTGTGTCAACTTCTCTGGAGGGTCTTGGAGTTGACCTTAGGCCCTGGAGGCAGGCAGGGTGGTGCAGGGACAGGCCACTGCAGTGGGCACACCTCAGTTCCCCTAAACCTGCCACCTGAGCTAGACCCCAGGTGTTCCCCCGTGCCCCCGACATCCCTCATACCCTGTGCAGTCCCAGCAAGTCCTGCCCAGCAACCGGCCCCTCCTCCTCCTTCTGCCTCCTGGCCTGCTGTGCCCCCCTTAGCTCTTCCCTGGAGCCCTGCACTGCCTAGCTAGCTCCCTGGGCCCCGTCCTCCCCACAGCCTCTGGCCCAGCTTCTCTCTCAGCTTTCCTTCCTCCTCACCACAGGCGCTCAGAGCCTACAGATGGTGACTTCAGGCTGGGGAAAGTGCAGTGGGGAGTGAAGGGACAAGGGTGGAGGTGAGGGGCATGGGGAGCCTCCGGGTGGGACACACACCCAGACCTGCGTGCTCAGGTGGACGTCCGTGGAGGGCAGGAACAGGGCCATGGTGTCTGCAGAGTCGCCTGGAGGGGAGCGGAGGGCACAGACTCAGGTCGGAGGTCCTACTGGGGTTTGGATTTCCCTCAGGGTGATGGATCAGGCCCCGAGGCCCCGCGGGAGGTGGCTTTGCCGTGGCCTTACCCTTGCACTCTCGGTTCCACCAGGCAGCGCCCACCTCCCTGCATTCCCCACCCCAGCCTCCTCAGGCTTCCTGCTTTCCCACCCTCCCACCTGGCGTCCACATGCTCCCTCCCCACTGGCTCCCTGTCTGCCTTGGGGTGGCCCCTCCCCTCTTCCTGGCCTGTGGGAGATGAGGGCCCCCAGGGGCAGAGCAGGTAGGACAGGCTGTGCTCTCCAGGGTGGCCAGAGGATGTCTGCTGACACCCACCCACCCACAGATCTGGTGGCTGGACCCAGAGCTGACCTACGGCCATGCGAAGCCGTTCGTCTTCACCCAGGGCCACTCTGTGTGCAACCGCTCCTTCTTCCCCTGCTTCGATACGCCTGCCGTCAAGTGCACCTACTCGGCCGTCGTCAAGGTGAGCCCCCAGGCGCCTCAGCCCTGCCACTCGGCAGCCTGGTCCGGGCAGACAGCTGTGCCTGCGCCACCTCCTCACTGTGCAGGGAGGGGCCACTCTGTAGGAGCTGGGGCGTGGTGGGGCTCCCCACAGACAGGCCTGACAAGGGGTGGGGTTCCTGGACCCAGGGTAAGGCCCCCGATGAGGACATAGAGGTCCCTGACAAGGAGGAGCGCTCAGATGAAGGAGGTGGGTCACCTAGTGGGCACCATGGGTCACCTGACCCGTGCTTGGCTGTTCTCCCAACTGGAGGCAGGAGGTTCCAGACTGGGAGCTTGGGGTTCCTCAGTGAGGGACATGAGTTCCCATCAAGGACAAGGGGGCCCTGACAGATGGGCCACGTGCTTCTCAGTCCGGGGGTCCCGCAGGCTCCCTCGGGGGTACAGGTGCTGATGAGCGCCACCCAGAGCACGTATGTGAAGGAGGAGGGCGTGTACCGCTTCCACATGGAGCACCCCGTGCCTGCCTACCTTGTGGCTCTTGTGGCCGGAGACCTCCAGCCCGCGGACATCGGACCCAGGTAGGGGCCTCCGCTCTGCTTCCTGCCCCACTGCTGTGCTGTGGGGCTGCAGTCCAGCCTTGAAGAGTTCCACCATGGGCCGGATCTGTGGCCCACGTCCACTGCCGCCCTGCCGAGGACCCCCACCCAGACTAAGGTGCTCATGGTCTGCACCCCACTGCAGGACCAGTCCCCCTCCTGCCTCACTGCTGTGGCCAGGGTCACCCCTGCCAGGCCCTCTGCTCGCCCCACGGCCCTCAGGCACCAACAGCGGGCTCTAAACCTCCCAGCCGCCCGGTTTGCTGCCCGCTGGCCCATCCCCCTGCTAAGACCACGGCCAAGACCACTGACCCTATATCACGTTCTCTCTGTCCCTGCTGGGAGCAGGGCATGGCTGAGGGCAGGTAGCAGGTGGGGCCCAGGCGGGGGAGTGGCAGGGGGCCTTCCAGGGTATCTGGGGACCCAGCTCACCGTCCGTGCACTGCAGGAGCCGTGTGTGGGCCGAGCCGTGCCTGCTGTCCATGGCCACCAGCAAGCTGTCAGGCGTGGTGGAGCAGTGGCTGAGCGCAGCTGAGAGGCTGTATGGGCCTTACATGTGGGGCAGGTACGTCCTGGGGCGGGGATCCATACACGTGGGCAGGTACGTCCTGGGGCGGGGGTCAGTACACGTGGGGCAGGTACGTCCTGGGGCGGGGGTCCATACATGTGGGGCAGGTACATCCTGGGGCGGGGGTCCGTACATGTGGGGCAGGTACGTCCTGGGGCGGGGGTCCGTACATGCGGGCAGGTATGTGCTGGGGCGGGGGTCTGTACATGTGGGCAGGTACATCCTGGAGTGGGTATCTGTACACGTGGGCAGGTATGTCCTGGGTGGGCCCAGAGCTCTGGTTGCCTGGAAAAGGGTGCTCCTGTGGGACCCCCTGAGTTACCCATGCCCAGTCTACCTTGTCGGGGCGCAGGGTGGCCTGGGTGCCCCGGGCCGGGTCCCTCAGTGCTCCCCACCCGGCAGGTACGACATTGTCTTCCTCCCGCCCTCCTTCCCCATCGTGGCCATGGAGAACCCCTGCCTCACCTTCATCATCTCCTCCATCCTGGAGAGTGACGAGTTCTTGGTCATCGACGTGATCCACGAGGTGGCCCATAGCTGGTTCGGCAACGCCGTCACCAACGCCACCTGGGAGGAGATGTGGCTGAGTGAAGGCCTGGCCACCTACGCACAGCGGCGCATCACCACTGAGACCTATGGTACTGTCCCCGGGGCCGGGGGCGGGACCCCGAGTTGGGGGCCGAGAGCCCAGGCCCCTCAGGTGCCAGCCTGTGCCCCGTGGTCCCGGCCACTGCCTGGTCAGCTTGCCCGGCTCGGGGCAGGTGGCCACCCGGGCGATACCCCAGGCCCGGCGGAGGGTGCTCAGCCCTGCCTGCCTGCCCACACCTGCCAGGTGCAGCCTTCACCTGCCTGGAGACAGCCTTCCGCCTGGACGCCCTGCACCGGCAGATGAAGTTGCTGGGAGAGGACAGCCCAGTCAGCAAGCTGCAGGCCAAGCTGGAGCCAGGTACCTGCCTAGCGGACAACACCCACCTGGTCGGGGCCCTGAAAAGGCCATCCAGCCGCCCGCCACCCTGCCCCAGGAGGGCACTCCCAGATCCCCAGGCCCACAGCCGCCCCTCGTGGGCGCAGAGCACCAGGCTGCTGGTGGGTATTCAGCCGTGTGAGAACAGTGGTGGCCCCCGGCCCTTCCCCGTCCCAAGGACACAGCAGGGTCCCAGGCATGGCCCAGAGCCGGCTGTCTCCCTCCTCTTGCAGGAGTGAACCCCAGCCACCTGATGAACCTGTTCACCTATGAGAAGGGTTACTGCTTCGTGTACTACTTGTCCCAGCTTTGCGGAGACCCCCAGCGCTTTGACGACTTTCTCCGCGTGAGCAGCCCCCTCCTCGCCATGGCCCCTGCTGCCTCCTGCCCCAAGGCCCTCCCTGGTTCCCAGCTCCGGTGGGGGCACCCAGCCTCTTCAGGCCCGCTGAGGCCCCGCCCCTCCCTCGCAGGCCTATGTGGAGAAGTACAAGTTCACCAGCGTGGTGGCCCAGGACCTGCTGGACTCCTTCCTCAGCTTCTTCCCAGAGCTGAAGGAGCAGAGCGTGGACTGCCGGGCAGGTGAGGCAGCCGACGGCAGGCTCCTGGAGGGGGTGGTGAGTGCAGGGGTGGGGGTGGCTGCGCTGCACAAGATGCCAGCCCCTGCCCTTCCTTCTGTCAGCCCTCGCTGGGCCCCATGGGGGCAGAGGGGGTTGCCCTTCCCAGCCTGACAGGGCCCAGGAGGCTTCCCAGAGGAGGTGACACTCAGGGCAAGCTGGCCAAGTCCAGCAGACGGAGAAAGAGGGCTGAGGAAACTGTGTGCAAAGGACCTGGGGCAGGAGCAGTAGGGCCGAGGGATTTGCCTGGAGCTGGCTGAGGCCTGCTGGCCCTGCTGTGTGATGCCCATCAGGGTGTCGTGGGGGTCTGAGGGCTTGGGGGCCAGAGAAGGGACCGTCCTTCAGGATGTCGTGGGGGTCTGAGGGCTTGGGGGCCAGAGAAGGGACCGTCCTTCAGGATGTCGTGGGGGTCTGAGGGCTTGGGGGCCAGATAAGGGACTGCCCTTCAGGGTGTCGTGGGGGTCTGAGGGCTTGGGGACCAGAGAAGGGACCACCCATCAGGGTGTTGTGGGGGTCTGAGGGCTTGGGGACCAGAGAAGGGACTGCCCTTCAGGATGTCGTGGGGGTCTGAGGGCTTGGGGGCCAGAGAAGGGACTGCCCTTCAGGGTGTCGTGGGGGTCTGAGGGCTTGGGGACCAGAGAAGGGACCACCCATTAGGGTGTTGTGGGGGTCTGAGGGCTTGGGGACCAGAGAAGGGACCAGAGGACCTAACTTCTAGGGAAAGGCTGAGATTTGCTGGAGGGCAGTGAGTGTGGTGGAGATCTGGGCATGGCAAGCCTATGTTCTGGAAGGTGGGCAAGTGGACGAAGGTTGTTTTCGGGGTGGGGGACGTGCAGGACCTGCCCCCCAGCTGCCCGTGCTGGGGCTCTATGACAGGAATGTTATTTCTGGAGCTCGCTGCCCCCCCCCCACTCCCCTCCCCTGACTCATGGGGCACAGGGCCCCTGGTGCCGAGATGGGTTAAAACGCCCACTGTCTTGTACCCAGGAGAGGCAAGGGGTGGGTGCGGGCCCTTTGGTCACTAAGCTCTCCCCGCCGTGCTCCTTTACAGAAGCCCCTCCAGTGGCTTCCCCTGGCAGAAGCTGGGGCTGGTTTCCGGGAGCTGTGCTCGGGGACAGCAGGGGCCCCTGGGCCTGAGGAGGCCCACCTGCCCAGGGACGGCCCTCAGGGTCTGAGTCTTCTGGGCAGGCCTGCCGGGTGGCCCTCCCAGTCCAGCGTGGACCCCAGGATTGCCTCCCCCACCCCCGCAGGGCTGGAGTTCGAGCGCTGGCTCAACGCCACCGGCCCTCCACTGGCGGAGCCAGACCTGTCTCAGGGATCCAGCCTGACCCGGCCAGTGGAGGCCCTCTTCCAGCTGTGGACAGCAGAGCCCCTGGACCAGGAGGCCGCCTCGGCCAGCACCATTGACATCTCCAAGTGGAGAACCTTCCAGACAGCGCTCTTCTTGGACCGGCTGCTGGATGGGTCCCCGCTGCCCCAGGGTGGGTCCCTGTGCCCCAGGATGGGTCCCCATGCCCCAGGTGGTCCCTGACACCCCCATTGCCCCAGCTGGGTCCCCACTGCCCCTGGTGGGTCCCCGCTGCCCCCAGGTGGGTCCTTGCTGCCCTAGGATGGGTCCCCACTGCCCCCAGGTGGTCCTTGCTGCCTTAGGGTGGGTCCCCACTGCCCCTGGTGGGTCCTTGCTGCCCTAGGGTGGGTCCCCGCTGCCCCTGGTGGGTCCTTGCTGCCCTAGGGTGGGTCCCCGCTGCCCCCAGGTCAGTCCCCACTGCCCCCAGATGGGTCCCACCTGCAAGAGGGGGTAGGGGTGAGGGATGGTCAGCCGGGGAGGGGCGGTGCCTCGTTGATCCTGACCTGCCGCAACCTCAGAGGTAGTGACAAGCCTGTCCAAGTGCTACTCGTCCCTGCTGGACTCGATGAACGCCGAAATCCGCATCCGCTGGCTGCAGCTGGTGGTCCGCAATGACTACTACCCGGACCTGCACAGGGTGCGGCGCTTTCTCGAGAGCCAGGTACGCCACCTGCAGGCCGCTCCTGGGAGGGCCACTACCTGCCCCCGCCTCCGCAGTCCCTCCCACTGCCCGCCCCCCACCATCCCTCCCTCTGCCTGCCCCTGCTTCTGCCATCCCATCCCGGGTCTGGAGTCTGAGCACATGTGCTGGGGGCCCAGAGCATTCCAGAGAACAGGGTAGGAAGAAGTGGGGTACGGATTGAGTGTGGGGGAACGAGGCAGGTGAGAAGGGCATGGGGTCAGGGCGTCACCCCGCTAGTTTTGGAGAGGCCATGGCGGGGAGGGGACAGGCTGGGAGCAGGAGTCAGGGTCTAGGCCCACAGCAGGTCCTGGGCCTGCGGTAGTGGACGTCCTGGTCTGGGCACTAGGGGGCGTCCAAGCTCCTCGGACAGAGGCCTGAGGCGCCCAAGCCTGCTCCGCACACCCTAAGTCCGGGGTAGCGCCCCTCCAGTATAGAAGTCCTGAGAGGGGGGTGCTGACAGTGGTTCTGGAGGGCGGGGCGGGGTGGGGCTGACAGTGGTTCTGGAGGCTGGGGTGCAGCGCGGGAGCGGGGGTGGGGGCGCAGACTGAACGCCGGCCCGCTGCCGCCCGCAGATGTCGCGCATGTACACCATCCCGCTGTACGAGGACCTTTGCACCGGCGCCCTCAAGCCCTTCGCCCTGGAGGTCTTCTACCAGACGCAGGGCCGGCTGCACCCCAACCTGCGCAGAACCATCCAGCAGATTCTGTCCCAGGGCTTGGGGCCGGGCGTGGAGCTGGCCGCGGAGCCCGGTGCGGAGAGGGACGCGGGCGCTGATACGCCGGCTCTGCTGCTTGGTGACGAGGCCCCCGGCAGTGCCATCTCTCTCAGGGACGTCAACGTGTCTGCCTAGCCCAGTGCAGGCTGCCCACGATCTCCCAGACACCACGATTGTGCCTTCTGGGGCGCAGGCCGTTGGGACTGCTCTCAGCTCCCTGCGAGCTTGCCGGCCCAGGCGACTGCCCTCAGGCTCACCCAGGCCAGCAGGGAGCAGGGTGTGGGCACATGGCGAGGCCTCCTCCCTGGCCGGCCGGCTCTCCTGCACTGCAGGCCCGAGCGGTGGCCACCGGTGCACCCATGCCCTCCCGTCCCCACACTGAGGCCACGCCCAGCCCGGACTCCGGCAGGAGGGGTAGGCGTCCACACCAGAGCTGCCCCGCTGACGGCCTCCCGGACCCCGGCGACCGCCACACTGTGCCTTATGTCTGCGGGTGGCACGAGCTGCGCTTCCCGCAGAGCCTCGGCAGGGCCCGCCTGGCAGAGGGCCAGGGATGCAGACGTGCCCTCTGTCCCCTGTGCTCCCGCAGCTTGGGGACAGGAACACCAGGGAGAGGCTGCACGCCCCTGGGGAGGGGCCCCGGGCCGAGGAAAGCCTTAGCCCCTCAGGGAACCAGGGTCCAGGCCCCGGGGAGTGTGGGGCTGCCAGGGTGGGTGGGGCAGAGCGGGCACAGGGGCGAAGCAATATCGCAGGGAAGGGTTAGGTGGCGCTGGTGCTCTCCTTAGGCCACCGTGGTGCAGAGGCACCCGGATGGGGTCTCCAGGGACCGCGGTGATGAGCACTTCGACTGGGCCCCACACTGTGCCTGCGGCATCACTGGGATCATCCCATTAAACCTTCACTCTGCAAACCTGATCTCCCTGTCCCTGCTGTCCTGACTTCTGTCCTCTGCATCCACCCAGGACCCCTGGGGTGGGGCTGTCTGGTGGGGGACATGGGCTGACAGCTGGTCACAGTCAGGAAGCGGGATGTGTTCATGGAGCCCCTCTGATACAGGGGGCCCTAGCAGGGGCAGGGAGATATTGAATGGGGCTGAGCATATTCCCAGCAGTGCAGCTCCTCCAGGGCCTCTGAGAACAGGGTCTCTGTGAGGGCCCAGCAGCCCCTAGGTATATGAAGACCAGCAGCAGGCCTTCATCGTCCCCCACCACAGGACATCTCAGGCCCTTCCCCAGCCCCTAGCAGACTGCTGGGGCTGGGCCTGGCCTCCCATGGATTTTTACCCAGATCAGACCAGATGGGGCTGCTTGTTACCACCCTTTTGCTTTGTGACTGGCCAAGTCCTGGCCTCAGTGAGGGCCTGCCAGGCCTGTCCTGGATGTGTGCTGTGTACCCTCTTCCAAGAGCACTGACCTACCATCCTTGGACACTCTGGCCAGGACCAGGCTGGTTTCTGCCTGGCCACCTGTGACCACTGGTGCACTGTCACTTGGTTTGGCTTTCCCGCCTGGAGGACAAGGACAGACCCTCAGCCTCCTAGGGTTGGGTGAGAAGAAAAATGAGACCCCAGGCTGCTGGGCAGCCCCTAGACAGCTGGCCCCAACCAGGCCCAAAGGGTTCCTCTGGGGTGGGGGTGGGTGCAGTGGGTGTGAGCCCCCCAGCCCTGAGGCAGAGCCCCTCTGGTGACACTGGTAGGGCATCCCCACCCCCGAGGGGTCCTCCCTGTAAGTGCCCAGCAGCTATGCTGTCTGTTGGAAACCAGAAGTGACCCTCTCAGTTTAGAAAGAGCAGAATGAACAGGTGGCAGGAATCACAGAATCGGTTTTATTTCTAGGTCGGGCTGGAGAATGTGGCTTGGACTGAGGCCGGCGTGACCTTCCTGCCCTTCCATCAGAGTGGAAAGACAGACCCTCCCTGTCACCAACAGGGCAGGTGTCCCAGGAGCCTACCCTGGAACCCATCTGAGGCTGGGAGGGGGCCAAAGATGAAGGCCAGGGCTGCCCTCACAGAGCCCACAGCCTGCTGGGAGGATGGACATGAAGGCCCATGGGGGTGCTGAGCAGTAGTGAAGTAAGCCTTAGCATCCCAGGGAGAGGTGTCTGCCCATGTGGTCCTCTCCTTTTCTGGAATCCCATCAAGGAGATGAGTGGCCCTGGGCTCCCAAACCTGGAAGCTGGTGTTGGTGGGGTCAAGGCAGCAGTGCCATGCCATTCACAGCTGCCACCCATCTGGGCCCAGCCTCTCTGAGGGAGGAGCTGCAGCTGTTGCTCTGAGCAAGCGGAGGTCAGGGGTAGGACCCCAGGTCCAGCTTCTCTTTCAGCAGTAGGGACCTTTAGCATCTGGCAGCAGAAGGGCTTCGATATGACCTTCCTTTCTCAAGGTTGGGTGAAAGTACCCTGAAGATGCAAACATCTGAGAAGGCCCAGGAGCTGGTGGAGAGCTATCACTACAAGGGATGGGGTCCCGGTCCCCTTCCCCTTCCTGCCACAATGAAGCTGGCTTGGAGGGGCCAGCAGGAGAGTTGTCTCTGGCTGGCTGCCTTCCTTCCAACGGAGACAGGGAAGGACGGGATCCCGCAGCAAAGGTGAATCTTTGCCACGTCCTGAAATCACTGTCCTCGCCACCCCGCAGCACTGAGCGGCCACGAACTGTAACTGCACGTTTAGCCAGGAGGACTACAGGGCCGGCCATCTGGGGACCAGGAGGCTGTTCAGCGGGATGCTCCCTCCCGCCTCACCCCGGCTCTCGATGGGAATCCGGCGCATCTAGTAGAAAATCCCCGAACTCCTGGCGGGAGGGCCCCTCCCCGGGTGCCGTTATCATTCCCCAAGTCCCCAGCCCACAACCACGGCAGCGGAGGCCACCAAAGCTGTGCTTTACGGCTTGTTCCTCACCCGCACCTCCCAACAACCGACGCCCGCCGCGTTCAAAACACCGGCAGCGCGGCCGAACGGCGTCAGGGGGCCGGAAGGAGAGACGCATTCTGGGAGGCCGCGCTGCACGCTGGGTCTGTAGTCCGCGGCCCGGCTTCTGCCTCCTGAGATCCCTTCAGTTCCAAGAGCCCGCCAGTCTCACCGCCCCGACGATCGGCTCGAAAGACTCTATCCCCAGGACAAGATGCCCGACTGCGTTCCAGATGTGAGCCTTAGCCGAGATCACTCCTTGCTCCCGCCAGACCCCGGAAGCAGAAACAGCGGGGAAGATGGAGCAATGTCGCGAGAGCGAGCTCAAGAGCCCCGCCCCTTGGGCGGACCGCCGCGCGGGGTCGGGGCGGGGGTTGGGCGGGCTCGAGTGCGATTGGACCGACGTGTCATGTGACGCGGAGTGACGCCTCTGGTTGGCTGCAGCCTACCTGCGGTTACCCGCGCGACGGAGTTGCAGGCTCCAACAGCGGATGGCTAGCCCGCAGGTTTCGCCGGGCTGAAGGGCTTGGGTGACTGGGGGGGGGGGGGGGGGGGGGGGGGCGGGGGGCAGGGGAACAGCGGGGACCGGCTAGGGTCCCTCCAGGGCCGCGACCCCGAGTCCACGGGCCTGGGGCGCCCATTCGGCCGCGATCGGTGCGGGGCGCGAGCTGCAGATGGGAGCCCGGGGCGCCGAAGATGCGGGCGAATGGGCGGAGACGCCGGCCCCTGAGCTTTTCCGGGATGCCGCCTTCCCAGCCTCGAACGCCTCTCTCTTCTTCAACTTCTCCACGCCGCTGGCCCAGTTTCAGGAGGACTTCACGTGGCGGCGGCCCCAGGTGGGCCGGGTGGGCGCGGGCAGCCGGTGCCAGGCCAGGGTGCGGGTGGTTGTTGTTAGGTGCCCTGGTGTCGGTTCCGACTCATAGCGCCCCTGTGAACAACAGAACGAAACACTGCCTGGTCCTGCGCCATCCTCACAATCATTGTTACGCTTGAGCCCATTGTTGCAGCCACGGTGTCAATCCATCTTGTTGAGAGTCTTCCTCTTTTTCGCTGACCCTCTACTTTACCAAGCATGATGTCCTTCTCCAGGGACTGATCCCTCCTCATAACATGTCCAAAGTATGTGAGACACAGTCTCGCCATCCTTGCTTCTAAGGAGCATTCTGGCTGTACTTTTTCCAAGACAGATGTGTTCATTCTTTTGACAGTCCGTGATATATTCAATATTCTTCCCCAACACCACAATTCAAAGGCGTCAGTTTTTGTTCGGTCTTCCTTATTGTCCAGCTTTGGCATGCAGGAGACGATTGAAAACACCATGGCTTAGGTCAGGTGCACTTTAATCCTTAAAGTGATATCCTTGCTCTTCAACACTTTAAAGAGATCTTTTGCAGCAGATTTGCCCAAGGCAATGCGTCGTTTGATTTCTTGACTGCTGCTTCCAAGGGTGTTGATTGTGGATCCAAGTAAATGAAATCCTTGACAACTTCTGTCTTTTCTCTGTTTATCATGATGTTGCTTATTGGTCCAGTTGTGAGGATTGTTGTTTTCTTTACGTTGAGTTGTAATCCATACTGAAGGCTGTGGTCTTTGATCTTCATCAGTAAGTACTGGAAGCCTCTTTCCAGAGCTTCACAGGTGCAGGGCTTGGAGCGGGTGGGAGCAGCGGAATGGGCAGTCAGGGGGTCTCGGCCACAACAGCCATTCCGAACTCATCAAACGCAGGATTGGCTGCCTGTATCTGCAGACGTGGTTTCCGGGTGCCCTCTGCCCCTCTTTCATAGCTCCTTCTCAAACCCATTCAGGATGTGCCTGACCCTAGCCTAACCTATAAGGACAAGAAATTAGGTCATGGCCCCCGCCTTTGAGAACTCTGGTTTAGAAGGGAGGAATCCTTGGCTGGCGCAAACAGTTAACTGCTCGGCTACTAGCCGAAAGGTTGAGAGTTGGAGTCTGCCCAGAGGCGTCTCAGAAGAAAGGCCTGGCGATCTGCTTCTGAAAGGTCACAGCCTCGAAAACCCTATGAAGCAGTTCTACTAGGCACACGTGGGGTCATCATGAGTTGGAGTCAGCTCCATGGCAACTACCAACAACAAACAGTCTAGAAGGAGATTCAAGGCCCAGTGAGAGAGGCGTTTTAACAGCCACAGACCGAGCCCCACTTCCTTGCTCTGCTCAGGAGAACATCCAGCCATACTGGGCCCTGGGTCTCATGATTGTTCTGGCCACCAACTGGCCATTCTGTTTCTAGCATTTACTTTGCCACAGGGGCAGTGAGGTCCTCTCAGGCTCTTCTCCAAGGGCCAGACTGAGTCTGCAAAGCAAGGCTGCGGTGGGTTCTGTTTCAGACTTCATGCACCGCGTTTTCCGTTGTAAATGTTTTAAGATGGCAACTTAAAGGAACGCTGTGTCCTAGGCTTATACTGATATTTTCAGCAATGGTTTATCTGCTGCGTAAGACCGCCCAGGAACACCCTTGCTGCCCTGAATGGCAGCAGTCTTAGGGGGACATCGGATGGTACCAGCCCTTGACAGGAGCCAGGTCAGCTTGGCTCTGGTGACTGAGATGGCCTGAGAGGCAGCTTCGTTTCCTTGGACAATGCTGAGAGGGCCTTTTTGGCATGAGAGGAAGCCAGGGCCAGAGCTTGAAGAGCCTTATGGGATTCAGGGTTTATTTTATTAAGAAATGATTTTAGGCACAGTGGGGGGCCATTAGAGGGTTCTTAGGGGACTACGAGTTCCTGAGCGGTACAAATGATTCAAGTTCCATAGGTGCCCTGGAAGAAAGGCCTGGCGATCTGCTTCTGAAAAGTCAGCCACTGAAAACCCTACAGAACACAGTTCTACTCTGACACACATGGGGTCACCATGAGTCAGACTGACTTGATGGCAGCTGGTTGGTAGGGAGTGGCTCGATGGAATTTGTCTGAAGAGGCTCACTCTTGCTGCCGGCTGGAAACTGAGGCATCGGACAGGAATGGAAGCAGCTGCTGCAGTATCCTGGAGAAGCACGGAGGTGGCCCAGATTAGTGTGACAACGGTCAGGATCAGGCTTTGGCATAGCTCAATTTGAGAAATGTTGATGGGTCTTAGTGACCAATTGGCAATAGAAGGTGAGGACAAAGGAATCAAGCATCATTTCTGGATTTCCATCCTGAGCAGCTGGGTTTACTGTGCTGAGGGACACTGTGGTGGAAATGGAGGGTTTGCTCTTACACGCTCAGGTGAGCAGGCGGGTTGAGACTTGGAGCTCAGGAAGGTGAGGATGATAGATGCTGACCTGGGACTCAGTGTGCCTGGGGGTTTCCAGGCCTGGGTAAGAGCATCTTGGGAGAGGGCAGAGCAGAGGAGAGCGGCTGGGACTGACTCTGCTGACAGCGACCGCGAGAGGCGGCTGGCGGGAGGGCACTGGGCCTTGTGGGGTCAGGATGCCCAGAAAGTTCCAGGGTGGTGGGGAAGAGGACGACAGAGATGTCCAGCAACCTGGAGGTGATGTTGATGAAAGCAGTCAGGGGACGTGATTGGCCCAGAAGGTCGAAGGGCCTGTGAGAGTGGACGGGAGAGGAAGCAGCGATGGCAGCCTTTTCAAGAGGCTCATCAGTGGCGGGAAGCCAAGAAATAGGGCGTCTTAGAGGAGTACTGGGTGTCACGGGGTATTGTCTTAAAGATGGAGATCCTCATCTCGTCTTCATGCTGGTGGGGTTCTGCCCAGGGCTGTGGACTGGCTGAGATGGGGGGTCACGGGAGCCAGCTAGGCCTGGGGGAGGAGGGCAGGTCCAGCGGCCTCTGAGGCAGTGCGAGGCAAGGCCATCAGTGCAGAGGTGGGAGGGCAGGGGCACATGGGTGTGTAAGAGGACAGGGAGAAAGGGGCAGGGGTGCAGCAGTCTGGATGTGGGAGACAGCCTTCTGGAGAACCAGCGGATTTCCAGCAGTGCTGAGGACCCTTTGGGATTTGCTGTCGAGAATTTAAAGTAAAACTGTTTTCTAGACCTACCTGTAGCTGTTTTCAGGAGGTAGACAGCAGAATTCACCCAGAGTCGGGGTTTTTGCCAATTGAGGAAGGTGGAGAGAGACAGGGACCCCAAAAACCAAGGTAGACGGGGTCTGAAGCCAAGAGAGACTCAAGGACAATAGCTCCAAGAAGCCAGCACCTTCCCCTCACCCTCAAGGCAGCAAGGATGATCAGAAATGCTCCCCCAGTCTGCCCTGTCGCCTAGCTCCTGGGTCCTTAGTGTGGAAGCTGTGCCCTAGGCCCCATCTAACTCTGGACGGTCTTTCTTTCAGGAGATCTGTGCTGCACCCCGGCTGTTTCCAGACAGCCCCCAGGAGGGGCAGGTGAAACAGGGACTGCTGGGTGACTGCTGGTTCCTGTGCGCCTGTGCGGCCCTGCAGAAGAGCCCGCGCCTCCTGGAGCAGGTGCGGGCCTCCTTGCTGACCTGGGACAGGCTCTTCCTGTCCGCCTGCAGGAAAAGTGCCCCCACAAGCCGGAGCACTGTGGCAGGAAACAGGAAACGCGGCAGCTCGTTTCTGGCTATTTTTGGACTTCAGTTGTGGCTGCCAGGGGGTTAGTTGACATTGTGAGGACCCCCTGTCACGTCATGGAGGGCCCCGAGGCAGACTCCAGGCTCTCCCTCCCTGCAGAAGTGGGTGCCTCTCTCCCTGACCCAGGAGAGTCTGGGGGCTTCCTGCTTGCGCTGCCAGCATCTGAACCCTGGGCCCTCCGTGTGGTCAGCACCAGTGAATTTGACTAAGAGGACAGACACACCAGTCTAGAGTAGGAGGGCCAACTGAGGACCCTTGTGTGGAGTAAACGACCTTAAAACTGAAAACCAAACCCACTGCCATGCAGTCGATTGCCGCTCATAGCCACCCTCTAGGACCAAGTAGAACTGCCCCATAGAGTTTCCAAGGCTGTGATCTTTACAGAGGCAGATTGCCATACCTTTCTCCCACGGAATGGCTGGTGGGTTCACGCTGCCAACCTTTCGGTTAGCAGCCAAGTGATTTAACCACTGCACCACCAGGGCTTCAGCTAGTGGAGTTTTACGGGTTTTGATTATAAACTGACAAAGGGTTGTTAAAGCCGTCTGTGATACTAGACAGACACTACAGGTGCAGAGGCCTCACACGCTTCTCCCCGGCAGTGTTTGTTGGCACCCCGGTGAGCCTGTCACCATGCTGGCCGGTGGCCTCATTCGGAGCACCCCGGTGAGCCTGTCACCATGCTGGCTCTCATGCTCACAGCCCTACTAGCTAGGGACCACTGACCCCTTTTTACAATGAGGCAGCTAGAACCAGGCTTCTGGCTAGTAAGGGGCAGAGCCAGGAGTGCTCGGCCAGGATCCCAACCCCAGTGACAAGGGGGATCCCAGGGCTGATGGTGATCAGGCAGCTGGTCTCTGGGCTGCAGCAGGAGGGTGGCCGTCCCAGAGAACATGTTGTCTGCACCCAGTCTGTCAGAATTGGGTTGCTCCTGCCTGCACAGGTCACCACTGATTTGGGCCTGGCTCAAAGGTAGGAGAGTGTAGTGGTTGACGTGGGGCTTTGGGAGACACCTGGCTGGCTTAGCATGGCCCACAGTCGTTCGTTAGGCGTCTGCTGATTCCCCACCGGGACTCAGTTCCCGTGAGCACTAGCCTCTGCAGTAAGGCCCTGGGGCGCACTGCGGTTGAAGGGCTCAGAGGCACCAGCCACTCTCACGTTTCCTTATGCTCCCCTGTGCTCACTAGGTCATTCCCCCGGGACAGCCCAGCTGGCCGGACCCGACTTATCGGGGCTGCTTCACCTGTTGCGTGTGGCAGTTTGGACATTGGGTGGAGGTGACCGTGGATGACCGCCTGCCTTGTCTCGCGGGGAGACTCTGTTTCTCCCGCTGCCAGAGCGAGGATGTTTTCTGGCTGCCGCTGCTGGAGAAGGTCTACGCCAAGTACGGGGCGGGGCCGGGGCCAAGGGGCGGGGAAGAGGGCGGGCCCGGAGGCTGGAGAAGGTCCACACCGAGGGCGGGGCGGGGAGGGGGCGGGCCCGGAGGCTGGAGAAGGTCTACGCTGAGTACGGGGTGGAGAGGGGGCGGGCCCGGAGGCTGGAGAAGGTCTACGCTGAGTACGGGGTGGAGAGGGGGCGGGCCCGGAGGCTGGAGAAGGTCTACGCTGAGTACGGGGTGGAGAGGGGGCGGGCCCGGAGGCTGGAGAAGGTCTACGCCGAGGGCGGGGCGGGGAGGGGGCGGGCCCGGAGGCTGGAGAAGGTCCACGCCGAGGGCGGGGCGGGGAGGGGGCGGGCCCGGAGGCTGGAGAAGGTCTATGGCAGGGGCGGGGCGGGGTGGGGAAGGGATGGGGCTGGAGGCGGGAGAAGGTGTACGTCAAGTACGGGGCGGAGTCGGGGGCGGGGCAGGTTTGGGCCTGGGGAAAGTTACCCCAATACCGGGCAGGGGGGCTGCGGGGCACCTCCACTTCCATCCGGGGTTGGAGGGACGAGAGACAGAAAAAAGCGGACATGTGATTTCCTCCTTTCGGTTTCCGTAAACCCAGCAAGGAATATGTTTCCATGTATTTGTTTGAAACATGAGGGCAGGCCCCTCGCACAGGTGGGGAGGGGCGCGGGTCCTGGGCATGTAGGGTGGTACCTCTTCCTGCGGGCCGCTTTCCAGGGTTTGCTCTCAAGGCCTCGCTCCCCCGTGCTCGTGCGAAGAGGCAGGGGGAGTGTGAGCGAGGACGTGGGGGCTTGCGACACTGCGCACCCCGCTTTCAAAGGTGAAATGAGGTGGAGACGTGGCAGGAGGCAGTGAGGGGAAGGCAGACGAGGGTTTACAGTTGGAGCGGCAGTCAGAGAAGGGAGGAGAGGTGGTAGCCTGCCCAGCGCCCGAGTTCACCCGCTGGTTGTGCCACAGGGTCCATGGGTCCTACGAGCATCTGTGGGCAGGGCAGGTGGCAGACGCCCTGGTGGACCTGACCGGTGGCCTGGCAGAAAGGTGGAACCTGAAGGACTTAGCAAGGGCCAGTGACCCCCAGGACAGACCCAGCGGTTGGAGACACAGGACCTTGCGGCAGCTGCTCCACTTGAAGGACCAGTGCCTGCTGAGCTGCTCGGTGCTCAGTCCCAGAGCAGGTGAGGCCTTGGCGGGAGCTGCTGAGCTGCTGGGTGCTCAGCCCCAGAGCAGGTAAGGGGCTGGCAGGGGCTGCCGCGTGGTACATGTGCCCGGCTCCCTCTCAGGGCCCTAAGCCACGCTGATGATCTATGGCGGGGCCCCATCAGGACCATGTGGGAAGTGGGAGATGTGTCCTGCACAAGTGTGTCCCCCAGCCAGCACTGACCATCAGGACGAGGTGACAGCTGTGTTGGTGACTGTTGCCTGGCTGGTCTGGGAGGCAGGTTGCCCAGAGTGTCTGGCAGCCTGGCATAGTCACACTAACACTTTCCTTTTAGGGATATGTATGCTCTTTAAGGGGCCCTGGTGGCAAAGTGGCTAAGCATTCGGCTGCTAACCGAAAGATTGGCAGTTGGAATCCACCAGCCACTCCTTGGAAATCCTGTGGACAGTTATACTCTGTCTTATAGAATTGCTATGAGTTGGAATCGACTCAATGGCAATGTGTTATGCTCGTTTAAAAAAAACACGTTAAAGAAAGAAAAGCAAATACGGTCTGTCTTGACTTTTTAGTGCACGTTCTCAGTTTTTTTCATAAATGTGTGCATTTTATATTTTTTTTTATGTGCTGTTCATCTTTGCCTGAATGTTGGGTAGTTGAGGACTTCCCAGTTTTATGGGATTATGAATAACGTTGCAGGGAACATCTTTGTGCATCATACTTCTGCCACAGTTAGGACTATCTTCATAATGGGAAAAAACTGATCCGTTTTGACAACCACACTGCCCCCTGGTGTGTCTGAGGGTTACTGTGGGCTGGGTCTGGATTCCCCGCAGGCAGACTCTGAGACAGGGTTCAAGAGCACGTCTGGGAGATGAGGGGCGGCAGGAGTAGGGGAGCTAGCCTCAGAGTCCTTCCTAACCAGAAGTGAGGGGCTGGCCTGCGTGTCATTGTTCCCAGAGGGGCTGGTGGGGTCTCCTCTAAGTGGGGCGGCTCTGGAGAAGGCCCCTGGGCAAAGCGGCTCCACCGGAGGTCAGCTGGAGCCAGACATGGGCAGCAGCCTCTTTCTTAGTAAAGCACTTAAAGGCCTCCTCCCCTATGGACAGGTGCTCTGCTCTCGCTTGCCCCCACCACCACACTTCCACCTCTGTGCCCCAAGGTGCTAGACAAGTGGGGCGCCCCCGGCTGGACTCTTGTGGCAGCTCCCTGAGTGCCTCCACTGCCCCTCTGACTCTGCCCAGAGGCATGTTCTCTGTGTCTCTGCAGATCCAGGCCAGTGGGGGACAGTGATAACAGCAGAGTGTCTAAGGGCTGTGAAGCAGGCCCTGGGTGGTGGCTGAACCCAGCCCACACCCTCCACGGTCTGTGCCCTTGCTGAGGATGCTCCTGTGCTCCGACCGACAGCGACTAGGAACGAGCCAGGGGGCCTGCGCAGCGCGACTCGGGGAAAGGCAGCAAGTGGAGACCGTGCGCCCTGCTCAGTCTGGGGTCATCTGGGGCCCTTCCTGCAGTGATCCCTCTGATCCTCACACAGGAGCCCAGGAGCTGGGGGAGTTCCACGCCTTCATTATCTCGGACCTCCTGGAGCTCGGTTCCTGTGCTGGCCAGGGCGTCCTGCTGCTCCGCATCCACAATCCCTGGGGCCGGCGGTGCTGGCGGGGGCGCTGGAGAGAGGGGTGCGTGCGGGAGGGGCTGGGTGGTGAGCAGCTTTGAGGGAGGGATGGGGCTGTGCCCAGCTGCGAGGGAGGGGCCGGGTGGTGCCCAGCTGCGAGGGAGGGGCCGGGTGGTGCCCAGCTGCGAGGGAGGGCCAGGTGGCCTGGAGCTGGCACTGGTAGGCCTGTGGGGACACACCGTGCTGCCTCCTTGGCTGCCCTGTCCTGGTGCTGTCCGTCCCCTAGGACTGGCTGGGTGAGACAAAGCTCCTTCCAGAGGTGAGGGGTGGAGCCTAGTCGAGGCAGCAGAGGCGACAGCCCTCCTGTCCCAGCTGCAGGAAGGGGAGTTCTGGGTGGATGAGGAGGAATTCCTTCTTGAGTTTGATGAGCTCACCATCGGCTTCCCGGTCTCAGAGGATGGCCACCTGCAGAGCCTTCACTCAGGTGACTCGTTCGGCCCAACCTGCCTCAGTCCCCTTCACACTCAGGCACTTGACAGGGGGGTGGGGGGGTGGCTTGGGGGCTCTTTGCAGGGGCTGGTGCTCTGTCCGTCCACCTGTCACTGGAGTGGTGCTCAGCCCTGCCTCTTCCCGTGAGCCCAGTGGGCCACTGTCTCTGAGGCCCTGACCCCAGACTGACACAAGCTCCCTTCACACCAGGAAAGGCGCTGCCCCACACTCAGGTGCTGTCCGGGGCCTGGGTCAAAGGGCAGTCGGCTGGAGGGTGCCGAAACAACAGCAGCTTCCCCAGCAACCCCAAGTTCTGGGTGCGGGTCTGGGAGCCGAGCGAAGTGTGCCTGGCTGTCCTGCAGAGGCCCAGGGCCAGCACGGCTGACCGGGCAGGCCGGACAGGGGACAACCATGCCACACAGGGCCCAGCCAGCCTCCCGGGCAAGGACCTCCAGGCCGTGGGTCTACACGTGTGGAAGGTAATTCCCAGCCGGGCTCCCCATCCAACTGGGGTCAGGATGGGGCCAGCCAGGTTGTGGGCCAGGGACGGGGTGGGGACCGGGCGGTGATGGGGGCCACCCCGTCTGGGAGTGCACTTTCTTCCTGAGCACGAGGGCTTGTAGGTTGGTGCCTGGGACAGCTGCTGGCCAGCAGGCTGGTGAGAGCCCAGCCTCACGGGGCCCCTGCTGTCCGCAAGAGGATGGAGAGGCTGCACTCCACCTGCACATTCCACGAGAGGCCGTGGGAGGGCCACTGGCTGCATGTGAGCAGGCCTCCCCTCCCTGCTGAGCCTGCCCTCTTGTGCCCCCCAGGTCGAGAAGCGGCGGGTCAGCCTGCCCCGAGTCCTGTCGGCGCCCCCCGCGGCCGGCACGCCCTGCCACGTGTATGACCGGGAGGTCCACCTCTGCTGCGAACTCTCCCCGGGATACTACCTGGCCGTGCCCAGCACCTTTCTCAAGGACGTGCCGGGCCAGTTCCTGCTGCGTGCCTTCTCCTCCGGGAGGGTCTCTCTCAGGTAGGTGCCTCTTGGGGTCCCTGGGCTGTGGGCTCAGCCAGCCTTCGCTCGTGCCCGTTTGGAGACGGGCCACCCGCACTGCCCTCAGCCTGGTCCCTGTCACCCTCCCCACAGCGCCATCAAGCTGGCTTCCAGGAGCCCAGCCCCCGGGGGCGCCCTCCCTGCGGGGGAGTGGGAGACTGTGCTTCTGCAGGGCTGCTGGCGGACCGGGCAGACGGCGGGTGGCAGCAGGAACTTTGCCTCCTACCCCAGCAACCCTTGCCTCCCCTTCTCGGTGCCCACGGGTGGGGGCACCCGCTGCGTCCGCATCACGCTGCGCCAGCACTGCCAGGATGGTGCCTGCCACCCCATCGGCTTCCACGTCTTCCAGGCAAGACCTCGCTGCTTCCCAGCCCCCGGTGCCATCGGGCGGGGCTGTTCGACCTGGTCTGGGTAATGGCTGAGGCCCTGTCTCGGGCCCGCGCCATCCGGGCAGACACGGGGTCACGCGGAGGCTGGGCTCAGTGGTGTGGGCACACCAGCTAGGTCAGCCACAGGTCGTACACATGAGAAATGCATGGTAAGGTGTCTAAGGCCCCAGTTTATCGGGGTCCTTGGAGTCGGCTCAGGAAGCCACTTGTGTGCAGCCCTGTTGGGACGACCGTCTGCAGCCATTTCTGCTCTGCCAGAGCCACATCGCCCACCAGTGTGCTGGGTGGAGGCCCCCCCGTCCCCCCGCCCGGCACCTGCCCACCCATCATCCACCCACCCGGCACCTGCCCACCCAGCACACACAGAGGAAGCCGCTGCTCCAGAGCTTCCCTGCCAGCTGGGACTCAGACCGCACCCCTGACGCCTGTTCTCTGTGAGAGGGAAAGGCCCCCACCCATTGGCAGGTGGCTGCATTGGCCTCACAGTGACGGGGACTCACAGAGCCTGCACCCTGGACCACTGTCGGGGCCCGCTGGGTCTGGGCCTCAGCCTGATGGTCCTGCTGCACAGCCAGGGCGGGGACCTCTGACTGAGCACCGCCTGTCCCTAACGGCCCTGCCGGGGCGGGAGGGGTAGTTTGTAGAGGTGACGGGCACAGAGCCTGGTGAGTCCCCAGAGCCCCAGAACGGGGTTGAGATGCTGGGGAAGGCGGGCGATGCACCCCCCAGGGCTGTGGGGCGCCTGTCAGCCTCGTGCTGCATGCCTCCCCACCTGATCCCCTGCCCCTGCCAGGTTCCTGGGGGCGGTGGGAGCCAGGATGAGCCCTCCCCACTGTGTCAGGAGCCGCTGTCCAGCTGTGTGCCTCACCGCCACGCCCTGGAGGTGAGCCAGCTGTGCCGCCTGCCTGCGGGCACCTACGGGGTCGTGCCTTCTACCTACCTGCCCAACACAGAGGGAGCCTTCACCGTCACCATAGCGACCAGGATAGACAGGTGGGCCCTGGTGTGGGAGGTGGGTTACCCATGTCTCAGAAAGTCCGCCAGCCTGCCGTCCTGGCAGAGCTGCCCTCTGGGCCTGGGCTGATGGCAGTTTCCTGCAGGCGGTCCCTCCAGAGTCGAGAGAGGCTGGGCCAGCTCCTTCAGGAGGTATGTGTGGGCCAGTGGTCAGGGGACCAGGCATCCTGCTTGGCTGTGTGGGGCCTCACCGTCTCCTCCCACAGGCCTCCTTCAAGGCCGTAATGAAGACCTGACAAGGTGACCCCGTGTCTGCTCGAGTAACCAGGCTGCTGCCCACCCTCTGCTGGGCCCAGGATATCTGCACATGGTGTCCCCGCCTCAGCTCTGCGGGGTCTGCGGACCGTGTGAAGGATGCACCACCCTGGAGAGCAGCGAAGGGCCCCAGGGCCCGGGAAGAGGAAACCGCCACGGCTGCCCAGAAGGCCCTGTGGTGGAGCAGGGCCTGAGAGAGGCAAGAACCTCAGCGCGGAGCCCCTGGGCCCAGACAGGAGCTTCACCACGTCCCAGCTGACCATCTCGTTGACTGGAGAGAGGCCTTATACCAGGCAAGAGTGTTTGGCAGCAAACCTTGTCTTAACATTTAAATCAAAACCTGTTGCCGTCGAGTCGATTCCGACTCATAGTGATCTTTTAGAACAGAGTAGAACTGCCCCACGGGGTTTCCAAGGAGCAGCTGGTGGATTCAGACTGCCCGCTGTTTGGTTAGCAGCCAAGCTCTTAACCATTATTCCACCAGGGGAAGTGTTTTTAAGAGGCAATTTTATAAATAAACAAGCGGACACCAGGCCGTTCACAGATTGCTCTTGTCTCAGAGCAGCCCCAGGGTTGTCAGCTGTCTGTAAGCCGGCCGTTGAGGGACAGAAGGGCCTCGCAGCTCCAGCCAGCCAATGGGGGTGCTTTTGGGGTGGGAGGTGAGCACAGCTGGAGCGGATTGGGGAGGAGGGCATGGAGGTGCAATTGGATGGAAGCAGACGCGGGGCTGCTCTCGAGGGGTGGGAGCCGCAGAGGTTAGGTTCTGGGGCAAGTCAGGGCACCTTCGGGGCAGAGGCCTCCTCCACCTGGCCCAGAGTGAGAGGAGAGGGCTAGGGCGAGGGAGCGGCTGCTTCCGAGGGCAGAGGCAGAGTCCGCCTGGGCTTGGAGCCACCGGCCAGATTCCCCAGAGCGCAGGACAATGGGGAGGATGTTCTTTCCCAGGCGCCCCTGCCTCGTCCCCTCACCGCCCCGGCCTCGTTCCCTCACTGCCCCTGCCTCGTCCTCTCACTGCCCAAGTGAGGCCGAGGGCCTGGTGGGTCTGGGTCCCACCTGCATCCCCGCCTGCCAGAGTGGGCATCCAGGGGCCCCCAGGGGCACGAGGCAGCAGTAAGACCAGAAGATCCAAGGGCGTGCTGTGGTCACTGGTGGGGTCATTGAGAGCCCCACTTCAGTGTCGCCCCTACTCCCCAGGTCCCTGCAGGGGTGGGCTGGGTGGAGTGATTGACATGGCTTTAGACTTGGCTGTCCTCTGACCCCTGCTTGCCACGTGGCTCCTGACATCGGTGTCCCCATCGGCCTGTGCCCACTGCCCCCACCCACCTGATTCCTGACCCAGTCTGCCTCCTGCCGAATGTGTCCCCCGTCCCCACTGGTCAGGGTGCCAGGTGTCTTTGTCAGGGTTCACCACCCCCAGTTCAACATTAGGCCCCATCAGTAGACCCTGGAGGAGCCTCCTTCCTGTGGGGACACCTGCCCACTCTCCCTGGACCCTGGCTTCTGCTGACTGGGGTGGGGTGGCCGTGGCTGCCCACTGGAGGCAGGGCCTTGGGGCGCACTGCAGCAGGCCAGAGTCCTCAGCAGGAGTCCATGCCCCTGTGAGTGGGGGTGTCCTGCGTGGGGGCCATGGTCACTTCTCCTGATGGGGGCCCTTGTTTATTGGCGACCAACACCTGGGAAGGCAGCAGCTCCAGAACACCCTCTGGAGCAGCTGCTGCAGAGCTGGGCAAGTACCCCGTCAGCATGCAGGCCTGGTTGGAGACCTGGGGCAGGGCGGGGCTGGGACAGGGCGTCCTGAGGGCCCTGTGCTGTCTGCAGCAAGCAGTGGGCCACATCCATCTGCATGCAGGCTCAGAAGCATCCCACAGGTCTGGGAGTGAAGTCTTCAGGGGCCCCACCCAGCAGCCCCCCTCCCTGTCCAGGTCCCAGCTCGGCCCAGTGGACGGCATTGGCCAAGATTCAGACGCTGGGACTGAGGTTCTGGCTGTGGTCCTTGCTTTCTCTGCCCCGCAGCCAAAGAGCCCCCACCGAGATTCACCGCCCCCATCTCCGACTGCCCCGCCCCTTCAGATGGGTCCAGAGAGTAAAAAGAAGAGTGCCTCCTTGTAAGCAGCCCCTGCCTCACCGACCACAGAGTGCTGGAGGCCCCCTTGGAGTTCCTCTCGTCTGTGCATCTCAAACCTGCATCCGCTAAGTCCCCAGAGCACCTCCACCCTGGGGAACGGGCTGGCTGTCTCCTCTGCCTCAGCCATGGTCCTTCTGGCCAGTCAAGCCAGGCAGTGAGAGACCCAGCTCCAAAACCCACAGCCCTGACGCTACTCTGCTCCGGCAGATTCTCAAGAGGCTCCCCTCACCCCAGACAGAGGTCGTTAGGGAGGGGAGCAGGTGGGATTGCCCAGGGAGAAGTCAGAGAGCCTCAGGCCTTGGCCAAGGCTGGGCGCTCGGAGCGGATGTGGCCTGTCACAGTCCCGCATGGGACCAAGTGGCTGGCCTCTTGGAGGCAGCTGCCTAGAAGTATCACTGTGACAGATGGAGGAGGGAGGGCGGAAGCTATGCCGACCTCCGGCAGGTACCTGGTATCCGCGCACCGCCCCTGCACGGTGCTGACCTCCAGCAGGCACCTGGTGTCCATGCATCACCCGTGCAGGGTGTCTGTCTGCACAATGCTGTGGTTGCCCTGCAGGTCTCGAGGTCTAGTCACACCCAGGGAGGCCAGGGGAGGCTATGGAGATGGGCTCCCTCCGCTACCTCCTGGGACCACCAGCTGCTGGGCCACCAGGGAGCCACCAAAGGGTGCCCTGAGCTGCAGCCCGGCTCGGCCTCAGCCTCCTCAGGCCCTCCCCTCTCTGCTCCGTCGGTCAGTCAGTCAGTCAATCCGTCAATCAGTTGGGCTGTTCTTCACTGCTGGTATTGTTGGCAGAGTGAAAGCAGAAAAGCCAAAGTGCCCCCACGGAGATTCACCCCCCCCCCATCTCCCACTGCCCCGCCCCTCCAAACAGGGTGACTGGGGGCCCCTCCAGATGAGCCCAGAGAGTAAAATGCTGCCAACTGCTCCTGCCCCCACCCTGAGAGGTAGTCTGACCTCCAGAGGCCGCCCAGCAGCCCTCCCCCCACCCTTCTCATCCTTAACCTGAAGGGCGCTGGGGGCTAAGTAGACACCACCTAGATGGGTCTGCTGACCAGCTTGGGCCTCCACCAGGAGGTCAGGTGTAGGACAGGGTCTGGCCCCTATGGGGGTCAGGTGCAGGACAGGGTCAGACCCCCGTGGGGGTCAGGTGGAGGACAGGGTCCGACCTCCATGGAAGTCAGGTGGAGGATAGGGTCCGGCCCCCATGTGGCTCAGGTGGAGGATAGGGTCCAGCCCCCATGGGGCTCAGGTGGAAGGCAGGGTCCAGCACCCATGGAGGTCAGGTCAAGGACAAGGTCAGGGTCTGCAGCCACCAGAGATGGAACTGCAGCCCTCCGGGAGGCAGCTGCCATGGGGGCCACTGGGCAGGGGCCCTTTCTGGCCAGGGGAAGTGGGATTCTCTGGGCCCTAAGAAGTGGCTCGTGCTCCCCAACTCCCAGCCCCTGACCTGTCCCACCATCAGCCCCTGGCCTGTGGGGCCGTCCCGCATCCTTTATCCACCCAGATACATGACAGGTGTGTTCCAGGCACCAGCCATCAGCACTGGAGGAGACCCTCCCCTGGGGCATTTGGGACCTGCTCCTGTTCCTGGTGGGAGGGGGGGCGCCTCCCAGCCAGGCCTGGGCTGTGTGACCCTAAGCCAGAGGCTATCCTCTCTCCACTAACCTCAGGGTAAAACAGGATGATGACAGTTCCGGCCGTGCTGATGGGGGTCCCAAGTCCAGGGCTCTGGCCCTCTGGTTTGCCTCGGGGTCCTGGCCCTGGACAAGCCTGCTGGGGTGGACCAGCTCAGCCCAGCCCTGCTGAGGAGGAACCACAGGCCCTGGAGAGGGTCTGAGCTTGTCCAGCTGCAGTAACTGACCCGGCCTGGCCTGGCTCTGGGGCCAGTGAGCAGCTCCTGGCCTGAGGCTCCACGGTCAAGTAAGCACTTGTCCAGGTGGGACCTGGATGTATTGGCAACCCAGCAGCAGGGCCCAGCCAACATCAACCGTGTGCCCAGGGCCAAGTCCAGGGGCACACCAGGCCCAGGCCACATGTGGACATGCACAGGCTGTGAGGGTGAGGACAACTGCCCTGCCCCCAGGTGGCCTGAGGCTCAGGCAGATCCAGCCTGGCAGGTCTGGGTGTATGTGGTAGACACCACCCCCAACCCTCCTGGCAGACTTTGCCCCACACCAGCCTGACTGGGTCTCCTCTCCCTGCCACCCCCTGCTCCAGGAACGATGGGTATATGTCTTCTGGGCGGGAACCTTTCCTGGTGCCCGGTCCTCTTCTCACTGTCCTCACCCCTTCCTCCTCCAGGCCTGGAGGTCCAGACACTGGGGTAAGTATCCAGATCCTTGTGCCCTGAGAGCAGATGTCAGGGAGGGGGCCTGGCCGGGCAGAGCTTCCTAGACAGGAGGCTAGACAGAGTGGAGTGGGCATGAGGCCAGCCAGGTGGGGTTGGGCTGTTCTGTCAGGGGCTAGTCCTGTGTCCCCCATGGGCTCCAGGGGCATTATGTGTGTTTGGGAGATGTGACAATGGCATATGTGGCAATGCACGTGTGTGTTTCTGTTCTGGTTGTCATGGACTCATTCTTCATCCTCCAAGCCCCACTGAGAACACCAACCAGGATCCACAAATCACTTTCCACCACCACATGCCCCACTGTTGTTTCATTCTAAAGACACTTGAAAGCAGGTTTGTGGTGGCAGGCCTGGTGGCATGTGCTGGGGTTGTGGCCAGGACACCCAGTGCACCTGTGACCACAGCTCACATCATCTGTTAGGGAGGACCACCCAAACACAGGTACTCTTGAGAATCTTGACTCTGAGGGGACAGGTAGGCATATGGTGATGGCAGTAGCGGTGTTCCCTGACCAGGTTAGAATCAGCCAGGTGCAGAGGAGGGGCTAAGAGAGTGTTCCTGGGCACCCCCCGCCCTCGGGAATGGGAAGAAGATCTGTGTCTGTACTGTGGGAGTGGGGTCAGAGAACATGGCCGGGGCTGAAGCTGGAGAGGTAGATGGCCCTCAAGGGCCATGTAAGGAGCTTGCATCTTACCTCTGGGGCAGTGGGAGCCACAGCAAGGTTTTAAGCTGGGCCTGACGTGTAGTTTTGAAATCTCTCTGGCTGAAGTATCAAAGATGAATTGGGGATAGGGGACCAACCAGAAGGCTGTTGCAGACACCCAGGGGAGAGACGATGTGTTCTGTTCCAGGCAGGAGGGAGTGGAGGCTGAGAGAGGAGGTCAGTGTTGACCTGTCCTCAGGAGGCAAACCCAGCAGAACTTGATGACTGACTGATGCTTGGTTGGATCAATTGCATAGAGCAATAGTAGGAGAATTGAGTCTTCCTATCCATGGACATGGTATACCTCTCCACTGATTTAGGTCTTCTTTAACTTCTCTCAGCGATATTCTGTAGTTTTGAGCATACATGTTTTGCACTTATTCCTAAGTACTCTAATTCTTGATGCTGTTATAAATGGCACTGTATTCTTAGTTTTATTTTCCAATTGTTTGTTCCTAGTGTATAGAATATGTTTTGCATATTAATCTTATATCCTATAATCTTGCTAAATTCACTTATTGGTTTGTAGTTTATTTTGTTTTAATTCTTTAGGATTTTCTACATACACGATTATGTCAACAATTAACAGATTTACTTCTTCCTTTCCTATCTGGATGCATGTTTTCTTCTTCTTGCCTTGTCTTCAGTGGATAGGAGCTCCAATACCATTTTGAGAGTGGATATCCTTTCCTTGTTGCCGAGCATTTTGGGAACATGTTCGGTCTTTCACCATGAAGTATGATGCTACATGCAGGCTATCTGTAGACGCCCTTTATCCAGTTGAAAGAGTTTCCTTCTATTCCTAGCTTGCTGATAGTTTTTTATCATAAATGGGAGTTGAGTTTTGTCAAATTATTTTTCTGCATCTATTAATAGGATTATGTAAATATTCTCCTTTATTCTATTCATGTAGTGAATTACATTAATTGAATGTTAAAATAAACCTTACATTTCTGGAATAAGCCCTACTTGTTTTCAGTCTATAGTTTGTTTTACATATTGCTGAATTTGATTTGCTAATATTTTATTAAGGATTTTTGTGTCTATGTTCATGCCAGATATTGGTCGGTGTTTTCTCTTCTTGTAACATCTTTGTCCAGTTTTGGTATAAGGGATAAAGCTTGCCTCCTAAAATAGGTTGAGAAGTGTTCCTCTTTCTCTGTTTTCTGAAAGTGTTTAAGATTGATAGTATTTTTTCCTTTAATGTTTGATAGAATTCACCTGTACAATCATCTAGGAAAAGAGTTTTCTTCATGGAAAGGTTTTAAATTATTAATTCAACAACTTTAATAAACACAAGGGTATTCAAATTTGCTATTTCTTTTTGTTGTGACTTTCAAAAAATGTGTCCATTTCTTCTAAGTTGACAAACGTATTTGCATATGGTTATTCATAATGTTTCCTTATTATTTTTCTAATGTGTGTAGGATCTGAAGTGATGTCTCCTCTTCTATTCTGCATATTAGTAATTTGTGTGTGTGTGTATTTTTTTTTCCCCCTTGATCAGTCTAGCTAAGAGTTTATCAATTTTGTTGATGTTTTCAGAGAACAAACATTCATTTTATTGATTTTCTATTTTTGGTTTTTTCTATTACATTTCCATTGTTTCTTATTTTCTTTTTTCTACTTACTTGGGTTTAATTTTTTTCCTAGATTCCTAAGGTGGAATCTTAGATGAATGATTTTAGGTCTTTCTTCTTTTCTAATGTAAGTACTTAAAGCTATACACTTTCCTCTAGGCACTGCATTAGCTTTATCTCACAAATGTTGATAAGTTTTGTTCTCATTATTGTTTTTTTCTAAATATTTTATAATTTCCCTTTGATTACTTATTTGCCCATTGAGTTATTTTTACATATGTTCTTGTTTTTCTGATTTACAAATATTTGGAATATGGACATTCTTTAGATATTGTGTATCTTTTTGATACTGATTTCTAATTTAATTCTGTTGAATTTAGGTGACATGCTCTGTGGGATTTAAATCTGTTTAATTTTATTAAGACTTATTTTATGGCTTAGCAGACAGTCTATTTTGGTGAATGTTCATATATGCAGTTGCAAATAATGTATATTCTGATGTTGTTGGGTGGAATGTTCTATAAATATCAGTTTAGACAAATTGACTGATGTTGTTCAAGTCTACTATATACCATTACTGATGTTTAGTTTATTTGTTCTGTTACTGAGAGGTCGTTGTCAAGTCTGTTTTGACTCATAGCGACCCTATGCACCACAGAATGAAACCCTGCCCAGTCCTGCGCCATCCTCACAATCGTTGTTGTGCTTGAGACCATTGTTGCAGCCACTGTGTCCATCCATCTCATTGAGGGTCTTCCTCTTTTTCGCTGACCCTCTATTTTACCAAGCATGATGTTCTTCTCCAGGGACTGATCTCTCTTGACAACATGTCCAAAGTATGTAAGACGTAGTCTAGCCATCCTTCCTTCTAAGGAGCATTCTAGTTGTACTTCTTCCAAGACAGATTTGTTTGTTCTTTTGGCAGTCCATGGTATATTCAATATTCTTCGCCACCACCACAATTCAAAGGCGTCAATTCTTTGGTCTTCCTTATTCATTGTCCAGCTTTCACATGCATATGATGCGATTGAAAATACCATGTCTTGGGTCAGGCGCACCTTAGTCTTCAAGGTGACATCTTTGCTTTTTAACACTTTAAAGAGGTCTTTTGCAGCAGATTTGCCCAATGCAATGCATCTTTTGATTTCCTGACTTCTGCTTCCATGGGTGTCGATTGTGGATCCAAGTAAAATGAAATCCTTGATGACTTCAATCGTTTCTCTGTTCATCATGATGTTGCTAATTGGTCCAGTTGTGAGGATTTTTGTTTTCTTTTTGTTGAGGTGTAATCCGTACTGAAGGCTGTGATCTTTGATCTTCACCAGTAAGTACTTCAAGTCCTCTTCACTTTCAGCAAGCAAGGTTGTGTCATTTGCATATCACAGGTTGTTAATGAGTCTTCCTCCAATCCTGATGCCCCGTTCTTCTTCATATAGTCCAGCTTCTCAGCAAATAATCTAAGAAGCTGGATTGAGAGAGAAGTGAGTGTTGAAATATGCCATTATAATTGTGGATTTGTCTATTTATCCTTCCAGTTCTATCAGTTTTGCTTCATTTATTTCAAATTTATGTAACTAGGTACGTACACATTTAGAACTGCTATGTATTTTTGATGTCTTCATTCTTTAATCATTATTAAATGTCCCTCTTTATTTCTTACAATAGTCCTTACCCTGAAGTCTACTTTGATAATAATCTATCCATTCAGCTTTCTTCTGATTAGCATTTCCATTTTATATCTGTTTTCATTATTTTCCTTTGTTCCTATTTTTACATCTAAAGAGTGTACCATGTAGACAGCATATTGTTACTTCTTGCGTTTGTAATCTAGTTTGAAAATCTTTGCCTTTTAACTGGGGTGCTTAAACTAGTTACATTTAATGTAATTATTGATATGGTTGGGTTTAAGTCTGCCATCTTGCTATTTGCTTTCTGTTCTCTTTGTCTCTTCTTTTTTTTATCCACTCCCCCTGCCCCCACCTTCCCTGTCTTCTTTTGGATTGTGTTTTTATTTTGTTTTGTTTTTAGTACTCCGTGTATCTCCTCTATTGGCTTATTTACACCTCTTTGTCTTATCTTTTCAGTGGCTGATGGGGGTTTACAATATGCATATATAACTTCCTCACATGTCTGTCAGTTTTATCATACTATGGTAGCTTGCATCTTGCTGTGATGCTGGAAGCTACGCCACCAGTATTTCAAATACCAGCAGGGTCACCCATGGTGGACAAGTTTCAGCAAAGTTTCCAGACTAAGACAGACTAGGAAGAAGGACCTGGAGGTCTACTTCTGAAAAAATTGGCCAGTGAAAACCTTATGAATAGCAGCAGAACTTTGTCTGATATAGTGCCGGAAGATGAGCCCCTCAGGTTGGAAGGCACTCAAAATACAACTAGGGAAGAGCTGCCTCCTTAAAGTAGAGTCGACCTTAATGACGTGGATGGAGTCAAGCTTTCAGGACCTTCATTTGCTGAGGCAGCACAGCTCAAAATGAGAAGAAACAGCTGCAAACATCCATTAATAATCAGAACATAGAATGTACAAAGTATGAACTTAGGAAAATTGGAAGTAGTCAGAAATGAAATGGAACATATAAAGATCAATATCCTAGGCATTAGTGAGCTGAAATGGACTGGTATTGGCCATTTTAAATTAAAAAATCATATGGTCTGCTATGCCAGGAATGACAAATTGAAGTGGAATGGCGTTGCATTCATCATCAAAAAGAACATGTCAAGATCTATCTTGAAGTACAATGCTGTCAGTGATAGGACAATATCCATACACCTACAAGGAAGGCCAGTTAATACGACTATTATTCAAATTTACTTACCAACCACTAATGCCAAAGATGAGGAAATCAAAGATTTTTACCAACTTCTGCAGTCTGAAATTGGTCAAACATACAATCAAGATGCATTGATAAGTATCTGCAATTGAATGCAAAAGTTGGAAACAATGAAGAAGGGTCAGTAGTTGGAAAATATGGTCTTGGTGATAGAAATGATGCCGGAGATCACATGATAGGATTTTGCAAGACCAATGACTTCTTCATTGCAAATACTTTTTTTCAACAACATAAATGGTGATTATACACGTGGACCTCGCCAGATGGAATACACAGGAATCAGATGGACTACATCCGTGGAAAGCTTAATATCATCAGTCAGAACTAGGCCAGGGGCCAAATGCAGAATAGACCATCAATTGCTCATATGTAAGCTTAGGTTGAAGCTGAAGAAAATTAGAGCAAGTCCACAAAAGCCAAAATATGACCTTGAGTATATCGCACCTGAATTTAGAGACCCTCTCAAGAATAGATTTGAAGCATTGAACACTAACAACTGAAGACCAGACGAGTTGTAGAATGGCATCAAGGACATCATACATGAAGAAAGCAAGAGGTCATTAAAAAGACAAGAAAGAAAGAATAGAACAAAGTGGATGTCAGAAAAGACTCTGAAACTTGCTCTTGAATGTTGAGTAGCTAAAGCAAAAGGAAGAAATGATGAAGTAAAAGAACTGAACAGAAGATTTCAAAGGGCCACTCGAGAAGACAAAGTAAAGTATTATACTGAAATGTGCAAAGACCTGGAAACAGAAAACCAAAAGAGAAGAATACACTGGCATTTCTCAAACTGAAAGAACTGAAGAAAAAATCCAAGACTTGAGTTGCAATATTGAAGGATTCTAAGGGGAAAATATTGAACGACAAAGGAAGCATCAAAAGGAAATTGAAGGAATACACAGAGTAACTGTAACAAAAATAATTGGTCAACGTTCAGCCATTTCAGGAGGTAGCATATGATCAAGAACCAATGGTACTGAAGGAAGAGGTCCAAGCTGCACTGAAGGCACTGGTGAAAAACAAGGCTCCAGAAATTGACAGAATACCAATTGAAATGTTTCAACAAACAGATGCAGTACTGGAAGTACTCACTTGTCTATGCCAAGAAATTTGAAAGACAGCTACCTGGCCAACCAACTAAAAGAGATCCACATTTGTACCCATTCTTAAGAAAGGTGATCCAACAGAATGCAGAAATTATCAAACAGTATCATTAATATCACACAGAAGTAAAATTTTGCTGAAGATCATTCAAAAGTGGTTGCAGCAGTACATCGACAGGGAACTTCCAGAAGTTCAAGGTGGATTCAGAAGAGGACATGGAACATGGGATATCATTGCTGATGTCAGATGGATCTTCGCTGACAGCAGAGAATACCAGAAAGATGTTTACCTGTGTTTCATTGACTATGCAAAGACATTCGACTGTGTGGATCATAACAAATTATGGATAACATTTTGAAGAATGGGAATTCCAGAACACTTAATTATGCTCATGAGGAACCTGTATATAGACCAGGAGGCAGTCATTCAAACAGAACAAGGGGATGCTGCCTGGTTTAAAGTCAGGAAATGTGTGTGTCAGGGTTGTATCCTTTCACCATACTTGTTCAATATGTATGCTGAGCAAACATCTGAGAAACTGGATTATATGAAGAAGAATGGGGCATCAGGATTGGAGGAAGACTCATTTGCAATATGCAAATGACACAGCCTTGCTTGCTGAAGGTGAAGAGGACTTAAGCACGTACTGATGAAGATCAAACACTACAGCTTCAGTATGGATTGCACCTCAACATAAAGAAAATGAAAATCCTCACAACTGGACTAATAAACTGCATCATGATAAACGGAAATGATATTGAAGTTGTCAAGGACTTCATTTTACTTGGATCCACAGTCAGCACTCACGGAAGCAGCAGATGATGTATTGCATTGGGCACATCTTTGACCGAAAAAAAAAACCTCTTCAAAGTGCTGAAAAACAAAGATGTCACTTTGAGGACTAAGGTGTGCTTGACCCAAGCCATGGTATTTTCAATCGCCTATGTGCATGCAAAAGCTGGGCTGTGAATAAGGAAGACTGAAGAAGAACTAATGCCTTTGAATTATGGTGTTGGTGAAGAATACTGAATATACCATGGACTGCCAGAAGAACGAACAAATCTGTCTTGGAAGAAGTACAGCCAGAATGCTCCTTGGAAACGAAGATGGCGTGACTTTGTCTCACATACTTTGGACATGTTATCAGGAGGGACCAGTCCCTGGAGAAGGACATCATGCTTGGTCAAGTAGAGGGTCAGTGGAAAAGAGGAAGACCCTCAACGAGATGGATTGACACAGTGGCTGCAACAATGGGCTGAAGCATAGCAGAGGTTGTGAGGATGGTGCAGGACCGGGTAGTGATCTGTTCTGTCATGCATAGGGTTGCTATGAATCAGAACTGACTCAATGACACCTAACAACTAACAATGTATATAACTTATTGATGAATTGATCATTGATTAGCTGGCTGAGGGGAAAGGAAGAATCAAGAACAATACCCAAGTGTCTGGCCAGGACAACAAGATGGGATCATTCTCTGAGATGAGAACTTTGAAGGAAGGTTAGGGTGTGGGGAGAGGAGGTGATGAAGGAGCTTGATGACGAGGTCAGCTTTGGGCAAGTTGCATTTAAAGTGCGTATAAGGTATCTAACAGAAGATGCCTGGTAGGCAATTGCATACATGGCTGAGGGTGGAGCTGGAAGTTGGGGATCACTGGCATAGGGATGATGGTTGAATCGATGGGAATGGATAAGCCTGCTTATTGAGAGTGTGTGATGGGAGAAGGAAGGATACAAGACTGAGCCTGACAAAATCCAACATTTCAGGGACCCAAATGGATCACAGTAAGGGTGTGTGAGGAGAGACAAAGACAGAGGAGCAAAACAAGGTGAGCATGCTGTCGTGGAGGCCCAGGGAAGAGGTGGATTAGTGGTTGCCTCTGGGATGCTGGTACCCGAGGGTTTCAGAATTTGGGCAGGGTGCACAGGGGCTTCAGTCATGTTTTATTCCTTAACCTGTGTGGTGAGCTCATGGGTGTTCATTTACATATACATGTAGTTCCCAATTTACAACTATCCATTTTTTTATTTTTGTTTTTTTTTTTTACATCTCATTGTGAGTAGTATGTACTACATACAATGTTGCAGTGTGTAATTTGCTGATGTTATCATTCTAATGCCAACCCCTAAAGACAAATAAAGATTGGATTTATAAAGATACTGATAATAAAAGGCAATAACAATGAAAACTAAAAAAAAAAAAAAAACAAGGTATCTGACTTATGTTAGAACCAACTTATGACAGAGTCATTGGAATAGAACCCTGTTGTAAATTGAGGACTACCTATATTCAACATTTTATTAAAAGAATAAAAAAAAATAACTAGGGACTGGTCAGCTTTTCCAAATGCTGCTGGGAAGTTCAGTAAGATGATGTCTGTCACATGAACCCTGGGGTTTAGTGACATGGGGGTTGAAGTGAAAGATGTTTGATGGACTGACCATGGTAGGACCCCCATGGCAGTGAGTTGAGCCCTCAGGGGGTGTCAGAAAATGGATACTGTGAGTGAGGACAACCCTTCCAAGAGAGTTTGTGAAGTCTGAGTCATCACACACACAGTCCCCTAGCACGGCTTGGGATGATGGAGGAGGCAGGCCATCAGCCAAATCGAAGCTCTGGGTTTTCCAGATGATGAAATGGCAGGGGAGGCCAGAGCACTGGCAGGACCAGTGACCATGCCAGCCAAGGCAGCTTGCAGGGCTTCCCCGGGTGACAGTTTTCACGAGTCCTGTTCTGGGAGCTGTGCTCTTTCAGCCACCTGTCAGAGCAGGGCAGGTTCTCCATTCCCTGCCTTCTCCCAGAGTTCTTGTCTAAACCATGCTCCTAGCTGATAGAACAGTGACTTTCCACAACCACGCAGTCTGACCAATCTGCCTCATTTGGTGTAGACTTCCTGAAATTACCACCCCAGTCCCCAAGTGTGCTGAATAGATTGTCACCATACTCCAGAAAGGAAGGAAGTGGCCTGGCCCATCAGCTCAGTGTTTGGCACAAAGGGGGTGCACAGCAAATATGTGTTTGAGGAAATGAAAAAATGACAACTAGATGGATGGATGATGGATAAATGAATGATAGATGAATAGTGGATGGATAAATGAATGAATGATAGATGAATGATGAATGGATGAATGAATGGATAATGGATGGATGGATGGATGAGTGGATGGATGGATGGATGAGTGGACGGATGAATGGATGATGGATGGATGGGTGGGTGGATGGATGAAGGAAGGATGGATGATGGATGGATGGATAGATGAGTGGATGGATGGATGGATGATGGATGGATGGGTGGGTGGATGGATGAAGGAAGGATGGATGATGGATGGATGGATGGATGAAGCCAGTGGTCAGGGTGTGTCAGTCATCTGGTGCTGCTATAGCAGAAATACCACAAATGGATAGCTTTTTTTTTTTTTTTATTGTACGTCACGTGAAGGCTTACAAAACAAATAGTTTCTCATGAAACAGTAGTACACGTATTGTTTTATGACATTGGTTAACAACCCTACAACATGTCAACCCTCTAACTTCTCAACTTTTTTTTTTTGGTGAAAGTACACATAGCCAAAGATACACCCATTTCAAAAATTTCTACATGCACAGTTCAGTGACATTGACTATGCTCTTCCAATTGTGCTGCTATTCTCACTTAAGATTAAGGCTTACAGAACAAAATAGTTTCTCGTTTAACAGTTAATACACATGTTGCCCTATGACAATGGTTAACAATCTCACAACACATCAACAATATCCTTACTCACCTTGGGTTCCCTATCACCAGCTTCCTTGTCCTCTTCTGCCTTCTGGCCCTTGTCACTGGACTACTGTACCTCATTAGTCCCATTTGGTTTTATGGGGCTGTCCACTCCCAGGCTGAACGGTGAACCTCGGAGATAACTTCACCACTGAGCTAAAAGGGTGTCTGGGGGCCATACTCTTGGGGTTTCTCCAGTCTCCTTTAGGCCAGTAAATCTGGTCTTTTTTTTTTTTTTTTTGTGAGTTAGAATTATGTTCTACATCCTTCTCTAGCTCTGTCCAGAACCTTCTGTTGTGATCCTGGTCAGAGCAGTCAGTGGTGGTAGTTGGGCACCATGTAGCTGTACTGGACTCAGTCCAGTGGAGGCCTTGATAGCTGTGGACCGTTAGTCCTTTGGACTAATCTTTTCCTTGTATCCTGTTCTTTTCATTCTCCCTTGCTCCCGAAGGGGTGAGACCAGTGGAGTATCTTAGATGGCCGCTCACAGGCTTTTAAGACCCCAGACACTACTCACCAAGGTAGAATGTAGAACATTGTCTTTATAAACTGTGTTATGCCACTTGAGCTAGATGTTCCCCAAGACCATGGTCCCCACAGCCCTCTGCCCAGCAATTCAGTCCCTCAGGGAGTTTGGATGTGTCTATGGGGCTTCCATGACCTTTCCTTGTACAAGTTGTGCTAGTTTCCCCTGTATTGTGTACTGTCTCACCCTTCACCCAAGATACCACTTATCTATTGCCTATTTAGTATTTCCGCCCCCACCCCTCCCATCCCTGGTAACCAACAAAGATTGTTACATTTTGTGTGTGAACTTTTTCATGGGTTTTTACAATAGAAGTCTCATACAATATTTGTCCTTCTGTGATTGACTTATTTCACTCAGCATAATGTCCTCCAGTTTCATCCATGTTATGAGATGCTTCAGATTCACTGTTGTTCTTTCTCGTTGCATAGTACTCCTTTGTGTGTATGTACCATAGTTTGTTTATCCATTCATCTGTTAATGGGCATCTAGGTTGTTTCCATCGTTTTGCTATTGTGAACAATGCTGCCATGAACATAGGTGTGCATATGTCTATTCGAGTGACGACTCTTATTTCTCTAGGATATATTCCTAGGAGTGGGATTGCTGGATCGAATAGTATGTCTATTTCTAGCTTTCTGAGGAAGCGCCATATCCTTTTCCAAAATGGTTGTATCATTTTGCATTCCCACCAGCAGTGCATAATAGTTCCGATCTCCCCGCAGTCCCTCCAACATTTGTCATTTCCAGTGTTTTTGATCTGTGCCAGTAAAGCCGAGGTGAGATGGTATCTCACTGTGGTTTTAATTTGCATTTCTCTAATGGCTAGTGATCGCGAGCATTTCCTCATGTGTCTGTTGGCCATTTGAATGTCTTCTTTGGTGAAGTGTCTGTTCATTTCCTTTGCCCATTTTTTAATAGGATTATTTGTCTTTTTGTTGTAGAGGTGTTGGATTTTCTTGTAGATTATGGAGACTAGACCTTTGTCTGACTTGTACTGTCCAAAATTTTTTTCCCAGTAGGTTCTCTTTTGATTTTTTTGGTGAAGTCTTTTGAAGAGCATAGGTGTTTGATTTTTAGAAGATCCCAGTTATTTAGCTTATCTTTTGGGTTTGTGCATTGATGGTTATGGTTTGTATCCTGTTAATGCCATGTATTAAGGCCCGTAGTGTCGGTCTTATTTTTTCTTCTATGAACTTTATAGTTTTAGGCTTTATATTCAGGTCTTTGATCCACTTTGAAGTAGTTTTTGTATACGGCATGAGGTATGGGTCCTGTTTCATTTTTTTGCAGATGGATATCCAGTTCTGCCAGCACCGTTTGTTAAAAAGACTGTCTTTTCCCCATTTGATGGACTTTGGGCCCTTGTTGAAGATCAGGTGACCATAGGTGGATAGATTTACATCTGGGTTCTCAATTCTGTTCCATTGGTCAATGGATCTGTCGTTGTACCAGTACCAGGCTGTTTTGTCTACTGTAGCTGTATAGTAGGTTCTGAAGTCAGGTAGTGACAAATGGATAGCTTTAACAGAAAGAAATTTATTCTCTCACAGTCTAGTAGGCTACAAGTCCAAATTCAAAGCATCAGCTCCAGGGGAAGGCTTTCTCTATTGGCTATGGAGGAAGGTTTTTGCCATCAGTCTTCCCCTGGACTAGGAGATTCTTCGCACAGGAACCCCAGGTCCAAAGGACGTGCTCTGCTCCTGGTGCTGCTTTCTTGGTGGTATGAGGTTCCCCCGTGTCTCTGCTCACTTCTCTCTTTTATATCTCAAAAGAGATTGGCTTAAGACACTATCTAATCTTGTAGATCTCATCAATATAACTGCTGCTAATCCATCATATTACATCATAGTAATAGAATTTACAACACACAGGGAAATCACATCAGATGATAAAACGGTGGACAATCATACAATACTGAGAATCATGACCTAGCCAAGTTGACAGATATTTTTGGGGGACACAATTCAATCCATGACAGGGGGCCTGCCTGGGAGTGGATCTGCAGGATGGGTGGTTTTGGGAAGGTGAGAGGAGGGATCAGATATTCCTGGGCATAAGGTGAAGAGATGTGCCAGTAGGGTCCCTGGCTTGTTGGGTCTGCAATTACCCTGAATAGTTATGTAGTGGTATGTGAGCGGGTGCTATGTGAGTGGGTATAGGGTGGGTGTGCACACACATACACATGTGCAAGTTTGTGTGTGCATGTACACAGATGATTCTCGAAAAAGGATCTTGGGGTCTCTTCAGATTTTTAAAGTGAGCCAGGACCCAGTAAAAGATCATAAATCCTGCTTCATTCCTTCTCATATTGACCTTGATCTGGACTCTAACCCTAACCCAGTCCTAACTCTAACTTTAGTCTTACTCTAGACCTAAAAAGTATGACCTTGAATATATCCCACCTGAATTTAGAGACCATTTCAAGAATAGATTTGACATGTTGAACACTAATGACCAAAGATCGGTTATGGAATGAACACCTAGGACATCATACATGAAGAAAGCAAGAGGTCTTTAAAAAGACACGAAAGAAAAGACTAAAATGGATGTCAGAAGAGACTCTAAAAAACTTGCTCTTGAACACTGAGTAGCTAAAGCAAATGGAAGAAATGATGAAGTGAAAGAACTGAACAGAAGATTTCAAAGAGCAGCTCAAAAAGACAAAGTAAAATATTATAATGTCATGTGCAAAGACCTGGAGATAGAAAACCATAAGGGAAGAACACGCTCAGCATTTCTCAAACTGAAAGAACTGAAGAAAAAATTCAAGCCTTGAGTTGCAATATTAAAGGATTCTGTGGGGAAAATATTAAACAACACAGGAAGCATCAAAAGAAGATGGAAGGAATACACAGAGTCACTGTATCAGAAAGAATTGGTCAACATCCAACCATTTCAGGAGGTAGCAAATGGTCAGGAACTAATGGTATTGGAGGAAGAGCTGCACTGAAGGCATTGGCAAAAAACAAGGCTCCAGGAATTGATGGAATATCATTTGAGATGTTTCAACAAATGGATGCAGCACTGGAAGCGCCCACTCGTCTCTGCCAAGAAATTTGGAAGAGAGCTACCTGGCCAACCGACTCGAAGAGATCCATATTTTTGCCTATTCCCAAGAAAGGTGATCCAATCAAATGCAGAAATTATCGAACAATATTAATATCACCCACAAGTAATATTTTGCTGAAGATCATTCAAAAGCAGCTGTAGCAGGATATTGACAGGGAACTGCCAGAAATTCAGGCTGGATTCAGAAGAGGACATGGAACCAGGGATGTCACTGCTGATGTCAGATGGATCTTGGCTGAAAGCAGAGAATACCAGAAAGATGTTTTCCTCCTCTGTTTTATTGGCTCTGCAAAGACATTCGACCGTGTGGAACATAATAAATTATGGATAACATTTTGAAGAATGGGAATTCCAGAACACTTAATTGTGCTGATGAGGAACCTGTACATAGATCAAGAGGCAGTCGTTTGAATAGAACAAAGGGATACTGTGTGGTTTAAAGTCAGGGAGAGTGTGCGTCAGGGTTGTATCCTTTCACCACACTTATTCAACCTGTGTGTTGAGCAAATAATACGAGACACTGGACTATACGAAGAAGAATGGGGCATCAGGATTGGAGGAAGACTCATTAACAGCCTGCGTTATGCAGGTAACACAACCTTGCTTGCTGAAAGTGAAGAGGACTTGAAGCACTTACTGATGAAAATCAAAGACCACAGCCTTCCGTATGGATTACATTTCAACATAAAGAAAACAAAAATTCTCACAACTGGACCAATAAGCAACATCATGATAAGCGGAGAAAAGATTGAAGTTGTCAAGGATTTCATTTTACTTGGATCCACAGTCAACACCCATGGAAGCAGCAGTCAAGATATCAAACAATGCATTGCATTGGGTAAATCCACTGCAAAAGACCTCTTTAAAGTGTTAAGAGGCAGAGATGTCACCTTGAAGACTAAGGTGCACCTTTGATTTGTGATGTTGACGAAGAATATTGAATACACCATGGGCTGTCAAAAGAAAGAACAAATCTGTTTTGGAAGAAGTACAACCAGAATGCTCTTTGGAAGCAAAGATGGCAAGATTATGTCTCAAATACTTTGGACATGTTATCAGGAGGGATCGGTCCCTGGAGAAGGACATCATGCTTGGTAAAGTAGAAGGTTGGTGAAAAAAGGTGAAGACTTTAATGAGACAGATTGACACAGTGGCTGCAACAATTGGATCAAGCATAATGATTGTGAGGATGGTGCAGGAGTGGGTAGTGTTTCTTTCTGTTGTATGTAGGGTCACTATGAATTAGAACCGACTAGACGGCACCCAACAACAACCAGACCTAACTATAACCCTAACCATAAGTCTTTCCCTACCTTAATCTAGTCGTAACCCTCACTCTAATTCAGTCCTCACCGTAACCCTAACTCCAACCTCTGAGATGGCCTGGTTTCCTCCTTCTCCAGGCCCCTTTGCCCACCCCCTCTCCCCAGGTCCAGTTACTCACACATCTGTTGGTCCCTCCTACTTCTAATTTCCCATGGCCCTTCTAGCCTCCACAGCCCTTCAGTGTGTGAAGCCTGGACTCAAGGTTCTGGCCTGCTCGTTTCCCCCACCCTTGGTCCCAGACAAGTCATCCTAAACCTTGTGCGTGGAGTCCCAGCTCTGAAGCCTTCATCGTATAAGAGCCTGGGCTAGACATTCCAATTCTCTCTCCTGACTCCTGGGAGACTGAGGCCAGTCCCTGCCCCTTCTGGGCCTTGGTTTCCCCCTGTGCAGGCTGGGGTAGGACTGGGCCAGTTCTGAGAAGACCTCTGGCTCTCCAGGCCAAGACAGGGGACCATGAGCTCAGGGGTTCCTGCTCATTCCCACGTGAGTGGGCTCGTCTCCCAGATGTTGGGTGGTTCTTGGTCAATGCCAGTCTTCCTGAGAGGGGCCCTGTGGGCCTGCTGGGGCTCTCTGGCTGTCTGGAGGACCAGGCAGGGGTGCTCTGGGTGTAGCACCTATGTCTGCTTGGCTCAGACTCATGTGGATGGCCTCTCTACCCAAAGGCCCCTCCCATAGCCGTTGCTTGGCAGAAGTGTGTGTGTGTGTATCTGTATGTCTATGTGTGTGCATGTATACGTACATGCATGTGCATTGCATGCGTGTTTTTGCATGTGTGCGTGTGTATGCATGTGTGTGCACGTGTGTACATGTGCATATGGTGCACATGTGCATAATGCATATGTATGTAATGTGTGCATGTGTATATGAGTCACACGTGTATATGTGTGCACACATTTGTGTTTATGTGCGTGTCTGTGCACATATGTGCATGCAGGTGTGTGTGTACGTGTCTGTACATGTATGCATGTGTATATGTACATATGCATAGGTGCATGCGTGTATGTGTGTGTATATGGGGGTGTATTGAACCAACCACCCCAGACTAGTCAAGCCCACATGCAGTGGCCAGGCTTTGTCAGCCTGCCTCCTGTTCAGGCCGCCCGGCCCCGTCTCTGTGCCAGGAGCCCTCTCCCGGGTGCACTTTGACTGTGGTTTCCTTCGTCTGTCTGACGCTCCTGCTTTCTGACTCTCAGGGACTCCTCATCATTTCAGGTCTGCTGAGAAGACCCCAGCTTCTGCACTACTGCAGAGTTACAAGAGCAAGCCCCAAACATGCACACTTCCCACACTTCCTAGGGGTTTGTAGTGCATTGGGGGGGAGGCGGCCATCTTTGATTTTATTATTTTAGAATGGACATTTTCAAACAGATACAAAACCAGACAGAATGGTACAGTGAACCCCATCACCCAGCTCCAGCCATTATGAGATCGTGACCAGTGTTGTTCACCTGACTCCAGCTTCTTCCCAGAAGACTGAAAAACGCCAGCGTGTCGTTCCATCTACAGGAATTTCAGTGTAAAAGATAAAGACTTAAAAATACATGAGCACAGTACTGTTACCACACTTAACCAAAAAATGAGCACTGCTGTAATTTCAGCAAACGTGGAGCCGGCCTCCATACACCCCCTCTCTGGAGAGGACGGAATGTGCCTTATGTGATCAGGGCCACTGGTAGACCTTGAAGGTTCCCAGGTCGTTGCCCTCTCTACAGTTCTGTGGTCTAGTTCTCTTCGTCCGGAATGTCTGTCTTTGGAATAGAGTCCTAGAAGTGGGATTACTGGATCAGAGGGTAAATGAGACTCTGATCTTGCTAGATGTTGCCAAGTCCCTTCCCTGAGCTCTGAGCCATTTTATATGCCCATGAGCAATACTGAGGTGTCTTCTGCTCCGAGGACTGTTGGAAAACTCTTAGGTGTTTGCCGATCTGATGGGGGAGAAATGGCAACGCGGTACCGTTTTCATGTTATTATGAGTGAGTCGAGCACCTTTTCACATCTCTAATCACTGTATACATCTCCTTTTCTGAGAGCCCTCTGCCTACCTCTTATCAGTTGACATCTTGCCCATCCTCCAGAGGAAGCGTCTCAGAAGGCTGGGGCTTCCTCAGAGGGGTGAGGGGGCGGACATGAGAACCCTCCAGTGCGGTGTCTGTCAGAGGGGTGTGAGGACCACCTGCCTCAGCGTATTCTGGGGCACTGGCGCAACGTGTCACTTCCTGGGCCCAACAGACAAGCTGACTCAAACCAGCCAAAGCTGGGGACCTGCTGCCCTGGGGGACCAGTCACCAGTCGCCGTTGAGTCACCTCTGACTCAGGGCAGCCCCTTGCATGTCAGAGTAGAACTGAGCTCCACAGGGTTTTCAATGGCTGACATTTTGAAGTCGATCACCAGGGCTTTCTTTCGAGCAGCCACTGGGTGGACTCGAACCTCCGATCTTTTGGTTAGCAGCCAAGTGCATTAACTGTTTATACCACCTGTCTTAGTTATCTAGCGCTGCTGTAACAGAAATACCACAAGCGGATGACTTTAGCAAACAGGTTTTTCTCTCTCAGTCGAGGACGCTAGCAGTCTGAATTCAGGGCACCAGCTCCAGGGGAAGGCTGTCTCGCTGTCTCTCTCTGTGGGCTCTGGGCAAGAGTCCTTGTCAACAATCTTCCCCGGTCGAGGAGCTTCCCAGCACAGGGACCCTGGGTCCAAAGAACGGACTGTCCTCCCGGTGCTTCTTTCTTGGTGGTACCAGATCCCCATGTCTCTCTGCTCATTTTTCTCTTTTATATCTCAAAAGAGATTGGCTTAAGACACAATCTAATCTTGTAGATTGAGTCCTGCCTCATTAACATAACTGCCACTAATCCCATCTCATTAACATCATAGAGACAGGATTTACAACACACAGATGGCAAAATGGTGGCCAATCACACAATACTGGGAATCATGGCCTAACCAAATTGATACACATATTCTGAGGGGACAGAGTTCAATCCATGACATCACCTAACCCAAAGACTGGTAGTCCGAGTCTACCCAGAGGTGACTTGGAAGAAAGTCCTGGCAATCTACATCTGGAAAATCAGCCATTGAAAACCCCATGGAGCTCAGTTCTGCTCTGGCACACATGGGGTCACCCTGGAGGTGGGGAGAGTCCCACACAGAGAGATATGCCTCTTTCAAAGGGCGATGTACCCTCTCCTGCCCCGAACCCAGCTGCTGGGTGTTGACCATTTGACTAAGGCAGGGATGGGACGAGCACCAAGCTGACTCAGCTCCTGGGGCTGCCGGCTCTCTTTCCACCGTATTCCTCTGGCTTGAAGTCACCACCAGAGAGCAGAACCTCGAGGGTTCTGTTAGGCAATCCCATGCCCCGGCAGGGGGTTCTTGAGCAGGGAAGTGACCACCTGGAAGAGGGGTGCTCTGGACAGGAGGGCAGGGTGAAGGGACATGGTGGGGAGGGGCTCCCAGACAGGTCCCAGACAGGGGCCTGCCTTTGCAAGTGGAGGGTGGGTCTGGGGGGAAGAGCGGCCCCAGTGGCAGCGAGATGGGGAAGCTGGGGAAGCTGGCGGTTGCGGGGCTGTGGAGGAAGGCAGCATCCCCAGGAGGGAGGCCTGGCACGGGGCCAGCAGCCGGCTTCCAGTCAGAGGAAGCCTCCCGGAGAAAGGGGAAGGAGGCCCGGGGGGCAGAGGAGCAGTCGCGGGCAGCAGAAGAGGCTCGGAAGGGCAGGAACCTGTGGCTGGAGCCACACCCCGAGGCTCACTCCACTGCCAGGGTGGGGTCCCAGAGGGGCTTCTTGAAACAGCAGCGGTGGAGGTGGGAGAAGGGCAGCGCCTGTGGAAGCCTGACCGGGAGAAGGGGAGCAGGAGCTTTCCAGGGTGAGTGACCGTCCCAGGGTGGCTGAGGGGCTCAGGGTGCAGTTGGGGTGGCATGGGAGGGGCAGGGGAGGCGCCACGGGCACGGGCTTGCTGGCTCAGGCAGCCTCGCTCACAGGCAGGGAGACCAGAGGCCTGAGTGTGTCCGTGTGTCAGAGGGGGCAGCCCTCATGCACACCTCAGGCCGCGTGCTCTGCCTGGCCCCTCTCCTCCCGTGTGACAGGGTTTCTGATTCCATATCCCAGGATGCCACAGGTAGGAGGGGTGGTAGAGCCATCAACCCCTCAGCATCCCCTCAGGACCCCCTCTGGACCCCTCAGGACCCTTTAAGGTCCCCCAGAACCCCCGCAGGACTCATCAGGACCCCTCAGGGACCTCACAACACCCTCAAAATACCCCAAAGGCCCCCTCGAGACCCTCTCAGGACTCCCTCACAACTCCCTGAGGACCCCCTCAGCACTCCCTTAAGAACCTCTCAAAATCCCTTAATATCCCCCTCAGAACCCTTCAGGATCCTCTAAGGATCCCTTGGGACCCCCACAGGACCCGTCAGCACCCCTCAGGACCCTCTCAGGATCCCTCAGGACCCCTTGAGGTCCTCCAGAACCCTCAGGACCCAGCAGGAGCCCTCAGGGTCTGCTCACAACCCCCTCAATACACCCTCAAGTTCCCCTCATGACCCTCTCAGGACCCCCTTAGGAACACCCAGGATACCCTCTGGACCCCCTCACAACTCCCTCAAGATCCCCAGAGGACCCCCTCAGGGACCCCTTAGAATTGCCTTAGGAACCCCCAGGATACCCTCTGGACCCTCTCAGGACCCCCTCAGGACACTTCAACACCTTCTCAAAACTCCCTCAGGATCCCCTCAGCACCCCCTCAGGACTCCTCAGAACCTCTCAGCACCCCCTTAGCACTCCCTCAAAATTCCCTCAAGATCCCCTCAAGATCCTCTCAGAATCCCCTCAGAACCCCCTTGGAACCTCTCAGGACCAACTCAGGACTCATCAGAACCCTCTCAGAAACCCCTCAAGACCCCCTCATAGACGCCTTAGGATCCTCTCAGGATCCCCTCACAACTCCCTCAAGTCTTCCACAGGACCCTCACAGGACTCCCTCAGCAGTCACTTAGCACCCCGTCAAAACTCCCTTAAGATCCCCTCAGGACCCCCTCAGGTCTCCCTCAGCACCCTCAAGAACCCCGTTGGGGCCCCATGTTCCCTGGCCCTCAGTGGAGGTGTCTTTCTCCTGCCAAGGATCCTTCTTTTTGGCCACAGCTCCTTCCAGAGCTGGGGCTGGGCAGAGGCATGGACAGGACTGTGGAGACTCTCTGTGAGACTTGGCCAAATGCTCTGTTAGGTGCTGCTGGGCTCCAGGGACTCCGGGCCATGTGGGAGGTGCTTCCCGGGGCCAGAGTGAAAGGTCAAAGGTGCTTCAGGGGAAAACCCTCCTGGAGGCTGGGCCCTGTGTCTGAGGGCTGGAGGGGTTTACAAAGGGATGCTGAGGAGGACACGCAGAGAAGGACACACTCATGATGGCCAGATGCCGGGGCTGCCTACAACAGGGGACAGGTGGTCGGCTCTGCTCTGAGGGTGTTGGCAACTGGAGGAGTGGAGCTGAGGGGCTGGACACTGGTCCCGCCATCCCAGGGCTCCTCAGCACCATGTTCTGGACATGTTGCCATAGCCCACTGGGTCCTCAGTATACGCTGACCAGTCAGATGGTGTGAGGGCCTCAGACTGGGAAGGGTCCAGACACTGGCCACCTGACCAGAGGATGGCAGGACTCCAGTGCCACAGCCCAGCGCCAGCCTCCGGGGAGAGGGGCAGGGGAGGGACCACGGGCAGGTCTGAGGCTGCAGCTCCTTGGGATGAGCTCAGCATGGGGGACCGGGTTAGTGTGGAGGCCGGAAACTGAGGACAAGAGGCGTGGGGGCCCCCATGTCCTCCCTGGTATTCCAAGCCGGGTTCCTTTCTTCTGCCCTTTGTTGTATTTCATTGACTTGACCATTTTTAATGGGAAATGCCAGCACATATGTGTGATTCAGTAGGTACCAAAAGGCAGACAGTGAAACCATGCCTCCCGCCCCGTCCCCAGGTGAGGGGCCCCTCAACTCCCTGGCCCCCACCTCGTCTCCACTCTTGTCCTCATCTGCACTGAATGAATGCACGAATGACTGAAGAGGTAAGTGAGTAGTGGAGGGTCTCAGAGGTCACACCGGGGGACAGACAAAAAGGAGCCCCCCAGCTGGGCAGGGGGTCTCAAGTGAGACAGCGAGGTGGTAACTGTCATGGCTGGAGGGCTGGAAGGCTTCCAGAAGGTCTACGGTGGTCATGGAGGACTGTGTGCGGAGGGGTGTGGAGAGAGGGGGAGGGAGGGGCAGCTGCAGATAGGTGGTGGCCACAGGAAGCAGAGGAGCCCACAGTCCAGGGCAGGGCCCCTCTCACCAGGGACTCTGCCCCCATTCCCACTTCCCCCACCCCCACCCAGACCTTCCTGCTCCTTGAGGCAGTTGGTGGTGGAGGTGCTGGCTGCTGCCCTGCCCTGCCCAGTCCCCTGTGTCACACAACCTGCTGCCCCCAACTACTTCTGTGGCCCAGTCTCCTCTGGCTGGCCCGCCCAGATGAGGGCTCACGCAGCCCCTGCAGCCCGGGGTGGGGCCGAGGGAGGAGCCTGGCCTGCAGGCCATCCCAGCTGCACCGGACAAATCTGTGCCAGAGGGGACCCTGGCCAAGGAGACAGCCTTGCCTCCGGGTCCCATAGCCAGCCGCTGGCCACCTCTTCTGCCTTCTAACTGACCCGGCTTTGCCCTCTGTGGCCTCTTCCACGGCTGCATGCTCATTTTTTTATTTTCGTTAAACATTTTGTTTTTTCACTTGTGTTAAACCACACATGATGTAAAATGCACTGTCTGTGGTGTTCAGTGGGGTCACAGGTTGGGCAACCAGCACCATTATCTAATTCCAGAACCTTCACCACCCCAAAAGAAAACTCATACTGAGACGTCTCCCCCCACTTTCCCTCTCCAAGCCTCTAACCAAACCAAACAAGTTGCCGTCGAGTCAGTTCCAACTCACAGTGACCCTATAGGACAGAGTAGACCTGCCCATAGCGTTTCCAAGAGCAGCTGGTGGATTTGAACTGCTGACCTTTTGGTTAGCAGCCAAGTTCTTAACCACTAGACCACCAGGGCTCCATGCTTCATAGGGTTTTCAATTTCTGATTTTTTGGAAGTAGATCACCAGGCCTTTCTTCCAAGGTGCCACAAGGTGGATTTCAACCTGCAACCTTTTGGTTAGCAGCCAAGAACTTAACCATTTGGCCCCAGCCCCTAGCAACTTCGAATCTGCCTCAAACTCTGGATTTGCCTGTTCGAGACGTTTCATGGAAGTGGGATCATACAGTATTTGTCCTTTCGTTCTGGAGTCTTTCAGATTTGTCCATGTTGTAGCACATCAGGACTTCGGCCTGTGTGGACGTACCAGGTTCACTGATGGTCCTCCTCCTGTTGTGAATTATAAGCTTTTCTTATGGAAACTTTCAAATACACATGAAAGCTCTGAGCCCCGTGTCCCCCAGCTCCACAAGGGCCCACTCCGCCCACCCTGTTTCACCTAAACCTCCCTCCACCCCCTGGAGTCCCAGAGGCCCTGCCCTACAGCCACCTGCCCTTCAGTGTGCAACCTTTCTCGCTGGCCTGGGCTTTGTGAGAACAAGGCCGCAGCTCCCTTATCACGCCCAGGAAATTGTCATGAATCCTCCGCCGTCAGCCCCCTTCCTGCTCAGTCTTCCTTCCACAGCCACCTCTCCGGGGGGCTGGTGGATCTGGACCCCAGCAGGCCCACGGAGCACGTGGTGGGCGCATCCATTGTCTGTTGCGTGGGTTCCACCCAGTCCCTTGTGATGTGTTTGGGGAGGAAGCAGGGTGGCCGTGTAGGGTCTCCTGAAGCAGGGTCTGCACTCACCCGGTTCCAAGGCAGGGCCTGGGGTGCAAAAACAGCCCCTTAGCCCAGGATGGGCCTGAGAGAGACAAAGGTGGGGGGGCTGAGGAAGAGGGAAAACCAGGGAGGGGGCATGGACCAGGCAAGGGGAGGGACACCTTCCGGGCTGTCAGTGGGGGAGGCCTAGAAAATGCCTCCGCTGTGGGCTGGCACCTGGGTGGGAGGAGGACAGGGGGCAGGAAGTGTTCTGGAGGGGAGAACGCCCTCCAGAGGCTGGTGGAGGCAGGGCAAGAAATGGGGAGCAGGGGTGTGGGCTCAGAGGCTCCCTTGTTCTCCCTCTTCCCCGTTCCTGTGGGGGACAGGCCAGGTGTCTAGCTAAGCCTCCTGGTTGCAGGGCAGAGAAGCAGGCCTGTAGTGGGGGATTCAGAGGAGGCGGAGCCTGGGGTGACACTGGGACAGGGGTTAGGTGTGGGTGGGACTGGAGGCTGTTTGCATCCGATGATGCCCTTTCTCCTGTCCAGTGGGAGGGAGAACTGCCTGACAATCGCGGGTCACCTGAGAGACAGTGGATGGAGCCTGCAGCACCCTGACAGGACAGGACAGTGATGGCAGGGGAAGGGCGCCGGTCCATCCCTGGGCCACATGAGTGGGAACGGAGGAAGGGGTGTTTCCCAGGACTGGTTTCTGCCCAGAGGAGAACAGGAAGTACCGATGGTGACAGAAATGACCTAAGGGGCAGGCTGTGGGCTTCTGACCTCTCCTCACAACCTCTTCTCTCAACCGCCAGCCTTCCCAGGCTGGGCTGGGGCCCAGGACCCTGTCTGTCTGCGGATGCGCTGGCCGGGCCCGCTGGCTCGTGGGCCACTGGGACCAGGGTGTGGGAGGGAGGCCGAACCTGGGGCACAGAATGTAGGGGGCACCGAAATCCCGCCACCAAGATAAATAATACTTCAAAGCAATATGTTCGTAAATGCAAATTAATGCAAAAACCCCACGATGAACACAAAATGGGAGCCTTTCCTGTAAGGCAGGAGCAGATCTCCTGATCTTTCCTTTTGCCTCAGGCCCTAGTATAGCCTTGGGGGGTGGTGCATGAAGAGCCTTCCCCCGCCCTCATGTCATCACTCCCCCCGGGTGGTGCAAACGGTCAACTCACTCACCTGTGAGGGGGTCTCAGGGTGGGGCGAGGGCTGTGTGAGGGGTATCAGAGTCGGGTGGGGGCTGTGAGGGGTCTCACAGTGCGGGGAGGGCTGTGTGAAGGATATCAGTGAGGTGAGGGCTGTGAGGGGTCTCACAGTTGGGGTAGGGCTGTGAGGGGGTCTCATAGTGGGGTGGGGGATGTGATGGGGGCTCAGAGCCTTGGAGGAAGTATCTTGATGAAGAAGCCATGGGTGGGTGAGTCTGGATGGGGGACTCCTCCGTGAGGATGGGGGTGTCAAGCATGGGCAGCAGGTGGAGGGTAACTCAGGGAGTCCCCTGGGACCCGGGCCCATCTCATCCTAGACTGTGACACGTAACTGTGATGTGACACCACGGGAATGGGAGAGCGTGTCCGAGGCGCTTCCATCAAGGTGGGGGTTGTTCTGTGAACTTTCTCTTGGGCTTAAACGCGGACCCCTGTCCTGGGGAGGCACTGTGGGTGGAGGATTGGGGTCCTCAGCAACTCTGGGCACCCAGGCCTCAGCCAGTGGGTGGCCCCGAGGTCAGACTCAGGGGTCTGGGACCAGCAAGCCCTCAGGCGGGCAGAGGGACAGGGAGGGTGCCATGTGTGTGGTGGAGACCCCTCTAACCACGTGGCCCCTGACAGCTCTTTGGGGAAGTAGGCATTTGCGGACGCATCTCGCTGCAGCATCAGAAGGCGTTTTCGCTGGTGTGCAGAAGTGCGTTCGTCTTGGAATCAGAAAAGGAAGCGTGGGACCAGCTCTCTGCCCACAGCAGCCGGCCGCCCCCTACCCCCACCCCCCAGCAGCAGATGCAGAGCTGAGGTCACTGGTCTCCCAGCCCCAGGCCCTGGAGCCTGGAGTTCTCCAGCTGCCGTGGATGTCCTGGGACTCAGCTCCCTGCAGTGGGGTGGGGGCAGGGGTGAGGAGGGCATGTGCTGGCTGGGCCCCGGGGCTTCGCACCTCAAAGGGCAGCAAATGGACCCCACAGCTGGGCATTCCCAAACTCTCACGTGTGCCGTAAGACTCTTGAAAAGTTTTGCTTTCTTCTCCAATATTCACTGTTTGTTTTATTATACGTGGGACATTTAAAAGAGAATGCCAGTTACAATATTGGGGGTGTGTGGCCATGGCCCAGGCCCTGTGCAGCCACTGGGGGCCAGGGGCATCAGGGGTGGAGGCTGGGTCAGGGAACCCACCACCCTCACCTCACTGCTCAGTGGGCACCCCCACTAGGACCTGCACCCCCTCCCAAGAAATCGGGGCTGAAAGCAATGCGGGCCGGCCTCGGACCCTGCTCAGGTGGGGGTGGTGGGGAGCTCCATGCTGCTGGTGGCAGGGAGATCCCCTGTTCTGCACAGCCCCGCTGGCGTCGTCTCGGGCTGCTGGTCCAGGTGCTGCCTGGTTCAACCAGGCCCCCGGCACCGCCGGCTCCCATCTGGTGACTCCTCGTGTCAGTGGGTTCTGGCCGACTCTGGGGTTTCTGGGCTCCTGGAAAGAAGCACAGAGACTGGGTGGTGTTGCGCGGTTGGGGTGGGGCCTGCAGCGGGCAGGGCAGACTGGCTGAGGCCTCCAGGTCGGTTGCTTCCAGCAGGTTCGGGGGAGGCATGCAGTCCGTGGGCCTGGAACCCAGAGCTGTAAAAAACGGGGGCGTGGTGGGGCGTCTGACCTCTTCTGACTTCCTGAGGTTGGGGGTGGGGCATCTAACCTCTTCTGACTTCCTGAGGTGGGGGGTGGGACGTCTGACCTCTAACTTCATGGGGTGGGGAGTGGGGCGTCTGATCTGTTTTGACTTCATGAGGTGGGTGGGGGGTGTCTGACTTCTTGAGGTGAGAGGTGGGTTGGTGAGAATCACCATGAGCCGCAGCCCAAAGCTGATTCCTATGAGGCGGAGGTCAGACATACCTCCTCTCTCCAACCTCTTTACCAGTTCTGACACCAGCCATCCCCCTCATGGCACGCTCTAGTTCTCCGCTGGGTTCGATAACTCATTGCAGCGGCCACACAGAACTCACAGACCATACTCACAGTTACTGGTTTTATTAGGGAAGTAACAGGTTACAATTCAGGTTCAGCGATGCTCAGGATACAGTTCTTCCATCCGGACAGCCTCTTCCCAGCCGTGCCCACAGGCAGGCCTCTCTCTGGCCCTCGGCCCCTCGGCCCCTCGGCCCCTCGGCCCCTCGGCCCAGTCTCTGCCCTCCTCGGGCAAGTGTTACAAAGCTCTTTAGCTCTGCTGAAAAGTGCCCAGACACACCCCACTCCGCCAGCAAGCCTCCTGCCCGAAGGCAGTCAGCTCTGTCGATCCGTGGGTGAGCACACCCACTGTAGGTGCCTCACGCTGGTCTCCTGGTTCTGCTGCTGCCGTTTCTCTGCCACTCTTGCCACCGCTTCTCACAGTCTGTAGTGTTACAGCTGTCTGTCTCTGTCTCCTGGGTCTAGGAGGTTCTCAGCACAGGGATCCTGGGCCCAAAGGACTGTCTCCACTCCCATCTCTTCTTTTTTGGTGGTTGTGAGGTCCCTCCATCCGCCTCTGGGATGGCTCATTCTAAGCCTAGTGGGATGGCAAACCTGACCAATCCTCTCGTTAGGGTTCCATACACCTTATTTGCATGGTCCCACCCCCACAAGGGTGCCATGTACCTTATTTGCATTATTAGCAGCCTGTCTAATCCCGTTGGTGGGCCACAAACGCCTCATTTGCATAATCCTACCCAGTCATTTGGTGGCAGTTACAAGACATGGCAAGAAAAGCTATTTGTCACACTGCAAGAGCCTAAGGAGTGTCACTACGGAACCAGAACTGAGAGGAAAGGCAGCACAAATCTTCCAAAATCTCTAGGGGTGAGTCATGAGGCTGGGGAGACTCCACACGTCATGAAAGTATTCCTGAAACCTCCAATGCTGGCACATCTGCCATTTTAAATTCAAAAGGTGTGGAATCTGAAGAGGGGGCAGCGAGGGGCTGTTGCAGCTTCTCTCTGAAATTCTCTTCCTCCTTAATGGGCTGTGGGCTGAGGTGCCCACGGGCTGCCAGAGATGGCCCCTCCCCAGCCTCAGGCACAAACAAGGCTAAATGACTTCCACCCTCACCATCTTTCTCCCCCACCAACCTCGTAGGGGTGCCCTCTGTCACAGCCCCACAACCCTGCAGGCAGAGGGGAGGGTGGGCAAAGCAGAGACTCACAGACTGAGTGCCCCCTCCCCCACCACCCACACCGAAGAAGGCCTGGCTGGTGCCCTCGGGGACGAGGGCTACCACCGTCCCTCCCAACTCCTCTATCCTGCCCCCTACCCCCATATCTCATCCTTCAGCCAGAGGAACAGACCCCCCCCCCCACCTGAGACCAGAATGCTGGTGTCCTGGGGGAAGTGTGCAGGGACAGGGGCTGCACTGGCTGCCCGTCCACCCTCACCGACCCTGTGTGTCTGGCCAGCTTCCCTCCCACAATGAAGACACCAAGGTTTGCCTGCTGGTGGAAGACAGAGCAGGGTGAATCCAAAGGTCAAATCCTGGATGTTTCACCGACCAGCCTTGCCTGTCGTCTCACCTGGGCCAAGTCGAGGGCATGTAGGGGGCCGGTGGGGACAGCGGGGGCCAGTGCAGCTCCAACCTCAGGACAGCTCTGAGGGGCCGGCAGCCCTCACAGCTCTGGGCCAGCCCAGGTGGCTGCCCTCAGGGCTCTGACCACGGCCAGCTCTGTCCTGTCCTGAGCCCGAGGAGTGGGCTCCCTGCCCTGGTCCCAGGATGCGGTCCCAGGACATGGGATGGGGCCTCAGGACAGGGCAGACAGCTGCTGGGAGAAAAGGGGAGGAGAAGTGGGGAGGAGAGGGGAAGCCGGGATTTCAGAAGCTTCTGGGGAGTTCTCCCGGGCCTTACCCCTGCCATCCCGGACCTCTGCTGTGGGAATGGTGGACGGAGAGGTGGGGCCTCCCCACCAGGGGTGCCGGGGTGGGTCAAATGTAGCGACCCTGCAGCTAGGAACAGGGGAGGGGTCAAGGGACAGCTGGGGAGCTGGGCTCTGTCCTGGGCCACTGAGGACTACTGGGCTGGCGTGCAGGTCCAGCCCCCTCTGAGCCCCTCCTGCTGAAAGCTAGGTGCTGTGGCTGCTCTCAGAGCTCCCTGTCCAGAGAGCTGGTGGAGCGAGGCCCCTGGGGGTTTTAGAGACAGGATGGCGTGCTGGGCTGGGGACGGGAGGTGGCAGCAGTGGCTACGGCGGCGGTGGCAGCTCCGTCCAGTAGCAAGCAGGCCCACTCCGGGCCAACTCCCTGTGCCACCTCGGGGGCCTGGTGTGTCTGGGCACCTGTTTCCCCACCCGTCCAGCAGGTGCTTTCTACCAGAAGGGAGGTTCTGGGCTGTGACAGTGTGGTGGGGACACTTGCCCGCTGACCCCTCCTCTTCTCTGCAGCCCCAGCGCCATGAATGAATCCTGCAACTACAGCCAGCAGGCCTGGCCGTCCTTGGCCAAGCACCTCTCCTTAGCCTACACAGGCTCACTGCTGCTGCTGGGCCTGCCGCTCAACGGCCTGGCGCTCTGGGTGCTGTACTGCCGCCTGCCTCGGTGGACAGAGACACGTGTCTACATGGTCAACCTAGTGGCCGCCGACCTGTGCTTGCTCTGTGTCCTGCCCATGGTGCGGGTCACCCCACAGAGGCAGGAATATGACACACTGTTCTGCCAGATCTCCCAGGGCATCTACCTGGCCAACAGGTATATGAGCATCAGCCTGATCACGGCCATCGCCGTGGACCGCTACCTGGCTGTGCGACACCCGCTGCACGCCCGCAGGTTCCGCTCACCACGCCAGGCTGCGGCTGTGTGCACGCTGCTCTGGGTGCTGGTGGGAAGCACTCTGGCGGCCCGCTGGACCCTGAGCGTGCAAGAGGGCGGCTTCTGCTTCTCCAACCAATCCCGGCACCACATCAACACCATGGTCTTCTCACTGCTGGGCTTCTACGCACCGCTGGTCGTGCTGGTCTTCTGCTCCCTGCAGCTGGTGGCCAGCCTGGCCCGGAGGCCAACAGTCAACTCGGCCCAGGTGGAGGCCACCCAGAAGGCCACCCGCATGATCTGGGCGAACCTGGCCGTTTTTGTGGCCTGCTTCCTGCCGCTGCACGTGGTGCTGACGGTATTGTATGCCACGAACCTGCACAGCTGTGCCCAGCAGCAAGTGTTCTCCCACTCCCTGTACCTCACATCCAGGCTCTCGGATGCCAACTGCTGCCTGGATGCCATCTGCTACTACTACATGGCCAAGGAGTTCCAGGAGGCCCGTGCGGCTGCTCCAGGGGCCAAAACCCACAAGAGCCAGGACACCCTGCGTGTAACCCTTGCCTAGAGGCCACCCTGAGCCGGGACTGCAGGAGGTGTTGCTGGGGGAACCTACAGCCAGCAGCTGGGAGCCCCAGGAACTCTAGGCAGGCCCAGGTGGCAGCACCCCCACCCTTGGGACGAGAGAGGGATGGCGACAAGGCTGGCAGGGACTGAAGCTTGAGCCAGGCCAACCCCAGGGGCTTGGAGGGGCTGCACACCTAGACACCCTGTCTGGGCACACCTGGACACCCCACCTGGGCACACCTGGACACCCCAGCTGGGCACACCTGGACACCCCAACTGGGCACAACTGGGTGGGTGTTGGTTACTGGTTTGCTGCTGGCACCCCACTGGCGGTGCTGATTAAAGCCCCCCAGAAAAGCTACTGAGGCTCCTGGAGGGAGAAAGGAGGGAGTCAGCAGCTGGGAGGAACGAAGGCTGTGCCCCTAGGCTTCTAGGGCTCTCATTTTGGGGCCTCCCTGTGCCCTTTCACCTGCTCCCACCCCTGCCCCATCCCCTACCCATGGGAGGTCTGGGGGTCTACAGCTCCTGAAGGACACAGCTCCCTGCCCCACCCCACACAGGGCTGTGCAGGTGCTGGGGTGAGGGGTGCAAGGGGACTCGACAGAGTGACAGTGTGAGCTCTGGCCCCTGTGGCCGCACCCCCCCAGGCTCCCTGCCCCTCCTACGACAGCACCCCAGATTTTTCAAGGGTTGGAAGACCCATCCGGAAACTATGGCCAATGTCCAGAGCCAAATCCTTGCCTAGCATGGTACTGGTTGTGGAGCCAGGCCCTCCCCACCACTCCCCACCGCTAGCCCCCCTCCTTCCTCCCATCCACCACCCTGCAGCAATCTAGGGGTCCTTGGCAGACCAGCCTGAGGCCACTGTCCAGCCCCTCGGCGGCCTGGGAGGCCCTTAACAGCCTCGGCGTCCAGCCCTCCTCCCATCTGCGAGTTCATCGCTGATCCTAGAGCTCACTGCCTGGTTCGGGGACCAGGACGGCTGCACCCTGCCTCAGGCCGCCAAGTCCTTTTACCATCCTGCCTGGAGAACCTGAGCAGCACAGGACAGGCGGGGCCACACTCTTGTCCTGTGGAAGAGCTGAGCACCCAAAGTGAACAGGGCAGTGTCTGGGGGAGCCCAACAAATACAGGCGTGAGCCGCAGGAGGGGCACAGTGGCCCCATCCATCGGGCCACACATCCCCATTCCAGCACCCCACAGCGCTCCTGCAGCCCAAGCTGAAGCTGAGCAGCCTGCAGGAGGCGGGGCCATCTACCATTCCTGGGGAGCATTCAGGGCTGGGCGGCTGCAAAGGACAGACCCTGTACAGGGACACCCCCGGCGCGGCCCAGAATGAGCTGTTCTGACCAGAGGGTCAAGGTAGGTGTAGAATTTTAACCAGGTACAGTGGTGTTGATTCTGACTCCTGGCACCAGTGTGTGTGTCACATTACAACTGTGCTTCACAGGGTTTTCAATGGCTGATTTTTTAGAAGCAGATTGCCGGGCCTTTCTTCCAAGGTACCTCTGGGTGGACGCAAACCTCCAACCTTTTGGTTAGCAGCCACCCTCGTAAACCATTTGCACCATCCAGGGACTCCCAATGTAGAATATAGGTGCTGGGTGATTTTCAAACACAACGCGGAAGGTCATTGCTTTAGGCTCCAGCACTGCTGCTGGGAAGCCCCGCGTCGTTTTGATTCCTAACTTTTGTGTGTCATCTGTTTGCTCTACCATGCTCTGGATAATTTTAGGATATTTTCTTTGTCTTTAGAGCGCTAAAATTTCCCCATGAGGTACCTCAGTATGGGTTTTTACTCAGCTGTGGTATCAGAGCCATGGTGGCACAGTGGTTAAAGCGATCGGCTGCTAGCCACAGGTTAGCAGTTCGAACCCATCAGCTGCTCCTTGGGAGAAAGATGTGGCAGTCTGCGCCTTGAAACATGTACAGCCTTGGAAACCCTGTGGGGCAGTTCTACTCTTTCCTATAGGGTCACTGTGAGTTGGAATTGACCCAACAGCAGTGGGTTTGGTTTTTTTGGTTATTGTGCTGGGAACATGGTGAGTTCTTCCCATCTAAGGACTGGAGTCCTTCAGTTCTAGCAAATGGACTGGTTTCCTCCTTCCGGAATCTCCCTCCCTCCACCGAGTGATGACGTCCCCTTCAGGCACCCCTGTTGGTCAGAGGTTGGAGCTCTTGGCCTGACCTCTGTTTTTCTTATTTTTTTATTTCCTGCTGTCCCTCCTTTTAAATTATTTTAGAATTTTTTTGTTTTGAGGTGAAGTTCACATAACATCAAATTGACCATTTTAGAGCGCACAGTTGATGGCATTTAGTCCATCCGCAGCCTTGTGTGACCATCACCTCTACAAGTTCCACACATTTTCCTCACCCCCAAATAACACCCCCAAGCAATTACAACCCATTCTTCCCTCCCCCAGCCCCTGGCGGTCACCATCTGTATTCTGTCTCTGTGGACTTAGCTCTTCTAAACATTTTATATAAATGGCGTCACACAATATGTGGCCCTTCACAGTGGTGTCACTAGGGTTGGTGTCACCCCTCCTCCAACAGACCTCCTCCCCTTCCAGACCATGCAGAATCCTTAGTAACGTTTTTGAACTAATGTTGCTTGTAAATCATAGTTCTTGTATATCACTGCTTCTTTTCCTTTAATTACTACTTCATTCACAAAAAAAGTTATTGATATAGGTTCACAAATACTAATTACCACAATGTTAGAGCTAAAACACCAGAAAATTTGACAAAATCAGCCTCTATAACAATACCAGTGGCAAGCAATACAACAGCACGTGCTCGTAAGGCAAGCAGACACAACCAGGTGATTCGAAGAGTCATCGTAATTGAGTAATAGTGACAGCTCCGACTGGACAGTATTAGAAGGTTCAAAAAGCAAATTAGCATAGAGTTTTAGCCTTGTAGGTATATTGATACATGTAAGCTGGGCTTCTGAAAAATGTTTCTGTTGTTATAACTAACTACAGGGATATTTTTATAAAAACTAATAAATTTCTGCTGAAACGCTGCACAAAAGTATTATAGACGGTCATTTGGGTGCCACCCGCTCTGACAGTGTCACCCAGCAAGGTCCGCACCCCCCGGTGACGCCACTGGCCTTTTGTGTCTGACTTAACTTCACTTATCAAAATGTTTTCAAGGTTCATCCACGCTGTGATGTGAATCAGGACTTCATTTCTCTTTATGGCTGAATAATAATATTGCACTTAGTGTTATACCACATTATATTCATCTATTCATCTGTCTACGGACGCTGGAGCTGTTTCCGTCTTGCGGTGTGAACAGTGCTGCAAGAAATATTGGTGTGCAAGTATCTGTTCGCATCCCTGCTTTCAAGTCGCTTGGGGATACCTAGGAGTGGGATTGCTTGGTCATATGGTAAAAAGAGGAAGCCCTTCAATGACATGGGAGATGGATTGACACAGTGGCTGCAACAATGAGCTCAAGCATGACAACGATTGTGAGGATGGCGCAGGACCGGGCAGTGTTTCGTTCTGCTGTGCGTAGGGTCACTGTGAGTTGGAGCTGACTCAATGGCACCTAACAACAACCACATGGTAATTCTATGTTTAACTTCATGAGGAACCAACAAGCTGTTTTCCACAGTGGCTGCACCATTTTACATGCCCACCAGCAATGCAAGAGGATTCCAATTTCTCCACATTCTCGGCAATACTTGTTACTTCCTGGCTTTGGATAATGGCCATCTAATGGGGCCCAAGTGGTGTCTCGTTGTGATTTTGATCTGCATTTCCCTAATGGCTAATGGTATTGAGCATCTTTCCATGTGCTTATTGTCTATTTGTGTATCTTCTTTGGAGAAATGTCTTTTCAAGTCCTTTGCTCATTTTTTAATTGAGCTGTCTGTATTTTTATTGTTGAGTTTTGAGTTCTTTATGTATTCTGAATACTAGGCCCTTATCAGATATATGATTTGTAAATATATTCTCCCAGTCTGTAGATTGTCTTTTTACTTTCTTGATAATGTAACTTTGAAGCACAAACTTTTTCAATTTTGATGAAGTCCTGTTTCTCTCTTTTTTTCTTTTGTTGCCTGTGCATTTTGTATCCTATATAAGACACCATGGTCAAATCCACATCCCATTGAATTTTTATTCTACCTGCTGGGGAATCTCCTCATCTTTATCTTACAACTATTTTACTGAGTTTTTATGTCAGTGATTATTCAAGAGCTCCTTGGCTTTTGGTAATTACTTTTTACGAACTGTATCCCTTTCTCACTCCAGGGACACGCGTTCTCCTTGTGGGTCTCTGAGGACCCCACTCACAGTTTGGTTCTGTTATCAGCCCTCTCCTGCTTCCTCCTCTGATGTTCTCTTTTTCCGGTGTTCTGACCTTTCTCCCCACAGAAGGCCCTTACGCAGCATTAGCTGTCATTGTGGTCTGCGTGAAGAGAGCTGGAGGCTCTGTTGGGGGGAGTGAGCACTGAGGTCAGCCCTGGTGGTGGCCCATTGAGTGGAGAAAGGGCCCAGAGGTCTGAGAGCCTGGCAGTTCAGCTGCTCCAGGAAATCTCTTCCTGTTCTCTGCTGGGGGTTCCATCTGGCTACAGGTGGTCTAGGGGGAAGAGGCTGATGGAGGAAGGGGTCTGCCGTGGAGGTGAGCAGGCAGAGTGTCCCTCAATCTTCTGACTCCAGTGCGGGCCCCTTCCTTTGTGGCTGGTGTCCCCACGGTCTGAAGGCTCTCAGGTGGCTTTTTCCTGAGACTACATCCCCACACTTCTGTGCAGGTGGGTGTATCCAACAGGGATCAGTGCAAGAAAAAGACACTTTTCTGCATATCTCACGCAGAGTAGGACGTAAGAAATTTGGTGCATGAGAAACTGCTGGAAGGTTTGGGTAAGGGGATGTCCTGGCGCTGCTCATGCGCCGCCCAGCCCCCAAGTCAGGGAGTGCAGCCACAAGCCCGGGGCTGGGACCCTACAGGACACCAATGCCAGGGCAGCCCCACCACTTTGGAAGGGAGCAGCAGGTGGTGCAATGCTGAGTCCAGGTCAGCGCTTCCAGAAACTTCTGCCAACATCAGGCTGCCCGTGGACCTGGTGTGACCATCTAGACGATGGCACACTAAGCATGTGTCAGCCTCCCCAACCTGGCCCGAGGAAGGGAGGCCTCTCAGCGTATCATCTAAACAGTGTCCAGTGCCCTGGCAGCAGGGAGGTCTGGGAAATGTAGCCGCACAGGGAAAACACGGAAGAGGCTGGGGGTGTCCACCGCTCACTGGGAACGGGGAGCTGGCAGCTTGGCGTGGGCGCTTCTTATGATGAGGGGGCCATGGCCCCATGTCCAGAGCCCCACTGCAGCACACCACACGGCCCAGGGCCCATTGCTGCAGCCCCATTCCACACTGGAGCCCTGAGGGCACCATTTAGCCTCCCCCACCCATCACCTGGCATCTTCAGCTGCTCGTGGTTGGGGGTGCTCTGAGCGCAGCCAGGAGGACGAGCTGTGCCGCCCTGGCCCCCTCCGTCCTCCTAGGCTGCCCTGGCGCCCCCGTCGTCCTCAGCGGTTCTCGAAGGAGAGGGAGGCAGCCTGGCTGGCTCTCCAGGTCAGTCCCTCCATGGTCGTGGTTGCTCCTAGCTGGAGAAGGTCCTCAGAGGGGCCTCAGGTTCAGCCCCAGGCACCCAAGCCCCCCCACGCCTGCTATCCCAGTGGCTGCTCCGGCTGTGGGGTGACGCTCCTGCCCGGGTGTGGCCGAGCTGCAAGGCCTGTTGGGTCAGGGGTGAGGCCTCCGCCACTTCCTCCCTCTACCCTAGGTCCCGAAAGCCGTCTCTGAGATGGAGGTCCACACTCAGGGGCTCATGAGATACACTCTTGGTGTACCCCACAAGGGTGCAGGTGAAGCAGCATGGCAGAGGAAGCATTCACACTGACTATGGGGGCTCCAGAGTGGGGTGACCCTCTAAGTCTTCCATACAGCAGGGGGCTACACCCCTGCACACCAGCCCCCCATGGAAGAGTCATTGGAGGTGGTCGCCTCCGATGAGCCCAAGAAACTTGCGAGAGGTGATTCCCAGAGAGGCAGGGGCAGGGGCTGAGAGGCAGGAGGGTTGAGTTTGGGGGGCTGCAGTATAGTGGGCGGGAGGTGAGTTTCTTGGTGCTGCAGGGGTCTATGGGCAGCACACCGCAGTGTTCATTGTACCCCCTGCCCAGGTGCCTGGATCCTGAGCTCGTTCAGGCCTCCTCTGTCAGGGACCCAGGGCAGGTCTGGCTCCCCCACCGGGCTCCAGGTCCCCATGGGGCAGGCTGTAGGTGCAGGTGCTGTGGATTCTCCTGCCCTGGCTTCATGTCAGCCGCCTGGTTCACCCAGCTCGCTTCTCACCCTGGACCACAGGGGCTTCCTGTGTGTGCAGCTGTCAGCGCTGTGCCCAGGATGGAGGCATGTGGAGGGTGGGGGAACATTGCTCAGCCTGGAGGGGACACGTACCCCACCCTCCCCTGTGGAGGCTGTGCGCCACAAGCTAGAAGTGCCAGCTGTCCCTATCTGCCCTGAGCTCTGGGCTGCAGCCGTGGCCCAAGGCTGTGGTCAGGAAGGAGCTGGGAGGCTGTCATGCATGGTGGGGACAGCGAACCCCCCACCCATGCAAATGGTGGGAGGTAGGGCAATGGGCCACCCAGATTCCCTGGGACCACTCTGCCCTCAGAGTCTGGGTGGGAGCAGGCCTCGAGACTCCACCCACTGGCCTAGAGTACAAACGTAGGAACTACAGGCAGGTACACAGCCCGAGCAGCCGCCCAGCTGTGCTGGTGAGCAAGACTGGCAGTTTGACCCCAGGCCCGGGTCTCAGGCCCAGATCGGTGAGTCTACCCACGAGGCCCCCACTCCGTGGGCCCTATCCTGCCCTCACCTGCCAGAGGGAGTTTGTGAGAGTAGGGAGGCTGGGGGTGGGCTCCTTCTGGCCACATCCATCCCTGGCCAGGCCTTCCCTGAGTGTGGGCACCTGGCCTCAGCCCCCAGCCAAGCGTGGACAAGGACGAGAGTGAGGGACAGTCAGCCTCCTCCCAGGGAGGTGGAAGGGAGCCCCATCACGGTGTGCTATCTCAAGGCTTCTGGGACTGCTACAGACAGACAGTCTCTGGAATCAGGGAGAGGTGGGTGATGGGGGGTGAGAATGGATGTTGGGGAGGGGGAGAAAGGGAGGGGAGGGTCCTGAGAGATGGGGGTGGGGAGAGGAGAAAGGCTGAGAGGAAAAAAGGGGACAGAAAATATAGAGAGGGGAGATGGGGGGATGGGGGGAGATGGGGAGATGGGGGAGATGGGGGGATGGGGGGAGATGAGGAGATGGGGAGACGGGGAGATGGGGGAGATGGGGGGATGGGGAGAGATGGGGAGATGGGGGTGATGGGGGAGATGGGGAAATGGGGGGAGATGGGGGTGATGGGGGAGATGGGGAAATGGGGGAGATGGGGGAGATGGGGGTGATGGGGGAGATGGGGGAGATGGGGGGAGATGGGGGGAGATGGGGAAATGGGGGAGATGGGGGGAGATGGGGGGAGATGGGGGTGATGGGGGAGATGGGGAAATGGGGGGTGACGAGGAGATGGGGGGAGATGGAGAGACAAGAGGGAGACGGGGAGATAGAGGAGAGATGGGGAGATAGGGTTCTCTGCCCCCACCATGCGTGACAGCCTCCCAGCTCCTTCCTGACCGCAGCCCTGTGCCACGGCTGCAGCCCAGAGCTCAGGGCAGATGGGGACAGCTGGCAAAGATGAGGAGATGGGGAGAGATGGGGAGTTGGAGAGATGGGCAGATGGAGAGACCGGGAGGGGGGCCTTTTACAAGAAAGTAAGGGGTCAAGGGGGAGAGAGCCAGAGATGAGAGCGTAGAGGAGGGGAGCATCCCTGAGGCCCAGAGGGCCACAGAGCCCCTGTCCTGGCAGGATGGCACTGCTCCATGACCAGGCACTGGGCCAGGGGCTGGGGTCCCTCCTCCCATGGTGGGCGGGGGAGTATCGGCTCCTGCATCCTGGAGGACCTCGGTGGAGCCGCCTGGGGTCAGGTGGCCCTGGGCTGGGGCAGGAAGGAGAGAGACAGGCTGCGGGTGAAGCTGAAGCGAGCCGGCCCTGGCCCGTGAGCCCACTCCCCCTCCCCCACTCCTGTCCTCCTGTCTCTGCTTGGCCAGGCGGAGCGGGAGGACTGTGGCCTGGCGTCCTGCACCCCCACCACCTCCTGTATCCTCAGGCGGCAGCGTGACCTCAGGGATGGTAGCCCCCAACAACGCCTCCAGCAACTGCAGCATGGACAGGAGCACCCTGTCGCAAGTGGCCACCAGCGCCTCCATCTGCCTCATCCTGGGGCTGGGGACCCTGCTCAACGGCCTGGCGCTCTGGGTCTTCGGCTGCCGTTTGCGCAAGTGGACGGAGATGCGCATCTACATGGTCAACCTGGTGGCGGCCGACTGCCTGCTGCTGCTGAGCCTGCCAGGGATCCTGTTCACGCTGGGCCCGGTGGGCGGGGCCCGCGAGGACACCCGGTGCCGCGTGCTGCAGAGCTTCTACTATGTCAACACCTACATGAGCATCAACCTCGTCACCGCCATCGCCGTGGACCGCTACGCTGCCCTGTGCTTCCCCCTGCGCGCCCGGGCCTGGCGCTGCCCCCGGCAGGCAGCAATCACCTGTGCGGCCCTCTGGTTGCTGGTCACCGGGGCCGTGGCCTTCCCAGCGTCCTGGCTGCACGCCGGGGAGACCTTCTGCTTCGGGCGGAACCAGACGCGCGGCCCCCGGACTCTGGTCTTCTCGCTGCTCCTCTTCTTCCTCCCGCTGCTTGTCCTGAGCTTCTGCTCGGTCCAGGTACTCCACCACTTGCTCCGCAAGTGGACACGGGCGCAGCCCCAGGCTGCCGCCGCCATCTGCAAGGCCATCTGCGTGGTGGCCGCCAACCTGGTCACCTTCATGCTCTGCTTTCTCCCGCTGCACGCGGCCTTGCTGGCCAAGCTGGTGGCCCAGTGGATGGACGCAGCCTGCCCCACAATGCAGATGGTGACCACCTGTGTGCAGGTGGCTTCCCGGATCGCCAACGCCAACTGTTGCCTGGATGCTGTTGGGTACTACTTTGTGGTCAGCGAGTTCCAGGAGGAGGTGGGGGCTGTCCTTGCCCTGCCTGGCCTTTCCGGGAATGGTTCCAGGGCAGCGCCCAGGGGCAGCCAGCCGAGTAGAGCCAGGCAGGAGGGAGCTCACCCCAGCCCCTGAAGAGGGCTGCCCTGTGTGCCCCAGGCCTCCCCTGAGGCTTCCTTCCTTCCTTCCTTCTCAGGCCCTCACAAGGGCTAAGCACAGGGCGGGTTTGTGCTTTTGCAGGCAGTTGCTGGGTCCTGGGGCTGGGCCATCTCTCTCTAAGCAGAACTTAACCAAACATTAAAGGATTGCCACCACTGGGAACTCTTTTCCCACAGTCTGCTCTGCCACCCTCTCTGCTGCTATTTCCCTTTGCTGGTGCCAACCCCTCCAGTCCTCAAGCTCAGGAACCACCCCTTCTATAATGCATCCCCCCACCTGTTATGATGCTCAGGAAGGGAAGGGCCCTCTGGGGACCACAGTGCCACCCCCTTGGCAAGTATTAGGGAGGGGCATTAAAGAAAACATCACCTTATTTTTTTGTGTCACCTACAGAATATGATGAGAAACAGTGATGGTTAAGGTTGTGTATCAGCTTGGCTGGGCCATGATTGGGCAGTTGTGTGATAATGTAATTTGGCAATTATATAGTGATGTACTCATCCTCCATGATGTGATCTGATGTGATCAATCAGTTGTAAGGGCAGTTTCCTCAGGGGTGTGGCCTGCATCCAGTATATATAGTGTCCAGTATGGACACTCTGGCAAAGCTTGCTTGCTTGCTCTGGATCCTGCATCTAGCTTATTATCGTCTGACCTCTAGTTCTTGGGACTTGAGCCAGCAGCCTGCATATTACCTGCTCATCTTGGAATTCGACAGCCCTGAAGCCTGTGAACCAGCGGCTGGCCGTCTTACCTGGCAGTGTTGGATTCATCAGCCCCTGAAGCTACGTGAATCAAGGGAAGCCTCCAGCCTGGCACCTGACCCACAGACTAGGGACTTGCTAGCAGGCTTCTACATTCGTGTGATCCATTTCCTTGAGATAAATCTTTCTCTCTCTCTTCACTGGTTTCACTTCTCTAGAGAACCCAGCCTAAGACAGAAACCAATAACCACCAGAAGTTTCAGGGCCTCTGTTCAGGCCTCTGGAGTCCTGAGTGGTGCAAACAGTTAAGTGCTTAGCTGCAAACTGAAAGGTTGGAGGTTCGAGTCCGCCCAGAGGTGCCTTAAAAGAAAGGCCTGGGTGATCTACTTCTGAAAAATCAGCCACTGATATCAAAAGCTGCCATGTTCCAGGCACTGGTCTAGGTGCTGGGACCTCAGCAGTGAACAAGACAAAATCTATGGATAAATGTAAAGAAGCATTTACTGTAGAAAAAATAATAATGCAATTTGTGAGGTTTTAAAAATAGAAATAAATACATGACCACAAGAGGCAATTAATCTGCAGTCAGGAAAACCAAAAACAGTTCCCATCGAGTTGATTCTAACTCGAAGAAATTAAAATGTTTCAAAATTCCTGCAGTACCTTGAGGAAGGGTAAGTATGTGAAAGAACTTTAGGTTTTGATAAGCAGACATGTTGTGAGTACTAGGATAACTCCTAAAACCATTGAAGGAGCGTGCACAACTTATAAATCTTTAGAAAGAAAAAAATAGAATGATTAAAAATTCTTAATCCAAAAGAGGGCAAAAAGAAGAGAAAAGGAAATGAAAAAATAGTAGCACAAATAGCACAATTTTAAATCTTACATAGTAGTAATTACATGAAACATAACTGGGCTAAATGTTCCAGTGAAAAGAATAAGACTGTCAGATTATTGAAAAGAAAACTATAGACTGCTACAAGAGAATACATAAAGATAGTGTTACAAAATGGTCAGCAGTAAAGGAATAAAAATTAGCTACCATGACACACTACCCTAAGAAGCTGGAGAACTTGTGTCAAGCAGAGTGGCCTTTAAGGTAGAGCATACAAAAGAGAAAGCTGTTCACTTCATATTTACAAAAGGTTCACTTCCAAGGATATACAACAGTATTAAATTCACATGCGCCAAATAATAAGGCTCAAAATATATACATCCAATAAAGTAAAATAACTAGAAGAAGAAAAAGATAAATCCATAATCATCGGGGAAATATTTTAATATCATTTTCTAAGAAAATCATATTACAAGCAGGAAAAATCTAGTAAGGACATAAATTTGAACAATAAGAGTAATAAAAATGTAATGCACATATATATATAGTAGACTGTACTCACCAACTGCGTAATTCATGTTATTTTTCATACATGCAGAAAAAAAGTACAGAAATTGATCATATGCTGTTTCATAAAACAAATCTCCATAAACTTCAAAGGATTGAAATCAGAGCATATTTGCTTAACACAATGAAATTGTGGAAGAAATCAGTAACAAAAATATATCTAGAATATCTCAAATGTTTGGAAATTAAGAAATGCATTTCCAAAGAACCCAGGAATTAAAACAAGAAGCTATAATAGAAATTATAAAATATTTTGAATGGAGTGATGATTTCAATATCAAAAAGTGCAGGGTGGGGCTAAAGCAACACGCAGGAGGGGAGTTACGGCCTCAAGTTCTTATTTTAGTAAAGAAGAAAGGTTGACGATTATTGAAGTAAGTATCCATATCATAATATTAGAAAAAGAATAGTAAAATAAATTTTAAAAAAAAAAGTGTAGAAGGAAGGAATGAATGAATCTTCCTGTCCATTCGTAGCTATATCTAGTTATTGTCCGGTTGCCAGAAATTCAAGCCAGATTTAGAAGAGGACATGGAATGAAGGATATCATTGCTGATGTCAGATGGATCTTGGCTGAAAGCAGAGATTACCAGAAAGATGTTTACCTGCATTTTATCAACTATGCAAAGGCATTCGACTGTGTGGATCATAAAAAATTATGGATAACATTGGGAAGAACGGGATACATTGGGAAGAATGGGAATTCCAGAACACTTGTGTTCATGAGGAACCTGTACATAGACCAAGAGGCAGTGGTTTGAACAGAACAAGAAGAGGATACTGAATGGTTTAAAATCAGGAAAGGTGTGTGTTAGGGTTGTATCCTTTCACCATACTTATTCAATCTGTATGCTGAGCAAATGATCTGAGAAGCTGGACTGTATGAAGAATGGGGCATCAGGATTGGAGGAAGACTCATTAACAACCTGCTATATGCAGTTGACACAATCTTGTTTGTTGAAAGTGAAGAGGACTTGAAGCACTTACTGATGAAGATCAAAGACCACAGTCTTCAGTACAGATTACACCTCAACATAAAGAAAACAAAAATCTTCACAACTGGATCAATAAGCAACATCATGATAAACGGAGAAAAGATTGAAGTTGTCAAAGATTCATTTTACTTGGATCCACAATCAACACCCATGGAAGCAGCAGTCAAGAAATCAAACAACATATTGCACTGGGCAAGTCTGCCACAAAAGACTTCTTTAAAGTGTTGAAAAGCAAAGATGTCACTTTAAGAACTAAGGGGTGCCTGACCCAAGCCATGGTATTTTTAATTGCCTCATATGCATGGAAAGCTGAACAATGAATAAGGAAGATCAAAGAACTGAGGCCTTAGAATTGTGGTGTTGGTGAAGAATATTGAATATACCATGGACCGCCGGAAGAAGGAACAAATCTGTCTTGGAGGAAGTACAGGAAGCCTCCTGTGCTCAGCGCCTCCCCTCCTCCGCAGCAGACTTCCGGGCATCACTGTCAAATCTCCGGGGCCATCTCGATTCTGGCCACAGCCTCTCGGAGAGTGGACATCCCACGTGAGCTCAGACCTGCATGGAGCCTGCTCATCCCTGTCCCACAACACCCTCAAAGGGGAGGGAGCTACCCCCCACACCAGGTGCTCTCACCCATGCGTGGGAGCTGCAGGACATGAGCCCGTCTTCTGGGGGTCCCTGTCTCTCTCAGGGTCCCCCAGAATCACCCCATACCACTCTTCACGGGGTTTCCTCCCTTCGTCACCCCCGTGGGCCAGCGATCCTGCTTCCAGAGATCACCTCCAAACACAGGACTTGTCACAGGCTCTGTCCTTGGTGGAACCAAAGAAGACACCATGTCTTCCTGTCCCCCCGACTCCCAGATACGCACATGCATGCGCGCGCGCGCACACGCACACATGCAACACACACGATAACAAGAGGCGGGAGGGGCAGGACTAGGAGCAAGGAGAGCTGGGTTGGAAGCTGGTCCCACCTGGTGACCTGAGGGCTGAGCAGGCTGAGTCCACCGTGTGCTCCTAACAGCTGATGGGCAGTGTGGGACCTGAGGACAGGACTGTCTTGCACTTTCTCCCAGACATCACGGGCAGCTGGCCTGAGGACAGCATAGGTTTTGAGAATGGGTCAGCACTCCACCCCTTGTAACAGCAGAGTCCAGGGCCCCGGTGTGAGGGTGGGCACTTCACTGCTCCTCTCCTCAAAATGCCCCCACCCCGCCGCAGCCCATGACCTCCTGCTGGGAGCTACCCCTGACCTTGTGGGGAGGCCCCGGGTCTGCCTAGTGCTGAGTGAGGGCCAACCCCGAGGCTTGGTCCCTCTGTCTCTGTGACATTGAGGTCAGCCCAAGGGGCCTCAGTCACCCCGGCTGGTCACTGTTCCATGGCCAAAGTGTCTTGGCACTCTGCCTCAGGTTTTGGGGAAGTTTTCTAAGGTTCTGGGGAGAACCAACACTCAAATCGTGCGGCATTGGCTTTGGGACCGCGACATGGGCAGTATGTGTGAGGGGACAGGAAGATAATCCCCTATGACATGTCATAGCAAAGTCTCAGGGAAATGTCACTTGAATCGATGTCTGCCTGCCAAAAACCACCAAGAAGACACCTGTGGGCAACCCAGGTTTGCTTTACTGCTCGCTGCTCAGGGGGTCCCGCATCCTGGCGGAATACTGGGCAGACGGCGGTCTCAGTAAGAGGGAGCTGTTTTCAGCTCTGACCCATGGCAACCCCACACACAACAGAATGAAAGGTTGCCCTGTCCTGTGCCATCCCCACAGCTGTGGGTATGTGTTTTGAGTCCTTCCAACCTAGGGGCTTATCTTCCAGCACTACAGCAGACAACGTTCTTTCGTGGGTTTTCACTAATTTTCAGAAGCAGATCTCCAGGCCTTTCTTCCTAGTCTGTCTTAGTCTGCAAGCTCCGCTGAAACCTGCCCACCATGGGAGGCCCTGCTGGTATCTGAAATACTGGTGGCACAGCTTACAGCAGCACACAAGTCACCGCAGTACGACCAACTGACAGACGGGGGTGGACGAGGGAGTTACAAGAGGCTTCTTAGATTTCACGGAGGGCAGGTTCGAGGAAGTGGCGTCTGCTCTGGATGGGGCTTGTCAGGAAGTGGGGCAGTTGGCTGGAGGCATCTAATCACCTTTATCTGGAAAGTGGCTGGAGCGAGGCAGGGCCAGCATGGTCCCAGAGAGCAGCTTGCGGTGAGATTGGTGGAGACAGGGTGACGTGGGAGCATATTTGCCGAGTGGAAAGGTCTTTGTTGTTACCCCTATTCAGGCACCGTCACGACAGAGTCTGTTTTTTTGTCCTGTTTCATCACAGACGTGAGACACATTCTGTAAGATGGTTTACAGCTGGCAGGGAGGAGCCGGGGCCTGCCAGCCGCCAGCGGAAGGCACCCCTGTGGCCCAGGGCAGGTGAGGCAGGATGTGGACCCCACATCTGTGATGTAAGAGCCAGCCTCTCCAGAAGGGCAGCTGGGAATGCCGTCTGTGGTTGGACTAGAGCGAGATCACCTGCTCCTTTCATTGTAGGCTGAGCTGCTGAACCGTTCACCCAGACGCCTGCAAGACAGGCCGTCAGCAGAAACGAAATGACCTTCCTGAGTCAGGCCTTGGAGCCAGAGGTCCGATCAGGGGTCGGCAATGCTTTCTTACAATGACCCGATCTTAAACATTTTCAGCTCTGTGGGCTCTGTGGTCCCTTTGCAACTAGTCACCTCCACCACTGTAGTGTGGAGACCCCAATAGACAGCATGTGAACAAACGGGCGTCGCCCTAATAAACCTTTATTCACGAAAACAGGAGGTGGCTGCGGTGGGCCAAGGTTTTCTGGCCCCTGGTCTACCTGTCCAAACCAGCTGCCTCTGCTCTAGAGATTCAGACACCTTTTTTTTTCTTTTTTTCCCCCCTCAAGGACTGTTCCAGTCGGCTCTGGTGGATATGAAAGGGTAGCAAGAAGTGTTGGCTGTGGCGCTAATTCCCCCTTGGTTAGCTAAGAGGGCAGCAGCCGCTATGCCTGTCTCATAAGGACAGCTCCCGCCAGGGGTTTAGTCCGGTGTGTTGGGGTCCAGAGCAGACTTAGCAGCCTCTTAAGCAGCAGCAGCCCCGAGGGGCCCCGCCACCATCTCCCTCAGAGACCGTCCCTGCATGGAGGCCTCCTTCCTGTCTCACCCACTCCTGCACTCAGCCCTGTGTGAGCACTGCCGCCAGAAGCCCGCCAGAGGCCGTCCTTGGTGAGCTCCCAAGGACTTATTAGATGTATTGTGTTCATGTTGGGTCGAGTCCAACTTCTACAGAGTGAAAGGCTCAGATGAAAATATGAGGGAGATTTAAGTACCCAGAGTGGCCTGATGAAGCATTAAAAGAGCCGCCGTTACCTCGTTGTCCTGGTCATCTAGCGCTGCTCTAACAGAAATACACCAAGCTGATGGCTTTAACAAAGAGTTTATTGTCTCACAGTCCAGTAGGCTACAAGTCCAAATTCAGGTCGTCAGCTCCAGGGGAAGGCTTTCTCTGTCGGCTCTGGAGGAAGGTCCGTGTCATCAGTCTTCCCTTGGTCTGGAAGCTTCTCAGTGCAGGAACCTCAGGTCCAAAGGACGCACTCTGCTCCCAGCACAGCTTTCTTGGTGGTATGAGGTTCCCATGTGTCTCTGCTCACTTGTCTCTTTTATATCTCAAAAGAGATTGGCTTAAGACACTATCCAATCTTGTAGGCCTCATCAGTATAACTGCTGCTAATCCATCTTACTACATCATAGTGACTGAATTTACAACACATAATGAAATCACATCAGATTACAAAGTGGTACACAGTTATACAATACTGGGAATCATGACCCAGCCAAGCTGACAGATATTTTTGGGGGACACAGTTCAATCCATGACAATCATGGTGAACAGATTCCAGGTATGATCAAAGGCAAGCTCGTAACAGAGCAGGACAGGAGAAGGGAACAGCAAGCAACAGTAACGGTGCTCTGGCGTCCTGGTGGAAGCCGCCTGAAAGGAGCTGTAGGGGAGTCACTGGGATAGACTGGGGGGCAGTGAGGGGTCTTTGGCCTTTGTGCTTGGGGAGTTCTGGGCCCATGTGTGTGAGTCAGTCCACCAGGAAGAGCTGGTGGGTAAGGGCTCTTGTGCCCACCTCCTTGCTGGGGACAACCAAAGCAGAGGGAGTTCACCTTCCAGTCTAGCGTGACGCAGAGGACTGGGGACCCTGTGCAGTCTCATGGTCTCATCTTTGCTTTTTAAAAGGTTGGTCTGGCTGTGCAGTTGTAAAGGTGAGACAGGGCAGGGGGTAGGGGGGCACATCCCAAAGGGGACAAGAAGCAGAGGGACTCGGGGAGGACCTGGCCACAGGCACAGCTGGACTCAGCATCTGGACCCCACACAGGCGTGGGCCCGGCACCGGCGAACCAGGCTGCCATGGCCAGTGCATGCGTGGGACATGGGAGATGCAGGTGCAGAGAGAGGTGCAGGCGTGAGACAGGACGGTGGTAGTGAGGGTGAGAGGGAGCCGAGAGGACCCCGACAGCTCCCGACCCCCATCAGGCTCTGCTTTCTCCATGGGGCTCTCCTGAGCCTCTCAGAGAGCCTTCTTGCTCTCAAACCCAGAGGCCCCCAACTCACTGTGCACTTAGGCAGGCACATCAGGCCCTGTGACGGCTCTCGGGATGGGAGACGTGTCAGGACTCAGTGGGCCCCTCAGCTCTCACTCCTACTGCCACTGCTGCCTGAGGACAGAAGTCAGCGTGCACGACGGCTCCCAGGTGCCTCTGCCACAGGTGTGGGGAGAGTTCCGGGCCGGCTCTCCATGGCTCTCTGGGCCCAGAGGCCCTGGCGTCACCACATGCTGGGGCGCAAATCTCCAGGGTGCATTCTGGGAGCAGAGGGCACGTGACAACGTCCTGCTGGAGCTTCTTTGTCAGCTTCTGGTGCGAGGCCACATAGAAGGGGTGGCCACAGGTAGGATAGCCATCCGCCGCGCACCAGAACAGGTCTGTTTCCCATCAGACGCAAAGGGCCCAGGAGCATCTCCACAGTCCAGGAGGGTCGAATGTCCCCCTCACGGGCAGGGCAGCCGTGTCCTCCAATGCAGAGATGTGCTATCTGTCCTAGGACCCCCAAGGCCACGTCACTGATGAGCTGACCTCACCACCTTAGGGGCAGTGATAAGTATTCCCAAATTACAGACTGAGGAAGCCCACGTCTCACCTCATTCAGAGGCAACCATCCTGGTAGGATTATCCAAGTCTCTGGGACGCAGCCCTCTGTTCCCCCAGGTGGTGCGGGCTTTTATCTCTGCTGGGGATGCCCTGACCTGCTCAGATAGGGCTTGGAGGAGTGGGGGGGAGCTGGACCCCACGGCCTCTTTAGGTCTCGTGGTTCCCAGCCTCAATGAGAGGAAGCTGAGCCCGATAGAACTGGTCTTTCCTGGTGCTCTGCCTGGAAGAAAGGCAGAGTTCTAAACTGTCTACATCATCATCTCCAACTGTCACTGGCAGTGGCTGGGATCAGAGGTGGCTCTTGGGCAGGGGGCGGGAGTGACAGCTTGGCCTCCGAGGTCCTTTCCGACCCCAAGACCAGACTTGGGAAGGGCAGTGTATGAAGGACACAGAACCACAGACAGAGGAAGGGAATCAGGAGTCTGGGGCCCTGGAAAACCATTGTCATCATCGCAATTCTGCCCAGGGCAGGACTGGCTTTGACCTGTGAGCTGTGTTCGGGGCCCCCCTGAGGCTCCTTGCAGGTTAAGTCAGGGCTGTTGCCCCACAGGATGCCCCAGGAAGACTAGACGCTGTAAAACAAGCCATATATCCGACAAACAACTTGTATCCAAAATACACGAAGAACTCTGCAAACCCAGCAATAAGAAAGCAATTCAATCACACAACGGGCAAAAGATCTGAACAGACGCCTCCAGACGAGGACTACAGGGAGCAAGCATGCAGAGGAGAAGATACTCAGTCACAATGACTTGTCATTGTTGTTTGCCATGGAGTCGACTCTGACCCATAGCAACCCTATAGAACAGAGAGCAGAACTGCCCCATAGGGTTTCCAAGGCTGTAATCTACGGGAGTAGACTGCCACATCTTTCTCCCGCGGAGCGGCTGTTAGGCGGAGCGGCTGTTAGGCGGAGCGGCTGTTAGGCGGAGCGGCTGTTAGGTTTGAACCGCAGACCTTTCAGTTAGCAGCCAAGCACTTAACCCCTGCGCCACCAGGGCTTCTTCCACACCTACTGGAATGGCTAAACTCCCAAACCCTTGACAGCGCCAAATGCTGGAGAGGATGTGGAGCCTCCAGAAGTCTCATCCAGGGCAGGTGGAGGGCACGTGGTGCAGTCACTGCCGGAGACAGCCCCGCCGGTTCTTGAACAGGGAAATAGGTTATCTTAAGACGCAGCATCACACTCCTGGTTTTCACTCTGCTGATGTGAAAACTCCCCAGGGCCAGGAGAGAAGGGGATGGGGCTGGGGGGTGGGCAAAGAAGTTGGGGGTTGGGCTGGGAGGGGCTGTGGGTGTGGGGCGGGGTTGGGGGCTGCAGAGCGGTCAGAGGCTCCAGGTTTGGGGTTGAGGAGGGGGAGGTGGGGGTGAATGGCCAGGGTGGGAAGGCTGTGTGGGGGTAGACGGTCCAAGGCTAGGGGGTCTAGGGGAGAGAGGGGTGAGCTGGAGGACTGGGGGGTGCTGGGTCCGAGTCAGGATCAGGTGGAGGGAGCTGCTGGGGCTAGAAGAGGATGGGGGAGGTCTGCAGGGAAACAGGAGGTGGTGGGCAGTCCCCTCTGGCCCAGTGGCAGTCACCATGGTGGGGAGGGGGCGGAGGGGAAGGCACTCTCGGTGAGGAAGGGGCTGCTGAGGAACGCTTCTCCCAGGAAAGAACCTGGAACCCCTGCGTCGCCCCCGAGACTCCATCAACCTGGCTCAGGGCCCGGGGGCGTGCGGGGGCGGGGCGGGCCGGGGCAGGAGGGGTCAGTGGGCAGAGAGATTGGCCGGAGGAGCGCAACATAGGCGTGCTCAGGTGACTGGGGGCCGCCCCTTCCCCCGTGCACCCCCAGGGACAGTGCCTTCGCTCCCACCCCCTCACCCCCGCGCCCCCAGAGTGGCCCCTGACTGCTGAGGCACGGCGGGCACGGCACTGCCTCTCAGCATCCGCCTCCTGTCTACCCTGTCAGATAAGGCAGCGCAGGCTGTTGAGAGGGGCAGAGGAAGTGCCAGCTCTGTGCCTGGGGGTCTCAGCAGAGCACAGGCTCTTCCCCAGCCCTGTGGACTCTGCCCCTTGCCCTGGGTCCAGGCTTAGGGTCACCCTCCCCAGCAGGGCCTCCTGCCCCCTCCGCTGCTGCCTGGAGACCAGGATGCGCCCCCACCTCTGAGCATGCTTCCCATCCCATCCTGCAGCCCAGCACGGGGTGGGGGGGCCTCCAAGGCCTCAGGCTGAAGAAGAAACTGAGTCTGGGCAATTGGTGAGTGTCCTCAAGAGGAGACAGAGCCCCTGGCCCCCCACGAGTGGCCTGTTGGTGGTTCTTTAAAATCAGAGTGGCCGTTATCACGAAAGCCTCACCCGGGCGGGCAGGCCTCTCCCAGGGTGGCAAGCATAATGGATGCAGCCTGGGAAAGCAAGTCCACACCCCAACGTTTGCCCAGGTCAGAGGAGGGCTCTGAGCTTTGCTTCTTTTCCACTTCAAAGCTGGGGCTGGCGATTTCAGGAGGTGGGGGAGCCCGCGGGTAGGCATTTTATCTGCCCCCTCCCCCAACCAACACTTTTATTAGCTGTCGTGGAGATCAGCCAGGTGTTGAAGGCATTTGCCCTCCAAATCTCTCTCCCTTGTCCACGATTCCACCTTTCAGGATTCACTCCTTTGGCTAGATCACAGATCTCTAAGAGCCCTAGAAAAGATTACAGTTTAAGGCACTGACACGGGGTGGGTGTGGGCCCTACTGGGGAGGGACAGCCCGACCATGTGATGCTGATGCCAGGCTGTGGCAGGTCACATCATCAGACTTGGGCTCTGACTTAACACGGGCTGGACAGGAGGGGACATGACTGGGGACATGGCCAATTAGGGGGGCAGCAATGTGGGGGTGGGGCAGCCTGAGGTAGGGGCCTGGCAGCAGGATGGTGAGAAGGGATGGGGTGTAGCAGCCCTAGGGCCCCCCTCCTGGGAGTGAGTGGAAGTCAGAGGGAAAGGTATACTCCTAGGAATGAGAGACTTGGGGTCATGGGGGAGTCAAGGTGCCATCAGGCACCTGGCCGGGGCACCAGACTGGGGTCCCCTGAGCTGGGCATTAGAGGAGACATGGGCTGGCAGGGGGCACATGGGGATCCTGGGCTCATCTGGGGGTGCAGAGCTGGTCTTTGACGGGACAACATGTACCACATCAGCGAGACAGGGTTCTCGGGCGTGGGACACCAGAGGGGCTGCGGTGGTTGGCAGAGGTGGGAGCAGGGTGGAATGAGCCCCCTTGGGTAGTGAGCAGAGAAGGACGGGCAGGGGAATGGGTGCCACCCTGGAAGGGTGGGGGAGGGGGAGTCTGAGCCGTGAGGAGATGCAGCCAGAGGTGCAGGGCCAGGAGTGAGGGAGCTGGGCAGGGTGGGGTCAGCAAGAGGGCCTGGGTAGGCCATGGTCAGCACAGGGCCTAACTCAGGGCCAGGAGCAGGGCGAGCCCATTGCAGCTGCGTAGGGGGTCAGCGGCGGCCTGGGTGGGGCAGTTTGGGCCCCGTTTCCCCAGACCCCATGCCCTTCTCGGTTGTTCCCACACATAGCCTCCTTCCTTCTGGGACCCGATGGGAGGCCATGCCCTCCAGCTTACCCAGAGCACCCCCACCTGGGGCCACTCAAGGCACATACAGGACCCAGGCACATGGCAGAGGTGGGGGTGGGTGGGGGTCCTCTGCCCTAATCATGGCTCCCACAGCCACCTGCCTTCCCTGTCCCCAACCTGCCTTCAGCATTAACATGGAGGACAGATAGGGCCACCCTGGAGCCCCTCCCGGCTCATTGGTGCAGGCCCAGGACCCCCTTCCTGTGTGCAGGCCCAGGATCCCCTTCCTGAGGACAGGCCCAGGGTCCCCCTCCTGAGGACAGGCCCAGGGTCCCCCTCCTGAGGGCAGGCCCAGGGTCCCCCTCCTGAGGGCAGGCCCAGGATCCCCCTCCTGAGGACAGGCCCAGGGTCCTTCTCCTGAGGACAGGCCCAGGGTCCCCCTCCTGTGTGCAGACCCAGGATCCCCCTCCTGAGGGCAGGCCTAGGACCCCCCTCCTGTGTGCATGCCCAGGATCCCCCTCTGAGGGCAGGCCCAGGATCCCCCTCCTGTGTGCAGGCCCACGTCCCCCTTCCTGTGTGCAGGCCCAGGACCCCCCTCCTGTGTGCAGGCCCAGGATCCCCCTCCTGTGTGCAGGCCCAGGTCCCCCCAACCCCAGTCCCAGCTACGTGGTCTCCAGGACTTCTCTCCAGGGCTTTGCTCCAAGAACACCACCCCTCAGCTAAGAGCAGCGACTGTTTTAGGTGGGCTAAGAGAGGACAGCCGACTGGGTCGGTTTTGACTCTGGGAGCAGGCCAGGTTCCTGGGCTTCCACCTCGGCCCCTCCTGTCCCTTGAGTCCGGGGAAGACACAGCTGCATTGTTGATCCGCGTGGAAGGAGATGACCCCAGCCCACCACTCCACGGAGATAGGCCAGATCCTTCCGGGCTGCGGGCCAGGGCGTGAGGATGTGGTGGGGGGATCCTCTCCACAGGGCAGAAGGAGGGTCACCAGGGTGTGGAGGAGGGAGGTGGGGGGATGTGTCCTTTCCAAGGGACAGAAAGAAGGGCCACTAGGATGTGGAAGAGGGAATGGAGGAACAGGAGGGGGTGGGGAGTGGGAAGGGGCGGGATGCGGTCCTCTCCAAGGGACAGAAGGGGGTTGCCCAGATGTGGGGGGTGGGGTCCTCTCCACAGGGCAGACGGACAGCCACCTGGGTGACCACTCAGCTAGCACAGGGCTGGGTGCAGGAGTGGGGCAGGGGTGGGGGACGTCTGGGAACCCAGACCCCTCCCGCTGTCTCTGCCCCAGCGGAGGGGGGCCTGGGCAGGTGAGGAGCCCAGCTCTGGGTGGGATGATCTGAGGTGTCAGGCACTGTCTCTCTCCTGAAAGGTGTGGTTGAGCCCCCTGGACCAATCGTGGTTTCTGCTCTCTGTGGTCTGCACCCTCCTCACAGCCCTCCAGCTGCTGGGGAACAGCCTCCCCTGGAGGTAGGTGCCCCCTCTGCTGCCAGGAGCCTGTTTGTGGGCACTGGTCCCCGGCAGCCCCAGGCAGGGCCCTGGGAGGGGGAGGCGGGAAGGCCTGCTGAGGTCAGTCCCAGGAAGGAGCAGGAGGGGCTGTGGAGAAGGGTGAGGTCCTGTGGGGCACATCCAACACCTATCCTCCTCACGGAGGCCCCAGCCTCTCGGACCCAGGGGCCTCACCTCGAGACGCTGGCCTGCTGCTCCTGTGTGTCTCGCTGGGGGCATTTCCAGGTTGCAGGACTTCCTCAAGAGCTCCCCGTCCTCAGCGGAGTTGATGGCTGGGCGAGGGCCCCGAGGGACAGACGCAGCCCAACACTGCCCCAGGATGCACACTAGGAGAGGCTGGGGGCTGGGGGTGCTGTCAGGACCCCAGGCACAGGGGATGGGTGTGGGCCCCCAGGGAGGCAGGAGGTTGGAGTAAGGCTTGTCGACTTCGCGCCCGTTTTTATTTAGCCATACAGGCTGCTTTCTATTGGAGCACCTGCGGTGAGCGTTTTTCTTCCGTTTTTCCATTCTGCACAGCGTTGCACCCCCCATGACTTGAATTAGGTTGACAGTCCCACTCAGACTTTGTTCCTGTTTATGGGGGACGCTCCTCCCGAGTGCACGCTCCGGGGCCCTGGGGATACCGTCTGCTCCTGTAGCGTCCTCACCTGGCTGTGCATCAGTCCCTGACTCACTGTTTCTTCCAGGATCTTGAAAACCTTGTTCCACTGCAGTCCTGCCTTTACGTTGCTGTCACTGTAAGCTTCTGAACCACCTGCTTTTGTCTTCAGGAGACCTGATCTTTAGCCTGCAGGCCCAGAGGGGTCCTTTGTCGTCTGGGTTTTTCCGGTCTCACTGTCGTTAGCTCCCTTCTGCAGCACCGATGGGTGGCTTCAAGCCGCCAACCCTGAGGTTCATAGTCGAGCACACACCATTTGCACCTCCCAGGCTCCTCACCAGTTTCCCTGGAACGGTTTCCCTCTCTTTCTCTCATGGGGCATGTCCACGTGGACTCAGGGTTCAGGAGCGGTGGGGCAGGCCACAGCGCACACACTTCTCAAGTCCAGGCAGCACTGGCGTGGCGAGCGGGGAGGTGACGGGTAGCCCAGGGCCACAGGAGGGTCCTGAGGGAGGAGACCAGAACGGCCTTCCTGGACTTACTTTGCCCCCCCGCCCCGCTAGGAACCAACAGGACAGGGGCTGCCTCATCCCCCCCGCAGACACATAGCCCTCGACAGCTGTGGGGATATGTGCCATTAAAATATGGATGTATAAAGGCCTCTATGCTGCAGACTTGTCCCCAGCATGTTGAGACTTGTCACGACTTGTTTTTCCATACCCATTACTGATTGGCTTGTTTACCTGAATTCCTCCTCCCTTGCCTGAAACTTATTGTTATTCACCCAAAGCCCACTGTTCTGTTATTTGCTTCACTGCTTGCTGTATTGACTATAAAATAAACTCCTGGGACTGAAGCTGACTCCTCAGAGTGACCCTTCTGGCCTCACCTCTCTGTGAGAGTTGTGGAATTGGTTATTGTCTCCGCCGTCCCGACATTTGCCGCCGCTGTGACAGATGGTGCCCCGTGTGAGGGGCTGCGACAGAGAGCCCCCCTGGATGCCGGGCCACCCACCTGCCCGGTTGGGCATGGACCTCCGGGGAGGCGGACTTCCGAGTAGCCCATCAGCGGCTCCTTGTCCAATCCCAGGGCCCCGCCAGGACCATCAGCCCACCCCGCAGGGGCCTAGGTCTGGCAGGCCACCCTATAGGGGCCCAGGTCTGGCGTGATGGGGGACTCAGGACTGCCCCTTCTGGCTGGGCACACTGACCCCATGGTGCACTATGACTGAGGGGGCCCTGCTGGTAACCAGGATGCCCAGCCCCCTGCCCAGGGGTAGCTGTGTCCTGGACCAATCCCCCCAGGTAGGCCCAAAGCAGGGCTGAGGGAGACCCCAAGTAGTCGCCTCCCCGGCACAGCGGTGTTAGAAGGGTGCCCAGGCTAGTCCCTGGGCCAGCTGCCGTCACTCGGCCAGGATGTGCCCAGACCCAGCCACAGGGGTGGCCAAAGGAGGCCCCGGAGCCTAGGGCAGAAGCAGCGCCCCTGAGGGGCCAGATGCAGAGCCCTGCTAGCCCTGGGGTCTTGATCCTGGCCTCCGCCTGCGTGGCCCCCTGACTTCCCCCTGAGCGGCCAGCTTTGAGCCTCGGACTCACCTGTCCTTGCTGAAGGTGCAGAGGAGCACCAGAGCACCGTTGTGAACATCCTGTTCCACTTTGGGGAGAAGCCTCGCCTTCTCCCTGCTCGCCAGCTGCGCCTCACTTCTACCCATGCTGCTTCTCCACCAGGGACGTCGAGGGCTTCTCCGGCAGCCCGGGCCCTCGCTTGGACATCCTGTGCCAGCACCTGAGGTTCTAGCTCATGGAGGTGAGTCCCGGACCTGGGCGAGCACACTGATCCAGTGCTACCTGACACCCCACTGTTCCTGCCCCGAGCCGCCAGCCCACCTGCACAGGAGACCTGAGGGGACTGTCCACATGGATAAGAGTGACATGCATGTCTCCTCATCTGCCCCGGAGAGCTGGTGCCCGGCCACTGGGGGCGAAGGTGGCTGGAGGCTTCCTGGCCGGGCAGAGTCAGGGGGTGACGTTTCCTGTCCAGAGGGGCCTGCAGAGCAGTCTGCCCTGTCTCGGGGTGACCAGCTGGGCGCGCACTGAAGGGCAGCCTCAGCCCCCTCCCCTGGGGCTTCAGGAAAGGGTGTGCAGCTCCTCACCCTGAAGGAAGGGAAGGAAAAGGAAGCCCCCTGGTGTTGAGCCTGCCCTCCACCCCCTCCCAGGAGCGGGGTGTCATGCCCAGTGACACCTTCCATTTCACCATCCTTTGCGACCCTGTGCCGTCTGCAGTCGGCCTTCTCCTCTTACAAGGCCACGTCGCCCTTTGCCCGTGCCCGGAGGCTAAGCCACTTCCTGGGCCACACCGGCACCTTCTACGGCCCGCTGCAGCCCAACAGCCACTACAGCCAGAACCTCATGCACTGCGACTGCCTGAATGGCACAGGCTGTGGCTGCGCCCTTCGACCTGGTGCTGACCACGGAGCACAGGGACGGGGACCTGGCGCTGCATAGGGATGTGCTGTGCTGGGAGCCGGACGTTTGGTGGCCTTCCCCGACAACCGACACACAGCCTGCACCTGAGAGTCGCTGGCCCCTGGCACCGAGAGCAGGGCCTGGGCCTGGAACGGGCTTGACTGGACACTCTGCCAGCACTTTGAACACACCTTGTGGACGAGGCTTGGCACCCTGGGAGCAGAGGGAAGTGGCGGCACTGTGGCAGAGGCGAGAGCAGCTGGCTCACACCTGCCTCCCGCACGGGAAGGGCGCCATGCTGGGAGCTGGGCATGACCCACAGCTGGCACCCCTGGATCATGGCCTGGTGCCCATCCTGGGCTATAAGCTGAAGCCTGGCCTGGACCCGGACACTGAGCACACCTATCAGGGCCTGGCCATCCCTGAGCTGCCTGCCATTCAGCCAGCACCTCTACCTGCACCGGTTCCCTGAGACAAAGGCCCTGTGGTTCTCCGGGACTTGGAGGGATGACCCCCAGGAGCAAAGCCCCTGCAGGGACAAATGCACAGTTGTCAGGACCCAGTGCAAAATGGAAACGCCTTGTTCAAAAAGCAGAAAAAGGTACCACTAAAGATACTGAAATAGGAAGCCTTTTCTTTGAAGATATTTTATGGCTAAGAAAACATAGTGGGGTAGTAATGATACAGGAGTAACAACATGAATTTAAGAAACTGCAAAAAAATACTATATTAGGTGTGGTAATTTCACAGAATACAACCAATAATAATAATACTTTATAATGGTGTAACTTGATGAATCAATTTTTCTGGCTGCCTTTTCTGCAAAATCGTTTGCTAGATGGTCAAAATGTATACTTTTAGCAATTTAATTTTGAACCAATATTATCAAAAGCAATAGTAGCCACTCTTGGCAAATGCAAGACGGCAAATAACTTTTGACAATTTTTAACTTTGAGAAGGCTCTTTCTGCTGACGCAACCGTGGCTGGGGCTGTTGCAAGTATTTTATAAGCTATGACAATGTTGGGATACGTTTCTGATCACTTATTTCAAGAAGTAAATTTTGGTACATCTAGAGCTGGTTATTCATTCGGTAACATTTTCTAAAAAGATTTAACTCTTCATACTCGTCAAGTTTGTGTGCGTCTGAGTTTAGCTTTAAACGTACATTTTACTGTCTCCTTTATATATTTTATCACTGTATCTTCAACAACAAGGAAAAATTAATTTTAAATTTTAAATTTGTCTTCCACATTAATAATGGGTTCATCCAAAGCTTCGTATTAAAATTGTTTTCCTTTTGGTTGAATGTGACGATTTTGAAATTGAATTTCTTGTGGATATTTGCTTTGCAATTCTTTAGCAGTTTTCAGAAGTGGAGATTCTAAACTCTGACTGACCCTGATAACTTCCTGAAACACATCATTGCAGCGTCCAGGTGTAGGCCTGTATTTTGTCCTCACTCACCCATGCAGGTTGCTGTCTGAGCCTGGTGCTCAGGCTGGGGAGCTCATATCTGTGCAGTTGTTGCAGGGATGGGCTTTGGGGCTGGACGGGCCAGCTGGCCTCCCACCCTACATGCCTCCTTTGCCACTGCCAGTCTGGGCCTTTGGTCGTGGGCCCTTCTGTGTGACGGCAGGGTCCCACGCTATGAAGCTGGCCCTGCGTCTCCTGAAGCAGGGGCAAGGGCAGACCCTGTGAGCCCCGCCCAGCCCTCCCGCACATCTTCAGGTCCACAGCCCTGTAGGCCCCTGGGTAGCCTGAGCAGTGGCCCCGGCCCCCACCACGGGCTCGCCCAGAACACTGGGCTCAGACTCAGCTGCTCATCTCATCCTTTTTCTGGGCCCAGTGCCCCCTGTCACTCCTCCAGGCCCATCCTCACACCCCACCCCCACCCTGCAGCTCCTCACCCTAACACCCCTCCCGGCCCCTCCTCCCTCACTCTTCAGGGACCTCTCCGTCCTGCCTCAGAACCTTCCATGCCCAGTCTCATTTGCCTCCTTGCAGAGTTCATGCCCACACATCCCTCAAAGGCCGTCTCCCCCAGGAAGCCTTCTCAAATGCCCAGGTCAGGACAGTGTCCCCCACAGTCCTCGTGGCCCCTGACTGTGGCCCACACTCCCTCAGTCCCAGGAACCACAGTGAGGACAATGGCTGTTCATGGTGCTCCGGTGCTGTCCTGGCTCTGCAGAGGGAGGGATGGAGGTGGCTGCTGTGCTCTGCTGCGTCCTTCAGCCACGTGGAGGGGCTGCTCAGGACCTGAATGAGTGGGTGACCACAAAGAAAGAGCAGGAGCTGGCAGGCCAAGCACCCCCTCCCCTCCTGAAGAGAGGGCCTTGGTAAGTGTGACCCTTGGCATCCAAGCCCCTCACCCCAAGGAGGGCTTAGCCCCCAGGGCGGTCAGACCAAGTAGGAGGAGGAGGCCAGGGCTCCAGACAAGGCAGCCCCATGCCAGGCTGGAGGAGGGCTTCAGAGGGGTGAGGGGCAGGTACAAGGGTAGGACAGGGGGTCTTTTCTCTTCTACCAGGGAAGCCGGTGCTGGAAGACGTGCCCTGGGCCGGTGTGTCCAGGGAAAAGCACAGCAGGGTCTCTCCTCAGCTATACCCCCTCCGTCCTATCCCCTCTGGGGACCCGGGCCCAGGGGCTGCTCCCAGCCAAGGACTGGGGTGGGGGCCTTGGGCTCAGCCATATGTGCTTCAGGAACCACCAGCTCAGGTCAGCTTGGTCTCAGGGAGGAAATGGCCAGAAGACTGGGGTGTGAAGTCAGGCCCCAGCGATGAGGAGGGTTTGCCTGGTTTGCTGGACCACCTGGACCCTCCTAAGGGTCAGTGCTGGAGGTGGCAGAATGTGGGCCTTCTGCTGCCCACTCCCCTCACACTCAGCCAACACCACCAGGTCCCCAGTGAGACCTCCTGGGCTGTGGGCTTTGAGGTGGGTCCCATGTCTGCTGTGGCCCTGACCAGGGCAGCCAAGTGCTGCCACAGAACCTTCTAGCACGAGGTGGACTCACTTTGGTCCTTTTCCTCTCTCCTCCCAAAAGCAAAAAAAAAACAAACCCATTGCCGTCGAGTCGATTCTGACTCACGATGACCCTACAGGACAGAGTAAAACTGCCCTGTAGGGTTTCTGAAGGAAGAAGTCCAAGTTGCACTGAAGGCAATGGCGGAAAACAAGGCTCCAGGAATTGACGGAATACCAATTGAGATGTTTCAATAAACGGATGCAGCACTAGAAGTGCTCACTCATCTATGCCAAGAAATTTGGAAGACAGCTACCTGGCCAACTGACGGGAAGAGATCCATACTTACGGCTATTTCCAAGAAAGGGGATCCAACCGAATGCGGAAACTATTGACCAATATCATTAATATCACACACAAGTAAAATTTTGCTGAAGATCATTCAAAAGCAGCTGCAGCAGTATGTTGACAGGGAACTGCCAGAAATTCAGACTGGATTCAGAAGAGGACATGGAACCAGGGATATCATTGCTGATGTCAGATGGATCCTGGCTAAAAGCAGAGAATAGCAGAAAGATGTTCACTTGTTTTATTGACTATGCAAAGGCATTTGACTGTGTGGATCATAACAAATTATAGATAACATTGTGAAGAATGAGAATTCCAGAACACTTAATTGTGCTCATGAGGAACTTGTACATAGACCAAGAGGCAGTCGTGTAAACAGAACAAGGGGATAATGCGTGATTTAAAGTCCGGAAAGGTGTGCATCAGGGTTGTATCCTTTCACCATACCTATTCAATCTGTATGCTGAGCAAATAATCTAAGAAGCTGGACTATATGAAGAAGAACGGGGCATCAGGATTGGAGGAAGACTCATTAACAACCTGCCTTATGCAGATGACACAACCTTGCTTGCTGAAAGTGAAGAGGACTTGAAGCACTTACTGATGAAGGTCAAAGACCACAGCCTTCAGTATGGATTACACCTCAGCATAAAGACAACAAAAATCCTCACAACGGGACCAGTAAGCAACATCATAATAAAAGGAGAAAAGATTGAAGTTGTCAAGGATTTCATTTTACTTGGATCCATAATCAACATCTGTGGAAGCAGCAGTCAAGAATTCAAAAGACGCATTCCATTGGGAAAATCTGCTGCAAAAGACCTCTTTAAAGTGTTGAAAAGCAAAGATGTCACCTTGAAGACTAAGGTGCACCTGACCCAAGACATGGTGTTTCCAATCGCCTTATATGCATGCAGAAGCTGGATGATGAATAAAGAAGACCGAAGAAGAATTGACACGTTTAAACTGTGGTGTTGGCAAAGAATAGTGAATATGCCACGGACCGCCAGAAGAGCAAACAAATCTGTCTTGCAAGAAGTACAGCCAGAGCACTCCTTAGGAGCAAGGATGGAGAGACTGTGTCTCACATACTTTGGATGTGTTATCAGGAGGGTCAGTCCCTGGAGAAGGACATCATGCTTGGTAAATTAGAGGGTCCGCAAGAAAGAGGAAGACCCTCAGCCAGATGGACTGACACAGTGGCTGCAACAATGGGCTCAAGCGTAATGATGATTGTGAGGATGGCGCAGGGCCGGGCAGTGTATCATTCTGTTGTACACGGCGTCACTATGAGTCGGAACCGACTCGAGGGCACTTAACAACAGCAACAACACAGGGTTTCCAAGGAGCGGGTGGTGGATTTGAACTGCGGACCTTTTGGTTAGCAGCCGAGCTCTTAACCACTGTGCCACCGGGGCTACATTCCTCCCAGGTTTTATGTTTTATTTTTATTCTCTAAATAAGAGGCCAGAACGAGCCCTGTGGCAAGGAGGAGGGCCCCGACCCACCCTCCACTGTGGACTGCCCACCCTGCCTGCCCTTCCAGAAGCTTCTGTCAGGCCCAGGGAGACGGGCGGGTCTTGGGAATGGCTTATTGACAAGTAGTTTATTGACAAAAGGTATTCAGGGAGTGGGGTCAGTCCCCCCTTGGCTCTGGGGCCTCAAGGCTCCAAGTACTGCCCACGTGGTGCTCACAGACCAGGGGGTCAATTGGGATGCAGTGCCCGCCCTCCCCTGCTCCGCCCAGGGTCCCCGCTGCTCCCCCCTTTTGCAGGAATCTGGGGGTGCCCAGCCCTTCCCTCTGGGGGTTCAATACTTGCTCTTCTGGCTGTAGAACAGGTTCTTCTGGAATAGCAAGGGGAGGTTGCCCTGATACAGCAGGACAGCCAGGACCATCCCTGCGAGAAACAGGGTCGGTGAGCTGAGACCACGGCCCCCGCCTAAGCTCTATCGCCACGCACGAGGCCCTCCCGGGTCAGTGGGGCAGCAGACCTGGGCATGGCCTGCTGGCCCTGTCTGGCTCTCCCAGCCACGCACCCCAGGATCTCCCCTCAGTGCCAGGGGACTCGCCAGGAGGGTGTAGGCGTGACATACCAGGGGGAGCACTGCCTGCTCCCGACCTGCTCCCAGAGCTGGGGCGGACCTCTCCCATGCCACCCCCAAAGGCTACGGTGCCAGCCCAGGGTGGGGGGCAGTGTGTGGGGCAAGGGTGGGTGTGGAGCTGTGGGGGAGGAGGAGAGGGGTGGGCAGGGGCTGGGCTGGCCGTCTCCCTCAGGTGGTGCCCAAAACTGCAGGAGGTGAGACCCATAACCGCAGCCTGGCCCTGGGGGCAGGGGATGGACTTGCAGCTGGGAGGAGAGCACCTGTCCTTTGGGTTTGGTGGGAACTTTGAGGACCGTTAACATGCGGGCCATCTCTCCCCGCCCACTCTGGTTCAGGAAGCACCAGGAAGTGGCCATTTCTCCGTCACGGCAACAAGCTGGCTTGCTGGGGGGAAGCGGGGGCGCTGAGGCTGCGTGAGGTCTGCGTGGACCAGAGAGCTCTTGCTGGGGCCCACCCCGACCCCCCAAGCCCCCAGGTGGGGACCGTCCAGCCGGGCTCTGTGGAGGAGCCTTGGGCCCTCACTGCCTTACCTGTCAGAGGGCCCAGCCAGTACACCTGGACATACTCCAGCAAGGTGTACCCCGAGCAGCGGAAGGTGACGGCAGGGGCCAACACAGGGTTAAAGAAGGCGGACAACACAGGGTTAAAGAAGGCTGATGTGAAGGGCCCAGCTGCAGGGGGGAGGCGGGACAGGCCCCATGTAGCACCAGAAACCAGGAACCCGCCCTGTGTGCCACTCTGCCGGCCTGGGCACGGCTCTCGGCTCTCAGGGCCAGGTCTCCTGCCTCCACCCTTGCCTCACCGATGGAGACACGAGGCCAGAGCAGCCAAGGCCAAAGGTTGCAGGGTCAGGGTGCAGCAGGGACAGCGTCTTGCCAGAGACTGCCGACCCCGGTCCTGATCTCACCCCAGGCTGGACTCATCCCCACTCAGTCCCTTCTTTTCTCCCAGGCCCCCCCAGGTGAGCCTAGGCAGCCTGGCCATGCCCCTGCAAGCTTTGCCCCACCCGTGCCTCAGTTTCCCTATCTGCACAGGGCTCCAGGGGCACTCCTTGCAGCCTCTGTGGTCCAGCTGGTCACCACCCCAGGGGCTGTGGGGCTGGCTTTCTCTCCCTATTGGCCAACTCCCTGGCCCACCCCAGAATGGAAGCTTCTGGAAGGCTCAGTCTCCTCAGCTCCCTCCATGCTGTACCCTAGCATGTGGGCACATGTGAGCGCTGTTCCCCAGCACCCAGGCCCACGTAAGCGCTGTACCCCAGGGCCCGGGCCTGTGTGAGCACTGCACCCCAGGGCCCGGGCACGCATGAGCACTGTACCCCAGGGCCCGGGCACATGTGAATGCTTGCTAATTAGTCCATAGCCTCCTGGGAGGTCTGTCCCCATGGAGCTGGCCTGTGAAGGCCCTGTGTATCTCGCTCCATGGGGAGACCCTCCTGGAGGCCCTGTTCTCCCACTCAATCTGGGAGTGACAGAAGATGGGGCTCCCAGACCCCGGCAGTCCCTGAAGAAGATGCCTGGCACCCACCTGCCCCCCCTGCCCAGGCGAGAGGTGTCCTCCAAAGGCTGGGAGCAGCAGAGATATGACGGCACAGCCAAGACGGACGGTCTGGGCAAGGGCTTCCCTCCATGCCGAGTCCTGCCTGCCAACCCATCAAACCCACCAGGGGTCCCAGCGGTGACCATGCCACCCTCTGGCCAGCAGCACCTTCCCCGGAAGTCCACAGGAGTGTGCAAGGGAGCCCTGGGGTTTCTCTGGAGGGGCCACTCACCTGTGTAGGCCAGGACAGTGACCAGCAGCGCCATGGCTGGCACCCTGAGGGTGGGAGGGCTGTGCTGTAACTGGAGCAGGGTCAGGTGGAAGAGGAAGGCGCAGGCACCCTCCATCAGGGTGCCATGGGGCATGGACGTGTGAAGGGCCGAGCTGCATTCTGTGGCCAGAAGGTTCTGGAAGACGTGCAGGAAGCTGAGCTCCCAGGACCAGCAGAACTGGACCATGGCGCAAGCAGCCACCATGCCCAGTGCCTGGGCCGCCAGCTTCAGCAGCGTGCTGGGCAGGGACACCTCGGAGGATCCTGCAGGGCCATGGCAGGGTTGGCCGAGGCCCCGTCCAGGGACGCCGTGCCCCAGGAAGAGCAGGAGGACCAGTGTCAGCAGCAGGTCGGGCCCCAGGCCTGCGGCCCATGGCCCCAGCTCCACCAGCACCCTCAACTCCAGGCAGCAGGCCCCAAGCTGGACCGCAGCCACTGCCTCCCAGGACCCTGCACACTCTCCTGGCCGCCTCACAGAGGGCGAACGTGCCAAAGAAGAAAGTCAGGGACACATTCAGAGCAGCCATCTGGCTAGAAGAGCTGCACCAGGCAGGGACCTGAGGCTGTGGCCAGTCTGGTGGCTCCCAACAGCCCTGAGGTCAGAGCAGCCGTGGGAGCATACACCTGGACCGAGACACCTGGGAACCCACAGGTGGCCCCTCACCTGGCCCTACCACGGTCCCGCCCTCCATGGCCTGGTGTCCTTCCAAGTTGGAGACGGACCACCCCTCTTTAAAGCGGCTCCCAGGGGCCCATGACTCACAGGCCACCCGCCAGCCAGCCTCCTGGCTCCCCAGCCCCAGCTCGCACCCCTGTACCTGAGCGGTACCCCCCCAGCGCGAGGAGAGTAGCCCTCCCTGAGGAAGCACCCCTGGCTCTGCCGGCTGCTCCAGCCCCTCCAGGTGCCAGACCCACAGAGAGAACCTGAAAGAGAAGTGTGTTTCTAGGACAGCCGCAATTCTTCCTGAGCACAGCAGGGTGGGAAGCGATGAGGTGGATGTGGAGCAGAGGACAGTGACCATCGGGAGTGACCACCCCTGTGGAGGCCCCGCTCTGCTCCTACCCCGGCCCCCTCCTGAGGAAGAACAGCTGGCCAGGGGCTCCAGAGAGGGGACAGGCAGTCGGGGACGCTGCCCACCCTCCCACGAGGTGTTTTGCTTCGATCTCTACCCAAAGTCTACCCCACCTGGCTGCAAGGACACAGTGCCCCCTCTCCGGGGTCATGGTCTTAGAGGTACCCGCCATCAGCACCCCCACAATGACCCATGACCTCAGGGAGGTCACCAGGGGCCAGTGCAGCGGCTATGGGGGTGGCCTCGCTCCCCGGCACCAACAGGTGGAACCCCCCACCAAGACGGGCACAGGTGACGCCTCCATCCCCCCTCCCCCAATGCCTGCCCGGCAGACCCACCCCAGCTTGCAGCTGCACCAACACAGCCCCCTTCACTTCCCCCTCCTGCCCTCTCCCTGCCCCCAGTCCCTCAGGAGAGGGCAAGACCACCCCCAAAGCTCCCTCCTTCCATCCCTCGCTCCTTCCTGGTAAGCAGTTCCCAGACATGGAAGAACCTGACATCAAAGCTAGTTTGAATCACTTCAAGGGGGTGTCAGTGACCCCAGCCTCACACGGGAAAGGGACTGAGCCATCTGTCACAGGGACAATGACAAAGGGTCCACTTGGGGGCCACCGGGGGTCCGGGCACCCAAGGTGCCGCACCACCAGCCCTGCCCTCCCAAGTTAGCAGCCTCTGTCCCTGCAGCATCGCTGGTCCCCCTCCCTGGACACCTCGGCGTGTCACAGCACATTTAATGTGGAGGCAGGGCCAGCGGAGGCGGAGTCCTCCCACCAGAATGGATTCCGGCAGGTTCCAGCAGTTTCCGGCAGGCATGAGGCCTCACTCTCCCCCGGCCCGCCTCCCCACGAAGTGGTTTGCTTCCATCTCTACCCAAAGTGGACCCCACCAGCCTCCCCTGCAAAGGCAAGGAGACTGAGGCCCAGGCAGGGAGAGAGGAAGGGGCTGGCAGAGGGCAGGAGTCTGCAGCCTGGACAATCGTCCCAGCAAACAATCACAGGTCTGGAACGTTCCCGTGGCGTGATGGGGGAGGAAGGAGGGGAGACTTTGGCCCATAACCCCAGCAGGAAGCCCACCTTGAGAGCCCTGAAGGACCCTCACCCGATGCCCCTGCTTTGGGCCTCACCCTGGGAGGCTGAGAGAGAGCCCGTCCAGCCCCCATCAGCTGTGGGGTCTGGTTGATCCTTTCCTCCACGAGGCCCCCTGCCCCTCAGAGGAGAGGAGGAATGTTCTGGAAGCATAGAGGCCTGCAGACCGGGCTGGGAGCAGCCAGGGTTCCCTCAGGGGATCCTGTAGACAATGAGTTCATGCATATGCCTCCAGTTCAGACCCAGCACCAGAATTGGGGGTTCCTCCTTCTGCATGTGACTCCCTCTCCACCTAGGAGAACCTGGCCTCAGGGTCTCAGTGCATCTGCCTGTCAGGCAGCAGGGTACACTTGAAGGTGACTCAGAACTGTTGGCCTGGGCCACTGAGACCTCCACACCAGAGTTCAGTAACTGTTCACGGCATTTTTTTTTTTTTTTAATATAAAGCTTAAATAAACCGAAATGCGTAAATAAATGTAAACTTCCCAGCTTTTTGACAAACGCATAAGCCTTTGTCATCCACACCAGTATCCAGAAATAGAACATTTTCATCCTTCCAGAAAGTTCTTCATGTTCTTGCCCAGCCACCACCATCCCAGAGGCATCCACTTTTCTGACTGATGCAGTGGTGGACTCACACTTTCTCTTCCAAGGTGTCAGACAATGAAGCCCACGTGAGCGCGGTTCTGCCTGGCTGCTCCCCTGCAGGCCGGTGTATGAGATTCATCCACGCTGCTGTCTTTCAGAGGTTTCCTCCTGTTCCTCCCCACTGCCCTGCCCCGGGGTATGGCCTACATCACCTATTATTTTATTTTATTTTTAATTGTACGTTAATGAAGGTTTACAGAACAAACCTCTCCTTAAACCATTAGTACACATATGGTTTTGTGTCGTTGGTTTCCGACCCCACAACATGTCAACACTCTCCCTTTCTTGACCTTGGGTCTCCTACTACCAGCTTTCCTGTCCTCTCCTGCCTTCTAGTCCTTGTCCCTGGGCTGGTGTGCCCATTTGATCTCGTTTTGTTTTATGGGCCTGTCTAATCTTTGATTGAAGGGTCAGCTTCATTACTGAGCTAAAAGGGTATCCATGGGCCAAATTCCCCAATCCCTGTCAAGCCAGTAAGTCTTGTCTCTTTTTGTGAGTTAGAATTTTGTTCTGTATTTTTCTCCAGCTCTATCCGGGACCCTCCACCATGAGCCCAGTCAGAGAAGTTGGTGGTGGCAGCCGGGCACCATCAAGTTGTAGTGGACTCAGTCCTGTGAAGTCCGCAGCAGTTGTGGTCCACCAGTTCCCCTGGACCAGTTCCTCCCACCCCCATGTCCCTAGCCTTCTTCATTCCTCTTTGCTCCCAACAGGATGAGACCAGTGGAGTATCTTAGGTGGCCGCTCACAAGCCTTTAAGACCCCAGACACTACTCACCAAAGTAGAATGTGGAATATTTTCTTTATATTATGCCAATTGAGCTAGATGTTCCTCAAGACTATGGTCCCCACTGCCCTCCACCCAGCAATTCGGTCCCTCAGGGAGTTTGGATGTGTCCATGGAGCTTCCATGACCTTGGCTTGCACAAGTTGTGCTGGCTTCCCCAGTGTTGTGTACTGTCTTACCCTTCAACAAAGTTATCACTGACCTATTGTCTAGTTAGTGTTTTTCCATCCCCACCTTTCCCCTCCTTGGTAATCATCCAAGATTGTTTCTTTCTGTCTGTGAACTTTTCCACGAGTTTTTACAGTAGTGGTCTCATACAATATTTGTCCTTTTGTGATTGACTTATTTCACTCAGCATAATGCCCTCCAGTTTCATCCATGCTGTGAGATGCCTCACAGAGTCATCATTGTTCTTTATCATGGCGTAGTATTCCATTGTGTGTATGTACCATAGTTTGTTTATCCATTCATCCATTGATGGGCACTTAGGATGTTTCCATCTTTTTGCTATTGTCAACAAGGCTGCAATGAACATGGGTGTGCCTATGTCTATTCGTGTGATGGCTCTTATTTCTCTAGGATATATTCCTAGGAGTGGGATTGCTGGATCGAATGGTATGTCTATTTCTAGCTTTCTGAGGAAGCGCCATATCATTTTCCAAAATGGTTGTACCATTTCGCATTCCCACCAGCAGTGCATAAGAATTCCAATCTCCCTGCAACCTCTCCAACATTTGTTATTTTCTGTTCTTTTGATTCATGCCAGTAATGCCTGTCTCAGTCATCTAGTGCAGATATACCCCAAGTGGATGGCTTTAACAAAGAGAAGTTTATTTCCTCACAGTAAAGTAGGCTACAAGTCCAAATTCAGGGCATCAGCTCCAGGGAAAGGCTTTCTCTCTCTGTTGGCCTTCTCATCAGTGTTCCCCCAGACTAGGAGCTTCTCCCCGCGGGGACCCCGGGTCCAAAGGACACGCTCTGCCCCTGGCACTGTTTTCTTGGGTGGTATGAGGTCCCCCTGTCTCTCTACTCACTTGTCTCTTTTATAACTTAAGAGATTGCCTCAGGACACAATCCAATCTTGTAGACTCAGTCCTGCCTTACTAACAGAACTGCCACCCATCCTCGCTCATTAACATCATAGAGGCAGGATTTACAACATACAGGAAAATCACACAATACCGGGAATCACGGCCCAGCCAAACAGATACACACGTTTTTTGGCAGACATAATTCAATCCATGACATCCGGGGTGAGAGGGTATCTCATTGTGGTTTTGACTTGCATTTCTCTAATGGTCAGTGATTGCGAGCATTTCCTCATGTGTCTGTTAGCCGCTTGGATGCCTTCTTTGGTGACGTGTCTGTTCATTTCCTTTGCCCATTTTTTAAATTGGATTATTTGTCATTTTGTTGCAGTGGTGTTGGATTTTCCTGTAGATTTTAGAGATTAGACCTTTGTCGGATTTGTCATCGCCAAAAATGTTTTCCCAGTCTGTAGGTTCTCTTTTTACTCTTTCGGTGAAGTCTTTTGATGAGCATAAGTGTTTAATTTTTAGACGATTCCAGTTATCTAGCTTATCTTCTTGAGTTTTTGTGTTGTAGTTACTGGTTTGTATCTTGTTAATGCCATGTATTAGGACCTCTAGTGTTGATCCTATTTTTTCTTCCATGATCTTTATAGTTGTTTTCTTTTTTTTATTTTATTTAGGTCTTCGATCCATTTTGAATTAGTTTTTATGTATGGTGTGAGGTGTGTTTCATTTTTTTGCAGATGGACATCCAGTTTTGCCAGTACCATTTGTTAAATAGACTGTCTGTTCCCCGTTTGATGAACTTTGGGCCCTTGTTGAAGATCAGGTGACCGTAGGCGGATAGATTTACATCTGGGTTCTCAATTCTGTTCCACTGGTCAATGCATCTGTCATTGTACCAGAACCAAGCCGTTTTGACTACTGTAGCTGTATAGTAGGTTCTGAGGTCAGGTAGTGCGAGTCCTCCTACTTTATTCTTCTTCTTCAGTAGTGCTTTACTTATCCAGGGCCTCTTCCTTTCCATATAAAGTTAATGATTAGTTTTTCCATCTGTTTAAAGAATGTTATTGGTATTTAGATCAGGATTGCATTGTATTCGTAGACTGCTTTGGGTAGAATTGTCATTTTCACAATGTTGAGTCTGCCTATCCATGAGCATGGCATGTTTTTCCATTCATGTAGATCCCTTTGGGTTTCTTGCAGTAGTGTTTTGTAGTCTTCTTTGTATAGGTCTTTTACATCCCTGGTTAGGTTTATTCCTAAGTATTTTATTTTTTTAGGGGCTATTATAAATGATGCTGTTTTCCTGATTTCTTTTTCATCACTCTCTTTACCGGTGTGTAGGAATCCAACTGATTTTTGTATGTTTATCTTGTATCCTGCTACTCTGCCGAATCTTTCTACTAGTTCCAGTAGTTTTCTCGTGGAGTCTTTCGGGTTTTCTATGTATAATATCATATCATTTGCAAATAGGGACAGCTTTACTTCTTCCTTACCGATTTGGATACCCTTTATTTCTTTTTCTTGCCTTATTGCTGTAGCTAGGACTTCCAGGACAATGTTAAATAGGAGTGGTGATAAACAGCATCCTTGTCCTGTTCCTGTTCTCAAGGGGAATGTTTTCAGCCTCTCTCCGTTAAGAATGATGTTGGCTGTTGGTTTTGTATAGATGCACTTTATTATGTTGAGGAATTTCCCTTCTATACCTATTTTTTTGAGAGTTTTTATCAGGAATGGGTATTAGACTTTGTCAAATGCCTTTTCTGCATCAATTGAGATGATCATGCAATTCTTTTTTTTTAATTTATGTGGTGGATTACGTTCATTGATTTTCTAACATTGAACCATCCTTGCATACCTGGTATGAATCCCGTTTAGTCACGGTGTATTAGTTTTTTGATATGATGCTGAATTCTATTGGTTAGAATTTTGTTGAGAATTTTTGTATCCATATTTATGAGAGATACTGGTCTGTAATTTTCTTTTTTTATAGTGTCTTTGCCTGGTTTTGGTATCAGGGTTATGCTGGCATCATAAAATGAATTCAGAAGTATCCCTTCCTTTTCTATATTCTAAAATAGTTTGAGTGGTACTGGTGTAAGCTCTTCTCTGAATGTTTGGTAGAATTCTCCAGTGAAGCCAACTAGGCCAGGGCTTTTTTGTTGTTGTTGAGAGTTGTTTTTTTTTTTTTTATTACCTTTTCAATCTCTTGTTATGAGTCTGTTCAGATTTTCAATATCATTTTGTGTTAGTTTTGGTAGGTAGTATGTGCTCCTTTCTATTGAGAGGAATTCCATTGTATGGGTGTACCCCCATTTGTCCATCCACTCTTCTGATGATCAGCTTGAGGTAGTTTCAGGTTTTCAACTAGTATGAAGTAAGCTGTTACGAGCATTTTTTAATATATTGTTAAACTTTTTAAAATTATACTTTAGATGAAGGTTTACAGAGCAAACCACTTTCCTCATTAAACAATTAATACACATATTGTTTTGTTACATCGGTTGCCAACCTCATGACATGTCAACACTCTCCTCTTCTCGACCTTGGGTTCCCCATTACCGGCTTTCCTGTCCTCTCCTGCCTTCTCGTCCTTGCCCCTGGGCTGGTGTGCCCATTTGGTCTCGTTTTGTTTTGTGGCCTGTCTAATCTTTGGCTGAAGGGTGAACCTCAGGAGTGACTTCATTATTGAGCTATAAAGGTGTCTGGGGCCATACTGTCAGGGTTTCTGCTATAATCATTTTTGTAAAGTTTTTTTTGCAGTTGCAAATCTTTCATTTATTTGGGGTAAACACCTAGGAGTGGAATTGCTGGGTTTTCCCAAAGTTTTTACTTTCCTGCCTGCAATGTATGGGGCTTCTCATTACCCAGGAAAAGAAGCAGGACACAGGGCTTTGCCTGTGAACACTCCCCTGGGTCAGAATCCCCTGGCCCCAGAGGACCCTCTCCCTGACTTTTGAGATATTTTCTTTTTCTTTTTAGTATTTCCAACTAGGTTGTTGTTAGGTGCCATGGAGTCAGTTCCAACTCATAGAGACCCTATGTACCACAGAAAGAAACTGCCCAGTCCTGCACCATCCTCACAATTGTTGTTATGCTTGAGCCCATGGTTGCAGCCACTGTGCCAATCCATCTCATTGAGGGTCTTCCTCTTTTTCGACCACTCTCCACTTTACCAAATATGATGTCCTTCTCCAGGGACTGATCCCTCCTGACAACATGTCCAAAGTAAGTAAGACATAGTCTTGCCATCCTTGCTTCTAAGGAGCTTTCTGGTTGTACCTCTTCCAAGACAGATTTGTTCATTTTTTTGGAAGTCCATGGTATATTCAATATTCTTTGCCAACACCACAATTCAAAGGCATCAATTCTTCTTTGGTCTTCCTTATTCATCGTCCAGCTTTCACATGCATATGATGCGATTGAAAATATCATGGCTTGGCTCAGGCACAAATTAATCTTCAAGGTGACATCTTTGCTTTTTGACACTTTAAAGAGGTCTTTTGCAGCAGATATGCCCAATGCAATACATCTTTTGATTTCTTGACTGCTGCTTCCATGGGTTTTGATTGTGGATCCAAGTAAAATGAAATCTTTGACAACTTCAATCTTTTCTCTGTTCATCGTGATGTTGCTTATTGGTCCAGTTGTGAGGATTTCTGTTTTGTTTATGTTGAGGTGTAATCCATACTGAAGGCTGTGGTCTTTGATCTTCATCAGTAAGTGCTTCAAGTCTTCTTCACTTTCAGCAAGCAAGGTTATGTCATCAGCATAATGCAGGTTTTTAATGCATCTTCCCCCAATCCTGATGCCCCGTTCTTCTTTATACAGTCCAGCTTCTCAGATTATTTGCTCAGCATACAGATTGAATAGCTACGGTGAAAGGATACAACCCTAATGCATACCTTTCCTGACTTAAAACCATGCAGTATCCCTTTGTTCTGTCAGAACAACTGTCTTTTGATTTGTGTACAGGTTCCTCATGAGCACAATTAAGTGTTCTGGAATTCCCATTCTTCACAATGTTATCCATAATTTGTTATGATCCACACAGTTGAATGCCTTTGCATAGTCAATAAAACAAGTAAACATCTTTCTGATAGTCTTTGCTTTCAGCCACGATCCATCTGACATCAGCAGTAATAGCCCTCGTTCCACGTCCTCTTCTGAATCCGGCTTGAATTTCTGGCAGTTCCATGCTGATATACTGCTGAAACCGTATTTGAATGCTCTTCAGCCAAATTATACTTGCATGTGATATTAATGATATTGTTTAATAATTTCTGCATTTGGTTGGATCACCTTTCTTGGGACTAGGCATAAATATGGATCGTTTCCAGTCAGTTTGATAGGTTACCTGACTTCCAAATTTCTTGGCATAGACGAGTGAGCATCTTCAGCACTGCATCTGTTTGTTGAAACACCTCAGTTGATAATCCGTCAACTCCTGGAGGCTGTTTTTCACCAATGCCTTCAGTGTGGCTTGGACTTCTTCCTTCAGTACCATCAGTTCCTCATCATATGCTACCTCTTGAAATGGTTGAACATCAACCAATTCTTTTTGGTACAGTGACTCTGTGTATTCCTTCCATCTTCTTTTGATGCTTCCTGGGTCATTTAATATTTTCCCCATAGAATCCTTCACTATTGCAACTCGAGGCTTGAATTTTTTCTTCAGTTCTTTCAGCTTGAGAAATGCCGAGCACGTTCTTCCCTTTTGGTTTTCTATCTCCAGCTCTTTGCACAAGTCATTATAATACTTTATTTTGTTTTCTAGATCTGCCCTTTGAAATCTTCTGTTCAGTTCTTTTACTTCATTGTTTCTTCCTTTTGCTTTAGCTGCTCGACGTTCAAGAGCAAGTTTCAGAGTCTCTTCTGACATCCATTATGGTCTTTTCTTTCTTTCTTGTCTTTTGCTTTCTTCATGTATGATGTCCTTGATGTCATTCCACAACTTGTCTGGTCTTCGTCATTAGTATTCAACATGTCAAATCTATTCTTGAGATGGTCTCTAAATTCAGGTAGGATATACTCAAGGTCGTACTTTGGCTCATGTGGACTTGTTCTAATTTTCTTCAGTTTCAACTTGAACTTGTATATGAGCAATTGATGATCTGTTCCACTGTCGGCCCCTGGCCTAGTTGTAACTGATGATATTGAGTTCTTCCTTTGTCTCTTTCCACAGATGAAGTCGATTTGATTCCTGTACGTTCCATCTGGCGAGGTCCACATGTATAGTTGCTGTTTATGTTATTGAAAAAAAGGTATTTGCAATGAAAAAGTCATTGGTCTTGCAAAAATCTATCATGCGATCTCCTGCAATGTTTCTATCACCAAGGCCATATTTTCCAGCTACCAATTCTTCTTTGTTTCTAACTTTCACATTCCAATCACCAGTAATTATCAATGCATCCTGATTGCATGTTCCATCTATTTCAGACTGCAGAAGCTGGTAAAAATCTCCAGTTTCTTCATCTACAGCCTTAGTGGTTGGTGGGTAAATCTGAATAATAGTCATATTAACCGGTCTTCCTTGTAGGTGTATGGATATTATCCTATCACTGACAGCGCTATACTTCAGGATAGACGTTGAATTTTTCTTTTTGACAGTGAATGCAATGCCATTCCTCTTCAAGTTGTCATTCCCGGCATAGGAGACCACGTGACTGTCCAATTCAAAATGGCCAACACCAGTCCATTTCAGCTCACTAATGCCTAGGATGTCGATGTTTATGCATTCCATTTCATTTTTGACTATTTTCAGTTTTCCTAGATTCATACTTTATACATTCCACGTTTTGATTATTAATGGATGTTTGCAGCTGTTTCTTCTCATTTTGAGTCATGCCACATCAGCAAATGAAGGTCCTGAAAGCTTGACTCCATCCACGTCATTAAGGTCGACTCTACTTTGAGGAGGTAGCTCTTCCCCAGTCATCTTTTGAGTGACTTCCAACCGAAGAGGCTCATCTTCCAGCACTATATCTGACAGTGTTCCACTGCTATTCATAAGGTTTCCACTGGCTAATTCTTTTCAGAAGTAGACTGCTGGGTCCTTCTTCCTAGTCTGTCTTAGTCTGGAAGCACAGCTGAAACCTGACCACCATGGATGACTCTGCTGGTATCTGAATACCGGTGGAATAGCTTCCGGCATCACAGCAACACACAAGCCCCCACAGTACAACAAACAGTTTAGGTAGGTATCTGACTATGTAGGCATCCCTAATAAAAACACTTTTGTCATTTTAAGCATAACGTGGCTTCCTTTCTTCCTGAACAGCTGAATCTAAAGGTAACCAGGTGGGAGAAGGGAGGTCACACCTGAGCAGGTGGATGGTGGCAGAGGAGTCCAGTGCAGGTGAGGAGGGGTCCACGGGCTGCAGCCATGGTTGGGCCAGGACAAGGTCAGGATCGGACACAGACAGAAGTTTGCTTCTTAGGTGATGGCAGCAGGGTTCACACAGCCGGTCTCCTTCATGGTGCCTGCCCACCTCTTTTCTAGGAAATGTGCACCCAACGTTTCCAGCAGCTTCGCAGGTCTCAGCAAACAACAACGCCAACAAAAACTCTAAAGACAGACCAGTGTCCATCACTAGCAAATGGATCAATGCCTCACGGTGTATTCACACTATGGAATTCAATACAGCAGTGAAACCATAGCTTTACACATTAACGTTGCGGAATCTCAGAAAACCAATACAGTGTGCCTTTATATGACAAAGGGGACTGTTATGGATTGAATTGTGTCCCCCAAAAATGTGTGTCACTTGGCTAGACCATAATTCCCAGTATTGTGTGGTTGTCCTCCATTTTGTGATCTGATGTATTTATCCTATGTGTTAAAAATCCTCTATGATATTAATGAGGCAAGATTAGAGGCCGTTATGTTAATGAAGCAAGACACAATCCACAGGACTAGGCTGTATCTTGAGTCAATCTCTTTTGTTATCTAAAAGAGGGACGCAAGCAGAGAGGAGGGGACCTCATTACCACCAAGCAAGAAGAACCAGGAGCAGAGTGCATCCTTTGGTCCTTGTGCTGAGAAACTCCTCAACTGGGAAGACTGATGACAAGGCCCTTCCTCCAGAGCCAACGGAGAGAGAAAGGCCTCCCCTGGAGCTGGCACCCTGAATTCTAACTTCTAACCTCCCAAACTGTGAGAGAATAATTTTCTCTTTGTTAAAGCAAACCATTTGTGGTATTTCTGTTACAGCAGCACTAGATGACTAAGACAGGGACCTTGCAGTACAATGAACAGAGAATGGGCTTTTCAATAAACGGTGCTGGGTCAACTGGGTAGTCATATGGAAAAAAATGAATCTTCACCCCTACCTCACACCACACAAAAAAACCAACTTCAGATAAATTATGAATATAAATGCGAAACATAAAAAAAGGAAATAAACTCACTGCCCACTAAGCTTCTCGTCCAACCTTTCGAGCTTCTCGTCTAACCTTTCGAGCAGTGCCAGCTCTCCTTTAACTTGTACTAGATTTCCTGATATTTCTTCCACTGGAGTGTCACAGAAGCAAGACATTCAAACCTGCCCCCATTGTGAACAGACTCCCCTGTACCCACACACTCATGGGGGCAGCTCCATCTCTGTCCCCACTGACCCTCTGACCCTTCCAGTGACCGTTGTCCCAGCACCTGTCCTGCACCTCTGCCCAGACCTCTCCTCCACGGTGCTTCCTCCTGGGATCAGCTCCACTGTGCAGCCTGGGCCGTCCCAGTCCCTCCACAGACCCACCTCTGCCATAATCCAACATTCCCTTCTTCCCTCTGGCCTGCATGGACCAGGGCCACCAGCCTCCAGCAGAAGTCCCCGCCTCCTGGACTGCCCAGGCCCATTTGGGGACCTAGAAAAAGTCTTCATTGGGAAGTCACTGCGTTTTCCCAGGAGGTGGTGCTGTGGAGTCAGGCACAGGGAGTGGGCTGGGGGATGTTTGACCTCCATCAGCCTCAAAACACCCACCCATAGGGAGAGGGAGAGCAGGACTTGAAAATCGATCTCTTCCATGAGTTAAAGCCGCCTCTTAAAACTTTGGTACATGATACATGCTCATAGTTTTAAATAAAACTGCCACATCACTCTTTTAAGTGTACCAAAACCCAAACCAAACCAGTTGCCATGGAGTCGACCCTGACTCCTGGCGATCCTGTATGTGTCAGAGTAGAACTGTGCTCCGTAGGGTTTTCACTGGCTAATTTTTCTGAAGTAGATTGCCAGGCCTTTCTTCTGAGGTGCCTCTAGGTGGACTCGAACCTCCAACCTTGCAGTTAGCAGCGGATTGCATTCGTCATTTGCATCACCCAGAGACTCCCTTAAGTATACCAAGGGAGTCTAAATGCCACAGCTCCTTGATAACACCCCCAGCAGTCAGTCAGAACAAAACAATAAAAGAACAACATCTTGTTTAATTGTCCAGAATTTTACTCCGTCCCTTTTCCGTCTGTGATTCCTGTTTCTATTCTACTTTCCCCAAAGAATTTTATCATTTTATCCTAATGGAATGTATCCTTACTCTTGAAAGATGTTTGATGATTCTGTAACTCTCTAGTATATAGATTGATATTTATATATACGCATCTTAAATTTTTTTTTTGTGGCCATAGGACCCTGTGTGTTGAAAATTTTTTTCCAGATTGAATTATCAGAGCACAGTAATGCTGCAAATTGTGATAATTATTAGACGCATAAGTAGAATATCATCGGAAGGGCGCCCCCTAATGAAAAAATGGGGCTACAGGTGCCATCCACTCCTGGGTCCACAGTTGTTAGTTCCTGTAAAAAGGAAATCGGGCGCTGCATCGTATTTCTGTCTTTTAATTTCTGTTTTTCATTCTATAGTCGCAGACACTGAGAAGCCTTGTTCACATACGTAAGGGGGGGTTAAAGGAGTCAGGATTAGATACCAAGAGTCACCCGTGACCTGGCACCCAGCCTTATTTTCGATATCAGTCAGGTCTTCTCTCGTCTCTGCTGGGAGTAGAGGATTTGAAATGCCTGGCTTGGCAAAGGACCCGGCAGGGAGGTCCAGTCAGCCCCTCTGGCTGCTCGTAGGTTCTCCTGGGGGAGGAGGGACAGGTGATGGGGAGGGATGAGGGATGGGGAAGGAGAGTCACTGGCCCTTCTCAGGTGGAGCAGTGCAGGAGGCAGCCGTGGGGCTGCATGTGGACATAGACTCACCCCTCCTCCAGCCCATTCTGTGCCCCTAGCCCCTCAGGCTCCTGTGCCCCAGCCTGCCGCCTCCACCCGCGAGCTCTGCTGACCAGCTCTGGCCCACCTGGCCCCCAGTACCCAGGCCCTCAGCCCTCTGTTTATGGCCGTCCCCTGGTAGGCCACCCTCCCCTCCCCGGTTTTTAATACCCCACCCACCTCTAGACCCCTGGGGGCTCCCACACTGGAGTGAGGAGATGACCTGGCCCAGGCTCCTGAACCGCCTGTCCCCACCCCACAGCCCACGATCTGGCACGTGAAGGCTCCATCGAGAGAAAGCTAATTAGTCTGACTGGCCCCATCTCCGGGCTTGATGGCAGACTGTCAGGCACCAAGGGAGCACACTGCTGCCCCGGGCAGGCTGCACCAGCTGGCAAGCAATTATTAGGTGCCTGCTGTATGCACCACCCTTTGCACACAAGAAGGATACAAAGCTGCACACAACACAGAAGGAGGTGGGCCCCCGCACCTGGGGAGACCTAAGGGTTAAAGTGAGGCATCGGGCCTGGCAAGGCAGCACTAGGCTGGGTGTTCAGGTGTGGCTCTAGGGGAGCCTACTCTGCCCTCTGGGGCCAGCAGGAGGGTGGGTGGGTGTGGAAAAGAAGTTGGAGACCCCCCTTTTCTAACATGATCCCCATGACTGTTTGGAGACCTGGGCTTGGTCCTGTGGGTGCTGCGTCCCCTGGACCTCTTCCTCTGGTCAGGTGGGGGTGGGAAGGCTGTGGGGGCGTGTGGCTGTCACTGCCCCGTCCACTCCCAAACGCGACACCCCAGGGCCAAGGAGGAAGAGACAGAGCCTTGAGGGCCTTCCGCCCCTCCCCAGCCACACCCTCCCTTGCAGGAAACCGAAAGCAGGCGGCTTGCCTCTGCTGCGGCAGGCTGGCTGGTGTCCAAGGAGGAATCCATGGAGAGTCCTGGCGACGGCCTCGCGCGCTGTCTGCTCCCAGACCACGGGCTATTATGCGGCCTGGGCACTTGGGGGAGACGGCTACTCATCCTGAGCATCCCCCTGATAGCGCTGATCAGCGTCTCCTGCTCTTTCAGGAGGCGCAGGGGAAGGAGCGCGCGGGTGCAGCACCAGGAAGCGTAAGTGGCCCAGCCGGGGCAGGGCTGGTCAGCTGGTCCCGCGCCTCACTGACCCTCCTCACTGGGCATTTGGGCCGCCTTGTCCGCTCCGTGGAGGACTGGTTCTCAGATAGGTCAAACAACCAGCCTCTGCGCTTCCCTACGTTTACCCTTTCCAGCTGGGGAGCGGGCCAGGAAGAGGCCTCCAGAGAATCTCCGAGGCCGCTTGAGGCTCCAAACCCAGCACCTCTGGCGCCCTCTGTGTGCACCCCAGCCGCAGGGCACGAGCCCAGTCTGAGGGAGAGAGGTAGAGCTCTCCGCCCTCGGCCCCCACCACCTGCCCCACAGCCCCTGCCCCCAGCCTTTCTTCACTCTGCCCCCATCCGCAGGCCCCCATGGCCCTCTGACCCACCCCCCTACAGCCACCAACATCTAGCCTTCTGCTCCAATTCCTGAGTTCATGTCACCTGGTTGGCCCCTGGCCCCCATTACCCGTCCATCCTGACCATCAGCCCTGTCCCCTGCCATCTGCCCTGTGCCTCAGCTCCTGCCGTCTTCCCGGCCAACCAGCTGACCTCTCTTCTGTGGGGTCCCTCTCAGCACCCACAGGTCTGGTCAACCAGGGTGCTACCTGCTATCTGAACAGCGTCCTGCAATGCCTCTTCTTCACACCGGAGTTCCGCAAAGCTGTCCTCGAGCTGGAGTTGCCTGCTGCCCAGCCAGCCCTGTGAGTGACCGTGAGTGGTCGTGGGAGCCCCTGCCTGAGGTCAGGCCTCCAGAGGGGAGTGGGCTGGAGGAGAAGCCCTGCTGGCCCCAGCCTCCAGCCCCACCTGGCACATCTGCTTTATGGGGTCTTGGAAGGGGTAGAGCCCTGGTTACACAGTGGTTAAGGGCTCAGCTGCTAACTGAAAGGTGGATTGTTTGAAGCCACCAGCAGATCCAAGGAAGAAAGACGTAGCAGCCTGCTTCTGTAAAGATTATAGCCTTGGAAGACCTATGGGGCAGTTCTACTCTGTCCTATAGGGTCACCATGAGTGAGAATTGACTCAGTGGCAGTGGGTTAGATTGAGGGGAGCAGATTGTAACCCTGTAACCCTGGCCTGTCCAGCCCTAGGAGGGAGGGGTGGTTTGGGGCCAAGCAGAGGCTGCTGGGAGAGGGGCTGACCTTGGAGCTGGAATGAGGGCGGTTGTTAGGTGGGCCTGGCCCCCAGGCTGGAAGTTTCCAAACATTCACCTCCCAGACTGCCTCCCCCCTCCCCCTGCAGCTCCCTCCTCCTGTGCTCTGGGGCATGGAGGGTGGGGCACTGCAGCCCCTTCCCCTGCGGGTCCCTCCTGCTCTGCTATGGAGTATGGAGGGTGGGGTGCTGCAGCCCCTCCCCCTGCAGCTCCTTCCTGCTCTGCTCTGGGGCATGGGGGCTGCTGCAGCCCCTCCCCCTGCAGCTCCTTCCTGCTGTGCTCTGGGGCACGGGGGGGGGGGGGGGGGGGCTGCTACAGCCCCTTCTCCCTGCAGCTCCCTCCTGCTGTGCTCTGGGTCATGAGCGAGTGCTGCATCACCTCCTACAGCCTGGAGAGGGAAGAGGCCCTTCCCTGACTGATTGCCTCTGTGTGGTCTGGGCCCTGAGAGTCAGAGGCCAGGGGAGGCCAAGCCTTGCTTGGTTTGGAGGAGACAGGCCCGGCCGGTGGCAGAGCCTCTATGGGCTCTGAAGCCCCAGCTCTAAGTGGTTTCTCTTTCTCTTCCTGGAACCTTGCAGCTGCAGGGACCAGGGAGAGTCCAGCTTGGTCACACAGCTGCAGAGGCTCTTCCTGGACCTGCAGGATGCCCAGGCGCCTGCGACCACCAGCGCCATCACCCGCTGCCTGGGGCTGAGAAATGGTGAGAGCTCTACTCGGAGGGGACTGGGACCCCAGTGGTGGGGCTGCTCCCCTATGGCCCCTGGCCCCTGCCCGGCCCATTCTCCTCACCGTTGTGCTCCAGCATTGCCAGTCTTCAGGATCCCCCAGAAGCAGGGGCCCCAGGCAGCGGGGCTGGGAGCAGCATCCCCAACCCCGTATCTTGCTGGGGAGGGGAATCAAGAGGAGACTGGTCACCTTTGACCTCTCTCCCCCTTCCTCCTCCCCACCTCCCCTTGCCCCCTTGTCCCTGGTTGGGCTGCAGGGCGAGAGCATGGGGTGGTGGGGAGACGGGTGGAGGAGGTGGGGCAGGCAGGGCTCAGGAGTCTCAGCCAGGACCATGTCCTCTGTTCTCTTCCCGCCCCACCCCGGGCACAGTGTACGAGCAGCAGGATGTCCTGGAATGCTTCCAGACCCTGCTGACAAGGATGGCTATGGAGAAAGTGGAGCTGAGGCAGGTGAGACGCCCCTGGGAGTGGGGGTACCCTGCTGCTCGGCCGCACCCAGCTTCGCCATCCCCTTACCCCAAGACCATGAGCGCTCTGAGGAAACCAGGGCAGGAAAATGTGCCCCATGGGGGCTGAAGCCCCTGCCCAGCGCCCTGGAGGAAAAGGACTCCAAAGAAGAACCTTCTGGGGTTGGTGGGAGGCAGGTGGAGAGGGCGGCCCTCACCTGTGGGGGGAGGGGCGGGGTGGGGTGGGGTAGCCCTCACTTGTTGGGGAGAGGCTGCGTGGAGCCTAGAACAGGTAAGACACAGTGTTCCCTAATCAGAGGGCTAGCATGAAGGGGCACATGCAGCAGCCACCGGGGGCTATGTGCTAGGTGGGGGCGTGGGGCGGAGTGGGGGAGCCAGCTGCCCTGGCACAAACACACAAGAGGAGGAGTTGGGACCCCACAGGACGGGCCCAGATTCCTCCCTGGAACACAGGGAGTGACCATCCTGCCTGGACATAGATGTTGGGAGGCAGGACCTGGGGGCTGGTCTTGGGGCAGAGCTGCACATGGAGGAGGCAGAAGGGCCAGTCCCTGCTGCCAGGCTCAGAGGCCTGCCCCCAGGTGGGCAGGGAGAGGCGCTGAAGGAGGCTGTGCTGGGGGCTGACCATCCATGTGCCTTCTAGAGGGACCCTTGCCTGGCAGTGGGGCGGGAGGAGCCACTGTCAGGGAGTGGGGAGGGAGGGCCGCCATTGCCTGAGACCAGGAGCAAAGCCCCACTCAGAGCCAGCAGGGGCTGTTTAGGGGGTGAGGAGGGTGGGGCCGGCTGACAGGCAGCCATGAGGAAGTGGGTGAGGACTCACAGAGCTGGCCTCTCATTCACACACCTTTGCTGGACAAGACCTGCTCAGAGTGCGGGGGTGGGCTGCCCAGTGGGCAGAGGCTGCATCTGGCCTCCAGGCCCGAAGTCTGGTGGAATCAGGTGGCCCACAGGGACACGGGGATGGTGCCCTCTTCCCTGCAGCCCCGGACCCACTGCACCTGCTCAAGGGGTATCCACAGCTGGCTGCTGCCCCCAGACTCAGGTGGACGCTGTCTTCCAGCCATTCCAGATGCTCACGGAACGTATCATCCAGTGTCAGGTCTGTAAAGATGAGACACGGCTGGAGGAGGCACGGCTGTTCCTCATGGTGACGGTGCTGCCAGGCCCTGAGGAGTCCATGTGCTCCGTGGTAAGGCCACCCCTCCTGCGCCCAGCCCGCCTCTCTTCCTGTGCTGAGGGCTCCCACAGGCAGCATGGCCTGGTGGGGATGTGGCCACAGACAGAGGTCTTGCAAGGGGACCCTTCCCTGTGGGATGCCAGCTCCCCTGGGCAGCCTATGACTCCAAGTCCAGTCTCAGCCCCAGGGTCCGGCCAGGCTCCCTGTGGGAGGCCCTTTTCATCCCCCAAGAAGGTGTGTGGCTGTGGTCTTCTGCTGATCTGGGGAGTCCAGAAGGAGCCCCTGGGGTATAGTCATGGCCCACAGGGCCTTGGGAGGTGCCCCCACCACACCGGCAGCCCCTTGGCTGCCAGGCTTCCTGGGCCTGCCATGCTGGGGGGAGGCAGGTGGTGCACCCTCACTGTCCCCTGCAGGACAAGGTGGTGCAGGCGCTGTTCCAGAAGGAGCAGGTCACTGGTGACAACCAGTATTTCTGTGAGACGTGTGACCGTAAAGAGGACGCCAGCTCTGTGAGTGCCAATTCCGCAGGTACCCAGTGTGTGCAGAGAACTCGCTGCCGGCCGACGCCGGTGTAAGCCTAGAGCGCTGCACCATCAGGGCCAGCCCAGCAGACAGAAGGCCCCCCAGTGCCTCTGCGGGCCTTGAGAAGCTGGCTGGAGCCCTAGCTGGAGCCCTAGCTGGAGCTCCAGCAGGCCCGGGTCACCGGGGCATGGCTCCCCTCTCCCAGCCTGAGAGCCAAGCTCTTCCAAAGCTTGGTCAGCTGGTGGAGGCTCTCGGGTGCTGCGTGGAGAACGATCCTGAGGCCTTCTGGCCCCAGGAAGAGCCCGGGGTTGATGTGATGGACTCCTACTGTCTGGCACGAATGTGAGGGGTGGGGGTACCGGCCCCCAGATGCCCTCAAGCCCCAGGCCAAGGCTCCACCCACGCCCGCCTGCTCCATTCCCACTCAGTCACTCATCAAACACGCCTGCAGGCCCCACGCTGGACCCAGGCACAGAGAGAGAGCCTGAGTCTAGCTGGGAAGGATGGGCAGGCCGAGGACAGTGCTGCTGGGAGGGAGCCTTTGGACCCTGGGGCAGAAGGCAGGGTTGAGGTACAGCGCTCGCTGCCCCAGGACGTATGGGCTCTGAAGCCAAGGGGTGTCTTGACTGCCCCCAATCAGGAAGCTGGGCAGTCCTTACAGGTGTTCCTGAAGAAAGAATGCCCAGGTAGCCTGCCCTGCAGCCCTGGTCTGCACCCAGAAAGGAAGAGCCCAGGCTTCTCATGTCTTCACCTGTGGAGGGACAGGCCAGGAGGGCCCCAGGCCCAGCCTGGTGCAGTTGGGAAGCCTGATGCAGCAGGGTGGGAGGACCAGGGCTGGCCACACCTGCCCAGGGAGGCCAGGGGATCTGGGGTATGGGCCAGTGGTGCAAATGTTCTCCTGCTGAATTTTCAGGAACTCTGCCTGCGAGCCCTGCCCTCAGTGCTGGTCATCTTCCTGGAGCGGTTCACCTTCTACCACGGGGCTTTCTGGAAGCTGAAGAACAAAGTGACTGTGTCGGAGAAGCTGATTCTGCCGTCCCCAGTAAGGCCCCATCCCCTGGACCTCACGCTCCTCTTCCGTCTGGTTACCTTCCTGGCCAGAGCCCTAGGGGCCAGCATCCGCCCACAGGCCGAGGGAAGGGAGCTGGCCTGGCACCCTCTCTGCCTCTGTGGCTGCCAGCTTCTCTAGAGGGGCAGAGAGATGCATCTCCCTCCACAGGCACAAAGGGGTCTTGACAACAATTTAAGTCTTATCTCCAGAAAGGCCTGTCCCACCCAATGAAAGCCAGGCACCAATGAGGGCCAGCCCTCCCCCCCCACCCCCGCCTCCAGCCCTGGTCTCAGGGACAGGAGGGAGGAGGCAGGAGGGTCCCTGGGCTGCCCAGTGGTGCCTGATGTCCCCATGCCAAGCTCAAGTGCTGACCTTGCTTAGCTAGGTTACCCTCTCGGGTCAGCCCTCACCACTCTCCAGCAGCACCCCTCCACCCCATTCTAACTGCTGCTTGTCTGGGGCTGAGCTTTAGGCAGGAGCAGATCGTCGAGGGTAGGACAGGGCTCCCCAAGGAGGACAGATCATCACCCAGACATGGGGTGGAGGTCTCAGCTGGAAACCCAGTTCGGTCACCCAGGCTCTCAGCTCGGGGCCTCTTGCCTGAGAGCCCAGGGGTCAGGGTTCCCATACAACCCCTGGCCCTGCTAGGTTAGGGGCTGAGGCCCTGGAGACTTGGGTATCATCCTTGACTTCTTCCTCGCCTTGACTGAGAGCTTCCTTCCTCTGCATTCATTCATTTATTCATTTGTTCGTGAATCCTTCCATTCAGCAAACGTCCACTGAGCCCCCTCTGTGCCCCAGGCACTGTGCCAGGCACTGGGAATACGGGTGTGAACAAGTAGAAAACCTCTGTTCCACCTCACAAAGCTCATGTGTAGTGGTGGGAGACAAGAGTGGTCAACAGATAGATAATTCTGAAGGTGCTCAGTGCTGTGAGGTGATAAGAGGGCAGTGAGAATAGCCTGTTGACAATGGTTGGTCCACACTCACCAGGATGGCCTCCCTGGCCATCTCAGCAGGTGGTATTTGAGCCAAAACCAGAGGAAAAGGATGGAGCCAGCCACACAGAGAGCCTGGGGGAAGTGGCACAAGGAGGGACCCAGAGACCACGTGGGACTAAGGGGAGGAGCTGAGGAGGGGAGTGACCGGAGTTGAGCAGCAAGGCTGGGAGTTGAGCAGCAAGGCTGAGGCCAAACCCCCAGGGCTTTGTGGGTAGTAGAGAAGGGTCTGGATTTCCCCAGGTGCCATGGAAGCCATTGGAGAAGGTGAGCAGGTGGGTGTTATGGCTGGATTTACACTTTTGTGTGAAGAATGAACTGTAGGGGACAGGAGGGAGAGGGGAGAGGAGTTCGGCGGCCGTTGCTGCATCCAGCGTAAGATGAAGGGCCAGGCTTTGGGGCCCCTCAGAACTGACCGCATTGTAGGGCATACCTGCAGCATCTGTCCTCTGTCTCCCACCAGACTGAGTTCCTCCATAGCAGGGACTTGTCTGACTCACCTCAGTGTTCCTACAGCTACTTTATGACATCATTCATTCATTGAACAAATATTCAGTTCCTCTTGGGTGGACAGCACCCTTTAGGTTCAGAGAGTACAGAAGAGAGCAGGACTGTCAAAATGCTTGCCTTTCTGGAGCTTACATTCTAGTAGGGGGAAGAAAGAAACAGATGAGTAAAGTGAATTCTGTCTGACAGTTCTATGTGGAATGTAGACATAAAGGCATGAAAGAACTGGCAAAGTCAGCCAGTATTAAGTGCATCACTTGTAAACACGTTATCATCAGGTCATGTTTTTTTTCCTCCAGGCTCACGCTGCTTGTCTTGGAGTAAGTTTTAGACCATTTATGTTTAATGTAAATAGTGATATAGTTGAATTCCTGTCTACCATCTTGCTATTGGGTTTATTTGTATCATCTATTCTTTTTCCCTTTGTTTCTATTTTCTTGCTCCACGCCCACCCCCCACCCCCACTTTATAAATTGATCAAGTGGTTTTGGCATTCCGTTTTATGGCCTGTACTGAAAATCAGCCAGTGAAAACCCTATGGATCACAACGGTCCAATCCACAACCCGTCATAAGGATGGTGTGGGACTGGGCAGCATTTTGTTCAGTTGTGCAAGGGATCACTATGAATCAGGGCTGACTCTGCAACAGTTAACAGCATTAGCTTTCTAGCAATGCCACCTTGTATTATTTTTTGAGTATTTGCCATAAAGTAGGGTCTGCAATTATTTTTTATAAAGGGCCAAATCATAAATATTTTAGGCTTTGTGGACCATAGAGTCCACTTCAACTCTGCCGTTGTAGCAATGAAGCAGCCATAGACAATATGTGAGTGAATTGGCATGACCATATTCCAATAAAACTTTATTTACAACAGTAAGTGGTGGCTGAGATTTGGCCCACGGGTCATAATTTGCCATTCCCTGCTCTGGAGATTATAATATGTATTCTCAGCTTACTACATTATACCTTGAATTAATATTACCATGTACAGTGCAAGAATCATCCAGCAATGAGGTTCTCTTTTACCTTTTTCTATCCTTTGCGTTGTTGTACCATATTTATAATCGACCATACATGTTTATTATTTTTGTTTTAAGCAGTGTTAAGTTTCAAAAAGTAGTCTTTGCCCACAGTTACCATTTCTGGTGCTCTTCTTTCCTTCCTGCAGAGCACGGATTTCCTGGGGGACCATTTGCTTCACCTAAAGATCTTGCTTTATTGTTTCTTATGATGCACATCTGGTGACAATGAGTTATCTCAGCCTTGGTTTGTCTGAAAATACCAACCCAAAACCTACTGCAGGAGAGTCAATTCCAACTCATAGTGACCCTATAGGACAGAGTAGAACTGCTCCATAGGGTTTCCAAAGCTGTAATCTTTACAGAAGCAGACTGCCACATGTGTCTCCTGTGGAGCAGCCAGTGAGTTGGAACCACTGACCTTTCAGTTAGCAGCTGAGTGCTTGACCACTGCACCACCATGGCTCCTCGAAGATGCCAACAGAGACTTATAAAGCTGGGATGCCACTGTAGAGTTGTCCTGGGTTAGGGTAAGGGGTTAGGCTTATACCTTTGCATTAGTCAGTCACAGGTTGTGGGCTGCTCAGAATAGGCTATGACAAGGATCGAGGAAGTTCTTTTTAACCATAGCAATTTCAGGAGTGCTGTCTGCTGACAACTTTCCTAGAAGCTGGGGGATTAAACCCTTCAGAACTAGGTGGAGTATCTGGGCAGCACAGCACCCATGACAATGTCTTTGTTTGCCTTAATTTTGAAGGATAATTTCACTGAACATATAATTCTAGGGTGACTCATTTATTTATTTATATACGTAAGCACTTTAAACATGACATTCCATTGTCTCCTGAAATTCATTGTTTTTGATAAAAAGTCTGCAGTCATAGTGCTCCATTGAATGTATTTTGTCTTTTTCTCAGACTGCTTTTAAGTGGTTTTTCTTTATCTTTGGCTTTTAGCAGTTTGACTATGATATGATTAGTTGTGCTCTTGTTGCATTTATCTTGCTTGGGGATTTCTGAGCTTCTTGTTTATGTGGGTCTTTCTGGAACTTCAGTTGTTTAATGTTGTCCCATAGGTCTCTGATACTCTGTTCTATTTGCTTTCTTCTCTCTCTCTCTCTCTCTCTCTCTCTCTCTCTCTCTCTCTCTCTGGTGTCCATTTGGATAATGTTTGTTGACCTGAATGTGAGTTCACAGATGCTTTCTTCTGCCATGTCTACTCTGCTCTTAGATCCATTCAATGAATTTTCCATTTCAGATATTATATTTTTTTCAGCTCTAGAATTCCATTTGCTTCTTTTTTAAAGCTTCCATTTCTCTACTGAAATTCCCCAGCTGTTCAGCCCTTTTTGTCCATTGTGTCCTCTAAATTCTTTAACATATTTACAGTAGTTATTTCAAAGTCCTTGGCTGCTACGTCTGGGTCATCTGTACATCCACTTCTTTTCACAGTTTTTTTCTTGATTTCAGGAAAGCATTGGTGGTTCAGTGGTAGATTTCTCACCTGGAGCCCTGGCAGCACGGTGGTTATGAGCCCAACTGCTAAAGAAAATGTTGGCAGTTCATCTGTGGGTCTACTTCTTTTGATGGTTTTTTCTTGATTTTGAGTTACATTTTTCTGACTCTTTACATGTTTTATCTTAAAACAGATATCATGTATAAATGAACTGTAGAGACAGTAGTAGAGATTATGTACTCTACCAGTGAGGCTTTCTCTCAGGCAGTAGGGTGAGCAGCTGAAACATTCAATCCAGTTAAGAGTGGGTAGGTTAGATTACAGCTTTAACTTCATTTCATCTCTGATTTCAGATGTCTTGAGTGAGGTCACCTGCTCCTTCCACCAGGACTTTGGGGCTAAGTAGCACAAATGAGGAGATCTCTGTCTCTCTCTGCTTTCCTGTCCCTCCCCTCACCTCTGCTAGCTCCACAAAGGCCTCTATGGGAGAATTGGTGGGTGGGAACTATTAGTATTTCAGGCTCCAATTCTTTGTGGCTTTCTACTTGGTTGCCAAAAGTTCCACTTACTTCTCCCCAACCAGCCTCTCCATCCATGGCAGGCTGTCTCCTCCAACCACCAGCACTAGACTCTTCTTGCCAGAATCTAGGTCACTGAGGATCCTTGCATCCAGAGCTCTTAAATGGCTTCAGAGAAAATTACGATGTTTTAGTTGACTCATGGTTTCTTGTTGTTATGGTGGGAGGTACAGTTTTTACTACCTTCTGCAGGTTCAGCAAAAGCAGACGTCCCTCACGTGTATTAACAAATGGAAGGTACCAGCTGATTGAGGTTCAGCTGTCTGAAAATCCTGTGAGCTACTGTGTGATCATTAGCCAGCCCTGTTGCTCCCCCCGGGGCAGACTTTGAATTATCACCCTGAAGGGACTCAAGCACGATCTGCAATTTTGGTGCAGGGTGGGCAGACCGTTGGCCTAGGAAGAATATGTCATGCTGCAAGGCAGTGAAGTTCTTGGGTTTGCTGGGGTGGGGTAGCCAACCCCTATGGAGCCTCTGGGCTCAGACCTCACTGGCTGTATCTCTCTCCAGGAAAAGAATTATTACAACCTCTTCGCAGTGTGTCACCATTTTGGTGACCTCACTGGTGGGCATTACGTGGCAGACATAATGTCCTTTGACAAGCGTTGCTGGTACAGGTTTTCAGACGACCATGTGGAGGAGGTAAGTTGAGGATGTGCCTTTGTTTGACCAAGACCTCAGCAGTCCACAGCTGAGCATAGTGGGAAACTCTGCTAGGAGAGGCCCGTCCCTCACAAATATCCTTCTAAGATATCCCAGTTCCATCACCCAGAGGCTGTGTGCTGAAGGCCACTGTACCAGTGCCGCAGTTCCTGGGTTTAGACCCCAGCTCTGCCCTTGACTTGGCAAGTCCTCTAGACCCTGGGTTCCTCCTCTGGAAGAGGGGTGATAATAATGCTCAGCTCGAGGGTGCTGTGTGGATTACAAGCTGATGAACCTAGACCTTCCACAAGATGGGGGCTCAGGGAGCTCAATATGCCTAGTGCCCAGCGACGTTCCTTGGAGAGCACTGCAGACCCTGCAGCCTCTGGAGTGACTCCACCACACAGTGGCAGGAGGAGGCAGATCCAGGATGAATCTGAGACCTAGGAACTAACACTCTGAGTGCTGGAGAATACTGGCTTGCGAGACAGTTGTGAATGTTCCTCCATACACAGGATCTCAGGGTGCTGCATTTTTCGCTCTTCATTCTAATCCACCGCAGTCAGCACCCAGCTTCCCCGGAAGCTGGTGAGGATGCCAGCATTGGTCCTTAATTGGGGTCTCTGCTGCAAACCCACAGGGATGTGCACTGGTCCCGGCGGTCTGTCTACAACATACCCAGAAGAGGGGAGGGGGCTCCATCTTTCCAGTGAGGAGCCTGGGCACTGTGGTGTAGGTCCCCTGCCTCTCAGCCCTTCCTCCCTTGGGTGGTCTCCAAGCCCTTCTCCCTCCCAAATCTATGTCTGACCTAGGAAAGGACCATCTTCTCCTGCAAAGATCTTCAATAGTGCCTCTTTGGTGGGCTCTTCCAACCTCAAAACTGGCCTTAATTCTTGGGGCAAGAGGAGATGTGAACCCCAGTCATTCTCACCAAACCCTTGTTCCTCTTTTGTTCCAGATCCAGCCAGGGCCTTCTGAGAGCAGGTACTGTCCAGTCCTGTGTTCCAGGACAGTTTTTGGGGGCAGTGGGGAGAAGTGAGAGGCATAGCCCAAGGCCGAGGTGTTCCTTACTGGGGAGGCCAGGGTCTGGGATGTGAGAGGCATGGCCCAAGGCCGAGGTGTTCCTTGTTGGGGAGGCTGGGGTCTGAGAGGTGCAGAGCCAAGGCCTGAGTGAGAGCAGCCCCGGGAGGAAGGATCCTTTGAGCTGTGGAGGTGGGAGGGTGGCGGGAATCAGGCTGGGACGAGACCTGCCCAAGACAGATGCAGCAACAGGAAGTCTGCCCAGGTGAGGACCCCCATGGCGTGGATGCTGCTCCTTTAATGTCGGGGTGCCCTCATCTGGAACGACACTTAAGGCAAGCGAGCCTAGGGCTGAGAACTCTATCCTACACGTCCCAACATGCCCCTGGCCCTTTGACCAAATGCCCATGACGCCCACACTTTCTCCTCATGGCCTCCACAGTACTGCCTACCTGCTGATGTACCGTCGAGAATCGCTGGGCCCCACCAGGTGAGAGACAGGACCTCCTGGACCTCGGTGCCCCTAAACTGCTGAGTGTCCTGTGCACCCACCCCTGCTGACAGTGCCCTGTGTCCAAGCGTGTGGTAGAGAGCAGCTGGAGTCAGGGCCACCCAGGGCCCGGCTCAGCCTCCCCGAAGCTCAGCCGCAGGTATCCAGAGCAAGCATGGCTGTGAAGGCTACGAGGGTGAGCTTGGGACCTCCCTGGAGCCTGTCCCCAGTTCATGGAGTTTGATTGTTTTTTCTAATTATGAAAATAATAACCTATTCACTGAAGAGAAGAGATGCTACAGAAATATAAATGAGAAAGTAACAAGTCACGCTGAGCCTCAGCCAGGCCCAGCGCCTGCAAGACCCCAATGTCAAGTCTCAGTTCTGTGGTTTCCCCAGACACCCCCTCCCCAGTGCTCCTCCCCGCTCCCCCCAGACACTGACTGGGGAGAGGCCTGTCCAAGGGCAGCGGGGTGACCTAGGAGCCCTCCTACTTGGGATCACGCATCAGGGGCCCCTCGTTCTCAGGGGATCCTGGCTAGGCCTTCCTTCTGTGCTGCAGGGTGTGAGTCTGCAGCGTCCAGGCACAGGAGGACATGGGAGCGGTGGGGCGAGACCGGCCTGCCACGGCCCAGGTCAGCCGTCCCCCACCTTCCACTCTGCTCTGTGCAGCTATGTGGGGCATGGCTGGGGGTGAGACGGGCTCATCAGTCACCATCCCAGGACAGACTCAATGGAAGCCCCACTTTTGTTCCTGGAAACCCCCCAAGCTTGTCTCTCTGGGACCCTTTTCCTTTGATTCTTCCAATAAAAAACCAGCAAACCAAGGGAGCCTCTCTCTGGGCCCCTGCCCCACACAGTGCGGGGAGCTCCTGTCTTCTGGCCGCTGGCCCTGGGACAGATACCAGACCAATGCCAATGGGTGGTAGGGAGCCCTGAGGTCTGGGCCGCCCCGGTGAATACGGAACGGAGTCCCTTCTGGAGGAGGGAGTTAGAGGGTCCCTGGGCCCCTGGAGGGGGTGAGAGCCAGGTGTCCCCCAGCCTCATCTCCAGGGGGTCAAGGGGGCAAGCCTACAACTCTCTGTGGGGACTCTGCAGCAGCCACCTGGTGTCCTGAGCTTGGGAAGCTGCTGCAGGACAGGACCTAAGGCCAGGCCTGAGCCCAGAGCTGACAGCCCCTTAGGGAGCAGTGCCTGGACAGGGGGCTCGGAAGTGCAGAGGGTCTCAGGGTCCTCAGCTGAGAACTGAGCAGGGACGTCCCAGGAGGAGGCATCATGGGAGGGGGTGTCCTGGGAGGGCCAGGCTCCTGCCCAGGACACAGACTTCGGCAGCTGCTTGCGAACCGAAACCGTGAAAGGTTTCCTGGAAATGAGCCGCCTGAGAAAGGAAACCTAACCAGCCCAAGCAGAGGGGTGGGGGGAGGGAGCAGCTCTGGAAGGAAGCCACCCACGCCTTATTTTCAGTGTCTGAGCTTGTTACAAAGGCTGGGTTTACAGTGGAAAGCAAGTGGATGGCAGCGGGGCCACCCTGCCCCCACACCCCTGGGCCTTCCCTCAGCGCCCACCCCAGGGCTGGCCCCACACTTGGAAAAAAACAAACCTTGCTTCCACACCCAGGGCTTCATGGAGCTGACTGGACGCCATCCACATCCCTCGAGATCAGTGACCCTTGGGGCCTGGCTGGGCCCGGGTGACCCGCATTACCCAGGCTTTGTTTACGGGCCCAGCACTGTGACCCACTCGGTGGATCTCGGCCTGGTTTCTGTGGCCCGACAGCCTCACAGTGACCACTGATGGGGACACCCGGGTTCTCCCCGTGTTCGGATACCTCCACCAGGGTTGGCACAGCTCTGGGAGAGAGGCTGCAGACCTCCATCTGCCTGTCTTTTTGTCTGTCTGTCATACAAGTCCTGCCCAAAGGACTGGCTCTGAGTCCATGCACAGTCAGGGTGAGGGGACACTGCTCCGTCAGGGAGCCCTGCCCCCACTGCAGGAGGAGAGTGGGGTCAGGGAAAACTGGGGGGGTGGGGGCTGTGGGACGGGGAGCTGGGCCCCGAGGCTCAGGACACTGGAAGCCGCATGCCCTGGGAGACGCCTGCACATGGCTCACAGATTCCGAGGCGTGCTGCTCACCCTCTTGCTGACACCCCAGCAGGCCCACCCCCTGCTCACAGTAGGCCTCAGGGGTGCAGACTCCGCTTTCCCCTCTGAGGAGAGCCAGGACGGGGCACAGGGGCTCGGGCGCTTTACATGGGATGCGAGCACTGTTGGGGGTCAGCAGGAACCCACTCTGTTTCTGCCCACCACCCAGCAGAGCGCCGGGGGAGGCCACCTGCCTATGTCAGGAGGGGCCTGGTGTGCTTAAAGGTGGCTCTGAGTGTCCTGGACAGCCAGAGGCCAAAGGTCCCAGCTGAGACGGTGCCGAGGACAGAATCCCTTCCTGTCCCCTGGACTTCAGACCCAGAACCTGGGGGGCCTGTGGCGGGTCCCCAGACCACACTGCAGTGGGGGCACTGCTGGGCTGTGATGGGGCAGCGAGGGGGCAGCAAGCAGGCTCAGAGCGTGCAGCCCACCCAGCAAGACCATGCTGGTTCCCCCCCACCCCGCCCCACCATATGCTAGACTTGAGCCCCCCCACCCTCTCCACACAAAGGGTCTCAGCCAGGTGTGACTCAGGGACTATTTATTGCCCAGCCCCTGAGTCCCCTGCGTCTCAGGCCCCGCCCGGCAGCTTCACGACCATGAGGAGGGAGGACTTGTTGCTGATGGCGTAGTCCTGCAGCCTCTTCATTGGGTCCAGACGCTCATTCGCAAACAACAGGGTAAAGTCCCCAGACTCTGGAGCAGAACGGAGGAGGGGAGTCACCCTGGGTCCCCAAATCCTGGAAAGGGGGCTGCTTACTGGGGGGAGGGGGAGGGGGAAGGCCAAGCATAGAGTTGAGGGGTCACAGGCTTTCTGGGGTCCTGGGCCCCCCAGGCCTTCCTTGGGGCATCTCACAGCCCCCCTGCAGCCTGCACCCCTCACTGCGTATGGCCATGCCACACCCTGCCTTTCTTTGAGGGCAGAGAGGGCAATGGAAGAAAGGAGCCAGGGAGAAAGGCTGTGTTCGGTAGGGTTACAGGAGCTATGTCCCTATGTCCCCAGGGATGGGGGCCTCTTGACCGGGCAGGAACACCCAGGGAGGGCTGGGCTGCGCTATACCCCTACCCCTGCTCCGGATGGGACAGACAGCCCCAGGACAGACCCATGAAGGAACATCCTGCCCCAGGCAGGCTGCAGACCCAGAATGAGGGGCCCTAGGGGTGAAGTACTCCCCACCCCCAGAGGCCCCAGGTCCAGCCACGGCACTGGCTGCAGACCCAGGAGCTGCCCTCCTCCACCCTCACGGGGAGCTCCCGGGGCCCCAGGACCCCTCCCCGGGCTACCCCAGTACCCTCCCTACTCACCCTTGTGGAGCATTTTCTTTGACACCAGCAGCATCAGCTGCTGTACCGTGGTCTGCTTGAATGTGTCCTCAGAGGTGGCCACGTCCACCACTGTTTCCCTTCCTCTGAGGCCGCATACCACCACCTGGAAGAGCATCTCTCCCCAGGACCGATGGAGGGACCCAGGGACAGATGGACGGACAGGAATTGAGGCTGCTCTGGGGCAGGGAGCAGCTGCATCTGGTCTGGGGCTGGGCTGTGAGCAGGCTGCAGGGCGGGGCTGAGGCTGCCCTCGCTGTTCTTTCACTTTCCCTGGGCGGTCCTTCCGGGAAACCTGTGGGGGTGGTATGTCTGTGTATCTGTCCATGTGTGTCTGTGTGTCCGTCCCTGTGTGTCTGTCCCTGTGTGTCTGTGTGTCTGTCCCTATATGTCTATGTGTCTGTCCCCATGTGTCTGTGTGTCTGTCCCTGTGTGTCTGTGTGTCCATGTCTGTGTGTCTATGTGCCCGTCCCTGTGTGCCCATCCCTGTGTGTCTGTGTGTTCCTGGATGAGCGGGGGTCCACACTGGTCTGGGTTGAGCTTCTGTGCCTTTGCTGCCCAAGTCAGCCCACCCCTGGGTGTGAGCCCGTGTGTGCCAGGGTGATGCGGATGGCGGGGGTACAGTGCCCGCCTGATCTACCTCCTTTTGGAGTGGGTCTGGACATAGAGCTGGAGGTGGATGCAGAGAAGACCCTGCTCACTGCTGAGACCCCAGATGTGCTCCCAGGAAGCCATCTTGGCAGGAAGCTCCCTGTGCTCGGCATCTCCCCTCACCCACAGCAGAACTCGGGGCGTCACTGTCAAATCTCTGGGGCCATCTTAATTCCAGCCACAGCCTCTCAGACAGTGGACTTTCCACATGAGCTCAGACTCGCATGGAACCTGCTCATCCCTGCCCCCTAACACCCCCAAAAGGGAGGGAGCTACCCCCAACAGGTGCTGTCACCCATAGGTGGGAGCCGCAGGACATGAGCCTGCCTTCTGGGCGTCCCTGTCTCTCTCAGGGTCCCCCAGAATCACCCCATACCACTCTTCACGGGGTTTCCTCCCTTCGTCACCCCCGTGGGCCCGCGATCCTGCTTCCAGAGATCACCTCCAAACACAGGACTTGTCACAGGCTCTGTCCTTGGTGGAACCAAAGACGACACCACGTCTTCCTGTCCCCCCGACTCCCAGAGACACATGTGCACACACAGGCATACATCCGCACGTGCATGCACACACGTGAGTATACATATGCACACGTGGTGTGAACACACATATCTAAACACACACAGGCACACATGCAGATACACAGAAACATACAAAGGCACACATTCACACACCTACACACACGCACACTCACACATGCACACCTGGCATGAGCACGCACCTACAAACATGCGCATGTACACAGACACACAGCACACTCACACACATGCACACACAGACAGACATCACATGCTAACATATGCACGTACGAACATTCACACACACACTCACACACACGCACACACTCACCCACACACACACGCGCGCGCACACACACACACACACACACACACAATGCCAGGAAGCTCAGGGGTGGCAGGAACAGGAAGTAGGAAGGGGAGCTGGAATTAAAGGATTTTATTGTGACAAAGGCACCCCACACTGAGGGCCCTGAAGGACCCCCACCTGATTAGGCCCAGGTGGGAAGGGGGCACCCGCCTGAGGAGCACGGCTCAGCCCTTTCTCCCCCCACCCCCAGGGCTCCTCAGAGATGACAGGATGACAGGGAGGGTGAGAGCTGAGGACAGGGCTGTGTTTTTTCCGGTCCCCACGGTAGGGGGGCTGTGGGGGGAGGGGTGCACTGAAGGACAATGTCTGGACCCCCACTAGGACTGCATGATCTACGGGGCGGGGCACAGGATGAACGGGGCCTGCAGGGGCAGAGGTGGGGTGGGCTCTTCAGCCCCCTCAGGACCACCCCCCCCCCCGTGGCAGTTGCATGCTGCCCTGTGGGAGTGGCCTGGCCCCTCCAGGGACAGCAGCTTGCCCTTGCCCTGTGGGAGTGGCCTGGCCCCTCCGGGGACAGCAGCTTGCCCTCTGGTTTCAGTTTCGTCTCTCCTGCTCTGGAGTTTCTGAGAAGGCTCTCCGGATGTGGGGGCTGTGCTGACAGGAAGAAGGTCCCCAGGAGGAACAGGGACGGGGTGGAAGAGTGTCATTGTGGCCACCCAAGGGGGGCAGAGCCAGGGTCCCATCAGAGCTGTCTAGGGGTCTCCTGTCCAGGCCAGGGCCTTGGTTCTAGAGGCTGGGGGCCCTCACTTCTTGGCCAGCCAGGCCTTAGGGGTGGTTCATAGCCACCCAGAGCTCAGCGCCCTGTCCTGGGCAGAGGGTCCTCTGTCCAGTCCATCACCTAACTCCAGCTGGGGTCCACAGACGCCACATGCAGGAAGCGGAGGAGATGGACATCACCCCATGGGGTTGGGCGCTGGGCACTGGCCCAGCTGAGTCCACCCTCCCCGGGTGAGCGGGGCAGGGCTCCCCACAAAGTATCCTTCACCCCAGGGAGACGTCACGGCAGACAGACCCTGGCTTTGACCCAGAGCTGCTTGCTTGGGTCCAGTCCAGCCACCAGCCCCCACCCCCCAACCCCCAGCCCAGGAGCTTCCAGACCGCAGGGCCCTGAGCCAGGACCAAGAGGAGTTCCTGACATGGGGACATCTGACTGTGCCCAGACATGCCACAAGGACATGGAATTAATTCTGGTGAGAGATGGGGGGCAGGGGCATGGGGTCCCTGAGAGGCAGGTGCAGGACATGACACCTTGGGGCTGCGGGACAAGCAGGTCAGGGGCTGAGCATGTGGGAGGCCCGGCACCAGCCCCAGAGTCTGGACCTGATCATGCAGCTGTGAGGACATGGAGAATGGGGAGGCCACGCTCTGCCCAGCTCTGGGCTCTGCTCCTGCCCCCGCTTCACTGGCCATCCCCTCCCCCAGGCTCAGCCCTCCCCCTCCAGGCCCTGGGGTCCCACCTGAAGCAGCCTCAGGAGCAAGAGCCCAGGACAAGTTTCCGAGCCAAGAGTGTCACTGCACTGGGACCCCCTCTCACCTGCTGCCCCCTCCTGTAGGTGACGGTACGTAGGTGAGCTCACGTGGGTCTCAGCACCAACACGAGATCATGTGAGTAGGTTTATTTACCTGCACCTGGGTCTGGGGTCAGTCCTAGTACGTTTCTATGCATCTGCATATAATTTCTATCTATTGATCTGTCATCTAGCTATCTAGCTCTAACTCTATCATCTATCTGTACCTATTTATCTATTTACTTATCATCTATCTATCTCTCCTTATCATTTACCCATCATCCGGCCATCCAACTATTTATATCGCTATCATCTGTCACCTATCAACTATCTGCCTGTTTATCTATGTATCTATCCATCCACCCACCCACCCATCCACCCACCCACCCATCCATCCATCCATCCATTTATATCTCTATCCTCTGTCACCTGTCTATGTATTTACATATCTATCTATGAATCTATGTATCTGTCTGTCTGTCCATCCATCCATTTATATCTCTATCATCTATTTTATCATCTGTCAGTCTTTCATCTATATCTCTGTCATCTGTCTGTCTGTCTGTGTGTCTATGCATCTATGTATCATCTATCACCACTCAAATAATCATACATGTCTGCTCAGCCTCTCTCATTCTTACTTCGCTCAGTGCTGGAATGCGGCTTTGAACCCTATGACCAGTGTTGACCTCATCACCTCCGTACCCACCACCTGTTCGGCTCCACACAGGGATGTGGGTTTGCCGCGGGGCCAGGGGCTTGGCACAACACTTAAACCAGGCGCCTGCTCTGGTGGCCTGGCAGGCCTGAGCGAGCTCCAGGCAGGCGAAGCAGAACTCCACGTGGCACCGCGAGCACATGACATACTTGCACTTCTCCTTGTGCTCAATGAGCAGCCCGCACGTGGGGCAGGCCCGGATCGAAGGGCAAGCCAGGATCTCACTGCCTGGGAGGTCCTTGGTGGCACAGGAGGCCAGGACTTCCAGGTTTGGGTCCTGGCAACCCACGTTGGCACAGTGGTCCGGGGGGGTTCCTGTCCCCTTCCAGGACTTCAGGCACTGCCAGCAGAACTCATAGCCAGCCCCCAGCGTGGAGGTGCAGATGGTGCAGAGCACACGGACAGTGGTCAACTCCTTCCTCTCGACCAGGCTTTTGCACCTCGGGCACTGCGGGAGGGACGGAGGGCAGTGGGCACTCATGATGACCAGCGGGACGAGGCATCCAGCCCAGCTCAGCATAGTGAGGGGACGGCAGGAAGCCAAGGTCCCCTCCCCCAGGACCCCCGTCCCAGAGCTGGGAAGCTACCCTGCGGCCAGGGCAGGACCTGTGGTCTGGGACCCCCACCTGGGCAGCCCCACCCACCTCTTTAAAGTCACAGTAGAGTCTTGCGGCCAACAGGGCCAATTTCTGCTCAAATTGGTGCTGCTCTTCATTGCTCAGCATGGCACAGCGGCGCACCTCTGGGTAGGACCACTGGGCCCCACACTTCTCCCCATTGACGTCAGCAGGGCAGCACAGCTTGAAGTAGCCCTGGGAAGACAGGCAAGGGTCTGGCTGTCCATGGCACTGAGGCTGAGAGTTGCAGTCCCTAGCCTGCCAGCCCTGGCCCCCAGTCCCGTCCACCCTCATCCCGTCACTACGTGGCCTTCCAAGGCCCTGTTAGTGCATCCCCATCAGGCCCCGCCCGCAGCCACCCTCCTCCCCTTGGGGGTGCTGTGGGGGCCACACCATGAGTCTGCACTGTGGCCCCGAGTAGGTTCTCCCAGGGACCCCCCCAGCACCCTCTCTAATGAGGACAGAGATAGAGTGCCTGGACTGGACCCTGGGGTGCTGCTCCCCTGGCCTGGTGGAGCCAGAACCTGCTTCCCTCGAAGGAGACAGGAGCTTTGCCCCCCTTTCTGATGTGGAATAACAGACTCCCCCTCCCCTCGTGGTGGCCGCGGCTGCGGTGCCCGCCCCACCTGGTCCATCAGGCTTCGGCACCAGGCCGTCAGGCTCCCCTGGTCCACGGCGTGGCCGCAGCTCATCTCCACCCGCTGCAGGCCCTCATACTCGTCCCCTGTCAGGGACAAAGGGCACGTAAGGCCTGCAGTGCCCACCGCCCAGACTGCACGTGTCTCTGGAGCAGTCGGGGAGTAACAGCACGTCAGCCCTTTGTCCTCATTGTCTCCTCTCCCCCCAAAACTCTCTTCTCGGCCCAAACACACAGTCTTATCTCCACCGGACAGATGAGAAAACTGAGGTCCTCGGAGGGAGAGCCCCTTGTCGAACTGAGCAATGTCACCTTTACAGGTTGGGACCCTGTGCCCCTCTGGGAAGCTGCTCCCATTGCAGAGTGGGTCTTGTGCCTTTTTGCCCCCCACCCTGCTTCATCGGCCAGCCTGTTCCTGTGATGGCCTCCCTGGCTGGTCACTGCAGGGGCGCAGAGGTCCGAGGGGATGATGGATCCCTGACCTCTTGCCACCCAGCAAGGAGACCCAGCCCAGGCTGTAGGACACCCCACCCCCGTCACAGGGCCCCTGCACCAACCCACCCCCTCACTGCGGTGGGCTGTGGAGCTGACCCCTCATAGGGTGTCCCTGTCCTCCAGTCCAGGCAGCCACCTCACCAGGAGAGAACAGGGTCACCTGACCCCCTGCAAGGGTGGCCAGCAGTCCTTCCTTCCGTCTTTCCTTGCCATCAAGGCTCGGGTCTGAACCTTTGGGGTCCCCTAGGGCTCCTCTCCCTCCTTCCCACCCCTGTCCAGAGCCGCCTTCCCTCCCTGGATTCCTGCAGCCCTCCCCCCACCCCAAGCAGAGTGACACCACCGCCTGCCCTCAGGGGCAGCACAGCGTCCCCTCCAGAGTCGCCCCGCGACCCCCACACTTTACTGACCCCTTCTCCCTCCTCCCTCTTCCTGGCCCAAGTTCCAGAAACCGCCACGTTCCTGCCCCAGTCCTTTGCCCGGCCAGGGTGGGCAACTGTGTCAAGATGTCGGCTGTGACAGGGAGCTGTCAGACCGCTGGACTGGTTTTCATGCTTAAGAACTTGTGTGGGGAGTGGATTTCCTCCGAAGTCACATTCGGGATCCGAAAAGAAGTCCCGACTCCGCCCTGGCCTCTGTGACCCACGCAGAGCGCCCGGCGCACACACAGCGCCCCGCACTCACCGGTTATCTCGTCTTTGCCCTCCACGAACTTGAGCGGAGGCTCGCTGTCGGAATCGCTTTTCCTGAAGCTCATCGTGGACGCGCCGGTGTCTACACTGCAGCCGGCACTTTGGTGGCCCCGAGCCAGGGAACAAGAAGACCTGCGGGTCCAACGGCAGCGCGCGCTCCAGCCCGGGGCCCTGGTCCCCGGCTCCAGAGTCCGCCCCACCCCGTAGGCCAGCCCCCCAAAGCCTCGCCCCACTGTCCGCCCAGACCTGTGACCACGCCCCCAACTCCCTACACGGGTCCAGGCTCCAGAGAGGGTCACCACCGTGGCTCCCAGGGCTCATCGCCTCCGCTCCGAAGCCGCAGGCCGGCTCAGGCGCGCAGAAAGGCGCCAGCCTGGTCCCTCTGCCCATTGCAAAGGTGGGCAAACCAAGGGCGAAGAGGTGCGCCCGAGAGGGGCGGAGCTCGTCCTGCCGCTTGGGGCTGCCCCCCCCGCCCCGCCCCCGGCTGCTCTGAAGGGGGCTTCCGGGTGGGTGGGGTCCTCGCTGGCTGTGGGTTGACGCTGGCCATTGCCTCGCATCGCCCCGAGTTTCAGTCTCCCCACTTGTAAGATGTGTCAGGGTCAGGTGACGGCTAGCTCAGCTAATCCAGGGGGCCAGGGTCTGCTCTGGTGGGAGGGAGCTGTTCCCCTGGCAGCACCAACCCCAGCGGGGCGGCCCGGACGTGAGCCAGCAGGAGTGAACGGCAGCGCCGGCGTTCTCGCGGAGGCTTCTCGCCCTTGGCGATTACCAGACGGTGTCTGGTTGGACTGTCATTGTGACCAGCACCGTTTCTTTCCCTCGAGAGCGCTAGTGAGTCCTTCAGGCCAAGGTCGTGGCCCTTTGTCTCCTGCTGCAGGGACCCTGCCGGCTCCGCTCAGACAGCAGGGTGCGCGGCGGGAGCACACTCCTGACAGTGGGGCGGGACACCTGGAGGGGGAGCAAGAATGGGGACAGAGGCAGGGAGAGGGCGCTTCTTCTCCAGGGCTCCCTCATCCAGGGATTTCCAGGTCTTGTCCCCGCCCCAGGTGACCTGGCCGGGGCATTTCTCAGAAACGCAGCAGAAGAGAAACTGAAACGGCTTCACACGCTGCGCCTCCCTCCATTTCCTGCCCTGGTTGTGGCCCAGGCGCGGCCTGAAGAGTCTCCAGGGAGCCAGCACCAGCTGACCACCCAAAACCTTCCTTAGGTGCCTGCAAGGAAGGCGCTGTGCCCTGGGGGCAGGGCAGGCCCTCCCACCCCGAGGTCCCAGATCCCTGCGCCCTTGGGCACGTTAGTAACCTTCTCTGAGCCTCAGTTTTCCCACCTGTCAGCTGGGGGTACTGCAGGAGTGACCTCACGGGCACAGGCCTGGCCAGGGAGGGTGATCAGGCTTCTTTGATTCCCTTGCCCTTCCCAAAACCGGGTCCAGCTCCTCGAGGCTACTTGCATGGGGCGTCTGGGAGGGTCCCGCCAGCGAGTACACTCCACGTTCCTCCCTGGGCGCTGCCTAGCACCCCCCCTAGGAGAGGGCGAGTAGACTCAGCGCCTTCTCCCGCAGCTTCCACACCTTGTATCCCAGGCCGGAGCGCAAGGGGCCTCTCCACCAGCGAGCCAGGACAAGAGACCCCCGCCCGGGATTCCTGGGGTCTTGGGGTCCCGCAGCCGCCAGCCGCAGCAGGCTCCAGGGAACGGGAGGGTGGGCGCAGGGTGGGTAGAGGGGCCCCTACTCCCCAGGGCCACACTGAGCTGAGTGCTTGTGGAACTGGCCCAGCTCGCCTCCACACCCCTGCCGCCTGCCGTCAAGGCTTCTGGGGGTACTCCAGAAAGGTGAGGCTGGCGGGGTATAATTTATGTCCAGGGACTTCTTACTCTGGACTTGTTATTAATTCCTGACTCTTTCCTTTGCCTGGCAGAATTTCTGCGTTTTTCCCCTTATGTTGTCTCCGTTTTGATGTATGGGAAAGGTGGGTGCATGGATGACAATGCGTACCTCCATTCAACTCCTCTGTCCTGTCTGGTTCCCACCTTACTTTGGTGCTTTTGTGACAGACAGAGAGAATGGGCTTCCTGGCTGGGGGCCAGGGCACCGTGCTGGGGGTGGGAGTGGGAGGGCCTTCAGAGAGGGCTGGAGGGTTCTAGTTCCAAGGGTGGGGATCTCCCACTGACATTGGCTCCTCTGAAACCAGAACATCAGTTAGGCTGGGAGGCGGGGGGGAGCTCAAGAGGGCCAGGTGTGCCAGGTGTTTGTGAACAGAGGCCTTGTCTGCCCTCTGTGCCCACACCCCCTTCCCGTCCCCCTCCCCTTGGGGCTCTTGGGCCTGTTGTTGTGGGATGTGCAGTCCTGTGTCATTCCCATGATTGGTTGGGGATCAGACCGTTGTGATCTATAGGGTTTTCATTGGCTGATTTTCGGAAGTAGATCGCCAGACATTTCTTCCTAGCTTGCTTTAGTCCGGAAGCTCCGCTGACACCTGCTCAGCATCACAGCAACACACAAGCCTCCACTGACAGACAGCTGCATTGGATGGGAATCGAACCCAGGTCTCCTGCATGCAAGGTGAGAATCCCACCACTGAACTACCACCGCCTCACAATATGTTGTTAATCATGTAATATTTATATTTGATCATAGGAGAACATGAAACCCAAATCCTAAAGGTTAAGCATTCATTCTTTGGCCATTAAGTATGGATGTTGGCTTTTGTCAAATGCTTTCTCCACCTCTACAGAGATAAGGTGGTTTTTCTCTCGTTAGTTTGTTAATATAATGAATCGCATTGATTGGTTTTTGAATGTTGAACCAACTTTGTGTTCCCAAGATAAGCATCAATTGGTCAAGATGTATTATTCTTTTTGCACATTGTTGGACTGAATTCAGTAAAACATTATTGAGGATATTAGTATGTAAGTTGATGAAGGATATTGGTCTGTAGTTTTATTTTCTTGCAATGTCTTTGCCTGGTTTTGGTATCAGGGTAATGCTGACCTCATAAAATGAGTTCATAAGTATGCCCTTCTCCTCTATTTTCCAGAAGAGTTTGTGTAGCGTTGATATTATTTCCTCCTTAAGTGTTTGGTAGAACTCACCAGTGCAGCCAGCTGGGCATGGATTGTCCTTTGATTGAAATTTTTAAATTATGAATTCAATTTCCTTAATGGATATAGGACTATTCAGGTTATCTATTTCTTCTTGAGTGAGCTTGGGTAGTTCGTATCTTTCAAGAAATGTGTTCATGTAAGTTTTCAAATTTATGGGCATAACATTGTTTGTAATATTCTCTTATTATTCTTCTAATGTCTGTAGAATCCATAATATGTTCCCTCTTTTATTCCTTGTATTGTTATTTTTTTTAAAAACAATTTATTTTGTTTTTCTTGAGCATTTTAGCCAGAGGTTTACAATTTTATTAGTTATTTCAAAGAATCAGATTTGGGTTTCATTCATTTTTTTACTATTTTTTTCCTGCTTTAAATTTCATTGATTTTTATTCTTTATTATTTTCTTCCTCTGCTTGCCTTGGGTTTAACATAGGAAAAAAATTCAGCAACACTAATAAACAAATGAAAGTTGAAATATAATGAGGCATCAACTGTCAATCTGGGGAAGACAACAAAAGAGCATCTCCTGGTGTACGCATGTGGTGAGTACAAACTGGCAATACCTACCAGCAGCTGTGTGTGCACGTGTGCGCACTCCTACGTACATGTATATGTATGGATATACATACGTATATAAACTTGGACACAGCTATTCCAGCTAGGAATTCGTCCAAAAAATTAGAATAACGGCATCATTTTATGGATAAGGATGCTTGTTTCACCATTGTTTATTATACTGAAAAGTTGAAAAATAATTTTTATTATGGTACAGCCATGTTGTGACATTTTATGAAACCTTTAAAATGCTGTAGATTCCGGTTTGATGACAAAGAATAAAATTCATTCTTTTATTTTTAAACCCAAACCAAACGTTCTGCGTGTGTAACACAATCTTTTAGCAAACACGCACACGTGTCGGTAAGAAAAGTCTTCCATCTACCATCCTCTCCCTCTCTCAGTTCCACCGAGAATTAGTCTGGGGAGCTGGAAAAGAACCGATTTGCTCCACAGGGGAGAGAAGGAGGGTTGGGGCCAAGAGCAGGGCAGAGGCTGACTCCACACGGGGCAGCCAGAGAGGGGCGCTCTGGCACCAGAAGCCAGCATGCAGGGAAAAGATGTAGCTAATGGGAGTTCTTTGGGAATATTGTTTGCTGTGAGGGGGGCCATCCAGGCACTCTACACTTGACAGTCAAGATCTCCTCAATGTGACTGGGTTTGGGGTAGACGCGGAGGGGCTGTTGGAGCTGGCACAGAACAAGCTCAGCCCGCAGGGCGCCCAGAGCTGAGGGTTTTAGTCTGGGTGATTCTGCGTCCCAGTCCTGCGTGGGGCTGAGATTACAGGTCACCCCTTTCTACCAACTGGGCGAAGGCTCACGCCATCTCTCTCTGCACTGTTTTTTACGACTTCCTGTGAATCTAGTTATTCCAAAATTAAAAAGCAAATCTTCAGTACAATTTCTAACTTTCCCTACAATGGATTTGTATTACTGTGTGATCCTTTTTAAAACAAAGAGTAAGAAGTAAATGAAGCCAGAATTCTGTGTGTGGGCAGAGTCTTAGTCGCCTCCTTGTAAGCTGTCGAGAGGGTTAAAAAATGTGACATTTGTAGAAGGCTTTGACCAGGGCCTCATGGACGAAGTGTGGGTAGGGTAATGTTTTTATTTAATAATAAACCAAAGTAATACAATAGTTTACAAAACAACATGCACTTCAGTTGTAAGGAGAAACCCGCCACGGCCTCCGTGCTCCGGCACCCCTGGCCTTCCTCCTGGGGTCTCCGCGGGAGACCAGTGTCATCAGAAGGTTCTGGAAGAGGGCAAGCGTGCTGAGAGCCTGTAACTGGCCCAGGCTCTGGTGCTGGACCTCCCCCTTTGGCATGGGGGCTGGGACAGCGCCCTCTTGATGGGCAGTGATGGGGCGGCTGTGCTGTGGGGCCTCGTCCAGCCGCCCCGCGCAGCCCCTCCTGGCTGGGGCAGCCTTTCTCTCCCCACTGGTGCCAGCGGTCATCTGGGGAGCCCCCGGACCCAGTCCCTGCTGCCACCACCCTGCTCACTGGGCCTCCCTCCTGCAGCTGCCTTAGAGCCAGACAGGCCACTGTGGACCCCGCCCTGTGTCCCCCAACCCCCACTCCCCCTTTCCCGGCTCCACGGGGTGCCAGCCTCCTTCTGGGAGCAGGGGACTGGGTGGAGGCAGGGCCTGGGGTGAGGCGTGGGGTCAGGTGCTGCCCAGCAGCCAAGCCATCCTGAGGCCCCGGCCTGCGTGGCAGGGTCTGGGAAGGGGAACCGACCCTGGGAGGTTTTGGGACCCTGGGACAGAGCCTCACAGGATCCAGGTCTGTCCCACCGCAACCTGTACTCCAACCCCAGGTGCTCCTAAAAGTGCCTGCCCAGCCCCGGCTGACCCTGTGGCTGCCTCGAGGCCCACAGGTCTGCAGGCTGAGCCATATCTGGGGGCTGAGCCCAGCCTTGGGGGCCCCTGGACAGGAATCTTAGTTAACTCCCTCACCCTGCAGTTTTCTCCTTCCTGTTCCCACCACCCAAAGCCTGAGCCCACCATTCTGGCACTCCCTCTGCTGGCCCTCCCCTAGCATAGCCCCAGAACCTCTGCGCCTGAGCCCTCTCCCACACCTGAGGGCAAGCCCTCCTCCCTGCTGGCCTGTCTGCAGCCAGAGGGCCCCCCACGTGGCCCTAGAGCCCGTGACCCAGCCGAGCAGGTCAGGGTTCACCCCCCAGGCTCTCTGAGGGGCTCCTTGGCCAGAGCAGATGAGACCCTGTCTCCAGTAGGTGCAGAAGCAGCCAACTGTCTGGCCTCCCCCCGACCCCACACAGGCCAGGGTGATTAGGGGAGACCAGCTATGGGGCTGCCACGTCCCTCCCCCAGCAGCAGAGCAGTGGTGGCCTCCGACCCACGTGGCCTCGGGCATGAGCACACCCCTCAGCGGGCAGGGTTCTGAGGGGCAGACCCCAAAGGGTCAGGGTCCCTGGGGAGCGCACAGGGAGCAGCTGGGTGCGCCCCAGACGATCCCTTCAGCCCAACCCCACCAGAGGCCGGCCCCCAGGCCTCGCCGACTGGGTGCCTGTGACTGTGTGGGCTGCGCCAGATGTATCTGAAGTTCCAGTAACGACATGGTGGTTGTGCTGCGTAAGAACCACATTTATTTCTTACTGGACAGAGTCTAGGAGCACACTGTCAGGACGGGGCTACAGCCTAACACGCGGCGGAGACAGACGGTGGGGCTCGGTGTCGGGGCAGGTGCAGTACAGGTGGTCGCGGTCCTGGTCACATCTGTACAAAGTGGGGATGCAGCTCAGTGGTGGGGGCAGGGCCGCAGGGGGACGCAGGACGGAAAAATGAAGGAAGCCAGGCCAGGAGGAGACAGTGGACCACGGCTGGGCCTTGGGGCGCCCTCCCAGGCCCTGTGATCTCGCTCACGCCCTGACAGTAACATTCAGGGACCCCTGCCAGCACTCGGCAGCAGCCACCCCCTCCTTGGGGGAGGGTGACGGCAGGAGCTGAGGTCACTGCAGGGTGCCCAAGGCTGTGTGTGTTGGGGGGGGCCTGGCGTCTTAGATGCGATCAGTCTGGACCCCACCTTGGTGGAGCCCTGACCTGGAGTCCAGCGTCCCTCTCCCCCCAGGGTCCCCCGGCGGATCACTGGACCCTCGGTTCCCTGGGCCACGGAGAAAGGAGCACCCTCAGGGACAGAGCGACCCCCAGGGGGAGGAGGGTGGTCCCAAACCACCGTGAGGAGGCAGCCTGGGCAAACAGGACAGCAAAAACCACCCGAGGGACAGCTTTCTGTCTCCACCTCTCAGGGCACGGGAGGCGGCAGCTGAGACTGAATCCCCCTTGGCTCCCTCGATGGGCACGGTGCCCTCGGGTCCCCAGAGCAGCCCTCCTTGTCTCAGGGGCAGAAACCGAGTCCCCAGCAGGTAAATGAACCAAACACACCATGTAGGCAGTCGTGGGCCGGGCAGCACAGGAAGCCGGGCATCCTAACTCAGACATGCGTGTTCTGGGCTCCACTCGGGGGCTCCCGAAGGATCAGACTCAACAGAGGAAGCAGATGGGCCCCAGGTGCCCCCAGCTCTACACCAAGGCAAAATGGCACCAGGCCCAAACGAAGCAGCCCAGGGCCCAGAGTCCTGGATGCTGAGTTCAGGTGACTCCCACGCCCGCACAGGGCCGCCTCCCTCCCCCCACCCCAGGCGGTAGGTGCTCTGCAGGTTGGCTGGCCTCAGACACCTGCGACCTGGCGGGAGGGCTCAGGCCGTCCATGGCCAGGCTTCAGGCTGGCTGACCTGCGCCTCGAGCGGCATGGCCGGCCCTGTGCCCCCCTCATGCCCTGTTCCTGCAGGGACCGTCCCTCCTGGGAAGGCGGCTCTCAGCAACCCTTCCTCTTAGCTCACTCCTCCCTGCTGAGTGTGTACTTGCTCCAGACGCCCTCTGTCACCTCTGTCCTCTGCTGAGGCGGGGGTGCAGGCCCCGTGTCCCCTAGGATGGGAGCCCTCCTCCAGTCTGAGGAGAGCTGCTGGGTCTGTGTGTCACAGAAGCAGTGAAGACACCCCCCAGTGGGGTTTTCTCACTGCACGCACAGAAACCCTCCAGTGGGTCAGAAGGGAACTTTGATAGAAACACGTCTGTCATGGAGCCAGAGGCTCCAGCAGCAACGCTGCACTCAGTCACCCCATTTCTCAGCTGGACCACAGGCCACAGGCCACCCTGACCATCCCCCAAACCAGCAGCCACTGTGTGCTCACAGTCACCCACTTCTCAGCTGGACCACAGGCCACGGGCCACCCTGACCATCCCCCAAACCAGCAGCCAGTGTGTGCTCACAGTCACCCCACTTCTCAGCTGTATCACAGGCCACGGGCCACCCTGACTGTCCTCCAGAACTTCAACCCACCCTGCCATCCTACAGCTCTGCCTAGAAGCCCAGTCACCATCCAGTGATGGGTGGGGGACTCGGCACAGCAACACCACTACTGTCCCCTCAGAATGGCCATGAGGCCAGCGCCTGAGCCTCCTCCCACAGAGCCTGAATGCCCCATCTGTGACCGCCGTCACCACACCCGCTCCCAGGAGGCACTGCAACATGGCCTTCGGGCACATCCCAGGTGTGTCCAGATGGGACATGGACTCTGCCTCCCACTAGAAGCAGCCTGACACTGTCCATGCCAGGGTCAGGAGACCCCCTCCTGCCTCCACACACACACTCTGGGACAGTGCAGGGGAGAGGCCCCAGGCCAGGGCTCCCACAAGCAACCCCCCATGCACTGCCCGGGGAGGCAAGGTCTGCCAAGGCGCCACCTTACCCTGTTTCTCCCTAAGAGGCTCAGGATGAATGTGGGGACAAGCGGGGTCGGGGAAGGAAAGGGGCGGGGTCCACGGGAATCCTCCAGCTCTGGTGAAAGCTTGTCAGAAATAAATACTTATAAATACAACAAGTCTCACGGTTAGTTTTAGGGGGGCTACTTCGTGTCACTAACCAGCGATATATTAATTATATGTCTGTCTATCCTTAAAAAAATATGAAAGGGCAATGCCCCCACCCTCCCCACCCCCACGTGTGCCCTCTGGGGCTTCTCGCCCCTCCCCGAGTCCCCTCCCCAGAGCAGCCAAAGAAACATGGGCATCCACCACCGAGTGGGGGCAGGGCTGGCGGCAGAAGACAGGACAGACGGGACAGGGTCGGGGCGGGCTGGGCGGGGGCCGTCACTGGGGGCTCGGCTCAGACCCTCATCTGGGCGGACCTCCTCCGGGAGAGCTTGGACCTGTACAAGAGTGGGGAGGGGTGGTCATCGCCTGTGGCAGGGGGACGGGAAGGCTGGGGAGGGGTGCAGCTCAGCAGACCTCCCTGGGGGCACAAGTTCCTGCGCTCGTCCCCCCCTCACTTTTCAGCCCTCCCCCCCAAAAAAACCCGTTGTTGCCATGGAGTCAACCCCAACTTATGGCGCCCCCTGTGTGTCAGAGCAGAACTGTGCTCCACAGGGTTTTCAGTAGGTGATTTTTCAAAGGTCGATCACCTGGCCTTTCTTCTGCGGTGCCTCTGGGTGGCCTCGAACCACCAACCTTAGGGTGAGCAGCTGAGCACATTAACCATTTGCACCACCCAAGGACTCTCTTTTTACCCAAAACAGAGGGGTTTAATCTGTTTCCTGCAAATGCTCCTTGGCAGCACCCCCCACCCCCCGCCTGGCCCTCCCCACTGTCTTCTATAAAGGCGCTGACGTGGCAGAAGCTTCCCCCAGTCTGTGTTTTTTCTCCTTTCATCAAGGCCTACCCACTTGGAATTTAAATTCTGAAAATCTCCATCTGGGGCCTGCATCCTTCTTGGGTAGAAAAGACCCAAAGCAAGCATCAGTGTCCCCAAGAATGCCCCACACTCCCGCCTTCTTCAGAACACTGCGGGCGGTGCCCTGGAGATCAGGACCTCATCAGGGTCTGTTGAGGCCCCCAAGGGGAAGGGGCACCCTGCCCAGGGCCCCACGCACCATATGGTCTCCCAAGGGGAAGGGGCATCCTGCCCGGGGCCCCATGCACCATATGGTCTCCCAAGGGGAAGGGGCACCCTCCCCGGGGCCCCACGCACCGTATGGTCCCGGCCAGGAGGGGGTTGAAGGCGTACAACCAGTCATGCATGTCCTTGTCGCTGTTGGCCTGCAGCAGGATTCCACGGTGCTCCGTGCACACGGCAAATGTGTTAGGCGTCTGCGATGGGGGGAGGGGGGTGGGACTGGTGAGACCAGAGGTCTGCCCTGACCTCCCAGGGCCCAGGTGGTCAGGGAAGGGCCCCACCGGGAAAGCTCAGGGGAAAAAAACAAAACTACACGCATTGCTGTCGAGTTGATTCCGACTCATAGCGACCCTGTAGGTCAGAGTAGAACTTCCCCATAGGGTTTCCAAGGAGCGGCTGGTGGATTCAAACTGCTGACCTTTTGATTAGCAGCCATAGCTCTTCACCACTGCACCACCAGGGTTTCCAGCTCAGAGATAAGGGGGCAAAAATGGCACCCACACCAGGGGCCAGAGCTGGAAAGAGGCTGCCACCCCTTCCAGAAGCCTGGCCCCACAGTCCCCAACCCAGGGTCACCCCATAGGGTGCATGACCCCTCACAGGCGTGGGTTCCCCTCCCTGCCGACCCAGATGGTGACCACCAGGCCCATCAGTGGTGGGCACGTGAGGTGGCTGAATCCACACTGCCCACCCTGCCCCCACCCTCCGACAGAGGGGATCAGAACTCATCTGACCCGCCCGTGGGCTGGGCAGATACCTGACCCAGACAGCAGGAGCACCCTCCCCTAGGGCCTCCACGGCTCAGCGAGGAGCAGGGTAAAGCCCAGGAGCAGGAGGGCAGCGCCCACTTGCTGCCTGCCCCGTCTTGGGGCGGCCTCAGCCTGGTCTTCACCAGGGCTCTGGACCCTGCCAGTGGGCAGACACTCCAAGATGGTGGGGCCCCGGCCATCGGGTGGGCCGGCAAGCCTGGCCCTCCTGCACCCCGAGCTGCCGGGCTCACCTTGAGCATGGCCTGCTGGTCCTCGCTGTACTCCACCTGGGCAGTGGACAGGTTGAGCACGAACCTCTCCACGCTGTCCTTGTCACTGTTGTACATGTAGGCGTACGGACGCCGCACCACCACAAAGCGCTTGGCCCAGCCGGCCGTGTGTGGCTCCAGGAAGTGCAGGTAGCCCTTCTTAGAGACAATGGGGCTGGGGGTGGGGGGAAAGCCTGATTACTCAGGTGTTCTGGGAAGTCAGAGGGAGCCCCAACAAGGACCACGGTGACCCCGGAGCCACGCCCCACGGCGGAGCCGGCCCCAAGGAAGAAGATCCGGAGCCAAGCAGTGAGGTCACTGGCAGACCCCTCCCTGGGGCCGGGACCAGAGCCATCAGCCAGCCTGTTGTCTCCCAGCTGTGAAGGGGAAACTTAAGGAAGCTAGAGACCCCTCTCGGCCCTGACACTGAACCCTGACCCCACCCAGCTGGTTACAACGTTCTCAAGGCTGAAGGGCCAGGGGGCGGCATCCAGAGAGGCCGAGCCAGCCAGTGGGCAGAGGCACCAAAGCCGTCCTCCTGCCATGTCTGCCCACTGCCCACACCGGCCAGCGAACACACAGCCTACCACCATCCACAGGCCAGGATGCTGCCTGACCCTCTCAGCACAGAGCCGGCCCCGCCTGCAGGCTGGGGTGGACGCCTGGTCCCCCAGACCCCAGTCTGGGGCAGGTCCAGGTTTTGGGGGGCCTTACGCACCTGACCCTGATCTCCTGGATGTCAGGCACCAGCAGGCGCTGGGGCTCCTTGTCTGTCTCCGTGGCCTGGGTTGGGGAGGGGGCCTTCTTGGCGTCCACCTCGGGCAATGGCTCGGGCTCGGGACTGGCTGGCCGGGAGCAGGGCTGCGGGGTCCTAGGAAGCAGAGGGAGCAGATGCGTCCCTGTCAGAGGCTCCTCACTGGGCCGCGCCAGCCCACCTGGGGTCCCCCACGGCAGCATCACTTCCCTCAGAGTCCCACGGGCCCGGGCACAGGTGAGCCCCCTGTCCCTGTGGGCCAGCCCCCAGCCCCATCCCTGCAGCAGGGCAGCTGAGCTGAGAGTGCCTGGACCCCAGGGCCGTGTAGGCACCATGAAGAGGGCTCCCCTACTGACCCCAGTGACCGGCGAAGGGGCACAGCTGGCCGTGGGTAATACTGCCCCCCCACTGTCCCCCAGTAAAGCAGGCCCAGCATCTCCTCATTCTCAAGACAGTGCAAAAAGGACAAGATGTGATGTGCTTGGGGACCCACGGCACTGCCAGGCCGGTGACTGGACCTCGGGGTGGGGGGATACCTGCTTCTACATTTTTTAAAGAAAATTTGGAAACCCCAAGGCCCTGAAAACACGGGCAGAAGTCGCCAGCAACAGAAGCACTTCGCCGCTGGGGGTCAGCTGAGAGGTTTACACCCGCGAGCTCAAGGCCCCTCCTCATTCTGTCTGTGGCTGGGTTTTCCTCCCGAGTGTTCTGGGACTTCCTCCGTGGAAAGGAGGGTTTGACAGCTCCGGCACCGACGCACAACTGCACTTTCAACCACAGCTTTAGCAGACAAGCCGTCTGAAAGGTTAACGACTCTGAGGGCTGTGATGGAGGTGGAGGAGCGTAGGGTTGACACAGGACACTCGGCCACTCCGAGCCCCACGTCACGGCCACTGTCCCTGGCCTGGTGCTGGAAGCTTCCAGGGGTGCCTGTGCTCACTCACTTCAGGTCAGTGCTGTATCGCCCTTCGACCAGGGAGGGGCAGGTGGAGGAGGGTGTGAGCGTGGCTGCGCTGAGGGGGGACATGGAGGGGTCCCGCAGCAAGGTGACGGACATCTCGGAGAGCTGCAGGGAGGGGAGAGAAGGCCTTTCCTGGGGGCCTGGGGCAGCGTCCAGCCCACCGTGCGAGGGGACACCCTTCGGTGTGGACTTGGCCTCCCCCTCCCCAGCCCCTACCGCTCTTCCTCTGGCTCAGGAAAGACAGGCTCGGGCCTGGGGGACGCTGCCTCGGTCCCTCAGCACCCAGCTTCCTGGGCCGTGTCCCCGGCACCCCCCCACCCACCTTGCTCTCGCTGGCGCTGACACAGACGTGGCTGTGGGTGTACTCTCTTTTAAACGTGTGCGTGAGCAGGCGCAAGCACTGTGGGGGAGGGGCGCATTGTCAGGACCCCCCGGAACCGGCAGACAGTCGGGGGCCCCAAGGGCAGAAGGTTAACATGGGCAGCATCCCCCAAGAGGTGGGGAGAGGCAGGGAAACCCCAAGGTCAGGCCCAGCACAGGGTGAGGGCCAGGGTAGCAGCTCTGGGTGGGGTGGTGAGTTCCCCATTCACGGGGGTATTCAAGGGGGTGGATCACAGCTGGGGTAAGAGGCTGTATAAGGCCCCAAGTTCCTAGGGCAGGTTGAGGGGTGAGTAAAGGGACTCTAAGAACCCCCACTCCCCTCTCCCTGTCGGGTGGCCCCAACCAGGAGCTAGCTGTGGAGAAGACCCCAGAGCAGAGGTCCAGCGCCGGGCCATGCTGCCGCCCAGCCCAGTCCACCTTGACTGCCAGCTCCCGCTGCCTCTCGTTGGGGGCCTCCAGGGGTGACAGCCGGCCTTCGGCGGAGAGCGGGGAGGAGGCGCCAGAGGAGCTCCGGGACTCAGAGTCCTCGCTGCAAACGGGCGACAGCACCTCGGGGCCAGGCCGCTGGGCCGTCTCCAGCTTCTCCCGCAGAAGCAGGTAGTGCCTGGTCTTCTCCACCTGCGGAGGGTAGATGGCCTCACTCGCTGCCGCCTGGGGTGTGGCCACTGTGGCCTCCAGAGGGGCTCCGCCCTGTACCCCTCCCTTGGGTGCTGTCCCAGGATCCCCCAGACGCCCAGGCACGGCCCCAACCCCCAGTGCCATCTCACCTTCCCTCCCGTTCCCCACCCGCACTGCCGTACCTCCTGCAGGACCCCTCTCTGGGCCCTGTCCCACCTCCCCTGGCCCCCAGCCCCCTCCAGATGCTGTCCCACTTCCCCGACTCCCCACACTGTCCTACCTCCTCCAGCCTCACTGCACCCTGCCCCACCTCCCCTGCCCCCCAGGCCCTCTTCCTGGACTCTTGTCCCACCTCCCCTGGTCCCCGTCCCCAGGCCCCCTCCCTGGATGCTGTCCCACCTCCCCAGGTCCCCAGACCCCCTCCCTGGATGCTGCCCCACCTCCCCTGCCCCCCAGGCCCTCTTCCTGAATGCTGTCCCACCACCCCTGGTCCCCAGGCCCTCTTCCTGGATGCTGCCGCACCTCCCTTGCCCCCCAGGCCCCATCCCTGGATGCTGTCCCATCTCCCCTGGCCCCCACTCCCTTCCCCCCACTCCCCACACTGTTCCACCTACTCCAGCCTCCCCCCTACCCTACCCCAACTCCCCTGGCCCCCAGGCCCCCTCCCTGGACACTATCCCACATCCCCTGTTCCCCTGACCCCCTCAGTGGACCCTGTCCCACCTCCCCTGGCCCCCAGGCTCCCTCCCTGGACGCTGTCCCACCTCCCCCTGCCCCTCAGCCCCACCTCCTGCAGGAGGCTGAGCTTCTCCAGCTCCCACTGGTGGTCCAGGATGAGGCTGTCACTCCGCGGCCTCCAGCCTGCCAAGTTCTCCTCACCACGCACATAGGCCACAGACGTGTCAAGCACCCGCCTGCGGCGTCGCTGCATCCCTGGGGGCGACCCAGTGTCAGGTGTGTCCAACCATCGCCCAGGGAGTGATCTGGGATCAGGCCCCACCACCACTCCCCCCAGGGCCATTCCAGCTGCTGGAATCCTGTCCCCTCTGGGGTCAAGATGGGACTGTACCTCTTGGCCCACCCCCACCCCCACCCCCAGAGCCCCTGAGATGGAGATTATGTTAGACTCACTGTCCGACCGTGACCCCTACCCCTTGCTGGCCCTCGGGTGCGGCAGGTGTGTGTGCGTGCACCAGGTGAGGCCGTGTATGTGTGGCAGGTGTGTGTGCGTGTGGCAGGTGAGGCCGTGTGTGTGCGGCAGGTGTGTGTGTGTGTGTGGCAGGTGGGTGTGTGCATGCAGGTGAGGCCGTGTGAGTGCGGCAGGTGTGTGTGTGCAGCAGGTGAGGCCGTGTGCATGTGGCAGGTGGGTGTGTGCGTGTGGCAGGTGAGGCCGTGTGCGTGTGGCAGGTGAGGCCGTGTGCGTGTGGCAGGTGTGTGTGCGTGCGGCAGGTGAGGCCATGTGAGAGCGGCAGGTGAGGCTGTGTGCGTGCAGGAGGTGAGGCTGCCCAATGGTAGCAGAGCTCCCAGGGACCCTGCCCTCTGACACTCCATAAAGTGCCCCTCGCCAGAGGGAGGGCGCACCTACCTGGACTGCCCGTGTCGGCCACGTGGCTCAGGCTGAGCTCGTACACACCCGTAACGCGGTTGCTGCGGGGGCGGAGGGGATGACATCACCGGGGCACAGGTAGCTGGCCCGTTCCCATGTCACCACACCTCCTGGCACAAGTCCCACGGTACAGGCCCCAGGTGGCCTCGCCAGGTGACCATGGCATGGTGGGGTGTCAGAGTCCCCACACTGCAGCCCCAGACAGACAGTCCCCCAGCCTCGCTCCGGCCCCAGTACTGGAGGTTACTGAGAAGCAGGGAACCAGCAGGGACCAGGGCGAGTCCCCCTCCCATCCAGGTCCCCTACTGCTGGGGTACGTAGGGCCGGGGCCGATCCTGCAAGCTGTCCATCTAGCCCTCACTCGCCTCGCAGCTCACCTCTCTGAGGCCCGCAGGCTCCCGCTGCCGAACAGGTTCCGGATGGAGCGCGAGGCAGGCAGCTTGGCGTCCCGGGAGTAGAAGACCATGCAGAAGTCCTTGGTGACGACGGCTGGCTGTGTGCAGTTCTCCATCTGGGGGCGAGGGGCGGGGCAGCTTGGCACAGGGATGCCAAGCGCCCCCAGCCCTGCCCCTGACCTCCCCCTGGGGACCCAGGCTTAGCCCCAGATGAGACAAAATCTCTCCTCCTCCCCAAAGCAACTGCTGCTGCAGGGAGAGAGCGCCAAGGCTCTGCTGCCTGCTTGGGGACCCGAGACAGGGTGTCAGGGTGCAGGGTCCCCGAGGGCCCCCAGACAAGGCTCCTTGGCAGCACAGACCCTGGGAGCTAGTAAGGTGGGTGCCAGACCCCGCCTGAGCACAGAGACCCCAGATACCCAGAGACCCCTTCACAGGGGGCCGTGCTAACTTTCAGAGTCCTGCCTTCTGCCTTCCTGGCGTTTACAGTAACTCTGCTGTGCGGACACCGGCCGACAATTTGAGGACCTGACTGCGTCCTCACCACCGTCCCAGGAGGCACTCACACAATCTCCCCATGTAACAGATGGGTTAGGAGAGGTGGCTTTCTGCTGGCTGCCCACCCCAAACCTCCCTACCCCTCACTACTGCAGTGCCCGACTAGAAACACCCACGCTGCCAGCCTCCTGTGCTTCAAAGGAAGGCCACGACCCAGCACTGGGCTTCTGACCCTGCTCGTGGGGGATCCTTCAGCTTCTGAGCTGCCTGGAATAGTGACGTAATGTGAGGTTGGTGCTGCAGCCATCTTGCGACCCCGAGGACAAAACCCATGCACTAAAGATAGTGGAGTGGGTTAACTCCGAGCACTGCCATTAGATACACGGGTTTAACCTGAGGACTTGAAAAGTATCTGGGGCTGTCTGGGGCTAACCAAAGCAAAAAACCCAGTTGCTGTAGGGTTGATTTCCACTCATAGTGTCTGCTTCAGTAAAGATTCAACTGAACCCACTGCCATCTAGTCAATTCCAACTCATGGTGACCCTATAGGACAAGTCAGAACTGCCCCAGAGAATTTCCAAGGCTGTAAACGATTACAGAAGCCGACTGCCACATCTTTCTCCCCCAGAGCTGCTGGTGGGTTGGAACTGACGACCTTTCGGTTAGCAGCCGAGCACTTAGCCACAGCACCACCCCGGCTCCTTCCGTAAAGGTTACTGCCTTGGAAACTCTATGGGATATTTCTGCTCTGTCCTGTAGAGTCACTATGAGTTGGAATCGACTCGATGGCAATGAGTTTTTTTCTCCAGTGGAACAATGGGTGGGTTCTAAACCACTGCACCCCTAAGGCTCCCTCCAGGGCTAGCAAGCACCATCATGTCCCATGTGCGAGCTCCCCAAGCTTGCGAGGATGGCTGACTTGTGAAGAGGGCCCCGGGTATAGGTTTCTTGCCTCGATGTAGGCGGAGAGGGTCATGTAGATTTTCTCCCGGTAAGGGGTGACCCGGTTCAGTAGGAGAGAGTTGTGCATAGAGCTGTCCCACGCAGCCTCAAACTGGTAAAAGGTCCTGGAAGGAAGCAGACGTGGTAAAGATAACCGCATGCAGCCCCTCTCAGCTGGGACGGGACATGCAGACAGACAGACAGACATGTAGGCCACCAGCAAAGAGAGCCAAGGAGGTGCCCAGGAAGGTCAGGATCCTCCTTACTCAGGACCCAGGGTGCCGCCAGGGGCCTCCAGAGTCCTCCCAGTTCCACGCGGGTGAGGTGGGGGTGGGGGACTTGGGAGCTGCAGCCCTCTCGCAGAGGCTAGAAGGAGGAGGGCAGAGAGGAGAAGGGGAGACAGGGTGGACATGGAGGGGAGGGGAGAGGGCAAGAAACGAGGAGGGATGGCAAGGGAGGGGACTGGGTGGCCCGGCCCCAGCCCAGCCTCGGTCTCAGTAAGGAGGCGCCTTCGCCTCCCACTGGATCTGAAGGGACCTGGCCTGGGCTTGCCGAGACCCTTCCTGGCCCAGCCCCACCATCGTCCACGTGGGGACAAAGCACTCTCTGGGGCGAGGGCCCTTGGGGAGGACACGTTGAATGGAAACCGCGGAGGCAGCCCCGCCGTGAGCAAGTGGGTCTCTACTTGGTGCTAAGGACAGCCACTTGTTCTCTCTGTCCCTGATCTCCAGCCCAGAGAGGTGACAAGGGAGTGGGAGCGGAGCTGGCAAACCCCTCCCCAGGGAAGCTTGGCCCACACAGGAGGTCCCGCCAGCCCCGGACACGCCCCCTCCTCCGGAACAGAGCTTTCTGTTAGAAGATAGTTTCTGTTCCCAACCAATCCGAATAACCGGTAAAGCTAGCTGCTGCCAAGTGGACTCCAACTCATAGCGAGCCCACGTGTGTCAGGTGGGAACTATGCTCCACGTGGTTTTCAGTGGCTGATTTTTCTTAAATAAATTGCCAAGCTCTCTTCTGAGGCACCCCTGGATGGACTCAAACATCCAACCTTTCAGTTAGTAGCCGAGCGCATTAACCATTTGTATCACCTGGGGAATCCAGTCCTGCCGTGGGCCAGGCGCTCACCTGAGGGCTATTTGTTGTGAGGTCAAGAATTTGCCCGGATCCACCAGCCCCGGGCGGCCCCCTCAGCTTCCCCAGTTTCCATCAAAGCGTCCTCACAAACACACAGTTTTACAAAGACACGTCAACGCAAACAGTGACGATAGCCACACGCACTCCAACACGGCCAGGCCCTTCCCACAGTCAGGGTCCCCCGGGCACCCAGGTGGGGCACCCAGCCTCTCCCGGGCAGGGCCAGCTCCCCTCAGGCATGGCCGCATTGGGACACAGACAGCACGACCACTGCCGTCTACTACACAGCCAGTCCAGGGACACAGCGACACGGAGTGAGCGGAGGGACCGGGGTGGGGGGGGGCCGCTACCACACGCGTCACTGAGGACAGAGTTCCACAGGACAGTGAGGATGGGGGGCCAGATGGGTTGAAGGGGGATCTAAGAAGCGGCAGGGGACACACCAAGCAAGGGCAGGAGAGAAAAGTGGGGTGTACCTAGTGTCATTTCCGAGTGACAGGCTAAAGCAGAAGCAGCCCGGCACACACAGGACACACACAGAAGAAATCAGAACGTCAGAACGTGTGTCGGCCACACAGTGCCCGGGGAGGAGTATTGGATGGCATGGCAGGCATGTGGGGGCGTGCCCTGTGCCCCCCGCTCTCCCGTGGACGCAGCCTGGCAGTGTGGACACCCCCTCACCCGGTGTCTGTAGGGAGAACCACCACAGAGGCCTGGAGACACCTCCCCTTAGAATGGGGCCTGCCGGCGCCAGACCTTGGGTCTAGAGCCAGAGCCCAGAGCACGGCGGGAGGCCAGCGGACACGCTCCAGGCGCCTGGCTTCAACCACCTCCATGCCACTCCACCGCCAAGTGACCTCTGGGGGCTACGGAACATCTGTCTCTGCCGGTGCACTGGGGCCATGATGTCCCTCCGCACAGAGATGGCGTCGGTGAGAGGGAAGGACTGATGGAGGTTTGAACCGTGTCTCTAAAAATGTCAATTACACTACTTCCTCCCCCACCGCCCCGCCTGTTCTCACGGAGGCCCTGTGGGTCACGTTTGTGTGACCCTGAACAAACCGGTCATGATCAGTGGCAAGGTGCTCTGCTCAGTGGCTATGCGTTCTGACTCCAATACTAACTGCGAGGGGGTGGCCACAGCATCACAGTCACATCTGTGACCTGTGCCAGGCCTCCTGCCGGGAGACTTCCGTGCCCCGTGTCACCTAATTCTCACCTCAACTGCGCTGGGCTATCATGGTTCCCACGTTCCGGAAAGGTTCCAGGACGTTCGGCCACTTGCCCACATTCACACAACCAGCAAAGGGCCAGCCGGGCCGCCTGGAGCCCAGCCCCACCTCCAGGCTCTGTGCCCACTCCTGACTCTGGGACCACCTGTACCACCACCACAGTGGCTCCCTGCCCCGCAGAATGGGGGCTCTGGAGGAGGCACAAGCAAGACCGCCCCTTGGGGCTCTCACCCTCCCCTTTCCTCTCAGTGCCCTGAGCTCGGCCAAGCCCCAAATCTGGGTCCACCGAGGAGCTGATAAGCTCTCCTATGGAATGGGGAAGCTCATGTACAGGAAAGCCCCAGGCTCACCTCCTCAGGTACGGGGGCGAGGAGCCCCGGGCCCACCTGCTCAGGTACGGGGGTGAGGAGCCCCGGGCCCACCTGCTCAGGTACGGGGGCGAGGGCCTAGTGGAGTCCACTGAGCTGGAGTCCTTCTTGACTCCTGCTGCAAAGGAAAACCAGCTCCCTCTTCCTAGGTGCCTCCACCAGCTGTACCCCTCAGCCTGGGACTTTCTTTGCTCGATTTACCTAGAACCCTTTCTGGGGTGGGGTGGGGGTAGGGTGCTGGGACCAGCCTGCATGCCACCCTTCAATGTGCTGCACTGTTGTGGACCTAAAAACGTGACACCTGTGACTTCAAACCTTGAACAGAATTAAGATCAGACTGACAAGCCTGGACATTTCCGCATGTCAAACAAACAGCCTCTAAATCAGGCTCCTCCCCAGGGAGACCCTGTATCGCTCTGAGAACAGGGAGCTGCCTGAGCAGGCTGCAGCCACCGTGGCCAATCTGACTCGCCCTCAGGACCCAGACAGCACGCCACCTCCTCCTAGGAGCCTTCCCTGACTGCCAGGGAGAGCTAGGTCCCCGCTCAGGCCCCTAAGGGTGGGGTTCCCATCTTGGTCGTATGCACCACCATGGCAGTTTTCCATTTACAAGTCCGATTTTCTTCTTGGGGGGGTGCTAGGGGTCTCTGCCTCACCCAGCTCAGGCCCCTAGAGCTAGCACAGCCCCAGCCTATAGCCCCTTTGGAAGCACAGTTCCTGGGGAACACGCAGGCAACAAAGCCCAGCCCCGCTGCCCATGGGTCTCCTCCTGGCCACAGTGACTGTCAGCTACAACTGCTCGGGCACACCTCCAGGGATGTCTGTCCCGGCCCCCGTGGCCCTGACATGGCAGGGGCCGGGCCTCAGAAAGCCCTGGCTGGGCGCCCACTCTACGCTGAAAGAACAGGTATGTGCTCCATGGACTTCAAGCTCAATACACTTGTGCTGGAGTTGTCTGCTGCTAGTTAAGATGCCGCTGTGCTTCCAGACAAGCTGACCCACAGAACCACCACCGGGAAGCTCAGCCAGAATCCTACAGGCCCTGACTCCCATTTGGAAGGGATGCGAGTTCTCACGGGACTCAGAAGCCAGAGTGGGCAGGGGTCTTGCTCTAGCCGGGGAAGAGAGTCATGACCCCTGCCCAGGAGCCTGTGGGGGGCCTGACTCCCTCAAAGCCCTAGCGAGTCCACGGACTCATGGCCTCTTCATGACTTCGCCACCTGCCTACTTTCCAAATGCAGGTGTGCTGGCCACGGCCAACATGTATGGCTGGAGGCACCATCCCTCCTCAAGGCGTGGCCAGGTGAGAGGATCACAGGTAGACAGGGAAGTGGAAGGAGCCGAAGCCTGAGAGTAGGCCCTGCCGGCCCCTCCCCGCCCTCTGCTCCCAGCGCCGCACTGCCTGCTAGGCCCCTGCCCCCCTTTTCTCTTTCCCCTTGCAGGGGAAGCAGTGTGGCCACAGGTGGCCTGGCCCCCATGCAGAAGTACCCGCTCGGTGTGGCCAGGCGCGGTCAGCACGGGGCAGGCAGGGCTCGGGGCGGGAGGAGCGGGGGCCAGCCAGTCTCTGCAGAGAACAAGAGGCTAGGAAAGCAGCCAAACTCAGGAGTGGGGGGCAGGAGGGGCTCAGCCAAGAGGATAAGGGGGAGAAGCGAGAAAAGGAAACCAAAGGATCATCCCAAGGAGACGAAAATAAAGGAGACGGGAGGAACGGAAGAGGAAAAGTGAGCAACTGTGTGAGGAACCCGAAAGGTGGAAACTACAGGCGATGTTCTCGACTGTGCGGTGGGGGTGGGACTGGGGAGGGAGGGAAGAAGAGGAGGCCGAAGTGAAGCCAGGGAGAGAAATGATACCTAGGCAGGTCCGAATCAAGAAACTGCCTGCAAAACACAAACATCACACGTTAGTGAGGCCAGGCAGCAGGCCGGGCAGAGGGCAGAGGGCAGAGGGCAGAGGGCAGAGGGCAGAGGGCAGAGGGCTGGGCAGTGGGTGGGGGAGGGGGCAGAGGGCTGGGCAGTGGGCGGGGAAGCACAGCGAGTGGGGGGTGCAGAGGGAGCTGGGGGTCCTGCCACCACATCCGGTGGCCACTCTGAGCAGGAGGCAGCGAAGCGTGGCCTCTCAGCAGGGGAGGGTGAGGCAAAGCGCCAGGGCAGGCCAGGCCTCGGCAAGCCAGGTCTGGGTCTTGGGGTCTCGGCATGTGTGGGTGGAGGAAGGCTGGACTTCCCACAGGTCCACTTGGGCCACGAGCCAGGGAGAGGAGGCTCCGTCTGCCTGGCCTGCTGAGCCCCCTGGGTGGAGAGTCCTGAGACTTTTCTGGGCGGGGCTGGAGGCGGGGTGGTCCTGGGGCAGCACCAGCGTGGATGGAGCCAAGCAAGAAGCCAAAGTAGCTGAGGGCAAGGTCTTGCCCCGCCCACTGGACAGGCCTGCCTCTGTCCATGTTCCTAGGGCCCAGGCCCTGCCGTGGGCCCGGCAGACCCCCAGGAGCAGGAGGGAGGCCCCTTCAGCAGTGGGCCCCAGGAACGGAGATGGACCCAAGGACAGGCCCCCAGCTGCTGTCTCCTAGGCTCTCCTCTGACTCAGCCCCGGGCCCAGTGCCTCCCCTGCACCCAGGGCAGTCCAGGGGTCAGGCTGGCCAGGAGGATGGGAAGACCGCAGAACACAGCCCTGTGACCTCAGTCAGGGAGCAAGGAGGGAGGGGCCAGAGGCACCCATCACCCCACCCGCTTCTGTTTGCCCCTGCCCCAGGTGCTCCCTTCTGCCCTGAGAAGCTAGGAGTTGCTGGGGCAAAGGAAGGGTCAGAGGTCAGGGGGAATGCTGAGGTCACCTCTCAGGCTCCAAACCATGGCTCAGCAAGGCAGACAGACCCCTTCCCATGGCCCAGGCACAGTGGCTCCCATCCCCATGCCCCATGGGGCAACCCCCTTCTGACTCTCTGCTGCTCCCAAGGCCAGAGGAAGTCCCCAGAGGGCCCCAGACCTGCCCTCTGCATGCAGCCTCAGCTCCCAGCTGTGACAACCCACCCCGGCCTGCCTGTGAGTGGACCATGACCCCTACCCCAGCATCCTTTGCCCTCTGGACATGAGCAGTCAGGTGAGCTCTTCTGGAAGGCCCCTGCCCAGTGCCCCTACTGCCTCCCTGCACCACCCACCCCGCACTGCCTCTCAGCAGGCAGCCAGCTCCCGCTCTGAAGCTGCTGCCTTCCTCCTCGTGCTGAGGTAGTTTCCTTACACTTCACCTCCCTGTGTCTGTGAGGAAACCAAGCTCTGAACACAGGAGTCGGAAAAACAGGAAGGGACCCCCAGGACCCTCTCCTGTGAGGCAGGGTCCCTCCTCACCCCTCTTCAAGAACAGCAGGCCCTCAAACGTGCTTTTCCTGCAAACTCAGGTACAGTGGGCAGATGCCCCCAGCTGGAGCCCTGAGGGTCAGCTCCGCCTCTGTGTCTGGGGGCGGTGAGGGGGTGGGAGTGACCCTCTGGGAGCTGCCAGCACACACTCAAACTGCTTCATCTCCCCAAACTCCTGGAGGGCTGGCTTTGCAGACGTGGTCACAGCAGCTGACGCACCCACCAGGCAGGCGTCTCTGGCCACTTGTGAGCTGAAGTGGCCCCGCCCTTTTCGGAGCCTAACTGCACACGCGCCCCCTCACACATCCCACCTACCCGGCAACCACAACAGCTCTGGCCATCCGACGGGGGGCTCTGGCCGCCTGACGGGGCTCTGGCTGCCCGACAGGGGGCTCTGCCAGGCTCGAGCGGCCATCTCACGGCCCTGCCCACGGCCCCAGGTGCAGCTAATGAGACGCCCAGGCAGGGCTCCAGCTGCAAGACCTCAGCCACCTCCACCGGGAGCCCGGAGAGAAAAGCCCAGTGACAGGGAGCATGTGCCCAGCAGTGCCCTGTGGGCCTGCCACCTCCAGGGTGCAGGCATGGGCAGAGCACGGGACCCCACACAGCCTGCCTCCCAGTATCCCAGGAGCTTGTCACAGAGTCTGTGCAGCGTGACCTTCTGGGATGGGCCTGCAAGTCTGTCCACCGCCCACCCGCCCATGACACTCCCGAGGGCAGGACCCTGCCGTCCATGTCTGCTGGAGGATACCACGAAGGGGCATGGGTGAGTGTGACCACAGACAGGTGAGGCCACCAGCCCCCCTCACTGCCCGGCACCCTCACTGTTAGGAGCAGTTGGCCGGAGCCTGGCATCCTGACCCAGGCCCGACCCCAGGGAGCAGGGGCAGAACCCACTGCCTCCCCACAGGGACTCACCGGTCGTCCTGGGTGGGGTGGATGTACCCAGACGAGAGGATGTTGAGAGACAAGATGTTGGGGTCGATTAGAGACTCATCGGTTTCTGGTGTGTTCCGGATGCGACCTGCAGGAAGGCAGTGTGTCACCCCAGGGGGCCCGGTGGGGCACTCTCCCTGCTGCTGTCTCCACCCAGCAGGGACCAGAAGACAGGGATTCTGCATCTGGGAGCAGACTCCCTGCGGCCACGAACGTCCAGTTGGGGAGGACTATGAGGTCAGAAGGCCGTGTAGGGTCATCGGCTGGCCCGTGCCATCTGGCAACAGACTCCCATTCCAGCGTCTTACCCCTTGAAGTCCCAGCCCTGAGCTTCTCAGCCATAAACTCTGTGCCTGGCCCTTGTTTCTCTCTGGTCCTCCTTCTCCTCTTCCTTTTCTCTCCTTCCTCGTCCTGCTTTTTCCCCGTCTCTCTCGGTATCTGTTTCTCTCTTCCTCTTCTCTTCATCCTCTTTCTGTGCCTCTCTTTGTGCTCCTCTCTCTGTGTCTCTCAGTCTGTCTCTCTTTCTCCTGACAGATTCTCAGCACTTGCCTAGAAAGCACAGGCCCTCCTAACTACTGAAAAAAACAAATCTTTGCCAGACAGGAAGGAGAAAACATCCCCTTTTCTTTTTGTACTTGGGGCAAAAATACCTGTTGCCGTCAAGTCGATTCCGACTCATAGTGACCTTACAGGACAGGGCAGAGCTGCCCCACGGTGTTTCCAAAGCCGTGATCTTTACGGAGGCAGACTGCCACATCTTTCTCCAGAGGAGCAGTTGATGGGTTCGAACCGCCAACCTTTCAGTTAGCAGCTGAGCGCTTACCCACTGCCTCACTGTACTATTCCAGGTCATAAGAACTATCCTGGCAAGTGGTGTTTGCAACAGGGGAGTCTCATAAGACGCTGGAAGCCGGAGTGACGGCTCTGTCTGTGAAAGCAGCCCAAGCCTCCACGAGTCGGTCACCCTGCTTGGTGACTTCACTCACTAATTCTTCACCCTGGCAGTGACACTTGAACTGGCCTCTCATTTACCCAAAGGAAGAAACAAACACCGCAAAGGGTTCTTTGTTGTGGGAAGAGGGCCACTGCTCCCCCCCACAACACGCACAGAGTCGAATCGAGACACAGGACTCGCTAGATTTGTGCTTCCATGCATACTGGGGACTCCCGGCTCCCCTTCTGGAACCTTCTTGATTCTGACTTACAGTAGCACGCAGGTTCTGGGAGGAGGCAGGTGTAGGCTCTCCCCAAGCTGCCCCTTCTCTGGGTCAGGGCTGGGACAGCTTGAGGTGCGTCCCCCATGACTGCAGGTGGGTGGGGCGTCCACAGCCAACTGCTGGGCTAGGGTTCAAACGCAGGAACTCACCCAGAGCCAGCCTCATGCCTCACAGAGCCTGACAGGGGAACCCAGCCTGCAAAACCTATGCCCGTGGAGCTGCCCTGGTCAGGGTGGAGACGGGGGGATGGATGGACACAGGAGCTGGGGTCCTGCTTCTCGTTGTCTGCACCGCCATCTCCAACCCAGCCTCAGAAGGTCTTACCTCAAGCTCCCATGAGCTCGTGGCCCCCCCAGGGTCAGGGTGCAGATGGGGGTAATGGATGGATGTGGGAGCTGGGCTCCTGCTTCTCATTGTCTGCACCTCCAACCCAGCCTCAGAGGATCTTACCCCGAGCTCCCATGAACTCGTGCCCCCCTCCCCAGGGTCTCTGCTTGTCCCTCACCGGGAACAGGGAGATCTTGTCCTGTTTGCTGAACCTGTCCCCATACCACGTCCAGCTCACGGGGCCCATAATCCCCACAGCCCTTGTCCCACTGGGGTCTCATGTGGGAGGGGGCACTGGGCTAGGAGGAAGCACATGAACAGTAAGCTCAGAGTCCCGGGAGGCCAGAAGAGAGAAGTAGAGACCCCCCAGAAAGACTCTGCTGCCCTGGAACTGTGCCCAAGCACAGATCTATCTGCTTGATCTGAGAAGCCCAGAGAGGCTAACCTGGGGGAGAACTGGTGTTAACAATAGCATCTCCAAAAATCCCTTTAAATAGTGCTCCTCCCACATAAACAGACACCTCTCTCTGGGCTCTGACCTGGGGCCCAGTGGGCAGCCCCAGGGACACTGGCCGGGAGCTGACACCCAGCCACAGGCCCAAAGGGCCGAGCTGCAGAGGGGGCACCTGTGGGCCTGCTGCTGACCAGACACCTGAACGGACAGTTGTCCCTGTCCTCAATGAGGAAAATGGGAAGGCAAATTCGGACAGCTGGCAAAGGAACCGTGAAGGGTGGAAGTTCGGGGATCATCACTTGGGCCCAAGGCTCTCTCCTTCAGGTCAACTGGCTTAGCGAAGTGCACACAGCAAGAAGGGCAGGGCTGCGTTAGAACGTGGGCGTCCGGGCCGGAGCCAGCACCTCCACCCCCACTCACCCACGACCAGCTCGCGCACTTCCTTCCAGCGGATGTGGCTGCCCGTCTCGTGCAGCAGCGTCACCGTTATCCGCCTCTGGATTCCCTGCGGAGGCCAGGAGAGAGAGCTGGTCAGCCCACCTGGGGCCACACGTGCCTGGCCTTGGGGTGGAGGGCGGGGACTGGACCTCATGGGGCGGGGCCGGAGCCAGGGGCGGGGCCGGAGCCTTCGGTGGATGCATAGGCTAGGAGGGGCTGGCTACACACCTGGTGGAGCAGGAAGGTTCCCATACAAGGCATACCCCCTCGGTGGTCCACCACAGCCGGGATGTAGCTGCAAGAGAGAGACGGTGAGGCGCTGGCCCGGCCTCCCAAGTCGCCTCTCCGCCCCCAGCACAGCGTCTGTTCCCGGGAGTGGTCAAGAGGTGGAGAACCGGGACACATCAGCCGCTCAAGCTCCCTCGGTCGGGGATGGAGTCCATGGAAACGAGAGCCAGCGAGGCGCAGAAACCCTCCGTGGGCCCAGTGCCCATCGCCCACCCAGCTCCCTCCACTGCACCGGGAGGGGGACAGCGGGACGAGGTCAGGCCACCCCGCGGGGCCGTCTCCCCACTTCCCTCTCCCCTGCAGATTCACAGTCCACAGCCAGAGGGCGGTCCTGATAGAGTCGGCCACGCCCCACCAGCTGGAGGCTCCCTCCCACTCAGAACAAAATCCAAACCGCCCCTGCCCGGGCGGTGGCCCTGCACCCTCCCAGCCCCTCCCGGCCCTCGCCCACCCCACCCCAGCAGCAGCAGGGGCTCTGTGCTGGTCCGAACATAATAGGAGACGTCCCCTCACCCGTACCCCTCAGCCCCTCCTTTGCGCTGCTGGTCCCTCCATCACCATTGGCAACCTCCCCGCCCCCACACCCGCGACCTGGGCTGCTCTCCCCCTGATGTTTGCTCGTATCTCCCCTCCCAGTGAGGTCTCCCCTGTCCCACACTGCAACCTCCAAGTCCCAACCCCAGCCCCCTTCACTCACACCATGAGGGGACGCTCCGGGTCACATGGTTGCTCACCCCCACCCCCCGCCCCCATCAGTTCCCCAGGGCAGGGATCTGTCTGTTGTACTCCCCAGCACCTAGCCGGACAGTGTGATGCCTGGACCATACCAGGTGTGCAGTAAACACCCAGGTGGCAGCCCAGCACCTGGCCCTTTCCTCCTCCCCTACAACCCCGGGGGGACACCTCGGCCGGGCCCCCAGGACCCTCTCCTCCCCTACAACCCTGGGGGACACCTCGGCTGAGCCCCCAGGACCCTCTCCTCCCCTACAACCCTGGGGGACACCTCGGCTGGGCCTCCAGGACCCTCTCCTCCTCCCCCACACCATACCCCCAGGGATACCAGCTGAGCCCCCAGGACCCTCTCATCCCCACGCCATACCCCCATGTGGCCCCCCAGCCCACCCGTACTCACTCTCCATTGGCCTCCAGCTCGCAGATCTCAAAGTAGACCAGCAGGTCGTACTTGCAGTGGCAGGGCCCTGCACAGGGCCTTGTCAGTGTGCTGAGCTTGGTGGCAGGCACTGGGGGACAGGAGGAAGCAGGTGGGATCCTGGCCCATCAGGTGGGGAGGGGGCATGCTCGGGGCAGGGAGAGGTGCATGTGCCGCCTGAGTGTGGGGGTGGGGGGCTCAGTGGTAGTGAGGGGACCTCCCTCCTCTCCTGCTCCCTCAGTAGACACATCCAGCCCCTACCCTGTCCCCAGCGTCCCCAAGCCCAGACCTGGCATGGTCAGGCCCTGGCACCCACGTATGATCCCTGCCCCATCTGACACGTCCTGCTGCTCTGCATCATCCCGGAGAGGTGAGTGACAGTCCCACTTCTGAAGCCCCTGCCCCAGAATGGAGTGCCTCGCAGATCGGGGGACCACGAGAGGATGGTCGAGTGCAGGGGCTCCTGTGCCTGAGTGGGCATAGCCCACCTCAGGAGGAGGGCACAGCTTCGGCCCCAGACTGGGACACAGTGGGGCACCACATAGGCTGGGAGCCCACCTACCTGGCTTGGACAGTGGCATGACTCTTGGGAAATGCCGGCGCGATGGCCTCAGGGGGCTGTGGAAGAAGAGGCGCAGGCTGAGAGGGAGCCCCAGTGTGAGGCAGCCCCTGGCAGGCCAGCAGAGTCTGCGGGGACCCTGGGTCAGAGCGGCCCCTATTCTCCAGGCTGGTCTCTGGGGCCCGGAGACAGCAGGGCTGCTGACCCCAAGCCTGGCTGTCCATACAACCCCTCCCACCAGGCCTGGGAAAGGCCCATCTTAGGCTCTCCACCATCTTGGAAGGGAGGAGGGACGCTCAGGATCCCTGCCTGCTCCCCCGAAGCGAGAGGCCCCCAGAGGCCACAGAACATCAGGGCGAGGATCAGGCACTGATCCTCGTCCTGGACAGAGCTGCCGTCAGCTTCCTGGGACAGATGAGGCTCCTGGGGCCAAACACCCTGAAGTCAAAGCCTCTCATCACCCTCTTCCTGGGCCCTGGACGTCCTGCTCAGCTCTGGGTGTTACAGGGCAGCTGAGGGGAATGGAGTGAAACCAGGGGATCCTAGAGCCTGAGGGCCCATTCACAGTTCTCCCTGCCCCCCAGGCCTGGCCCCAGAGGGGACTCCCCACCCACCCACTGCACAGCAGGGGCAGGGATCACGGCCCAGGGTGAGACACCGGTGGGGGTCCTCGATCCCTAGCCCTGGGAGGTCACGTTGATGACAGACTGGACAGACGCTCCCCAGTTGCTAAAGACCCTGGGTGGAGGACAAGCTGGACCATCCGCAGAGTGCTGGGTATGCAGCGGGAGCTGCTCCCCTCCCCCGAGGGTCACCCCAGGGCCTGCCTCCAGCCCAGCGCTGCTGTCCATGCCCCACCTGCCGGGAGTCCGGGTTCAGACAGTGGGGGCTCTTTACAAGTGCCTCCTCAGCCCTGCAGGGGAAAAGCCGGGTGCAGGTCTGACCACCTCTGACCTGTGCCCACCTCATGTAAAGGGCCTCGGAATGGAGAGGGAGGTGGGTGTCAGGAGCAGCAGGCTCTGCACCCCGAGACCCAGGCCCTGTCTGTGCGGGGCCAGGGTCTGCCTCACAATTTGGGAAGTGGAGAGGCCACTGGGAGATAGGATGAGAAGGCGTCCATCCCTGCCCCATGCCGCCCCAGCCCACACCCATCACCAAGGGCACTGACCTGAGCATGTCCTTGCAGAGGGGCGGGAATGGATGCTGCTGGTAGTGACCGAAGACCTCGAACACAATGGGCTGGCTCTTGATATACTCGATGAAGGACTTGGTCACTTCCACGGCGATCTGGCGGTGGCAGGAGGGGGAGGGGAGTGGCATGATGAGTGCTCAGCAGAGACCCAGGCCCCCTGGACTGGCCCAGCCTTGGCCAGGGCAGCGCTCCACTCCAGGCCCTTCGCAGCACCACCTGCCTCCCAGGGTGGCCACCCGGCTGTCAGCCCTCCATCTCTGTTGCAAGGCCCACAGGCCCCCAGGCCGGGCTCAGTGGGCCTTTCAGGACTCGGAGCTCGGGACCATGACAAAGGGCAAGTGCTGCCTCTGTGGGCACTGACCTGTAAGGGCCCTTGCTCACTCACCACATGTCCCTAGTATCAGACCTGGCCTTGTACCCGGGAGTAAAAAAATCATAGAGAACCCCCATTACCTTGCAGTCAGGACTGGCTATGCAATCTGCAAGGCCCAGGGCCATGTGAGAACCAGGGCCCACGAAGTGGTGATGAGGGTCACATTCACACTCAAGGCCCCACCACGCACAACTTCTGTCAGCATATCTCTCCCCACCTAACCCTGTGTCCAGCCCCCCTAACCCCGTGTCCAGCCCCAGGGAGCTACTCTGCCTTGAGAGCCTCTGCTCTCTACCGTCCTGACAGCCTGGCATTTGGCCCTCTTCCTGCCTGGAACACTTCCCTGGGAAGCTTCTCTCTCCTGGAATATGCCCCCTCTGTGCACTGCCCCTGCCTCTTCCCCAACGTCCAGGCCAGGGCTGCCTAAGGGCTCCTGACTTACCAGGAGTAGTCCATATGCCTCAGCCTGGAACACAGCTGGTGTTCAGGACAGGGAGAATGAACAACGGGGAGAATGCACGATGGGGAGAATGGACCACAGGGAGAATGGATGATGGCAAGAACAATGAGGAGAATGCTCAACGGGGAGAATGAACGAAGGAGAGAATGATCGATGGGGAGGATAAATGATGAGGAGAAAGAACAACGGGGAGTATGGACAAGATGGAGAATGGCTGATGGGGAGAATGGACGATAGGGAGAACGGCCAACAGAAGAATGGACGATGGGAAGATGGATGATGGGGAGAATGGTCAATGGGAGAACAGATGATGGGGAGAATGAATGCATGCTCGGTGGCAGGGTGGAGGGGTGGACGAGGGCTCTGAGGACATACATTCTGGACGTGGTAGAAGCCGAGTGGTGGGCCCCGGCCCGTGTTCTTCAGAGGCTCTGTGGAGAAGGCCTCGTCGTGGCGGTGGATAAAGCTGCAAATCAAGAGGAGATGTGGTTTGGCCCTTGGGGGGACTTGGGACAGGGGTAGAGCCCACACCATGAGGGGGCAAAAGTGGGCATATGGGCATGCACATTGATGATGCCCCCCCCGACCTGTGTCTTGCTAAGGGCAGGAAGCAAAGGCCACTAGCACCCCTGGAGATGCAGGACATGGGCTCACTTGAACTGGCAGAAGATGTCAGCATATTCGGCAGAGATGCTGGATGCCTGCAGGACTGTCACTCGGAAGGTGAAGGTGCTGCCCAGGTGGAGGTGGTCCAGGGTGGTGTCCAGGGGCCCATCCAGCACAGCTTTCTCTGGGCTGTCTAGGAGGAGGCCTTCAGCAGGCACTGCTGCTGGAGATCAAGGGGAGAACAGTGTAATGAGGGGACCCTGAGGAAACCTCCAGGGGTCAGGCAAGGAGCTCCTGAAGGCCTCAGTTGACTGTGGGGTTCACAGCTGGGGGCCTCAGAGGAGTTGGCTCTAGAGCTTGGTCTGCTGAGTGGGGGCATCCATGTCTCCATGTGCCTTGATGTCCTGGGCAGCTGGGGCAGGACAGCCTACCTGAGCAGGTATTGTTGTTGACCTCATCAGCAGAGGGCCCCGTGTCAGCACCCTGGCCTTGGCCTTCCACAATGCGTAGCTCTTCCTGGGAGGTACCTGAGCGGGACATCCCCACTACAGGGCAGGACTCGGACTGGAACTGTGGGGAGGACGAGGAAGGCAGAGTCAGAGGAGATCCAGGAACTGACAGAGAGCCCACCCAGGCTGGGGCCATCGCAGCCCTGTCCAGGGCCCTCCACCCCCACTGCCCCTGGAAGAATGGGCCTGGACCTTCACAGACCTGGTTCCAAACCTGCCCTGCCTTGGACAGGGCATCCACCTCCCAAGGCCTCAGTTCCCCTGCTATGAATTGCCCTCAAAGGCCCTTTGGACTCTATGGTTTATGGTTATCTAAAGGATGAGTCATCTTGGTAACAGCCCACCACCTGCCCCTCAGCTCAACAGGAGAAAGCAGCGGGAAAGGTGGAAAAAGGTATCTGATCTCCAATTATGCCTCCCCACAAACATAGCGCCCCACTAGAGCATGTCACAGCCCTTGCTTCTGCCCACCTCATCCTCATGGTACCTTTTCAAAATGCTGGTCATCAAAGGAGATTTTGGCAGTTCCCGACTGGCGGACACCAGAGCCATAATCGGGGGCTTCTTCATCAGCTGAAACGGGAACCGAGCAAGATGATTGGGGACCAGCTCATCCCCGAGAAGTGGGTGTGCTCAGAGCTCAGCCAAGCCTCCCCGCAGGAAGGGGGTGCACAGGAACGGGACAGGTGTCAGGACTCTGACTCACGCTAGGGCAGCTGAGCCTTGGCAGAGCCCCAGTCCTACCAACCACAGCTCAATAACGACCAGAGTGTCCCTCTCGGTATACCTGGACACCCAGCCTGTGCCGCTCCTCAGGACCCAAAGTCAGCTGTCCCCTCATGACGGCCCACTCTGACCAGTGCCATGAAATCAACTTTTTAAAAGCCAAAATTTCAACAAACTAGATAGCCTGGATAAAATGGATAAATTCCTAGAAACATACAAACTATCTAAATTGACTCTAGAAGAGATAGAAAATCTGAACAGACCTGTTATAGGGAAGAGATTGAATCAGTAATCAAAAACCTGCCAACAAAAAAGAGTCCAGGACCACGTGGCTTTACTGGTGAATTCTACCAAACACTTAAAGAAGAATTGGCACCAAATTCTTCCCAAATGCTTCCCAAAAATAGAGGAAGCTACACTTCCTAACATTCTGAGGCCAGCATTACCTTGATACCAAAGCCAGACAAAGATACCACAAGAAAACTACAAACCAATATCCCTTAGGATTATACATGCAACAATCTTCTACAAAATACCATCAAACCAAATCCAACAGCATATTAAAAACATGATAACCATGACCAAGTAGGATTTATCCCAGGACTCAAGGATGGTTCTACACACAACAATCAATCAGCGTAACACACCACATCAATGTTGTTGTTGGGTGCTGTCAGGCTGGTTTTCTTCTCATAGGGAAAAACAACCACAAGATCATCTCAACTGACACAGAAAAGGCATTTGCAAAATCCAACACCCTTTTGTGATAAAAGTACCCAGCAAACTAGGAATAGAAGGGAAATTCCTCAGCCTGATAAAGGTGTTTATGATAAGCCAACAGCAAACATCATACTCAATGAGGAAAGACTCCACTCTCATCGCTCTTTTGTTTGAAGCTCTCAGTGGCCTCCCATTGTTGCCTGGGAGAAAACCCGAAGCCCCTTTACCTGTTGCCTAAAGACCGCCGACCCAATTTCTGCCACCACACTCACACTGGCCACTCTGGCTAAATACCACTCCGGGGGGGTCCTGCAGAGCCTTTCTCCAGTGAGCAGCCTGTTACACGCTTCCACCTCTCCTACACCCAGTGCAGGCTGGGGGACTGTCACACTGCCCCAGGGGATACTTCCAGCAGCAGAAATCCTGGTTCTAGCTTGTGGCTTCCAGGGCAGGGCCCGCAGCTCTAATCTGCCATTGCCCAGTGGGGCCCAGGGCCGGACACAATGGGGCCCAGTACCAACTTGAGCCCACGGCCAAAGCCCCCCAAGTCTGTTGGTGTGCCTTGAAACCATACAGGGTCAGTGGTCTTTCCCAAGACCCCTTTGCCACCATAGCCACCGGACTGTGAGAACATCAGGTGTGGCCCAAAGTAAAATCACCATCACCTCATCAGGCATCCTGCTCAATGGGATCCAGGTTCAACAAGCCCTGTCTATCAGGACCCCAGGGAGAAGCGAGGAAGAGCAAAGGGGGACAGAGACCCCAACACCACCCTGACACACAGGCCCCTCCCTGACAGCGTCATTGCTGCTCCAGCTGCTGGGATGAGCAGGGGGTATTCCGACCCCTGCAGCTCCCATCTCAGAGCCCCCGCCTGCTCGCATGGTGCCCAGGAGACCCCTGCTCCCTAGCCCCCCAACCCCAGACGGCCTGCATTCACCTGAGATGGCCTGGACAGCCACTCGGAGAAAGCCCTTGACCTCGCCCTTCTCGCTGACAATGGCCACGCGGTGCACCAGAGGCACAGGGTACAGCAGGTTGCTAAGGTACACGAAGGCCCTGGGGAGAAGAGAGGCCATAGTCAGGGCTGCCCGTGCGCTCCGACCAGTGGTGGTGGCAGTAGGGCCCAGCCCACAACACGATGGACACGGAGCTGCAGAGCAGAGCAAGTGACACGGCCACAGCCAGCAGGCAGCGAGGCAGGCGGGCAGCGGGGCATGGGGTCCGTGGTGCCCAGAGGAGACGGAGGAGGCCCGGAGAGGCATGGAGGAGGGAGGGAGTCAGCTGCAGTGAGCCGAGGGGGCAGGAGGGAGGAATGAGGTGAGCGCAGGCTGTACCTGTCCGGTCCAAGAAGAACACGCTGGGGAACGGAGGTTCCAGCCTGCTTCAAGAGGACTGGAGGGCCTGGGCAGGGCCAGACCATGATAGCCTATGACCTAATACAGGCGCTGATGCCAGCGGGCCCCCATCCTAATTCACCAAAACACCCCCAAAAACAAAAAACCCACTGCTGTTGAGTTGATTCCAACTCATAGCCATCCTATAGGACATGGTAGAACTACCCCATAGTTTCCAAGGCTGTAAATCTTTATGGAAGCCGACCTCAACATCTTTCTCCTGCTAAGCAGCTGGTGGGTTCGAACCGAAGGCTTTTTAGTTAGCATCTGAGTGCTTAATCACTGCGCCACCAGGGCTCCTTCCCTACTTCACCTACCCAAAAACTAAATCCACTGCTGTCGAGTCGATCCCGACTCATAGCGACCCCATAGGATTTCCAAAGCTATAAATCTCTCTGGAAGCAGACTGCCACATCTTTCTCCCATGGAGCCACTGGTGGTTTTGAACCGTGGACCTGCTGGTTAGCAGCCAAACACTTTAACCACTGTGCCACCAGAGCTCCTTTCCCTACTTCACAGGCCCCTACAATTCCTTTATGAATCCATCCCTGAAAACAGCAGGGTGGGGGGGTCGGTCGAGCACAGGCACCCTACCACAGCCCAGGGCCAGGCAGGCTCTCTGTGAGGCTCCTGAGGATCACCCAGACTGCCTGGTGCACCCCCTCAGCTACCCTGCTGGCTGGGAGGGGCCGAGGCAGAGGCAGGGTCACATCGCCTGTAGGGCCACTGAGGCAGCCAGGACTTAGAGGCCATGTCCCGGCCAGGCAAGTGGCAGACATGGCACAAAACTCCCCTGCTGTTCGGGGCACTTCCTGGGGTAAGCCACACTCCTGGTGGGGGGTCAACCTTCTGGGGGTCGTCATCCTCCTGGTGGGGGTCACCCTCCTAGGGGCACATGGAGCGAGCTGAGTACCACTAATCCATCTGGGCTTCTGCTGGAAACCAGCCCGCCTTTGCCCTCCTCTGCCCTCTCACTCCTGACTTCCAAGCACAGCATCAACCCCAGATAGTTGCAGACAGCGCCAGGGAGGGGTCCTGGAGGAGGGGTACCAGAAGGGCAGGATTTGGACAGAGGGGAGGGTAGGACGTGGGGAAGAGCGTGCAGGGACCAGTATGGTCACCTGGCAGGGTCTAATGCAGTGCTGATGGCAGTGACAACGACAGGAGGTAGCAGCTAGTGCAGACACCCACTGTGTCCAGGTGCTTCTCAGGGGTCCTCACCTGGACATGTCAGCCCCCAGGGGCATCAGGCAGTGTCTGGAGACTCTAGGCTGGGGGTGTGCTACTGGCACACACTGGGTGGAGGCCAGGGATGCTGCCAAATACCCTACAACGCACAGGACGCCCCCAAAAGGATTATCTGACCCAAAGGTAGACAGCATGACGCCAGGAAGCCTGCTGTACTGCGTGGCTTTGTTGTGTCACCCACGGCCAGAGGGAGGGGCGTCACTGTCCACAGACGAGGAGCCACATCAACGCCAGCCGGGGCCGCACTCGGTGGCTAGCTCAAGAGCCCTTGGGGGTACAAAGAAGAAAGGGGCTCTGGAAGCCCCCCAGGGACTAAGGGTGTCTGAGCAGACAGCGTGTCAGGGTGGGCCTGTATGACCCCGGAGGTAGAGGCAGGGAGCACTCCAAGACCAGTCAGCCTAAGGGTAGGTGGTAGGGGCAGCAGGAGTCAGAGGCTTGTCGTTGTTAGGTGTCGTCCAGTTGGTCCTGACTCACAGCGACCATATGTACAACAGAACGAAACACTGCCCGGTCCTGCACCATCCTCAGAATCATTGTTATGCTTGAGCCCATGGTTGCAGCCACTGTGTCAATCCATCTCCTTGAGGGTCTTCCTCTTTTTGCTGACCCTCTACTTAACCAAGCATGATGTCCTTCTCCAGAGACTGATACCTCCTGATAACATGTCCAAAGTATGTGAGACACAGTCTCGCCATCCTTGCTTCTAAGGAGCATTATGGTTGAACTTCTTCCAGGACACATTTGTTCATTTTTTTGGCTGTTGTTTTTCTGTGCCGTCAAGTCAATTCCAACTTACAGCAATCCTATGTACAACAGAACGAAATACTGCCTGGTCCTGCATCATCCTCACAATCGTTGTTCTTCTGGCAGTCCATGATGTATTCAATATTCTTTGCCAACACCACAATTCAAAGGTGTCAATTCTTCTTTGGTCTTCCTTATCCATTGTCCAGCTTTCACATGCATATGAGGCGACTGAAAACACCAAGGCTTGGGCCAGGCGCGCCTTAGCGCTTTCAACACTTTAAAGAGGTCCTTTGCAGCAGATTTGCCCAATGTAATGCATCTTTTGATTTCTTGACTGCTGCTTCCATCGGTGTTGAGTATAGATCCAAGTAAAATGAAATCCTTGACAACTTCAATCTTTTCTCTGGGAATGATGATGTTGCTTATTGGTCCAGTTGTGAAGATTTTTGTTTTATGTTGAGGTGTAATCCATACTGAAGGCTCTGGTCTTTGATCTTCAACAGTAAGTGTTTCAAGTCCTCTTCATTTTCAGCAAGCAAGGTTGTGTCATCTGCATAAGGCAGGTTGTTAATGAGTCTTCCTCCAATCCTGATGCTGTGTTCTTCATATAGTCCAGCTTCTCAGATTATTTGCTCCGCATACAGCTTGAATAGATATGGTGAAAGGATACAACCCTGGTGAAAGGAAACGCACACCTTTCCTGACTTTAAACCATGCAGTATCCCCTTGTTCTGTTCGAACTACTGCCTCTTGATCTATGTACGCATTCCTCATAAGCACAACTAAGTGTTCCGGAATTCCATTCTTTGCAATATTATTCATAATGTGTTATGATCCACACAGTCGAATGCCTTTGAATAGTCAATAAAACACAGATAAACCTCTTTCTGGTATTCTCTGCTTTCAGCCAAGATCCATCTGACATCAGCAGTGATATCCCTGGTTCCATGTCCTCTTCTGAATCCTGCTTGCATTCTGGCAGTCCCGTCCACATACTGCTGAAGCCGCTTTTGAATGATCTTCAGCAGAATTTTACTTGCGTGTGATATTAATGATATTGTCCAATAATTTCCACATTTGGTTGGATCACCTTTCTTTGGAATAGCCATAAATATGGATCTCTTCCAGTCAGTTGGCCAGGTAGCTGTCTTCCAAATTTCTTGGCATAGACAAGTGGGCACTTCCAGTGCTGCATCCTTTTGCTGAAACATCTCAATTCGTATTCCGTCAATTCCTAGAGCCTTGTTTTTTGCCAATGCCTTCAGTGCAGCTTGGTCTTCTTCCTTCAGTACCATTGGTTCCTGATCATATGCTACTTCCTGAAATGGTTCAATGTCGACCAATTCTTTTTGGTACAGTGACTCTGTATATTCTTTCCATCTTCTTTTGATGCTTCCTGCATCGTTTTAATGTTTTCCCCATAGAATCCTTCACTATTGCAACTCAAGGCTTGAATTTTTTTCTTCAGTTCTTTCAGCTTGAGAAATGCCTAACATGTTCTTCCCTTTTGGTTTTCTATCTCCAGCTCTTTGCATATGTCATTATAATACTTTACTTTGTCTTCTGGAGCCGCCCTTTGAAGTTTTCTGTTCAGCTCTTTTACTTCCTCATTTTTTCCTTTCATTTTAGCTACTCGACATTCAAGAGCAACTTTCAGAGTCTCTTCTGACATCTATTTTGGTCTTTTCTTTTTTTCTTGTCTTTTTAATGGACTCTTGCTTTCTTCATGTATGATGTCCTTGATGTCATTCCACAACTCGACTGGTCTTCAGTCATTAGTGTTCAACTCGTCAAATCTATTCTTAAAATGGTCTCTAAATTCAGGTGGGATACACTCAAGGTGATACTTTGGCTCTTGGGGACTTGTTTTAATTTTCTTCAGTTTCAACTTGAACTTGCATATGAGCAATTGATGGTCTGTTCCACAGTCAGCCCTTGGCCTTGTTTTGACGGAGTATACTGAGCTTTTCCATTGTCTCTTTCCACAGATGTAGTTGATTTGATTCTTGTGTATTTCATCTGGCAAGGTCCACGTGTATAGTCACCGCTTATGTTGGTGAAAAAAGGTATTTGCAGTGAAGAAGTTGTTGGTCTGGCAAAATTCTATCACGTGATCTCCAGTATCATTTCTATCACCAAGGCCATATTTTCCAACTACCAAGCCTTCTTTTTTGTTTCCAACTCACTAGTAATTATCCTGATTGCATGTTTGATCAATTTCAGACTACAGAAGTTAGTAAAAATCTTCAATTTCTTCATCTTTGGCTTTAGTGGTTGGTGAGTAAATTTGAATAATAGTCATATTAACTGGTCTTCCTTGTAGACGTATGGATATTATCCTATCACTGCATTGTACTTCAGGATAGATCTTGAAATGTTCTTTTGGATGATGAACGCAAAGCCATTTCTCTGCAAGCTGTCATTCCCGACATAGTAGACCATATGATTGTCCAATTCGGAATGGCCAGTGCCAGCCAGTTCATTTCAGCTCACTAATGCCTAGGACATCTATGTTTATATGTTCCACTTCATTTTTGATGATTTCCAATTTTTTCTAGATTCATATTTCATACATTCCACGTTTCAATTATTAATGGATGTTTGCATCTGTTTTTTCTCATTTTGAGTCATGCCAAGTCAGCAAATGAAGGTCCTGAAAGCTTGACTCCATCCACGTTGTTAAGGTGGACTCTACTTTGAGGAAGGTCTTCCCCAGTCATATTTTGAGTGACTTCCAACCTGAGGGGCTCATCTACCGGCACTACATCAGACAAAGTTCTGCTGCTATTCATAAGGTTTTCACTGGCTAATTCTTTTCAGAAGTAGACCGCTGGGTCCTTCTTCCTAGTCTGTTTTAGTCTGGAAGCTCAGCTGAAATGTGTCTGCCATGGGTGACTCTGTTGGTATTTGAATACCGGTGGCATAGCTTCCAGCATCACAGCAACACACAAGCCCCCACAATGTGACAAACTGATAGATACGTGGGGGAGTCAGAGGCTGGGTGGGGTCAAAAGGGACAGCCCTAAGAGGTCCAGGGCCTCAGCCAGCGTGCTGGGGCAGAGGGTAGGCAGGGGCAGGGGGAGTTTGCCCAGCCCTGGCCAGGTGGGCACTGGTGCCAACAGGTGGGTAGCCGAGGGTGTCACTTGCCCCTTGCTCACTCACCCCAAAGTCAGACCCCAGGTTGTCCCTTGGCTTTGCCCACACCTCGAGCCCCTGGACACCCCACTCCAGCAGGAATAGCTTCGAGCGCCATACACCAGGAACGGGGGAGGGCCAGACTCCCGGCTGAGTGGCCCGGGGGTCAGAGACCTCAACATGCCCCAGTTGGCCACAAACACCCTGACACACCTCTTAGGGGCCCTGGTCTTGTCACCCCCTCCTCACGTCAGATGGCAGAGACCTGGGCATCCCCCCAGCTCCCTCTTTCTAACCATATGGTCAGTTCTACCTAAGTCTCCCTACAGTCCCCTCAGCAGGTCCTCTGTCTTCCCCTGCATGGACCCTCCAGCTGCCCTCCTGCTGCCCCCACAGCCACAGAGCAGCCAGAGGGTATTAGAGAGCCATCAGAACCCGCCCCCCCATACCACTGCAGGACATCCAGGCTCCAGGCAGAGGCACCCATGGTCCACAAGTCCCCAGCTCTGACTCATCCTCCTGATACTGCTCAGACCAGCCCATCCCCACCAGCAACTCCTGGGCCCCTCTAGTAGGTGCTCCAGACCCCCAGCCCCCACCCTGAAGATCTCACCAGGCTGGACCTCTTCCAGGGGGTAGCACCCACTGTGCTAAGACCAGGGCTAGGAGGCAGACAGTTCCTGAAGATGTGGAGGGTGGCAGCACCAGGCACAGAGGCAGAGTGCCACTGCCTCACCACACCCCACCCATAGGAGGCCCTCAGGACAGGTGGGGGCAGGGACACCTCTCATTGTGGGCCAGGTGAGGATACAGTGCCAGGCACAAGGGCCCCTTAATCAGTACAGTGTCCCCAGAAGGAGATGCCAGATGCTTAACTAGGGCCACCCAGCCAGCAGGGAGCTCAGAGGCCCGGCCGGCCCAGGCCGCCACTAGAAAACCAAGGGGCATTTGATAAGGGCTTCCTTCTAGCAAGCAGGCCAGGCTCTGGACCCTGACTTGCACCAGGAACTGTCCCACCACTCTTGGTGCCACGGAGGTGACCCTCAGGCTTGTGGGCACCCCTGGACTCACATCTGAAGGATAAGCCTTCCCCACCAATGGGGGGAAAGGTACAGGGTGCCCTTCCCCCTTCCTGAGCTCACAGAGTCCCCATGGACCGGCTCCCAGCCTCTCCTGCCCTGCTCCCCAAAAGGCTAGGCCCCAGGGAGTTGGAGGCACATTCTATGCAACAGCCCACTGCACCGAGAGGGAAACTGAGGCAGAGGATCAGGCCTGGCCCAGGTCACATGGCAAGGCTGCAGCAAGGCAGGCCCTGCTTGGCTCCCCCCCAAGACCTCTCTGCACCCCAAGACTGCTCACCCCACAGTGGATGCTTTCCTGCCATATTGCCTGTGGTGGGTTCAGGAATAAGGAGTACACTGCAGAGAGAAGTCACCCACAAATTAGATGGGTGCGGGGCTCACAGACAAGGCCCAGACTCCCGTAGGCCCCAGGCTCCATGTGAAGCCACTTGAGAATGGGTAATCCAATTAGAAGTCACAGCAGCCACCACAGGCCAGGTGAGTGCCTGACGGGGCTGGAACGTGTAACTTCCAGCACCCTGGAGGAGGACGGGTGCCTGTCTCATGGGTCTCAGACACCCACTTTGCTCCCACCTCAATACTGATCTGGGACATGTCCTCCCCAAGGCTGACGGCACGGTCCCTCTCTCAGGGCACACAGAATGTGCTGTCTCACACCTCAGACAGCACTCAGACCTGGTGTGATGTGTTATCTGCACCCCACTCCAGAGGACGAAAAGTTAAGGAAGTTGTAGGGCTAGCAGGTTAACTGAGCAGCTAATCAGTCAATTAAACAAATTCTTCCATAATCTTCCAGAATGTTCTCTCATCAGAGGTAGAAAGCCTAGACCCCCGTGTCACCCAGGGCAGCCACCGACCACATTCCAACTGTCAGACAAGCTGTAACCCACTGTGCTCTGGGGTCCCCCACAGGGTCGGGGGCATCGAGGGTCTCCTGGTTGGGGGATGGGGTTATACCCCTGGGGTCTGTGGCCACCCCCTTCTCTGCCCTCCCAACCCAGCTGTGGGCAGTGGGTGCCCTCATGCCAGTTTGCCGGGACGCTGAAGCCAGGATGCCCAGAGGGGATCATGGACTCAGCAGCTTCTCTGATGCCAGGTGTTCCAGAAAGAAATGGAAGCTTGCTGGCTCCTTTCCCCGCTGCTGCCCTGGCCACAGTGGTAGACTTGCCTGGGTTGGAAGGGACCTCTGGGGCCAGCACTCTTTCCCATGGCCTGCACCCACCCTGAGGGGGCTGTGACCCCAGCCTAGGGACCCTGTGGCACCCAGGCTACAGCAGGGCATGACCTCTTTCCAGGTCTGGCAGGACCCACGCCAGGCCGACTGCATCCTGAGGTGTGGGCAGACATATGGTGCAGGCCTGAGGGGTCCACGGCTCTGCGCCCCCTGCCCCAGGTGCCAGAAACCACCTGTCATCAGCACCCGCCACCACAGGGGCCAGGACCCAGGCCCAGTTCTGCACTACCGGCATGCCCGGACACACGGAGGGCTATGGTCCCTGGGCTGAGAGGCACCACCTTGGCCGTGCTGGCAGTTAGCCCAGCACGCGAAGGGCACCACCACGTAGTCCCCAGCTCACGAAGTGGACACCCAGGCCCTCCCTCTGCACCCAGAGTCCCGGGTCCTGCCCCTGGAAAGCGCCTCTGCTCCCTGGGTCCCTCCTCCCCCTCTGCAGCCCCCTGCCCACCCAGCCTTCTCCTGGGCTGCCCTCTTTCTGGAAGCATCCATGGTCCAGCCTTAAAAGCCCCAGGCTGGTTTTCTGTCTAGGCAGCAGGAATGAGGAGGCTCTATGGCCCACATCCCCTCCCCAGTTCACCTGATGCCCCAGACACCAGAGGGGGAGCCCCTCGGCCCTGCCAGGGACCAGCCCTGGGCTGGGGCAAGGGGCCCTGGCTCAGGAGATGTGGGGTCCCCGCTAGGCCGCCTCGCCTAGAGGGGAGAGTACCTTGAAGCAGACTGAAACCCCGTCCCAGAGAGAAAGGAGGCGGGCGGGACAGGCAGAGCCAGGGGTGTGGGAGGGAGGAGGCAGGCGCTGGCCACAGGTTGGTGAGGCAGAGACGCATGCTGGCCGAGGAAAGCCTTTCAAAGGATGACAGAGTGAGGCCCCCAATTTTGCTGAAGCTTTGGAGGAGAGCCAGCAGCTACCAAAAGGGTGAAAGGAGCTAAAAGATAGGAGTGCACCCACAAACCCGTGGAAGCACACGTCACAGGGCGGGCAGGCGGGCCTGCACAGCTGCTGCGTGGAGAAGCCAAATTGTGCCAAACCAAAAGGACTGTCCGGAAGCTTCCAAACGAAGCCGTTGACAGAGGCCCCATGATGCCAGGCGGCCAGGCCTCTAACGGATTACTTTGGTTTGGTTTGGTTGTTTTGTAAAATCTCAAATTCACAAGAAGAAAAAAAAGTGTTGGAAGGACCCAGCTCTTTCCGGCCGAGACTGTGAGAGCCCACCCCGATTCTGCCCGCATCCTCGACCCCCTGCACCCCCTGGTTTCTCAGCCACCTCACACTCTCTCAGGAACCCCCTGAGCCACGCTGGGGCTCAGCAGATGAGGGGGCCTGGCAGCCCCAGGGCACTGACAGCATGGGGCTGTACTTCACCCACGGGCTCCATAGAGTCCAGACCCAGGACACTTTGCAGGAGAGCACACAGGTTGTCACACAGTAGGCCGGCACATCACAGGTGCGACTGGCCCAATCACCGCAGGGGAAACCAATCAGAACCAGCCCATACTACTGACATGTGCCCACGGGAACGTTTTTCCCTCTTAGGATGGGTGGGGCTCCCAGTGTAGACCCCGATATCTGGGGGCCACAGTCAGCTTTCAGCACTGGGGCTCCAAGGTCACGGCTTCTAGAAACTTCTATCAGGTTAGCTTGAAGGTACAATCTCAAACTCATAAAAAGGTTTCTATTAAAAAGTATTTTTTTCTATATCTAAAATATATAAAACCCGTCTGTTTCATGAGCCAAATTCCCTATAACAGCTTGGTTTCTAAAACTTCCCTTTCACAATAATAACATCGTGCCTGGTGGTATTGTACTTGCCAAACCCACCTGCAGGGCGGGGCCCCTTCCCCCCCCCCGCCCCGCCCCCTGCCGAGCTTGGTTCTTGACAGCCTCTGTCCCCTCTTGACCCCAACCTCGTCTTGCCCACCTGGAAGACTTATCACCAGCTCTTCTCTGCAAAGGGCACAGTTGGCATCTCTCACCATGGCGACCTGGAGGTCGGCAGGGATAGTACTGTCCTGTCCTCGCCTTCACACAGGAGACAGACTGGGAGACAGGCAGGGTCAGCCCCCGCCTCAGGGGTACGTGACCGAGCTCCTGCAGGCTCCTAAGCTGAGGCCGGTCCATCGCCAAGCACCAGCCTCTCCTGCCCTCCCTCTGGCTCCCTCACGGCTCTGCCCCTCTTCCCTGGGGGACAACCCTGAGTGCCCCCAGGGGTCCATGCACCTCCATTGGAGAAGTGCCATCAGCTGGGAAGACGCAGAAGGTAAGGCTGGTCCCCGGAAGCAGAACGAGGCGTCAGCTTAGGTAGCCCGCCTCACCTTCCAAACGTCCCCTCTGGCTGGCCCAGGAATTCCTGGAGGATCTCAGGCATCTGGGGCCTGGCTGGCGTTCCCATCCTCCCTACCATGGTCTCTGCAGAAATAACCCCACCTGCCCAGCCGGGCGACCCACACTCAGGTCTGTGCCTGGGGCCACAGCTACAAGCTCAGAGCCACGCTGCCCTTTCCATAACCGGGACCCTGAATCTGCCCTGCCTCAGTCAAAGTGTCATGAAGACCAACTGAGAAGACAAATGTTCCAGAATGTGCCGTGGGGAGCCCTCGCAATCCCTCACAGCTCTCTCCTCAGGGAGGCCAGCCCCTCTGCCTGCCTCACCTCCCAGGGAGGGCAGGGGCTGTGCCACACAGCTGGGTCCCACATCCCTGGGTCCCTCACACCTGGGCTCTGCACACCTGGGCCCTGCACCCCTGGGTCTTTAACATCTGGGTCCCTCACACCTGGGCCTCGCACCCCTGGGTCCCTCACATCTGGGTCCCTCACACCTGAGTCTCTCACACCTCAGCTCCGCACCCCTGGGTCCCTCACATCTGGGTCCGTCACACCTGGGCTCCGCAGCCCTGGGTCCCTCACACCTGGGTCCTTCACCTCTGGGTCCCTTATACCTGGGTCTCTCACACCTGGGCTCCACACCCCTGGCTCCCTCACACCTGGGTCCTTCACATCTGGGTCCCTCATCTCTGGGTCTCTCACACCTGGGCTCTTCACCCCTGGGTCCCTCACACCGGGGTCCTTCACATCTGGGTCCCTTATACCTGGGTCCCTCATACCTGGGTCTCACGCTTGGGCTCCACACCCCTGGCTCCCTCACACCTTAATCCCCACACACCTGGGTCCTGACACCTGAGCTGTGCACACCTGTGTCCCTCACACCTGAGTCCCTCACACCTGGGTCCTGACACCGGGGCTCTGCACACCTGGGTCCCGCCCTGTGGTGGCCGAATTATGCCCCAGCAGTGCTCTGTGCAAAAGAGCTGGGTCCTTCCCAGCATGCGCGTCTCGATCTCACCAACCTTCCTACTAAACTGAACAGGGGGGGCCGGTCGTAAAACGGGTCCCGGCCGTGGCACAGCGCGTGCTCCGGAAAGACGTCGTCTTCCTCCAGGTCCTCCTCCTCCTCCTCCTCCTCCTCCTCCTCCTCCCCCAGGCTCTGCTCCTCGGCCGGCTCGGTGACATCGGAGTCGGGGCTCGAGAAGGTGGGGGAGGGGGTGAGAGCAGTCATGCGCTCGCTCATGCATGTGTTGAGAAGTGGGTAGCTGCTGCAGCCAGAGATGACTGAACTGAGGTTAGTGCGACAAGACAGAGACAGGTTAACACCAGCAACCGGCGGGGTGGGGCGGGGCGGGGCGGGGCGGGGGGAGCAGCTGTCTAAAACCAAACACACAGGCCATCAGGATGGCTGCTTTCAAAGATGAGAAGATCCAAAATGCACCCTGTCCCCAGGCTTGGAAAGAAACGGCAAGGTGTTGCCACTCGGAAGGTGCCAGAAGGTACTAGAAGGTACCACGGAAGGCACAGGCGTGATGGAGAATAGGGGTGTGACTGAGGCCATGTGAAGACCTGATAAGCTTGGTTCCATGAGTGCAAGAGCCTCAGATCAGGTGACCAGGGAAAGGTGGTCTCTGAGGATCTGGGATGACACGGTCCTGCTTCCCACTCACCCTCAAGGCCACTGGGTGACCCCCGAGACCTCCCCAAGGCCCAAGGATGCTTGGGTACCTCACATGTTCACACACGTGGACATGTGCCACCTGGGGCTGCAGCTCCACAGCAGGTGTGGGGGCAATGACGAGACCCCGTCCAGGTCCCTGAAATCCCAGGGCCTCCGAGCATGGAGGGTAAGCGGGGGCACTACAAGCCGGGGGAGGGTAGGGCTGGAGCCTGGGCAGACACAGGAAGGGGGTCTCGCTGGCTTCCTCTCCACATGGGGGTCCACGCCTTGGCTCTCTCTCCTCTCACTCCCCCAGCTAGGGGAGGGGGCACCCACCTGCCCACCAGCCGGAACCAGGGGAAGCGGTCGTAGAAGGGGTCTCCACCGGTGACCACGTTGTCACAGTCCTCGATGATGCTAGAGGGCACCTCGGCCGCTCGGTCATACATCTCTCGCATCAGATCCAGGCGTTGCCTGTAGAGACCATGGAGTCAGTGGGCTCAGCCCAGCTCTGGCCACGGTGCCCTGTTCGGCCCTGGTCATGCCAGGCTCACGGTGGCTTCCTGGACCCCGGTACAGGCCCCGACTTGGCCAACTGCCAGTGGCAGGCCTCTAGTGAAACATGCGAGTTTACCAGGAATCTCTCCCAAACCCAACCAAATGACAACCAAGCGATCGTAAACCGACAGGACTGGCTGGGAGAGGCCCACTAGATGGGAGGGCTCAGAAATAGGGTCCCATGGCAGAGCCTGGAAGGTTAGGGATCAGGACAGACGGGCACTGGGGACACAGAGCACTAAGAAAATACTGTAAGCATCACCATCCCCGGGGGAAAGCGTCGTACAGGAAAGGGAACGCACAGTCAGACTATCACCCAGCAACAGGGAGAACGCGGGAGTGAGTGTGCAAGTGGAAGTGTGAGTGTGTGAGTGCATGTGTGTGTCCATGGGTGTGTGTCCGCCAATGTGTGTGTGACTGTGTGGCCATGAGTATACGTGTGTCTGCCAATGTGTGTTTATGTGTGTGTCCATGAGTGTGTGTCCACCAATGCGTGTTAGTGTATGTGTCCATGAGTGCAGGTATGTCTGCCAAGTTGTGTGAGTTTACGTGTGTCCATGAGTGTATGCATGCCTGCCAAGGTATGTGAGTGTATGTGTGAGTGTGCTTGTGAGCATGTGTACGTGTATGTGAGTGTATGAGTGTGTGCCAATGTGTGTGTGAGTGTATGAGTGTCCATGAGTATATCAGTGTCTGCCAGTGTGTAAGTGAGTGTGAGGGTGTGTGAGTGTGCTTGCGAGTATGCGTTGCATGAGTGTATGTGCATCTGTCAACATCTGAGTGTGTGTTCATGAGTGTATGAGTGTTTGCCAACATGTGTGTAAGTGTGTCTATGAGTGTGTTGAGTGAGTGTACACGTAAGCATGCGTGCATGTGAGTGTGTGTGTGTGTGTGTGCGTAGGCGTCTGCCAATGTGTATAAGTGTATATGTGTGTATCCATGAACATGAGTGTCTCCCAATCTGTGTGTGTGAGTACACAGGAGTTTGTGAGCGTGAGTACGCTTATGTGTTTTGAATATTTGAGTGAATGTGAGTGTATGAGTGTCTGCCAATGTGTGTGAGTGTGAGCGTGTATATGAGTGTGTGTATTAAAGCATGAATTATTGTGTGTGTTGGATGCCTAAACGTATATGTGTCTACATGAGTGTGTTTGTGTGTGTGAATGAATTGTGCAAGAAAGGAAAGTGTGTGTTTATGAATGTGATTAGGTCTGTGTGTGTTTACTTGTGAGTGTGTGCATGTGTGCGTGTATGTGAGAGTATGCATGTCTGCCAATGTGTGTGACTGTATTTGTGTGTCCATTAGTGTATGAATGTCTACCAATGTGTGAGTGTGTATATGAGTATTTGTGAGTGTATATGAGTGTTCTTGTGAATATGCTGGTGGATGTGTGAATGTATGTGTCTGCCAATGTGTGAGTGTATGTGTACATGCACGTGTATATGCGTGTGAGTGTATGTGTATATGTGCATCTGTGTGAGTGTATGTGGGTATACATGCACGTGTGTATATGCACGTGTGAGTGTGGGTGAGTGCAGGCAGAGCTTTAGGAAAGACATCTCTCAAGTTGAGCAGTGGACGCGGAGGCAGGACAGCAAAGCATGTGTGTGAGTATAAGTGTGAGTGTGAGGGAATATGTATGAGCGTGTGTGTGAATGTGCACTGGAGGTGGTGGCAGAACAGCAGAGCATGTGTGTGTGTGTGAGTGTGAGTGTATGAGAGTGAGCAGTGGAGGAGGCGGACAGCAGAGCAGGTGTGTGTGTGTACGTGTGTGAGTCTGTGTGAATATGTATGAGTGTGAGTGTGTGGGTATGTGAGTGAGCACTGGATGAGGCGGCAGGACAGCACAGCATGTGTGTGTGTGTGTGCATGAGAGTGAGCAGTGGAGGTGGAAGGACGCAGAGGATGTGTGAGTGTGTGTGTGAAAGTGGAGGAGGCAGTGGGACAGCAGAGCATGTAGGTGTGAGTGTGAGTGTGTGGGTGTGTGTGAGTGAACAGGAGGCGGTGGCAGGACAGCAGAGGATGTGTGGGTGTGTGAGTGAGCAGTGGAGAAGGCAGTGGGACAGCAGAGCATGTGTGTGAGTGTGAGTTTGTGTGTGGGAGTGAGCAGTGGAGGTGGTGGCAGGACAGCAGAGCATGTGACTGTGTGTGTGAGTGTGTGGATGAGTGTGAGTGTGCAGTGGAGGCAGTGGGACAGCAGAGCATGTGTGTGTGAGTGTGAGTATGTGTGAGTGTGTGGGTGAGTGTGAGTGAGTGGTGGACAGCAGTGGCCTCCCTGGCTCCCTCCTGGCCCCAGCCCAGCTCCCCCCATGGAGCTTCCTCCAGGACCCCTCTCACCTCTACTGGGCTGGCCAAGGGAAATGCCTCCTGCAGGGATGGGGTTGGGGAGCGAAAGGTGGGGTGCTCCTCCCCGCACTCATGTGGCCCATCCCTGGTGACCCAGCTCTGCCTGGCTCTGGTCATGCCACCACCCTGCACTTCAGGCCCAGGCAACTGCTCCCTGCTGGTCCCCACTGGCCCTGCCCACACCTTCCAGTAGCACCGTGATGACCTGGTGGCCCTTCGGCCTTCACCTGCCCCTTTCTCCACGGAAACGTTAAATGTGTCTCTCGACTGTTCTAGCATCAGAAGACATGCTCCGTTTCTGTGTCCTTGGCCCAGGGCCCCACCTGTCCCACCCACTGTCCTCCTCCCACCTGCCCGTCAGCCACACCTGAGCTTCTCCAGTGTCCAGTAGTGGGTGGCCCCATTCTTCTGGTCTTGCACCTCCACAGCCACAATTGTGCGGGGGAAAGGGCGTGTCTCCCTATCTTTGGCGGCTTCAGGGGGCAGCAGGTCCGGGGGCAATGGGGAGTAGAGCGTGTCGGTAAGGAGGACAAACTGGAACTGCACCTGGGACAGGTGGGAGGGGCTGAGTGTCAGCCATGTGGGGGACCAGGTCACCGAGGGGTGCATGCCCCACCTCCCAGAGACCTGTCCCGAGACTCCTCTGTGCCTATGACCATTCACCAGAACCTTCCAGCCACCCTAGAGCAAAAGCTGCACTTCCCCACTAGTGGCCTGCTGGCCTGAGTCCCCCCGTTGCCTGCCCTTCCTGGGGTCTGGGTGAGGTGGGGTCCGGGTCACTCTCCCAGGCTGGCTGACACCCTGTCCTAGCTGTGAGCCAGGGTCCCCATCACTCACTGATGGGCCATTCTCTCTGATGCGTGCCAGGTCGACCAAGAGGACCCACCTTCTTCTTGAGCTCCACACTGATGGCATTGGCCTCCTTGAGGAAAATGGCGTTGCCCCACAGCAGGTCGCGCAGGGACGTGAACTGGTACCACTTCCACTTCCGGAAGGCCCACAGCGCCAGCTCACACTCCCGCTCTGTCCACTGGACTGTGGAGACAGGCACGCGGCCATCGTGGGGAATGCCACGGCCTGCCTGCCAAGCACCCTGGCCTCAGGGAGGTGAGTGGACAAGACGGCGCTGGTCACTCTAGGGGGTCTGCCCTGAGCCAGCTTCATGCCCCACGGCAAGCACAGCCAGTGGGGCTGGAGTTAAAGGTGGCCCCACCCCAGGGTCACTGTGGCTAGGGATGACGAGAGGAGATCCAGGCCCCCGTTCCACATACACTGCTCTCCTGGGCCCAGGGAGAAGGACGCAGCAGAAAGAGCCACAGAGGAATGAAGTGAAGAGGCCCGCAGGCCCCAAAGAGCAGAGGCCATCAGCTCCATGAGCTGTCTGGGAGCCGGGCAGGGCTCAGCATGGACCATGAGAGCCATGCAGCCAAGGACAGCCACACGCGGTGGGGCCAGTAACATGGGAGAGGAGGCAGGCAGGCAGGTGGTCCTGACCCTCGCTCAGCTCACATGCCCTCTGAGTTGGGACACCAGGAGGGCTGGTCCTGGCTGCAGGGCTCTGTCCCCTTCTTCCCAGGCCCCTACCGGCCTTCAGCTGCCTATCTGGAGCCCTCACTGGGGGCGGGAAGGAGCCTCAGTGGGCAGATGAGGGAACCGAGTCCTGACCACAGAAGAGACCTGCTTGCCCAAGGTCACACATAGACCAGAGGCCAAGCTGACGTGAACTTGTCCCCAGCTCCACACCCTCGCCCCCAAGGAGGGCCAGCATCCGACGCTCAGCTCCCGAGCAAATGCTCAGACAGGGAATCCTGAGGGGAGATGGAGGGTGTGGGGACACGAGCCACATGGCTGGCAGGGTGGGGTGACCCAGGGCCACGCCATCACCCATCAGAACCAGCACGTATGCACGCGTGTGCATGTGTGACTGCATGTGTGTGTGTGCATGCACAACATGCACATGTATGGGTGCATATGCATCGGTGCACACGCATGTGTAGATATGCATTTTCATCTGGGTGTGCATGCACGTGCCCTTCAGAACCAGCATGTTGCATGTGAATCCGTGTGTGGACAGCATGCACACATGCATATATGCATTTGCATATGTGTTCACTGCGTTCACGTGTGAGTGCATGTGTGCTTGTGCGTATACACGCACGTGCCTTTCAGAACCAGCGTGTGCATACACGTGCACGTGTTCATATCACGTACACACGTGACTGTGTATGTAAGCACACATTTGTACGAGCACATGTGCACTATGCACATGTGTGTGTGCATTTCTGCTGCAGCACAGCCCCCCTAAACCCCACCCTGGCGGATGCTCCCAGGGATGAGGTGCCCTCTCCTGGGGGAGCAGGCTGGGGCCTCAGGGCAAAGCGATGACCCCCGACCTCCAGGAGGACCTGGCGCTACCTCTCCTCCAAGACCCCTCTGTGCTCAGGCCCTCTCACCTTCATCCTCTGGCTCCTCCTCCTCTTCATTCACCTCCGGGTAGTACCTGGCATCCATCTGCTTCTTCAGGGCCTCTAGCTTACTCTCGTAGTCCTGGGGAAGGACCAGGCCACACCAGCTGCCTCAGCCCCTCGCAGCCCTCCCGGCCTGGGTGGGCTGCCCTCAGGGCACTGTGGGGGCAACCAGGAGGCTGGGCAGGTGCGCAGCGTGAGCTCCAGGAAAGCAGGGACACCCCAGCTTCTCCAGAGCCCCCGACTGTGCAGCTGGGGCCAAGAACCTGGACAGGGGCTCCCGGGGGCTTGGCATGTGGAGGGGGCTGGGGCCTCACCAGCCTCTGCTGCTCCAGCAGGTAGGTGGCCTCTTCCCGCTCCCTGCGGTACTGGTCCTCCAGCTCCTGGAGCCTGTGGGGGAGCGGGGGAAGCAGGCGCTGAGGATGTGGGGGCACTAGGGTGTAGGTGGGGGCTGATCCTACCGTGGCCCTGCCTCACCTCTGCCCCCACCTTACCCTACCATCTGCCTCACCTCTGCCCTCACCTCTATCCCACCTGTCCCCCCACCTTCCCCCCACCCCTGCCCCGCCTGCCCGACCTCTGCCCCCACCTCTACCCCACCATCTGCCTCACCTCTGCCCCTCACCTCTGCCTCTCACCTCTGCTCCCACCTCTACCCCACTGTCTGCCTCACCCCTGCCCCTCACCTCTGCCCCACCTGTCCACTTCACCTTCCCCCACCCCCGCCCCGCTCTTCTCACCTCTGCCCCCACCTCTACCCCATCTGCTTCACCTCCACCTCCGCCCTGACCTGTCCCCTTCACCTTCCCCCTGCCCCTGCCCCGCCCACCTCACCTCTGCCCCCACCTGTCCCCTTTACCTTCCCCCCACCCCTGCCCCGCCCACCTCACCTCTGCTCCATCTCCTGCTTCATGTCGATGCCCTGCTTCTCCAGGAGCTCTCGCTGGGCAAAGGCCCAGTCCACGGGCTCAGCGGGTGTCTCTGCGCAGGGCGTGCGCTCCCGCTCCTGCCGCGCCTGCTCCGGGTGGTTGAACCGGAACACGTGGCTCTTCCCCATGATGATGCGATTCCCTGGGGTGAGGGCAGTGGTGTGAGGGTGAAGGAGGGGAGAAGAGGAAAAGAGGGGTGCAGGCGTACCTCTCAAATGACCTGCAGCCTCTCCGCCCCTGAGAGGCCCTGCTGGCTGTTATCCAGGTGCTCAAGCCAGAGCCGGGGGGCACCGACCACTGTCCTTGGCCCGCATCCCCTCCCCTGTACCCCTTCCTAGTCAGGCCACTCCACACCTGGATCTGGACAGGCCTCCTCACTCACTCCCCGGTCCACCTGAGCACCCCAACCCGTGTCTGCAGTCCTCCCCAGCCCCCCACCCCAGGTCTGCAGTCCTCCCCAGGCTCCCACCCCGTGTCTGCAGTCCTCCCCGAGCTCCTCCCCCACTGACCCCCGTGTCTGCAGGTCTGTCCCCCCTCACTGCCACTGGCCACCTGCAGCATGTCACCTCCTCCGTCCACCCTGCCCTCTGGCCTGCATGCAGCTCAGCTCAGGCACCAGGAAGAAACCCCAAACTGAGGCTCCTCCTCAGCCCAGGCTCTGCCCAAGCCCGTAGGCACCAGGGCCACCCCAAAAATCCAGTGGAGGATGCAAGCAGCTGCCTGAGCTGGCACCACAGCCCCTAGCCACCCCCTCGAATGGTGTCAACTAAACACACTGACCAGTGGCTGGCCCAGCCCTTACTCCATGGATTGGCCACACAGGGACCCCACCCCCTCCACAGCTTTCCTGGGGCCCAAAGGCAGGACCCCCGAGGCCTGGGGGCTTCTACAGAGACTAACAGCCAAGCCCTTTAGGGGTGGGTGGACCAGGCAAGGAAGCCAGTGTCAGCTGCAGCCCTTCCAGTCCCCTCCACCTCCTCCAGGCTGGGCTGGGGGAGGGTCTTCCTCATCCTACACCAAGAGCTCAGCCTGGTCACTGTCACTCAGTAGAGCCACCTTCTAAACTTTTACTTTTCTAAAGAACGGACTTGCATACGTGTGTGCGTTCTATAACACCGGTGGTCCCCACTGCCCAGGACTGAGCCTGAACCCAGGGTGCTGACTGCGGAGGCTGTGGGCCCCGCCCCTCTGCAATTACCCTTCCCTGCCGGGCCCCAGCAGCCCTGGAGAATGGCCTGCCGAGGGCGCAAGCGAACAGAGCAAAGGACTTCTGGAGACGGGGTGACTGGGCGTGGAGGTAGGGCCCCCTCATGTCCCTGTGCACCCCTCAATTCCTGCATGGACCAGTGTGACGTGGGTGTGGGCTGCAGGGACAGGCCCGCACACCTTGCCTCCACCCCACCATACCTGACCGAAGGATGCTGGGCTCTGTGACTTTCTTGCCATTGACGTAGGTGTCTGCTCCCTCACAGGGCTCCAGGGTTACCACAGCTGTGGGACAGATGACAGATGGGGCAGGGGCCGGGAGGGGCCGTGAGGGGCTGTCCACCCTCCACCCACCTGCCCAGGGGCCTGGGGGGAGCACGCCCTCAGCCTGGGCAGATGGCCACTCCACACCAACAGGGAAATGGGAGTAAAAATCGCTGGGCTCCCCAGGCCTAGAGCCCCCTCCTCACACAGACACGGTCCTGCCCACCAGACCCCAGGGCCGCCAAGCTCCTGGCTAGCAGCTTTGGGCACAGGGAAGGTGAGGAGGCAGCCCGCCTGTGCCCCCACCCCGCCTGCGCCCCCACCCCACCTGAGGCCTCAGAGACCAAGCCCCGGGCGAGGCAGGAGGCAGTCATCCGCCAGCTGTCTTCCAGATGGAGCTTCGTCCCCAGCTGCAGCCTCCCCCAACCTACATGACTTGGGACCGACCCCGAGGGAGGACAGGGAGCAGAGGAGGGCCGGATACCTTCAGTGCCCCCCCTGGAGTCACTCCGGAAGATGCAGTGCTCCTCCTTGATGAAGTGCCCGCTCAGGACAATGTCCTGCCGCCTCTCTCCATCCTCCCGGCCCACTCTGCAAGGCGACACGTGTCACCCTGGGCCCAGACCCAGCGCGCCCACGCCTCTGCCCACCAGGCTGTTCTGGGGAGCGCTGGAGTGTGTATCAGTGGACAGTCAGAAGGGGCGCAGCCCTGTCACAGAGTGCCTGTGACCAGCACAGCCACAAGAAGCAGGTGCAGGTGGGTGAGAGATGGCTGCCCCCCGGGGCCCTGGTGGCCACAGGAAGCAAGAACAGGAGGACGGGATCTAGGAGCCCCCGGGGCCTGGTGGCCACAGGAAGCAAGCATGGAGGGCAGGATCCAGGAGCCCCTGGGTCTTGATGGTCACAGGAAGCAAGTATAGAGGGCAGGATCCAGGAGCCCCCAGGGCCTGGTCAACCCCCTCGCACCTGGTGATCCCATCCTTGATGTAGTAGAGGAGACATTCAGACATCAGCGGGTCCTCATTCAGGTTGACCAGATGCGGCGTCTGGAGGGAGAAGGAGGGTCGCCCTGTCCTGGGGAGGGGGCTGGAGCCTAACATCACCCTATACCTCTCCCCAGAGACTGACCACCACCGGGCCTGCTTCGTGCGGGGCACGGGTCATGAGGAGGAAAGCCTCCAAGGAGGGGCCTTTGCCAGGACGCCCCAGCCCTGAGCCCCCATCTCAGCTGCGCAACAGACTAGCTGCTCAGACCAGAGTGAAGAGCAGGGCAGGTATAGGCCCTGCCTGGTGGGGCAGCTGCCTGCAGCAGGCTCCCACACTGGGGTGGCAGGACATCTCTGCGCTTCAGGGGAGCAGGCCAGGGGGTCCTAGCTCCGCCACTCCATCCAGCCTCAGGCCGTGCCTGGATACAGGGAGCCCACAATAGGGGGACAGCATTGGGGGCGTCAGGGCCCATCTGCTGCCGGGGGCAGAGCAGGCTGTAGGGGGGGACTTGAGGAGTTCAGCAAAGTCCCTTTGATACAGTGTGCCTTAGCACTTGGAGACCACCCGTGCGTACCAGCAGCCACCGGCAGGGGTGTGGGTGCCCCCGCCATGCACACCCCAGAGACCACCCTCCACAATCCTGTGCTCCCTTGAGGCAGGCCAGCGTGTGGGAAAGCCGCCACCACAGGCGGCCGGCCCTGTGGCCGCGTCTCCCCCTGAGGTGGAGTGAAGGGGGTGGGGACAGAAGAAGCCTGAGGCTCCTAGCCCCCATGCCCATGCCCTGGGAGCAGCTGCCCTTGACAATGAGGCTTCTCCTGGGCAGGGCCCTGGGGGGCTTCTCCCCTCAGGATCTCCAACGTCAAGGCCTCCACGGTCACTGCGTTCAGGGATGGGCAAATACAGAAATCCCTTCCCTTAAACAGAGTCGACCAGGGTGCTGCTCTGGAGGGAGAAAGTGGAGCTAGAACCCAAGAGGCCAGCACTGGGGGCCAGGCAGAAAGCCACCACCTCCAGGGAGGCTTTCTGGCTCAGCTCCCTGGGACCCTGGACCAATCTGCAATCTTCCGTGTGCGTGTGCACGCATGCGGGGTGTGGAGGGGTGTCTGTGCTCTAAGAATCACCAGGCAGACCTCTTTTCAAATGGCGTGCTGCACCTGCTGAATTGGGGGAGGGGTTCATATACACCCTGGAGAAGCTGCAGGGGGCTCTGCTCCTTTTGAGGAGAGGACCCCAGCTGGATGATCCCCCTTCCAGTGAGGGAGGCTTCTAGTGCAGGAGCCAGGCCTGGGTGGGAGAAGTGTGGTCCCTGCCAGAACCGGCAGATATGACGGTCCTTAGCTCCACACCCAGCAGCCCAGGCTCCTTGCCACTACAGGTCTGTAGCCCTGGACCCCAGGCTCTGAGGGGCACCCCAGGTCCCCAACCTTGAAGGGCCGAGCACACTCCTCGGGCAGCTAAGTGACTGTTTGATCCCCAAAACCACAGGTAGGCCCACAGTGGAGGTGGGGCGTGGCTCCCTCAAAGAGAGGGTCTGGCTGTAGACGGGAGGTGGTGCCCCCCTCAGTGCCTGGGGCCACACCACCCTGCACATATTCTCCTCCCAGGACCCCTCTGGCGTCCCAGGAAGCCGAGACCCCACATGTTTTGTGTGGCACCCACAGAGCCGATCGGCGCCCCCGGGGAGCGCGGGGGGCCTCGGAGGGACTGGCCCTACCTTTTTCGGAGAGAACACCCCTAGGGTGCCGCCGTCCTCCCTCATGGCCACGCCCATCTCAGCCAGCAGCGCTTCCCTGGGGACATAAGCCGGCTCAGCAGAGCTCCAGAGGCAGGCCTGTCTCGCGCTGGTGAGGGTGCCTCCGACGCTACACGCGTGAGAGCAACTTGGGGAATGAACCCCCCACCTCTGTGCAGGGGGCCTAGTCCCCCAAGAGCGCCCCTGAACTCACAGGTAGACGCCTGCACCCTGCCTGCAGGGGGGTTGGTGGTGACATGGGGTGGGGGTCCCTGTGTGAGGGGTGGAGCCCCATGGTGCAGGAACCTAGGGCTGGAGCTCAGGGCCTGGAGCTAGTGTTCCTCGGCTGTGAGCCTGCTGGCTGCTCCCCCAACGGACTCAGTTTCCATGAGCTAAATGGCTTCACCCCCACCTCGGTTTCCCCACTGCCCATGGCGCCCACCTCTCCATCCGGATGGCTTCTGTGCGCCGCAGCTTCTCCTCCCAGGTTTCATTCAGCTCGGCAATGATCTTCTCCGTCTCCTGGGGACCCAGAAGACCGTGAGGGGTGGGGTCAGCAGAAAGAGGTGGGGTGCCGAAGGGAACACGCAGCTCACCAGGTCCCAGAGCACCAGCCCCTGGGCCGCCCAAGCAGACAGGACCACTGTAGGGCTTACGGTCTACAGACGCACCCACGGGGAAGGGGAGAGGGGCAAGCACACCTGGGACCCCGAGACACAGCTTCTCAAGCTCACTGTCCCTCCACTGCTGAGAACCCTGGGTCCTCGCCCTTTTAGGACACATCCATGTGGTCTCTCTCCTTCCGTCCCAGCTCCACATCCCAAGTGGACCCCCTCCCCAAGTGGGACCTCTACAGCCCAAGTGTGACCCCACACCTCAAGTTTAACTCCACACCTCAAGCGAACCCCTACATTCTAATGGGAGCCCCACAGACTAAGTGTGACCCCACGTCTCAAGTGTGACTCCAAACCTCAAGTGGATCCCACATCCTAATGGGATCCCCATACCCCATGTGGGCCCCCATGTCCCACGCCACGTTCTGAGCCACGAGCACCCCCACTCCCACAGCAGCCTCGGCTCCGGCCTCTGTCCTCACAGCACTCACCCTCCTGGGCCCCCACTCACTGTAGGAACGCGTGGATGGAGGCCCTAAACCAGCAAGGCCCACTTGGGAATCAGGGACCGTGGCTGTGGGGCAGAGGGCTCGGGCGGCTGTATGCACGAGCAGTGTCAGAACACTCCAGAAGAGCCAAGGGCCGAGGGACAAGCCACTGTCATTCTCAGTGCTCGGAGCTGTGGTGTGGGGCTGGACAGTCAGCGGAGGGGGGCGGGCAGGGTGGGGATGGACAGCAGGCAGAGGGGAGGGGGCGGGTGGGGAGCAGGCAGGGTGGGGGGCTGACGGCTGGCAGAGGGGAATGGGTGGGTTGGGGGCAGACTGCCGGCTAAACCCATGCAGCCCTGGCCCAGGACCCCCCAAAAGGACCAGGCTGCCCTGGCGCTGTGGGTGGGCTGAGACTGGTCACAGCCCTGTGACCCATCTGGACCCGATGGCCACATGCTGGGCCCTCTCCTGGCTACTCCACATTGGCCCTGTGTGGGAGGGGGACTGCTCCACCTCCTCCAGGACTCCGGCCCACGGTGCCCAGCCACCCTCACCTTTAGCCTCTCGATGGCCTCCTCGCTGCCCGGGGCGAACAGGATGCGCTCGTGCAGGCTGGACACGGAGGCTGCACGGCTCGACAGGGCTGACAGTGAGGACGAGGGGCTCATGCCCACCAGCGCGTTGGTCACTGTGGAGAGAGGGTCAGGCGCGTGAGTCAGCCTGGGCCCGCCGCCACACGGCTACTGTCGTAGGGGCCTGACGGTCTGCGCAGGGGGGCGGGCTGACAAATGGAGAAAAGAGAAAAACTCGAGGTGGGAAGGAGGGGGCAGAGCGAAAGCCAGAGCAGCACACAGGGGTGGCCGAGCAGTGCAGGGCAGCCAAGCCCCCGACGGCAGACAGTACATGCCAGGCCCACGTGCCTCCTCATCCAGGCCAGCCACTCCCAGGTGTCCATCTACCTTCTCCCACCTGCTCTGCAGGCCACAGGCCAGCCACCTGCCCAAGTCCACACCTGGGGGCCCCACACCCAGCTCCCACAGTGCCCTGGGCCTCCCCTGACCCTGCACTTTCCAGTCCCCTGCCCTCTGCTGTGACCTCGTGGCTGCCCGGCGCCCCCTGTACTCCTCCTCCCAGTGGTTGCCCCCGCCCTCATCCTCTCTGCAGTGCCCCTGCCCCTTCCCTCTCGCCCGCCCCCAGCTGGGAGTGGGAGTCGGTGCAGAGACCACCCCCGAGGACCATCGGAGAGTCCCTCCTCCCTCCACCACGAGGCACCGTGGAGCACCGAGAGCCCTCCCCATGGCTCAACACCCCCAAGGCTGGGAGGGGAGCTGTGACCCCTTGTGGGTGCCCGGGCCCCTCCTGGCAGAAGCAGACACGCAGCAGAGCAGCAGCAAGCACAGGATAGCACGGGTGGGGAAACTGAGGCCACCTGCAGCCCCAAGGAGCGGGCCCAGGCTCGTCCTCTGCCCTGGAGCCAGGCCCGAGGCCTGCAGGAGGCTCGAGGGATGTGTCGGAGCCCACTGTGAGCATTTCCAGGGGAAGGGGCCTTGGGGTGTGGAGGAGCAACTAGAGAAACCGCAGGGCAGGGGGCCTTGGGCCAGGGGCTGAAGGAGGACCAGGCTGCCTATCTCCACAGGGAGGCTCAAGTGGATGCCCCCTGGGCCCGCAGCACCGACAGTCTGAGCGCGCAGGCCTCTGGGTGCACAGGTGGGGCCTTGGCCACTCAAGGTCTGAGTAGGGTGTGCTACACCTTGGCCTCTCTGGGCGGCAGTTCATATAAAAATAGGGGTGACCAGGGGCGGGCTCACAAGTTAGGGGAAGTCCCACCTACCAGGGGGCCCTGAGAGCAGAGCGGGCCTCAGACCTCCCGCTCTAAGAGGACTGGTAGGCAGGCGAGCCTCCCCGCCTCCCTGGGCCAGGCCTCCCCACCCCATGCCGCCCTGTGCCCCAAGGGGCTGGACCAAGCAGAGCGCAGGCAGCAAGGGGAATACACACATTTGGGTCCTCCGGGCACAGTGTTGGCTAAGGCGGGAGAGGCGTGGGCAAAGGAGAGACAGAGAAACAGAAGAGCGGTTTGTCTCCAGGGCCCCCGCCATGCCCGTCGCGGGCTGGGCAGCCAGGAGCAGGGCTGGCCGCCTCAGGGCAGTGGGGGTCTTCCGCGCAGGGACCTAGGGACCGCCACAGCCCAGCACCCTCGCCTGATGGAGCGGCTTCCAGGAACAACGTTTCTGGCCAGCTTGGGCCAGCAACAAATGCAAACCAGGTGGTTCCATCCAGGCCGAGGCCAAGAAACTCCCTTCTGGTCCAGGGCCCACACTGCAGCCTCCCACCCACAGGTGGTGTCCCCCAGGAGCACACAGTGGGGACTGGGGTTTGGGCTGGGGGGCAGTGAGGTCCACTGCCAGTGTGGGTGGTCCTAGGAGGAAGGACCTGGCCCTGGAGGCTCAGCCGTGAGCCCAAGGCCCAGCTGCCTGGGCAGGCTCGGCTGGGCAGACACTCACTGTCCATGATGTGACCCAGACCCTGGATGTACAGCAGGTCCCACAGCTCTGAGTCGAGCCCGCTGGCCTGCCCAGGTGAACACTCACTGTCTGCAATGTCGCTGAGACCCTGGGCATACAGCAGGTCCCGCAGCCGGGTGACCTCGTCCTTCAGCTCGCGGATCAGCCTGTTGTTGGGGTCCTCGTTGATAATGGCATTGCAGCGGATCTGCTTGGCCCGGTCAGCATACCTGGGCAGCAAAGGCAGGTGTGGGCTGTACCTGGACAGGCCTGTGCCCAGCTGGCACAGGGGCACCCAGAGCCCTGCCTGGGCAGACACAGCTGGGTGCGACGGGGGCCTCAGCAGTTTTGACACAGCCTGGTGCAGGGTGAGGAGTCACCCCCACTGCAAGTCACTGGGGGTGGCTGCTGGGCCACTGGCCAGAGACCTGCAGGTGGGGCCACGAGCCGCCACTCAGGGAAACTGAGGCCCAGGGAGAAGGGACAGGACAGTGTCCTCTCCCCATGTTGAAGGTCTCAGCATCTGGCCTGTGGTTTCAAGGAGAAGGGAGCAAGTCCAACCACAAGGGGGCAGGAGGAAGTGAATGAGAACGTATACGTGTATGTATATCGTACCCATACCGTGTGTAGGCAAACATCCCAGGTATGCTATAAATAAGGAAATGTATCTCTATGAGACATATGCCCTTTTTCTTCTTACTACTGGTGGCACAATGAACAGAGGCCAGAGGACCCAGATAACCAAGCAGCCTCCTGTGGGGCTGGGAGGTCCAGGTCCCTACCTCAGGACACACGCCCTACAGCCAGAGGGATCTTTTCAAACACACCAGTGCCACTGGTGTCTCCCACTGTTGACAGGTGTGAAAATGGCTTAACCTAGCACACAGAGCTCACCAGTCTAATGCCATGGTGCCCTCTGTCACTTGTAGCCCCAAAGTACACCCCATAGGGTGGTGGGAACAGAACAGGGGACATGAAGCCTTGGGAGGCCCAAAGGAGCCAATCTGAGCCTCATGGAGTCACAGATGAGACCAAGAGGCACCCCTTTTCTCACTGGTGTTCCCGATTCAGGCACAGAAGGATCTATTCCCACCCCCAGACAGGAGAACCCACCTCAGTGTGCTGAGGGTCTCATCGTAGTTGATGTCTGCGGGGCTCAGGGCCGCCACCATTGCTGTCCTTGAGTTACCACCTGTGGGAAGAAAACCAGGTCATGCCCAATGGAGAGTCTGGCCCCACTGCTATGTCCTCTCCAAAAATTACAAAACATAACCACGTCGTTATCCAAAAATAACCATGGTGGTCCTCCCTGGCTATACCTACAGCTGGGTAGGCTGAGGCTCAGAGAGGTAAGCTGAGTCATGGTCTGACCCAGTGAATGCAGACAACTGGGGAGAGGTCTCTGACCTTCCTTGGTCACCCCCTCATCACTGCACCAGGCACCTCCGTGATCTCTCTCCTAGTCAGTGTTTTTCTTACATTTGGGGTCATTTTACAACAACCAGGCATCCCCTTCCCCATAAAAAGAGGAAAGTTGTGGAGGGTCTTATGGCATTTACTCCAAGGTTAGGACTGAGAGTATCCAATAATTTTTTCACACACTTTATCATTTTGTTTGAAATATTTTTCTCAATATTTATGTCAGATTCCTAGCCCAGGGCAGCATGGATCCAGCATCAGGTAATACACTGTGTGAGGAAATGGGCTGTTCTAGTTTTTCCTGTCACTAGATCATTGTGGGGCCCTAATGCAGTGAATATCGGGCAGTCAGTCTTGCCAGGGGCAGCAGCCTCGAACTGCTGCCAAGGCCTGCCCACTGACCCACCTGGCCACATCCTCAGGACCCTGGCCTGTCTGTGCTCCAGGTTCATACAGATGCCTCACCTGCTTGTGTCCTCAGGGCCATCTCTCCAGAATATGACTCCCAGTGAGTCTCCACATGGACTGTGAGGTGATGGTGTGTCGGGCCTGGGGCACAATGCTGTGTTGGGCCCTGTTATGGATTGAATTATGTCCCCAAAAAATATCTGTTGCAAATCCTAACCCCTATACCTATGGATGTCATTCCATTTGGGAACAGGGTTTTCTTTGTTATGCTAATGAGGTCATAGCAGTGCAGGATGTGTTTTAAGCCAATCATGTTTGAGATCTAAAAGGAGCAGATTAGGCACAGAAGCAGAGATGTGGTAGATAGACGCCACGTGGAGATCTTCAAGGAATGCCAAGAAAAATGCTAGAGAAGCTGAGACAAGAATTTTCCCTCAGAGCCGACAGAGAGAGCCTTCCCCTATAGCTGGCACCCTGAATTTGGACTTCCAGTCTCCAGAACTGTGAGAGAATATATGTCTGTTCTTCCAAACCACTCAGCTGTGGAATTTCTGTTATAGCAGCACTAAGAAAATAAGACACTCTCCAAGAAGGGTTGCTCCCCTGCCCCCATCCTGGGGTTTCCTTCAAGCCCCAAAAGACCAACCTAGGGGTGGCCTTGTGGGAGAGGGCTCCTTCCCCACTCTTCAGGTGAAGGGACATATTCCTGTGGCACTCCTGTCCTCGCTTAGTGGGGCAGCCTGCCCCCAGGAGCTCCCATCTCCCCCTCCTCTCCCAGGAGACCTGCCGAGGCACTCAATGCGGGCTAGGGCTGGGGGTTAGCCTGGCTGGTTCTGGGGTGCAGGGCCTCAGCCATGCCTCAGCCACGCAGCCAAGGAAGAGCAGGGAACCCCAGTTACCTATGTTCACCAGGTCAGCCAGATCTCAGTTTATCCTATGGGTCTCAGCCTACCCAACTGTAAACATAGCCAGGGAGGACCCCAAGGTTATTCTGTGGGAAAGGGATCAGTGTGGGGGGCATTTCGGCTTCCATCAGCCAGCCCCTCTCCGTCTATCGCTCACTGGCTCAGAACTCAGGTGGGAAGAAGGTTGTGATTTATCTCAGTCCCTCAAAACACAGCAATCAAGCAGGGCTCCCCAGAATCATCTAGTCCTAGGCCTGCTGTTACATTTGGGGAAACCGAGACCCAGAGGGGTGAGGACTTGGTCTTGGTCTCACAGTAGACCTGAACCAGGAGTGCTGGCACCGGTGGGTGTGTTCTGTGGAACCTATGGGACCATCCTGGTTCCCAGACAAGCTTCGGTTAACCTACTGCTTGCCGCTGTCCCAGGCCCTCTGGAAGGGCTGCACCGAACTGACTGCACCCTCTAGGCTCGCCTGTTGGCCTTGGCCCAGAAATGGTAAGAGGCCTCCTGGTGGTGGGGCATCCCATCCCAGCGGGAAGAAGAGACAGACAGCAGCCTGGGCAGAAGGTTGGAACCCAAAAGTGGGTGACCTTGCCAAGTGCTCACCCAGGTTTTCCCGGAGGAGCCAGGTCAGCACGGAATCTCGGTATGGAATGAAATCTGTCTTCTTCTTTTTCTTGTTCTGTTGGGGAGAAACATTCAAGGGTTCAACCCTGAGCCCCTCAGGGGAGGAGAAAAGGAAGGGGAAGGAAACATGGCAAGGTCAGCCATGTGGCTCCCCAAAGTCAAAGCCTGCAGCATGGGATAGCCCCTCAGAAGTCAGTGCACCTGCTTCGTGCACAGCCGCCCAGGCCTCTCCCCAACTGAACCCCAGGGCAAGACCCACAGGTGCCCCACTCCAGTCAGGAATCAGGGACTTGCTAACACATCCCTCAGGTTCCTCCCGCCTCCATCCCTGCTGCCTGTCTGGGATGCACAGCCGACTCAGGCCCAGAAGTGCTAACACCACTGCCCATCCACCACTCTGTCAGAAAGACCGATCTGAGTCCACTGCCCCTCCTCAAGCACCCCACCACTAAATGTGGCATTTCAGGTTCCACAGCCTCCGCCAGCCCCCCACTGAGCTCACCTCTCCCCATTGACACAGAATTTGCCTTCCCTAACTCCATCCCTCACAGAATTTCCCACACAGTTTCACACAGATCCTCACACAACGCCTCATACAAGTCTTCACAGTTCCTCACAGCTCCCCACAGTTCCTTACAATTCTTGACACAGTTCCACACACAGTTGCTCTCATGTTCCTCACACAGTCCCAAACAGTTCTGCAGACAGTTGCCACATAGTTATAGTCTTAGGCTGGGTTCTCTAGAGAAGCAAAACCAGTAAAGCATATAAATATATATATAGAGAGATTTATATCAAGGAAACAGCTCACATGATTGTAAAGGCTGGAACTTCGCAAGTCCACGGATCAGGATAGAGGATTCTCTTAATTCATGTAGCTGCAGGGGCTGGAGAACCCAAGATCAGCAGGTCAGCAAGCAGGGCTCTTGCTCACAGAGTGTGAAGATCGACAAATCCCAAGATTGGCAGGCAAGACCACAAGGCTTCTCCTGATTCATGTAGCTGCAGGGGCTGGCGAACCCAAGATTAGCAGGTCAGAGAGCAAGGCTTCTGCTCACAGGCTGTGGAGATCGACGAATCCAAGATCTGCAGATAAGCTGATAGCTCAAGTTCCAAAAACCGGAGGTCAGATGAACAGGAGGCAGCCACAGGATCCAGAGTGAGCAAAAAGCCACAATGTCTGCTTATATTCAGATGCAGGCCACACCCCCAAGAAAACTACCTTTCAATTGACTGGCTACTCACAGCAGATTGAATCACGGGAGTAATCACATATAAACACTGAGAATAGTGGCCCAGCCAAGTTGACACACAATCTTAACCATCACAGACCACCTGTTGTCAACTTGGCACACGTGCACATCTCCTTAAACCATACACAATCTCTGAATAAAGACAATTATAAAATCATGCTTGCACCTAACATGATACAACCAACCCGCATACAAACGAAAACGCACTAGCTCAATTTACATCTTATATTTCCCAAGTGAAGAAAACAAAAATATTTGGTGCACACATACAAAGCAGAAATACAATTACAGTCCTCGTTTCTACAACCGGTCACGTGGCTATAACTGGTATTTAGAACTACTTTCTTCTACCAGACATTCCATATTTCCTTTGTCCTCAGCAAGCACCTCAGCTTGTTGTGGTTCTCTGCCTGGTGGGGTGACCCAAACCTTCACTTCTGAAGGGTCTGGGTCATTAGTAGTCATGTCAGAATTGGGTTGCCGTACTTTTCCATTGACTTTAATCACAGGGCATGGTCGTACCAAGAGACGCCCTAAGGAATCTCCTACGTTCCAGGCATACTCTTCTTTACCTCCATTATGTAATATCAATTCCATTTCCTCTTGGTAATCAGAATCAATCACACCAGCCAGTATGGTAACTCCCTTCTTTGCCTTAATCTAGAGGCAAAAGGAGCCCAAAGTGGCCAGATGGCATTCCTACCTTCCAGTTCAGTGGAATCAGTGATGTGTCTCCAGGTGGGAGCGTTCCTCCCTTTGAAACTAAGACCTTTAGACCTGCAGAGCATACGGTCATGGGGACAGGAAGCGTAAACCTTCCAAGTGGGTCACTAGGGGTAATATTCAGTGGCGCCACTCTCGTTTCTACCTGTTTGATTCCTGGACTCACGAATCCTGGCTATGGGAGAAACAGCACCATATATTGGATGCTGGTTTAGAGCATATACACCCTCCTGGAGAACATTGCCCCAACCCTGCAAGGTACTGCCACCTAGCTGGTACCATAATTGTGTCTTTAGGAGGCCATTCTATCATTCTATCAAGCCAGCTGCTTCAGGATAATGGGGAACATGGTAAGACCAGTGAATTCCACGAGCATGGACCCACTGCCACACTTCATTTGCTGTGAAATGGGTCCGTTGATCCAAGGCAATCGTGTGTGGGATACCATGACAATGGATAAGGCATTCTGTAAGTCCACAGATGGTAGTTTTGGCAGAAGGATTGTATGCAGGGATGGCAAATTTATACCCAGAGTAAGTGTCTATTCCAGTAAGGACAAAAGGCTGCCCCTTCCATGATGGAAGTTGTCCAATGTAATCAACTTGCCACCAGGTTGCTGGCTGATCACCTAGAGGGATGGTGCCATACTGAGGACTCAGTGTTGGTGTCTGCTGCTGGCAGATTGGGTGCTCAGCAGTAACTGTAGCCAAGTCAGCCTTGGTGAGTGGAAGTCCATGTTGCTGGGCCCATGCATAACCTCCATCCCTGCTACCATGACCACTTTGTTCATGAGCCCATTAAGCAATGATGGGAGTAGCTGGGGAAAGAGGATGACTGGTTTCCAAAGAGTGTGTCATCCTATCCACTTGATTGTTAAAATCATCCTCTGCTGAGGTCACCTTTTGGTGAGCATTCACATGAGACACAAATATCTTCACATCTTTGGCCCATTCAGAGAGGTTTATCCACATACTTCTTCCCCATAAATCCTTGTCTCCAATTTTCCAATCATGTTGCTTCCAAAGTCCCTGACCATCCAGCCAAACCATTGGCCACAGCTCATGAATCAGTATATAATTGCACATCTGGCCATTTCTCCTTCCAAGCAAAGTGAACAACCAGGTGCACTGCCTGAAGTTCTGCCCATTGAGAGGATTTCCCTTCCCCACTGTCCTTCAGGGGTCCCAGAAAGGGGCTGTAGTGCTGCTGCTGTCCACTTTTGAGTGGTGCCTGCATATCACACAGAGCCATCTGTAAACCAGGCATGAGTTTTCTCTTCTTCAGTCAACTGATCATAAGGCACTCCCAGTGAGGCCACAGGTGCAGACTGGGAGATGGAAGGTAATGTGACAGGAGTGGAGACCAGGGGCGTTTGGGCCACTTCCTCATGCAACTTACTTGTGCCTTCAGGTCCTGCTCAGGCCCAATCTTGTATATGCCACTTCCATTTAATGATAGAGTGCTGCTGTGCACGTCCAACTTTATGGTTCTGTGGGTCAGACAACACCCAGTTCATGAGGGGCAGTTCAGGCCACATGGTGACTTGGTGTCCTATGGTTAAGCGTTCAGTCTCTACTAAGGTCCAGTAACAAGCCAAAAGCTGTTTCTCAAAAGGAGAATAGTTATCTGCAGAGGATGGCAGGGCTTTGCTACAAAATCCTAAGGGTCTATGCTGTGATTCACCAATAGGGGCCTGCCAAAGACTCCAAACAGCATCTCTATCTGCCACTGACACTTGAAGCACCATTGGATCAGCTGGATCATATGGCCCAAGTGGCAGACTTGCTGGCATGGTGGCCTGAACCTGTTGCAGAGCCTTCTCTTGTTCTGGCCCCACTCAAAACTAGCAGCTTTTTAAGTCACTTGATAAATAAGCCAGAGTAGCACACACAAATGAGGAATACGTTGCCTCCAACATCCAAAGAGGTCTGCTAGGCATTGTGCCTCCTTTTCAGTTGTGTGAGCAGCCAGACACAATAACTTATCTTCACTTTAGAAGGAATATCTTGGCATGCCCCACACCACTGGACCCCTAGAAATTTCACTCAGGTGGAAGGTGCCTGAATTTTTGTGGGATTAATTTCCCACCCTCTAGCACGCAAATGTTTTACCAATAAGTCCAGAGTCATTGACACTTCTTCCTTACTAGGTCCAATCAGCATAATGTCATCAATGTAATGGACCAGTGTGATGTCTTGCGGAAAGTAAACGTGGTCAAGATCTCTGTGGACTAAATTATGACACAGGGCTGGAGAGTTGATTTAGCCCAGAGGTAGGCAAGTGAAGGTGTATTGCTGGCCTTGCCAACTGAAGGCAAACTGCTTCTGATGGTCCTTCAAAACAGGTATGGAGAAAAAGGCATTAGCCAGATCAATAGCTGCATACCAGTTACCAGAAGAGATATTAATTTGCTCAAGCGATGAAACTACATCTGGAACAGCAGCTGCAATTGAAATCACCACCTAGTTAAGTTTTCGATAATCTACTGTAATTCTCCAAGATCCATCTGTTTTTTGCACAGGCTAGATAGATGAGTCAAATGGGGATGTGGTGGAAATCACCACCCCTGCATCCTTCAAGTCCTTGATGGTGGCAGCAATCTCTGCAATCCCTCCAGGAATGTGGTATTGCTTTCGGTTTACTATTTTTCTAGGTAGGGGCAGTTGTAATGGCTTCCACTTGGTTTTTCCTCCCATAATAGCCCTTACTCTATTTGTCAGGGATCCAGTGTGGGGTTCTGCCCATTGCTGAGTATATCTATTCCAATTATGCATTCTGGAACTGGGGAAATCACTACAGGATGGGTTCGGGGACCCACTGGACCTACTGTAAGATGGACATGAGCCAACACTCCATTAATAACCTGGCCTCCATATGCCTCCACTCTTACTGGTTGGCACAGAGATGTTTTGGGTCTCCTGGAATTAGTGTCAGTTCAGAGCTAGTATCCAGTAATCTCCAAAAAGTCTGATCATTTCCTTTTCCCCAATGAACAGTCACTCTTGTAAAAGGCCATAGATCCCTTTGGGGAAGGCTGGAAGAAAGATTAACAGTAAAAATTTTTGGCAGTGTATTGGAGTCCTTCCTCAAGGGGACTGGGCCTCCTCTTCATTCAAGGGGTTGTGGGTCTTTAAACTCGATCAAATCTGGGAATTGATTGAGAGACTGTAACCCTTTATTCTAGTGATCTGAGTTAAGACTGCTGTTCACCTGACCTAGAATTCATCCATTTGTCCAGCCCAAGTAAATATTTAGCAGATTTCCTATCTATTTCACTCCCAGGGACACCGTTTCTAAGTAGCCAATTCCCTAAGTCCAGACGAGTCAGGCTATTCTGATTACTGCTTTGACTCCGCTGTCCATTACTGTAACCACACCCACCTTGTCTGTGTCAATTAAGTGCAGCCACTTGGCCCCTACTACCACAGGGTCCAATCAGCCCCATTGCAGTTAGCTGTCTTAATTAGTTAGGGCTGTTCCCACTGTCAAATCTGGCTTACAGAAAATAGCAATTACAGCAGTCTTCAAGGATGCTGGAGCTCCCTTCACAAATTTGTTCCTCACAGTTGTGGTGAAAGGTGTGTCCTCTGGGCACTCCATGTGTGGGTCTGTGGGTCTAACCTGATAAATCCACTCTAGCATGCCAATTTCCCTAAGCCTTGGGATACCTTCTTCTACAGTATACCAAGGCAGGTCTGGTACTTCAACTTGACTTAGTGTAGGCCATGCTTCAGCAACACAACCAAATAAAATATGAGATCCTTTCCTAACTTCTTGAGCTGAAACACTGCATGAAGCATCTGTACTTAGTGGACGCATATCAATAAACTGAGACTGATCTCACCTTTATGTTCCTTGCACCATTATCCCACACCCTTAATAGCCATTCCCACACGTATTCCCCAGGTTTCTGTTTGTACATATTAGAAAAGTCAAGCAGTTGTTTTGGAGTGTAGCGCACCTCCTCCTGGGTCACACTTTGTACTTCACCTTTTGGGGCTCACTGGAACTTAAGTCTAGTTATAGGCCTAGAAGCCAGAATCAGTAGTATGGAATTGTTTTGAGAACATTCAGCATTGTCTTGTAAAGCATCTGCCTCAGGCGATACCCCAGGCAATGACTGAGGCAACGGCTCTTTAGAGGCAGCTGGGCTAAGGCTAATCTCAATAGATGAGAGTGAAGAGGGTAATGTTTTTTCTGGGCAGGGTGGTTTAGCAGACAGACATGAAGTAATCTCTTCAGATGGGAGTGGTTTTGCTGGCAGGAGTGATTCAATGGAATTTAGGGGCTCAGTGTCCCCAGCTTCCTGATTATATGCCCATATGTCTCCACCCCAAGTTTCAGGATCCCATTTCTTTCCAATCAATGCCCTTACTTTAACTTCAGACACCTCTCAAGGCTGGCAATTGAGCTGGCATTGTAATTCAGCCACTCTTATGATAAGACTCTGGGTTTGATTTTCGGCAATTTCAGCTCTGTTACTACAAGAAATAAGGCTTTCTTTCCAAGCACAAATGGAAGCCTTGAGGTCATTTATGCCGCACTTGACCTTTGATTCTGAAGTCCTGAGCACATCTCTTTCTTTCACCAGTTTTCCAGTGAAAGTAGGACCAACCAACCAGCTTCCTTATGCTTCTTATTCTGACAAAACTGTAGAAAGATATCACGTGTTCACCCAGAGCCTCGCCTTTCACCAATACCTGATCTACTGGTGGTGATATTTTGTGTATTTGTATTGCCACCTCATGCCATGGATTAGCAGTGTCCTCTTTACTCCTGGAAGCAGAGTCATCAACATCTTTAAGACTAACCAGACCTGAGAGTCAAGTTAGAAAACTCATCCTTACAATTTTGTTTCTCTAGAACCACTCTTAGTACCAAATGTCTTACGCTGGGTCCTCCAGAGAAACAAAACCAGTAAAGTGTATAAATATATATAGAGAGAGATTTATATCAAGGAACAGCTCACTCAGTTGTAGAGGCTGGAACGTTCTAACTCCATGGATGAGGATAGAGGCTTCTCTTGATTCACGTAGCCGCAGGGGCTGGAGAACCCAAGATCAGTAGGTTGGAGAGCAGGGCTCCTGCTCACAGGCTGTGAAGATCAACGAATCCCAAGATTGGCAGGTAAGACTGCAAGGCTTCTCTTGATTCACGTAGCCGCAGGGGCTGGAGAACCCAAGATCAGTAGGTTGGAGAGCAGGGCTCTTGCTCACAGGCTGTGAAGATGGACGAATCCCAAGACTGGCAGATAAGCTGATAGCTCAGGTCCCAAGAACTGGAAGTCAATATGAACAGGAGGCACTCACAGGATCCAGAGTGAGCAAAAAGCCAGAACATCTGCTTATATTTGGATGCAGGCCACACCCTCAAGGAAACTCCCTTTCAACTGATTGGCTACTTACACAGCAGATTCCATCGTGGGAGTGAGCACATATAAACACTGAGAATCACGGCCCAGCCAAGTTGACACACAATAGTAACCATCAGTTACTTACATGGTTTCCCACACACTTCCCCCACACAGTTCCTAATTCCCCACACCATTCCACACAATCCAACACAGTTCATCACACAGTTCCTCAAAATTCTTCACACAATTCTTCATAAAGTTTCTCTCATGTACATACAGTTTCTCACACTACTCCTCTTCAGTCCTTATAGTTTCACTGTTCCCACAGTTCCTTATAGTTCCTCACACAATTCCCCACTGTTCCACACGTATTTCTTCATAACTTTTCACACATTTCATCTCAGTCCTTCACGTATTTCCTCACAAGGTCCCAACACAGTTCCCCCACAAAGCTCCTCACAGTTCCTCACATAGGCTCATCCCTCTGCCTGCCTGATTCCTCACCACCTCTCAGGTTTTGCCTGAGAAACTGTCCTGTCCTCACAGACTAAAAACCGACTCTCTTGTGGGTTGATCTCCTCATAGCCCATTTCCTTCGTTTATGGAGTTTTACCTCAATTTTTAATTATGCTTTTATTTGTCGGTTTCCTTGTTTAGTATATGCCTCCCCCATTACTCTGTGGCCCCATAATGCCTCTTCGTTCACCACTACAGCCCAGCCCCCAGCACAGCACCTGGCTCAGAGCTGGGCTCAATGAGTTTATTAAGTGAGCAAGTGAAGGAGTGAAATGTACTGCCCAGACCATCACAGGGAGAGGTGGGGCCAAGGGCACACTGCTTCCAGGCTCCTCCTCTGCAGCGAGAGAACCCTCCCCTCCCTGGGGTGTGAAGCTGCTTACCTTGTTGGGCCCAGAGTCCTGTAAAAGAAAAGACAGAAAGAGTCTGAGGGCCTGAAGTGAGGCCAGGGTCCCAAGAGGAGGGGAGCTGGTTATAGAGGGCAAAGGAGAAGACCAAGGACTGGTGCAAGCAAGGGCTCCATCACTGCCATCCACCCACAGCCTCTGCTTTGAACTGGTCCTGATAGGTAGGCCAAGGGGTAGTGCGACTACTTGGTTCACTGTCACCTGGTGACTCTTACTTCCTCACCCCTGACAATTTCAGAGTAGGGCAGGTCTTCTGAAAGCTATCCTTTCCTGACCTGAGACCTGGGCCTCTTAGTGAGTGGACAAAGCTGCCTGTCCCATGGGGCCTGCCAAGTCCCTCATCTCCAAGAGCCACGGGCCCCCCAGGAGGTTAGCCTGGCTTGGGCCAACCAAGATCAGAGTTGACTGCAGCCTTGTGTTCCTGGAAGGATGCCAGCAGTACACTCACCATGCCAGTGGCAGCCTTCAGAAGAACCCTGTGAGGAAGGCAGCAGTGCAGGCCCTTCCCGTTTTACAGGTGGGGAAACTGAGGCTCAGGACATGACAAGGATTACTACTCCATCTCCAGCTTTGTGACTCCTCATCTCTGGCTATCCCTCGAACCTAGGCCACCTCATCAGAGACAGGCCTGGGCATAGGTGTGACACACTCCCAGCATCCTCCGTGGAGGGCAGGATGGGAAGCATCTCCACAAATCCACCCATCAGTAGGTCCTAGAAGCCTAGAGCCAGCTCACCATTTCGGCCAGAGCAGAGATGACCTTCCCCAACGTGGTCAAGGACTTGTTGATGTTGGCTCCCTCCTGAGTGCAGAGAAGACAGTCGGGTGTCAGGACACCTCAGGAGCTTCTTGCTTCTGCGTGACCCCGGGGCCTGATCTGTGCGGTGAGGGCTGAGGCCACTGGCCCCGACTGCTGATCCCAGGGCCACCTCTGGCACAGGACCCAGGCACAGGGCCCAGGCAGGAAGCCGGCGCAAGACCCAGCCCAGCCAGGTGGGCAGTTTCCAGCGTTTCTCTACCAGAATCCTATGAATACCGCCCACATGCCTGCCCCACGTGGTACAACTTCGAGAGCCTCTTCCCACCCATCAGATAATGGGGACCAACAGGGGTGCTCAGGAAAATGAAGACTCCCCTTCCTGACACCCAAGACTGTTTTGATGGAAGGATGTTGCCTGGGGGTGCTGGACAGACGCCTTGCACCTAGCCTTGCAGCTGCCTCAGCTCAGCCTGTCAATATCCCTTTGGGGGACACAAGGTGCAGCAAGGGCCCTGGGGAGGCGCAGCAGTCCTTGTCCAGGGCGATGGGGCTGGCCAGCCCTCTGCCTACTGGAGCACCCCTCCCACGCCGCCCTGAAGTGGCCCCAGCCGGCAGGTGGGCCAGCGCAGGCCGGGCCTACCTTGAGGCGTGTGCCCTTGGCACCGGTGGAGTCGGCCCGCTCGCTGCCTGCCAGGTCCACCAGACTGATCTTGCTCACCTGCAATCGAGGAGCGCACTGAAGCCTAAGGGGCCCAGCACCGTCCGCGGGGCCTCCATCCCGGCCCCAGCGCTTGAGGCCGAGGTGCTCCTGTCACTGTCACCCCCTGTCCCCACGGCGCTATCTGTGGTGGGATTCGAACCGCTGAGCGGTCTCAGCCCCCTCAGAGCAGCTGCGCTCTGGCCAGGCACTCGGCGGGCTGCTCCCACGGAGGCCACAGACCCCTCGGTGCCCACGCCAGCAGCGGAGCGGGAAGAGCAGCCGGCCGGCCGGTGCCGACCAGGCCCCATGGCTCCTTAGCCTCGGCTCCGACCGCCCTGGGCTTCCCGGGAAGCCCCGCACCCCACAGGGGCCTGAGGGGAGCTGCGGCTGCGGGGAGAGCGCGGCTGCCCTAAGGCGCCAGAGAGTCGTGGGGGCGGGCCTGCCGTCGGGGGCGGGGCCTCCAAGAGTGAAGGCGGGGCAGGCACAGAACACCCCGCCCCCAGGGTCAGAGGCCCCTCCCACCCCTCCTCGCCCCTCCGGAAGGACAGCCGCCCCAGTAGACGCCTGCCAAGAGCAACAGGCAGAGAGGGATCTTCTCCGCGGGGGCCGGAAGCCGCCCCCACGGCCTCTCCTCTGCACCCCCCCATCCCTCACCCCACCCTCAGCCCGGGAACCTGGAGCAGGGGTCCCTGGCTGGCATGCGGGCTGCGGTGGGCTGCGATGGCCCCGCGTCTGCACCACCGCCTGCACGGGCAGAGGCGGACCTATCCGCAGCCCGAGCCCCTCCACACCAAGAGCCCAAACCCTGAGACTATAGAGTCTCGCAGACTGGGCGCCCCGCCAAGCCGCCCACCTTCTCAGTAGTGATGTTGGTCTCCGCGTCGTGGCGCTTCTGGGTGAAGATGATGTTGAAGACCGCGTGGGAGCGGCTACTAGTCTCGTTCATGTTCGTGGCTGCCACGGTCCTGGGACAGCAGGACAGGATGTCACCCCCATTCCCCAGACAGGTGAGGGAGCGGACAACAGGGCCCAGGCAAGTGGCCTGGCAGGGTCCTCAGGCCTCCCCTCCCCCAGCACCGGGCTGCCCTGAGTGTGTTCCCCCACCTTGGATCAGCCATAGGTGACGGTGCCCCTACAGGGGAGGGCCGGTGACAGTGCCCCTACAGGCGAGGGCGGGTGACAGTGTCCTATAGGTGAGAGTGGGTGACAGTGTCCCTACAGGGGAGGGCCGGTGACAGTGCCCTACAGGCGAGGGCAGGTGACACTGCCCCTACAGGGGAGGGCCGGTGACAGTGCCCCTACAGGCGAGGGCGGGTGACAGTGCCCCTACAGGGGAGGGCCGGTGACAGTGCCCTTACAGGCGAGGGCGGGTGACAGTGCCCCTACAGGGGAGGGCGGGTGACAGTGCCCCTACAGGGGAGGGCCGGTGACAGTGCCCTTACAGGCGAGGGCGGGTGACAGTGTCCTATAGGTGAGAGTGGGTGACAGTGTCCCTACAGGGGAGGGCCGGTGACAGTGCCCTTACAGGCGAGGGCGGGTGACAGTGCCCCTACAGGGGAGGGCAGGTGACAGTGCCCCTACAGGCGAGGGCAGGTGACACTGCCCTTACTGGCAAGGGTGGGTGACAGTGTCCCTACAGGGGAGAGCAGGGGGCACACCTCCCCAAGGCTGCAGCTAGGGGCAGGTGGAGGACAGCTGGGTGTGTCCTCCCCAAAGAGGGTCACAGTGGGATGGGGGCAGGGCAGTCCAGGAGTCACCCCACACACACCTGGCCTTGTTCCCCGAGTCCATGAGGTCTTGGATGTCATTGTACGAGGTGACAGCCAGCTTAGAGAGGTCTTCCACATAGGGTCCCAGAAGTGGGTGCTCCCTCACCCGCAGATTGCCCTTATTCTTGGGGTTCAAGAGGTCACGGACACGCTCACAGTAAATTTCCATGTAGCTGACCTACAGCACAGAGGGCCTGCCATCAGGGCCCCCCGAGGTGGGCCAAGGGTGCCACAGGGGCTCCAAATTCTCCCTCGAAAGAGGCGGGGCCACAACCCCTTGGGGTATGGGGCAGGGGTCAGCTCCAGACCACCTGCCCACCACGACCACCACACACAGCCACCCTGGAGGCTCCATCAAAGACACTAGCCAAATTCGGTCATGTCCAGAGCCCCCTCACTGCAGCCAGCCCAGGCCCCACAGCCGAGATGTCTGCACTTCTGCCCCTGGTGCCCCCTGCCCTTCACTCCCCCCTGCCCCGTACTCTGCAGACACACAGCCCCATGTTGTCATGCGGGCAGGTGACTGACAAGCGGAGGGCTCGGGTCTCCGCACGCTGGAAAAGCATCGCTGCCCGGTCTGGCCCCAGCCGTTCCGAGGGCAGGACCACGGCAGTGGGCTCACCTCCACAGAGTAGGACATGTTGCCATTGGTTGTGTCACTGATCCGGGAGAAGAGGTCTTCACAGAGCTGCATCGAGAGGAACGGGGAGCAAAGCAGAGATACAGCAGGCAATGGAGCTGGGGGTGTCGGGGCCCCAGAAGAAGCACATCCCTTACGGTGCCCTGGTCAGCGTGCTCCTGGCCAGGCCCCCTCACTCACCGGCACTTCCATCGCAAAGGCACTGATAAGGCCCGTGGTAAAGAAGCCCACTTCATTCTGCTCAGCCCAGTCCCCACACCTGCCCGAGGTCTGACCCCTTCCCGTGGATCACCCCACCGCTTCCTCTCCCCAGACCTGGGCCTCATCTGTGCAGGGTGGGCCTGCCTGCCCTGTCCACCCCAGAGAGGAGTAGGCCTTTGCTCTCCTGCTCCCTGACCTGGTGGAACACTGGCCAGCTGGTACCACAGACTTGCATGTGTAGGGTGGGCACTCTCCAGGATCCCTCTCCTCTCCATCCCAGGTCCCAGGTCTACAGCCCTCAACGCCAGTCCTGACCCTCCCCCAGTTTATCTCTCCAAAGCCTGCCTCCCCGACCAAGCAACGTGGGGGGGCTCTGAGTCTCTCCTGGGCTGCTCTTTGGGGTGCCCAGCTGGGTTTCTCAGCCCCTGGGTGCCCCCTAGACCACCCCAGCCTCCTGCCTGCTTGTCCCCCACCCCTCCCCACCCGGTTCCTGCATGCCCCCCCAGCTCCTGTGTGTCCCTTCCCCCCGCCCAGCTCTTGCATGCCCCCCTTGCTCCTGTGTGCCCCTTCCCCCCATCCAGCATGACCCCCACCCAGCTCCCACGTGCCCTCCACCCGGCCTGTCTCCTGCGCGTCTCCCAGCCTCCTACCTGTGGGATGATGCCCTGCTGGTCTTTCTCCTGCTTGCCCATCATGGTGTAGGACTTGCCGGCGCCCGTCTGCCCGTAGGCAAAGATGCAGACGTTGTAGCCCTCGAAGGCGTGCTGCAGCATCTCCTCGCCAATGTCCCGGTATACCTGCTTCTGGGAGGCGTAGTTGATGTCTTCGGGCTGGGAGACAGGTAGCGCAGCCGTCAGAAGCTGGTGGCCGTGAGGGCTTAGGCTGCTGAGCACTGAGCCCACCCCAGCCCCCGTGTCATCGCTCGCTCACCCAGCACTGGGCACGGAGCCCACCCCCCACCGCCCGTCCCTGCTGGCTCACCGAGGTGTGAGACCAGTAGGAATAGTCGAAACTGAAGCTCTTGGGTGTCTCCTTGGGTTGCTTGGGGTTGACGATGGCTGTAGAGAGGGAGGTGAAAGATTAGAGCGTGGGGAGGGGACTTCCTAACAACAGAGCCCACATTGGACAAGCCCAGTCCAAGAGCCTGCACCCCTACAGCAGGAAGGGGGTCCCCGAGGCCCTCAGCGGATGCAGCCTGGCCAGGGAGACCTCCACTTCCAGGCAGACAAGTCCCCGCCCCTCCTCTTTGTGATGGAGCCCACGGCGGCCTGCAGCCCCCACCGATGCCTGCTGGGCTGGGACCCCCCAAGAGAGCCCGGAATGGTTTCTTCTTGCAGTGCAGTGGAGCCCACCCCCACTGCCGGGGCCCACATCCTCTCAACTCCTCACGCCCCAGCCACTCTGCTTTTGCTCTGCACGCGAGCCCTAGAAGCACCTGAGAGGCCCACCCGAGTCCACTCTCTGGGCACCCTGCCACGTGCCAGGTCTGTGGCGGGGTGCCAGCTGCAGCTGCTGTGGACACCCTCAGCCTCCTGCTGGGGGAACCTAGGTCCATACTGGGCTTTGCTCTTGTTTCCTTCTACAGTCAGGCATACCCCTGACTGGCATCACAGTGTCCCACCAGCCAAGGGCTCACCAAGCTGCAAGCCTATCCTAGGCACCCAGAAGCCCCCTCCCCAGGGCAGGGCCACGGCAAGTGTCCCCAGGGTCTGCCCTGTGCCCTCAGAACCAGCAAGCTCTGGTGTGGGGGTGGCAGTGGGCAGGTGACTGACCACTCCAGGGCAGAGTCGGGGTGGCACCCATGTTGTCTCCAGGAACAGAGGCAAAGAGCAAGTGGCCTGGCTTCAACAACTGCTGGGACCCAGGAATTGGCACCCAGAGGCATGGCTACCGGAGCCCTGGCAAGGAGCATGCTGGAACCACCATGGAAATGGCAATTGCACCCCTTCTCCAGCCCAGAGCTACCTGAGCCGGAGCCGCAGACCACTGCTCACCCCACGTCACCTCTGCTCACCTCCCTGCACAGCAGGCAGGGTCCGGCTCCCCACCCCACTCCCGCCTCCCCCGCCACACCCCACTTCCACCCCATGCGGCCTCCAGGATTGCTCAGATAAGGTCCTGCTATTGAGGGTGTTTGCCATGCACCACAAGTGGACGGGGAGCTCCCTAAGGTGGCCCCCAGGGACAGACAGGTACTCCAGGCCTAAGGGGACAACTGACAGTGTGGCCGGACCAGTGAGTCAGCCATCAGATCGCCACCTGGCAGCAGCGCTCAGGCCCTTGGGCCCTCCCCACCTCCCCACCCCCAGCCCTGGCCCTGCCCTTCCCCCACACCTGTCTCGGGGTCCTGCGGTATGGGTGGGAAACAGCCTCTGCCATTACAGATGGGACCCTGAGTCCAGAGACGGGGTGTCCTCTCCCCAGGCACTAGACCTAACTGATAGGGAATTCAGGGCACACAGCAGGAATGGAACCAGGGTCCCCCCGAGTCTGCTTTCTTCAGACACCTCCAAGCCCCCAGCCACTGGCCTGAGGCTCACTGGCAGCCCCTGCCTCCCAGCCTGACGCCCAGGAGACATAGCAGAGTTTCCCGGAGAAAGGGCCACCCCTGCCAGGGTCTCGAGTGTTAGTCCTAACCCACCCCCACACCTTCTGTGCCAGCACCCGAAGGAGCTGGGCCTCCTGAGGCCCTCCCAACCCCAGGACAAAGCTTCCCAGGACTCAGTGCAGGGGACACAAAGGGCCGGGGCCCGAAGGGAGGACAAAGAGGTGAGGGCTAGGGTGGCGGGCTAGTTTGAGTAGGCAGAGGGAGGAGGAGGAGGAACATAACGGAAGCAGTTTTCCAAGAGTCTGACTGTCCTGGGATCCTGAGCACAGGAATGCCGTGTGCCCAGCTGGCTCTTCCTGGATGCTGAGCAATTCTTCGAGCTGTTGTTGGTAGCTGGAAACTGTCTGTGACGAGGATGGAATATTTACACCACGGAAACTGGCAAATGCAGACTTTGTTTGTAGAGAGCTGCCTAAAACATACAGGATTTCGGGGGCTGCTTAGTTGCAGGAGACACACAGAACTCACTGGGGTTTGGGGAACAGTTAGCTCAACACTCAAGCACCTGTCCATTCTTCATGAGCAAGCATACGAGCCCGGGTCCAGGAGAAGGACTGGAGGCAGGAAGGCGAGGCTCAGTGTTGGCCAGGGCCCTAATGAGGCCACTGGAGGGCACGCCCTGGACACACCAGCCCTGCAGCTTTGTCTGGGACCCTCCCCTTCCACAAGTGCCATCTTCCCATTGGTGCAGAGAGGGGCTCGTCACGGACAGTTCCCCCAGTGCCCTACCAAGACAGCTCCTGGATGGGAGTAAACCTGGAATGGAGGGAGACAGCCTGGGGTGCAGTCCTAGCTTACCTCTCATCCCATCTCTGAGTTCAGTGTTCCCACCTATTACCTGTAGAACAGGGGGGCAGGGACTAAAGGCCCCCTGACCCCAGGTCTCCTCTGTGGCTTTCTGAAGGGCTGGGAAATAACCTGGAATCAGACCCTGGGCTCAGGATATCCAGCACACCCCCTTCCACTACTGTGCAGACGAGGAAACTGGGGCCCAGAAGGGAGAAAGTCTAGAGCACAGGACAGGGCCCCCTGAATCCCAGGCCCTTGGCCCTCGGTTTGCCTGGAATTCACTTCAGGGGGCTCATGTTGGGCATGATTCTCTGGTGGGGCCAAGGGGACCACATCACCGTCCACCCAGAGAAATGACTGGGGTGTTGGGGGGGGAGGGGGAGATGAGCACTTTCTAGAAGTTTCAAAGTCCGTTGTTTGTAAAGCGAGGGCATGGGGACAGGAGGGGAAGGCAGCTCGCAAGTGACTTCTGCACTCCCGACCTCCTACGCCAGCTCCACTGTCAGGGATGAGCCTGCGTTCTGTGCGATTTGGCCGGCTCCTAAATTGCTAGGTTTGCTATGTTCAAATGGTAAGTACTATTTATCCAGGGAGTGATTACATGATGACAAATTAAATTTACTTTTAAATGTTTCTAATGGAGTTGCAGGTGGCCCACTTGAGAGAACTGTGTGTCCCTTCGTGTGCGCCAAGTTTGGAGAGCTCTGCCAACAGCCCCTCAGGGCAGAGCAGGGCAGGCAGGCCACCCTGGCATCCTCCATCCGGGACCCTGCTCCTCGCCAGCCAGTGCAGCTCTGCCACCTCAGTTTGATTTATTTCAGCTCCACCTGAGGTATCGTAGGACAAAAGTATGCTCCCCGCCTCTAAATGCTTCTCTGGCTGCCAAAGCCTAACCCAGTTAAGCACTGACACTTCCTCCTGCAGATGGCAGACAACAGCTGCAGCTGCCACACCCAGCTCCCGTGTGTCCACCTTGGGCATATCCTGGGGCTGCCCACCAATCCCTAACACCCTGCCCCTCCACCTTCAGGCATCCTCGCCCTCTCTCTCTGAGGCCTTCCCTTCACGCAGGCTTCTCTAAGCCTAAGTGTTTAGAGGCGTCCTCCTCTCCTGAGGCCCCCTCAGCCCTTCACCCCGGGTTCGGACAGGGCTTCTAGCACTTTCCGTGGTACCATCACTGTTTAGTTTATTCCAAAATGAATACTGCTTTCAAAGGGATTTTTCCTGATTATTCACATTATCTCCCTCTCTCTGTCTCACACACACACACACACACACACACACACACACACAGACTCTCCCTCACACACACATATACTCACACTCACACATACTGTCACATACACCTCACACACATACACTCACTCTCACATACACACTTATATTCTCTCACACACCCTCACTCACTCTCACAGTCAGTCACACAGTTACACACATACTCTCCCACTCCCACCTTCACTGTCACACACACACACTCTCACACATTCACTTACACACACTCCCTCACAGGCATATACATACTCACAATCTCTTACACTCTCACTGTCCCTCACACTCACATACACTTTCACACATTCTTTCAATACACACTCACACATGTACACACTCCCTCACACATTCACTCCCACACAGTCACACTCCCACACTGTCACACCCCCACAGTCACACCCCCACACAGTCACACACAGTCACACTCTCACAGTCACACCCTCAGTCACACCCCCACACTGTCACACCCCCACACTGTCACACCCCCACACTGTCACACCCCCAGTCACACCCCCACAAGTCACACCCCCACACTGTCACACCCCCAGTCACTACCACACAGTCACACCCCCACACTGTCGCACCCCCACAGTCACACCCCCACACTGTCACACCCCCACACAGTCACACCCCCACAGTCACTCCCACACAGTCACACCCCCACACAGTCACACCCCCACAGTCACTCCCACACAGTCGCACCCCCCACAGTCACACCCCCACACTGTCACACCCCCACAGTCACTCCCCCGCACAGTCACACCCCCGCACAGTCACACCCCCACACTGTCACACCCCCACAGTCACACCCCCACACAGTCACACCCCCACACAGTCACACCCCCACAGTCACTCCCACACAGTCGCACCCCCCACAGTCACACCCCCACACTGTCACACCCCCACAGTCACTCCCCCGCACAGTCACACCCCCGCACAGTCACACCCCCGCACTGTCGCACCCCCACAGTCACACCCCCACACTGTCACACCCCCACACTGTCACACCCCTACACAGTCACACCCCCACAGTCACACACCCCCACAGTCACACCCCCACACTGTCACACTCCCACATATGCACTCTCATGCCTTCACTTACACACTCACATACTGTCTCTCACACTCACATTTTCACACGCACACATACACACACTCACATTCCCTCACACACACACTCGCACGCATTCCCATATACACTCTCACACACACACACACACTCAGTGTGTGTGAGGAAATTCAATGGAGGCTCTTTTCATCTTTCTCTTCCTGCTGTTCTATGCCTCTTGTCCAAGTTTTCCCAAGGTCATAAATGCAAAGCTAGCCTCATTCTGACAGTCACAGAAAGTCCATGGCTGCAATATACTTCACGTATTGTGACCAACTCCCACTGGTGGACAGCCAAATGGCTTCCCCTGGCTTGATAAAAACAGGTCTGAGGAGAACATTCTCAAATGCACATCTGTGAACACGTGCTTGATTATCTTCTCTGTCTCATTTCCTACAAGCGGCTTCACAGGGTCTGGCACAGTCACATCCAGCTCCTACCCCAGGCTGCCCCCAGCAACAGGGGTCCCTGTCTCCCGCCACTCTCCCCAGTGCCAGGTTTGCCCATTCAGCTCTTGTATCCTGGCCCTGGCGTCACAGAGACACTACACTGCTGGCTCTTGGCACGCCTGTGGTACCAGTGAAGCTGAGGGCTGCTCTCACCCTGTTGCCCTGGCTCTTGCTTTGTGGAACCGCGAGCTCTTCAATTTCCTGGAGCATGAAAAGCAGTGTCCTCTAAGACACACCCCCATTCCCTGGGGAGCATGCGCTCGACTTGTGCTCCCTCCTGCATCTGCAGTCCACGTTCCCGCTCTACTTTTCTGAGGTAGAACTTTGCTCCAATCCCCGCGCACATCTGGTTTGGCTGAGTTTCTTACTCGCTTTGAATAGGGACAGTTCCTTCAGGACCTGCTTATTGGTCAAAAATAGTGTGGAGGGGAGACTCCTTGAGTCCCCTCCTGACCCCGTGGGCCCATGTGGACCTTCTGTTGAGAACGTACTTGGGGAGCAGAGGTTGCCAATACACAGGAGAAATCCCAAAACTCCAGCACCTTCAGGGAGAGGTACTGGGTACCCCAAATGTCTGAAGCAGGGTGGCCACCCTGCATAGGGCATACCTTGCCTGCATTGAAATTCCAGTTTAAAACCATGGCTGGCCAGAGAAACTGGCTGCCCACAAATTCAGTGTGGTCTTTGTTCAGCTTTTGCCCAGGCCTGAGGAGAGGGCAGGATGATCGACAGGGGCAGCTGCAGCCTGAGGTCTGGGGTCCAGGCCCAAGGCTGGTCTCTGAACTGGGGGCTTTGTGGAGAGCCGTGGCCATGCAGTACTGCCCTCAGCTCAGCAGCTCTTCACCCTGTGGGTCAGCGCATTCCACTTTCCAGGGCTCGGCAAAGATGACTCGCCTCCCAAATTCGCCCCTCCTGCTTTTGGGTCCTGCCAGGAAAGGCAAAATAGGGTGCCTGTCCACACAGTTTCTCTAGATGGCAGGTCAGAGGCTTCAAGAGGGCATCCATACTCTCCTACAGCTCCTCCCAGTGGGGCCGAGCTGCCCCCAGAGCATCCGACTCTCAGTTCTTTGACATCTGTTCCTCCCACCTGCGCCCAGCCCTGAACTCTGAGTCTGTGGCCTGATGCTGGGCCACTCCTGAGTGCCAGGAGAGATGAGGCTTCTGCCTCTGATTTTTTGTTCTTTTTGTTTGCTTTTCAGGTTTCCAGTAGGGCTTGGTGGTCCTGGTGGGGTTTGGTGGTCCTGGTAAGGCTTGGTGGTCCTGGTAGGGTTTGGTGGTTTGGATAGGTTTTGGCAGTTCTGGTAGAGCTTGGTGGTTCTGGTAGGATTTGGTTCTTGTGGTTCTTGCTGAAACTGTGCCATGAATTGGAGTTACCTATTTTCCCTTGTGCCACGAGCCCTGGCCCTGGGATGGGTTGGGTTTCCCGTGGCCATTTTGGAAATCCTGGGTCACCTAACAATGACATGGCAGACCCTATTGGTGCCTCACCAACATGCACTCTGTCCATCCAAAGGTTACAGTTTCTACCTGGGGGTCACAGTTCCCACCAGGGTTCATAGTAACTACCAGGAGGCCATAGTTCCCACCAAAGGTTACAGTTCCCAGCTGGGGGTCACAGTTCCCATGGGGGTTCATAGTAACTACCAGGAGGTCACAGTTCCCACCAAAGGTCACAGTTCCCACCCACAGGACATCTTCTCATCCAGGAGTCACAGTTTCCTAGAACGAGGGTCACAGTTCCACCCAGGGGACACAGTTTCTGTGCAGTTGATGGCTTCTCCCCTCAAGGTTTTCTCTGGGCACAAGTGGGACAGGCTGGAAGTGCTAGAAAGTCAGTGCCCTGGGCCAACCCCAACCAAAATGGCAGGAGTTGCTGGACTAACACACCAGAGTCCTTGCTCCTCTAGAGGAAACCTCAGGGGCACGTTCTGCATGCTAGAGGACCCCAGAAGGGTTGAGCCCACTGCTCATGGCAGTCACCACTCATCCACACCCCCTCATCAACCTCTCCCACTCCCCACTCCACAACCTGACCTGCTCCCGCGTCCACTCCTGGCTCCCAAACGCTGGTCTCAATGCCCTCTTCTGAGAGCCGAACAGTGGCACCCCTTCACAACAGCAGTGATGAGCCCCAAGGTGCACACCACGCCAAACATCGACCCCCCGTGAGCTCATTGCACCCTGGATTTAAGGGGGGTCTCTGATAAAGGCCCACCGAGGTCCCCAGACTTCCAGAACAATCACTGCCCAGGCCAAACCCCACTCCCACAGGCCCTGAAGGAGCCCCAGGACTCCCCAGATCTTCTCCCCCATCATCCCAGGAGATCAACCCCTAGGAGGCAGGGCCATCAGGACCGAGTGCCCTCTGCCCTTGATGACCCCTCCCTGCAAACCTGCAACAATAGGTGGGTAGGACACGCCGCTGCGGAGCGCCTGTGTGTGGGCGGGCCCTGTTGTTCCCTGGCACCTGAGGATGAGGCAGCCCTGCTGTCAGAGGACTGATCTGCCTGAGAGACCCCAAAGCAACCACACAGCTAAGCCCAGGCAGCTACACAAAGCAAGAGAACAATGGGTTCTTGGGCTGAGGCTCACACTCTGGGCATACGGTTACCAGCAGTAGGTAGATAACCAGACACTGTTCAATCTACATGGACCCAAAACACGCACAACCATCTTGAGTGTGCGAGGCAGGGGTGATGGCCCCTTTGTGTCTCAAGGTACTCACTGGTGGTGCTTCCGGACATCTGGATGATGCACTTGGAGTCGCGGCTCATCTCTCGGGAGTTGAAGGGGCGGACGCGCACCGCCACCTTCACCGAGGCCCCAGCCATCGCTGTGGCCTCTGTTGGTCACTCCTGCAGCAGTGAGGCCTCGAGAGGGCAGGAGACACCTGGAGTGGGAGAGGGAAATTAGAAATAACATAAGGAGGCAGAACAAGTGCTTGGTGGCCAATGGAGCCCACAGGTTCTTCTCCCTTCCCTTCCAAAACCCCCCAAAGGACACCTCCACTAAATACAAGTCTGTGAGGATAGAGAGGAGGCACGCAGATGAAAAATGTCACACAACTCAGAACATAGGAAGCAATGAAGACTGTGGGACATGACTTAGAAACCTGGGAAAGCTAAAACTCAATGCAGGAGACAGTCCAATGTGCTCTGCAGAACCCAGAGACTTCAAGTGCCCCTGAGGCCAGGGTCTGAGGGGGGGACTGAAAATGGTGTTTGTGGAGAGTCAGCATAAGGAAGGTTGGAGCCCAGATCCCCACCCTGTCCCCGAATATTAGAACACTGCTCCCAACAGGCAGTGAGACTTCAAGGGCCAGCAGAAGGTGGGCTTAAAGCCTCTCTATTGAGAAAGGGGGCTGAGGTGCACCCCAAATGCTGAGCAGCTGCCCATAGCCTCCTTCAGTGAGCCAAATGCCAGGGGCAGGGGGCTAACCAGGACAGAACCAGACCAGGACAGAAGCAAACAAGCCCCGCCAGGCCACAGGGTTTCTGCTCAGGTGTTCACTCTCTCCTTAAAGGTGGACAGATGGCTGGAGGTCAGTAAATCTCTGAGGAAATGCTCTAACTCGAAACACAGAAGACTAAAGGGAACACAAAGGAAATAAAGACAAGGCAGTGGGCAGAAGAATTAATATCCTCCAAAAGAAAACAGAAGCTACTACATCTGTGAGTAAGTGCAGGATTCCATTTTTTTTTTTCCAAAAAAAGAACTTTTAAAGAATAAGAGATTTTCTAGAATTAAAAATACGAAAACAGAAATTTTATGAGTTAAATAATAAAATCAAGGACTTTTTCATGAAAGGAAAGAAAACAGAGAATCAATGAAAAAAAACTATTAAATAATTCAAGGAAATTTTCTGGACTAAAGGTCATGAGTTTCCAAATTAAAAGGGTCTACTGACCCCCCAAATATAAAAAAGACCCACACCAAGGCAAACAGTTGTGAAATATCAGAACCGCTAGGCTAAAGAGAAGCTTCCATAAGCTTTCAGAGAGAAATCACGAAGAGTTGAGGATCAGAACGGCATCAGGCATCTCATCAACGACACGCATACTAGACAATCATGAGGCAATGCCCCCAAAGTCTGAAGAAAGTTATTTTCACCCTGTAATTCTATGCTCAGTCAAACTACTGATCAAGAATGAGAGCGAATGAAGGCCTGTTAGACATGAGGTTTTACTTCCCATGCACTCTCAGGAAGATGTTGGGATGTGTGCTCTGGCCAGTGAGGGCTAAGATGGGAGAGAGGAAGAAGTGCAATCCCAGCCAGAAGAATGGAGAACGGACCCCAGAAGGACACTGGGGCTGCCCCAAGGGTGATGTCTCTCATTAGAGAAGGACGTGGAGACCCATGGAGGGGGTCCCAAGGGAGGGTAGACGGGGCCAGCGATGGCTTTACCACCTGGGAGGGTCTGTCTGAGGGCTTGGCGAGGAACTGGCAATGGGCCCAAGGAAAACTACAGGAAAAACCAAAACCATACTCATTGCCGTTGAGTCAATTCCGACTCATAGCCACCCTATAGGACAGAGTAGAACTGCCCCATAGAGTTTCCAAGGAGTGCCTGGTGGATTTAACCTTTTGGTTAGCAGCCGTAACTCTTAACCACTATGCCACCAGGGTTTCCACAGGAAAAAGGCCACATCATTTATCATTGATTCCGGAGAAAATGTTCTACATGACAGAAAATATAGTCATAGTACACGTTTAGGCAAGTAGGGAAGAATACGTACATAGTCCCAATGATGTAATATAGAATACTAATTCAACAACAACAAACGAAGTATGGTGGGAAGGTGGAGGGGAGAAAGTCGTGGGGGTGGGGGAGCAGGTAGAGAAGTGGTACAGAAAAGCTGAATCTGTAATAGTGGAAGACACTAGATAAAATCTAAAATCAAAAAATGAACAAATAGCAATGTGACCATGAGGTGAGGTTACCCAATCCTGGTCTTGCCTTGACCTCAGCTATGTGAGTTAGCCCCCGGGGCCTCGGTTTACTCATCTGTGAAATGACAGGGTTCCCGGGACTCTGAGGAAGGCTGGTGAAAATCCCCGAAGAGTAAAGATGACGCAGTCGCTGGCTGTCCTGGCAAGTTTACAAGGTCATCCCAGAGGACATAATGGAGCTGACCAGATGGACACCCACTGACCCAACGAAGGCTTGAGAGCTGAAGGATGGGAATACTGGTAACAGGGGGAAGGGTAAGCTCAGGGCAGGATGGGACGGTTGCCCGCTATTGAAATGGCCGGAAGCCCCAGGAAACAGAGTTGAGCCTGCCGTGAAGGGGACTCTGGACCTCCACACAATGCTGTCTGAGATGGTCTCGGATGCCCATGAGGTGGTGAGGCATCTGAGTATTGCAAAGGCTGAGGTGGGGCTGTTATGGGTTGAATTGTGTTCCCCAAAAAGATATGTTGAAGTCCTAACCCCTGTACCTGTGAATGTGGCCTTGTTTGGAAACAGGGTCTTTGAAGACGTTATCAGTTAACCTGAGGTCACACTGGAGTAGGGTGGGCCCTGATCTAATCCGAGTGGTGCCCTTATAAGAGAAGACATAGAGAGATGGGTAGAGAAAGGATGCCTGTGAAGAAGTATCTATCTACAAGCCGAGGAACGCCTGGGGCTACCAGAAGCCAGGAGAGACAGAGAAGGATCTTCCTTCCCCTAGAGAGGGAGAGAGAGCGTAGCCCTGCTGACAACCTGAGCCTCGGGAAAGTGAGACAATACATGTCTGTTCTTACAGCCACCCACTTTGTGGTATTTTGTTGAGGCCACCCTGGGAGACTAAGGGCAGTCTCTGAGACCCTCCCACTCTGAGATTCCATGGAATCCCTTTTCTAGAAAGGAAACTTCTGCCTTGCCCTCCCCACACTGCCTTCCCTTGGAAGAATCTGGGCAAGGGGGTCTCCTGTAGTGCCCCAACCTCTCATCTGTGAGGACTGAGCAGGGACTGAGGACCTCCGGGCATGCCTCCAGGACCCCAGGATCAAAGTAGGAGGGGCTACAGAGCCCCGGGCCCAACTCTGCAGATGGAGAGGAGGCACAGTAAGACCTGGAACTGAGGTGGGGTGCGAGCTCTAAGCTCCCAGACCATGCCCAGGGCCAGCGCCTTGGCTCCCCAGAACTCCACCAAAGAGGCTGGCAATGGAAAAGGAGAAGGACTGGCCCTCAGGTAAGCACACCTCCTCCAGAGGCCCCAGGGAGAGAGAGGAAAAAGCCAGACCACCCTACGACCAAGGGCCCACAAGTTCAGGAGTCTGGTGGGGGAAGAATTCCAGATGGCTGGAATCATGCCCAGCCATACCACCGCAGCCCCTCACAGCCACAAAATGCATCCATGTCCAAGCATCTCCAGTGCTTTGCCATCATGGTTTCACCTTCATAGATCCATAAATGACCTCCAGGAGAAGAATGAAGGGTTGTGCCCCTTTGAGACTCTGTGAAACTGGAATAAGGCTTAGGACAGTAAGGTTAAGATGGAAAGAGGAAGAGGCAAGCTCGTGAATTCCTGATAGGGATGCAAATTGGAACGAGACTTCTAGCAAACATTTAGCAACATGCTTTTTGTCTTAAAAAAAAAAAAGTCTGTATCCTTCAGGTAATTCCAAGTACTGAAACAGGAAGTTATTGGAAACGAAGAAAATATTTGTAAGCAGATGCTCAATCAGATATTGCACAGTTTTCAGTTCTCCCCCAATTTAGCTATATAAATTAAGTGCAGTCACGATAAATAAAATATTCCAACAGGATTTTCAATGGAATTTGAGAAAACAAGAGAATTTTGAAAAACAAGAACAAAGAAGGAAAACTTCTCCTACCTGCTATCATACATACTACAAAGCTAAAATAAGTTCCTAAGTCTAGTAATGACACAGGAACAGAGAGTGCAAGGAAAAAGACTAGGCATGTACAAAAACAGACACACACACACAAATCCAACAAATGATAAGGCAGCATTTCAAATAATCAGGTAAGGCTGGTATTGGGACAACTGGCTAGCCCATTAAAATATAAAACTAGAAGCTTCTATTTAAAAGCATTACAAAAAAAAATATAGGAGAGTGTGCTAATGGCTCTAGGGCAGAGAACAGCCATTAAAACAAAGCATAAAAAGCACAGGAGTACTTCTGCTCCAAGGGGGTTGGAAAGGCTGGCAGCAGACCAATGCTCCCTCCCTGTACAAGTAGAAAAGCTGTGAAAAATAATCTATTTAAAATAATCAAAGAGCTATTGAAGCAATCAGGAGTAGCAGGCCAAGATTCCAGAGAAGGGGGGCTGCCAAGACAGGAGACAACATTCCACAGCACTTTTTCCCTGGGAGCGTTTGTACACTGGTCACAGAGCAAGAGACTAGAAATCTGGAGTCTTCCCAGAGAGAGAGCTGTTGCTGAGTAACAGAGAAACTGCAGAGCTTTTGGTGTAGAGAAACAAACTTGCGAGGTCAAGATTCCAGCAGAAGGGAGAGGTGGAGAACTAAGCTCAAAAAATGGTCAGTTTTCCCCTTAAGGTATTTGCCAAATTCTGAAACAAAAAGGCTCTGAAAATCAGAGCAGAGTCTTCCAGAATCTCAGGTGTTAAGGAGACAAATAAACGAGTTCAGGATCCACCAGGAAAAGGGACCCCTGATTGCACCAAGGTCTGATTTGAAAACCCTAGAAGATACAACCTAAAGCCAGAGGAGACTCATAAACAGAATAACCCTTATCCAAACTGCAACCCAACCCTGACTCATCTTAGTTTTTGAATTAATAATCAGCCTTCACTCTAAAAAAAAAAAAAAAAAAAGCAAATCATCACCGCTGGAGTTCAACATGATCTGTAGCCTCTGCAATGTTTTAATGGATAATGTCTGACATTAAATCAAAAATTACTAGGCATAACGAACAATGCACAAACACCAGAAAACAAACTAGATAACTAGGAGCTCCTAAAAATTAAATACTTGTGCTCATCAAAGGACTTCACCAAAAAAGTAAAAACAGAACCTACAGACTGGGAAAAAAATTTTGGCTATGACATACCCAACAAGGGCCCAGTCTCTAAATTCTATAGAATACTTCAACACCTCAACAACAGAAAGACAAATAATCCAATTTAAAAAATGGGCATATGAACAGACACTTCACCAAAGAAGACAGTTAGGTGGCTAACAGACACATGAGGAAAGGCTCGCGATCATTAGCCATTAGAGAAATGCAAATTAAAACTACAATGAGATACCATCTCACCTCGACATTACTGGCACAAATTTAAAAAAACAGAAAATAACAAATATTGCAGAGGTTGCAGGGAGTTTGGAACTCTTAGGCACTGCTAGTGGGAATGTAAAACTGTGCAACCACTATGGAAAATGATACAGGCCTCCTTAAAAAGCTAGAAATAGAAATACCATATGATCTAGCAACTCCATTCCTAGGAATATATCCTAGAGAAATAAGAGCCATCACACAAATAGACATATGCACACCCATGTTCATTGCAGCATTATTCACAATAGCAAAAAGATGGAAACAATCTAAGTGCCCATCAGCAGAAGAATGGATAAACAAATTATGGTACATACAATGGAATACTACTCAACTATAAAGGACAATAATGAATTCTCGAAACATTTCACAACATGGACGAATCTGGAGGGCATTATGCTGAGTGAAATAAGTCAATCACAAAAGAACAAATATTGTATAAGACCACTATAATAAAAACTCAAGAAAAGGTTTACACACAACCCAATTAAAAAACGGGCAAACCATATGAACAGGCACTTTCCCAAAGAAGACATTCAGGTGGCTAACAGACACATGAAGAAATGCTCACGATCATTAGCCATTAGAGAAATGCAAATCGAAACTACAATGAGATACCATCTCGCCCCAACAAGGCTGGCATTAATCCAAAAAAAACAAAATAATAAATGTTGGAGAGGTTGTGGAGAGACTGGAACACTTACACACTGTTGGTGTGGATGTAAAATGGTACAACCACTTTGGAAATCGATTTGACACTTCCTTAAAAAGCTAGAAATAGAAGTATCATACGATCCAGCAATCCCATTCCTTGGAACATATCCTAGAGAAATAAGGGCCGTCACCTGAAAAGATATATGCACACCCATATTCACTGCAGCACTGTTCAGGATGCTGCAATGATGGAAACAGCCTAGGTGCCCATCAACGGACTAATGGATAAACAAATTATGGTATATTCACACAGTGGAATACTATGCAACGATAAAGAACAATGATGAATCCGTGAAACATCTCATAACATGGAGGAATCTGGAAGGCATTATGCTGAGTGAATTTAGTCAGTCACAAAAGGGCAAATATTGTAAGAGCACTATCAGAAAAGGTTTAAACACAGAAGAAAACATTCTTTGATGGTTACGATGGTGGGGAGGGAGAGAAAGGGTTATTCACTAACTAGATAGTAGACAAGAATTATCTTAGATGACAGGAAAGACAGCACACACTACAGGGGAAGTCAGCACAACTGGACTAAACCAAAGCTAAGAACTTTCCTGAATACAACTAAACACTCTGAGGGACAGAGTAGCAGAGGCAGGGGTCTTGGGACCATGGTTTCAGGGGACATCTAAGTCAACTGGATAACAAAGTTTATTAAGAAAATGTTCTGCATCTTACTTTGGTGAGTGGCGTCTGGAATCTTAAAAGCTAGCGAATGGCCATCTAAGATGCATCAATTGGTCCCAACCTACCTGGAGTAAAGGAGAATGAAGAACACCAAAGACACAGGGAAAATATTAGTCCAAAGGACTAATGGACCAAATGAACCACAGCCTCCACCAACCTGAGCCCAGAAGAACTAGATGGTGCCTGGCTACTATCATCAATGGCTCTGATAGGGATCACAATAGAGGGTCCTGGACGGAGAGGAAGAAAAAAGTAGAACAAAATTCAAATTTCACAATAAAAGACCAGACTTACTGGTCTGTCAAAGACTGGAGGAACTCCCGAGGCTATGGTCCCAGGACACCCTGCTAACTCAGAACCGAAGCCACTCCCAAATTCCACCTTTCAGTCAAAGATTAGACAGGTCTATAAAACAATAACACGCATAAGGAAAGTGCTTCTTAGTTCAATCAAGAATACAAGACCAAATGATCAACACCTGCCCAAAACCAAAGACAAGAAGGCAGGAAGGGACAAGAAAACTGGACAAATGGACATGGAGAACCCAGGGTGGAAAGGGAAAAGGGGAGAGTGCTGACACATTGTGGGGATTGCAACCAATGTCATTTATATTTGTGTATAAATTTTTGAATGAGAAACTAATCTGCACTGTAAACTTTCACCTTAAGCACAATAAAATTAATTTAAAAAATTACTGTGCATGAAAAGAGACAGGACTATATAACTAAAACCAAAGAGAAAAAAGAAAAGAAACGTACCCACACACGATCCAGATCTATGAGCTACCAAACAAGAACTTTAAAATAACCATGATTAATATGCTCGAAATAAGAGAGAAAAAGATGGAGAAGATAAATAGAAAAATGGAGAATTTTTCCAGAGGATTGGAAATTATTAAAAAACACATGTGAAATCGAAATTCTAGAACTGAAAAACACAGTAACTGAAATTAGAAGCTCAAGAGATTAGACACAGATGAAGACAGTGTTAATGAACTGGAGGACAGATCAACAGAATATATGGAAAGTTGAAGAACAGATAAAAACAGAGTTTGAAAGTAAAAGGATAAAACTTGGTTTATTTGTTCCATCAGCTGCTGAGAAGGAAAACTATATACTATACACATTCTTTTCCAGTGCACATAGAACATTTACCCAAATTTGACATATGCTGGTCATAAAGCAAGCTTCAACAAATTCAAGTTTCAATTTCAAATTAAAATCATAAGGCATGTGTTCTCTGACCACAGTGGAATTTAGCTATACATCAATACATAAATAACTAAATAAAAGCCTGCAAAATCCCCCATTGCTTGTATATTAATCAAATACTTCTAAATAACTCACAAGTCAAAAAGAAAAAGAAAGATCCCATGGGGTATTAGAAGATATTTTGAACTGAACGATAATGAAGATACAACAAATGGAAACCTGTAGCACCCAGCTGAAGCAGGACTCACAGGAAATGCATAGCTTTCAAAGTGTGCGGGGACCAGGGAAGGTGTCCTCACAACCCTCTCAGGTTGATTCTGACCCAGCATCTCTGAAAGAGCTATGAGTTCTCTGGAGAAGACCGGAAGTCCCGAAGGTTTGCCTTGAGAAGGATCCAGCAGCTGGTGAGCTAGCCAGCAGCTGAAGGCTCCACCAGGGCGAGGCTCTGTCATCCAGTTCAGCTCTAACTAAACCTTGGTGTCCGGCAGCATTCAGGAGTTTGGGATACGTAGAGATATCAAGGAGGTAGTTGGATGTGTGGATTGAAGAGGGGTCTGGTGGGGAAAATGAATCAGTACTTATCAGCTCTGCCTCTTGAAGTCATCGAGATGGGAGATCAACAAGGGAGAAGGGTAGAAAGAGAAAAAAGAGACTGAGAAGCAGTGAGGGGAGAAGCCTTGGGCATCAAACTGGATCCTAAGCTGACTTTGGAGTCCCTGAGTGATGCAAATGGTTAAGCACTTGGCTGCTAACTGAAAGGCTGGAGGTTCAAGTCCTTCCAGAGACAACCTCTGAAGAAAAGCCTGGAGATCTACTTCTGAAAAATCATCTACTGAAAACCTTATGGAACCCCTGAAACTACTGCCCTGAGATAACCTTTAAACCTTAAACCAAAAATATTCCCTGAAGTCTCCTAAAAACCAAACAATAGTTTAGCTTAACTAGTACAGAATGTCTGCCTTGAGCATTCTGTTCTTTTAAGATCTATCTGTATGGTATCAAAGTGGCAATAGTAACTCCAAAAATTAGATAGGAACCTTAGGGGGCAGTAGTTTATGTTAATGGGGGAGGAACAACTCAGAAAAGGATGGTGAAAATGGTTGCAAAGCTCGAAGAATGTAATCAATGTCACTGAATTGTACATGCAGAAACTGTTGAGCTGGTGTATGTTTTGCTGTGTATATTCTCAACAACAACAAATAAATTATTTAAAAACAAAAAACGTTGCAAAGCACATTGCTACTCAGACACACATGGGGTCACCATAAGTCAGAGTTGACTCCATGGCAACAGGCTTCTTGACTTAAACCCCACTGCCAGAGACATCTGTGGACACCCTTCCTGAGCCCTGTGGGGAGTCCACAGCGCACATCAGGGAGTTTGCAGTTTTCCCCCTGCTCCCTTAGAATCCAGCTTTCCTGATGTGCTAAGTCAGTTACCACATATGTCCTGCTTTGCGTTTCCAAAATGTGGTTGCTGTGTCTTCTATCCTGTTCTTCCATCCTTGTGGAAGATTTAGGTCTTTTTTTTTAGTTTACCTTTGCAGTTATTTTAGTGACATTTCAAGATAATTGGCTAAACTTTACTGAGAAAAAAGAAGCCAAACACAAGAGTACACACTTTAGAGTTCTATTTAAGAAACCTTCTAAAAGAGGCAGAAATTAGCAGGATAAGCAAATTATTTCACAACACAGAGCCAAAGAACAAAAGAAACAGCTAAGGGAGCTGAAAGAGGTTGGGGAAGGGAAGAAACTGCTGATTTTCTAAATAAATTGTGAAGATATGCTTGACTCTTCTAAATTGTGTCCATGTTTGACTTAAAAAGAATTATTTTTAAAGTCATTAACAAATGGTTCAGGTAAAAAAAATCTCCTTTTGGTTGACAAACACTGGTGTGTGTGAAGACAAAAACCAACTTGCTCATTAAAATAAATGTTTCTTAGCAGAGATATTTTTTAAAAAAAAAGGATGAATGAGAGCCATCCACTTCTGGCAATATGGTAGATGAGATTCTCTCCCATTATAAAGCATCTAGAAATTCTGCATCGATAACAAATATCAGAAGAAAATATAAGAAGAACTCCTGAGGGGGGAAAAAAAAAGGAAGGAGGAGCTGAAATTAAAGTGACAAGCCATAAGAAAGCCACAGCCAGGAAGCTGATACCAGGAATTCAGAGAATTGGTTTTCATCTGCTGTTTAGGGGATGGGAGGAATGCTTCAAACACATGAAAAGTCAGGATTGGAACCAGGTCACCACAGAAATTTGGATCTTCTGAAGCTACAATCTCAGTGAAATAGAAGGCTGCGAGAAACCTATTTGCCATCAAAGAGACCCAGGGAAATTAGTCAGAATGACTCTCAGCTCCAGGTGACGAAAAGATAGTGTTTCTGAGAATTTGAAGTCACCAGTCTATTCCCATGCAGATGTGGGTTTCAAATTTACAATCCCTGCACAATTACTAGTAAAACTCAAGTTTGAGAAACTAGCTCTGAGTAGTTCTCAGGTGTTAGCACAAAAAAAAGAAAAAAGAAAAAAAAAACGATTGCCATCGAGTCGATTCTGACTCGCGGTGACCCTACAGGAGAGAGTAGAACTGCCCCATAGAATTCCCAAGGAGCCGCGGGTGGATTTGAACTGCTGACCTTTTGGTTAGCAGCTGAGCTCTTAACTACTGTACCACCATGGCTCCGTTAGCACCAAAGCACCTAGAAAAGCAAATACAAATCCTCCCTGGAAAATGCTTTCCACTTCCCCTCAGGTACCCAAGATTCCCTCAGATGAAGATCAGTTAAATGTGAGCTCACAGTGAAATACTACCAAACACATGGAGAAGGAATTCACCATGAGTGAGAGTCATAAAAATAGAAAAGCTGAATTAGATCCTCAAGGACTTCAGATTATAAAACAAGAATGCTTAAAATGGTTATAGAAATAAGAAGGAATGGAAAATAAAGGGGCAAATTATGGAAAAAAGCCATGCAGAACTTTTAGAAGTAAAAATGTAATCAATTACATTTTAAAATCTAGCAGACATATTAATCAGCAAATTAAATGGAGCTGAACAGAGAATTAATGAACTGGAAAATATCAGAAAAAAATCACCCTGGATGGTCCCAGAGACAAAATAATGAAAATATAAAACCAAGGTTAAGAGTCATAGAACATGGAGGAATTGATTAATATATCATGGCAGGAATTTTAACACAGCATTCGCTAATTGACAGATCAAGGAGACATATAATTAGTAAGGATATAGAAGAGTTGAACAACACGATAAGCATAAACTAGTGGACATATATGGACTCTTGTTTCTGGGAATTAGAAAAACATGTTCTTTTTCAACACATATGGAACATTTACAATATTTTACCACATACTAGTCCATAAAGCAACTCTGAATAAATTTCAAGGCTCAGTACCAAATAGGTTATTTGTCCATAACACAAGTAAATTAAATGACTAAAAACCTATATGTTTAGAAGTTTTAAAACTATACTTCTAAATAACAAATACACCAAAGAAGAAATCATGATGGAAATATAAAAATACTTAGTATTAAGTGATAACGAAAATACTGCTCGCAGAACTTATGGGACTTCCACTTCCGTCCGTAATAGAGTAACAAGAACCACAGTTAACCTCTCCCTGTAAACAATAACTAAGAAGCTGGATAAAATAAATGAAAAGAACTGTTTTCAGACATTGGACAATGGGCAATAGTGATCCCTAAGAGAAGGGGAACACACTAGGTAAGCCCTACAATCGCTCCAAATCTGCCTGGAGACAATTTACGGATCTCAAGCAAAGGGAAGTAGAACGCCAACAGCTCAGCAGCTTCAATGAGTTGAGGAGTTGGAGGTTAGAGTTTGGATCAGTTGAGGCAGTTGGAAGTTGTGGATCAGAGTTCTGGAAAGGAAGGAGCTGCTCAGTAATAGAACTCCAGAGGTTTGCACAGGCACACCCTTGAGTATTTGCAGAGTATTAGTTCATGCGTGTGTAGGGTAGGAAAAAAAAAAAATTGGATGTTGTAAGCTGAACAGTTCCCCAAGCTCCCACAAAATAGGAAGACTGTTGTGCTCCAAGCAGCCAGAATGAGGAGTCCTCTTTGGCCCCTCCACCCCAGGCATTCAGTGGAGACCCCAGAGAAGGCATGCCCTAGTAGTGGAGCTAAGCTATCCCTGGAATGAAGGCCATTCTAGACTAAGTCTAGAAAAGCTTAAAAACAAACCTTGAAGGATCAAACTGATCATCAAGTAATTTAGCTGGCTGCCAAACAAAGCCCAAATGCTTTAAAGGCAAAGAACATAATTCAGACACTCTACAATCAAAATATCTAGCACCCAGTCAAAAGTTACTAGCCATGCCAAAGAACAGGAAAATGTGACCCATAACAAGAAAAAAAAATTAGTCAGCAGAAACCAGAATTTCCTTATAATCATTTAAAAATCTACCCACCAAAAATCAGTAGACTTCCACTCTTTTTATAGATGAGTTTTACCAAATATTAAAAAAAAAGATAATTCCAAATGTATAGAAACTCTTTAAAAGAGCAGGAAAAAGACAGACAAACAGAATAAACCCCAACACATTCACTGATATATTGACATAATATAATCTCGACACCAAATTAGACACGGAAAATTTGATAAATGAAGATTATGACAAATTTCACTGATGAACATAAATACAAAAATCCAAAACCCTAGCAAGAAATTCCAGCAACATATAAAAAGAATGATGCAGACAGGTTTATTCCAGGAATGCCAGGATGGCTTAACATTAGAACATCTATTAATATAATTCACCATATATCAAGGAGAAAGAAAAAAAATGAGGTACTCAATAGATACTAAAAAAGTAGTCAGTCATTTTCAAGTTTCACTTATGGTAAAACTCCTAGCAATATCAGAATAAAAGACCACTTCTTTAATCTCATAAAGAGTACTCATCAAAAACCTACCCAAACATCATACTTAGTGGTGAAATATTAGAAACATTTCTTTTAAATTCAGGACCAAGTCCAGGATGTCTGCTATCACCACTTCAATTTAACCTTGTAGTGAAGGTTCTATCCAGAACAGTAAGACAAGAAAAAGAAATAAAAAAAGCATAATATGGAGTGGAAAGGAAGAAACCAAATTGTCATTATCTGCAGACTATTTGCTTATCTACACAGAAATCAAGAGGAAACACAGACAAATTATTTGAATTAGTAGGAAGGTTCAGCAAGGTTGCTGGATGAACGTCTAATATACAAAAACTAACCACGTTACTACACCAGTGACAAAGAGTTAGAAAATACTTTTTAAGATACGATTTAAAATAATAACCCAAACTATAAAGTATCTAGGAACAAATGTCACAAAAGATGCATATAACTTTTATGAAGAAAATTGTAAAACTTTACCAAAACCATTACAGAAAACAAACAAATGAAGAACTATAATTCGCTCATAGAAAAGAAATCTCAATATCTTAAAAATGTTGATTTTCACCCAGATTAATTCGACGGAATTTCAAATGAAGTCTCAACAAAGTTTTTCTTTGTTTTGTGAAACTTGACAAATTGCTTCTAAAACTTTATATATAAGAGTAAGGGGTCAAGAATACCAATAACACATTTGGACAAAAACAAGAGGGTAGAGGACAACATGCCCTACTGATTATTAAGACAATATAAAGCTATTGTTATTAATACAGGGCAGAATTGGGGCAGGGAGAGATAACTAACAAGCAAACAGATCTACATAGATACAGCACTTTTTCCGACTGAGGTGCCTTTGCAGATCAGTAGGGAGAGGAAAGACCATTGAACCAACCATGTAGGGACCAAAAAACCAAACCCATTGCCATTAAGTCAATTCCAACTCATAGTGATCCTTCAGGACAGAGTAGAACTGCCCCATAGGGTTTCCAAGGCTGTAAATCCTTATGAAAGCAGACTGCCATATCTTTCTCCAGGGGAATGGCTGGTGGGTTTAAACCACCAAACTTTCAGTTAGCAGCTGAGTTCTTTAACCACTGTGCCACCAGGACTCCTTCATGTGAGGAAAAATTAGACTCCTCCTTTATACCAAAATAAATTCCATGTGGGTTAGAGACCTAAATGTGAACAACAAAGTTTTGGAAGAAAATGAAGAGTGATGTCTTCATGCCATCCTTTAAGAGGATTCCTTAACCCACAAAAAGCAATAAGAGGAAAAGTCTGGCCATCAAAAAATGCCATTAAAAAGGTGAAGAGAAACCCACTGACTTGGAGAAGATATCTGCAGCACATATAACCCAACAAAGATTCGTGCGCAGAATATACAAAGAGCATACACAAATCAATAAGAAAAAACACACAAAAGATATAATAGGCAATTAACATGAAAAGATACTTAACCACAATAGCAATTAGGAAAGCATGTTTTAAATCTATATCCACCAGATCACAAGATCAAAAAGTCTGATGACACTCAGTGTTGTAAGGATAGAGCAAGAGGAAAGCTTACAGATCACCTTGGGACTATTAACTGGGACAACCACTTTGAAAACAATATGGCAAAATCTAGTAAAGTTGCAGACCATGTGACCCAGCAACCTATATGCCCATCGTGGTCTATTTGCTATACACATTTCAAAGCCTGTGAGCGGGGCCACGAGCATTCTTGGCAGCAGGGGAGGTCTCAGAAACATAGCTTCCCAAAGGATCAAGATGCAGAAAAGGCATACGGTGGGATACAACCCCGAGAACGTTCAAACATGCTGGCACCACTCCGCAGAGCATAGGGGTAAAGGATGACACTCTGTGAACAGCAAGTACCACAGTCAGGGTGGTGGGAACCAAGAGGTAGTGAGGTTCAGGGTCTGAGGTACCGGATGCCGGCAAGGCCTCTCCGGCACCCACTGTGGACATGGATGAAATGCTTCCCACCTCCACAGTTCCCTCTGTAGAATGGGGTGGTGGTGGACCCTCTCTGCCTGCTCCCGGGGTGAGAACGAGGGGAGATGCCAGCTAAGTGCCCTTGGTACAGTGCCAGGCACCGCCAGCTCTGCACGTGCCGGACGGGAGGCTGGAAATGCTTTACTTCCTAAGCTGATGGTGGGGACGAGGCTGCTGGTGTGAAATGCTTTATTCCTTTTTGTATGTCCTAACTCTCACGTAACAGAATTTTTTTTTTTTTAATTTTTAACTTCTTTCCAGAAGTCTTCCTGTGAAGAGGAGCAAGAAATTGGGTGACAAAGGAGGGGACTGGGTGGCCCTGAGGGGGTCCAGAGCCTGTCTGTTGCCTGCAGCAGAGTGGCGTCGAATTTGGGGTGGGGGCAAACCTGCCACCTGAGAAGGTAGAGGGTGGGTGTGGGGGCACTGCCTCAGACACACCATGTGCAGGAGAGTGGGGGAGGAGGGGCTGCCTGTCCAAGGCAGAGGGGGGTGTGCTCCTAGGGCAGGGGGCAGAATGCTTGAGAAGAGACCAGAGCATGAAATGGCCTTTCAATCACGTTGACCGTAGTGACTCCGTAGATTGCTGAGTATTCCCCACAATGCCAAGGTCAAGGCAGGAGGAGCTGGGAGAGTGGGCAGGCGGCCAAGCAGAGCCTGAGGTGCCATGGGAGAGGTTCTTGAGCCAGGAGCCAGGGTGTCTGCATCCAAGACTTCACAGGGGCTGCAGCCAGTGTGTGAGGGTGACAAGACCCCAGGTGTGACCACAGGAAGTGGGGAGAGTGAGGGATGAGGGCTGGGCAGTGGATGGTCATCCACGTGGGTGTCCAAGCAATGGAAAGTGACACAGCCATGCAAGGGGACCACTTGCCAGGAGCCAAGCCTCCCGGAACGAAGGGAGCTGAATCCACTCGCGGTACAGCACCTGCCAGCCACCGCAGCACAGGACGGGGCTGGCCTCAAGGAAGAGCCATCAGTTTCTCTGCAGCTGGCAGAGCATTTCAGATCTCTGCACCCAGACACTGCACTGGCACCAACATGGGGTGGGCACTAGGGCGTGAAGGATAAGGGACAGCCAAAGCCCTACAGAAAGGGACTGCGTGACGATGACTCAGGTGCACGGGCGAGGGTGCTGAGGACCCGAGAGTAGAACTGACCCACAGGGTTTCCAAGGAGCAGCTGGTGCATTCCAACTGCCGACCTTTCAGTTAGCAGCCATAACTCAGGCTCCTCTTAACACTGAAGTAGATAAGCATCACGGTCCGTGCAAGGCCACATCCCACACACACACACTGGAAGCATGAGGACGGGCCTGACTGGGCACACTGGTCATCCTGAATCACCGCTGAAGTAATTTGCTATGGAAAATCAACCCCCAGCAGTAGAGGGAGAGGGGGAGGCATCGCCAATGACCTCACAGCCTCCAATGATGTTCTGGAGGCAGAGAGCAGAAGCCAGAAACGGGCCCAGGGGGAGGTCTGTGCTGGGGGCTCAGCAGGCCCAGTGGAAGTGAGGAGCAAGACGTAGGGCTGAAAACGGGGCTCTGGATGCAGGTATGCCTGTGAACACCCATACGGGTCAGTGGGACCCTCACCTCATCCCCACCGCCCACCCTCAAAAAGGACAGCCGCTGCCTGCATCCCCAGGCAAACACTTGAAGGCTTTTCTCCAAAGAGATGGAAGGAAACATCTGGCAAGAGCAAAGCCTTCCATGTGGGTACTGGCACCTACATTCTGGTATTGGGAGGCCACTTGGCAGCCGGACCCCACCCCTCCACCTAAATCAAAGCCTCTAGTCAGAATCCCACTGAGGTGGAAGTGGGAGAGACTCAGAGGGAACACAGCAGCAGCAAGCCCACCCTACTACCCAGTGGTCCTCCCTGAAATATGAATGGACAGACAAGGAAGCCCACATACAAAAGAACAAAAAGCTTAAAAATGAAGCCTGAATAAAGCAGCAGAAAACAGGCCCCATAGGAAAGAGAGATAAACCAAGGAACAAAAATGAAAATAAGCAAACAAAACCTCTAGTTAACATACTCAGAGTGTCTCAGGAAGACATCACATTTCCCAAACAAAACCAGAATGCTATGAAATAAGAACAGCTAGAGACACGGAAGATAGAACTCTTAGAGATGAAAAATCTAAGTACTGAAATACAAAATTAAGAAAAAGAACTAGAAAATGAAGCAGAAAAAAAGAACATAAATAGGGAGACAGAATAGATGAGAAAACGCAAGAACACCGAAGACCAACCAAGGAATTCAAGAAAGAAAAGAGAACAAATGAAGGGGAGGAAATTATGAACAGAAAAAGGAAGAAAATTTCTCGTCACTGGAGAGTCTGAATCTTCAGTTGAAAGGACTCATGAGGACCAATAAAAGCAAAACTCCACACTTGGACCTCAGCCTTGGGAACGTTCAAAACGCCTTGAATAAAGATAGAATCCTAAAAGTCTCCAGAGAGAAAAGTTACTGGCAGAGACTTCTGATGAGCAACTGGATACAAAAAGACTATGGTGATGATGCCCTCAGAGTACTGAGGGTAAAGATTCACCCCAAAGAATTGCTGCTAAACAAACCACCTATCCAGTGTGAAGACCGAGTGAAGACGCCTTCACACATTCATGCACCTTTTTAGGAAGTCACTCAAGGAAGTACTCCAGCAAATCAAGACAGGAAACCAAGAAAGAAGCAGCTCTGGGGTTCAAAAAACAGAGATTCCAATCCAGGGGTGTGGCCAGCAGTCAGAGGGTCAGGCTGGAAGGCAGCAGGGAGGAAGCAACTAGCTCAGACTTCCGGGGGTGGGGGGTGGGGGTGCCGGGAAAGAGGGGACTGCACAGAAGAGATAGCATGACTGAGAGCTGGGAAATGGTAAGGAAAAAAAAAGCACATTCAATGTAAGACAAAGCCAATAGAATCTAGGCAAAATAAAACACCGGCCAGGAACGTCCTGCCTGAACATGAATCAGATGCAAAGAGGACGAGGGCCCGTGGTCTCCCCTGGTCAGGGTCTGGCTATGGCAGTCTCTGCTCACCCTGGAGCTGCCACCCTCCTCCCAGACACCAGGGACCTGTGGCCATGGAGTGGCCCCAGACCGAGAAGCAGATGACACTACGCAGCTGAGTTGCCCCTGCCCCAGTCCCATCGGCCCCCAGCAGCCATGGGCCTGGAGCATGGACGGCCCAGGACTGCCTTGAGCTGGTGACAGATGTGGAAGGGAGCTGAGGCCCAGCTGGGAGTTCCTGGCAGAGGCTGGGATGGGGCCAGGACTCCTGACACCCCCTTAGGACACTCCCAAGGACAGGCCAGAGCCTGGCTCAAGAAAACGGGGCCTGCAGGGAGCCGGGCCTCCAGGCACAGTTGGGGCTGCCTCCCCAGAGCATCAGGTCAGGAGCCCCATGTGAGAGAGACCCAGAGGAAGAGGGGGGCACCTGCCCGGCCAGCCTGGGCAATCGGTGGGTGGAGACGCACAGACAGCCCCCACCCGATAGGGTGCTCACCCAGCTCCACCAGGAAACAGACCACTCAGGCTGAAACCACTGGCTCAGCAGGGAAGGCAGCATTGATTGAGTTCCGACTGTGTACCTGGCACTGTGCTGGCCCTGGGGGCGGGGGGAGGGGGGAGGGATGGGAAAGGCCTGGAGGTGGGCAGAAGGCACAGCAGAAGCAGCAGCTTTGGAGTCCCGAGGAAGCTGGGTAGAAGCCCAGCTCTGTCTTGTTTAAGTCACATCCTTCCTGGACCCTCAGTCCCCTCACCTGGAAAAAGGGAACATCACCTGCCTCATAGGGGTCGTGGGGGCATTAGGTGAGGGGAGCCTGCAAAAATGTAGAGTCCAGTCTACCCCAGTAAACCATTCTCCTCACCCCCCTAGCCTACAGTGGAAGGAGGGAGGGTCCGCACAGACCCTGGCCCAGTACACAGGCAGCCCCAGGAAGTGCCTGTGAGGTACTGGGGTGGGTGGCGCAGAGGGGGATACAGAAACCCCTGGGGCTTGGGGATGGCAGGGAGGAGGCGTTAGGGCAGGTTTTATGGTGGAGGCAGCATTTGGGGGGCTGCAACTCTCAGGTGGAAGGTGGGTGGAGAGTGTTCCAGGAAAGAAGGGGAGGTGGCGGGAATAAAGGGGCCCCAAGAGCCCAAGTGTGTATGCAGGGGAAGGCGGAAGGCTGCCCCAGCTGGCCCAGGAGCAAAGTGGGGGAGGGAGAGGGGGAGGGGTAAGAACGGGAGGTAAGGGCAAGGGGTCCTTCGCAAGCCCCTCCCCAGGCCATGGGGAGCCCTGAAACCTGAGCAGGGGGTGGCACACAGCGGGGTGCAGGAGCCAAGGGCTTGGCAGGCCCAGACCTCCAGCTGGATTAGATTAAAGCCAGGAAGCCCCTCCCACTCTGACTCCCGCAGCCCTGCAGCCCTGCAGCCCTGCTGCAGTCCCCTCAAAGCACTGTGGTAGGAGGGGGCGTGGTGCTCAGACACCAGGTCAAGGCCGAAAGGAGGGGCTGGGGGAGGGGCCTGAAGGGGTCAGGAAGCTCAGCCACATAGTGTGACCTTGCCTGTGTCCCTCAGCCCTTCCAGTCCCTGTCTGAAAACGGCAGGGCTGAGCCAAGCCCCTCACTGGGTTCCTGGAGTGCTGGGGGAGGGTAAACGCCACTGGTGGGCAGGCAGCCTAGGTTCCCCCGCACAAGGGCAGTCCATCCAGCAAACCTGCCACATCCGGTGAGCCCAGAGCCCACCTCCCTGCCTGCTGCCCACTGCCCCACCAGGTGGGCTGAGGGACCCGGCTGCAAGGCTGGGGTCCCAAACCCCCTCTTGGACCCCGACAGAGCCAGACGCAGGGCAGAGGCTCATCAGCTAACGGAGCAGCACCTGCAGGGCTGTGCCCTGGGCACTGCCCCTGGGGGAGAGTCTGGCTGGGCAGAGTTCCTGGAGAGCTCCCTGGCGTGGGTGGGGAGTGCAGGTTGCATACTTGGCTCCCTGTGGCCACCTGGGGCAGGAAGCCCTGTCCTTGGGGGCCTAAGAACACTAACCCAGCAGTGCCCTAGGGAGCACACGGGACCATGCTCGAGGGCATCTCTCTCCTCCCAATGGTCACTAGCTGCTGAGTGACCCAGGCCAGCCACCTCCTCCCCAGGGTGGCCACTCAGGCCCCTGCCAGCTCTCTGATGTACTGGGCAGGGTCTCAGGCCTGAAGGACTTGCTCTGGTCAACCAATCCTAAAGGCCGGGGCAGATTCCCCAATGTCTTCTGCTGGTGCCCCCGCTCCATGAACCCCAATCGAGTCGCATGGGACAGGCTGGGCAGCAGGGCCCCCTCTCCCTGCAGACCAGCCAGGCCCCAGCTCTGGACTGTGGTCAGAACCTCAGTCTCCCCTGCCTGTGGCTAGCTGGCTGGGGGTCCCGGGTGGGGCAGTCTATGGGGCACTCCAGTGGGGTTAGGGAGGGAGCACCCAGGAGGGGGGGCGCTCAGGGTGGGGCTAGCACACAGCAGGCATCTTGCAGGCCCTCACTGGAAGCCTTGGGGCTGGGGGTGCCGACTCCATGGCCGACCCCATGGCCGACCCCAGCTTCTGCCTGCCCTGTGGACCACACCCTGCAGGGCTAACCTGCATCTGATGGGGGTGCTCATCTGGCCCTCCACGACTTCCCACCCAGGCAGGGGCTGGCCTCCCCTTCACCCTGCTCTAGACAGGGCCTGACATCTGGGTTTTCCACAAGCTCCTCAAAGCCCCTACCCCAAACACATCCTCAGACAGTGGCTGAGCAGTGCCGAGGCCTCCACTTTGAGATCAGACAGAGACTTGGGGGAGGCCGAGGTGTAGTGTGTAGTGGTCACACGGACAGATCACACCAGAGGAATCCAGGCCCTGGATCCAGTCTCTCCCCCAACCCCAGAGAGGCCCTGGATCCTGACCCTAGTCCCTCCCTCATCCCCTAAGCAAAGAACCCACCTCGAGGCATGCTTGTACTACCTAAGGGGCCCTGAGACCCACCGTCTGCCACTTCTGGGAGCCAGATCCCTTACCCTGCACCGCCAACACCAGCACCCCTGCTTCAGGCCTGCAGGAGGGAGCAGAGGCCCCGCCCACCTCTGCCCACTCCATCCCACACCGCAGTTTCGGCCAACCACACCTGCAAAATGGCCGCTGCAGGTACAGCCCCAACCCGCCCCCACCCCCAGCCTCTCCTCTCGGGAGCAGCCACCTTCTCAGAGAGAGGGCGGTGGACTCGGCTACCTCGAAGGCACAGAGCGGGTGAGTCTGGGCTGTCTCCAGCACTAGTGTGGCTCTACGTGTGCCTCCAGGGTTCGGATGGGGCCAGCCCAGAGCCGCGGGGGCCTCTCCGCACCTCCGCCTCCTCCTCTCCGCTGCCGCAGGATCTAACCCGCTAGCCCCGCAAGCTTCTAATCCCAGCAATGCGGGAAACTCTGGAGGGGGCGGCCGCTGGGGAGCGGTCCATCGCTCTCTGGGGAAAAGTCCCTATTCCTGGGTATGTGGACGCGCATTGGGTCCGCGCGGGGCGACGTCGCGCCAGGGCCCCGCAGGCCCCATGACTTAGCGTTCCCTCCTTCCCCTCCCCCCACCCCGCGGCCGCCAAGGGCGACCCTCCCTCCCAGCAAGGATGCTGCCGTCCCCTTCCCGAGCCCCAGGGCTGTGCTGCTGCTTTTTCGGGGAGTTGGGGGTCTTCGCTGCCAGGATTCCTTCCTGTCATACGAGTCTGGGCGCCTGGGGAGCGCCACCAGCCCAGACGACGCAGCCCCGCAGCCCCCTCCCCGCCCGCGGCCAGACCACACCTGTTACTGAGGCGCTGACTGCGTAGATGCAGGCCTTGTCCTCCGGCGGCCCCTCCCAGGCAGCTAGCCTTTCTGAGAGGGGACTGGGGTCTCTGGGGAAGGGAGCACGGACTGGGACCGGGGGTGACGGGCAGCCCCGCCCGCCTGTTTTGCTGTCGGCTCCACCATCCCCCCTCCCCAACCCGGGGACCAGGGCAGCTGCCTGCGCCCCGCAGTCCTGAGCGCCCTCTCCTCCCGCGGAGGCGCTGCAGACGCGCCCCCGGGGCCCCTACTCACGCTCCCTCCCCTCCCCCACCGGCCCCGGAGCAGCCCCGGCCGCGTCCCTGCTGGGGTGGCTCCTCTAGGTGGAGGGGGCTGGCGGGGAGGGGGGAGGGGGCCCTGTCGCTAACCCTCCTCTTCGCGCCCTCCCCTAGCGACCCCCGCTCGCCCGGGCAGACTCCAGTCCCAGCAGGAAGGCCCTGCCGAGCTGCGCTTGAAGGGCGAACGCCCCCGAATTTGTCCCATTGTTCTCTGCGGAGACCGAGGAGGACGGGAAGGAACGGTCCGCGGTGCCAGCGCCTGGCCGCGCAAGGACACAGGCGCCGGCCGGACTCCCACCGGGGAGAGGGGCGGTGGCGCGCGCAGTGGTGCAGGCGCGAGATGCTGGATGCGGGTGCCGGTGTCAGGCGCGCGGGGCGCGGGGCACGGTGCCGGGCGCGGGTCGAGCGGGCGGCCGCCTCACCTCTCCGGCGTCGCTGGGTCAGTGGCGGCGGCCCGGCATGGGTGCGGGCTGTTCGCGGGTCCCCGAGTGCGGAGCTCTGCCGCCTCCTGGGCTGCGCTGGGCGCTGTGACGGCGGCTCCGCGTGACGGACTGCGCGCCCCCGGCCCGGCCCGCCCCGCCCCGCGCCCCTCCCGCCTGGTTGGCTGCGCGCGACGCCCTTACCCCAGCCGCCAGCTGGTTTGTCGCGCGGGGAGAGGGACGGGCGTCGCTGCCGCCGCCAGGGATGGGGCTGGGGCGGGCTGTGACATCACCGCTGACACCACGGCGCGCTCCGCGGAGGGGGGGCGCAGACAGCCGGGACACAACACCCCCTCTCCTCGCGCAGCCCCCAAGAGCCCCACCTCGCAGGGGGGAGGGACCGGAGGCGCCCGGTCTGCGGCCCCACCCGAGCGTGCCTGCCCCCCCGCACCCCCCACTAGGTCCCGTTTTAAGTGAAGGAAAGCTCTGGAAGGGACAGGAAAGATCCACCTGTCCCCAACCGGGAAGCCCCACAGCACAAACACACGGTCGGGGAGGGGGACAAAGCTCTGGCGGGCTCCTCGCGCGGGCGGTGGGGGGTGGGGGTGGGAGTAGGGATCTTGTAACAGGTGAGAGTTTGTTAATTCCATCGTCGTCGCGGCCTGAGCGCTGGAGAAAGCCGCGCGCATTGCGGACATGTCACGAGTGGCTCAGCCCTCCTCGCAGGGATGATGCAACCAGCTGGGTACCCGCTTCTCTCCTCCCAGCATGCCTCGGGGTGAGACCCCCCCCCCCACACACACACACAACCCTCTCCGCCCACTTCACCAGACCACCAGACCACCAGCCCCTGGATCCTCACGCCCTGTCTCTCCAGCCTAACTCCCCTAGATCGCCCGGTCACCGAGGCTCTCGGTCCACAATGGCAAAGCCCTGCCTTCGCCAAACCGTCCACTAAGGGCTGCCCGTATCTCCATCCCCCCCAGGACTGGGCAGCCTTGACAAAGCCTCGGCCAGCTCACCGCGGGACTTCCCCCACCGCCTGCCGTGGATGCAGTGACGTCACGCCCTCACGAAACCGGGCTCCAGGGGTCCTCTGCCAGGCGCCCCTGCTCTTGGTATCTCAGCATCCGGCGGCTAAGCCTCCCTCTGCCTGGCTGGTGCCTGGCGCTGCCCTGAGGGCTTTACTCTTGGGACCCATTTAACCCTCCCACAACCAGGGAGGAGGTGGCTTCACCTCACTCGGCAGCCGCCTTCAGGGTCTGCCTTGTAAGTAGCAGGGCACGCGACCTTTCCTAGCCTTTGCTTATCCTCCAGCCTTCTCTGCAGACGAGCTGGACAGATCCTCTTTTTCTCTTTCCTGGAAGCACCGCATCAGAGAGAAATGAATCGAGCTTCCAGACTTTGGTGGGACGAGTCATCCTCGGGCCTCTTGGGAGGTTGGGGAGTCTCTAATCCTCACTTCCGTTCCCAGCATAGGTGTTGAGCTGGTCAAGCTCTTTATCTTCTTGAGCCAATTTTGGCATTTTACGTTTTTTCTAGGAATTAACTCATTTCATTTTTGTTTTCAAATTACTAACATTTTGAAATTCACCTCTTTATTCTGTTTTGTTTATTTGCACTTTCTGTTTTAATAGTTTTAAGTAATTTCAAGGGACCAACTGTTTGTCACTCATTTTCCCCTTCATTTGATCTATTTCTATCCTTATCTATTATTTTCTTCCTTCTTGGTTCGTTGGATCTCATCTTTTGCTCTGTCCTGAGCTGGGTGCTTAGCTCGTTTGTTTTTAACCCTTCCGATTTTCTGATAGATCTGTTAAAGCTGTGAAATGTCTTCCGCAGCTCTGCCTTAGCCGGGTCTCACAAACTTAGACGTGCAATGTTTTCATTATCATTCAGATCTAAGTATTTCTTAATGTCCTTGAGGCTCTCCTTTTAAACTCTTGGGTTATTTAAGAGTGTTACTTAGTTTTCCAACAGTGTGTTTTTTTTTTTTTATTGCAATCCTTTGTTTCCACTTTATGATTTTTTTGCATTACTGGCAGAGAACAATGTCTGTATTCAGTCAGGATCCTGGCAGGAAGCAGACGGCACACTCCAGTGCAGTAATTTGAGGAGGGCTTAATAAATGGAATATTGACAAAGGTGTGGGCCAGCGGCAGGGAAACCCAGGGCTAGGGGACAGTGCAGCCTCACCTCCTGGAAGTGGGAGGAGAGGGAGCTGGCCCTGGACAAGGTGGGACCTTGGTGGAGGGATGCAGCCAACTGATCCTTCCTATAGAGAGGGAGCCGGGAAATCAACCCCTGGACCTCACTGTCCCTCCTCCCTGGGAGTGCTCCCATGGGCCCAACCCAAGGGGAAGCTGGAAAGCAGGGGCATCCATTGGTGGGGTTTATTTACTGTGGGATCCAGGGCCCAGAGCATGGACAGATGGGACTTAGAAGCACAAACAGAAGATTCCAGCCCAGTCCTCGTACATAGCTCCTCTGGGATCTGTTGAGGCTAACACACCATCTAGTCACTGTCTATTTCTGTAAATGGTCTACTTGTGTGCAGAAAGGTTTTATTACCTTTCTGATGGATATTGTTGCTGTTGCTATGTGCTGCTGAGTCCGTTCCGACTCACAGCGACCCCATGTGATAGATTAGAACTGCCCCACACGTTTTCTTGGCTGTCATCTTTACGGGAACAGATCGCCAGGCCTTTCTTCTGAGGAGCTGCTGGGTTCGAACCATCAACCTTTCTTTCTGTTCGCAGCAGAGTGCTTAACTGTTTGCACCACTGGGCCCAGAGGCCGTGGACTGACACGTATCACTCAGGAGCACGTCTTTTTCCTCAGCAGGTCATACTCCTCGGGTGCTGAGTCTCCATTCCTCTGGGGCTGGCAGCTCCTCTGTCTGGCAGCGTGGGGTGGGGAAGCCTGGTGAGCTGAAGGAGAGGGCTGGGGAGGGGCCCCACTCACAAAACTGCTGAGCATCACTCAACGCTGCCCCCGCCCAGGGGATGCTGCAGTTCAGAGTCTTACCTCTAACCCTTGGCCGGAGTCCAACACGATAGCAACCGGGAAGGTAAAATGCCCAGGAAAAGTTAACAAGAAATGTACAGGTTTCAAGTTTATAAAGAAACTCTATAGAAAAATTTGGAAATCCACTGAAGAGAGGTTAGTGGATGGAAAGGCAAGCATACTCTTGGAAAGGAAGAGGCAATATTGTAAAAATGCCCGTTGTCCATAAATGAAAACTACACATCCAATGCCATCTCAGTTAGAATGTCAACAAAAGTTCGCTTGGAAAATTCAACATGCAAGACAAACCAGGAAACTTTAAGAAAGGAAAAGAATGAGGAATGGCCACCCGAGCAGATATCGATGCGCACTGTGAAACTCTCCTGAGGAAAAGGACTCATATTGCAGACAAAATACTGCAGATCAAAAGTTTATGACGAAGGTGTCATTTGAAATAATTTAGTGAAAACAGGTAATTTATTAACTGGTATTGAAACACTAAGAGTCCTGGGGTTGGGGGGGGCACAAACAATTAAGTGCTTGACTACTAGCTGAAAAGTTGGTGGTTCAAACCCACCCCATGTCACCTCAGAAGACAGGCCTGGCCATCTGCTTCTGAAAGGTCCCGGCCATGAAAACCCTGTGGAGCAGTTGTACTTTGCACACATGGGGTCCCCATGAGTTGGAATTGACTCGAGAGCAACTAGCAACAACTGAGACATGATGGCAAAATAAAGCCAGATTCCTTCCAGATACATGACACCAGAATCAATTCCTGAAGGAGTAAGTATTTAAATGCAAACCACGAAACGTGAAGAAACCAGAATAACGCCTGGGTGGAAGCATTCACGTCTTGGGGTGAAGAGAGCATGGTTATCCATGGAAGAGGACCACATAAGAAATGAAACGTCTGTGTGGCCCAGACACCACAAAGAGTGGTCCCACACTGGGAAAAGTATTTCAACACGTATGAAGATGGAGGGGACTTCCTAACAGGATCAGAAGCTTCCACAACCCGTCTGTCAGTTTGTCCTACTGTGGTGGCTCGCATGTTGCTGTGATGCAGAAAGCTGTGTCACCGGTATTTCAAATACCAGCAGGTTCACCCATGGTGGACAGGGTGCTGTGGACCTTCCAGACTAAGACAGACTGGGAAGAAAGGCCTGGCGGTCTACTTCTGAAAATCAGCCAATGAAGCCTTTATGGTTCATAATAGAACACTGACTCCCTTGCTTTGGACACATCATCAGGAGGGATCAGTTGCTGGAGGAGGACATCATGTTTAGTGAAGCAGAGGGCCAGCCAGGGCATTTCACATTTTACGTCTTTACCTTCGGTGAGATGGATTGGCACAATTCCCACAACAATGGAGTCAAACATTCTGGCCATGGTGCGGATGACGCAAAACGGGGCAACGTTTTCTTCGTTTGTACGTAAGGTCATCGTGAGTCAGAGTCAACTGAACAGCAGCTGTTTATCTATCTGTCTGGCTATCTGTCTGCCTGTCTGTCCATCTGTTTGGAGCTTATGCAAATAATAGCCAAAAATCCTGGGTAGCCACAAGAGGAATGGGTGGGGCCTTAGAGGAAGTTTTCAGAAAGAAAAGCAGAAAAAGAAGAGGGCAATAAACAAGCAAAAGACAGTCACCGTTAAGGAAAGGCAAATCAAAACAGATCTATTTTCAGCCTATCACATTGTCCAGAACTGAAATAGCTGAGGATACCCTGTGGGGCCAAGGTGTGGGGGAATGGGCTCTTTACACCCGGTAGTAGCAGGGGCCCATGGCCCAATTTTTCAGGAGGGCCGTTTGTCAAGATGTCCCCGTTTAAAGTACTCCTACCTTTGTTTCGGAGCCCTGGCTGGTGGTGCAGTGGTTAAGCATTCGGCTGCTAACCAAAATGTGGACAGTTCAAATCCACCAGCCGCTCCTTGGAAACCCTACGGGGCAGTTTTAACCCGTTGCTGTCAAGTCAATTCTGACTCAGCGACCCTACAGAACAGAGAAGAACTGCCCCGTAGGGTTGCCAAGGAGGGGCTGGGGGATTCTGCCGACCTTTTGGTTAGCAGCCAAGATCTAAACCACTGCGCCACCAAGGCTCCCATGTACCCCAAACCCGCCAAGGCGCCCCGGGCACCTCGATGGTCCCCTCCCGTGGCTTCACAGGAGCCCCTGACACGCTGCTGTCCCCCAGCTCCTCGCCCGCGCCCGGGCTCTGCTTCCAGATGCCGCGGACATAGGAAGGGCCCGGCGCTCCGCCGACTTTCTGCCCCAGTGGCCGCGCAGCCGTGGGGGCCCTGCGCCCCACCGTCCCCCACCCCCAGCGGCCCCGACCCAGCTCTCCACCAGCGCCCAGCTCCCACTGTGGCCTCCCAGTCCCCCAGCGGAGCACTGGGCACGCCGGGCGATGGCGGGCAGGTGGGCCACGGAAAGAGGAGGCCTGGAGCGACAGATGCAGCCGCAGAGACCATCCGCCGCCGGAGGCCCCGCCCAGTTGCCGTGACAACCTCTCCCATCTCCTCGCGTCGCCAAGTTCCAAGCTCTGAACGCCGCTGCCATGACAACGCGCGGAGCCTGTTTCGCAGTCCCTGCCTGCGGATACTGGCGGCGGGGGCCGAGCAGGGCACCAGCCGCCAGGCGCTCCGTGGGGTCGTGGTGGCCTCGGTTTCCAGCCGCGCAGATCCGGCTCTGGAAGGCCCTTGGTGAATCCAAAGGTACCTTTACAGAGGGGAAACTGAAGCTCAGGTGGGGAAACGAAGGGAGAGACTTGCTCCAAGTCCACCACGCGCCCTAGCGTCCAAGGTCAGGCAGGACCCCAGTGGACTGTGGCCCAGCCAAAGCCCTTTTCTTCCCAGCTTTGCTCAGCCGGCTCCAGCAGTGCAGGCCACATGGTGACACGTGGGAGACAGCCGGTGTCCTGACCTGGACCTGCCATCCTGGCACCACAGAGCTCCTCTCCGGCCTCCACCCCTTTGCACATCGCGTCCCGGCTGGCGCTTGTCCGCGTCTGCCCAGCTGCACCATTGTAGTCACCCTTCTCAGCTTATGAAGTGTCTCCCTGAGACCTGACAACCTCGCCTCCCAAAGCCCACAGCCCGTTTCCATGCCGCCTTTTCCATGCAGCCTTCCATCTTGACCACTGCGGGAGCTTTCCTGTCCTCAGAACTGTCATTTGAGGAAACCAAGGCTGAGAGACTTGAAAAGACCCTGAGGGCCAGTAGCTTCTCCTGGGGCCAGAGTCACAGGGACCAGGCCTCCTTTCAAGAGTGGTGGGAAGCAGGTTCCCCTCCCTCAATCCTCACCCATCCTCGCCTTTAATTATCGGAGGTGCAAGATCAGCCCCTTCCTGCACTGATGGCAAGCCTTGGAGGAGACTCCCTCTCCATGCTCCCACCCCCCAGATGCCAGCCCCAGGTCCTGGTGGTGCCTTCCAGCCCAGGGGCCTCAGCCCTGGCTGGACGTAGAACCACCTGGAGATTTTACCAATTTCCACACTCACCTCGAGCTCCAAGGTCCTGATCCAGTTGGTCTGGGTGGGTCCTGGATGTTCCAGGTTTTGAAAACTCTAAGTGATTCTATTGTGTAGCTGGCCGTGGAGAACCCTGGTGGGGGCATTCAGGGAGTGAGGCCTGGGGTGGGGTTTGAAATGGCATCTTCCCTGCAAACTTCCAGCTCATGGCTGCTCCTGTGTTTCAGTCCACTTAGTTTAGTTGATTGACACACATTCGAGGAGTCCCCACTCTGTGCTTGGGATGAGGGTCCAGCCCCCCCACCATGTGATGCCTAGAAAGGAGTCAGTCCCGACCCAGGTGATGGCCAAGCAAGACCAGGATGTGGGACTCTGGAACCCAAACTAACCGTCCCTCCTATTTCCCTGTGGAAAGAATAATTGTCCAGCCCATTTCTAATCTTTCTTCTGAAAACCCAGATGTTTATAGAAACACAAGCCATGAAAGGAAATGTACAAAAATGTCTTTGCTCAGAAACTTGGGCTTTGCCTCTCTCCGGGGTGAGGGAGTTTGTTTACTGGAGACTCTTTGGGTACAAAACCCCAAAGAAGACCATCCCAAGGAGAAGAGGGTGAGGAGGAGAAAGACGGAATCACGCCATCCCATTGCGGGGTTTCCGAGGAAAGTCTGGCCAGTTTCTGACCCATGGGGCTCTCTGAGGGTGATCACGCCAGGCCTGCCCGGACAGTCCTGGTTTAGCTGTCATCCTAGGGCCCCCCTAAATAGTGCCCCAGTGTGGTCGCTAGATGATATGGCTACCCCCCTTGCATTGCAGGTAACTCCCTGTCTTAGGCAGGGTTCTCTAGAGAAGCAAAAGAGGCGGGGCCAAGATGGCAGAGTAGTCAGACGCTTCCTGTGGTCTCTCTTACAACAAAGATCTAGAGAAGCGAAACCAGTAAAGTGTATAAATCATATATATAGAGAGAGATGTATATCAAGAAAACAGTTCACGCAATTGTAGAGGCTGGAACGTCCCAAGTCCGTGGATCAGAATAGAGGCTTCTCCTGATTCACATAGCCACAGGGGCTGTCGAAGCCAAGGTTGGCAGGTTGGAGAACAGGGATCTTGCTCACAGGCTGTGAAGGCTGACAAATTCCAAGATCAGCAGGCAAGATCGAAAGACTTCTCCTGATTCACGTAGCTGCAGGAGCTGGTGAACCCAAGACTGGCAGGTTGGAGAGCAGGGCTTTTGCTCATAGGCTGTGAAGATCAACGAATTCCAAGACTGACAGGTAAGCTGCCGCTTATATTTGGATGCAGGCCACATGCCTAAGGAAACTCACAGTAGATCCCATCATGAGGGGGATCACATACAAACACTGAGAATCATGACCCAGCCAAGCGGACATGCAATCTCAACCATCACACTCCCTGTGACAGAAGGACAGCTGTTTCCAGGATTCTTTGCGCCACATGCTGTATTTATGAAAGTTCATGTTTGGGCAGCTTGTTAGGATGGAGGGGTGTGTATGGAGTCCCTGGGGGTGCAAATGGTTAACACACTCAGCTGCTAACCAAAAGGTTGGAGGTTCGAGTCCACCCAGAGGTGCCTCAGAAGAAGGCCTGGCAATCTACATCCAAAAGGTCACAGCCACTGAAAACCCTATGGAGCACAGTTCTACTCTGAGTCACATGGGGTCGCCATGAGTTGGAGTCCTCTTGAGGGCAACTGGTTAGGGTGTGTGTGTGTGTGTGTGTGTGTGTGTGTGTGTGTGTGTGTGCGCACGTGCGCGTGTGTGTGTGTACTATGCATTCATGTGTCCCATTACATCTGCAAGTGTGGGAAAAAAGAGGTGCCTGGAGGAGAGGCTGGGAAATTGGGTCACAGCTCCAGGTGGTAGGGAGGGGTCTGGGTGCAAAGCAAAGTGGTGAGCACCAGGGATACCTACTCAGGGCCCCCAGGACTCCTGGGCAGTGGGTAGCCGCACACACCTGAGCCCTCTCAGGAGATTAGGAGGCGGTGGAGCTGGCATGAGGCCTAGACCTGGTATTTGTAGGAGCACTCCCTCCCCTCCCTCCACAAATCCTAATCCTGCTTCACTACAGCATGCCAGGAGCAGGGCTGTGTCATAGCATTCCCCAAAGACGACATGACCCACAGGAAAGGGGTGTGATGGGGTCCCAGGCTTAGAACCCCAGAGCAGAGCTGCATCCCATCCCTACCACCTTGCCTGGGAAAGGAGGCTGGCGGGGGCCCCACTGAACAGCCCCACTGTCTGGGTGGGAGGCCCCCGGGGAACTGCACCACAAATGCTCTGCTGGGCTCAGCTCTGGGTGCGCTGAACAGAGAGATGTTGCTGACTCGGTGTCTGGCCAGCGGCAGTGGCAGCAGGGCAGTCTGGACGCAGGCCAGAGCCCAGTGAGGGCCGCCCTGCCTCTTGGACCCGCAGTCTGTGTCCACTGACCCAGGCCAGAAGGTAGTCCTGGCTCTTTGATGGTTGGCAGAGTCCCCCACACTGCTGGCCTGCCCACCCCGTCTTTTCCTCCTCCTCTGTCCATCCAAGAACAAGATCCGGGCTCCCTCTGTATCAGGGGCTCTAGGCTGTGGGGTGGGCAGGTATGTTGCCCGTTAGCTGAGGGCTAATAAATCAGGACACTCCCACTGCACCCCAGAGCTGGGTGGAACATGGGCAGCACACTGGGGGCTCCAGCACGGGTCTGTTGTCGGCCTGACACAGGGTGGGGGGCTGAGAATGCAGGGTAGGTGCTCGGGTTCAGCCCACAGAGGATTCTGGGCACATAGCTGGCACCCAGGGTTTACTGAGGAGGACACAGCCTGCCCAGGGCAGCTGTGCGTTCTTACTGAGGACAGACCCAGGAGCACCCACACACAGCAGGAGAGCTGGGATGGAGGGGCCCTGGGTGTGCTGACTGGGAAGCACCCCCCACCAGATACACTGCTCCCCAGCCCTCCTCCACCGCACTCTGGGCCCTGAGGCTGACCTTGCTCTCTGGATTCTGGTTTGGTTTCAGCCAACAGGAGGGACTGGAAGGAGGTTGGACCGCAAGAGAAGATGGAGGGGAGGTGGGGCTGACTTCCCTAGCTCCCTCCCTTTCAGGTCACCCTAGGTGGCTTCTGGGCCTTGTTGAAGGCTCTGGTTCTACGCAGACTTCTCCACCCAGCTCTTTTCCACGTTCCAGGAATGGCCCCCTCCCCTTGCCCTCCAGGCCAGGGGTAGTAAAGATCCTCAATACTGTTAACTCTTGGGTGCGCACCCTCCCTTGGTGGGTTCCTAATCCTGCCCCCAAAAGAGGAAAACCAAACCCACTGCCATCAAGTCAATTCTGATCCTGTAGGATGGAGTAGAACTGCCCCATAGGGTTTCTAAGGCTGTAAATCTTTGTGGAAGCAGACTGCCACATCTTTATCCTGTGGAGCGGCTGGTGGGTTCGAACCTACAACCTTTGAGTTAACAGCCAAGCACTTAACCACTGTGCCACCAGGGCTCCTTTAACCCCACCCACACCTGTGTAAATAGCCCATCATCAAATTCTTTCAATTACCCAACTTGAACGAGCCAACGAGTTTCCTGCTGGAAGCCTCACTGAAACTCCTGAGTCCTTCTCAAAAGCCCATGAATACTGGCATAACTTGAGTTAGGCATAGTCGTTGTTAGCTGCTGTCAAGTGGGCCCCCAACTCATGTCGATACCACACAAAATGGAACGAAATGTGCCTGGTCCTGCACTGTCTCATGATCAGTTGAGGATGGAGCCATTGTGATCCATAGTGTTTTAATTGGCTGATTTTCAGAAGTCAATTGCCAAGCCTTTCTTCCTAGTCTGTCTTTGTCTGGAAGCTCTACTGAAACCTGTTCAGCATCACAGCAACACACAACTCTGCACTGACAGGCGAGGTGTGGCTGCACATGAGGTGCGTTGGCCAAGAACTGAACCTGGGTCTCTCGCATGGAAAATGAGAATTCTACCACCGAACCATCAATGCCCCACTTAGTCATTAAAAAAAAAAAACAAAACCAAACCCATTGACAAGTGGATTCTGACTCATAGCAACCCTACAAGACAGAGTAGAACTGCCCCATAGGGTTTCCAAGGAGCGACTTGTGGATTCAAACTGCCAACCTTTTGGTTAGCAGCCACGGGCTTAACCCTTAGTCATAGAGCCTCCCTTCCAAAATAGCAATAAATTACTCAAAGCAGAAATTGTATAGGTCATTGTTCTATGAGGGCAACGTAATAAAACAGGAAATGAACGAGAAAAGCATAAGGCCAGAAAGGGGAGGGAGTGGAGCGTAACACCTTGGAAGTTAAAACGGAAGTTTAAAAATGTATTAGGTTAAATGAAGAATCAAACTTGAAATTACACTCTACTTAGAAATGAATGACAATGATAACACACTTTATCAAACCAATAGGATGAAGTCATTGAGGTAAGAGGAGGAAAATTCAAACTTTAAATGCTTTTTTGTGAATTCAAGGAAATTGAAAATTATCAACCTATACGTTCAACTAAAGAATTTAGATAAAAAGGAACCAAAAAAATCCAAAAGAGAGTTGTTGCTGTTGTTGTTATGTGCCATTGAGTCAGTTCTGACTCATAGCGACCCTCTGTACAACAGAACAAAACACTGCCTGGTCCTGCGCCAGCCTCACAATCATTGTTATGTTTGAGCCCATTGTTGCACCCACTGTGTCAATCCAACTCCTTGAGGGTCTTCATCTTTTTCACTGACCCTCTACTCTACCACGCATGATGTCCTTCTCTGGGGACTGGTCCCTCCTGATACCAAAAGAGGGTGGAAGAAACGAACTAACTAAGATAAAACCAAAAGTAATGACATAGAAAATAAACAAAAATTAGATTTAGAAAAAACAAAAGGGCATGTTCTTTGAAAATTCAACTAAACTACATCAATTTTGACCAATAAAATGAGAGGAGAAAAAAGTGGCACACATCAGGAGTGAGAAGACAAAATTACAGAAACAGAAATTGTTAAAATTAAATATATAAAAATTAAAGATCTAAATAAAATGGATAATTTTCTAAGAAAATATTAATTACCAAGGTTTTCTCACAAGGAGAGAGAAAACCCAAATGGTTCAATAACCATATGGGGAAAAAATGAAGCTACAGTAAATTATCTGGATCTTCATTCTCCTACTCACCCTTATGATGTTAGGCCCAGATTATTTCATGGGCAATTTCTCCCAAATCCCCCAGGAACAGGTAAAACCTATTTTATTTAAAGTGTTCTAGAGCAGAGAAGAAAATGGCAAGATTCCCAATTCATCCTCTGAAGATAACATATCCTTTAGCATAAATCATAGCTCAAAAGAGAAAACTTAAGATTAATGTCACCTTTCTTACAGAAGTGCAAAAATCCCAAATGGAATTTAATAGTATAGTGTAAGCGTGATATATTATGACCATGTAGAATGTATTCCAAGAATGCAAGGATGGTTCAATATTAGAAAATCTTACAATGTAATTTATTGCATTAATAGTTTAGAGAAAGAAAAATCGTGTCATATTGATTAAAAAAGCCAAACCTGTTGCTGTCGAGTAGATTCCATCTCAAAGAGACCCTATAGAACAGAGCAGAACTGACCTATAGGGTTTCCAAGGAGTAGCTGGTGGATTCAAACTGCCGACCTTTTGGTTAGCAGCCAAGCTTGTAACCACTGGGCCACCAGGGCTCCACTGTATTGATAGATACAAAAATACATTAGATAAAATTCAACAATTATTCCTGATATAAGTTCTTAGTAAAGAAAGAATAGCATGAAACTTCCTAAGTTTATACAGATAAGCTATCTAAATGAAACATCAAGCACAGCCTCCATGACTCTTAAGGATGGTACCTTATTTGGTTTTCATTATAATATTTCTCTGTCTCTGAAATCATCTTATTTATTTTCTTGTTTATTCCCTCTGTTCCTCCAGGCAGTGGGGACCTTGTCTACCTCATTCATGATTATATCCCCAGAACCAAGAACAGTGCCTGGCACAAAAATACAGGCTAATCAACATTGGATAAACGAATGAATAAACGAAGTAGTGAATGACTTAATGTTTTTCAATGAAAGTTAAATACAAAACCGGAATGGTAGTATTGCCGTTTTTCTTCAGTATTATTGTGGAACCCCTACTTAATGTGAAAAGATAAGAGAAAGAAATGCCAGACCTAAGCACTGGGAAGGAAGAAGCATGATGATTATTATTTTCAGGTGAAATATTTTAATTCTTAGAAAACTGAAGAGAACAAATAAGAATAGTTGGTATGGCGACTAAACAAATTAACCAGGAAGAACATCAGCAATGAGTATGAGAAATGCAATGGCAAGGACATAAAGAGGCCATTCCGGGGGGAGGAAGCTCAAATGATCAGTTAGCACAAGAAACGCTTGAAAAGTGCTCACCTTACTAGTAATCAGCAAAACTCAAAATTAACATACCAACGACATACCGTTTCTTGGCCTTCAGATCTAAGAGTCTGACCACACCCAGTGGGTGGGCTGCTGGCCATCGTGTGAATCCTTACATGCCCTTGGGGACTGGGTATGGGATGTGCGCTTTCCCCAGAACCCGTCCATCACTCTTCAGGGCGATACCGTAGCCCAAGACCAGAGGAGACGCGCTTAAGATGTTCATCGGAGCATTGTTTAACGCCTCACGCTCAGAAACCACCCAAGTGTCCATCACAGAAGAATGGATAAAGGGAGATGTGTTCATAGAATGAGTGCTACAGCAGTTAGCCACCCGTCTGTCAGCTTGCTGTGTTGTGGTGGCTTGCGTGTTCCTATGGATGCAGTACTGGAAGTGCTCGCTCGTCTGTGCTAAGAAATTTGGAAGACAGCTATCTGGTTAACCATCTGGAAGAGATCCATATGTATGCCTATTCCCAAGAAAAGTGACGTGACAGAATGCAGAAATTATCGAACAATATCATTAATACCACACAATTAAAATTTTGCTGAAGATCATTCAAAAGCGGCAGCAGTTCTTTGACAGGGAACTGCCAGAAATTCAAGCCAGATTCAGAAGAGGACGTGGAACGTGGGATGTCATTGCTGATGTCAGATGGATCCCGGGTGAAAGCAGAGAATACCAGAAAAATGTTTACCTGTGTTTTATTGACTATGCAAAGACATTCGACTGTGTGGATCATAACAAATTATGGATAACATTGGGAAGAATGGGAATTCCAGAACACTTAATTGTGCTCATGAGGAAACTGTACACAGATCAAGAGGCAGGCCTTTCGAACAGAACAAGGGGACACTGCGTGGTTTAAAGTCCGGGAAGGCGTGTCTCACAGTTGCATCCTTTCACCATACCTATTCAATCTGTATGCTGAGCGAATAATCCAAAAAGCAGGATTATGTGAAGAGAACGCGGCATCAGGATTGGAGGAAGACTCATTAACAGCCTGCTTTATGCAGATGACACAACCTCGCTTGCTGTAAGTGAACAGGACTTGAAGCACTTACCGATGAAGATTAAAGACCACAGCCTTCAGTATGGATTACACCTCAACATAAAGAAAACAAAACTCATCACAGCTGGACCAATAAGCGACATCATGATAAACGGAGAAAAGATTGAAGTTGTCAAGGATTTCATTTTACTTGGATCCACACCCATGGAAGCAGCAGTCAAGAAATTAAAAGACGCATTGATTTAGGCAAATCTGCTGCAAAAGACCTCTTAAAAGTGTTAAAACGCAAAGATGTCACTTTAAGGACTAAGGTGCATCTGACCCAAGCCATGATGTTTTCACGCGCTTCATATGCATGTGAAAGCTGGACAACAAATAAAAAAGACAGAAGAATTGATGCCTTTGAATTACGGTGTTTGCGAAAACTATTGAATATACCATGGACTGCCAGAAGAACAAACAAATCTGTCTTGGAAAAAGTACAGCCAGGATGCTCTGTAGAAGCAAGGATGGTGAGACTACGTCTCACATACTTTAGATGTGTTGTCAGGAGGGATCAGACCCTGGAGAAGGACATCATGCTTGGTAAAGTAGAGGGTCAGCAAAAAAGAGGAAGACCCTCAACGAGATGGATTGACACAGTGGCTGCAACTGTGGGCTTAAACCTAGCAGTGGAGGACGGCGCAGGACGGGGCAGTGTTTCTTTCTCTTGTACACTCATAGGGTTGCTATGAGTCAGAACCGACTTGCTGGCGCTTACCAACAACAATTCTGTTCCGTGGATCTACTTGTCTTTCCTTTTGTTAATACCACACTGTTTGATGACTGTAGCTATCTATGAAATTTTATTTCTTGAAAAAAAAATCTGAAGGAAAAGTAGAAAAATGTTAACACTTGTTAAATTTGGTGATGGGTACATAAATTTTGAGACCTTTCAAAATATTTTAAAACATGCACTAAACAAGTAATGGAAGACTGGTTCCAGTCACAACAGCAACAGCATGTAAAAGCACCTTGAAATAACTTTAACAATAAATGGATAAGATCTTTATAAAAAAGACGGTGTTATTGAAAGACATAGAAATTATCTGAATAATTGGGAGATATAATATCATCCTGGAAGGGGAGACTAATCATTACAAATTTAACACTATCTATCTATCTATCTATATGCTTTGGCTATTATGAATGAAGCCTTAGGGTATTTTAGTAACTTAAATTTATTTTTAAGTTGATCTAGGAAAAACGTCTTTTTGGAAGAGAGGACTAAGTATTGTAAATTTGATGTAATTTCTATAAAAATCATAAGAGAGTATTTTAGAAATTTAAGTTTATTCTCAAGTTGATCTACGCAAAACAAGTAAGAGTGGAAACAAGTAGAAACAAGAGGAAGGGGGGGTTTACCTGCCCTGTGGCAAACCAACCTTGAAGCTATAATAATTAAAACAAATCCATACTGGTGAAGGAACCGACAGAAAGATAAATGAAACAAAACAGATATAAATAAATTTAGCACATTTATCATATATGGGTGGCATTTTAAACCATTAAGAAAAAAGTTATCCAATTTTTCGAACCACATTTGTTGAGTAAATTATTTACTGGGGGAGTAAAATAATCAAGTATCTCCCTCACTCTATACACAAAAACAAATTCCAGATGGATTCAAGATCGAAAGTAAGAAATGAAAATTCTGGTTATTTTTTTCACTATAAAAACAATTTTATCATCCTATTTTTCATCTCTTCAGGAGGAATTTGGAAGAGCCTTGTTGAGCCCACAGGGACAGGACAGTCATAAAGGGCACACACAACAGATGTGACCACATGGAAGTCTAGAACTGAAGCATGACAAAATCAACCACAGGCAGGGTCCAAGACAAAAACCCACCTGGGAGAAGTTTATGATACCGGTCAGACTGTGTCGGCATCCACAGCAATGAGCCATCCCCAGACGGTAAACTGATGCTTTAATGTGTTTGGATGTTTTTCAAAGCATGGGTTGGGTTGGGTTGGGTTGGGTTGGATTGGGTTAGGGTGGGGCTCTGTCAAGCCTCGCCTCTCTCCCTCGGCAGCACTGCCCAGTTCTCCGATGTGTCTTGTGGGTTTCCCTCTGTGGCAGCCAGCCGGAACCGGCGAGGTGGGGTGCAGACCTCTAGACGATCTGCACTTCTCCTCACTTCCTGTGCTGACTGTGGTGCCCGCTGTAGGGGCACATCCCGGCCGGGCCAGATAGAAGACACATGGTCGGGCGTGGTATGTTCTCTGTCAAGGCCGGAGATAAAAAAGAGTCTGGAAGTACAACCCCGAGATGGGGCCTCAGGCCAGCGAGGAGCCGGGAGGTCCTGAAATGAGTCCCAGGAATACCCGGTCGGTCCGTGAGCATCAAGAATGACCCAGCGCTTACCATGACAGCTCCCACGCCTGGTCAGGAGGGGGCGCACCTGGTCCCATTCCCAGCCCTACCTGTCACCTGTCACCAGTGGGTGGCACTGGGCAGGACGCCCCTCTCGGGGCCTTGGTCTCCCCATCTGTAAGTGAGGAGCCCGGAGAGGCCACCCTCTCTGAGTCCCCTTCTCTCTCAGGCTAGGCCAGCGCACCGCAGCGCCCAGGGTCCCCTCAGAAGGGGATAAGAAGGTGACCGCAAAGCGAACTTGTTATCAGAAGTGCCTGGAATTGATCTTTTCTTAGATCCTGGCAGAGGAGCGGCCGCCCTCGGAGAAAGGAGCGAGGGGATCAATTTCTCGTTCGTTCCCTATTCGGGAGGATGTGGGAAGGGACGAGAGGCTCAGGAGCGCCCCCTGGCTTTGAGGTTTCAGGAGCTTTCACTGGGGCGAGCGAGACGCTCAGGGTCCAGGAGCTGGGCCCCGCCAACTCTGGTCTCCTCGGGAGGGCGTCGTGGGCTCCGAGTAGGGAGCCTGAGCCCCCGGGGCCCAGAGGCGTCGCCGGCACATGGCGGGGGCGTCCCGGGCAGCGGGAAGAGAGGTGCAGAGGCTGGAGTGCCAAGGACATCGGCGGAGGCAAGGTGTGTGGGCCCTGGCCTAGGGCTGGAATGAGCGGGAAGCGAGCTGCTTCGCTGGGTCTCTGCTGCTGGCGATCCAGAGACCTGTGCCGGGGACCTTTGCAGCTTCCACCGTTGGGGGCTGCCCGCTAGGAAAGCAAGCCGTCCGGAGATGACCCCGCTGTGCCCCAAAGAAGACACGCCTCTTCTGAGAGAGGCTGGTCACCCCTACTGGGGCAGGGCGGGGAGCACCCCTCAAGACTTATGGCACACACCCTGTCCCCTCCAGCGCTCTTCCCGCCACTTCCTGTGCTCTTCCCGACCCCCACCCCCGCGCTCTTCCCGCCTCCGCTCTCTCCGCACCGCAGCTCTTCTCGCCCCCTCCTGCCCCTCCCGTGGACCCTGCTCCCACCTCTGCCCGCCCCAGATTCTGTTTCCGCAGGCGGCTGCCCTTGGGCAGATCTCTTCCCTGCTCCGTGCCTCAGTGTTCTCATCTGTCTAAGGGGTGAGCGCAGACTTTCCTGGAGGGGTGTGAGGATGGCCAGGCTGAGGTCTGTAGAGGTGAGGGAGGGCAAGTGTGTCCACAGCTGTCGTTGTGATCATCAGTCCTTGTCACAGTCTCTGCGCTTCCCAGAGTCCCCCACCCTCAGCAAGCCCTGCGTGGGAAATCACACCCAAACTCTCTCAGTTTCCTTTGGGAGCTCCATGAAGCATGTTGGGGCTCTGGGCACAGAAGATCCTGATACCCCCACCTGGCCCTTTTCAGTCAGAGACCTGGAGTCACAATCCTGGCTGGGAAAACTGAGGCACAGTGGGAACTAGGCTTTCCTGTTCACACAGTAAGGAAGCTCCCACCTGGTTCTGAGGGAACCCAAGGGCCTGGGCCCTGCTGTCTCCTGTACACTGGCTTTCCACGGAGAGCACTAGAGGGTCTAAACACACCCCAGAAAACTCTGGTGTCTATGAAACAACTGAGCTTAGGGAAAAACCAAAATATCAAATCCAATCTGTTGCTGTGACTCATAGCAACCCTATAGGACAGAGTAGAACTGCCCCATAGGGTTTCCAATGAGCAGCTGGTAGATTCGAACTGCCAACCTTTTGGCTAGCAGCTGAGCTCTTAACCACTGTGCCACCAGGGCTCCAAACCAGCTGCTGTCAAGTCATTTCTGACTCACGGCAACCCCAAGTGTGTCAGAGCAGAACTGTGCTCTACAAGGTTTTCAATAGATGATTTTTCAGACGTAGATCACCAGGCCTTTCTTCCAAGGCACCTCTGGGTGAGTTCAAACCACCAACCTTTTTGTTAATAACTCAGTGCTTAACTGTTTCCACCACCCACGTCTCACTGAGGGTCAGATGTGGGCGTTCATCAGAATGAGACAAAAATTAAAACAGGAATTCGGACAGCCACAAAGGATGTTTCTATACCTCATTCCATAAAAAGCTACAGTGTGTTTCCACAGGGCTGGGCTGGGCTGGGCAGGCTGCTGGGAGTTGCTGAGGACACAGCAGGCAGCAGGGGAGAAGTGTCCTCGTTTAGACCTCATAGGGGTGTCCAAGTGAGGTTCAGTCAGCTGGAGTCATTTACACTTTTGGTGTATGCTGAATCAACATTTGAAAAGTCTCAGGAGGGTAGGAATAAATGACAGCGGGAAGCAATGAAAGGAACCCTGGCGAGCCAGCAGAAGGTTGGTGGGACCAAGGTGAGGAAGGAGCAGAGAGACTGGGGCTTGAGACTGAGGGCACAGCCCCGGCCAACCCTACCAGTAAATTCTGGGCGTAACCTCTGAGACCTGTGTGGATGGTGTCTGCTACCCTGGCACCAGGGCAGAATTTACTGGAATTCCAGATGCTATCCTCAGAACAGGAAAAGCATCAGGGGGGTGGGTGGAGGGGGACAGGTGGAACCAACTGCAGCAGAGCCTGCCACTAGCTAGTATCTGCCCCAAGCAGCTACCCTACCGGCAAGCCCACCTTCTAGTTTGGATCCATGAGTCAACGCAGAGAGAGCAGATGAGGGCCATCCTAGCATGGGGGGTGGTATTTAATGTCTCTGCTTTGTAGATATGAGGAACGTGCCCTGCACCGAATCCCAACCCTTGTCGGCCCTAGTACATGCCACAAACAACCCATTCCAGCAGCTCCCCTTCAGCTGGATCTGCCCTGCTGAGCCATAGCTGAGCCACTGACCCTGCCCATTGGACAAGGAGGTGAAAAGTATCGTGCCCACAGACGAGCAAACAACAAAGAATACACAGCCAGCCTGCTCAGATATAACAAAATAAGACAAAAAAGCAGGACAAAATAAATAAATCTACAATCAATAAACAAGGAAAATAACTACTGAATGTCCCGAAGACAGCAGAAAATAACAAAACATATAAAAAACAGGACAGGATGGTTCCAGTAGACATCCAAAATAAAACACTACATGATTTTCTACTACTAGAAGAAAAGGCACTAGAACTACCTGATAGGAAATTCAAATCTCTAATATTCAGAGCTATCCAAGAGTTAAAGCAAAAAGCAGACAAAAATGAGGAAAAATAGACAAATTCATGGAAAATACAGACAAAAAAAATTGGAAGAATTCAGGAAAATAACACAGGAACAAAATGCTAAAATAAATTCACAACTAGAAATCATACAAAAACAATAATTAGAAATCCAAAAGATAAACAAGATTTCAGAAATGGAAATGTCATAGAAGGGCTGAGGAGAAGGTTTGAAACGATGGAAGATAGGATTGGCGAAACTGAAGACAAACACATGGCTACAACACTGTCTGAGGAAAAATCAGAAAAAAGAACGAAAAAAAATGAAGAGGCCCTGAGAATTATGTGGGATACAAACAAAAGCAAAAATTTTTGAATGATCAGAATTCCAGAACAGGGGGAGAAAACAGAAAACACAGAGAGAATCATTGAGGAATTGCTGACAGAAAGCTTCCTCAGTATCATGAAAGATGAAAAGTTGATCATCCAAGCTCAAAAAACCCCATATAGGATAGACCCCTAAAGAAAATCACCAAGGCATATCATAATCACACTCGCCAAAACCAAAGACAAACAAAGAATTCTGAGAGCAGCTCGAGAAAAAAAGCCACATACAGAGGAGAAACACTAAGACTAAGCTCATACTATTCTGCAGAAACCATGCAGGTGAGAAGACAATGGGATGATATATATAAAACCTTGAAAGAAAAAATTGCCAGCCTAGAATAATCTATCCTGCAAAGCTCTCATTCAAATATGATAGTAAAATTAGGACATTTCCAGATAAACAGAAATTAAGGGACTATGTAAAATCCAAACCAAACGTACAAGAATTATTAAAGGGAGTCCTTCAGTCCAGGAACAAACAACATCAGACCACAGGCTGCATCTAGGACATAGGATCATACCAGCCAGATACTAACCTAGGAAATGAACTTTCAAGGACTATCCAAAACCAAAAGAATTACAACAGGGAAACAGAGGGTTAATCTGTAAATTTCAACAACATCAGAACAACAAAAGAGGGAATAAATGGTATAGATACAGAATCTTCTAATGGAGAGAAAGGCAAGATGATACCAAGTAATAATAGACTGATTCAAACCTAGGAAGATAAGGGTAAATTTCAAGGTAACCATAAAGAAAATTAACAAACCTACTCATCAAAATAAAGAAGAAAAACATAAAGTCTCAGTAAAAACAAAATCTACAAAAACAAAAGAAATGAAGAAAACCCCCAAAATAAAAGGAATTCAGCACAGGAGAGGAAGATGAACAAAGAAAACGTCAGCACCATAAATATCAAGAAGTTGGCCTTAGAAGAAGGTGACCAGAATGGTCCTTGGAAGCAAGGATGGCAAGACTGCATCTCACGTACTTTGGACATGTTGTCAGGAGGGATCAATCCCTGGAGAAGGACATCATGCTTGGTAGAGGGCCAGCGAAAAAGAGGAAGACCCTCAACAAGATGGGTTGACACAGTGGCTGCAACAATGGACTCAGGCATAACAACTATTGTGAGGATGGTGCAGGACCGGGCAGTGTTTCATTCTGTTGTACATAGGGTCGCCACAAGTGGGAACTGACTCGACAGCACCTAATAACAACAACAACAGTTAGCCTGAGTTTATACAGATGTTCCCAAACTGCACCGTGGCTCCATGGCATAAGGAGGGCATGAAAGATCTCACTATAGAAAATACTCTCATATGTAAGGAACTGTGTACTGATTTCATCTCGAATGAAAAGCTCACCTCTGTGCCAGAACCCAGACAATACAGGAGGCCGCATCCCAAGTGGGGCCTTGGGGCGAGACCTGAAAGCAGCTTGGATGGGCTCAGGGTTGCCCCCAGAGCCCACACCAGCAAGAGCCCACATTCATTGAAGAGAGCCCATGTAGATTTTTATTACATTAGTGTTCTCAATCTGTTATATGAAATAAAGTAAACAGATAAGAAGACTTCTTTCAGACTTCCGGGCAACATGATGCTCTAGGCAGAAGCAACACACCTTCCCTCCACAACAAAGATCTGAAAAACTAAGCCAAAAGGAGAAAACAGCAATCCTGAAACCCTAAGCATCAAATGAAGAGATAAATAACTCAGACAAGCACCAAATGAAATAAGAAACTGACAGAGAACAGAAAGCAAGGGGAGACACATGCAGAGGTCCCCTATCAGCTAATGCGGCACGGAAGAGAGGAAAAACATAAAGTCTCAGTAAAAAAAAAAAAAAAAACTACGAAAACAAAAGAAATGGAAAAAAAATCCACAAACAAAAGGAATTCAGCACAGGAGAGTAAGAGGAACAAAGAAAATGCCAGCACCACAAAAAAAAGCACTAAAAATGACAGCAAGAAACTCACATCTATCAATAATTACACTGAATGTAAATGGCTGAAATGCACCCATAAAGAGACAGAGAGTGACAGAATGGATTGAAAAAACAGGATCAATCAATATGCTGTCTACAGGAGACACACCTTAGAAAAAAAGATGTGAATTTATTAAAAATCAGAGGATGGAAAAAATATATCAAGCAACCAGTTTCCAAAAAAGAGCAGGGGTGGTAATACTAATCTCAGATAAAACAGACATTAAAACAAAATCTGCCATAAACAACAAAGGACACTATATAATGATTAAGGGGTCAATCCATCATGAATACATAACCATAATAAACATCTACGCCCCCAATGACAGGGCTCCAAAGTACATAAAACAAACTCTAATGGCACTGAAAAGAGAAACTGACAATTCCACAATAATAGTAGGAGACTTCAATACAACACTCTCAGTAAAGGACAGAACATCTAAAAAGAAACTCAGCAAAGATACAGAAGACCTAAAGGGCACAGTCAGCCAACCTGACCTCATAGACATATATAGAACACTCCACCCAACAACTGCAAACTACACATTCTTTTCCAATGCACATGGAACCTTCTCCAGAATATACCACATCTTAGGCCACAGAGCAATCCTCAACAAGTTCCAAAATGTTGAGATAATACAAAGTATCTTCTCTGACAACAATGCCATCAAGGTAGAAATTAACAACAGAAAGAGCAAGGAGGAAAAAAAAAAAAAAAAAGGATTACATGGAAACTGAATAACACCCTGCTTTCAAACCAATGAGTAATAGAAGAAATCAGAGATGGAATAAAAAAATTCCTAGAATCAAACGAGAATGAAAACTCACCATACCAAAACCTTTGGGACACAGAAAAGGCAGTCCTGGGAGGAAAATTTATAGCAATAGATGCACACATTAAAAAAGAAGAAAGGGAAAAATCAAAATATTAACTACACAACTCAAACAAATAGAAAGAGAACAGAAAAAAAAAAAAAGCCCACAGCCACCAGAAGAAAGGAAATAATAAAAATCAGAGCAGAAATAAATGAAATAGAGAATAGGAAAACAATAGAAAGGATCAGCAAAACCAAAAGTTGGTTCTTTGAAAGAATCAACAAAATTGAAAAACCACTGGGCAGACTGACAAAAGAAAAATAGGAGAGGATGCAAATAACCCAAATAAGAAATGAAATGGGGGACATTACAACAGACCCAACTGAAATAAAAAGGATCATAACAGAGTATTATGGAAAACTATACTCCAACAAATTTGAAAACCTAGAGGAAATGGATAAATTTCAAGAAACACACTACCTACCCAAACTACAGCAAAGTGATGTTGAAAATCTGAACAGACCCATAACAAGAGAAGAGATTGAAAAGGTAATAAAAAAAAAAAACCTCCCAACAAAAAAAACCCTGACCCAGATGGCTTCACTGGAGAATTCTACAAAACATTCAGAGAAGAGCTTGTACCAGTACTCAAAATATTTCAGAACATAGAAAAGGAAATGGCACTTCTGAATTCATTCTATGGAGCCAGCATAACCCTGATACCAAAACCAGGCAAAGATGCCACAAAAAAATGAAATTACAGACCAATATCTCTCATGAATATAGATGCAAAAATTCTGAACAAAATTCTAGCCAATAGAATTCAGCATCATATCAAAAAAATAATACACCACGACCAAGTAGATTCATGCCAAGAATGCAAGGATGGTTCAACATTAGAAAATCACTCAACATAATCCACCACATAAATAAAAGGAAAGAAAAGAATCACATGATCATATCAATTGATGCAGAAAAGGCATTTGACAAAGTCCAACACCCATTCCTGATAAAAACTCTCGATAAAATAGGTATAGAAGGGAAATTTCTCAACATAATAAAGGGCATCTATGCAAAACCAACAGCCAACATCATTCTTAATGGAGAGAGGCTGAAAACATTCCCCTTGAGAACAGGAACAAGACAAGGATGCCCTTTATCACCACTCCTATTTAACATTGTGCTGGAAGTTCTAGCTACAGCAATAAGGCAAGAAAAAGAAATAAAGGGCATCCAAACTTGTAATGAAGAAGTTAAACTGTCCCTCTTTGCAGATGATATGATACTATACATAGAAAACCCTAAAGACTCCATGAAAAATCTACTGGAACCAATAGAAAAATTCAGCAGAGTAGCAGGATATAAGATAAACATACAAAAATCAGTTGGAGTCCTATACATCAGTAAAGAGAATGATTAAAAGGAAATCAGGAAAACAATACCATTTATAATAATCCCTGAAAAAATTAAAATACTTAGGAATAAATCTAACCAGGGTTGTAAAAGACCTATACAAAGAAAACTACAAAACACTACTGCAAGAAACCCAAAGGGATCTACATAAATGGAAAAACATACCATGCTCATGGATAGGTAGACTCAACATTGTGAAAATGACAATTCTACCCAAAGCAATTTACAAACACAATGCAATCCCGATCCAAATGCCAACAACATTCTTCAAAGAGATGGAAAAACTAATCATTAACTTTATACAGAAAGAGAAGAAGCCTCAGATAAGTAAAGCACTATTGAAGAAGAAGAATAAAGGAGGACTTGCACTACCTGACCTCAGAAACTACTGTACAGCTATGGTAGTCAAAACAGCCTGGTAGTGGTACAACGACAGATACATTGACCCACTGAACAGAATTGAGAACCCAGTGGTAAATTCACCCACCTACAGTCACCTGATCTTTGACAAGGGCCCAAAGTCCATCAAATGGGGAAAAGACAGTCTTTTTAATAAATGGTGCTGGCAAAACTGGATATCCATCTGCAAACAAATGAAACAGGACCCATACCTCACACCATATACAAAAACTAATTCAAAAATGGATCAAAGACCTAAATATAAAGCCAAAAACGATAAAGTTCATAGAAGTAAAAATAGGACCAATGCTACAGGCCCTAATACATGGCATTAACAGGATACAAACCATAACTATCAACACACAAACTCCAGAAGATAAGCTAGGTAAGTGGGATCTTCTAAAAATCAAACACCTATGCTCTTCAAAAGACTTCACCAAAAGAGTCAAAAAAGAACCTATAGACTGGGGAAAAAAATTTGGACATTACAAATCAGACAAAGGTCTAATCTCCATAATGTACTAGAAAATCCAACACTTCTACAACAAAAAGACAAATAATCCTATTAAAAAATGGGCAAAGGAAATGAACAGACACTTCATCAAAGAAGACATTCAAGAGGCCAACAGACACATGAGGAAATGCTCACATTCACTAGCCATTAGAGAAATGCTAATTAAAACCACAGTGAGATACCATCTCACCCCGGTATTACTGGCACGAATCAAAAACACTGGAAATAACAAATGTTGGAGAGGCTACGGGGAGATCAGAACTCTTAATGCACTGTTGGTGGGAATGCATAATGATACAATCATTTTGGAAAATGATATGGTGCTTCCTTAGAAAGCTAGGAATAGAGATACCATACGATCCAGCAATCCCACTCCTAGGAATATATCCTAGAGAAATAAGAGCCGTCACATGAATAGACATATGCACACCTATGTTCATTGCAGCATTGTTCACAACAGCAAAATGATGGAAACAACCTAGATGCCCATCAACCGCTGAATGGATAAACAAACTATGGTACATACACACAATGGAGTATTATGCAAAGATAAAGAACAATGATGAATCTGTGGAGCATCTCATAACATGGATGAAACTGGAGGACATTATGCTGAGTGAAATAAGTCAATCACAAAAGGACAAATATTGTATGAGACCTCTTGTAAAAACTCATGAAAAGGTTTACACACAATAAGTAACAATCTTTGTCGGTTACAAGGGATGGGAGGGGTGGAAGGGAATACTAGACAGACATTAGATAAGGGGTAACTTTCGTGAAGGATAAGACAGTACACAATACTGGGGAAGCCAGCACAACTTGTACACGGAAAGGTCATGGAAGCTCCATAAACACATCCAAACTCCCTGAGGGACTGAATTGCTGGGCAGAGGGCTGTGGGGACCATGGCCTCGGGGAACATCTAGCTCAACTGGCATAACACAGTTTATAAAGACAATGTTCCACATTCTGCCTTGGTGAGTAGCATCTGGGGTCTTAAAAGCCTGTGAGCAGCCATCTAAGATACTCCACTGGTCTCACCACTTCGGGAGCAAGGGAGAATAAAGAGAACAGGATACAAGGAAAAGATTAGTCCAGAGGACTAATGGACCACAGCTACCAAGGCCTCCACCACACTGAGTCCAGTACAGCTAGATGGTGCCTGGCTACCACCATTGACTTCTCTGAGGGGGATCGCAACAGAGGGTTCTGGAAAGAGCTGGAGAAGGATGTAGAACAAACTTCTAAGACACAAAAAAGAGACCAGACTTACTGGGCTGACAGAGACTGGAGAAACCCTGAGAGTATGGCCCCCGGACACCCTAATCTTAACCCTGCACAGACAGAATCCTGCACACACAGAACCCTGCACACACAGATCCCAGCACAGACAGAACCCTACACAGAGACCTGCACACCAAGAACCCTGCATACACAGAACCCAGCACAGACAGAACACTACACAGAGACCTGCACACAAAGAACCCTGCATACACAGAACCCTGCACAGACAGAGCCCTGCACACACAGAACCCTGCACACACAGAACCCTGCACAGAGCCCTGCACAGATAGAACCCTGCACACACAGACCCCTGCACACACAGAACCCTGCGCAGAGATCTGCACAGACAGAACCCTGCACACACAGAACCCTGCACACATGGAACTCTGCACACGCAGAACCCTGCTCAGACAGAACGATGCACAGAGCCCTGCACAAACAGAACCCTGCATAAGCAGAACCATGCACACACAGAACCATGCACAGACAGAACCCTTCACAGACAGAACCCTGCACAGACAGAACCCTTCACAGACAGAACCCTGCACACACAGAACCCTGTACACACAGAACCCTGCACACACAGAACCCTGCACAGACAGAGCCCTGCACACACAGAACCCTGCACATGCAGAACCCTGCACACGCAGAACCCTGTACGGCCTGCCAAGGGGTCAGGAAGGAGCTGGCTGTGTCTCCTGCTCCTGGTGGTGTGTGCAGTGTGGAGGTTAACATTCTGTCCTCTGTGTTCGGTGGTCCTCTCCCAGAGGTGCCCAAACACCATCCTTCACCCGAGGCGGGGCAGGGTGGTTGACGGATGATGGCAGGAACACTGGCCTTTTGTTGCCTCTCGAGCCACCACAGCAAACACGGAGGGACACGGTGTTCCCTCCAGAGCCTGCTCGTCGGCCCAGGCCCCACACGGCCAGCCCTCACCTGGTGGAGGCCTGCGCCTGTCACTCAGAGCTCTGCCCCAGAAATCTGCATTTCCCAGCGTGGGCCCTCCAGCCCCGGTGAGCTGCCCTTGTCGAGGGCTTGGGCTCAGGCAGAGCCCCTTCTCGGGGCTGGAGAGCTAGTTGTGACTGTGAGCACAAGGGCCTTGGATGGCCCTTGCAGCCCATTGAGACTCTGAGGAGGGGCAGCTGGCCGCAGGGGTGAGGGGTCTGCAAGCGTCAGGTTCCTGCCGATGGTGCCATTACCTGACACGAGCACCTAGGGCCGGCGGACCTCCCACATTAACAAAACGGCTGCGCAGATAGCAGACCTAGGGATGAAAGCAATGGAGTCGCTTTCTTCCACCAATTAGAAAAAGCTCCAGGTCACACTGAAAACAGAGACTCCAAGCAGAATATGGCAGTCTCCTCCAAGCCCCCTTCTTGAGAACGGAGGCCACGTGACACCCCCACATCACCCTGGGGGAACCACAGGGAGCTGAGCCCACTGGGGGTGGGATGGAGGTGGCTGCGTATCCTCCAGCCTCCCATTTATTTGGCCCCATGGTGCTGCTCCTGGACAGGCTTCATCTCTGGCCTTGGCATCGAGGCCGGCACTGTCTGTCCCATCTGGCCAGGTGGCCCTGAGCTCCAGGACCAGGGAGAGGAAGGTGAGTAACTGCCTGCTGCTGGCTGACCTCAGCGGCTGCACAAACCTCTGGAGCACCTCCCTGGGTTGCGACAACTCCATCTGAGTTAGGTCAGCCCTGCTCAGGACACGCACACACCACCTGGCTTTCCCAGGCAACACCACCTGAGAGGACTGCTGGCCGAACCCTGCCGGGCTCGTCATGCCCTCCCAGAAGCTGACGCTGGCACGTCGAGCTGCATAAAGTGGGGTCCTGGGGGGAGGGCAGACAAGTGGGGGTGCTCAGTGTCAGAGGGCCGAGGAGCACATCCAACATCCAGGACCACACCCTGTCCCTGAGGGAGGCATGCCTAGAGCTCTGAGAGAAAAGCCAGAGTGGGCAGAGTAAAGCAGGGGCAAGCATCAAGGCAGAGGGAACAGCACTGCAGAGCACATGCAGGAGGCAGTGGGATGCCCTGTGTTAGACGTTCTAGGGCAAGAGGCACACCTGAGGGGAGAGCATGACGGGGGGCCCTCGAGAGGGGAGGAGAGTAGTGGTTGAGAGAAGGGGCCACGGCACTTGGGGCCGTGGGTGAGGAGGCCTGGGCAGGAGTTGAGGGAGGCTAGGCCATCTCTCTGCTCATGACAGACAGGAGGACTCCCAGGATGGGCTGGGTCACCCCTGACAGGTTGGCACCAGTGCTGGGCAGACGCTTGGCTGGGTAGATCCCTCAACAGACTCCAGAGACCCAGGGTTTGGCATGGACGTATCCAGGCCTACCCGGGCTGGTGCAGCACCCCTCAGACCTCATGACAGGGCAGAGCCTGTGACCACAGCTCCATCTGGTCTGCAGTCTGCCCTGCTCCAGCCGAGTGCCCAGCTGCTCCTCCCACCCCCACCTTGGGCCCGTGTCCCTGTAGCCCCTTAGCCAGGCAGTCCTCACCCAGCCCACTGCCCCAAGGCCCGGCTCCGATGCCCCCACTCCCGCCACACCTCTTCCTGGCATCCCCAGGGCTCTCCCCCTCCTCTAGCCTAGAGGGCCCTTCTCACAGCCCCAGGGGCTGTTACAGACCTGGGCCTCATCTGCCACCCCTGCCTCCCCCCAGCTTGAAAGGACACCAGAGGCTCTGTTGGGACAGCCACCCCTACAACCGGGTCCTGGTTGCTTCTCTGCAGAGAGCTTTGCACGGCTCTTATTCTGCCTACCTGTCCCACAGGGCACCAAGGACACCAGTGAGGTCAGTGCACCCTGAACCTCAGGGCACTCCGGCATGGAGGCAGAGGAAAGACACATTCCATAAAGAGACAGAGAGGCCATGTCCTCAATGAGTGTGTGTTATGTGAGTGTGCATTCACATGTAGATGTGTGTGTGTGAGAGTGTGCATGCATGTGTGGGCTGTGTGTGTGAGCATGCGTGTATACACACAGTGCATGCAGGTTTCCTAGTAGGACCTTTTCATCAGCTAAGCCATGGTCGGCAAACTACTGCTCATGGAACATGTCTGCCCCCCTGCCACCTGACTGTGTAAATAAAGTTTTATTGGCACACAGCCACACCTATTGTAGCTGCTTTCCCACTGTAATTGCAGCGTTTAATCATTTAATCATTCTAACGCAGATGGAGTGACCTGCCAAGCCTGAAGTATTTGCTTTCTGGCCCTTTAAGAAAAGCTTTGCAGACCCCTGAGCCCAGCAGGACAGGCTGGACTGGGCTCTAGGACCTGGTGAGAGGGAACTGGAAGGGGCTGGAGGTGAAGACAGAGCCAGCCATGCTCTGTTTGTCATTGACAGGCCTGGAGGCTCCTCCTCCCCCAGCCGGGGGTCAACTCCCTGGCTGTCAGGCCCTGTGGACAAGGTCCCCATCGATAAGGGATCAGGTAACAGCCAACAAAACGGGGTGGGCAGGAGGAAAGGCCACCTCTGACGGACAACGACAAGGACGGCATTTGGCACGGGGCCGGCTGGGAAATGTTCCGAGTGCTGGCCGTGGCCAGTGTGGCCCTGGGGCCCCAATCAGCAGGACGGGTGCGGACCATGGCCTCCCACCAGCTGCTGGTGCCACCCCCAGAGGCCCTTCGGAAGCCCCTCTCTGTCCCCAATAGGCTCCTGCTGGGGCCCGGCCCCTCTAACCTGACCCCGCGGGTCATGGCGGCCGGGGGCCTGCAGATGATCGGCCACACACACAAGGAGATGTTCCAGGTAGGCCCGTGGTCGGGGTGCAGGAGTCGCCCCAGCACCCTCCTTGCCAGAGGGCTGACTGTGTACCCCTCCAGATCATGGACGACATCAAGCAAGGCATCCAGTACGTGTTCCAGACCAAGAATCCACTCACGCTGGCCATCAGCGGCTCAGGACACAGCGCCCTGGAGGCCGCCCTGTTCAACGTGCTGGAGCCGGGAGACTCCTTCCTGGTGGGGGCCAATGGCATCTGGGGGCTCCGGGCCGCAGACATCGGGGAGCGTATCGGTAAGGGCGATGGGGCCCCGTGCTGTTTCCCAGGAGGGCGCTTTCTCTGTTTTGGCCCTTTGCCCCCCAGGCTGCCCACCCCCCCCAGGCGGCCCACGCCCCCCAGGTGGCCCGCGCCCCCAGCCCCAGGCAGAAGGCAGTGCTCCAGGGCCAGGTCCTGATGACCCAGAACACAGCAGGTGCTCAGATGTCATGTCTCCTGGGGCTTGGGGGCCACACTGCAGGGAAGCCTCCTGTCTCGGCATGAACCCCAAGGGCCCCAGCAGCTCTCTGGCCTTCCTCCCCAGCCTGGGTGGGATCTGAACACGTGGGACTTGGCAGGGATCCACCTGCGGGGTAAGGTCTTTCTGAGAGATGCACTGCCCTGGGCTTAATGATTACGGTGGGTCTGCTCAGCCCCCGACACAGCCACTCTCGGGCCTGGTTAATGGTCAACCTCAGGCAGCCCCCAGGTGGCCCAGGGCTCAGCCGGTGGCAGGGCACCCAGGTCCAGCAACTCCAGCTCTGCAGCAGTCTGGCCTGGGCAAGCCCGCCTGCCCACCCCGGCTTCGGTCCTTCCTTGGGGCTGGGGTGGTCCCAGACTGCCTCTCCTCGTGCGACCTCTAGGCTCTGCACAGGGCGCATGAGGTCAGGGATCAGAGGTGGGGACGAGGGCCTGTCTCCCTGGAGCCCCAGCCCGGAAGGAAGGCAGGGACTGCTCACGCCCTCATTCAGTCATCAAACGTCTTGGGCTTTCTGTGTGCCGGCCGGGCCAGGCAGCGCCGTAAAAATGGACCAGGCAGTTGCGGTCCCTGCCCCAGGAGCCGACCTCCTGTTGGAGGAGGCTCCTGCCATACAGCGGGGTACAGGCATGCTCCTGTTACCTGAGTGATGGGTGCTGATGTCCCCCCTGGGAAGGGCTATTTAGACCATGGAGAGACCTCATCGCCCACAGCCCCAGAGGCTCCCCCATAGAAGGGCCCTTTCACTGGGACACACTCATTGTCCTCATCTTCCCCCCTCCAGCTGTTCTGGTTCTGGGCATCCCGGCCACCTGGGCCCACCAGCTCAGCATGGCCACTGCAGTGGGTGACAGCGGCCACTGACCACCCCCTCTGCCCTGCCCCCAGGAGCCTGCGTGTACACCATGGTCAAGGGCCCTGGAGGCCACTACACGCTGCAGGAGGTAGAGGAGGTACGGGGGTGTGGGATTTGCTGGCTTGGGGGCTCTGGTGGGCTGGGAAGCCTATCCTGTACCATCGTCTGGCTGGAGCCCCAGGAAGGCTCCCCATGCCGGGGAGCAGGTGAGACGCCAGGTAGGGTGGGTTTTGCCTGATGGGGAAACCGAGTCAGAAACTCAGGGCAGGGTCGGGGGCTGGAGGCAGGAGGCTGAATGGGGGCGGGGGGTGTGGCTTCCTGGTGGCCAGGGGGCCCTGACCCCGTCCAGACATATTGGCCTTGCAATGGCCATCATCCCCACAGGATGGCAGTGGGCACAAGGCTCTGGACAGAGGCCTTCTTCTTGGGCAAAGCCCCTTCCCCAGCAGACAAGCCTCCCCCAGCACACATGGGATGGGGCTTGAGGCATGTTGGGCCACCATGGCCTGGATCCTCGCTGTGCATGGAGGGTGTGGGCTGGTCCTGGTCCTGGCCTCCTGTGGAAAAGCCCCTGGTGGGGTGGGGGGTGCTGGCCCCAGGTAGCCATTGACAGGTCCTGCCCCAGCTCACCCCTTACCCTCAGGGCCTGGTCCAGCACAAGCCAGCACTGCTGTTCCTGACCCATGGGGAGTCGTCCAGCGGAGTGCTGCAGCCCCTCAATGGCTACGGAGAGCTCTGCCACCGGTGAGCGGTTACCGGGACCCATGGGGGCCCTGGAAGGGAGTGCTGGCTGGAGCTGGGCCCAGGCCTCTGTCACATGGCTGGGGTTCTTCTGCTCTGGGCCGAGTCTGGGTGCTCCTCATCGGGAGAGGCCCTGGGGCTGGGGGGGGCCAGGTCCTCTGTGCCCTGGTGCCCAGGTGCTCACAGCCTCTGCTGCCCTCCAGTCCCCACAGCTACTTGCCTACCCTCAAGAACTCCCAAAGGGGTCTCAGCCCCCACTGCCCTCCTGCAGCCCCCTCCCTGCACAGGGGCCCAGAGCAGGGCTTGAACGGAACTGCTCAGGGAAGATGCTACAGCAGGGGTGTCCCCGGGCAACATGGCGGGGCCGGCATAGCCCCCGGGGACCCCTGCCCCTGGAGGCCTCACTGTGGGCGACGGATGCACGGATGCTTTTTATGCCTTTTTTTTTTTTTTTTTTTTTTTTTACTAAAAGCGCATGGAGAGGGAGGGGACAGTTCAGCTCGGCTGTCTCTGGACTCTGCCCTCTCTGGCCCTGGACTTCTGGCCAGGGGGCTGGGCTGAGCCATCGGCAAGGGAGGCACAGGCTTTCGTGCCCTCCCGCAACCCGCCCCCACACAGCCTTGGGCCTGAACACCCAGAGCCAGCCCAAAGACCAGACTGTGTGAAAGAGGCCACCCAGGCTGACCTCCTCACATCTGTGGGCGGGGCCCTGGGGGTGGAGCCGTCAGGGCCTTGACACCAACCAGGCTACGCCTTGGCCCCCAAGGAGACAGAACCACTGGCCACAGGGGACCCTGGGAAGGAGGGACCACATGTGGGAGGTAGAAGTTTCCACCTGCTTCCTTACTGGCCTCTAAGGGCACTCGAGGCCCTCCACAGACAGGCGAGGTCTGACCCCGAGGCCCCTCGTCCTGCCTCACACTGCTCCCCCCCACTCCAGGTACAAATGCCTGCTCCTCGTGGACTCTGTGGCCTCCCTGGGGGGGGCCCCCATCTACATGGACCAGCAAGGTAGGGGTGTGCTGACGGCCCTGGCTGGGGCACTTCTTGTGAAGTGCCTAGAAGCCCACCATGAGCCCACCTCTCTGTCGCCCACCCGAGGACCCAGGGAAAAGGTCCGCTCCTCCTTGGGGGTTGGCAACTCCCTTAACTAGCCTGCACCTGAGGCTTCTGCTGGGCTGTCAGAGCTGGGCCAGGGCCAGTGTCTGAGAGTGTGTCTGGGGCCAGCAGAGGGGCACCTGTCCACGGGGCAGTGCCTGAAGAGCAGCTCAGAGCCCCTCTGGGAGTGGGAGGAGGGGTGCCAGGCCATCTCAACTGGTGGCGGAGGTGGAGCCACCGACCACACAGCCTCAGTTTCCACCTGGCTCTGGCCCAACAGTGAATACTGTGCGGTTGTCAGGGCTCTCTTGCTGCCCCTGCTCCGAGGAGCCTCTGTTCCCAGCTCAGTGCCCTGCTTGGCCGGGCTGGCTGCTCCTTCCTGCAGGGCCCGTCTGACAATGTCCCCTTAGCAGTGAGGGATCCCTAGGCTGACCCTCAAACTCCTGCTCCCAAAGGACAGACATGGTGCTGGGGGCACAGGGCTATCCCGGGGTGCCCACACTGCACCCACAGGCTGGGCCATGCCTCCTTGATGGAGGGAGAAGCTGGGCAGGAGGCTCAAGCTTCAGACTCCGGTGGGCCCAGCAGGACGGGGATTCGAACTCAGGACACCTCCTCGGCCTCAGTTACCCAGTCGGTTCCAGCCCCTGGGCCTCCAGCACAGCACCCCCTCTCTGCAGGGATCGACATCCTGTACTCGGGCTCCCAGAAGGTCCTGAATGCCCCTCCGGGGACCTCACTCATCTCCTTTAGTGACAAGGCCCGGTGAGTGACTGTAGACCTGGGGCTGGGTGTCGGGGTGTCGCAGCGGCGACGGTTGTGGGGGCAGCGGAGACAATAACAAATTCCACAACTCTTACAGAGAAGTGGGGCCAGGAGGGTCACTCTGAGGAGTCGAACCTGGCTTCAGTCCCAGGAGTTTATTTTAGTCAATACAGCAAGCAGTAAAGCAAATAACAGAACAATGGGCTTTGGGTGAATAACAATAAGTTTTGGGCAAGGGAGGAGGAATTCAGGTAAACAAGCCAATCAGTAACGGGTTTGGAAAAACAAGTCGTGACAAGTCTTAACACGCTGGGGACAAGTCTCAACATGTTGTGCAGCATAGAGGGCTTTATACATCCGTATTTTAATGGCACGTATCCCCACATTTCCTCCCTTTTATTTAGTTAATGGAATAAGAATCAAGAGGATTTTTACTGGTCCAACAAATGCCTGTTAGGATAAAGTAAAATTTTCTCTACGAGATAAAATCCAAGATCATCTCAGCTACTGTCTCCACACCTCAGGGCCTGGCGTCTTAGTGAGTCCTTGTGAGCCGAGGTACGGCTGGGGCACACTCCATATGTTTAAGGAGGAGAAGTAGCATAGCTATGAGTAACACCTGGACTTAGTTGCTCCTAGATGGCGGCCATTGCAGGCTCTTTAAACTCATGGTGCTGGTTTTCCACCGGATACCATCTGGTTTTTCACCAGGTTATTACTTAATCCCTGGACTTAGTGTTCCTAGATGGCGGCCATTGCAGGTTCTTTAAACTCACGGTGCTGGTTTTCCACCGGATACCATCTGGTTGTTCACCAGGTTACTAAGTAAGAGCGATGCTCTTATCAATTGCATAGCCGGAGTGAGCGGACTCAGTGTGGCTTTCAGGTGTGTAAGACAATAGAGGATGATCTTATGAGGATAATATAAACCTCTGCACTAGTAATATCCTGATTGTTGGACCCATGGGTTTCCTCTGACTCTCATTTTGTCAGGTAAACACTGACTTTTAACATCCACTGAAATTATTATTCTTAAAGGCTTGAAGATTTATAAAGGCTCAAAGATTCATTAACAATCAAACAAGCAATGATTTACACAGCTTTGGCATTACTTGGAAGGGAATCACCAGGACGGGTAATTTATACATCATAACAGATTTAACAACCAAACAAACACTGATCTACACCAATTTACTATCAATTGGAAAGGAATCATCTAACTTAGAAATCTATTTATACAGAAGCATCTAACTAGGAGAAGCAGAAAATATAGAGTTTACACATAACAAATTTTCATTGGGAACTTACTGATAAACAAACTACTGATTAACAAGGTAATATAGGGTGACTATTGAGGATTGATTATCACGAGGGAAACCATAGCTAGAAACAGGTTTTCAGGTGCAAGTGGGGCACCTGCAGTTGAGAGGATATGCTCAGCTTTGGAGGAGAGGGCTTTCAGACCTCCCCATGTTACCAGTAGTGCAGATCTCTGTTGTTCAGTGTCCACCCCCAGGGGAAGGGGTGATTTCGGGTCAGATGGCAGCACTTCAGTGTTCATCCCCGGGGGAAGGGGTGCCGGAGTCAGATGTGGCTCTGGAGTTGGATGATGGCTCCGGCAGCTGCAGCAGGGGCGGTGTTGGCGGTTCTGAGAAGGGAAGGGGCGGAGGTGCAGGGCAGAGTGTGCCGGCACACAGGGGAGCTGCAGCGCAAAGTGCATCTGGGACCCCTAGTCACAACCGGAGCACAGAGCCAGCTTTCGCCTGCCCAGAGCCTCCAGGCGGGGCCGTCCCAGGCGGCGACACCACAGGCAACCGAGCCGGCAAGCCCAGGCAGCAGAAACCTGGGACTGGTCTCGGAGCACCACAGGAGGGATGGAGCGTGGGCTGCACCGCAGCTGGAGCGGGAATCCAAAGTGGACCTATAGGAGACAAGGCAGCTGCATACCCTTGCCCCCAGGTTAGTAATTCTACAGGTCCTTGCCAGACAGAGAGATTTTGAGGATCTTTATGGAGGACCTGTGGGCGAGGTCGGGTGTCAGAGGGGATAAAATGTTGTTCTGCAGCAGTACGACCATCTTTGGCAACTGATAAAAAATTAAAAGTAAAGAGAGCTTTGGCAAGTCTTTCATTTTGGTCACATACTCTAGACCCATCATCTCCCCCCCTTTGTTTATTTAAAAGCTGATTGAGAGTATGATGGGCACGTTCAATTATGGCTTGCCCTTGAGGGTTATAAGGAATGCCAGTGGAATGAAAAATATTCCAAGTGGCACAAAATTGTTGACATTTAGCAGAAGTATATGCAGGCCCATTATCAGTTTTAAGAGCTTGGGGACATCCCATAGTTGCAATGGCTTGGGTAAAGTGATGACAGGCATGAGTAGAACGTTCCCCAGAAAGGGCTGTAGCATAAAGAAACCCGGAAAATGTATCTATGGATACATGGAGATATTTAAGTTTCCCAAAGGGAGGATAGTGTGTTACATCTATTTGCCATAACTGATTGGCTACTAGACCACGTGGGTTGATGCCAGCAGCAAAGGACGTGGGAGAAAAACGTTGGCAGTCAGGACAGGTGCGAAGAATTTGTCGTGCTTCAGTAAGAGAGATAGAAAATTGTTTTTGAAGTCCGCGTGCATTTTGATGAAAGAAATTATGAGAAGTTCGTGCATCAGAAAAGGCAGAGCCAGCAAGTAAATCGGTGCGAGAAGTGCCATCAGAAAGAGGCCCCAGCAAGGGTGTACGGGAGCGCACATGTACCACAAAAAAGGGAGAGGTACGGCTATTAAGCAGGGTTTGGAGCCTTTTAAATAAAGTAAATAACTCATAATCAGGACTAAATCGAACAGTTACATCGCTAATATGTTGAATAGTGTGAACAACGTAAGCAGAATCAGCGACTAAATTGAAAGGCATTGATTTAAAAATTTCAAAGGCAGCAACAGCTGCCGACAACTCGACACACTGTGTAGTGGAGGCCTTTTGTGTAATAAAATGTTGCCAGACACCGTCTGTCTGCCAAGTGACTGTTGCCTTTCCAGTTTTTCCTGATCCGTCTATAAAGGCGGTAGGGGCACTAGCAAGAGGGAAAGGAGAGAGCATAGTAGAAAATTGTAAAGGAAGGAGCTGTAGCGTAGAGAGTGACTTTGAAGTGGGATAAGAATAAGTTATTTGCCCAGTAAAATCAGCCAAAGAGATCTGGAGCTCTTCAGAATTAAGAAGAGCATGATCAAAAGCTGTTTTTGTTACCCCAAAGTATATAAAACGAGGGTCAGAACCCAAAAGCTGTTGAGTGTGGGTGCGTCCTTGCATTAATAAGTTAATGCGCAGAGAGAAATGTGTAAACAACTGTTGTGGAGGGCGATAAGGAAGAAAAAGCCACTCAAGTGCTCCGAAGTCAGGAGTAAATTGACACAGCACGCCTGTAAGACTATGAGGAGTATTTAATAGGAGAAGGTAAACAGGATGATTTATCTGTAAATGAGTTAAAAATTTTTCTTTAATGGCTTGGTTAACAAGTAATAATTCATGGTGTGCTTGGGGAGTGTTCTCATAGAAGTTAGAGCAGGGTCACCCTTAAGGGTCTCAAATAAGTGGACCAGTTGAGAGGTTGTTATGCCGAGTGAAGGTCACAGCCAATTAATATGACCAAGGATCTTTTGGAGGTCGTTTAGAGTTAAGGCCTTGGGAATTATAATTTCTGGTGTTTTAGGACGAATGATATGGGTATCAAGATAGTATCCCAGATACTGCCACGGGGTGAAAGACTGAACTTTTTCAGGGGCTACTTGTAAGCCAAAACCTTGTAAAGCATGTTGAACAGAGACAAGAAGTGAATCAAGTTTTTCTGGTTTGGGATGGGCTAGGAGAATGTCGTCCATATAGTGATATATAAGACAGGAGGGAAAGGCTCTTCATACTGGTTTGAGAGACTTATCAACATAATATTGACAGATAGTTGGGCTATTGACCATGCCCTGTGGGAGAAGAGTCCACTCATACCGTTGCATAGGACGACAATTATTCACAGAAGGAACTGAGAAGGTAAATTTAGCACAGTCATCAGGATGGAGTGGTATGGTAAAAAAACAATCTTTAAGATCAATAATAATAATATGATATGTTTAAGGAATACAGGCCAGATTGGGAGTTCCTGGTTGGAGAGGTCCCATAGGGACAAGACGCTGATTAACAGCCTGTAAGTCATGAAGGAGCCTCCATTTTTTGAATTTTTTAGGGACACAGAAAATAGGTGTATTCCAAGGGCTGCAGGAAGGCAGGATGTGTCCGGCCTCCAACTGTTCCTGGACAAGTCTTTTAAGGTGTTTTAATTTCTCTTCTTTAATGGGCCACTGCTCAACCCAAACAAGAGGGCCAGGTATCCAGGTTAACTTTAACGGAGCATCTGTTTGAGTAGTGGCCCTTTTGAAAAATCCTGAGGGATGCCAATTTGAACATCCCACTGGGAGAGTAAATCTCGTCCCCATAATATAGTAGGCAAAGGAAGAATAAAGGGACAGATAGAAGCGGGCTTTCCATCAGGGCTATAGCAAACAATGGGAAGTGTACTTTGAAAATGACACTGTGTTCCTCCAACTCCTGTGAGGGTTTCAGTGGTTTGCTTCTTGGGCCAAGAAGAGGGCCAGGAATCAGAGGAGAATATAGTTACATCTGCCCCAGAATCCACGAGCCCTTTAAACATGTGATCATTGACCTGAACAGTAAGATATGGTCGGGAAGATTGTAACTTAGTAACCCAAAAAACGTCAGTACTACCGAAACCCGCAGCCCGTCTTGGGGTAGTGCGAGCAGAGGGGACTACAAAGGGAAGTAAAATTAGCTGTGCTATCTTATCAGAGGGAGTAATATTCCAATAAGAGAGACTGGAAACCATAATTTTAATTTGACCTTCGTAATCAGAGTCTATTACACCAGGATGAACAGTCAGACCTTGAGATGTAATGCTAGAGCGACCCATTAGGAGTCCTAAATATCCTCGAGGCAGGGGTCCCCAAACCTGTGTTGCTATAAGAAAAACTTTTCCTGCCTCATCTATTATAGCCCCTTTTGCTAAGGGTAAATCTAGACCTGCACTCCCTTCCGTGGCTGCCTTTAAATCATTGACTCGCAAACGTTGCTGTTTGTAGTCTATGCTGTGGTCTCCACACTCCACACTCGGGGGCTCCCTGGATTTTTCAGGGCTCGAGAGCTCTCACCCCTCTTCACATTTCCTGACATCGGGCTGCCTTGATTGTTAAGTTGAGACCCGCACTGACTAGCCCAATGACCGCCTTTACCACAGCCGGGACGCTTTCGGGTTGGAAATTTAGTGTTGGCATTTTTGTTTTTTAACCTATGACAGTCCTTTTTAAAATGTCCAGGTTTACCACACCCAAAACAGGTGGCAGTGGATGGACAGAGAGCTGCCGCTAGTACTTGTGCCTTATGAGTTTCTGTGCCAACATTTTGACATGCTCTAATCATTTCAGCTAAATGAAGATTCTGTGCCTTTAAGGGGGCTAAAACAGCTCATAGTAAGGTGCCCCAAAATGAAATGTTTTGAAATAACAGCAAGCATGTACTTTATAGTTTTGTCCTTTTTTTATCAGCAATACATTCTGTGTTTGACAGTCAGCATTAGCATTTTCATAAGCAAGCTGGAGACAAAGAACTTCAGCCGCTTGTTGATTATCTGCCTGTCGGGAAATGGCCGTTTGGAGGTGGTTGATAAAATCAATGTGAGGTTCCTTTGCTGCTTGGCGAATAGTGGCAAATGAGCAGGTGGGCATTCTGGAATCAGGGATTTTACTCCAGGCTTTGGTGGCAGCTTTGGAGGCTTGACTGAATGCTTGCCTATTCATCTGACTCTGGGCCTGGGGAGTGGAATGATTCCCAACACCCAGGAGCATGTCAAGACTAACAGGGATATTATGGTTAAGATTGTCCATGGCATAAAGGTTACAATGTTCTTTGTATTCTTGACTCCATATGCTAAATTGAGCAGGGGTTAAGGCCGTTCGCATTAAAACGTTCCAATCCCAGGGGGTCATCTCATAGTTTTGTCCTATAGCTTCTACAATTCCTTTCGTAAAGGAACACTGTAAATCATTCTCTATCACGCTTTTACGGAGTTCTTTAAAAACTTGAAAGTCAAGGCCATTGTGACAGGGCGGTCCTGCTCCTCGAGGGACAGGATAAGCAGAAAACCCTTCTTTCTCACGGCCCTCTCGCAAACATCTCTCCATAAGAGACTCATGTTGTGAGGAATCAGCCTCGGGGGGCGCAGAAGGAGGAGGGTCATAAACATTTTCTTTACTAGGGGAGGGAGCCGAAGGAGCTGCCTGTAAGGACTGCAGGGCAAGGCGACAGAGGTGCCAAGCAATAAGAACTGAAGCTGGGATGTTCATGTCACAAATGAGGTTACCAATACGTTCCCATACTTCTACATCAAGGTTTCCAAGGGATACCAAGGACAGGCAGGTTCAATTAAAAGCAGAAGTTGGGTAAGAGCTTCTTCTGACACCTTAAGCTTAGAGGCCTTTAACAATCCTAACAACTGGGTTTTATATTGACGCTGTTCAGAAGAAAGAGAATTTCCCATAGTGAGGGAGAAATGGAAAATGAAAAAGGAGAATGAGAGACAGTAAAGACTCCTGGCCTGAAGCCTGAAATCCCTTGAGAGCGCTCGGGAAAGCCCCGTCACTCTTGGGCTGTAAACCCAGCCTGAACTGAGAGTGTTCAGGAAAGCTCCACCGCTCTGGGGCTGTAAACCCAGCCTGAAGAGATTGAGTGCGAGGGCATCTACAGCTGTGCCCTCACACGAGACACCATCTGTCGCAGCGGCGACGGTTGTTGGGGCGGCGGAGACAGTAACCAATGCCACAACTCTTACAGAGAAGTGGGGCCGGGTGGGTCACTCCGAGGAGTCAAACCCCGGCTTCAGTCCCAGGAGTTTATTTTATAGTCAGTACAGCAAGCAGTGAAGCAACTAACAGAACAATGGGCTTTGGGTGAATAACAATAAGTTTCAGGCAAGGGAGGAGGAATTCAGGTAAGCAAACCAATCAGTAACGGGTTTGGAAAAACAAGTCGTGACAAGTCACAACATGTTGGGGACAAGTCTCAACATGTTGTGCAGCATAGAGGCCTTTATACATCCATATTTTAATGGCACGTATCCCCACATCAGGGAGCTCAGGAGGTCCGTCCGTCCCCCAGGAGCCCTCACCCCTACACTGAGCAGGGTGTGCTGAGGCCGGTTCACAGCAGACAGTGTTCTGGGTGCAGTGAGACCATGGGAGGCTGGGGAGGATCTAGCGGGGCCCTGGGTGAGTGGGGAGCAGTGGCCTGGCATTCTGGAGGCTCCTGGCTTGAAGCCAAGGGGTGACCATCAGGATGGGGAAGCTGAGCCCAGCCCCCACTGCTTCCACCCCCAGCTCAGCTCCATGGGCCGCCTTCACCCCCTCCAGACAGTGTCATCCACCGTCCCCGTGTCCAGACCCTGAGCACGGCCGGGTCGAGGAGAGGGGGTTCAGCAGACAGTCAGCACCCTGCGTTCTCCCTCCTTGGATGCCCACTGGCAGCCAGGCCAGTGTGGTGCCATTTACTGCATGGACAGGGTTCTGGGAGAATCCAGCATCTGTGCTGGATGCAGGGGTCTGAGATGCAGCTGGGCTGAATTGGAGCTGGATGTACTTAAAGCCTTAAAGCCATGACCGGAGGCTGTCTCCTGTCATGGGGGCAGAGAGAGCAGAGGTCCTGGCTGGGCCAGCCCCCAGGGTTCTATGTCGGAAGACAGGATGAGAGGCTGGGGACAGACAGTCTGCAGAAGGAGTGTGGGGCACCATGGTTGGCCCCCCAGTTACACCTCAGCCTTGCAGCTTACACATCAAGGGTGCGGCTGCCTCCGGGAGAGGCAAGGCCCCAGCCCCACACCCCGAGCCTCAGCTTCCCCGTCATTTGGGCGGCTTGGACTAGCTAGCACAGCGGGCCCCCCATCTTCCTGGTCCTGGTTCTGGCTCAAGGAATGAGGCACAGTCACCTTGGGAGGGGCCTGGGGCAGGCAGAGACCCACAGAGAAGGTCAAGCCGGCTGGGTCCCCAAATGACCCATCTGTGTGCCGTTCAGGAGGACCTTGGGGGCCTGCCCTCTGGGCTCAGCTCTGTGAAGGGGGTGGCGGACAAGATGGCCCCGAAGAGCCTCACCTGCCCGGGCAGTGCTCAGCCTGACCTCTCTCTCCAGAAATAAGATCTACGCCCGGAAGACGAGGCCCTGCTCCTTCTACCTGGACGTGAAGTGTCTGGCCAACTTATGGGGCTGTGAAGACAAGCCCAGGATGTGAGGGCCGGGCAGGGGTGGGGGGAGTGGTTGGCCATGGGGGCTGGGGAGCACAGGGGTGGGAAAAGGAGACCTCTCACGGCCCCCAGCCTCTCACCAGAGACTCTGAGCCCCTACGTTCACACCCCGGATGCTCACCTGTGTCAGGCCACCCAATGCCCCACCGAGGTCCACCCTTCCCTCACCTGGCCTGCAGGCTTGGGGCAAAAAGCACGGCCCCTGCCTTCCCACAGACAGACTGCCAGAGACATCCCCGTGCACCCTCCTGCACCTCATCGGGGCCCTGCCACACCTCCCATCCTGGGCCTCGGTTTACCCACCTCAGAAGGAGAGGGTGAACCCATTCAAAATCTGTCTCCGCAAGGCACCAGGAAGGGGGCCTGAGCCCAGCAGGCCCAGCAGGTCAGGGGCCGGCTTCACAGGTGCTGGGCTGAGGGGCAGACCCTCGTGACGCTGGACCGCCCCCTCCTGTCTTCCAGATACCATCACACCACCCCGATCATCAGCCTGTACAGCCTGCGAGAGAGCCTGGCCACCATGGCCGAGCAGGTGAGGGGGCCCTGTGCCCGCTGTGGGGACCACGGCTGGGCAGGAGCGGCCACCCCCGACACAGCCTAGTTGACCTGGGTGGGGGACACAGCCTCCCCACCATCCCATGAGGACCAGGAACAGGAGGTGTGGGCGGCACGGGGGTCTCCCGGTCTCCGCCCCTTCCCATCAATCAGACTGCGGGCAGAGGAGGACGGGACAAGATGCCCTCAGAGGAAAGGAGCTCCTTGCAGGGTCGATGTGCCTCTCCTGACACCTTCCCAGAAATCCTCTGAAAAAAACTCACTGCCGTCGATTCGATTCTGACTCACAGAGACCCTATAGGGCAGAGTAGAGCTGCCGCATAGAGTTTCCAAGGAGTGTCTGGGGGATGCAAACTGCCGACATTTTGGTTAGCAGCGGAGCTCTTAACCAGTGTGCCACCAGGGCTCCGAAATCTCCTGAGGGGGCGTCTTTCTCCCCAGAACCACCCCATCTGCAACACCCTGCATCGACTTGAATGGATTCCTCTCTGCTCCGGGCTCGTTTTCAATCCCCCAACATCGGCTAGCCTCGTGCCCTGTGGCCGGTCAGGACTAGGGGGAGGAGAGGCTTGATCTCTGTCCTCCTGGGGTCAGGCTGGTGGGAGCGGCATGGAGAAGGTGGTTCAGAGACGGTAGGCTGGCAAGGTCTCCGTGGCCTCAGACAGCTGAGTTCCATTCAAGGGCCCCCCCAACACTAATTCGGGAAGTGTCCCCCGAGACCACGTGAATCTGTTGACTCCCACTCTGCCCCCAGGGCTAAGGAGCTCTCTTTCCCTTGCTATTCCCACATTTCTGAGAGGATCCCATGAATTTTAAGTGCTCCATGTCTTCCCACTGGGAGGCAGCAGGAGCCAGTCCCCACAGCCCAGATGCCCCACTTGGGGGCCACACTGCCCAGGTCCATGGGCATCCCACGGTGCCAGGAGTCCCTGATACAGAATGGAAAAGCCTCTGCCCTGTGGAGCCCCCAGCAGTGAGCATAGGAGCAAGTAGGCAAAGGGTGAAGCAAGATGGAGGGAGGAGGAAGAGGGGCTCCTGAACAGTGCAGACGCGCTCAGCTGCTACAGGAAAGGTTGGAGGTTCAAGTCCACAAGGAGGCTCCTTAGAAGAAAGGCCTGGAGAGCTGCTGAAAAACCAGCCACTGAAAACCCTGTGGAGCACAGTTCTGCTCTGACCCACGCGGGGTCACCATGAATCAGGGTTGACTTCACAGCAGCTGGTTGGTTCAGGAGGAACAGGAAAGAGGGGGAAGACAGATTACAAATTAAAATAGGTGGCCTTCACTGCAAGATGGAGGCGGTGAGGGGGCCTGGGCCCTGGGAGTAAGCCACAGCTGGGCCCTGAGACCGGGAGAGGGGAGGGAGCAGGGATGGAATAGAGGAGGCTGAGAAGGGGAGGCTAGGGAAGGGGTGGAGGGAGGGTGCGTGGGGGTCCTGGTGCAGGTCGGTGCACTGGGGACAGGAAGCAGGGCCCAGAGCCCAGAGGGCCAGGGGACATGAGAGCCAGTGGTTGTGGTGGGTGGAGGACAGGGTTCCCGGAGGTGAAGGGACAGGAGGTTTGGAAGCACTGCCCCTCCTCCCCTCCCTCAGGTGAGAACAGGCCAAGCCCTGAAGCAGCAGGGGGCAGGGAGAACACTGGGCCCCAGCCCTTTCCTCTCCCCTCGCCCCTCCCTGTCTCTGCCCCTCCCCCAGCTCCAGCCCCTCCCTCTCCGCTTCCCCTCCCCCAGGTGACAGTGGGAAGAGGCGGGCTCCCCTGCCCTGACCCAGCCTGGGCCCTGTGTGGCCCAGCAGCCCCTCACCTCCCCCTGGCCTGCCCCCACCTCCCCAAGGTGCCCCCACCGGACCACCCCAGGGGCCACACAGCTCCAAGAGCCAGTACTGGGGGCTTGGGGGCGCCAAGGGGCTTCAGGGAGCTCCAAGGAGCTCCGAATCCAGGCCGGGAGAGGGGACCGCCAAGCCTGGAGTTGACCCCCATTGGAGCCCGTGGAGCCCACCCTCCTGCCCTGCCCTCATCAGCATCCACGGGGGCCCTCTCCCCACAGGGCCTGGAGAGCAGCTGGCGGCAGCACCGGGAGGCCGCAGCCTACTTGCACGGGCGTCTGCAGGCGCTGGGCCTGCAGCTCTTCGTCAAGGACCCGGTAAGGGGGCCAGGGGCAGGGATGGGGAGCGCTTGTCTGGACCCTCAGAGGTCCTGACACCTGCCTGGTGTGCAGGGCGGTGCCCGCTTGGTGGGGCCGGCCAGTCACAGCCCTGTGGCGTCAGGATGCTGGGCTTGGGACACTCGGACAATGGGCCTACAGCGCTACCCCTCCCGCAAAGCCTCCCTGCCTGGGAGTAGTTACAGGACCATGAGACTGCTCTCCTGAGCCCCCAGGCACCGCCCTGTGGTGGGAGTCGGGGGGTCCCAGGGCTCACAATGGGGGGGCGGGCATGAACAACCCCGGCTATGAGGTAAAGGTGGAGCTCAGGTGAAGGTGCAGCCCCTTGCCGCCCCCCAGGTGGGTGAGACTCGCTCACCCAGGCTCAGCCTGGGTGACTCCTTTGGAGTCCTGGATGAGGGGCGGGCAGTGAGCAGGGCGGGGACCTGCTGTCCCTGGGCCCTCTCCCCTGCTGCTGCCCTGGGCAGAGGCCAGGACCCGACAGGTGGCATGGGGGGTGGTGAGTATGCGTGCAGCACCCGCCTGCCTGGCTGAGGTGCCCCATCTGACAGGCAGTTCGGCTGCCCACGATCACCACGGTGGCCATGCCTGCCGGCTACAACTGGAAGGACATCGTCAGCTATGTCATGGACCACTTTGACATTGAGATTGCGGGTGGCCTCGGGCCCTCGGCAGGGAAGGTGAGGGGAGCAGCTCTGGCCACAGGGCCGCTGGGGGGTGAGGGTTATGGCCAGTCCCGCCTACACAGAGGGGAAGCCGACTGTCCTTGTCAGCAGACACACAGTAGGAGGGCCCAGGACGGCAGGGCTAACAACAAGTGTCCTCGTTTGAACACTTGTGACTCCTGCAAGGGGGGACCTGGGTGAGCGTTTTCTCCTGCCTCCTGCACCCTAACTTGGTGGGGTCACACGGAGTGGCTGTAACATCAGCGTGGCTCAGCTGGCCTCTCCAGTTCAACGCAGAGGGCCCCCTTCCCACTAGTAGGCCTGGTGGCCGGGTCTCGCTGTCTGCTGAGTGGGCGATGCTCAGAAGGAGCCTTTGTTGGACAATCCCGGCCCCCCATTTCGTTCACTTGTTCTGTAGGCCCCGGGGGGAGGAGCTGAGAGCCGATCTCTGGCCTGGGTCTGCGTGGTCCCCATGGGGGTACCGGAGAAGGAGTGACATGTGTGCCCCACCTGTGCCCCATCCCCTAGGTGCTACGCATTGGCCTGCTGGGCTGCAACGCCACCTGGGAGAACGTGGACCGTGTGATCGAGGCCCTGAAGGAGGCCCTGCAGCGGTGCCCTCGGAACAAGCTATGACAGCCCAGCCAGCCCCACGCCTGCTAGGAGGGGCTCGAGGAAGTGACAGGGCCAAACAGACTGCAAGGCCCAAGGGCTGGGCAATGCAGAGGGGTGGGCAGGACCAGGCAGGCTCCTCCAGCCCCTCCAAGTAGGACCCCAAAAGAGGCCCTTCAGGCTCAGCATCAGCAGTGTCTTCCAAATGCCCCGAAGCCCCCAAGGTCACTAGCCTTCCTGGGAATATTCAGTAAAGAACCGCGTGGCTGGGTCTTTGCTCCTCACTGGGGGGTGGGCTGCGGAAGGGCCTTAGGGGAGCCACCGCTATGCTCCCAGCACTGCCCTGGACAGACACCAGAACCTCAGTGGCAGTGGACCTTTGGGGAGCCACCTTGTCCTGGAGCCAAGGGAGCTGACCTCGCCTGGGATCTCCCTGGGGCTGGAGGACAGGGCTGTGTAGGTAAGTCAGGCTGGCTGGGGGCACTGTCACTGCACAGCCTGGCCCAGGTGTCCCGCCTGCAAAACACAGCCACACGTACACTGACTCCAGATGGACCCTTCCGGTCACAGGGCGGAGCCGTGACCCTGCTCACACAGACCAAGGCACCCACGTGCCCAGAGCTGCAAACCTGTGTGCTCGCACAGGGGCACTGCAGGTGCTGAAGGCCTAGGAGGGCTCTTGCCCTGGGCCACTTGCCCTCAAATGTGCTGCCAAGGGGATCCCCCCGAGGCCCAACCCTTCCTCTGCTCAGCTCCCTCTGCCTCTGGCCCTGGATCCCTGCCCTGTGCTTGGGGTTTCTGCAACAGTGGGATGGGGATCCCTCCGGCATCTCCTTCCTAGGAAGCCTTGGACCATGTGGAGGAGAGGCCCTGATTACTCAGAACCAAGATGTGCTGGGCAGCCACCCCCTTGTCCACATTTCCCAGGAGGAAGGCTGGACAGGAGGCTCCCCTCTTGTCAAGGGGTCACCCACAGTCCAAATGCTGCCATGTGCTTCTGCAGGAAGGGTTGGCCTGGCTTCTTCCCTACGTCACTCACCTGGTCCTGGATGAGCACAGTCCACTGACATGTGCCATTGGACTAGGGTCGTGAGCAGATGAGAAGCCATTATCCCCATGGCAGCTCTCACAGCTCCTGGCAGATAGGGCACAGTGGATGGACACAGGTATGTCACGTCTTAGCTGTGGTCAGTTCAGGAGCTGGGAGGGGCCAGTGGGTCTGGAGCACAGAAAGCAAAGGGAGGAGCTCTCCAGAGGAGGTTACAAAGTTTGAGGGGCCAGAACACACAGGGCCATGTAAGCCATGTTTGAGACTTTGGTCTTCGTCCTAAGAGAGCAGTCCTGTCTTGGTTTGGGTTTCCCCATAAGTGGGTGCTGCGAGCAGGGTTCAAGTGTAATGCTTGTTTGGGAGGAGATACCAGGAATCACCGATATGAACGTTCCCTTGGGCTCCCATCCAGCTAGTATCTCTCCCTTCCACCATCTGATTTCTGTTGTCATAGACAAGTTCTGCCGGTATTTGGATTTCACATGAATGGAATCACACCATATACTCTCTATCATGTCTGCTCCTCTCATGGAACGTTATTGAGATTCATGCATGTTGTTATGGGGATCATGGTTTCTTCATTTTTATTGCTGAGAGGTACTCCATCGTATGGATATATTTCCATTTGTTTATTCTTTCTCGGTTGTTTCCAATTCGCGGCTATCATGAATAACGCTGTGATGAACATTCTTGTACAAGGTTTTGTGTGGACATATGTTTTCATTTCTCTTGGGTAAATGCTTAGGAATGGAATTGTGGGATCACAGGGCAGGTGTAGATTTAACTGTATAAGACACCGCCACGCAGTTCTCCAAAGTGGTTGTAACATTTTACCTCCCCACCAGCGGTATAAGAGAGTTCCAGTTGCTCTGCATCCTCGTCAACATTTGGTGTTGTCATTTTTATATTAGCATTTCTAGTGGGTGTGAAGTTGTATCTAATTTTGTTTTAATTTGCATTTCCATGATGACTAGTGATACTGAGCATCTTTTCATGTACTTATTGGCCTTTTTGCACATCTTCGTTGAGAAGTACCAGTTCAAAAATTTTGCCCATTTTAATTGTATTTTTCATCTTTGTTGATTTGTTATGGTTGTTAGGTGCCGACTCATAGAGACCCTGTGTACAGCAGAATAAAACACTGCCCGGTCCTGCGCCATCCTCACAATCGTTGTTATGCTTAAGCCCATCGTTGCAGCCACTGCGTCAATCCGTCGTGTTGAGGGTCTTCCTCTTTTTCGCTGACCCTTTACTTTACCAAGCATGATGTCCTTCTCCAGGGACTGATTCCTCCTGATAACATGTCCAAATTATGTGAGAATGTAGTCTTATCATCCTTTCTTCTAAAGGAGTATTCTGGTCATACTTTTTCCAAGACAGGTTTATTCATTCTTTTGGCCGTCCACAGTATATTCAATATTCTTCTCCAACACCGCAATTCAAAGGCATCAATTCTTCTTCTGTCTTCCTTATTCATTGTCCAGCTTTCACGTGCATATAATCATATGCTACCCCCTGAAATGATTGAACATTGACCAGTTCTTTTTGATATTGGGACTGTGTATTCCTTTCATCTTTTTTTGATGCTTCCTGTGTCATTTAATATTTTCCCTGTAGAATCCTTCAATATTGCAACTTGAAGATTAAATTTTTACTTCAGTTCTTTCAGTTTGAGAAATGCAGAATGTGTTCTTCCCTTTTGGTTTTCTATCTCCAGCTCTTTGCACATGTCATTATAATACTTTACTTTGTCTTCCTGAGCTACCCTTTGAAATCTTCTGTTCAGCTCTTTCACTTCATCATTTCTTCCTTTCACTTTAGCTACTCGTTGTCCAAGAGCAGGTTTCAGAGTCTCTTCTGACATCCATTTTGGTCTTTTCTTTCTTTCCTGTCTTTTTAATGATCTCTTGATTTCTTCATGTATGATGTCCTTGATGTCATTCCACAACTTGTCTGGTCTTTGGTCATTAGTGTTCAATGCGTCAAATCTATTCTTGAGATGTTCTGTTGATTTGTGGTAGTTCTTTTACATATTCTGGATACTGTCAGATGTGTGTGCAATGAATATTTTCTCATAGTCTGTCACTTTCCTACTCATTTTCTTAATGATATCCTCAAGAGTAAACATTTTTAATTATGAAGCTCTACCTATTAATTTTTTTTTCCTTTATGGTCTGTGCTGTTTGTTTCCTGTCTACCTCAAGGTTATGAAGTTATCCTTCCATCTTTTCTTCTAGAAACTCTGTGGTGTCAGTTTTTATGTTTATATGGAATGAAAAACAGATCAAGGTATATTTTTATCCATACTAGTGTCTACTTGTTTTCACAACATTTGTTATAAAGACTTTCCTTTACCATTGAGTTGACTTGGCAACTTTGTCAAAAATTAATTGACTGTATATATGTAGGTTTATTTCTGGCCTCTCTGTTCTATTTAACCCTGTATTTATCTGTCCTCATGACCATATGGAAACTCTAGCGGGGTAGTGGTTAAGTGCTATGGCTGTTAACCAAAAGGTCAGCAGTTTGAATCCACCAGGCGCTCCTTGGAAACTCTATAGGGCAGTTCTACTCTGTCCTACAGGGTCGCTATGAGTGGGAATCGACTCTATGGCTAAGAGTTTTTTTGGTTTTCATTTGACTGTGTGGCTTATAATAAATTATGGATAACATTGCAAAGAATGGGAATTCCAGAACACTTAATCGTGCCCATGAGGAACCTGTACATAGATCAAAAGGCAGTCGTTCGAACAGAACAAGGAGATACTGCATGGTTTAAAGTCAGGAAAAGCGTGTGTCAGGGTTGTTTCCTTTCACCATACCTATTCTATCTGTATGCTGAGCAGATAATCTGAGAAGCTGGACTATATGAAGAAGAACAGGGCATCGGGGTTGGAGGAAGACTCATTAACAACCTGCGTTATACAGATGACACAACCTTGCTTGCTGAAAGAGAACAGGACTTGAAGCACTTACTGATGAAGATTAAAGACCACAGCCTTCAGTATGGATTACACCTCAACAGAAAGAAAACAGAAATCCTCACAACTGGACTGATAAGCAACATCATGATAAATGGAGAAAAGATTGAAGTTGTCAAGGATTACATTTTGTTTGGATCCACAATCAACATCATGGAAGCAGTAGTCAAGAAATCAAAAGACACATTGCATTGGGCAAATCTGCTGCAAAACACTTCTTTAAAGTGTTGAAAAGCACAGAGATCACCTTGAAGACTAAAGTGCCCCTGACCATTCCATGGTGTTTTCAATCACCTCATATGCATGCAAAAGCTGGACACGATGAATAAGGAAGACTGAAGAAGAATCGATGCCTTTGAATTGTGATGTTGGTGAAGAATATTAAATATACCATGGATTGCCAGAAGATTGAACAAATCTGTCTTGGAAGAAGTACTGCCAGAATGCTCCTTAGAAGCAAGGATGGGGACACTACATCTCACATACTTTGGACATGTTGTCAGGAGGGATCAGTCCCTGGAGAAGAACATCATGCTTGGTAAAGTAGAGGGTCAGTGAGAAAGAGGAAGATCTTCAACAAGATGGATTTACACAGTGACTCCAACAATGGGCTCAGGCATAACAATGATTGTGAGGATGGCGCAGGACCAGGCAGTGTTTTGTTCTGTTGTACATGGGGTCGTTATGAGTCGGAGTCAATTTGATGGCACCTGACAACAGCAACATGTATCAAGTTAAGGAGAAGGAAAATCATCAAAATATTACGAATTCCAATACATTAACAGTAATTTAGATCTTCTTTACTCTCAGCCATGTTTGCAGTTTTCAGTTAAGAGGGTCTTCCATCTCTTTGATCAGATTTATTCCTAAGTGTTCGGTATTTTTGATGCTGTTGTAAATGGTATTTTTAAAATTTCATCTTCCACTTTTTATTCCTAATATATAGAAGTACAATTAATTTTTATATATTAACCTTTTGTCTTGTGACTGATAAACTCTAGTGGTTTTTTGTAGATTCCTTTGGATTTTCCATGTAGATAATCAAGTTAACTGTGATTAATGACGGTTTTATTTCTTCATTTCCAGTATTTATGCCTTGTATTTCTTTTTTTCTTGAGTTATTATATAGGTGAGGACCTTGAATACAGTGCTGAATCAAAATGGTGAGAACAGACATTCCTGCTTTGTTCCTAGTCCAAGGAGACATGTGTTGAATATTTCAACACTACATATGATGTCAGTTGTAGGTTTTTCATAGATGCCCTGTATCAGATTTAGGAAGTTCCCTTCTATTCTAGTTTGCTGAGAGTATTTATCACTGTCTGGTATTGGATTTTGTCTAATGCTTTTTCTGTATACAGAGAGATGATCATAACATTTTTCTCCTTAATTCTACTAATGAGCTTTATTTCATTGCTCGTTCTCTTGTAATAAATTTGTAAAGTATTGGTATGAAGGTTACACGGACTTCATAAAATTATTTTTATGACATTTTGTTCTTTATTTTCTAGTAAAGTTCGTGTAAAGTAGATTTTTTTTTTCCCTTAAATGTTTGGTAAAATTCACCAGTGAAGCTTTCCAAGACCAGAGTTTTCTTTATGGGAAGGTTTTTTTGAGTTACGAATTCAATCTCTTTAATAAAATCTCTTTATAATTTTCTCTTTCTTCTTGTGTCAATTTTTGTAATTTGTGTTTTTCATGGAATCTGTCCATTTCATGTAAGTTGTTTAGTTTGCTGGCATACAGTTGTTCATAATATCCTTTATTATGCTTTAATGTCTATGATATCTGTAGTGATTTTCCTTTCTTCATTCTGACATTGGTAATTTGTATTTCTCTTTTTCCTGATTGATCTTGCTAGAGGATTATCAATTTCATTAATCTTTTCAAAAAACAACTTTCCCTTTGCTTCTTTTCTCTATTATCTAATTTCTTTTTGATCAATTTTTACTCTTAGTTTTACTATTTCCTTTCCTTTCCTTTCTTTGGTTTTAATTTTCTCCTCTTTTACTAGCTTCTTGAGATAAAAGCTTAGACAAATGATTTTAAACCTTTCTTCCTTTTCTACAAGGAGCATCTAAAGCTATATATTTCCCTCTAACCACTTATTTAGCTGCAACCCACAATTTTTTTGATAGATCATGTTTTAATTATCATTGAGTTCAAAATATTTTATAATTCCCTTGTGATTTTTTTCTTCGACTGTAGATTATTTAGAGTTGTGTTGTGTAATTTCCAAATATTTGGGACATTATAAATATCTTACTGTTTTTTATTTCTAATGTAATTTTGTTGTAGTCAGAGATCATACTCCATATGAATTTTTTTTAATTGTTTTAAATCTATTGAGATGCTGTTGTATAGCCTAGCGTATGGTCCATCTTAGTAACAATTCCATCAACACTTAAAATGAATGTGTTTTCTGTCATTGTCAGGTGTAGGCTTCTACAAATATTAGTTAGGTCAGGTTGGATAATAGTGTAATTCAAGTCTTCTGTATACTTGCTGGTTTGTTGTCTGCTTTTTCTATTAATGAAGCCCTGGTGGCACAGTAATTAAGAGGTCGGCTGCTAACCAAAAGGTCAACAGTTTGAATCCACCAGCCGCTCCTTGGAAACCCTATGGGGCAGTTCTACTCTGTCCTATAGGGTTGCTACAAGTCGGAATCAACTTGACAGCAATAGTTTTTATTTTTTTCCTATCAATTACTGAGAGTGGGGTGTTAAAATATCCAACTGTCAGTGTAGAGTTATCTGTTTCGCCCCTTAACTCTGTCAGTTTGTCTTCATGAATCATGAAGCTCTATTGCTAGCATTGTTATGTCTTTTTGATGAAATATTCCTCTTTATTCCTAGTAATATTCTTTGTCTTAAAGTGGATTTTGTCTAAGATTAATATATATCCACATCAGATTTCTTATGCTTAATATTTGCATGTTAGACATACTTCCCCCCTATTTACTTTCAACTTACCTTTTCTTTATAATTAAAGTATATTTACTGTGAAGAGCTTATAGTTGCTATTTTAAAAATCTATTCTGAAAACCTCTGACTTTTATTTGGAGTGTTTAGCCTGTTTACATGAGTTTGAGTCTCCAATTCTGATCTGATTTTTATTTCTCCTGCTTGTCCTCTGTTCCTCTCTTCTTCCTTTCTTGCCTTATTTTGAATGAACTACATATTTCATAGTATTCTATTTTATAAATTGCATTGGTCTGTTAACAATACCTCTTTATATTATTTTTAGTGGCTGCTCTGGAGATTACAATATGCATATTTAACTTATCACCATCTACTTTCAAATAATATTATACTACTTCAGACACATTTTAAGACTCTTAGAACAGTATAATTCCATCTACTCTTCTCTTGCGTATTGTGATGTTGTTGGTTTATATTTCATTATTACATAACACGTGTGTGTGTGTGTGTGTGTGTGTGTGTGTGTGGAGATATACATGTATAAAACTACACATAAACTCTCTTAAATATTACTATTTTCTCTATCAATCACTAGTCTTTTAATGACATTTAAGAAAAAAACTATATACACATTCGTAGATATAAAATAAACCAAACCCACTGTTGCCAAGTCTATCCTGACTCATAGTGACCCTACAGGACAGAATTCAACCACACTATAGGATTTCCAAGGTTATAAATCTTTATGGAAGCTGACTGCCACACCTTTCTCTCACTGAGCGACTGGTGGATTCCAACCACCAACGTTTTGGTTAGCAGTCGAATGCTTTAGCTACTGTGCTCCAGGGCTCCTAAGATGTAAAATAAAGGTATTTTAAAATGAAAAAAAAATCTTTTATGTTTACCCAGTTATTTTTCCTTTCTGGTAATCTTCATTCTTTCCTGAAGATTTCGGGTTCCATCTGGCGTTATGCCCTTTAGTATAAAGAACTTCCTTTAGCATTTCTTGTAGTGCTGATCTGCTGGAGGCCAATTCTCAGCTCTTCTCTGGATGAGAATGTCTTTATTTTTTTAGGATCTTTTCACCAGATATAGAATTCTAAGTCAATATCTTTTTTTTTTCTTTCAGCCCTTAAAAGATGTTGTTCCACTGCCTACTGGTCGGCATTGAGCCCATGAAAAGTAAGCCATTATTTATATGGCATTGTATCTCATATATGACGTCTTCTTTGCACTCTGTTTTTATGCTCTGCTCCTTATCTTTGGTTTTCAGCTGTTTGTCTAGGATGTACCTGAGTGTGGTTTTTTGGTATTTATCACACTTGGGGTTCACTGAGCCTCTTTACTCTGTGAATTGACGCCTTTCAACAATATTTGAAAGTTCTCAGCCATTATTTCTTCAAATATTTTTTCCACCCCCTTATCTCTCTTTCCTCCTTCCAGCACTCTGACTACACTTATGTCCAATCATTTGGTATTATCCTAATTATCTCAAATAGTCTGTGATATCTTCTCCACACTTTCTCTTTGCGTTAGTTTGTATCCTTTCTATTGACTTGTCTTCTAGTTCACTAATATTTTCCTCTTCTGTTCCAATCTTCTGTCAAGCTCATCCAGTGAATTCTTCATTTCTGGTATCACTTTTTTTAATTTCAAGCACTCCTATTTTAAAATATGTATGTAGTGTCCTCATCTATGCTGAATTGTCCCCATCTCTTCTTGCATGTTTTCTACCTTTTGGAATAGACACTTCAGCATTTTCCTCATAGTTGTTTTAGAGTTCTGGTTCCTATCTTATGATTCCGTTATTTGGGCCATCTCTGGCTTTGCTTCTTTTGACTGTTTCCTCTCTTGATTGCAGGTCACACTTTCATAGTTTTGCATGTGTCTCACCCTAGAGAGATAGACATGTGAGCTGAGGGACAGGCAGATGTGATGAGAGGATAGTCTAGGCCATGGTCCATGTAACTACTGGCTTGTTACATTCGACCTGCTTGACTTGATCTGGAATGCACCATGTCCATTGTACAATAGATTGCTGCTGCACCACCCCAACCTTATGACCTTGTAACACTCAGCTCATAGTCATTCGGTGTCCCGTGGCCAGGGGTTCAGTCTCTACTAGGGCTCAATATCATGCCAAATCCTGCTTTCGAACAGTGAATAGTTCTTTGCTGCAGACGACATGGTCTTGCTCCAGAACCCTGTGATCAGCTCCCCTGTTGGGGTGCCCCTTTCAACCATGGATACCCACCAGCGTCATGGTGTACGGTAGCAAAAATCTGCTAAAGAGCCCACTCATGCACTGGCCCCCACTCAGAACTAGCAGCACTCTGAGTAACCCAGTAAATGAACAATCTTTAGTGAGGTATGTATGCAGCCTCCAAAATCCAATAAGTCTACCCAAAACTGTCCTTGTTCTTGGTGGGTACCATATTTTTACACAAATAACGCACATGTGAAAAAAAATTGGCACAGCAGGGGGAAAATATCTCATAAGGGGAAGACGTGGTTGGCAAACAAATGTAGAAGGTGCATGTTACTTGTGTAAACTACAGTAGTCGGGGCAAGATACAAAAACTTCTGCTTTACCTTGTTTCTTAGTTATCTAGTGCTACTGTAACAGAAATGCCATAAATGGGTAGCTTTAAAGAACAGATTTTTATTTTCCCACAGTTTAAAAAAAAAATCCTGTTGCCATTGAGTTGATTCCAACTCATAGTGACCTTAAGTTTGAATTCAGGGCACTGATTCTAGGGGAAAGCTCTCTCTCTGTCAGCTCTGGGGGAAGGTCCTTGTCTCAGCTTCTGTTGTCCCTCAGCCCCTTGGTGATCTTCCTGTGGTGTCTGCCTTCCTCCCATTTGTACTTGCTTGTCTCTGTGTCTCCTTATAACTTAGAAGTGATTAGGTTTAGGATACACCCTACACTGATATGGTCCCATTAACATACTAAAACCCTATTCCCAGACAGGATCACAAGTACAGGAGTTAGGATTCCAAAGCTATTTTGGGAGAACACAATTCAATCCTTAACACCTTGGAAACAATGTTTCAGCATGCCCAGGACCACTGAACCTCTACCATCTTCATCTATGTGACAGACTCCTGAAACTTTGTAAGGCTAATCTCCCAGCCCTTTGGAATGAATGTCTCTTGCAAGGAATCCAAAGTACTTTACATTGAATATTCCCTAGATCTGATAAACATGATGTCATCAGTATAGTGAACCATCTTGAAATTCTACAGAAAATCCAGATGATTAGGGTCCATCAGGCCTGTGTTGTGACACAGAGCAGCAGGATTAACATCAACCTGGGGCAAGATTGTGAATTTACATTCGTACCTGTTCCAAGAGAATGAAAACTGTTTCTGATGTTCCTTTCTGTTGGGGATTGAAAAGAATACATTCCCCAGATTGGCAGCCATGTAGCCAGTTCCAGAGGATGTGCTGTTCTATTCTACTGAAGACACCACACCCAGAACAGCACCTAGATTACAGGTTGCCACTTGGCTAAGTTTATGAATCCACTGTCGTTCACCATGATCCATCTCATTTTTGCTGGGGCCATATGGATTAATTAAAGTCTCTGAGGGTGGCACTAAGCTTTGCTATTACATCTGGGATACAGTATCATTTTGATGGACTGTTTTGGCCATGGAAATAGGGGTGGTTTCAAGGTCTTCCCTTTAGCCTTTTCCAACGTTGTGACTTTTACTCCTGCTAAGTATGGTCACCTACATGTACTCAACACCAGTGAAAGGACCATAGGGTGGGCTTATGAGTCAGATTTGGACCAAGATTCTGTTTTCCACAAGTCTCCACTTTAACGGGGGGGGGGGGGGAGGCATGATGGCTTTTGTGTCCCCTTGCATCAGTGTCAGTTCAGGCTCTGAATCTCAGATCCCACAAAGGGTTTGGTCATTTTCTTTCCTCCATGTGGGGTTACTATGGCATGTGGCCACAGGTCCCTTAGGAGGAAGTCTGGGGGAGTTGCTGCTACATGCTTGCTGTGGTATTGCAGGCTGTGCTCCCAGGAGCCCAGAGTCTGGTTGTGTCTCAGAAACTAAGGAGCAAATGCCACCAAAAGGCCAGAGCAAATGGAGACCAGAAACTGTGCTGGGTTGGGGCACAAGGGGATCACCAGAGATTTTGTGCAGGTGGTTCACTGGAGTGAGGGGCTGCAACCTGGTTGCAGTGGGCTGTCAAGAGTGTGTGGGCTGGCAAAGGAAGAAACAAGAATGGATGAGAGGGGGTGATGCCCAGATGCCAGAGGACAGGTCCTCTTACACAGGAGGGAAGAGGGTGCCTCCACTGTGACAGGAGAAAACAGACAGGACCAGCGCCAGGGTAGTCAGGCTGGACCAGTGCCAGGGCAGGTGGGCTGGACCAGCACCAGCGGGGCGGGGTGGGCAGGCTGGCAACAGGAGCTATGGATGTCCCACCTCTATGAAACGGGAAGTGGGGACACCAGCTGGGGAGAGGGTTAGAACCTCAAGGAGGATGAGGTAGATTTGAAATTGTCTACACGTAGCCTTTTCTACTTCTTTGTTTCTAGGGGAAAATATTTTCCACACAGATACACACACGAAGTGGATACCACCTTGGTTGTATATATCCAGTGCATTAGTTTATTCCAGATCAAATGTATACTATTTCATCCCTTGCAAGAACCATGTGGTGTAGGCAGGGACAAGCCCCTGAGCTCCAGGTGCACGCAGACACTCTGTTGTGACATCACCACTGGGGTCAACATGGCGTCACATGAAGCCAACAGCACCTTTGTCCCAGGCCCTCACCCCGGAGGACAAGGCAGCAGGTCCAGGAGAGCCCACCTGCCCAGAACCCCCAGACTTACGAAGCCACCTCTGGACAGTCTGAGGGTGGTCCCTGGAGTCAAGTCTCTCCACCACCCACCACCTATGTCCTGGTGAAGCCCTTGCCCTTCCCTGTATGTCCCGGAGCCTCCTGTGGGTGGCATGGGGAGGCATGGGGTGCCCGCTCAGCTCTCCTCACCGCACAGGGTCTTGGTCTTCCAGAAGATGCTCTGCATGGCTACGATCCGGTCCTTATCCTGGATGTTGAAGACCTGGAACTGTGGCGGGGTTGGGGAGAAGGATGACAGAGACATCTGAGAGCCCATCACTCGTCATGGGCCCTGGACACCATAGTGACCCCTTACACAGTGCAGGACAACTTGCCCAGCCCTGACCACCTGGCATCCTGCCTCTGGGTCTCTGCCTGGACCGTCCTCCCCATAAGTGGACCCCGCCTGGCCCAGCATCCTCTCCTCCAGGAACCCTCCTAGTGCTCAGCGTCCCGGCATGGGTATGACAAAGAGGAGACCTCGCTAGGGCTTACTGAAGGCTGATTGCGCATCACCCCACCCCCCATGAACACCCAGCCCACCCCTCCCACTGCTAACCCCCACCCTTTCCACCACCCCCATGCACACCCAGGTCTGCTGAGAGCCCACACTTTTGCCAACCCCCCTACTCCTCCAACAGCTACCCCTCATTCCTCCCACTGCCAACCTCCACCCTCCCACCATCCTCCCAAGAACACCCAGATCTGCTGAGAGCCTCCCCCTGCCGCCTCCCCCACCCCTTCTGCTTCCTCCACCCCTCCCGCTGGCATCCCCCCAAGAACACCTAGGTCTGCTGAGAGCCCAGTGCAGGTCCTGCCCCTCTCTGGTCTGAAGACTTTGGGGTGACCCCAGGAGGCTATAAGCACCCATCAGGTGGGAAGTATGGCTAAAACAAGGTCACCACTGGGGACTCGCTGTGCTAGAGCCAGGAGAGCTGGCCAAGAAACTTAGGGTGTGCCGGGAAGGAGAGGCATTTGCTCTGGGGGGTTGGCCCTTGGAGAGAGGGGCAGGACTGCACGCCATGGGGCTGGAGACAGGAGGAGTAGGGGCCAGAGTGGGGGGAGAGGCCAGGTCATAAGAGGCATGGGGAGGAGGGGGGAACTGAGTCACAGGGAGGGACGGAAAACCTTCCCAGTGATGGGCAGGGAAGGCAGACCCCTCCCTGCAGAGTGGAGTCCCAGGGTGGGTGTGTGAGGCAATGAGTGTTCCCTGAGTGTGTGTTTGGGGGTGATTCTGGTGGGGAGCAGAGACCAGCTCGGACATGCCACCCTGGCTCCCAGAAAGCAGCCCTGAAGCCACAGGATCACTGGCCACAGGGGCACCCCCTGACCTGTCTGACCCTCGACGTCACCCCCTCCCCCAGTAAATGCTGTCGCTGTCTGAAGGAGGCCTGTCCTGCTCCTGACCTGGGGGGCAGGTCCTGACCTAGGGGTGGGGGGTGTTGGACCATGGCTCTGTGCCCACCGTGTGTGGCCCTGATCGCACATGGCCCCTCCAGCCTGCCGCCCCCACCTTGTCCAGCAGGACGTCGAAGTAGGCGGTGGTCCAGTAGGCTGGGTCACTGGCGGGCAGCTGCAGCAGGGCCTTGATGCTATTGTCGATGCGTGGCGGCGGGCTGCAGCCCAGGTGTGTGACGTGGATGCGCAGAGACGCTTCGGGCTGGCTGGCGAAGCCCTCCACACGCTGGTACAGGCTGCCAAGGTCCAGGCCGCTGGCCTGCAGTAGGTTCTGGCCTGGCCACAGGAAGTGTGGCAGGTTCCTGGTGGCCAAGCAGCAGAGTAGCACCACCAGCAGGCGGTACACGGCGCCCTCCAGGTCAGCCCAGTCTGCAGGCGCTGGGAAGAGCACGGAGGCCCACAGCAGCACCGTCTGCGGGGAAGGGGAGGTGGCAGGTTGGCCGAGCCCACCCAGCTGCACTTGCCTCCACCCACCTGCACCCCGCCTCTACCCACATGCTCCCTGCCTCCACTCGCCTGCACCCACCTACACTCTCCTGCACCCCACCTTGGACAGAGCCACCTCCACCTGCCTGCACCTCACCTTGGACACCTTTGTCAGCACTTCTTCCCCAGCCCCTTCCCTCGTCCCCCCTCGCCCCCTCCCCATCTGCTGTCCCCTGCCCTAGCCCTGGCGGTGGTGCTGAGGCTAAAACACCCCCCACCTGCAGCACTGACCCACCCTCTGCTCCCTTTGCCTCTCCTGGAACACTGCAGCCTGAGTCCAAGCCCACTCTGACCACAGCCCCCAGCCTGACCTCTCCCCACTCTCCAAGGCACCCCATGCCAGTCACCCAGGACCTCTCTCAGGGGCTTCTGACACTCCCACCTGCCCATGCCCCTGGGCCTTTCCCTCATGTATCCTCCCATTGAACTCCTACACATCCTTTGCAGCCCCATCCAAAGGGCCCACATGGTGGTATCATTGCAGCCCTGGTCTGTGTGCTTGTGACTCCAGAGCCCAGACAAACCTCTGAAAGTAGCAAGAACAGACTGTCCTCACTGCCCCAGACACCCTCCTACCTGAGCCCCCCTCCTGGGGCCCCTCCTCTCCCCTGACCACATCCTGGGATCCCTCCTGTCACAGGATGCACCTTTCTGTGTCCTTATCCTCTCCTGCCGCTCCCATCGCCCCTCAGCTCAGTCTGGGGCTTGGGAGCCACAGTGGGGGAGACCCAAAGACTGCTGGAAGCCAGCCCCCAGCACAGGGGTGGGGATGGAGACCCCCAGAGGGCATGAAGGGTCCCAGGCCACACCAAGGATGCACACAGGACTGTGTCCTGAGGCCGGGTGGGGACACCTCTCCCTGAACCTGGAGCCAGGTGGTGGCCGTCCCTCTCCTCACACCTTGAGGTGCTGCAGCGGTGCCCCCTTGGGGAGGAGGAACAGGCAGAGCCCCGAAACTCTGCAGCCCCTCTTGCTTCCCCTTCACCTCCTTGCGGGGCAGGGGTGGTGGGGAGGGGCAGTCATGCCCCGATGCTGCCCAGCCTGGGGCCGCTCCCTGGATTCTCTCAGCTCCTGACAATTCACAAAGCCCTCCCAGAATTCAGTTTCCCCTCAGGTCACAGGGGCTCAGTAAACCTCCGAGAAGGGGTAGTGTTCCCGGAGGCTGGTTCCGCTTGAGGGAGAGACCCCTCTCAGGGCTGAGGAGCTGGGCGGGAGTGGGCTTGGCCCAACGCGGAAGTCCAACAAGAGGATCCAGAGCTGAGGACCTCGTGGTCCTGGCAGGGGACAGCAAGCACAGGCCTCGCTGCCCGGCACCCTGCGGCGGCACACCTGCCCAGTGCCTCTCCCGGGCCACGGCCTCTTTTCCTTCCACCCAGGCAGGCCCCCATGTCCCCCATGCAGAGCTCACTCCAGAGCTTATAGGGGAGAGACAAGGTGGACCCCTGCCTTGGACCAGGGTCCTAGCTACAGAAAATAGCAATTAGTGTGAAATTGCTGAATGATCTTTCACAGCTGGTGATGGGAACAGTCATGGGCACCCCACCTCAGGTGTGCCCAGGGCACCCCTAGATAGGCCTCTGCCTCCGAGCCCTGGCTCACAGGAGGCACCAGCAGGGCCAAGGGGCCGGGCAAGTCCCACGCACACCCACCTTCATGTGGCTGAAGGCCAGGCCGGCACTCTGGCCGCTGTCCCGCCAGCTCTCGTGGTTGACATGGTCCAGGATGGAGAGGCTGTCCAGGCGGTGGCCGGGGAGGGAGCCCAGTGCACCCAGCAGCCTCGTCAGCAGGTGGTCAGTGGAGGCCCTGAAGCCCAGATGCACCCCAGTCAGCACCAGGAGCCACTGGTGCCCCCAAGTCACCACTTGAGAGAAGCCCCCCAATATCGGGAAGCCCTGATCCCCATGGGACTGCCCAGGTCTGACGGTGGCCCCTGCCGTGACATGGCCTCCCTGTTGGACGCACCCTAGACCTCCCTCAGTTTTCAGAATGGCCCTCTGTGGGCTTTTATGGATAAAAGGTCAGTTGTTACGTAGAATTCGGGCCCCAGGACTTAGGCGGGGGGAGGGGTGGGTGGGGGGTAGGACTTAGGGTACCCCAAGCCAGCCCAGCCCCTCTCGGTGCAGACAGGAAGTTGGGCCCTTCCCTCTCCTTCCCTCCCTCTCTCCCCCTTCCTCTCTAACAGACACTGACTTGGGGTTCCTCCCACCGTTGTCCTGCAGATGGGGGCCCCCACAGAGCCCTTGGGCCTCCTGGGGACAGAAGACGGGCTGCTGGAACCCTAGGACCGGGCGGAGAAGGGGGCTCCCTAGACACGTCAGGTTGGGGGAACCCTCGTGGGGAAGGAAGGCACTGTGATGTGTGAAGGGTGGCCCCAAGGGAAGAGCCCATAGGTGCCCCAGAGCCACTTAGTCTCCTTGGCTTCAGGTACCTCCCCATGGAGACCCCTCTGCCACCTGGAGCCTGTGACGGCGCGTGCCTGCCTCCTCAGCTGCGAGCCAGGGAGCAGGCTGGGCGAGGCCCTCCCAGTTCACCTCTCAACTGGGGTCCTTGTGAGCTGGGACCGACCACACCCCTCATCACAGTCCACCCCTGCCCAGGTACCTGGTGCGCAGGAGAGAGTGAACTTCCGTACTCAGAGAGGGGTGACGCTGGGCATTTTGGGGTGTCCCCTGAGACTCCAACAACCTCCCGCATGATACAGATGCCCCAGGGGGCAGAGGTGGACTGGCCCCACAGACCCCCTGCCTGAGGAGAAACCCACCCACAAGACCCACAGACCAGCTGTGTTCTACCTCCAATGCTGGGCGCCGGCCGGCACCAGGTCCACCCCTTGGTCCAGGATTCTCTCCAGGCTGCCTTCGGGGAAGCCAGTTGCCAGTGGGGTCCCCTCCGGAGTGGGTACCCTGCACCTCCTTCTCACCACAGGCACCATGTTGAAGTGGATTGTCCTCCAGCCGCTGGACACCAGCAGGGACAAGCGGAGCTCCTCCTCCCGAAGGCTGGATGCATTCAGCGAGCCTGCATTGGGGCTGGCATTGAGATGGGCCACCAGCTCTGGGCTGACCCTGTCCCACTGGATCACCCACTCTCAGCATTGCTTACCTGCAGTCCTTGCTGCCCTGCCACCCTGACCCACACCCACACAGGCAGCTGCATCTCACCTCTCAGCCTCCTCCATCCCTCCCTGGACACCTGCACCCTCCCTCCCTGGACACCTGCACTCTCCTGCCCTGGATACCTGCACCCTCCTGCCCTGGACACCTGCACCCCCAATCTCTGGATAGCTGCACCTTCCCTCTCTGGACACCTGCACCTTCCTGCCCTGGACCCCTGTGCCCTCCTGCTCTGGACACCTGCAGCGTCCAACCCTGGCAGGGGTCAGGGGCCTGGCAGGGCCCCCCCGCCTCAAGCCTGTGGGGTGGGTCTGAGGGCCACCTGGTGCCCTGGCTGCCATGGTGCCCCATGCCCCAATGGCCCCACCCCAGGCAGCAGTCTGGGGAATCCAACGGTGTCACTCACTCCCTGTCCCAACCCTCCATGGCTCACCCTGCCCAAGAGGAAGCTCGGCCTCCCTAGCAGGACACACAGCAGCCCTCAACCAGGCCTCTGTCCCCCTTCCCCCACTGCCCACACCCACTCCTAGCGACAGCACCCTCAGACACTCCTCCCCCATTAGCACTGGGCTCCCCTCTCAGAGTGCCCGACCCCCCCAGAGGAGACGGCTACCTTCTGGGCTCCCTCGGCCCGTCTGGCACCCGTACCTCCTTCTGACTGGACAAGGTGGCCCAGAGCCACCCTGAGGCCCTTGTGCCCCCTTCCCAGGGACACCCTGAAAGGCAGTTATGCAATTACAATTAAGTGCCACTGTTCCTGATGGAGACCAAGTGGGAACGCCCCTTCTGGTTTGGTTACATTTTTCTCACTTTGGAGGGAGCCCAAAAAAATAGGTGTGGGCCCTTTGGGGCAGCAGCCGTGGCCCCTGAGGTCAGACGAGGGACTTAAGAGGGGTGGGGCAGAGGGCAGCCCCACAGATGCGTGTGGACCGAGCTCTCCCTGTAGGTCCCCATGTCGGCTCCTGTGACCCGTGCCTTTGGCCTCCCCGCATCCTCTCACCTAACGTGGCCCTGTCTTCTCCACCTGAGATGGGCTGGACGTGGGCTCCCAGAGGGCGGGCAGGGCTGTGTCCCCTCACCCCCCCTGCCCAGGCCTACACACACACACAGAGGCCCCACAGCAGCCCCCTCCCACATTTCCCATCCACTCAGGGGCCTGTCGGGGCAGAGACGCGGCTTGAATTTGCTCTCGTGTGTGAGCTCAAGCTGCCTCATCAGGAGTGTCCCTTCTCAACCTGCTGAGTCCATTTGTGCAGCCCGAGGTGTGGGGAACTCTCCTGCCCCCAGGGACAGGGGCATCTCTCAGAGGGTCCCCCCGGAGGTCTTGACCCACGGCCCCTTGAGGCAGGACACTACGTCACCAGGCAGTGCCTGACAGTGCCCGGGGAGGCCCTTGGTCTGGGGGTATTGCTGGCATTGCCTGGGCCTAGGCTGCTCATCCCAACCCAGGAGCCAGGAGCAATTGCAGCCCCGGTGACCAGGTGGAGTTTAAGGCCCCGAGCTGGTATCTGCAGGGCCCAGGGCACAGCCAGGCTGAGGGAGGCCTGCCGGCAGCCAGAGAGGCTCACACCACACACCCAGCCCCTCCCTCCTGCCTGGGGGCCGAGATGGGAACCACCGCTGTGGTAGCCATAGGAAGGGCCACCCAGGAAGCCACCAGGAAGGACAGGCCAGGCCGGACCCCCAGGTTCGCGGAGCAGCTCTGCCCCTCTCCCAGACAAGGCTTCAGCAGCCCCTGCTGGAGGACGAGGCCCTTGCTCCCTCAGAGGCTGATGGCGCCCAGCGGCCCCTCCCAGAGCAGTGCCTTTGCCACCGGCCACCTTGACCAGTGGCAGCCTGTGCCCGGGAAGGCCCAAGGGGTATAACAGCCCCTCAGCTTCCCCTCAGTGGAAGAAGGGGCCTCCTGCTACTCGGCATTCAAGGCTCCTGACATCCCAAGCCAACTTCCTCTCTCAGCCGGCCAGCCATCATACTCTGTCCATGAGCAGCAGCTTGGAAGGCAGCCAGCGGTGCCCACCGTGCCCCTGCCCACCACAGCCCTGGGTCTCACAGCCCCCCGGCCTCACAGTCCCGAGCCTCACAGCCCCCGGCCTCACAGCCCCCAGGTAGAGGCAGCCTGTGCCCCAGCCTCGCAGCCCCTGGCCTCACAGCCCCTGGCCTCACAGCCCCCCAGCCTCACAGCCCCTGGCCTCACATCCCTCCAGCCTCACAGTCCCCGGCTTCAGAGCCCCAGGGTAGAAGCAGCCTGTGACCCAGCCTCACAGCCCCCCAGCCTCACAGCACCCCTGCCTCACAGCCCCCCAGCAGAGGCAGCCTGTGTCTGGCCCCATGGCTACAGCCTCCCTCTCAGCTGAGCATCTCAGAACAATGTCTGGAATTCCCTCACTCCAAGTGCAGTTCCAACCTGGCAAGTGTGTCTCTCCACCGGGAAGCAAGCTGGGGTGGCAAGGGGGGCTGGCAGCTCAGACAGTACCCGATGCTTACACCAGCAGTGGGCCTGTCCCCAGCTGGGGTGGTGGGCCTGCTGGGGACAGGGCCAGGTGGGAAGGGCCACGGTAGATCAGACCACAGACACGGTCCCGCCAAGTCACCCACGGTAATTACATGCTCAGTAGATGACTAGATTGGATGCCAGGATGGGGGGACAGGGGCAGGAGCCAAACACCTAATGACAGGTCCCGCAGCCCTCGGGGGCTGCTCACCATCCCCTGAGAGAGGTGGGCACTTGCCCTGGTCACAGGGCTGGTCTGGTGAGGGGCCCTCCCCATGGCTGTGCAGGTGTCCCTGACAGGGGTGGTGCCCCAGGCCCAGGACTTCCCACTACTGAAAGTCAGTCCAGAAGCCAGAAGGTCTTCTCAATCCCCTCTCAGCAGCCCAGCCAGGTGTCCCCTGTATGCTGTGCCTGACACACCCCCAGGACATGACCAGGAGGAGAGGACGGTCCTTGTGGCCTAGGTGGCTGAGCCCCCACCCCTGTGCCACCTGGCTGGCTGGGCACCAATGCCAGGAGTCCCCACCCCTGACCTCACAGGCTGGGCACCTCAGATGAGCCAACGCCAGGGCAGATGTCTGGGGACTCGGGGCAACAAGCCCAGGGGAGGAAGTGCCTGTCCCTGTCCAAGGGAAGCAGGAAAATCGTCTGGGTCCCCAGGTCCCTGCTGCACAGGTGGCCCCTGCTGGAGCCCTGCCACACTAAGACACACCCTACTGACTCAGTCACATCAGCAAGGCACGGTGGGAGGGGTCGAGGCCAGCCCCCCTCTCAGCTCCACTGAAAGTGCCCAGCCTCAGGGCCACTCTGCACCCAAGACACCAGTGAGCAACATGGCCACCGATGGGAAAAGACTTGCACTCTTACACATGCACACACACGCACAAGCTCCTACACACGCACAAGCTCGCACGCACACATGCTCGCACACACACGCACAAGCTCCTACACACGCACAAGCTCGCACGCATACATGCTCGCACACACACGCACATGCTCCTACACACGCACAAGCTCACACGCATACATGCTCGCACAAACACGCACATGCTCCTACACACGCACATGCTTGCACACACGTGCTCACACACACTCACATGCACACTCACACAAAAGCATGTCATAACACGCTTCCCTGCATGCACACCCTCACATAAGCATGCACATGCACACACATGCATGCACATGCTCACACCTGCTCCTCCCAACCTGGTGCAAAGTGACCAGACACCACAGTGGGGTCCCCTGTGAGGATTGTACCAATGGGCTGTGACCGGTTACACACCCACCTGCCCAGAGCGCTGTCAGGGATCCCCATCAAGCAAGCCAACTGGAAATCAGTACATTGGTCATGCGGTTTCTTGCTATTTAAACGGTAACATCCATTAGACTCTTGTTACAAAAATCACTTCTTGAAAATTAGATCACACGAAATGTGTAAGCTGTGTTAAAACTATGGAGATAGAAGGCTTCAGAATGTCTTCCAACTCATGTGCACCCAGACACTCTCCCTGAGCAATCCCACTCCTACACACACAGAGAGATCACACGTGAGTGTACTCACACGTGCACCCAGGCATGTACTCTGAGCAATCCCATCTTTGCACACACGTACACAGTGATCAAAACATGTGTGCTCACACATGTGCACCCAGGCATGTACTCTGAGCAATCCCATCCTTGCACACACATACACAGTGATCACACATGTGTGTACTCACACGTGTGCACCCACACATGCACCGTGAGCAGTCACACACACTGGGCGTACCTACATAACAATGACACACACGTGCACACAGACACATGCATACCCGGTCCTCACATGCATGCACACAGACACGCACACGCAGAGGGCCAGTCCGGCTACCTGGTGCCACGAGGCTGTGGTGCTTGCAGTACACAATGGCAGCCACCAGGAGGTCCCTGAGGACACGCAGGACCTTGCTGGGCACGATGTGGCCGCGGCAGTCGGCGCCGCTCTCCGCAGAGGCGCTGAAGACGTCGTCTGTCGTCCACCGCTCCAGGCCAGTGCCTTCTCTGGGGACGCCCAGGCGGCAGCATGCAGGGCCATCCGCAGGCTCAGCGGCACTCAGTTCTTCAATCAGGAGGGCCTCGGCATCCAGCCCCAGGGGCACCTCCAGGGCCAGGGGCTCTTCCGAGGAGCGCAGCGCGAACTGGAAGGCCCCCAGGTCGCGGGAATAGTCGACCAAGAAGCGGGGGTCCAGGGCGTGCACGCGCTCCAGCACCTTGAGCAGCACATCCTCCGCGCGCTGGAAGTCCTGGGCTCGGGGCGCCGCTCGCGACCGGACCGCCTGCAGGTAGTGGTGCCACAGGGGCACCTGCACGGCCATGCCAGCAGGTGGGCGGGCGGCAGAGCACCTGCCGGTGAGGACAGTACTGTAGCTGGGCAGCTTCGCCGAGCAGATTCCGGGTGAGGGCACAGGTGGGCGGGCTAAATAGCTGAGCAGGGCCAAGGCCTTTGAAGTGGGAGAGTCAGTCACCAGCAATCAGGAATGTCACAGGGGCCTCCGCCCAGGCTCCACCCACTCTCAGGCCTGCGGAACCACCCGCCTCTGCTCCCCACTCTCCCAGAAGCAGCTCAAGGCACTCCCTCCCAGGTGGCCTCCTCCACGGTGCTGCCCCTGGGAGCAGGTGATGGTTTTCCTACTATTCCCCCTCCTCCTCCCCCAGGAGCGGGTCTCTGTGGAAGTCAGGCCCTCACCACCCTGCCGAGATTGGAGGGGACACGCAGCATGCCCACTGCACAGAGGAGGAAGGTGAGGCAGCTGGGTGGCCTCCCAGGGTCTGGAGTGTGGGAACCGTCTTCCCCATGTCCTCTCCCACAGCCCAGCTCCAGGCAGCTTCAGAGGCAGTGAGCCAGGCTGGGGGCTGCACATGCAGAACAAACTCTAACAACCTGGACAGTCTCCACTTCCATTGCTTCTGCCCGGCTGAAATGCCGGAGCCACACATTTGGCTCAGGAGACCTAGGGGTGGATGCTGCCTCCCCCCACCATGTGAGCTGGGCATTGGGACATCTAGCCCTCTGGGCGGGGGCCCTCACTGCCGCCACTCCCTTAGCCTTGGGCCTTCAGGGAGCTGGCACCCGCCTGGGTGTGGAGTTGGCGCCTCTGTCCCAGGTGGCGCTGGTCTCTGTGGTGCTGCCTCACCAGCAGGAGAGCCTCCCTCCCCCAGCACCTGCGCTGGGCACTGTGCCCGCCTTCCCGCCTACCAGCTCAGGGCTGCAGAAGTCCCAACCAGCACGGGATGGGTGTTGCCCCTGCACCCCTTGGCCCTGCCATCGGACACTCAGCCACTTGACCCTGTAAACAGAGAACAAGTGGCCCCCAAGCAGGTGCTGCCAGGACGCCAGGCGCCGGCCCCTGGACCCCACCCCGCAGACCTCCGGGGGAACCTCCAGCCCCCAACCATGCAGGACCTGAGCTGCGGGGTGCAGAACGGGATCCGAGGATGGTGTTTGGAAGCTCCCTGTGGGGTTGCAGCACCCAAGAGCGGGTCTCTCCTCCCACGTCTCCCAGGAAGGGGAGCTCACCCCTCACTGGGCAGTCCATGCCAGCTCCAGCCAGACTGGCTTCTCTCCTGGGACCTGGCCTTCCTGTCCTCAGGCTGCAGCCCCGGTTCAGAAGCCACAGGCCCTGGGCCCCCAGCACCATCCTCCCCACACGCTGTGTGGCTCCTCTGTCTCCAGGAGGCTGTGACCTGCAGGGGGGTGTGCAGAGCTGTCACCTCCCCTCTTGGGAGGAGCCGGAAGTCCTGCAGCCCGGACTGTCAGGTTCTCAGACCTCGGCCGTGTGCTTGGGGCCGGCAGCTCATCACCAGCTCTGAGCCTGAGCTTTAGGTCTGTGAGGTCCAGGGAGGCAGACTCAATACGTCTGGTTTCTTGGGCCCTACTCTCCTAGGAATCACCCAGAAGAACCTGCGGGCCCATTCCACCCGAGGTGGCCCCCTTGGGAGCAGCCTGCCTGGACCCTCCACCTCACCCAGTGACCCCAGAGCTCCCCAGGCCAGGCTGTGGTCTTTCCCTCTCTCCTCGCAGTGATGTCACCTGGCCGGGCACATGGCTCCCCTTGGCTGACACCCCTCCCCCTGTTCTACATGCCCTCCCCGCTGTGCCTGACCGGGCACCCCACACAGCTCCATGCCTTCACTTCCCTAATCACACATCAAAGGTCACAGGCCTCTACTGCCACCTGCCAAGTCAGCCCGAGTCCCCACAACACCTTCACTTCTAACCTGCTAGCTAAAATTTGGGGATTCCCTCTACCCCCTCAGATGCCTGCTATAAGCTCAGGGGTCCCCATCCCCTCTCACTTTTGCCTTGCTGGCTCCCACTACTCCCTCGGGTTCAGTAATTTGCTCAGACCACTCACAGAACTCAGGAAAACGCCATCCTTAGGATTACAGCTTTATTATAGCAAAGCAGATACCAAGGAAGAGACATGGAGGGTAAGGTCTGGGAGGGTCCCCAACACAGAGCTTCCGTGTCTCAAAAAGGGTGTGTCACCCTGCCAAACATCAATGTCTTTCACCAACCAGGAAACTCATGGAACCTGCTCGGCAGGTTCAAGTCCACCCAGAGGCCTCTAGGAAGAAAGGCCTGGTGATCTACTTCTGAAAAATCAGCACTGAAAACCCTGTGGAGTGCAGGTCTACTCTGCACACCTGGGTCACCATGAGTCAGAATCACGGTCTTAATTGAACCAGTTCCCCCGCGCTGAGGTGGGCTGCTGCCACATGGGGGCTCCTTCTGGCCTGGGCAGGCCCCACCCAAGAGGCCTCTCATTAGCATGAACCCTCAGGTATGGTATGGAGGCTTCATCAAAGACACCTCAGTCACTGGAGATCCCAAAGTTTTAGAGGTTCTCTCTCAGGAACCAAGGACAAGGACCAAATTCTCTGGGTAAAATTAGCTTCTTTGACCCACAGAGAGTCGTCTGCTTTACTTAAAGTGAACCACTGTAAATGTCAATTACAGGTGGATACCTGAGCTGATCATGTAAACGCCACATCACCCCTGAGAAAGCGGTGCCCCCTGCGTGGTGGGGGTGCTTGTTGTACCCCAACGCTCCACTGGAACAGGCGTGGGGGGCAGGGTCCTCGTGAGTCACCCCTCTCCCAGGACCCCCCCAAGCAGGGCCCACCTGCGGCCCCTGTGTGGATGAATATGAGGTAGGGGCTTGGTGAGGTCCTCTCTCCCACAGTCTGGATCCCCCACCAGGGCTGGCAGCCACCTTGTTGTCCTGCAGGTGGTGGGCCGGGCCGAAGAGGCCCCAAGAGCTGGACCCCAGGAGGAAAGGTGAGGCTTCTCCCCAGCACACAGGCTAAGGGCCCACTAGGAGGTGTCCCAGAGAAGCTGGGCTGGTGGTGTCCCCAAACATGAGCCTCCCAGAGGCCCATCTGACTTGGCCACCCCACAACTGGCCTCCACTGCTGTCCTGTGGCTGGGCCACCCAGATGGGCCCAGAAACCACGGTGGCACCCAGGACGCAGCGCCCACCAGTCAGCCGCAGATAGTCAGCAGTTCGGGGCCTGAGCCCGTGTCCAGTATCTGGTACAACCACAGAGTGACAGCAGCTACTTCAGGTCCAGCACCTGCAGGGGCCATGCCCTCGGGCACAGCCCACAGGGGTCAGCCGAGCCGATGCAGTAGCCGGCTGTCTGCAGGAGACTCATTGGCCAAGACGGGCAGTGAGCTGGGGAGATGGAGTCTCCCAGCAGACAGTGGCAGTGACGGTAGCACAGGTGCAGGCAGCCTGGAGCCTGGACCGGCAGGGGCAGAAGGCTCCTCATTCCTTGGCACCCCTCACTCTTCCCAGGAAGTGCCCTGCCTTTGAACCCAGACCCCACATGCTCGACAAGGCCGGTCCACCAGGGAGTGAGGCTGAGTGACAGCCGTGAGTCATGGGCCCTCACGAAGGAAACAAGATGCATCTCGTATGGGTCTCAGGTCCCTCCCCCTCCAGGGAGGCACTGGGTCAGCTGCAGGTTCTGGACCCATGAGGGCTAGCCGGTGACATGGAGAAGTAAGGCTGGCAGGCAGGGGCTGATCAGCTCTGTCCCAGCCAAGCCCCACCTCCACCCCCTCCCCAGGGTGACCATGTCCACTGTGGCTGGGGCTCCAGGAGCTGGAGGTCCAGCGGCTGTGAGTGATGTTCCTGGTGTTGTACACTGTGGAGGCCAAGCCACTCCTGGCCAAGGGGCCCTGCTTCAAGGACGGAGTGACCAAGCCCAAGGTGACCTCTGTAAAGGAGGGGGCAGCAGGGGCTCGTGCTGGGCAGACGGTCCCAGAAGAGGCCGAGGTGCCCAGCGACAGGGACAATGGTGGGTGAGGCCAGGGTGCTCCTCCTGCTGGACACTGAGCACTCTCCCCAACCCTGGGGGCACGAGCTGGCCGAGGCTCCAGGGGGGCCCCTTTAGGATTGGGGGGCCTGGGGTGGCCCCTTTAGGATTGGGGAGGCCGGTGGCAGCCCCATTAGGACTGAGGAGCCTGAGGGCAGCCCCTTCAGAAGTGGGGAGACTGAGGGCAGCCCCTTTAAGATTGGGGGGCCTGGAGTTGTTCCTTTAGGATTGGGGAGGCCAGTGGCAGCATCGACACAGATGCCAGGTAACCAGAGGGGCCAAGATCAAGCCTGCCCTCCTCTGTGCAAGACCCCTCCCCGCCCCGCCCTCCCCACCACCCCCCTCATGGGGCACCCCTCCTGGTGAGGCATCCATCCACAGTCCCTCACTCCATGGACATCCCCTACCCTCGGGCCCCTCTTCCAGGCCAGGATGGCCCAGAACCAGGAGAGCAACCAGCCAGCAGTGAGGCAGAGGCTGGGGGGGTGAGGGGTAGGGGGGCTCTGCCACCGGGGGCTGTGGTGTGAGGGGGCTGCAGGGTAAGTAACAGCATCAGGGTGCTTTGAGAGGGACCAGCAGAGAACAGGAATGGGGGATGAGGTGGAGGTGGGGCTTAGAGGAGACACATGCCACCTTTAGTGGGAGCGTCACAGGACACCTGGTCAAGTGGAGGTGGGGGAGGGCCACCCAGCAGAGTCTGCCTTAGGGGACGGCAGGGGGGCAGCCCCTTCACCTGGGGGACCAGCCATCCATTTTGCCCAGGACTCTCGAGTTTAGCACTGAAACTCCTCTTTCCCAGGCAAACAGGGACTGTTGGTCACCCCACACCTCCTGAGGAAGGGACCTCAGGGGGTATCCAGGGAGGATATTTTGGCCTGGAGCTGGACTAAGCTGAGCCCAGGTGGGGCTGAGCCAAGGCGGTCTGTCAGGTCCCACGTGGCCATGGAAACTGCTACCTTTGCCTTTGACCTAGCCCTCAGCCCAACCCCACCCTGCAGCCTGGGATGTCTCTGCAGAGGGGTTTTCCAAAACTCAAAATGAAGCACCCCTCCCCCACTACCTGGTCCCTCTAAGGGCCCCCGTGACTCTCTGGAGTAGGAAGAACCACGACGTCACACAGCAAGTATGAAATACACTTCCCTCAGATTACACACACACCTGTTGCTTTCGAGTGGATTCCGACCCATATTGATGTTGTAGGACAGAGAACTGCCCCACAGGGTTTCCAAGGAGTGGCTGGTGGATTCAAACTCCGACCTTTTGGTTAGCAGCTGAGCTCTTAACCACTGAGCCACCAGGGCTCCTCCCACAGATTACATCTCCCCACAAGGGAAATCACCGTTCCAGTAGGGCTCCCCCGAGGCCAAGGTCTACCTCAGGCAAGTGGCCTCCCGGCTGCAGGCCTCGGTCTACGGTCTGAAACACCGGACTGCACTCTGTAATGCTCTCCCAGATGTTAGATGAAGTTGTAATTCTAGACTTGGGGCGGTGGTCTGAGCACTGCCCCGCCCAGTGTCAGGGTAGGTCTAACGGTCCCTGCCCCTCCCTGGGCGTGGTCTCTCAGCTGGACAGTTCCCCAGGGCGTCCCCAGGTCTCCAGGGAAACGGCTTCCAGCCAACAGCTTTCCCTAGTCCCCATGGCAACGGGCCCTGCACTCCTGTTTCCAAGACAACTAGCTTCAGCGTCACAGTTGCCACAGCAACGCTCCAGGGTTCAGTTGGCTGGTGTTCCTGTGAGTGGAGCCAGGCGCCCAGCTCAGGAGGACCAGGCTAAGCAGCTGGGGGTCTCCCAGGTGTGGGCCAGCGTCCTGCAGGGAGGCCTGAGGGGAGACCCACCCGGGAGCCAGCCACTTCTCCTTCTCCAATGAGTTCTGCTTCCAGCGAACCTGGCAACGGGGCTGTTGCTGAGCGGCCCCAGCTGGGACTGGATGCCGTGATCCAGGTCAGTGGGCTGCAGGCGCTGGGGGGTGGGGGGAGCAGGGCACTGCAAGGGGGCGGCCTGAGCACCTCCCAGCTCCAAGGGCCGCTTTTCAACTACTCACATGTTCAGCATGAGCGCGCACAGCACACGTGCACACACAGACACACACACACGCACACACACGCACACACGAGTGTAGACGCCCCTCGGGAGGGAAGCCTGGGAGAGCCTGGACTGGGTGTCCGAGACCCAGACCTGCCCCACTCCGTGCTGCAGGAGCTTAGGTGACCAGCCCCCTCTGAGCCTCAGGCTGCAGCTGCACATGGCGGGGGTGGGGGCAGACAACCCTGCGGACTCCCCAGCGCAGTACTTTGGATTCTAGTTCCCAGCGGGCATTCTGTGACCAAGTCGGAGCCAGCATTTACCCCCTGGAGAGGTGCTTACAATCGGCTGCCTGTGTGGGGGTGTGGTCCACTCTGATTCCAGAAGTTGTGGCTCTGTGTCTCTCACAGCACCCACCTGCATGACAACAACAACCTCACAGTAACAGTAACAGTAGTGACTGGGATTCGCCCTGACGACAACAACCCCACAGTAACAGTAACAGTAGTGACTGGGAGTCGCCCTGACGACAACAGCCTCACAGTAACAGTAACAGTAATGACTGGGAGTCACCCTGACACTCTCCCCTCGCCCGTGGTCCCAGCGCCAGCCCAACGCCCAGCCCCGTGACATCACCGCCTGCCTCACACCCACACCTCCCATCTGCACTGCCACCCCTGCCCGGCCACCATGGCCAGGAACTCTCCACCTCCAATGACCTCTTGGGTAGTCCTGTGAAGCCTCAATGGACCAGCTAACTCTGAGCTGTTTATTAACAGCTGCGCCATAGAGCGTTGACACAGGCCTGCGTAAACAATACAGGTCACCTGAGGAAAGTAATTGCCCACTGCTGGTGGCAGGGGATTAAATAGCCTGGTACAGCCATCCTACACACAGACATGCACGCACACGCACACGCATACATTGCATGCACACACGTGCAGGTGCACACACACACACTCACATGCACATACGCACCCAAGGACAGATAGACAAGCACAAGTCATGCAAGAAGACCGAAGAGGAGGCTGGGCGGTGCCTTCCCCTTGAGCTTGGCCGGCTCTTCGTCCAGCTCCCGTGGAATCTCAGCCCGTGAGGTCCTGAGGGCTGGGCAAACAAACGGTGCAGGGGTAGGGGGGCAGGTGCACAGTACAGTTTACGAGACACACTCGGCCATGACCCGTACATCAGCCATTGGGGGTTTTCGTCACCCTCTCAGATGCTGTGGTTACAGGCTGGCTTGGGGCAGGACCCAGGATGTTGCCAGTATTGAGCGGTGGGCATTGAGGCTGGGTAAACATGGCTGAGGGACGCTTCTGCTCGCCCCGAGTCTCCACAGTGCGTGTGAGATTGTCATCTGGAAGCCAGGCTAAGCCTTGCAGGGTTTACTGCCAGGTCTGCTGGGCTGCCCGCCGACACCTGCTGTTTGCACTGTGGTGATTGAGATCTGGGTGCAATTACACCCGGGGCCAGCGGCAGGCAGGCAGGCGCCACAGATGCCCAGATAGGCCTGTCCAGACTGGGCAGGGGGCCAAGGGGTCCTCTGCCCCTCCAGCGATAGATGGGGAAACTGAGGGCCTGCGAACGGTGTGGCCTGAGGATGGGGAGCCTCGAAGGTGACCAAGAGTGGAGTCTCCATGCACTGAGCACGCCCCTACACCCCAGAACCCTCCCTGACTTCCCTCCCCCTCAGCACCCCACTCCCCCAGCAACCTCTGCACAGCGTCCCTGGAATCTCTCCCCACTCCACACCTCAGAGTTGGCACTGGAGCTCCAGTGGGACAGGTGTGGAACAGGTGTGGGACAGGTATGGGATCAGTGTGGGACAGCTGTGGCATAGGTGTGGGACAGGTGTGGCACAGATGTGGGACAGGTGTGACACAGGTATGGGACAGGTGTGGCATAGGTGTGGGACAGGTGTGGGACAGGTGTGGCACAGGTGTGGGAAAGATTCTTAAGCTCGGGCCCTGGGTGAGCACAGTTGGGTTGGGGAAGTGGAAAGACCCCTGAAATTCTCTGTGAATGGGGGGTGGCAGGGGGCATATGTGAGTGTTTCGGAGGAGCCTGTGACTTTTCAGGGATTCTCAGAGGGTCTCAGCGCAGACAGAGAGCAGTGGGGACAGGGGGTGTCCTGGAGGAGGAAGGCTGACGGGGAAGACTGAGTCTGCAGCGTCTCCTTGAATAGCCGCGGGCCTTTCAGACGTACTTCTTCTCAGTTCAATCTGAGTTAATAGTATTTTCATAGGAATTTGTCCATTATATCTAAATTGTCAAATGTATTGGAATAAAGCCGTTCCTAATATCTTCTATCTTTTTAATGTCTGCAGGATCGGGGGTGGGGGGAGGTGAATAACTGTCCCGGTTTGCTCGGGACTGAGGTGCTTCCGGGACTCAGGATTCTCAGTACTAAAACCAGAGAGTCCCTGGCAAACCGGGACAAGCCGGTCACCCTAATGTGAGCTGACACCCCTTTTTTCATTTCTGGCACTGGTCGTTTGTTGGGCATCTCTTAATTAATTTATTTTTCTATCTCATGAATTTATGTCTTTTCCTTGCTTTTAATTTCTTGGGGTTTTTTAATTTGTTGCTTATCTAATTTTGGGGGACGAGCATTCAGTGCGTTGATTTTGAGCGTTTCTCCCTCTCTAACACTCGCGTTTCCCTCTAAGCAAGGCTGTAGCTGTATCCCGCAAGTTTTGAGATAACAGAACTTGGAGATAATAATTTTCATTATTATCGAGTTGAAACTATCTTCCATTTTCTAATTTCCATTGTGATTTCTTATTTTACCTGTAGGTTATTTAGAGGTATATTCCAAACATGTAGAGATTTTCAAGGAGTTCTGGTGGTGCAGTGGTTAAGAGCTCAGCTGCTAACCAAAAGGTTGGCTGTTCGAACCCACCAGCCACTCCATGGGAGAAAGATGTTGCAGTCTGCTTCCGAGGAGATTTGCAGCTTTGGAAACCCTATAGGGCAATTCTACCCTGACTTATAGGGTCATTACGAGTCAAATCGACTTGACAGTAATGGGTTTGCATTGGTTTTTAGAGATTTTCAAATGATTTTTTTTTTTTTTTTACGTCCGGTTTAATTACATGCATGCACCAAGCATCAAATTGTTGTGGATTTGATTTCCTCATGGTGAATAATGTTGAACTTTGTTCTGTAAACCTTCACCTGAAGTACAATAAAAAACAAAACAAAAAATAACGTTGAACAATTTTTCACATGCTTATTGGCTATTTAGATCTCTTCTTTTTTGAAGTGTCTGTTCAAATCTTTTGCCGATTTATTAAATTGGTTGTTTATATTCTTGAGTTGTCAGAATTCTCTGTGCTTCCTAGTTACTGTTTCATTTTTGTTAATGATGCCTTTTGGAGAGTAGACATTTTAAACTTTGATGAAGTCCAATTTACCAGTTTTTTCTTCTAGGGTTCACGCCTTTTGCGTCCTAAGAAATCTTTGCTTATCCCAAATCATGAAGATTTTCTCCTATGTGTCCTTGTAGACATTTTCTAGATTTTTCTTTTATGTGTAAGTCTATGACGCATTTCCAGTTAATTTTATACATAGTATGAGATGAAGTCCTGTGCTGTTTCTGCATGTGTATATCGAGCTGCTCCAACATCGTTTATTAAGATGACCTTTGTCTCTCTTACCTAATTATCTTGCCACCTTTGTTGAAAATTAACTCAGCGATGGTCTAGGTCTGTTTGGGGATCTCTGCTCTGCTCCATTGACCTATTTGCCTCTCTTTATGCCAGTTCCACACTGTCCGGACCACTGCGACTTTGTCATAAATCTTGAAATCAAGTAACACAAGTCCTTCAACTTTGTTCTTCTTTTTCAAACTATTTTAACACTTCTAAGCTCCTTTGTACTTCCATCTAATTTTTATAACCAACTTGTCAGTATTTTAGGATTGCATTTAATCTATAAATGGTATTTTTTCCAATTTCCAATTGCATCTTGCTACTACATATATTTATTTTTTGATATATTGACCTTGAAGCCTGTGACTTTGCTAAACGCATGTGTTATTAGTTCTAGAAATTGTCTCATAAATTCCCTAGGGTTATTTACCTGCACTGTCATGTTGTCTTTGACTACAGAAGGGGCTACTTCTTCCCTTCCAGTCTTTTTTGCCTTTTATTGCTTGTTATTGCCTTATTGCACTGGCGAGGACCTCTAGTTCAATGTGGAGTACAAGTGGCAAGAGTTGATGCACATGTCTTATGTGCAGTTTATGGGGGAGGTTACTCAGTCTTTCACCATTAAATATGGTCTTAGCTGTAGGTACAGTAAACCTGCTGAAGCCCAAACTTGTGTAAAATGGAAACCTGTCAGAGAAGGAAAACTCAAATATTTTCCACCAAAATGAGTGATAGAAAAGTAGCAAGACTGCACCGTCAAAGGTAGAAAACTTGTGAGACCCGGAAAAACAAGGCAGTCCCATCGAGTTCCAGCTCTCACAGGTTTCAATGTATTTTGTAGATATTGTTTATCTGATTGAGGATATTCCCTTATGTTCCTAATTTGCTTCAAAGCTTTCGTCATGAATGGGTGTTGAAATTTGTCTAATGCTTTTTTTGCATGGGTTGACATGACATGTGGTTTTTCTTTAGACTGTCAATACAATGGAGTACACTGAGTTTTTGAACATTGAATAAGCTTGGGTTGCTGAACTTCTTGAATCTGTAAATGGATGCCTTTTATCAGTTTTCAGACAATTCTTGGATATTACCTGTTCCAACATTTCTTCTGGTACTTTCTTTCTCTCCTCCCCTATGGGACTCCAATTACTTGTGTGTTAGACTTTTTGCACACACCCCCATCTGTTTTTAGCATTCATTTCTATCTGTTGATTAGTTTTGGTATTTTCTATTAACCTGATTCCCAACTCACTAAACATGTCTTTCGCTGTGTCTAATCTGCTGTAACCACAAAGTTTCTCTGGTGAAATTCTTCAGCCTTTCACCTATTTTGTCCAGATTTTCCTGAATATAGTAATCATTGTTCATTTAAAATCATTGACAGCCAAGTCCAACATCTAGATCATCTGCTTTGATTGTTTGATTTTCCCTATCATCAGTCATTCGATCCCTCCTCTTTGCCTGTCTACTAATTTTTTCTTGTATGCCAGACATTGTGTATAAAAGAAAGTTATCAGCTCCAGATGATATCATATTCCACCAGGGAGACTTAATCTTTCCAATGTTAAGCAGATGGAGTTGGGGGCTGATCATCTCCATCTGTTTAGGGGTTAAGCTTGCTTGTGTTGTTGTGGTTCTGGTAATACTCAGCCTGCCACAGGCTCATCCCTGTCTCTCAGGCATGTCCCTCCAGAGCTTTTGCACAAGAACCTAGTGGGCCATTGTCTCCTCAGCCCTTCAGAGGCTTTCAGCTTAGCCTTCAGGTGTGTTCACCCCATGATTCTTCAAAAGTTGCTAACATCTTGAGAGGTAAACCAACTGTGTGTTTGAGGCCCCTGAAGTCTTGGATGTTGCTCCTCCAGTCCCATAGGAGTGTCAAAATCCCAGCTGGTTTTCTGTTCCCCAGCAGCAGCCTTTTCTAGTGTTCCCCCAGAGTCAGTGAAGATGGAGGCAGAGAGACGCTCAAGATGCTCAATGTCAGGTCATCGCCCCCTCTCAGGCTGTTGAGTTGGCCTCTTGTTTTCAGAACCCCTGCCCTGGAAGACCTTTGCTTCTTAAGCACTGTGAGACTGAAGGGCACTTCCTCGGCCTCATTCTCCAGCCTCCTCCATGGCCTCCCAAATTAACAGATGCTTTGTAGGAGAAGCCACTTCTGCATTCAAGGCTCCTCAATTTTGTCACTCCAGTTTTGTCACTCCAGCCTAATGCACCTCCTGAAAGCTCTGTTGCCTGGTCTCCTCCGAAGCCCATGCCGACCCACCGCTCCTCTCTGAATGATTCCTATTTCGCTCTCGTTTCCGTCTCAGTCCATCTCCTCGTTGCTCTCATGGCTCTCGGCTGTCTTTGAAAATATGAGCTTCATGATTCAACTGGCTGTTCTAGTCACTGCAGAGGGAGTATTAGCTTACTGCATCCTCCTGCATCTTTGCATCTTTCCCAGAAGGCAAGTCCCTCCCATGTCATTGGATTTTAACTCTTTGAGGACAGAGCTTCCACCCACGGGTTTTGCAGGATCCTGGGAATCACTGAGGAGAAGGAGGATAGGTCCTGTGGGTGGAAGTTATGTGGTCAGAGAGATTAGATACATGTTCACAAAGTGGGGAGGCATGAAGGTGAAGAGGGGAAAGGGAAGGGACCAAGGAGGGGAGGGAAGGTGCTGTCAGGAGACACAGGAAGGAAGGTGAGTGAGGTGATGGGAGTCAGGTTGGGCCCCTGGAGCAGAAGGGAAGCCTGTGTGGAGTCCTGGTTCTGGTTCCGGCTCTGCTGATGATTGTCTCGGCCTCAATGTCCCCATCTGTACAGTGTGGTGAGACAGGTGGTCTCTGCAGGGCCCGCCCACAGAACAGGAACTGTGACTGTTTTGAGAGTGGTCTGTGGGGTAGCAAGTACTTGTCAGTCCCTGGGAAGCGCCCAGCCCTGTAAGGGCAAGCCAGAGAGCGAGGAGGGAGAGTCTGGTCTCCCAGTCTCCCAGGCCCCCACTTGGTGCCCATGCAGCCAGCGCTACTGTGCCAACCAGACTGGCCACAGCCCCTGCTCAGAAACCCTTCCCAGCCCCACAGTCGAGGATCAGCCACACATTCCTCTGCCGGACCCCCGAGGCCTTCACGACCGGGCTCTACCTGCTTCTCCTGCCTCATTCCTCATCACCCCCAGACCCTGCCAGTGCCCAGCTGCCCATCCCTGTGCCCTTGTTGCCACTGCTGCCTCCACGTGGACACCTGTGCCTGGGCCCCTCTAACTGCTGGACTCTTACACATCCTCCAAGGTCCGCCCTGCATGCCACCTTCTCCAGGAAGCCTACATAGGCACTGGGACACGGGACAAACAAGACAGAGCCCTTGCCCTCTGGAGAGGCTTGTTCTGAGGAGGAACTTGGAGTTAGAGATTCCTACCTCTGGCAGTTCCTACTGGGGTTTCGGTTGCTTGTGTCCTGAGCTGTGTCTGATCCCTTGCTGGAGGCTGGGTGTGCAGAGATGAAGGAGCCTCTGCTTCCATGCCTGGCCCAGAACCTGCCTCCAGTAGCACCCCACCCTGGATTCCATATCAGCTGAGGACCAAACCTCTCCCTGGAGAAGCATGTTCTTGCCCCTGGGGTGATGCCTAGGCCCCTGAATGCTGGGAACACACAGGGACTTGAATTGAGCAGCTGCTGAAAGGCAGCATTTTAGAACCAGGTGTTTGAGGGACACAAAGCTGCTCTTTCTGCTCAGGAAGTGGAGCCGGCAGGAGGCCTTTGGCCAGCGCCCTCTCTGTGCAGGCCAAGGGCGGAAGGCTGGCCACAGGCCCTGTCCTCAGATGTGCTTGTCCAGCTGGGTCTGCACCTGGCAGGAGCCCAGACCACATCTGGGCCTGCAGGCAGGAGCATGGGAGTGCCGGTGCTGAAACCAGCAGACATCGCAAGAGGCTGGAGGTCTGAGCAGGCATGGTGCTGCCAGTGCCCGGCTAGGCTGCGCGTGTTTCCACGTGAACCCGGTGCCTGCCTGGGCCGCATGTATTTCCACATGAATCCTGGGCCTGCAGAGAGGGCCGAGGCTGTGAGCACAGTCCCCATCCTCTGCCACTTGCAGCGCTGGTTCACTTGTAACTGGTTTGGGGGTTCAAAGTCGGGGTCGTAGTCCTCACACTGTCCCTTGTGACCCCGAGCAATCCCTAGGTGGCTGGGCCTCAGCTTCCTCACCAGTGAAGGGGAGGTGAGAAGTTGCCTAATTCAGGGATGTGAAAATGCTTGCTAAACGGCCAAGAGCTCAGGAACTTTGAGCATTCGATGTTGAGTCATTCCTCATGACTGCCTCACTTCACTAAAGCGGTCACCGTCTTTTATTTTTCCTTAGCCCCTGCTTTCCATCAAAGTCTGGTCCAGGGCTCCCCGCTCCGAAGGCAGGGGCACAGCAGCCCCTCCTGCAGTGCCCCCTGAGACCACACGGTGGCACTGTTGAGCTCCACCGCTGCAGACCCAGGTCCCAGGACACCCCTGGAGTCTGGCTCTCTCAGCCTCTCTCCCACCAGAGAAGGGAGGCTGAGTTTGCATCCTGGTTGAGTCGGGTCACCCTGGGACACCTCCATTCCCGAAGTGATTTCAAATGGGGGCTTTGGCGCCCTTCCCTGCCTGCCACTGGGCTGGTCAGGCCGGAGGTCTCCCTAACTTGGAATCCAGGGTAGGGGGCCTCACCCTCCTTACCTCCAGATATGCCTGGGCTCCTTTTGCAAATGTGCCCTCCTCCGCTGGGGACCCGGACCTACCACCAGGCAGAGACGCCCTAGGAGTCGCTGTGGGGCAGGGGTCTGACCCCGGCCATGAGCGGTGGAGGAGTGAAATCGCTCTAACGTCACATTTCCAGGGCCCTTGTGGCCTCGGTCTCCCTATACCACATGCAGTCCCCCGTGGGGCTTCAAAGGAGCCATGGGCACATCTGGACAGCCCCCTCCAGTGCCCGGGTCCCTGCGCCTCCTGCCCTGGCGTCCTGGGAGTGCCGGGCTATGTGGGCCTCTTGCTAGCACTCACTCCGGCCCACCCCGGTGCCGTGCAACCCGGTTCCCAGGTGGGGCGACCGTTTGGCCCGGAAGGCTCTGGTAGGGTCACCTCAGATACTGACCCAGCTCTGTCCCATTCTGGCAGCTCCAGGGGCAGGAACTCGCAGAAACCAGGCGACCCAGGCCCTGCCTGAGGGGCCGACACTGCAGGTTGGAGGGAGGGGGTCCCATTGGACGTGCCCCCCCCACCCCGTTACAGGAACCTGACACGTGGAGAACCACAGCGCTCTGCTCTCAGGGGGGGGTGCCAAGGGCGGGGAAGACCCAGAGCCCCGCGGGTGTCTCAGCAGCACCCCAACCTCCTCCCAAAAGGTGGCCTTGCCGACCGCTTAGTAGAAGCGCCCCAAGGGTCCCACCTAAGGCGCAGGGGGTAGGGGGAGCGGGTGGTCCACAGCAACCCAGGGCAGAGGCTGGTCCACCAGATCGGGTCCCTGTGTGCGTAGCACTGCGCCGGGAGGGGTGGGCGCCAGTTCGGCCCCACAACGGTGAATAGTGGGTCACGTTCCCTGGCCTCGGTTTCCCTATCTGCAGCGCCTAGTAGGGTAAGGAGACTAATGGATCCACCTTCCGGTGATCTGCGGTACTTGGGCCCGGATCTGAGTTGGGGAGGTGGAGAAGGGGACCCTGCAGCAGCCCCAGAAGCCCAGAACCACAGGGTCCACAGCAGGAAACTTATCCCTGGGAGCGTGGGGGGAGCGGGGGTTGCTAGCAGCTTCCATTCCAGGTTCCCTTCCCAGCTGGTGGCGCTAACAGGGAGGGTTTCAAGGCCAGGCAGGGGTGATGGGGAGAGGCTGTGGGTTCTAGGTCACCCTACCACCGGGTCCAACTGCCAGCACCTCCAGCAGCCCGCTACCCCTTGCCCCATTCTCAACACCCATGCTCCACCATTGACAGATGCCAGGGTCTCTGGGGCCCAGGTAGTTGGGGTTACCCTCCTCCCCCTTTTCACAGATGCAGACTCTAAGTGCTGTGGCACAGCTGAGGTTCAGGAGGGCAGGTGACACGCCCAGGGTCACATAGCAGGTTGACCAGCGGTTTCTTAGCAGTAGGGAGTCCTGCTCTAATCCTGGGGGTAGGGGAATACCCGAGGAGGGTGGCCACTACCTTCCACACAGGCACAGAGCCCGAGTGGGGATGGGTGGCATGAGGAGTGGGTGGCTATCCCCATTGGGTCACACAGACCCACCTCAGGGTCACGGTCTGGCTCCCTCAGGCAGACACGCAGTGGCCTCACGTGGGGGCTGTGACCTCCCGGTGAGGGTAAGTACCCTCTTGTCGTGAACAGATAGCGAGAGGAGAGGACCGGAAAAGCCCAGCGATGCAGGGGCAGTTGGCCCAGGAGGTGGGGCTAGGGCAGCAGCGTGACTATGCGGGCAGGACTCAGTTGTGAGTCTGGGGTCTTTAGGGAAACTGATGTCTAGCCCTGATATCCTTAAATCCAAGGTGGTGCCTCGGTTGAGGCTCCCAACGGGCCTTGTAGAAGTTTCTCCGCACACTGTGCAGGTCAGAACTAGGCGCCCCTCCGCCCCAGCCAAGAAGGACCCACCCGCCAGGGAGGAGGCGCCCTGCCAGGGACCTGCTGTGCAGCAGGTGGCAGCGCGTCGCAAGCCTGGGGGACGCTGGGGACGCGGGAACGCTGGGCGGTGCCCCCGAACAAAGGGCAGGGAAGGTCGAGGCCTTGTGACCGGGGCTGCGAGGCGGGCGGCAGAGCCCTGCGGGGACGCGACCCAGCCGTAACCGGGAGGTCGGCGCAGACCCCTCACCCTGACGGAGCCCTTCCCCTCGCCCCCTCCCCTCGTCCCCTCCCCGCGCCCCTTTCCCCGCCCTCCAACTCTCCCCGCTCTCGCCTCTCCCCTCCAGTTGCTTCCTTGGGGGCGGGGCTTCCCTCACTCCCAATCGACCCCTCCCTCTTCCCCCCGACCGCGGGCTGCAGGGATGGGGGAGGAGGGGACAGGACACCCCCTTCGCACGGCCCCCCACCAAGCCCCCCGCCGACGCTCGGCTGCGGCCCATCGCAGGCACCCGGCCACAGCTGGAACCCATTACGCCCCCAGCGCCTCTTGGGACGTCTCGGCTAATAGTGACCCTCTGTAAACGTTAGCAATGAGTCAAGTTCATGCGGCCCGCTTTCCCGTTAGCGGGTGGCGCCGCTGATGCCCCGGGGAGCGGAGCAGGGAGAGGGCAGTCGCGGAGGAAGCGGGCAGGGTGCAGTGTTTCCCGGCCTCGTAGGGTGGGCTCTGGGGAGTTCTTGTCACCCCTGGGCCTCAGTTTCCCCGTGTGTAAAATGAGGGGTCAGGGCAGATGATGGCTGAGGGTCCTCCAGCCGTTTCTTCCTGGGAGGACATGGGAGGCGGCTGGTTCCAGAAGGGGAGCAAGGGCTGCCTTGGCCCCTTGCCCCCCACAGGGCAAGGTGGTCCACCACTGCCCACCCCAATAAGACTCCAAGGGCTCACCTGGGGAACCCAGGGGACCCCAGTCCTACACTGGTAAACAGTAAGGCTTGGGCCTAAATGAGGGCAGGCAGACCTGGGCCCAGGGCTCAGGCTGGGGGAGGGGAGCAGTTGCTGAGGGCTTGCCTAGGGGGACTGCGGGGCGGTGCCCTCCCCTACCCCCTCTGGGCAGGAGACAGGTCTGGGAATGACAGCTGTACCCACCCAGGAGGGGGTCAGTGTAGTGGGGAGTGGATGGGGAAGTAGTTCTGCAGGATGGGTGTGAGGGAGGAGGGCCAGGGAAGGTGTGTGAGGGAGGAGGGATGGTGTGTGAGGGAAGAGGGCCTGGATGGTGTATGAGGGAGGAGCCAGAGGGGGGAGGCCGGGAGCAGGCGGGGGGGGGGGGGGGGGGGGAGGGGGGCGGGGGGGAGGAGAGGACAGGAAGGCCTCTAAGCCTCCCCTTCCAGCCACCAGCTGGGGGGCCTAGAGGTAGAGCCAGGAGGAGGCTGGGCCTAGAGAGGGTCTTCAGGGCAAGAAGGGAGAGGTGAAACAGCGACAGGACAGGTGGGGAGGGGTTCCTCACCAGGACCCTGGGCTGGGAGGAGGTGATCTGGGCAGTCACCGGAGGCGGGGTGCATGGAGGAGCTGGCCACTGGGAGAGGGGGTCCCAGGTGACAGGGATGTGAAGGCTGTGGGGCTAGGGGAGGGGAGGCAGGGGGAGTCCATGTTTCCAGCCTGGAAAGCCCTCTTCCAGAACCACCCCCACCCCGCCCCCCCGGCCACATCCAGCCACCCCTTAATAGTCCAACCACCGCTTTAACCCAGACGTCCTAGCGAGGTAGAGGGGCGGGAGGCTGAGGCTGTCCTCAGTCCTGGGTGACCTTGTTGGGCCCTTGGTTCCCCAAGGTCTTGTGCTGGTTTGGAATGGGCCTGCATCGGCCCCCCAGCTTTGCTGGACCTTGCCGGCTCCCCCCTGCCTTAGTCATCTAGTGCTGCTATGACAGAAATACCACAAGTGGATGGCTTTAGCGAACAGAAATTTATTCTCTCACAGTTTAGGAGGCTAGAAGTCTGAACTCAGGGCACTGGCTCCAGGGAAAGTCTTTTTGTCTCCGTTGGCTCTTGGGGAAGGTCCTTGTTGTCAATCTTCGCTGGTCCAGGAGCTTCTCAGCACAGGGACCCCAGGTCCAAAGGACATGCTCCACTCCTGGCTCTTCTTTCTTGATGGTATGAGGTCCCTATCTCTCTCTGGCTTCTCTCTCCTTTTACCTCTTGTAAGATAAAGGTGATGCAGGCCACACCCCAGGGAAACTCCTGTTACATCAGATTGGGGCTGTGACCTGAGTGAGGGTGTTGCATCCCACCCTAATACTCTTTAACATAACCTCATCTTGCCTCATTAACCACAGGCAGAGATTAGGATTTACAACACACAGGACAATTACATCAGATCACAAAATGGAGGACAACCACACAATACTGAGACTCATGGCCTAGCCAAGTTGACACATATTTTTAGAGGGCACAATTCAATCCATGACCCACCCACCCCAATCAGCACCCTACCGAGACCCGCAGGAGGCCCTGCCCAGGCCGGCTTCCAGATCAGCTCTGGCTCTTTAGCTGGGCTCCTCCCCAAGGAACAAAGAGGCCCCAGGCCACCAGCATGTGCCTGCTCAGAGCCCAGGACTCCCTTTCAAGATGGGTTTCAGGGTACCCAGGACTCCGGACCTCCTGCCCACTTCCAGGCCTATCCAGACCTCTTCCCAGTAGGTCAGCCACTCAAGAGCTGGGGGCCAGAGGGCAGGAACCAGGCTCAGGAAGGAGGGCGCCCTCGCTGTCCCTCACTGTCCCTTGCTGTCCCTCACTGACTCTTCCCACGGCACCGGTCTGGTCTGCAAGGAGCCAAGATGAGACACCCCACATTTACCCCTCAGAGCCCAGCGGGGGTGGGGGAAAATGCTGCTGAACCTGCTTTTCTTATCCTGCCCCTCTGCAGCGCTGCCCCTCTCCTGAGCCCACACACCCCTCCTACAAGTGGACAGGCCCCGCCCACATGGTGGTCTTATTCAAGAAGAAAGAGAAGGACTGCTGAGCCTCTGTCCATCTCCCTGTTGTCAGCCTGTTTTCCTTGCCCTGTGACCCTCTCCCCTCCCCAGCTGTGCAAACAGCTGTGAGCCCTTGACTGCTCCCGTGGGTTGGAGGGGGTTGGGGACCCTGTGCTCCCTGGCTTTGCAGCCCCGGGGACCAGCCATCCAGGGACATGGAGGCTTACGTCACAGCTCTACCTGCCGGTTACCTGCAAGCCTAGGCCTCAGTTTCCTACTTGTGAACAGGGCACCAAGCCTGCCTCCAACATCCCTGAGAGGAGGACTCTGGATGACTCAGGCCCAGCCCTCAGCCTGGCCCTCAGGGGATGGATGGGGCAGAGGGTCGGGCTGGCCTTGGCCTGGTATTCTTCAGATCTAGTCCTCTGAGTACCTTCCTCATCGCTGCTCAGAGCAGTCCCACTCGATAGGTGGAGAAACCAAAGCACGGTGCACCGGGTGACCTGCTGGCCCTTGGACTTCACAGACTCCAGCGGGGTTCCTATGAGGGGGATACCAGGCAGCTGTGCAGGGGCAACAGCCCCAGGGTCTCCGGGCTGGTATTTTTCAGAGACTGGAGGACACTGTCCTGGGCCCCACAGCCAGCAGAGAGGACCGGGCGCTGACCGTCTGGGGGGAAGGCCAGCAGGCGTCGCCCACCCCCGTGCCTGCCCGCATCCGTGAGATCGTGGCCAGCAGCCTGGGCGAGGAGCCGCCAAAAGGTGAGGGGGCACCAGGGAACCTCGGACAATGGACTGGGGTCCAGCTTCCGGGGGCCAAAGTCCACTCCGTCCAGGACTGCCCTGTGGCCTGTGACTAGGGCTGGCCCTGCCTGGTGGGGTGCAGTGCCATGCCCACCCACAGGGCTACCACAGGGTGTTCTGTCCACCCTCACAGGGTACCCCCTGACACCACAGGGACTGTCCCTGAGCCAAGCTGCATCTGCACCTTCTTCAGGTGGCCACCAGTCTAAATTTACTCCTTCCTCCTTGACTTTTCATTAGCCTGGCCCTCGGGGGCACAGACGCTTGGTGATGCTGTCCAGTGCTCCTCTTGCCTCCCACCCAGCTCTGCAGGCACCCTGCACAGTGCCATCCTAATCCCCTCATACCTGGGCACCTGGGCTCCCAGGCTGTCCATGTTGGGAGCCTGTGCCAGACCCACACCCTCGTGGGGGTCCCAGGGACCCTTCCACTATAGCAAGGGTTTGCCCAGCTTCTGAAGGACCGGGAAGCTCGCTGTGTGCATGAAGGAAAAGGAAAGCCCATCAGGTATTTAGAAAAGCAACTGATACAGGGGTGGGGTCTGGCCACCCTGAAATCATGGCCTCACTGCCATACAAGGGGGGAACCTCCATGTCTGGGCTGGCCCATTCATTCTGCTGTAGCTGGTTTGGGGCAGGGCTTGGGCATGAGTATATACTTGGATTTGTTTTTGTTGTTAGATGCCGTCGAGTCGGTTCCCACACATAGCAACCTTGTGTACAACAGAATGAAACACTGCCCGGTCCTGCGCCATCCTCACAATCATCGCTATGTTTAAGCCCATTGTTGCAGCCACTGTGTCAATCCATCTCATTAAGGGTCTTCCTCTTTTTCGTTGACCTTCTACTTTACCAAGCATGATGTCTTTATCCAGGGACTAGTCCCTCCTGATAACATGTCCAAAGTACATGAGACAAAGTCTCACCATCCTTGCTTCTAAGGAGCATTTTGGCTGTACTTCTTCCAAGACAGATTTGTTTGTTCTAAGGTTTAAGAAAGAAATGATGAAGTAGAAGAGTTGAACAGAAGATTTCAAAGGGCAGTTCGAGAAAACAAAGTATTACAATGACATGTGCAAAGAGGTGGAGATGGAAAACCAAAAGGGAAGAACACACTCTGCATTTCTCAAACTGAGAGAACTGAATTAAAAAAAATCAAGTTGCAATATTGAAGGATTCTGTGGGGAAAATATTAAATGACTCAGGAAGCATCAAAAGAAGATGGAAGGGATACACAGAGTCACTGTACCAAAAAGAACTGGTCAGTATTCAACATTTCGGGAGGTACCACCTGAACAGGAACCAGTGGTACTGAAGGAAGAAGTCCAAGCTGCACTGAAGGCGTTGGTGAAAAACAAGGCTCCAGGAACTGACGGAATACCAAATGAGATGTTTCAACAAACAGATGTAGCAATGGAAGTACTCACTTGTGTATGCCAAGAAATTTGGAAGACTGCTATCTGGCCAACCGACTGGAAGAAATCCATATATATGCCTATTCCCAAGAAAGGTGATCCAACCAAATGTGGAAATTATCAAACAGTATCATTAATGTCACACACAAGTAAAATTTTGCTGAAGATCAGTCAAAAGTGGCTGCAGCAGTACATCAACAGGGAACTGCCAGAAATTCAAGCCAGATTCAGAAGAGGACGTGGAACAAGGGATACCATTGCTGATGTCAGATGAATCCTGCCTGAAAGCAGAGAATACCAGAAAGATGTCTGCTTATGTTTTATTGACTGTGCAAAGGCATTCGACTGTGTGGATCATAACAAATTATGGATAACATTGGGAAGAATGGGAATTCCAGGACACTAAATTGTGCTCATGAGGAACCTGTACATAGATCAAGAGGCAGTCGTTCAAACAGAACAAGGGGATACTGCGTGGTTTAAAGTCAGGAAAGGTGTGCATCAGGGTTGTATCCTTTCACCATACCTAGTCAATCTGTATGCTGAGCAAATAATCTGAGAAGCTGGACTATATGAAGAACAGGGCATCAAGATTGGAGGAAGACTCATTAACAACTTGTGATACGCAGATGACACAAACTTACTGGCTGAAAATGAAGAGGACTTCAAGCACTTACTGATGAAGATTAAAGACCACAGCCTTCAGTATGGATTACACCTCAACAGAAAGAAAACAAAAATCCTCACAAAGGGACCAATAAGCAACATCATGATAAACGGAGAGAAGATTGAAGTCGTCAAGGATTTCATTTTACTGAGATCCACAATCAACACCCATGGAAGCAGCAGTCAAGATATCAAAAGACACATTGCATTGGGCAAATCTGCTGCAAAAGACTTCTTTAAAGTGTTGAAAAGCAAAGACGTCACCTTGAAGACTAAGGTGAGCCTGATCCAAGCCATGGTGTTTTCAATCACCTCTTATGCATGTGAAAGCTGGGTGATGAATAAGGAAGACCGAAGAAGAATTGACGCCTTTGAATTGTGGTGTTGGCGAAGAATATTGAATATACCATAGACTGCCAAAAGAACGAACAAATCTATCTTGGAAGAAGTACAACCAGAATGCTCCTTAGAAGCAAGGATGACGAGACTACATCTCACATACTTTGGACATGTTGTCAGGAAGGATCAGTCCCAGGAAAAGGACATCATGCTTGGTAAAGTACAGGGTCAGAGAAAAAGAGGAAGAGCTTCAATGAGATGGATTGACACAGTGGCTGCAACAATGGGCTTAAACATAGCAATGATTGTGAAGATGGCGCAGGACGGGCAGTGTTTCATTCTGTTATACATAGGGTCCTATGAGTCGGAACTGACTTGAAGGCACCTGGTAACAACAACAAGGTTTAAGAATGTTGACAGAGGCAGAGGGAGTGGTAGAATGCCCACCGGCAAGAGGGGAAGCCAGGCCCAGAGTGTCAAGGTACCCCCACCCTGGCTCCTGGGGTCTCCATGGTCTGAGCTGTGGCCCCACCCAGAGACTGAGGCCAACCCCATGTGGGAGCCCGGCGGGCAGCACACAGTTCCACCTGGGGGCCTGGTGCCATGGCTGAGGGGATGGGGCGCTTACCCAGGCTACCTTGCCTGCAGGGGTGCCAGAGCCCCCCGCCACCGTGGCCCACACGCAGGAAGAGAGTGAGCTGCTGCAGGAGGAGCTGTCCCGGCTGGAGGATCTGCTAGCCCAGGCAGGTGCCGAGCAGGATGAGCTGACCAGCAGGTACCACGCAGTCAGCCAGCGGGTAAGTGTGAGGGGAGCTGGGGCCGCCTGTGTGGGTTGGCCAGGGAGTCTTAGAACACAACTTAGCCAAACCTTGGGGCTACAGATGGGGAAACTGAGGCCCGAGGTGGGAGGGGCAGGGAGAGAGTTTCCCCCCAAGGCCCCAGTTCAGCACTAACGTGTCCCCACATGCCTGCCTGGGAGCCCTGTGGACCGGCCTGCCTGACCCCTTAGTTGAGCACAAAACCAGCCCCGCTGAAGGGAGAAGGAAGGCCAGCAGGAAGGAACAGGCCTGCCCAGGGAGAAACGGCCACCCCCAGCTCTCCTCTGAGACCTCCGAGGATGGACGAGGGGCAAGGGGTCATGCTTTCCAGTGCGCCCAGAGAGCTGCAGCCAGGAGCCTATTTGGTCATAAAGTGTGGTTGGGGAAACTGAGGCAGGAAAGTGCAGAAACCTGCTCTGCCAGAGCCTCTCTCCCGTGTTGGCCGCTCCAAAGGCAGGGTCAGGCTGGGTGGGCGTGGAGGAGGGGGCCCAGCTCAGAGCCCCATTGTGTCTGGCCCAGCCCCCACCATGCTTCTTTCGGAGCCCCAACTGTTCTGAGGGGCAGGACCTAAGACCCACTTTCCAGATGAGGAAATGGAGGCTCAGAGGGGGCCAGTGCTTGCCTAGGGCTGCATCACCAGTGCTGGGGCCAGGCCCGAGCTGGTTCAGCCCTTTGTCCAGCCTGTGGCCAGTGACCAGTGCTGATGCCTGCAGGCCAGTCAGCCTCCCTTCTGTGGGTCCCCCAAGAGCTTCCTTCCCTGCCCTCCTTTCTCTGGGCCACCCCTCCCCCCTCGTCTCCATCTACACACCGTTTACTTGTCCCTCCCCACCACGGGGAGTCCCTCGGGCAGCAGGACAGCACTGTGAGGAGGTTACTCCCTTGTTCTCACATCAGGGGAGACCTGGCCCCGCACCCTCCTTCAGGCCTTGTGTGGCCCCACCAGGCATGTGGGAGGGAGAGAGCTTCCTTACACAGGGTGGGGAGATGTTGGGAATGGGCCCTGGGGCGGGGGGATAGAAGCCGCAAAAACGCTGCAGACAATTAGTAAACTCTGAGTCAGCGCCCAGGTCCCAGACGCAGCCACCCCACGCTCAGCACCAGCAGGACATTTTGGCACCCGTGGGCGCCACAGGAGGCCCCTGGCCATGCCTCAAGTTGCCCCCAAGTCAATTGGATGGGAAGGGGTGGGAAGGGGTGGGGAGAGGTGGGGAGGGGTGGCAATTGCACCTGCTTCTTGCCGTCTGCACCCCAGTGGCCCTCCCAGCCCTGCTTGCCACCAGCCTTGCTCTGCGCCCCCCAGCCCTCTTTCTCGTCCTGCTGGGGGCTGTGTGGGGTCCTCGCACCCCTGCCTGCCCACCTGCTGCGCACAGCCCTCACCATGCTCGCCTTCCTCAGCCCCGCTCCCGAGACAGTGGGGTCAACTTACACCCCAGCCAGAGGTGGGCAGTCCATGGGGCTGGGTCAGGCCAGGAGGTGTGGGTACCCCTCAGCTTCGCACCCCTCAGCCTCAGCTCCATCTCCCATCTGGGAGGTGACAGGGCACCCCAGGTGGGCTGTGGGGAGCCAGGCAGTAGCTGGGAGAGGCCCAGTGGTTCACACCAGGCCTCGCCCCCTGCTTCTCTGACTGCGTCCTGGATGGGCCTGAGGCACCGTAACAACACAAAACAGAAACCCCCAATGTCTGGCCAGGACCGGCCCTGCCCTCTGTGGGGGTTCAGGAACAGCCAGAGCGGTCCCTCCCGTGGGGAAGGGGGCCATGCCGTGAAGGTGAGGGCGCAGATCCCCAGGCTACTGGAGCACGGAGGCAGGTGCCAATTGCCCAGGCACTGTGCGGAGTCAGAAGCCCAACTGTGAGGGGGCGGCAGCAAGGAACCTGAGGCCCGGAGAGGGCGGTCTGCCTGGCCCTGTGGACAGCGGCTGGCAGCTGGCCTGACCCCTGGAGGCCATTGTGCTGTGTCAAGTGCCTCCTTCCAGCTCCCCAAAACCCCATGGCAGGGAAGCTCCCCATGGTTCCTGGAGACCTGCTGTCCATGGGACCCCACTTCCATCTTGCACTGGGGTGGCCTGGGGGCCCCGGACCTGCAGAAACCAGCTGTCCTGCAGGCCCCTTCCCAGCTCTTAGCTTACCCACCTGTGAGCCAGGTGTGAGGCTGCACCAGCTGCCTCTAGGGCCCTGCAGCCCCGCCCGTGGGGCGCCTGCCTCACACATCCACACACCCACACCAAGTCCTGCCCAAGAGGAGGCCCACCAGTCACACCTCCCAGCTGAGCCCGGTGCCCCTCCCCTGTCCCCCTCTGTGCTGTCCCTCGGGTGTGGGGGCAGGTCTGATGCAGGTGACACCCTCAAGTGGGTGCTGAGTGCAGCACCAGCTGTCTGACCTGCCACGTGGAGGAGGCCAGAGCCCGGCCCACCCCAGCCTCTGCTTTCACCAAAGCTGTCCACACCTGTCCTGGTGGTCTCTTGCCTCTCCAGCTGCAGGCCCGGCTGTGGAGGTCAGAGCTGGAACACAGTGTGGACCTGGAGGAGGCCCTTGGCCGGCTGGAGGCCGCCGAGCAGAGGTGAGGCCAGTGGGTGGAGCACTACGGACAGAGGACTCCACTGTGCCCTGGGGCTATTCGCCCTCTGCCCAAGGGGCCTCTCAGTGCCATAGCCTCAGAACCCCAGTGGTAACCCCACCATCCTAACAGTGACCCCAACTCTCTGGTCTCCACTCCCACCCACCACAATTGCTGGCCACGGCGGGTGGGGCGGAGCCAGAGGGAGGTTCAGAGACGGAGGAGGGGTTCACATCCGAGAGGGAGGAAAGTGGAGAGCCATGTCTCAGGAGAGAAGGGGTCCCCAGGTTGGCCTTACCCTGGCCCTCGGTGGGGGCCTATGTGGGGCCTTTGCAGGTGGTCAGTGCTCTAAGGCTCACTGCGGGGGCCACACACCTGAGCTGGGTCAGCTGGCATAGGAGGGCTGGGGTGCCACTTGAGCCCCTTAACTCAGGGCCTGGGGCTCTGAGGCCTCCCTGAGGTCCCTGCCTGCCCACCGCCCCGCTGCTGTGGTCTGTCCTGTCCAGGAGCACTGGCCTTGCACAGGTGAACACGCTTCTGCGGGAGCAGCTGGAGCACATGAAGAAGGCCAACGACACACTGGTGGAGGAGCTGGCCAGGACAGCAGGCAGCATGCTGCTCCTGAGGGAAGAACTGGGGCTCCAGGAGGTGCGGCGGCAGCCCAAAAGAGAGGTGCCAACCTCCATTCCCCCACCTGCTGGGTGACTCTGCTTTGGGGGCAGCAGGAAACAGGGAAGGGTGGGCTGGCTACAGTGGCAGTTCCTCCAGGAGGCAAGACCACAGGCCTTCCGGGCAGCCCACAGCCTGGCCAGAGCAGTCTGTGGACTGAGAATGCCTGGTGTCCCCCTAGAGGAGAGAACTCCTTGAGAAGCGGTGGACAGGACCCCAAGGCAGATGTGAAAAATAGAATGCGGTATAGGGGCCGAGTCCTGGCTTGGGGGGTCTGCACCCCAGTGGTCCTCCCAGCCCTGCCCGTCAAGGAGGGAAGGAGGCCTCGTGGTCAGTGCTTGTCAGACTGCAGGAGAAGGGTCTCTCGGAGGGGCCTGGAGCCGCATGGTCACCCACTGTCCCTGGCCAGGACATCAAAGGACCTCCACAGCCCACCCGCTCACAGTTTCTGAAACCCTGAGCCATCTGGCATCAAGGCACAGTGATCTAGGGGTCAGCACCTGTGGGAGAGAGGTGTCCAGGTATTCATGGCCCTGAACCAATCTGTCGTTGGAGGTGGGCCCCCCTGGAAGGGGTGTGGTGTTGGTGGAGGTAGCTCTCTCAGCTAGGGCAGTCCCTAAAGAAGCTGGGAGCTGAAAGTGTCCCCAGCACCCTCCCAGCGGTGGCAAGGGCAGCAGCCCTTCACCAAAGGGTGTCTGGACAGCACAACCCAGTGTCCACCACATGTGCTGTGGGCAGGATTCTCCCCAGGAGCCGATTTGAAAGTGGGTCCCTTCCAGGTGGAGAAGAAGCCCAAGGTGGCCCCCAAGTGCCTGTACCTCACACTGGGCTCCACACAGACATCCCTCCAGACAAGCCCACCTCAGAGGAGCCACAGGGGTTCAGGTAGCAAGGGCAGCTGCCTGGGCCACCGTGGGCCCACAGGGGTGTCCCTAGGCAAAGCCGTCACATGGGAGGAGTTCAGCTCCCCTGCCCCTAGTCTCTGCAGCTGCGGTGGACCCTCCTGCTGCTCTAACCCCAACCCCACCCCCCAAGTGGGGAAAGGAGGGAATCATAAACCAATTGAGACATAAGAGAGGAAGTGCCACTGAGAGAGCTGTTTGTCCTCAAGGGGTAATCTCTAACGATGGGACTTTGGCAGGAGTAGGAGTGGTATTTGAGACAGATCACACCCCACAGTTTGTTGCCTGGTCTACATCTTCATACAGCTCATACAGCTGGGCTCATCACATGTGCAAACCAGTGTCCTGGGAGGAGAGTCCCCAGAGTTCAATTTGGTGTTGACATGGATCTTTATTTCACCCTTGTCCTTGAAATATATTCTCACTGGTTGACACTTATTTTCTCTCAGCACCTAAAAGATATCCTTTTTCTGTCTTCTGGCTTCCATTGTTGCTGTTGAGAAATCAGCTTTCCAACCTCCTTTGATTCTGACTGACTCCTTGTAAAGGTAATTTGTCTTTTTACTCTGGCTGCTTTAAGATCTTTGCTTTGACTTTGGTGTTCTGCAATCTTACTATGATGTGTCTATGTGTAGATTTCTTTAGTTTATTCTGTTTAACATTCATTGGGCTTCTTGTGTCTTTCACCATTTTTGGGAAGGAGCCATTATCTCTGTAAATATTGTCTATGCTCATTATTGCTCTCCTGTCCTTGAACTCCAATTAGATGTGTATTGGCCATTCTTATACTATCATCTATATCTCTTAGCCTCTCATATTTATTTCTTTTTGTCACTCTGAACTGTATTCCAGATAATTTTTTCAAATCTACATTCCTGTTCATCAATTTTCTCTTCTGGTGTCTACACTGACTGAGTTTAAATTCCAAATATATTTTTCATCATTAAGAGTTCTATCCAATTCTTTTCCAAATATCTTAGTGTTTACTCATATTTGCAAGCCTCTCATTTATTTATAGAAGCATATTTTTAAAAACATAGCAGTTATTTTGTATTCTTTGTCCAATTTCTAGTATCTGAAGTTTTTCAGGGTCTGATTCTATTGTTTCCACTGGCTTTTGATCATGGTGTTTTGTTTCCTTTTATTGCTGGTGATGTTTAAAACTAAGAGCTGCTTATTTTCCTTGGAACTTTGTGAGGATTTTTTGAAACCTGGAATTAATGTGACATCTTCAGAAAGGATTTGCATTTGCTTCTGACAAATGCCTCGGTGCTCTGCCAGTCCCTGGGGTCACTTGAAGTAAATTTCCAGGTTGAGTTTTTTGAGACCACCCAGATTGTGTGAAATCAGGTTACAAACTGCATGAAGGATAACTTGCGGTTCCAAATACACAGGAAATTTTTTTGTCCTTCTGCTCAACTCCTGTGTTCTAGACAGGAAGTTTTCCTTACAGTCTGCTGCAAAAGTGTGTGTGTGTGTGTGTGTGTGTGTGTGTGTGTGTGTGTGTGTAAGGGAGCATTTTAATTCACTCTTATTCTGAGAGTGCAGATGTTGGAGTATCACTTTTATGTGTGAGGAGTTCTCTATTAGGGTCCCCACTTTGCATGTCCCCCAGGATTTGATTTCTGTCCCCTGAGCCCCTTGTGGCAAGGAAACTGATGTTCAAATCATCCAGTTTGGCAAGAAGTTGCCTACATTCTTCTTGGGTCCCTGACTTCCCCAGGTCTGGTCTGAGTGTTCCTTACTGTTTTGGCCAGCCTATCCTTGAATTTAAGAAGCTGTTAAGTATGGAATCTCATGGATTTTATTGTGTTCATTGGACAGGTCGGTCCAGGCATTTGACCTTCCATGTTGCTCTTTTGATGATCACAATCGGGGGAGGGGAGGGGCACAGCTAAAGCAAGTATACAGAAGGCTTGGTAATAGACAGAAAGTGTACACCCTACAGGAGATACTCAACAAAGTGTTATTTGGCTCAGTGAGAGTGGGGGTGACCTCAGATGTGGGATGATGGGAGGGGCATCAGGAAATGCTTCATGAAGAGAGAGGCAGTTGCATGGGTCTTGAAGAATGGGCGGAATGTGAACACATTCAGTCTGAAAGCAACACTGAAGAGCATGGGAAGGAGCTTGTCCAGAGGGCGGCGCTATCACGGTCAGGGAGGGACAGCAGGGATGTGGGAAGCACGGGGTGTGTTTCTGAAGCCTCTGGTGTTCCTGGAGGGGAGCAAGCAGGAGGCACTGGGGTGCAGGGGCCGGGAAGGTGGCGTGGAAACTCAGGACCAGTTGTTCTGGGCTGCAGCTTAGATCTGTGCAAGGGTGGACACACTGAGCATACAGCACATGGCCGGAGCCCCGGTCCTCAGACTCCTGCAGGGCCTCCCGCCTCCATCTCTACCCCAGTGCACTCTGCTTGGTACCAGGGCCCTCGAGAGCCTGCTCAGCATGGAGCCTGGAAGAGCTCCCCATCTGCCCTCTGTTACCCCAGGGGTTCCAAATGGTGGAAACTCCAGACTCACCTGTCTCCCCAGCACCTCCAAGGTGTCAGACCCCACAGGTGAACACTCACTGAGTAGGCCTTGGGTCAGAGCAGCCTCTCCTGGGACCGGAGAAAGAGAAGGACCCCTGTCCTTCCTGCCTTAGGGGACAGGAGCTGAGTGCCCCCAAGGGGTCTAACGTCCCAGTGGGGAGACAGCTGAGTAGGTCCTGGTTCTGGGGGGTTTAATGGCTGAGAAGTTCCAGATGATAGCTGGTGAGCACTATTGAGTCAGCACCCTGCCGCTTTATGGGACCATAAACCCCACCCCATCTAACCACCACAGCAGGCAAGTGCCGTGAGTCCTCTGGGGGTCGTGCAGCCTGCCACCATTCACATGGGGGCTGGGGGTGCTGTCTTGGGGGCTGCAGCTTGCCAAGGTTGGGGTATGGAGGACCCCAGTGCTCACGTGCATTGTTCTGGCAGGCAAGCCTGTGGGATGCAGAGGTTGGTGGGCGGTGCAGGGTCTTGGTACCGGGGCCCCGGGGAGCCTGCCCAGCATGGATCCTGGAAGTGAGTTGCGGGGGGATGGGATCACAGGGCTCCACTCCCCTGAAGCGCCTGAGCCTCTCTCCTGAAGTGGACACGCACCTCTTGCTGTCCAGGCCCGGCGGACACGCCTGGGGGTGTCCCAGGACCTCCTGCTCCTGTGGAGACAGGCCACGGCACTCCAGGCACACCTGGCTGAGCTTCGAGCCGCCACCGAGAGGTGAGTGTCAGCAGCCTGCCTATGGGCTACCAAGGGCCTGTCTCGGGGAGGAGGAGGGGTGTTGGCCCCTCCACAAGGCTCCTCCCACGTCTCAGTGGTCCCCGCCCCGTGGCCCAGTAGGCATGGTGGAGAGAGAGGAGGGTGGCTGTGGGGGATATAGGTAAACGCCAAGCCAGGAGGCACAGGCAGTGAGGAGGGGAGACCACAGCAGAGAGGTGGCTCAGGTACCCCTGACTCACACAGGCCACCCGATGCCACGTGGCGGGGGCGGGGGGCGGTTCTCCTGAGGATGGGGCATCTCCTAGCAGCAGGCAGGAGCAGGTCTGATGAAGTCAGATGGAGTCTCCTGCCGGCTTGGAGCCTCGGGCCCGGTGCCCCAGCCAGGTGCAGAGGCTCATCTGTGAGTGGGGCCCCTGCCTCCTCAGGAGTCTCGCCGACATGCGGGCGGAAGCAGCCAGGACAGTACGTCGCCTGCACACAGCCTGCCTGAACCTGGACTCCAGGCAGCGGCTGTCAGCCCGCAGCGCAGCCGGTGCCCTGGAGCAGCAGCTGCGCGACAAGGTGCGGGAGATGTTGGCGCTGCAGGGCTGCTGGGACGCTGAGAAGGTGGTGCTGCAGGCCAGGTGGGCCCCGGTGCAGCACCTTCCTTCCTGTCTACTGGGCTGCGTGGCCTCAGGGACTGCGGCGTGTCACTCTATGTCCGGTTTTCACCCAGCAATCTGACATCAGGGCGTTTCCCGTGATGCAGCAAACGACTCACAGTCACTGTTCCCAGCGGTCACATGCCAGTTCCCAATGCAGATGGGCCCAGATATCCTTGGCCAGTCCCCAGGAGAGGGTTTCCAGGCCTAAAAGCAGGACCTTTTTTCCAGGCACCTGTGTGTTTTGAGGCCAGTCGGTTAAGGAGCTGATGCCGGGGCAGAGGGCCGTCCTGCCTCGTGAGGAGACTGGGGCCCAAGTGCAGGGTCAGCCTTGTGAGCCTCACAGCCCTGCCTTTGGGGCTCGGCTCCCGGGCCGAGGCGACACCCTGACAGAGCCTGTGGGCCCAGCCACAAGCCCCCACATGCTGGCTGACCCAGCGCGAGCCCCTCTGCCTACAGAGTGGCCCACCAAGTCAAGTGTGCCCCAGCCCCAGCCCCAGAGGAGGGAGTGCTTCAGTGGGGCCCAGGCGTGTGCCGGAAGACCCCGTGCAGGGCAGCCCCCAGGGCTGACTGAGGACTCTGGGCCATGGGAGGGGCGTCCCAGGTGCCACAGGGCAAGCCAGGGGCCTTAAAGAAGAAAAGGGCCCCTGGGAAACGGTCAGACTGAGGGTGATGGCAGTGTTCGACGCAGAGGGACCAGCCAGGTCAGAGGTTGGGAGGTGAGCATCAAGTTCGCTGTGCGGGGGTGTTGGGGGACAGGGGCCAGGGTCTTGGGCAACCGCTGGCATGAGGCTGGAGTCCTGAGTTAGGGCCAGTGTGGGGATGTTGAATGTCGGACTTGGGGTCAACGTTTTATTCCCAAGACAGTGGGAGCCATTGAAGGTTCTATAGCAGGGGAGAGGCATTCGATCAGACCAGGGACTGAGACCCATGTGGGCAGGGGTGTAGCAGCTAACTGACGGGCAGTGACACCAGTGCTAGTGGGCAGGCCACATCAGGACACAACAGTGGGCTGTGCACTGACCACCTGCCCCCCTGCCCCCCGGCCCCTCTGCAGACTCTCAGAGCAGACGAGGCTGGTGGAGCGGCTCACGGAGCAGAACGCCAACAAAGAGGCGACCATCTGCGCCCTCACAGCAGAGATGCAGGGACTGGTACGTGGGGCTGGTGAGCCTCCCGCCGCCCCCGGGGTGGCCCCCAAGGAGGGGGTGTCAGCCTGCCCTGCTGAGGAGTCTCCCTGGCTGCAGGAATCCCGGCGAGGCGGGGGCCAGCCAGCGGTGGACGACCTGAGGGACCAAGTGGATGCCCTGCGGCTCGTGCTGAATAGCATCGCCAAGGTGCCCCTGCTCTCACTCCAGCCCTCCAGGGCCTCAGGGGTGTTCAGAAGGAAAGCTGCAGGTGGGCCCGGGGCTTGGGAGTGTAGCCGAGCCTGGGCATCTCTGAGCATCCCGGAACTGGTCTTATGCTTACCAGCTTTGTGGCGTGGCGCCTGGTGCTCAGGCTCTCTGGGCTGCCTCAGTTTCCCTACCACTGGTAAAAGAGATGCCCCACAGTTCCCGATGATCTGTGGGTCCAGTTGGAAGGCCCCACTTAGTCACTGCTCTGTCCCCTCTAACCCTCTGTCCCTTTCTGTGCCCCGAAGGTGGCCCAAGCAGACTCAGGGTGCATGGAGCTGGTGCAGAGCGGCAGCCCAGAAGCCCACGAGGCGCTGGGCCAACCAAGGAGCCCCCTCCACACTACATCCCCCCAGCCTCGGGGGCTATCCCCACTCCGGGCCCGCTCCCCAGCTGCCCTGGACCCCACCCTGCGGTCCGTACAGGCAGCCATTGAGAGGCGGCAGCAGCGGGAGCAGGTGGGTGCCACAGCCTGGGGGCCCCAGAGCCAAACAGTGCCCAGCCCCCAAGGCAATGTCCTGGGGAGGGGCTGCCTGTGAGCCCACATCCTAAGGAGTGGCCACCCTGAGCCCGTATCCCGGGGAGGGGCCACCCTGAACCCGTATCCCAGGGAGGGGCTGCAGGGTTAAAGGCGTCTTTCCTGGGGGAGTTGGGAGCCCGGCCAGCCTCACACCTGTCCCCCCCACCAGGAGCTGCACCTGCAGCTGGAGGCCTCCCAGGTGGTGGTGGCCAGGCTCCAGGAGCAGCTATCCGAGTGCCTGCAGGAGCTCCGGGCCTCGAAGGGACTCCTGCAGGAGCAGGCGCGGGAGCAGGCTCGGGAACACGAGGCCCTCCTGGGCGAGCTGGAGGCCCATAGCCAGGAGGCCCAGGGCTGCAGGGCATCCATGGATCGCCTGGGAAGGTGATGGAGGTGGGCAGGGGTGGGGGCAGCTATGGGCCGGGCAGGGGCAGGGCAGGGGCCAGGGCAAAGGCAAGGCAGGACAGGACCAGGTGAGGGGCTCGGCCCTGAGGCCACCTCTTTTCCCTCACCTGGCCCATCTGGGCCACACCTGACGCTTCCCAATGCACTGCCCACACCATCCCAAAGCTCAGGCTGGGCGCATCCCCGGGCTCCCCTGTGTCTGCACAGAGCTGGGTCTGCAGTGTCCCAATGAGCAAGACACCTCGTGTGACCTTTGGCCCCCCTCAGGGGTGCCAAGGGAGTGGGTCACACGGCCAGAGGCCTAGGGGGTCGGAGCCCACTGTCTCAGTCTGCCTTGTTCCTGCCCTGAGTCCCTGAGCTCCGTGCCCTGTGGCCTCAGAGCACCTGGAACTCACGTCCTCGACCGCCTCTGGCTCACACTGAGCTTAGATCTGTCCAGGGAGGGTCTTCATTCCCCCCTATGCTGCCCCTGCCCAGGGAGAAGGCGGCCCTGGAGGCGGTGGTGGAGGAGCTGAGAGGGAAAGTGGACATCTCAGCTGCGGAGAGGTGCAGGCTGGAGGCCGTGAACGCGGAGCTGCAGCGAAGCCTGCTGCTGTGCGCGGAGCAGGGGGATGAGCTGGCACAGCAGGAGCGGCGGAACCAGCGGGAGCTGGACACCAGGTGGGCTAGGCCCGGGGAGCTCCAGGTGTGGGAGGGTCTGGCCTTGCAGACCATGGGGCCGCAGTGTCCTCCCCCACTGCAGGGGCTGCATCCTCACCAGCCTGTCTCAGCAAACCACGGGGGACCTGGGAGGCAAGGGGTCCAGGTCCCCAACATCCAGATTCATTCTCTGCCCCCTGGAAATCGACTGTCCCAAGGGCCCAGTAAGGGGTCGGAGGGCCAGGGCAGTCAGCTGAGGACACACTGAGTACTTCCCGCTCCCAGCACGTGTGCACACGCACACTCACACACGCACATATGTACTTGTGCACACACACCCTTGCACACACATTTGTATACTCAGGTAAAAGCACACTTGCACATATACACACTCACACACACACACTTACACACTCACCCTCTGTGTGTGGATCAGAAAACCCACACCTTGCCCCAGTGAAGGTCTTGGCTGATAACCTCCTCCAGCCCAGAACCAGGGGCACATTCGAGCGCAGTCTCCTCTAGACTCACCCACTTCCGGGCCTTCTGGGGGGTCCCTGCTGGGCTGGGGGAGGAGCAGGGGTGGGGCCTGGGGGTCACCCTGCCTGCCCTGTGGTGACCTCGTGCCCTCTCCCCTTCCGGGCCTCAGCCAAGCGCACCTCGAGCAGCTGGAGGAGAAGGTCTCGGGACTCAAGAAGGAGCTGTTGTCGGCCCAGGAGGTGCTGAGCGCCACGCAGCTGCAGCGGGACATGCTGGAGAGCGAGAGCGAGGGCCTGCGTGGCGCCCTAGCCCGGGTGCGCCCCATCCCCCACAGCGCCCCAGCCCCCCAGCCTCTCCAGCCTCGCCTCCCCTCACCTCTCCTCCCCACCTGCTCCCTCAGCCACCACCAAATCTCCCTAAGTGTCACCGGGGGCCTCCTCCTATCCCCAGCCAGAGCAACCCAACTCATCCTTCCTGGCCTGTTCTTATCCCACTTCCTGCTGGTCTCCTCTGTTCATCCTGCCTCCTCTCCTGGCTGGAGCCTTCATGCCCCGGGTGGCGTCTCTTTCATTAGGATGGCTGTGGGAATCCTCCCACTGTGTCCCCATCTGGGGCCTGTCCCCCTCTGTCCATGACAGGGGGCCCACTCCTCGGAGCTGGAGAATCTGGAAGTCTCTCTGGTGTGCCCCCCTGGGGTGACCTCTGCCCCCCGTCCCACCCCAGGCCAAGTCCAGCAATGCTGACCTGGAACTGCTGGTGACCCAGCTCAGATCCGAGGGGGTGGAGCAAAGGGACTCCCTGGCCAAGATGGCGGCCTTGATGGAGGGGCTGGCTCAGGACAAGGGCACCCTGAATCAGCTGATCCTCCAGGTGAGCCCAGGACCCAGGTGGGCCAGCAGGGCAGGGCTACAGCCACAGGGCTGTGCTGGGAGCTGGCCCTGAGCCTTGGTTTCCCCCAGGGTAGCTGTGAGACTCCTGGCCCCAGTGCCCCTCCTTTCATCCCTTACCTCTCCCCCATGGCGTTTTCCATTCCTGGAATGAGGCTCCCCCTTCCCGAGGGATGAGGATGTGCTAGATGCAGGACCCCACACCGCCTGACACCGCCCTACCCTGCGGCAGCTGGAGCAGGAGCGGGACCACCTTCGGGAGCAGCAGCAGGTGCTCGAGCGGGAGCAGACCAGCTCACAGGAGCAGCTGGCATGGGCAGAGCAGCAGCTGGCACAGGAGCAGGCAGAACACAGGGGCCTGCAGCAGGCCTGTGGGCGCCTGGAGGAGCAGCAGGAGCAGCTGGAAGGGCAGGTGGCCCAGCTCCTGCGAGAGAGGGACCAGCTGCAGGAGCAGGTGGGCCAGGTGAGGCATCCGCAGGCTGAGCTGTATGAGAGGGCCTGAGCAAAGCCACCTCTGCCGTGTGGACACATCATGGCATCCCTGGACTCAGCACCAGAATTTTCTAAATTGCAGTGCCAACTCCCTCAGCTCAATGGCAATGACCCACAAGTCTCAGAATCTGGCTGGTGGTGGGCGGGGTGTGGCATGCAGGAAGATCTTTTCCATTAGACCTCTCCTCAGTATCCAGGGCCTGGGGTCTGCCCTCACCAGGGCACCTCGGGCCTTGGGCCCAGTGAGGTCCACACACTCAGCCTTAGGTTGCTTCCTGGCACACCAAGCTCCTCTCCTTCCTCATCCACATCCAGACCGCAGAGCTTTTAGCTGCTCGTGCATTCAGGCTCTCATTCCAAAATCCTCTGTGGACATAAATCTTTTCTCGAGCAGGCTTGACTTGTAGCATAATAAAGCTGAAGCTGTTTTGTTTTTTTCCAATCCCAGCCTCAGTCATACAGTGTGGCAGCCCTGTCCCAGCTGAGTCCCTGCTGTGTCTCGGCCCACAGTGGCACTCAGATCCCATAGCCCCAGTCACGCTTGGAATCTCTCTAGTACCTTAAAATAAACTCCTTGCCATCAAGTCAATTCTGACTCATAGCGACCATGTAGGACAGACTAGAACTGCCCCATAGGGTTTCTAAGGAGCACCTGGTGGATTTGAACCGCAGGCCTTTTGGTTAGCAGCTGAGCTCTTAACCTCTACTCCACCAGGGTTTCCACCTTCAAACAGATTTTTTTAAATATCATTCAGCTTTTCTAGTTGCTCTAAATAGGAGCGTTGGTCTTCAACAGTCTTTGCCATTACCAGAAGAAGGAAGTTCTGGTCTTCATTTTTGAAGAATATTTCACTGGGTGTGGAATACTAGGATAGCCATTATTTTCTTTCAGCTTTTTGATGAAGTCATTCCATTGTCTTCTGGCTTCCATTGTTGCTGTTTGGGAGACAGCTGTCAGTCTTACTGTTGCTCATTTAAAGATGTCTTTTTTCTTCTGATTTTTCAAGATTTTTTCCTTTACCTTTGGTATTCAGAAACTTTACTAAGATATATCTTGGTGATATTTTCTTTGTATTTATTCTTTTGAGAATTTATGGCTCACCTTAAATCTATGGCTTGATGTATTTTGTTAGATTTGGAAAATTATTGACCAGTATCTTTTAAAATATTCTCTTTCCTTTCATTTTTTTCTTTGGACCCTTTTTACCTTGCCCTCTGTTTCTATTACATTCTTTTCTGAATTTTCCATCTGTTTTTCTCTTCATGATTCAGTCTGAACACATTCTTTTTATCTTCTAGATCATTAGTCCTCTCCTTCATTCTATCTAATCTGCTGTTGAACCCATCTATTAATTTTGGCTATTGTATTATTAAATATATAATTTATATTTGGATTCTTTCCTACAGATTTCAGTTCTGTTGTGAAATTCTACACCTTGCCATCCATCTTCTTGAACATATAATCACAAGTATTTTGAAGTCCATATTTGATAGCTCCAGTATCTGGATAGCCTGGAGGTCCAAGTCTATTTTCTGTTCTTACATGTGTTTTTTGTCATATGATCCCATCTCCTGATATGCCTAGTAATGTTGATTAAGTGCCAAGTATCATATTTTTAAAATTAAGAAATAATTTGAGAGTCTCTATGATGCTACTCTTCATCCACAGAGAATTGGCTTTTGATTCTAGCAAACAGTGAAGGTAGGAGATGATCACCACAATCCAGCCAGTGCTTAAGCTGATTTGAACCTGAGCTTCAGTTTCTGTGAGTGATGGTCCATTCACCACTATAAGGGTGAAGCCCTTCTGGGACTCCAGCTGAACACTTGAGGTGCTTATCAAGGCCCCTCTTCTTCAGTGGCTCTAAACTCCAATTTTTGTACCCCAAAGGCCATCGTGGAGTCCATGAATGGTACAAAAAGCTAAGTCTTTGGCTGCTAACTGAAAGGTTGGTAGTTCAAGTCCTCCTAGAGGCATCTCAGAAGAAAGGTTTTGTGATCTACTTCGAAGAAAATCAGCCATTGAAAACCCTATGGAGCACAGTTCTACTCTGACACAGATGGGGTTGCCATGAGTCAAATTTGACTGGATGACAAATTGTTTTTTTTTAAGGCCATAATACTGCCAGAAGTTCTCCTTGGCTCCTCAGCTTCTCAACCAAAACTTTTAAATGAGCAAATGCTTTAAATTCTTTGAGGCGGGAAGAGATACCAAATGGTGGGATCATTCCTCTGTGCTTCCCCTCTCTCCAAGCTCTTGGATTCCCCAGTCCTGGCTGCCTTTGTAGCTCTCTGAGGACTCATACAAATTCTTGTAATATGTTTTGTCCGGGCTTTCTTATTCTTGGTCTGCAACAATCTAGTTTTCCACTACCTTGCACTGGCATTTCTATGTGATATTTCCTGCCTCCTGGACATGTGTGGCTCAACAAAGGTTACCATTTAGATTGGCCACTGGCTCCTGCTGGGAGTGCTCAGTTTGATCATTTCTCCATCATGAATCAGGGAGTGGATGTCCCCTCCACTGTGAAAATGCACGGATGCATTTCTGAGATTCAATATATTTCTTGTGTCTTTCCCACTTTTCCTTCTGTGCCATTCTTGTTCAGAAGCCCTTCCTTTCCTCAGCAGGCCCCTCCTCACCCTCCCACTCATTCTCACTGTCTCTGCTGGCCTTCTTCTCCCCCTCCCACAGGTCACATGCAAGAAGCAGGCCCTGGAGGAGCAGCTGGCACAGAGCCTGTGGGACTGGGAGGCCCAGATGGACACCCTGCAGCGAGCCATGCAGGAGAAGGAGGCTTTGTCCGAGGAACAGGCCCAGCTGCTGGCCAAACAGGAGGCTCTGGAGAGGCACAGTCAGCTCGTGGCCAAGGAGACAGCTGATCTCAGGTACCCTTGGGCCTATGGTCAGGGCACATCCCATGTGGCCTCGCCCTTGGAGAGTGTGGCAGGGGGCAGACACTCACATTGTGACTGAGGGCTGAACAAGTATGTCTTTGCACGTGAGAAAGGCTGTGCCTTTGGGGTGGGGGATACCTAGAAGAGGTGAAGTTTAGTGGGAGCCCTGGCATGGCTCCCCTGGAGGACATGGTTTTCTTGTCAACACCTGTATGGTGCTCCAGAGACCAGCTGCACCATCATTTTTAAAACATGTTCTCTTTTACTGGCCTTTAGCCAGTAAGTCCAATTAATGCCTTACAAATGGCTATAGTGGATACCTTTGTATATGCATTGTCAATACATGTGAATTTCTATAGTTTTGACTCCTAGAGGTGGGATAGCTGGGTCAGAGAAATGCACATTTTAAGTTTTGAAGTTTTCCCACCCGAAAAAAAACTGTCCCTACACCCTTGCCAACACTGGGTATTATCACCATTTTAAGTGTTTGCTGATGTGGTGCATGATTAACATAACACCGCATGACTGTGGTCTGATCTCACTGTGTTCCAGTGAGGCTGAGCAGATTTCACATGTTTAGCGTTTAATGGCCATTCGTGTTCCCTTTGTAAACATTTTTATGTAGGATCAGCTGACTTTCTGTTATTGGTTGGTAGGAGCTCTTTGCTTATGTTGAATCTTAGCCCTTTATATATATATATATATGTATATGTATATATATATATTCACTGTTGTTGAGTCAATTCCAACTCATAGCGACCCCATAGGGTTTCCAAGGTTGTAAATCTCGCTGGAAGCAGACTGCCACATCTTTCTCCCACACAGAGCTGCTGGTGGTTTCGAACTGCTGACCTTTCAGTTAGCAGTCCATGGCTTTAATCACTGCGCAACCAGGGCTCTTGCTATGTATATGCATACATGTGCATATATATATATATATGTGTGTGTGTGTGTGTGTGTGTGTGTGTGTGTGTGTGTGTGTAGTGCAGATTTTTCTCCAAAGTCTGCCCCTTGTCTTTTAAGTTGGTTTATGGAAACTTGTCTGCACAAAACTCCCATTTTCCAAACTGTCCAGTAGATTCCAATTCATACTGACCCTATAGTGATCCTATAGGACAGAATAGAACTCCCCCCAGAGCCGTTCCAAGGAGGAACTGGTGGATTGAAACTGCCAACCTTTTGGTTAGCAGCCAAACTCTTAACAAGTGTGCCCCCAGGGCTTCGTACAAACTCCCCCTCCCCTTTTTAAGTGTATTCAGATCTATTGGCCTCTTTGTTGTCTTCTGGGTTTTGTGTCTTGCTTGAGAAGATTAGCGAATTCCCTTCTGTATTGCTTCTGGAGTTCTGAACTGTCTTGTTATTGCTGCTTGTCTTGGTTTCCCAGGGCTGCCATAACAAGGTATCACAAAGTGGGTGGCCTTAAAGAACAGGAATTTATTTTCTCACAGTTCTGCAGGCTAAAAGTCCAAATTCAGAGTGTTGACCAAGCCATGCTCCCTCTGTCTGCCAGAGGGGAAGACCATTCCTTGTCTCTTTTATCTTCTGTAGCCGCAGCGTCTGTTGGCATTCCTTGACTTACAGATGCATCTCCGCATGGCGCCTGTCTTCCCCGTGTGACTCTGGTCCATGCTTCCTCTCCCCTTTTATGAGACTTCTCTCAAAAGGAAATAGGAGCCCCTACTTTTGTGTGGGAGCCCTGGTGGTGCAGTGGTTAAGAGCTCAGCTGCTAACCAAAAGGTCAGCGATTCAAATCCACCAGCTGCTCCTTGGAAACCCTATGGGGCAGTTCTACTCTGTCCTATAGGGTCGCTATGAGTCAGAATCAACTCTATGGCAACAGGTTTTTTGGTTTGTTTTTCACGTCTATATGACCTCATTAACTTATCTGATAACAGAAGAAAAACTCTATTTCCAAACAAGGTCACATTCCCAGGCACTGAGGTTAGGCTTCAACATCTCTATTTGGGGGACACAGTTCCATCCATACCATTGCTGTGTGATTTTTTTATGTTTTGCAGTTAGCTTTTATTTCACCTGGCACATATTTCTGCATAGGGTCCAAGTTTACTTTCAGAGACCCAAGACAAATGCCATGTCTCCTGTGCATTGTCTGATATGCCAGCCTACCTAGACTGCAAGGCCCTGTAAGCCAGCCACTGGGCGCAGGCCGGATGCCGCTCCCTGTGGGCAGCAGGTGAGGCTGACCCCTGTGGTCTGATTCTCGTCTGCAGGGCAGAAAGGGACTCCCTGGAGAGCAGCCTCTTTGAGGCCCAACAGCTGGTGTCGCAGCTGCGGGCACAGCAGGAGCATCTGGAGGGAGAGGCCCAGAGCGCACGCCTCACACAGCAGGCCCTGCAAGGTGCTCCTCCAGGTCCCTGAGGTGCTACCCCCACACGAGGCCCCTGAGGAGCACAGACCTCTGGCCTGGTGCCCCTGCGACTGGACAAGCTGTACCAGCCCTTAACTGGGGGTTGGCAGGTCCCTCCCTGCCTGACCTGCTTCCGGCGCTGGCCTGAGGCTCCGGACTGGGCCGCGGCTGCGGGATCAGCATGCTGGCTCTCTGCCCCACTCGAGGGCTCCCCCACCTCCCCGCCCCCACCCCCACTCAGCCCACAGCCACCCGTGCAGGCCATCACTGCTGGTCCCCAAACCTGGTCACAGCCAGCATGGTGTCCGGGCTCAGGACACACACTGGCCATGGGCATGGAATGCTCTTCAGGAGCTTGACAGGGCCTGACTGGGAAGGCAGCTCTGTGGCCTAGGGGCCCTGTTGGCTGGCCTGACGTCCCTTCCTCTCCCAGTGGACATGGAGCAGCTGGAGAGCACAGGGGAGGTCCGGGAGATGAAGCTGCAGTGGGACTTGGAGCGGCTCCGGCGGCAGGTGGCACAGCTGGAGCGGGACTCACAGCTGGCCCTGGAGAGCCAGGCGCTGGCCCACCGCGAGGACCTGGCACGGGTCCAGAGGGAGAAGGTCTGCCTCCCAAGCCCCACCAGGCAGTGGCCACTTCCCAGGGCTCTCCCACGTTCTTCAGGGTCACAGACCCTCAGGTCTGATGGTCGGGGGGAGGCTGGAGACCAGCCAGGGAGGCTGTGCTGGGCAATTGTGCAGCTGAGCCAGAGGGGACCACAGAGGAGCCTGCTCATTCTCCATAGTACAAATGCGGTCCAAGTGGGCACATCCCTTTCTCCTGGGACCCCCAGAAATGTGTGCAGGGCTGCTGTGGAGACTTGGGTGCAGCCTGAGGCCCCAGAGCTGGAGGGGACCTCACCACTCACCTGAGCTGCCCACTGGTCACAGGCTCCTGGGGGGCTGAGGCCCTGTTTGATATGACCTGGTGCTGGGCATTGTAAAGGCCCAGGAAAGGTTTATGAAATGTTAAACAAATGTGGTATTGCAGGTACTGAGGCCCAGAGAGGCCCTTCACTGCTCTTGCCTCAGTGTTTCCATGTATAAGACAAGGGAGTGCAGCTGGCTGGACTGGACAGCCCTAGAGACCCATCTACCCATCTATCCACCCATCTATCCATCCATCCACTCATCCTTCCATCCATCCATCCACCCATCTATCCATCCATCCACTCATCCTTCCATCCATCCATCCACCCATCTATCCACCCATCCACTCATCCTTCCATCCATCCATCCACCCATCTATCCACCCATCCACTCATCCTTCCATCCATCCATCCACCCATCTATCCGTCCATCCACTCATCCTTCCATCCATCCATCCACCCATCTATCCGTCCATCCACTCATCCTTCCATCCATCCATCCACCCATCTATCCGTCCATCCACTCATCCTTCCATCCATCCATCCACCCATCTATCCGTCCATCCACTCATCCTTCCATCCATCCATCCACGCATCTATCCACCCATCCACTCATCCTTCCATCCATCCATCCACCCATCCATCCACCCATCTATCCATCCATCCACTCATCCTTCCATCCATCCATCCACCCATCTATCCATCCATCCACTCATCCTTCCATCCATCCATCCACCCATCCATCCACCCATCTATCCATCCATCCACTCATCCTTCCATCCATCCATCCACCCATCTATCCATCCATCCACTCATCCTTCCATCCATCCATCCACCCATCTATCCGTCCATCCACTCATCCTTCCATCCATCCATCCACCCATCTATCCACCCATCCACTCATCCTTCCATCCATCCATCCACCCATCTATCCGTCCATCCACTCATCCTTCCATCCATCCATCCACCCATCTATCCGTCCATCCACTCATCCTTCCATCCATCCATCCACCCATCCATCCACCCATCTATCCATCCATCCACTCATCCTTCCATCCATCCATCCACCCATCTATCCGTCCATCCACTCATCCTTCCATCCATCCATCCACCCATCTATCCACCCATCCACTCATCCTTCCATCCATCCATCCACCCATCTATCCGTCCATCCACTCATCCTTCCATCCATCCATCCACCCGTCTATCCACCTATTTATCCATCCATCCACTCATCCTTCCATCCATCCATCCATCCATCCATCCACCCATCTATCCACCCATCTATCCATCCATCCACTCATCCGTCCATCCATCCACTCATCTATCCACCCATCTATCCATCCATCCACTCATCCTTCCATCTGTCCATCCATCCATCCATCCATCCATCCATCCGTCCATCCATCCACCCATCTATCCATCCATCCACCCAACTATCCATTCACCCACCCACTCATCTATCTACCCATTCACCCATCCATCCATCCATCCACTCATCTGTCCATCCATCCATCCACCCATCCCCCAAGTATGCATCCACCCATCTACCTATCTATCCACCCATCCATCTATCCATCCATCCATCCACCCATTCATATATACATCCATATGTACATCCACCCACCCATACATACATCCATAAGTACATCCGCCCCTTTACCCATTCATCAATCCATCCACCCATACATACATACATACATCCACCCACCCATCCACCAGCCCATCCACCTACCCAATGAGTCACGTCTTGCTCAAGACCATGGGCCTTGGCTGGCCTCATGCATCCTGACCTGTGCAGTCCTCACAGCCTGTCCCTTTGCCTCGGCCCAGGAGACCATGAGTCTGGCACTGTCAGAGGAGAAGGAGGTTGCCGTGTGCCAGCTGGAACAGGAGAAGGAGCTGGTGGCAAAAGGTGCGGCTGAGAGGGAGGCTTTGAAGGAGGAAATTCAGAACCTGAAGCAGGAGCGTGATGAGAGCCTCCTCCAACTGGAGCACGAAATGCAACAGGTGAGAGGGGACTGTGAGACAGTGGGGGGGGGGGGGTCCTCACCACTACTTCGCCATGCTTTCTCTGACCCAACACGAGGGCTGTGTGGCAGGCAACCCCACATACAGATGCAACCTTTCCAAATCACTACTATTGCAGCTTTTTCCTTCTGCAGCAGTCCTAAGGAGAGACATCCAGCCACCTCCCCATCAATCCGTGCATCTGTCCATCCGCCCATCCATCCATATATACATCCATATATTCACCCATCTGCCCATTCATCTATCCATCTACACATCTATCCATCCATACATACATCCATCCAATGTATCTGCTCGTCAGTCCATGTGACCAACTGTCCTTTCACCCATTCATCCTACCACATACTCAACTGTACTTCCATTCACTTGTCCACATCCACCCATTCATTTGAAAGTAAAATGTTTTCTATCCACATACCCAGATGTCCATCCATGCATGTGATCATCCACACACCCAACCATCCATCAACACACCTGACCGTTTATCTATCCAACCACTGAGCCAGCCAGTCATTTGTCTCTCTACACCTGTGCACACAGAGTGTTGTTCTTTGTCGTGGCTGAGTAACGTTCCGTGGGTGCAGGGGTGATTCCCTTGTCTTGGGGCCCCTCAGTGGACATTCAGGTGTTCCTGGTTTTCCTGCCATTTTACAACACTGTGGCTGATGGCCCTGAGCACTGGTCACTCTGCACCTGTGCTGTCCCCAGCTGTTTCCCCCTCAACACTAACTTGTGCCTCCATGATGGTGTTAAGTGCTGCCAGGTCCCTTTCGCTCTCCCAGCCTCCCTGAGAGTATGTCCTTACAATTAAAGAGACTCAGCATATGGGGTGTTGACAGACCATCAGTGGCTCCTCCTCTGCACTGGAGGGGTTGGGGGCTTCGGGGAAGGGTGGTTGTGAAGCCCCTGGTCTACACTGGGCCTTTGCAGAGAGTAGGGTCTGGACAGGTGCAGGATATCCTCCATGGGAGGCAGCCTGGAGATAGGGGTGAGGTCAGGAAGGTGCCTGGCAGAGGGAGGAAGCTCTGGGGCTGATAGGCCTCACCCCCACCCTCGCCAGACCTCCCTCCCGGTCTCTATCCTAGGTGTGGGAACTCAAGGGCTGCCTCTGTGGGGTCCTGGCCCCTCCCCACGGCAGCAATGTACAGGTGGAAACATGCTGTGAGCCTTCAGGGGCATTAGCGGCAGGTCTGCTTAGAGAGGGGCTGCCCCCTCCCAAGCCTCCGCGCCCCTCACCAGCACCACGCCCTGTGACCTCCAGGCCCTGTCTCTGAAAGAAGCAGAGTGGAGCCTGCTGAGGGAGGAGCTGTTCACGGCCACGCAGGAGCTGGAGTGGGTGCGGCAGGAGGCCCGGGGCCGGCAGGAGCTAGCCGAGGTGAGCCCCCGCCCAGCCAGGGACCCTGCACCCCACAGACACACCCTCTTCCTGCCAACACAGTGTGCCCAGGCCCCCCCCTCCCCACCACTTGAGCCTCAGTTTCCCCAGCGTCTCCTGGGCTCCTCAAGGAGGAGACAGTCTTAATGGGCACAAAGGGGCTGCAGGAGCTCACCTCTCCTCAGGGAGAACCAAGAACAGGGCCCCCTACCCCAGACCCAGTGCCTAGCACTGGCAGGGCCAGAGGCCAGGACCTTGCCTGGGCCCGACCCATGGGCAGGGGCCCTGTGCCCCCAGCCTCCGCTGTGCACTGAGCTGCTCCTGGTGAAGAACACAGGTGTGAGGTTGTCGGGGGCGAAGGGAAGGGGCCAGGGATGAGGCCACGGGGGCTGGGGGCAAACTCACGGAGAGAGCTCTTCCAAAGAGAAATTAAACCAGAAGAGGCTGGCAGATGCCCGAGGCGGCCTTCAGGCATAAAGACCCTTTCGGGGATCCCAAGCTGACCAGGAGAGGCTTCAGCCTGGGGGGCCACCAGGGACCATGGAAGCCCCCCTAGGGAACAACTGCCCACCCCAACAGTGAACAAGGCTGCTGTGGGCAGCTAGCTGGGGTCCCTGGGCCTCTCCTTTGGAGCCCATACTGGGGTGGTCGGGCTCCCAAGAGTCAGGGTGAGTCTGTGGCCCCATGCCCCTGCCCCATGGGTGGGCTGGGCACTGCTGCTGTCGAGGGCAGGGTGGCCTCTGTGCTCTGGGGCCCAAGGCCTCAGCCAAGTCCCCTGTGGCTGACACAGAGACAGGGAGGGCCTGGGGCAAATAGCGATGTGGCAGGAATCAGCAAGGAGGGGGCCAGGGCTAAGGAGGACAGACGAAGGTGGGCTTGCACCCAGGTGGAAGGGAGCAGGATCTGCGGCCAGGAGACTCCCCTGCAGGGAGCAGCCGAGGTCCAGGGCTGGTCCTGCACTGTCCGCCCTGGCTCCCGCCTGGACCTCTCTCCCACGTCTCGGCCAAACACGCCTCGCCTTGCCGGGCCAGCCCTGTTTCCTCGGCCTGTACCGTTTTCCTGCCAGCTCCCATCACTGCTGGCGATGCCGAGGCACATTCCAGAACTCCTGTGCTCATTTTCGGTCCAGGAGATCCCAGGTGCCCCAGCCTCAGGAGGCCCAGGACTGGATGGCCGAGTGGTGTGAGCAAATGACTCAGAGCGAGTGGATGGGTGAGGACGCCCGCGCTGGGCAGTCGTGAGCAGGAACAGTTCTCCACCGCAGGCTGGCAGGGCGGGGGCATGTCGGCAGGACAGCGGCCCCAGAGAAGCGGCCTGTCTCCCTGACCTCTGTTGGAGGGGCTCGTCACCAGCCCCTGCGGCATCTGCAGTGGGAAACGGTGTTGCAATGAGCAGTCCACGCAGCCAGGGCGTGTCCTCGCTTCCCCTGCCTGACACCGCGACCCGGGTTCCAGGTCACCCTGAGCAGGGCCGCCCCAGGATCCAGGAAAGTCTTGCCCAAGAGCTTCCCTCTTCCTGGAGCCCCCGCTGGGCCCCGCCCCCACGGCCTGGCCAGCCCAGTCTGGGGGCATGGCGGGGAGGGGTAGCTGGCTGCAGGGCCTTGGGGGTCTCCTCCCTCCTCCCGCCCTCCTCCGCCTGCCCCGGAACCAGGAAAGGCCTCCTGGGGACAGTGCTGGCTTCCGGAGCCTTGTCTTGAGCTGGCTCGGAGTCTCCCCTGGACCTGGAACGTGCCTACCTGCCAGCAGGATCTTTGGGGAGCTCATTAAGGGCTCTTTTGCCACCTCAGCTGGGGAAATGGAAATTAAACCCACCTGGAGGAGAGGAGAGAAGTGGCAGCCAGAGCTGCTGGTCATGGTGATGTGAAACAAGCATCCTGGGCAAGGGGCCCCAGGGTGAGTCACGCAGCTCTCACACCCTCCCCGCACCCCTTCTCTGTGGTCCCCAAAGGGCATCCGAGGCCAGGCCTCACTGAGTACCCACCGAGGGGGCACAGAGCCCATGGCCTGACCTTTCAGCTGAGGGGACAGCAGGAGCTGGAGAAGGCAGGGGACACAGTCTGATGGAAGCCTCACCCCACCGGTGCCCTGGGGTGAGGGGGGCTGCAGAATCCAAGGAGTGCGATGTGGGGCCTCCCACAGACCCTGAACAGGAGACAGCACCCACAGGGGGCTGTGAGTCTCTGGGCCCACAAGGCCAGCTCCAGAGCCTCCCCGCCCCTGCACTGCTCACCCTCCAAGGCGCACACGAGGCGGGGGGGGGCTCCTCCCTGACAGTGAGGACAGCACCACCCAGGGTAGTGAGGCTCCCTGCTTGGGCAGGCACAGGGTGAGCTAGGGGGCGTCGGATCTGTGTTCCTCGGACTGGTGGCTCTGAGCGCCGCCGGGGCGAGGGGGTCACTCTGGAGAGGGTGTCATGGGCAACGTCGCAAGAAGGCAGACTCAGGGAGAGTGTTAGAAGTCATGGACGTCAGAACTCCTGGGCCCCCTTCTGCAGGTGTGTGAGATGGGTGGGGTCCTCATGGACATGTCCCCAGTGCTCCCATGTTTAGAACTGGGGGAACAGGGATGTCAGCCAGTCCCACCTGAGAAAAATGAGGGCCAGCTGACCGGCGGTCACCAAGATTCAGGGCCCCGGGCTGACCCTTGAACCCAGCTCCCCTCTGCCTGACCACAGTTTCGTGTCCTGGGCTAGGGATCCAGTGGGTCTGGGTCCCTGGGGAGGAGAGCGAGGGCACCTTCTCTGGGAGGGGTGAGCACTGTTGAGCCGCCTGCAGCAGATGCTTCCAGGAGATGGGGTGCGGAGCCATGGGGCCGCCCCGGCCAGCAAGCCCAGCAAGCCCAGCTGGGGCAGGGGCACAGCCCAGGCCTCCTGTTTGCCAAATGGCCATCCTTGCCCCTACCAGTCAACAGAGCAGAGGAGCAGAAACGCTTTAGGTAGGCCAAGGGTCAGTGAGAAGGGAGTCCTGGGGCCCGTGCTCTTCCCAGTCGACCCTCCCCGTATGGTGCATCCCCTCGGGGCTGTGCTCCTCCCCCTATATCCCTGACCCCTTGGGTCTGTGCTCCTCACCCTACATCCCTGACCTCTCGGGGCTGTGCTCCTCACCCTATATCCCTGATCCTTCAGGACTGGCCTGGCATCGTAAGCAGTGATCAGCACAAGAGCCCTGACCTCCAGCCCCCAGACCAGGCTCAGCCGCTGCCCCACTTGGTACAACCTGAACAAGCTGCCTGCCTGCTCCCAGGACAGGGTGTGGCTGCCAGCGAGGCCCAGCAGACCCCAGTGGGAGTCTCTGGGCCCGCCTCTGATGCGTGGTCTCCCCCAGGCCACCATATCCACGCTGACCAAGGAGCTGAGGGTATTACAGGCCCAGTTTGCAGATGCCATCTCCACCCACCAGAAGGAGTCGGCAGCTCTGAGCGCCATCCTCCGGGAGGTGGCTGCAGAGCGGAGCAGCACGGGGAGAGAGGTGAGTGTGGCTGTGTGGCAGGAGGGTAGGGGGGCACTGGGAGGCCCAGGAGTCCACGGTCCCGAGGCGGGGGACAGGCATGTATTGCTCTCACTGGCGCCCCGACCCTAGACTGCCATGCTCTCTCAGCTGACAAAACGCCACCCGCTGCCGCCATCAGGTAGGGAGAAGGAGACTTTCATTTTTGAGTAAGAAGAAGGGTACATTCCCCAAGTCTTCTGAAGTCATGGATTGGCTTCAGGGGAGAAACGGGACGTGCCTCAGGGACCTGGCTGAGTTCCAGAGGAAAGATGCCCATGGACAATTGCGGGGCTTTGACAGGGGGCCTGGGTCCCGGGACGCAGCTCCTCGCCCCCTGAATTCTTCACAAGGTTCCTCGTCTAGCAACACTAGCCCACTCCGTCCCTGGACCCCCACCTCGGGTTGCTGGCTGTCTCTGAAGGCCCCGATCGGAGACAGGCCGGGTGGCCAGGTGTCAGGGACGTGGTAGGCCAGCCTCAACCACATGGGGAAGGCGAAGTGGCCATCCAGTCCAGGGGAGAGAGTCGGCAGTCAGAGAGGCCGGCTGAGGAGGGCTGAGGCCACCAGCACGGGGGCGTGCTTGTTCAGCAAGGCCTTCTGGGAGTCCGGCCCTCAGCCCAGGGGGAGCCCCTCCGCCTGGCCTCCACCCCCAGAGCCGCGAGAACTCCTTGGAGAGGGTGGTGCCCCCCAGGCTCTGGCCCCCTAGCAGCATAAGTCCAGGACTCTGTGGGATTGCATGTTGGGGTGGGGTAAGGATGGATTTTGGGGTTCCTCGGGGAGAGGGGCAGCAGAGGAAGTGGAGGGTGCTGCTGAGGTTTTCTGAGGCCCTTGGTTGACACGGGAGCCCCCAGGAACCACATGACAAAATTCTGGGGGCAGTCTGGTGCAGAGGAGCAGAGGCCCAGGCAGGGCTGAGGGGGCTCAGCAGGCAGGCAGATCTGAGCAGTGTTTTTCTGAGGCCGGTTTGACAGGACTTGGGGGGGGGGGCAGTGGGCCCAGGGGTTTGGGCCAGATTCTGAGGCTTCAAGGCTAGGGACTGGGGAGGGGGCGGCCCGGAGCCCAGGTGGGGCTGGGTGACATGGCGGCCCCTAGCACTCGGGCCCTGGGCTGCGTGCCAAGGCTAGCAGGCGGGTGCTGACCTGGCGCCAGTACGAGTGGCCGCCGGGCTCCAGGCCCGGGGGGAGTAGCCCCGCTGGCAGCAGCGGGTGAGGAGAGGGGCTTGCCCCCTCCAAAGCACCCTCTGGAGGGCAGGCCGGGAGAGCGGGACCGGGAGGAAGAGAGTGTGATTTAACATGACAGGCTGTTTACTTTGGCCCTAAAAAAGAAAGGTCCCCTTTCAACGGATTTCAAAGCCGGCTGGTCAACGACCACACGGGGAAGTAAAGGAGAGAGTTTAACACTGGGTGCGGGGGTGGGGGGTGGCTGAGGAAGACAGCAGGGGCCTCGTGAGAAGTTCCAGGTTCTGGGAGAAGCAGCCCTGAAAGGAGAGAGGGGAACCCCCAGAAAGGGTATGGGGAGGCAGGCAGAGGCCCAGAGGCCATAAAGGCAGCTGAGTGTGTATGTGTATGTGTGTGTACGTGTGTGTGTGTGTGCGCGCACATCACAGCAAGAGGCGGCTCTGAAGAACCCTTCCAGGCACCAGGCTGGCCCAGGGCCATCATGGAACCATAACATTTTCACAGCCTTTAAACTGGGGGAACTTCAGGCCTCTTGCAGCCCTGCCAGAGGTCTACATGCGTATGTGTGTGCACACACATACATGCATATGCACACACATGTAAACCCACCCATGAACACCACACACATATGCACACCCCTCTGCACTCACATACACACACCACACACACGGACGCCACATGCTCATGTGCACAGAGAGATACGCGCCCATGTGCACATGTACACACATGCATGCACAACATGCCCACAGTATGTACATGGGTGTGCACACAGTCTGTACACATGTAAACGCATGGGCATCACACACATGTACACACTTGCACATATGCACACCACACACACATATGCACAATGCAATCCCACACACACTCACATGCACACACATGTATGTGTGTAAATGGACATATGAACATGTGCACATATGCGTACACACAGATGCATGCCTATGCCAAACACATCCATTACTGCGCACGTGCATGCACACTCCATGCACTCGTGTGCATACACAGCACACATGTTAAACACACATGGGCACTATGCACACGCACACACATGTACTCATGTAAACAGAAACACGGACATGTACACATATACATACACTGCATGCACCCGTTGCTGCACACATGCACAAATATATGCACACACCCCTGCACTCGTGTGCACATGCAACATGCACCTATGTAAACACGTATGGGCCCCACATACGTGTACACACTTGCACACATATGTAGGCACACCAAGCACATAAGACATGCACAGTGCAACTCTAGTGCACTCCCATGCGGGCACATCCTTTACACATGTGAGCAGATACCTGTGCACGCATACACACGTGCACACACAGATACATGCACACCGCGCATATGCACATGATACACATGTATACGCACCAAGCACACGCACCCTGTGTACTTACACGCACACGCACACACGTGCCCCGGTTGGGATGCCCATGCTAGCCTCCACTCTCCCCTCTGCCCTCTGTGCAGAGCACGTGAGCTCCCCCCCACAGATTTCAAAAGAGGCTGTTTATACAATTTCTAGTAAAGAAATAATTTTTATAATCACATTAAGCGATTTGGCTGTAAAATTCCTGTAAAAGGGATGGTTGTTCTCACGAGGCCAAGGGAGGGGGTAGGTGGGGGCGTGGGGGAGGCGGGCTGGGCGCTTCCCGCGAGTTTGTTTTGATTGTTTTCATCTCCCCTGCCCTGGGAAATGAAAACAGTTTACTTTATGATGGATTGGCCCTTTCTCTGGTCCTTGACCCTCTGGGCGCATTTCTGCTGAGCTCTGCGGAAAACGCTTTGCACGGCTGTGCTCCCACATGTGGGGGGCGGGGGCAGTGGAGGGGCTGGGCCCTGCCCCAAAACAGAACAACAGTAACAGCGGGCGGGGTCGGAGCCAGCCGGGGGTCTGGACAGCAGCCCGTGCAAGCGGCCAGGAAAGAGGGCTGCTCTTGGCAAACCTACAACTCGCCGTCCCTGCGGGTTCCTGGGCTCCCCCACACCAGCAGACTCTGCTGGCTCCTCTGCCTCCTTCCCGGCGACCCTGAGAGCTGGAGCGGAGCCTTCTCAGCGCACCCTGCTTCAGGGCCAGAGCCCGGGCCTGGGAGGCCGGAGACCAGGGGTCCGCTGCTGGGGAGCAGCTGCCCGGTTCCCTGTGTGAGGCTTGCCAGCCTCCCCTCTCCCCTAGACACCCCTGTCAGGGGGCCGTGGGCTCTGTAGAGCCTCAAGGCTCCTGTGTCCAGGGGACCCTGGGTAGGGCTCCAGACCTCTACTCTCAGCCGAGGAGGCTCAGCTCCTGTGTTGTGTCAGCAGGCCCCCCCCAGAAGCCCCTGGGGTGGAGAGAGATCACCGTCTTCAGGCCACACGGGCCACACAATGCCAGAGGATGCTTGGCGGGACAGTGCCCACTCATAAAGCCCCCCTTGGGTCAGCCCGTGGCTGGGAGATAGTCTGAGGGCACCGAGGCTGCGGTGGGGTTGGAGCCTCCAAGCTGCCCCACCCTGGGCCCCCAGCCACTGCTCCCCATCCCTCAGGACTTCGAGGGCCCCTCTGCCACGTGGCCTTCCTTCTGTGGAGCATGCCAGCCGGCTCCTACAACTGCCAAAGCCCCTGCCCTGGCCGCTCGACGCCGGCCTACAGGGGCCTGGTGTACAGAAGACCCTCCCCAACCGCCTCCCACACTGACGGGGGAGCGAGGCCCCAGGCAGGGCCATTAGGGGCACAGGGCCAGAGCCATCTTGTCCCAGGACCCCAGGCTGCTGCTGCCTGCCCCCACACCAGCACGGGCCGTGACCCCCAATGTCCTGCCACTATTGGAGGAGACGGGTGGACAGCAGGGGCAGCAGGTGGGGTGGGCCGTTGGGCAGTGGTGAGCTGGAGCAGGGTGGGGACAGTGCAGACACGTGGACAGGGCCATGCAGCAGGCCCTCCTGGCCAGCCAGCCCAGTGTCCAGGGAGGGAGAGGGGCAGGACCAAGGCCAGGATGGGTCGGGGTGGAGTCTGCCCAGGGTTGTCAGCGGGGGTGGGGAGATGCGGTGCTGTGGGGGCCGGCAAAGCAGGGAGGCTGCCTTCTCCCTTGAGCACTTGGGGGTGTCCCTCTGGGACACCAGGTGCCTGCCAGACGGGAGCCCAGAGGCTGCGGGCAGCCTGGGGCCGTACCCAGGACAGAAGCCCCAGTACCCGGTCCCCTGCTTCTGCCTCCCCAAGCTGGCACCTCAGCCACACGCTCTGCCCCACCAGGCCGAGCAGCTGCGGGTGCAGCTGGATGTGGCCCAGGAAGGGCTGGTCACACTGCGCCAGGAGCTGCAGGGCATCGAGGAGAGCCGCGAGGGGCTGCGCAGGGAGGCCCTGGAGGCCCGCCGGGCGCTGGGTGATGAGGCCCACGAGAAGGATGTGCTGCAGCTGTCCAACACCAAGCTGTGGGCTGCCGTCCGCACAGCCGAACAGGAGAAGGCCAGGTAGGGGCTGCCTCTCAGACAGCCAGAGAGAACAGCACAGCAAAGGGGTGCCGGCTGGTCCTGCTGAACCGGCCAGGGGGGCAGACCTCGGCGTCCCCTCCAACTGCATCTCCATGGGGCCCCAGGGTGCTGGCCCTCACACGGCATGGCTGCGGACGCAGACAGACCTGTCCCCACAGAGACTGGGGGAGCAGAGTGAGGCCAGCGGTGTGGCCAGGTCCCCAGGAAGACTGCCCTGTGAGAGGGACTGCGAGGCTGACAGGGGTGGGGGCCGGACTGGCGGGGCCCTGGGCCCTAGGTGGAGATGCACCCCAAGGCGAGAGGGGCCCTGTAGAGGCTGGGGTTCTGGACATGGAGACAGCCAAGACCAGGGTGTCTCACTGGAGCCAGTGGGGCTTTGCTGGGCATGTGTGAGGGTCACCCCCAGGGACGTGCTGGCCTGGGGCATTTCCCTGGCCCCAGCCCTGGCACCTCCACAGTTTTAAGCGGTCCAAGGAGGAGAACGAGCAGAAGGTGCTGGTCCTGGAGGAGGCCCACGCCGTGGCCCAGAAGGAGGCGGGCGAGCTTCGGGCCAGCCTGCGGGAGGTGGAGAAGGCGTGGGTTGACACCCGCCATGAGCTCCAGGGGCTCCGCAGACAGGTGAGAGCAGCCCAGGAGTAGGAGAGCCGGACAACTTCCCACTGAGCCTGGAGCCCCGGGGCCTCTGCAGAGGCCAGTCCCCCTCCAGGCCAAAGACCACCAGGCCCTCCCGTGGGCACCACGGGGCTGCAGAGCAGGAGCCCCCAGGCTGCCTCTGCCTTTGGAGCGTTCTCTCCCTAGACGGAGCCAGACCCACAGGGCTTCTGGCAGGGCCTGCCCCAGAGGGTGCAGGTGACAAGCCCAAGGAGAACAACAACAACAACGTTTTACAGAAACAAGTGGAGAGAAACATATGACAATGTTCTGGTTAATGTGACTGCTTAACGAATTACTCCCCAAAACCAATGACTTACAGCCACCCTTTTATTACGCTCATAAGCTCTGTGGGTCAGGAATTCAGACAGAGCTTGGAGGGACTGACTGAACTCTGTTCCACAATTGGGACGTCAGCTGCAAAAACTCGACAGCTGGGGTGACTGGATGGCTGGGGGCTGGGATTTTCTGGAGGCATCTCCTCTCACCTGTCTGATGGTTGATGCCAGCTGTCTGCCAGGAGCTCAGCGGGGTCTGTCACTGGTGCACCTCCGTGTGGCCTGTCTGTGCTCTGGGCTTCCTCACAGCATGGCGGCTGAGAGCTCTCCAATGGGTGTCCCGACAATCAAGGCAGACACTGCATTGCCTTTCCTAACTAAGCCCCAAAAGTCGTGTGGAATAACTTCCACCATATTCTATGTGTCACAAGCAAGCTCAAGCCCACCCAGGCTCAAGGGGCAGGATGTAGCCCTCACTTCTTGATGGGAGGCATGTGAAAGGAAATGTCGCCATTTTCTTTTAAATCACAACAGTCCACCCTCTAGCCACAGATTATTTACATTCATCTCACATGCAAAACACATTAATTCTCTCTCGTGACCCCCCAGAAGTCTCATCCTATTACTACCTCCTGGAAGTCTCATCCATTATTGCATCAAGCTCAGGCTGGAGGTCCAGGATCTTTTTACTGAGTCAGGTCCAGGTGCAGAGGAGGTTCCTGAACCTGGTTCTTTGGGTGTGACTCCCCGTGTATGGTCCTCTCCGTCTGAAGGCCTGTGAACTAAGGAAACACGTTGTTGCCCCTCACACACCCAGTATACAGCGATGGGACAGGCAGAGGACCCGCACAGTAGAGGCTCCTGTTCACAGAGGGGAAATGGGACACACAGCAATCAGTGACCCGAACAGCTCTGAAATCCAGCTAGGCACCAGCTGCCAGGTTCCTGGTTAGGACGCAGTCCTACTCACTAGTGGTTGTTCTCTGGCTTTTGGCTTTACCCTCTGTCTTAGGCTGGGTTCTCTAGAGAAGCAAAAGCAGTGAACATCTATATATGTATATATATAAAGAGAGAGAGATTTATATTAAGGAAATGGCTCACTTGGTTGTAGAGGCTGAAAAGTCCCAAGTCTGTAGGTCAGGCTGGAGGCTTCTCCTGGCTCATGTAGCTACAGGGCTGGCCAACCCAAGATCAGCAGGTCAGACAACAGGCCTCTGGCTCACAGGCCGTGGAGGCTGGCGAATCCCAGGATTGGCAGGTAAGCTGCTAGCTTAAGTCCCAAGAAGCAGAGGTTAGATGAACAGGAGCCAGCTGCAGGATCCAGAACAAGCAAGAGCCCGAGAGCTTTGCCAGAAAGTCCTTCTATATTGGATGCAGGCCACACCCCCAAGGAGACTTCCTTTCAACTGATTGGCTACTCACAACAGATCCCATCATGGAGGTGATCACATATCAGATCTCATCATGGAGATGATTACATCATTATACAACTGCCAGACTACATCATAACTGCCAAACCACTGAGAATCATGGCCCATCCAAGTTAACACACAACCTTAATGATCACAAGCCTCTAAGACAGTCTTTTTCCATAAGTGGCCTGTGTTTGCAACTGAATAAGCTTCTCAGTTTACTTCTTGATTATGGTAGTTCAGGGATCCAAAGAATTCCCTTCATTTTGTATTGTCTCTCTTCCCTTCAGTTCAAGCAGATACAACTCTTTTAAAAACTCTGTGAGTTTTCTGTGTATCAACTTATAATCCATTTCATTAGATGAAAGCCACACTCACAAATCTCTTCAAGATAAGCCCTTCTCTATCTTGGGCTCCGTATGAGGCTGCTGTAAAACAAGGCCCTTAATATTCTTAGCAGCCCTAGTATTTAACAGAAAACTTTTATGAGGTGTGTCCTTTAGATTCTTAGAAGGCGTTTTTGTTTGAAAGGTTTATGAGGCACTACCTTAAGTCTTTCTGAGATCTTAACAAAGGGTCTAACAATGTCACCTTAGATTTGATCTTTGCCTTACCTTGAGACTCTTTGCTGGCTAAAATGACTGTTTTAGGTATTTTATATTTCCTCCAAATTCCACTCAAAAACTGAATAGTTCCTTTTTCAGTTCACCTCTCTCCTATCTCATTTTGTTATAGACAGCTAGAAAAATTCAGGTATTATCTCCAATACTCTGTCTAAAAATCTCCTTGCCTAGATCACAGATAGATTGTCCATATTATCACAAGTGTCAATTTTGCTAACCTTTCCATCACTATATAACAAGGTCTCCTTTCGTCCAGCTTTCAATTTCTTCCTTGCCTCCCAGCCTTCGCCAACAGTTTCTTTGAGGGCTGCCAGCATTCACTAAAAATCTCCTAGGTTACTTCCAGTTTCCATGTTTTGCCCAGTGCCAAAGCTATTATCACATTTTGAGGTTTTTGTTATGGCAATACCCCACTCCCAGTACTAAATTTTTGTTCCAATTACTACCACTGCAGAATAAGTTACCTCAAAATTTAGCAGCTTACTAAAAAACAGCCATTTTATTATGCTCATGGAGTCTCTGTGTCGGGAATCCAGACAAGGGGACTGGCTTGGCTCTACTCGACAGTGCCTGGGGTCTCAGCTGAGAAGACTTGACAACTAAGGGTGACTTGACTGTTGGTGGCTGGGATCGTCTGGAGGCATCTTTTCTCACATGTCTGGTGGTTGATGCTGGCTGTCGGCTGGGAGCTCAGCGGAGCTGCCAACTGGAGCACCTACATGTTTCTCTAAGTGGCGTGGTCTTCCTCCCAGCATGGCAGTCTCAGGATCTTTGGGCTTCCTCGCAGCATGGTGGCTCAGGCCCCACAATCAAGTGTCCCATTGAATAAGGCAGACACTGCTTCATCTTTTCTGAGTTTGCTTCAGAAGTCACAGGTCACTTACAGCTCATTCAACTGATCACAAGATTCAAGAGGAGGGGCATAGACCCCACCTCCCAATAGGAGGTGTGTCAAAAGAATTTGAAGCCATGTTTTTTAAACGTCTTTAGATGAGTTGGTTAAGAAAGTGTCCATTGTAACAATAGGTACCATTGATCACGAGCTCCCTCTGCACCAGGCACTTTACATGTGTCACTCTAATTTAAAGGAGCCCTGGTGGCACAGTGGTTAAAGCACTCAGCTGCCAACTGAAAGGTCTGTGGTTTGAACCCATCAGCTGCTCCAAGGGAGAAAGATGTGACAGTCTGCTTTCGTAAAGATTACAGCCTTGGAAACCCTACGGGGCAGATTTACTCTGTCCTATAGGGTCGCTATGAGTCAGAATCGACTCAACGGCAACAGGTACTCTCATTTAATCTGTGCAGCAGCTCTGTGAGGAAGGTTCTGTTCCCTTCCCCACTTTCCAGATAAAGAAACTGAGGCACAGAGAGTTTGCATGGTCTGGCCAGAGTCACTCTGCTAGTGAGAGCGAGAACTCAGAGCCTGCACTCCTGACCACTGCTCCACACCCCCAGGGAGCCCCCACCCTGGGCCCCCTTTGGCCTCTGGGCACTGCCCAGGCAGGGCACTGAGCCCTCCTCTTTGCCCCAGGAGCACTCGGTGTCACTGGGGCTCCTGGCTCCCACAGTGTCCTGGCCCCAGAGAGAAGGCACCAAGTGCGTGTTTGTGGAGTGACTGAGGGAGGCAGCCCCGGACCCCAGAACTGGTCACAAGGAGGGGACTCGGCATGAGCCTGCCTGGGTGCAGAGAGGACCTGTGAGGGGAGGCAGGGCTCAGGGCAGCTGCCGGGTCCCTGCGAGGGGCACGGGGCCACTCACCACACGGTCCACACACCCAGGTGAAGGCGCTGGAGGCTGAGGCCCAGAGGAAGGGCCAGGAGGTGGGTGAGCTGCAGGCCAGAGCTGCCCAGGACGTGCAGCGGCAGGAGCAGGGCCGGCAGGAGACTCTGGAGCTGCAGAGAAAGGTGGCTGAACTGGAGGCAGCCTGCGAGGGGGCCAGGAAGGAGGTAAGCGAGGCGGCCAGCCCCTCAGGGGCAGCCAGGCCTGCCCAGGAGAGAGGTCCCGAGGGTGAGGTCCTGGGAAGGTGGGGTGGCCGGGACCAGCCCAGCCGTCCTCTTGCTCTGTCTCACGAACACCCCATAGGTCTGTCTGCACCCCCACTGCTCAGCGGGACCTGCACGTGTAAGGGTGTAGGGGAGGGACTCTGATGGAAGGGCCAGTGGTAAAGCCGCAGCCCCTCCCCCTGGGCCCCAGAGCTCAGGGCTAGAAAAGGAGGGCCGGGGCCTTGCCCAGGTGATGCTCAGGACCCGGAGCACAGGCTCCCTCACACCTACACCACCCCTGCACACACCCTGACCCCCTCAGTGCCCACACACTCCCACGGGCACGTGGATGTCCCCAAGCCCTCCCTTGCACACACTCATACACCTGCACTCACAGCCCCCATGCCGGCTCCAGAGACTCGCTGCTCAGTACCAGCCAGGCCTTCCTGTCCGTTTTGCTGAAGGGCCATGCTGTGGGTCGCCAGGCAGGTGCTAGGGGTCCTGGAGGTGCCCTTCCCCATCTGGGCTCAAGTGTCCCCCACCAAACATAGGCTGGGGGCACAGGTCCAGGGCCCCCAGCTGTGGCCCTCAAGGAGAGTGGTGGAGCCAGTGAGGCCGAGGGCCCAAGTCGAGCGGGTGAGCTGGGACAGTGACCCCAGGGACTCCTCTTAGGCTGGCTGGACACCGTCACCCAGGTGCCGGCCCCCTTTGAGCCTCCTGTGTCCCTCTGCAGGTCCTGGGGCTGCAGCAGAAGCTGGCAGAGGCAGAAGCCAGTGGCGAGGCCCAGGAGAAGCAGCTCCAGGCACAGCTCCGGGAGAGCCGGGCAGTCGAGCAGACGCTGCTGGCTGAGGTGCACAGTGTGGCCCGGAAGCTGCGGCTGGCGGACGGCAAGGCTGAGGGGCTCCAGGCACGCCTAGATGGTGCTGGCAGTCGGATCCGTGGCCTGGAGCAGGAGCTGGCCCAGGCAGAGGGCGCCTGGCGGGACACGGAGAACCAGCTGGACCAGCTGTGCTCCACACTGCGCCGTGGACTGGGGCTCCGGGGGCAGAGCCCCTCGGCCTCCCCCCAGCGGCCCAGCTCCCCCTCCAAAGGTCAGTGGCCTCCTTGGCTCTGTCCCAGCTCTGCCACCTGGCTGGACACCCTGACCCCTCCCTGGGCCAGTTTCAAGAGCCTGGACCTCCAGCTCCCCATGGCGGGCACAGCAGAGGGGAGGGGGAGAGGATGCCTGTGTCCCAGTGTCCCCATCTATGTCCCTTCAGCCACCACTCTTCTGCAGGGTCCGATGGCCCCCAGGCTTGCAGCGGGCGGCAGAGCACCAGCCCCTCTGTGGGGTCCTGCTCACGGCTCCAATGGCCCTCGCCTGGCCCCAGGGACGTGGAAGTCCTGGACGTGACCTGTGTGCGGGATGCGCTGAGGGATTTCGTGCAGAAGCTGTGGGATGCCCAGAGAGAGCGAGTGAGCGCCCCCTCTGTCCCCTCCCCCACACATCGGAAACAGGAGGGGGCACACGGGCTCACTCAGACTGCTGTCTGTCTGTCCGTCTGTCCAGGCCTGCTGAGACCTGGCAGCCTCCTCGGGTCACAGTGTTGAGGCCACCGTTTGTGGCACGAGATAAATGCCCTCCAGACCAGAAAAAAGCCCCTGAGTCACCCCTCTGGGATGCGCCCCACTCCAGGCTTACCTCCACACCCCAGCCCTTCCTACCCTCCCCAGGCCTGGAGGTCAGCCCAGCTGCCTGGCACCACCCGCCCTGCCCTGCAGCTGTAGCACTGCCCACCTCGCCTCCCGCTCCCTGTCCCAAGCTGGACTAAGCTGCCTGGGGCAGAAACCACCTGATCTTCCACCCCACCCACCCCCGTCCCCCCGCTGGCAGACACCTCGGCCACCCTCCAGGCCACCCCAATGACCTGGACCTCCCCTCCACCAGGACCATGCCCGCTGCCAGGCAGTGAGCCTGAGTAGCCGGCTGAGTGAGGCGGAGAGCGCACGGGCCAGAGCCCAGAGCCGTGCAGCGAAGCTGCAGAAAGCGCTGGCCGAGGCTGAGGAAGGTGACCTCTCTGCCCCCACCCCACCCCAGGGAGTGGCTGTGAGGGGCCCCACCCCAGGGCGAGGGCAGCTGAGGAGGCCTCACCCCAGGGTAAAGGCGGCTGAGGGGCAGGAGTGTCCATCCCTGAGTGGGAGGCCCCGGGAGCTGCAGCAGTGGACCACAGGGCCCCGCCCAGGCCAGCTGCCCCCTATCACACCGAGGGAAGGGGGCTAAATCCAGAGCCCTCGAAGGTCCTACCCAGTCCAGCCCCAGCTCCCCCATCAGCCTTTCCTGCCCCTCCACCCACACTGATCAGGTGGCCCCCACCGTAGGCCCTTTGCCCTGGCTTCCTCGGGAGTGCTGCCGCCCAGCCTCTGGGCTCGCCCCCTCCACTCATCCAGGCCTCTGCCCCATGATATCTGTCGTCGAGGAGCCCCCTGCCACCACCACGTCACACACCTGTGTTTATCTACTTACTGCCCCCTCCCATCAGAGGCCAGGCCAGGAACGCCTGGCCCACGCCTGGCAGAAGTCGGTGATGAAGGATGTTTGTGGAAGGAAAGAAGGCAGGGCAGAGGGACAGCGGGCAGCAGGAGTGGGGACGGGGGCCTGGAGTCCAGGCCAAGGGAGTTGGGACCCCCAGGCCAGCCCCCAGGAACCCGTGAGCTTCTAGGTGCCATCACTTAAGCTCACTGAGCCTCAGTTTGCTGGCCTGTGAAATGGGCAGAGGGGCTCTGCACGGCAGCCCCACTGACCCCAGGGCCTCGGCAGTCATGTGAGCCATCCCTGTCCCCTACAGGCCAGCGCCAGGCAGAAAGTGCGGTGAGCAGCGTGCAGGCGGCTCGGGCTCTGCAGGAAGAGGCGCTCCGCAGGCTGGAAGCAGAGCACCTGGCAAGCACCCGGGCAGCAGACAAGGAGAGGTGCCGCCTCCAGGTGGGTCCGTGTGGGTAGAGGCACGGCTGCAGTGGGCCCCCATACCTCGTGGGCCATGGCACTGGGGCCTGGGGCTGCCCATGGCAGAGCTGTCTTCTGCAGATGGGGAAACCGGGGTCCTGGGCCAGGGAGCGACTTAGCCCTGGTGGGCAGGAGGGGACAGAGCGGGGGGCCAGACCCTGGGAGCTCTCTGCAGTCCCCTTTATGCAGCCCCAGGACTTCTGCTGAACTCAGAGCCACTTTTAAGAAGGGCGACGCCCAGAAGGAACTCGGGTAGAGGGCCTTAGGAGTCGGCCCTGTGCTGCAGCGGAGATGCAAGGCTGCAGCTTTCAGGGGGGACCTGGGCCCAGGGAGGGAAGGCCGGCAGGGTGGAGGGGGGTGTCCAGGCTTCAGAGCCAGGCCTCCTCTGGCACCACTCACGAGGAAGCCCTCGCGGCAGCCCGGCACGATTCTCAGTGACCCCTGGAGTGTGCTGAAGTCCCCACGGTGGGATGGGCCAGTGTCCAGGAAGCTCCCCACAGAGCTCAGAGGGTGGAGAACAGCAAGCCCTGCAAGACAGCCGCCCCCAGGTATCAGGGCATCAGAGCCAACCCCCCCATCTCCCCTGCAAAGACGGAGCCAGCAGGGAACAGAAGAGGTGGCTCAGGGCACGGAGCACGGGGCAGGGTGGGACACGGTCCGCTAAGGAGGTGGAATGGCCTTCAGGTCTGCGGGAAGTGGGGGGCCAGGCACCCTGCAGGGCCCCAACCCCAGAGGGCATCACATTCATGCTCCTGGTCCGTTCAGAGGCCTGTGGGCTCTGGTGGGCCTCAAGGGACTGCAGGGGGGAGCCGGGCCACCAGAGGGCTGAGGGGTGGCTTCGGGGTAAGCACATTCCCCATCAGTGAGGGCTGGTCTGAGGAAGCAGGACTACTGGGAGAAAGGACAGTCTGCTTCAGGAGGGCCCCTTCGGCTGCCGCTGCCCGTGGAGAAGACTTGGAGGGGTCAGCCAAAGGGTCAGATGGCTCTTCTGGGGATGGTAGCAGGACCCGGGAGACGAGCAGAGATGTGGGGGCCTGAGAAAGGGGAGGCTGGACTGGGCTGCGTACCGTTCTGAACCACTGAGTTTGAGGAGGCAAGGGGCCTCGGAGCTGGATCTGAGCCGGGGACACTGGAGGCAAGGCTAGAGGCCTGGGCAGGGACGGAGGGCAGAGGCCTGAGGAGCACAGGTGGGGGCACACCCACCCCCTCCCTGTGGAGGAAGAGGAGGTCAAACAAAGGGCCATGGTCTGCCCTCAGACCTGCGCATAGCCACCCACTCACATGCCACAGGGGCAGGAAAGGAGGTCTACTCCATCTCCAGTCCACAGACAGGGCGGGAGGGAAGGCAATGTCCGTCATTGTTATTTTCTAGTCACTAAATTGTTTTAAGCAGCCTTGGTGGCACAGTGGTTAAGCACTCGGCTGCTTAATGAAAGGTCGGTTGTTCAAATCCACCCAGTGGCTGAGGGAGGAAAGGCCTGGCGATCTGCTCCTTTAAAGATTACAGCCTTGGAAACCCCATGGGGCAGTCGGCTGTGTCCTACAGAGTCGCTATGAGTTGGAATCGACTCGTTGGCACACAAAAACAACCAGATAGTTTTTATTTGACACTTTAACCCAAGAGTTATTTTAGAAAGTCATTGTGGTCGGCAGAATAATGGCCTCCCAAAGATGTCCAAGTTCTACTCCCTGGAAGCTGTGAGTCCATTAGGGAATTAAAGCTGCTGATGGAATTGGGGTTGCTAATCAGCTGACCTTGAGATAGGGACATCATCCTGGAGAATATGGGTGGGCCCAGCATCATCACATGGCCAACGTAGAGAGGCGCAGGAGGGTGGAGTCTGAAGGATGCAGAGAAACACTCCACAGCTGACTGGCAGTGCTGGCTCAGAGCACTGAGGAGGGGTCGCTAGCCAAGGCATGCGGGTGGCCTCTGGAAGCTAGAAAGGGCAAGGAGATGAATTCTTCCCGTAGCCTCCAGAAGGAACCAGCCCTGCAGCACCTTGATTTTAGCCCAGTGAGGCCATTTCCAGCATTTGCCCTCCAGAACTGTAAGATGGTAAATGCATGTCTTTAAAGCCACAAGTGTGTGGCCTTTGCTGGAGTGGCCACAGGGGCTGATACTGGAGCCTCCCCTGTTGTTGTAAATCACACTTTCTGTTTCACTGCTGCTAGAGTGTGTGCTTTGTGTACTTCTCTGCTTTCGAATCTGTTCTTCTCCATGCAGCTCGATACGTGAATTTCTTTTGAAAACCTTTTCATGTACACGTGAGGATAATATTGCTATTTGCAGGTGACACATTTTTGAAATACACTTATTAAATCAACCTTTTAAAAAAAAGCTTATTCAAATGTTCCGTACTTGATCTGTCTTCTGAATTCATCAAGGCTGAGCATGGTATGTTGGGTTTTCCCACTTCAATTCCTTTGATCAACATCTCCTTTATTTCTAAGGGTCTTTGATGCATAGAATTCTCTGATTTGCTCTTCAGGATGTGCGGTGTCTTGACTTCTCTGCTGTGTAGAATGGCCTCCGTGGAGCTGTTCAATGCTACTGTGCCTGGAATTCGACTTGGTCCACTATGTCCGTGTCCTTTCTGCTGTCCTCTCTCGTCCTTGAGTCTGCACTTGACCATCATTTCGTTGACCTGTTCTTGATTTCAGTCCTACCTTCGAGTCTCTGCCCATTCTAGGGGAATTTACCTCACTTCAAGGTTTCACTCGGGGCCATGGTAGCGCGGTGGTTAAACATCTGGCTGCTAACCAAAAGATTGGCAGTTCAAATCCACCAGCTGCTCCTTGGAAACGCTATGGAGCAGTTCTCCTCTGTCCTATAGGGTTGCTATGAATCCGAATGGACTCAATGGCAACAGGTTTGGTTTTGGTTTTAAAGGTTGCGCTCTGTTACAGATAGGGTCGCTATGAGTCAGAACCAACTCAACTGCACCTAACGACAACAAAGGTTTTGTGATTGTTTACATATTCTGTTTTTGCTTTGATCACTGATAAGACGCTTCCTGCTTCTTATGCCTTCTCACTAGCTCCTTTTGACCCTGGTTTTGTCATCTTGCTGTCAGTTGCTGTCTGGTGGCTCTGACTCATGGTGACAAACATCGCCTGGTCCTGCGCCATCTTCATGATCATTGGTGTCTGAGTCCATTGTTGTGGCTATGTGTCGATCCATGTGATGGAGGATCCCAACTACATCTGCAGAATTCCTTTGCTGTGTAACCTCACTTAATCCTTGGCGTCACACCAGTGAGCCAAAGCTCACAGGCCGTCTTAGAACTCCACCCACCACACTTGTTAGATATGTTGGCCGACCACTTCGTGCCCACAGTTTGGTGCCCCATCACTCACCTTCGCTTGGACACAGGTGATTCAGAGCCCACTTCCCACCTCTTCTGGAAGGAGCCAGTGTGTCTTCTGAGTTCAGTCTAGCTGGTGTCCTTTGGCCTCAGATGGGTTTGAGAAATGTGAGGATTCTGTGGATTATTTGGATTTTTCTTGTAGACAGTCTTCCAGCTTTTTACATCCTGGGCAGAAGCCAGGAGTTCCATTATCTGTGAAATTCAAAAAAGTCTCCAAAACATTGATTTGGTGTTGTTTCCTTCCATTATGTTTGCCTGTGCATGGTGAACCCTTTTCGTTTGTGGAAACAAATCTATCTTCAGTATACAGAAGTTTCTTCCGCTTTGGAAAAGCTTCTCCTCCATCTCCTCTGTTCTTTTCTCCCGGAATTGATAATGTCCCAACACTGGCTCCAATGGCTCTGTCCTGTCTATCTGCTCCTTTCATTGCTCTCCCAAGTTCTGGAAGGACTCGATCTGATGAATTTGATTACCTTCTGGGTCTGACCTGCTTCCCTGATTCCACGGCCCCCTGTCTTTGGTGTGTGTGGTTTTATCTCAGGAGGACATCCCTCCTCCCACTCCGTATTCACAGCGCCTCTTGAATCTCCTTGAGATGGTCGATTAGCATCTTCTGAGCTGAGCTACCAGGGCGTAACTCTGTCTTTAATCAGAGGGCCCTCCAAGCAAATTCCTCGGCCACTTTGTTCTTTTGAACCACAGCTGATGGCTGCTTATTCTGTGATGTTTCCCTTGCACATCTTTGAAGAAGGGAGTATGTTCTTGTTGGAAGTTGGGCGTGGAGAGGACTCATCAGGGACTTCCTGCGTTCCTGCCCAAATGTGTCAGGCCCCAGTGGGAGGCAGAGGGACAGGCTCCAAGATCCTGAAGCCATGGGGGAGAGTGGGGAAGCCAGCAGTAGGGGCGGCTTGCCCCCTCCCCCCCCCCCTCCACCAGCACATTTCTGTCCCAGGGCCCTGTTCTCCAAGTGACATAGCTGCCTTCCTGCCGGGGCCCCTGGTCCCTCACCCGCCATGACCCTCTTCCTAGAGGCCCCAGTGGGATATAGATGGCCCTCCCCTCCACACTCCTGCTCACCTCTAAGTTGGTGTCCTGATCTTCTGAGTCGGAGGTCCCTGGGGGGGTTCCCACTTCCAGTCTGGGGAGGCAGTTTCTCCACAAGGAGCCGTGGTAATGGGCTCCTTGGAGCTGGCTCTGCCTGCCACCCCCTCGGCTCTCCCTGCTCACAGGAATCCTAAATGACCCTCTCTTCAGCTTCCAGGAACGTTTTCCCAGCTTTCGTAAGCTGTCAGCCATTGGGTGGGCATCTGGGAGGGGATTTAGACATGCATACATTGAAGTCCCCATCTCACCAGACATCCCAAGGACCTTTGACTAAGAACAAACCAAACAGGGAAATGGGGGGCTGGGGTGTTTCCTCTGGGCCGGGACTCCCTGCTGCAATGACCCTGGCACACCCAGGTCAGGTTGCCATACCCAGCAGGGCAGGCCCAGCGCCTCTCCCGGCTCTGCCAACCCACCAGTGTGTTCCAAAGCCAGGTTCGAATTTTACACAACTTCTTTCACTTCCATGGACTGCTTTTTCCTTGTTTCACATAAGGCAACGTGTTTGTCAAGAGAAAGTTCATTAAAAACATATTTTTCTAATTAAATGGTAGGCTGTGCTATGCAAACAGTAAGAGTCTTGTTTGAAAGCAAATCCCTCCCTGTTTCCAGGGCGACCCCAGGGACTCAGTAGGACAACAATGCACAACCCTGCCTGGGCGTCAGCACGCGCACTAAACCAGCCCCAGGGAGGCCCACCCGCAGCTGGCCGGCCTCGGAGCCAGTGTGACTCGGGCAGAGGGCCTGGCTCCCACCCAGCGTCAACCCCGCCCTGCCCACGCTTACGTGGAGAGGCCACCAGGTTGTCATCCTGGGATGGGAGCCAGGTTCACAGCTTCGATGGCTGGGAGGGGCTGATGCATCCTTAGACTCTGCCACTGCCCCCTCCCTCCCCTGCCCCCAAACATGCCCTGTCCAGCCCCCCTAAACATGCCCTGTCCAGCCCCCCGCCAGTGCCAGCCTCTCACACACCCTTCGTCTTCTCTGCCTGAGAACTCTCCTCCAGGGCCCACGCTGAGCATCAGTCGCCAGTTCTAGAGGCAAAGTCCCGGGAGCTTCTCACCCTCCTGGGCACAGGTCTGTGGGGCTGGCAGGACATGCGGTCCACAAGGTCCCATGCCAAGGACTCCGAACTACAGTTATAATTGAATTACCAAGGTTTGTGGAGAAGGTCTGCAGCTGTATTACTTGATGACTTTGTATTTGTCAGGTTTTGGTGTTTAAGATTATTTTGCCTTCAGAAAATGAATGGGTGAGCTTCCCTTTATCAATCACCTGGCCAGTCTCAACAACACAGGAATTACGTTGTGTCTAAAGATTAATTTGAACTTACCTGTGAACACTGTACTCCTCCCGATGTGTTAAATAAACCAAAAACCAAACCCACGGCCGTCAAATCAGTTCCAACTCACGGAGACCCACGTGGAGTAGAACTGCTCCATAGGGTTTTCTTGACTGTAACCTTTATGGAAGCAGATTGCCAGGCCTTTCTTCTGTGGTGCCAGTGGATGGGTTCAAACTGCCAACCTTTAGGTTAGCAGTCGAGCACGAACCGTTTGTGCCACCCAGGGACTTTTCAGTGTCAGATAACAGATTTTAATTTCCTTGCCAACCACTTTTATATCCCTGATCTGTCTTAGCTTTCCATCTCTTCTGGGGTCAGCTTTTGTCATTTCAAATGCATTGCCAAGGATTTGTTCGTGGATTTGCTTAGCATCTCTTTCATCTTATTATATGTAGTTGTATCTATTTCTGTCTTTAATATTGTAGATTTTTGTTTATTTTTCTTAACCTGACTTGCCAACAGTTCATTTGTTTTATTGATTTTTACAAAGAATCAACATTTAAACTTTCTTTCATTTTTGTCTGGTTTATTCATTTTAGCTTTTACCTCTACTACTATCCTCTTCTTTTTTTTTTGTTACTGTAATTTTTCTAATTTCTTAAATGAATCATTGGTTCATTGGGTTGGGCATTCTCATGCAATAGGAAAAGCATTAATGTTACTGCATTTTCTCCTAACTAGGTATTGATGTGTGTCTCCTGGGCTTTTGATAGGAATTCTTTCCATTTTTAATAATTTTATCATAGCTTCAGTTTTTATTTCTTCTTTAATCTAGAAGTTATTAAAAAGAACAATGACATGTTTGCACCTCGCTTGGCTGCTCATACCCAGTCTTACGGGAGAGAGGGTGCCGGTGAGGCCGTTATGATGATTCTTTTCTGATCACCTTCTGGACAGATCTTTGTTTATGTTCCTGGTTTGTTGGTTGTTTGCTTTCTTGGTTTGGTTTTGTCTGTTTGTTTGTGGTGTGTTTGGGAGGAAAGCCAGACAAACCGATTGCAGAGTTTACAACGAATAGATGTTTGCAATTTTCCAAGCAAATCTTGAAAAGGACAGTAAACCTTACCATAAAGCTAGTGCAACCAAAACAGGAGGGATTGGCACAAGAGTGGACAGAGAGACAAGAGGGACAGCCAGGGTGCAGACATGGCCCAGCACTAACTGGCATTAGGCCTCTGACTCCTGTCTGGGCCCCAGGGTCCCACTCTGTAAAGTGAGGGGTTTTGACCTCCTTCATGCTGAGGCCCTCCTGGTGCAAGTTCTTTTCTGCACCTGGCCTGATGGCCCCTGTGGGCGCAACCAGCTACGCTGGGACCCCAGGAGGTTCTTTTTAGTCCTTTATCAGCCAGTCAGCTGTGGATGAGAAAGGAGCAGGCGAGGCCTGAGTTCTAAGGGCCCAGGGTTGGGGTGCTTGCCTGGCAAGCTTTTCTTCACAGTACAACGTGCAGAATGTTTAATGAAATCCTCACTCCCTCGGTGACTGTTGTTAGCTGCTGTTGAGTCAGCCCCGGGCTCATGACACCCCATGCACAATGGAATGAAACCCTGCCCAGTCCTGCGCCATCCGCATGATCAGTTGCGGATCAGGCCATTGTGATCCATAGGGTTTTCTTTGGCTGATTTTAAGAAGTAGATCTCCAGGCCTTTCTTCCTAGTCTGTCTTAATCTGGAAGTTCCACTGAAACCTGTTCAGCATCACAGCAACACGCTACGGTGGCTGCGTGTGAGGTGCATTGGCCAAGAATCAAACCCTGGTCTCCCACGTGGAAGGGGAGGATTCTACCCCTGAACCATTACTGCCCCCAACACCTAGGGGAGTGCTTAAGATACCTCCCCACCTCCACACAGGGGAATTCCATGCAAGAGCACCATTCTTAACAGACACATGTGGGTGGTACCTAATGGTCTCCATGGCACTCCCACAGCCCCACCCGTCCTTGGTTAGATCCTGACGACAGCCCACGAGGTTGCATCATACCCATGCCACAGATGAGCAAACTGAGCCCAGGACTGGTCCAGGGACACAGGCTGGGGCCTAACATCCTCGTCCCAAGCCCAGGGCGCCTCCCTGCACCAACTCTCCCAGGAAGGGGAGCAACTGGAGCCTATCCAACCTCGGGAGAGAAGGGTGGGGTCTGTGCTTTTCTGTAGCTACTTCAGCTCTGCCACTAAGCCTAGCTGGGGAGGTTTCTTTGTCCACTGCCTGCCATGCAGCACCAGGACAGACAGCTGCCCTGCCCCAGAAAGGGGAACCTCCAAGGGGCAGGGTGGGGCGTGAATAAGGGGCACGCCATTCAATTACCACGGTTCATTTGAATTCCATAAAAGCTGAGTCATTACAAGAGGAACAGAATGCTTCACATAATTGGTTTGGGGCCTATTAAAAATACCATGAAATATTTAAGCCATATTTGAAGGAAACCTCTGCTTTATTATGAGAAAATGCGTACAAGCGGAAAGTGGTCATTTTCAAATTTGCAAGGATGGGTGAAACACGGCAATTTTCAGCACCAGCAGTAAAGTGGGAGGCAAAAGCAGTGCTTGCAGGGTCCACCCGCCCCGCCCCCACCTGGCAGCAGAGGAGGGACGTGAGGCCTGGACCCCTTCCCCAGCCCCTGAGCCCCAGGTCCTTCTCTGTAAGACAGGACAGTGTAGGTCCCAGCTGTGGTGGGAATGGAGTGTGAGCATGGACACAGTGCCCAGGAAGACTGCTGCCATCGTTGGTACCACGCGTTTGCTGATGGCATGCAGTGAGGGTTGGAGCGTGCCTGGCTTGCCTTGTCCCCAGACCAGGACACCTGCAGCCTTGCTCCTCAGCCGCTCTGTCCCCAGTATCTCCCCTCCTGAACAACCCTCCCCCCGCCCCACATCTGACCTCTCCCTCCATCCTGAAGCCCCCTTCCCTGGGGCTGCCTTCTCCACCTTTCCCACCTCTCTGCTGGGCCCTGGGTCCCTTCTCTTCTCCTGCTCCCCTCCCCTGCAGACCACCCTTTCCACCTGTCAGTGCCCTGGGCACAGCTGTGGCCGAGGCCCTTGGGGCAGCAACTCCTGGGCGGTCCCTCAGGAGTGAACTCTGAGCCTCCACCACAAACGGGCTCCCACCCTGTCTTCCCACTGCAGGAGACGGGACCCGGACGAACCCAGCTGCCCAGGTTAGGTACCCTGGTGTCCTCAGGACAGCCCCTCCTCCTCCTCCACACTCTGACCCTCCAGTCTGCCTCAACTTTCATGCCAAATCCTCCTTTTCTTGCCCTGATGAGCCCAAACCACCATCCGCTCTTGTGTGGACAGCCGCCTGCTTCCTCCACTGTCCACTCCGCCAACTCCAAGCCCCATCAGTTGTGGTCAGTGATTTTTTCAGAGTCTACTACAGTCAGCCGAAAGGAACTACCATTTCTCCCACGACCACTCGATGTTGTCGTTGTCCAGTCGATTCTGACTCAGATGCTGATTTTTCAGAAGCAGATCACCAGGTCTTTGTTCCAAGGTGCCTCTGGGTGGACTTGAACTTTCAATGTTTTGGTTAGCAGCCCAGTCCTTAACCGTTTGCACTACCAGGGATTCCCCGTGGCTGCACTAGGAACCCCCTAATCAGTGCACATGCTTGACCCTGTTCTGGCCTGTGTCCACCCCAGCAATGCAGACCTGCAGGACAGGGCAGGGTAGACAGATGCTCTGTGTCATCCCCCCACCCCGTGTTTCCAGGAGGTGCCCCGTGTCTCCCTCCCCCAGGAGCAGCTGAACGCACTGCACCAGGCGCTGGACGAGAGCAGGAGCCACAGCCAGGACCTGGCCGCCACTGGGAGGCTGCTGGAGGGGCAGCTGGCGGGCCTGGAGCTCAGGTGCCAGGAGGCGGAGGGCGCGCTGCGGCAGGTGAGGCCCCGAAGAGGGTGGGTGTGTGGTCACCAGGAAGCGGTTAACAGTGTGGGAAGAGATCCTCAGCGGGAAGGAAGGCCTGGGGGGAAGATGCTGATGCTCCCCAGGTTGACAGATCAGGATACTGAGGCTCACGGGAGAGTGAGGCACGAAGTCAGAGGCCTGAGGGCTCCCGCCGGGATTTCCTGCCTCCGCCCCAGTATGCACCCTACGACGGAGGGGTCAACTGTGCGCGCCAGAAGCCTGGGGCCCCCCTCCCCACCCCCGCCCGCTGTGCCCCTGCCCACGCGCGGCCTCTCGCGGTCCAGGCGCTCTGGCGGCGGCAGCGCGGCGAGCAGGAGGCGGCGGCGGCGGCGAAGCGCGCCCTGCGGGAACAGACTGCGGCGCTGCGCACCGAGCGGGCCGGCCTGCAGGGGGAGCTGGCGGCGCTGCGCGCGCGCCTGGCGCAGGTACGGTCCGCGGGCCCGGGGTGGGGGCGCCCCAGGAAGGGGAAGGGGGTCCTGGCGGGAGGAGAGGGTCCTGGCTTCGCTAGGGACCCGGGGGGTAGGGGGCATGGGGAACAAGGAGTCCGGGCCGGGGGAGGTCAAGGAAGGGGGTGGGCGAGAGGATACTGGCGGGATGGACGTGGGAAAGTCCTGGGGAAGGAGGGTCTAGGGTTGGAGGAAGGGGGTCGCGGAGGGGGGAATCCCGGCGAGGCAAGGTCCCAGAGGAGATCCCAGCGGGGGCAGGATCCTGGAGGAGGGTCCCTAAAGAGGGTCCCGGTGAGGGGAGGGCGTCTTAGGAAGGGGTGGGCCCCGGCGAGGGGGCGGGCCCAGGGGCTGGGAGGAGGGTCCCTGGGAGGGGTTCCTGGAGGTGGGGGGAGGCTTCTCTGCGTCCACATCTGCCAGTGGGGACAGCTCCTGCTCTGCTCTCCAAGCTTATGGTCACCCCGAACAGAGGGCCCTTCTGGTGGTGCTACCAGCCCTCCCTATGCGGGAGGCAGGCGGGGCCATGGCACATCGCCAGCGGCTCAGAGCCCCAGTGGGCTGTGTGAGACACCCACCTTCTGAGCCCAGGTGCCCGGGCTTAAACAGCCCCGACCTCCAAGAGCAGAACCAGGTGACATGTGGCGTGGTCCCGGTCAGTATAGGTGCTTGGCAACTTGCCCTTCCTGACCCTCTCCCTCAGGACACTGTCAGGGACACGTGACCCAGACCTCGGGGTGGGCTGGGGTGGACAAGGCCAGCCCCCCGTGACACAGAGACTGGAAAACGCATGGCATCGAGGGTGGCGTCCAAGTGTCACCCCAGCAGACCTCCCAACACAGGTTGGGGTGCAAGGCAGAGTCACCAGCCCAAGGGGGTCAAACAGACTCTGGGAACACAGCACAGGAGCAGGAGCAGGACAGCAGCTGACCCCCGAAGTGCAGAGCGGCAAGGAGGTGAGGCCAGGCTGTCCGGCAGGTCCCCCGGCCAATGACTACAGCAGACCTGTCCCCAGCCCCCATGTATGAAACTGATCGAAGGGAAGCCGTCTGGGCTAATATGGGGGTAGCAGCCAGAGCATCTTCCTGGGGCCCAGATTCGCTGGCAGGGAAACTGAGGCCCAGTGGGAGGAAATGGAGCCTCTAGGAAGCATCTGTCCTGGCCACGTGTCCCCTGGCAAGCCCAAACACCACCATAGTGTGGGCCCTGGCCAGCAGGCACTCATGTCCAGTGGCTTTTCAGGAGAGGAGTAGCTGGGCCAGTTGGGGCATGTCCCTCTGGGGACAGGATTGGGGGCAGGGTAGAGGCAGGGAGGCCCCCTGGTCAGAGCAGTAGCTGGAAACCACTGGCCACCTGGTGGGCCACTAGCTGATGGGCTGATAGGATGGATTGACCCAGTGGCTGCAACAACGGGCTCAAGCATAGCAAGCACTGTGAGGATGGCACAGGACCGGGCAGTGTTTTGTTCTGCTGTACAGAGGGTCGCTATGAGTTGGAGCCGACCTGACAGCACCTAACAACAACAACGGGGCCACCTGCACTCCCACTGGAGGAGTGAGCCGGGGGGCAGTGACTGGGACCAGGCCCTTCTCCGAAGCACAGCCCAACACTCAGTGGCTGGGCTGGGGGACCACGGCCTCCCTGTGGGCACGCTTTTCAGGGTGCAGTGGCACTGCCGGGGACAGCAGGGCAGCTGTGGGCACGGTGCCCACCTCGGGTCCCTGGAGGGGGAGGGGAGGAGCAGCTAATGAGTTCCAGGAGGTCAGCTGTGAGGGCCGAGAGCCCATAAACCCTTTATTGGTGTCTCAGGAGGGGACCGATGTGGCGTGTGTTTATTTTGGATTCCACTTTCCTCTCAGCTTTTCAGCGTGCTGTGCTCGTCCAGGCGGGTAACTGGAGTTTTAAAGGAACAGGACTTCCTTTTCCAGGGCAGGGGACGCTTTGTTTCTCCTCCTAAAGAAGAAGGAATTCTTGTTTTTGTAACACTGCAGCCCTGACCCCATCCTTGACCCTCCCATGTGATCCACAGTGATGTGTCTCAGGGGCACCTGCGAGGCTGGGCCCACTCCATGGCCTGGGCCCAGAAGGACCCCAGCTCGGCCGCCCAGCTCCCCCGCCCCGGGCCGCACCCTACCAGGCACATCACCCAAGACGTGGCCTGGCCTGGAGTGATGGAGGAGGCGTGTGTGGAGAGCAGGGCCTGGGTTCTGATCCTGCCCCAGCCGCCTGAGGGTGTGAAGCAGAGGGGGGAGCAGATGGCGTGGGGCCCCAGACCACAGAGAACCCCTCCAGGCCTGGCCCAGGATCCAGGTCCCTGGAACTGGGCCTTCTGGGCCAACAGGTGGCACTCCTGTCCCCAGGCTCTGCTTTCAGGACTAGGTTCTGGTTCCACTCCTCCCTCCAAAGGGACTGTCCAAAAGGGGACAAAAGGCACAACGCAACCATCACATCCAAGCGGATGTCTCCTTGATCACTTCCCTGATGTTTGACCCCAGCCCATCCCTCCTGCCCCGGGCCCAGCGTGGTGAGGGGGGCTGGAAGAAGGGGCTCCACTTGGTCAACTTGCAGAGGTGAGGAGGACTGACAGACTGAGGCCCCAGTGGGCAGGTGATGCCCTCCCCACCAGCCGGCTCCCAGAGGATCTGGAGCCCTGCCCGGGCACCATGGCTCCATCCAAGGCCGGGCACCCCCCACCAACCGTGCCCCCGGAGGGAAGGTGGCCTGACCCCCACCCCTGCTGGGAGGCCAATACATCCTGCCTCAAGGCCCACCCCCACTCTCTGCAGACTGAGCACGAGACAATGAGGAGGGAGGGGACCATGGTGCGGCTGGGGGCCGAGAAGGAGCAGCTGGACCAGTCGCTGAGCGCCTTGCACCAGGAGGTGGACGGGGCCCTGCGGGAGAACCAGCAGCTGCAGGTCAGAGGCTGCAGGGCCCTGCACACCCCGCCTTGTAGGGAGCGGGGCTCCAGGTAGGCGTGGGTCACACACAGAGGGGGTGGGCTGGACCGTGGCTTTTGCAGAGATGCAGCCCAGACCAGGACAGGGTCTGCCAGGCCACACCTCCGTCCTGGGCAGAGCTGCTTCTCTCCAGGGCCCGCCTGTTGGTGGGAAGCGGGGATCCCCCTGAGGACTGGTGGGACAGTCAAGGAGCGGGGCGCTGGAAGCCAGGGTGGGGACTGCCCTCTGTGTGGGGCCCAGGGGGTCCTCAGAGGCACCAGTCTGCTTTCTGATGGTTGTCAGACGCCGGACGCTGGCTCTGTCCCTTTCCCCAGTTGAGAAGCCAGCAAGGAACGGTGGACAAGACTCAGTGGGAGGTACCCTCGGGCCCCAAGTTCAGCCAAGGGGCCGTGAGGGCCGTGAAGGCAGGGGTAGCCAGAGTGGAGTCTGGGCTCCAGCACAGCCAAAACCCCAAGCTCAGTGCTTGAGCTCAAGGTGGAAGGTGGCTCACGAGTTCAGCCCTTATCTGCGTGCCAGCTCTGGGGCTGGGGCGTGTCCCCCCACGCGACCTTGTCCCCCAGCGCGGCATCAGGCCAATGGTGTGCCGAACACAAGCCTGGTGGCCCCAAAGGACAGGCACCCCAGGCACCCCCTGGGTTCTGTGCAGTGCTCCAGTGGGGGACGGGGGCAGCAGGGTGACCAGGTTCTCTTCCCAGGTCCAGATGGCAGAGATGGAGCAGGCGCACGCCCAGCGGCTCCAGGAGCTGGCAGCCCAGCACCAGCAGGACCTAGCCGCCGAGGCCGAGCGGCTGCACGGGGGCCCAGCTGCAGGCAGCAGAGGCCCTGGAGTCCCGAGAGCGGCCCCACCGGCAGCAGGTGAAGGTGTTGGAGCAGCAGGCAGGGCCAGGAGCCCGGGTTGGGGTGGAGGGAGGACCCTGCAGGGGCGACTGCCTGGCCTCCACTTGAACTCTTGCTGCAACGGGGAGCTCACCACCCTGCCTAGTGGGGTCCAGACCACCTTGGCGGGCAACGCTGGCTGTACTGTGGTCCCCCATGGAGCAGAACCTGGGGGATGCGCATGCCCTCTTGGCTGGTAGTGAGTCTGTTTGTCAGTCTGTCTATATGTCAGCCTGATGTTTCTTTCTCCTTGGGGCCCCGTTATGGAGGCTCCATGTGCCTGGAGGGTCCTGGCCCGGGGCCTCCCCACCCGTCTGAGCGCCTGCCCTGTCCTCAGGTGGTCAGGCTGAAGAAGCAGCTGGACCAGGAAGAGCAGCGGCGGCAACAGGCCCGCCTCGGCCAGGCCTCCAGGGCCAGGAAGTGAGCCTGCTAGCACACTGGGCGCCTGACCACCTGCGGCCGTGACGGGCATGAGGCGGGCAGCAAGCTCTGGACAAGGCGCTGGGAGCCCTGGGCCACTGGGGACTTGACCTCCCAGGAGGAAACCCAGCCAGGAACCCCCCTTGGGAAAGCTGGCATGGTGATCCCTGCTGGGAGCGGCTGGCCCCGCTCCAGTGGGGGGTGGGGGTGTGATGTCAGTGGGGAACCCAGGACAGAGGTAGCTCCAGCGCCCAGCACTCACTCCTGGAGCCCAGCAGCAGCGGTCCCCCACGATGCCTCTGACTGCAGAACTGGTCCTGCGGAAGCCCCTCCCAGCCTGGCCCTCAGGACCTTGGCTTCCAGCCGGCACAGGACCAGGCGCGCGGGGGTCCAGCGCCTCCGCCTGCTGGCCCTGGCCTGGTGCTCAGTTTCTGCGCGGACGTGCTGATCAGGCCAGGCCCGGCCGGCGGCTGCCTCGGCCCGGACTGCATTCCATGCCCTCGCTCTGTAAACACAGGGAAACACGTGGAAAACATTTCCACCACCCGGAGCCAAAAACAGAATGTCCTGCAGGGCCCGCCACCCGCTCCACGTCCGGAGCCTTCTCTGCTCCAGGAACCGAGGCCGTCACGCTGGCAGGTGGCTGGAAGTGACTCATGCCACGAGAGGCATGGAGTGTGGAGCTGTGGAGTTTGAGGTTGCTGCAGGCCCCGCCCCCACCCTGCCTGCCAGCAGACCCTGGGAACATTCCTCCATCCGGCCCTGTTGCTGCGTGACCCAGGCGCCATCTTGGGCCTGCACACACCTTGCTTGTTAGCACTTTGGCGTCTCCCCCACTGAGTGGTTTTTCTCTCCAAATGGCCGCTGCTGTTTTGAAGGCAGTGCGTTTACGACATTTGTGGGGCGTTGGCCACCCTGTGAATTCCGGTGTGTGCACAGCCCGGGCTGCCCCTCGAGCTGTGTCCTCACTCCAGGGCCCAGAGGCACACGGCACCCATCCCGCCACACCCTCCAGTACTAGGGTGAGGTGAAGGTGGGAGCCTACCGAATCACAGTCCCTGTCAGCTGAGCCTGAACAACATTCTGTTCCCAAACCTATGTCCAAACCTGTGCCCAATCCATCTGTTTCAAGAGTGCTCCATCTGTTTCAAGAGTGCTCCATCTGTTTCAAGACTGCTCCATCTGTTTCAAGAGTGCTCCATCTGTTTCAAGAGTGCTCCATCTGTTTCAAGACTGCTCCAGGTACACTCGGAGGCTGTCCTGTCAGGCCCTAGCAACAGAGTTACCAGGTATCAAATATTGCAGAAACAGCAGCTAGAAAGAGATGGGCGATTCCGTTTCATTGTGCCTGCCGACTTTGCCTGGTTGTCAGTGACTGTGTTGAGAAGGATTCTGAAGTCTGGTCCAGGCTCAGACAGGAATACCTAGTGCCATGACCCGTCTGCACTGGCTGCTCCGGGCAAGGAAGTTAGTGGCGGCATATGTACCCTGGTATTTGCCCACCAACAGTGGCCAGGAGGGCAAACGCAAGCCCAGAGAGGACTACAGGCAGACCCGCCCTCACTGCCAGAGAGCATTCTGCAACCTGGCGCAGGGCATTGCCTTGAGAGCAAATGCGTGTCACTCAGGGCCTGGCAGTTAGTAGGCGCTGGAACATGCTCAGATGTGCCCCCTCCCCTCCTTCCCGCCCCTCTGCGGTTTGCTGTGGAGGGATGGGGGCAGGGGAGAACTCGGCACGGGGTCTGGGGTCATCACCACGAGAAGCCCGGTGTGTCCTCCGAGGCTCCCAAGTCCATCTGTCTTCATGGCGCCCTGCAGGGCCAGCTCCTTGTCCCAGCATGACACACGCCTCTGGACTAACACCCCCAGGCAGGGAAGGGCTGGAAACACGTGTGCAGCTGGTGGTTCAGTGTTAAAATGGAGGCCCCCAAAATCCAACAGACACAACTCCCCGGAGATTTCGGGTGCTTACTGGGAACATTTGGAGTGATTTATATTTTAACAAGTAACTAAATCAGTTTAGGAGACACAATTTTTATTCACTCAACACAGAGTTATATACTTAGGAAAAGATTTTTTGGTAATGGAAATAAACAGGTGTTTTCTGAAACATCCCCCTGGCGAGCATGTGGGCCTCTGTGTGTTCGATTCCACCTGAGGCTGAGGGACTCAGAGGAGTTGGGCCTGGTTCTCACAACAGCCCTTTGGGCGCCGGTTTTACAGGCGAGGAAGGATGGGACCTCAGACAGACCATGGACTGTCCCAGGCTGGTCTGCTGGTCCGAGGCAGGAACAGGGCCACGTTAACCAAGGACAGAGGTGTACCCAGTAGGCTGGGCTGGGTGAGGCCCAGGTGCTAGGGCTGGGTACCCGCCTGTCCTCACTCGAACCACGCAGCCCGCCCTCCGAGGCTGTGAGGCCAAGGCAAACCCCCTGAGGAAGGAGCTTGGGTGGGGACCGGTCCAGTATGCAGGGAGCATGGGAGTCAAGGGACAGGACTACATGGACCTACATCCAGCCCCTGCCAGCAATCTACCCTACCCAGGGGGCTGCTGAACGCCACAGACCACCTCCCACCACGCACACAGGGCCCTGGAGGCCAGTGGGACCCAGCGCCTATCTGGGATAGAAGCAAAATCCCTGCAAGTATCTCTGGCCCTGGGGACTCTGGCTGAGGAATTTGGGATGCAATTGGGGATCAGAGGGAGCCACCCAGCCTCTGACCAGGGAGCTCTGAGCAGACCCTTGGACGTGGGTCAGAAGCCCACCCTCCCTAAGCCCTTCTGTTTCAGGGAGCACGAGGCTAGTCGGGGTGGGGGGGCAAAGTGTGCCACAGCCGGGGAGCGTGCTGGGGAAAATGGCTTCCTGGAAGGAAGGCAGACCCAGGTAGGGGGTACAGGGGACCCACCAGCACCCAGCTGCGGCAGGAAGGGCCAGGCAGGCCGAGGAGGCCAGCGGGGACCGGGGTGCCCGGCTCAGTTCTGAAACATCCACCGTTTTCAGCAATTGCAGAATAGTTTTGAAACCTGGAGTGACCCCAGGTGAAGGCTGGGCTTCTTTTCTCCAGCATACGCTGCTGGTGGATGGCAGGTTATACTACACGATACTTGGGAGAGTCTTTTTTTACTTGACGCTATAACCTTAGAACGTCCCCCATGTCACTAACGTGGTAAAGGCACGCTTGTCCTTCCACCAGTCCTTCTGTACAGGAGCGGACGAGGCTTTACTTCTGGGCCCTCCTGGAACATCTGGAGGATGGACACCCGTGTCCTGGTCAGGGGAGGAGGGATGACGAGGCTGCCCACCGGTGGCCAGTAGGGCTCCGTGCACCTGAGGCCGGGGCCACCCACCCGCCTGTGGCCCACACTGCACTCTGCACGCTCTGCCTCAAGGTGTTTGCAGCCTCCCCTTCTCTCCACAAAGCAGCAGCAAGCAGCCTGGAGGTGCAGGCTCCAGGTCACCACCATTCCGCTCCCGGCTGCCTGGGGGTGTCCTTGCACAGAGCCGGCCCCTCCCTCTCTGCCTGACTCTCTAGCAGCTGGAATTGTAGAGGCTAGGGTGGGGTTGGAGCAGCCTCGCAGTGTTAAGAGCCTGGCCTCCAACCCTCCCTGCCCCTCCCTCTGGGCCGTGACCTTGGCCAGCCCTGCCTGCCCTCCCAGGTCTCCATCCAGGGGGGAGTGGAGGTTTACCTTTACCGGGGCCAGCACTTCTGGGCTGTCTACCTGGGGTGGGACCACACTCTGGAGGGGCCTGCGCTCTACCAGCCACCTCTGGGTTGGAGAGGACGAGAGAGAAGCTGGGGCGGTGGGGGGGATACAGCCAGCCCACCCCTGCCACTAGCAGCCCTGGGCCTGAGCCCAGGCCATCCTGCTGGGACCACAGACCAGACCAGCAGCCAGGTGCATGGAGGGGGGGAGGCTGCCCCCCCTTAGGCGTCCTGAGGTTGCCCCCAGGGCCCCCAGACCTAAATTAAAATGTCACAGGCCTGGAGAGAGGCTCAGGTTTCTGCCCAGAGCGGGAAGCTCCTTGATAAAGTGATTTGGGTTTTGATAAATGTGGACGTTCTGCGGCAGAGACAAAGGCGCCCTTGACTCCGGAGGGGAACCTGAACAGCACAGTGCTGAAAAGTATTTCCTGATAATATTTTTAGCACCTGAAAAAAAAAATGTTTTTTCTCCTTTTTTGCCTGTGGAGTTTTTTTTTTTAATGAAATGTAATGCCCAGAGCTGGGGCCTGTATTAACCCCCAGTCTCCCAGGCCCAGCTGAAAACCAACTACAGGGCAAAGGCCGTGGGGGTCAGCAAGGCATGGGTCCAAGGTCATGACCTTGCTGGGGGCCAAGGCCAGAGGGTCTCAGCTGCCACTGGCCCACCCAGACAGGAGCCTGGGATCCCTGGGGTGGGGCCTGGCCTAGGTGTCTGCAAAGCTGCCTGGCAGTTCCACTGCACTGCCAGGTTGGGACCCTGGTCTCGTCCACCTACTCCCACAGCTCCGGGAGAAACAGTCCCTCACTCAGTGCTTGTATTGAGTACCACTGTGTGCCCAGTGGAGTGCTGGCTCTGGGGTGACTGCCCACTAAAGGCTGCAAGGCAGCCCCCAAAACCAGTCCAGACAAGGCCTTGACTAGGGTCCCCTGAGGGGTGTGCTCAGGAGGGGTCTGCAGAGGTGGGCAGTGCCACAGAAGGGCAGCCTGCATGGAAGAGGCGGCCTGTGTGGGGCTCTGAGGGCAGAGCAGGAGCGTGCCAGTGGGGAGGGTGAGGAGTGAGGGTGGGGGCGAGGTTGGGGATGGGGATGGGGGACAGGCCAGAAGTGCCCCAGTGGGGAGGGTGAGGAGTGAGGGTGGGGGCGAGGGTGGGGATGGGGATGGGGGCCAGGCCAGAAGTGCCCCAGTGGGGAGGGTGGGGAGCAGGGTCAGGGTGTGTGTGAGTGAGTGTGTCTGTGCGTGTGTGTTGGGGGGTGAGTGTGAGCATGTGTGAATATGTGTGTGAGTGCGCGTGTGTAGATGTGTATGTGGGAGGTGAGTGTGCATGTGGGATCATGGGAATGGGGAAATACATGCAAGTGAGTGTGAGTGTGCATGCGTGAGCGTGGGAGTGAGGGAGCATGTGGTGATGTGCGCTCATGCGGAGTGTGTGTAAGTCAACGAGTTAGCACGTGTGAATGTCCATGTGACTGAGTACATTTTGAGTGTGTGTGAGTGAGCGTGCATGTGGGAGTGTATGGAGCGTGTGTAAGTCCCCCCAGGCTCCCGCCAAGAACCAGGGTGAAGTCGGGCTCTGTCATCTAAGATTAGTTTCATCTCTTATTTTCCTCCCAAAGAAGCCTGGAAGCCACGGCCTTTCTCATAGTTCATTTCTTGGAACCACAGCTGTCCTGTGGTCCTGGGAATCTCAAAGTCAAGAGGCCAGGCCCCGGGGCTGTGACATGGGGCAGGGTCCTTCACCTCCACAACCTTGGTTTACCCCTCTGCAAAGCAGGCCCTTTATACCAAAGGCAAGTGAGGCTCCCAGGGTGTAAGATTTAAGGAGGTGCTCGCTCTCAGGGCGTGCCAGGGTGCGGTGGAACCCGGGAGCAAGGACCTCCTTAAATGTTGTGCCCGGGTGCCTGGCTGGCCCGACACCAAGCCCACCAAGCTGAGAATCCATGGGGGTGAAAATGCCAAGCACAGCGTCTGTGTGAGCCTGCAACTTCCAGTCACACACTCGCTCACATGTTGTTTCTTCCACATAAGATTGTGTGTTACTTGCTCTGATTGCAGAACAGCACATGCTCACTGAAGACATTTTAGAAAATGCAGAAAAACACGAACGAAAATCTCCCAGAAGACCAGGCAACTGCTGCTACCCCACTGTGCTGTCGGCCTCGGCCTTTTCTGCTGTGTGTCTGCTTGTCTTTGAGGGGTTCGCTCCTCTCTTTGGGGGGCCAGAACAGGTCTGCTACTAGGATTCCGGAAGCAGAGAGGATGGGGGCTGAGGCCCTGGGAGTCCAGGCCATGCATTCAACCGGGGGACACAGACGTGAACCACCGCGGCCCCCTCAAGGCGGGACAAACACTCAGAACGATGCCTGGTAAGGAGACCAAAAGGTCGGGAGAAAGGCTGGGACAGGAACACAGAATCCGAATTTGGGCTCCTTCTGTCAGGACCCTGCTGCCATCTATCCTCCTGCCCACAACCCTACAGCCAACCCCCCATGAGGGGCCACTCTCCCCAGTGGCCTGCCCATCAGGAAACCTCCTGGGTGTCTCTAATGATGGCCTATGTCTTTGTGGCCAGCAGGGAGGACACACTTTAACGGCCTGACATCCCCCAGGCCAGAGCAGCGGAGCGGGAAGGGTGGAGAGGGGGGAGGACCTGCTGCTGAAGCTGGGTGTCTCTGGACTCAGGGCTGGGGGGGGGCAGCTGGGGGGGCTGGCGAGCCAAGGTGGCCCCCAACTGACCACGCTCTGGCACACCTGGGCAGGGACACAGAGGGCACCCAGAAAGCCTGACCCCCCCAGGCCCCAACATCCTGGACGGGCCTCAGGGAAACTGGTCTGTCCAGATTGCTCCTTGGGCCAAGGTACTGGGGTGACGACTCCTACCTCCCTGCAGAGCAGGAGCGCGGCCCCGCCCCACCGGGAGCCTGGCGCTTTAAGAGCTCAATTTACATGACCCCGCCCCCACTGCTGGTCGGGTATTTAAGTTGCGGCCCAGGGGCGGGCGAGCGGACCGCGCTCGGCGGGCGCCTTCTTCCGCGCAGCGGCCCAGAGCGCGGCGGAGCCGGCCGGGGCTCTAAGCCCACCGACGGCCGGGCCCGAGCCTGAACCCGGCCCTGCGCTCCCCGCGACCCGCCGGTCCTGCCCCGGCCGCAGCCTCGTTTCCGCGCCGTCTCCCCTGCGCTCCCGTCGTCCCCACGTCTCCGCTGCGCCCCCTCGGTCCCCGCCGTCCCCTCCGTCCCTCGGCGATGTCGCGCGGCGCCGCCTGGGCGCTGCTCGTGGCCGCGGCCCTGGGGCTCGGGGCGCGCGGGGCCCGCGGCGCGGTGGCCCTCGCCGACTTCTACCCGTTCGGCGCGGAGCGTGGCGACGCCGTCACCCCCAAGCAGGACGACGGCGGCTCGGGGCTGCGGCCTCTCTCCGTGCCCTTCCCGTTCTTCGGAGCCGAGCACTCCGGCCTCTATGTGAGTACCGAGCCCCGCGGGGTGGGCGCCGCTGCCGCCGGCCGGCGCTCCCGCCGCCGCCAGCAACTTGGCACCGCAGCCGCCGCTGCCGCCAGCAACTTGGCACCGCGGCCGCCAGAGGTGGAATGAGGACAGCTTCCTCCGTCCCGCGCCGAAGCGGACAGCGGCCCGAGGGAGAGGCGCGCCGGAGGGGGGCGCCCAGCTGCCGGGCACCCTGGCGAGGCGAGCGCGCGCGCCTGCCGTTGCCCGACGGGCCGGTGGCTTGGGCAGCGTTCGCCCAGCGCGTCTGCCCGCGGCTGGTCCCAGCGCAGGGAGAACCTGCCCTTGTCTTGATGTTTTCGCAGGCAGAGTGGCTGCAGGCACGTGCTTCCTGGCACCTCAGTTTCCCGAGCGGGGTGCCTTGGCCCTTTCTGCCTCGCAGGCCCTCTTTCTGCGGCCCTGCGCAGTGGCAAAGGCCTGCCCTTGCTAACACCTGAGCCCAGAGGTGGTGGTGACCCCCTGCCCGGGTTGTCAGGGCAGGGCTGACTCCTCTGCCAATGTCAGCTGAGCAGGCTGGCTCTGGGGTCGCTATGGAGGGGCCCAGCAGGCTGATAGTTACTGAGTCTTTCTCCCCCTCCGCTTCCTGAGTCTCGGGCCACTCCCTCAGGGCAGACTCAGACCCTCCAAACACGACTACCAGAGGGGGTTTCTGGGGCCAGGGACTCCTGAGGCGAGGAACAGCACAGGCTGAAGGATGAGGCCTGTGTGTGGTTCTGTCTCGGCAGCTCCCAGGGCAAGGTCCTGGGCAGTCACTCATGGGCCTCTGGGGAAATGAAATGTGGCACAGGCACCCGGCCATTCCCTGAATCAAGGCTGGAAAACTGCTAAGCCAGCGTGATACACACCCCAGCTATGACCTCTGCCACCTTCAACACCAGCATCACCCCATCCCCACCATGACCCTGCCATCAACCCCACCATCAACCTCACCATCAGTACCACTAACCCCACCATGAAAACCACTATCAGCCTCACCATTAGCACCACCACCTCTACCATCAACCCCACCATCACCACCACCTCCATCAATCCCACCATTAACCTCACCATCAACACCACCATCTGCCATCAACCCCACCATTAGCACCACCTCCATCAATCCCACCATTAACTTCACCATCAACACCACCTCTACCATCAACCCCACCATCACCACCACCTCCATCAATCCCACCATTAACTTCACCATCAACACCACCATCTGCCATCAACCCCACCATCACCGCCACCTCCATCAATCCCACCATTAACTTCACCATCAACACCACCTCTACCATCAACCCCACCATCACCACCACCTCCATCAATCCCACCATTAACTTCACCATCAACACCACCATCTGCCATCAACTCCACCATTAGCACCACCACTTCTGTGGTCAGTCCTGCTATTATCAACACCCCACCTTCAACCCTGCCATCAGCACTATCATCTTCATCATCATATCATCATCTACTGTTAGCACCACTACTACCATCAAACTTGCCATCAGTATCACCTCCACCATCAGCATCAACTCCACCATCTTCACCACCACCTCCATCACCATCATCATCCTCTCCCCACCGCTGTTCACAGCCTCCACCATCCCCAGTGCCCCTCCATGACCACAACCACTAGCATCACGCACTCCCCTCTACCCCCTCAGCCAACACCACAGCCTGGCAGCTGCATTTCCCCCATGCCTGTTCAGGAAGGTCTCCCCACCTAGGTGGCAGCGATTGGTGATGTGATGGTGGTAGGAGGAGGGGACGGTAATTCTCTCTGTACATGCTGCCATGCCAAAAGTTCTCTGGACCAGGACTTGGACAGAGGGGCAGGCCTGACTTCTGGAAGTGTGGGGCAGGTGGGGCAGAGCTCTGTTCGGGGTCTGTCTGAGTCAGAGAAGGCAAGTACATCGTGGGCATGGGAAAACTCATGTTAGCACCATCTTAATAGAATAGTCTGTCAAAACGTTCCTAAGCATTTGGGCCAGGCTCAACTTTCCCACCCCAAGTCACCAAAAACATGTGCCCTTGCCAAAACGACTGGGCGAAACGGCCCTAAAGTGGAGAGATCTGCTAGCAAAACACATGGTTTCATCAGAAACGAACATTCTGGCTGCTAACAAAACATATATCTCCGTAAGAGTTTTTTCTTGAAACAGAGATATTATTTGAAAAGCACTTGCCTATGTGGACATAGTCCAGTCCACTTTACCTCTGTTTGCTCAGGAGGAAAGAAAATGAAATTCTTGAGGGATCCATGCCCAAAACAGCATGCCTGGGACAGCCACGAGGGCCCTGCAGTCAGGAGGAGGTGGAAGGTGTGGAGGCAGTTGTAATTGAGGTAGTGGGTTGAGTTCAAAGCTGAATGGAGAGAGGCGAGGGCAGTGGATCTGACTTGGGTGCTGTGTGTTTCCTAGGACTGCTGTACAAAGTACCACACGCTAGGTGACTTTAGACAACAGGACTTTATTGTCTCACAGTTCTGGAGGCTGGGAGATGAATTCAGGGTGTGGCAGGGCCATCTTCTCTCTGAAGACCCTCTATGGGAAGATCCTTTCTTGTCCTTCTGAGCTTATGGTGGTCCCAGGCATTCCTTGGCTTGCAGCTGCATCATAGCTCAGTGGTCACATGGCTGTCTTCCCTCTGTCTGTCTCTCTATGCCTTTTCTCCTCTTTTATAAGACACCACTCAAATGGGATCAAGACCCATCCTATGAACTCATGTTAACTGATAACATCTTCAAAGACCCTATTTCCAAACAAGGTCATGTTCACAGGAATTGGGGGTGAGTGGGTAATACTCATTGCCATTGAGTCAATTCCAACTCATGGGAACCCCATGTGTTACAGAGTAGAGCTACTCCATAGATTTTCTTGGCTGTAATCTTAATGGAAGCAGATCTGTGACGCTGCTAGGTGAGTTTGAACCTCTAACTTTTGGGTTAGTAGTCAAACACAAACCATTTACACCACCCAGGGAATTCCATCCATAGCAGGCGCCTCCATGCCCATCCAAGCTGAGAGGCCCTTCTCCGAATGCCCCTGGATCAGACCCTCATCCAACTCCTCGTGTCCGGTAGGGGCAATATGTGGACCAGCTCTGAGCTCAGGCACCTTCACTGGGCTGAGCAAGGTCCCTACATGGCTCAGATCCCTCCCTCTCTGGCATCTGGTCTCCTCAACCCTGAGCCCTGTGATTGGCAAAGAGCGGGATTATTGAATGAATTGAACGAGTGAATTAACACATGCCTCATCTCTCTGACACGGTCTCACATCCAAAGTGGAAATTAGAAGTGACCCTGAGGGAGGATCAATGCTGCTTATTCTTTATCAGACAGCACACAGACTAGGGCTCTAAAAGGGACCCACCATGTTGGGTCATGCTCTTGCTGGTCACCATCTGTTGAGGAGGTGTAAGACTCTAACAAATAGTGCTTCCAGGGGGCATGGACCACTGCAGTAACCCCGCTGAGGAGTGGCCTGGCAGCTCCCTGTTGGGGGCAAGGAGCTGGGACCCCACCATCCAGTGGTCTAGCCCTCTGCTCTGACCTCCCTGACAGCCCCATGAGAGGTCAGGCCAGGCCAGTGGTCCCCGGTACAGATGAGGAAAACGAGGCTCCGAATACAGATTAGGGACTTTCACACCTCCATGTCCAGCTACCTCCTTGGCTGTTTCTTCCCAAATGTGGGATTCTGTCTCTCCTCACTGGATAATTGTCCTGTGCTCACAGGGACGTCTGAGCCTACTCCCTGGCCTTGCAGCCCCGGGGGCCCAGACTTCGTGCCTGTCCCCTTCTGTCTTCGTTATCTAGTGCTGCTATACAGAAATACCACAAGTGGATGGCTTTAACAAACAGAAGTTTATTTCTTCACAGTAAAGTAGGCTAAAAGTCCAAATTCAGGATGTCAGCTCCAGGGGAAGGCTTTCTCTCTCTGTTGGCCTTCTTATCAGTCTTCCCCTGGAGTAGGAGCTTCTCCGCGCAGGGAACCCGGATACAAAGGACACGCTCTGCTCCCGGCACTGCTTTCTTGGTAGTATGAGGTCCTCCTGTCTCTCTGCTGGCTTCTCTCCTTTATATCTGAAGAGATTGCCTCAAGACACAATCCAATCTTGTAGACTGAGTCCTGCCTCACTAACACAACTGCCGCCCATCCTCCCTTATTAACATCATGGAGACCAGATTTACAGCATGTAGGAAAATCACACAATTCCAGGAATCATGGCCCAGCCAAATTGATACACACATTTTTTGGGGGACATAATTCAATCCATGACCCCCTCCTCCCTCACTACACCTACCTCACTCCCTCTGCTCCAGCCACAGAGTAGGCTATGCTCTCCCCTTGCATCTGCTGTTCCTCTGCCTGGACAGCTCCTCCCTGTCCTCAAGTGTCCAACGATTTTCTGCTCCAGGCTGCTTCGGGAGGCCATGTCTGAACAGACTCCCTCACCCCCAACCCTGTGCTCTGTGCTTGCCAGCACACACCAGTTCTGACCTCAACTCAGTGGCTCATTTGTGTCCTTGTTTAGTGTTTGTCTCTCTGTCTCCTGCACGGGGCTGGGCGCTTAGCAAGGGCACGGACCATGTCTATACTCATGACACTGTTCTGGGTGGGATGGCAGCAGTTGCCCAGCCCACCTCCTTGTTTATAGTCCAGGCCAGAGGAGAAGAGGTAGGTGTCTGTGGTCACACCGCCTGTAAGGATTGACCTGGGACTGCAGCAGAGGTCATGGCCAGTGCGCAGGGGACCCCCACCACAAAGCCCATGAGCTTTGGGCAGTGTGATCCAATGTCAGCCAAGGGCAGCCTCCTCAGCCTCCTCTCTCCCAGAACTGGCATAAGCCGTGGTGTGGGCACACTGCTGGAACACAGCAGTGTGGCGGGAGTCCTCAGAAGGAGAGTCCCTGTGGGTACAGCCTACCCTTCAGGTGGGTCTGCTTAAAAGCGAGGCTTCCCAGGAAGACAAGTCAGGCATGTAATACTGACATGGACAGGTGGCCAGGATGCATCCAGCATGATAAAAGGAGGGCATGAGAGGCCATGAGGCCACACACAGGAGCAACAGTTTGCGACAGTTCAGGAAGCATTGGTTTCAGGGGCAGATTATCCAATAAGCAAGGTAAGCGTGGTGCTTACCTTGCTTACCAAATCATCTGTACTGAACAATTCCACATGGATTTGATGTGGCGAAACCCACGTGAAATTGTTTACTACAGATTAGTAAGTAAGCACAAGTAAGCCTGTGCTTACTTTGCTTACTGGGTCATCGTATCTGCCAGGGATTGTAAATTTAAAAAGAGGCTTTGATTCTGTAGGAAGTTGCTGTGGGGTTGGGAGAGAGACCAGTGCCAGTCACACCTAGAAGCAGAATCTTTGATGTGGTGAAAAATGTGAAATTGTCCACTACAGATGATCTGGTAAGCAAGATAAGCACCATGCTTACCTTGCCTACTAGATAATCTGCCCCTGAGTGGTTTGTCACTATACTGCCCCTCTGCCTTCCAAGGTCAGTGGAGCCTGGTTTCTGGTGAGCTTTCTTGGCTGAGTGGGCTTGAGTGTGGGAGTGAGGGGAGTGGGAGCCTCTGGCTGGACATGATCAGACTGTCCTGTGTGAGGAAGGCGGGGGTGGGGGGGTGGGGGTGGGGTGAAAACTAAGGTATGTATGGAGGGACAGGCCTGGGGGCAAGTCTGGCCTCTGCCTGGGGCAGGAAAGCAAGAGAAACAGACCTCTGTTGCCTCCCTCCAGGGAGGCCATGGAGAGAGGAGATGTGTGTAGGGAATGGGAGCAACACTGATAAAATCACAGCCCACACAGTGGGAGACTTGACTTTTCTCCAGCTCCCCATGAAATCTTCATCAAAACCCTCACTGCACCCTTATGATTGTGGCTTTGATTCTCTTTTTGGTAAATATAAAAAAGTGTGGCATTGAGCTTCTTTTTCATATAGTCTTCCAATCTCTTCTTTTTTAACTGGAGCATTTAGACCATTTACATTTAGTGTAATTATCAATACAGCTGGGTTTAAATCTATCATCTTCCTATTTGTTTTCTATTTGCTACATTTGTTCTGTATTTCTTCTTTTTATTTTTTTATGACTTTGTCTCCACTATTATTAGTTATACTTCTTTGTTTTCTTTTGTTAGTGATTTTTCTAAGTTTATATTTTTAATTTATAGGCTATCTTCGAGTACAATGTAAAAAACCTTACAACAGTAGACATTCATTTCCCCTCTTGCGGCTTTTATGCTATTGTCATATGCTTTAGTTTTATATATATATATACACACACACACACACATATTTTCACTAAATATGCAATAAAATATCATATAAAATAATATTTCATATTATTTAATAAAATATTTAATATATAAAATAATATATTAAAAATTTTATTGTATTTTTGGTGAACGTATACACAGCAAAACAGGTTCCCATTCAACAATTTCTACACATAATGTTCAGGGACATTGGTTACATTCTTCAGTTTGTGCCAGTGTTCTCATTTCCGTTCTAGTTGTTCCACTCTCATTAATTTAGTCTCATTTCCCCCAAGCTTCTCATCTGTGCTTTAGAGTAAATGTTGTCCATTTGGTCTCATATGGATAATTTTTAAAAGAGCACAGTTCTCAAGGATGAAGTTATTTACTTTTTGAGCTAACCTGCTATTTAGTTAAAAGATGCTTTCATGGGATACTTTCTGTTCACAGTTTAAAGAGTATCTCAGGGCAATAGTCTCAGGGATTCCTCCAGTCTCAATGGGTCATATTGCTTTATTTTTACATAGAGTCCCCGGGTGGCACAAATGGTTAAGCACTGGGCTACTAGCTGGAAGTTTGGTGGTTCGAACCTGCCCATAGGCACCTCGGAAGAAAGGCCTGGCAATATGCTTCTGAAAGGTCACAGCCATGAAAACCCTATGGAGCAGTTCTACTCTGCACACACATAGGGTCACCATGAGTAGGAATCAGCAAGATGGCAGCTGGCTTTGTTATGTTGTTTTTACTTTTACATATGTTATAAATCCAGTAATACATTGTTAAAGTTATTGCTTTAAACAGTCACGCTGAGGGAGAAAAAGGAGGGTCTGGGGTGCCTAGGGAGTTAGGCTATAGCCTTGCTGAGCAGGGGACCAGAAGGCAGGGGGAGTGGGCAAGAGGGAAGGAACAGAGCCTGTGGAGAGGGAGAGGCGAGGTCAGAGGGGAGAGGACACAGACCACAGATGGGGGTGGGGGGTGGGGTGGGGTGCAGGAGGGAGGCAGGCAGAGGGCGACAGCCCAGAAGGGCCTGGCCTGGGAAAGAAGAGCGAGCTGGTCCTTAACACCAGTGAATGTTTTCCCACCTCCTGAGAAACCCTCCCTCACTCCCTCCTCAGATCTGAGAGCTGAATCCAGCTCAGACTCCTCTCCTCTGGGAAGTTGGCCGGCTCCCCGCATCAGGGCAGTGCCGCCCTAGACCCCCCTTCACAAGGGACAGTTGAACTCCCTCTGCGCCTCTCTGCTGCTCCCTGAGGCCCGCCCGGCCCAGCCCGGCACACCTCCCCTCCTGAGCCGGACCCCCACCCTGGTGCCCACCCTCTGCCCCAGCAGGACACGTCCCCCAGCTGTGGTTTGGGGGGACTCCTAATTACCCAGAATGGCCAGGAAGGCCAGGAAGTCACCGGCTTGCCTGTGTTTTACAAACAAGCTCGTAAAATGCCTCAGGGGCTTATTGTGGGATTTTGGCAGAGAAATGAAAGCAGCCAGCCAGGCTCTGCCCTGTTTGATCTGAGGTTAAAGAATGTGGGACCGGTGGACAGAGCTGAGGGTGCTTCCCCCTCCCCTGGGCCCTTGAAGCCATGGGCCCTGGCTTTGCCCCTTACAGCAGCCCTCCCACCTCGGCCCTCAGGCCAGCAGGGTGGCACCAGCAGCAGCAGCTCCTGGACTTGGGGGACCAGCCCTCCCATTGTCACATGCTTCTCTGGAAGTCCTCTCCTCCGGGCTCCCATGGCATTTCCACTTCGTCCTGGTTTGATCCAAGTGGAAACGCCAGCAGCATGGCCTCTCATGCTTCCTTTTGAGGCAGCTGTGGCAGCCCTGCCCACAGACCAGAGGGTCTCCTGCCCGCTGACCGGAGGGTCCCCTGACCACTGACCAGAGGGTCCCCTGACACTGACCAGAGGCTCACCTGACCACTGAACAGAGGCTCACCTGACCACTGACCAGAGGGTCTCCTGCCCACTGACCACAGGGTCTCCTGCCCACTGACCAGAGGCTCCCCGGCCCACTGACCACAGGGTCTCCTGCCCACTGACCAGAGGGTCCTCTGCCCACTGATCAGAGGGTCTCCTGCCCACTGACCAGAGGGTCTCCTGACCACTGACCAGAGGCTCCCCTGACCACTGACCACAGGGTCTCCTGCCCACTGACCAGAGGGTCTCCTGACCACTGAACAGGGGGTCCCCTACCCTCTGACTGGAGGGTCTCCTGCCCACTGACCAGGGGGTCCCCTGCCCTCTGACTGGAGGGTCTTCTGCCTACTGACCAGGAAGTCCCCTGCCTGGCCACATGCCATCACCCCCAGGATCACAGATGGCCCAGCAGTCTCCTCCTTGTCCGAGACACCATGGGCCTCCTTGGGGCTCACAGTCACTTTCCATTCCTGTCACCTTGGCCTCTCGGTTCCCCAGGGGAGCATCCAAGGCAGCTGAAGAAAGACTCCTACGGAGTCTGAGCTTAGAGGGGTGCACCCCACAGGGTGTGAGGCCACTTCGAGGTGTGACAGAGTGGGGAGGGGCCTCGTGCCCTTGGACCACTCTGCACAGGGCCACCTCCACAGCCCTCTACCCTCAGCTTCATCCACCGCAGGCCTTAGAGCCCCCGGCCTTGGGGTGGGCCGGCTGCAGGGCCTCATGCCAGCTGGTTTCAGCCCTGGAGCCCAGCAGATGCAGGCCCTGGGTCAGGCTCCCGAGAAGCCAGTTTCCCAGCAGGGTTGGGGGGGAGCACTTCTGTGGATGGAGAAGGGGGTGTAACCTCCATCATTCAGGCAGCACCCCGTGCTTGACAGGGCCCCGGTGGGGACAGATTTACGCTCTCTCCTTGTCTTACCTCTGAATGGCGTGTTGTACTGTGTGCTAGTGTATGTCCGAGAGGGCCATGTGGTTCGGGGTAGAACACTCACCTTCCATGGGGTAAACCTGAGATTGAGTCCTGGCCAAGGCACCTCATGCACAGCCACCACCCATCTGTCAGTGGAGGTTTGTGTGTTGCTGTGACACTGAGCAGGTTTCAGTGAAGCTTCCAGACTAAGACAGACTAGGAAGAAAGGCCTGACGATCTACAGAAAAGTAGCCAATGAAAACCCTGTGGAGTGCAATGGTCTGATCCGTTGCCGGTCATGGGGATGGGAATGGAGAGGCGGTGTTCCGTTTTGTTGTGCACGGGGTTACCTTGAGTCAGGAGCCACTTGACGGCAGTTAACAACAATATCGTAAGTTGAAAACGCAATTGTAAAATTGAGATTTAAAGGGATGTATCATGTGCCCAGCCCTGAAGGGGAGGGTCCCACTGCAGTGTGGAGATGGGCTGCCTGGATGGCTCCCCATGCCTACTCCCCCTGCTCCCCTGTTCCCTGTCCTGGGTCAGCTGCCCCCAGCCCTTCCGCGGGCCTGGCCCACTACCCCTCAGCTCCACCCCATCTGGAAAAGGGAAGTCCCAGGAGGTTCCTGTCCGGGTGAGGTGCCAGCGCCCATTGGCTCCCACTGCCTGCCTGCCCAGCTGTGGTCCTGGCCCAGCCCTGCTCTGGCAGGGGAACAGGGCCGGCTTGTTCTGCTCCTTCCTGGAACCCCCTCAGAAGTGTTGGGGGCAGAAAGGAAAGCTGGGACAGCTAAGCGAGCACAGGAGGCAGGCCAGGCCTCCACCCACAGGCACCCGAGGGCTGGCCACTCACTTCAAAGACAGGAAGGAAAACTCTGCAGGGGCAATGGGGGAACCGGTGGCTACAGAAGAGCGTGTAGAGCTGGGCAGAGCGCACAAGGAGGTCCCACCGGGCAGTGGCCCACTGCAGATGTGTGACTTCTCCTTAACTCTTCTTTCCAAACCACATCCAGAAAAGGGTCTGCAAAGAGTGCCTGGTGGTGCAAAAGGTTAAGTGCTCGAGTACTAGCCAAAAGGTTGGCGGTTCAAACCACTCTGAAGCTCCTTGGAAGAAAGGCCTGGTGATCTGCTTCCAAAGGGTCACAGCCTTGAAAACCCTATGGAGCAGTTCTACTCTGCACGCATGGGATCTCCATGAGTCGGAATCAACTCAGCAACTAACAACAACAGCTGTAACACAAAGACCATAAGTGAATGGCTTTAAAGAACAGAAAGGGTCTGCGACATGATGGACAAACGTAATGCAAACCCCCGTGGACCCCCACCAGCCCAAGACCCTCCATGGCGGCGCCTCGCTCCCTCCTCTCTGGGCGGCAGTCACCGTCTGCTTGCGTCACCACACTTTCTGGTTAGCACAGTCATCTCCATAAAAGCACATTGCACCGCACTCAGGCATCTGTCTGCCCTCTGTCCCTCCGTTGTCTCTAGGTTTGGTCATGCCCCCGCGGCATCATTTGTTCATTGTCGCTGCCGTATAAGACTCCTCGTGTGAAGGACTGCAGACTGTTTATCTGTCTCACCATGGTGGACTTTTGGGCTGTTCTTAGTTCCAGACTATTGCTATTGTTATTACTAGCAATGTTGTTCATGAGCTTTCTTGAACATGTGTCCCAGTGCATGGAAGAACCCATCTTTGTAGAGGACACTCCTAGGGGGGAGCTTCTAGGTCCTGGGGTGCACCTCACTTCAGCTCTATTAGATGTGGGAGAAGGACAGTGTTCCACTGAACAACACCCTGGCCAACTCTCTGGCGATTGTGGCAGGTGTGGCGTTGATGCTGTTAACTGCTGTCAAGTCGGCTCCAACTCATGGCGACCCCACGTACAGTGGAATGAAACATTGCCCAGTCTTACACCATCTTCACGATTGTTGGCATGCTGGAGTCCATTATTGTGACCACTGTGTATTTTGAGTGCCTTCTGATCTACGGGGTTCATCTTCTAGCACTATATGGGACAATGTTCTATTGTGATCCATAGGATTCTCACTGGCTAACTTGTGGAAGTAGATCATCAGGCCTTTCTTCCCAGTCTGTCTTAGTCTGGAAGCTCCACCAAAACCTGTCCACCATGGGTGACCCTGCTGGTATTTGAAATACTGGCAGAGAAGCTTCCAACATCACAGCAACATGCAAGCCACCACCGTATGACACACTCAAAGATGGGCAGTGGTGTGTAGCGAGATCTTAACGTGGTTCTAATTTCATGATAAACAGAGAAAAGTTTGAAGTTGTCAAGGATTTCATTTCACTTGTATCCACAATCAACACACCCATGGAAGCAGCAGTCAATAAATCAAACAACATATTGCATTGGGCAAATCTGCGGCAAAAGACCTCTTTAGAGTGTTAAAAAGCTAAGATGTCCCTGTGAGGACTAAGGTGCTCCTGACCCAAGCCATGGTATTTCCAGTCACCTCATATGCATGCGAAAGGAAGACTGAAGAATTGATACCTTTGAATTATGGTGTTGGCCAAGAATATTGAATATACCATGGACTTCCAGAAGAATGAACAAATCTGTCTTGGAAGAAGTACAGCCAGCGTGCTCCTTGGAAAGGAGGATAGGGAGACTTCATCTCATGTACTCTGGACACGTTAAAACATCATGCTTGATAAAGTAGAGGGTCAGCAAAAAAGAGGAAGACCCTCAACGAGATGGACTGATACAGTGGTTGCAACAATGGGCTCAAACATAGCACCGATTGTGAGGATGGCGCAGGACCAGGCAGTGTTTCATTCTGTTGCACAGAGGGTCGCTATGAGTCGGAATTGACTCGATGGTACCTGACAACAATTTTCTGTTTGACAAAGCCAAGCCCATCGTGTGTGTTATTCTGTCATCTGGGTTTCCTCTTTGGTGAAGTGTCTGTTCATCTCTCCCATCTTCTGTGTTGAGTGAGCTTTTCCTTGTGGATCTGTGGGTGTGCTTTGTAAAGGCAGATTACACGGGCTACAGACATCCTCTCCTGTCTGGGCCTCATTTCACTCCTGCATGGTGCCTTTTGCTGAATAGAAGTTCTTGATTTTAATGCAGTAAAATGTGTCAATTGTTTCTCTTGTGCTTAGAGGTCTTTGTGCCTTATTTAAAAAATCCCCCTCCCAAGTCATGAGCACATTCTCCCATATTATCTTCCAGTTGCTTTATGGCTTTTTATGTGTTGGTCCACATTTAGGTCTGTAATACACCTGGAGCTGATTTTTGTGCCTGGCCTGCAGGGGGTCCTGTGCATCCCCCATTTGAAGAAAAGTGAAGCCACAGCAGCAGGACTTGCTGACAAGGCCGTTTTCCTGCTCTGCATGGCTGCCTTGGCCAAAATTGGTGTCCACATAGGTCTGCGTCATTTCTGCACTTTCTCTTCTGCTGGTCTTTCCTGGAGCCAATGCCATCGGGATGACTACAGCATCGTAAGAAATCCCGATATCTGCAGAGCAAGCCCTTCCATTTTGTTATTCTCAAGAGGGTCTTGGCTATTCTTGGCTTGGCATTTTCATATAAAATTAAGAATTGGCTATAATCAAGTTACACACACACGCACCCCTGCTGGATTTTTATTGAGATTGCATTGACTATGCAGATCAATGTGAGGGAAACTGATATCCTTCCAACATTGAGTCATGAGTCCATGAGCATGGTACAGGTCTGTATTTATTTAGGTTGTCTTTAGTTTTGTAATTCATTACAGAGAAGTCTCGCTCATCTTTGTTACACTGATATTTTTATACTAATGTAAATGATGTCTTTGCTTTCATTTTCTAACTTTTTACTACTGGTACAGAGAATTACAACTGACGTTTGCATTTTCTAATTTTATATCTAACAATCTAACAAAACCTCTTAGAATTTGAATAGATTCTCTGCAGACCCTTTTGGATTTTCTGCACCCACATTCATACCACATGCAACTAATGAGAGTTGTGTTTCTCCCTTTCTAACCATTTTATTTTGTGATTCTTTCTCTTGCCTTACTATCCTGCTAGGACTGCCGAGGCAATATCTAATAGAAATAGTGCTATCAGGATCCTTCTCTTATTGCTGATATCCAGTAGAAAGCATCCCATGTTTCACCATTAAATGTAATGTTTGAGCTTGTTGGTTTTGAAGATACCCTTTATCAGATTAAGATATTCCCAATATTCTGAGAATTTTTATCAGGAAAGGATATTGGATTGGACTAAATGCTTCCCTATACCTCGATATTAAGATGATATATTATTTTCTCCTTTAATCTGTATTATGGATTGAATTGTATCCCCCCAAATGTGTGCCAACTTGGCTAGGCTGTGATTCCCAGTATTGTGTGATTGTCCGCCATTTTGTGATCTGATGTAATTATCCAATGTGTTGTAAATCCTAACCTCTATCATGTTAATGAGGCAAGATTTGAGGCAGTTATGTTAATGAGGCAAGACACAATCTACAGGGTTAGGGTGTATCTTGAGTCAATCTCTTTTGAGATATAAAAGACGGAAGTGAGCAGAGAGTAGAGGGATCTCCTACCACCAAGAAAGAAGAGCCAGGAGTGGAGCGCATCCATTTCAAGAATATTGCCATAAAATTGTCAGGGTCTGCGATTTGATTGTATCCTCTTTATGAGCTAATAAGTTAGCCTGTTACTGATTCATGGATAGTGGCAGAAGACAGGAGACCCCTGGGCCTGAGACAAGGGACTTATTGCTCATGGCACAGCAGGCAGTGACACTTCTTGTTTGCTCTGGTTTCCCTTCTTCCCCAAGCCCCATGGGGCAACACAGGGGGGCCCAGCTGAATGCTACACATACAGTGGGTTTATGTCACAGCTAAGAAACACTGAGCTTGGGGGAACACCCCTCTTCTATAGCAAGCGTGCCATTTGTCCCAGAGGGAGACATTACTTCATCCTTCAAGGTTGATCATTGCAAATAGAACCCTAACAAATGGCAAAGCACAGGAAGGGCCCTGTTCTTGGTGTTGGAGACAGGGGCAAAGAGTGTTAATTATCTCCTCTCCTCCCTGCATGCACCATCTCCCACTTTCACTGGAGAGCTTGAGCAGAGGGACAGCAGCATCTACACAGATTTACAGAGGTACATTATGCCGCCACCATACATGGACTTGGCAAGCAGCATACTCAACCAAGCAGCCCCGCCTTCATGCTTGAGGACCATGTCAGCCCAACAAGAGTCCAGGTGGCTGAGCCAGAGTCATGTTTGAGCCCCAGGCCTCCTTGGAGGGTGTGCCAACCAGGCCAACCCAGGAAGCTGTGAGGGGAAGAGACATATCCTCATGGGAATGGTCAGGGCAGATCCCGGATTTTCAAACTTGTCTACATACCCCCGTAAAAGCCCCCACCCCTTTTGTCCAGGAGAGGCGAGCCCTTTCTGGGCACAGCCACATCAGTAAGCAGACCACCTGACTAAGGTGAGTGGGCCAGGACAGGCAGGGAGGTAGTCAGAGACCTTTCCACGCGGTTCCAGGGCTGGGCAATACGAGAGCGGGGGTGCTCTCTACCTGTTGTTGAGCGGCCTTTGCACAAAAGGTGCACTGTTGTCATGTTGTCGCTGGTCCAGGGAGTCAGAAACACAGCCCAGATTGGTCTCAGTGGTCACAGCAGTGTGGCTGCCGTTGGCTGACCAGACTGGACAGCAGCACCATAAGCTGGAAAGGTGTCAGCCATGGTGGGACCCCACAGGTCACCCTAGGAGGGGTCACAGGTCCTTCCGAGTGAGACAGGCAGGCTGACTTTGGCCAGGAGGCATGAGCCCAATGTGCGGCAGTTGGTCTGCGAGGAGGCTGCACAGCATCACGGGTCCCAGAGGCAGTGGGCCTGGGCAATGCGAAGCGGCCTGGTACCCGTTGGTCTCAGCAGGGAGTGGCCCCAGAGGTGGGCATCTCCACGAGTGACCAATGGCCCAGTCAGCGGCCGCAATTCATTTCCACACTTCTGGGCCCGAGGATGGATGTCTCAGTTAGCCGGGCTGTAGCCTTCCAGGTGGGAGACCAGATGGCCAGACCCGCGGCAGGGAGACCTTCTGTAAGGGCCAGGAGGTGAATACATTTGGTTTTGTGGGCTATGTGGTCATCTCTGCAGTACGTGAATGAATGGGTCTTCACTGACAGAACCAGACCAGGGGTCAGCAGAGCACAGCCCTGGGCCATATCCCGCCACGGCTGTTTTCGTATGGCTTGTGAGCTATGAATGGCTTTTATGTTTTTAAAGGATTATAAAAACAAAAACAACAAAGATGAATATGCAGCAGAGACCATGTGTGGCCCACAAGAGCAAAATATTTACTGGCTGGCCCTTTACAGGAAAGGTTCCGGTCCCTGGACTAGGCCATTTGCAACAACCCAAAAGTCAGTGGGACTCTGAGTCTGGTACTGGGGTGCTCCCTACGGCGAGGGTGGTGGCTCAGTGCACCCCAGGGGAACGGCCCTCTGCAGCCTGCTCCAGGGCTGTCCTGCGGCCGCCACCCAGTGCACACTTTCGGGCATTAGCTCAGGGAACCTCAGCCAGGAGCTGGCGTGGGAGATAAGCTTCCCAAGGGGGCAGCTGCCACTCTGTCACACATCACCATGACTCTTGGTGACAGTAATCTTGATACACCATTCCAGTTTGACCACCTAGGCCTGCTGCCACCCACCCCCCCACCCCGGTGAGCCATTCAGTGTGAGTTGACACACCCCAAATGGGGTGTCAGGCTGGAGTCCCCAGGCCTGCAGGTCACGCTCAGCCCAGGCCAGTGGCCGCCCCCTTTAGAGGAATGCAGTTGGGCCTGCAGCAGCAGGGGGCACTGCAGGACCGGGAAGGGCTCTCAAGTCTTCAACTCCAGCTCCTGCCACTGTTTCTGCAGAAGGGGGGAGGCGGGTGCAGGTCCCTGGAAGGAGACTCTGCTGGCACTGTGGGACAATGGGACAGGGCAAGTAGGCTGTGGCAAATCAGGACTCAGCTGTGCGGGCCACTGGCCACACTGGCTTCCCGTCCCCATTGCAGATGCCTCTCATCTCAACCCATCCGTGAATTTGGGTGCAGGTTCCCCCGGGAGCCCTTTCCTAGGAGTGGAGCCTGCACGCAAGCATGCAGGGCCAACTGCACAGGGGGCAGCCCCAGCCACTGGGGTACCGCATCCCTCTGGGAGTGCAGGGGGTGGGGACAGCAGGGGCCTCTGCCTCCGGGCCTTTTGGCTCCAGGCTGGTGCCCCTCCTCCCCCACCCCTCCTTGGGCCCAGCAGCACCCAGAGCCCATTCTCCCTGCCGGGCACTTAGCACTGTGGCCACACCCATCCTCCCCTCCAGGCCGGCTGACAGTGCTGGGCACCCTGTCCTGCAGGGTCTGAGTCCCTTCCCTTTCCAAGGGTCAGGAGGCAATTCAGGGTGCCCAGGAGACCCTGGCTTGGCTTCAGAAGACCAGGCTTGGCGTTTACTTGGGGCCACGCACCCAGCTCAACCAGGCAGACCTTGAATGTGCCAAGCCACCCAGAATCCCAAATCCTCACTGCAGACCCCTCCACCTCAGCTTTGGGGACCCCTGGCTCAGTAGCCAAGGTCACACTCCTTGGGGAGGGGCCTCAGGGTCACACTGCCCTTCCTCCACTGGAGGGAGCCAGCAACAACTGACCGCTACTCAGCGCTTGTTTCTGCCCTGCATCTCACTGCTCAGCTTCAAATAAGAGGGGACCCTGGCCCCCCACATCCCACCCTCCCCAGGGGAAGCATTCCCACTGGGGTCCTGGGGAGTCTTCTTATCTCCCCTAACCAAGCTCCACAGGTCCCTGTCTTTACCAATTCAGAAGGCCACTGCTCTGTCCTGCTAACATCTTTTCCACCTTTATTTCTTCTTAAGCCAATTTTGGTGACTTGCATTGTTCTAGAAAATTGTCCACTCATCTAAAATTTTGAATGCATTATTAGTGTAAAGGTGTTTATAAGATCCTCTTACTATCCTTTACAATCCCCATGTATGTGTCAGTTTGTCATTGCATGTTGCTGTGATGCTGGAAGCTATGCCACCAGTATTTCAAATACCACCAGGGTCACCTGTGGTAGACTGGTTTCTGCTGAGCTTCTAGACTAAGACAGACTAGGAAGAAGGACCTGGCATTCTACTTCTGAAAAAATTAGCCGGTGGAAACCATATTAATAGCAGCGGAACACTGACTGATACAGTGCCAGAAGATGAGCCCCCCAGGTTGGAAGACACTCAAAATTTGACTGGGGAAGAGCTGCCTCCTCAAAGTAGAGTCGACCTTAGTGACATGGATGGCATCAAGCTTTTGAGACATTCATTTGCTGATGTGGCACGACTCAAAATGAGAAGAAACAGCTGCTAACATTCAATAATAATCAGAATGTGGAATGTATACAGTATAAATCTAGGAAAATTGGAAATCATCAAAAATGAAATGGAACACATAAACATTGATATCCCAGGAGTTAATGAGCCGAAATTGACTGGTATTGGCCATTTTGGATCGGACAATCATATGGTCTACTATGACGGGAATGAAAACTTGAACAGGAATGCCACTGCATACATTATCAAAAAGAATATTTCAGGATCTGTCCTGAAGTACAGTGCTATCAGTAATAGGATAATAGCCATACACCTACAAGAACGACCAGTTAATACGACTATTTTTCAAATTTATGCACCAACCACTAAGGCCAAAGATGAAGAAATTGAAGATTTTTTACCAACATCTGCAGTCTGAAACTGATCAAGCATGCAATCAGGATGCATTGTCAATTACTTGTGATTGGAATGTGAAAGTTGGAAAAAAGAAGGAATAGTTGGGAAATATAGTCTTGGTGATAGAAACATTGCCAGAGATCGCATGATAGAATTTTGCAAGACGAACGACTTCTTCATTGCAAATTCCTTTTTTCAACAACATAAACGGTGACTGTACACCAGATGGAATTCACAGGAATCAAATCGACTACATCTGTGGAAACAGACGACAGAAATCTCAACACCATCAGTCAGAACAAGGCCAGGGTCCAGCTGCAGAACACACCATCAATTGCTTATATGCAAGTTCAATTTGAAACTGAAGAAAATTAGAACAAGTCCACCAGAGCCAAAGTATGACCCTGAGTATATCCCACCTGAATTTAGAGACAATCTCAAGAATACATTTGACACATTGTACACTAATGACCGAAGACCAGACGAGTCATAAATTAAGACAGCAAGAGGTCATTAAAAAGACAGGAAAGAAAGAAAAGACCAAAATGGATTTCAGAAGAGACTCTGAAACTTGCTCTTGAACATTGAGTAGCTAAAGCAAAAGGAAGAAATAATGAAGTAAAAGAGCTGAACAGAAGATGTCAAAGGGCAGCTCGAGAAGACAAAGTAAAGTATTGTAATGATATGTGCAAAGACCTAGAGTTAGAAAACCAAAACAGAAGAACATGCTCAGCATTTCTCAAGCTGAAAGAACTGAAGAAAAAATTCATGCCTCGAGTTGCAGTATGGAAGGATTCTATGGGGAAAATGTTAAAGACACAGGAAGCATCAAAAGAAGATGGAAGGAATACAGAGTCACTGTACCAAAAATAATTGGTTGACGTTCAACCATTTCAGGAGGTACCGTATGATCAAGAACCAATAGTACTGAAGGAAGAAGTCCAAGCTGCACTGAAGGCACTGGCGAAAAGCAAGGCTTTGAGAATTGACAGAATACCAGTTGAGATGTTTCAACAAATGAATGCAGTACTGAAAGTGCCCACTCATCTATGTCAAGAAATTTGGAAGACAGCTACCTGGCCAACCGACTGGAAGAGATCCATATTTGTGTCCATTTTAAAGAAAGGTGATCCAACCAAATGCAGAAATTATTGAACAATATCATTAATATCACACACAAGTAAAATTTTGCTGAAGATCATTCAAAAGTGGTTGCAGCAGTACATCAATAGGGAACTGCCAGAAATTCAAGGCATGCTCAGAAGAGGACGTGGAATGAGGGATATCATTGCTGATGTTAGATGGATCTTGGCTGAAAGCAGACAATACCAGAAAGATGTTTACCTGTGTTTTATTGACTATGCAAAGGCATTCGACTGTGTGTTGTTGTTAGGTGCCATCAAGTCGACTCTGACTCATAGCGATCCTGTGTACAACAGAATGAAACACTGCCCCATCTTTCACCATCCTCACAATTGTTATGCTTGAGCCCACTGTTGCAGCCACTGTGTCAGTCTACCTTGTTGAAGGTCTTCCTCTTTTTTGCTGACCCTCTACTTTACCAAGCATGACGTCCTTCTCCAGGGACTGATTCCTCCTGATAACATGTCCAAAGTATGTGAGATGTAGTCTTACCATCCTTGCTTCTAAGGAGCATTCTGGTTGTACTTCTTCTGAAACAGATTTGTTTGTTCTTCTGGCAGTTCATGGTATTTCAATATTCTTCGCCAACACCACAATGCAAAGCTATCAATTCCTCTTCAGTCTTCCTTATTCATCGTCCAGCTTTCATATGCATGTGAGGCAACTGAAACCACCATGGCTTGGGTCAGGTGCACCTTAGTCTTCAAGGTGACATCTTTGCTTTTCAACACTTTAAAGAGGTCTTTTTTTTTATTATTATTGTACTTTAGGTGAAGGTTTACAGAACAAACAGTTTCTCATTAAACAGTCAGTACACATATTGTTTTATGACATTGGTTAACAAGCCCACGACATGTCAACGCTCTTCCTTCTCGACGTTTTTTTTTGGGGAGGAGGAAAATATACACAGCCAAAGATACACCATTTCAAAAATCTCTACATGCACAGTTCAGTAACATCAATTACGTTCTTCCAGTTGTGCTGCTATTCTCACTTTAGATGAAGATTTACAGAACAAAATAGTTTCTTATTATACAGTACACATGTTGCCCTATGACAATGGTTAACAACAACACTACATGTCAACACTGTCCTTACTCAAACTTGGGTTCCCTATCACCAGCTTTCCTGTCCCCTTCTGCCTTCTAGTCCTTGTCCCTGGACTGCTGTGCCTCATTAGTCCCATTTTGTTTTATGGGGCTGTCTAATCCCTGGCTGAATGGCGAACCTCGGAAGTGACTTCACCACTGAGCTAAAAGGGTGTCTGGGGGCCATACTTTCGGGGTTTCTCCAGTCTCTTTCAGGCCAGTAAATCTGGTTATTTTTTTTTTATTGTACTTCAGATGAAGGTTTACAGAACAAATAGTTTCTCATTAAACAGTCAGTACACATATTGTTTTATGACATTGGTTAACAACCCCACGACATGTCAACACTTCCCTTCTCGACCTCAAGGACATTTTCTCTGGTGAAAATATACATAGCCAAAGTTACACCATTTTGAAAGTTTCTACATGAACAATTCAGTGACATTGAATTACATTCTTCCAGTTGTGCTGCTATTCTCACTATCCTTTTCCAAATTATTCTATCACCATTATCTTCAACTCACTGTCCCCTAGGCTTCCTATCAAACCTTTTGAGTTGCTGTTGTCAGTTTGATCTCACATAGATAATTCTTTTTTTTTGTACCTTAGATGAAGGTTTGCAGAACAGCTTCTCATTAAACAGTTAGTACACATATTTCCCTATGACAATGGTTAACAACCCCATGAAATATCAACACTGTCCCTTCTCAACCTTGGGTTCCCTATCACCAGCTTTCCTGTCCCCTCCTGCCTTCTAGTCCTTGTCCCTGGACTGCTGTGCCTCATTAGTCCTGTTTTGTTTTATGAGGCTGTCCAATCCCCAGCTGAACAGTGAACCTCGGGAGTGACTTCACCACTGAGCTAAAAGGTTGTCCAGGGGCCATACTCTCGGGGTTTCTCCAGTCTTTCAGGCCAGTAAATATGGTCTTTTATTGTGTTTTACAATTTTGTTCTACATCCTTCTCCAGCTCTGTCCAGAACCCTCTATCGTGATCCCGGTCAGAGCAGTCAGTGGTGGTAGTTGGGCACCATCTAGCTGTACTGGACTCAGTCTGGTGGAGGCTGTGGTAGCTGTGGTCCATTAGTCCTTTGAACTAATCTTTTCCTTGTATCTTGTTCTCTTCATTCTCCCTTGCTCCCGAAGGGGTGAGATCAGTGGAGTATCTTAGATGGCTGCTCACAGGCTTTTAAGACCCCAGACGCTACTCACCAAGGTAGAATGTAGAACATTGTCTTTATAAACTGTGTTATGCCAACTGAGCTAGATGTTCCCCGAGACCATGGTCCCCACAGCCCTCTGCCCAGCAATTCAGTCCCTCAGGGAGTTTAGAAGTGTCTGTGGAGCTTCCATGACCTTTCCTTGTACAAGTTGTGCTGGCTTTCCCAGTAATGTGTACTGTTTTACCCTTCACCAAAGTTACCACTTATCTATTTAGTTCCCGCCGCCACTCCTCCCATCCTTCATAACCAACAAAGATTGTTTCTTTTTGTGTGTAAACTTTTACATGAGTTATACAGTAGAGGTCTCATACAATATTTGTCCTTTTGTGATTGATTGATTTCACTCAGCATAATGTCCTCCAGTTTTGTTCCTCTTACTCTCCTGTGCTGAGATCCTTTAGTTTGTGGATTTTTTTTCTTTTGTTTTTGTAGATTTTGTTTTTACTGAGACTTTATGTTTTTCTTCTTTATTTTGATGAGTAGGTTTGTTAACTTTCTTTGTGGTTACCTTGAAATTTACCCTTATCTTCCTAGATTTGAACCAGTCTATTATTGCTTGGTATCCCTTGACTTCCTCTCCATTAGAAGGTTCTATATCTACACCGTTTATTCCCTCTTTTATTGTTCTGATGCTGTTGTCATTTACAGATTAACCTCTCTCATTCCCTTTTGCAATTCTTTTGGTTTTGCATAGTCCTTAAGAGTTCATTTCCTAGGTTGGTATCTGACTAGCACAATCCTGTGTCCTGTGTTCAGCCTGTGGTCTAATATTGTTTGTTCTCAGATCGACGGACTTCCTTTAATAAGTCTCTAAGTTTGGTTTTTTTTTTATTTTTTTATTTTTTTATTGTACTTCAGGTGAAGGCTTACAGAATAAATAGTTTCTCATGAAACAGTAGTACACATATTGTTTTATGACATTGGTTAACAACCCCACAACATGTCAACCCTCTAACTTCTCAACCTTTTTTTTGGTGAAAATACACATAGCCAAAGATACACCATTTCAAAAATTTCTACATGCACAGTTCAGTGACATTGACTACGCTCTTCCAATTAGGTTGGTTTGGTTTTTACATAGTCCCTTAATTTCTGTTTATCTGGAAATGACCTAATTTCACCATCATATCTAAATGAGTTTCACAGGATATATTATTCTTGGATGGCAATTTTTTTCTTTCAAGGTTTTATGTATGTCATCATATTGCCTTCTTGCCTGCATGGTTTCTGCTGAATAATCCAAGCTTAGTCTTATTGTTTCTCCTCTGTATTTGACTTTTTGTTTTTCTTGAGCTGCTCTCAGGATTCTTTGTTTGTCTTTAGTTTTAGCGAGTGTGATATGCTATGCCTTGGTGATTTTCTTTTGAGGTCTATCCTATAAGGGGTTCATTGAGCTTCTTGGATGGCCAGCTTTTCATCTTTCATGATATTGGGGAAGTTTTCTGTCAGCAGTTCTTCAATGATCCTCTCTGTGTCTTCTGTTTTCTCCCCCTGTTCTGGAACTCCGATCACTCTCAGATTTTTGCTTTTGATTGTATCCCACATAATTGTCAGGGTCTCTTCATTTTTCTTTGTTCTTTTTTCTGATTTTTCCTCAGACAGAGTTGTATCCAAGTGTTCGTCTTCAATTCTGCTGATCCTGTCTTCCACCATTTCACATCTGCTCCTCAGCCCTTCTATGACACTGTCCATTTCTGATATCTTGTTATTTATCTTTTGGATTTCTAATTGTTGCTTCTGTATAATTTCTAGTTGTGAATTTATTTTGGCATTTTGCTCTTGCATTATTTTCCTGAATTCTTCCATTTTTTGTCTGTATTTTCCATGAATTTGTCTGCCTTTTCCATGAATTTGTCTATTTTTTCCTCATTTTTTGTCTGCTTTTTGCTTCAATTCTTGGATAATTCTGAGTATTAGAGGTTTGAATTCCCTATCAGGTAGTTCTAGTGCCTTTTCTTCTACTGGAAAGTCATCTGGTGTTTTATTTTGGATGCCTACTGGAACCATCCTGTCCTGTTTTTGTAAATGTTTTGATATTGTCTGCTGTCTTCGGGGTATTCAGTAGTTAGTTTTCTAGTTTATTGATTGTAGACTTGTTTGTTTTGTCCTTTTTTTTTTTTTTAATTTGGCTATGTCTGAGCAGGCGGGCTGTGTGTTCTTTGTTGTTTGCTCAACTGTGGGCATGATACTTTTCACCTCCTTCTCCAATTGGCAGGGTCAGTAACTCAGATATGGTACAGCAGGGCAGGTCTAGCTGAAGAGGAGTTACTGGGATGGGTTGTTTGTGGTACTTACTACAGCCAGCAGGGCAGGTTGGTGATCAGTGCAGGGCAGGTCCTGGTAGGCCATGCCTGTGCTGCTAGGTGGTGTGATGTTAAGTGCATGGTGCAGGTAGGCAGGATGGAGGGGGAAGACTGTGATGTATAGAGCTAAGATGGGTATGGAAGAGAGGAGAGAGGAACAGGAGCCAAAAACATACAAAGAAACAAAAAAGAGTGCTAGGGGAGCTTGCCATTGGAGTGGAGAGACGAGAGACTATGAAAAGGAGAAAAACAAAAAGGGGAAGAAGAAGAAAAAAAGAAAAGAATGAATAAATAGAAATTAGAAAGAAAAAAGAACAGCAAAGCTCCCAGGGATCCCACCAGTGTGGCTACAAGGTCTGGGGATGTTGTTCCCAGGTGTTGAAGTACAACCTGGCTAGGAGGTGTAGAGGTATTCAGCGCCAGGAATCCAGGGGACAGGAAGAGAAGGAAGGTATAGAGAGACAAGAAACTGAGTAATGAAGAAAGACAAAAAGGGAAAAAGAGGGAAAACAAAACAAAACAAATTAAAAAAAAAAAAAGAACAGGAAAACAGAAAAAAAAAAAAACTACAACAAAAAAAATGCTCGCAGAGGTCCCTCTGTGCATCTGCGCAAGCTGAGAGAGTAGGTCCCAAGCCACACAGCACCGCCTGGCCAGAATGGGCTCCCAACTCGAGAAAAGAAAAAGAAAACAAACAAACAATTGAAAACAAACAAACAAAAAAAAGCCCTGGGATCCCACCAGCATGGCAGCACAGACCAGGAAGCAGTTCCACACTCAAATGGAGCTCCACAGCCCCTCAGAAAGAAGCAAAGATGGAGCACAGAGCCAGGTATTTGAGCAAAAGGAGGGGGAGGTGGTGAGAGGTAAGGAAGAAATCAAAAGTGGAAAAAAGTAACACCAGCAGCCAACAAATGGCACTCAGGGAGTCGGCCAGTGTGGGTGGGTGGAATACAAGCAGCCGGTGCTTCCCAGCCAAGAGACTGTGGTCGTGGGAAGCAGAGGAGGCCGAGTTGGGGTGAAGAAGGGTGGGGGGTGGGAAAGCATATATTGCTGTTTACCAGTTGTTCTGTCTCCTGCTGGAAGCTCCGTGAAGATGCTTTCTCGTACCCCATATTTGCTAGTCTCTGATAGGAATTCAAGATGGCAGATCCGTGCTGCATTAGCTGATAGGGGACCTCTCCATGTATGTCTCCTCACTCTCTGTTCTGTGTCAGTTTTATTACATTTGGTGCTTGGCTGAGTTCTTTATCTCTTCATTTGAAGTTTAAGATTTCAGGATTGCTGTTTTCACTGTTTGGCTTATTTTTTTGGATCTTTGCTGTGGAGGGACGGCATGGTGCTTCTGCCTAGGGCACAATGTTGCCGGAAGTCGAATCTGGTCTTTTTTGTGTGTGGTAGAATTTTGTTCTACATCCTTCTCCAGCTCTGTCCAGAACCCTCTGTTGTGATCCCGGTCAGAGCAGTCACTGGTGGTAGCCGGGCACCATCTAGCTGTGCTGGACTCAGTCTGGTGGAGGCCATGATAGCAGTGGTCCATTAGTCCTTTGGACTAATCTTTTCCTTGTATCCTGTTCTCTTCATTCTCCCTTGGTCCTGTATCTTAGATGGCTGCTCACAGGCTTTTAAGACCCCAGACACTACTCACCAAGGTAGAATGTAGAACATTGTCTTTATAAACTGTGTTATGCCAATTGAGCTAGATGTTCCCCGAGGCCATGGTCCCCACAGCCCTCTGCCCAGCAATTCAGTCCCTCAGGGAGTTTGGATATGTCTATGGAGCTTCCATGACCTCTCCTTGTACAAGTTGTGCTGGCTTCCCCAGTATTGTGTACTGTCTCACCTTTCACCAAAGATACCACTTATCTATTGCCTATTTAGTATTCCCCCCCCCACCTCTCCCATCCCTCGTAACCAACAAAAATTGTTACTTTTTTTGTGTATACTTTTTCATGAGTTTTTACAATAGAGATCTCATACAATATTTGTCCTTCTATGATTGACTTATTTCACTCAGCATAATGTCCTCCAGTTTCATCCATGTTATGAGATGCTTCACAGATTTATCATTGTTTTTTATCGTTGTGTAGTATTCTGTTGTGTGTATGTACCATAGTTTTTTTATCTACTCATCTGTTGATGGGCATCTAAGTTGTTTCCGTCTTTTTGTTATTGTGAAAAATGCTGCCATGAACATGGGTGTGCATATGTCTATTCGAGTGATGGCTCTTATTTCTCTAGGATATATTCCTAGGAGTGGGATTGCTGGATCATATGGTATGTCTATTTATAGCTATCTAAGGAAGTGCCATATCATTTTCCAAAATGGTTGTACCGTTTTACATTCCCACCATCAGTGCTGAAGAGTTCCGATCTCCCCACAGCCTCTCCAACATTTGTTATTTCCATGTTTTTGATTCGTGCCAGTAATGCCAGGGTGAGACGGTATCTCATTGTGGTTTTAATTTGCATTTCTCTAATGGCTAGTGATGGCGAGCATTCCCTTATGTGTCTGTTGGCCGCTTGAATGTCTTTTTTGGTGAAGTGTCTGTTCATTTCCTTTGCCCATTTTTTAATAGGATTATTTGTCTTTTTGTTGTAGAGGTGTTGGATTTTCTTGTAGATTACGGAGATTAGACCCTTGTCTGACTTGTACTGTCCAAAATTTTTTTCCCAGTCTGTAGGTTCTCTTTTTACTCTTTTGCTGAAGTCTTTTGAAGAGCAAAGGTGTTTGATTTTTAGAAGATCCCACTTATCTAGCTTATCTTCTGGGGTTTGTGTGTTGATGGTTATGGTTTGTATCCTGTTAATGCTGTGTATTAGGGCCTTTAGCGTTGGTCCTATTTTTTCTTTTATGAACTTTATAGTTTTTGGCTTTATATTTAGGTCTTTGATCCATTTTGAATTAGTTTTTGTATATGGTGTGAGGTATGGGTCCTGTTTCATTTGTTTGCAGATGGATATCCAGTTTTGCCAGCACCATTTGTTAAAAAGACTGCCTTTTCCCCATTTGATGGACTTTGGGCCCTTGTCGAAGATCAGATGACCGTAGGTGGATGGATTTACATCTGGGGTCTCAATTCTGTTCCATTGGTCAATGTATCTGTCATTGTACCAGTACCAGGCTGTTTTGACTACTGTAGCTGTATAGTAGGTTCTGAAGTCAGGTAGTGTGAGTCCTCCAACTTTATTCTTCTTCTTCAATAGTGCTTTACTTATCCGGGGCTTCTTCCCTTTCCATATAAATTAATGATTGGTTTTTCCATCTCTTTGAAGAATGTTGTTGGTATTTGGATCGGGATTGCATTGTATTTGTAAATTGCTTTGGGTAGAATCGTCATTTTCACAATGTTGAGTCTACCTATCCATGAACATGGTATGTTTTTCCATTTATGTAGATCTCTTTGGGTTTCTTGCAGTAGTGTTTTGTAGTTTTCTTTGTATAGGTCTTTTACATCCCTGGTTAGAGTTATTCCTTAGTATTTTATTTTTTTAGTAGTTATTATAAATGGTATTGTTTTCCTGATTTCCTTTTCATCATTCTCTTCATTGGTGTATAGGAATCCAACTGATTTTGCATGTTTACCTTGTATCCTGCTACTCTGCTGAATCTTTCTATTAGTTCCAGTAGATTTCTCGTGGAGTCTTTAGGGTTTTCCATGTATAGTACCATATCATCTGCAAACAGGGACTGTTTAACTTCTTCATTACAAGTTTGGATGCCCTTTATTTCTCTTTCTGGCCTTATTGCTCTAGCTAGAACTTCCAGCACAATGTTAAATAGGAGTGGTGATAAAGGGCATCCTTGTCTTGTTCCTGTTCTCAAGGGGAATGTTTTCAGCCTTTCTCCATCAAGAATGATGTTGGCTGTTGGTTTTGCATAGATGTCCTTTATTATGTTGAGAAATTTCCCTTCTATACCTATTTTATTGAGAGTTTTTATCAGGAATGGGTGTTGAATTTTGTCAAATGCCTTTTCTGCATCAATTGAGATGATCTTGTGATTCTTTTCTTTCCTCTTATTTATGTGGTGGATTACATGGTATGAAACCTACTTGGTCATGGTGTGTTATCTTTTTGATACGATGCTGAATTCTATTGACTAGAATTTTGTTGAGAATTTTTGCATCTATATTCATGAGAAATACTGGTCTGTAATTTTCTTTTTTTATGGTGTCTTTGCCTGGATTTGGTATCAGGGTTATGCTGGCTTCATAGAATGAATTCAGAAGTGTTGCTTCCTTTTCTAAGCTCTGAAATAGGTCAAATAGTACTGGCACAAGCTCTTCTCTGAATGTTTTGTAGAATTCTCCAGTGAAGCCATATGGGCCAGGGCTTTCTTTTTTTGTTGGGAGTTTTTTTTAATTACCTTTTCAATCTCTTCTCTTGTTATGGGTCTGTTCAGATTTTCAACATCACTTTGTTGTAGTTTGGGTAGGTAGTGTGTTTCTAGAAATTTATCCATTTCCTCTAGGTTTTCAAATTTGTTGGAGTATAGTGTTTCATAATATTCTGTTCTGATCCTTTTTATTTTGGTTGGGTCTGTTGTAATGTCCCCCATTTCATTTCTTATTTGGGTTATTTGCATCCTCTCCTGCTTTTCTTTTGTCAGTCTGGCCAGTGGTTTGTCGATTTTGTTGATTCTTTCAAAGAACCAACTTTTGGTTTTGTTGATTCTTTCTATTGTTTTTCTATTCTCTATTTCTTTTATTTCTGCTATGATCTTTATTATTTCCTTTCTTCTGGTGGCTGTAGGCTTTTTTTGCCGTTCTCTTTCTATTTGTTTGAGTTGTGTAGTTAATGTTTTGATTTTGTCCCTTTCTTCTTTTTTGATGTGTGCATCTATTGGCTGCTAACCAAAAGGCTGGAAGTTTGAATTCACAAGCTGCTCCTTGGAAACCTTATGGGGGAGTTCAACTCTGTCCTATAGGGTCATATGAGTCAGAATCGACTTGATGGCAATGGGTTTTTGGTATGTTCAAAGAACTAAAATGCAGGCTTTAAAATTTCATCAGGACAAATTATTTTTAAAAAATATACATCAAACGAATTCTGGAAATGCAGAAAATCAATAAGAAGACAGTCTTAAAAGGAGAAAACAGATTCCCTTCAAGGGCATGACAAACTGACAGCTGACTTCTCATAAACAACAATGGACGCTAGAAAACGGTGGAGCTATATCTTCAATGTGCTGAAAGAAAATAATTGCTAACATAGTTTTATACCCAGATAAAATATCTTTTATTACTGAAGGCAAAAATAAAGATAAACAGACAAATAATAAGTAAAAATAAATGGCAGACTCATCCTAAAAGAAATTCTACAGAATCAACTTTAAGAAGAAGGAAAATGTAAAATTAGAGATACAAAAAAGGAATGAAGGGCAAAGAAAGCCAGAGCACAGAGAGGTTAGAGGGTAACTTACCTAATGGTCAACTGCATGGACAGTGAGGTGCGGTGTCAGAATCTGAACAGGTGTGCCTGACTTCAAAGATGCTGCTCATGTCTGCTCAGAAGCCTTCCGGGGCTCCCCACTGCCTGAGGCGTGAGAACAAACTCCTCCACCTGGCATCCAGGACTTCCAGTCTCCTCCATCTGTGCTGGCCCCTCTAATCCCACCGCTGCTCATGCCAGCATGTTCCTCCCCTCGCACCTCCTTGTGTGCCTCCAGCTCACCCTTCCAGTGCCGGTTCAGATGCTGGGGCTCTGCCCTGCCCTCCCAGGGCTTAGGGAAAAGGCCTCCGGCTGGGCTGAGGAGCGAGGGGCTGCTGGGAAGTCCTGGGTGCCCTACCTGCCCAGGGCCAGCAGCAGGCCAGGGCTGGACACTCTGCAGGGTGTCCGGGTGCAGAAGACAGTTCGCAACCTGTGCCCTGGGCATGCAGCCTCTCTGGGAGGGGATGGAGCAGGGCCAAGCAGCCTTGTACCAGGGACAGGAGACTGTCAGGCTGTCATGGGGATACCCTGTCCAAGGCTGGCTCACCACGAAGAGCACCCACTGGGCCCCTTGCCTGCCCACAGCCCCTGCTGACCCCCACCTCTGGCTTTCTGCCTGACAGGTGAACAACAACGGGATCATCTCCTTCCTCAAGGAGGTCTCCCAGTTCACCCCGGCAGCCTTCCCCATCGCCAAGGACCGCTGTGTGGTGGCAGCCTTCTGGGCAGATGTGGACAACCGGCGTGCAGGTGACGTGTACTACCGGGAGGCCACCGATCCAGCCACGCTGCACAGAGCCACAGGGGATGTCAGGCGCTACTTCCCTGAACTCCTGGACTTCTCTGCCACCTGGGCTTTCGTTGCCACCTGGTACCGGGTGACCTTCTTCGGAGGCAGTGCCTCTTCCCCCGTGAGTCTGTGGCATTTGTCCTGGGGAGGGAGGGAGGCCAGTGGGCTCCACAGTCTCCCCCGATCAGGGCCCCCAGCCTTGCTGAGGTGGTCGGGCAGAACCATCAGCCCACATCCGAGAGCAGAAAACCACACTTGAAGTATTCACTCAAGGTGACAGAGCCTGAGCCTCCCCAGCCCTCCTGGAACCACCAGATGCCCCAGTAGATAGCTCACGTGCTGGGAGGATGCAGGGTGAGGTATGTGGGAGAATTCCCATTTGGAATGATGTCTTAACCTCCAAGTGTTGTCATAGCATAGACATCACTAGTGGGTGGCTTTAAAGAACAAGAATCTCTCACTCACAGCTTCTGGAGGCTGGAAGTCCAAATCAGGGCATTGGCTCTCGGGGAGGGTCCCTCCTTGTCCGTTCCTCAGCACTTCCTTGACTTGTTCCTTAGCTGTTCCATGATCTCTTCCCCCGTGTCCCTCTATGTCTGCTCTCCCCTTTTGTAAGACACCACTCAGAAGGAATGAGGTTTAGAACGCACCCTAGTCCATGACCGCATAACATAACAAAAGAAAACCTCTATTTCCAAACAAGGACACATTCACAGGTACAGGGGTTAAAACTTCAACATAACTTTTTGGGGGACACAATTCAATCCATAACAAATGGCTCAGTATTCAAAGGGTTAAATTGGGAATTATGGTTTTATACTTCATTCCTTGATAATGCCAAATAACAAAAAGGCAAACCCAAGAGTGATTGCACACTTTGCCCGGCTTGTAAGTCTGTGTGTCCCTGCGCCCCCTAAGGAGGCCAGCCATGCCTGCCCGGCAGTGGGTGTGTTTACCGAGCACCATGTGAATTATGACAGGGCACAAGACAGGGCTGACACTCTGGACAGAGGCGTGGGGTCCGGACAGGCCTAGTCTCATTGATGTAATTTGAGGGTGTCTGTGGTCTGCTTTGAAAACCCTGGTGGCGCAGTGGTTAAGAGCTACGGCTGCTAACCCAAAGGTTGGCAGTTCAAATCTACTAGGCACTCCTTGGAAACCCTATGGGGCACTTCTACTCTGTCCTATAGGGTCTCTATGAGTTGGAATTGACTCAGCGGCAATGGGTTTGTTTGGTTTTTTTTATAGTCTGCTTCACGGACTTAGGTTCCCACCTGGGCGCCTCATATCCAATTCATTTTATTCTTCACTGCTTTCTTTGTGCTTTGGAGTGTTTCTTTTTATCCAAAAAAAGAGCACATGTACAGAAAGGTGTGTTCAGTGTGAGTGTATAGTGTGACAAGTCATGGTAAGTGAGTACCTGAAACCACCACCAAGTCAACCACATGATCCCCACACATTCCTGAAGCCCGCTGTGCCTCCTGCTGGCTGTAGCCCCGCATCCAGACTTTACACGACCTCAATCTCTGTGTCCCTTACTGTAACCCTCCCCACCCTTCCCCCAAACTTCACACAACCCTGACCTCTTTGACATCTGGCACCTCTTTTGTCTTCAGAGTATTCGTGCTTCATTTGCTCCCTAAACAAGAGTGCTCAGTTTCCCTGTGGATCACTGGTACACAGACAAGGACATGGGCCATAGGACCGCTGTCATTTCCAATGACTGCAGCCTGGCCCAGTGTCAGTGGCCTCTGGATTTATTTCTCTGGGACTCTGTGGATGGACAGCCGGCGCCCCACCACAAGGCACCGTCATTGCTTTGTTCACCATTGTGACCTGGGGGGAGGGGGTTTGCTGCCTGCAGAATCCCGGTTTAGCTTCAGAAACGCACACATTATACCCACACACACCGTACTCACAAGTGCCCTTTTCTGAACGCAAGCTAACAGTGCTGTCTTGTTTTATTTCCTCGCTAGTTATACAGGCAAAAAAAGAAAGCCATTAAAAAACATCACACATCTTTGATTCCTAGTGCTGTTGAATTTGTTCTTGTATTATTCGGTTGTTGGTGTTGTTAGCTGCTGTCAAGTCGGCCCCCCACTTATGGCGACCCCATGCACAATGGAAGGAAGTGCTGCCCAACCCGGCACCATCCCCATGACTGACTGCGGACTGGACTGTTGGGATCCATAGGGTTTTCACAAGTAGATGGCCAGCCTTTCTGCCTCGTCCATCTTACTCTGGAAGCTCCACTGAAGCCTGTTCAGCATCATAGCAACATGCGAGGCCTTCACTGCCAGATGGGTTAATATTTTCAGAGAACAGTTCATAGAATTTGAGAATTCCATTGAAAACCTATTAAAAATTGCTTTTCCTTGTTTCCTCTTTTATTTTTTTACATTTGTTCATTTCACACAAGTGGATTTGGCAGAGGGAGAGCTGACCGTCTGCACCCCCCCCCCACCCCAGGAGCCCCTTGAGGACAGGGACAGTGTCTGGTCCCTTGTCCATGTGCTTCCAGACTCCCTCAGTGCACTGCACACACTCCCCCAGGCAGCAGTCATGCTGGGGGTGTGGGGGGCAGTGCCTGGGTAGCAGCACTGGGGATACGGCAGAGGACAAAGCTGCCTAGGTCCCTGCCCTGGGGTGACCATCTAGCTGGGGGAGACAGATATTGACGCGTCAGTGAGGGGTCAGTGGGCAGTGGCAGAGTGTGCCGGGTGGTGGACTGGCAGGCCTGGGAGCCAGACGAGGGGACAGAGCACCATCAGCCTTGTCCTCGGCAGGTCAACACATTCCAGATCGTCCTCATCACAGATGGCAAGCTCTCCTTCACCATCTTCAACTACGAGTCCATCACCTGGACCACCGGCACACACGCCAGCAGCGGGGGCGACGCCGCCGGCCTGGGGGGCATCGCAGCCCAGGTAGGTCATGGGGGCTGGTGCATAGTGAAAGGCAGGAGTAAGGAGCCCCTCAACCCTAGGCAGACCCCCAACCCCCCTGCACAGTGAGGTCACACTGCCAGGGGCTCGTCCTTCACCCGTAAGGCCTTGTCCTGATCCTGCTGCCCTGACCCTGCCTCGGGCAGGACAGATGCTGCTGGGTTCCTTTTCCTCTGGAGGCAGGCCTGTGCACTGAAGCAGGGGCTGGGAGGAAACAGGGGAAGTAGTCAGTGCAAGCCTCACCCAAGGGCCTCTTCCAGCTGTGAACCGCCCCACCCTGCAGGTCTGGGTGATGGCCCAGCAAATACTGCCCAAGTGCCTGAGGGCACTGGGGGTGGAGTTGGGGTGACTGTGTGCTCATGGCCCTCCCCACCGTGCTGGGCTGGAGGAATGGTAGGTGGGATTCAGGACCTGGCTGGGACAGCCTGGTGAGGGCAGGGCACCCCTAACATTTGCAGAGCCCCCCTACAAGGCTGTTTCTGAAGGTCTCTTCGGCCTTGGCCGCTCCGGGTGGTGGGTCTCAGGAACTTTCAATGGGCTGCGGACCCAGCCTGGCCCTGCCTCCCCGGCTCCCCCCAGGCTGGCTTCAACGCGGGCGACGGGCGGCGCTACTTCAGCATCCCCGGCTCCCGCACAGCGGACGTGGCGGAGGTGGAGACCACCACCAACGTGGGCGTGCCCGGGCGCTGGGTGTTCAGAATCGATGATGCCCAGGTGCGCGTGGGGGGCTGCGGCCATACAAGTAAGAGGACCAGCGGCTCAGGCGCGGGCCTCCCGGGGTGCGGGCGGAGGGTGAAGGAGTGGTGGGAGGGGGCGCGGGGAGGAATGCATAGGGGGACTTGGGGGCGGGGCGGGAGGTAGGGGTCGGGGTGAGGATGTTGGGGAGGAATAGTATCCTGAGCTGGGCCGGACGCTGGGGCCAGGGATGCTGGAGGCGGGACGGGGATATAGGTGGCGGGGAGGGACGCTGGGGGCCAGATGGAATGCTGGGGGCGGGGCGGGAGGCAGGCAGGTGGCGGGATGGAATGCTGGGGACCGGCGGAAAGCGGGGGTGGGGAGATGGGATACTGAGGGGGAGCGGGTGCAGGCAGGGGTCGGGCCGCTGGGGGTAGGGCGGGGTGCTGCGGGGGGGACGGGATACTGACGGGGGGCGGGTGCAGGCAGGGGTCGGGATGCTGGGGGTAGGGCGGGGTGCTGGGGGCGGGACGGGATACTGACGGGGGGCGGGTGCAGGCAGGGGTCGGGATGCTGGGGGCAGGGCCGGGTGCGAAGGGCGGGGCGGGATGCTGGGAGGATACTGGAAGTGATGGACGGGAGGCTTCAGCAGCCGGTAGCCCCAAGCGCAGTGGGCCTCGCACGCGCAGAGCGTACCTCGGCTGCTCCCAGACAAGGCGTGTGAACCCGGGCAAGTCCCAGATCGACCCTGAGCCTCGTTCCCCGCGCCCCCCACAGTGGCCTTTCAGCCCTCTGCTCGGGTCAGGCGGGGTCTCAGGGGAGGAGCTAGCGGTCGCCTCTCCTTGGTGCCATGGGGGACTCTCAGCGTCTGTCATGGGTTGGGGACGGGCGACATGTCCGTCCTCTCTGATCCGCACGACACCGTGAGGCAGGCCCTCTCGCTCCGTTTCCCGTCTTTGCTCGTTGGGGCTTGTTTGACCAGCCCGAGCGTCGCGCCCACAGGAGGGAGACCCCCTTGGCTCCGTAGGCACAGCAGGTGGGGAGGAAGGTCCACCCCGGGAACCCGTGACCCGTGGGAACAGCTCAGGCTTAGTACAGAACAGTGGGCCCCACTCCCGCCTTCCCTGCTGTGCGGCCTTGGGCAGGTCGATAACCTCTCTAAACATTCCAAAAAACCTCTAAACATTTCAAAAAACCCGCTGCCGCCGTGGAGTCCATTCCAACTCATAGCGACCCGATAGGACAGAGTGGACCTGCCCCGACTCATAGCGACCCGATAGGACAGAGTAGACCTGCCCCGACTCATAGTGACCCTATAGGATAGAGTAGACCTGCCCCATAGAGTTTCCAAGGAGCGGCTGGTGGATTTGAACTGCCAGCAGCCAAGCTCTTAACCACTGTGCCACCAGGGCTCCTTGCCTATAAAGGGGAGGGTGTGTGTGTGTGTGTCAAACGATTTATTCAGCTAAGAGCTGCTGATCACATGCCCTACACAGCCTGGGCTGCAGTGAGGTGCGTGCGGGGCACCTGCCCCATGCACTCACCACCTGGCCCTATGGGGAGTGGGAGTGGCTGCCTCTGCAGGACACGAGGCCCCCAGACTTAACCCAAAGGGTGGTAGAGACCAGCCAGACCAGCAAGGGAGAGCAGGCGCCAGTGTGCACACCCTCCCCCCAGGATAGGCATCCATGGGTGCACCCCACAGAAGGACAGGCATGTGCACACTCACCCTTATAGGAACAAGGGACAGGGCAGTCATGCAGGACATCCACCACAGAGGCGAGGCTGTGCTGTCCCCAGGGTCCTTGGGGTGCCCTCCCCCCTGAGGGGCTCCCTGCCACACACCACGTCTCACCTGGGGCCCTCCTGGGGGCTAGTACTTGCTAATTCATACTTATCAGCCACATTCCAGTGGCCTTAATTCTTCAAGGTTAGGCCACCAAGGCCCCTCTCTTCAGGCCGCCAGTCCTAGTGTGACAGGGTGGGGTTGTTGTGGCCTCAGGCGCCCAGGAGACCCTTCCTAGATGGCAGGTACTTTGAGAAGCCCAAAACCTGAGAGCTCTGCTTTCAAATCTCTGACCCTACACACAGGGAGGGGAGGCTGGGGCTTGGCACCGTCACTGGCAGAGCTGAGATCAGACTAAACGCCAGGAGGGGAGGCTGGGGCTCACGCGGGCTTCTAGAACCATCACTGGCAGAGCTGAGATCAGGCTAAATGCCAGGAGGGTCTGAGTCCCCCCCACCACACACACACACCCTGCCCACAGCCTCCAGATCAGCCCAGGATGCCCCCTGCACATTGCCCCGTCTCCCTCTGTGTTACTGGCCCCGTGGGAACTGTCTTTCGATCTTCTGGATCTGTTTGGAGTTGAAGGATTAAAGGAATAAGGAAGGGGGTGGGGTGATGTGGTGTGGGGGAGCCTTCCTCCTGGGACCAGAATCAAAGCTCCAGAAAGTCAGTGCTGCGGGACGTCCAAATGCAAGTCTGCCTCCGCTGGCAGGGCTGCCTGGCCACCCACAGGCCATGGATGTCACGGAGGTCGGTCCCCGGGATCCATGTGGGCTGAGGGGGACCTAGCAGCACCTCTCCTGGCGTCTGGTGGTGACACCTGGCCCTGTGTCCGCAGCCTCCGTGTGCCTCACCCTGCGCCCCTGCCTCAATGGTGGCAAATGCATTGACGACTGTGTCACAGGCAACCCCTCCTACACCTGCTCCTGCCTCTCGGGCTTCACAGGGCGGCACTGCCAGCTGGGTGAGTGGTGTGGGACCGCTGCAGCCAGGGGTGGGCCTGACCGTGCTGGCTCAGGAACAATGCTGCAGCCAGGGCCAGCGGCACCTAGAGGTCAGTGGTGGCGGTCCCACGGTGCAGGCGGGTGCGGGGAGACTGCTGGTAGTCAGACACGGGTAGCTGGCTGTGTGATGGTGAACGTGGTGGTGGCTGAGTGCCCTGTCTGCGCGGACTGTGAGGCAAGGCCGGGACCCTCAGGGGGCCCCCTGGACCAGGCTTGCTGCCTCTGATTCCTCCCCTCGATGGTGGAGCCTCCCCAAGCCCATTCCCTCCTCTGAGGCTCCAGCACCCCTTTTTCAGATGTGGATGAGTGCGCATCCCATCCGTGCCAGAATGGCGGGTCCTGCACACATGGAGTCAACAGCTTCACCTGCCAGTGCCCAGCCGGCTTTGGGGGCCCCACCTGTGAGACAGGTACGTGAACACCTAGGCCCTGTGGCCCCGGCTGGTGCAGGACAGCTAGGACCCACAGCTGGACAGGGTGAGGCCTGGGGAAAGTCCTGCCCCACCAGGAACATCAGGCCAGGGTGTGGCACCAGATACGAGCAGCCCCAGAGAGTCCTGTGGACGGCAGGAGCCCAGGCTCTAAAGGATGTCCCCGTCTCAGTGGGCACAAGTGTGACCATGGCACACAGGCCTCCTGGGCATCCTGACCTGGGCTGAGGCCTTGGAACAGGCTGGTGCTGAATTCTGGACTGGGCCAGGATGGGGCCCAGGATGGGGGCCAGGGTGGGGGCCAGGGCAGGGCCAGACCAGCAAGCCAGGCCTGGGAGAGCCCATTTTTTAATACTTAGAGACTTAGACTACAGAAAAATGGTTTAAATGTTTAATTCTAGTTTGTATCCATAGTTTTTATCACAGAGAAGTATGACAGACTGTCACTAAGACTTTCACACAGAAGACTAGATTAGACTCTAATTGAGAAAAAGTGAAATGGAAATGTGATTTCAAGGTGGAAAAGGAACAGAGCAGAATTTCCAACTGGCAAAGGCACTTGGTTTTTGTTTATTTTTTTTTTAAATCTGTTTGTTTGCTGGCTTTTTAAATTAACAGCCTTTAGGTTTACAGAAAAACTGTGCAGAAAGTAGAGTTTCCATACACCCTCCTCCTCCACAAACACAGTTTCTCCTGTTACAGCCTGCGTTCCTGTGCTACATTTGTTACCATTTGTAAACCAACGCTGATACATTGTTACTAACTAAAGTCTAGCATTTACACGAGGGTTCACTCTGTGTTGTACAGTCCTGTGGGTTTTGACAAACGTATCCTGTCATGTATGCATCATTACTGCATCAGAATAGTGTCACTGCCCTTAAAATGCCCTGTGCCCACCTGCTCATCCCTCCCCGTGCTCTCTTCTCCAGCCCCTGGCTACCACTGACCTTCTATCCGGCTTTGCAGTCTTACCTTTCCCAGACCATCACAGACTCTCACGCAGTCAGAATCACCCAGCCTGTAGCTTTTTCAAGCTGGCTTCTTTCACTCAGCAATATGCACTTAAGGTTCCTCCATGTCTTTCTGTGGCTTGATAGTTTGTTTCTTTTTATCACTGAATAATAAATACTCCATTGTATGGATGGACTACAGTGTGTTTATCCATCACTGTCAAGTCGGCCCCAACTCTTGGTGACCCCATGCACAACGGAACAACACACTGCCCAGTCCCGCACCGTCCCCATTGCCCAGTCCCGCACCACCCCCATTGCCCAGTCCTGCACCATCCCCATTGCCCAGTCCTGCACCAGCCCCATTACCCAGTCCGGTACCACCCCCATGACTGGTGTGTATTGGACCATTCTGCTCCATAGGGTTTTCACTGGCTGATTTTCAAAAGCAGATCGCCAGGCCTTTCTTCCTTGTCTGTCTTAGTGTGGAAGCGCCACTGAAACGTGTTCAGCATCATAACAGCATGCAAAGCCTCCACTGCCAGATGGGTGTTGGCTGCATATGAGGTGCACTGGCCGGGAACTGAACCCCGGGCCTGCACACAGAGGCGAGAACTCAGCTCCCACTGCTCCCACATGCATATGCTGCACCTCCTGAAATTGTCCCACCATTCCTGAATGTCATGTTCTTCTCCACAACTCTTCATTTGCAGCACAGTCCCCCTGTGACACCAAAGCATGTCAGAACGACGGCCAGTGTCAGGTGGAGGGCAGGACGGCGGTCTGTGTCTGCCAGGCTGGGTACACAGGGGCAGCCTGCGAAGCCGGTGAGCGGCCCACCCTCGGCGGGGAGGTGGGCAGGGGAGAGGCCATGCTGGGAGAGGCCCTCATCATGAGGTGGCCATCTCACACCCCTGCTGCCCCCTAGATGTGGATGACTGCAGCTCTGGCCCGTGCCTGAATGGTGGCTCGTGTGTCGACCTGGTGGGGAATTACACCTGCATGTGTGCAGGGCCCTTTGAGGGTCCTCGCTGCGAGACAGGTAACCAGCTATGCCCCTGGAGCCCTCCCTGGGTGACAGTGGGCTGGCGCTGTGGGCCGTCACAGCCACTCACCCCCTCTTCTGGCTCCGCCCACATCTGTCTCAGGGAGTAGGGGGTGGGGAGGTCTTTGCCCTTCCTGCACTGCCCAGTCCTTCCTGCCCCCTGAGCCCCTGACTGCAGGCAACAGGAATCAAAAGGCCAACATTCCACTCCTGGTTCTGCCGCTGACATGCTGTGTGTGGCTGAGCAACTCCCTCCCCTCTCTGGGCCCTGGTCTCCCATCTGTAAAATGCAGACATGGACTGCAAATGCCCCAAGCCCTTCCTCCAGCTCTGGTGACTCTTGGCTTTTGAACATCCTTCTTCCCTACTTCCAACCCCTCGCCGTGCAAGAGAAAGGGCCGTCGGAATCGCTTCACTGCATGGGATAAAATCTACTGTTTTCTATTCTATTTCATGTTTTTAGATGCTGGTTATGATGGGGTAGATCATAGAAATTACAACCCCGGGTGTAAAATCAGAGCTGTAGGGATGACTGTTGCCCCAACCTCCAAAGGCCTCCGTCCACGGCCTGCAGCCATGGAGGCGGCGTGGACTGCTTCTTTCTTGGGACACACTCAAGACAAACTCCTCAGGCTTACTTGGAGTCTAAAAACTTAAGAAGACACAGGTGGACACATGCCGTCTCTGACGGCCTTTGTGCCAGATGGCCACATGCAGGGGCTGTGTCCTAGGGAGGCTGAGGCCTGCATGCAGAGGGAGGCTGGGCCAAAATCACCTATTCTGGTTGCTTTAAAACCAGCATGATGTGTTATGGTTCACCTTGGCCAAGTATGTGGATTTACCTTGGCCAGGTATGTGGATTACATGTTCTTGTTTAAATACCACTGTATTTAACAAAACCCATATCAGAAAACAGATGAATGATTCCTGCAAAAAAACCCACATTTTGCACAGGATAATAATGCAAGTGGAAGCAAGCAAAGAGAAACAACAGAACTGATACTTCTGCCACAGTACCCCCCACAATCAAACCCATTACCACTGAGTCAATTCTGACCCATAGAGACCTTACAGGACAGAGTAGAACTGCCCCACAGGGTTTTCAAGGCTGTAATCTTTATGGAAGCAGAGTGGCTAGTGGGTTCGAACTGCTGACCTTTCAGTTAGCAGCTGAGTGCTTAACCCTGCCCCACCAGGGCCCCTATTCTATCATAGTAGGAGAGAAATAGAAGATATTTTTTAAAATATGAAACTTCTAGGGATGAAAAATATAGTATCTGCAATAAAAAATACACTGGCTGGTATTAACAGCAGGTTAGATACTGTAGAAGAGAAGATGGATGAACTTATAAATAAAAATGATCTAACATGCAGCACAGAAAATAAGACACACACAAAAAAAACTGAACAGAGTTTCGATGCCCTGGGCAACAATATCACATAGTCTAATGCATGTGTATTTGAAGTCCCAGGGGTGGGACAGGAGGGACAGAAAAAGTATTTGAAGAAATAATAGCTGAAAAAGTTTCCAAATTTTATGAAAACTAAAGCCAACATAGCCAATGAAAGCATGAAAACTACACAAAACCACATTACAATCAAATTGCTGAAAACCAGTGACAAAGAGAAGATCTTGAAAGCTTCCAGACACACTGCATACAGAGAAACAAAAGTTACAGCAGACTTCTCATCGGAAACAATGCAAGCCAGAGGCCAGTGAAATAACAGCTTCAGTGTACTGGAAGAAAAACTACCAACCTTGAAGTCTATACCCAGAAAAATTATCTTTCAAATATGAAGGCAAAATATAGATTTTTTAAGGCAAGCAAAAGCTGAGAAAATTCATCACCAGCAGTATTACAAAAAAATGTTAAGGATACTCTTTAGGCAGAAGAAAAATGATACCAGATAAAAATCTGAATTTACACAAAGGCATGAAGGATAGTAGAAATGGCAAATATATGGGTAAATATAAATTTTTTTTCTTACTTTTAAAAATCTCTTTAAAAATAATTGGTTAAAGAAAAATAATAACATTGTATTGTGGGGTTTATAACATGTATAGAAATAAAATTTCTGACCCCAATAGCAAACGTTTGCAAACTCTTTTTGTAAAGGGTCGGAGAGTGAATACATTTGGCTTTATAAGTCATGTGATCTCTGTTGCAAATACTCAACTCTGCCATTGTAGCCTGAAAGCAGCCATAGATATATATCGATGAATGGGCATGTCTGTGTTCCAATAAAACTTTATTTTAAAAAAATGGGCAGCAGGTCATATTTGGCCCATGGGCCATAATTTGCCAGTCCCTGGAATGAAATACAGGAAGGGAGAAATGGAAGTATAATGTTGTAAGGTTTTTACATTATATGTGAAGTGGTATAATATCATTTGAAGGTAGTCAGTGATAAGTTAAAGATGTACATTATAAATCCTAGAGCAACCACTAAAAAATAAAGAGTTATAGTCATAACCTAATCATGGAGATAAAATAGAATCCTAAAAACATTCAATTCATCTAGAAGACAGGGAAAAAGGAAAAAAGGAACAAAGAAAAAGTGGGACAAATAAACTAATAGCAATATGGTAGGTTGTAATTTAGCTACATTGATAATTACATTAAAATGTATGTAAACACTCCAACTAAAAGGCACAGATTTTCAAGCTAAAATGAAAAGCAAGGCCCAACTATATACTGTCTACAGGACGCAGATAATTGTAAAAGAATGGGTTTCCGGTTCTGGGTAAGATGGAGTAAGCTGCTCTACCCTGTCTCTCCCACTGAATGCAGCTATAAATCCTGGACAGAATGCATGGAGTAGCTATCTGAGGACTCTGAAAAGTAAATAGTAGCAGGTGGATTGGGGAGGAAGAACAAGATTGGAAGTACCCTGAGCCAGCGGTGAGTCTCCCATTTTTTCCCTCTGGTATCCCCCCAGTCTGGACTCAGCGCAGCCCCCAAACTGGAAGTGAGCATCAGCATGGGCAAAGAGCTTCAGGAGAAGCCCTCTAATCAGGCTCAAGGAGCAGGACCAATGGTGGCAGCAGTAGGGGGGCCCTTGTGTGCCTAAAACTCCGAGGGAGGGGAATCTTCCTCTCCAACTGGAGGTGCTGTGGTTGCAAAAAGGGAGGAAAAAACCTTACTGGTGTTTCCCTTTTTCTCTCCTCACATGTCTTGGCCCTCGATATGGGTACAGTCACAGGAAGTAAGAAGTGGCAGGTGGAGCAATCAGAGCCCCAGCTTTCTGGCCAGAGGACCCAAAGGGAGGACTAGAGAACTAGAGTCCTAGGCAGACTGTGGAGAGGGTAGGTCTTGGGACAGCAAACCCATAAAGTTGTTTACAACTCCTGAGCTCCCCCAAGATAGGCATGTGCAACCTGATCCTAAACAGCCTACGAAAGACATTGAGAAGTGAACTAAGGGGTAGGCCACCACCCAGGTCCTAACTGGCTATTAGCTGTGCACAGTGGGTTCAGATCTGAAGAGCAAGGCAAAGGCTTTGAAAATGGAACTGACATTGAAACCTACAAAAGGTGGATTGGCACCTGTGTCCTAACTCAACCAGGTTGACTTCCTGCTAAACAAAAATATCAACATAGGATGGAAACCCCAAATCTCATAAGATCTCAAAAATGTGTAGGATGTAACTCAGAAGAATCCAAGTTACGTAGAACCAGGAAAATCTTGATGTTCACGGGAAAAGAAAATCAAGACGTGCTGATATGGGGACGGCCCAGATACTGGGATTATCTGGCCAAGGCACTGACGAAGTTACTAGAGAACTTTCCAACACGGGGGAACACTCCTAAACAAACGGAAAGATAGAAAGGCTCAGCAGAGAAACAGAAAATATAAAGCAAAACCAAACAGATCTTTTAGAAATGAAAATCACAATAAACAATACAGAAACTTACTGGATGGAGGTGACAGAGGAAACAGACAATGAACCTGAAACTAGGTCAATAGAAATTATCCAATCTGAACAACAGAGAGAAAGAGTATTAGAAAAACTAACAGAGCCTCAAAGACCTGAGGCGCAATATCAAAGGATCTCAATTTGTGTCATCAAAGTCCCAAGAGTAAAGGAGAAAGACTGGGATGCAGAAAAAAACATGTAGTATTGGCAAGGGTATCAATACATAGATCAGTAGTCAACTAATTTTTGAATACGGCATTAAGGCAATTAAATGGAGAAAAGACAAGGTCTTTTCAACAAATGGTGTTGGAACAATAAGACATCTTTATGCAAACCAAATTATGCATAATAAATTATGGATAACATTTTGAAGAATGGGAATTCCAGAACACTCAATTATGCTCATGCAGAACCTGTACATAGACCAAGAGGCAGTCGTTGGAATAGAACAAGGGGATACTGCGTGGTTTAAAATCAGGAAAGGTGTGGGTCAGGGTTGTATCCTTTCACCATACTTACTCAATCTGTACGCTGAGCAAATATTCCTAGAAGCCAGACTATATAAAGAAGAATGCAGCATCAGGATTGGAGGAAGACTTATTAACAACCTGCAATATGCAGGTGACCCAACCTTGCTTGCTCAAAGTGAAGAGGACTTGAAGCACTTATTGATGAAGATCAAAGACCACAGCCTTCGGTATGGATTACACCTCAACATAAAGAAAACCCACATCCTCACAACTGGACCAATAAGCAACATCATGATAAGTGGAGAAAAGGTTGAGGATTTCATTTTACTTGGATCCACAATCAACACCCCTGGAAGCAGCAGTCAAGAAATCAAACAACACATTGCACTGGGCAAACTGGCTGCAAGAGACCTCTTTAAAGTGTTGAAAAGCAAAGATATCACCTTGAAGACTAAGGTGCGCCTGACCCAAGCCATGATATTTTCAATTGCCTCGTATGCATGCAAAAGCTGGACAATGGATAAGGAAGACTGAAGAATTGATGCCTTTGAATTGTGATGTTGGCGAAGAATATTGAACATACTATGGACAGCCAAAAGAATGCACAAATCTGTCTTGGAAGAAGTACAACCAGAATGTTCCTTAGAAGCAAGGATGGCGAGGCTATGTCTCACATATTTTGGACACGTTATCAGGAGGGATCAGTCCCTGGAGAAGGACCTCGTGCTTGGTAAAGTAGAAAAAGAGGAAGACCTTCAACGAGATGATTGACACAGTGTCTGCAACAAGGAGCTCAGGCATAGCAACAATTGTGAGGGTGGCGCAGGACCAGGCAGTGTTTCGTTCTGTTGTACACAGGGTCGCTGTGAGTCAGAAGCAACTTGGTGGCACCTAACAACAACAACAATAAAACAGAAGTGAACCTCAACCTCAACCTCACACCTTATGCAAAGATTAACTCAAAATGGATCACAGAGCTAGTAGGAAATGTAGAGAACAGAGGAAAAAGTCCTAGTGACCTGGGGCTCAGCAGGATTTTACAGATATAACACCAAAATCATGACCCATAAACGGGAAAAATCGATAGACTGGAATTCATCAAAATTTTAAAGCTTCATCAAAATTAAAAACTTTTGCCTATGAAAATCATGGTTGAGAGAATGAAGAGACAAGCTACAGACTGGAAGAAAATGTTCATAAAACTCATAACCAGCAAAGGTCTTGTATACAGAATATAAAGAACTCAAATCTCAATAGTAAGAAAATAAACAACCCAGTTAAAAAATGGACAAAAGACTTCAACAGATGCTTCACCAAAGTGGACATATGGAAGGCAAGTAGGCACAATTGTTCAGACTTATTTGCCCCTATCATTAGCCATTACTGAAATGCAAAGTAAGCTTATGGTGAGATGCCATTACAAGCTTACCAGAATGGTTAAAAACAAACAAACAAACAAAAACACCCTAGCTGGCGAGGATGCAGAGCAACTGGAACCATCATACATTGTCAGTGCAGATTTAAAACGGTTTGGTCTCTCTGAAAACAGTTCGGCTTTTTTTATATATACAAAGTTAAACATGTACTTACAATATGACCAGCAATCCTACTGCTAGGTATTATCCCTAAAGAAATGAAAACTATATTCACACAAAAACCTGTATGTGAATGTTTATAGCACATCTATTCATAACTGCCCAAAACTAGGAACAACCCAGGTATCCTTAACTGGGTGAATGGAGAAACAAACTGTGGTGCATCCATACCATGGACTCCTGCTCAGTCATAAAACACGAGCTGACTACTGACACGAGAACCAGGATGGATCTGAAGCATTGCATCACACTGAGTGAAAAGCCAGTCTTGAAGGCTGACGTACTGTATACGCCTCCATGTTGGTGGCTTCTGGAAAGACAGAGCTAAACCGATGGAGAACAGACCAGTGGCTGCCAGGCCTTCAGCAGCGGGGCCAGAGTGTGACTCTAAAGAGGTAGAAGGAGGTCTTCGGTGCGATAGAATTGTTACGTATCCTGATCACAAATCTACACGTGTCAAAATTCATAGAACTGTACCCCAAACAAAAGCCAATTTTACTGTATATTGATTTAAAATATACATTTTAAAAGATACAAAGAAATGAAAAAATAAAAAGTAACAGGTTGGCCAACGCTAATCAAAAGGCTGAGTGGCTATATTAATATCGAACAAATTAAACCTTAGGCTAAGGAATAGTACTAGAAATGGTGAGGGACCTTTCATAATGATGAAGGGGCCAGTTCATCAAGAAGACATAACAACCCTAAACATACTCGTACCTATTAACAGATGATCAGAATACCTGCAGCAGAAAGGGACAAAGCTTCAAGGAGAAGCAGATGCACCATTCATGGTGACGAGTTCAACACCATCCTCAGTGACTCTCAGAACACATAGACAGGAACCGGCAGGGTCCAGGAGACGTGCCCAGCACTGTTGGCCACTGTGAGCCGATGACATTTATGTACATATTCTCATCAGGTGCTCAGGGCCCAGTCAACCTGACAGACCATACGGTGCACCATAAAATGAGGACCAGTCCATTTAAAATTACTGTGTTCTGTGAGCACAGAAAAGTCAAGCTGGAAATCAACAACAGAAAGCTATCTGGAAAATCCCCGATATTGTACTAACAGAGGTGCTTGTCCAAATCTCTGAAACGCCCTGGCCCACGGCAGGCCCTTTGGGGCATACCATGGGCCCCCTTCTTGCTCCTGCTTCTCCTTCTGTTCCAGGGAGGGCCCGGTGACACTGACATCAGGGGTGAGGGGCAGCTATAAGTCAGTTTCCAAAAACAAGCCTCCAGCTTTAATTCCGCTTGGCCCTGAGGACATCAGCTAAGACCCTGCCAAGTGCTGGGGGAGCTGGGCAGGAGGCCAGCCCCTCCCGGTCCTCAGGCCCCACCCTCCCTAGACTCTCTGCCCTGGGCCACGAGTGATCACGCCTGTCTTTCTTGCAGGAATCCACCCGGAGCCGGATGCCTGTCTCTCGGCCCCCTGCCAGAATGGGGGCACCTGTGTGGACGCTGACCAGGGCTACGTGTGCGAGTGCCCTGGGGGCTTCGTGGGCCTCGACTGCGGGGAGAGTGCGTGTGGGTCGGGGCTGTGGGGGCTGCGGGGCTTGGGGCGGGAGACCCAGGGCTTGTCTGCAGGCAGCAGACTCAGTAAGGGTCCAGAAGGCATATGTGTGTGCATACAAACACCCCCGAGAGACAGCATGTGTGAAAAGTGTGCAAGCGTATGTGTGTGCAAGTGTGTGCATGGAGGACACCGGCCACAGTGTGCCGAAACCTGGCCGCCCCTGTGAGAGCCCTGGGTCCTGGGACATGAGGTCCCCAGGAGACACGTGGGGTATGGGGCGAAGCTCCTCCCGTCTCTGCAGAAGTCACGGCCACACCCTGCGCGTGCGAGTGTGTGGACACAGGGTTTTTATGGGAAGGTGGGCAGCAGCAGGGCAGGTGGGGTCACCCCATGGAAGCCCCCCTCTGTGGCAGGACTCTCCGATGACTGTCAATGCCGCAACGGAGGCAGGTGCCTGGGTGCCAACACTGCCCTCTGCCAGTGCCCCCCGGGCTTCTTCGGGCCGCTCTGCGAGCTTGGTAGGTGGCTGGGAGGCAGGACGGGGCCCCTGCCTGTCCCTCGGCATCCCCCTCCCGCCTGTCCCTCAGCATCCTCCCTGCCTGTCCCTCAGCATCCCCCCTCCTCCCTGTCCCTCGGCATCCCCCCCTCTGCCCTGTCCCTCGGCATCCCCCCTCTGCCCTGTCCCTCGGCATCCCCCCCTCTGCCCTGTCCCTCGGCATCCCCCCTCTGCCCTGTCCCTCGGCATCCCCCCTCCCCACCTGTCCCTTAGCATCTCCACTCCCCGCCTGTCCCCCAGCATCTCCCCTGCCTGTCCCTCGGCATCCCCCCCTCTGCCCTGTCCCTCGGCATTCCCCCCTCTGCCCTGTCCCTCGGCATCCCCCCCCTCTGCCCTGTCCCTCGGCATCCCCCCCCTCTGCCCTGTCCCTCGGCATCCCCCCTCTGCCCTGTCCCTCGGCATCCCCCCCCGCCCTGTCCCTCGGCATCCCCCCTCCCCGCCTGTCCCTCGGCATCCCCCCTCCCCGCCTGTCCCTTGGCATCTCCACTCCCCGCCTGTCCCCCGGCATCTCCCCTGCCTGTCCCTCGGCATCCCCCCCTCCTCCCTGTCCCTCGGCATCCCCCCCTCTGCCCTGTCCCTCGGCATCCCCCCTCCCTGCCTGTCCCTCGGCATCCCCCCTCCCCGCCTGTCCCTTAGCATCTCCACTCCCCACCTGTCCCCCAGCATCTCCCCTGCCTGTCCCTCGGCATCCCCCCCTCCTTCCTGTCCCTCGGCATCCCCCCCTCTGCCCTGTCCCTCGGCATCCCCCCTCTGCCCTGTCCCTCGGCATCCCCCCCGCCCTGTCCCTCGGCATCCCCCCCCTGCCCTGTCCCTCGGCATCCCCCCCTCTGCCCTGTCCCTCGGCATCCCCCACTCTGCCCTGTCCCTCGGCATCCCCCCCCCTGCCCTGTCCCTCGGCATCCCCCCCCTCTGCCCTGTCCCTCGGCATCCCCCCCCTGCCCTGTCCCTCGGCATCCCCCCTCTGCCCTGTCCCTCGGCATCCCCCCTCTGCCCTGTCCCTCGGCATCCCCCCCCTCTGCCCTGTCCCTCGGCATCCCCCCCCTGCCCTGTCCCTCGGCATCCCCCCCCTCTGCCCTGTCCCTCGGCATCCCCCCCCTGCCCTGTCCCTCGGCATCCCCCCCCTGCCCTGTCCCTCGGCATCCCCCCTCTGCCCTGTCCCTCGGCATCCCCCCTCCTTGCCTGTCCCTTGGCATCCCCCCTCCCTTCCTATCCCTCGGCATCCCCCTTCCTGTCCCTCAGCATCCCCCCTTCCTGTCCCTCAGCATCCCCCCTCCCTACCCTGCCCCTCAGCATCCCCGTAACTGGTACAAATGGGCAGGGGCACAGGTGGGTGGACTGGCAAGTGAGTGAATGGGACTTGGGCCTGGGTCCACCCCACAGATCCAGACCCTCGGCCGCTGTCCTGCATATAGCCCCAGCCCAACCCCAACCCCAGGAGGGCGTGGGCCACAGTGTGCCTGAACCTAGCTGCCCCTGTGGGGGCCCTGGGTCCTGGGACATGAGGTCCCCAGGAAGACACGTGGGGTGTGGGGCGGGGCTCCCCTCTTCTCTGCAGAAGTCACGGCCACGCCCTGCAACATGAACACCCAGTGCCCCGACGGGGGCTACTGCATGGAGTACGGCGGGACCTACCTCTGCGTCTGCCACACGGACCACAATGCCAGCCACTGTGAGCAGGGCAGCCACGGGTGGGCTGCAGGCTGGGACTGGTCAGTGACCAGTGATAGGGTGTTTCCAGGAGTCCTAGCCAGGACTAGCAGTGAGAACGTGCCAAGTCCCAAGCCACTGTCACAACTGCACACGGGCTGGAGAGCAGGTCTGTTCTGCTCACATAAGCTCCCGATGGAGAGGCACTGTGGAAACTGTGAAGGGCCGTAAGGGTCTTCCTGAGCCCCCAGCATAAGCTATTACGATAATTAGCAATAAAAAATCAACTTGTGGCGACCCCACATGTGTCAGAGCAGAGCTGTGCTCCACAGGGTTTCCAAGGGCTGATTTTTCAGAAATAGACCACCAGACCTTTCTTTCAAGGCACTTCTGGGTGGACTTGAACCTCAGCCTTTTGGTTAGCAGCTGAGCATGTAACTGTTTGCACCACCTAGGAACATAACAGTACTATAGTATGTAATTAATTATGTAATCAAACACAAAAGGGCAGTGGCAGCTGAGCAGCAGAATCCCTGCCTTCCATGCGGGAGACGCCTGCCGGTGCGCCCCGTGTGCAGGCACCACCATCTGTCAGTGGAGGCTTGTGGGTTGCTATGATGTTGAACAGGTGTCAGCAGAGCTTCCACACTAAAACAGACTAGGAAGAAAGGCCTGGCGATCTACTTCTGAAAATCAGCCAGTGAGAACCCTGTGGGTCACAGCGGTCGGATCCTGCTGTGCATGAGATCACTGGGAATCAGGGGCCGGCTTGGCGGCCCCTAAAACCAACAATCTATGTATCTGGTAAACATTAGTGTTTGTGAACAACTGCCTGTCTGGTGCGCAGTTAAAACGATAATGGCAATGAGGGCAGGAACAGGGAGGCTGGGTTTTGGTACAATCACAAGAGACCCTGGCATCAGGAGGACCAAGCTCCACAGAGCATATTGAAGTGGCCTTGGTTCCAGACAGGACGGCAGGGCAGCCTGGCAGGGGTGGTGCCTGCGGTCAGTGCCCGCAGCCAGCACCTGCCGCCCGCTCGGGATGCGGCAGGTGCTCCAGGACCGTCCTCTGCCCACCCACTCCCGCCCCCCGCAGCCCTGCCATCGCCCTGTGACTCGGACCCCTGCTTCAACGGAGGCTCCTGTGACGCCCACGAGGACTCCTACACGTGCGAGTGCCCACGTGGCTTCTACGGCAAACACTGCGAGAAAGGTGAGTCAGCTGGTCACCCCCACCCCCACCCCACCCCCGCGGCCGCATCAGCACCCTGGAGAGCGGCCACCGCCCGGGCAACCTGGGGCTCCATCCTCACACACTCTTGGTCAGTTTGCACCACTGCTCACCTCTGAACGCTGCCTGGTCCACTGCTGGGTCTCTTAGTCTTGCCGCCAAACCTCCCGCTTAACTGCCAGGCGGTCCCTGCTCTGCCGCGCAGCTTGCCTGACTTCCTGCTCAACATTTTTCCAACTCGATTTTAGAATCATGACATTCATTTCTATTTTTAATACGAGGATCTTCGCCCTCTTTGAGCCCGGCTGGCTTTTCCCCTTGCTGCCTGGCCTCGGGTGACCAGCTGTGGAGCCGGGCCTGGGCCTGTAGTGACCAAAGTGCCCCAGTGACTAAGAAGACCCCAGTGGAGTGTCACGGGCTCTGCTGGGCGGGGAGGCCGGTCCTTGCTCACCGGCCCCTCCCTCTCACTGTCTCTCTCCCCATTTCTCTTTCTGTCTCTGTCCGTCTCTCTCCATCTCTCTCCCCCCACAGTCAGACCCCGCCTGTGCAGCTCGGGGCCCTGCAGGAACGGGGGCACGTGCAAGGAGGCGGGCGGCGAGTACCACTGCAGCTGTCCCTACCGCTTCACCGGGAGGCACTGCGAGATCGGTGCGTCCCCACGGGGCAGGGGCCACCACCAGACTGGCCCGGGCAGAGTGGGGGGTGACTGAGGGCGTCTGGGAAGGTCATCGTGGAGGTGGCTCTGCTGGGGCTGTCAGGGTCTGCGGGGTGGCCGTGGGTGGGGCGGGGCAGCCCTGACCTGTGCACTGCGCCCCAGGAAAGCCGGATTCGTGCGCCTCGGGCCCTTGCCACAACGGCGGCACCTGCTTCCACTACATCGGCAAGTACAAGTGTGAATGCCCACCGGGCTTCTCCGGGCGCCACTGCGAGACCGGTGAGGGCACGCGCTGCCACTGCTGGCCGGGGGAGGGGAGGCGGGCAGGCCCGGCCGGGCACCTTGACCCTCCCATCCCTGCAGCCCCCTCCCCCTGCTTCCGGAGCCCGTGTTTGAACGGGGCCACTTGCGAGGACCTGGGCACGGACTTCTCCTGCCGCTGCCGACCAGGGTTCACAGGACGCCGGTGCCAGGCAGGTGAGCACCAAGCGTGTGGGCACGGGGTGTAGGGGATGGCGGGACCCACCACGTGCTGTTCTCATCCCTGTGGGGTGGGGGGGTGGGTGAGGCCGGCCAGAGAGAAAGGAGGGAGGTCCTGGGGCAGCCAGTGCCCAAAGTCAGGGCACCTCTGTCTGCAGAGCTTGGTGGGAAAGGCAGTGTGGGACCACACAGGTGGGGGCGGGGGTGGGGGTCCCAGGAAGTCGCCCCACAGTGCATTCAGGGCACCTCCGTCTGCAGAGCTCTGAGGGAAAGGCAGTGTGGGGGCACACAGGTGGGGGTGGGGGTCCCGGGAAGTTGCCCCACAGTGCATTCAGGGCACCTCCATCTGCAGAGTTCCAAGGGAAAGGCAGTGTGGGGGCACACAGGTGGGGGTGGGGGTCCCAGGCAGTCACCCCATGGTGCATTCAGGGCACCTCCACCTGCACAGCTCTGTGGAAAGGGTGGGGAACCGGGGGCAGGCCCCAGGCAGATAGCGCTGTGCTCCTGCAGAGGTGGACTGTGGGCCTCCCGAGGAGGTGGAGCATGCCACACTGCACTTCAACAGCACCCGGCCAGGTGCAGTGGCCCTGTACTCATGCAACCATGGCTACAGCCTGAGTGTCCCCAACCACGCCCGCGTCTGCCAGCCAGAGGGGGTCTGGAGCGAGCCTCCCCGGTGCCACGGTGACTCTCGGGTCCAAGGGGGGATGGGCGGAGTAGGCATAGCCAGTGGGACCCAGGGCAGAGTAAGAAAAATCAGGCTTCAGCACCCCTACCCCATAGAAAGACTAGAAGTAAAAGTTTGGAGAAAATATCATCAGGTGACTACAAACTGAAATGAAACCGGTATGGCTGTGTTACTACAAGGGAAGAGACTGCAAAGACAGAAACAAGCCATTAAGGATGGAGAGGGTCGCTCTTAGTACTAACTGGTTCAGTTCACCAAGAAAATACGACCATTATCAACGTTCAAGTATCTAATACAATAGCCCTAATAGAAAGCAAAAATTAACAGACTACAGGAAGAAAATGACAAATCCATAATAATGAAAATTTAAGACCACCTCTCTCAATTAATGGCACGTTAAGGAGTCCCAAAAAAATCAAGATAGATAGATGTTTTGAACAACACAGTTAACAGCTTGAGCTAACAGATAAAAACTAAAAAACCAAACTCACTACAGTCAAGTCGAAACATGTAGAGTTCTGCACCCAGCAGTTAGCGAACACACATGCTTCTCAAGCTCAATGGACTCATTTACAAAAACTGATAACACGTTTGGCCATAAAGCAGGCCTTTCTGACAAATGTAAAAGATTAAGAACCATGCAATTCTCACTCTCTGAACATAAACAATTTAGTTATTAATAAGAAAATAAATTTTTAAATCTCCATCTTTGGATTTTTTTAAGTTATTTTTAAATAACTGGGTTAAAAAAGAAATCATAATGGACATAAAATATTTTTGAATAAATAATAAGCACTACATATCAAAACGTGTGATGCAGGAAAAGCAATGTTTCATGAGAAATTTATAGCTTTAAATACCCATGTTGGAAAGAAAAAACGTTCAAAATTAATAAGTCAAACTTCTGACTCCAGAAGTTAAGAAAATGATACTAAAGAAAATAGAAGGAACGGCAATAAAAATAAAAGCCATAATTAATGAAATAGAAATCAAAGATACAAAAGAAAAGGTCAACAAAGGTATAATTCATTATTCAAAAAGCGTAATACAACGGACAAACCTCCATCAAGACGGATCAAGAAAAACAAAGAGCACAAATAAAAACCTTTAAAAACGGAAAAGGGGACATAACTACAGAAGAGATGAAAAGGATGAGGATGCTACCAACAACTCTGTACAAATAAATTTAAAACCTTAGGAGAAATAGACATAATAGTCATAGAAAAATATAACTGACCAAAAGTGACTCAAGGAAAAATGGAAAGCCTGCATAATCCTAGTAACTATTTAAAGAAATTGAAACAGTAGTTAAAACATTTCCTCACAAAGAAAGACGAGGCCCAGATGATTTTACAGGTAAATTCCACCAAACTATGAAGAAACAGATCACTGCAGTATTACCCAAACTCTTCCAGAGAGTAGAAAATAAAAACTATGTGGCAACCTGCTCTCTGAGGTCAGTATAAACTTGATACCAAAACCAGATATGGACAGTAGGGAAAAGGAAAGCTATGGGTCCAATAAGCACATGAACATAGATGCAAAAACCAAAAAAAAAAAAAAAAAATTAACTAACTTAGTCTTAGTCTAACAGTGGCTGCAACAATGGGCTCAAGCATAACATGATTGTGAGGATGGCGCAGGACCAGGCAGTGTTTTGTTCCGTTGTGCGTAGGGTGACTATGAGTCAGAACCTACACGATGGCACTTAACATCAACAGTCTATAAAAATGATATGCACTGTTATCATGTTAGGGTTTCACGGACAGTGTGATAGAACACCTACTACTACATTAACCAACTAAAGGAGAACAGATCGTATCAGACTCTCAATAAACGCATACTGTGCATTTGATAACATTCATAAATTCTTAGCAAACAAGGAATAAAAAGTACTTCCTTATCTGGATAAAAGTAACATGACATACACACCTCTAATACAACGTGGTGTCAAGGACAACAGGATTTATTGAGGGGGCTTAAAAGAGAGAAGAAGAGCCCACATAACCCCAGGTGCTCATTACCCCCACAGAGAGGTGTACCTAAGCTGGCCACAGCAGGATGGGTGCACCCTGGTAAGCACTGCAATAGAGAAAGGAGCCTCCCCGTAACACTCTACGTATTTACAGAGGGAGGAACCAACACAGGCTGCGTCAGAGAACTCTGGGACAGTGAGTCTCCTGATTCCTGTTAGAGGGAACAGAGCCCTGGTTAAGAATTAAGAGCTTGGCTGCTTGCCAAAAGGTCAGCAGTTCAAACCCACCAGCCACTCCTGGGAAACCCTATGGGGCAGTTCTACTCTGTCCTATAGGGTGGCTATGAGTCGGAATCAACTCAATGGCAATGGGTTTTTCTGTTGAACTGACTCCTTAAAACTAATCCGTGTCCATTTGAGCCTGGCCTTGAGCCACTGCCCCTGATAACCACCGCCTTGCTTCCCTCCCGGCTCTGCCCCCCGCAGAAGTCGACGAGTGCCAGTCTCAGCCTTGCCTGCATGGGGGCTCCTGCCAGGACGGCGTCTCCGGCTATCTGTGCCTCTGCAGCACAGGGTACGAAGGTGTCCACTGTGAGCAGGGTGAGTCCCGGCCCTTGCTGGCCGTGGCCCAAAAGGTCAGTGCAGGCAGCTGGGGAGGGGACCCAGGTCCCCAGGGCACAGTCACCAGCCACACCTCTTCTTGTGCTGGTCTGTCTGGGACTGCAGGCTGAGCACTGGGCTGACTTCAGGCCCTTTCTCCTGCCTCCAGCCGACTCTGGCCTCGGGGAGCAGAGATGTGGGGAGGGCACGGAGGGGGGTCCCCCATGCCTTTCTAGGGCTCTAAGCCATGCAACCAGACCCCAAGCCCACATGGTCGGGCAGGGTGTGTAGCCAGCCTGGGCTGGGTGGGCTCCAGCCAGGGGCGTGGGAGATGGGTCTGTGGAGGCAGTGGGGACTCATGGGCAGCCTTGTGTCCTGTCTGCAGACACCGATGAGTGTGCTGCGCGGCCCTGTCAGAACGGGGGCTCCTGCAGGGACTTCCCGGGGGCCTTCCTCTGCCAGTGCCCCGCAGGGTTCATCGGGGTGCGCTGTGAGACAGGTAAGGGCTCCGTCGGTGGGCCCCTGCATGTGGCTGGCCCCCACCCTACACCTTCTCGCGCCCTCAGACACCTTGACACCCTGGCCCCCACAAGTGTGTTTTCGACACGCACAGAGCCTAGGCCTTAGGGGACGGGTCCCTACACCCCTGCTGGGCAGGCCACCTGGAGAGGGACCCCCAGGGTCGCGCCGGGGAGGGAGGGAGGTTGCGCCTGAGTCCCACGGCACGCCCAGGAGCGCCCCCAGCCCCGCCCTCCCGGCCTGTTTCTCGCCTCCCCTCCCTTCTTCCCGCTCTCCTCTCCTCCCTCCCCCAGACCCCCTGCGGCCCCCGCCCCTGCGAGGCGCTGACTCCACGGCTCTCTGGCTGTTCTCCAGAGGTGGACGCCTGCGACTCCAGCCCCTGTCAGCACGGGGGCGTGTGTGAGAACGACAGTGGGGCCTACCTGTGCGTCTGCCCCGAGGGCTTCTTCGGCTACCACTGCGAGACAGGTAGGGCAGGTGGGCGGGGAACAGCCCCTCACCTGCTTGTCCTGAGACCCCTTCCCGGCCTTCGTCCACCTGGCCCCCCTGTGACGGCCCCTTCCAGCCCCTTGCACTTCTCTGCCCCCCACCCCCCAGGGCGGAGGGGAGTGCTGCCCTCCCCACACTGCACCCCGACCCCACTATGCTGGGCCAACCCGAGGACCGAGGACCGTGTGGCTCAGGCCCGCACTCAGCTCCTGTGAGCTCAGTTCCACAAACAGGCTGCTGTGGTGTAAACGCCGTCCAGCGCAACACAGCTGAGTGATGGGCACAGATAACCCCAGTCCCAGGGTGGGACACACTGGCCCAAAGCAGCGTTAAGACGGATACACAGCAATTTGCAGTCAGAATGGTTCAGTATCAGGAAAGTGCTTTCTGCTGAGAAGCTGCCTGGGGAGGAGGGGCTGCTGGAAGTGGATAGGCGGGGCTGGCAAGTGGGGGTGAGGGCTGGGTAAAGGCCAGAGGCCATCCGTGTGGCTGCAACCCGCTCAGAGGACACGTGGGGACTTCCCGGCACTGCAGTCTCATTGCCCCAGCCTGGGTGGGCAGATCACTTTACCCAGCTGCCAGGCCAGGAGGCAGGGTCCCCACCTCATGGTGTGCACAGAGGCTTAGAGCTCTGACAGCAACAGGGGCCCGGGTCACCTGCTCACCTAGAGAGCCAGGTGCTGACAGTCACGAGGGGCTGCTGCCACCCACCCACCCAGGGACTCACTGGTTGTTGCGTTTGCTGGGGCAACAGCAGGAACAAGCGGAGATCAGGCCTGGCCCCCAACCCCCCAAGCCGTGGTGCTCAGAAGAAGCTGGCCAAGCCTCACTCCCCCCGGCCCACGCTGTGCCCACAGCACCCTGAATCGCCCTCTGCCAGGGCACCAAGGCAGCCACCCACCCCTGGAGGAGGGCAAAACTGTGTGCCCCCCCCACTGCCCAGGAAGTGCCAGTATCACTCCACCCTCCGGGGGGACCCTTCACCCCACAAAGCCGCAGAGCAGGAGGCCCCAGTGCCCCCGGGAGCAAGGACCTGGTGGGGTGGGGGCACCTGGCCAGCTGCCACCAGCACTTATGCTGCTCCCCCTGTCCCCACAGTGAGTGACCCCTGCTTCTCCAGCCCCTGCGGAAGCCATGGTTACTGCCTAGCCAGCAACAGGTCCCACAGCTGCACCTGCAAAGTGGGCTACACGGGCAAGGACTGTGCCAAAGGTGAGGCATGGCACCCCCACGGGCACCCCCTCCCCCCACCACAGGGGCTGACCTCCCCACACAGACTCCTCCCCCGTGAGCAGGGAGGGCGGGGCTGTGGTCCCCCAGGCTAGCACTGCTCACAGCCACAGGTGTGGATGCAGCAACCCCTCAGAAAGCGCGCGGGCAGACCCGGGAGCGGCCCACCTGGGGCGATCAGAGGGTCCCATTCCCCTCACCCAGGGTCCCCAGGCCCAACAGCGGCTAGGGGGTGCCTGCCTGGGGGGCGGGGCTTCCACCGCACCTGACCACGCCCCCCTGTGTTTGGCCGGTACCCTGAAGAGCTCCTCCCGCCCACGGGCCTCAAGGTGGAGCGCGTGGAGGAGAGCGGGCTGTCCATCTCCTGGCTCCCGCCCGAGGGCCCTGCAGCCCAGCAGATGCTGGATGGCTACGCGGTCACCTACACCTCGACGGATGGCGCTTTCCGCCGCACAGACTTCGTGGACCGTGGCCGCTCCGCCCACCAGCTGCGGGCCCTGGCGGCCGGCCGGGCCTACAGCATCTCTGTGTTCTCAGTCAAGCGCAACGCCAACAACAAGAACGACATCAGCCGGCCTGTGATGGCGCTCATCCGCACGCGTGAGTCCAGCCATCACCATGTCCTGAGACCTCACAAGGAGCCCTGGCGTACCCCAAGGGTTAGGAGAGCAGATGTGCTGGGAGGCTGTCCGCTACAGGGGTCTGCATCAGGTGGGTGGGCGCAGAGGGAGGAGATGAGGTGAGGGACGGAGGAAGGAAGATGAGCTTCTCCCTGCCTCAGAACCAGGTCTCTAGGAGACGGACGTGGTGGGGGGTCTGGGGACTGCTCTCCGCCTCTGAGAAGCCTGGGGGCGTGGGGACTGAACTCACAGAGTCCCCGCGCCCTCCCCAGTCCACCTGAGGACACCCCTCCCTGGCCCAAGCATGCCCCAGACCACACCCAGAATGTTCACCATTAACATGAAGGAGATAGCCAGGGCAGAAGAGAGAGGGAACTCCCGGGGGCCACCTGGAATGTTGTGGAGTCACATCCGGGCTTCCTCTCAGCTCGGCTGGACTCCCGCACCCCACCCTCCCTTGAGGAGCAGGTGTGCTGGTGCCAGCTGAGAAGCCCCATGTCCCCCAGGCCCCCGTCCTGTTGAGGGCTTTGAGGTCACCAATGTGACAGCCAGCACCATCTCGGTGCGCTGGGCTCTGCACCGGATCCGCCATGCCACAGTCAGCAAAGTCCGCGTGTCCATCCACCATCCCGAGGCTGGTGCGGACCAGTTCACCGACCTGGACAGGAGTGTGGACAAGTTCATATTCGGGTAAGAGGCAACACCATGCGTGGGGTGGGCCCTCAGCAGTGGTCACGGCCTTGGTAGCCACACCGCTACTGTGAGCCCATGGCCAGTCTGGGCTCCCATGGTGGTGGTGGGGCTCCTCCCGTCTGTCCTGGGCTGTGGTGGGCTCCTCTCTCTGTATGCCCACTGTCCTTGCCCCCAGCTCTGCCTTGAGGAGCAAGTTCATCACGCACCCAGTTTCCCACCAGGTGGGGGCAGGACATTTGACATGCCACCTGGGTCTGCAGGGGCCTCCCTCCTGCTCTGCCTGGTCTCCAGGCTGCGGCAGGAGCGAGTGCTGTGCCCACATTTAAGAGTGCTAGGAACAGGGAGCACTCTACAAATCTGGGGTCCAGATGTGAGCAGATCAGCCCCCCACCCCCACTGGCACAGAGCACGAGAGCGCTTGGTGCTTAGAGACCACAGGTCGGAGGCCAGTCGATGCCCGTGTCTGTAGAAGAAAAGCCTAGAGGTTTTCAAACTTGAGTACTGTCAACGCCTTTCAAAGGGAAAAGTACTTAGGAACCCCACCCACTGCTGTCGAGTGGACTCCAACTCATAGTGACCATATAGAACAGAGTAGAACTGCCCCATAGTTTATGGAAGTGGAGCAGCTGGTGGGTTTGAACTGCCAACCTTTCAGTTAGCATCTGAGCACTTAACCACTGCACCGCCAGGGCTCCTAGGGACCCCTAGGATTGCCTTAAATTTATTTTGATGTTAATAAAACATGTTCAAACCCTAAACTGGGTATATAAACCTCTTCTGCTGAGCCATTACAAACTAAACACAAACAGAACCACAAAACAAAGTACATTTGAATCAGCGTCAGTCACTCAGAATAGCCGCTGGTGGAAACAGACCCTTCAGGTTCAGCGGCTCCCATGGTGAAGCTCAGGTTTCCTTCTGAAAGCCCAGCTGGATCCCAGGGGTCCACGGACACCCCAGGCTCCCGGGCCAGACTGGCCCTGGTGGGCCAGTCATCAACCAGAGAGAAAGTTCTGGCCCCTTCTCAGTGCAGTCAGGGGGCGGAGGATGGACAGACATGAAGGGAAGCCAGGCTCGTGGCTGGGGGGACACAATGCCCCTGGCCTCGGGCCTGCAGAGCAAAGACAGCCCTGGTTAAGAACATTCCATGGAAACTCAGGCCAGCTCCACAGGAGCATCTTAGCGGGTCCGGCTCACAGCAGTCCCCGGTCATGGCCCCAGGGGAAGGGGAGGGAGTCCAGAAGGCCAGCCCTGCAGGGCAGCGCAGGGGAAGGCAGGCAGGAGGGGGGCGTGCACTCTGCACCCCTCTCCTTTGCGGACGCAACAGGGACACGTCCTTCCAAGTGAGCAGCCCTCTCTCTGGCTGGTGTTAGCTATGCCAGGCCAGGCCAGGTTCTCTTTTGCCTCTAAGGGTGTCTTGACTTTTCATGATTTACATCCTACTCACTTCCAGAGAATGACGGGGGTGGCTTAGATTAAAAACACAAACAGGACCCATGTTGGGGGCCACATCTACCCCTCCCCGAAGTGGCCTCCCGTGGTCACACCCTCCTCAAGGCAGCCAGCACAGGACACAGAGGCCTCAAGGTGCCCCTGTCCTCTCCTTCACCTCTTCCCCCAGGGCCCTGCAGCCAGGAAGGAAGTACACCATCCAAGCTGTCACCCTCAGCGGGCTCGGGCCGGGGGAGCACCCCACGGAGAGTCTGGCCACCACCCCGCTACACGTGTGGACCCGTGAGTAGAGTATTGTGGCCGCTGGGCCATGCAGAACCTTCTAGAAGCTCTGAACTCCCAGCATCCCTCAGTCCCCCAGTGTGGCCATTAGAAACCAGCCCTTGACTGAACGCACTAAGAAACAGGGGGACATTCCCAGGTGTCCTCCACTCTGGGGACAGGTGGTGGGGCACACAGGGCTGGGACAGCCGTCAGGGTGACCTTCTGCATCAGCAAGCACCCAGCACCCCAATCCTGATGGCTCCTCCATGTGGCCCATCGATTCTACAGGTGACCACAGAGAGCGAGCACAGGAGCCTGGGTGGGTGAGGACACCCCATGGCCCACTCTGGACTAAGCTCCACGGGGTCATGAGTGGGGAAGACTGCTTGCCCTGCCCACTCCAATCACTACTAGCGGGGGCGGGGGGGGCGGTGAGTGGGCGAAGGGGGTAAGGGCAGGGTCTGCAAGGTATGGGGTTGGAGCATGGCCTCATCCAGGGGCACTGTCCCCTTGTGGTAACTTGGACACTGCCCACTTGGGGGAAGGAGGTGTGGGGCAGGCCTGGGGGTATGGGAGTCAGCCCAGCTCAAGTCTCACCCAGACCCCGAAGCACTGGGACCCCACATCCAGTTTTTCTAGCCCACCCCCAATCTACGCCCGGAGCAACAGGGGCCGCTGTGGGCGTGGTGCAGGCCAGGCTCCACCCTGCCACCCCAACTCTGCCACCCCCAGACCTGAGGGCGGCCTCCTGGGGGCCAGCAGCCCTGCCCCACTCCCCAGACACCTGTCAGCAAGCCCTCCCACGAGTGCCAGGAACTTGAGTGCGCTGGTTTCTGAGAACGGAACGTGGCTTCTCGTGGGCTTATGTGGTCCATCTCAAATCTTTAAAGTGTGTCCTCGTGAAGACCTGGTCCCCGCAGCCCCGTCCACACCCTCCACCTGTGCCTTGTCCAGGGCCCCTGCCTCCAGCAAACCTGACAGCGGCCAGGGTCACAGCCACCTCTGCCCACATGGTCTGGGACGCCCCCTCCCCGGGGACCACGCTGGAGGCCTATGTCATCAACGTGACCACCAACCAGAGCACCAAGAGCCGCTACATCCCCAACGGGAAGCTGGCAGCCTACACAGTTCGGGACCTCACACCTGGACGGCGGTACCAGCTCTCGGTGACAGCTGTGCAGAGTACGGAGGCGGGCCAGATGCACAGCGAGCCCGCCCACCTCTACATCATCACCTGTACGTGGGGCGCCTGCCGGGAAAGGCACGTGAGGGAAGCCAGTGTGGGGGAGGGGGAGCTGCCGGGGCCACACAGGACTCGGGGGTCCTGCCCTGGCTAGACAGGCAGCCCCGGCTGGGCACCAGGGTCCTGCATGGGCCTGCACGAGGCCAGTGCAGGGTCCAGGGGGAGCGGGGACCCCAAGAGGGCAGGCAGGGGCCTGAGGTCACCCTCCCGCGGGCACGCTAGTGCAGCCCTGAGCTGTGGCCGTGGGGGTGCGCTCGCTGCTATCAGACCCTCTTCCCTTGGGGCTGCCGACCGGACAGCACAGGGCTTCACAGCGTCCAGTGGTCTGAGTCTCAGCATGAGGGGTGAAAGTGGGGGGCACTCAGGATGAAGGGCCTGGCCCTGACCCATAAAGGAGTCGCCTGCGCTGGGAGTGTGTGCTGGGGCCACGTGGCCAGCCCCTCAGGACCCAGGTCCAGGTGCTCGTGTTGGCCCCGCCTGCCCTGCTGATGGAAGACCTGGGCTCGGAGGGAGCTGGGGCTGGGACCTGCACATGACTCCACCCAGCCTGTGGCTCCAGACCTGTGCAAATGGGGGTGACTGCAGCGGTGGACGGGGCAGCTCCTGGGCTCCTGTGAAAGCTGCAGCCCCCTCTCCCTGGTGTGCGTACCCGCCTGCAGTTCTTCACGCCAGCACTGGTGCCCTTCGGGGTGCACGAGCGGGACAGAGGGAAGCCCAGGCCCAACAGTGTGCAGCCACTCTCCTCTCCCCACCCACAGCCCAGAGGGACAGCAACGACAGACGCTGGCACCAGGCCGGGCACCCCCGGGGGCTCAGAAACAGACCCCCCACAGTGGGCCTGCCAGAGCTGCGCCTGCTTAGCGACCGAGGTGCTCCCGAGACACCGACCCAGCCCCCCAGGTACAGATCAGCCGCCCGATCGCTGGGGCCACCAGTGCGGTAGCCGCTGCTCCGAGGTGGCTGCAGGCTGCTGGGCAGGAAGCTCAGGCCTCGCTGGCCCCACCCCCCGGCAGGTTCTCCGAGCTGGTGGACGGCCGAGGACGCGTGAGCGCCAGGTTCAGCAGCCTGCTCAGCAAGTCAGTCACCGTGAGAGCACGTGAGTGTCCCCCCAGTGCCTCAGGGTGTGGGCTGGGCCTCACGGCCACCCGCCCAGCTCATCCCCACAGTGAGGAGCCCCGGGCTTAGGCCACCCCAGGGCCAGCTCGGACTCGGCCGCATGCATGGGACCCAGCTGTGTGGGGACAGCACAGGCTGCCCAACAGGGGTGGGGACAGACAACTACCAGGAGCCTCCCGTGTGAGCCTGAGGGTGAAGCACAGGCTGCTGGCAGGTATGCTGGGACAAAGGCGAAACACTAAAGTCGGCTTTGCACACCCAGCTAAGGAATTGAGCGTCACTTGGCAGCAGTGGGCGGGAGGGCGCGGGGCGGCCTCGTTCTCTGCTACTGGAGTGGGGTCCCTGGACCAGCAGCACCTGGGAGGGCTGGGAATGCAGACTCCACCCCAAGCGGTGGACTCAGAACTGTCTGAACAAGGCCCGGGTGACCCTCCCTCACTGCAGTCTGAGAAGCGAGTGTCCACTGTAAGGGGGCTGTTCCTGTGTGTAGGGCAGAGCCTTCGGGGTCAAATCGTGCCCCGGTCCGAGCTGGCTGGCTGCCCAGCAGGCCTGACCTTCACTCCCCCCGTGCTCCTGCCTTCTTGGGTGAGTGATCACCTGCATCACCGTGTGTCAGGCCACCCTGTGGCACCTGAGCCGATGGGTAGAGATGACTGGCCTTGTCCACCTGACTCACAGGTGAGGAAGGGGGTGTGGAGCCTGCCCCCAGCAGGCCTCCCTGCGATGCCTGCAAGGTGGGCCCAGCCCCAAGGCAAAGGCAGCCCCAAGGTGGCCCCAGGGGCTAAAGATCTGAGAAGGGGACAGGGCCTCACGCTCACCTGGAAGGCCAGGTGCTGACGTCACGAAAATGACTGAAAGCCTAGTAACTCAGTTAACGAACAAAGCATTCCCCAGGCACAAAGAAACGAGGTATGCACAGAGAGGGTGACAAAGGGGTTACCAGAGCCCTGGAGGGTGCCCCCAGCCCTTGGTGATCAGCAGAGGGGTGACCAGGAGGAGGGACAGTGCGGGGCACCCAGAGGTGGGGGCAGAGCCACTGGAGCAAAGTGGGGAGGGCTGCAGTTAGGGGGTCCAGAGTGCAGCCTGCGGAGCAACGGGCAGGTAGGAAGGAAGGAGGGTGCCTAGCCCCCAGTAAGCAGGGCATGGAGGCAGGGGTGTGGTGCTGGACAGGAAGGAGGAGCAGTGGCAGCCAAGCAGGACGAGGCCCGCAGAGGCAGGGGTCGGTCCTGTGGGCCATGGGTGGCTTCACCAGTGGCTTTGGTGGCCCTGGAAATGGAAGGGCAGCCCCTGGTGGGTCAGCAGAGGGGGAGGGCTGGGCCCAGGAGAAAAACGCTGGTCCACCCAGGGTGGGAGGGCTCATGCCGGGCCAGGCTGGGCTGTGACAGGCTGGGGTGCCCTGGACCCTGAGGGAGAGAAGATGCTCAGGAGCGGCCCTCATCCTGGTCTCCACACAGTCGGCCCCCAGTGACCACTTCTGGCCTGTTGCTCCTAGAACCCACAGCCCCGGCGCAGCTCAAGAACCCAGAGGAGGCCCCTGAGCCTACCAGCCCAGCCCTGCAGCTGTCCAAGCTCCGCGACAAGGGGCGTGAGTGTGAGTCTGGGTGAAATGAATTCAGGGCAGCCAGACAGCTGGTTGGGGACTTCCCAGCCAGTGAGTGACAGAGCCAGACACCCCCCCCCCTAAGTGAAATAAGGACACGGGACCTTGACCAGTGGTCACCGACAGCTGCTGCTGCCACCCCACCAGGGGCAAAGCCTGTGGGGACCCATCAGGCTGACAGTGGTCAGTCCTGGCATCACTGATGGAAACAGACGAACAGGATCAGCAGGATGCTGATCATGGTTGAAGCTGAGTGACAGTCCACAGGGCTTCAGGCTCTTTTTGTGGTTTTGAAAATTTTCATAACACAGTGTTTTAAGGTCCACACTCACGGTAAGCGCAGCAGGACAGTCCCGGAGGACGGTGGAGGGAGAAGGGAGGAAAGGTGAAGAGACAGTGAGGGGATGAGGCGGTGGAGGACACGGGCGGCCGGAGGGGAAGCAGGACTCTGCCTGAGGGGCTGGCCCGCAGGCACACAGCCCCCATGGGGGCCCTGTGAGGAGTGGGCCGGGCAGGGGGCAGAAGGAGAGACCAGCCCTTCTAGAGCATCATCGTCCATGGTGGGGGCACGCCTGAGTCTCACTCTTAACGTGGTTCTCAGGATTTTTAAAGTAAGAACTGAAATGAGTATCTTCGCGAAGCTGGAAGAGGGACAGAGCAGACTCTAGGGGAGCCTCCACCCCCAGCTCCACCACTGGCTGCTCCTGCATCTCACTGCCCATCAGTGTTGGGGGGGGGGGAACCGTGTTGGAGGGGGACCATGGCTTTGGGGACTGGGGGTCCGACACTTCTACACAGGGGGCAGCAGGCCCAGGAAAGGGAGGCTGCCCAGGGTTGGGGAACTTGGAGGGGGGGCAGCCCAGCCCTGAAGGTAGGTGGCGCTAGGACAGGCACTGAAGGACGAGGACAAGTCTCCACGCAGGTCTCTCTTGGGGAGAGACAGCATTCTGAGTGGAAGCAGGGGGCGGGCTGGGGTCTCCCCTGAAGGTGGTCACCCAGAACCTAAGGTGCAAGCAGGGCTCTGGGCTGAGCGTCAGGGGAATCGCTCCTGCCCTCCCTTCTTCTTTCCATTCTCTTCCTGCCTGTTCTTCATGGGGTCAAGGCCAGTGCTCTCTCTGATCGCCTGCAATGGGCACCATGGGAGAGAAGGGGGTGACCGCGTGTGGCTACCTCCCTCGGGCCACAGCACCTCCTCCTCTGAGGGGGCCACCGCACGGCCCAGCTCACACGCGGCCACGTCAGCAAGCATCCCCACGCATTGACTGACCCATGTGGCTCTGTTTGCAGATGGTTCCAGGAACTGCTCAGAAAACCCCTGTCAGAATGGGGGCACCTGTGTGCCCGGGGCCAACACCCACAGCTGTGCCTGCAGCCCGGGCTTCAAAGGCCGGCGCTGCGAGCTCGGTGAGTGGAGACCCAGGCCCCTTGCCCCCCGGATCACTGAGCGGGTGCCTCAGACACCCACTACCAAGATGGCACCGCACCCAGGCCGGCTTCTACATGGCCTCCCCTACGCGGCCTCCCCGCTGTTTGGGCCTGGGCAGGCTAAGCATCCGTGAGCTCCAGGAGCCACAAAGACACACGTGGACCCCAGGGCCTCAGCCTGAGTGCAGCGCCAGCAGTGACCGTGGGCAGTGACGGGATGGTGCAGGCCGGGGGTTCGGGGATGCTGGCAGGCAAAAAGCCAGGGGAGGAGGGGCTCCAAGGGGCGGGGGCAGGGTCATCCCAGCCAGGACCCAGGCGCCCGGACAGCCCAGGACCAGATGGGAGCTGACAGGGCCGCGGCGGCCTCAGGCAGGACTTCAGAGCAGCCCTCTCGGGGCTGGGCAGGGAGAGCTCCTTCTCAGCCACAGCCCTTCTCCTTCATGCCACAGCCTGTACGAAGGTGCCCCAACCCTGCACGCGCCTGTTCTCCGAGACCAAGTCCATTCCAGTCTGGGAAGGAGGCATCTGCCACCACATGTAAGTTGGCTTTCTCTCCTTGTGCTCTTGGCTTTCAAAGTGTTTTCAGTGACCCCCTGCTGAGAATCTGCATTTCAAACAAGTTCCCAGGACAGGCTAATGCTGCTGGTTAGGGACAATTCTGAGAACCACTAGTACAGCAGTGGTTCTCAAAATTTATCCAAATTTAATTTACGTAAGAATCACCTGGGGATCTTGTTAAACTGTAGATTGATTCAGCATATCTGGGGTGGAAATGCAAATTCTCAGCAGGGGTTAGAACCAGAACGAACCGGCTCAAAGCCCTGGATTTCACAAAGTCTAGCTCACCTGAGTCTCACCAGCCCGAGTAGCTATGGCGGTTTGGGAACCTGTGACCTCCTCGTGACAGTTTAGGAAAATGAGGCAGAGGGGCTGGGTAACCTGCCTACCGTGTGTGGCTCGAGGCTGTGGCAGATGCCTGGAACACAGGCCCCTGGCTCCTGACCTCAGGGTCTTCCTTCCCTGCACTCCTGAGCACCAGCTGCCTATACCTCGCACCGATGTCAGGGCTGCGTGCACACAGGTCCCGGGAAGAGGGCCGTCCCCCTTCTCTTCCTGAGAGCCCCCTGAAGAAATACACAAGCACCAGCACATGAGAACTGCGGTCTCAGTTCTGCCACTGAGTCACGAGGCAGCCTGGGCAGCACTCCAGGCCTCAGTTTCCCCATCTGTAAAACGGGAGAGTTTGGTGGGCTCATCTCTTGGGACCTCTCGTTAATGTTCTGTGACTCTACAGGTTGCAATCACTAAGGACCTACTGGGTGCCAGACACAGTTCTAGACACTTGGGCACATCAATGAACAAAGCAGACAAAAGTCCTGCCCTCAAAATCCCGACATTCTAGATGAGGGAGACAGACAACAAAATCACGTGTGTTATGTAGCCTTTTAGAAGATGACCCAAACCCAAACCAAACCGTTGCCGTAGATTCCAACTCACAGCGACCCTATAGGACAGCGTAGAGCTGCTCCATAGGGTTTCCAAGGAGCACTGGTGGATTTGAACTGCTGACATTTTGGTTAGCAGCCAAGTTCTCAGGAGGTGACAGTGCTAAAGAAAAAGAGGTGAAGAGGGGAGACCAGGAGTGCCAGGATAGGGGTGCAGGGCCCCCACGGGGGCTGCATGCCTGCAGGCCAGCCCCTCAGGCAGGGAGCCCTGCTTCCCCTCCAGCCGCCCGTGTCCTCCAAGGCCTCGTCCCCTCACTGTCTCTTCACCTTTCCTCCCTTCTCCCTCTGCCACCTTCCAGGACTGTCCTGGTGTGCTCACGGTGAGTGTGACCTTAAAACACTTTTTATGCATGCCACAGCATTAAATAGGAAGGTCAGGGTAAGCCTCATGGAAAAGGTGACATTTAATAGACTTGGAGGAGGGGGAAGATACGAGGAAAGAACATTCCAGACAGATGATCAACCACCAAGACCCTGATGCAGGAGCCTGCCTGGCACGTCTGAGGAAAGGCAAGGAGGCCATTGTGGCTGGAGCAGAGTGATGGAGGGGGGAGTAGTCAGAGAGTGGGGGCAGCCACACAGGGCCTGGAGATCCTTGTGAGAACTCTGGCTTTGTTCTCAGTGAAATGGAAGCCACTGAAGGGTTCTGAGCAGGTGAGTAACATGTTTGAGTACATGTTTAAAAGATCACTTTCACTGCCCTGTGGAGAACGGACGGTAGGAAGGCAAGGGTAGAAAGCTCAGTTTGAGCTTGGACATGAAGCCAGGCTTAATGTGTAGCAGAATACATCGAAGGAACTGGTTTATACTGGGATTTAGAAATCTGTATTCACAAGGCATCTGAATTTGGATTCTGTGGGATGGCAGTCACTGTCCACAGCACCCATATCTCCCAGCTGTGCTAGTTATACCAGTGCCTGCCATATGTGTATTAGACATCCCACAAAGTACCTGACAAGGACAGCCCATCACTTACCTAAAGCTTTCCATCCTTTTACTTTTAACTTACCTGCGTCTTTAGTTTCTTGTATTTAGCATATAGTTGGATCTTGCTTTGTATCCAGTCTCACAATCTCATTTATTGCAGTGTTTAAACCATTTACATTTAATGTAACTATCAATGTGGTTGGGCTTATACCTACCGTCTTCTTGCTGTTTATTTTTTATTTGTCCCATCTGCTCTTTGCTACTTTTTTCTTTCCTTCTGCCTCTTGAATTAGTTATTTCTTAGGATTCCACTTTATCTCCACTATTGGCTTATTGGTTATACTTCTCTGGTTTATTTATTTGGGGAGGGGGTTGCTCTAGGATTTACAATATGCATCTTCAACTTATCACAACAAACCTTCAATTACTATTATACAACTTCAGTATAATGGAAGAGCCCTACAACAGTATGCTTCCACTTTCCCCCTCCCATCCTTGAACTATTGCTGTCAGACTTTTTATTTCCACATATGCTCTGATCTGCACAATATGTTACTTTTTCTCTAAAAAGAATTATCTTTTCTAAATGTTTTGAAAGTGAAAAAATCTTTTATATTTACTTGAGTATCTACCATTTCCAGCATTCTTCATTAGTTTGTGTATATCAAGTCTCCTTTACTTAAGGAATTTACTGTAACATTTCTTAATAGTTCAGATCTGCCTGTGATGAACTCTCTCTTTTGTTCATCTGAAACAAAAGATTTTTATTTCCGCTTCATTTTTTAAAGGATATATTTGCTGGGTATAGTATTCTTGGTTGACAGTATTTTTCTTTCTTTTGGCACTTTAATGATGTCATTCTTTTGTCTTCTGGCTTATACAGTTTCAGACAAGATAACTCTAATCATTCTTACCTTTGTTCCACTATATGTCATGTTTTTCACAACCCCTAGCCCCCATGGCTGCTTTTGTGTTTTCTCTTTAGTACTGCATTTGAGCATTTTATTTATGATATGCTTTAGGATGGACTTGTGTGTGTGTGTTTATTCTGTTTGGAGTTTGTCCATCTCTGGGTTTACAGCATTCATTAAAATTTTAAAATTTGGCCATTATTTCTTCAAATATTTTTTTTCTGTCCCTCCATTTCTCTCTTCTCCTTCTAGGACTCCAATTATGAATGTGTTAGATTAATATTGTCTCAAAGTTTACAGAGGCTTTGTTCATTTTATTCAGTCTTTTTTCCTCTCTGCACTTCATATTTTGGATAGTTTCTATTGCTGTGCCTTCAAGTTCACTGATCTTTTCTTCTGCAGTGTCTAAGCTACCATTAATCCCATTCCACAAAGTTTTCATTTCAGATACTGTGTTATATCATCTCTACAAGTTCCATTTAGTTCCCGCTTAGACCTTCCATTTCTCTTCATTATAGTTTATTTTCCTTGAGATCTTTGAACATGTGGAACAAACTTATATGCTTTAAGGTCCTTGTCTGCTAATTCCATCATCACTCTCATTTCTGAGTCTTTTTCTCTTCAATTATTTTTCTTCTGATTTTCATTTTCCTGATTTTTCATATAATGTCTTGTAGTTTTTTATCAGATGCTGGACATTGTGAATTTTATTTTACTGTATGCTGGATTTTGTTTTTTGTTTTTTTGTTTTTTGTATTCTTTTTAAGAAAGTGGTTTCATTTCTAGAAGGCAGTTATTTGCAGCTGTTTTGCCCTTTTGAGACTTCCTTTAGGGTGGCTTCAGAGTAGCCTTTATCCCAGGGTTAAATTTCACCCTACTTCTAAGGCATGGCCTCTGGAGTTTCTACTGAGTGGCCTGTTATTAAGATCTCTCCACTCTGGCTCTGGGAATTGTTCAGCTCACGGCTTGTCAGTAGTTCTTCTCTTCCCATAGGTTTCACCCTATACATGCACATCTTAATTTTCAGCCAAAGGTTCAAGGGGATTCCTATGCAGACTTCTGCAGCTCTTCCTCTGCATAGCTCCCTCCTCTCCAGTACTCTTCTCCACAAATTCCAGCTGCATTTTCCTCCCCCCAATTCTCGTATCTGTCTCCTCAACTTAGTGTGACCACTGCTTGGATTTCCCCTTCCTGTAATGCAGTCCAAAAAGTACTTCCAGGCTGAATTCCAGGGCAATCACAGGGCTCATCTCATTTGTTTCCTCACTCTCAAGGATCACAGTCCCACACTGTCTGTTGTCTAACATTTGAAAATACTTATTATATCTTACATTTTGCCCAGTTCTCTGGTTTTCACTTTGGACGGTTAATTCCAGGTCCTGTCACTCCCTCATTCCTTCATGGAAGTCTCACCAAAGGTCTTAAATAATATGACCTTAGAGACTTAGCATGTAAGTTAGAAGTCTGCCCCTCAGATACTCTGGATTTCTCTTTTAAGTGGCTCTGACATTTGAGAATGTTAACAATGGCCAAAACACTTTCTTGTTCATTATCATTTACAAATTTGTGAGAGAAGTGATATGATTAATTCCGATCTTACATGAAACTGAGGCTTAACAAGTTAAAGTGACTTTCCCAAAGCAGCCTAGTAAATAAACAGAATAGGCAGGGCTTGAAATCAGGTCTCCTGTTCCACACCACCCACATCCAAAGCCCGCATCCCCAAGGCTTCTCAAACTTCTCTCCGAACTACCCATAAAACAAAGTAAAATGAGGCTATACTTTCCTAAGGGCCTCAGGGCCAGATGGCCTTGTCTCAAGAAGACATGTCATTAAATTTCACATTTTGTCCTTTAATATTAAAAAAAGGAAGCTCATCAAAATGTACACTTGCGATGGGTGGGTGTATTTTAATTTTATGTAAATTATACCTAGTAAAGGAGCCCTGGTAGCACAGTGGTTAAGAGCTCCACTTCTAACCAAATGGTTGGCTGTTTGAACCCACCAGTGGCTTCGCAGGAGGAAAATGTGGCAGTCTGCTTCTATAAGGATTTCAGCCTTGGAAACCCTATGGAGCAGTTCTACTCTGTCCTATAGGGCTGCTATGAGATGGAATTGACTTGACGACAACGGGCTTTTTATATCTCAGTAAAGTTAATTTTTTAAAAAGGTGACATGATTTTTATATTGGACATTTTAACACATCCATAGATAAAGTTTTATTAAGAAAATAATGGCCTTACTCTCAGAGACTTCTGTATTTCTCTGTGGTTCATGTAGCTGAGGCTGAGCAGTTTGGCAACATGCTGTTTCAGTGTCTGGTTCTTCACAGCTTTCTTGTGACAACAGGTATAAAAGAGTTTACAAAGTTCACCAAGACATCTGCTTCAAAGAGAGCTGTGAAAGCACCAGCACCAAGAAGACCCCAAACAGGTGCCGTCTCAGGGGGAAGCCCATTTTGTGTCCTGCGTGTAGTTCACTGGGTAATGGGCAAGGGTGGTCCTGGGGCCAAGTCCTGTGGGATCCACAGGACTGCTGATGGAGCCAGGCCATCTGTCTGCCCAGATGTGTAGCCTCTGTGAATGTTCTGCTAAGAAGCAGTATGTGCACGTGTGTGCTTGTAGCACACACAGCTGGGTACAGCTGCATGGTGGGCGCTGGGGGTCACTGTCATGCAGATTCACACACAGCACATAGGAGCAGAATTGGGAAGCCTGGCTTTACGGATGGGCCAAGAGGGATGGCTGCAAATACAGGAAATCTCCACTTATTTTCATGCACTCATACCTAGGTTCTTTCCCCCAAAGGATTCAAGGTAGTCACAAGACTGATTACCGCCTGGCTTTTACCATAAGAAGTGCCAGAATATATTATGTACTTTTAAAATAACAGAATCCCAAACTCTACAATATTCTCCATATTATTATTATTCATATTATATTCATGATTTTCAAGAAATAGCCACACACACTTGGTTTGCATTACTGAGTGTCAAGGAATAGCCGCACATGTGCCGTCAGCAGCAGGACTGCCTCAGCCTAGGGGGCCGCCCTCCAACTCTTCCCATAGCTCTCACTCCCTTTCCTCCACCCCCTTCCTTCGTTCCCCAGAACCCAGATCCAGTCAGGCCACAATCCCCACCTCAATCACGTAGGTGCACACAATCACAAATGTCAGTCTCCACGTCAGGACCTCTACTCATGGTGTCCCCCAAGATGGAGCTCATCTGAGCTCAAGAAAAGACGGGCTGAGGTAGCCGTAGGATCAAAGGCACCGTTTCTTTTTCACTAAGCCACTTGTCTCTGATTCTTTCAGGAAACAAAGTACCAGTCAAACACTGACAAAACCGTAAGGTATGTTTGCCCGGGAGCCAGCAGCAGAGCTGTTGAAGTCTGAGAGGTGTCCACCCAGCCCTCTTAGAAGGCACCACCCAGGGAGGCTCAGTGTGCCATCAGCCTACAGCCTCCCTGCCAGTTCCCAAAGGATGGGTGGGAAAGCACCACCTAAGCCTCCAACAAAGCTAGCAGAGCCCCTGAGGCGAGCCCTTAGTCAGGGGAGACAAGGCTGTCCAGGGTGAGAGGCAAACCCCCGAGATGAGCCTAAGGCGGGAGCGCAGCTGGTGGCACTCAGTCCCTGGCTAATCAAAGGCATTAGCTCCTCCTTCCCCACCCTCAAGCAAACACAAAATGCCCTCCAAGGCTAGCCAGCAATTTACTAATAGGGTTAAGAATCCACAAATGTAATTTGGATTTAAAATATATATATTTCCAATAAGTCACCTAAAAAAGTAATATATTACCAAAAAAACTCAGAAAATTTCTATAAAAACAAACCAAAAACCCCCAACTAACTGTCAAATGATCAAATAATGGCTTAGAGAACACCCATCCTTGAGACAAATGCACAGAATGCCCTGAAAACACCAATAAGCAGGGAGAGGCTGCGGCCCTCACAGCCCTGGGGAGGCCACGCCCTTCTCCACAACCTCCTACCCCTGGCCCACCACATGCAGACACACACCCAGGACAGAGACGAGGCACAGCCTGCCGATTTCAGAGTTACAGGGAAACCACCATGCTGAGCCTCAAATATCCCCAAGGACGGGATGCAGCCGGTCCTCCTCAACCAACCCGCCCCTCCCCAGCTCTCCCCAAACCCACCGTCCCTTAGACAAAGCAAGCCTCGCAAATCTGAGGGTGAGGGCCAGGACCTGAGGGCAGCGGCCCAAGATGCAGAGAGGCAGCTTTAGAAAGGAGCACATGGGACTCCCATTCTCCTCATGCCCTGTTTTGTGTTTTCTTTAAAGGATCCACTCTGTCAATCTCAAGAGCTTCTAAAACCCAGGAAGACTCAGTCTAAAAACTGGATGGAAAAGGACACCCCGAGAGCTGAGTCCTGGCTGGAGTCAACCCTTCTGGACTTCTTTCCTTGGGTCTCTGGCAAGCGAGACCTCAGGCCTGCTGCCCAGCACGCTCCATGGCCAAGCAAGGAGATGCGCGGGACCCATTTAACAGCCCCAGATTGAACTAGGTATACACCAGGAGACACCGTGGGACCAATCACTCCGACGTCCCGTGACCCACTGAAGTAGCCTGAGATTGAACCAGGCATATGCCAGGAGACGCCATGGGACTACCACCCTGATGTCCTGTGACCCACTGAAGTAGCCTGAGATTGAACCAGGTGTACACCAAGAGACGCTGTGGGACTACCACCCTGACGTCCCGTGACCCACTGAAGTAGCTGAGACTGAATCAGGCTGTGGTTATAAAGGTGTAGTCCGTGTGCGCTGCGAATGGGAAGTGCCAGCGTGCACATTCACCCCAGGTGGAACCAGGTGCCAGCCAGGAACACTCCTGCAATCTTCAGAAGCCTGCTCACAGATTTCAGTGTGAGAGAAACACATCTCCCTTTGAGATCTAACAGTCAAATTGAGGAGGAAATACAACCAACAGCTCCCAAAACCCAGAGCGTGGGGCTGGGGATAGGGCAGAGGTGGTCACTGAAAGCCCAGCTCGGCTTGGCCTGCCCTCCTCCTCCAGCAAGCACGCTCCTGACACTAACGATCCATCATGTGGACCCGTAGACTGTGAAAGGTAACGTGGAGTTTAGACACTTCTGGTCTATGACAGGGGCCAGCAGACTCTGTAAAGGATCAGGCATCAATCTTTCCAGCTTTGCGCTGCCATTATACCATGAACGCAGCTGGAGACCATGTGTAACTGACTGAGCGTGGCTGTGTTCCAATAAAACTTTATTTACAAACACAGACAGCAGGCTCAACTTGGCCCATAGGCCCTAGTTTGCTAACCGCTGATCTACGAGATCACACAGGCTCTGGCGTTCTACAGAGAAAGCCACCGCTGGGGTGATCAGTCACCTAAGACACCAGAGACCCTGGATATTCATGGACACCCTGCCCACACCCTGTCTGGAAAGCAAAGCCAGCACCACTGCCATGCAGCCAGCCCCCTCCTTCCATGCCTGAATGCAGTGAGACTCCAGGGTGGCTGGGCCGTGTTAGATAACGCTCGAGGTTCTCTTAGCCCGCTATTCAGATAGAGCTCTAAGGTGTCAGGGAGCAAGCACCATCTCGCAAAGCTCCAACCTGTACCAGAACACTGCACCACCTGACCACGTCCGCCTTCCGGTGTGCTTCTGAGCAGCACTGCCTTCTCACTGAACCTGAAGGACCCGTTCCACTGGTGTTTGCTGCGTATCTTAACCACCGACCCAGACAAAGTTGAGCGCCTGCTGTGCCGTCAGCCGATGCTGCCAGTCGCTCTGCAGCCACAGAAAGGGCTCTTTCCCTCATCTTGTATAGAAACATTTTGTGAAGAGTTAGAGTATGTTTTAAGCTTTTTATTTTTATTACAACCTTGTGTGCATATGTCTGTGTATGATGCAACTTGTCATTTTTGGAAAGGGGGAAATCATTTCGAGAAGTCCCTACTGTAGCCCAGAAATCTCCACCAGTCCACGAAGACTAGGCTCTTAGACACGGGGCGAATCTAAGAAAACACCATGCACGAGCGCGTACAGCTGACCTGTGCGGCACTGAACAGCCCGCCGTGTCTGCATTAACCACAGCACGACCAGCAGATGTAAGAGCAAGCAAGGTCACTGGGAACAGAGGTGAAAACTCGCCACCATGTTCCTGCCTTGAGTCCCTGGACCACGAGGCCAACGTTAACTCGTTCCAGGTTTTAGCTCAGAAGCCTTTGCTTCTAAGAAAAGGTCTACTGACCCTAAGTTGGTTGCTGCGTTGTTATATGATTAATCATCCTAAAATATGGATGAATCCACGCTTTACAGGCTAAAATATCCAGTAAAAGGACTTCTGATTCTAATAGATTTATGGCTCATTCTTCCAACATATTCCAAGTGAACCCACCACTGCTTTCCTTACATCGCTCATTCTTTAAAGTCTCGTTTCTTCCCTGAAAATATTCAAAGTCCACCTGTAGTTTCCCAAGGAAAGTAGAAACAATGGAATCAAAAATCAGTCAGGGGCATCAGGATTTATTTTTGTGCCAAAATAAATAACAAAGTAACCCAGTCATTACACAAAACTCAGATGAGCTGACCATCAAATCAAGTATGGACTTGACGCTGGTCCCGACTGGGCACAAGAACAGCCTAGTGTCCAGGGAAAGTGGCAGTCACTTGGACTCCACAAGGCGGAAGAGCAAATGAAAACACTGGCAGAGTGAACGTCTCATCTTCAAGCACACCTGTCCACGAACCAGACAGGTGGTCAGAGTGGACCTCCCTCCTCACCATGCATGGCCATCGCCATGATGGGGCGCCGTTCCCCCTGGTGTGTCAGCCTGACACCCTGCCTGCAAACCGCTGCTGCGCGCGCCAGACCCAGATGTGGAGGGAGTCACCGAGCTACTTCTCTCCTGCAAAACCGTCATCTCTCTGCGGCCACGCTGTAGCCGGCGCCTGCTGGACAAGCCCCGTGGCAGAACACAAGCCAGCTGACCAGCAGCGTCCCAGCACATAGGGCAAGGCAGCCCTGTGGAAATGTCAGCTACTTTTCTTTTAAGTAAACAAACCGGAGGTTTTCATGAATTGGCGCAGTGCCGTCACGCTTCACTGGACTAGGCCTGTTTCTCCAATCGGCCCTGTTGACATTTGGGCTGGGTAATTCTCTGTTGGGGGGTCATCCTGTACACTGTCAGGTGTTTAGCAGCATCCCTGGCCTCCACTCGAGATGCCACCAGCACCCTCCTCCAGCCATGACAGCCACAAACATCTTGACATCACCCGATGCCCCTGGAGGGAGGACCGCTGCCTGGCAGGGTTTCCACGGGGCCAAGCACCAGGGCGCCAAAAGCTGTTCAAAGGCTGACACGAGACCTGACTCGATGCTACATCACCAAAAATGCTTCCTGCAGTGTCAACCCTGTTCTGCAATCTAGAATGTTCTAGGACACACCAGTCCTCCTGGCCCCTCACAGAGCCCACGCCGTCACAGCTCGGCCTTGTTCCTCACGCCCACTGGGCTCCCCCGGGTGACTTTCACCACCTCTGGGCACCGTGGAGAGCACCTGGAATAGCCGACAGATCCTTGGCCCCGACTCCAGGTCCAGCTCCACGACCGGGGCATGTGCTTTCCCTGCTTTGTTCCCAGATCACCTGTGAGATGGGCAGGGCCCCGTCCTGCTCTGCATTCTCCCAAGTCAGCACATGATGACTGGAGGCTCAGGGCCTGAGAGTGACGCACTGGCCCAGAGCATCACGAGGTCAGGGCCAGGGAGGGCCTGGTCCCCACTCGATGGGCCAGCAGCATCCAGACAGGGAAGCCCCAGTGCCTCATGGCAGCAAGAAGCTGTGTCAAATTGAAGCAAACATCACTAACCGACTCCTTGTACTCTGCTGCTGTACACTGAATGCAATTACGAAGCAGTAAGATATTTTTGGATTAAAAACGTTGATATTTTTGTGGAAAACCTGCTACTTGTTTTTATAAAATAAAGTGCTGTAATGTACTAAAAGCTTGCTGCCTTCTCTTAATTTTATCTTCATGTTAAGAGGAAATATAAATGGACTCTTTGATCCGAGAAGGAACCTCATCTTTCACGTTGTCATGGAATTGTCACTAACATGTTTCAAAAGAAAAAAGTAAGGCCACATTTCCACCTACCACATCCCACTAATTTTAACAGCTGAGTCAGTCTTTTATCCAGAACAGAACAGGGTCCTCCAGGCAGACACCCAACAGTAGATCAAACTAACACATCTCCATTTAGTTTGACCTGCCAACTTCTCAGAGGACTAATAATAATTTTTTCATCCTAAGCCCAGTTTTAGGATGTAAAATAACTTGAGAAGATCCTAGTGAAGCTCCCAAAAGCTTTGATAAAATTAAAATATCCTTTAATATACCTGGGGCTCTTCCCATCTCAGTCTCGTCAATCAGTAAACTCCTCCTCTGCATCTCTGTCCTCCACATCTCCATCTGAGCTGGCGCTGTCATCAGACGTGCAGCCTCCAGGCCCCTCTTCCTCCTCCCGAGCCAAGAGCTTCTTAAAAACTTCAAACTCCTCTGGAGAAGAACAGGCTGTCTTGACCAAAAACTCAGCTTCTGAGACTCTGAAGATGTCCTTGAGTGAAGGGTTAAGGACCTGCGTCTGGCCCTTCTTATCGGGGGTCTGGTACCGTCCCAGGCGCTCGAGGTAAATGTGCCTTTGCTTAATCTTGGTGATTGAGTACTGCAAGAACTCAGTCTTCACCACGTCCCGGTGCTTAATCCCCATCCTAAAATAGGCGTACTGGAAAAGACATACACGTTTAGGAACTCAGGCATGAACCTTGCAGCCTAGCACTCCCCAGCACGTAGCACACTCAACCTGCCCAAAGGGACTCAAAGACGATGGTCCTGTTAGCAACGACAGAATACTCACTCTGCCCCTGGCACTCACAGGATAGCTGACAATTTTCACAGCATTTTCAAATTCATAGTGGGGGAAAACGACGCAGAAAATAAAGGGGGAGGAGGAGAATATTGTATTTTTCAGACAGAGGGAAAAAAAAAACTATGAGCATGGAAAGAATAGGAAAAAGATCTCAGAAAACATCCAGGGACTTGACCTAGTCATCACAATCATTACCAAAAAACTAGGACAACTGTCACAGCTACACTTCCAAAATCAACATGCAGAACAGGTTCTAAAGACAGGAAGGTATTAGCTATCTTCAAACCGAGTATTCCCACCAGTGTCCCGCCCTGGGCACTGAGAATGGGGCTTGCAGGTTGGATGTAGTCTGCAGTAAGGAGTGGAGGAAGCAGGACTGGGTGCTCCTTGGTCAGAGTGTGTAAACAAGATCTAAGTCACTCCCTCTGCCCCGGGGGCCTCTCAGCCACATGGCTCACCTTACTACAGTTCTGGAAAGCTCGCCATTACTCACCTAACCCTGTCAGTTCCCTCTCACCTGGAATTTGTACTCCAATTCACCGGGCTCCTCCCGAAGAACATAGGGGCATCTGTGCAAAATCTCTGTCACTTGCCGCACTGTGAAAAGACACTTCTCCCTGAGAACCCCAACGATGTCATCGATGTCCCGCTGACGCATGCTGAAAATTTCAGGGCAACAGTAAAGCACCCTCTTCAGTTTCCCTGCAGAACATTTAAAAAAAAAAAAAAAAAGTAACTCTGGTATTACAGAAACCCAAGGGGCTAGCTGCATCCAACTTAAGCCAGCATTTAAACAGCAAATGAGAACTCCCACCCGACCCCCCAGCAAACGCCGATCTCAGATATGGTTTCCAAGAAGCACATGGAAATGAGAGGGGCCAGCGCGATACCACCCCGATGTCCTCACTCAGACTCATACGCCCTGGCTGTGGCTGACCTTCTCTAACCTCCAATCGGAAAGAAGCCAGCTTCATATTCTCGGTCTCCCCCTTCTCACCTATGAGAGTCCACAGGCATTTACTGGGAAGATAACAGGGGAAGATGAGACAGAGCTTCCCTGGGGTTTGGGCTTTGGCTGGTGTTTCCCTCTATAATAAAATACCGTAGTCACTGAGCATTCACGACCAACCCTCTCAAGAGCTGGCCACCTAAGCTCATCAGGGTAATCAAAACAACAAAAAGAATTAATCCCAACAAACCACAAACACTGATGTCCTGGTTAGTAGGGTGAGCACCACATATTTTATCATCCAAACTGAGGACTTCTGAGTGAATTAAGCCCTACTAATAACTGTATTAGGATAACTGGTGTACACTGGACTACCCCAGGCCAAATGAGGTACCATCTTTCAACGGTTGGGCAAAATGTAGGGACTGGAAACTTAAAATCACTTATCTAAACTGTTACTAAAAACCTCCTAATAGCTGAGTTAGTCATTGTCTTGCTAAAAGGAACAAATTTCAGAAGTTTAGGCTTTCTCTTCTCCTCTCAAGGCCATGCTGAGTTCACCAACGAATAACTGCAACATACGACAGGTTTTTAAGTCTAGGCTTTTATGTCAGACAGCAAGTGGTAACGTGCTCAGAGGAAAAGACAGAGCTAGTGTTTGCCTATCTTCTGGAGAAAGGCCTGAAGACAGACTCTGAAACAGTGGGTCTCCAAACCCCCGCCAACACTATCTTCCCAGGAAGAGTCAGGAATGGAAGAAATAATAGTGGAGCCACTCTGGTCCACGTGGGGTAGGGTCCTTGGAGACCCTCATGGATGACAGCAGCCTTCTCCAGAGGCTCCTCAAGAGATCCAAGGAACTTCTGTGGTCCTTGAGGTTAGAAACTGTTGGGAGTGGGATGCAGTGGCTAAAGGGAACAGCCACAAAAAACCGGAAAAATCTCAGGCCCCACAAGTATGTCAAGACACTTAGCTGAGTCTAAGTCTTTACAAGGGAGGGCGTCCTTGGGCTTTGCATCCTAGGGAGACTTCAAGTTCATGTAAACATCCAAGGTTACACACGTGCACACACAGCTACACGTATCGACATCGTAGATCAACATGCCTCTGAGCACCTCCCATGTGCTCCACTGTTCTAGGTGCCACAGACCCCACAATGAACAAACGGCACAATCCCTGTCCTGTCACTCAATTGTCTTGTCCCAACACATCCTTCCCTCCTGCAACGCCTTCTGCAGAGGTCACTCCCCCTCACCTCTGAGCCACGTCACACGTTTCTCTCAAGCAGCGCTGCCTTCTCCCCAGAGCCCCTCCTAACCCATCACACCTTATGCTACTGTTCCCCCACCTGACGTCCCCAGCATGACGTACAAAGTCTGGACCTCCTGTACCTTCGCCAAGCCCGAGCTTTCGCAAGTAACTGGAGCGCTTCTTCATCTGCTTCATAGGCAGTTTCAGCAACTGAGGGCTTTTCTTCAAGGCCACACACACAGGTTCTGGATTCAGACCCAAGAGTATTAATTCTGAAGTGATGTCCAGCAACTGTTGAGGGCTGGGACCTGGCTGTATGCTGAGTAATTCACCGACGTGGGCATCACTGAAACCCATGTCCCGGAGGGAGGTGGTGATGGTCTCCAGCCCCAAGGCCCCTCCATCCACAGGTGTCCTCGGCTGCTCAAGGAGGCACCGAGTGAGATCCGTCCTGCATTCTGGCTCCTGCACGTACTTCCTGGATTTTACACGGGATAATTCCTCAAGGCTCCCTCCTCTGTAGGCTGTAGTCAGTGGAGGCAACAAAGAAGCTGTCCTCCTTCTCTGCTCTCCTAGACCAGACGTCTGTCGAGCAACACTGGCCCCCGTGAGGGGGATCAGGCGGTGCCAATCAAAGACCTATAAACCACAGGACGAAAGGGGAATCAACTCCTTGCCACCCCAATGGAGTGGGCACCGCACAGTCCCCCAGCCAGGGTGTCTAGTGCCCTGGTCTCACATGAACGGGGCACTTTCCATAAGCCACGTGCAAAATCGTGTCGACCCGAAGCAGCCTCCGGTGGGGGAGTTCGCGGACAGCACACAGGGCGTCAAAGGGCGGCTCAGAGTCCCGCTGGCGCCTCCTCCCCAGGCTCCACCAGAACGCGGGGGTCGTGGGGGGTGTCTGCGTCGAGCCCCCCGGTCCTGTCTGTCTGAATCGTGGACCTCGGATTAGTCCCCAGATTCAACGGCCTAAACTCACGCCCCGAAAACGATCAACTTACATCCAGAACCCCGGTTCATCTCCCAATTCCTCGGCGGTTCGGGCCCGAGCCCGGCACAGCGAGCCCGGCGGCCTCAGGCGCTCGGCTCCGTGCCCAACCCGTCAGACCGCTGCGCTCGCCGCTCCCAGCTTCCACCCCTCCCCCCGGGACGACGGGGAAGTCCCGGCTTCAGCCCCGGACTCCGCCCAGCGCCCGGGCCGTCGCGGGGAGACGGCGGAAGCCGCACTGAGGGCGGCCGAGAAACAGCCGCAGGGCCGGTGTGCGGCGCCAGAAGGCTCCGGCCGCACGACCCACAGCCTGGCGGTGAAGCGCCCGGACGACGCCGGCTCCTTCGCGTCCCCGACCCAGCCCCCGCCCGCACGAGACGCCCCGAGGATGCCGGCGCCGGGTGAGACCTCACCTGACGGCTGAGAGCGGCCATCACGTCCACTCCGGCGCCGGAAGCAGCCCTTCTCACTGGTCCGTGCTTCTGCTCTCCCGGCCGGCTACGTCCGCCCTCCCGGTCCGTCAACCTCGCCCTCCCCGGCGCAAACGCGAGGGCGCGGAAAGCGCGTTCCGCCGCCGAGGGATCCGCGGCGGTCGCTGGGGCCCTGCGCCGTGGTCCGCGCCGCGCGGCTCCCTGTCGCCAAGCTCTCTCCTACTCGAGCCGGGCCCCGGCACTTGGGGCGGGGAGCTGCGGCGAGCGCTCCGTCTCCTAGGCCCCGTGGACCCGCGCCTGTCGCCCGCGGCCGACCCCGGCATGTGGGAGAGCTCGGGGAGACAGGCAGGTGTCCCAGAGGCGCTGTGACGCCTTCCGAGAGTGAGCCCCGACATGCGGGATGGAACGCGGCAGCCCGTAACCTCGGACGCCCCGCCGGACGCCCCCGGGTCAGCTCTCCGCAGGCACAGCAATGGCTCCTCTCCCGTGCCTTCGCTGCACTCTCTTAAAGTCACTCTTAAAACAAACAGAAACCAAACCCCTTGCCGTCGAGTCGATTCTGACCCACACTGACCCTACAGGACAGTAGAACTGCCCCATAGGGTTTCCAAGGAGGAGCTGGTGGGTTGGAAATGCCGACCTTTTGGTTAGCGGCTGAGCTCCTAACCGCTGCGCCACCAGGGCCCCACTGAAATCCCTCGCGGGACTGAAATGAAACTTCGACCTCGGTGGTTTGAGCCGGGCCACTTCTTGTGGTGCAACCCTAACTTCCCTGGAGAAAGCCAGAATCCTTCCCCAAGCAGTTTGTGGAGTAAAGACAAGGTCGTCTGAGGAAAATGGGTTCAGACTTGAAGATACTGAAGATTCTTACTGTGTAAAAAAATCTGTATTCAGCATGAATACTAAGGCCACATACACAAAAAAGACAGACATATTCTAGAGATGTTTAAATACCCGAAGGTACTCCCGGAAATGTTTACAGTTGTTGGAAAACACGACCCTAACAATAAAATGACAGGAGGTGTGGCCCATGACCTGGTAAAAAGGACCAGAGCCGTCCTGGCTAAGCGGTCTGGATTCCTCTTAGGATGAGAGCCAATTGTTTCAGCCTAATTAGTTTTCATTCTTCAATTTCAGATCTAGACCCATAAATGCTCAGATACAGAGCCAAGGCATTTTTCAAGAGGAAGGCATCATGAAAAACAAAATGAAGGTGTGCTTTTCAGCTACTGAAATTTCACCACTTGTAAACACCAAGCCTTAATTTATAAGCATTTCTTGTTGTCTTATCTACTTACTTCTCGGAACTAAGAAAAGGGACTTGATTCTTAAATAGATAACTGTGGTGTAATGAATTACTTAATATGGCCCTTCTAGCCATGATCTGTGGAAAGAGATGATGCAAAACCTCAATATCATCAGTCAGAACAAGGCCAGGGGCCAACTGAGGAACAGACCATCAATTGCTCATATGCAAGTTCAAGTTGAACAAAATTAAAACAAGTCCAGGAGAGCCAAAATATGACCTTTAATATATTCTACCTGAATTTAGAGACCATCTCAAGAAAAGATTTGATGCACTGAACACTAACGACCAAAGACCAGACGAGCTGTGGAATGACATCAAGGACGTCATACGTGAAGAAAGCAAGAGGTCATTAAAAAGACAGGAAAGAAAGAAAAAAATAAAACAGATGTCAGGAGAGACTCTGAAAATTGCTCTTGAATGCGGAGTAGCTAAAGCAAAAGGAAGAAATGATGATGTAAAAAAGCTGAACAGAAGATTTTCAAAGGGCAGCTCGAGAAGACCAAGTATTATAATGATGTGCAAAGACCTGGGGATAGAAAATCAAGAGAAGAACACAGCGTTTCTCAAGCTGAAAGAAGTGAAGAAAAAATTCAAGCCTCGAGTTGCAATATTGACGGGTTCTATGGAGAAAGTTCTAAATGACACAAAAGAAGATGGAAGGAGTACACAGTCACTGTACCAAAAAGAACTGGTAGATGTTCAGCCATTTCAGGAGGTAGCATATGATCAAGAATTGATGGTACTCAAGGAAGAGGTCCAAGCTGCACTGAAGGCATTAGCGAAAAATAAGGCTCCAGGAATGACGGAATACCAACTGAGATGTTTCAACAAACAGATCACTCTGTCTGTGCCAAGAAATTTGGAAGACAGCTACCTGGCCAGCTGACTGGAAGAGATCCATATTTGTACCCATTCCAAAAAAAGGTAACCCAGCAAAATGCAGAAATTATCAAACAGTATCACTGATATCACATGCAAGTAAAATTTCGCTGAAGATCATTCAAAAGCGGTTGCAGCAGTACATCAGCAGGGAACTGCTAGAATCTCAAGCTGGATTTAGAAGAGAACATGGAACCAGGGATATCATTGCTGATGTCAGATGGATCCTGCCTGAAAGCAGAGAATACCAGAAAGATGTTTACCTGTGTTTTATTGACTATGCAAAGGCATTCGACTGTGTGGGTCATAACAAATTATGGATAACATTGCGAAGAATGGGAATTCCAGAACACTTAATTGTGCTCATGAGGAACCTGTACTTAGACCAAGAGGCAATCATTCTAACAGAACAGAGGATACTGTGTGGTTTAAAGTCAGGAAAGGTGTGTGGCAGTGTTGTATCCTTTCACCATATTCAGTCCGTATGCTGAGCAAATAATCTGAGAAGCTGGAGCATATGAAGAAGAATGGGGCATCAGGATTGGAGGAAGACTCATTAACAACCTGCATTATGTAGATGACCCAACATTGCTTGCTGAAAGTGAAGAGGACTTGAAGCACTTACTGATGAAGATAAAAGACCACAGCCTTCAGTATGGATTACACCTCAATGTAAAGAAAACCAAAATCCTCACAACTGGACCAGTAACCAACATAATGATAAACAGAGAGAAAATTGAAGTCAAGGATTTCATTTTACTTGGATCCACAATTAACGCTCATGGAAGCAGCAGTCAAGAAATCAAATGACACATTACACTGGGCAAATCTGCTGCAAAAGAGCTCTTTAAAGTGTTAAAAAGCAAAGATGTCACTTTAAGGACTAAGGTGTGCCTGACCCAAGCCATGGTGTTTTCAATCGCCTCATATGCATGCGAAAGCTGGACAATGAATAAGGAAGACCAAAGAAGAATTGATGCCTTTGAATTACTGTGTTGGCGAAGAATATCGAATGTGCCATGGACTGCCAAAAGAACGAATAAATCTGTCTTCGAAGAAGTACAGACAGAATGCTCATCAAAAGCAAGGAGGGCATACTTTGGACATGTTACCAGGAGGGACCAGTACCTGGAGGACATCATGCTTGGAAAAGTAGAGGATCAGTGAAAAAGAGGAAGACCCTCAATGAGATGGATTGACACAGGGCTACAACAATGGGCTCAAGCATAACAACGATTGTGAGAATGGTGGAGGATCTGGCAGTGTTTCATTCTGTTGAACATACGGTGGCTATGCGTCGGAACTGACTCAAGGGCACCCAACAACAACAAAGTCGTGGTCTTTGTGACTCACACACAATGATTGAGTGGGACTATGCAAATAAAGTACATGGAACCTACGATGGCTGGGGTTATGTGTCAGCTTGGCTAGGCCATGATTCCCAGTATCGTCCTCCATTTTATGTGCTGTGGATCCTGACCTCTACATGTTGATGAGACAGGATTGGTGTGGGCTGTGTCTTGGGTTGAAGCCTTGCAGGAGGGCGTGACTCAAGTTATGCCCTTCCCTGGGGTGCATCTAATATGTGTGGATGACTGGTGGGGCTCACTCTCTCTCTGCATGTGGATTCCGTGCCCGCCGCAAGTGGGGACTCATAAATGGATTTGACTTGTTTCGGAAAAACAAAGAAATGAAGTGCTTCTCACACCCGGCGTGTGAACAATCCACACACTCCAAGTCGGGATAACTGTTTACTAGCCAAGTTGTTTTAATTTGGAAAACGCTCAAGAAAATAAATTGATGAAATAGTCTGGTCCTTTGGCTAGCCCACCCTACAAACCCCACATACCTATGCTCAGATGGGCACATACCAAGTCAGGGGAAACAAAAACACACACGCGCATGTAAAAGTAGAAAGATAATTTTAAGACTCTGCTATGCCTTTTGAAAGTTCACAAATTTAGGGCCCTTTAGTAGTATAAAACTCAAGGTCACACTAGAAGACATGAATTCCACACCTACTATCTTATAAACCTGGAGGTAACAGCGTACTGCAGGCTTCTGAGCCAGCGTTGATCAGATGCACACCAGTAAGTTATCGGGGCCTCACGCTGGAGGATGTGCTTTCCCAGATGGACGACTTGTGGACAGCAGGGCTTTCCAAGTCGTGGAGAAGACAGGCAGGAGCCAGCGCCCGGCAGGTCCGCGGAGAAGCCACTACGACGCCTGTGCACACGGCACTGGGGGGCCGCTAGGACCCGCCCCCGGGCCTGGGCCCCTGCGCCCTTCCCGCGGGCTCCTCTCCGTTTCCATGCTCACACCAGCCAGGGTGCCACTCTCTGCAGTGAGAGAAGACACCTTACTACATGTGAACAAACAGACTCTAAGTGCCACATGCACACAGACTCCAACACGCAAACTTCACTTCTCTCTGAAAGAATTCCTAGGAGCAAAAATCTCAAGGGACCCTTCAGACCCAGCTGGCAATGTTCTAGAGTTGCAAGAGCCCGTGAGGTGCTGTGGGGAGTCTAAGCCCAGGGCATCGATGCTAGCATGGTCCACACTGCTCTGTGCGGTGGTGACCAGATCCCCAGGGAGGAGGGGGCCATGAACTCCCAGACCCCTACTCACCATCCGTGACCTTTCCTCCCCCAAGAGTCCAGGCAGGCCATTGCAGCTGTCCCCGCCCTGCCCACCTGCCCCCACTTTGCCCACCTGCAGTGCCACCTGGCCAAGGGCTCAGGTGTGTTCAGGGGCCTCTGAGAGGGAACGAAGCCACTGACGTCAGCCCTGATGTCTCCTCCCTTCTTGTCTTTCTCTTCCTTCCCCTTACCTCCTCCGCCTCAGAACCCTCCCCATTCCCAGCACAGCTCACCTGGCTTGCTCACCCGACACACCTCCTCCCAGGTGTAGTCTGCAAGGTTCACGGGCTGTGTCACCCACGGGTCCTCCACCAGCTTCTCCAGAGTGGTGCGCTGCTCAGGGATGGGCTGCAGCAGCCCAGACACAAGGCTCATGAGCTCTGGGGACAGAGAAGGCACCACCCTGAGTGCGGGGAAGGCACCGCCCTGCGTGAACTCCCAATGGGTCTGGAAGGAACCAGCTGGAGCTCCTGTCAAAACTGCAGGCTCCTGGGCCCACCTCAGGGAGCACATCTGAGCATAGAGGTGGCCCAAGAACCCCCTTTCTATCAAGCACCGCTGGGGCTCCACTGCCCAGAGCCCCTAGCTGTGCTTTGCTAAATACCACAGCAGACACCATCATCTCTGAAGCGATGGCCACTTAGCCCAGCCTGCTAACACAGAGGTCCCCACCATGCCTAGTCAGGGCTCTCATGGGGGTATTTCCCAGTGTGATGAGCACAGGTGCGCCTGCCAGGTGAGTAGAAAGAGGGGCCCAGCACAGGTGAGCCCCCAGACCAGTCTCAGCAGAGAGCCAGCACCAGCTCTGAGAAGCCCCTGGGCCTGGCATCTGGATGTGGGCCTGGCAACTCTAGAAATGTGGGTGTCTACCCAGCTGGGCTCCCCCTGCAGCCTCAAGCCCAGTAGGACATCCTGAGAGCCTCACAAGAAAGTGCGTGGAACAGCCTTTGTGGTGGAACAGCTGCTGCGCCCCCACAGGATCCAAAGCCCTCACAGTACTCGGAAGTCCTCTTTGGGACACCTACCCGAGTAGATAGCCAGAGCACCAGATTTGTGCCTGGAGATGCTTGTCTCTCGCTATTTATCAGTGTCAGCAGTTAACTCTGGAATCACAGGACTTTAGAGACCGCAGGGGCCACAGAGCCGTCGTCTCACTGCTCAGCTGCCCCGACCATGCAGGACAGGCTCCTGAGGCAGCCACTCCAGCCCCCGCCAGCCGCTCCAGCCCCCTGGCCGGCTGCTCCAGCCCCCATCAGCCACTCCAGCCCCCAGCCAGCCACTCTAGCCCCCTGCTGTCCTTCCAGACGAAACCACCACACAGGCCGTGGTGGGTGGGTAGCCGAGTTTCCTGCTGTCACCACTGATACCCATAGGGCTTAAGTGTGGCAAGAGCCCTGAGTGGCCAGGATCCAGCACCCACTCTCCCCTGCCTGACTGCGCCTCCTAAGCCAAGTATAGGATCTCACAGTGGCTGCCACGCAAGTCTTCTTGCTGCTCATGCCTATGTCAGAAGTCCAAACGGGAAAACTAACCAAACGATCATGCTTTAAAATCATATTCAAGTTATCTTTAGTTCAGATCATGGCACTAAGGAAACGGAAAAAAAGAGGTAGACGAGGTTATCAGTGCGGACACAAGGCTGTCAATGAGGACGCAAGGCCATCAGTGTGGAGGCGGGGCCGTCGGTGAGAACACAAGGTTGTTGGTGCGGACACGAGGCTGTCGGTGAGGACACGAGGACACGAGGTTGTCGGTGAGGACACGAGGACATGAGGTTGTCAGTGAGGACACGAGGACACGAGGTAGTCAGTGAGGACACGAGGTTGTCAGTGAGGACACGAGGACACGAGGCTGTCGGTGAGGACACGAGGTTGTCAGTGAGGACACGAGGACACGAGGTTGTCAGTGAGGACACGAGGACACGAGGTTGTCGGTGAGGACACGAGGACACGAGGTTGTCGGTGAGGACACGAGGACACGAGGTTGTCAGTGAGGACATGAGGACACGAGGTTGTCAGGACACGAGGACCCGAGGTTGTCAGGACATGAGGACACGAGGTTGTCAGTGAGGACACGAGGACACGAGGTTGTCAGTGAGGACATGAGGACACGAGGTTGTCAGTGAGGACACGAGGTTGTCAGTGAGGACATGAGGACACGAGGCTGTCGGTGAGGACACGAGGACACGAGGTTGTCGGTGAGGACACGAGGACACAAGGTTGTCAGTGAGGACACGAGGACACGAGGCTGTCGGTGAGGACACGAGGACACGAGGTTGTCGGTGAGGACACGAGGACACGAGGCTGTCGGTGAGGACATGAGGTTGTCGGTGAGGACACGAGGACACGAGGCTGTCGGTGAGGACACGAGGACACGAGGTTGTCGGTGAGGACATGAGGACACGAGGTTGTCAGTGAGGACATGAGGTTGTTAGTGAGAACACAAGGTTGTGGATGAGGACACGAGGTTGTCAGTGAGGACACGAGGTTGTCGGTGAGGACACGAGGTTGTTAGTGAGAACACGAGGTTGTGGATGAGGACACGAGGTTGTCGGTGAGGACACGAGGTTGTTAGTGAGAACACAAGGTTGTGGATGAGGACACGAGGTTGTCGGTGAGGACACGAGGTTGTCGGTGAGGACAAGGACATGAGGATGGGGCTCTGGCCCTGTGTGGGGCTCACCTTTCGACACGTCATATGGGGGGTTCAGCACAGCCTCCACAGTCTCCTCCAGCTCACAGAAGGGGTTCTCCTCGAAGATCAGGGTGTACAGGGTGACTCCCAGTGACCACATCTCCAGCTCCGGGCCTCGGTACCTGTGTGGAGGAGAAGGCATTGCAGCACTCAGACCCAGCACAGCAGCCATGCTCTGCGAGTCATCAGCAGGCAGTGGACAGTGGGACCGTGTCCTTCAGCCCACTACATGTTAACATCCTGCAGCCATGCTGTGTGCTGTGGAGAGCAAGGAGGGTACAGCCTGCGCCTTGGCTCCAGCACGTCTGCGTCTCAGAGGACATGTCGTAAGCAGCCTAGTGTTTCCACTTACAGCCCAGGCCCCTGGTGGCCTCTTACTCCCACACTGCCCAAGCGCATCAAGGAAGTGGCTGTGGCGAGGACAAACACTCTGAGTCAGTCTGTCTGGGTTCAAATCTCTGCTCCATCCAGGCCTCCCTGACCTGTCGCCCATCCGTCGCATGAAAGTAACAATGGCCTCCCATCCTACAGCATGCCATGACCATCAGCCCAGCTGACAACAAACATGCTCATGGAGACACATCGTAATTACTCCTTTCCACTCTGCACCACTCAGGGAAGCATCCGTCCATCTCATACTAGTAAAGACACACCCGGTTTGCATGTAGGTAGAGTCAGAGTCCACGCAAGCACAGCAGGAAACCATGGAATCAGGCAGTTTCCACTGAAGTCTCAAAAATGCTGGAGGCCTGCCCAGGCTGGCCCCAGTCCCCGAGTGTGGCTGACTCAAGGGGGCATTCGTGGCCAGTCAGCAGCACCACCTCTGGGCAAGGATCCCATAGTAAACACAAATCCTGTGTCAATATTGTTTCCATTGCTGTGTTTCTTGTATGGTCAGCACAACACTGTTTTATTGGAATAGATTATTATTCGTGTCATCAAAACAACTAACCTGACTACAAGAATTCTCTTCTCTTATTGGAAGACTGCCATCTTAAAAGCAAGTAACCCAAATTTTATCTTTTTTGCCACTTTGTATTATATGATACTCCAAACAAAAAACATGAGAAAATAATATAATCAACTCCTGTATCCATTGCCTGGCTTCCTTGAACCAATCTTACTTGATCTACCTGTCCACTTATTCTCCAAAACCTTACCTTTTTTCACTAACACACTTATCACAAAAAGGAACAAACTGAATCCATTTCCCCCCTACACACAAATTAATCATGGCATCCCATTGGAAGGACAGGCTGCACCGCAGCACAATACGTACGGGTTTCCCATGAGAACTTCGGGTGCACAGTACTCAATTGTTCCACAAAAGGTGTAAAATAATTTTCCCCTTTCCAAGTACGCAGCTGAGCCAAAGTCTATCAGCTTAATTGTGAAGTCCTCAGCAATCACAATGTTCTCGTCCTTGATGTCCCGGTGAATGATGTCCTTCGAGCGTAGGTATCCAACTGCTGACACCAGCTGAAATCAGGAGGCCAGAGACAGCTTCTTAGAAAAACAACTCAAATAAAATGTGTTTAAAAATAAACATCAACAAGGAAAAAAAAAACAACAAAGAAAAGCTAAACACTATCTAACTGATACTGAACTGATGACAGGAAATAACTCTGGACACTGGAGACATAACCCAAACCACAGGGTAGGCAGAGCAGCTCCAGGTGGGCATACTCACAGTCGGTGGCACACAATATGTCCACAGGCAGGAAGTAAATAGTGATCCCTAAGCTCCGTCTGTCTCTTTGCTACTGATGAAGACTTCCCAGAGGTCCATCCTCCCATGGACACTCACTCATCCCATGACCCAGAGCATGACTGTCTCAGGCAGGAAGTGCCCTTGGTGAGAAAGCTGAGTCTGACTCCCCTGGATCACACCCCCCAGTGAGCCCAACATCCCTTTGTTCAGATGTCAGCCAGTGACTTGGGGACAGAGCTGGGAGCAGAAGCCAAGTCCCCACCTACTTCTTCAGGACTCTGGCAGCTTTTCAAGGAGCAGCCTTAGCATCGTCACACGTTCCCCAACATGTGTGAGGTTCTCAGTGACACACACTTATAGGAACTCCACTGGAAATGGGCTTCCACTTGGAAACGGTAAAGTTACCACAACATACTACCATCTGCCTAGACCTGGAGAAGCCCACACACATCTTTGACAACAGAGATCAACAAAACTAGCTTTTCAGTTAAGTGTATGTAAGATTAGTAAAATTTCTGACTGCATCTAATTTGGATGTCAATTGTACCAATCAACATACTACTTTCATGAATGTAGCCAACCATTTTGATCCGTACAGGCAATTCCCTGTTTATGTATGAATATCTTTGAATCAGAAGCAATAGTTAATGGCAGGTTAACTAAGCCCAATTAATTAATATGTAAAACACATACATGCATATTTACATACATACACACAGACACGCATGAATAGGCAAACATATATATGCATGCATATACACACACTCATACATATACATACAACTCTACAAACATACAGGTGCATATTTGAACATACACACTGTCTTAGGCTGGGTTCTCTAGAAAAGCAAAACCAGTGAAGCATATAAATATAGAGAGAGGGAGATTTATATCAAGGAAACAGCTCATGCGATTGTAGAGGCTGGAACATCCCAAGTCCGTGGATCAGGATAGAGGAGTCTCTTGATTCACATAGCCACAGGGGCTGGAGAACCAAAGACTGGCAGATCGGAGAGCAGGGCTCTTGCTCACAGGCTGCAAAAATCAACGAATCCTAAGATCAGCAGATAAGCTGACAGCTTAAGTCCCAAGATCCGGAGTTCAGACGAATAAGGACAGCTGCAGGATCCAGAGAGCAAAAACACCGAAACATCTGCTTATATTCAGATGCAGGTCACACCCCCAAGGAAACTCCCCTTCAATTGACTAGCTACTTACAGCAGATTCCATCATGGGAGTGATCACATATAAGCACTGAGAATCATGGCCCAGCCAAGTTAACACACAATCTTAACCATCACAGGCCACCCCTTGTCAACTTGGCACATGTACACATCTTAAACTATACATAATCTCCAAATAAAGGCAATTATAAAGTCATACTTGTGCCTAACGTGATACAACTAACATGTGTACAACCAAAAACACACTAGCCCCATTTACAGCTTATATTTTGTAAGTGAAGAAAACAAAAATATCTGATGCACACACACAAAGCAGAAATACTCATAACAATTACAGTCCTCATTTCTGCAACTGGTCACGTGGCCGTAACTGGTGTTTAGAACTACCTTCTTCCACCACCCATTCTGTATTTCCTTTGCCCTCAGCAAGCACCTCAGCTGGTCTTGGTTCTTTGCCTGGGTCATTAGTAGTCAGGTCAGAACTGGGTTGCTGTAGCTTTCCACTGACTTTAATCACAGGAGTGGTAGTACTAGTGGCTTCCACTTGGCTTTTTCTACCATAATAGCCCCTACTCTATTTGTCAGTGATCCAATGTGGGGGTTCTGCCAGTTGCTGAGTATATCTATTCCAATTATGCATTCTGGAACTGGGGAAATCACTACAGGATGGGTTCGGGGACCCATGGGACCTACTGTGAGACAGACATGAGCCAAGATGCCATTAATAACCTGACCCTCCATATGCCCCTACTCTGACTGGTGGGCCACAGTGATATTTTGGGTCTCCTGGAATTAGTGTCAGTTTAGAGCCAGTATCCAGTAATCTCCAAAAAGTCTGATCATTTCCTTTTCCCCAATGAACAGTCACTCTTGTAAAAGGCCATAGATCCCTTTGGGTAAGGCTGGGAGAAAGATTAACAGTAAAAATTTTTGGCAGTGAACTGGAGTCCTTCCTCAAGGGAAAACAGCCTCCTCTTCATTCAAGGGGTTGTGAGTCTTCAAACTCGCTCAAATCTGGGAATTTATTAAGGGACCGTGACTCTCTATTCTGGCAATTTGAGTTAGACTACTGTTCAACTTACCTAGAATTCATCCATTTGTACAGGTTAAGTAAATATTTAGTAATTTCCTATCTATTTCACTCCTAGGGACACCATGACTAAGTAGCCAACACAAGTCCATATGAGTCAGACTATTCTGATTACTGCTTTGACTTCACTGTCCATTACTGTAACCACAGTTACCTTTTCTTTGTCTGTTGAGTGCAGCCACTTGGCCCCTACTACCATGGTGTCCAATCAGCCCCATTGTAGTTAGGTGTCTTAATTCAGTTAGGGCAGTTCCCACTATCAAATCTGATTTACATAACATATTAATCACAGCAGTCTTCAAGGATGCTGGAGCTCCCTTCGCAAATTTTTTCCTCATAGTTGTGGTAAAAGGCGTGTCCTCTGGGCACTCCATGTGTGGGTATGTGGCTCTAACCTGATAAATCCACTCTAGCATGCCAATTTTCCTAAGCTGTTGGATACCTTCTTCTACAGTATACCAAGGCAGGTCTGCTACTTCAACTTGACTTAGTGTAGGCTACCTCATAATCCATGCTTCAGCAACTCAACCAAATAAACTATTAGATCCTTTCCTAACTTCTTGAGCTGAAACACTGAATGTTAAATTTGTGCTTAGTGGACCCATATCAATAACTCAGACTGACACATCTTTATGTTCCTTGCACCATTATCCCACACCCTTAAAAGCCATTGCCACACATATTCTCCAGGTTTCTGTCTGTATATATTAGAAAAGTCAAGTAGTTCTTTTGGAGTGTAGCGTACCTCCTCCTCGGACATACTTTGTACTTCACCTTTTGGGGCGCCCTGGGACTTCAGTCTAGTTATAGGTCTAGAAGCCAGAATGTGGAGTTGTTTTGAGAACATTCAGCATTGTCTTATAAAGCATGTGCCTCAGGCGATGCTCCAGGCAATGACTCAGGCAAGGGCTCTTTAGAGGCAGCTGGGCTAGGGCTAACCTCGTTAGATGGGAGTGAAGAGGGTAATGGTTTTTCTGGGCAGGGTGGTTTAGCAGACAAACATGAAGTAATCTCTTCAGATGGGAGTGGTTCTGCTGGCAGGTGTGAGTCAATGGAATTTAGGGGCTCCGTGTCCTCAGCTTCCTGATTATTTGCTGACATGTCCCCACCGCAAGTTTCAGGATCCCAATTCTTCCCAATCAATGCCCTTACGTTAACTTCAGACACCTCTTGAGGTTGGCAATTGAGCTGGCGTTGTAATTCAGCCACTCTTACAATAAGACTCTGGGTTTGGTTTTTGGCAATTTCAGCTCTGTTACTACAAGAAATAAGGCTTTCTTTCAAAGCACAAGTGGAAGCCTTGAGGTCATGTATGTGGCACTTGAGCCTTGACTCTGAAGCCCCGAGTGCATCTCTTTCACCAGTTTGTCTAGCGAAAGTAGGATCAACCAACCAGCTTCCTTATACTTCTCATTCTGACAAAACTGTAGAAAGATACCACACGTGTGTGTTCACCCCGAGCCTCGCCTTTCACCAATACCTGATCTACTGGTGGTGATATTTTGCGTATTTGTATTGCCACTTCACTCCATGGATTAGCAGTGCCCTCTTTACCACTGGAAGCAGAGTCATCAACATCTTTAAGACTAACCAGACTTGAGAACCAACTTAGAAAACTCATCCTTACAATTTTGTTTCTCCAGAACCTCCCCACTCTCGGTACCAAATGTCTCGGGCTGGGTTCTCTAGAGAAGCAAAACCAGTAAAGTGTACAAATATATAGAGAGAGAGATTTACATGAAGGAAACGGCTCATGGGATTGTAGAGGCTGGAACATCCCAAGTCCATGGATCGGGATAGAGGCTTCTCCTGATTCACTTAGCAGCAGGGGCCAGCGAACCCAAGACTGGCAGGTCGAAGAGCGGGGCTCTTGCTCACAGGCTGTGAAGATCAACAAATCCCAATATAGGCAGATAAGCTGATAGCTCAAGTCCCAAGAACCAGAGGTTAGACAAACAGGAGGCAGCCGCAGGATCCAGAGTGAACAAAAAGCCAGACTGGTTATATGTAGATGCAGGCCACACCCTCAAGGAAACGCCCTTTCAACTGACTGGCTACTCACAGCAGATTCCATTATGGGAGTTAGCAAATATAAACACTTAGAATAATGGCCCGGCCAAGTTGATGCACCATTTTAACCATCACACACACATACATACAAATACATAGATACCTATCAGTCAGGGGCCAGTCAGATGACAGAAACCACCCATCAATTTGAGCAAAGAAAGTTTCATCGAGATTTATTAACTAGTAGCAACAGACTGACTGCACAGGGGTAAGGGAACTGGAGCCAGGAAGAGAAGTCACTTTTCCTGCAGGGCCCCTCTGTGCCTGGTACCGACAAAGCTTCCCACCAAGCTTGCTGCAAAGGAAAAATGTCCACAGGGTCCCGCCCTCAGCCACAGAGCTGAGGCAACTCACTGATAACAGCACTATTTACATACACATTTACACGACAACATGTTTACACATATTTGTATTAAAAAAAAGTCAAATATCATTAATCTACATTTGCTAATAGTAGTATAAGTATATACACTATGAGGCTACAGATTTTTTGCAAAAATTTAAAAGTATAGAACATTTTAAAAAAACATTGCTGTCGAGTCAATTCCGACTCATAGCGACCCTATAGGACAGAGTAAAACTGCCCCACAGGGTTTCCAAGGAGCAGATGATGGATTTGAACTGCTGACCTTTTGGTTAACAGCCAAACACTTAACCACTCCGCCACCAGGGCCCTGAAATAGAACATTAGAATTACCTATATCATTAGCCCCAGAACTAACAACTGTTCATATTTGAGTAGGTGCAGCCTGTAACAAGTGACCCTGGTGTCACTTTATACAGATACTCTGTTTGCCATTAAGATTTCAGAAACGAGTATTGATTAATCTTCCAACATAGGAAGAGGGAGGGAGGTGACATTCCTTTGGCACAACCATGATGCTCAAAACTTAGTTAGGAATCCAAGAAACTTAACTTTAGAAATATAGTAATTTCTAGAAGCTAATAGCTTTGAGGAAGAAATGTCTATTTATGGATGTTCCTTAGAAATCAAGTCAGCACAAGAAATGATCAAAGAGCAAATCTGTGAACTGCTCACATGGCCCCTTCCTGGTATGTCTCCATCCTTTCTAGGGAGCTAGGACAGTCTAAATGCAGCTGGAACCACCACCTTCTCCTTAAAATTCAGGGATAAAAATACAAATTCATCTCTTTCTCTCACTCCCAGGATGCCTTCCTGGTCTACCGATCACACCCCCGTTCCAATAACATAACAAGTAGACCAAGATCAGTATGTAAAGAGACTAAGAAATGTCAAGATAAATATTTAATGTAAAATGAGATTGCCAGAATTTCAACCTTTGCTGATTACTTAGCTGCCATTCACTGAGCACTTATGATGTGTGGACATTCAGCAGATCGGGCTCTGACTAATCCCACAGCCCATCATGTAGATACTAGAACTATGCCCACTCTACAGATAAGGAAATGGAGGCTCCAGGAAAGCAATGGTGGGGAGTAAGGACTCAGATCAAATGATCAGGCTCTGAGCACAGCCTGACAGCTATGATGGTTAACTTTTACAGTTGGTGTGGACACTGGAGGATAACAAATAACCCTAATCATTAACCTTGCTTCACTGACCATTCCAGGATGGCATCTATCTTAGGCCGGGTTATACACAGAAGCAAAACCAGTGAAGCATATATGTATATATATATATGTACATATATATATATATATGTACATATACGTGTATATATATATTTGGGGGGCGGGGAGGGGAGACAGAGAGAGAGATTTATCCCAAGGAAATGGCTCATGCAGTTGTAAAGGATGGCAAGTACCAAGTCCATGGGTCAGGCATCAGGCTGGAGGATTGTCCTGACTCACGTAGGTGCAGCGGCTGATGAATCCAAGATCAGCAGATTAGACATCAGGTTGCTGGCTCCAAGGCTGCTGGCTCTGATGAACCCAAGACTGGCAGGTCAGACAGCAGGCTGCTAGCTCACAGGCTGTGGAGGCCGATGAATCCCAAGATCAGTAGGTATGATGGCAGGCCGCTGGCTCAAGTCCCAAGCACCGGAGGTCAGATTATGACGAGCCAGATGCAGGATCCAGAGTGAGCAAAAGCCAGCGAGCTTTGCCAGAACATCCATATATATTGGATGCAGGCCACACCGAGGAAGCCCCCCTTACAACTGACTGGATGATCAAATCAGATCACATTGTGGAGGTGATTACATTATATCACAAAATGGAAGATAACTACATCATTACATAACTTCCAAAATACTAAGAATCATGGCCCAGCCAAGTTGACACACAACCTTAACCATCACAGCATCTGACCTCATCCTTCCCTCCCAACCTCACGTTCTCCGCTTCAACCATAGAATTCTCTTCTCCAAGAACATACCTTATTCCATGAACCCAACAACTGGAAGCTAGATGCAACTCAGAGAAGGGCAAGTGTACACTGCCAATCATTGCAGGCCTGCCAAGGCTGAGCCCCAGCCCACACCTGTCCACACAGCTTGGGCCTGCCTCACCTGCCGGAAGATGTAGCTCGCCAGGGGCTCGTCTAGGTTGGGGTGGTGGTCGATGAACGCGAAGAGGTCCAGCCCGGAGCCATGCTTCTCCATCACCAGCTGGAAGAATCCTTGATTCTCAAACACGTCCAACACCTAGGGAGAGAGGGTCGAGTCCAGCTCTGGCGAGGTGCCTTGAAGGTCAGCAGGTTTAAGAAGCACCCCCTGCGCATCCTGAGTATCACTAGACAAGACATCATTTCCACCTTGATGATGTTGGCGTGCTCCACCCTCGAGAGGATTGCGATCTCTAGGGTCACTTTTCCAAGTCTGGGATCCTCGACCCAGCAATCCTCCAAAACCTTCTCCTTCTTAATAAACTTCACCACAACCTGCAAGGAACACAGAGGGTAAGAATGCCTGGGACTATTCCTCCAGCCCCCTTAAACCCAGTGCTGCTACTGATCCGTGGTGGCAAGGGATCCTCCACGTTCACCCCACCCCCCCAGGCCCCAGGGACAGGAAAGAAGAAAGATGAACACACGCTCCAGTGTCACGAGGGACGAACAAGGAGGTCAGCACAGACCAGGAACGGCAGCGGAGCCGCAACAGGATGAGTGGACCACCCCAGGTGAGGGCACTGGAGCAAAGGCCTGAGGCAGGAGCATGCCTGGCCTGTGTAAGGCCCACAAGGAGGCCATGGTGGCAGGAGTGGGGAGCAGGAGGGGAAGTGGCAGGACAGACAGACAAGGACAGAGCAGGAAATCAGGAGGAGGTTTCTACACTAGCCAATCATCTATCAAGCAAGCAGGTGAGCAAAGGTGGCACTTGGGCACTGGCGTGAGTGGGCAGAAGGGACAATTCTGCGGACCTTTGAAGGCAGGGTCCACACAATTCAACAGCCCAGACAGCGGTGTGAGAGGAAGACAAGGATAAAGGCTGGAGTCCTGAGGAACCCGGGTCGGGGGGGCGCCATTCACTGAAAGGATCTCGGAGCTGCCCCGGGGAGCCTGCAAGGAGCAGCTGGGTGGGCGGGTGCAGACAGCAGAAGTTCAGCTTCAAGCACTTCAGGCAGAGATGCTGCTGCACGTCACCTGGAGAGACCAAGAGGCAGCAAGGAGGCCACCACAGGAGCTCCAACACACGCCTAAGATGGGCTTCAGAAGAGAGAATGGAGAGAACGCAGGGAAGGAAACACAGCAAAGAACAGAATTCCCTCAAGATGAAGAAAGTGTCAAACTTTCAGACCAAAAGTCTTACCAACTATCAAGCAAGAATAAAGAAAAAGTCACCTAAATACAGCCTGCAAAGATTTCTGAACTCCAAAGATTGAGAGAGAAAAAAAAATCAGGCTGCTGATAGCAAAATTCACTTCAAAATAATGTTAGATAACAATAGATACAGGCCTGGAAAGTAAAAGTTCTCAGAGGAAAAAGCTGTACCATCATTAAGATATGAGGGAAAAATAAATATAATACATGCAAGGACTCAAAGAATAAAATTCACACATCCTTCCGGAGGAGCTAGTAAAAAATATATTTCAGCAGCCGAAAAATAAGCACAGGAAAGGAGAAGAAACTGGACATAAAAATAATGGAGATTTAACAAAAGAAGTGCAAGACTTGTGAACTGAAAACTACAAAATACTGTTGAAAGAAACTAAAGACCTAAATAAATAGGAAGCTATTCCATGCTCATAGGTCAGAAGAATTAATATTGTTAAGATGGCAATACTCCCCAAATTGATCTACGGATTCAACATGATTTCTTTCAAAATTTCAGCTGGCTTTTTTTTTCACCTCAGAAATTGACAATCTTAGAAAACAAGAACAAAGTCCAAGGATTCACACTTCCTAATTGCAAAACAAAGCTACAAAATACTCTAAAACTACAAAAATCAAGACAATGTGGTACTGACATAAGGACAGACGTACAGATCGATGGAATGGAGAATTGACGGTCCAGAAATAAACCCCTACATCTATATGAATTAATTTTCAACGAAGGTGTCAAGATAATTCAATGGGGAAAGAATAAGAGCAGAAACCATAAAATCAAAAACAGATGATCAATAAGGAAAATTAATAAAGCAATAGCCAGTTCTTTGAAAAAGATCAATAAAATTGATAAAACTCTTTGCCAGCTGATCAGGAAAAGAACAGTCACAAGTTATTTACTTGTGATTTTTTGTTGTTCTTAGGTACTGTCGAGTGGATTCCGACTCATAGATGCCCTATGTACAACAAAATGAAACACTGCCCACTCCTGTGTCATGCTCACAATCATTGTTATGCTTGAGCCCACTGATGCAGCCACTGTGTCAATCCATCTCGTTGAGGATCTTCCTCTTTTTCACTGACCCTCTACTTTACCAAGCATGATGTCCTTCTCCAGGGACTGGTCCCTCCTGATAACATGTCCAACGTATGTGAGATGTAGTTTTGCCATTCTTACTTCCCAGGAGCATTCTGGCTGTACTTCTTCCAAGACAGATTTGTTGGTTCTTTTGGAAGTCCATCGTATATTCAATATTCTTCACCAACACCACAATTCAAAGGGGTCAATTCTTCTTCAGTCCTCCTTATTCATCATCCAGCTTTCACATGAGTATGAGGTGACTGAAAACATTATGGCTTGGGTCAGGCACATCTTAGTCTTCAAGGTGACACCTTTGCTTTTCAACACTTTAAAGAGGTCTTTTGCAGCAGATTTGCCCAATGCAAATGACTGCTGCTTCCATGAGTGTTGATTGTGGATCCAAGTAAAATTGTTTTCTTTATGTTGAGGTATAATCTGTACTGAAGGCTGTGGTCTTTGATCTTCATTAGTAATTGCTTCAAGTCCTCTCCATTTTCAGCAAGCAAGGTTATGTCATCTGTATATTGCAGGTTGTTAATTAGTCTTCCTCCAATCCTGACGCCACGTTCTTCTTTGTATAGTACGAATTCTAAGATTATTTGCTCAGCATAGAGATTTAATAAGTATGATGAAAGGATACAACCCTAACACACCTTTCTTGACTTTAAACCACGCAGTACCCCCTTATTCTGTTCAACGACTGCCTCTTGGTCTCAGTACAGGTTCCTCATGAGCACAGTTAAGTGTTCTGGAATTCCCATTCTTTGTAACGTTATCCATAATTTGTTATGATCCACACAGTCGAATGCCTTTGCAAAGTCAATAAAACACAGGTAAACATCTTTCTGGTATTCTCTGCTTGCATCCAGGATCCATCAGACATCAGCAGTGATGTCCCTGGTTCCATGTTCTCTTCTGAATCCAGCTTGAATTTCTGGCAGTTCCCTGTCAATGTACTGCTGAAACTTGCTCTTGAATGTTGAGTAGCTAAAGTGAAAGAAATGATGAAGTAGAAGAACTGAACAGAAGATTTCAAAGGATGGCTTGAGAAGACAAAGAAAAGTGCTATAATGAAATGTGCAAAGACCTAGAGATAGAAAATTGAAAGGGAAGAACACGCTCAGCCATTTGTTAAGCTGAAAGAACTGAAGAAAAAATTCAAGCCCCAAGTTTTAATACTGAACGATTTCACAGGAAAAATACCAAATAACGCAGGAAGCATCTAAAGAAGACAGAAGGCATACAAAGTCACTGTACCAAAAAGGATTGGTCGACATTCAGTCAATTTCAGGAAGTATCATATGATCAAGAACCGATGGTAATGAAGAAAGAGGTCCAAGCTGTACTGAAGGCATTGGTGAACAACAAGGCTCCAGACATTGACGGAATACCAACTGAGATGTTTCAACAAACGGATGCAGTGCTGGAAGTGCTCACTCATCTGTGCCAAGAAATTTGGAAGACGGCTATCCAACCAACCGACTGGAAGAGATCCATATTTACTCCTATTCCCAAGAAAGGTGATCCTACCGAATGCAGAAATTATCAAACAGTATCATTAATACCACACACAAGTAAAATTTTGCTGAAGATCATTCAAAAGCAGTTGCAATAGTACACTGACAGGGAACTGCCAGAAATTCCAGCTAGATTCAGAAGAGCATATGGAACAAAGGATATCATTGCTGATGTCAGATGGATCCTAGCTGAAAGCGGAGAATACCAGAAAGATGTTTGCCTGTGTTTTATTAACTATGCAAAGGCATTCGACTGTGTGGATCATAACAAATTATCGATAACATTGCGAAGAATGGGAATTCCAGAACACTTAACTGTGCTCTTGAGGAACCTGCACTTAGACCAAGAGGCAGTCCTTCAAACAGAACAAGGCGATACTGTGTGGTTTAAAGTCAGGAAAGGTGCATGTCAGGGTTTTATCCTCTCATCATACTTATTCAGTCTGTACGCTGAGCAAATAACCCGAGAGGCTGGACTACATGAAGAAGAACGGAGCATCAAGATTGGAGGAAGTCTCATTAACAGCCTGCGACATGCAGATGACACAATATTGCTTGCTGAAAATGAAGAGGACTTGAAGCGCTTACTGATGAAGATCAAAGACCACAGCCTTCAGTATGGATTACACCTCAACATAAAGAAAACGAGAATTCTCACAACTGGACCCATAAGCAACATCATGATAAACGGAGAAAAGATTGAAGTTGTCAAGGATTTCATTTTACTCGGATCCGCAATCAACACCCATGGAAGCAGCAGTCAAGAAATCAGATGATGCATTGCATTGGGCAAATCTGCTGCAAAAGATCTCTTTAAAGTATAAAAAAGCAAAGATGTCACTTTAAGGATTAAGTTGCGTCTGACCCAAGCCATGGTGTTTTCAATCGCCTCCTATGCCTGCAAAAGCTGGACAATGAATAAGGAAGACTGAAGAAGAATTGACGCCTTTGAATTGTGATATTGGAGAATATTGACTATACCATGGACTGCCAAAAAAAGGAAAAAATCTGTCTTAGAAAAAGTACAGCCAGAATGCTTATTAGAAGCGAGGATAGTGAGACTTTGTCTCACAAACTTTGGACATGTTATCAGGAGGTTACAGTCTCTGGAGAAGGACACTACGCTTGGGAGAATAGAGGGTCAAAGAAAAAGAGGAAGGTCCTCAGTGATGGACTGACACAGTGGCTCCAACAATGGGCTCAAGCATAATGGTCGTGAGGAGGCACGAGACCAGGCAGTGTTTCATTCTGTTGTTCATAGGGTCACCAGGAGTCAGAACCAACTCGACAGCCCCTACCACCACCAACAACCTGAAACAATGGGGAAAGAAAACTCAACCAATGTACAACCAATCAGAAAGGTCCAACTAGCATTAAAGAGGCCTTGTAAATAGCAAACATACTGAAAACAAACATATCGGTGAGCAAAATTAATGTGAGTTAAGTGAACATATTAACAACGTGGCTCAGATAGTTTAAAACAGAGAAACGTACCAAGGTGTGAAAGCAAATGTTAACAAAAAGAAAGTAACAAGAAAAAACAGAATTCCAAATAAGACACCTGTGCTGGATTACAAGGATATCTCACACTAATGAAAAAGAATCTACCGAGAAGACTTAATGGTCCTGGACCCGTAAGCATTATACCATGAAGCACGGACAAGTACAAGGCAGAAGCTGTTGGAAATACGGGAAAGAAAGTGATCCCTCCACAATCACAGTGGAGGACTTCAGAAATCAACAGAGGGTACAGCCAGAAAGACAGAGAGAAAAAACACAGATGTGACTTAGAAGTTTTGCAGAAAACAGTTGACAAGCTTGTATATCTAACAAATTATACAAATTGTTTTTCCATACTAGTGGAACATTAGTAGCAACTAACCATGTTATATTTCACAAAGTGGTTCAAGAAGTAGGTATCGTACAAGTCAGATTTCATATAACTTTTCAAAAATATATAAATTTGGAAATTTGAAAGTATTCTTCTAACTCCTACCTTACACAGAACACAAACAGAAGATGAACTGCAGACCTGGATGTGAAAGGTAAAACAATTAACATTTAGAAGAAAACACGAGAGAACTTTTCCATGTGCTTGGAGTAGGCGAAGATTTCTTAAACAGGAAACAAAGCAAGTCAACCATAAGGAAATTTCAATAAGAACTTCATCAGATGACACCCTTAAAAGAGTTAAAAGGCAACCTACAGAATAGGAAAAGATATTTGCAATATACACCCCAAAAAGAATCTGTATCCAATATGTGTAAAGACTAAAATCAATACAAGAAAACAGACAATGTAATAGGAAAATAGGCAGTAGACTTGAATCAGAGCCCTGGTGGCACAGTGGTTAAGAGCTACGGCTGCTAACCAAAAAGGCAGCAGTTCGAATCCACCAGCCACTCCTTGGAAACCCTATAGGGCAGTTCTACTCTTTTCTATAGGGTCACTATGGGTCGGAATCGACTCTACGACAATGGGTATCACAGGTAGACTTGAATAGTCACTTCATAAAGATGGTGTCCAGGTAGCCAGTAAACAAAGCAAAATGCTTGACATTAATACCGCAAAGACATGGAAGCATCAGGGGAAAGCAGTCTAAATTCACAACACATCTATCCAACGGAGAGCGTACATCCAGTACTCACAAAGCACTCAGATGCAGAACACAAAGAGTCCCACAAATCAGTGAAGAAAAGCAAGACACCCCAACAGGAAAAAAAGGAGGCAGAAGACGTGAACAGTCTCCCACGAGAGTCGGCCGAATGGCCTGTAAACACTGGAGCAGGTGCTCATGTCCGGGACTCAGCCACCAGGATATCCCACTGCAGACCCGCCAGTGAGGGGGAGGTGAGGAGACAGGTGGGGAGGAGAGAAAAGACAGGGTAAGAAAAAGGGGAGGGGGAGGAGAGGAGGGGGGAGGGGAAGGGGAGGGGGAGGAGAGGAGGGGGAGGGGAAGGGGAGGGGGAGGAGAGGAGGGGGGAGGGGAAGGGGAAGGGGAGGGGGAGGAGAGGAGAGGGGAGGGGAAGGGGAGGGGGAGGAGAGGAGGGGGGAGGGGAAGGGGAGGGGGAGGAGAGGAGAGGGGAAGGGGGAGGAAAGGAGGAGGAGGGGGAGCAGAGGAAGGGGAGCATCAGATGCAGAGACCCAGATCAGCCCAGCGGCCCACAGCACACACAGCCACAAGCTCAACGGCAAGGTGGTCACCCTGGGGACACTGGAAGGCCACTGGGAGTGCCTGCTGACTTGCTTGCTTCTCAGTTTGTCTGGTGGGGCTCTCCCTCCAGGTGAGTGGAGGCAGTCAGGAGAAGCCTTCAAGGGCCTGTGGGTCCAAATCTATGAGCCGTGCAGTCAGAGTCTAAGAGGCAGGCCCGTCCCTCCCGGGCATGCTAGAGGGCACAGTGTGGGCACGCAGGAGCCCCTGGAGCAGCCATGGGTCAGCCAGGCATGAGCTGCACATTGGAGGCCCCCACGCCCAGATCCAGCTCTGGACCAGCAAGGTCTTGGAGCTCCTCCAAGCTCACACTGTATGCCTGGTGCTGCATTCCAAGAGCCAGTACCTCCTTGTTCTCCTCCTTGTCCACGGCCGTCCACACAAAGCCGAAGGCCCCACTGCCAAGGGGGGTCAGCGTGCTGTACTTGTGGGAGTACTTGCCCTCGCAGGCCGCCAGCCCCTCCAGCTCGGCCACTTTAGGGGGCTCCTCAAACCAGGGCTTGGCTTTGAGCACCTGTGAAGGCGAGAACGGTCTGAGCCCCAGCGGTGCATGCGGCACATCCTGTCCTCCTGTCAGGCGGCCACTGCAGTCCCCTCACGCACACTGCAACACCCCATGCCCTGCACCTCCCCACCACTGCACCCCATGACTCCACACCCCGCACTCCGCGCCTCCCCACCACTGCACCCCATGACTCCACAACCCACACCCCTCACCCTCCCTACCACTGCACCCCATGACTCCACACCCCACACCCCACGCATCCCCGCCGCTGCATCCCATGACTCCACACCCCGCACCCCACGCGTCCCCGCCGCTGCATCCATGACTCCACACCCCACACCCCACGCCTCCCTACCACTGCACCCCATGACTCCACACCCCATGCCCTGCATCTCCCTGCCACTGCACCCCGTGACTCCACGGCCCATGCCCTGCGTCTCCCCGCCACTGCACCCCATGACTCCACACCCCACACCTCCCCACCACTGAGCCCCATGGCTCCATGCTTCACACCCCACGTTCTCCCCACCAGTGCACCCCATGACTCCACAGCCCACATCTCCCCACCCCTGCACCCCATGACTCCATGCCCCATATCTCCCTGCCACTGTACCCCATGACTCCACATCACATGCCCCGTATCTCCCTGCCACTGTACCCTGTGACTCCACACCCCACACCCCATGCCTCCCCACCACTGCACCCCATGACTCCACGCCCCACACCCCCATGCCCTAATCCTCCTGCACCCACGGACATACGCAGATTTAGAATCCTACATGTTACTTTATACATGCACCAGATACTGGAAGACAGTGTGGAAAAGCCACAAGGAGACCCTGCTCCCATCCCAGAGGAAACAGGGGTATGGGCCTACTGACACGTGTCCCCCCATGGGGGTGAGGATGCAGCCGCCTATACCAACCTCGCCCAAGCTGGGCCCCGCCAGCTCGGCTATAGAGTGGGTGGAGCCGGGTAGGCTGGCCAGCAGCAGGTGGGTGCGGGCGGCCGCGTCCCGGTGGCTATGCAGCAGGTCCTTCACCAGCCAGCAGCAGAAGAGTGTGGCAGCACCACGGAGCTCCACGCGCCGCACCTCAAACTGTATGCCTGGTGGGGGGACAGAGAGAACAGACCTCCACTGACGTGGGCATGAAGGTCAGAAAAGCACCCCCAGGACAGCAGATGACAGCACGGAGTGGGGACAGAGGCCTGCGGAGGAGCCATCAAGGGGGCAGGAGTGAGAGGAACAGCCTTCACAGCCAGCATGCCTGCAACAGCCCCTGACCCGTCCTCCCATACATCCTCCTGTCCAGCCAGTGGCCCTGTGCCACCAGAGCAGCCAGAGCCCAGGACTGGACAGCAGAAGAGAGCAGGGGCCTGGCTGCGCCGCCTCCTGGCCTCTCATCCACTCAGCGGTCCACTCGCCAGTGACCGCAGCCAGCCACTGCAGACCATCCCCAACGTGGAAGAGCCTAGAAGGCCATGCTCACCCCACCACTGTGCAGAGCGAGTGTTTGCCTGCAGGTGACATCACTGGGACCTGCTCAGCCAAAAGTCACATGCATGCACACGTGTGCATATCCCAGCTACATGTGCCACGCTAAATCTAAAGGGCACACACACTCACGCACATGCAAAGTACTGGCGTTTGGATATACAAATATGTACACTCCTAAACAAATGGGGATTTTTTAGGTGAAAGGACTACAGGTGATTTTGTTTTCCTCTTTTTGTTTACACGTCTGAGCGTTCCCACAGATACGTGCTACTTAGGTAATTTCTTAAAGTTTACAGAAACAGCCCTGCTAAGGAACATCACAAAATCAGCACTGTGGGACCAACAGGCTACTGTAACACGGACGATGGGGTAAGAAACTGGGAAAACAAAGTAAAACGGAAACCATACACCACAGGAGGGAGCGTGAAGGCTGTGGAGATTTTCCGCATGGTGGAGCGGCTGCACACCAGCCCTCAGCTCCCGCCACCCCGCAGCACGACCCCAGAAGGGATGTATCCCCGCTGCGGCCCACCTGAGCCTTCAAGGACTGGGAGGGCCCAGTCACTGACAGCCACTGCCCAACACCCACCCAAGCCCGGGGCAGCTGGAGGCCCCTCCACCCTTCCCCCAGTGGCTAGGAGAAGCCACTCTGTGAAGAAGGGGTACAGGGTGGGCAGCCTGGAGGCACTGAGTTTCGGCTGCCCCTGTGGCACACATGCCCAGGACTCCACCTGCTCCAGTCTCACATGTGTGACCCTAGCGGTCAAGAGGAACTTGAGGAGACCACTTGGGCCAGGCCTACAAAGAGGGTGGGTCCGACAGGCCCTGGAGGAACAAGCACGCCCACCCCTGGCCCTCGGGGACGTACTCAGCCGCGAGCCATCCCGGTGGTAGCAGCTGCCTGCATAGGTGCCCTCTTGGATCTCATGAGGGGGGCCAGCGGCCCTGGGCGACGGGGCGCTCTCCCCTCTCACCGGTGTGGAAGTCGCCTGGAGGCCCAGCTCCGGAGGCTCTGTGTGTGGGAGCATGTCCCCAGGGCCGGCTTCAGGGGGCAGGGAGGACAGCAGACAAGCCTCAGATGGTGCCATCCGGTTGTGGGCCAGACGGCCCTTCCGGAAAACGCTGAGGTCAGAGGAGGTGCCGGTAAGCAGCAGCAGCCCCTCCCGGTCCAGCCCCAACGCGTCTGACTGCTGCCCCCAGAGGCTGCCCTCGTCCAGGGTGGAGCCCAAGCCCAGAGAAGAGGGTGTCCGGGTGAGGCCTGAGGCCGCACAGGAGCAGCCTGAGGACACCCGGGCCACCCGCTCACTGAGAAAGAACTCCTTCAAGGCCCAGGAGAACGTGGCCACGTTGGCATCATGCCCATTCGTGGGCTCCGGGGTGCCAGGGAGGTCTGTGGCCAGGGCATAGCAGGCCAAGGAGCTGCCTGAGCGGCCGCCCTGCAAACCTCTGCCTCCGAGGTCACAGAACGACAGAGAGGAAGCAAAAGCGGGGTGTTCTGCAGGGAGGGGCCTGGCAGAGGGGGTGTCCACGGCCCCCGCAAAGCTCGGTGCGGACAACTGCTCCTTGATCAGGCAGGTCTGCAACTCCTCCCTGTCACTGCCCCCACCCAGCCACAGCTCATTAAGTATAGGCATCCCCAGAGAGACGTGTGTCATTCCCGGAGGGCTCAGGTCCCCTCGCTGGGCAAGCAACTCAGTCCCACACTGGGGGCAGTGCGTTGGGAAGCTGGCTCCAGCTGGCTGGCTCTCGGCACTGGGCTTGGGCACGGTGGCCTCGACCTGAGGACTGAAGCCTGTGGCCCCCTCTGGATCTAGATCGCACTCTGGAATGTTCCTCTTCCTATCCTCTGCTATAGCTGGGTTTCCAGGGTCTTCATGTATAGCGTGTGGACTCTTATCCCCAGGCTCAGACCTGCTGTCCTCCCGCAGGTCCTCCCGGGAACTCTCCTCCCCTGGTCCTTGCTGGGTCTCCTGGTCCTGGGCTTCCAGGCGTCCTCCTGCAGTGTCCATCCTGGGGACGGTGATACGGGTCACACGGTTACTTAGGGGCTCAGAGGAACAAAAGGAGACCACACGGATCATCTCTGTGAGCGACAACCCCGAGCAGGTAACACCATAAACTTCTGGCGGAAAACAAGAAGGCGAACCTTGTAGCCAACTCCCCACAGGCACTTAACATCAGCCGCCTGACAGGAGACCTTGCTGAGCACTGCGGAGAGCCCAGGTTTGGGTTTTCATGAGGTAACTATAACAAAGATCGCCAAAATGATACACATAGAAGCACGCTTAGGATAATTTATATATGGTATATTCCCATTTAGGGTCGCTGTGAGTCACTATGAGTTGGAATCAACTCGATGGCAACGGGTTTATAATCCCATTTATGCTAAGGGAACAAAAGCAGCCACGTGTACGCACACGTATATACACACACTGGTATGTATGCACACACTTAGGCATGTACACACACACATGCACGTAAATATGTACACAGGCATGCACACTCACGTATCCCCACATACATGTGTGCATGCACACATACAGGCATGTACATGCACACACAAGCAACACGTGTACACACACACATACATGTGTGTACGATACACATGCACGTGCATATTTACACAGGCACATACATATGCACACAGGTATGTATGATACACACAGGCATGTACAATACACACACGTACATACACATAGGCATGTACAATACACGTGCATGGACATACAAGCATGTACAATACACACATGTACACACACAGGCATGTACAACACATTTGCATGAGCATACACACAGGTATGATACACACATGTACATGCACGCACATACACACACAGCATGTGTGATACACGCACATACATATGCACACCGGCATGTAATATGCACACAGCATGTGATGTGCACACATACGTGTGTGTATATATGCACACACTTGGACACATACACACGTATATACATACACACACAGGCATATACATGCGCACATCAGCATTCACGTATGTACACACACACGTACACATGCACACACGCACGTAGTATGCACACAGCATGTGATGCACATACGTACATGTGTATACGTATGCACGCAGGCACACAGACTTGTACGCACGCACACATGCATATATGTGTGCACAACCGGCATATACATATGCACACAGGCATGTACATGCACACTTGTATTTAAGCACCAGGCACACACACTTGTACATACACACACCAGCATGTATATACACACGCACGCATGTACACACACACTTGTATTTAAGCACCAGGCACACACACTTGTACATACACACACCGGCATGTATATACACACACACACGTACATGCACACTTGTATTTAAGCACACACATGAAAGGCCAGAGGCTACATGCTGATGGTGGCCTCTGGGGGAAGAGCGGGCTGGACGGGGAGGTGGCAGTTGATACCTGGAACTCACTTTTAACCATTATTCTCCTGCGTTTTGGGAAAAACAAATCTATGCTTACATATGAGGTAATTTTAAAAACAATTTTACAAGGACTGGAAAGCACATCTCACAGATATGCTGAGCGAGGAGACTGGCAGAGGGGATGCGAGTGCAGGTCATGGGCAGGCAACTCTGACCTTGCAGGCCAGGAGTGGGGTGTCCTGAGCAGGGGACAGGGAGGGGGATGAGGACGGACCGTGCGTGCCTGAGGTTTGGGCACGTCACTGTGCTACACATTGCCAAATCTTCCAGCTCCTCTAATAAGGACTTCCTGTATCCTAAAATTACATGTCGTTACTTAAAACACTTAGAGAGATGATCAGGTGATTTTTGTTCTCTGAAATCCACCTGGACGCCCTGGCTCTCCAGGCCTGGGTCCTGGTCTGGGGACGACCCAAGTGGTACTTCCTCAAGGGCTGCGAGGACGAGGCCGGCAACACGGGAGGGGCACAAGGAGGTGCATGGTGCGTGCTCACGGTCACCATCATCACCGTCACCGAGCTGGGCCTGTCTCTTGGAAATGCTCCTTGCCCCCAGCTGCCTGCCTAGCTCTCTGTAAGCCCACAGCCTTCACAAAGGCACTCACCCCAGGGCCAGCTGGGAGGAGCGTGGGCCAGGGAGGCGGCCCCCGTGTTCCCGCAGGGCCTGCGTCCGGAGGAATTCTTCTCCTTGGTTCCCGGCCGGTGCCAGGGTCACATCCCGTGGCAGGGCGTCTGCATCAGCATCAGCAAGCACGATGCTCATGCTGGAACCTGGCAGCAACATCCAAAAGGATCAGACACATCTTCTGAGATGGGTCACTGCCATTTCCATTTCCTCAAGACCCACCACCAAACCCACCATCAGACCACGTCCCGAATCTCCCCACCACCCCCAGGCACCACCCCAGACCCTGCACGACAAACCCTGCTCTCCTCCGGCTGGTCTCTCTGCCCAGCCAACCTGCTCCCTGCTGCCTGGGCATGCTGGCCCCCGTGCGCACCACCTGGAGGGCTGTGCCCGCTTGGCTGCTCCCGCCTCCTGCAGGCGTCCACTCACAGCTGCTCCCTTGATGCCTCCCCAGCTCAGCGACCTGAGGCCTCTGCCCCCTCCCATCCCCGCTGGGGCCACAACACACTGGGAAGCAGGAGCCGTGAGTCTTACCGTTGGCTCCGCCAGACAGGTCCCAGCCCCGCCAGGGTTCCGCCGATGCCCCCCCAGGGCTGCTGTCCTGGCTGACGTTCAGGCATTGGGCCAGGTCTGGCAGGGGCAGGGAGCTGTCATTGGCAAGGTCCATGTAGTTGTAGAAGCCAGGGATCAGGAACGTGATGTTCTGGAGACAGAGCGAAACTGTGTAAGGGCCTAGGAGGGAGCCTCCCAGAAATGGGGAGGAAATGAAGACGCTGTGAGCACACCTGGATGGCCCATCCCTCGGGCCCTCTGACGGCGTGAAGCCCCACAGACACTGGACACGTAAATCAGGATTTTTTCCTTTCTCTTACGAAAAAGACAAAGTTAACCAAGGAGGACGCAAGTTGTGCCGATGCCCACAGGCCTCCTGGGCAGACACTGGTCCTGAAGCCCTGGTCTGCAGAATCCCCCCAACCCCACTGCATGGTGGGGGCTCTGGTTCCTGCTGGAGGGGGCGCCACGGGGCCCAGCGGTGCTGCCCCGTCCAATAGAGGCGCTCCAACAGAGGCGCTCTCTGACCCTGCACAAGGCCCCCACTCCTAGCCAACTGCCATGGCCATATGAATCAGGACCGCCCCACAGAGGGAGTGTCCAAGTGTCCCCCTAATGAAACCCGCCGGGAAGCCCTCGGGACCCTCTGCACACCTGTAAGAGGTCTCGTCCATGTTGATGTTGATGCATTTAAGTAACATAACCTTGACGTAACTGATCTTTAGTATTTCTACTGGAGAACAGAGAGACCTCCTTATGGAGCCCCAAGTGAGGATAAAGCGTCTGCCCATCACCAGGTCCCAGTTTTGGCCCCATTACAAGTGACAGTGGGGACAGGCCCCTGCCCAGAGGCAGCACCCGGCTGGTCGTGTGCATGACCCAGGCTGCAGGTAGACCCGGACCTGCACCTGCGTTGGGGCAGGGGCTCAGCGTGGGACCACTTGGATGCCAGGCAAGGCTGTCCCTCAGAAGAGATGGCTGTGGACTGGAGAGTTCCAAACGTCCCCCTAACTCAGGAGGCCCCGTGACTGTGATGTGCAGAGGACACGGCGAGGCCACCCCGAGGCCCAGGGGACAGCCCAGAAGCAAGAAGAGCCACCACGGCCTTGTGTCTGAACACTTGGCAACTGCTCAGGCCCTGGCTCGGGTGGGTGCCTGACGGGGACACCAGGCACCGTGCTGGACAAAGGAGGAGCAGAAGGAGCCTCTGATGGAATGGAAACCCCTCCTTCCCAAAGGAAGGAAACGTCTGCCATCTCCTGGCGACACACACTCGCACAGTGCCTCCGGGACAGACGGGACGGAGACCCAAGAGCAGCTGCTGACCAGCAGGATCACGGCTGAGACCACCAGGCACCACAGCCTACAGAGGGACCTGGACCCACCCAGCAAAGCGAATCAGTTCTCACTGGGCACTGGCTCAGGGGCCCAGAGCGTCTCCTCTTCTGGGGAGACACGGCACACGGGATCAGGGACGAGGGTGACTACCGAGTGATCGAGGAGCCAGGCAAGGAGGGAGGGAACCCCCACCCCCAGGCAGTGGTGTTGCCGTCTCCCCGTGGGGAAGCCAGCTGGCTGCCCCAGATGGAGAGCCCGCCACCCGCCCTGGGATTGCCTGGCTCTCAGGTCCGGGAGCAAACACACTTTCTCACCTTGCCCAGGAGCTCAGCCTTCCCGTAGCCAAACAGCATGAGCGCAAAGCTGTGGTTGATGCCGTAGATGGTGCCATCTGGCAAGAGGGTGACGAGGCCACTGATAGTGCAGAACACCCAGACGGAGGCCGTATAGCTGGGCACGGGCAAGGGCGGGCCCCCCTCCACCTCATCGGGGCTGGGCCTGGACTTGAGTTTTAGGCTCAGAGGGAAGGTGGTACCATCCCTTGCTCTCCCCACGGACCTCTGGATCCTGAGATTCTACAAGAGAAACAGGCCGTGTGGCTGGAAGCAATGCTCTGTGCGACAGAAGCACCAAGTCCACACTTCTTGTCTAGATTCCACTTTCAAATACGTGTCACGGTGGGAATGTCCCAAGAATACCCAGTTCCCCAGTCTTCTCCTCCTTTCACCTCTCCCCGTGGCCCCCAACCTGGACTGGGAGCCTTGCCGTGGGGGGAGGACTCAGGGTCCAGGCATCGTCCCCCACACGAGCACAGCCCAATAGCCACACGCGGCGAGCCAGCCACAGCATGCCAGCACAGACCGATGGCTGCACACAGAAAGCGACCTGCAGCATGAGCCCTAACTGGCACTCGCCGCAGTGCCGCCTCTGCCCCAGGCCACATCAGCACCCACCTTTGGGATATGCTCGCCAGGGGGAGGGATCTGCACGGAAGGAATCAGGTCTGTGATGCGCTGCCCAGCCACTTCCTCCCTGGACGCGTAGCCGTGGAGATGCGCAAAGAGGCTGTCACATGATGTGATGGTCCCCTTCAAGAGAAGGCAGTGGTTGAGCATCAGAGTGAAAGTCTCCACTAAGCCTGCATACCCTCAAGCTGGCAGCGAGACCACTGACCCCCTCTGTGCCCCACAAGTGTGAGAGAGCAGCAGGTGGCTGGGGCTGGGAGACACTCTCATGGGGGCGGACAATGGGCAAGCAGAGGCAGATTCCTAAGGGACTCGGGGCAGCTGTGCTCCCTCCTGGACACATATCCCGGGAGGCAATGAGGGCCATGCGCCCAGCTGTCACGACAGCACTGTGGGGCCGGGCAGCCCTGTCCATGGGTGACGCTGCACCCTGGGCACCCAGCTCCCGGGGAGACAGCACTGTGGGGCTGGGCAGCCGTGTCCATGTGTGACATTGGCCCTGGGCACCTGGGGAGACAGCAGTGCAGGGCCAGGCAGCCCTGTCCATGGAGGACGCTGAGCCCTGGGCACCTGGGGAGACAGCACTGCAGGGCCGGGCAGCCCTGTCCATGGAGGACGCTGAGCCCTGGGCACCTGGGGAGACAGCACTGCAGGGCCGGGCAGCCCTGTCCATGGAGGACGCTGCACCCTGGGCACTGGGGAGACAGCACTGCAGGGCCAGGCAGCCCTGTCCATGGAGGACGCTGAGCCCTGGGCACTGGGGAGACAGCACTGCAGGGCCGGGCAGCCCTGTCCATGGAGGGCGCTGAGCCTTGGGCACTGGGGAGACAGCAGTGCAGGGCCGGGCAGCCCTGTCCATGGAGGACGCTGAGCCCTGGGCATCCAGCTCCCGGGGAGACTCTGACTCCCGACTGCCCCAGCCACATGGCGTTGACCATGCCCCCGCCCCCAACCTTACCCAGCTCAGCAGAACCCTAGGCCCTGCCTCTGGCGCCCACCACTGCCAACAGCGGCACTGTTGTGGAGCAGAGGCTGGCTGCTGAGGCAGGTGAGGGCTCTACTTTTGTTCTCTCAGTGTAATACGGAAAAATTAAGTGTGAACGTAAGTAATGCTTGAATTAAGCATCCGTTTCAAAAGTATGGATACGGCTGACACGTGCTATAACGTGGGTAAACCTTGAAGGCCTGACGCCGAGAGAGGTCGGACACAGAAGGACAAGCACTGCCCGGCCGACTGACAGAAACACCCGGAACAGGAAATGCAGAGACAGAAAGAGATCGGAGGTCATCGCGGGCAGGGGCGGCGGGGGGCTATCGCTGAAGGGGTGCAGAGTTTCTGTCGGGGTGATGAGAAGCTATGGGGACAAACAGCAGTGATGGCTACACCACACTGCGGGTGTGGTGACTGCCACTGGGTCGTCCGCTTGAAAACGGCTTAAATGTCCATTTTTATGTTGTGTGTATTTTACCACAATTTTTTTTAAAAAGCGTGGATAAAGTGGAGACTGGTAGTGGAGAAGGGGGGAAGGAAACCAAGGCGTGAGGAGCGGGGAGACACACAGTCCATAAGACCCCCTCCCTCTTGCTCCCAGCTGGGTCGGCAGAGGAGCTGGGGTTGGCCAAGGTGGCCGCCGAGGCACTGAGCGCACTCACGTCACACTGGAAGGAGACGCAGGCCGAGACCCTCTCCACGGGCTCCAGTACCACCACGCAGCAGCGGCCATGCTCCTGCCGTAACCTCTTCATCCACACAGAGACCGGAATCTTCTCCCCACTGCGGCTGATGATGTCCACCTGTGAGCACAGACAGGCTGCTGCCCACATACCTACAGGGCACGGAGGAGCTGCGCGGCGCACAGCGCACCCACGAAGGGAGGGCGTCCTCCTGGGCTCGGGCCCTCGTGGATCCCCCCCGCGGCTCCTCCGTCTCACGTCTCAAGAAACTGTCCAGAGCGCACAAGGCTTCTGAGGCTCAGGTCACAGCCTCAGAGAATAATCTATCCGAAAGGAGACTTCCTTTTCGTCCTCAGCTGCATGGCAGTGCGGCAGGAAAACAAAACCTCTGACCCTTCTCGCAGAGCCGACGCTGGTGCGTGCTGACTACCGTTGTTGTGCCTTCTCAGCAGTTAGTCCCTTGAGCCAGAATCTTTCTGATGCAGTTCATCCTACCTAGCTTCAGGGAGTCCTGGGGGGTGCAAACAGTTAAAGTGCTCGAAGGCTAACTGAAAGGTTGGCGATTTGAGTCCACCCAGAAGCACCTCAGAAGAAAGACCTAGCAAGCTACGTCTGAAAAATCAGCCACTGAAAACCCTGTGGATCCCAGTTCAACTCTGACATCCATGGGGGCGCCATGAGTCGGGGTCAACTCCACGGCAACTGGTTTCTAACTTCTTTACATGCTGGCAGCTCAGGTCTCAGTTCAGTCTGTCAGTGTCCCAGTGGGAGCTCAGGTCTCGGTTCAGCCCGACAGTGTCCTGGTTGGACATGCCGCCATGACTCTCCAGGAGGGTCTCCAGTGACAGTGCCCAACAGACACCGAACAAGCAGAGTGTGTACACCCAGACATGACAACAGCAAGACAAAGCCACATTGCTGTTTGGAACCTAAGGTGGCGACACGCAGCTTTGCAAAACATTGCCACCCAAGCTCCATCCTCAAAATCAGGCAGAGCCAAATCCACGGCACCAAGACGTTCATGAGTGAAAAAACAAACACGTGTACTTCCACAAAGCTTCCGCTTTTATCAGGTCTCCACCCACTGCCTCAGCGTTCTACACGACTCTAGTGGGCAGCAGCACCCACAGGAACCAGCCGCAGTGTCTGGTGAAGAAGCTGAGGCCCAGAGGGCAGACATGCCTGGCCCCAAGCCAGCCCACCCACTGGGCATTCCTACGCCTGCCTTGAGGCCCTCGAGCTTGCGGCCCACTCACCACCATCCCCAACACCACAGCAGCGCAGCCATCGGCCTCCACGTGCTCCTCGCTGAGGGCCTCTACCACGTTAGAGTCCAACGTCAGGAAGAACTGTGTGAGCTTCTGGCCAATCAGGTCATGGCTGCTGTACCCGAGGAGCTCACAGGCCTTGTCGTTGGCTACCAGGATCTAAGGGGCCACAGAGGAGAGAGGACAAAGGCATCACAAGCAGTTCCTGCAACCTCAGAGCCAGAGGGGCTGAGGAGGATGTGGGGCCAGCGGGCTGTGCGGACAAGGCCTCCCAGAGGGGCCTCTAAGGCGTACTATAGTCACGACTGGCACTCAGGCACCTCTGAGCATCTGGAGGGTACTCAAACCAGAGGATCCGTCCACGGTCAGGGTGTCCGATGGCGGTAGGACTGAAACGCCAACCTCTTCCACCACCGCACAGCCAAGACCGCGGAGAACAAACGGGACTCACAGCAGAGGCTCCCGTTGAGGGATCTCAGGTGTCCGTATAACGATGCACCTCACGCCAACACGACTATCCTTTCTCGTCTCAGTCAAGCCAACAAGCTCGAGTATTTACCTCATCCCTTCCCTTGTATCTCTACCTTGACAAAATGATTCTATTTTTTCACCCATTCATATTTAGGGCTCCGAGTCCCCATGGCTTTTGCGACCATACGGGCAAAACCAGACAGCCCTCCAACCGCACCAAAGCACAAAACACCTCTGTGGGGCCGCAGGCCCAAAGCCCGTGCCCATGCACACACCTCAGTGGTCTTGGCGTCCACGGTGAAGATGGCCTTGTTGGGGTTGCAGACGGGGGCCGGGAGCAGGGGCGCTGACAGGCCCGAGGGCAGGCCCTGGAGCAGGGAGCAGCAGGAGGGGCTGCCCAGGGTGGTGGCCGGGTCGGAGAGCTCAGGCAGCCCGGGGCAGTGCAGCTTGCCGGCGCAGATGTTCTGGGCCGCCAGCGACGACAGGCAGTAGGAGTTCCACCTGTCCTCTGGGGAGAGCACAGGCGGCGTCAGCCTCACAGGCAGTAGGGGCTCACTTCTGAGTGCCCACAGCCCTGACCCCCAATGCCAAGACACCCACAAGAGGGTTCAGTTCATCAGCAGAGCTGACTACATCCTATCTATGTGTCTGCAGACAGCCTGGAGCCCACTGGGACAACCAGACAGCCACGTCCTCCCAGATGCACAGACGGCCCAAGAGCGGTTTCTGCGTCCCTCCCTCCTGTCCCTCCAGCTGCTGCCCACTGCTTGTTATTTGAAGGCGTCCACAATTCAATAGCTACTGGCTGCTCCACTCCCACAACCCCCTCTCATTCATACCTCGCTGGTCCTCACCCATCACTCCAGAAGCAAAGCCACACTTCCTCCCATGACACGAAGCCTTACAGTCAGCTCTGACCTCATCTTCCCCCCGGGCCCTGTGACCTGCCCTGCCCTCCACCTCCCGAGCTCACTCGGCTTTAGCTACATTGGCCTCTGTGCTCTCCACGGCCTCACCCCTCCCACCTCAGGACATTGGTGGCTGCTGCCCCATCCCCTGGACGTGCTGGGTTTGGCTCAAATGCCACCTTCCCGGACCAGGCGATCTCAGGTAGTACCTACCTCCTGTCCTCCTGTCGTCTCTGCTTCTGCCCTTCACCTTCCTGGTGCTCCTCCATCCCCCCAGTCATACGGCCATGTGGGTGCATGCACGTGCAGAAGTGTATGTGCGCGTGAGTGTGTGTGTGTGTTTCCACTGCCTCCCGTCTCCTTGGGAAACGTAAGGGTGATGAGAGAGGACTGTTCTTCAGGGCTGTGTCTGTGGCACAGGGACAGCACCCAGGCACACAGGAGGTGCTCGAGTCGGGGGGCAGGAGGAGGCGGAAGCAGTGCAGCGCTGGAGGGAGGGAGCCCTGCCCAGAGGATGCCGGTGCAGAGCCCGAGAGAGACTCCGTGGCTAAGGCTGCTGAAGTCCCAGCTCCTTCAGGCCCGGAATCACTCTCCGGGGCCCACTGCCTCCTTCCCCGGGCCTTCCTGGGCTCCTGGACACGTACACGCATACACGCACAATGCACACGCGCACATACACACGCACACACACGCACACATACATGTGCACACCTGGTCAGGTACACATGTGAATGTACATGCACACACGTGTGCACACACGTACACAGAACCACACATCGTGTGCACAGCCCCTCCCATCCCGTGACCCAAGCACTTGCACAGGCGTCTTCTCCCGGCAATCAAACATGCCTGCCTAAAGTGGGACCGTCCCCACTCAGGAACAGTGACCAGTGCCAAGGGACGCACGCAAACCACAGGCACGGCGCGGGGTTTGCCCTGGAGCACTTAGACTCCTTCCCCTGGCCATCCTTAATGAGGAAGAACGCAGGAGGCCTGGAATGAGCAGAGGGCCCCGCCCCCCTGGCCCCTTGCCCCCAGCAGCAGCGTTAGTCCACGTGCTGTGCTTGCACAGGACAGCGCTAGCCAGCCCCTCCCAGAAGCTTCCTGCCTGCCCGTCTCACAGCCTCTCACACCGCCTCTCTGCCCCTCGCAGCCTCTGCTGACTCACCACCCCCGTAACTACAGCCTGTCTACGCTTTCATTGTTCCACGTCAGCCCCTGCTCCTACCCACCTCGCTGTCCCCTCTGCCAGCAACAACACTGTTGGACAGAGGAGGCCACTGAGGCACGCAGGTCGGGGGACACGCCGTCACACAGCTGTCACCCTGACTTCAGCGCTAGTGCTTTGCCACAGAGCCAGACGTGCATCCCTCAGGGCCTGTCCTCAGACTTCAGGAGAACGTTCTCCACATGCGAAGGTAAGGGGGCTAAGGGGAGCCTGGGACCAAATCAGGGGATGGCACACATTTCCCATAAAGGGCCAGACAGCATTTTGGGCTTTGCGGGCGGGACAACCTCTGCTGCAGATGCTCTGAATGGTAGTATGAAAGCAGCCACAGACAATGTGCAAACAAACGAGTGTGGCTGCGTGCCAATAAAACTTTACATGCAAAAAGCAAGCAGAGGGCCGTATACGACCCTGTGGGCTGCTGCTTGCCAACCCTGCATTAGATCAAAACTGAAATAACTTCTGTTTTTAGGCATGACTAGATACCACCTGGAGCCCTGGTGGCACAGTGGTTAAAAGCTCGGCTGTTAACCAAGAGGTCAGCAGTTTGAATCCACCACCTCTCCTTGGAAACCCTACGGGGAAGTTCTACTCTGTCCTATAAGGTTGCTTATTTGGAATTGACTCGACAGCAATGAGTTTGTTTTTTTGTGTTTTTTTTTTGTTTTGTTTTTTTGTTTAGACACCACCTATTTCTTCGGCATTATCAGAAAATGGGTCCCAGAGAGAATGGAATGGAGGAGAATGACACCACCAGGGGAGCTGGTTGCTGTGAGTGAACACCAGGTTAGAGGGTGGTGGGGTGCTGGCCTGTAGATGGCAGTGTGGAAGCCCAGGACACGATCTTTCACTCAAAGAAATTGGACCAGCCTCCAAGCGCGGCTGGGCCCATTGTCTGGGCTCCCTGACTTCTCAGCGGTGGCCTCACCCAGACCTTTCTCTGGAACCAGAAACTGCACGGCATCCAGAGGCTACTCTCCCCTGTCTCAGGCAGCCAGTCACCTCCTCAGCCCTCCTCGCCCCTCGGAACAAGCACAACTCCAGCTCTTACCCCTGCTCCTCATGAAACAGAACTATTGTGCCCACACTCAGCCCCAAGACGTCCCTGGGCTGGCACCAGGTGAAACCAGGGCCTGCCTGCCAGCCACACAGCCCAGCCCAGCCTGGCCTTAGGCAGCTCCTCTGGTCTCCATGGGGCCCCTCTGCTCTGGACGCCCACCCAAGCAACCCTCCTCCTCTGTCGCCTGCTTGTCCTCCCCGAGACTGGGACCGCACTCCCCCTCTGCTGGCCTGCTTTCCACTCCAGGCCAGGTTCCCTGTTCCCCCTGACTTCCAGCATGCACCCTGTTGTCTACTCAAGCTCAAGCTCCCCAGGACTGTCAGGGCACACGGGGGGCAGGGGGCTCCCTCACAGGCAGAGTGACACTGCTCCCTCACGTGGTCAGGGCCCGAGGAGCCTGGGACTCAGGGGGCACTGACTGACTCCAGGAGAGGTCAGTGTACAACTGGATGACAGGTGGGCACCCACAGTCCTCAGACCCCCCGGGGAGACCACCCACTGCACTAGGTCTGTGCACGAGTAGATGACAGGTGGGCACCCACAGTCCTCGGACCCCCCGGGGAGACCACCCACTGCACCAGGAGGCTGCCGCCCTCGTGGTCACCCCTGTCCTACTCAGCTCTGCCTTAGGTGTGGCGTGGCGTGGCCCAGGCGGGGGGCTCATGCACTGTGAAGTAGCAAATGGCCTTCGCTCTAACTTGACCTCAAGCTGGGGAGGGAATTCCAGCCCCGGCCCAGAAAGGGGGGCCCTGCCCAGCGTCCCACCAAACAAAGGAAGCCACAGGGAAGGGCTCCTTGGCACCCCTAGCAGTGCATGCCGAGTCTGGAAAAGACACCCTCTCAGCGAGAAGGGGTTAACTGTGGCTGCCTCGTTAACAAAGGGAGAAAAAAGAGCCAAGGACTCCCAGATGGGGGCTGTTACCAGAGAGTGCTGTCCTGCTCTGGCAGAGCTTGGAGAGCCCATGCTTCCTGCTCAGGTGTCTGTGCGCCGAGGAGAAGGACTTGCTGGGTGTGGACGCGCCCTGTGTGGCCGGGATCTCCAACGGTGATGGCAAGGAGAGGCTCCCCGACAGGCACCTCCACTCGTCCTCTAAGGCTGCCAAGCCTCTGGCCTCCATCAGATGGCACTGGGTGGTCACGGGACCCACCGCTACAAGCTAGGAAACAGAAGGGGCCTCGTCAGCATCGGCAACACGAGGACACGAAGGCGGCTCAGCCACCCAATCATTCACAACACACACCTAGGCTTGGCCCCCAAGGCACACACCCCCACTGCCGTCCTGGCTGGGACCCCGACACAAGGGCAGTCAGACCAAAGTCGAGCTAGACGATGCACTTCCAGAGAAACGTGCAGGAAGGCAGAAAGAGAGAAGGAACAGAGGGGAAACCAAACTAAATCGGCAAAAATTTGGAAGTCTAACAATACCAAAGGATGAGGATGTGGGTCAACGGGGCCTCTAAAGGTTGATATGATCTCTCTAAAAAAACAATTTAAATTAAATACCTACTCTGACCCATGATAAATGGAGAAGAGACTGAAGTTGTTAAGGATTTCATTTTACTTGGGTCCACAATCAACACCCATGGAAGCAGCAGTCAAGGAATGAAAAAACACACTGCATTGGGCAAATCTGCTGCAAAAGACCTCTTTAAAGTGTTAAAAAGCAAAGATGTCACCTTGAAGACTAAGATGCCCCTGGCCCAAGCCATGGTGTTTTCAATTGCCTCATACGCATGCGAAAGCTGGAGGGTGAATAAGGAAGACGGAAGAAGAACTGACGCCTTGGAGTTGTGATGTTGGCCAAGAATACTGAACATACCATGGACGGCCAGAAGAATGAACAAATCTCTCTTGGAAGAAGTACAGCCAGAATGCTCCCTAGAAGCAAGGATGGGGAGACATCTAAGGAAGGATCACTACCTGGAGGACATCATGCTTGGTAAAGTAGAGGGTCAGTGAAACAGAGGAAGACCCTCAACCAGATGGATTGATACAGTGGCTGTAACAATGGGCTCAAGCGTAACAATTGGAGGATGGTGCAGGACCAGGCAGCGTTTCATTGTGCTGTACACGGGGTCACTGAGTCGGAATCGACTCAGTGGCACCTAACAACAAACCAACAACTCTGACCCAGCATTTCCCACTTGTAGGTTTACATTCGAAAGGAATTCTTTGTGTCCACGTAGGGAGACACACGGGCAAAAATGTTCAGGGTGGTATGGTTTGCAGTGGCCAAAAAAAAAAACCACTCATCAACAAGAAAATGTGAAATTCTGGTATGTTCACACCATAAATTACAGCAGTGCAAACAAGTGCACTACACACGCCAGTACACATAAACCAGAGCAATGAGTAGAAAAATCCATGCCAAAGACTATCAATAGCAGGACTCCCTATGTGTAAAATCTGAAAACATCTAAATTTGCTGTTTAGGGATACACACATATGTGATAAAACTATTTCTTAAACAAGTGACTGATTGACATGAACTACGGGCAGGACATTTTCTTGGAGGCCAGGCAGGGGCTGAAAGGGGAGAAGCACGTGGCACAGCAGTCTCCCTGGTCCTTTCGGAGGGTGGGGGGCGGACTGTAAATGCCTGTATTTTCTTGTTATGATTCATGGCTAACATCACAGTTTTTTCTCTGGTATGAATCAATTTGTGTCTACTAAAGAAACAACATGTTTTATACACAGCAGAAACACATCCAGCATGAGATCCTGGAATGTGACCCCTGAGTATGAAACAAAAGATGTGGAGGACGCTAGAAATAAATAATAAATGATTTGGAAGTGTTGCTTCACTTCAAGTAGAAACATTTAAATGTCATAGGTTTATATTTCCTTCTCTAAGCATCCAAATGCACAAACTATTCCTATAATAAATGATGACAAGACCATATTGCAAATATTTGGTTTTCTACTTGTAGAACCAACCTACATCCAAAGCACAGAAAGCTTAACTATAGCTTCAGAATGCAAATGTTACTGTATATGTTACAAAGCTTTACTTAGTAAAAAAGAATAACTCTAAGATACATTGTAAATGTTATAAAACTTTGTAAAGATAATGCAACTCTTCAGCACACACTGTAAATACTACAGTTCCACTTTGTAAAACCAACATATCCAAACAATGGGACGGGAGGGAAGGAAGACTGAAGGGAGGATAAGGACACGAATCGTTCTGTTCTTCGTGGGGGGGCAATAGATACTGTCTAAAGTTGGCGAATCAAGAAGTCTATGCTTAATGACGTTACTGAAAGTTTCAGTGGTATCCAGGGAAGACAGTCGAGACACGGACGGTCTAGGGGTGGGAGGGGGAGAGGCATCCTTCTATGCTGTTGAGGTCTGTGACAACACACACCCACACCCCGGATCCACACCCAGGGAGCAGATGCCTCAGCAGCACCTGAGAGAGGCTCCAGGCTCACCGACAACAAGCCACGTTGTCTAGCCTGCCAGAGAACACAAGGCCTGGCTGCAGACAACTTTAGGGGTCACTGCATTTTCCACAGGTTTAATTTTGACTCGAATACTAACCAGAAATGCCAGCAAGTCCAGGTCTAGGTTTTTAGAACAGCTTTTGGTGTCAGCATTGGCCAAGGGAAGCCCAGCCCAGCAAGCACCTGGTGAAGCCTCAGGGTAATCCTATTTCCCTAGCTCGTCATGATTCCAAAGGAGCAAGTGACCCCACTCAGGAGAAGCAGAGGTTTGTGGGGACCTTCCGGGAAAGTACTCCTTGCTTCTCTGGGTGAACCTGTGGAAGCAGCCGTCTCTCCCACTAAACCTAAGCTAGGAAGCACACGGCTCCAGCACTCCCATCCCTGCTGTGCAGCAGAGCGGAACCAGCCTCCAGAAGCCAACACACCGATGATGAGCAGAAAATGGCAAGGGCGTGGATCCTGGAAATCTCTGAGGTCCAGTATCAGCCTGCCCCAAAGCCACCTTCCCTGGACTTGCAGGTTTGGGGCAGATACCTCTCCTCACTCTAGAGCCATTCTGAGTCTGTGTCTCCGTTTCTTGCAGCAAAGCATCCTAACAAATAAGCAGGATGACGGCTCCTGGGATGGAGGACGGACACTGGGGGGCACCTGACGGAGGCACGGGCTGAGCCGAACCAGGCAGAGGGGAGTGAGGAGGCCTTGCAGGCAGGGGCACCAATATAGTCAACCCTCCTCGGTGTCCTTGAGGAAGAGTTCAGTAGACAGGAGAGGAGGCAGGGATGGGCCTTGTCTTAGTTATCTAGTGCTGCTATAACAGAAATACCACAAGTGAATGGCTTTAACAGAGAGAAATTTATTCTCTCACAGTCCAGTAGGCTACAAGTCCAAATTTAGGGCTTCAGCTCCAGGAGAAGGTTTTCTCTGTTGGCTCTGGAGAAAGGTCCTTGTGATGCATCAGTCTCCCCCCAGACTAGAACCTCCCTGTGCAGGAACCGCAGGTCCAAAGGACACACTCTGTTCCTGGCACTGCTTTCTTGGTGATATGAGGTCCCCATGTGTCTCTGCTCACTTCTCTCTTTTATATCTCAAAAGAGATTGGCCTAAGACATTACCTAATCTTCTGGACCTCATCAGTATAACTGCCACTAATCCATCTTATTACATCATAGTGAAAGCATTTACAACACATAGGGAAATCACATCAGATGATAAAACGGTAGAGCATCATACAATACTGAGAATCATGACCCAGCCAAGTTGACAGATTATTTTTAGGGGACACAATTCAATCCACAACAAGCCTAGAGCAGCCCAGGCAGTCTGGACTGTACAATGAGGTTCCTTTTAAAGGTCCCTGGGTGGTGCAAACAATTAAGTGCTCAACTACTAGCCAAAAGGTTGGTGGTTCAAACCTACCCACAGGTACCTAGGAAGAAAGGTCTGGCCATCTGCTTCCAAAAGATCACAGCCTTGAAAATCCTGTACAGCAGTTCTACTCTGCACACGTGGGGTCTCCATGAGACAGAATCGACTTGATGGCAGCTAATAACAATGCTTGGGAGTAACACAACCAAATACGCATTTCACAAAGATCACTCCAGGGAGAATGCAAGGACAAGGCTGGGGACAAGGAGAAAGCTTACAGTAACCCAGGCAAGAAATTATGAAGTCCTAAATTAAGGCAATGGCAGACAAATGGAGAGATGGGTACCAGGAAGAAAGAAATGGACAGACTGGCTGATTGGCTGATGACGAGATGTGGAAGGTCAGGGAAAGAAAGGCATCAAGAGTCCAAGTGTTCAGCTCCGCAGTTGCCATTCTCAGGAAAAGAAGAGCTGGAGAAGAGACGATTGGGGTAAAGGCCGGGTGTGTGAGGGGCACCGCCTGGAGAGGCGGCAGTGGGCACTCGCTCACCCCCAGCATTTACTGGGAGGCTTCTCCTGGCCGGCGCTGTCCTCTGCGCTCACCTTCCAGGGGAGGGAAGGCGATTAAACGGATTACACACGCCACTAAGACGAGGTGAAAAGGTGGAGCGCCCGAGTGGCACCCCGATGGGGCCGGAGAGGCGGCGACAATGAGGGCGCTCCGAAGACGCGCTCCTCCCGGCCGAGGCGGGGGGTGAGGGGGCGCCCGGTGGGGGGCGCGGGGCGGCGAGCAAACCGCTGCGATCCGAGGACGGAGCCCCTGGCCGTGGGCTCAGGGTCGGGGGCGCTGGCCTGGGGGGGGCTCGTCGGAGAGCCGGGGAGGGGGGGGCGGCGAGCGGCAGGGGCAACAGCGAAGTGGCCCCTCCGCGCCTCGAGCCCCTCGGCCGACCCTGTCGGAGCAGGTTCTCACCTGGACCAGGAGGGTCGTCGCCGCTAAGCTCGCTTCACACGGCGGGAGTCAGCGGACCCGCGTCTAGCCCCACCGGCTAATAGCTGACGGCCTCGCGCCGATTGACAGGCCCCGCGGGCCAATCAGTGGTGCTTGTGGGCGGGACTCAGCGGGCCCGCGCCTAAAGCCCGCGCTAATGGTTGCTAAGGGAAGCACCGGACGCCCTCTACGGCACTGCGGAGAGGCCAAAAGAGGAGCAGCGCGTCCGGCAACCCGGTCAGAGGACGCCGTTTCCTCTGGTCTCCTGGTGCCCAAGGGTGAGCGGTACGGAGCTCGCCCTCTCGGCGACCTCGTCCCAAAGACGGGGAGCGGGGGCGGCTCCCTTACGGGCCGGGGAGCGCGGCGGAGCCTCTGCCGCGCACGCCCTCTGGACCTTAAAGCCGGCGGGCCCGAGAAGAGACGGAAGCTGGGTTGGGGATGACCGCCCGGGGTCGGCCTGCCAGCCCAACTGGCTCCTCCGTACCTGTCCACCTGCCCAGCGCCGTGCGTTAACAAGAGGCGACCCCTTCGCACGCGTTCCCAACGCCGAGAGCAAGTTGTCCTCCTGCCGCTCGGCCCATTCTACAGATGCGGCCAACGAGGCTCGGAGCCGCTGGGGGCCGGACTGCGCTGTGCAACCCCACGAGGAGATGCGCTCGGTCTGGGCCGTGGCCCCTCTACGCGTCGGTGGTCGTGACAGTGACAAAAGCGAGCCCACGAGCCCGGAGCATGTCCCAGATTCTTCTCTCCAAACTACCTGGACGCCCTCTCCGTTCGCCTGCAGCTACGGCTACCCTCCTTTTCCAGCTCCTCGCCTCCCGGCTCCTTCCGACGCGGCCCACTTCAGTCACCTGCCTCGGGGGAGGTGAGGCTAGCGGTTCCCGGCCGGGGGCAAGCTCGGCCTCGCTGGAACTACAACTCCCATGAGAGGTGGGGGAGAGAGCGGACTCGGCCTCTTGGAGGAACTACAATTTCCATGAGGCGCCAGGGCTGCACAGGCGCGTCAGGGGGCGAGCCGAGGCGCCGGGCTCCCACTGGCTGGGCGGCCTCGCGCCGGGAGCCCTGATTGGCTGAAGCCTCTGAGGCGACAGATTCCGGAAAGGGAAAGAGTAGCCAACATGGCGGCGGAACGCGGCTTAGGGCAGCAACAGTCGCAGGAGATGATGGAGGGTGAGCGGCCCCAGGGGGTGGGAGGCAGCGAAGAGCCGGCATTGCCCTTTACCTGAGAGGAACTCGGCGTCCCGCTTCCGGCCATGGCCGCGGGGCCCCTGACAGCTGCCGGCGGGCTCGTTAGAGCGGGGAGGCTCCAGCCCCGGGAGAGCCGCGGCCCGGGGGTGGCAGCGCGGGGTAGGCCCGCGGGAGAGCAGGGGCGAGAGCCTGGGGCCGGTGGGTGGGGATGGAGCGGAACGCGGTGGTTCACTGTCTGGTCGGAGATTGACAGGAGGGGAGCGGTCCGCGTTTGCTAGCGAAGAAACCGAGGCTCGGGGCTGTGTGACCTGCCGGAGTCTGCTCGTTTGTTAACGTGACAGGATGGAGAAGGGTCCTCTCTTGCAAGCGAGTGGATAGTGGGGAAGGGACAAGGAGCCGAGGAGTGAGAAGATTGAGTTTTAGAAGGCAGTGTTTGTTCTCAAGGCTTTCGTAGTTCCGAAAAGACTAAATTCAACTTCCTTCCTCCCTTTTGATTTTGCTGGAAAATATGGTTTTTATATACACACGCGTATACACACACACACACACACAGAGTTGGGGAGTCAGTCATGTCTTTGAGTGCTTGTATGCTTTTGGCTTTGGTGGGTTGTGGGGTGGGGTATGCAATCACTATCCCGAGTGGTAAGTGCTAGGGAAGAGGGAAGCAGACCTGTGGGATTGGGGAGTGCAGAGGGAAGGGCCTGGCTGGCGTGTCTGGGAATGGTGAAGGCTTCACAGCTAAGGTCAACTCAGAGATGGACCTTGAAGGCTGAGGATAAGATGGAGAAGAAAGAAGGAAGCCAAAGGCAAAGGGGTGTGAAAGAAGGTGACCTGTTTGGAGGAGAGTGTGACTCAGGGTGACAGTCATACATGATGAGGGTGGGGAGTAGCAGGCGGGGCTAGCAAGGGAAGGCCATGGAGGGCCTTAAACCCCATTTCCATCAAGTTGATTCCAACTCATAGCAACTCTATAGGACAGAGGAAAACTGCCGCATGGGGTTTCCAAGGCTGTAAATCTTCACAGAAGCAGACTGCCACATCTTTCTCTTGATTTAGTGGCTGGTGGGTTCAAACCACCGACCTTTCAATTAGCAGCCAAGGGCTTTAACCAGTACGCCCCCAGAGCTCCTTTGGAAGGCACATGCTTTCTTCAGTAATTCAAAAACACTTACATGCCAGCCTCTGGAAGCTTTCAGCTGGTGTCCTGTGTCCGCTGGCATCAGCATCAGTGACCGTCACAGCTTCTCAGTCTCTCGGCTGCATTCTCCCTCCTCACCAGAGCTCTCACCTGTCCACAGTAGGATTTGAGTCAGTCTCGACTGCTTTCAGAACTTGAACCTGTGAACTGGACCAGTTTGCTTTGCTGGGGCCCCATGGATAGTGGAGCCAGATGGAGGTTGTACGCAGGGTCCACAAGGGTCTCCTCTGCAGTGGGCACCCAAGCGCAGCACTGGAGGTACAGAAGGAGCCCTCGTGTGTTACCACGGGTGCTCAGCTTCGTGTCCATAGCCCCACCCCAGCTTGCCCTGCCACTGCAGGTCCAGCTGGGGCTGGGACATGGGCATGGAAGACTCTCATGCTCACAGTCCTGAACTGGATGGACTGTCCTGCAGGAAGTTCCGTTGTCTGAGGACCAGGTGTGAGTCTGTCCTGTGTCCCCCAAATGTTCACGTGAAGTGGGCGTGACTCCTCACTCTGTGTGTGGCTTCAGTTGACAGGCGAGTGGAATCTGAGGAGTCGGGGGATGAGGAAGGGAAGAAGCACAGCAGTGGCATCGTGGCTGACCTGAGTGCGCAGAGCCTGAAGGACAGAGAGGAGCACAGCGAAGTGGACCCGGGAGGTACCAGGCGGGTGACAGCTGAGCTCGCTGAGGGGGGTCGGGTGTGTGACCCTGGGTAAAGACGACCCTGAAGGTATCAGGCGGGCAACAGCTGAGCTCGCTGAGGGGGGTCAAGGGGTGTGTGACCCTGGGTGAAGAGGGCCTGAAGGTACCAGGTGGGTGACAGCTGAGCTCACTGAGGGAGGTCGGGGTGTGTGAGCGTGGGTGAAGAGGACCCTGGAAGTACTGGGTGGGTGATGTCTGAGCTTGCTGAGGGGGGGTCGGAGTGTGTGATCCTGGGTGAAGAGGACCTGAAGGTACTGGGTGGGCGAAGGCTGAGCTCACTGAAGGGGGGTCAGGGAGTGTGTGACCCTGGGAAGGGCCACTGAGCACCAGGACTGGAGATGTGGTTCCTGGGCAGCGTGGGGAGCAGGTCCAGGTGCCCCGAGTGAACCCACTCACTGAGGGCATCTGCCAGTAGGGATGGAGGCGAAGCCCTGCAGTGGTGGGCTCAGTGCTGGTGTCTCCTCGGTGGAGCCAGGATGTGGTTTTATTAGGCGAGTGCTCAGAAGGTGAGGCTTGAAGTAGCACTGCGGCCGATGGCTGTGCTTTTAAGTTCTGCCGTCGTTAGGTAAACCAATTTCAGAAGAACAGTTCAGCATCTTCGAGAACTCATCTCTGAGTCCCGCCTCCCCATTTCTGTAGGCCTGAGGATGGACTCTGGGTTGCTTAGATGTTAGGAAGATCATTTCATGTGGAAAATGCCCCAGTAGCCTCCTGTTGTTTCAGTGATTGACAGCAATAGAGGAAATGCAGAGACAAGTCCTCAGTCCGTCGTGCTGGTTCTCTGCCCTCCCAGCTGCAGCCCAAACCTTGTTTTGTGTTGTTTGCTTGAAATACCAGTTTACACTGAACAGGATAAGGGAAGCTTTGTGACACAGAAAGATGTCCAAGATTTGTTGTTAGGTGAAAAGAGCAAGTTTCCGAACAGGATGCATGTTAAAATTCTATTTTTATTTTAAAAATATTAGTGATAACATGTAATTTTACCTGCTTAAGAGAGAGAATACAGCTAACTGTTGTGGGTTTGGGAGGGATTCATGTGGTCTGCATTTCACAGCCTCATATACAAAGTAAGAATTTTTAAGGTGTTAATAATGGTGTATTGGTCTTATAATAACAAAAAACAACAGATTTATTTTTAAAAAAACTAAACTGATTTTTAAAATAACATTGTGCTCTCTGTACTGGTGAAGATGATTGGTAACTATGGCAACCTCATTTTAAGGCAAAAGGAGGTTACAGAAAAGTACTAGTCACATTTACTTTTTGGAGTCGACATTCTGGAAGTGACGTGGGTGGAATTAAGTGCACAGGATGGGGATGGAGGAAAGCTTTCACTGTCTAACCTCCGTGCAGGAAAGCCCAGCAGTGGCCACTTCACCTGGCCACAGGTTTGTGCTGTTGAAACATGAGACGGTCATCTCACTGCCTGGCGTTTATGTAGGGTTTGAACGTTGGTGGGCAGCGTCATGCACTCTCTGCCCCCCGCTCAGTAGCACAGGCTCCTGTCATAGATGAGGACTGAGAGCTGGGTAGCTGCTGGCCCAGGGCGCTCGCTGCCGTGGAGCCACTGGGCTGGAGCCAGGCTGTCTAGGTCCACGTCCTCACCCCAGGCTCCGAGCGGATTCTACGTTCTGTAGGAAACTTGGGGTTTCAGGCCCTTAGAGAAACCGGGGTGTCCTCCTACCCATGTTTACTGAAGTCTTTAGTTCAATTAAACAAATCGAAGCATATCAACTGTTCTTTTTACTTAATTTCTGTAACTTACTCAGCAGATACCATCAGTATATGGTATGTACAGAAAAGTGTTTAGGAGGATCGTGTTCAGAGACTGAGCCCACGTCTTGCCATGTTGAGGGGCCAGCCCTGAGCTGGCTGTTCCATACAGGCAGAACCCCTGTAACTGATGCGACCACGTGCCCTGAGGAGCCCCGTTCACACCTGCCAGCCCAGTGGGATTGTTCATAGCCCCCCTTTTACTCAGAAGCATCCGGGTTTGGACAGTGAATTACCTGGATGCCCTCTGTTAATTGTAGGGCCTCTTTCGGTACAGCTTCCAGAGTTCCCAGATGTTTCATTTATGCTGTCATTTGGAGGGATTTGGGTACTGAGTATCTCTTGGTTTTACCCAGTTCCTTTTAAATTTAACTCTTCGGTTGGCTGACATCCCGTGAGGGTAGGGACAAATAGTAGTGAGCTACGTGGTTTCACTTCGTCGTTGTTGGCTGTTACAGAGAGGGAAGGTGAGAAGGCGGCGAGGCCAGCCAAGCCGGGCGGGACCAGTGCTGCTGCTTCCTTGAGCTGGTCCTGCGCCATAGTCCTGTGTCCGTCTCCCACCACACCCCATCTGTCCATTGGGCAGGGCTGTGTGGGGCGCGGGCCGTGGAAGCAAGTGCAGTTTTGCACGAGGGAGGTGTCTCAGCAGTCAAAGTCCATGGGAAGTACAGACGGTGACAACCACTGGCAGGGCAGGGAGGGGGACACCTTGTAAATATAGATGGTGTCAACCACTGGTGGTGGGGAGGGGCAGTGCCTGGTAAATACAGACGGGAACAACCACTGGCAGGGTGGGGAGGGGGTACCTGGTAAATACAGGGACAACCACTGTCCGGGCGGGGTGGGGGGGCACCTGGTAAATACAGACGGGGACAACCACTGGCAGGGCGGGGAGTGGGTACCTGGTAAAGACCATCCTGTGCACATCACCCAGAGTCCAGGCCAGGAAGGCGCTGCGAGACCAGCACTGCTTCATCAGAAAGTCGCAAGGGGACGGGATTTAGGAGAAATAGCGTCTAGGCGCAGTCTAGGCCCTTATTTGGACCCTAGTTCGGGAAAACTTGAGGAACAGTTGATGAGACAGTTGGGGAGATGCGAGCAGTGACTGGGTATTTGATGATCTCAGGGAATCGCTGTTAGTCTTTAAAGTGTGTAGTTGGCTCTGCGAGGTTTGGCGTTTGGGGTTTTTGTTCGTCTGGTCCTTTTAGAGGCAGATGCTCACACAGGTTCCGAAGAAATGAAAAGGCAGGAGGGAGACCGCTAGTGTGGGGCTGCCGGCTCCCTCGGCTCTCCTGCCGGCTCCCTCGGCTCTCCTGCCGGCTCCCTCGGCTCTCCTGCCGGCTCCCTCGGCTCTCCTGCCAGCCCCAGCCGGCCCAGGAGGACCACACTGACTTGATGGGCCTGGCACTTCTCCGAAAATCTGAGCAGGCTTATTGGCGGAACTAGCTCACCGGCTTCTGACGAGACTGCATTTAAATTATTCAGCAGGGCTGTGTGATCCTGTCGGTGGAGCTGTGCTTCATTTTGTTTGCTTTATGCAGAAAGAAATGTTTGTGATGCTGGGCCACTTTCCAAAGCGGTAGAAGGCGCATCCTAGGACACCTGATAGGCCTGGTGTGACCTATATTCAAATGGCCTGACACGTTGCTGTGAATCAGGAGGATAAACCGTGTGGGAGGAGGATGCTGCCCGATGAGCAGCACTGAGTTCAGAGAAGGCAGTGGGGGCAGCGTGCTTCCTGCGCGCACTGCCTCCTCCTCGCCCCCACCCACCAGGAGCCCCAAACTGCATCTCCTTTCCTGTCTCGGGAAGTCAGAGAAGCACGTGGAAGTGTGGGGACCTTTGGCAGCAGCCCCGCCGTTGTTGGAGCAGGGCGTTAACCCCGCTGCGCACCCTGTAGCGTCAGTGTATCACCCTCGTGGCTTCTCTTCCACGCGCTCCTTGTGTTTGCTCTGTTGGCCATGCATCCTCTCTTGGTCTCCTCCCAGACCTCGGCCAGCCCCAGCGCCTTGCCGCCAGCGAGCACCTTTCTCTCGTTTCTTTTCAGAGGAACAAGAGCTGCCTGTAGACATGGAAGCCATCAGCCTAGACGGAGATGCTGAGGTAATGCTGCCGCTCTCCGGCCCCGTGGCCCTCAGGTTATGTTTTGTGAAGTTCCCAGATTAGTAAGTGATTCCTGGGTGAGGTCGTCTCAGTCCCCCGAGTGGGTCAGGCTCCTTAGGGTCTCATCCCTTGTTTTTAATGCCAGCACTTAAAACCCTATTTCCGGCTAACCATTGCGAATTTTGTGATAGGTGAAATGATTTTTAAACCTTTGTCTCAAGTTTTATGGGTTGAATGATGACGTTGTAAATGGTGGAGTCTCCAGCCTCTGGACCGGAGCATGCATTAGTAGTTGAGGGCGCATGGATGCCGTCGTGAAGGGCGGTCTGTTGGTCACACTATAACTGACTTGGCACACATGGGGGGGCCTTCCCTGCACCCACAGCTGGCCACCAACAGTGACGTGATTGGAGTGCATCTCCGCGGACCCAGGCCTCCCTTGTGTGCTCAGGGGAGTCGGGGGGAGAGAGGGTCTGCACACCACTCACATGGAGGGTCATCTTTACGTAAAACCTAAGGCAGATCATGGCTAAACCAGAGACCACCGGGCAGCTTCCCTCCCCGACCTGCCCCAGCAGGCCTCCTTTGACAGCTCACTCTAGGAAGCTGAGCTGGAATCTTCTGCATTCCAGGATGTGGATCTGAATCATTACCGAATTGGAAAGATTGAAGGATTCGAGGTGCTGAAGAAAGTAAAGGTGAGTCAGACTGTCTTTTCACATGAGGTGACCCCTGTCACACTCATGAGTCCGTCACACTATATAGACAAGCTTGTAAAGGATATCCCACGTCCACGTGTGGTACGGTCACTGTTCCTCTGTGTGAGTGCTGACCTGCAGCCACAGTGTCTGCCTAGCCTTCTGTTCTCAGCACCGTAGACTGTAGCACAGTTGGGCCATAGAGAGCACTCCCGGAGCTGAGCTCAGGTCATCAGTGACACAAACCACCTGGCCCCTGAGTTGAAATTAAGCACACAGTCCATGACTCACTCCCGTTAAATGAGCTTTTCAGAAAAGGGCCCTGAGGGGTCTTCCTTGTGTCTGAAACAACAAACTCTCCCAGCCACAGACAGACACATCCCTCACCCGGAGGTCTGCTCGTGTGGGACCTCCCGTGGGGCCCCCTTTTGGTTTCTGCCCAACATCAGTGGGGCCAGAGCAGTTCTGCTCATGAGTGTCTTCCTAAGAAGCACGTGAGCATGTCATGCGCTCCGCAGGAAAGTTTGTTCCATGTCCCTGTAACACAGTGACGTCCTCTCACGCCCCATCTGCTCGTCCCCAGACTCTCTGCCTCCGTCAGAACTTAATCAAATGCATCGAGAACCTGGAGGCGCTGCAGAGCCTTCGAGAGCTGGATCTCTACGACAACCAGATCAGGAAGATGGAGAACCTGGAGGCGCTGACAGGGCTGGAGTGAGTCACGGACCAAGGAAATCGGGGTGGGTGGGGAGACAAGCACTGGGGGGCCCGCCCTGTCCCCTGAACGAGCTCTGTGCCAGCCCCCAGGCCTGCCCGTTTATGGGTACGGGGTGTGTGGGGCTCCAGGGGCAAGGCGGCTCCAGCACATCGACAGCCTGCCATGCGGTCAAGGCTGGCCGGTCTCGATTCCAGGAAGATGTGCCAACAGGGTAGGGAAAGTCAGTCCAAAGTTCCCATCAAGTACCTCCTTTCTGGCCTTGGGTACCTTTTTTTTAAGTGAAGGAATAAGTGATATTTCTGACTTATGGAGTCATGTCCTAGATGTCATCTTACCTGAACTTCCGCTTCTCTGCTTTTTGTTGGTTTGTTTGCGTGTTTTTTAATTCAGCACTTTCTCGATCCCTTCTGTGTGCTGAGCCTGGTGCCAGGCTGTGCTGTGAACACAGATGTGGACAGGGCGGTTCTGGCTTCAGAGGCCTCACGGAGACAGTGCTGGGAGCCAGGGCTGTGGGGGGCGGGTCTGGGGGGCCCAAGACCCCACAGTGCAGCACAGGGCAGACGGTGGGAGGGCCACCTTCAGGTCTGCCGCCCAGGCGGTGTATACCCAGCAAGGGGAACACCGTCGCTAAGTTAAGTGTTAATGTGCCCGTTAAAAAACAATGTTTGCTCATTCCCAGAATTCTAGATGTCTCTTTTAACCTGCTGAGGAACATTGAAGGGCTTGACAAGTTGACACAGCTGAGAAAACTCTTCTTGGTCAACAATAAAATCAGTAAACTTGAGAACTTAAGCAACTTACATCAGCTACAGATGTTGGAGCTGGGGTCCAACCGCATCCGGGTAGGTTCTGGCGGTGCCAGCTGGGCCACGGCCTGTGGGGCTGCCCACCGCCGTGGGCTGGGAGCTTGGGCCCAGTAATGTGGACCAGTGAGGAGGGGGTCAGGATGTTTGGTGGGCCTATGTTTTTTATAGTATTGAAGAAGTTTTTTTCGGGAACAGGAAAGTTATTTTGCTGGGGTTTTTTGTTTTGTTTAAGGAAAAAAAAAATATAGGTGTAAGTCAGTATTAGTAAGATGTGCTCCCTTGCGTGGCCTGGCCTTTCTGCACGTAGACTTTAGCTGTCTCCATGCCCAAACTCTGACCCAAACCAGCAGCCCATACCCAGGTGCCCTCTGCATGGAGGGTGCTCTGCCCCTTGCCTGTGCGTATTGGCTCACACCCTGCCCCCCCCCCCCCCCCCCGCCCCCGAGGTAGGGTTTCCCAGGCACTGTCGACAAGCTGGCGTCTGGCGCACACACAACACAGTCCCCTCTGAGCACCGTGCCAGTGGCACAGACCACACGGGGAATCGGATGCTGCCCTTCTCCTCCAGAAACGTCAGGCCGATGGACGGAAGAGATTTCTGAGAAACTCTGGTGTTCCATAGAAGCAAGACCAAGTCCTCTACCCAGTGGCGTTAGGATTGCTGGGAGTCGGGTGTCTGCTGGAGGAGCACAGGGGAGGGGTCACAGGACGACTGACCTTTGGGATGGGTCTGTCAGGCAGAGCCCAGGCAGGGGACACCAAGGGTTGCCCCTGACTCAGTGACCCCATGCACAGCAGAACAAATGCTGCCCAGTCCTGAGCCATCCCCATTATTGGCAGCGAATTGGACTCTTGTGATCCATAGAGTTTTCATTGGCTGATTTTTGGAAGTAGATGGCCAGGCCTTTCTTTCTAGTCTGTCTTAGTCGGGAAGGTCTGCTGAAACCTGTCTGCCATGGGTGACCCTGCTGGTCTTTGAACTACCAGTGGCATAGCTTCCAGTGTCACAGCAACACACAGGCTACCACTGTCCTGCCAACTGACAGACAGGTAGTGGATAGGCAGAGCTAGGACGTCTTTAAGCAGAAAACCATCTGACCCAACACTCCTGGCCTCCAAGGGGTCATGATGAGAGGGACCAGCGGTCACCGAGTCTGGTGTTTCTTTATTCCTGAAGTGCCTTTTTGGCTTCTGGAAGCACTGTGGTCTGTCACCTGAGCCCCTGAGAGCTGGGTGGGATGCACACCAGGAAGGTGGTCTTGACAGGTGTCTCTCCTGATGGCTGTTGTGCGAGGTCTTGTGGCTGCAAATAGCAGAGCAGCCACCAGGAGGAAGGTGGCTCGTCACGGAGTAATGCAGGCGCTAGTGCTTAAGGACACCCTCCCCGATTCTTCGTCCTCAGAGATGGCACCCCAGTGGTGTGCCTGCTGTAAGTGGTGGGGTGTGCCCCCTGTGTGGCTGGAGCCCGCTTCCCAAGCACCTGCTTAGTCTGGTTACTTCATAGCTGCTCAGATGCTTGTTCTAGAGGAACTGTGGGCTCAGAGGAGGGGGGAGACTGAGGCCTGGTGTCACTCAGCAGCCTGCTATAGGCAGGGGACAGCGCTGGGGGCGCAGGTGGGACCTACAGCTGACTGGAGGGGTGCCATGGACGACGTGGCTCCACTCGCAGCAGGGAGAGCAGCCAGGAGGGCTGTGGAGCTGAGGGCCAGAGCCCGTAGCCATGGGACGAAGGTGACCCCCCCCCCCCCCCAGGAGCAGGCAGAGCAGCCACCAGGATTCTAAAGGCCGGGCTCAGGGCCTCCAGCATCTGCTGCTTCTGGGGAGCAGCAGACCCCGAGCAGTGTGATAACCTGTCAGCTCAGAAGTTCGAACAGGAAGGGACCTGAGAAATCACCTAGTTCATTTATTTTCAAACTGTTCCCTGGAACCCCAGAGCTCTGTGAAAGCTTGGGGGAAGAGGGGAGGCCAAGCAGACGGGGCCGGAACCCTCCCTCCCCCTTCTGTTTTTCCATACGGTGCTGTCAAGGAAGATTTCGCTGGAAAATTTCCAGCAGAACGTAACTTGCCCATGGCCACAGAGCTAAACCAGAGGGCTTTGGGTCCTTGTTCAGGGACCTCTCCTCACCTGGTGTAGTCATCGGCCACGCAGTGCTAACTGTGCTCTGTTCTCCTCACAGGCAATTGAAAACATCGACACATTAACCAATCTTGACAGCTTGTTTCTGGGGAAAAACAAAATTACTAAACTTCAGAATCTGGATGCGCTTACCAGCCTCACCGTCCTCAGTATGCAGGTACCATGCTCACCCAAGTGCCGTCCCCCCGAGCTCCTGGCCCCTGAGCCCCATCCCCCCCCCCCACCCCAAGTTCTGCCCCGCACGTACAGGTCCCACGCCCATCCCAAGCTTCCGGACTCCCGGCCCCCCGAGTGCCATTCCCCCAGGCCCTCATGGTCACCACGTGCAGTATGCCCACCCCGGGTGCCGTCCCCCCGAGCCCTGAGCACCCAGCCCCCTGAGTACTGTCCCCCCAAGCCCTGACTGTCCCCACATGTGAGGCCCACACCCACTCCGAGCTTCATCCCCCCAGCTCCATCCCCTCCATCTCCCGTCCCCCTAGCCCCGAGGAGCCCACCTGGCACTCTGTCCAGCACAGGCCAGGGTGGCTGAGAGGTGTTGTCTTCCACTGATGCGTGTGCAGCCTCAGGGAGCTGTTTCACCGTTTGTAAGGGGCTGAGGTGTTGGGCTTCGCAGACCTCACGTACGCAGGGTGAAGCGGGTTTCATTCGCGTATGGCTGTGTTCTTTGTTCTAACGATGTTCCTAGAGTTTAGTTTGAGTGACAGTATATACTGAAATAAATGAAAATTAACGTATTATAAAGTATCCAGCGACCCTGACATTTTAAAAGGACTAAATTAACTCAGGTAGATCTTCCCCAAGTGCGTCTTAAAAAAAAAGCACGTTTTTTTGCATAAGACCTTGAACTCACGCGCGTACATTTCAGCCCAGTCCAACGTGCTTGGAGTTTTAGTCATCTCTCTCTCTACACAGCCCAGCTTGGCCCGTTTGTTAGGGTTCTTGGCACAACGAGAAGCCTCATGTCCTAGCGCCCAAGCCCACATCACCCGGCCTCCACCTGTCCCGTGTCCTACCACCCATGTCACCTGGCCTCCACCTGTCCTGATGTTGTGGGCTCTCTCTTGTAGAGCAACCGGCTGACCAAGATCGAGGGGCTGCAGAGCCTGGTGAACCTGCGGGAGCTCTACCTCAGCCACAACGGCATCGAGGTCATCGAGGGCCTGGAGAACAATGTAAGACGTCTGGCAGTCCATCTGGGGCAGCCCCCAGGCTGGTCTGCAGACAGATGGCAGAGCCCTCGGTGCTGGACACCACGTGCTCTCTGCTCACGTGGGGAAGCTCGAGTGCATGCATGGGCACCCTGGGTGTCATTGGAGGGCTGTGCTTGGCACACGTGGAATGTGGGTGTCGGCACCATCACTGGTGGCCCCTTGCTGGCCTGTGCTCCCCCAACTGCGTGGATGTGGAGGGACCTCTGCCCCAGCCACCGTGCTCTGGGCAGTTTGCAGGATTAAAAAGAGCCTCTCCACACGGGCAAAGGGCACACTGGCTTCAGCAGCCACCCGTGCCTCCCCAGCCCCTGCCTCCCCAGGCAAGCGCAGAATAGCGTGCTCTCAGACTCTCAACACCCTTCTCCCTGGGCCACGCACGTCCCTACCCTCCCCAGTGGCCACGCACGCACGTCCCTTCCCTCCCCGCGGGCCACGCGCACACGTCCCTTCCCTCCCCGCGGGCCACGCACACAAGTCCCTTCCCTCCCCGCGGGCCATGCACATCCCTCCCCACCCCGCGGGCCACGCACGTCCCTTCCCTCCCTGCGCCAGTCTGTCCACTCTCGTCCTGTCCACCCACCACCCAGTCCTCACCTGGGCACGGGCACTAGCCGGCAGTGGCTGGGGGTTTCCTCAAGGTTGTCTCTGGCACCCCATCATCCTCAGGGAGCAGCCTCCTCCAGCGCTGTCTCCCAGATCAGTAAAGTACTTTTCCTCATTCAACTTTATTGGTTTTTTCCCTCTTGTTTTCTTTAATTGCCAACAAATCCAGCCACCTGGTCACTTTGTGTTGTGTGACATAGCGTGTCAGTCACACTGAAGGCCCCTCTGGCCTTTGTGCTGTAACCCAGGACTAGTGGCTGTTGGTGGTGTGTCCCAGGGAAGCCAGGTTCTGAATTCCATCTCACCAGCGTCTGCATGAGCTCTGGAGGAGTCAAAACGTGCCATGGGCAGCGGGGTCACCTCCCTCAGGCTGAGCAGTCAGATTAAGAGTTTACAGAACCAGTGTGTTGTATAAACCTGGTCTTTGCTTGTGGGCTAGAGGCTGGACTGGGGCAGCTGGTACAAGCGCGGGGGCTGTGGGGTGTGGTAGGCAGGCTGTGCAAAAGCTGAGATGGTCCAGCCGAGGTGCCCGTGCTGGCCAGCACAGGATGCACGCCACCCCTGGCCTCCCCATCCAGGTCCGCAGCCATCCCTGAGCACCTGCCCGGAGAGGGCCACTCACGGTAGAAGGGCAGTGGTGGGAGTCTGGCTGGCAGGAGAACATGATGGCTCAGTATCAGGCCGCTCCTGAGCTCTGAGACAGAAAATCCCCATTGTGGCTCTCAAGGAGCCCTGGTGCGCGGTGGTTAAGCACCTGCTGCTAACCGAAAAAGGTCAGCGGTTCGAACCCATCAGCCGTTCCTTGGGAGAAAGATGAGGCAGTCTGTTTCCGTAAAGATCACAGCCTTGGAAACCCTATGGGGCAGTTCTACTCTGTCCTGTAGGGTCACTATGAGTCGGAATCAACTCAACAGCAATGGGTTTAGTTTGGGTTTATGTTACTTTCATGCTCACCTGGTCAAATGTGATAGTCATTTCTCTGGGGTTTGTTTCCAACTAGAGAGAATCACCTATGTTTTCTTCCAGGTTTTTCAGTTCTTAAGTTCTCTGCTTAGTTTGTCTGAAGTTTGTTGTGTGGTGGGAGGTGAGGAGGTGACTGTGTCTTTGCCCCAGTGGCTGACCCATGTCCCAGCAGCATTTATTAAGTGATTGCCATTCCCGCAGACAGGCTCGTGAGCCTCCGTTATCTGCAGTGTAGCATTGTGTAGCGCCTGCGGGGACCAGGCCCCTCCTTCTCTGGGGTGCAGCCTGTGCACCTGAGCCAGCCCCTCACTGCTCTAACTGTACCCTCAGGGCGTGTTCTTACACTTGCTGGGATGCTTGCCCCCCACCTGTCCGATCCATCCCTCCCTTTAAGCAGTTCTGACTGGTTTGCTTTCAGACGGGCTCTCATATCGTTGGTATCTCCCCTAAGACGTGGGAGAGTGTTGAACAGTTTGTCAGTGAGCTCAGGTCTGGGGCCATTCCTGGCGGCCACCACTTCCCTTGCGCAGCCATGGCTCTCAGGCCCCACTGTGTGTTCAGGCCACCTTCGCTCTGCCTTGTGGCCACCAAGGCCAGCCCAGGCAGATGCTGAGGTTGGGGGAGTGTGGGCTTTCAGTGGCCCATTTGTCCCCACCCTGCCGCCAGTGCTGCACGTCCTCGGCCTGCCCACAGTCTGCAGCCCCACCTCCTCTTCTGTGCTATTCTCTCAGCCTCCATTTTGCTGGAAAGTTCCGTGAGGTCCTGCAGGCAGGCAGCCTCCTGGCACTCTGTGGGCCTCAGTCCTCTCTGAGTGTGGAAGGAGCTGCCTTGTTCACATGCCCCCTCAGCCCCACGCAGACTATGCCACGGTGGCCATGTAGCTTGCTGGGAAAGTGGGATCCTCGTGCCTGGCGCCTCTGAGCGTGTGCACGGCGGGGAGCAAGGGGGGCCAGGGTCGGGCCCGTGAGGGGCGCTTCCACAGCAGTTCGCCAGCCGGGTGCTTGTGTCTGGGCTTTGTGTTTATCTTTGAGACATTTTGACTTTCCCCTAAACCTTGGGAGGAATTGGACTCAGAACTCCAAGAGTGTGTGAGGAAATGGAAATGGGACCCTCACTCAGAAGGGAGGGCACAAGGAAGGGAGGGAGCTTCTCTCGGAGGCTGTCAGCCAGCTCTTAAATTTTTTCTTTTGGAGAAACTTGCCAACCGGTTTGATTAAACATAGCATAGCTTTAACACTTCGTTATCACTACAGTCTTATTTTTCTGTTAAATTTTGAAACCCTGTAAGTTTAAAAGAAAAATACTGGTCAGGCCTAGCTGGCATTATTGGAAAGTGGGCATCTGATGGGCATTTTCAGGAGAGAGAGTCAGAGCAGCACCTGCTAAACACAAAATGGTGTCTCCGGCCGAAGTGCAGACTCCCAAGTCGCAGCACACCTGCTGCGCGGAAGGCCCTGGGACGCCCTTCTGGCAGGGCTGAGCATGCCCTTGCCTGCAGAGCTCCCCTGCCGCCTTCCCATCTAACAGGGACCCAAGCTCTACTTTCCTTAGGGCCCGCTTCCCTTCTCCGCTCGGCCTTGGAGTCTGGCGTCACCTCTGGCCCTCTCACCACGCACATTGTCCACCCTTAGCCTCCTCCGCCCTGGCTTCTCATTCCTAAATGAAGCGAGGATACTATTGTGAGGGTTCCTTGGTGGAGGACGTTGTCTTGTGATAAGTGCTAAATAGATGTTCCTGCAGCTGCCCTCCTCCCCATGCCTCTCTGCAGCCCCCTAGGCGATCTCTGCTTTTAGGTGGGGAGACTCTGCTCTGGGGCCTAGGGGCAGCATTGGATGGGGGATCATGAAGCACAGGGCCTGGATTCTGACAGTGTCAGCTTCGAATCCCAGCAGTGATGATCTCGATGTCATGAGGGCTGTGTGTGTAAGCACTGGCCCTGAGTCTGGCCCAGGGAACCACGGGAAGTGGGCAGTTCTCATGTCTGCATGCTGTTCTGTGAGGGCGGAGAGGGCGGTTCCCTTGCAGCTCCAAGCCCTCACCCCACACTAAGTACGTGGTCACCAATGTCATTGCTGAACTGAGGTAATCTAGGACAACTTTTATTTCCTTGTTTTAGAACAAACTCACCATGTTGGATCTTGCGTCAAATAGAATCAAAAAGATTGAAAATATCAGCCATCTAACAGAGCTGCAGGAATTCTGGGTAAGTTTACTCTGCTGGGATTGATGACACTTTGACTAAACTGGCCCCACTGAATAAAACGTGTGAATTTGAGTATCTCCAGTCCTGAAGGCTTTGACACTGATTAAATCAGATGCGTAATGAGATTTGAGTTCTGTTTTGGTGTTGGAATTAACCTTGCACTCAGAACCTGGTCTATAGACCAGCAGCTGTGGGCGGCATCACCAGGAGCTTGTTATAAAAGCAGAATCTCAGACCTCACCCACCCCAGATGCAGGCTGAATCAAAATTGCATTTTAACAAGATTCTAGTGATCACAGTGCATGCTGTAGTGTGAGAAGGCCCTGGTCTATATATGGTTAGATCTTAGAATGGCCATATGATGAAAAGGTTTTCAAAGCCTGGCAAGGGGCAAGGACGTTCAGTGCAGACGTAGCCCAGAACAACGGAATAAAGTGTTGGGTAGGCCTCTGCCGTTAGCTATCTTGGAATTTGTGTTCGGTTCTCGGCTATAGGTGTGGTTTTTAGGAGTAGTATTATAGAGCCAGTAGAAAGAGAAACAACGTGAAAAAAAGTCTTTGCTACTCCACTGAAGGGGTTGCATACGATCACCATCACAGAGTTAAAGTCCTTAGTGTTAGGATTTTAGCAATTTGAATATGGTGTGTTTTCTTTACTTTGATATGCTAGGGCTTATTGAACTTCTTGGATCTAATGATTTACTGTTTTCATTAAATGTGGAAAACTTTCAGAGGTTATGTTCTCAAGTATTTTATTTGTCCCTTCTTCCCCTCAGTTTCTTTCTAAAACTCCAGTTATACATATGTTAGTCCATCATTAGTTAGGTCACTGAAGCCCTTTCCCACTTCCACCTTCCAGACTTTTATTTTCCTGTGCTTCAGTTTGCATCATTTCTGTTGGTTCAAGGTTATGATCTTTTCTTATGATACGGTATCCAGTCTGCTGTTAAACCCATGTAATGAATTTTTTTTTACTTTAGATGGCGTATTTTTCAACTTTAAAAAATCATTTGGTTCTTTTTTGTAATTAATGAGTTTTCTAATCATTATGTTTTCCTTTAAATCTTCCCGTCACGTGTTTAGTAATTTTTATTAGATGTTGGACATTGTGTATGTTAAATTTTTGAGGGTCTAGATTTTGTTGTTTTCCTTTAAAGTGTGCTGATAGGCAGTTAAGTTACCGTTTGAGCCTTTCGAGGCTTGTTTTAAGCTTTGTTAGGATGAGTTGAAGTAGCCTATCCTCTAGGGCTACCTTAGCCCTACTCCTAAGCTAGTAGCAGTGACCCTTCTGAGGTGTCTACCGAATGTCCCTGGTACTTAATGAGGCCTCTCCACTCTGGTTGTGGGAACACAAACATGTCTCACCCTGTAGGAACCCTGGTCATTATCCAGCTCATGGCTCCCTAGCAGGTGTCCTTGACCAGCCTCGGGGGTGTCACGCTGCATATGCATAGTGTAGTTTTCAATCTAAGACCCAAGGGAACCCCATGAGATTTCTGGGGCTTTTTTCCTACATGGCTCACTTCTGTCCAGAAATTTTTCAACTGCCTCTGCCTCCCTGAACTCTAATCTCTACCTTCTCAACTCAGTGTGGCCACTGGGCTCTGTTTGAGTTCCCCCTCACAGTGCGAGAGTATCTCCAAACAGAAGGCCGGCACAATCAGAGCTCCCCTGGTCTGTTCCTAGGAATCACTGTTTTGTTCTGTTTTCCAGTTGTTCACAGCAAAAAGGCAAGACCAGCACCAGTTACTCTGTCATGGTCAGAAGCAAAAGTCCTGCACACTTAGTTTATTTTTGTGTCTGTCTCCTCCTGCACTAGAATGTAAGCTTCGTGAGAGCAGGAGCTTTGTCCGTTTTGTTCTTTCTTACCTCACCAGTGCCTAAGAATAGTGCCTGACGCAAGGTAGGTTGAATGAGGGAAAGGAAAATAGGAAAGGAAGGTTGGTCAAATGGGTGGAGGCCAGCTGTACCTATAACATTGACAAACATGCTTATCAAACATATCATCTCAAGGGTTCATGTTTTTATGATAAAAACAGTTCACACAAAGGTGCTATTTGAAAACTGGGTATAGAGACTGAATAGGTGATTCACAGAGAGAGAAGTAATGGTTACTTTAAATACATGAAACCTTTTGTTTCTCATTAATAATTTTTCCAAATACGGTAAAACAGTGAGTTGGTGTTGTCAGCCACGTTGGCAGATATTTGTGCACTGTGACCGCAGCCAATCCGTGATGTGATGGTTACCCCACAGCAGCCAGTAGGACCACACCTAGTGCACATTCTCTGTAGGACATCTGCGGGGCCTTAAAAATACCCATAATTTCACATCGAAGATCTGAGCAAATGATGAGAAATGTAGGGAGAGATTTATGTACTAAAAGATATAAATACTGGGGTTTGTTTTTCACAGTGGAAGTAACTTTCTTATATTTCTTGATGCTAAAACTATGTCTGCTCATTACAAAACAGGGAAAAAAAATCAGATGATAAAGGTGAGAAGAGAGAGCCTTTTTTCACATATATCCTCTCAAACATTTATAGAGATACACTATTTTTTTAAAACGAAGATGAGGAATCCTGTCTTATATAACCAAAAACCAAAACCCATTGCCGTAGAGCTGATTCCGACTCATAATAACCCTATAGGACAGAGTAGAACTGCCCCATAGGGTTTCCAAGGCTATAAATCTTTATGGGAGTAGACTGCCACATCTTTCTCCTGCTGAGCTGCTGGGTGGGTTTGAACCACCAACCTTTCAGTTAGCAGCCAAGCTCTTAACCGCTGAGCCACCAGGGCTTCTCTATCTTAAGTATGTTAAAAATAAATAGATAAAACAAACTCCAAACCTGCTGCCGTTGAGTCGATTCTGACTCACGGTGACCCTATATGACAAAATAGAACTGCCTCATAGGGTTTCCAAGGAGCGGCTGGTGGATTTGAACTGTCGACCTTTTGGTTAGCAGCCAAGCTCTTAACCACTGCACCACCAGGGCTCCCTATCGTATATATGGCCCTGAAATCTACTTTTTTGACTTAAGGTGTCTTGGACATTTGGGCTCATGAAGACCTTCCTAACCAAGACTGAAAAATAAGAAGCTAAAAAAAAAAAACTGGACATTTACCCTTATAAAAATTAAAAGCATTTTGTATGATAAAGTCCAGTGGTCACCTGAAAAGTCAGGATTTTTTCCTGTAACATACAAAAAGGTCTTAAAAAGTGTCAGGAAAACCACCCAATAGAAGAACAGGTGAACGACAGGAGCGAGCAGTTCAGAGTGTGATGCGTGTCACCTCTGCCGTACTTGAACGTTTCCAAGCCTGACGGTACTGCAGGTGGGGCAGGGTGCTGAGGGTGCTGTCACCGCGGCCAGTCGGGCTGGGACATCCGGCAGAGTGGGCAGTGCACGGCTGTGAGGCCAGTGGCCCCTCCCTGGTCATTCCCGTCACCTGTTCCCTGGGGCAGCAGGGAAGGTAGGTGTTCTGCTGGCCACTCCACTTGGTCGTACCAGAAGCTGTAGCCAGGGGAGCAGAAAGTCAGGTGGGAGAGCATTCCTGACCCTTCTCTCCAAGTCACTGTCCTGCACTGTGTCGACGCCAGTGACTGTGGAGGTCCAGCTCCCCCCACCGCTGTGGGGTGGGGGCCCTCTGTGCGTGCCTCACTGTCAGCAGACACTGCTCTCTCGCCTAAGCTGAAGGAATCGTGCGGGCTCCATCTGTCTATCTATTGCGTCGCCTGTGCCATTCTCGCAAAGCTTTGCCGGCCTCGCCCTAGATGGAAATGTTTTGCTTTTCCATGCCACCCCACATGGAGCAGCTTGTACGCCACCTTTGCACACCTACCTGCACTTCTAGGGTAAGCTCCGAGGAGGAGGGTGGTGACTAGGTGGTGCAGAGTCACACTGACGACACAGTCCCAAGCTGCTGTGTGAGAGGCCGGGCAGCAGCCGCTCCTGACCCCATGTCCCTGGGCCTGTGTCCTGCCCCCTCCCCAGGGCAGACTCCTTCTCAGCCAGACGGCAGCTGCCGGCCGCTCCGTTGGTTTTCATTCTCCTTACTTTAATTACACATGAGCTTCACCCTGTTTCCTGTGTGTGTCAGCCATTTTTTGCTTTTGTAATTGCCTCTTGTGCCCTTTGCGAGCTTTAGTCTGGCAGTGCCTGCCTTTGACGATGGTTTTTAAGGCTCCTTCCACGTGAGTGTCATTTGTCCTCTGTCCATCGTGCTGCACATGCTCCTCTCCAGTGTGTTACTGCCGTTACCTTCCTTGATGGCGCTTGGATACCTTAACTATCGCAGACAGATGGGGGTTGTAACTATTACACAAACAAATCCTCAGCTTTCTGTCCTTGGTGTCAGTTTATTAAAGGTTATAAACCCAAACTTATAAAGAACATGTAGCTGATGTTTTTCTAAAACATTTTTATTTTTTGTAAATACATCTTTTCTCTGGTCATTTTTGGTTTTGTTTCTGTGTTTTTTTCCAGTTAGGTAGAAGCAAAAAAACTGTATTTTTTTTCTAGGTGGTTAGCCAGCAAAATTATTTTTAGTAATAAAAACCTGGAAATAGCCTAATTTTCTAATAACTTAGGGAATAATTAAATGATATACTATGTGCTGAAACATATTGTCACCGTAGAGTGAGGCCTTCTAGTGATGTCTGTAGAAGATCTTCAGTTACCGAAAAATGCTCAGGATAACAGTGTTAATGAGAAAAGAAGGCAGATGAAAAACGGTGAGATCAAGGTATTCTTAACCTCAGAGCGCGTGGGCACACACACACGTGGAGAAAAGACCAGAAGGAAATAGGCCAAAATGGGAGTTTCTTATCTCTGGGTTGTGAAGGTGGCATTGGTTTTTCTTTTTTCTTTTATACTCTTTGGTTCTTCGAGGTTTTCTACAATGAGCACATACTGTTTCTGATGGAAGGAAGTTTAGAGCGCTACGTTCTGAAAGAACCAGGGCTGGTACTTGGGCGCAGTGTCAATCCTGCTGGGATGTAAGTGTTGCAGAGAGGGGTAAAGAAAATGTCGCTGGTGCTCTTCCTCGCACGGCAGGGTCCTGCACTGGCTTTTCCCTGTGCTGTCCTGTGTTCCCCAGTTCTCAGCAATGAGCTTTCTTACGTGGGGAAGGGGAGACAGCCGCTTTTGTGTCTTTTCATGGAGGCTGAGTTCCGATTGTGAGGCCATGTAAGCCCCTGAAGCATTACACCGTAGCAGGGCCTGGCACCACCCATACCTGGAGCACGGCAAAGCTGGGGTCGCAGGCGGTGACGGTGCAGACCAGACAAGGGCAGCCACAGCAGGGGTGTAAAGACGGGAGAGAATTCCAGAGACTGGATCAGCTGGGGCAAGGCAGCAGTCAGGGATGACCGAGCTCTAGCACAAAGACCACTGTGAGGACCGCAGCCACGGAGGTGGGCCGGGCCCACGTCAGCAGATGTGTGCACAGGTGGGGCCGCGTTCGCATCAGCAGATGTGTGCATGGCTGGGGCTGTGTCCACGCCAGTGATGTGTGCATGGGTGGGGCCGGGCCAGTGTCAGCAGATGTGTGCACAGGCGGGGCCGCATCCGTGTCAGCAGATGTGTGCACAGGTGTGCCCATGTACTCTGTGGACAGCACTGCCCACCACCGTGTGCTCTCCTGCTGTTCCTTGCACTCCAGCTCTGCAAACCTGACACCGTGGACCAGGCCTTGGAGCATGTGACTTTTCTTCCTACTCCACAAAGACGTGTGAGCAGCCACCACATGTGTCACGGTGGCAGGGTGCAGAAGACCCTACTCTGTACTGCCTCAGCCTCCACCGCACGTGGAGGACAAGACTACAGACCCCAAAGTTACCAGAGTCGAAGGCAGCACCCACCACAGCAGTGTGTGCGTTGTTTCCTGTCCCACTGTCAGGAGTGTGGCAGGACCCACTACAGCAGTGTGTGCGTTGTTTCCTGTCCCTCGTTGAGGATTGTGGCAGGACCCACCATGGCAGTGTGTGTGTTGTTTCCTGTCCCACCGTCTGAACCGTGGCAGGACCCACCACGGCAGTGTGTGTGTTGTTTCCTGTCCCTCGTTGAGGATTGTGGCAGGACCCACCACGGCAGTGTGTGTGTTGTTTCCTGTCCCACCGTCAAGAGTGTGGCAGGACCCACCATGGCAGTGTGTGTGTTGTTTCCTGTCCCACCGTCAAGAGTGTGGCAGGACCCACCACGGCAGTGTGTGTGTTGTTTCCTGTCCCACCGTCAAGAGTGTGGCAGGACCCACCATGGCAGTGTGTGTGTTGTTTCCTGTCCCACCGTCTAAACCGTGGCAGGACCCACCATGGCAGTGTGTGTGTTGTTTCCTGTCCCACCGTCTGAACCGTGGCAGGACCCACCACGGCAGTGTGTGTCTTTTTTCCTGTCCCACCGTCAGGAGTGTGGCATTACCCACTGCGGCAGTGTGTGTGTTGTTTCCTGTCACACCGTCAGGACTGTGGCAGGACCCACCACAGTGTGTGCGGTTTCCTGTCCCACCATCAGGAGTGTGGCATTACCCACCACGGCAGTGTGTGTGGTGTTTCCTGTTCCACCGTCAGGAGTGTGGCAGGACCCACCATGGCAGTGTGTGTGTTGTTTCCTGTCCCACCGTCTGAACCGTGGCAGGACCCACCACGGCAGTGTGTGTCTTGTTTCCTGTCCCACTGTCAGGAGTGTGGCAGGACCCACCATGGCAGTGTGTGTCTTGTTTCCTGTCCCACCGTCAGGAGTGTGGCATTACCCACTGCGGCAGTGTGTGCGTTGTTTCCTGTCCCACCGTCAGGAGTGTGGCAGCACCCAGAGCTTCATGCTGCTGTTGCTGTCTGCACTTATCAGCCGAGTGGCTAGTGCTGTGGCTCTTCCCTTCTGTCCCACTTTCCTCAGCAACAAAACCCCCAAGAGCTGTAGGAGGTCTTAGGACAATAGTTTGACACTGAGTCTTGGAGATTGTGTCTGGACATAAGAGGAATCTATGTTGTGCACAAACCACTAGAAACCAGCCGGGCAAGAGGAAGCCATCGTGTGTGGGCTTGGGCCTTCGATGTGGCCACTTGAGAACTCACACAGCGCGGTAGAAGCCATCTCACCACCTGGCCGTCCCCCGGTTCACCAGCGCTGCCCGCTTTCTCTGTGAGTTGCGGCGACATGCGTGCAGCTCCAGCTCCTCGGCCATTCTCTGCACCTCAGCCAGTCGAGGCTCCGTGATCAGCTAGTCACTCAGGCTTGTCTCCAGACTGTCCAGTTGGCCGCACTAGTGTCTCAGTGAAAACTTACACGAACTAAGCATGTACAGACGGAGCGGTTGTCTCCAGAAATAGTCAGCAAGGTCACTCCCCCACATCCAGAGAAACAGCGGGTGAGCCGAGGGGGAGAGGGGAAGAGAAGGAGAAGGAATGGAAGGAGGGAGGAAGGAAAAAGAAGAAAGGAAATGGGGGACGTGACAGTCTGAGAGGATTCTGCACTCAAGCTGATTTGCAAGGGTCTGTGAGTTCTCCCTCTTCCGGAAGTGGAAACCGAAATAGTCCACGTCCCAGTGGGTTTGCCGGACGTCTCCTCAGCCATCAAGGGTCAGATCATCTCAATCTCGTGCAGACTCTTCCAGAGAAGAGGAGAGTCCCATCCCGCACTCCATTTAATGAGGTCAGTACAAACCTGAAACCAAACTCCGACGCGGACATGAAGAAAAGGGAAAAGTACAGCTCAGTCTTACTCATGAGCACAAACACAATAACCTAAGCAAAGTGCTAGCAAACTGGATTCAGACAGCTGTTCTGGTTTGCATTTTGCACTAAACAGATGCAGTCACAAAGTCGGGTTTACCCCGGGAATGCAAAGTTGTTTCAATATTAGAAAAGCTGTTAGTGTGGTTCTGTACACCAGGGGCTGGCAAACCGTGGCCTGTGGGCTGGATCCATCCTGCTGCCCGGTTTTGTAAGCACAGTGTCAGCACACAGCCGCACACACTTGTTGTCTGCCGCTGCCTTCACACTACAGCCGTATGGCCTGCAGAGCCCAGCGTGTTTACCCTCCGACCCTTTCCAGGAAGTAGGTTAAAAACGGAAAAATTCTGATTGTTTCACTAGGTATTAAAAACTCAGCATTCAATAAATTTTAACAACCCTTTTTTTATAATAATGTATTGAGGTGAAGTTCATATGACATAAAGTTCACCCTTTTCAAGTGCATAATTCAGTAACGTTTAGTACGTTCACAGTGTTGTGTGACCACCACCTCTATCAGGTTCCAAAACATTCCCACCACCCCAAGTACAGCCCCCTACTCATGGAGCAGTTCTCCGCACTCCCCCAGCCCCTGGCAACCACCAGTCTGCTTTCTGGCTCTATGGTTTACCTGTCCTGGACATTTCATAGAAATGGAGTCAGGCAATAGGTGGCGTTTTGTGTCTGGCTTCTCTCGCTCAGCATCGTGTTCATCCATCTAGTAGCACGCACAGCACTGTGCCCCTTTTTATGCTGAGTAATATTCCGTTGCGTGGATATATACCACACTTCATCTGTTGATGGACACCTGGGTTCTTTCCACCTTTTCGCTGTTGCGTACAGTGTGGTGCGGCTGTAAACATGCATGTACAAGTCCTAGTTTGAGTACCTGTTTTAAGTTCTTTTTGGCATGTGCCTAGGGTGGAATTTCTGGATTTAACAACCATTTTTTATTAAGAAAAACTTAGTAAACTAGGAATAGAAAGGAACTTCTTTAATCTCATAAATGATGTCTTCTAAAAAGCCACAGCAAGTATCATACTTAAAAGTGAAACAGTGGAAGTATTTCCTTTAAATTTACAAACAAGACAGAGAAGTATTTGTTATCACTTCTATTCAATATTGTAACTAACCACTGCAACAAGACAAAGTCTAAAGGATTTGAAAGGAAGTTACAAAACTTCTATTATTTGCAAAGGGTGGTGATTGTTCATAGAGAATACCTCAAAATATGTACAAATAAATTAATACAGTTGATAAGAGTTGACTGAGGTTGCTGACTCTAAGAATGGTATACTAAAGTGAATTGCATTTTTATACAGCAGCCAGAAAGTTTCAAAATGTAAATTTTTTAGAAAGTATGCTTTATAAGAGCAAAAAGTATAAGATGCCTAGTTGTTGTTAGGTACTGTCGAGTCGGTTCCGACTCATAGCGACCTTATGTACAGCAGAACAAAACACTGCCCGGTCCTGCGCCATCCTCACGATGGTTATGCTTGAGCCCATTGTTGCAGCCACTGTGTCAATCCATCTCCTGAGGGTCTTCCTCTTTTTTGATGACCCTCTACTCTACCAAACAAGATGTCTTTCTCCAGGGACTGGTCCCTCCTGATAACATGTCCAAAGTGCATGAGACGAGGTCTCACCATCCTCACTTCTAATGAGCGTTCTGGCTGTACTTCTTCCAAGACAGATTTGTTGGTTCTTCTGCAGTCCGTAGTATATTCAGTGTTCTTCGCCAACACCATAATTCAAAGGCATCAGTTCTTCAGTCTTTCTTACTCATTGTCCAGCTTTTACATGCATAGGAGGCGATTGAAAACACCATGGCTTGGATCAGGCACACCTTAGTCTTCAAGGTGACATCTTTGCTTTTCAACACTTTAAAGAGATCTTTTGCAGCACATTTGCCCAATGCAGTGCATCACTTGATTTCTTGACTGCTGCTTCCGTGGGTGTTGATTGTGGATCTGAGTAAAATGAAATCTTGACAACTTCAATCTTTTCTCCATTTATCATATTGCTTATTGGTCCCGTTGTGAGGATTTTTGTTTTATGTTGAGGTGTAATCCATACTGAAGGCTGTGATCTTTGTTCTTCATCAGTGAGTGCTTCAAATCCTCTTCACTTTCAGCAAGCAAGGTTGTATCACCTGCATATGGAAAGTTGTTAAAGAGTCTTTCTCCAATCCTGATGCCACGTTCTTCATATAGTCCAGCTCCTTGAGTTATATGCTCAGCATACAGATTGAATAAGTATGGTGAAAGGGTACAACCCTGATGCACACCTTTCCTGATTTTAAACCACGCGGTGTCCCCTTGTTCTGTTTGAACGACTGCCTCTTGGTCTAAGTACAGGTTCCTGATGAGATGAGCACAATTAAGTGTTCTGGAATTCCCATTCTTCATAATGTTATCCATAATTTATTATTATCCAGATGGGTGAATGCCTTTGCATAGTCAATAAGACACAGGTCAACATCTTTCTGGTCTTCTCTGCTTTCAACCGGGATCCATCTGACATCAACAGTGGTGTCCTTTGTTCCATATCCTCTTCTGAATTTGGCTTGAATTTCTGGAAGTTCCCTGTCGATGTACTGCTGTAACCACTTGTGAATGATTTTCAGCAAAATTTTACTTGTATGATATTAATTATATTGTTCAATATTTTCCACATTCTGTTGAATCCCCTTTCTTTGGAATGGGTACAGATATGGCTCTCTTCCAGTCAGTTGGCCAGGTAGCTGTCTTCCAAATGTCTTGGCATAGATGAGTGAGCACTTCCAGCACTGCATTGGTTTGTTGAAATATCTCAATTGGTATTCCGTCAATTCCTGGAGCCTTGTTTATCGCCAATGCCTTCAGTGTAGCTGGAACTTCTTCCTTCAGTACCATCAGTTCTTGATCATATGCTACTTCCTGAAGTGGTTGAATGTTGACCAATTCTTTTTGGTACAGTGACTCTGTGTATTCTTTCCATCTTCTTTTGATGCTTCCTGCATCATTTAGTATTTTCCCCTTAAAATCCTTCAGTATTGCAACTTGAGGCTTGAAATTTTTCTTTAGTTCTTTCAGCTTGAGAAATGCTGATCCTGTTCTTCCCTTTTGGTTTTCTTTCTCCAGGTCTGTACACATTTCATTATAACACTTTACTTTGTCCTCTCAAGCTACCCTTCGAAATCTTCTGTTCACCTCTTTTACTTCATCACTTCTCCCTTTTGCTTTAGCTACTCTACCTTAAAGAGCAACTTTCAGAGTCTCTTCTGATATCTGTCTTGGTACCTAGAGTGTTAACCAAAAACCAAACCTATTGCCATCAATTGATTCCAACTCATAGCAATCCTATAGGACAGAGTAGAACTGCCCCATAGGGTTTCCAAGGAGCAACTAGTGGATTCAAACTGCCAGCCTTTTGGTTAACATCCAAGCTCTTAACCATTGCACCAGGGCACTCTCTCTCTCCCTCTCCCTCTCCGTCTGTCTGTCTCTCTCTATCTGTCTCTCTCTGTCTGTCTGTCTCTCATCTCCAGGGGAAACATGCTGCTACATTGTGGGCAGCCCTACGGAAAGGTACACGTGGCATGGAACTGATGTTTTGGCCAAAATCCACCAAGGATCTGAGGCCTTCCCAACAGCCATGTAGGTGAACATAGATATGCATCCCATCCTAGTCAAGCCTTGAGATGACCACAGCCCCAGCTAACACCTTGACTGCAACCTCATGAGATTCCCTGAGCCAGAACCACTCAGTTAAAACATTCCTGATTCCTGACCCACAGAAACTGCAAGATGATAAATGTTTGTTTTCAACTTCTAAGTTTGGGGTAATATTTTATACAACAATAGATAAAATAGATAGAGACTCAGAGAAGACACAGATATTGGGATTAGCAGACAAATGTGTTTTAAGGATTTAAAAGGGAAAAAAAATGGACATAAGAAACAGATAGGTAGTTTCATCAGAGAAGTGGAAACCATAAAAAGAACCAAATGAAAATTATAGAATGGATAAATACAATATCTGAAATGAAAAATTTACTGGGTAGGTTTATCAGCAGATGGGACAGTGAATTTGAAGACAAGACATAGAAACTATACAAACTGAAGCATGGGAGGGAGACTGGAAAAAAATTATCAGCACCTTAGTAATATATGGGACAATAGCAAGCTGTCTAACATGTATGTAATTGGAATCTTGAAAGAAGAGGAGAGAAATTTTAATTAGAAATAGCACGTAGCTCATGAATTTTTAAAAGTATTTCCCAGCTCTGTCTGCAGGGCCCTAAACGCACTGACACCCTAGTAGCACTTAGCACATCTGGCACTAAGATCTTGGTTTCTAAATACTTTTTCCCACTTAAAGCAACCAGGACTTTTGGAGAAATGGCTGATTCCAAGGCTAGAGCAGGGAAAGTACAAAGTTGAAGCTGGAACACCTGTTGCATCAGAAAACAAGGAAGTGCCCAGAGACTAATGGGGCCATGTCAAAAGGACACCAGAGCCAACTGGAAGGGGCTTATGCTGGCCAAACCTGTGACAACTGAACATCAAAAATAACTGGCAAGAAATCATTATAAAACATCAAATAAATAGAAAGCATTACTCCAGAGATCCTCAGAGACAGAAACTCATTTACTGCCATTTCCTTACACCAGTTTGCAATCTCCCATTTAAGGTTGGTAATCCATTTCTGAAAAGATGACATGCTCTGCATAGAAATGTTAACCAGGAGCCTGTTTCCCATTTTTTCAAATAGAGAAACAAATTGAAATATGTTGTGTATCAACCCCAAGTCTTAAACTGAATTCCCAAAGCAGCACGATGTTTATAAAGGAACAAACAATCAAGTTAGTATTTAACCCTCTGGTGACCCGGTTATTTTCTGCTTTGAATTTGTGGTTGATACCATGTGTTTTCATTAACGAAAGCATGCTGAATCATTGAGTGTGTCTGAATTTTTGGTAAGTGGTATAGATTTTTTCTTCTTGCCCCCTCCCACAAGCCTACCGTTAGTGTCCCTTGGTACGTATGATGTACCATTAATTCTACCCCAGAGTCCCCACTGGGGTCTACTGGTACATGTGTGTAACAAATTGAACTTTTCCTGCCCAAATTTCAGGCACCTCACCCAATCTGCTGTGAAAACAGTGACTTGCAGCACACTCCGTTTCTTCAGTTTCAAACAGCCATAAAGGCCCTGCCTTACAGCAGCACGCGCTGTCAGTGATACAGCAGCTTCCCAATAAGCTCCAGGGGCTGAAAAAGTTCATGGTCGCTATATGCACTACCAGGCACAAAAGGGTTAAAATGCTTAACCCATCCTTTCCTGGTTGTCAAACAATTGGTGAACAAACAGTTGCTTTCTATGAAGTAACAGATGTCTTCCTAGATGCCAGAAACATCCAAGGTACACATCCCCTTTGTTGAAATTTCATACAGATTTTCAAAAAAATACGTGATGTTCTACCAGTTGTATATGAAATGTATCTTAAGAACCCATTCTTGCGAATGTTTTATTTAAAATGTTGTTGAGTTTGGGAGAAATAAATGTAAATCTTCTATGTCAGTGTCAGCCAAGAAACTATTTCAACAGGAAATATAAACATTCTGTGAGGTTTGGGTTTTGAAAACCAAGAAGCAGTTTGCTAGGAAAATGTCAACCAGGGAGACGTTGTGTGGCAGAATTCTAGTTGTTGATTCAGGCAAGGATTGTCAGCGGATGCTAAAATCATTGGGGAAAGATTGTTGGAGAACTGGATGCTTGCACACATACCAGAGCATCACCCCACAGAGACCTTGCTAACTGCAAAAGGGAAAAGCAGGTTCCTGAGCCATCTGGGAATCACCAGCTCATCCAAGTGATCAAACTTAGCATCGCTGATGGTGGGACAAGCTGATGCTGTGTGCCCCCAGTGTGAGTCATCCATGAAGTATACTGGACAAAATGCTTAATCAGAATCTAGCCAAGCATTTAGACCTAACTTCAAATTTACAGAAAATATGGGGGCCAGAGGAACAAGTTAAATGACATCACAAGGAAGCAAGCAGATTAATCCAGAATGAGGGACATTCTAGCCTGGGTTTCTTCAAAATGTCAGTTTGATTTAAAAAAAAATTTAAAATGAGGTCAGGAGAAATGTTCTAGAATAGAGGAGCCTAAAAATCATACCTTCTGGGAAGATACACTTGAAGAAAGGGGGTGTACCTGGAAGGGCCACACTCCCAAGTCATGCTCCTTTACACCCTAGGTGCAAAGAACTTAAAAAAAGAAACATAAAAACTTTTTTTTTGTCCCATCAGTGAGTGTAACGTCTTTGCCCCAGCCTGGTGTTCAGGAGCTTCTGGAATGTTTACAGAGACAATACAGGTGAATATTTTTGAGTTCTGTTTTTTTAAAAGTATGAAGATTACAATCTCTAAAAGTTGTTAATTTCAAATACATCATTTTTAATGTACCATTGGTGGTGAGTAAAATTCTCAGTTCAACATTGACTGAATCCTGGAGAAAACCACCCGGATGTTGGCCACACTAAATTACAAGAGCTGGAGTTGGGTTTATAAAAAGGGTATACTACTGTGGACTAGTGGGATGACGCATTGGGAAATGCAGGGGTGTATGAGACAGGAAGCATACAGTGTGCGACATACAAATAAATTTACATATTGAAAAGAGGAGGAGATGGGAGCCATACAGACTCCCACAGGAGCTAAAAACACTAGCCGAAAGCCTGAGCCAGCCACCAGCTGATGTGGTATTATGAAAATTAAATAGTCTACGCTGCAAAACTTATGTCTTTTAAAGTCTAATACTGCAACTTTTATTAAAGGAATGTACTTTTTATGTTTTAAGATGAAAGTGTTTAAGATACGTATGTGTAGCATTTTTGTGATTCTCCATTTTCTGTTAACTGACCAACTACCAATCATAGGCATGGCCGATAGACTGATACATTACCGCCACTATAATTCTAATTCCACGCACTTTGTCTTGGCCAGGTAACCAGACTCAAGTCGTGTGAGTGTAGTGTGATAGATTTACACCTAACAGTAATGTTTAGGAATTTATCCTATAATAGTTACTCCGCTTTGCCTCTTCCCAGTGGAGGCACTAACTCAGCTGACAGCATAGCTCCATTCTCAGTTCCTGGTCCCTCATGACACAGCTGCTTCGGGTCAGGTTTTAGTCCCTCCACAGGACCAAGCTCTGGGTTTTAATAACGTAGAGTTCCCAAAGCAGGCGACACACTGGTCTCACAAGTTCTGTGAAAATAGGGTTACTCCATCGGGTGAGTCTGGGGCACTCTGCATGTCACACTCCTCTCCAGGAGATTCATAACACTCGCTAAATTACTAAAGACAGTCTGGCTGTGACAGTGAGACTAATACCAGAGTAGCCTCCTGCCACAAACAAATAGAAAAATAGGAGACTGTTCTATTCAGGCCATGGACAGCAAGCAGCCCAAGACTGCAGTCCCTGAGAGGAGGGAAATCTCAAAGGGAGACCCATGATTACCCAGCTCTTTGCCTGAAACAGTTGTGCAGAGCCGAAGAAGCAGAGATCAGAGTTTAGGGCAGCTGGAGTTTGTGTGGCTGATGGCTGGGCAGTCCTGGCACAAAGCCAACCCACCAGAGGCTTGTGAGTTAGCTGTGCTGGGGGAAGAGCAGAGCTGGGGGACAGTGGAGCTCCAGCTCTGCCCAAGAGGTCTTATCAACAGCCCTATCATCTAGCTGGACACCAAAAAGGCCAAACCTTAGAGGTAAGGACCATCCCCTCAAGTAAGGACCTCTTAAGCCCACACTAATAAAGCCCGACATTGAGCTTCAACATGATTCCCAGGGAGACAGCATTTGCAGGTCAAGTCCCACCAATTTAGAGGGGCTTGGGAAACCCTTGGACTTTCTGCAGACACACCCTAACAGAGTGTAAAACCAAGCCAGAGCCTGTACAGATTGAAGGTAATTGAATTGCCTATTAGAACAAAAAACCAACCCTCTTCAGAGAATCCAGTGTCTCTACAGCATACTGTACGCAATGTCCAGTGTTCACTGCAAAATCACTAGACATACAAAGAAATAGGAAAATGTGATCCATAATCAAGAAACAAACGTAGTCAATGGAAACCGAACCTGGGATTATTAGTCACAAAGCCACTTTAAAAAGTTGTTTTTTCTTCTTCTTCTTCTTCTTCTTTCTTAATGAATGAATGAATGAATGTATCTCTGGACCTGGAGGTGACTTGTGGTCCCTCTTGTTCTCATCACTGCTTCCAGACCATTCCTCCTCCCTAAATGGCTCTCGCAGTTGCTTTGAAGTGCCTGCCACCTGTTGTGATGCTCAGGACACTCCGTGTGGCTGTCATCTGCAGACCTCCAGGCCACTCCTCGTCCTTCTTGATGATCCTAGCACTGACCTCGCTCTGCCCTAATTGATGATTTCAGTATCCATATAGATGGTCTTTCCAATACCTGGCATCTCACTTCCTTAACCTGCTCACCTCCAAAGGTCTTTTCTTCCATCACACCTCAGACACCCACTCCCTTGACCTAAACCTTGTCATTACCAATAAATGCAGCCCCTTCAAAGTAGCTTCCGGCACCCCACCCTCTGAGCACTGCTGTCATCTTTCCAGTTGACTCCCTCAGCGACCTGACTCCAACCATGTTCCGCCCCCATCAGGGCCTACAGCCAGTGCACCCACCATTTTTTCACTGTCCCTCACTTTCCCATGTCCTCACTTCCTCCTTACCTTCCTTACATTCTGAGGGACACTTGACACAGCTTTGTCTCCCTCTTTGCCCCGTCTTCCTCTACCAGATTCACCTGAAAAACTGCTTAAACCCAAACAGCTGAGTGTGACTGGGGAAAAAAGAGAGGGTGCTGACTGAGATTACCCTAAATGCAAAACTTAAAGCTCCCGTGAGGCCCAGAGCCTACGTCTGCTCTTCTCTCCTAGGTTACTGTTTCACATCTCATCCTCCTTCCTCAACAGCTGCTCTCTGCTGGCTCTCAGCTGATTGTTTCTCTGTGAAGGTTGAAGCAATCAGAAGAGAGTTCCACACACTCCTTCCACCACATCGGCTGCCTTCCCTCGTCTGGTCCTCCTGTCACAGAGGGTGAAGGCCCCCTCCCTCTCGAGGTCGTTGCCAGCAATTGCCACACCTCTCGCCTCCGTCTCCGTCTCGCCTCTGCAGGATCATTCTCAGCTCACTGACATCCTGCACCTCTCCCATCCCAAAGCCCTCTCTTGGCCTCGAACTTGCCCCCTCCTAATCTCTGTTCTCTTTACATCGCCTGTGACCATTGCCTGGCTGGGTCTGTTTCCTCGCCTCCCACCCACTTTCTTGAGCCCCCACTGTCCAGAGGGGCATCCACCCACCAGTGTGGCCTGCTGGTCAGCATATGTTCCCACAGAGCCGTGCTGCACTCCGTGCTGGACTCGCCTGTAACATAGTTTGAGTGCCGCTGTGGGTAGACGCGTGGCCAGATTCAGTGAGCCTTTCAGCCCTCCTCACAGCCTTTCCTCTCAGTGGGTACATTTGACCCACTGAAGTTCTTTTTGCACATAGCTTCAGGGCATCACAGTCTTGGTTCTGCTATCTCTTTAGTCACTTGGTCGTCTTTGCTGGTTCCTCCTCATGTGCCCCCACCCCCGCCCCCACCTGTAAGTTGCTGGAGTGCCTAGAGTTCAGTCCTTGAACCTCTTCTCTCTGACCCTCATGAGCCCGTCCAGTCTGATAGCTTTGAATATCACATCCATGCTCTGGGCACCCTTGTTTATATTCCCAGCCCCAGTTTCTCTCCTGGGCGCCAGATTCATGGGTCAGCTGCTCAATACAGGGCTATTGTTGGATGTCTATGTGTCCTTGGGTGGCAGAGATGGTTAAATGTGCAACTACTAACCAAAAGGTTGGAGGTTCAAGTCCACCCGGAGGCACCTCAGAAGAAGGGCCTGGTAGTCTGCTTCCAAAAGGTCACAGCCGTTGGAAACCCTATGGAACACGGTTCTCCTCTGACACACATGGGGTCACCATGAGTGGGAATTGATGGCAGCTGGTTTTGTTGTTGCTGGATGTCTACCTGCCGCCCAGACAACATGCTGAAACCTGGACTCATGAGCTGCTCTCCCGATCTCCCGATTCTGCCCCACCCTTTCAGTTTCTCAGGCCAAAAACCTTGGGGTCTTCTTCATCTCTCCCCCTTCTCTTACACGCCACACCCAGTCCAACATCAAGTACTGGCCTCTACCTTCAAAACATATCCGGAATCCAACCTCTTTTCACTTCTGCTGCTACCAGCCCTGGTCCAGGCCACTGTTACCCCTTCCCTGGACCACTGAAACAGGCTCCTGGTTCTCAGCCTGCAGTCTGCCCTCCATAGGAGAGAGTGACGCTTTCAGAACATACAAATCCTTCAGGGGTTTCCATCGTGCTTGGGAGTAGAATCCAAAGTCTTGCAAAGCCTCTGTGGTCTGCCCCTGCCCTGCCACTCAGCTCATCTTACCGTCCACCCCCTACTCTGCCACTACTGTCACCACCCACCTGCCTTGCTCCCTGCTGAATCCCCAGCACGCAGAGCCGAGCCTGGGACATAGTAGCTTCGACGGGTCAGTGTAGAAGAAATTGCTATTCCAGAAGCTAAGCCACTATGTGAGTGTTTCAGACCCAAAGGTGGGGTCATGTGACAGAATTCCATGCTGACTGTCATAATCTTAGCACACTGACATTGGGGGGGGCGGGGGTTCTTTCAAGGACATTTATCGGTGCTTCATCTGATGCGTGGAACCCCTCCACAGCGTTCCTACCAAGGGGCCGTCAACCGCTCCTCGAGTGACGAGACCTGACTCCTTTCCATCCCATGAAGGGTGGTTCCTGTTGTACCTCTAAGTTGAGTTGAAATCTGTCACCTTGACCTTCAGCCCACCTTGGTTCTGCCCACGGTGGACCCGCAGGAAGCAAGTCCGACCCCTCTTCCTTAGGAAAACACCTTGCTCTCTCTCTCAGTGTTTGCATCGCAGGCTAGGGACTGTCACCTCAGTGTGACTCCTAGGAGGGCATGATCAGAGCTGGGGACCAGACCAGCAGTAGGAAGCTGGGCTGGCACCCCTTGTTCTGTTCATGATGTCTGAACGCACCACAGCTTTTCAGCCGGCCCCTGTTTGAACTGCCTGCTGTCCCAGACCCCTGTAAGCAGGGGATGCTGGAGCCCGCTTACACAGGCCTGATGGGTGCCTCTCTCTGCAGCCCCACTGTCAGCGATCCGTGTTGGTGCGTGAAGTCAGCCCAGTTGGGTATTTACACCACAGACATTGGCAAGCACTACCAATCAGGGTATCTTAGTCTTCTAGTGCTGCTGTAACAGAAATATCACAAGTGGATGGCTTCAACAAAGAGAAATTTATTTTCTCACAGTCTAGTAGGCTAGAAGTCCAAATTCAGGGTGTCAGCTCCAGGGGAAAGCTGTCTGTTTCTGTTGACTCTGGAGAAAGGTCTTTGTCATCAATCTTCCCCTAGTCTAGGAGCTTCTCTGCGCAGGAACCTGGAGTCAGAAGGACGTGTTCTGCTCCTGACACTGCTTTCCTGGTGGTATGAAGTCCCCATGTCTCTGCTCGCTTGTCTCTTTTTGTATTTCAAAAGAGATTGGCTCAAGACACAATCTAATCTTGTAGATTGTGTCCTTCGTCGTTAACATAACTGCTGATAATCCCGTCTCATTAATATCATAGAAGTAGGATTTATAACACATAGCAAAATCACATCAGATGACAAAATGGTGGACAATCATACAGTACTGGAATCATGGACTAGCCAAATTAACAGATATTTTGGGGGAACACAATTCAGTCCACGACCCAGGACTTTTTCCCAGGGAACTGGTTGTTACACTGTTGCCAGCACACCACCGCCTGGGCCCTCTGCGGTGGTTTTCCCAGGCACACCTCACCACCTCACCCTTCACACAGTCAACTGGTCTTGGGGATTTCACCTGGCGCCATGGGCTTCAGGGGGTGTTTTCATAGAGGAGACAGGGTCACTGGCCTCCCACAGGCTGCCGTCCTGCCCCAAGCACATGTGCTGGCCGATGTGAGCAGGAGCCACGCCCACACGCTGACAGGCTACACTAGACAGGTGTGTGCCGAGCGTGCGCTGGGCACAGACACCGCAAGGGGTTTGCTGTGAGCCATGTTGCTCTGAGCTCCTGACAGTGAGAGGGCTCTTCCTCCCGAGGGCGACTGCCCTCCGGGGGGCGTTGGTAGGCATGCCGGCGTCGGGGATGGTACCTGTGAAGCCCACCACCGCGGGACATCACAGCAAAACGAGCCACAGAAGTAATCTGTGAAGCCCACCACCACCGGGGACGTCACAGCAGAATGAGCCGTGGAAGTGGTCTGTGGAGAGTATTCGGGGATGGTACCCATGAAGCCCACCACCACCAGGGATGTCACAGCAGAACGAGCCATGGAAGTGGTCTGTGGAGAGTATTCGGGGATGGTACCCATGAAGCCCACCACCACCAGGGATGTCACAGCAGAACGAGCCATGGAAGTGGTCTGTGGAGAGTATTCGGGGATGGTACCCATGAAGCCCACCACCACCAGGGATGTCACAGCAGAACGAGCCACAGAAGTGGTCTGTGGAGATTGTGAGTTTTAGGTGGGTGGCCTCTGATGACCTCATTACGCTCAGTCACAGCAGGTTGTCTGGGCCTCGGGAGTGATCACTGAGGACTGGTTTACAGGGAGTCTAACAAGAGCCACTGTGACCCTGGGCCGGGAGGACGAGGGAGGTCTTGTCAGTGTTGCTTTGTTCTTTCTCTGCTGCTCCTCCTTGGGGTTTGCCCCAGGTTTGGTGAGTGGTCCAGGTTCTGGGCATGAGCAAGTCCATTCCACTTGAATGGTGGCCAGGATGTACCAAGAGGGTGGAAGGTTTCAGGACGTGCCTGGGAGGACTGGATGCAGAGTCTTGGGAATGTCCCCAGGCCTCGCTCCCAGCTTGGGTCCATGGGGCTGAGATTCAGGTCTGTCTGGGTCTGCTCTAAAAGCTTTTCTAATGTGCGTGTGTGTCCGTGTGTCTTTCCAGATGAACGACAACCTCATCGAGAGCTGGAGCGACCTGGATGAGCTGAAGGGCGCCAGGAGCCTGGAGACGGTGTACCTGGAGCGGAATCCCCTGCAGAAGGACCCCCAGTACCGGCGGAAGATCATGTTGGCCCTCCCCAGCGTGCGGCAGATAGACGCCACATTCGTCAGGTTCTGAGTCCCTACTCCTCACTGGTCCCCGTCCTCGAAGAACTTCCCGGCCACGGTTTTTAATCTACCTGTTGCTCCTGAAATCGTCGCTCTCCCAACAGTCACAAGCCCGACGGCAATAAAAGCCCTGAGTGCTTACTGAGGTGTATGATGCCCGCTCTCCGGTCTGAGATGCCATCCCTAGTAAGTCTTGCCACGCACAGCGTTGCTCCTGCTCAGTTGTGGACAGTCGTTGTAGCCATGAGGGAGGCTGCGGCCCCACCTGCGTCATATGAGACGGTGGGTCTGAGGGTGTGGAGATGGCCCCTGCTGCCCAGATGGTCCTTGGGGGCCATCCCAGCATCATGACCCATGTCAGCCGAGGGCTCTTTAACCTTGTAGGCCAGTTGGTGCCAAGTTTGGAAAAATTATATATATTAAAAAAAATAAATAACCAAGAACTCGGGTGCAAGATGATCAGCCTTCTGTGCTGTGATGCTTAGGGATACTTGTGAGGAGAGGTGGCTGGCTGCCTGTGAGTGCCCTCTGCCCTCTGAGGTAGCCCTAGCGAAGGGGTGACGTCCCACGCCACACAGCTGCTCTGTGCTGCAGGCAGAATTCCAACCCAGGTGAGTCTTCTCCAAAGATCAGGCCCTTCGTCACTTACAAAATTCCCTCCCAGCCCTGCCCTGCCATCATTTGGGCTAGTTTTTTATAAAATTCACAGTGACCGCCCCCTGGGTCTCTACTTCATGTTTGAAGGGCACTGCCATCTGTCAGGTGTCAGCTTTCCCATCTGCTGCACAGAGAGTGGGTTGTGCGGCCACAGAGGTCCTGATAGGTCAGAGGCCCTGGAGCGGTGTTGCCCGAGGTGGAGATGCCCCACATTGCAGGTGGCCCACAGCCACAGGTGGCCAGCAGCAGCCCAACTGGATGACACAGGTCACAGACGTCCATCATCACAGAAAGGCCTAGCGGGCAGGGCTGCCCTAGACTCCTCTCACATTACAAACTATTAAAGATGATTATTTGAAAGGTATGTTGTTGCTGTTAGGTGCCATCCAGTCAGTTCAGACTCACAGCGACCCTATGTACCACAGAACGAAACACTGCCCAGTCCTGCACCATCCTCACAATCGTTACGCTTGAGCCCATTGTTGCAGCCAGTGTGTCAGTCCATCTTGTTGAGGGTCTTCTTTTTTGCTGACCCTCTACTAAGCATGATGTCTTTCTCCAGGGACTGGTACCTCCTGACAACATGTCCAAAGTACGTGAGATGTAGTCTTGCCGTCCTTGGCTTCTAAGGAGCATTCTGGTTGTACTTCTTCCAAGACAGATTTGTTCTTTCTTTTGGAAGTCCGTGGGATATTCAGTATTCTTCACCAACACCGTAATTAAGAGGCATAGAGTTTTGTTTGGTCTTCCTTATTCACTGGCCAGCTTTCACATGAAATGTATAGGAAAAGAGAAATTAAGCTTTGTCACAGGATAGAATATGACTATTGGGCAGACACCTTGGTCTTCATCCCGTGAGACCCAAGTCAGACTTCATGCAGAGCTGTAAGGGAATAAACGCGTGTGGTCAGCTTAAGTCATGAGGCGTGAACACGTGTAACGTGGCACCACTTCCCCAGTCCCCCTGCTCCGGGCCCTCAAGGACATCCTAATGGGACCCTCACTATGCAGACCGATTCCAGGACCGGCTTCAGGCCTGTCTCCGCCACCCACCCATGGGAGAGCAGGGTACACAGGTGAACGCTCTCCTCTCCTTGGTCCCCTCAAGCCCCTCTCACGTTCTCCTGCCACCTCTGCACTGAGATGTCAAAGGTGCTCAACCTGATCACTGGGCCTCCCCTACCTGGAGCCTCTGTGGGCCAGCACTCCACGGGGGCTCGTCTGATTCTGTCCTGTACACATCCTGGAGCTCTTGCTGGCAGGGGGCTGGGCCCCTGTGACCCTCAGTCAGAGGCGGGCAGAGCAGCCCAGGACCCTCAGATCCACCCCTGCTCCCTGGGGGTGGGGATCAGAGGGCAGAGCAGCCCGGGATCCTCAGATCCACCCCTGCTCCCTGCTCCCTGGGGGCAGGGCTCAGAGGGCTGCCGAAATAGGATACAACCAGGAAGGACAGCGCCTTGAGGAGGCCCCCATAGCTGCCTGGGGAGACAGACCCTCCAGAGGAGATGTGTGGCAGGTGTGGCAGGTGAGGCGTTGGTGGGGCACCAGGAAGATCCGGGGCCTGAGAGGGCAGGAGGAGGGGCGAAGACACAGGCATCCCTGATGGGGGTCCTCACCTGGGGGGCGCCAAGGGAGTCCCGGGTCTGGAGTCAGGAGAGGTTGGGGCAGAGGACCAGACCTGGGGCGGGGGACCAGGGAGAAGGGCCAACTTGAGAAGCCACAGCCTGGGGGTGGGGAGAGGAGGGGAAGGGGAGAGGAAAGGGGTGGGGAGGGGTGAGGCATGGAATAAAGGGAGGGGAGCCCAGGCTGCTGAAGAGCATAGGGAAGGACGCCCTCACAGCCACGTGGTGGTACATGATCAGTGGAGCTGCCACGAGGGGGCAAAGGAAGCCTGGAAACCACCGCCCCCATAAGCCCAGGCTCTTGGCAGGAAGAGTTTGGAGGTGGGGGTGGGGCAGAGTCTGGGCTGGGGAGGGAGGGTGGCACAGGTCAGGCCTTTGAGGGTCAAGAGACTTACCCTGGCATGAAGGTTGAGAGTCCGCCCTGGGACTGGCTGCGGGCAGAGCTGCAGACAGGCCCAGAGAGGGTCCCCACAGGGCAGCGGTTTGCCCAGGGATGGGCCACCATTGGCCTAAACCAATCAGGACGGACAGACCTGCCTGGTCCCCTTGCAGACTGACCTGTGGCCAGGTGGCCTAGAGACACATAGCCAGCCAGTAACACCTGCTTTCGTGAGAAAATGGGCAGGTGCAGCCAGCAGGGGGCACGCTTCCTTTCCTGCCACCTCAAGTGTAGACTTGATGGCGAGGCCTGCAGCAGCCGCCTTGCAACCACGAGGCAGAGGCCAGTGGCTTGCAAAGACTGACTCCTCAGAGCCACCACACTAACCCACCTCCCCCTACTTGTGAGAAAAAAGGCCTCTTTTGCTTTAGCCACAGTGGCTGGATGGGGTTTTCGTTTGTTTTGTTTTTTGCTTCCAGCAAATGCATTTCTAAATGTTACATGAATGGGTAGGAAAAGTTAGGGCTGAGTCATAGTGCTGCGGCGGCCACAGGCCTGGCTCCTCCAGCACCTGGGGCCTAAGGAGACACCAGTGCTCGTGAGAAGTAAGTTCTTCTTTCTTAATTTTAAACTACAAATTAATGCAACTTGAAAAAATATCCAACTGTAAAGAACTGTATAAAGTGAAAACTATCCCCCCGGGCCAGTCTCCTTTCAGGAGGTTCCGTGTGCACTGACCGGCTCCTCCTCCTGCTCTGGCTGTGGCAGGTTTGCCTGAGCACCTACGACCTGCCCCTCCTCACTGGACAGCCCTCAGGCAGAGCCGGGCCCCTGGGAGGTGACGTCTCCCTGGGAGGACCCTTCGCCAGGGACTGGCCAGAGCAAGAGCATTGAGTAGCATCAGGTTGAGGCATCTGAGTGGCACCTCACCCTCTGGAGCCCCCCGCGGGGTCAGGCCAGTGCCTCCCTTGGTGGGACGTTGCCCAAGGTCACACCCCACCTGGCATCCCCCCTGCCCTGTCCCCAGGTCACCTGTCCCCCAGGTCACATCCCACCTGGCATCCCTACCTTCCCCGTCCCCCAGGTCACACCCCACCTGGTGTCCCCCCCACCCTGTCCCCCAGGTCACACCCCACCTGGCGTCCCACCTTCCCTGTCCCCCAGGTCACACGCCACCTGGCATCCCCCCTGCCCTGTCCCCAGGTCACACCCCGCCTGGTGTCCCACCTTCCCTGTCCCCAGGTCACACCCCACCTGGCGTCCCCACCTTCCCTGTTCCCCAGGTCACACAGGTCACACCTCCCTGTCCCCACACCCCACCTGGTGTCCTCCCTTTCCACCTCCCCCTTGCCCCTCCTGATTTCCGGGGACCCGTCCTCAGCCCATCCTTGGTCTAGGACCCTAATCTCGGGGTCTGCGCTGGGCGAACAGGGCCCCAACAAGACCTCGCTGTGCAGACCCTCAGGCCAGGCTCCCACTGTGAGGGGCCTGCCCATCCTCGCGCACGCCCCAAGGCAAGCTCAGGGCTCCCTGGGTGGCCCTGAGCCTGGGACTGTGGAGAGGGCCTGGAGCCATGGAGAAGGCCAGGAGGGGGTCCATCCAGGATGAGGTGTTTGGCTGCAGGGATTTTGACAAGTGGGCTGGGCGGGGTGGGGGGGTCAGTAGGCGGAGCATGAACCACCTGCAAGGCGAGGCCACGAGCCCTGGTGTGTATGAGCGGGCTCCCAGGGATGAGGAGAGCCCGCCCTCCGCAGTTAGCCCCCAGATGGGGCTCTGAGACTCACATGACCCGCCTGAGGTCACCCCCAGGAGACGGCAGGGCTGACCTGCACCCCAGGTCTCCTGAGGTCCCTGGGCCCTGGCTGACACCCACCCACCACCAGGAACATCCACCCACCCCCAGCTGACAGCCACCTACACCTGGCTGACACCCACCCACCCCCAGAGCACCCGCCCAGCCCCAGCTGACGCCCACCACCCCGGGAGCACCTGCACACCCTCAAAGCACCTGCCCACCCCCAAAGCACCTGTACACCCCCAGAGCACCTGCACACCCCCAGAGCACCTGCATACCCCCGGGAGAACCTGCACACCCCCAGAGCACCTGCCCACCCCCGGGAGCACCTGCTCACCCCCAGAGCACCTGCCCACCCCCAGAGCACCTGCCCACCCCCGGGAGCACCTGCCCACCCTCGGGAGCACCTGCACACCCCCGGGAGCACCTGCCCACCCCCGGGAGCACCTGCACACCCCCAGAGCACCTGCCCACCCCCAGGAGCACCATACCACCCTCAGAGTACCCACACACCCACCCCCAGCACCTGCTTAACTTTGAGGTGCCTCAGTGTCCCCGTGCCTGGTGAGGGGCATCAGAGACACAGTAACAGTCCACACAGCCCAGCTGATGCGGCGCTGAAATCCCTAAACAAACAAGGTGGTGAGCACCTCCCTGCCAGGCCGTCACCTGGCTCCCAGCAGCATTTGCATGGTGCCTGTGTGAGGCTCTAGGGAAACGGGTGCCTCTGTCTGTTGAGACCAGGCCCCACACCCCCTTCTCAAACAAAGGCAGATCCTGTTCCAGGATTGGGGAGACCTTGCCTCACAGCCACCAGCCGTGCCAGCCCCCGCCTGCCTGTACCAGCCTTTCGCCAGCCTCCCGCCCACCAGGGCAGGGCTGCGGGACCCGGGCCGGGCCGGTGCACGCGGCCACGGGCTCCACCCAGCTGTCTGCCCCCAGCCTGCCAGATTCTGCAGCTAGACCAAGCTGGGGCTGGGTGGTGGGCCATGACCTCTGAGGCTGCTTCCGGAAACCGCAGTGCCAGGTAGGAACCCATTCTACAGCGTGTGGGCCGTGGGGGACAGGTGGGAATAGGCTCCTGGCCCACCCCCCCTGAGCTGTGGGTGGTGGTGGTGGGCTCCCCTACAGCTCCGGGTTCACTCTACTGCCCAGGAGCCTGCTCTGAGCTCCACGGGACAAGCAGGGACAGGCGCACAGTGGGGCCTTGGACAGGTGTGAGGTGGGGCCTTAGTTTCCCCACCTCCCAGCAAAGAACGATAGCTCCAGGCCGTTGCATGTACTCATCTGTCCCAGGCCCCTCTGTCCCAGCCCCTCTGTCCCAGGACCTCTGTCCCAGCCCCTCTGTCCCAGGACCTCTGTCCCAGCCCCTCTGTCCCAGCACCTCTGTCCCACAGCCCTCTGTTCCAGCCCCTCTGTCCCAGACCCTCTGTCCCACACCCCTCTGTCCCAGACCCTCTGTCCCACACCCCTCTGTCCCAGCCCCTCTGTCCCAGCCCCTCTGTCCCCCACCCCTATGTCCCAACCCCTCTGTCCCACACCCCTCTGTCCCACACCCCTGTCCCAGCCCCTCTGTCCCAGCCCCTCTGTCCCAGGACCTCTGTCCCACAGCCCTCTGTCCCACACCCCTCTGTCCCACACCCCTGTCCCAGCCCCTCTGTCCCAGGACCTCTGTCCCAGCCCCTCTGTCCCAGACCCTCTGTCCCACACCCCTCTGTCCCAGACCCATCTGTCCTAGCCCCTCTGTCCCACACCCCTGTCCCACGCCCCTCTGTCCCAGCCCCTCTGCAAGACTCTGGGGGTGCTCAGCAGTGCAGGGGCTGCACCCCACTTACAGCCTGGTTGACTCGCCCAGGGCATCCCCAGGCCCACACTGGAGACCCATCAGATGCCACGCCCTGGCTCCGAGTCAGCAGGTCTGGGCTTCAGTCTCTGCTCCTTGGGCCTCTGCTTATCTGAAAGGAGGGCCAGACTAGAGACACCATCCACCTCTGTCCCCCAGTGGTTCCTCTGCCTGCATCCCTCCACCACCACGGCTCTGGTGACCCTGCAGGGCCACCTGGTTCTGCACCATCCCCCACCCGCCCCTTGCCGCACTTTGCAGGCCTGTCACCTGGAACGGGGGTACGGTCCTCCTCACAGAGACACAAAAGCCTGAAGGGAGAGGCACGGGGGAGCAGCATGCAGGGTCAGCACGGCCAGGCCAGCCTTTTCTGAGGGCCCAGGGTGTCCCAGACATGCCACGCCTTCACCATCCTGTCCTGGGGTCCTGGCATCAGACCCTCAGGAGGGATGGCTCAGGCAAGTGGCCCAGGAGGTGCTGTCCACTGCCCCCAGATGGCTCTGCTCCTCAGGCGAGCGAGCAGGGGGTCTGTGCTCCGAGGCTGGCCCTCTGGGCCGACCAGCCCCCACACCACAGAAGGGGACAAGTGGGTGGCTTTGGGGAACAGACGGATGGACAGACGTCCTGTGGAGCCAGGCCTCCCAGTGCTCATTGCTGCCGATACTCCGTCTGGGACCCTCTCGAGCTCCCAGGCCCCCGGGGCTGTGGGCTTGGCGTCCCTCACCTGGAAAATGGGCTCGCCCTGCCCTGGAGATGCTCAGTGGGGCTGTGTGGGGCACAGGGCCTGGTCTCACATGTCCCTCTGCCCTCGGGCGCCCTGGTCCTGCTGGAGGCAGGAGCGTGATGCTGTGGCGTCGGACCCAGGAGGAGGACAGCAGCATCCTCATCGACATGGCCCCCGGAGCAGAGAAAGTGGGCTCCTATGGGAGCACGGCCCTGCATGAGGCTGGCGGGTCTCAGGTAAGATGCACGGGGACAGTCCCAGGCCCTGGTACAGGGCAGCCAGGCAGGGCGGGGTCCCTGAAACCCCTGAGGGTGGACATCCTTGGGTCATGGCCAGGCTTCTCCTGGTCCCTGTCCCCTGCCCAGGCCCGGTACTCAGAGGTGCCTGGGGGCCTGTGGGGAGACTGTAGGGACCTGGCCCTCTGGCTGTCTGCCTGCAGCCCCTGGGGCCTGGGAGCCCCTGTGCCCCCCTGCTTGCGTTTTCCTCTGTGACCCTGGGTGGTGGGACATTGCTGGGACGGTGGGGGCAGTCCCCACGGTCAGAGGCCAACATTGCTGGGGCAGTGGGGGTGGTCCCCACGGTCAGAGGCTGACATTACCTCCTTCCCGTTCAGCTGGGTGGACCCCAGGCCGCCTGCAGGGCAGGGAGCCCAGCCAAGCCCAGGATTGGTGAGCCCCTCCCACACCTCTCAGCCCCACCCGTGTTGGTCCTGGGGGTGGGGACAGATGGGGTGTCCATGGGTGGCATCAGGAGGTCAGTGGGTACAGGCCACACTTCTCACTAGCCAGGCTGCCCCTCCCTCCCCAACAACACCTCCTGAAACAGCCTCATGCTGAGTGCTGTGCTGGAGGCAGGCTTGGGGCCTTACGTGAGCAAACCCATGCTGGCGGATGGCAGGAACGGGTTCCCTGCTGTGGGTGGAGCTGGGGGGCTCTGAGGCTGAGAGGTTTCCAGTCCTCCTCTGGCTCCGGCCTCAGAGCTGACCGAGAGCACCCTTTCCCCATCTCCCCTTACCCGGGTCTCCCGCTTCCTGCAGCCCACCCCCTCCACACCTCTCAAGTCTCTCCACCCACTTCCCACTCCCACCCCACCCCTCTGTCCACACCTCCCAAATCTCTCCACCCACTTCCCCTTGCTGCATTTTACCAGAAATGGCACCAGCACCCAGCCAGGCTCCACACCCACCCTGCCCCCACCGGCAGCACAGAGACCCACATTAAGGGGAGAAGTCAGGACATCCTTCCTCTGCTCAGAACTCCCAGTGGCTCCCCCTCTTTCTGTGAGAAGGCCAAAGCCCTCACAGTGGCCTACAAGGCCAGCCATGGTCCTGTCCCTTTCCCGGCCCCTTAGACCTTCCTACCGTGGGAAGCTTCCATCTCTTCCTTCCAGCCCCCAGACCTCCAGGCACCTCCTGCCACAGGCCCTTTGCACGGCCTCACCCTCCACCCAGGCACTTTTACCTCCGTGGACACCTGCTCACTCCTCCATCCACTCAGGTGTACTCAAAGGTCACCCTCCCATCCACCCACCCTGCGTCTCCCTCTCCACCATCTGACACCCTCCACAGGGACTTGTTTGTTTGATTTCTGTCTACTCCCCTCTCCACAACGTCAGCTCCGTGAGGGTGGGATGTTGATGGATAAATGAGTGGAGGATGGAATGAATGAGGAAGGTGTGGGCCTGTCTGAGTGGGTGGGACTGAGGGCCCGGCCCTCCTCCTGCAGTAAGTGGCCTCACACAGGGACAGACACCGTCCTCTAAGCGAATCCCGTACCTGCGCCTGGATTTCCCTCTGGCAACCTCTGCACTCCAAGCACGTCTGACCCCCCGTAGCCCACGGGCACATGTGGACACTTCGGCAGGCCAGTCCCTGGCAGCTCCCCACACCACTACAGGCTGCAGAACTTCTAGATTTCTGGAGGCACTTCCCCGCTCTCCCTGCTCTGTGACAGTTTCCCCAACCCCCACCCCACCTACAGCGCCCCCTGCAATTTGTCAGTTTAGGAGCAATCCCAAATTCTCCTTTTCTCAAGAGTTGCGGAGCCACCTCTGTCCTGGGATGGTGTCACTCACTCTGAACCTGGGGCTGTGATTGGGACGCACATTCACAATGAGCCCCCCCAGCGTTGCCTGTCGTCTCGGGGCTGTCTGCTCTGTTTGGGGCTCCTTCCGGCTCCCCTCCTTGGTTTATTTTGTTAATCTGTTGTTGATGCTGTTGTTGAGGTTGTGGTTTGTTAGTCTGATGCTTAGCTTATTAGTTTTCGATCTTCCTTTCTGATACTAGAATTGAGGCAATAAATTTCCCTCAAATTTTCCCACAGATTTTGACATTTTCATTATTTAATTCTAAATATTTTCTAATTTCTTTATAACTCTTTATAATTTCTCCCATGAGTCATAAAATGTTTAAAAGTATATTTTTTAGTTCCAAATATATAAAGTTTTTTTTTTGTTGTTTTAGTTCTTTTTAGAACTAATTTCTAACTTAACTGCGTTTGTTCAGAGAGGCTGATTCCCATGATACCGACTTTTTGAAAATAGTTGTCTTGCTTTATGGTCCAGTTAGTTAATATTCCACATGTGCTTAGAATTGCTGGGCTCAAAGCTTGCTCTGTGCCCACCAGACCAGTCTCACTGTGTTGTTCAAATCTTTCCATCCATCCTTATTATTTTTTGTCTCCTTCATATCTTTCAATTACTGGCAGAAGTGTCTTATAATCTTCTTCCATAATGGTGCAATTTGTCCATTTCTCCTTGTGGTTCCTCCATTTATAAACTTTGCATATTTTTTAAGTATGTTATGTTAGAAACAAACAACGTAGTTATTTGCTTAGTAGTTTCATGTAAAAGTTTACAATTATTATATTTTCCTAGAAAATTATGCCTCTACCTGTAGCAATGCTTTTTGTCTTAAAGTCTATTTTGTCTGATATTTAACATTTTTTTATCAGGTTTTGTTTGAAAAGGGATAGGGCATGCCTGATGTATTTACAACATTGAGTTTTTCTATCCATGGAGATGGTATATTGCTCCATTCATTTAGATGTACTTTAATTTCTCTCAGCAATGTTTTGTTGTTTTCAGTGAGATCTTTCTCATCTTTTAGTAGATGTATTCCCAGGTGGTAGATTTTTAAATGATATTGTAAATAGTATTGTTTTAAAATTTTTCCTTTTCTATTTGTCACAACTATTTTGAAATAATTTGATTTTTTTTTAAATATTGAGATTGTATATAGTGACCTTGCTAAATTCACTTAATTCAAATAGCTTGTAGATTCTTTTATATATTCTGTGAACACTATTATGTTGTTCACAAATAACAGTTTTTTCTTTCAAAGTCTTATGATTTTATTTTATTATATATTATACATATATATATAAACCAACCCCGTTGACGTTGATTCCAACTTATAGTGACCCTGAAGGACACAGTAGAACTGCCCCACAGGGTTTCCAAGGAGCAGCTGGTGGATTTGAACTGCTGACCTTTTGGTTAGCAGCTGAATGCTTAACCACTGTGCCACTAGGGCTCCATATATATATGTATATGTATGTATGTATATGTATATATGGAGGGTTTTTCTGTGGATTTTTTCTTATCAGATTAAGGAGAATCCCAAATTTTTTGGTTTGCTGAGCATTTTTACCACAAATTTTTTATCAAACTTAAAAAAATTTATATATATTTCTTGTAAACGGCTTATAATTGGGTCTTCTTTTTTATAATCCAGCCTGACAATCTGTGCATTTTAATCAGAGTGTTTAGTTCGCTTACACTTAATGTAATTACCAATATAGTCGGGTTTAAGACAACCATCTTGCTGGTTTTTTCTATTTGTGCCATCTGTTCTTTGTTCTTTTATTTTTCCTTCCCTGCCTTCTTTTGTATTGATCAAATATCTTTTATTATTCAATTTTTCTCCTCTATTACTTTCTCATTTTACCTTTTCATGTCATTTTTTTTCATGGCTACTCTCAAAATTACAAAATCACAACTTATTACAATCAACCTTAAAATTGTACTTTTATCATGTTCCAAATTATGAAATAAACCTACAACACTTTGACTTCATTTACCCCTCCCACTTTTCTTTCTTATTGATCTCACAGATTACTTCTAGATATCTTATAAATCCCAAGCAACATTGCTGTTATTGTTGCCTTAGATAGTCAATAGTCAATGGTATTTTTTAACAGCTTTATTATATATAATTTACAAGCCATAAAGTCAGGTGCATGGAAGCAGCAGAGTGTCCAAGCCCTGGACTCCAGCTTTCCATCAGAACCTAACTGGGATGCATAGCGTTTCCCTGGGCCGGGCACCCCACATTAGCCTCGCCTGTGTTCCTGTCGGTTCTCAACAGACTTCGTCCTTGTTTGGGAGGAAGACCTGAGGCTGGGTCGGCAGCAGGACAGCTCCACCCGAGACAAGACAGGCAGGCACAGGGCATGGCGGGAGACCTTTCTGGATAACCTCCGGACAGCCGGGCTGCATGTGGACCAGGTATCTGGGGTCAGTTGTGGGCAGAGCCCTGGACCCTGCCTCTGCTAGATGACCTCAGACCTCTCCTCAGGGCGTGGCATCCAGAGCTCTGATGTCCTGCCAGACACCACGCCCCTCAGCCAGTTGCCTGTGGCTGGGAACCACTGGGTACAGGAGGAGTGCCCTGCCCCATGCTGCCTCTGACCCCGACTGCGGTGGCATTGAGGGCTTGGACAGACGGCACCCCTGGTCTGGAAGCAAAGAGTAGAAGCTGTGTGTGGGCAAGCCACACAAGGGAGACTTTCTCTCCATTTCCCACCAAGGCAAAGAGGAAAGCCTTTTTAAATGCAGCATTAATAGCTATGAGACGTGGTAACCTGTTAATGTGAGCATTAGTGTGTGGATTAGAGGAAGGTCTTTGTGAAAGAGTCACATGCTCAGTAGGAGGATTTGTCCACAGAACTGAAAGTCCCCAGGCCAGCCCACCCCAGGGCTCCAGGAGTGCCTGCCACATATTTACACATGTGCACACACATGCACACACGCATGCATTCAGACACATGTGCATTCACCCCACACACATGCACACATGCATGCCCTCAAGCTCTCACACAGCCCCTCCATCCCCGCAGCACGACGTCCAGGACCAGGACATGGCAGTGCGCTACATCCTCCTCAGCGCGCCCTGGGCTGTGCTCTGCTACTGCGCGGAAGACCTGCGCCTGAAGCTGCCCCTGCAGGTAACTAGAGGTGCACGGGGGCAGAAGTGGGTCTCAAAGTCCCAAGCCTAAGTGACTGTTATTGGGAGCCACTGCCCATGCCAACAACCGGGAGGGCTCCTGCTCACATCCTCCCACCGAGGCACACTGGATGGGGCTGACAGTGTGAGCTGGAGCTGGCTTAGGCTGGTCCCCTTGGGGCCCAGACCCCGCAGACCCCTGCTGAGGGCCTGGCACTGCACTAAGGCAGTCAGGGTGGGGCTGCTCAGCCTGGCTGGAGATATTCCAGGAGGGGGTGGCTCCTGGAACCTCTGGGGCTGCTCTGCTGTCCTCTGTGTGGCTGACTGTGACCACCATGGCAGGGCCTGGACCAAGTGGCCACTCCTCTGTCCCTGCCTGGAGGGGCCTCATTCCTAGAATCTACAGCTGAGCAGCCCTCAGAGCCTGAGGCCCAGGGGAAGGGGCTTACCTGCTCCCAACGCTCCCACGGTGGCCGGAGCTGGGCAGACAGGCAAGGACCTGTTGCCTGTTATGTGCACAACCCCCGCCCCAACCCCTACCCTGTGGCGTTTCCTCACAGGAGTTGCCCAATCAGGCCTCCAACTGGTCAGCCGGTGTGCTGGCTGCCCTGGGCATCCCCAACATCCTGCAGGAGGAGGTGCCCGACATGCCCCCTGAGTACTACTCCTGCCAGTTCAAAGTGAGCAAGCTGCCCAGGTAAGGACGGCCCCCAGGCCATGGGCAAGCTCGGGCGGTACCTGTCACGGACAAGAGCACCAGGGTGAATGTGAGCATGACAGAAAGAAGTAACAACTGAGTGAGCAGCAGCTGACTTCCCCCAAGCACTCGCCTTTCCTGGGCCTTCTCACCAGGAAGCATGAGCTCAGGTGGGCCAGCTCTTGTACTGGCCGGCCATTTCTAGAAGCCCCTGCAGCAGTCAGAGTGCAGTGGTTAGGTTGCAAACATTCCCATCTCAGTACTGGACACAACGAGATCCGTCTCCCTGGTCTGTGTCCCTGTCACCACGGTCTCTCAGGGCCTGGTGCACGGCAGCTCCCTCTGTCACAGCCACTATGACCACGGAGGCAGGACGCAGCGTGTGATCATGCAGCTCTAGGAGCTTGCCTGGAAGTGACTCAAGCCACGTCCACACACGCATTACTGGACAAAGCTGGTTACATGGCCGCACACAGACACAGAGCAGGAAGCCCTCCTTCCCTGAGTCCAGACTGCGGGGACCAGTGTTGGTGACTGGCACTAAAGACCCCACACGGTCTCACTGCCCACACCAAGAAACCGCCCTTCCTCTAGGTGGAAATTCAAACTCCATCCCTCTGCCCCCACCCATGTGGTCCCCCAGATTCTGGCATCCCAGCGAGGGCCCTCTGCTTCATCATGTGTCCTCATGGCCACCACCAACACCAGCTGTCCCCACCCACTGTGGCCCCGTGCCCGGAGCTCCTGGGCAGCACAAGGAAGGGCCCGTGGCCCCACTCTTCCCCTCCCTGCTGGAGGGACGTTGTTAGGTGCTGTCCAGTCGGTTCCGACTCATAGCCACCCTGTGTACAACAGAACGACACAGGGGTTGGAGAGGTGGGTGCAAGGATTTCTGTGGCATCTGGGAAGGAAACGGCAAAACAGGCATCAGTTACATGGCCAGGTGTCAGGAATGGGGTTTGAGGGCATGAGTGTGTATGTGTGTGTGTGCTTGTCTGTGGCCTGTCCCGTGCACCCGTGTGTGTGTGTGTGTGTGTGTGTGTGTGTGCATGTCAGTGGGCCTGTCCTGTGCTCCCGTGTCCATGTGCTTCATGCGTGCTTGTTCCCACGTGTGCATGCTTCATGCGTGCTTGTTCCCACATGTGCATGCTTCGGTGTGCATGGACTCCCACGTGTGTGTGCTTTTCCATGCGCGTGTGCCCAACACGTGCCTGTGAACCTGAGTTCTGCGCCCTTACCTGCCTCAGGTTCCTTGGGAGTGACAACCAGGACACCTTCTTCACCAGCACCAAGAGGCACCAGATTGTAAGCGGAGACCAAGCTCTGAGCCCTGAAACCTGAGCCTTGGCCCTGAGCCCTGAACCCTGAGCCTTGAACCCTAAACCCTGAGCCCTGAACCCTAAGCCCTGAGTCCTAAACCCTGAGCCCTGAACCCTAAGCCCTGAGTCCTAAACACTGAGCCCTGAACCCTGAGCCCTGAGCCCTGAGCCCTGAACCCTGAGCCCTGCACCCCAAACCCTGAACCCTGAGCCCTGAGCCCTGAACCCTGAATACTGTGTCCTGATCCCTCAGCCCTGAGCCCTAAACCCTAAGCCCTGCACCCTGAACCCTGAACCCTGAGCCCTGAGCCCTGAGCCCTGAGCCCTGAACCCTGAATACTGTGTCCTGATCCCTCAGCCCTGAGCCCTAAACCCTAAGCCCTGCACCCTGAACCCTGAACCCTGAGCCCTGAGCCCTGAGCCCTGAACCCTGAACCCTGAATCCTGAGCCCTGATCCCTCAGCCCTGAACCCTAATCCCTGAGTCCTGAACTCTGAGCTCTGAATCGTGAGCTCTGAGACTTGAACCCTGAACCCTGAGCCCTGAACCCTGAGTGCTGAACCCTGAGCCCTGAGCCCTGAACCCTGAGACCGAAACACTGAGCCCTCAGTCCTGAGCCCTGAGCCCTGAACCCTGAGCCCTGAGCCCTTAGCCCTGAGTCTTGAACCCCAAGCCCTGAGCCCTGAACCCTGAGTCCTAAACCCTGAACCCTGAGCTTTGAACCCTGAATCCTGAGCCCTGATCCCTCAGCCCTGAACCCTGAGCCCTGAATCCTGAACCCTGAGCCCTGAATCCTGAGCTCTGAGCCCTGAACCTTGAACCCTGAGCCCTGAACCCCGAACCCTGAGCCCTGAGCCCTGAACCTCATGCCCTGAGCCCTGAACCTCGAGCCCTGAGCCCTCTCTGAGCCCTGAGCCCTGAGCCCTGAGCCCTGAACCCTGAGCCCTGTGCCCCGAAACCTGAACCTGAGCCCTGAGCCCGGAACCCTGAGCCTTGAGCCCTGAACCCTGAAGCCTGAGCCCTGAGCCCTGAACCCCGAGCCCTGAACCCTGAGCCCTGAGCCCCAAGCCCTGAACCCTGAGCCCTGAGCCCCGAGCCCTGAGCCCTGAACCCTGAGCTCCGAGCCCTGAGCCCTGAACCCTGAGCTCTGTGCTGCGAGTCCTGAACCCTGAGCCCCGAGCCCTGATACCTGTGCCCTGCACCCTGAACCCTGAGCCCTGAGCCCTGAGCCCTGATCCCACTCTGAACAGCCCTTTGGCCCCATACCACTCCTGCCCCAGAGTTGGAAGAGGATGCCTCCACTGAGCTGGAAGGCTTGTGGGTGATCACGGGGTTGCAGCCTGAGGGCTGGGGGCTGAGGCCCACAGAAATGAAGACCCCGCTTTCAGAGGCTGCCCCTCCCCTCACTGCACAGGGGGACGTGGCCAGGATGGGGAGTTGGGTGGGGGACATGCCCAAGCTGCTCAGCGGACCCTCCAGACATTCCAGTGCCAAGATGTTGGATGGATAGTCTTGTGGGATAGACAGCCAAGGACAGACAGCGAATCCCCAGGCCCAGTTGCGGGGTAGCCCCACTGGTGGATGAGGAGGGAGCTGCAGACCCTGCAGCTGCAGCGTCCCTGGTGGGGACAGAGCCTGGGTCACGTGACACAGGCCAGGTGCCCTGTCCGGGGGTGTTCCACTGTCTATGGTCGGGAAAAGGCCAGGACAGGCCTGCCCGGAAGCCCCTGCCCCTCTCTGCTGGTCACTGAAGGCACAAAGGACAGCTGCCACCCCGTGGGCTGCCTGGGCTGGGGGTGCCCACTCCTGACCCCGGCCGACCCTGGAATGCGGCAGTGTCCACTCCCACCTGGAGGAGCTGTGAGAGCCAGGGACTGGGTCAGGGCCCACCGTAACTGACGATCTGGGTGATGGTCTCAGCTTCCCTGCTTGTGACCTCAAGCAGTGACTGTCACTGCCCAGGGTTGGGGGTTGTAGGGGGAGGACAGGCCGGGAGGAGCTGGGCCCAGGCACTGTCCAGCGTCGGGGTCGTGGGGGGAGGACAGGCCGGGAGGAGCTGGGCCCAGGCACTGCCCAGGGTGGGGGGTCGTGGGGGGAGGACAGGCCGGGAGGAGCTGGGCCCAGGCACTGCCCAGGGTGGGGGGTCGTGGGGGGAGGAGAGGCCGGGAGGAGCTGGCCCCAGGCAGGGCTGCCAGGCCTTGCTGTGCCTGCTGTCCTTGTCATTAGCACCCTCATTGCCGTCTGTCCCTGAGGGCTGCAGGAGGCGTCTCTGCCCCACCATCACCGGTGACTGGGGCCATCCCCTGCCACACAGCTGTTTGAAATCCTGGCCAAGACCCCGTACGGCCACGAGAAGAAGGGCCTGTTCGGCATTGATCAGCTGCTGGCAGAGGGGGTCTTCCGGGCGGCCTTCCCCCTGCATGACGTGAGTCGTTGGGGACTGCGGGGCCTGGGGCTCAAGCCTGGGCATGGGGGTGTGCCCCTGGGTAAGGAGGACTTGTCAGGTCCTGCTTTCCACCCCACGGGACAGGAGGCAGTAGGGCCCGGCCCTGCGTGCTACTGGGGGGTGTAGGGCTGGCCCCCCTGGGACTCCACACCCAGCACAGTGCCCATGAAGGGGGGCGCTCCCTGGGTGTCAGCTGAGGGACTTGGTGACTAGCGGAGTAGGGTGAGCTCCGAGAAAACCCACACCCGACGCAGGTGGGCAGAGCACCGAGACAGCCCTTCTCCAGTGGATGTGGGGCGTGGGCTGCGCTAGAGTTGGGTGGCCATGGGCCAGCCTTTCCCCCCGAACCTCGGTCCCCACAGCCCCAAGTGCCCCAAGGGTGACCAGGTGGCCCCATGTGAGTCCCAGTAAGAGCTGTGTAGAGCCCCCGCCCCTGAGCAGTCTCTTGTCCCAGGGCCCTTTCCTGCCACCCCCCGAGGGGCCCCAGCCCCAGGCCCTCAACCAGCGCCAGGTCCTCTGCTGGCACTGGGCCCGCTGGAGCAAGTGGAACAAGTACCAGCCACTGGACCACGTGCGCAGGTACTTCGGGGAGAAGGTGGCGCTCTACTTCGCCTGGCTCGGTGAGTGTGCCATTGGCACGGCCCCACCCCGGGCAGCGTCCCTCGAAGGAGGCCCCCCTGATGGCCCAGCGCCGCCCTGCCCTGCTACAGCCCCACCCCGGCCCACCCTCCTTACCCACTCCTGCAGCCATGACACTGTCACCGAGTGCCTGCTGCTGTGTTGCCCCCGACCCCGCCCCTGTTGTACCGTCCTAGGCCCGCCAAGAACTTGCCTGCCACTCGCCTGCCCCTTCCAGAGAGACCGCTTCCTGGGCAGCCCTGGGCGAGTCCTTCAGGCTCCCTCTGCCCTCTGACTCCCCACCTCGCTCTCGCCGCCCCCCACTCCCTGCCACCGGCCCGCACACACCCCCTCCGGTTCTGTGCTCCAGACGGCCTTTTCCATTCTTTCACATCCACAAGCAGCACGTGTTCCCCACAGAACCTCCTACTGAGTCACTGATGTTGATTGCAGCACCCCCTGGGTCCCTGACACCAACCCCAGCTTTCCCCTTACCCAGATTGCTGGCTGACCCCTGCGTTGCCCCAACCTGGGTCCCTGACACCAGCCCCGGCATTCCCCCCCAACCGGGTCCCTGACGCTGGCCCCGGAGTCCCCCTCTCCGGGTCCCTGACACCAACCCCGGCGTCCCCCCCGCCCGGTCCCCTGCAGGGTTCTACACGGGTTGGCTCCTGCCAGCGGCGGTGGTGGGCACACTGGTGTTCCTGGTGGGCTGTTTCATGGTGTTCTCAGACACACCCACGTGAGTGTCCCTCAGCCCAGGCCGTGTCCTGTGTCTCCTTGTGGTAGAGGGACCCCCAGGGCCAGGTCCTGTGCAGAGAGGTGGGGATGGAGGTGAGTGGGCACGTCCCTGCCCTCGAGGGTGTCCCAGAGGCTGACACAGGTGGACCGGGTGCCCTGGGCTGACAATGCCCGCCCCCACCCTCCCACCCCAAAGCTCCACAGGGAGGGGTGCCTGGAGGTTCCCGAACATCCTGGCTGGGCTGTGTGCCCCCAAAGCCCTCTCCTCTCTGGGACTCCTCATGGGAGTGAACGAGGGAGAGCTGGACCGGGGGCCCCTGGGTACCTTCCCCTCAGAGGGTCCCCACGAGTGGGTGCCTCCAGCCCTGGGTTAGGGTCAGAGCAAAGCAGACATGCTTCCCGAAGACTTCATTTCCTTGCCTCGATTCTTACTGCAGTATGCAATTTTCTTATACTAAACCAGCATCTGGGTTTAGATTCTACTTTGTTAGGGAGCTGAAATTTCCAAACGTTACCAAAAAACTAGCCCCTGCATGTTTTTAAAAATAGAGTTTATTTTTTGGACTAGTTTTAGGTTTACAGAAAAGTTGCACAGAAAGTATGGGAGTTCCCATCCACCCTCTCGCCCCTGCAGCTTTCCCTACTGTGAACATGCTGTACCTGAGTTACAGGGCAGCACCCCTACTGTTAACGTGCAGTATACGTGTTACAATGGATGAACCAGAAAGGATACATTGTTATTAACTGAGGGCTCACTCTCTGTGTTGTTGTCCTGTGGGTTTGGACAAATACATCATGCCACGTGTCCCCCATTACAGCATCATGCAGAAGAGTGTCACCGCCCTAAAAGTGCCCTGAGCTTCCCCGGTTCATCCATCACCCCACCCCCCAACCCCCACAACCCCTCACCTTTTCACCTTTGCATTGATTTTTAAACAACTATTTTTTCATGAGACTTGGGCCTGGCAAAGGCTGTGGCGGTGGGGAGAGGGCAGGGTGGGGGCTGGCAGGGGGTGGGGAGAGCTCCCCCCAGCTCTACAGCCTGCCCCCTGCAGGCAGGAGCTGTGCCGCAGCACAGACAGCTTCCCGATGTGTCCTCTGTGCCCAGACTGCCCCTTCTGGCTGCTCTCCAGTGCCTGCTCCCTGGTCCAGGTAGGTCAAGGGGTGGGGGGGTGGGGAGAGGGTGCCAGGGCAGGGTGGGGCAGGGTGGGCTGCGCGCCCTGGGTCCTCGGTCACCCTGTAAAGGCGGGACCTCCTTTCCTGCCCCTGTGCCTGGGCCAAGGCTGGCCCCACCTCCCTGTGCTCTCGCAGGCCTGCAGGCAGTATTTCAGGGTTTATTGTTACCTTCTTTGCTGTGTGTAACTAACCAAGGAAGTCAACCTGCAGCCCCCCGGACCCTCTGGTTCTGGTTTCCTGGGGGAACAGGGCTCCCCTTGGCCCGAGACAGACAACCCCGAAGCTCTCGGGGCACAGGCACAACTCCCCACTTAAGGGACTTGGCAGGAGGCCCCCCAGGATCGCGGTCCCCTGCACCTGCATAGGCCCAGACTGTGGTTTGGAGCTTTTCTGGGTGAACAGTGGCCCCCACATCCCACTCACTGGACCCAGAACCCCACAATCCACCAGCACCCCGGAACACATCCTAAAGGCACAGCTCAGAGGGAGGCAAGAGGGGGTAGGTGGGAAGCCCAGGCACAGGGGGTCCTGGGAAGGGTGCCCACTCTCCGTCCCCGCAGGCCGGCCGGCTCTTTGACCACGGGGGCACCATCTTCTTCAGCCTCTTCATGGCGCTCTGGGCGGTGCTGCTGCTGGAATACTGGAAGCGAAAGAGCGCCACACTGGCCTACCGCTGGGACTGCTCCGACTATGAGGACATCGAGGTGAGGACAGCGGTGGGTCCCCTCCACCGGGCACTCCAGGCCCCACTGAGACTCACTGCCCTGCAGGAGAGGCCCCGACCCCAGTTCGCTGCTGCAGCCCCCATGACAGCCGTGAACCCCATCACCGGTGAGGACGAGCCCTACTTCCCCGCGAGGAGCCGCGTGAGCCGCATGCTGGCCGGCTCTGTGGTAGTCTTGATGATGGTACCAGCCGCCCTCCACCCCTGTCCTCAGGACTCCCGAGACCTCACTGCCCCTGAAAGGGTGCCCCTGGGTTTTAGGTGGTAGGGGGCTTGAGGGGGATGGGTTGTGTGGGTAGGGGCTCTGGGAGGCTTCCCCTGGGAGGTCGCCTGGGGACACAAAGGCAGCAAGGACAACCCCAGCCTCAGGGCCACCATCTCCGCCTTCTCTGGAGTCAGAGCCTTGGCCTGGAAGGGCGACTGGGGCAGTGGCCAAGGGGCCCCTATAGGAGCCCCCTCCCCTCTGAGGCAGCAGGAGTTCCCAGTTTAGGGCCGGCAAAGGCGGTTGTTCGGCAATATGAGGTGCCAAGAACAAGGCCACAATGAACTCCCTCTATGCTCTGAAGTCACGCCCCAATCGGAAAGGCGGTCTCTGCTCACCCCCACCTCTGCCTGACAACCCACACAGAGAGGGGCAGACCACAGCCTGGGGTCACAGATGAGGCTGAGGGCGAGCAGGGAGACCTCCTGGAGGAGGAGGCGCTAGGGAGGGCCGGTGCTCAAGCCAAGCGCCCCTGCATCCTGCGTCCTGCATCCTGCGCCCCACAGGTGGCCGTGGTGGTCATGTTCCTCGTGTCCATCATCCTGTACCGTGCCATCATGGCCGTCCTGGTGTCCAGGTCGGACAACACCCTCCTGGCCGCCTGGGTGAGGCCCTGCCGGGCGGGGCGGGGGCCCTGAGCACGTGCCGGCCCCGTGCTGACCAGGCCATCTCCCACCAGGCATCACGCGTTGCCAGCCTGACGGGCTCTGTTGTGAACCTCATCTTCATTCTTTTCCTCTCCAAGGTCTACGTGGGCCTGGCCCACGTCCTGACGCGCTGGGGTGAGTGGGGCCCCCAACCAGGTGGGCCCAGCCCTCCCTCCTAACCCACTGATCCATCCCCAGAGGGCCTACCAGTGGCCCCCGAAACACTGCCTGGCTGGGCATGTGTGTGCAGGGGGCTGCAGGCTGGGGTTTGGCTCTCTGTAATATTTGTGTGTGTATGTGTGCAGATATGTGTATATGTGTGTGCATGTTGTATATATGTGTACGTGTGCATATATGTATGTGTGTGTGTTGTATATATGTGTGTGTGTGTGTTGTATATATGTGTATGTGTGTGTGTTGTATAGGGTCACTATGAGTTGGAATGAACTTGACTGAAATAGGTTTGGTTTTTTTAAAATGTGTGGATATATGTATGCATGTGTGTATAAGTGTGTGCAGTGGGGCCCCTGTGGCCCCGCCCCCCTGCGGCCCCGCCTGCCCTCTCCCCTGCAGTGGGACATGCCTGAGCTGCTTCTTTGCATGCAGAGATGCACCGGACTCAGACCAAGTTCGAGGACGCCTTCACCCTCAAAGTGTTCATCTTCCAGTTTGTCAATTTTTACTCCTCGCCCATCTACATCGCCTTCTTCAAGGGCAGGTCCGCGGCACCTCCTCCTCTAATCTGGGCTCCAGGGACGGGGAGACGGACGGGATACGAGGCCAGGCTGGGGACAGGCCGTCCTGGCCGCCCCCTCCCAGCCCACCTAAGGAGAGCAGACCTCGGCTTAGGGCTGCCTCTCAGCATGGACTCCAGGTGGCCCAAGTCCAAGGAACGGTGGGTGAGCTGTGGGAAGGAGACCCAGTGGAATCCCACCACTCCGTGACCTCAGGACCACGATTTCCCTGCAGGCTTGTGGGTTACCCAGGCAACTACCACACCTTGTTTGGGGTCCGCAACGAAGAGGTGAGTGTGCCCAAGTCGAGTCTGACACCCACACAGACTGTAGAGTGCTCCCTCTACCACCCCCAGAGCCAGATACCGGCTTCCCAGCTGCCCAGTGGGGCCTCAGCCACGTTGCCGCTCTGTCCCAGACCTCCACGGGACAGCCATCTACCCCTCTCCCCCAAGTTAACACGGACAAGTCTGTGCCATTGTGACAAACCACCAGCCACTGTGGTGCTCAGCCAGGACAGCAGAGGCCCTGAGGCCAGTGTCCCTCCCAGGGCTTGGTCCCCCTGCTGTCCCCGACACCATCAGCACCAGAGGGCCTTGCTTGTCCCGACCCTGTGACTGTAAAAGCTGAGGCTGAGCCTGTGTTTTCAGGAGGTGCAGAGGGTTGGGGGGCAGACCCCGAGACAGAGGCTCAGGAGGTGATGGATGTGGGCAGGGAAGCAGGGAGTGGGCGGCAGACACCTAGGGGGACTTCAGAAGGGGTCAGCCTGTGGGCCCTGAGCACCATCCTGTGAGGCAGCCTGAGACAAGCAGCACAAACCTCACCCAGGCAGAGGGGCCTGCAGCGGCTGTGGCTGGGCCAAGGGATGGTGGGGCACCAGCAGCACCTCACCCAGAAGGTCTCCTTTCTGCTGAGGAGGTGGGAGGACAGAAGCTTCTCGCAGGGCTGGGCCCTGACCCAACCTGACAAGGGAGGCGCTTCCAGGGCCACAGAGCCGGGGATGAGTGCCGCAGGGCTCAAACTCGTGGGCATGACTACAGGCTCATGCTGTATGGAGCAGGCAGTTCTCTGTTACCAGTAAAAAGTTCCCGACTCAAACTGGCTTAAGCAAAAAGAGGAGCTTGATTGGCTTATGTGCTGAGTTCACGACTTGGGGGCTTCCGGTGTGGATCCAGGTGTCTGAACAACGTTGCACCACCTCCCCAGCACTGCCGTGTTCTCCAGCGGGTTCTCCCTGACACCCTCAGTGCATGTCCACACCCTCTAAGCTCAGCACCCTGTGTGCCTGGCTGTTTTCCTAGGACTCTGGCTAAGAGCCCGGGCCACCTCTCACTGGCTTGGGTCCAGCCAAAGTTGGGCGCCGAGGGTAGGCCCTTCATCTCAGGGATTCTCCAGAGCCGGAGCCTAGAGAACCGCATGTGACCCCATGGGGGCCCTCAAGGACAACTGGTCCATGAGGGACACACGGCAGTGCCCCTGTGGCCGTCTGCATGCATGGTCAGCCGGCTAGACCAGGGACTCGGAGTGAGGAGGGTCTCTGCAGTCCTCAAGGAGCCCAAGGCCCTGCTGAAGGGGGGAAGGCATGGAGGTGGGTGGATACAGGGGCTGGTCCCCCCCGACCCCGAGCTGACCAGAAGCCGTGCTGCTGCAGTGTGCGACTGGGGGCTGCCTCATCGAGCTGGCCCAGGAACTGCTGGTGATCATGGTGGGCAAGCAGATCATCAATAACGTGCAGGAGATCCTCGTCCCGTGAGTGCCCCACCCACCCGGGCAGTCCAGGGGCCTGGGGAAGCCCAGGCTAGCCAAGAGGGGAGGTGGAGAGGGGGGAGGCCCAGGCTAGCCAAGAGGGAAGGTGGAGAGGGGGCCTCAGCGCCTCATCTGAAGGATGGCCGACGTGGGGGGGGGCGGTGCTCTGTGATGCCCTCACCCATGCTGTGGGGCTTGCTGGGAGACAAGCACTGCCCTGGGCCTGTTCTGGCTGGAGGGGCGGAGGCCCTGGACACACAGCTGGGTGATGGCCCCACCTCTCCTCTCCCCGCCCCTGCCGGCCTCCCCAGCCTCCAAGGCAGTACTAAAGGGAGGAGATGGGGGGGCTGTGTCCGGAGGGCATGAGGCTGGACAGTGACATTGAAGAAGGCTGCCTGTGCATGTGCCCCCATGGTGTCTGCCCCCAACCTTGACGCAGCCCTCGCCCCTCTTTGCCATCCCCCAAGGAATCTACCCTCAAGCACGAGAGAGCAATGCTGATGTTGGGAGGGTACTGCAGGGAGGGAGGGGGAGCCCCCACACCTCATAAAGTCCATCCTGTGACAGCCTTGCCTTCCCCGAGCCCAGGCCCTCGTTCGAGCACCCTTGACCATCTCCCTGCCTGACTGGAGCAGCCTCGAGGACCCCCTTGGAAGAGCAGAGGACTTTCTCCTGTTCTGTCCCCCTGCAGGAAGCTCCAAGGCTGGTGGCAGAGGTGCCGGCTCCATTCCAAGAAAAGGAAGGCAGGGGTGTCTGGGGAGGCTGAGCAGGCCCCCTGGGAGGCCGACTACACACTCCTGCCCTTCGAGGGCTTGTTTGACGAGTACCTGGAGATGGGTAGGAGCCATGTCAGCGGCCACGGCCAGCCCAGTGGGCAGGAGGGGTGCCAGGGCCACTCACGTCCCCCAGCCTGCATGACCCTGTCCAGATAGGCCTTGAGCCTTTAGGCCTCTGGGGATGGGGGCGGGGACAGAGGGTCCTGTCCAGAACTGGGAAGGAAGGACGGATCAGATGGGGCGGGGGCACCCAGAAAAGTCGGCCAAGGATGGGAGGGGGCCGTGCTGTGGGCACAGAGGTTCTGAGGAGGATCGGGGCAGCTGACGGGGCTCTCCTGAAGTGGCCTTAATCCCCCACCCCAGAAAGCATGGTCAGAGCCCCCTGTGGCAAGGGAGGAGAAAAGCAGGGTACTAGGGAGAGCAGGGGGTGGGGGAGAGAACCTCCAAGAGGCAAGGCTGCAGCTGATTTTCTCCAGAAATGTCCTTAGTGCCCACACCCTTTACTGGACCGACAGTCGTCACCTTGCTGGGTGGAGGTCCCTGCAGATGGGGCTGTGCACTTTCTGAGGGCAGAGTCTTCGGTCTAACGTGGGTGCTTGTGCGTGCAGCCCAGGATCTTCCCCGGGAGGTACTGGGAGAAAGAATCATGGCCCACAAGAAATCTAAGTGCATAGCTGGGAGCTCCCCAGCAGCCAAGGCAAAAAGGGGCCGCAGTGAGGGCTTCCTTCTGTGGATAAAAGGAGAGATGCACCTTTCATGCTGGCCTGTGAGCAGGCTGGACGCTGTGGATCCCAACTCCCCTGGACAAGGGACGATGGGGCACACTGCTCTCGTTAGTCATTGTCAGAGAACAGACACCCTGTGGCCATGTCCCAGCGCCCCCCTGAGAGGAGTGAATGAGAAAGAGGCTCTACTATCAGAAACAGGTTCTGGTCCCACTCAGGCTGTGTGCCCACTGGGCAGGGCCCAGGACCAGGGATGAGTCGGAGCCCCTGGCTCTGTTAGGGGGGCATTGAGCCTGGGGGACCAGTCAGAAATGTGGTGCAGGCAGGCAGTGCAGAGTCCAGCTCTGGGTGAGCACAGAGAAGGGTGCCAAGCCTGGCATCCAGGAAGGTTTCCTGGAGGAGGTGGCCCTGGAACCAAGTCCCACAGGATGAATAAGAGCAGGAGGAGGGGCGTAGAGGGAAGCAGGGGCTGCAGAGGAGCTGAGTGGGACTCAGTGTGGGTGCCATGGAAGCTGGGCAGATGTGCACAGGCGGGGATGTCCCGGAGGCTCGGGAAGGGCGCCAGCGAAGGGTTTGTGGCGAGCAGAGGGTCCTCGTGGCCACGAGGGCTAGTGCAGACGGCCGACGCCAGGCCGGCGAGGTGGCCGCTCGTGGCGGTGACCCGGCGGTGCTCCCGCCCCACAGTGCTGCAGTTCGGCTTCATCACCATCTTCGTGGCTGCCTGCCCACTCGCGCCGCTCTTCGCACTGCTCAACAACTGGGTGGAGATCCGCCTGGACGCGCGCAAGTTCGTCTGCGAGCGCCGGCGCCCGCTGGCCGAGCGCGCTCAGGGCATAGGCATCTGGTTCCACATCCTAGCCGGCATCACCCACCTGGCCGTCATCAGTAACGTGAGCCCGACGGGGGCGGGGGCGGGGGCGCAGGTGGCGGGGGGGTGGGGCGCTGGGGGACTGGGCCCTGGGGGGCGGATGCGCAGGGTGGACGTGGGGCGCGGGAGTGCTGGGGGGCGCTGGGCTCGTGGGGGAGACGGCGGCCAGGCGCCCACGGGGACTGGAAGGCCTTAGGCGGGGCGGAGAACGGGCGTGGCCAGGGAGGGAAGGGCTGGGGGTCGGGAGGGATCATCAGGGAAGAGGGGAGATGGGGTTCAGGCGGTCTCCTCGGGAAGTGGGGGGGAGGGAGCGCACAGAGAGAATCCGAGGGGCAGCGAGGAGACTCGGGAGACAGAGACAGGGCGGGAGGAGGAGGAGACCGAGAGACGGAGGTGCGGCGCGGGGTGGGTTTCGGGGACCTCCTCCCGTCACCTGACACCATCCCCGGCCAGGCTTTCCTGCTGGCGTTCGCGTCCGAGTCGCTGCCGCGCATCTATTACCAGTGGACCAGCGGCGCCCGCGACCTGCGTGGCTTCGTCAACTTCACCCTGGCGCGCGCCCCGCCCGCCTTCGCCGCCGCGCACAACCGCACGTGCCGGTGAGGCTGGGGTGGGGGTTGCGGGGGCACGGGAGGCACCCGGAAGTGGGGGGGGGAGGAGGACAGGCAGGCTCCCCGGAGGCGGTGGCCCTGAGGGTCAGGAAGGTAAGGACCGGGGAGGCTTCGGACCTCGGTGACCGGCCTTCCTGCCTCTGTGACCCATGTTTTCAAACATAATCCTGAAACCAGCCCTCTGTAGGACTTGTGAGACATCGGTTCATACCACTGGGTGAAGGGGGTGTGATTACAACCCCATTTCTTTCATGGGTATAGGGTTATTTCCATTTTTAGATTGCTTTAGTATTACTGACGCTTTGACATTAAGCTTTGTGATCCCTGAGCAGGGAATGTCCTTCCATTTGCTTAGGTCTTCCTTGTTTCTTTCAGTGATGTTTTATACTTTTCGATATACAAGTCTTTCACTTCCTTCGTCAAATGTATTCTTTTAGATGCTATTGTAAATGGAATTGTTTCCTTAATTTCCTTTTCAGATTGCTCATTGCTGATGTATAAACACCTTACAGATTTTTGCTGTTGACCTTGTACCCTGCCACTTTGTTGAATTTTTAGCTCTGGTAGCTTCTTGTGGATTCTTTGGGGTTTTCTGTATAGGATCATCTGTGAAAATAGTTTTATTTCTTCCTTCTTGATTTGGAGACCCTCTATTTTTCTTGCTTAACTGCTCCGACTAGAACTTGCAGTACAATATTGAACAGCAGTGATGGGAGTGGGTATCCTTGTCTTACTCGTCTTAGAGAGAAAGCTCTGTCTTTCTCCACTGAGATGTTAGCTGTGAGTTTTTCATAAATGCCCTTAACTAAGCTGAGGAATTTCCCTTCTATTTCTAGCTTGTTGAGTGTTTTTATCATGAAAGGGTGTAGGATTTTGTTGAATGCCTTCTGTGTCACCTGAGATGATCATGTGGTTCTTTTGCTTTGTCTTGCTGACGTGGCATATTACATTGATTGATTGATTTTCTAACGCTGAACCACCTTTGTGTTCCTGGGATAAATCCCATTTGATCATGGTGTATAGTCCTTTATTTTGTTATGGGTTTTTCATCTCTATTCATACGGGATAATTGGTCTGTAGTTTTCTTGTCTTGTGGTGTCTAGTTTCAGAGTAATGCTAGTCTTTTAGAGGGAGTTAGGAAGAGTTTCCTCTTCTGTTTTTTTGAAACCTTGAAACAGGACAGGATTGGAGTTACTTTTCTGTGCATGTTTGTTAGCTGCTCGTCTCTTATTCCTTCTCGCTGTTTCGGCTGCGTTGTGTCTGTTCCGGTTTTCCGTGAAGCCACTACTCTAGGATGATAAAGAATATGATGTGGCCATTGAATGTGGCATCTCTTCACCCATTGCTGTACAGCCTGTCCTGTAAATGGGCCCCTTGATCAGAGGATATAATCTGGTGGTCCAAACTGATACAGCCCTTTAGTTGTATTAGCGTAGGCCTCTGTGATTGAGTATGCAAAACCAAGTCCTGAATGTGTCTTCATACCAGTTAACCCATTTGTACCCGTCTGATAACACAGGCAGGGGTTCACTGCAGTCTATGCCAGCTATATGCTAGTCCTTCACCCCGGGAGTATGTCCCATTGCATTTTGTAATTGCTGTCTCCTGCTGACACACTGGACAATTGCCTCGTCCTGTGCTAACAGCATATGACCTTGTTCGGCCCAGTGCTGCATGGCCGGGGTCCCTCCATGACCACTCATTTTACATATGAAGTGACCACTTGCAGGGAGTACACCAAAGCATTTACTTGTGGTTCCAGTCCCCCTCTGATCCCTGGAGGAGGTTCTTTCAATGTACATCATGTCTTACTTTAATTTGAACTTTACATTTCCATAGGAATGTCCGCAGAGCAAGACCCTACATTGGAGAGCTTTGAATAGCCCATTTGTCTATAACCCACTTTCCTGGCCAGATAGCCAGGCCATTGGCCACTGCCGGTGAACTGGTGTAAACTCATACCATGAGACTTTTGGTGGCCCTGAGTTCTTCCATAACAGCTAGGAACATAGCCTGAAGCTCCCCCCATGGAGCTGATATGCTCTTACCTTCTTCCATGAGGACCGTGTGGTCAATCGGCTGCAAAGCTGTAGCCCTCCAAACAAGAGTTGCTCTCTGCAGCGGTGAACTGCTATCAGTAAACGAGGCAGATTGCTTAGCTTCCAAAGGCACCGACTCACATGGAGGCGCTGTGCTATTCTATCCGGAGGCAGATCCCCGGGAGGCTCCAGAGCCTGCAAGTTCTCTCACTTTCTGTGGGAGGTGGCGCCAATCCCAGTTCAGTTTAAGCCTTCCACGTGCTGGTTGTTTTCTGTCCTGAATATGTGCAGGTCAGAGGTGAGCCTGGGGAGTGCGGACTTCATGCAGAATTAGGGGACCCAGCACTCTCCTCCCCAGGACACCCCATATGCTCCAGCCTTCAGGGGCCCCTTTTCCCAGTTCTCCTGGATATCTCTTGGAATTGCAGCCATCTGCAGCATTACCCCACTATCCTGCTCACTAACTGGGGCTGACCTTGGGATAAAGCCTCAAAGAAAAGGGCAAAAATGGGCCGCTGCCCTCTGCAATCCACCTCCTTGTGTTTACTTTTCAGAGTCCTCAGGTACTTCTGCACTTTGTCCAGAGCTTTTAGTTGTAATCCACAGTAAAGATAGGCTGTCGTGGCCAGAACTGGCCTCAAACATGGAATTTTGAAGTCTGTCTGATAAACCCATGTTCTGGATCCCCTGTGGGTCTGTTTCTGTTGCCTGTTATTGCTCTTGTTCTCTGATTACATTTTCTTGTCTCATGTGCCCGTTCTTGTTTTTTGTTCCCACTATGTGCCAGACCTTGATTATGAAATTCTTAAAAAATGATTTGAGGTCTAGAATAATCTAACGTTTCTTAGGAAGGAATGCTTTTTTGTTTTAATTAGGTAGTTGGGGCAGAGCAACCCAGGATCATCTTCATCCGTTTTCAAGGACTGAGATGATCTGGGCTGGGACTTGAAGGGCAGGCAGGTCTAGTCCTGGCTTATCTTTACTCCAGAGCATAGCCCTTCAGGGTCCCAGCCCAAGTATGAGTTTATAAGCCCGCTTCTTGTGAGGGGCTCTAAAATTTAACAGCAAAGCTGTGCGTGTTCTGCTCAGCTTTTCAGTCCCTGCAGATGCCCTTGAGGAAAAAACCTAGCTCACTTCTCTTGGCTTTCTTTTCTCTCAAAATCCATCAGTGGGTTCCCATTGCCCTTAGGATAAAGACAGCACTCCCACCGCAGCCTTTGAGGCCCTGGGGGCTGCCCTCCCCTGGCTTCCAGCACACAGCCCCTTAGAGGCGGCGTTGCTCCTCTCGCTGGTACCGGGTACCACAACTCCCACCCGTCTGCATCACTGTCTGAGATCTGCTCCCACCCCAGGAGGGCAGAGACCACATCCACCTGGTCTTACTGCATCCCCCTGCCCTGCAGATTATGGATAAATCTGCATCCTTACTGTTGGGTTGCGTGGACTAGTACGTTTCAAAAACAGGGAAGGCTCTCTTCCCAGAACACACGTGGCTTGGGGAAGTGGGGACACTCAGAACGGCTGACTGCAGAGCCTCTGCACCCTCGTGCTGGCTCCCACGTGTCCTGTGACTCCTGCAGGTACCGGGCCTTCAGGGATGACGATGGACACTATTCCCGGACCTACTGGAACCTTCTGGCCATCCGTCTGGCCTTCGTCATTGTGTTTGAGGTACCCTGAGGCTCCCTCTGGTTCCTCCAATGGCTCCTTCACTGGGGTGGGTCTCTCGGCCTTGGCAGTGTGGACGGGGGTAAGGCATGGCCACCATGAGGAAAGGAGAGGTCTCAGCCCTTCCTGCTCTGTCACTGAGTCATGGCTCCTCACTGTACCTCCTCTCCCCTCCTGGGAAGTGGAGTTCACCCTCCCAGGCTGTCCGGGCTGGGGTGCAGATGTTGGTGCACTCTGGGCTTCACAGAGGGCTCTGGGGGGCTCCACAGGCACACAGGCGGGCGTGGCCTCCTACCGCCGGCCCTGTCCCTCCCTGTGCTGTGCTCCTTCCCAGCCCTCCCCTGGGGAGCAGGGACCGGCCAGTGCCCAGGCCGCAGCAGCCCCATGAAGGCAGCTCCAGCGTTTGTGTTAAAGGGGTGGGTGGCACGGGTCCCCTGTCCTACCACCCGGCCTTCTCTTGCTTCCAGCACGTGGTATTCTCCATCGGCCGGCTTCTCGACTTCCTGGTGCCCGACATCCCCGAGTCCGTGGAGATCAAGGTGAAGCGCGAGTACTACCTGGCCAAGCAGGCACTGGCCGAGAATAAGGTGAGGCCCCCGGCCCTCAGTCTTCTGCTCCCCGGCCGTCTTGACCATCACCCTTTGGGACGCTAACTCCAAGCCACGGCCTCCCCTGCAGCATGGGGAGGTGGGACAAGCCCCTTTGGTTGTGTTACTTTTTTTTGGTTGAGTCCAGAGTCTGACCACCCACCCCCTTGTCTGCCTGCCCCTCCCTGCACACAGGCTCTCTTTGGGACACACAGTGCCAAGGATGACAGGGACCCAGGCTCGGAGGCGTGTCTGAGCCCACAGGCCTAGGGTGCTGGCCCTTTCCCGCCTCTGGTCCTGCCCTCAGCTCGTTGTCCTCGGAGGCCCTGGTGCCTCTGTTTGAACGTCCCACTTCCCAAGTCCTGGTTGTGGGATTGTGAGGGGCTGCCTGGCGTGTCCCTGCTGTCCCGCCAGAGCCCTGAAACCAGTGTCCTCCTTCCTCATACTTGCCTGTGGCCTGGACCTCATGTGGTTCCATTCCCCCACAACCCGGTTCCTCTGCCCCAGGACTAACACATGGCTGTGACTGTGCCCAGTGGTGGCTGGGCTGCAGCAGGTCACCCACTGCAACAGCTGGGGCCCCTGGGAGCCCGAGGCACCAGCCCCTTTTTGCTTGCCAACATCCTACCTTCTCCACCTGTCCCAATGCCCCACCTACCTCACCCACCCGGCAAAGCAGGCACAGAGCCTAGATGGGAATCTTCTTGGTGCCTGGTGACCCCTGCGCCATCCCCACCTCTGTGACACAGCCAGCAAGGCCAGAGGGTTTGGGGCTTCACCTCCCCTACCCAGCCCTGCACTGATCTCTGCCCCTCAATCCCCCAACGTTGGGATGGCAGGGCCGCCCACCCTACGGAGTGCCTGCGCCACCCTCAGGGCCTCACCCAGTTGTCCATCCTCTCCCCCTCAGCCACTGCCTATCCCCCACAGGCCGCCAGGTCCAAGTGCCTTTAGGACTGGGTTCTTGGGGAGTCCTCCTCCCTCTTCCAGTCTCTCCCACTGCCCCAGGCCCCCCACCCCGCCACCGTACAGTGCCTGCAGCCAGTGATCCCCAAACACAGCAGGTCAGGGACAAGATGAGGGAAAGCAGGAAACCTGAAGAGCATCGTATGGAATGCAGCGTGACCCCCTTCCAAGGTTTTCCTGTTGCACCATCATCTTCAAAGCTAGGTGCACGCATGGCACTGCTGTGACCCGGCCTGACTGGCCTCACCCGTGTGCCTTCCCACTGGCCCACAGCAGTCTTCTCACTGAGCTGACCTGGAATAAACATCCTTGATACACTCACACCTACCGATTTCTTTGGCATAAATTCCTAGAAGCAGAACTACACTGGCGAAAAGATGTGGTTTTGAAAATGCTCTTGGCACACCGCCGTGTTCCTCCCCAGACACCTGTCTGATCAAGTGGCACCTCACCAAGGGGTGTCGCTGAGACCTGCAGCCCCATCGCCGCGTTCTGGCCGTCAGTTTTCGGGACCAAGGCTCTTCCAGAACAGCTGTGCCCTCCCTCTCCAGGGAGATGGCCCCTGACCACCGTGGGTCCCTGCCGCGGTGGTGTAGGGCCTCAGTGAACATGCAGACGCCACTCAGAACGCAGCAAGCGCCTGTCCAACGCCACAACCAGAACATCCACAGGCAGCTGCTGTGTTTGTGTGATCCCAGCAGTTAAATAAGTTTATGAAAACACAAGGTCATGCTTGAGTCCTGAGGTGTGAGTCCATAATTCTCACCAAATTGACACACCACTCTGATGGGACCCCAAGGTCTGGTGTGCACCCCTTCCTGGCCCGGCCCTTTCCTGCAGAGTGTGGGCACCACCTCAGCCTCCCTCCATCCACCCTTTGGTGTGAGGCTGTCCATACTGCTGGGGTGACCTGCTGGCCCTGAAGGAGAGCCCCATGATTGCCTCATCCGCTGGTGTCTCGTATCTGCTGTGGGGCCTGGGCCTCCCGTGGTGCTGGGTGCAAAGGGGAGGTGCTGGGTCAGGGGGCAAACATGCCAGACTTCAGAAGATGCTGCTCGTCCCCTCAGCAGGGGCACATAGGGACAACTGGAATGGCAGAGGAGAAACGGTCCCCCCACTCAACACCCCTTCCCCAGCCAAGGACTCCCTGGGCCACCCAGGATCCAGCAAGGGGCCCCAGCTGAGCCTTCTCACCTGTGTGCTGAGCCCCGCCAAGCGGCTCCACGATGTGGCTGCTGGTTGGAGGCCTCCTGACTGCTGGGAAGGCGGGAAACAGGCTGGCACCGAGGGAACCGAGGCTTCATGGGGAGGGCACCAGGCCACACCTGCACTGTGACCCCCACCTTACACTGAGACCTGTGCTGAAGCTGGCAGGCCGCCCCCGTGAGCACGCTGGGTGTGATGCCCCGGTCTCCAGATGGTGCACAGGCAGAAAAACAGGCTCTGATACATGGGGACAGTTTCAGGTTTTATTTTAGAATTTATAAAATTCCAGTGTCGTCCACATTCATGAGCCTTTACACACGTTTGCATATAATCTCCAAATTCCAAAGTTAAGGCCGAGGGATGGATCGTAGCTATGGAAACACAGGATGTGGAAGACATTAACGGGGGACGTGGCCGTGCCCCCCACCCCGCCCCGGTGCGCTGCACAGCACCAGGCCCGTCAGTTCATACCCTTTACTAACAGCGACAGCGAGACCCCAGGACAGATGGGAGCGGGGCTCGCACCTAGGCCATGGGGGATGTGCAAAGTCAGTGTGAGAACTTAGGATCTAATCTTGGGGAAGGGGTGGGAGCCGAGAACAGGCTTGGGAAGTAGTCTGGGTGGGCATTAGAGGGAGCCAGGAGGGCGGGGGAAGGACAAGCTGGCCAGTAGAGGAGGCTCCAGACTCATGCAGATGGGAGAGGTGACGGGCCTCCCCTTCGAGGCCACCCAGAGGGAGGGGACAGTCGTGGAGAGGAAGTCAGCGCTGGGCCTTCCTCCCCACTCCAGTCACCTCTGCCCAGTCAGGGGTCCCCTGGCCGACGCCGTGAAGCCAAGGCTCTCTCGTGACCCGACTTCGGCTCCTACAGATGGGCACCATGGGCTACTCGGCTGGTGGGAACCCGCCAGCACGACTGGAGCCAGCCTGTGCTGAGCTGTCTACTCCGGAACTCGGGGTCTGAAGATGACTGAGCTCGAGTTACTAAACAGAGTGAAACGTTCAGGAGGGGTGTGTTGAAGCAAAAGTGACCATCCCCAGAAGGGCCGTAGTGTGGATAGGACGTTTCTCAAGGACAAACATCGCCTCCAGGGAGAGGGAGGTGGGCGGGAAGACCAGATGGCCCAGGGAAGAAGGGCCCGCCTTGGGTCCTCGCAACCAGACCCAGAGACACCTCCGCTCATGCCGCTGTTTCTTCCGGAGCAGGTTTTGCCCTGTACCCCAAGGCCCCTCCCTGCAGACGCCTGATGAGGTGCAGCCTTCTCCAGCGCAGGCCCCCAGCACTGCTCCTTGCCCTCACCTCAACTTGGGGCAGGCCATGGGATGGCCTCTGCCCAGGACCAAGGCACCTGCCTGATCCTTGGCCCCCAGCCCCCGAGGGACAGCCAGAGCTTCCGAGACACAACGCAGCCTGGGCGGTCAGGTGGGCCACCAGTGCCTTGACAAAACCTGACCAACCAAAACATCCAAACCCAGAGGACCACGTGCTGGGTGGTGGTGCTGATCTCAACCCAGACCTGTCACGCTGGCTTTGAGGTAGAAAAAAGGCAGCTGTGTACACTGTGTGTTTGGGGGGGGGGGGGGTGGTGGTGGGCGCGGGGATGGTGGGCACAAGGGGGCTGAGGGTAGTTAAAAGAAACATGAGGTGTCACTGAGAGGCCAGCTGCCCTCACTGCAGATGAAGGACCATCTCCCCTGTCCTCCTGACTGCCGTGGGCCCTGTGATCGCCAAGGCCGAGCCAGAGGGGATGGAGGCCACGTGCCTGGAGCTGGGCTCACCCTGCAGGTGGGGCAGGTCAGCACCACCTGAGCTGCCACCCTCCTGCCTCTCGGGGCCCCTCAAGCACCTGCTGCGGCCTCAATCCACCGGGCTGGGGAAGCCCGCCGCACCACAGCTGGGGCTCCCTGCTCTCACCTGCGCCAAGGGGCCTGGCCGGCAGCTGACCGCGCTCTACAAAGGGAGATCTGGGCCACAGGCAAGGAAGAGGTGGAAAAGGAAGAGGGCAAACGTTTTGGCTTTTATAAAGTCGAGGAAATTTATTTCCTGAGGTCACGACACAGGAAGTGGACTCCCAGCCCGAGGCGGAGCTCTCAGAATGAAGGTCAGAGGGCCGACAGACATGCTGGGGGGCCGGGAAGCTCAGAGTCTGGTTACGGGTTATGAAATGTTCAATTACCTTGTTTAGTGTTTACAACAGTGGAGAGCCTGTCCCAGAGCAGCGGGGCCGGGCGGGTCCTGAGTGCAGGCCGCCCTGTGCTGGGTGCCTGCGGCCGCCCAGGCTTCCCTGCAAGACCTTGGACGGGGAGGGGAGCGTCGCCAATTACCAAGGGTCCAGCCAAGGTCAGATGGAGAGACCGTGGTGGTGGGACAGGGCCGCAGGCTGGAGAGGCTTTTGCTTCCTTGTCATTATCGCTTCGGGCCCCATGGGAGGGTCTTGGGGGCCACCTGAGCCCCAAAGCTGGGGAATTCCTCAGAGCTGCTCATGTCCGGAGCCTGTGGGGATGATGGCCAGCTCAGAGGGAAGGGCTGTCCTCTCCACCTGGTAGCCCCTAGACGGCCACCCACCCGCCCTCGGGACATGGGGGTCTGCACCCCAGCCTCCCCAGTGTGAGTCGCAACCCAGAGGAAGCACTCTGACCTTCTCACTGCTGTTGGCTGTCCAGGGCGCGTCCCGCACCACAAAGCCCTTGGACGGGGCCTTGGACTCCTCGTGTGCTGGGGGCTTCATGTACACCTGTAGTGCCTCACTGTCCACCACGTCGGCCAGCTGTGGACACGGCGGCAGTCAGGCTGTGGCCCAGGCAGGCCCCAGACCAGGGACCTGCTGCGGCCACCACGGGGTAGCCGTGTCCTCTCGCAGGATCCACCGCAGGCCCCTCCCCTTCTTGGAGTCCTGCTGCAGACATCTGGGCTCCCCAGGGGCCACTCCTGTGCCTGGCCCCCCTGGGAGCCCCGCAGGCTGGGGAAGGCCACAGGGTCGTCAGGGTGCCCTTGACGGCTTCCCGAGCGCCCGCCCGCCTGCCTACCCTCCCGTGGACTCACGTATTCCTCCTCCAGGTTGAGAATGTGGTCGATAGCTTCCTCCACGTTCTCCGGGAGGCCCGTCACAGTCACGCAGTTGGGGTCTGGAGCCCCGCTCTGAGGGAAGCGGATGTCCACCTGAAAGGACAGTGGAGTCAGTGGTGGTTGTGGGTGCCCACGGGGACACCGGGGCAGCCCGTGTCCTGGGTTAACCTACGTTTAAAACCTGACCTCGGGGCTGTTCCTCCAGGGAGTCCCTTTCCTGCCAGGTCAGACACAACCAGGGTTCAGGGGACGCACTTTGCAGGAGGTGGGGGGGCCTGCATTTCAGGGATGGCCCCAGAATCCAGGCCTCCTGGCCCACCTGCCCCCTCCTATGACACACCTGGCACCTCACAGGTGCAGACCTGCATCCTGGTGAAGCCAGGTAACTGGCCCCGCCACCACCCTATCTGCACCAGCCCAGTGCCACGCAGCGACTTCCACTGCCCACCCTGTGGGCTGCATGGGCCGCTGTGAACTCACTGCCCTTCACACCTGCTCAACTAAGGCCAGCACCTGGGCCTCAGAGATGTCAGGAGTGCGAGGATGGGCTGGGAGGGCGTGTGCAGGGACACGCGGCACAGCTCTCCTGGCCTGCAGGGTGCCTGTACCCCACTTTCTACTTCCCCTTCCCCTGCTAAGCACCTGCCGCAGCCGGCACGCACCTTGAACTCGTCCATGACCTTGCGGATGGCCTTTCCACGGGCGCCGATGATGCGGGCATGAACGCGGTGGTCTAGGGGCACGTCCTCGGAGACCATCTGCTCGAGCTCACCCACAATCTTCAGGATGGCGTCGCGGGCCGCCTCCGTGTTCTTCTCGTAGCCTGTGATGGTGATCTGGTCCTGGGGCTGCAGGGAGACTGACTGTCAGGGAGGCCACGGCCCCAATGGGAGCCTGCTAACCAGCATGACTGTGAGGGGAGAGGGGCTGTCCTCCCACATCCCCAAGGCTCTGCACAGAGCACAGGGGGATGCTGAGGGGCGAGCGAACATGAGGGAGCCGTCAAGTCAGGAAGAAACAGGCGAAATAACACCGGGACCTGCTTTGAAAACAATGGCTGACGAGGCCGTTCCTTCTGTTCCCTCCCAGCTCCCCACAGACAGCGGAAGGCAGCAACAGAAGGCATCGCCCCCACGGATGGGGAGGAGAGTCCAGCTGAGCCTTCTGCCCTCCCAGGACAGCAGTCTGAGGCATCTTTGCCTAAGCACTAGCTGGCCTGGGCACTGTGCCATGGAAAGGTTGGCCTGCAGCAGGGACAACCACTCCCCCAAGCGTCCGTCAGTCCAAAGGCCCCTCTCAACACACAGTGGACAGGCAAGACCTCAGGCCAAGAGCAGGAGCAAAGCACACAGGAAAAAGGTGCACTGAGGAAACAGACATCGCGGGGTGCAGGAGAGAGCCAAAAACGACCCCACGGTTCATGCTCCCAAGATGTGAAGACACATCACACCCACGAGAACAGAATGGACAACACAGAAGGCTGAACGCCGGAGACGGCCAGAGTGGAGCGGGAGCTTAACGAGACCAACCTGGGAGACATGGCCAGACCACCTCCAGACCAACACTGAGGGCAAGGGGTGGGCTTGCCCTGGGCCGGCCCTGCCCAGATCACAGCCCTGGCTCTGCTGGTTGACCACCGCGTGCAGCTATGGGTCCTACCCCAACTTGGCTCACGGGGCAATACCCGGAACGGCCCAGATGCCAAATGACGACTTGGTGAGGAACGAATAGTGGGGTCAAGAGGTTGGAAACAAGAGGCAGTGGAGGTGAAAAGGCATGGCTGAAGCAAGGCTGCCTAGGGATGACGAGGGACACACCTCCACTGAGCATCCAGGTGGGCAGAGGTGGTGTGCTGCCAGGGAGACCTCGCCCAACTCTGAGGGCCAAAGAGGGCCCAGGCCAGACTGAACGTGTCCTCAGTGACTTGTGTCTCTTTCCACTCCTCCCACCTCCAATGAGGTTGGAGACCCAGCGGCGGTCACCCTCACCTGGCTCCCATCATCCTTGTCAGGGAACTGGATGTTCACGTCATGCTCCAGGCGGATCTGCGTGATCACAGCCCCCTTCCGACCGATGATCTTGGGGTGGTATTTGGGGTCTACAGTGACGCTCAGCTTGAAACTCCTCAAGGCCTAGAATGAAACAGCGGAGCATGAGGCCCAGGACAGAGCTCTGCAGCCTCGACCAACCCCCTCCACGTCCACATCAGCCCCCAGAATGGCCCTGAGGCTGCCATGGAAACTGGATGGCTGACTGCCCCACAGGAGACACACCATCCTCAGAAGGCAACCCAGGCAGAGGCTGAAAGGAGAGGGAGAGTCTTGGGCAGGACAGCATCCTGCTGTGGGGGTGGGGGTCTTAGGCCCTGAGGCCCGGGAGGCAGCACTGGACAGGACAGCATCCTGCTGTGGGGTGGGGGTCTCAGGCCCTGAGGCCCGGGAGGCGGCACTGGACAGGACAGCATCCTGCTGTGGGGTGGGGGTCTCAGGCCCTGAGGCCCGGGAGGCGGCATGAGAGCAGACACCTGGTGTGGAGCACCTGCAGGTGCTGTGCTGCGCACCTGAAAATCAGCAGCTACTCCCCTCCTCAGTTCTCAGACCCCTCACCACAGTAAGTCCCCACACAATTGTCAGCTCCACCAAGGGGCGAGGAGAGGCCGGATCCCTATGTAACAGGCAGGGAGACCGCAAAATGGAAACGTCGCCCAGCCCGTCAGCCCGCTTGGAGGGCTCCCGACGCCCTGTGGACTGTGGTGCACACCCCTCGCGGCCACAGAATGGAGGAGCTGCTAGGAGGGAGCAGACTGGGTCTCTCGGCAACAAGCCTCACTCCTCGCCGAGGCCCCACAGCCAAACTTACCCGGTCTTCCTGCTCGGCCTGCAGCTCCCTTACTCGCTCCAGCAGCCCAGCCTTGGCTCGGTCCAGGTTGGCAACCAGGCCGGTGATGGCAATGACATCAGACTGCAGCTCAGGGGCCGGGACTTGTATGTTCACCTACACGGAGGGCGGGAACGCGCCTGGCTGAGCTGTGCTGTGGCGCAAAGGCACGTGCGTGTGAAGTCACGACCCTGCTCACCTGCCTCGAGCATCAGGACGTCACTGCGGGCTCCCAACACAGAGGGGACTGGAGCCCACCCGAGAGGACAGGGAGCCACAGCACGCCCACGAGAGGTGGCCACCGCCAAGGGCAGGCGCCGCAAGCAGGGACTGCCCAGGCGGCGCAGGGAAAGATGCCAGCGCCTAGACACGGCCCGGCCTCTCTGCCGGGAGGCTGAGGAGACCCCAGTGAGAGACAACCAACACCAGTGCCCCCCAGGAAACGGGGACACGAAGCCACGCCACCTCAAACTCGTCCATCATCTTGCGGATCCCACTTCCTTTCTGCCCGATGATGTACCGGTGGAGGTCAAAGGGCACCTCAACCTCAACAGTGACAGGAACCAGTGCCTGCAGAAAGGGACAACCAGGGTCAGGCCAGGGGTGAGCAGACAGAGAGGGCTCCGGCCACAAAGGAGAGACAGTACGTGTGAAGTGTATGTGAGCTGCGGCGTGACAGAATGTGTGAGCCGCGGTGTAAGAGAACCCTGTGTGTGAGCCGTGGCGTGCTTCCCGTAGCATTCCCCACATTCAGAGCACCGAGGTGGTGCAGGGGCGCCCAGGTGTCAGCACCTGAACAACTGATCTGCTAACCACCCAGGCCCCCCACATTGGCGGCAGGGGGCACACCTCCAGGGCTTCCTTGGCGGCCTCACACTTCTCCTTCCGGCCGGAGATGATGATGATGTCGCATCTCCTTGGAGAACTGGGGTCAGCCTCTTTGGCACCTCTCCCCTCTGCGGTCTCGTCCCCGTTCTCCTGCATGGCTGGCTCCACGCTGTGAACTGGAGTGAAGAGGAAGCTGCAGGGGCCCAAGGATGAGGACCAGCGCCCTTCACTCAGGGCTGGACCTACTATAGCCGGACGGGAGGGAGGGAGGCAGGGAGGAGGCGGACAGGATCCCTGCCTGGCCCTCAGGGGCTCACAGCCCCCATGGACGTGGCACCCAGGCAGCAGGAGGCACGGCCGGTGTTGCCGTCTCCTTGACTTTCACACGGAGCTGGTGGGAACGACATCACGGGTGATGTGAGGCTGATGGTCAAGCAGACGAGAGAAGGGTATAGACCAGGGCCAGCTGAGGGAGGAAGGAGCCCAGGAGAGGACACCAGGCCCAGGCAGCAGGGGAAGATCAGGGGGTGGGCAGGACGAGCCTGAAATGCCTCTTAGGCCAGAAAGGAGAGGTTCAGAGACCAACAACGCATTCCAAGGGCATCCCAAGGACACAGAAGGCGCTGGAGGCCCACTGGGCCCCCAAGCATCAGAATAACGAACAGTGAGCAACGGTCACGACAGTGGTCGTGAGATAAAGCGGCCTGCAGGGGCTGAGGGAGCAACAGTGACAATGTCTGGGGACTAAGTGGACCCAGCTGCTTTAAGCCATGAGCCCCGGGGTGGGAAGGAGCAGGAGGGAGGCTGTGGAGTGGCCTCTGGAGCTGCAGAAGCCACGCGGTGCACACGTGGACAAGAGTCACATTAACACAATGTGAGAAATGCCCACCAGGGATAAAGGGACGTAGTGTCCGCAAATGACACACCACCGATTAGAAAGCGTGTACACACAGAGCGGGGCAGGCGGGGTGACAGTGAGCGGGTGGATCTGCGTGAGGGGTGCAACAGGAAAAAGGGGCGCTGAGGAAACAGACACAGCGGGGTGCAGGAGAGAGCCGAAAACGACACCACGGTTCACGCTCCCAAGATGTGAAGACACGTCACATCCACGAGAACAGAATGGACAACACAGGACAACACAGAAGGCTGAATGCTGGAGACAGCCAGAGTGGGGACGGCCAGAGTGGGGACGAACACAGTTTGTCTTCGGGTGTGGCATTTTATCCAAATAAACCGAACATCGCCACACCAGCGAGAGCACAACTGCGGGACGACGGCAACGTGCTAGTTCTCCAGACGGCAGGCGGACTGACAGGGCTGCGCGCGCTCGGAGACACGCTCCGTGGGGCCGGGCCGCTGACCCTGTGTGCTCCTCAGCAGGCTGAGGGTCACCAGCTAGGACAGAACCCACTCTTTGTTTCAAAGCAGCAAAGCCAGCTGGACACGGAATCCCAGACACGTTACCCGGAAGCGCGCTGCCACGCTGGACCATGGTCCTCCCTCGGTCCCGCTGCACTCCGCGAGCCCAGCCCCGCCCTCTTCAAGATTCTACCAGAACCGGGGGGGGGGGGGCCCTGGGGCTGAATGGCCGTCCGAGAACCCTCAGCAACAGACCAACCTTCCCACAAGATGCGACTTAACACACAAATGACGGGGCAGGTGGGAGAAGGGAGCCTGCCTGGGACAGGGCTGTGGACCCATGTTCGACCGTTCAAACCCAACCACACACGCGATTCAAGTGATCTCCTGAGAAACAGTGGCCGGGACCACGGTGCCAGCGGGTGAATGCTGTGAGCTCCTGGACCTTCTTCTCTGACCTGTCGCTCCTTGTGAACCTCTCTGCACCGGACATCTGTCACCATCTGAACAACGGACGCCACCCAGCCCACAGCTCTGCAACTCTCAGGCCACCAGGGAGTGGGCTGGCAGCTCGGAGCCTCCGAGCAGCACCTGGCGGGGCTGGAGCAGAGTGCTCACCTAGAGCGTCGGTGACCCACGTTGCCGGGAAGTAGGGGACAGCGGCTGGGTATACGAGCTGGGACCACACGACCCCTCCCGTTCTCAGTAAGGGCAGGAACACTGGGACCCACCTGGGTTCTCCTCTCTGTCGGGGAACTTAATCTGAACGCCGTAGTCCCGAGTAATCTGCTGGATCCGGGAACCCTTGGGGCCCATGACAGATCGGTGGAACCTCTGGGGAATGGCACATTCCATGGTCACCTGAGCTTCCTGGAGGGGCACACAGAGAGGAAATGAGCCAAGGTTAAGTTCTCAGGGTCCACGTGCGGCACTCAGCTGTCTTTACTGTTTCCCACTGAGTCCTCCCACAGACACCCCGTTTTTCCGAGGTGGATGGAGGAGGGGCAGGGCCACGACACACAGCACTGCAGAACATATTTCTGAAATGTTCCCAGAACACGCTGATGCACCCAGGTGACCTACCAGGTCCTCAATGATCTCCTGGATGCGCTTCTTGGCGGCCTCCACGCAGTCCTTGGCACCCTTGAGGGTGACCTTGTCGCTCTGCGTGCCGGAACGCGGGAAGCTCACCATCACACCACCATACTCTTCTGCAATCTCCCGCAAGACCTGGCCCCTCCGGATAACAAAATGGCGGTGGTGCTTGGGGTCCACCAGCATGTAGTCTTCCACCACGTTATCCTGTGTGGAGAGAATGAACAAATATGAACTCCCTGCCCACCATGCCTGGCTGGGCCGGCCAAAGGCACAGCTCATGGGGCAGTGAAGACCCTGGGCCAGGTGGGTGGGCTCCGGGGCCTCACCAGGTTCTGAATCAGGGCTTCCAGCTCCTTCTGGGCCTCCTTGACAGCGTCCTCCTTCCCAATGATGGTGATCAAGTCCTGGTCCTTGTCCTCGGCCATGGGGAATATGATGCGGGCGCCGGTGCTATCACGCACCTTGCGGATCTTGCCGCCGCCCTTGCCGATGAGGAACTTGTGGTACTCCGGCTTGGCGCGAATGTCAACCGTGAAGCTCTTGGTTTGCTGGGGAAACAACCCACAGACATCAGCCTGACGCTAGCCGTGCAGACGAGAGCAGGAGAGCAGTGGGTCTGGTGGACCCTCCTCACGTGGCCATGGGCAGAGCTGACCACACCTGACGGCAGAGGAAGCCCCAGGCAGACGGCACCTGTTTCCTCCACGCCAACAAAAAGACACTGATGGGTTAGGGCACGCGTCCCAGGAGCCCAAGCTGTTCTTGATCTGTCAGGAAGGCGCACGATGATGGTCCTGGGGGGAGTTGTGGCAGCACAGCAGGATGGCCCTGTCATCCCCAGCCCCTCCACTCCCCACCAACTCCCAAACCAGACATGGAAACTGCTCCCACGTCCCCGTTCTGGGCCTCCTAACACTAGCTGGCACGCTCTGAGACTGCAGTCAACCTGGCCCAGGGCTGGAGGGAAGCAACTGCAGGCCCAGCACCATCCCTGACAATGACAGCAGCTGAACTGTCACAGACCTCAGCTCTCTGGCCGAGCTCAGCAGAAGGGACAGAGGGACACATGGGCCACGACAGACAGAATGCACCTCTCTCTCTTCCCTCCTGACCAGGACTCTGGCCCATACCACAAAGAACTATGGAGGAAAGGAAGTGAAGAGGCAGGGCCTGCTAGCAGGCTACAAGGCCAGTGACTACACTGAGCCGTCATTTACTGAGCAGTTACAAAGCAATACATCTGTTAATGCTGGGTTTTCAAAACGCCACCTTGAGAGTCTGGAACTCTTCAAAGTCATCCGCCAACTGCAGCATTATTAAAAAGCTAGTAAGTTTGGCAAATTAAATCCAGCAATGTGGTAACTGGATAATACATCAAAATCAAGTGGAGTTTATAACCCAGATGTGCAAGGCTAGTTCAGCATTAAAAGAAAAAATCCAGTTCACCATAACAACACGACGTTAAAGAAAAACCATGTGATCACCTCAAAAGAGGCAGAAACCACAGCTGACAAGATCTAACATACAAGGTTTTCTGGAAGAAACCCTCAGCCAGCTTGGGACAGAAAAGAGTTTCCTGAACCCGAGGAAGTGCATCCGTGGAAACCCGCAGCTGACATCGTGCTCAACAGTCAAAGCGCAGGTGAGCGGGGGTGTGTGTGTGGCCTCCCACCACTGCTGTGCACCCAGTGCCAGACAGCAGGGAACAGCAGTAAAGGGCACACAGATTGGAAACAGAAACACAAACTCGTCTCTCCACGGACGGCATGGTTTTCTATAGACTCACAAGAATTAGCAAAAAAGTTACGGGCAAGCTTAGCATGGGTACATGAAACAAGGTCAAAGTACAAAGGTCAAAGGCATGTCTACGCACTAACACACAACTAGCAACTGAGAGGAATGAAGAGCGTCACTCACAACAGCACTGAACACTACTGAGCTACGAACCCAGAACAATGTGTGCAAGATCAGTAAGCCGAAAATTACAAGACACCAATGAAAATTCAAAGACCTAAAATAAGAGACAGACTGTAAAACTCAATGCTGTGGAGACACCAGTTCTCTCCAATCCATAGTCAACACATTCTCAAATCAAAACCCTAGTAGGATTGCTTCTAGAAACTGACAGCTTTTTAAAGCTGATTCCAAAGTGCATATGAAAAAAACAAGCAGTCTGGAATAGCCAAAATCATTTTTAAAGAAAACAAAGTTGGAAGACTCACACTACCTGATTTGAAGACTTACAAAGACTGTTTCTCCAACCTCAGAACTATACACTAAGCAGGGTGACTTTAATGTACGAAAGTCATTAAAACACAGAGTAAAGCAGACAAGGCAGAGAACCAATTTCCTCTACTAGGTACGTGGGTGCTCAGACCTGAGAGGCCCTCAGATGTCAGTCCGGCCTCTGCCTCCCGCTAAGATGGAAGCAGGTCCCAGGCCACGAGCCAGGGGTGGAACTGAACAGAGTGAGCGCCCTGCTGCCCTCCGCACAGCACGCTCATTCCACCATCCCGCAAGCTTTGGCTTCGCACCCTGGATGTAGGAAACCACCAAATGTGGCATGGTGGTGGCAGGACCACAGAGGTGTCAGAGCTGTCTGCCGACCTGCTTCCACTCTAAGGATACACAGTGACTCCCTTCCCCCAGGCACAGGAGAAGCCCCACCGGCGAGCGGGCTCACCTTCTCCTCAGCCAGGTGCAGGAGCTGCTTCTTGGCCTTCTCCACATCAGAGGAAGGCCCCCTGATGACAACCGTGTCGCTTCCTGAACCTTCCACGGGAAAGTGGATGTGGACGCCACCGCACTCCTCCATGATGGAGCGGATCAGGCGGCCCTTGGTGCCAATGAGGGAGTTGTGCAGCTTGGCTGGGATGGAGACCTCCACCTCAGCAATGTTGGCCTGAGACGGAGCACAGCAGGGGAAGGAGGGCAGGAGAAGACGCAGTGAGAGATGACAGCACTACAGAACACACGCCCGACGGGGGCTCAGGGCCTGGGAATGTGGGCAGGGAGTGGGGGACCACCACTACAGGACACACGCCTGATGGGGGCTCAGGGCCTGGGAATGTGGCGGGGATGCCCACCACTACAGGACACACACCTGACGGGGGCTCAGGGCATGGGAATGTGGGGAGGTAGGGAAGGAGCCCACCTCTACAGGACACCTGTCTGACGGGGGCTCAGGACCTGGGAATGGGGGGATACCACTATAGGACACACGCCTGATGGGGGCTCAGGGCCTGGGAATGTGGGGAGTGAGTGGGGGACCACCACTACAGGACACACGCCCGACGGGGGCTCAGGGCCTGGGAATGCAGGGGGAGGGAGGAGCCCACCTCTACAGGACACACGCCCGACGGGGGCTCAGGGTTTGGGAATGTGGGGAGTGGGGAGCCCACCACTACAGGACACACACCCGACAGGGGCTCAGGGCCTGGGAATGTGGGGAGGGAGTGGGGGACCACCACTACAGGACACATGCCTGATGGGGGCTCAGGGCCTGGGAACACAGCGGGAGGAACAGTGTGCCCAGCTCAAAAAGAAAGCCGTGACTAGAACACAGTGCAGGTTTCACTGCTCAGTTGGGTCTACGGGCCAGGATGCTCAGAGACAGACTCTTCCAGTGAAGCCTCGCAGGCCAGAGTTCTGCTACCAGCCAAGATGACGCAACAAGAAATGGGTTTACCCTAGCACCTAGAACAACTAATGAAACAGGCACAATGTGTCAAACAAGGACTTTCAAGACACTGGAGACAGTGGTCACTGGTTAAGAGCCCGGCTGCTAACCAAAAGGTCAGCAGTTCAAATCCACCAGCCACTCCTTGGAAACCCTATGGGGCAGTTCTACTCTGTCCTATAAGGTTGCCGTGAGCTGGAATCAACTCGATGGCAATGGGTTTGGTTTTCTGGTTTTGGAGACAGGAAACAAACCAGGTGAGCCCGAGGACTGTCCCCCTTCACTGCTGCGTAACAGGGAGGACAGGGGCTAAGAGTCCAGAGAGACAGAGGCCCCTGGAGTTTGCAGGGCAGGGAGCCGAGGAGGAGAGAGCAGACAGAGAGCTCCTGGGCCCTGGAGCCCATTCACAGTCACACAGTGTGCATGGAGACAGCGCCTGCAGCTCACCAGCCAGACCGGACGCCTTGGCACTTATGGGACACTGAGTGTCACCCCAAGATGGTCTCACCCGAGCAGCAGGAAACCCCTGGCCCTGGACTAAACACTGCCCTGACCTGCCTAACAGGTCCTAAAAAGAGCAAGTCCTAAAAGGAGCAAATTGTTCCAACTAACTTCACAAAGCTCAGAAACACAACAACATCCAGCATCCAACAAAATCATATTCATAATGTCAGATATCCAACCCAAACATGCTAGACAAGCAAAGAAACAGGAAAAAACGACCCATAATGGGGGAATAAAAGAATCAACTAATGGAAAAACCCAGAAACTGCACAGATGTTAGAATTAGCAGACAGGACACCAAAGCAGTTATTTGAACTACACCGCGTATGGTCAAAAGCTAACGCAGAGATTCAGCGTGCTAAGTAAAAAATAGAAACTATTAAAAGACTCAAATTGAACTAAAAATGAAAACAATAATGTCTGAAATGAAAAATACACTAGATAGGATTAAAGGAAGATTTGATATTGCAGGAAATTAGTGAACTCTAAGAAACATGGAGGAAAAAAATACCACCCCCCAAAATAAACAGCACACCAGTGAACTGTGTGAAATGTCAACCAGCCAAATATATATGTAAATTAAGAGTCCTGGAAAAGAAAAGGGTTAACAGTAAAAACATTAAGAAATAATTCCCAAAAAATTTCCAAAATATGATGAAAACTCTAAACCTACACATCCAAGAAGCTCAATGACCCACAAGTAAAGAAACACAAAGAAAACTACACCTAGACACATAACTTGCTCAAAACTGGTGATAAAAATCTAAAAAGCAGCCAGGGGGAGAAAAAGACTCATTATATATAAAACTAAGAATGAAATCAGATTCCTCATTAGAACAACACAAGTGAAAAAGGGTGGTGCAAAATTTTAAGTACTGAAAGAACTAAAGTACTAAGAGAGAAAACTGCCAACCTAGCAGCAAGAATTCTTTAAAAAATGAAGATTAAAAAAAAAAATTCAGACATGCAAAAACAAAGAATTCATCACTAGCAGACCTGCACTAGCAGTAACGTTATCGTACATCCTTCCAGCAGAAGGAAAATGGAAATACGAATCTACACAAAGGAATGAAGAGCTCCAGAAATGGTAACTACAATTGTAAATATTTAAGTTTTTTTTTCCTTACTATTTACATCTCTTTAAAAATAATTCACTACTTAAACAACAATAACAGAAAGAACTCACTGTCAGGTTTCGAACAGACAAAAGCAAAAGGTATGATAACAAAACACAAAGGTTAAGGCAGGGGAAAAAATGGAAGTACCGTAGTAAGTTTTTAAGTTTTTTAAAGAGGAACTATAAAAATATTCACTCCAAAAGAAGGCAAAAAAAGAGCAAAATGAGAACAAAGAGCAGACGGGGCAAGTAGAAAACAAACAGCAAGATGGCAGACTTGCACCCAACCATAAAAATAATCACATTAAATGTAAATGGTCTAAATATTCCAATTAAAAGACAGAGACTGCCGGTTAAATAAAAAGTAAGTTGCCAAAAAGAAACTCAGAGAAAGTTTCAGAACAAAGAATTTTACCAGGGATGAAGAAGGTCATTTAATGATAAAAGGGTCAATTTATCAAGGGAATATAACAAACCCAAATGTTTTGTGTACTCAAGAACAGAGTTTCAAAATACACAAAGCAAAAACTGATCGTAGTAAACAAATCCCTAATTATAGTTGGAGGTTTCCGTTCCCCTCTCTCACTAATTGATAGAACAAACAGATGGGAGATCTCATTTAACAAGATAAAGAGCAGGAAGATGCTATCATAAATGGCAGAAATGTGACCGATCAGCGCGGCCTGGACGTAAAACTGCAATCTTCTATATTAGCGGCATGGTGGTGGTCCCACTGGCCCTGCATAGCTGAATCTCAGGCTAGAGCTCTAGAGGCTGTCAGAGATTTTACGTCAGGAAAACTCCTCTAGGCTCTCCATCATAAAACATTTCGCCATTACCAGGTCTTTCTGAATAGAAAGAATCCGGCTCCGGGCAGCTTCGCAGTTTGCCCGCTTGCCTGTGATGATAATGGTCTCTGAATTGCTATTCTCGGCTGGAAGGTCAATCTTGGTGTTGCTCTCTTCACGAATCTACAAGGAGAGAGAGTGAAGTTGACTTCCCACAATCAAAAGACGCTAGGAGTGCAGGGCTGAGAAATAAGGGGCCCTCCTTCAAATCTAAATCAGGAATGGTGCAGGGGTAAGGGGCAGGGTGAGAAGAGCTGAGGTGCAGGGGACAAGCTGGTCACCTTTTTAATGTTTGCACCTCCTTTCCCAATGATGTTCTTGTGAAACTGTTTGAAGATTGGGACAGAAATTGAATAGCTATTTTCCACCTTCAAAACAAACAAACAAAAGGGCACAATTAACCAACCATTCATGCTGCAGAGTGAGATACCCCTCTAACTCTGAAGGCAGTGTGAAAACAACATAGGCGCTACTATCTGGCAAACACAGCCTCAGGTCCTACTTCCCGCCCCACCCCTCTGACCGTCAGAGTCTGTCATGGGGATAGGTGTGATAACTTGTCCAACAACTCACAGTATCTGGCATGCCCCAAGTCAATTGATTCAAAGCCCCATGTGATAAAAAGTGGCAGCCGGTATAATCTGCACACCATCTACAATCGTTAGATGTACGTGTGTTCTACAACGCACAAGCTGTCAAGTCTAGCCAGGAACCCTCACCACACCAGGTTAAGTGGGAGTCCAGGCCACCTACAGAACACACATCAAGATGTGCACCCCATGACTCTCAGGAAGCTGGCCTCCCACGGCTACGTCACAGCAGCAAACGTGAGCAGGCAGTGCTCAGTGCCAATCCAGCACTGACTTGACTTGGGCAGTCATTGGTGGGAAGCACACAACAGTCTGTAGCTTCACTCAGCCACCCTGTGTCACTCCCAAACCTCTTCTCCCATGTTGGTTTTGAGAACAATTGTAAACCAGTAACCGACATCTCACTTTATTGTGTTAGAGCTCTCTCCTTATTAGGAGTTTCCACGCCTAGGCATTTGAAGAGAACAAAGGAGCCTGGTAGGGGACAAGGAAAGGTGTCTTCCCGCTCATTTAACTGCACCGGTACTGCCGTCTCTGCCAGCTTAAACACCAAGATGTCCAGGGCCTGTGCTTGCTTCCTGATGCAGCCTCCCAGGGGTAAGAGCGGGGAACTAGGAAGCATAACCCTGCCCAACCAAAACACTGCCCCTAACACTGTCCCATGATAAACGCTGTGGGGGTCCTTCCTACCAGATCTGCCACCATCTTCTGCATGTATTTTGTGCATTTTTCCACCTCATTCTTGGGCCCTCTGAGTTGGACGATGTCACTTTTTTGTGCTGGGTCTGGAAAATTGATGATAACCTAGAACAAATCACCACAAGACCGAGGTCAATGACTAGTGAGGTTGGACTAGCAAGATACCACATGCCAATCAAAGAGCACCTCTGTGAGCTGTTACCTCTGGAAACTTGTCACGAATTTCACGGATCCGTTCACCCTTCTGCCCGATGATTGTGCGATGAAATCTTTGTTCAATGATTAGGTCCTTGGTACGCTCGTTTTCCTAGAAGTACAACAGAAAGAGACAATCCGTTTATCACAGAAAGGTGAGCAGCGCCCTTTCCTGCTGATGTGAGTGGCACCAGGGAGCCTGGGGGCTGAGCAAGGCCGCAGAGGCCCGCCCACCGCTGCCGTGCAGACCGCCCACCGCCACCACACAGCCTGCTGTTGCTGAGCAGCAGGTGAGGTGCTGCCAGGTGGCATCCCTGCAGGTGCACCCCCTGGGAGCCCCAGCCACCTGGGAGTCCCCACTGCAAAACACCTGCTCTCTCCCAACAACTGTTACACTTTGTGTTACACTGGTTGTCAATATCCTCCTGAACAAGGTACAATGAAAGGATCAAGTGCCAGACCCATCAACCAATGTGCTACCAAGGTGACGATAACCCCACAGCAACCCAGTTGGTGCTTCTGTTTCCACGCCCAGTTCTCTGCAGTCACCTCAGGCCACTTCCTTGTGTGGAGAGTTAAAGAATGGTTCCACACAGGGCGTGAGCCCGCGTGGCTCTCCCCAGAGCTCGTTAAAATGCCAGAAGGAAAACAGAACAACAAGCAGAGCTGGAATACAGGGAAGAACATATGAGCCAATTAAACGTTTCCAAGAATTGTGGGAGACTCTGGACTGGACTGACAGAGATGCGGGTTCAGAAACCAGTAATCCCAAATGGACACGAGACACTTCAGGTTGGTGGGCCCAGCAGGAAGCATGCCAGGGTCAGCACTGGCAGAGAGGGAAGCCCAGGATACCAGGCCAAAGAATGACCTCGGGGACAGCCAGGGGGCTGCAGGAGACCAGACGAGAGCCCAGATTGGAGCTGGCGTAAAAACCTGTTATGGGTTGAATTGTGTCCCCCAAAAATATGTGTATCAATTTGGCTAGGCCATGATTCTCAGCATTGAGTGATGGTCCACCTTTCTGTCATCTGATGTGATTTTCCTACGTGTTATAAATCCTATCTCCGTGACGTTAATGAGATAGGATTAGTGGCAGTTATGTTAATGAGGCAGGACTCAATCTACAAAATTAGATTGTGTCTTAAACCAATCTATTTTGAGATATAAAAGAGAAAAATGAGCAGAAAGATGTGGGGATCTTGTACCACCAAGAAAGAAGCACCGGGAGCACAGCACGTTCTTTGGACCTGGGGTCTGCGTGCTGAGAAACTCCTCGATCGGGGAAGACTGAAGACAAGGACCTTTACCCAGAGCTGACAGAGAACGCCTTCCCCTGGAGGTGACGCCCTGAATTTAGACTTGTAGCCTGCTAGACTGTGAGAGAACTCCTCTTTGTTAAAGCCATTCGTTCACCTGTGGTATTCCTGTGATAGCAGCACTAGATAACAAAGACAAAACCCTTGACAATAAAAAGCGGTTCTATGATTTGGAGACTCCCAGTGTGGACAAGGAAGGGTTGGGGTAACTCTGGAGGGCACCAAACCCCAGGCGGGGCCTGCTCCCTAGCCTGTGGCGCTTTGTGCAGGACGTCCTCTGTGCTGTGCTGCGCTCCCGGCGCGCCTCTCATTCCACGGAGCTGGGCCCAGATGCAACGCTCTCAGCCCACCATAGTCAACGAGGCTTGCGAGTGGGCGCTGGGTGGCAGGGGACCCTGGTGCACAGCTCCAGCCTTGTGCACGGCACAGCGCCGGCGAGCACGATGCACTGGTCATCTGGGTGTGGGAGAAACGGCCCCAGCAAGTCCGACCCACGCCTGCCCAATGCGACATCTGGGGCTCTCCCCCAGCACCGAGCCCTGACTGTGCCTTTCCACACAGGCCCCCCGCCTGGCAGGGCCCCCCGCCTGGCAGGCCCGCAGCACCCCACGCAGCCTGTGCCGCTCACCATGCGCGAGGCCAGCTCCAGCAGCTCCCGCTTGGCCTGCTGCACGCCCTGCGGGTCGCCCTCGATTCGGATCAGGTTGCTCTTATCGTTGTCGGGAGGGATGCGCACGGACACCTTGTACTGGTCTTTGATCCTGTTTACTGGGGAACGATGGAAAGACGTCTGAGCACAGCAGGGCTATAGTCACCGCGACCAAACCCGGGGGCCTGAGCAGCCACACCCAGTCAGCCAAAGTGGTGACGCGGCCCCAGAAGCAAGACTTCTTGCATCTACAGAGAGCTGGCTGGGTTTCTGCAGCTGCGGTCCCCCAACCTGACCCCACAGGGATCTTGCCTCGGTGTGGCCTGGTCTTTGGAATAGCTAAAAGATCCCCAGGTGTTCCTGATGAGTGGACATGTTTGGGAACTGCTGTTCAAGTGTAAACATCACGTTCTCAAAAAAGAAAAAGAAAAGACCCACTAAAAGCCAAGGCCCTTAGAACAAGAGCAATGATGGCTATCTGAACGGTTCTATCAGCCGTAAAGGGAAAGCCAACTGAAGTGACTCTGCATGGGGAGACTCGAGTCTCCGTCACTTAGAAACACCCCCAGGCACCATGCCGACACCACCCAGGCGCTCGGTGCTGCAGCCACAGCAGTGGGACCGTGAGGGCAGAGCAGCGGCCCCCTCACACGGGCGTCGCCATGTCCACACACATCAGGCCCCAAACCCCAGCTCAAACCCTTTGTCAACTGGGTATGCGCTCCAGTCTCTCGCCTCTCCACCTGAAGGGGATGAAGCTGCCTTCAGAGCACGCGGGCACTGGGACATGCAGGGAGGGCGGTATCACTGAAAGACTCCTTTGCTGGGTGCTAACTACAGGGCCACGTCCACACCCTTACTATTCATGCATCTGTTACTCGCTCGTCTTCTAGAATCCCCACTCCTCTCTGGCTGTGTAAGAAATGACGCAGCCAGCAAGGGCCAAATTTTGAAACAAGTACAGCTGCCAGGGGTGGCAGGATAACTCATCCTTGCCCCACCTGCCTGGTTTATGACGGCACTGTACAGCGTCACCGCAGACTTGTACTGTGCCTTCAACCCGAGGTAGCTAAGTCAATGGAACCTGCTCGGGCCCTTCACTGCTTGCTCAACACAATCCTGAGCTGTGTGACCTGAGCACAGTGCAGAAATTTCTCAGCCCTTGGTGACCCAGACGAGGGCACGTTCAGCAGGGAGTGTGCACCAGAGCCCGGTGGTCTGCGGCCCACAGGCCTGGCTGAGAGCTGGGTGACACAGGGAGGGTGAGGAGGGGGATCTCTGAGGGAGCAAGAGGCCATCCAAGGCTAAACTCTACATATGCATCAACCACCACCCCAGGGGAAGAACGAAGCGGCCCCTGCTGAGGACAGACAGGTGACCTGGTGGGGACTTCCCCAGACAAGGAGAGCCTGGCCTGGGCGGCTGTCCACACGGACATCCAGCTGTCAAGGCTGAGCTCGCCTTGGGATGTGCTGGAGAGGTGCGCCCCGCCCTGGGCTCACTCACTGTTTGATCCGCTCTTCCCGATCAAGTGTCTGTGGAACTTATGGTCAATGTTGATCTCTACGTAGTCCATCCGGTTAATCTGCAGGGAGAACACAAGGGTGCAGGCATCAGAGGAGACATGCTGTGGCCATGGGTGTGATAAGCCCGTGGACTGAGAGGGAGACCCAAGGCCTGGCAGCTGTCCACTGTGGCATTTCTAACCATGACTGTCAGCAGGACTGCCCCTCGGGCTCCCCTGCAGGGTTCCCCTTCAGAGCAAGGTCTCTTCTACTCACGGTTCTTCTGGACGGTCAGCCCAACTGTCTTAGAGCCTGCCCCTTGCCCTGCCGCCACCCGATGCACCTCCAGGATGCACAGCCCACATGCTCCTTGCCCACCCGCCCGCAGCTCACCAAGTCCTTGACCATGGCTTCAATCTGTCCTTGGGCCACATTCACATCCTCTGTGGGGCCTTCCAGGGTGATCTTGTCCTCGCCCTCAGTAAACTCGATGTGAACCTGCCCATCACCAAAAACAAGGGAGGGCGGTTAGGCTGGAGGGCCCAGTGTGGTGACCCAGCTCCGCATGCAGTCAGCTGAGAGCGTGGAGCCAGCAGGGCCTTCCTGGGGCAGCTGCAGACCCAGACCTGCCTCGAGTAAACGTGTGGGAGGGTCACACCAGCAGACACCATGCAGAGTGAGGAGGGAGAGCCGGGGGAGACCCACCGTCTTGATACTAAACACTGTCCCCTCTTCCTGTCCCTTTCACCAACATCCCCCATACGGTGCCCGCCCCGACCACTGACTCAGAGCACAGCAGCACCTCTGCTGTCCGCGTCTCAGGTATCACTTTCAGCTCCCATCTCTAGAACCCCAACTGTTCTCCAGCTGTATAAGGAGTGTGCAGCTGGCGGGGACCACGTTTTAGAACAAGCACCATGCTGGAGTGGCAGAGGAACTCATTGTTCTTACACGGACAAGCCACCTTCCCTCCTGGCTATGATGGCACAGGACATGGGACGCAGTGTATGAAAAGTTCACTGGGGGAAGACCTGCCACGAGAGCAACTCTATCTACGTGAACCAGGAATGTGAGCCCAGAAAAAGCCAAGCCACTGAATAGTAAATGCGAAAGGAAGTCTAAACAGAACAGGAATAAAGTACAATGGACACGTGGTCACTGGTGTTTCTGCTGAAGTTTATAGAGAGCTCCTGTCTCCTTCAGTGAACAGGAGAGACTTTAAGGCCAGAGAGGCAGAGGATGAAAAGGCCCATTAACTGCACAGTGAACACAAATCTGTATATAAAAGTTTCGCTCTTCAAAAGCTACTGATGTCACTATTCAGAAATTATCATAGCTACCAAACAGGACATTTCTTAAGATGTTTACTGAACCTAGCGACAACACCCTCTCCCTGATTACAAAGAACAAAACAATGACACAGGTATCTAAACAAAGTGTATTCTGCTCCTCCTTCACGAGCGAGCAACTAATTGCACCATACAGGATAAAGGATTCTGAAAAGTGTCTCAGTCTTCAAAGCGTCCCCTGGGGCAACAGCAGTAGCAATGAAAACAAACATCAGAAATGGGACGTAAGAGCTGAGAAAAGAACACGGGAGACACTCCACGGAACTAACTCAAGAACGCCCCTTGCCTTTGGCATCTGCTGTGTGATCTTGGCCAGGTTCTGCCCTTTCTTGCCAATGATGAAACGGTGCAGCCAGGAGGGGGCAGAGACAGAGGAAACGGTGAAACTGTTGGCCTGGGAAAATATAAAAACAAATGCATGGGTTTGCCAGGTCACTCGCTTAGGGCTTGGGGGGCGAGCAAGGCCCCAGCCTGGGACAGTTTCCACCCCCTCCAGGGCCCAGGACCTCCTGGGGTCTCAGTGAGGGACAGTCACCTTGGCATAGACCTCGGTCAGCGCCTGCCCCAGCTTCTCGGGCTCGCCACGAAGGATCACTGTCTCCGAGGCGCTGTCTGAGGGCGGTATCTCCACGGAAACCCCAGTCCTCTCCAGAATCTCCTGCAGAGAGTTGCCCTTGGGCCCAATGACGTACTTGTGCTGTGACTTCTTCACCTCCACTGCGATGGTGGTGGTCTTCTTTTTCTAGGTGTCAGCAGGCAGGACAGTCAGAGGGTGGGGCAGGCAGGAGGAAGAGACACCGCTGCCCAGGGAGCAGAGGCCCGGCCACAGCAGCTGGTCGGCAGCAAGTGAACAAAGCCCAGACGCCTCAGCTCTCAAGGATGGGGCTTGCTCTTCAACACAATCACTCCCATCCTTCCCTCCCGGGTGTGGGACTTTGCCCCGCCAAGCCGTGTACCTTCTCCTCGTAAATCTTCTTGATGCGCGCCACCGCCTGAGCCAGCTGCTCCTTCTCCCCGGTGAAGACGATCTCCGTCCGGCTGACGCTGGGGGGTGGGATGTTGATGCGCGTCCCCGTCTCCTGCATGATCTCGCCCACGAGTCTATTGTAGGGCCCAGCGATGAACGGGTGGAAGGCCTTCTCCACCTCCAGCCTCTCCACAGCACGTTTGTCCTGCGGAAAGAGTGGCCTGGTGAGACCATGGCTCTGGGCACACACCAGCACTGCCCTGATGAGACAGACAGGCGCTCAGAGTCAGTGCCCAGGCCACAGTGGCACAGCCAGCATTGGTGTGCCCAGCTACCCATGGGTCTCAACGCCTCCCTGGGCGACCTGTAGGGCCTGCATGCACAGGAAGGCGAGGTCGTGGCAGGCAGAAGGGAAGGCGTCTGCACACCTGCTCTGCAGAGATCAGCAGGACCTCGTGGCGAGCCTTCTCGATGCCCTCTTTGGTCCCCGTGATCTTAATCTGATTGCTCGGGTCATCTGGGCGTGGGATCTGGATTTTGGTTGCAGTTTTTAGCTCTAGGTCTTGCAGTTTCTCTCCATTTTTGCCAATCACAAAGCGATGATGTTCTTTGGGAATAGCAACAGTCGCCGAGGCCTACAACAGAAAAGAGTCAAAGAAAGCAAAATCATAGATTCAGGAAAGGCCTATTTTTCTCACGTGATACGCTCTCTGGCAGGAATGCCGTTCTTGTCCGCTCTTGCCCAGCTGACCCCAACCCGCCCGTTAGAACAGTCTCAGCTAAAAAGTCTCGTTCTTGGGGAAGTGGGCCCTGGCCCCAGGCTGGGGTAAGTTCAAGGTGGTACACTCCCGTGGCCCCGACTACTGGTCCCTGCACCGCCCTGTGAGCCGCTGCAATATTCAGGGTCATCACTTGCTCCACGTCCTCCCAGACCAGCTGTATGCATCGGGACAGGAGCATTCAAGAACAACACCCGCCGTGTTCTCCACTCGCATCGGGTTCTAACACACGCGAGGCACAAGGGAAGAAAGCAAGTGCCCGCTGGCTACTCACGTTAGTGTCTTTCTGCAATTCTAGGCTGTTTTTTCAGACATAAGCTTTGTTGTCTAGTAACAACCTCATCCTCCTGCATCTTTTACAATCAGCTGAAGTAACAGCTCATCAGAGGAAAGAAATGGCAACAATCAACACCCTACGTGAGGCTGGAGAGAAGATTTCTCAGGGTCGGAGAGACCGAGGCGGACGACGGAGCTCTGCTCATCTTCCTGCACTTTACAGAAAACAGACCCAGACTAAGAGGACTTAGGGAAAGTGCCAAGGCTCCCAACACAGGCGCCCTTCTGTGACATTACGGGAAGGCCTCCCTCCTTCCCAAGTGATACACTCTTACCACCAGCTGCTTCAACATTCTCAACATAAACGTTACATTGTAACAAAGAAGCAATGAAACAACCAGGGCAGAAAAGTGCCACCACCGGCCTTGGCCTGCAGAAAGAAGCCGGACGCAGCAAACACCAGCCACCTGTCTCACTGTGACCATTCATGAGAAAACCTTCAATGAAACAGCCACAGACAGAACCCGATCACACATTAAAAAAATACAGGAGACTTATTCCAAAAGTGGTTCAGTATCAGGAAACCCATTCATATAATCCATTGTATCTTTGATCTAAGGAAGAAAATCAAATGATCACCTCCCTCAAAATTGAAACCCATTAGTGAAAAAAATTCAAAAGAAAATAAGAACCAACGGACGTTTTTTAACATGCAACTTCTCGGCCCAAAAGCCTGACCTGTAGGGGGGACGCCGTGCCTGGGCCCCGAGCCTCGCACTGGAGGTGGCCCCCAGGGAGGTGTGGCATGAGGAAGCACAGCAAACAGAAAAGGCGACCGGAAGAGGCAAGGATCTACAGCTACACGCCTGCAGACCTGGAAACCCAGCTCAACAACGTCCCCAGAGAGTGTCAATTTTATGAAACTCTCACTGCTCATACTAGGGACAAGAAATGGCTATAATGTACGCAAACAATCGGCTAAAGATATACTGGAAAAGAAGACCAATTAATAATAGGTCCAAGAAAAAAAGACCATAAAATAATTAAACTTCAGCCCAACAAAAAAGGTAAGATATATGTATTAAAAATTAGAAAACGCTCCTTTCAAAGCTCTAAAAGACAATTTAAATCAGAGATGCCAATTCTCCCAAGATCAATTTTAAGAAATGCATGCAGCTGTGATGAAAACACTGAGTGTAAGCTCTGCACGGCAGAACAAGTAAGAACAGACTAGCCAGGAAAACGCCGAAGAACAGGGTGAGGGGCAGGTGGGTGATGGTGAACTTGACACGCAAACGAAGTGTAAAACCGTTATAATGAGAGCAGAGTAACTGAAAACCCAGGAATAGACCCCCCACGAAAAACCCCAAACCCACTGACATCGAGTCAATTCCGACTCGCAGTGACCCTATAGGACAGAACAGAGCTGCCCCACAGGGTTTCCAAGGAGTGGCTGGTGGATCTGAAGTGCTGACCTTTGGGTCAGCGGCTGAGCTCTTAACCAGTGTGCCACCAAGGCTCCAGTAAACCCAGATTACGAAGACAATTTCCAATCACTGGAAAAGATGATGTTGACAACTCGACAGCCACGTGGAAAAGATGACACGGGATCTGCTGCTCACACCATTCCCGATCAGTTCCAAACAGAACAGGAACCGAAATGCAGGACACCCTTACAAGGACCAGAAGAAAATATGGGCAGCTTTTCCTACAACCTGGAAGTGAAAACAAACTTTCCTAACAATGACAAAAAATAATAAACGATTAATAAACTAGACTATATAAGAATAAAACTTTCACAAAGCAAAACACACGAGTGAAAAAACAAAGGACAAACTGACAAAAATCACTTGTGACTTACATTGCCGCTGAAGGGTTTCGAAAGTCCTAATACACCAAGCTCCTGAAAACTGAGAAGACAAACAAGCCAGCAGAAAAATGGGCAAGAGACACAAACAGACCAGTCACAGGTAAATGGCCCTTAAGATGATGAAAAGACAATCTTGCTCATCAGAAAAATGCCCAATGCAAGTGCACCCAGCCACCTTTGGGCCGGCAGAGCCCAGCCACCGAGGAGCCTGCAGGGCTACAGGGAGCAGGCACTGGGACACCGCCAGTGGAGTGTGCAGCGGCACTGCTCCGTAGGAGGGAACGCGGTGACATATAGCAACACTGCATGTGTGGTGACCCTCTGACCTGGCCGGCTCACTTCTAGGAATCTGTCCCAAGACACACTGGGCAGCACAGGAAACAGTGCGCACACAAGATTTTTATCGTGACACAATTCACAACAGCAAAAGTCTGGAAACCAGCCAACTGCCACTGACAGAGAGGGCTGTAATGAATCACAGCACACACCCAGAACCTTACGCAGCTGCATGAACGAAGAAAACCACTATTTACTGACGTGCAGACACCTCCAGAAAATATGAAGGACAAAAGCCAGGTGCAGAGCAGGGTTTATGGCAAGCAAGCCTTTGCTTCTGCTCTCAACAACACTGGGAAGAGAAGCCACAGGGGAAGGCAGGTCACCCACAGCGGAGGGGACAAGGTGAAGGAGGGGCAGGTCACCCACAGCGGAGGGGACAAGGTGAAGGAGGGGCAGGTCACCCACAGCAGAGGGGACAAGGTGAAGGAGGGGCAGGTCACCCACAGCAGAGGGGACAAGGTGAAGGAGGGGCAGGTCACCCACAGAGGAGGGGACAGGGTGAAGGAGGGGCAGGGCACTCACAGCGGACGGGACAGGGTGAAGGAGGGGCAGGTCACCCACAGCGGAGGGGACAGGGTGAAGGAGGGGCAGGGCACTCACAGCAGAGAGGACAGGGTGAAGGAGGGGCAGGTCACCCACAGCAGAGGGGACAAGGTGAAGGAGGGGCAGGTCACCCACAGCAGAGAGGACAGGGTGAAGGAGGGGACAGGGTGAAGGAGGGGCAGGGCACTCACAGCGGACGGGGCAGGGTGAATGAAGGGCAGGTCACCCACAGCAGAGGGGACAAGGTGAAGAAGGCGGGGGGCTGGAAAAGCAAATTCTCTGGACACCCTCAATACAGAGTTCTGATTCTGCAATCAGATAAATGTTTAAATAATCTGAAAACATGAAAAATAAGGTGAAACAAATGAACCCCACTGTGTATCAAGATGACGGCACAACACTAACAGAGAGAGAATTACTCCAAACGGCTCTCAGATGCTGTGTTCTGACTGTATTTAAGAAAATCTTAAAGTGCACTTAGGGGTCTTAATGCTGGGAGTGATACTGGTACCATCGTTTTTAAACTATCACAAACCAAAAAAACCAAACCTGTTGCTGTCGAGTGGGTTCCGACTCAAAGTGACCCTATAAGACAGAATAGAATTGCCCCATAGGGTTTTCAGGGAGCAGCTGGTGGATTCAAATTGCTGACCTTTCGGTTAGCAGCCAAGCTCCTAACCACTATGCCACCAGGGTTTCCAAACTAGTGCAGAGACAGTGAAAATAAAGCTATTCATTGTGCTAACATCCTTAGGAATGGAGACTTTCAGAAAAGTGACAAGTGCAAATGCAGCCAGACCCCCAAGTGTGCATTAACCAGCAGCAGTCTGCACGCCTGCCTGCTCTCCTTCCTAATAGCCTGCTGTCCTGGTTCTGCCCCGACAGGGCCATGAGCATACAGACTGTGGTCTGTACATGCAGTCGCCTGAGGGCCGGGGATCCTGGGCACAGAGCTGATTCCAGGTTGTAGAAGGATTAGCCCAGATGCTCCCCTTCGCTAGAAATGATGCAGTAAGGGGATGGCAGCCCGCTTGAAGGGGTCCATACTGGCCGAAGATGAGGCATTTCAAGCATAGACAGGGACTGCACAGACTAAAGCACATCAAAGGTAGCTCAGTTCACAACAGCAGTCCAAAGACCCACCGATGACAATTTACCAAGTGATCAAGCAAAGGATCCCTTACCTTCTTGTATTTCCATACAGACGGTGGACGAAGGAAAGTTCTTTACAAGAATACCAACTAGTGTGAAGGCGTGGCAGAACTAGAAAATCATTACTTGCAACTCCCAGTGAGTTCAGGCAACAATCACCAGCAGACCTTTAACCAGCGAGTGAGAGACGGACCAGGGGCTTCATGACGGATGGATGGGGCTGCAAGCACTGGAATCAACTCAGCCAGCTCAGAATCAGCACAGGAAGAGCCAGCAGACGTGGCCCCACCCACAGTCTCCTCACCAACCAAGCAAACTCAGCAAACAGGGATCAAGCCCTGAGAGCTAACCGCTGGGGGCAGAAGTGATGACAGACAGCAGGACAAATCAAGCTCCAGAGTTCCCAGCAGTTGACTGAGACTAGGAACAGACTCAAGCTGTAGATGGATCTGAAGGGCCCAATGGGAAAGACATCTCTGAGATGAGAAGGGAAGCATGAATACAGACTGGGCTGAATACGGAGATGGCATTAATAAATTACTATTAACTTCATTAAGTGAGTTAACGGCACATGGGGCATGTACAGGTAAAATAGTGCGTCTGGAATTTGCTCCAGAAGGACCTGGGGTCGGGGGGGAGTGGGTCAGGGCCTGAAGTGCACCCTCCCCTACAGTGCCCAATCACACAACACTCTGGACTAGCAGACACAGCAGAAGTTTGAGAGCTTACTACACACCAGCCACGATGCTAATTTACACGTATTTTCAACTTGGTGACATTTAACAACTTAATTCCATGAAGCCAGACAGGGTTCGTGACCTTCCCCAGGCCCCGTAGCTGACCGACAGAGAGGATGCTTCCACTGTCGAGCCCCCGGCTCCTGCCCTGCAGCCTCTCTGGATCACGTCCTATCTGATCTAGAGCCAGTCCCCACAGGGGTCAGCAGCTGGCTGGAAGGACCCACTGGGCAGCCCATCGGTCATGTTACATGTCAGTAAGATGCTCTAAGTTGATCGTGGTCTTGACATGATACCACTTAGTAGGAGAAGGGCATCACGACAGACTTATCACAACAATCCCCAAATAAACTCCAAGCACTGGGACCAGGCTACCAAAGACCAGCGAACTGCTTTAAAACAAACAAAAATTTGAATTTAGAATCTCCCAAGGCTGGGCCTGTACATCTGTACTTAAAAACGAATGAGCCAGCTACTTCTCAGGCAAAGCTCCAGGGCCAATCCACGTCCACCCACTCACTGCCCCTCAGGCAGACCCAGCTCCTCCTAGGTATCGAGCTCTGGGACCGGCCTCTCCCGTTCAGTTCATTCTATCGGAGCACAACATGGTAGGTGCCCCAGTGATACGCCTGACGTGGCATTCTACACCGTCCTGTGTCCCCAGTGGTAAGAGCAACGGCGTCTGATGGCATCGGGGTGCCCTGGCACAGCACTAGCACGTCACACAGGGCACACGGCAGAGGCGGCTGCATGGGAACACCCACCTGTGTTTGCAGTCTGGCAACAATGTCCTTCCGGGCTTTCATGACGGCATCCAGCTTCCCCGAGACCATGATGGAGAGGCCCTGGTCTTTGGCGAGGGATAGCTCCAGGTGCGCACCTGTCCGCTGCATGATCTCAAGGCAGATTTTTGCTTGCTCACCTTCTCCAAACTGGTTCATGTCCTTGTACTTCCTCTCCTCCAGGGGCACATGGAACACCTGCTCAGACAAGACCCACGGGAAGGTGGAGCGAGGAGGAGAAAGCAGTGCAGCTGCAGTACCTGGGCACTGAAGGCGCCGCCGTGAGCCCTGGGACAGAGCCCTTGTTATGTGAAGACCAAGTAACGAACAGCAGACAACGGTCAGTGCTGGGGGCGAAACAGGGCCATGAGAGCCCCTGGGGGAGGACGGACCCTCCTGAGGAGAGGACACTGGAGCCCGGCTGGCCGGAAGCGAGGGGAACAGCAGCAAAGGCAGGGAAGCGTGGGTGTGATCAACAAGGAGGCGGCAACATGCGTGCATGCGTGGGGCAGTCAGCCAGGTAGGTCTGGGGCAGCCCACCCTGGGGGCTCCCCGTGAGGAGGCGCGTTGGTTTTCTAAGTAAAATGGGGAGCCCCTGAAGGGTTCAAGCAGAGGGATGCATTCTACTTGACAACGCTGGCTGCTCTAGGAGAGGGACTGAGGAGGGCAAAGCAGAGGCAGGAGATCAAGAACGACCCCAGGTTTCTGCCTTGAGCTACAAGGTAGAAGGTGGTGCATTTACAAGACTGGGAAGGCTTGTCTTGGAAAGGCGTCAGAGGCCCACTGGGAGACTGCGGGAGCAGGCGGTTTTGAGTCAACAGTACAGGGAAGAGGGCCCAGCATGAGATCATGGAGGTGAGGCAGAGAAAAGGGGGCCCGAGAGAGTCTTGAGGGCCGCAGCATCACCGATGCAGGTAGCAGAGAGGACTCGTGAGGCCAACAGAAGACCAAGCCACCAGATCGTGGAAGTCAGAAGAGAAGAGCACTCAACAGTGGGCTGAGGGGTGGAGGCAGGAGACGGAGACGTCTCCCTGGACGTGGGTGGCAGGAGTGGTCCTGCAGGTGGGAATGCTGACCAGATTTCGTCAAGTGAAAAACAACGGCACCAGATAACTTGACAAGTACCACCTGAGAAGCTAGCACGTGCCGGCCCTACTTCTGGGAGCAAGGGGTACATGGTGAGTAAAGGGAAAGCTGCACTCTTTCACAGAGCTTACATTGGGGTGGGGGCACACGGAGTGGGGTGCTGATAGAATCTGGCCTAAGAAGACCTCCTCCCTTAGCAACCTCCCACAGCATCCCCCACCTCCGGCGGATTCATCTTCGCATATTCAATCCTCCCGGCATTCCCTGCTGTCTTCCTGGAGGGAGGGCAGGGAGTGCCCACCTGAGTGATGACAGAAGCCTTGATGGGCCGGATCTTGCTGCTCCAGGCCCCGGCCAGCTCCTGGGCATTCTCCAGGCAGGCCGCCTTCTCGGGGAGCGGAGGGAAGGCATCCTTGTAGGTCGGAGGGTCGCTCTCCTCTTCTGAATTCAAAGTAGCAACTGGAACAGGGGCAACCAGATTAACAGGCTTTCAGCATCAGATGAAAAATACTTCAAAGGTTTCAACATAAAAAGAAGACGCCAACTGACCCAGTGACGGTTCCCCCAACCACCACAATCTTGTCATTCGCAGTGATGGGACAGGGCTGCAGGAGGTCAGGACGGGCTCACTGAGGTTCCCCAGCCCAGCACCTCCTCGCTGTGCCTGCTGAGGGGGCAGCACGTGCCCAGGATTACAGTGTACAGTCCTGAGGGGAGGCCAGGCCCTAGTCTTGCCTCCCATGAGAAGTTGGCCAAGGTGGTGTATGCTCCAACCCCTCCCACCAGGGGAAGCTCCGTGAAAGGCCACCTTGGCCACATGAGATGATCAGGCCCTCGAGAGTAACTAACGCTGAACTAAAAAGCCACACCTACCATGATGCCAGGCACACAGTGCCCCTAAACGTGCAGAAGCAAACAACGGGGTGCTGCGGTGCTGCCCACAAGAGGCCTCTGAGGCAGTCCCGGCTGACTCGCCCCGTGGGCACCACATAGGCCTCTGTGGGACCCACCACACCTCATCTTCCCCCCGACCCCTCCACGGGGCAGAAAACCAGGCTCCTTGAGCAGCCACGGCACCCTTGTCATACTCCTGCCAACCAGGGGCTCCCGCCCCACCAAGCAGGGGCCCCAGGAAAGCAGGCACGCCTGTCGGGGCCACTGAGCCCTCAGGAAACCGGAGAGTGCCTGTGTGGGGTCACCCAAGTCATTGGGAAAGCAGCACGTGACCTGGGGGGGGGGGGGGTCACTAAGCCCTCAGGAAAGCAAGGTGCGACTGTGGGGGTTACCGAGCCCTTGGGAAAGCAGGGCATGCCTGTCGGGGGTCACCCGGGTCCCCAGGAAAGCAGGGTGTAACTGTTGGGGGTCACCCGAGTCCTTGGGGCCGCACACAGTGTCTGGCACAGATCAAGCTGGATGAGATAACAGTGGAATGAAGGTACGCAAAGAACAGGACGTTGACCTTTGGAACCAGCCAGGCCCACTCCGACTCCTGGCTCCAGCCCTCTCGAGCAGCACGGCTGGGCAGCCCAAGAACACCAATGAATGCGCAGCTGTGCTGATAAGCAGCTTTACTCTTCCAGCATCTTACTCCTGTCTATAAACCAAGACACACCTCCAAAGGGCTGCTGGGTTACGCAGACTCCAGCCTCAGCTGAGTGCCCAGGTTCACACTGCCCCAAACAGCAGCCACATGTGGCTACTGAGCCCTTGAAACGTGTTTTAATTTTATTTAATTTTAACATTAAGAAGGGATACTCGATTCAGTTCATGGAAAACTCTCAGGTATGCTTGAAATAACTTGGATATGTAAACCTTACTCTTTCAAGCTATAAATTTTATGACATCTAAATACATCAAAGATTTCAGATGAAAATCTCGTATTTGAATGGAAATGTGCTGTCTTAAAATACACATAATTTCATAAAAAAAGAATGGAGAAGAATATCACATCTTTTTTTTTAACACTAGATATTAAGATGACAATGTTTTATATATACCGGGCTAAATAAAATACAGGCAGTCCCCGGGTTATAAACATCTGACTTACAAGCCGCAGTTATGAACCAACCCCCGGAAAGCCTATCATATTAAAAATGCAAGATACATACAATGGTTCATAATATCAAACGGGCGCTCCTTTGCGATGTATATCAAAAAACTATTATTACTGTAATACTACACTAAATATGTTTTAGTGTATCTGGAAGTGTTTCTTTAACGTTTTTATACATAGAAAGATACATTATATACCATGTATACTAGGACAAACAGTTGACTAACTGTTGTTAGATATGAACTACACCCAACTGTTCTAACTTATGTACAAATCTGACCTAAAGACAGACTTAGGAATGGAACTTCTTCGTACCCCGGGGACCGCCTATATATTAAAATTAACCTCGCCTGTTTCTTTCTACGTAACACGCGTATTGGAAGATTTAAAACTACTTCTGTGGCTTGCGTCCTGTTTCTACTGATGGCACTGTTACTGACCCTGGCCAGCTGTCTGAGAGAGCTAGAAGCCAGGCCTGGCCTTCACCCCCACCGTGGGCTTCTGGGTGTGCACAGCCTAGGTCTCAGCACAACAGGGAAACAGCAGCTTTGAGAAGGGATCCCATCAATTACCAACGGCCACATTCGTTGGCTCTCCAGAACACTGTCTGTATTTTAAAACTGTGGCCAGATTTACCTGTCCCTGCCTAGCCAGCCCTGTTCCTCACCTACTGTGGTGTAGACACTGACAGGCTCCTGGCCCTGCTCCACAACCGGAGGGCCAGAAAGCACTTCCAGGAAGGCCACAGGGCTGGAGGGGCAGCGCCTGAGAGTTGGCAAGAAAAGCACACACAGGGTGTCACCTTTGATCTGTTGCGGAACCAGCCCACTCCGGTGCTCGGCAAAGCTCTCCTGGGTCAGAACTGCAACGGAGCTCATTGTTGGTTGCACAGCTACACACAGTCCGGGGAAGCCACTGCAGCAGGAAGAACCAGTCAAAGAAGAGAACAGTCAGAGGCACAGCCAACTCCCGATCCCCTAGGAGACTGCTAGCAACAAGTCTTAGTCTCTGACCAGCAAGCTGCACCTTTTTATTTTCCTCACTTACAACCTCTGATACGCAAACTCTCACCAAGTGATGAAAAGGGGAAAATGCAAAACCAGGGAGGGTCTTGGGTCAACTGTGCCCTCAAAACACCCCTGTAACTGCAGAGATGGAGCCTCAGGGGGCACTGAGACACAACCTGCCCCTGCCGGAGGGCCGCATGCCCACTGGACCCGGCACCGCCTGGGTAGAGCAGCGCTTGCGTGACTGCGTGTCCTGACACGCAGTCAATGTACCTGTGGCGGTGGCTCCAAAGGCAAACGTAACAACTGGCGAAGCACTTGTCTCAGCCCACTGAGCTGAACAGCCCGGACCCAAGCTTCCTTCCGTGCTGGGTGATGACGGTGCTGGGCCCACACCCCGTGCTAAACGCCTCTGACATGCGTCAGTCCGGTCACTCTCCGACAGTCGGCTGCCTGGCTCTGGGGTCACTCCCAACGGCTCCCCAGGCCAGGGCAGGAACCCAGGCAGGCCGGCTACAGACTCTACCCTAAGTACCAGCTGGCCAAAGCGGTGGAATGGGATGGGCACGGGAGTCATGGTTCCTGTGTCTGGACAGGGGGTCAGGCCTCTCAGTCACCAGAGAACTGGGCGGATGAGGTGACCTGACGACAGGGGTTAGCCCCTGCCTCCTGCGATTACTCAGTGTCAGTCCCGGTGAGCTCTGCACCCCATCTGGGAAGAACCCACTCTCTTTTCATAGTTACGCACCAAATAGCTTACCTGTACCACCTTGGCAAACATACAAGAGGGCCAAGTAAAGGGGAGTTTTTGCATAATTTCTATAACACACAACGGGAGGTTGCAGAGACTGTCTTTGAAGGGCCCCTGGAAACCAGGAGACCAGACGTAATGAAAGAGGCCCACCCACCTCCCCTCCCCGGGCCACGCACAGGCTGGGAGCAAGACGGCTGTGGCCACCACGGTCAACTCACCAGCGAAACGGTCAGTAGCCAGAAAGTCCGTCCTGAGGCTCCTGTCAGCCTGCCAGCTTCTGCTAGTGTGGTGTGCGAGGGGGAGAACCAGAGAAAGGTTACTCATCTGCATTGTAAGCCCAGCCCCTTCTACTCCCCAGCCGGAAAAGGGCAAATTATTATTTACATTTTGGTTACTAATACCAATACTTAGGCAAGTTTCTTAGGACGAAAAAAAAGTACTGAAGCTCTCCTTTAAGCCATGAGCTTCAAACAAAGCACATGACAGTAAAACCCAAACCACCCAGAACTTTCAGAAGATGACTTTCCCAGGGAGCTGAGGGAGTGACCCCTTAGGGGCCAGAACTTTAACATTTAACCACTGGAAGGGAAACTGTCATTAAACTGATGGTCTGCTTCCCTGCACAGTTAAAGAACTTCATGGTGCGCTATTTCTCTCTGGATGCCGAGTCAGAACCAGGAGCTTCTAGACGCTGTGCTGCTAATACCGGACTGAGGGTGAGCTCCCAAGGCCTCTGAGCTTTCTAGGATTACCAGAAACTACTGTCCTTAAGAGCACGCTGTACATTCTGCGGTTACTTTGTTCTTCTCGCTGTGACTCTGTAAAAGCCCTCTGGTTCCTTCTAACCCACTGAGGATTCAGAAACCAGATCGCAAAATCGCGGGGTGAGAAGGGACCTTCAAAGGACGAAACACTACTCTGTAAGGTGAGAGTGCATGGTCACCTTGCCTTGGGGGACTTGCGGACAGATGAGGCCGCCAGGTAGAGACCCAAAACACTGACTATACTCCTGAGCTTTAGTAAGACAAATTTTAAGGCAGAAGAAGGCATGAATTTGAAATACCAGCACCAATTACAGTAACAAGAGCATCCCACCTAACTGGAGAACAGCACCCCAACAATCTTGCCTGAAAGACACATGTTCAGGAGTCGGGAATGCAGTTCGTGAGAACCTGGGAGGCACTGGAAGACTCTGGATTTAAGGGTCCAATCACCCCGGTGTAGACGCAGACCGTGGCACTCCCGGAGTGCACTGCTGGCTGAGACAGAGATTTGACTCCCGTGAAGAAATGACTACGTACCGCGGCAGAGCCTCCCCGGAGCCCAGTCAGTCCCACCAAACACACAAGTCCACTCTGAGGCTGAAGGGGCAGCAGTGAGGACAAACTGACCGAGAGACACTTAGTCAAGAGCAGCTCTAACAGATTGCACTCTGCGACTCTTCGTCAGTGAAGATGACGGCAAGGAAGGGAGAACTGCAGCTGAACCAGCACCACCGCAGCTGCCCCCGCACAGCGTGTGGATGGCCGCTGTCCCAGGTCAGAGCCCCCAGCAGTGAAGTCAAGGCCCTGGCTGCCCACTGGCCCCGGTGCAGCCGCCTGCCCTTCCTCCACTCGGGCTGCACATGCTCAGAGCCGATGGCCTTCCACCTGGCAGAGCCGCCCACTGACACGACTGCCTTCGAGGCCCAGGCCAGGTCCGTCTGCACGGTCCCAGTCACCACCCACGCTCTCCACTGGGCCTCCACGGACCACGGGTGCTTCAGCTCTCCTGCACCAGGCAAGTCTCAGAGATGCTGGGCAGTGGAGCCCCCCCGAGCCTCAGCCCACAGCTCTATTCTCACCCCACACCTGGAGCACACAGTGAGAAGTGACTCCTTTGCTGGGTGACTCTTCACGGTCTCCTCTGAGACTGCCCAAACACTTTCCGGAGAAGTTAATTCCAACAAGCCTGCTGCTGAACCCCCTTAGCCCAAGTGGCTTAAGGCCGGGTCCTCAGCACACCTGAACTCTCGCTAACATCCAACAAGAAAAGCCTGGGCTGAGTCTGTCTGCCCCACTCCCCTACGTGGGCAGCAGGAAAGGGCAGGCAGAGTGGACCTCCAGAGAGCTCCAGACTGGTTAGACAGGATGCACGGCCTACAAGTCTGGATTTCCAATGGCAGTTTGTCAGAGCTGGAAACTCAGGGAAACCACGAGAGACACGAGAGCTCCATGTCATCGAACATGGGGGTGGTGGCTGCCTTCTCTCTTACATAACTCAAAACCCCATTTGTAGGGCTTCAGCAGTATGTGGTCCCCCGGCTCTTAGGTGAGTCTCTGTGAAAGGCTGACAACTCAGCCCTCCTCCCTGCTCTCAACCAGGGCTTCCCAGCCAAACTGCCCCCAGCTGCTGGTCCCACCAAGAGACACCCGACAGTTCCTGAACTGCTTCCTGGGCCCACCCCAGCTGCACCCAGTGGGCCTAACCACCCACTGCAGCAGCGGCAGTGCCACCTGGACTTGCTCTCCACCCAGGGCCTTCACCTGCTATCTGAAGCTCCCAGGAGGCTTCCGGCAAGCCAGTTACCACAGAACAGCTGCTCGACGTTGGCCACCTCAGGTGCGCACTGGATCTGAGAATACTGCTCAAGTCAGGGTCAGAGGGGCCTCAGACACACTCCCTGCAGCATCTGAACACCAGGACAGGAACCCCATCACTTCCGTGGGCACCCGCCCCACCTCTGGAGGCTCTGAAAACGGTCTGTTTCTACTGCGCCAAAACCTACAACTCCTTCCCCCTGCTGGCCACGGGGAACAAGTCACTCTTCCCCACAGACTCCTGCAGACACAGGCAGCCCCTCCTCTTTTCCCTCCTTTGACTGTCCCAGGACAGCCACCCGTCACAGTCCTTCACGGCTGTGGCCGCTCCAACCCCAACCAAGTACAATGGCTATTCTCAACCTGGACTTCAAATGTCCTTGCGAGTGTGTGACAGCAAAGCTTAACTATACAGCAGGTGTAACCAGACCTAAAGAAAGAACAGGAGACCCAAGACCCTTCTTGTCCACCGCCAAGGAACTGTCACAAAGGCCACACAATCAACAGAGTGTCAAACACAGTGCCAGCAAACATACACCAATAAAGAAGGCTGTAAAGGAGTTTCGTTTTTTCGCTTCTAGAACAAGGAATTACTTAGGTGGCTGAATTCTGCCAATTACTTTTTCGAAAAGAAACGTCTTTGCAAAGGGAACCAGCCGCCACTGAGGAGTGGAGTGGGGAGAGGTGTTCTATAGAAGAGGAGAACTGAGGAAATAAAAATCGGGACTCCCAGTTGTTGGGAGCGTAGGGTTTGTCCCACCGGAGACTTTTATTAGGCTAACCCCACTGGTCACGTAGGGATTGGAGTCTGTCAGGGGTGGGCCAGTAGTTAATTTTGTTTACTTCAGCCACAACTGAGACTCTTACTGCTTTAAAAACTCCACAGGACTAGGTACACCAACCACCAAACCCACTGCCTTCAAGACAATTCCAACTCATAGCGAACCTACAGGACAGAGTAGAACTGCCCCCACAGGGTTTCCAAGGCTGTAATCTTTGAGGGAGCAGACTGCCACATCTTTCTCCTGGGACCAGGTACGGAGGGTGCCAAAAGCCCCAGCTTCTCCCCTTGTCTTTCAAAGTTACAAGTGTTCACCTTTATCCCCACAGCCAGCCTGCAAGGGAAAACTTTATTCAAAGTACCCTGAATACCCACAACCTTCCGAATAAGACAAAATAAAATCCAGATCCGCACAGAATTAGTCTTTTTTCAGACTGCAGTCTACTGTAAACTTGGTGTGAGCAGGACTCGTGGTCCTGGGAAGTCGGCACCCAGTCTGCAGTGGAGGGACTTCGAGGATGCCACCTCAGCAGGGCCCTCCCACAGGCCACGAGAGCCGCCGGGCGGGGGACAGGCTTAAAGGGCCAGTACCCACTTGGCTCTTCCAGCCTTTCATCCAAATTCAGTATTTTTCCCTAATGTACTTTTCAATCGCTAAGCTGGGGTCTATCCAACTAGTACTCAAGCACAAGAAAGCCGCCACCCAACCCCCAATCCCATGACAATCCCAGCAGGGAGACCACCGCAGCAGGTGGTGGTGGGTGAGAACACTCCGCGCCACGGGATCCCGAGTGTCCAGCTCCTCTTGCTCAGCAAAGGCCCCGCTCCCTGTGCACCAAGTGGCAGCGCTGGGCTGCCCACCCTCGGGTGTCCCCGGGAAGCGGCAGCACTGCACCCGTACGCTTTACCTTACGGAGGACGAGACGAGGAGGGCCTGCCCGGAGCTAACCTAACCAATCCCCACCACGGCAGCAGACTGCAACTGAGCCGGCAGAGGGCTCGTCAACATCAGGAGACCCAGCTGACCCGCCCGCACCCAGCACCTGGGGCCGGAGGGTGGCCGGCCGCCCCACAGACCCCGACGTCCCACAGTCCCCGACGCCGAGGCGCTGCTGCCGCCGCGGGACACCCACGGCCCCGAGAGGACACAGGGGTTGGGGGAGGCGGGGAAGGGACACGGGAGCGGAGGGGAGGGGGCAGCGCCGCGGGCTCCGGCCCGGACGCGCCAACGTCACCGACCTGGGCCCAGGTCGGCACCCCTCCCCCACGGCCCCGCGGAGGCTTCGCGACGGCGCGCTCCGCTCGGCGGGGGGACGCGGAAGGCGACCCTCGGGCCGCGGCCGGCCCGCCCGGAGTGCCGCGGGCGCAGGCGGCCGGCGGAGCGCCGAGTTGGGAAAGTTTCTCGCACTTTTCCTCCGGGCCAGCGCCGAGGCCCATGCGCAGTAGTGACACGTAGCCGGTGCCCCCTCCCCCCCGGCCGGGACCGGGACGGGAGCGGAGAGGGACGAGACGCTGGGGGCGCCAGCGGGACGGGGGTGCCGGGCGGCGGGGGGGCACGGCCCGCGAGGAGCCCCGGCCCGCCCCTCCCCCGCGCGCCGCCCCTCCACGTCGGCAGCGGCCCCCGCCCCCGCGCCCCAAACTTTTCTCGCCAAGCGGCCCGGCCCGCGCTCCCGGCCCCGCCGGCCGGCACCCCGGGCCCCGCCAGGCCGCCCCCCGGCCCCGCCGGCCGCCAGCTCACCCTGTCTGCGGGCCGCCCGCTCGCTCGCTAGCCGGCCGCGCGGGAGAAGCCTGGACGCTCGGAGGAGCGGCGGCCGTGGCCCGGCTGCTATATAGGGCGGCGGCTCCAATCCCGCCGAGACACGTCAGGCGCCGGCGCCCCGCCCCGCCCGACGCAGCGCCCACGCCGCCGCCCGCTCGGGTCCCCGCGCGCCGGACACCTGGGTCCCCGCGCGCCGGCCGGCTGCTCCGCGGGCCCACGGTTCCCCGCAGGCGCCCCCGCACCCAGACGTCCCCGACGGGGCAGCGCGCTCAAGGTCTTACCAGCTCCAAAAACGGCTTCTGCAGCTTTTTTTGGGAGGTGGAGTGGGGTCAGGGACTTAGGAAATTAATCTAATCGCCACCCCAGAAAGCAGAGAGCAAAAGCCACACAGGAGCCTGAGTGTTAAAACTACCAAGGACACGACCGGAAGCAGCAAGGATGGCTTTTCTAGAAGCTTACGTCAGCAATGATACTGTCTCCCCCACCACAAAAGACCCCCCAAAACTCAAAAGACGATACAAACGGAATTAACTATTGGCCCACCCCTGGCAAACTCCAATCCCCTACATGACCAGTGCGGTTAGCCTAATAAAAGTCGCCGGTGGGACAAACCCTACGCTCCCAACAACTGGGAGTCCCGATTTTTATTTCCTCAGTTCTCCTCTTCTGTAGAACACCTCTCCCCACTCCACTCCCCAGTGGCGGCTGGTTGCTGGGACCTGCCCTGGAGTCACAGGACTCAGGGCCACCCCATGCGTGATCCAACAGAACACTGCTGGGTCCTGGGCCATCCCCATGATCGGTTGCAAACTGGACTGTTGTGGGGTTTTCGTTGGCTGAGTTTCGGCAATAGACGGCCAGGCCTTTCTTCCTAGTCTTTGCCTGGAATCTCCACTGAAGCCTGTTCAGCATTACAGCCACACACAAGCCTCCACCGACAGATGAGTGGTGGCTGTGCATGAGGTGCATTGGCCGAGCATGGAACCCCAGTCTCCAGCACAGAAGGTGAGAATTCTATCACTGAATCACCACTGCCAGTTTAATCCCCTTCGAAAACTTAAAGCCCCCACCTCTACATTCATACACGAGCGAATGTGTGCATCTACCGTGTGTCAGGCCCTGGGGACACCTACGCGAGCCCCACAGAAGCCCTGGTTGTTGGGCTCACAGGAGTGGGTGTCACACCGCACCCACTGTGTAGTAAGTGATAAGTGCTGGAGGTCTGGAGAGACATCAACCTGTACTCTGACAAGTGGCATGCCAGTGGAGGCCTGCATGTCCAGCCATCCCAGGCACAGTGAGGGGCCCAGAGGGGCTGGAGTGCGGACGGGAAGTGGGGGCCAGGTCACCACAGCCTGCAGCCCTGAAATGGGTTGTGCTCAAGTGATGGGAAGCTGGTGGAGGGTCTCGAGCAGCAGAAGGCATAGCCAGATGTGTTTAGCAGAATGCTCTGGGTTCAACTTGGAAGGCAGCACCAAGAATTTCTGTATCATCTGGATGTGGGGGTGATAGAAAGAAGTCAAGAACATCACACAGGTATCTGCCCATGGGATGGAAGAGCCTGTAGGGCTGAGAGAAGTCAAGAAAAGCATGGAGGCATCCGGTCTCCCAGAGACCAGGAGCCTGGACCACCAGATGGGGAGAGGGATGAGCAAATCCAGGAGTTCAGACATGGGCAGTGAGGTCTGGTATGGCCAAGCGGAGATGTCAAGTCGGCAACTCTGTGTGCCAGCGTGGAGGTGGGAGAGGCCGGGGGCCAGCAGCACACAGCCACAGGGACACCAAAGCACTGCATGACATCGCCTGGGGAGAAGCCCAAGGCAGCACAAGGAAGAGGCGAGGACAGTGACGTCACAGCCGTGCTGAACTACCAGTGTGGAGCCTGGGCAGAGTGGACCAACAAAGCTGACAGGAGCCTCTCTAGGCACCAAGGAGACATTCAGGCCCCTCTCTGTGTTATTACTGCAGTTTAGGTAACCTTCTCGGGATAACCAACTAGCAACTCAGACTATTACGATTTTTTTTTTTTTTTTTTGAGGGCTTGGCACTTGGCAGAGGGGGATGAGGCAGGAGGAAGAAGGAATAAGAAGTGTTCAGGAGCAGTCAACAGGTCCACTGCCAAGGAACTTTCAAATAAAGCTGAAAAGCCGACACAGGTAGGTGAGTGTAGTACCTTGGGAACAGACGCCTGAAAGAGCTGGTTAGATAACACAGTTACCAAAAGTACAAAATCCAATGTTACATTGGTGGTACAAACCATCCCTGCATACTTCTGTGCTGATCCTTCTGACCAGCTTTTCTTCCCAGCAGGCCTTAATCCATCAAAAATAATGGTTTTGAAGATCAATTTCAGGACTTCCGTTGCAGCAATATTCAGACCAGATGTGTGACAGCTGTGGCCGCCTGCAATGGTCACTATCAGCCTGTGATGTTTGGGTTTTCAGTTCTCAAGGGGAAGGGGAGAAACTCTGGGCCTACACAAGGTGAGAGATTAGAACAGAGATGTCCACTTATAGCCACGATCCCCAAGGGCCTACCCCCAGGAAGGCAGGTCCAAGGGAAAAAAGAAAAAAGTCCAGCAGCACAGGGAGACGGCCAGGTGCCTTCTGCCCGGCCTATGCCAGAGAGGGGGCATCTGGAAAACCAGTGATGCCATTTGGGCTCAGGGAGCAAATTCTTAAAACCTACTGTGCATGGAAGAACCATAGCCCAAACCTAGAAATTAACAAAACAGAGAGCAATCCCACTCAGGAGGGAATACATCTCCAGCCAGGCCAAACAAGATATGCACAGACCTACCCTCCCCGTAGAGAAGCTAAAAGTCCAAAATTCAAAGAGTAAGAAGACTGAAATAGAATTAGACTTAAGAACTTTAGATGACAGAACAATCAGGATGAAATGATAAAAAAAAAAAGTTTTAAATGATTAAAAATACGACATAAAGGTGACACTAAAAAAAAAAATTCAAGAGATGGAACATAAAGAACCATAGATAAGAAGATGAGAAAGTCTGACATATCTAACAGGAGTTCTAAAAGAAGAAAATAAAAAGATTGGAGGAGAAATAATAGCTTAGAAAACTCTAGAATGTAAAGATATAAAATCCTCCAATAAAATAAACAACAGCAACAACAAAAAAAAGGTGGCTAGCAGTGTAATTTAGCCCACACCAAAATACACAACACCAAAGACAAGAGTAAATCTTAACAACTAGAGAGAATAGCCAGGTTCTCAACAAAAGAACATAATGAGATTGAGGGTAGACCTCCTCACCGCAAGACCAAATACACACCAGAGGACCACGGAGTAACAAGTGTAAGTGCTGAGAAAGTAACTGTTAACCTGGAACTCCACATCTCATTTATGACTGAGAATGAAATAAGGACACTTTCAAAGATAAACGATTACTATCAATAGATCACTGTGAAAAGAACTACTGTATTAGTTTGCTAGGGCCAGTATAACAAAACACCACAAACTGAAATATAAACAACAGAAATTGATTGTTTCGCAGCCTTGAGGCTAGGAGTCAGAATCAACGTGTCAGCTGAGCCAGGTTCTCTCAGAAGCTTCGAGAGAAAGGTCTCTTCCCGTTTCTTCTGGTAATCCCGGGTGTTCCTTGGCTTGGGGCCGTAGCACAACTCCACGGTCACATGTGGTTTCCCTGAGTCTCTTTTATAAGGACACCACTGGGATTGGATTAGGATCCATCCTACCCTGGTATGGGCCCATGTTAATTTAACTGATGACATCTTCAAAACTCTATTTCCAAATAAGGACACATTCCCAGGTAACAGGACTTAGGAATTCAACATGGGTGATACCATTCAATCCATCAAAAGACCAACCCAAACCCAGTGTTGTGAAGTAAATTCTGACTCACAGAGACCTGCAGAACAGGGTAGAACTGCCCCATGGGGTTCTGAACCCCAACCTTTGGGTTAGTAACCGAGTGTTTAACCACTGTAGCGGCAGAGTTCACAACTAGTAAATGACATCTACCAGGGAGACCTGCAAAAAGGAATATTGACAGAGAAACCAGTAACCTAGGTCAATGAAACAAGCATTGACCATATGATAGTTAATAACAACAATAAAATTTGAAGGGAATTAATTATAAGAATTAAAATACTAGGCAAGAATGACATATAAGGTGGGAGGAAGAGATTGAAATTACATATTCTAAGATCCCTATATTACTTCAGGAAAGACTAGAGATACTAATTTTAGCCTTTGTTAGGAATGAATGATTAAAGGTAACCTACAAAAATGGAGAGTTTTTCAAAGCAAACGCATTCAAATGGAAATTACTGGCAATATTCCAGATTCTGGTAGGTTCAGAGGTACTTGTTACAATATACACTATTACTTACTGGTTACATTATTTTCTGTTATCAATTATTAAAAAAGAAACTAGGAGGCGAGAGACGTAAAAAAGCAGCAGTGAAAAAACATGGTAAATAAGACACAAAATATGGTGACAGAAATGAATTCAAGTATGTCAGTAATCTAAAGAAGTGTTAACAGAATCAACTGGCCAGTTATATCCAACTATGAGCTATTTAACAGAGCCCTAAACCATGAGGACATAAATACCGAAAATAAAGGGATGGAGGACGCACCCCAGGCAAATACAAACCAAATCAAAGCTGGGTTAGTGATATTATTTTCAGATAAAATAGACTATAGATAAGAAGCAGTCTTAACGGCAAAGTAGGTCAAGAATAAAAAAATTTAATTAATTCTGATTATGTATGTATCTAATAACACAGCTATACAACCTACAAATTAAAAGCTGATAGATTACTAGAAGATGATATATCCAAAATTACAGGGAGACTGACCAAACTCTCTTAGAAACATAGATTATGGAGATTAAAATTGTATAGAAGATTCAAACAACACAATTAATAAACCTACTTTGCCAGACGTGTATAATCCTTTCCCCAGTGATTAAAAAAGACACGTTCTTTTCAAGCATACATGGAGCATTTAAAATAGGTGGCTAGGAGCTAAGGCAAAAAGAAAATCAACAAATAGAAAAGAATTAACACCATAACAATTACACTCTCTGACCACAACACAATCAACTAGAAGTCAACTAATTGACTTTTAAACTTTTTTTAAAGTCTGGAAAGTAAAAAACTTCCTCCTAAATAACTCACGGATCAAAGGAGAAATCTGAAAATATTCTGAAAAGTGGATGAGAAAGCTATTATGTCCCAAACTTGTGGGATGAAGCAACAGTGCCACTTGAAGGCAAGTTTCCAACCTTAAGCCATCACATTAGTGAAAAGGAAAAAATGAAAATAATAAGCTAGTCATCCTCCTCCTAACTTCTCCTGAAACTAGGAAATAGAATAAGCTTAAAGAAAGGAGAAAGAAATAAACATAAATTAATGAAGTAAAAAACATACACTAAACCAAAAACCAAACCCACTGCCCTCAAGTCGATTCCAACTCATCGCGATCCTATAGGACAGAGTAGAACTGCCCCACAGGGTTTCCAAGACAGTAGTAAATCCTTATGGAAGCAGACTGCCACATCTTCCTCCCACGGATGGGCTCAGGATAAACAAAACCCACAGCTGAGTCTTTAAAAAGACCAGGCAATTCTCTGGCAAGAATGATCAAAGAAGAAAGAGAAAAGGTATAAACAGGCAATATTAGGAATGCAAAGGGGAACAAAACAGACACAACAGAGACTATGAAAAATCATGCAAGAATTCTACCAAGAAAAGTATTGTCAAAAACTTGAAACAGATGAAATGGGCAATCTCTAGAAAAACAAGTTACCAAATGTCCTAGTTATCTAGTGCTGCTGTAACAGAAACACCACAAGCAGATGGCTTCAACAAAGAAAAATTTATTTCTTCACAGTAAAGTAGGCTAAAAGTCCAAACTCAGGGTGTCAGCTCAGGGGAAAGCTTTCTCTCTCTGTCGGCCTTCTCATCAATCCTCCCCTGGACTAGGAGCTTCTCCGCGCAGGGACCTGGGTCCAAAGGATGCGCTCTGCTCCAACGCTGCTCGTGGTATGAGGTCTCCAACTCTGCTTGCTTCCCTTTTCATCTCTTGTAAGATAAAAGGTGGTGGAGGCCACACCCCAGGGAAACTCCCTTTACATTGGATCAGGGATGTGACCTTAGTAAGGGTGTTACAATCCCACCCTAATCCTCTTTAACATAAAATCACAATCACAAAATGGAGGACAACCACATAATACTGGGAGTCATGGCCCAGCCACACTGATACATTTTTGGAGGGACATAATTCGATCCATGACACCAAAATTGAGTCAATCAGAAGTAGAAAATTTGAATCACTAATCCTCTCCACTTTGAAAGAAACAAATAAAAAAAAATCACAAAAAAAGGCAGGCCCAAAAGTTTTGTAAACAAGCCCTGAGAGATATCTCCCTTATTCAGTTAAAAGTTAGTAAACTTTGATACCCAGCCCAGAAACAGGGAATGGGAGAAAGGACCTCACCTAGGTACTTAGAAGAAAATGCCCAAAATAATCACAGCAAACTGAATCCAGAAATATAATAACAAGTAACATACCATAACAAAGTTAAGTTTATTCCAGTAATGCAAGGTGGTACCATATTAAAAAAAATAGAAGATAAGTAATTTACCACATCAATAGCACCAGGGGAAAAATCATTTAATCACCTCAAAAGGTTGAAATAAAGTATCTAATCTATCCAGTATTCCTGATCAAAACTAGAACTACAAGGGAAGGTGTCTACCAGAAATCTCTACTGGCAGAACTCATATGGGCCACCAGAAAGCCAAGGGTGCACCTCGCATTGAGTCTGCTTGACCCTACACTGGGGAGCCTGGCCAGGGTAATGAGGCAAGCATGAGAAAGCTGTGAGGGTCAGAAAAGGAAGGAAACTGCCAGCCCTCACAGCCTGCACTGTCTAAAGACAAGACCCAGAACCATCTACGGACACGCTATTACAACTCATTAAAAGTGCGGTAAGTATGCTGGAAACAAGATCAATGCACACAAAACCAACTATGTTCCAAAATGCCAGCAACAAACTGTTAGTAGATTGTCTTATAATCACAACATTTACAATAGCTACAAAACACAGAAAATACCTAGAAATAAGTCTAATAAGAAATGATTTATGGAGACTATTATAGAAAGCTTTGTCGACATATATAAAAAACCCAAATAAATGGAGAAATGCCACGTTCACCTATAAGGAAAAAACCAAACCCGTTGCTGTCGAGTCGATGCCGACTCATAGAGACCCCATAGGACAGAGCAGAACTGCCCCATAGGGTTTCCAAGGCTGTAATCTTTATGGAAGCAGACTGCCACATCTTTCTTCCGCAGAATGGCTGGTGGGTTTGAACCGCCGACCTTTCAGTTAGCAGCCGAGCGCTTTAGCCACTGCACCACCAGCGCTCCTTGTTCTTCACCTACTGAAACACTTGATCATAAAAGGTTGTAATTCTCCATCATGAGGCTAGAAATTCAATGCAAATGCCACCTAAATCCCCAAAGTTTTTCTGGTGGTGGTTTTTTGTGGTAGAAATTTAGGAGCTGATTTTAAACTTTATACAAAAGACTAAGGGCTCAGAATAGCCTATATGACTCTGAAGAAAACAATATTGGGAGGACCTGCCCTCCCGACTATCAGGATTTACAGCTCTAGCAAGTAAGGAAGGAGCCCTGGGGCGCAGTGGTTAAGCACTCGGCTGCTAACTGAAAGGCTGGCCGTTAGAACCCACCAGCCACTTCACAGAAGAAAGATTCGGCAGTGTGCTTACATAAAGATGAGAGCCTTGGAAGCCCCATGGGGCAGTTCTATTCTACCCTAAAGGGTCGCTAGGAGTCAGAAGCAACTCCACAGAAACAGGTTTCAGTAATTACGGCAGCCTGGCGCTGGTGCAGGACAAACTCGGGGAGGTGGCCTGCCATTGCCCAAGCCAGAGGTGGCCCTGCGCCTCAGTAGGGGACCGACTCAGGGAGGTGGCCCACCACGGCCCAGGCCAGAGGTGGCCTTGCGCCTCAGGAGGGGACTGACTCAGGGAGGTGGCCCGCCATGGCCCAGGCCAGAGGTGGCCCTGCGCCTCAGGAGGGGACTGACTCAGGGAGGTGGCCCACCATGGCCCAGTCCAGAGGTGGCCTTGCGCCTCAGGAGGGGACTGACTCAGGGAGGTGGCCCACCATGGCCCAGGCCAGAGGTGGCCCTAACCATCAGGAAGGGACCGACTCCACACAAAGGGCTCTGGAGAAACGAGAAAAGAGCGAGTTCCCTCCTTCACACCTCTCACACAGCCTATTCCAGCTGAAGATGCAAATGTCAGAGAACAAGCCCACTTCTAGATATACACGTTAGGGAGAAGGTCGCCCACCTGAGCAAAAGGCAGTGTGTGCAGGGGTGCTGATCGGTGCACTGTTAGTAAGAGCCAGCAGTGTTAAACAACCTACTTGTCTGTGGCTAACCACACAGAGAGAGAAACCGAGGCGTACAGTCCTTGCCACCAAGCCTCTCTTTGCTTGAACTAGTCTCCCACAGGGGCCGAACCAACGGGGTCAGCAGGCGCTGGGGACCAGAGGGCATCTCCTATGCTCCGCGAGCTGGGGACCCCTATCGCTCAGTCCCAAAGCCACGCTTAGGAAGCTGGAGCTAAGAGATGGGCACATCTCACCCTGCTCGCCCCCAACACTGAGTGCATGTGGTGACCATCTGTTTCAGGAAAAAGGGAGATGTTTTCACCCCTCCTGACAGCTTTTACGATTATCATCATTTATACCTGGCTAATAATAGAAAATAAAGCCCCCTGGTGGCACAAAGGGTTTGTGCCCAACTACTAACTTAAAGGTAGACAGTTTGAACACACCCAGTAGCACCACGGAAGAAAAGCTTGGCAATCTGCTTCTATAAAAATGACAGCCAAGAAAACCCTATGGGGCAGATCTACTCTGTTACACATGGGGTCACCATGAGTCAGAATCAACTCAACGGCAACTGGGTTTTATTAATATAAAAATAACTTTAGTGACAGACCTCAATTGACTCAGCACATTTTAATTTTTAAAACTAGGCTCCTTTCTTTGCCTTAGAGATTATTACCACATGCCCATTCACCCCACCAGCTCTGTCTCCCTAAAATCAGTAGTACAAGTTCCGAGGAGAGCAAAGCAAAGAGCTAAAGCCCGTTTCCCTTTACATTGCCCTGTTCTTTTCCAACTTGCTAATTCTGTCAGTTTCACTTCTTTTCAGGAAGTGACAGAAAGGGTAACAGTATTTTCTTCAATGACACTGTTAATCTAACTTACTTCTCAGATGCAGGTTTCCAGGTGATGTGAAAACAGGTAACTTCTCGTATGTTTTAGCTAAGCCAGTGGGGCATGACAAGCACCCAGAGTGAGAACAGACTGTATAAAGGGCATCTGGACTCAGGTTCCTGCTCGGGTACTGCTGGGGTCACCTTGGCTGGTCATTTATGCTCTCAACTTTTAAGTCTTGCATCTGTGACTTTTGGGGCCTTTGTAGGTTGTTAAAAAGATCAAGGAAGATGATGTCTGTAAACGAACCTGTCCCATAGTAGGTAGCTCACTCCTTGGGGATATTAGCATTTAATTCCACTGAACGAACACACCCCATGCCACTAAATGAATACATTCAGTGCTGTACTCTACTACATTAATTTTCATGAACACTGAAGTAATCAGCACATACTTACACAGCTGAGTAAACAGCATTAATTTACTTATTGCTTAATTCAATAACGTGTCAAACGATTACGCCTTATAACTTCTTTAAAAGTGTGGGGCGAATGTTAAGTTCAGAAGGGTAAGTTAATGGATTCTCACAGGAATGAGATAGGCTTCAGAGCTGTGCTGGCCTGCATGGTTGCCAACGGCCACACGTGGCTCCTGATACTTGAAATGTGGCTCAGCCGAACTAATATGTGCTGTGAGTCTGAAATACACAAGAGATCATGGACCAGACCAAACCTGTTGCTGTCGAGTCGATTCTGACTCACAGTGACCCTGCAGGACAGAGTGGAACTTCCCTGTAAGGTTTCCAAGGCTGTAATCTTTATGGAAGCGGACTGCCACATCTTTCCGCCACAGAATGGCTGGGTGGGTTCGAACCGCTGACCTTTCAGTTAGCGGTGAGCGCTTAATCACTACACCACCAGGCTGTGAACACTCAGTACTAAAAAACACAGTGTAAAGAATCTCATTAATAATTTTTATACTGATTATATTTTGAAATGACAACAGTCTGGATATACTGGATTAAACAAAATGTATTATTAAAATTTATCTCACTTTTTTTTTTTTTTTACTTCTAAGGTAACTACTAGAAAACTTAAGATTCTGTATGTGGCTCCCATTGTATTTCTACGGAGCAGCGCTGCTACAGTTACTAATTTTCCCCAACTAAAGCGGAAAAGGAATCCGACAAAGGAGTTTTTACCTCATTAGTGAACTGTATATAAGCAGCCTTAACGGGAAAAAACTCAAATCATTTATTACAAATCTCTTGTTTAAAATGAATAAACTTCCATTCAAACCAAAACCAAACCAGTTGCCGTTGGGCTGCCTCCGACTCGTGGCAACTCCATGTGCTGCAGAGTAGAACTGTGCTCCACGGGGCTTTCAGAGCTGTAACCCTTTTTGAAGCAGACTACCAGGCTTTTCTTCCAAAGCACCTCTGGGTGAGTTCACACTGCCAACCTTCTGGTTAGCAGTTGAGTGCTTAACTGTTTGCACCACCCAGGGACTCCACAAACTTACATTAAAAACCAAAAATCCAAACCCACTACTGCCAAGTCGATTCAGATTCATGGTGACCCTCCAGCTTAGAGGAGAAAACAACGCAACGTGGGTGTGCACCGCATTCATGACGGTATCTCCTCTATCACCAATGCTCAGAGCTATGGGACAGTGTCCCGGAAAGAGGTGACTCCAACAGTCCGTTAAAATAATGGGCAACAGATACAAATAGGCCTTTCACAGAAAAGCAGGAAATGTTTATGTAATTTGTATGAGAAGCTGCAAGCGGGCAGTAGGATGAGACTCTCCATCTCACCTGTCAGGCTGACAAGGATAAAGCCGATGCTGTCAGATGACGTGGGGAAACGCGCATGCTGCTGGAGGAATAATAACTGGTATGATCTCTTTGGAGAGCAATTGGGTTACGTATTGGAATTACAAATACAAATATTCTTTGAAACAGCAATTCCGACCTCACATATATTTTCACACAGAAGCAAGATGGAGCATGTGTGTAGTTTCTGTCAATAGGGATTGGCTAAACAAATGGGTAGAGTACCATCTCCTAACTGGCCCTGTATGTGAGCTGCTGAATTAATGGCGTCTCCACTCCCAAGCGTGTGAACCAAGGCCCTGCTCAGCTAACGGGCTGCCTTCCATGTGCCTGCACTAGCTCCCACCCGTGACTCTGTTACACCCCCAGCAGGAATCGGCTGTGTTTGCTCTCTAACCTGCTTATGTCAGCTTTTCATGTTCATGAAACCACATAATTTAAAAATAATGCAAAATAATACAGTAAGAGTGAAACATTTCTAGGAAAATTAAGTTTGCCACTTTGAAAGACTCAAGGAGGGCAAGCTGCTTAAAAAATTATTTCAATTAGAGACAAAGATCACAAAATATCTAAGATTTGTACATTCCCACTGCTTTGTCAGTATCTTAATTATTGATCCACTTAAAAGGAAGTGATGCTGAAAATCTAGACGATGTCTTCTGAGCTTGGTTCATGTAGACGAGTGTGTGGACTCCAACCAGCAGACCCATTTCAAATACAAGGTCTTAGCCCTCTATCAAATGACTGCTGAATGAGAGGAAGAGAGGTGTTTGTATGTGCATGAAATAGCTCTAAACAGACACTCAAGTGACCGAGATCAAAAGCAGGGAACCTAGAACCAAGTCCTGAGAAACACCCACATGGGCAGCTGCATGTCTAGCCCAGGGTAACTGACCAAGGGCTAGACTGACAGATCTGAAAAGCCAGTGATTATGTCGTGAAATTGTGTATTGTTAAGTTGGAGGGGCACATAAAAATAAAAAATTAAAAAAAAAACCACAACAGTATTGTTTCATATACTACTTGCCAAAAAAAAAGTATTTTACCAGGTATACAAATTCTGGATGGACACATGCAAGTGTCCGTGAGAGCTATCTGCGAGAGGGGGACAGCTCTGTAGTACAAGGTGCTTGCATTTTCAACAAGTATGCTACATCAGGACGAAACAAAAGATACTTCCATTTGGGGAAGGAAGAAAAGTAGCCCTTAAGTAGCATTAACTACTGTAACTCTGCGAAAGGCAGTCACAAGAGCTATTTTCTTTGCTATCTTATTAGACAATGCTATCAGCAAACACTCTGAAATAAGACTTTTTTGTTGCTGTTCATTTCTTTGTGATGGACTTTACATTAACCCATGAGCACTCTTGCGAGTTAGAAGGAAGACACACAGTGCTGTCTTCAAGTATCTGGGGAGTCCGCAGAGAGGGACCCATCTATGGACCCCCACCAGCACGCACAGCTGAGAACAATGGGGGTGGGGGGCGCAGAGACGCGGCTCCGTCAGCACAGAGAAAGGGTCTCAGAGGTACATGCCTCCTGCGAGAGGCCAAGGCTGTGTCCTGGAAGATGACAGGCAGCGCCATGCCCACTGGTAGAACACTGCTCCACAAGGTGATTGTCTGGCTGAGACGCCGCCTTAGGGTCTCCTTCAATCCTAAAATTCTCTGACTGACTCTTCAAAGACAAATCAACAGCAGCTTCCAGGCAGAAACGCACTGTGTGACGCGCACGTGGCGTGGCAGCGCTCGGCCGCCATCTGGGGCCACAGACCAGCGTGTCCAGGCAGGAACACACTGTGTGACCCACACGTGGTGTGGCAGCGCTGGGCCGCCATCTAGGGCCACAGACCAGTGCTTCAGAGCAGCTACCACAGACACATACTCCTCACCATGGGCTTAGGTTGGGGGCCTGCAGCATGTACCCCCTTAAATTGCAATGGTGTTTCTGGGAAGAAAAGGGCAGCAAAGGCAGGTCTGGAGTGGAATGGGCATGGAGGGGGGGCACTGGCAATCTTCCCTCTCAGTCATACAATTAAAAAAAAAGATACCTTTAATCTTCCTACTATAAATCACATAAAACTACAAGAAACAAAATAATTCCAAGTCTGACCAAGGGTGACAATTTATACTTGAAGATTTTCTTCTTGCTACAATTTACATAGAAAAGTTCCATGAGCTAGAATTAGCTTAGTTCATGTTTATAAGATCTTTGCTATGGATACAAAGCTAGCTAAAGGAATGGGTGGAAATACTTAAGAATTTGAAATATTAATCTTAGGACCAGTTCTGTCCAAACAGGAACTTAATGCTTTTCTACAAAGAAGGACACAAATATCAGAGAAACCAGGTCCTCAGATTCTCTCCTCTCCAAGGTGTTGAGGCACCACAGGCACTGAAAGGGTAGCATCTCTTTGGTGACACTGAGCATGTCACACCCCTTCACCTGGTCTGTCTCCTTGCTTGTAAATTGAGGAGGTGGGACTACATTTACCTTCCAGTAATATTCTCCCTAGTCCTGGGGAGTAAACCTCATTTTTTGGATTTAAAGACTTACTGGAAGCCTTTCACGACACAGCTGTCCCCACAAAGAGCTGATTCCACATGAAGCCACACTAATGTAAGTACATCATCCAGGCCACAGCAGACACCTTACTGTGACCTGTGTCAGATGACTGAACGCTGGGCTCAGCTGAGGGCAATGGCCTGTAGACGAAGAAGACCAACAAGGTAAGCAGGGGTGCAGAGTCTGGGGTGTTCACCCGCCAAGAGGGAAAGCTGGCAGGGAAAAGACCAACTCCTAGCTCTGACAGCCAGTGCCACCCTGAGGAGAAAGGCTGGGGATGGTGGAGAAGCAGCAGGGCTGCACTTGGGTCAGACGGCTGGCACCAGAAGCAGGAGCATCCTACGGCCAACTGCAAGCAGTCAGCAAGCTCCCACTGGGGTGAGCAGCGGGTAGGAAACACAAGCATTGGGCAGAGAGAGAGACGAACAAAAAGCTAAAAGGATCCATAAAGGGGAGACTGACCGAGCAGAAGATGCCGTGTCTGTACATGAAGCCCATGGCATGGCTGGAGGAGGTCTCCCTGTATGTACCACACGCGTGGTCTCCAGGGTGTGTGAGGAATGAAGGAAGGGATGATGGAGGCAGCAGGGGGAGAAGACAAATACATGTCTGTCTGTTCACAGTTTCAAGAAGAATGGTACAAGGAGATAACAGGGGAAGGGAAGAAGGGAGGGAACAGGAATGGAGCCAAACTCACATCGAGACACTGCAATTCACAGCTTTGAATTCAGAACCACGGATACCAAAGAAGAACAAACTCTAAAAAACACAAGAATAAAACAAAAAAGTAAAATGTGTTTTCCTTCTTTATCTTGGTGCCGATTACAGAGTGGGTTCAGTTGTGAAAATTCACTGAGCTACCCACACTCAGCGTTTGTACCGTCCTCTATGTGTTTATCACACTTCAATAAACTTTCACCAAAATAACTGAAAGCAGCCTAACTGAACATCAAACGAGTGGCATAACCATCAGAGAGTCATGACGTCAACTAACTTTAAAGCACAATTATCGGACATTCTGCGTAGGATACACAAGTGTCAAGCTGGGGGAACAATGTGAGCATTAAAAAAAAAAAAGGCTTCAATGGATCAAAACACAATTATATACATACCCACAAGCTAGGGGAAAAAAAGGCATTGTCACCTTTGGAAGTTGCTAGCTCCAACACCTTCTAAACTTATAAAGGAAAAAACTCATTCATTTCTCTTTCTCTCCAGTAAGAACTGTATTTCAGGACAGACAAAGTTGTTAAGGGAAACCTTTGTATATGAATGTCGATAATAGATGTATATATAGCATTAGAAAAATCTTCATCTTGTAAATGCCAATTGTGCTAGACTGAATAATGGTCCCCAAAGACATCCAGGTCCTAATCTCTGGAACCTGTATACGTGACCTTACATGGCAAGAGGAACTTTGCAGATGCGATTAAGTTAAGGATCTTGAGATGGGGAGACTGTCCTGGATTGTCAGGGTGAGCAACAAATGTAACTACAAGTATCCTTATAAGACAGAGGCAGAACCCTGAGGGTATGGCCCCCGGACAGACTTTTAGCTCAGTAATGAAGTCACTCCTGAGGTTCACCCTTCAGCCAAAGATTAGACAGGCCCATAAAACAAAACAAGACTAAAGGGGCACACCAGCCCAGGGGCAAGGACTAGAAGGCAGGAGGGGACAGGAAAGCTGGTAGTAGGGAACCCAAGGTCAAGAAGGGAGAGTGTTGACATGTCGTGGGGTTGTTAACCAGTGTCATAAAACAATATGTGTACTAACTGTTTAATGAGAAGCTAGTTTGTTCTGTAAACCTTCAGCTAAAGTACAATTTAAAAAAATTAACAACAAAACAGGCAGAGGGTGATTTGACTTAAAGAGAGAAAAGGCCTCGTGGCAATGGAAGCAGAGACTGGAGTGATGTGCTTCAACGATGGAGGAAGGGACCCTGAGCCTAGGAACACAGGTGGCCTCCAGAAACTGGGAAAGGCAAGGAAATGGATTCTCCCCTAGAGCCTCCAGGAGGACCAAGCCCTGCTAACACCTTCACTTTAGCCCAGTAACACTGATTTTGGACTTCCAGTCTCCAGAACTGGAAGAGAATAAATTTGTATTTTCAAGCCATCAGATTTGTGGTAATTTCTTACAGCAGCAACAGGAAACTAATAAACCAATGAAATAATGGACAAAAGCAACAATCAAAATGGCTGTGAAGCCCATTAGATAACAGGTTGATGAAGAGCTCTGGAACGCACAGAATCAGCTGCTGACACATGACAATGGCCTTGTGGATGTGATTTTTTAAAGCCCTCACCTACTAAAGACCCATGCTGGCACACTGAGAGATGACTGAAGTCTCAGATTTGCTTTAAAATACTCAAAAGTAGAAAGTATTGATGGGGGCAAAATGTTGACAACTGTTAAAGCAGGTTGATGGGTATATGAGATATCATTATCCCCTTCTATTTGGGGGCATGTTTGAAAGTTTTTCTAACAAAAAGATTTTAAAAAGGAAAAGAGCAAAAGCACTGCTTATCAAAATCTACAAGATGCTGCCAAAGCTGTATCCAGAGGGTGAATAAAACTGGTAAATTTTATTATAAAACAAGACTGAAAATAAATGTGTTAAGCATTGAAGGCAAGATGGCAAGAAAACCAAAGAAAGTAGAGGAAAGGCACTTTGAGGGACAGAGTAGCAGGGGTAGGGGTCTGGGGAACCATGCTTTCAGGGGACATCTAGGTCAATTTGCATAACAAAGCTTATTAAGAAAATGCTCTGCATCCTACTTTGGTGAGTGGCGTCTGGGGTCTTAAAAGCTTGCAAGCGGCCATTTAAGATACATCAATTGGTCCCAACCACCTGGAGTAAAGGAGAACAAAGAACACCAAAGACACAAGGGAAGTATTAGCCCAAGAGACAGACTGGGCCACAGAAACCAGAGAATTCATCAGCCTGAGACCAGAAGAACTAGATGGTGTCCGGCTACCACCAATGACCGCCTTGACAGGGAATACAACAGAGTCCCTGATGGAACAGGGGAAGGGTGGGATGCAGAACTCAAATTCTAGTAAGAAGACCAGATTTAATGGTCTGAGACGGGAGGAACCCCAGAAAGCATGGCCCCCGGATTCTCTATCAGCCCAGAAGTAAGACAATTTCCGAGGCCAACTATTCAGACAGGGATTGGACTGAACTGTGGGGCATAAAGTGATACTTGTGAGGAGTGCGTCTCTTAGCTCAAGTAGATCCGAGAGACTGAACAGGCAGCTTCAGTCCAGAGGTGAGATGGGAAGGCAGAGAGGGTTAGGAGCTGGCTGAATTGACATGAGGAACCAGGGGTGGAAAGGAGGAGTGTGCTGTCACAGTATGGGGAGAGCAGTTAAGGTCACATAACAATGTATGCATAAATTTTTGTATGGGAAACTAACTTGAAATGTAAACATTTAAGCTACAACAATAAAAAAAAAAGTAGAGGAAAGGAATTAATAAACAAAAGAAAAATTGGTGAAATGGAAAATAAAAACAAAGGAACAAAATATTTGACTTGATCAATCAAAACTAAAATCAATTTCTCTTAAAAGGAAGGCAATTAAAGAGATAACTCTGGTATGACAAAGAGAAAATGCGAGATCAAAAGGACACTATTATGATCCTTGCCTGTTTCTGACATCAGAACAACGTTACGAACAGTAGTAATTATATTTTCTGGTAGCTCCCAAGGAAATAAGAGCCTCTCTCCCCCTATGGGGCCCTACGAATTATTTTTGTACCTCACTGGCATTAATTGGGTTCTAAGCCCATTAGGAGACTGACAACCGTAGCCAAGGGGGCCAATGAGATGTGATCTGTCTATTAGCCACAGCCAGTCGGGGCCCCCCATGCAGCTGGGGCCAATGCCATCCAGAACACATGGCTTGTACCCAGTGGAGGGTGGCTCCCCAGAGGAAAACCAGGGCACTGTTTGTCTCCCAAAAACAATGAATGGATGCTACAGAAAAAAGAGAGAGTAACTACAAGTCATTTTACATAAATATAAAAAAAAAGACTTCAACAAAACTAGCCCAATAAATACAGCATTAAATTAAGAAAACAATATACCATGGCCAAATAGGATTTGTTCCAGGAATACACTAATGATTCAATATACAGAAATGCGTCATTTTCACATTCATAGATCAAAGGAGGGGGAAAAAAAGATAATTTCAAAAACGCCCAAAATACTGGTAAGATCAAGCATCTGTAAGAGCCAGCATCTGTTCCTTTCGTCCTGTAGAATTTTACATCAGGAATAGAACGAAGTGGCTATATGAAGAATACTTCCTAGAAGTAAAACATATCATATCTAGTGAAAAGCTGAATTTATCCTATTAAATAAGTAACAACAAAAAATTAGCGAAATGCCAAAGGTGTCCTCTGCCATCAAAGGCAGTCAAGCATGCAACCTAAGGAGCTGTGATTAAGCAGGGAGACAAATACCATGTTTGCAGATGACTAGCCCTGGTGGCGCAGTGGTTAAGAGCTGTGGCTGCTAACTGAAAGGTTGGCAGTTCGAATCCACCAGCCACTCCTTGGAAACCCTGTGGGGCAGTTCTTCTCTGTCCTATACGGCTGCTATGAGTCAGAATTGACTTGACAGTACTTTATTTTTTAAATCTACCTAGAAGATTCTTCTAATATAAATAAAAGCTAGTCAAACTGAAAAAAAAGCTCAGAAAGTCAACAAAATGAAAATTTTATACACACACACGTCAATTAACAGCTTCCCTGAACACTGGAAATAACTACTCAGAAAATACAGTGAGGGAAAAAGGATATTTTCAAAGCAAATAAAACCCATAAAATTCCAAGGAACAAGGCTGCCAGGAAATAAAAGACAACCTGGAGTTCTTTCCCAAACTACAACACTTTCCCGACAGGCACACGAAAGGCCTGTATGGCGGGGATGACACCACATCTCAGGCTGGAAGATGCATCGCAAAGACATCAGCTCTCTCCAAGTTCACCTACACACCCCTCAAAAAAAAAAACCAAAACCCCACTGCCATCAAGTCAATTCTGACTCATAGCCACCCTATAGGACAGAGTAGAACTGCCCCATAGGGTTTCCAAGGAGTGGCTGGTGGATTCAAACTGCCGACCTTTTGGTTAGCAGCCAAGCTCTTAACCACTACACCACCAGTTTCCACACACCCAAGGAAACCCCAAATAACACCTGTAGTAAGGTGAAGCACGGCCCTTACCCAAAGACATCAAGTCCTAATTTATGGAACTTGTAAATGCTACCTTATTTGTAAAAAGGGTCTTTGCAGACATAATGAAGGAAAGAACCCTCCACTGATAAGATTACCCTGGATTATCCGGGTGGGCTCCGATGCCATCAGGAGCGTTCTTGTAAGAGAGAGGCAGGAGACAGCACGGACATGCAGAGAAGTTCACGTGACCACAGGAGGAGATGGCAGCGATGCAGCCACAAGCCAAGACAGGGGAGGAGTGACTCTCCCCTAGAGCCTCTGGTGGAAACTGGCCCTGCCAACACCTTGATTTCAGACTTCCGGCCCCAGAACTGTCAGAGAACAAATTCCTGTTGCTTTGAGTTTGTGGTGATTTGGGAAGCTCTAGGAAGCGAATCAACACCTCAGTGGATTTTTTTAAAAACTGTTAAATAAAAGACTTCTCAAACTCACTTAAAACTAGCCAAGTACTGGCCAAGGAAGCAGCTAATCAAATGAATGAAACACACTCATGTATATGTTTATCATTTGATACAAGTGTCACTTCAAATCAGCAAGGACAGATGGACTAATCCATCAATAATCGGAGCTGGGCCAATTTGCTATCCATTTTGAAAAACTATAGTTTGATTCCCTACTGCATATCATACCCCTAAATAAACTCCAGCTGCATTAGAGATCTGGATGTAATCAACCACTGAGAGTTAGAAGATTGGGGAGGGAAGCTGTGATTCGGGAGTACAAAACACCCATGGCTGGTACAGACTGTAGAAACCAGTAAGGAAGATACAGACTCGTTTGGCAGCAATATCAGAACTTAAAATATTGGGATGAAGATTAGATTGAAGGTACTGGTAGGAACTCGTGGTTTCCAGTATATAAAAGATACAAAAATCAAGGTGTGAGTGAGTTATATATGTACATGCACATACAGGCATGTATTTTGTAGCTCTGCCCACTAAGCAGGTCTGGGTGCAATAACACCCCAACAACTCATCTAGTGCCCAGACCCTGCTTCCCTAAGTACCAACTGCCATTAAAGGGAGCCAGGCCTCCCTAGAGAAATGACTGACTCCAGAGCTGGGGCAGGGAAAGTGTATGAAAAGCCCGGAACATCTTGTGGTACCAGAAAGCAAGGCCACGCTCAAAGAATTACAGGGATGTATCAAAAGGACACAGGAGCCAGCATGAAGAGGCTCCCCCCGGCCAAATCTGGGACAAGATGAGCATGAAAATGATGGTACCAAAGGACGAAAACTGACCAAATAAAATGGGAAGCTGTGAGCCTGTATTGATAAAAACAGATGAATTAAAAGTTTGCTGAGAAGATACACAAGACCATACTGGCAGCTCCTGTCCAAAGACAGGATGAGAAGGGAAAATGGGACAGAAGCTGGTTGGATGGACACAGGAAACCCGGGGAGGAAAGGAGGAATGTGCTGTCACATCATGGGGATTGCAACTAGTGTCACATAACAATATGTGTACAGATCTGTGTATGAGAAATTAACTTGAACTGTAAGCTTTCACCTAAAGCACAATTAAAAAATGAAAAAGTCAAATATACGAGGGAAAAAAAAGTTTGCTGAAGAACAGAATAGTTTCTAAAGTATCTCTCCACGGTACACTTATCAATTACCAAACTTCCCAGTGGAAAAGCCAGGTAGATACCACCTTAATCAAGTGATTGAAGTCAACACCACCGGTAATGGGACAAACAGAACTCATGTGCCATCCAACAGGTTGAAAAGAGAAGAATCAAAACACGTCCTCTGTGCGATTCTGGCCAAAGGCACAAAGCCTGAATCCAAGCACGAGGCAACATCAGACAAACCCACACTCAGGACAGCCTACAAATCACTGGCCTATAATCACGAAAAGCATCACGGCCAAGAAAGCCAAGATGAAACGAAGGAACTGTTCCAGTCTGAAGGAGACTAGAGAGACCTCAAGGTGCCCTGACAGGACAGTGGTCAACACTCGGCTGCTAACCAAAGGTATGGTGTTTGAGCTCATCAGCCAATGCACTCTGTCCTAGAGGGTTGCTATGAGTTGGAATCGACTCGACGGCCATGGGTTTTAAGAGACGTCACAACCAAAAGTGAGCACGCAAGTCTGAGCTGGCTCCTTTTTCGGTAGACGTGAATGGGCCTGAGGATCAGACGGCAGCAATGCGTTAATATGAACTTCCCAACTGTGATGCTTGTACTGTGGGAAACACACACCTTACTCAGATGATTCAGAAAGTGTTTTGTACCCTATTTGAAACAGTTAAAAAATTAAATGGAGACTATATACTACTTTTTTTAAATAACACTTTATTGTGTTTTCGGTGAAAGTTTACTCAACAGATCAGGTTCCCATTTAACAATTACTATACAAACTGTCCAGTGACATCAGTGACATTTTGCACAATGTACAAACATTCTCATTTGTTCTGTTCAGGATGTTCCCTTTCCATTAATCTGGCTCCCCTGTCCCCTTACCCTTTCACCTTAGCTTCAGAGTAACTGTTGACCATTTGGTCTCATACAGATGATTTTTTAAAGGTGTGCAGTACTCATGGGTAATATTCTTTATTTGATGAACCAGTCTGTTATTTACCATATTTTTCACAAATAGCATGGCCACAAAAATAACGTGCATACACATACAATGCGCAAAAATGACAAAATGATGTAAAAAAGTTCTGGCATAGCACACCCATGCATATATGGTGCATGCTTTGTGACATTTCCAGAAGTAAATTTTGGCCTCATTCAATAGTCAAAAGGTGTTACTTTTCATCATATCTGTATAATAAAGATATAAACCATGGTCAAGAAGTCATGGATTGAGTTGGGTAGTACCCCCAAGTAATTGGAAAATAAACAATTGAAACTATGCAATTGCTCGGCAGCAGTTCACAGCCGGGCCTGAGAGCGGTGGAGTTCCTTGTAGCTGATGAGCGTCCAGGTACTTAGAGCTAGAGACAGGTGAAGGGTGGGGCAGAAGGCTGTGCTCCCGTGTCCTGTGGTGCCGGCCCCATGTTAATCCCGGCACGGCAGGACGATGTGGGTGCGGGTCGACCCAGGCAGCCAGGCAGCAGTTGAACCCGTCTCCACCGAGCGAGGGACTCACGATCCCTCTGCTCCCACAGCTCTCATGCCTTCCCTGCAGCGTCCATATGAGTGGGACCCACAGAGCAGAATGCGGAGCAGTCTCTCCAGCAGGGGTGCGGCTGACTGCCCGGGTGAGGGCCGTTCCAGAGTGGAAAAAATGATTTCTTCTTGCATTGGAGAAAGTGGTTTGCAGAGCAGGGAAGGAATCCTGCTGGGAGAGAGGCCTGCTCTAGAAACTCGAGGGTAGGCTGGTGAGGGTCTGCTGCTGGGCCAAACCTCTGAGTCAACAGGTACCGAGACGAAGACTTAACATTACATCCATCGAACAGAAGAAAAAGAATCGGTATAGCACGCTTATGAAAATAACATGCAGTCTTTTTTTCCGACAGTACGCAAAAAAAACTATAACGTGGGTGTTATTTGCATAAAAATACCGTAGCTAAAAGATGATCTCAAGTGGGTAGTTTCAGTTAAAGGTTTAAGGAGTATCTCAAGGTGATAGTCTCGGGTAGTCTTCTAGTCTCAACCAGTCCAGTAAGTCTGAACTTTTTAACAATTTCAGTTCTAGTCCCCATTTTTCTCCCATTCTATCAGGATCCATCTATTGCAGCCCTGACCAGAACAGTTGTTAATGGTAGCTGGGCACATCTAGTTCTTCTGGTCTCAGGGCAGATGAGGCCATGTGTGATGGTTAAGGTCATGTGTCAACTCGGCTACGCCACGATTCTCAGTGGTTTGGCGGATATTATGTAATCATCCTCCGTTTTGTGATCTGATGTTGAGCAGCCAATCAGTTGAAAGGGGAGTTTCCTTGGGGGTGTGGCCTGCATCCAATATATACAGATGTTCTGGCAAAGCTTGCTCTCTCTTGATCCTGCACCTGACTCGTCATCCTCTGACCTGTGGTTCTTGGGACACGAGCCAGCAGTCTGTTGTTTGACCTGCAGATTTTGGGATTTGCCAGCTCTCAAAGCCCCAGGAGCCAGCAGCCTGATGTCTGACCTGCCAATTTTGGGTGCGTCAGCCCCTGCAACCACATGAGTCAGGAGAAGCCTCCAGCCAGATGCCTGACCCATGGATTTGGAACTTGCCAGCCTCCACAACTACATGAACCATTTCCTTGAAATAAATCTCCCTCTCTCTCTATTTATATATATACACTTCACTAGAAATAAAACATATCACTAAAGGAAGGATGGGGAATGACATGACCATCCAAGTTTAAAGTGAAAAACAAAATTCATGTCATTTAATTACGAGTTCAACTAGTAAGATCAATGCACATTATACCCACACTTTATAGCATAAGCAATTTTTGCTTCAATTATAAGATACTGTTATGACACTAAAGTCTGTCACACACCATTTTTTCAAAGTTCATAAAAGCAGTCTTAAAACCCTCAGAAAGCATCAAGAGAGCTGCTAACAGTACCACCTCGACGCACGCAGCAATGCTCCCCACATGACCAGGCCCACGCAGGGAACACCTGCCACACCCCCTAGAAAGTGGCAGGGGTCCTGTGGTGAGGAGCGTCCAGATCAGGGTGATGAACCCTCGGACACCAGCGTCAGAAGGGAAAGCACCAGGCACTCCATCTGGGCTGACCACCAGCATTGCTGACCCCACACTGGTTACAGGACAGCCACCAGTCACAGGCTGTCCTAAAGGACAGAGCAAACAGAGGAACCCATGACATATGAGCAGAAGGGCACAGTATTTAGGCCGAGCGTGGAGGGGAATGACCACATCAACCAGAAATGGCTTACAACACACACACACACACACCACACACACACACACACACACACACACACCTCTGCCACTTCAGGACTGTGGTGAGGAGACAATAAAAACTACAAAACAAGCAAAAGTACAGCTTGGAATTAAAACATTCTTGCAACAAGAAGATTCCTAATGCATCCCAAAGAGTTTTGAAATAGGCTCAAACTAAAATAACTTTCAACAAAGCCACAGCCCAACCACTCACAAAAACCTCAATACTACAAACGTCAACTGGGGCAAGCTTTGATGGAGGGGAAAGACCCACCAGTCACCACTTCAGTCCTTCCCAAGCCATTTCCTCCTTGAAGGTTTACTCCTAAAGCTAATCATACAGCCTGAAACCCAAAGGTGCTCATGTGAAAGAAATCAGGGGCTGGGGTACACACGTGCTTCCACACTCTCTCCAGCTCAGCAACATCTTCAGCAGCCGAGGGACCTGAGCTCCAACCAACGGAGTCCAAGAAGGTAGGGTCGGCCTCAGAAGCCCACACACCATGCTGGTCCAGAAGCAAGGGCACCTGTCAGAGGGTCAGGTGAAAGCCAGCACGTGTTTTTAAAGCCCATCCGTTGACTCTCCACAGCAAAGTCCCTTCTGCTTGCCCATCTTTCAGAAAAGGACTATACTTACATTCTCCAAGGGACACAGGCACCCACGCACACTACACGGGACTCAGAGGGCGTCCAGCTCTTGTCTAGACTCCAGAGGTGGCGGCTGAGCCCGGGAAGTCAGGGTGCCCTGTGTGCCCTTCTGCAGCACATTTCCCAAGGATGACATGGGGCGCTGGGGAGGCAGCGGGGAGGTGCTGGGGAGGCAGCTGCAAGCCTGGCGAGCACCGCTGAGCTCACTGCCGGGCGAGAAAGAACTCTGGTCTCAGGGGCTGCCAGTCAGCTCCAGCATGAGCAAGGATCAAAATAGAAGCCTTGTCTCAAAAGGAAAAATTGTATTCTTCAAATTTCTTGCTCACACACACAGACACAGACACACACAGACACACACACACACACAGACACACACACACACACACACACACACACACACACACACACACACTGATTTAAGCTGATGCTACGGATCACCTAATTTTCTACTTACCAGAAAAAGTAAGGAAGGTAAATGTAATTCAGTATTTCCATGTGAATGATACTTCTAAATGAACCAGGTATTAATAGAATTAGAAAGCACATTACATAAGAGCGAAATTAAGAGCAACACATACATTTTCTACAGAATAAGACACACTAGGGTAGTGGCATGCATTTGAGTTCATTCCCACTGGCCAGCAAACAGAATCATCTAATAATAAGATACGTTCATGAGTCTGCACGTGACCGTCAACGCAACGAACACAAGGTGAATGAAGAGAGAATTTCAGAATTCCACTCGCACATTTCAGGGTCTTTTGTTTACAAGTTATGAGACACCATCAGAGTAACACAGCTCATAAGCGTCAAGTAGTTTTTGGAGAAAGGCAGAAAAGATCACTTAGGGCCACACCTTCCTCTTTTTTTTTTAATTTCTACAGAAAAAAGTTAAAGGGAGGGCACAACGTTGTCAACTCTATGCAGAAGAGATTGGAAACCAAGCGTCCCGATGAAGAGCGGTCTGAGGGCAGAGCCCCTTCTCAGCCCAGGCACTCCCCTCAACCTCAAGTTCAAGCACAGCAGAAAGTGCCAAATAACCCCCCCCCCAAATCCCCCTCACAGTTCCACACTTGTACCGCTCTTTCCTCTTTTCTTCCACCTTGTTGGTTCCAATGGGCCAGGGGCGCTCTCTCTGGCCTCCCCGTTCCCCTGAGGCTGTGTGTTGTGGCAACCTCTCTTTACGGGAGTCCAGCCCTCCCTGGGGCTGCAACTCTTCTCCTGGGCTAGAAGCAGTTGCTATGCAGGTAGTTGCTATCCAGGTACCTGCAAGAGGACTGCTTGCCTTCCCCAGGAGTCATGCCCGCCTACTTGCTCCCAGGGTCACTCAGGAACTAGCTCCTTCCTGTGGAGCAGGCAGGCTCAGCCCCCATCTGCTCATCGTCTGCCAGCCTAGGTAAAGCCTGCAAGAGCCTGTCCTCACAGTGCCATCCCAGGCTCAAAGAATGTCTGCTCCAAACACCTGGCCAAGGGTGGGGGCAGGCCCACCAGGTCACATGACCACGCAGCTCACACTGCAGAATGCCCAGTTCTGCAGTAAAGGCACAAGCACCAACTGAACCTGGTGGGAGTCATTCCCCTCCAGAGACCCACAGTCGCACTCAGCCTGGCCGGAGACGCTGGCAGCGGGAGAAAACCCTGCCTGCACTGTGTCCAGAGGCATCCTGGCCAGGAAGACACTGTGTCTGGCTCACTAGTGGCCAATGAGAGCCAAGGAGAGGGACAGGTTGCTCTTCTGGCAACAGAAGGCTCCGCCAGGTCCTCCTGCACCTGACCTTGCAGAGCAAGGCCGAGAACTACAGCTCTACTTCATAAATACAGTCCCATCCACCCCTCGCCCCCAAATCTGGCTGCTAGAAGGTGAGAAAACAGGACCAATGACAAAGGAATCAGGCTAATAAAGGTGACACAGGCCACTGGGCCTTTCCTGAAAACAAGCAGGAAGAAGTAACAGCGCTGAGACTACCACCCAGAGACACCACACCAAGTGCACGCACTGCCCTCACGACCGCAGGCCCTGAGTCAGGCCAGGCCACAGAAGGCACGTGCTGAGCACAGCCTGGGACTGCCACAATTTGTCAATCCAAGCACTTGCAAGCCGCTGGAGAAAGGTGCTCCAAGAAGCCATTCAAGGTCGATGAGGTGTAAGAGCACACACAGCTGGCTGAGATGGGCCTTCTGCCTCCAGCTCATCCTCAGAGCCTCCAGCACCAGCCGGGACTCGGGCAGCCACGCCACTCCGCCCAATGGTCAGTAAAGGACAAGAACTCGGAATGGTGCCTTTCCAGCAAGCGATGCTGTGATACTCGCTCATCCCCCGAAGCACGTACAGGGTACCTGACGTGACCGGGTTATTCTGCCAAACCAAGTAAAAGCATGACCAGTACACTCCAATGGTTCACACTGCCACCTGCCTGGGGCGGAGCAGGTGAGACGGAGAGGGATCACTCATGGCGACTCCCTGTCATCAGATGGAGTTGGGGTCACCGAGAACAATGGCCACGTGTGCACGGTGGCAGATGTCTAGATTAGAAAAATGGCCCCTGGAGGTGGGTTCTATGGCCATCCACTGCAGAAGTGGGCCTGAATGCTTGGAGGGCCTTAGGGATTCCCATATACTCATTTCCTTACCCTAAATCTACTTACTGATATGCACTCAAGAAAAAAGAAATGATTGTTGATTGGAGAATTCTACAATGTTTGTGTCTACCTGTCTTGCTGCAAAGGCCTCAACTAGCAAGGACAGTGTGGACGTGGAGTCGCCTTCTCGTCCCTGAGCAGGAGAGGAAACACTAGGCAGATGTGTCAAGGCTGAATGTTAAAACTGTCAACTTCTGATAGGACTATGAACGAGTCAGCACAGGTCCTGGCTTCTCTGTGCCTCTGTGTCCTCTCCTGAAGAGGAGCTGAGACAAACACCTGCTCACTGATGTCACTGGGGGGACTTGGAGCTCGCATGCAAAGTGCTTCACCAGGGCCCGGCCAGAGTAAGCGCGGTGATGAGGACACCGCAGCAGTGTAGCCTGAACTCGGCCACCAGTTCGCTCAAGTGTCTTCACTTTGCCAGGCTCTATTCTCCCTGACTGAAAAGCAGGGTCTGTGACAGCGACACCGCGCAGCCATGTCAAGGACTGACCCTGCAGAGCAGGGCTTCTCCACCGCAGCCCCACTGACACTCTGGGTCAGACAGGTCTTTGCTGTGGGGCTGTCCCAAGCATCGTATGGTGGTGAGCGGCACCCTCCCCACTAGATGCCGGCAGCACCCCTAACTGTGAAACCAAAAATGGCTCCAGACATTGTCAGAAGTCCCCCGGGGGAAGGCTCATGATGCCTGGTGTGGGGAAAGCAATGAACAAGGCTTCGACAGGCAAGCTTCTCCTATCATAGGCACCCTTGACAATGGACCACAAAATGGGGTGCTCTGTGAGTGACTACAGCTCCAAGTGTCATCCTTCTAAACTTGACAGCTAAGTTTTTGATAAGCTGAGTTGACTGAGGGTTTTAAGCTATCAGAACTGGAAAATAAAAAAGCCCAATCAGTTTCCTAATCTTTAATGGAAGGAGCTAAAGTCCCACAGGTTAAGAAACACCCAAAGCCACAGGTTTTGACAGGTTTCCCCCACTGAAAGTCAGGTCTCCCAGCCCCCCATCAGGGACATCAATCACCTTCCTGACGTGTATAAACATCTCAGCCCTCTTGTCCAGCCTGAAGGAAGTGCCAATGCCTCGCTGTCTGTACCTCAGACAGCAAGTGCCACTGTGCTCTTGCCAAGGCCGGCCTCCAGAATATCCAAGAACACCAAGACATAAAAACAAAAGGCAGACCTGGAGTGTGTCCAGAAACCCTTATCTGGAAAGAATTCATACTAGGGAAGGTGCATAATGATTGCTCACTACCACTTGCTACTCTGTTTGGCTACTGTATCTGCCACTGCCTGCCTCCCCCTGAGCCCCAGGGGCACACAGGGCTGCTGTGGGGGCTACATTTATCCTGGTCCTGTCTCTTACAAACTTGCTACAGGCTAGTCTAACAAGGAATGAGATTTTTAGCATAAAAACGTTATAAAATACAACTATAACGTGACAATATAAACATTGGCAATCCCCCATGATTCCTCTCCAAGAGATAGCTCCAAAATTACTGCTTTATTTCTGCAGATTTTTTTCTGTGCATATATTAAAGTATGGTTTAAGTTAATGAGATCACATTGTATGTATTGTTTTATCACTTGCCACACTTCTTTTTACTTAAAAATACATCTTAGTCATCTTTCCAAGTTTGCATACAAATCTATCTCATTTGTAACAACTGAAGTTGAATGGAACAAATATAATTTAACAAAGTCTCTAAAGATGGACCTTTAGGTTATTTTTTTTTTTTTTGGTACTATTACAAATGATCCTGAAAACAATACCCTCTGCTTAGGAGGGGCTGTACCTCCACGGAATAAATTCCTAGACATAGAATTGTATGATTACAGGGATGTGTTGATAGGTGCTGCCAAGTTAAAATTATTCCTGCCGTGAGCTAAGCCACTGACACTCCTACAGCACCTGAGTATACCTGTCCTCCTCACCCAGACAACAATGGAAACAGTCCTGTTGGGGTCTTCCCACTGTGTGTGCGGGGAAACAGGACGTTCACGGCACTGCTCTGGTCATCAGTGAGTCCAAAACCCTGTCCCATGTTTACCAGCTGCCTGGATTTCTGGGCTGTGAAGACCCACCTACTCATAACCTTCGCCCACTTCTCTACTGGGATGCTTCATCACGCATTGTTAAGACGAAGCAAAATCCATAAGGTAGTAGGAATTGACAGAAAACTATAAATTTAAGTAAAACACAAACTGTAAGCTAAAAATAATATTGCTAAAGGGTACCCAGGCAAAACTGATGAGAAATTACTATCAAAAGGCAAAGGACAGCCTTCTGGTTTTCTTGGAGAAGCAAACACATGCATTAAAGTCTTTGGTGTTCATGTCAAGAAACTGACCGAATGTTCTCAAAACCCTGTTCACAGTGCTTGATGGGGGGGAGGTGAGTTTCATAGCTGTTCAACTGTTTCTACTTAAGTGCCTTTAAACTGGAGAGGCTAACCTCAAAATATTTTTCAACCGCATTCTATAATAAATTGTCACAATATGCTCTTTACAGGGGACACGGGGGAGGACATCTTTCGCCTCCACTATCCACACGTTGGAGTCCTTAGATGGCACAAACAGTTAAATGGTTACGTGCTAGAATAGTAGCCAAAAGCTTGGCTGTTTGAACCCACCCAGAGGCGCCTGAGGAGACCGGCCCGGCGATCTGCTTCCGAAAGGTCACAGCCTTGAAAACCCCACGATGCAGTTCTACTCTGCACACGTAGGGTACCGTGAGTTGGAACTGACTGGGCAGCAACTAACAACCGCCACATGCACACGTTAGGAGAGCAGGCGGAGATCTGAAACACCTAAGCCTCCAAAGCCCCACTCTGTTCACAAATGTTAACTGCCCTGCTTTACAGTAAGGTCTTCCCAGAGAGCTAACTCTGGTCACAGGAAAAAAGAGTCACAAAGCTTATACTAGCTTTTTAGGAGGGTGAAGATTAAAAGCAGCAAGGACTTCTGGGTGAGACGGTGGCAGGCTCTCCTTCACCTCTGAGCTGACAGGCGCCAGGTCGGGTGAGGCAGGGGAGCAGAGGGGCCGAGGCCCAGAGTCCACCTCAGTGTCTCCCTTGGTACCGTGGGAACAACAACATCCCCTTCCTACAGTGACGGGAAAGCGGGAAGTGCTCCAGCCAGGCTCTGGCATACAACAGCCTCTCGCCCAGGCCACCACCACTGCCCTGCGGCTCTGCGCCAGCCTCTAAAGGAGCCTATGTGGAGCCTCAGGTTCCAGGTGCCGTGAGTACCCGTGCCTTCTGACCGCCTCCGTGCCCTCCACTCCCTCCACGCTGGCCTTCTAGCACCTTCCTCTAACAGCTACGCATGTTCACACCTGCTGTTCTCTCAGCCAAGAGCGCTCTTGCCCAAGTGGTCACCACACCATGTTCCCTCACCTCCTCAGGTTTGGATCACCTGTCCCCCATTGGCAACGCCTCCCCAACTATCCTATGTCAAACAACCACTGTCACCCCATGCCCTGTCCCATGCGCCCACCTTATTCTCCTCCTCACCTGTGACCCCTCCCTAACACACTACACATTTGTGGTCTGTGCATTGCCTGTCTGCCTCACTACTGTGTGACCTCCATAAAAGCAAGGGTGAAGCTCTTATTCCTACTGTATCCCTCCCCCCAAGAGTGCCTGGCAGAGGCAGGTACTTAATAAATTGTTGTCACATCAGTGCATTTCCTGTCGCTCCCTCCTGAAGCTCCTATAAAATGGTGGGGCGAAAAGTTTAAGAGGCAGAAAGATCCCTGGAGTCACCCACAACTCTGTGCAGCCAGGCGGCTGCCCTCTCCCCATCCTGGCCAAAGGCTATGCATTTCTTCTCTGGGAGAGAAACCAAGAGAATCTTTGGGCTGCAGACGCCAGCTACAGCTGAGGTGGGGGATCACTCCTCTTCCATGGTCACTGAGACCTCCAGGCCTCTCCCCTCCCTTGGCCCCTCGTCACACGCAGACAAGCGGCTGGAAGAAGTTTCCCTGGAGTCTGAAAAGACCTAAAGGGGGGTGCTGTGAGGAAAGGGCCCAGCTGGCACCTGTGCAGCGCATGCCTCAGCTTCTGAGACCAGGCAGAGGCTCTGAGCCTCTGACACAGGAGCAGGCAGAGGGCGCCACCAGGAAGCCAAGAACGGCTCCCATGTGAAAGCCAAAACGAAAACCAGACAAGCAGTCAGAAGCGGTAACTTCAGGGGAAACAAAAACTCATGAACAGAGAGAGATAAGAGGAGATACTGCAGCCATAAAACAAAAACCCAACCCCCAAACCCACTACCATAGAGTCAATCACTACTTGTAGTGACCCCATAGGGTTCCCAAGGATGTAAATCTCTATGGAAGCACACTGCCACGTCTTTCTCCCGTGGAGCCACTGGTGGTTTCGGACCACCGACCTTTTAGCTAGCAGCCAATTGCTTTAACCACTGCACCACCGGGGCTCCTCAAAACAAATACAGGAGGCTATAAAGTGGGAATACTGAGAGACCAAGAGAACAAGGGAATCCTCTCAGAAAGAGAGAAAAGCGCAACAGAAGGCTGCAAAACAAAGCTGAGGGTATCTTTCAGAAAGAAGATGGGGAACCTAAGGAAATTAGAGTACCAGTCTAGAAGGTCCGACAGTTGAATTCTAGAAAAAGAAAGCGATTGGGAAGAAATCAAAGAAAATTCCCACACTGAAGAATAAAGGGGCTCACAGAGTGGGCAGGACAACAGATGGAAATGGTCTCCAAGGGGCATCATTGTTCCTGGTGTTTTGAATTTCACGGAGAGAAAATCCTTGGAGCTCGGAGACGAAAATACAGCCACACACAAAGGCTCAGGAATCAGAATGGTTTAAGATTTCAACAACTCTGGAAGCTAGAAGACAGCAGCAAAATGATGTCCAACCTGGAATGCTACATACAGCCAAACCTGCACTCAGGTGCAAGGGCAGAATAAAGATTTTTCACAGATCTCAAAACTTTACTTCCCACACACCTTTTCTATAGCAACTACCCAAGAATGAGCTCCATGAAAATGAGAGAGTAAAACCATGAAAGAAGGTGACACGGTTTCAGAAAACAGAGGGTCCTACTAAGTTGGATGGTGCGGTCTGCAGGCTGATGGTCAAGGAAGACCCCAGGCACTGCCAAGGCTGGAACAGCCAGGGGCTTTGGAAGAGATTTATTCACAATGAAGTTAAAGCACTGAGTTTTATCAGATAAAAATAAATTAATTTCTTGAAAGATTTTTAGCAATTCATGTAGAATTGGTGGTTGAATATCAATGAAAAATACATAGAAAACTAAGCAAACAACAAACAACCAAACCACAAACAAGACTCTTAGTAACTCCAGGGAAAACAAAGTTACCCAGGAAAGGAAAAGTCATCCTATTACACTACCTGGCCTAACTATAACTGACAGTATGTACTCATAACATAAACACTGAATATTACCTACCTTGGAAAGCTTCTGGAAGAACGTGTGTGTCTGCATTTGTGTGCACAGTGAGAGAGGAGGGGTGAAAAAAGGCGAGAAACTTCATATCTACTTTTAAAGTGAATAAACGATGTACAAGACGGGGAAGGTGGAACACATAAACAAAGCAAGTCAAGCACATATGCTATTTAAGAGTTGGAGATGAAGACCAAAGGAGTCAGCCAAGAGTCAAAAGTGGTTGCCTCTGCACAGGAGGAAATGAGATAGAAGAAAGGAGATCAGTACTTTTTCCTTACAAGTCTTCCCAGAATTATTTGACCTTTTATATTACATGGAGGAAATAACCTTGATTTGAAATAAAATTCTAATTGTAAAATTCGTACACATGCCAATGAGAAGTAGTAAGGGGCTGTATGCACGGCCAATGCACCGTCACTTAACTAACAGCAGCATCCACAAGATGCTGAGCACAGGGCCCAGCATGCCTCACCACAAGGACAAGCGTCTGGCTTGTCCTAAATGGTGCTGCAGAACCTCAGCATGCCTGCTAAAGCAGCAGCCCACCGGGATGTCACTTCTAAACTGTCTGACGTTAGAAATACAAAAAAAAAAAACACAAACAAAAACAAAAACACACCGTGCTTTAGCCCAAGAGAATCTGGGGAACCAGTTTTTTAAATATTATCCACTTGAAGTTTCTTCTCATCACTTTCTCGTTTCCCAAACGTTGTGTGTTATGGTACATTCATATTTCTAGGAAAAGGCATTCTGACACGCTTACTGGCTGGGGTTCTCTGGTTGCTTTTCTACGTGGTCAAAACCTTCTTCTTCACAACACACGCCTTGGACTTTTTGAGAACTGAGCTGTGAGTTGCTTCTTCTGGGAGCTTGGTAACTGCTTCACAGGGGAAGGAAAAGCCTCCCTTCAATCAGTCATCCCACAGGATGGATGCAGGCCGAATAGGCCATGCCACATAGAAGCATCACTTGCAACTCCAAAAAGCATGTTCTCCGCTCAAGCCCTTTTGGTAAATCTCTCTGATCCACTAACATCACAAGTCACCCCTGTAGATATAGTGCAATCATCTGAAATCCTGTCCAAGCCAGAATGTCTGAAGCAGGGCTGACTCAAGGGCATGAAGCCCTTCACAACCTGGTCTCAGCCAGCCCCCTACCACTCAAGATGTCAGCAGTATACCAGATTCTCAACCTATAACCCGTAACCACCACCAACCATAAATGGCACGCCTCCCCTTTGCATAATAAGCTAGTCTTCCCTCTAGAACAGTCCTGCCAAATCCACCTGAAAAACTTACTCATCCTTTAAAACTCAGTTCAATGACTGCATTCTTTGTGAAGACTTTCCAACAGGTAATCACTTTCTTCTCTTCCCTATCTCCAGGCCTTGCACGTTTCTATTACTGCACTTATCACACTGTAATCTTTTCTTCTTCTTAACAAGTGATTCTTCCATACTAGACCACAAGCTGCTTGATGAAAAGGTAAAAAGTCTATATTCTTATCACTTTTATATCCCCAGAACCTCAAACACTGTCTGGCGCACAATGGTTTTCAATAAATGTTTTCTGAATTGAACTGGTGAAGTGAGGTCACGAGACTGAAGTCACACAACCAGAAACTCAAAATAACAAAACCAAATTGGGGGCTGGGGGGGAGGTGGGGAAAGGCCACTGAGAAGTCAGCTCGGCTCGCTGGAGAGGGCAACAGGAGAGGAAGCAGCCTGAGCTTGGAGGTGCTGAGGAATATGGCTTCATCTTAAAGGTGCTCTCCTTACACCCGCTGTAGGCTTCACCAAGTAAACTTGATTTGTGGTAAAGTGAGGTAAGCCCCTAAAACAGTGCTTAGCACATATTAGAATTAATGGTAGTTATAGGAAAGTTTAATCCTCAGTATAAATTATTCAACTGGCTTTCAAATGCTGTCACTCAGTTTTCTCCACAGACTAAAACTCTCATGACAGATTGATGGTTGACGTTTCAGACCTAGAGAGCTGAAAGTACAGGTAATGCAAACCACTTAACCAAACATCTTCTCAACTTTAAAACACTGCTTCCAAATATCTTTTGTAAACGTACTTAGTAAGATCAGCCTGGAAACATGAGCACTAGGTTTCATACAATGTTTTCAGTATCCCAAGTTTGCTTCTGTAAATGAACATTAAGCTGATTACGGAGCATATCCAACTGCCTCAGACAAAATCCTAATTGTGACTTGTCCCATCTTAATAGGGGCTTAGAACGCTATCTGCCAAGTGAGAGACTATCCTCAAGCAGACACCAACAAATGTGAAGTCATTACCTGAGGGCTTAGGGCAGCTCTGAACGTGAGGATATATAACAAAACCCCCAATGGAAGGACAAGCCCTGTCGCTAAATGCCAGGACTCAACTATGTTCCTTCGGACATTTCAATCGACCAGAAGTACTGTTTAATGGAAAAAACTCAACTTTTTCCTCAGTTTTTACATGATCTCCAAATACCATGTAAAGTCTGACCCTCTCGTTTTCTAAACCAGGTGGGCGAGGATATACAGCAGCTAGCCCTGAGCACCTAACCAGCTTCCAAAGCTAGGCACAAAAGTCCTCTTACAATGTTCCAGGGTCATTAACGGGTTCGGGTTCCCAACTGACTCGAGGCATGTTTACTTCCAGTCATGAGTGACTTTGGCTTCCTGTAAGCGTGGTACTTGAGCCGAGTCCGGGAGGATCGGACAGGCACTTGGCCCTCCAGTCCCCGACCCAGGTCACTGGGGGTAGCCTTGAGGGGCTCTCCTTGGGTCTCACCTCGGACCCCAGGGCAAGGAGGAGAAACCCAAGGACCGGAGCACACACGGCGGGCACACACAGGCCGCACCCGCTCCCCACCCACTCGGGCAATAGGCCCCAGCCCGGGCGGAAAGCCGGCGCCGGAAGGCCACGTCTCCCGGGACCGGCGCCCAACTCTATGGTCGGCGACGTCACCGCGATCCCCACGTGACATGCGGGCACCAATGGAGGCGAGGCGCCCGTACCATCGAGATGAAGACCGTCGAAGCTAGACAAGCCCCGCTCGGCGGCTCTCCTTCCCCTTCCCGGCCCGGCTCCGGCGCTCGCAGCTCGGTGCTGCCGCCATCTTTCTGGAGGAGAGCACCAGGGCGAAAGATCCCCCTCCTCAGGGTCGCTCCACACTTACCGCCACTTGCCCTCCCCTCGTCCGCCTCCCTTCTTCTCAGTGGTCAGTTACCTCCTTCTGAAGAAATGCCCTTCTCCCCATTCTAGCTACCACAAGGCAAAGAATCACATTACCTGTTCCACTCTTATTAGCGTAAGGGAACCAAGCTCATAAGGTAGAAACTGTGGCGAAACAGGGACAAGCCGCCATCTTGGTAAAGGAGAAGAGGCTACGCTTGACCTCCCCAACCCCCCACCCCCCCCAGCCTCTATATGGCCAACTGCCGTGGGAGGGGCACGGCGCCTGCGCGCAGGCGACAAACCCTGTCGGATCTGCCCCTGCGCACTCGAAGGCCAGCGAAGTGGGGGAGGCGGAGGACAAGCGGCGCTGGGGCGAGGAAAGCTTTTGCAGGGGGCGGGACGACGTGATGACGCACGCGGGCCGGGGCGGGGCGTGAGCTGCGGCGGGCGCTGGGCGGGTCCGGGGCTCGGTCAATCGGGGCCTGGTCTTCTGTTCTTCGCCCGGTGAGTGTCTGCTCGGTGTACCCCGCCCCGGGGGCCGAACGGCCATCCCGAGAAAGTGCGGAGAGGGGACTCTGCTGGCCCCTGCCCCTCAGGCGATGGTCGGCCGCGCTCTGAGGGCGCGAGGCGCGGCAGTGGGGGAGGGGTGGTCGGGCCGCGTGCCCCTCCCCCGCCACGGGCTCGAGGGTCCCCAGCCTCCCCCGCCAAACTACGTCGCGCCGGGCGAACCCCCAGCCCCGGCGTCCCGCCTTTCTCCGCCCGCCGTCCCAGAGCTCTGGTGCCGAGCAGACCCCACTTCCGGCGGTGGGGAGGGCGGGCCCACGGGGGTTCGCTCCGGGGGGCGGGTCCCCCAAATCCCGGGCCCGGGCCGGGGCGTGGGGGCGCGAGCTGGGTGCGCGCCTCGCGCCGGCTACGGAGCTCGAAGGCCAGAGTGGCCCGGTGGCTCCGCGGGCACCGCACTCGGGGCGCCATCCGCAGCTCCGGGGCGTCGGCGGGCAGCGAGGTGGGGCCAGCCCTCGAGGGGACGTGGAGCCCACCAGGCACTCTCACGTCCTGAGGCCATCTTGTGGTCACTCCATCGGTGCCATTTTCTCAGGGAGCGTTCAGAGCCGCGTTAACGCGCCCTGGGAAAGTAAGCCCTCCAGGAGCCCCCGTTGAGTTTGAAGCCCTCGTGCAAGTCGTCGTTACTGAGTGCTGAGGCCGCAGAGTGGGGAGGGCGCGGTGCGGCGGCTGTCGCTGCCGGAGGCCGACCGGCGAGGCCACCCTGCCCCGCCTCCGATGTGGCCGCGGCGCCCTGTTTTGTTTCCCGCCCCGATTTTGGTCTGTACCCACTAGCTTGCCCTGGGTGTCCTCCCCCTGAACACGTGACCCGACCACTGCCTTCTCTCAGGCCGCCTTGTGTGGCCTTTCTCATCCTCGGCCTGGAGCGTAGTCACTTCCCCATCCGTTTCTGCTCTGCTGTCGGGACCTCGGCAGTTTTCTCCAGCTTGGGCAGCCGCGGGGCCCTATGTGAGCCGTTATGGCTCTTGTCATAGTTGTCCCTGGGCTGGAGGTCTCTGTTGCTGGATCAGGAAGTTCTCACTGAAAACCAGGCACGTTTCAGAGGTTCAGCGTTCCTCTTCCAACTTAGATTTCGCGTTGGTCGGTTAATAACAAATTGATAGCAAATCCTGTTGTTGCGTGCAACCGAGTCGATGTTGACTCAAAGCAACCCTACAGAACAGAGTAAAACCTGACTCATAGAGTTTCCAAGGAGCAGCTGGTGGATTTGAAGTGCCAGCCTTTTGGTTAGCAGCTGTAGCTCTTAACCACTGCACCATCAGGGCTCCAGCAAATCATAGTAGATCCAAATTATGATTCAGGAAAAAAATATGGAAGAAATAGGAGGTGGCAAGAGAAACTTGATAAAATTAAAGCAACTTTGCAGTGTCTTCTAAGCATTTATGCCTGTTTCAATAACAGAATTTGCTCTTTTCCCATACTCGTGCATCGAGATAGGTCTTGAGTGGGAGGAAACGGGTAGGGAGTAGTGACAGTCACCTTCTCACCCATAAAACACCCGCAGCCCCACTGAACAGTTGAGAGGTGCGCACAGGCAGGCACAAGGTACAGCGCTCCTGGGGTGATTTGGTCAGCACCCACACAGGGTCCCTGTAGCAGCCACAGTGACCAGGGCCCAGGTCTCAGTGAGCTGAGAGAGAGATGATATTTCTGTGTCAGTACTGTGTGAGTATAAAATCAGGTACATGTGATAGGTGGTCAGGCAAGGCCCCACTCTTCTATTCTCAGGTGTTTATTTTTTCATGTTGTTTTATACAATTCTTTTAAAAAGAAAAAAAAAAGCCACGACTAGGGGTTCCAATTGGAACTGGATCGAATTTATATAGTAATTTGGGGGAAATGAAAATTATTTTGTTCATGTAGGACCTGTTTTCTTTCTAAATTTGTTACTAGGAGTTTTGTTTTTTACTCCATTATAAATTACATTTTTTCTGATTCCGTTTCTTGGCATATATTGCTATCACGGAGCACTGGTGGTACAGTGGTTAAGAGCCATAGCTGGAACTACAACAATAAAATAAAATTGAAACAACTTAAATTTCCATCAATAAAAAAATGCATTTAAAAAAAAAAAAAAGCCATAGCTGGCTCTTATGGCTCATTTGGCGAGGTACAGCTGCTAATCAAAGGGCCAGTAGTTCGAATCTACCACCAGTTGGCTCCCTAGAAACCCTATGGGGCAGTACTGCTCTCGTCCTGTAGGGTCACTGTGAGTCAGAATCAACTCCACAGCCGTGGAGGGTGGGGTGATTGCTATTACAGAAAAGGGTTATTGACTTATTTTATATCTGTTTTCTATCCAGTCACCTTGCCAAATCCTTTTGTACTACAGTTCTTTTTTTTATCAAAATAATTAAGTTTTCTGTATATTCAATTCTATCAGCAAAAAATTATTTTTCATTACATTCACTAAACAAGGTGATATTAAATAACTGTGGTGAAATTGCAATACCTAGATCCTATCTGAATCCTTATTCAAATGAACAAACAAAAAAATGAGGCATGAGAAATATGACCGCTGCTTGGATATTTGATTATGTTAAAGAATTGCTTCTAATTTTCTTTAGGTATGATAATGTTGTGTCATTTCTAAGAGTCCTGTTTTTAGAGCTGCATACTGAAATATTATAAATCAAAGGTTATAGTATTTGCCACAGAATTACCCACGAGAATTGGGTAGGAGGAATGGAGGGATAGGTGAAACAGACTGTCCCGAGTTGATAATCGTTGAAGCTGGATGATGGGTGGTAGATGGGGTTTTGTTACTCTACTTCTGTATATGTTTGAACTTTTTCTAGTGTTTTAAAATAATTACGATGGTACTGGGCATCCCTGCCTAATTAGTGATTGTAATTTAAATGGTTTAGCATTCCATTGTTTTGGAGAATAACGTTTGCCATGGGTTTTCAAAAATAACCTGAGTTATATTTAAGCACTTTTTTTGTGCTCGTATTAATTATTTAGTGTTTTTATTAGGATTGGTTGCTGAATTTTATCATATGCTGCCTCAGCATCTATTTATTGTGTGTTTTCTCCTTTAATCTGTTGTTGTAATGGCTTATATTGATAGATGCTTTTGGTACGTTTCTGGAATCTTAATTATTAGCAAAAATTTTATTTCAAATACTTGCATTTATGTTCATGAATGAGATTGAGCTATAGTTTGTACTTTGTTTTCTTTTTGGTATGTCTCTACCTGGGTTTGTTATTAAAGCTATATTATCTTCATAAATTGGATTGCTTTTCCTTTTCTGCAATGGCTTGGAATGTTAAATGACTAGAAGTATCTGTTCTGGGTTAGATGGAATTCAGCTCTGATTGTGGCTGGCCCCTTTTTCACTAGTAGTCTTTAATTAGCTGTTCGGTGATAGTATAATCTAGTTTTCTCCGGTTCTTAGTTCAATTTTGGTAATTTATAGTGCCTAGAAAATCATCCCTTTCTGCCAGATTTTCAAATTTGTGTTCACCTTATTACACCTTCTTTTCCGTATTTGCTCTTTTTTTGTTTTGTTTTAATTGAGCTTGTGGAAAATACTTTCAAAGAACCAGCTTTTGGATTTATTTGCTTTCTATTTGGTTTTTCTCTTTATTAATTCCTTCTTCCTGTTTTCTTTTGAGTTAGTTTGTTCATTTCCTAATATCTTAAGGACCAAGTTTCTGTATTTCCAGTGTTTTTTAATAATGACACTACGTAAAACCCAAATTCTTTTGAGTCTGTGGAGCTTTTGCTGTGTCGCATAGATTTTGCTTTTGTCTTTCCTTTGCTCTCTAGATAGCTTGTGGTTTGCTTTTGTTACCCTCTTTGCTTCCAGGACTATTCAGGAATGTTCCAAATAATTGGGGGTTACTTTCTACCTTTTTTTTCCCCTAACTTTACCAGATTATGATCCGAGAACTTCGACTGTAAGTTTCTTTTAAAATTTGTTTAGATTTTCTTTACAGCATGTATGAGTCAGGGTTCTCCAGAGAAACAGAACCAGTAGGGATGGGTAGGTGGATTGATGAATACATTTACTGATTTTAAGGAATTGGTAACTTGATTGTCGGGGCTGGCAGGTCTGAAATCTGTAGAGCAAGCTGGCAGGCTGAAAACTTAGGCAAGATTTCTGTGTCACAGTCTTGAGGCTGAATTCCTTCTTCTGAGGAAACCTCAGTTTTTGCTCTTAAGAATTTCAGCTGGTTCAATGAGGTCTACCCACATTACCGAGAGCAATCTCCTTAAAGTTAGCTGACTGTAAATATTAGTCGTATCTACAAAACACTTTCACAGCAATATTTAGACTTGTCTAGCCAAGTGGATGCATAAAGTCAACTATCACATGGCAGACAAATGATAATTTTTTCAATTTTTGAAACAATTATTTCCCTCTTTTAGTCTATTGTTTTGAGGTTCTCTATATCTATTGAATTTATTGACTATGGTAGAGTCGGAAACAAGAAGAATCAGTAGTTGGGAAATACAGCCTTGGTGATAGAAATGACGCCAGAGATATCACATGGTAGAATTTTGCAAGACCAAAGACCTGTTCATTGGAAATACCTTTTTTCAACAACATAAATGGCGACTACACGTGTGGACTTTGCCAGACAGAATACACAGGAATCAAATCAACTACATCTGTGGAAAGAAATGATAGAGAAGTTCAGTATTATCAGTCAGAATAAGGCCAGAGGCCAATTGTGAACAAACCATCAGTTGCTCATACTCAAGTTCATGTTGAAGCTGAAGAAAATTAAAACAAGTCCACAAGAGTGACCTTGAGTATATCCCACTTGGATTTAGTGACCATCTCAAGAATAGATTTAGATACATTGAACATTAATGACTGAAGACGAGACAAGTCATGGGATGACGTCAAGGATATCATACATGAAGAAAGCCACCAAAAACGAAACCTGCTGCTGTCAAGTCCATTCCGACTTCTAGCGACCCTATAGGAAGGACAGAGTAGAACTGCCCCATTGTGTTTCCAAGGAGCACCTGGTGGATTCAAACCGCCGACCTTTTGGTTAGCAGCCGTAGTTCTTGACTACGCCACCAGGGTTTCCATGAAGAAAGCAAAAGGTCATTAAAAAGATGGGAAAGAAAGAAAAGACCAAAATAGATGTCGGAAGAAACGCTGGAACTTGCTCTTGAACATAGAGTAGCTAAAGTGAATGGAAGAAATGATGAAGTAAAAGAACTGAATAGACGATTTCAAAGGGTGGCTCAAGAAGATAAAGTATTACAATGAAACATGCAAAGACCTAGAGTTACAAAACCAAGAGGGAGGCGGTATTTTCAAGCTGAAACTGAGGGAAAAATTCAAGCCTTAGAGTTACAATTTTGAAGAATTCTACGGGCTAAATATTAAAATGACACAGGAAGCATCAAAAGCAGATGGAAGGAATACATAGAGTCATTGTACAAAAAAAATTGGTCAACGTTCAGCCATTTCAGGAGGTAACGTGATCAAGAATCGATGGTATCAAAGGAAGAAGTCCAAGCTGCACTGAAGGCATTGGCGATAAACAAGGCTCCAGGAATGGACGGAATACCAAGTGAAATGCTTCAACAGACAGATGCAACGCTGGAAGCGCCCATTCGTCTATGCTGAGAAATTTGGAAGACAGCTACCTGGGCAACTGACTAGAAGAGATCCATGTTTGTGCCCATTCCAAAGAAAGGTGATCCAACACAGTGTAGAAATTATCTAACAGTATCATTAATATCACACACGAGTAAAACTTTGCCGAAGATAATTCAAAAAAGTTTGCGGCAGTACATCAACAGGGAACTGCCAGAAGTTCAAGCCAGATTCAGAGAAGGACATGGAACCAGGTATCATTGTTGATGTCAGATGGATCCTGGCTGAAAGCAGAGAATACCAGAAAGATGTTTACCTGTGTTTTGTTGACTATGCAAAGGCATTCGACTGTGTGGATCATAACAAATAATGGCTAATATTGTGAACAATAGGAATTCCAGAACACTTAATTGTACTCATGCAGAACCTGTACATAGACCAAGAGGCAGTTGTTCGAAAAGAACAAGGGGATACTGTATGGTTTAAAATCAGGAAAGGTGTGCATCAGGGTTGTATTCTTTCACCATACTTACTCAGTCTGTATGCTGAGCAAATAATCCGAGAAGCTGGACCATATGAAGAAGAACAGGGCATCAGGATTGGAGAAAGAGTCCTTAACAACCTGTGTTATGCAGATGACACAACCTTGCTTGCTGAAAGTGAAGAGGGCTTGAAGCAGTTACTGATGAAGATCAAAGACCACAGCCTTCTGTATACATTACACCTCAACATAGAAAACCAAAATCCTCACAACTGGACCAGTAAGCAACATGATGATAAATGAAGAAAAGATTGAGGTTGTCAAGGATTTCATTTTACTTGGATCCACAGTCAACACCTGTGGAAGCAGCAGTCAAGAAGTCAAAAGATGCATTGCTGGGCAAATCAGTGAAAAAGAGGAAGACTCTTAATAAGATGAATTGACACAGTGGCTGCAACAATGGACTCAAGCATAGCAACAATTGTGAGGATGGCACAGGACCACTCAGTGTTTCGTTCTGTGGTGCATAGGGTCACTATGAGTCAGAGCTGACTTGATGGCACCTAACAACAAAAACAATCAATGCCCATGGAAGCAGCAGTCAGGAAATCAAAGGATGTATTGCATTTAGCAAATCTGCTGCAAAAGACTTCTACTGAAGTGTTAAAAAGCAAAGATGTCACTTTGAGGACTAAGGTGCACCTGACCCAAGCCGTGGTATTTTCAGTCACCTCATATGCTTGTGAAAGCTGGACATTGAATAAGGAAGATTGAAGAAGAATTATGGTGTTGGCGAAAAATACTGACTGTACCATGCACTGCCAGAAGAATGAACAAATCTATCTTGGAGGAAGTACAGCCAGAATGCTCCTTAGAAGTGAGCATGGCATGACTTCGTCTCACATCCTTTGGGCGTGTTATCAGGAGGGACCAGTCCCTGGAGAAGGACATCATGCTTGGTAAAGTACAGAGTCAGTGAAAAAGAGGAAGACCCTGAAGGAGATGGACTGACAGTGGCTGCAACAGTGGGTCAAACATAGCAATGATTGTGAGGATGGTGCAGGACCCGGCAGTGTTTTGTTCTGTTGTATGTGGTGTCGCGGTGAGTCAGGGCCAACTGAGTGGCACCTGACGACAGCAACACTCAGTCCTTCTCTGGCCTTGCTCATGTTGTGTTGACTGAATCTCTTCAGTTTTGAGGGAAGTATGTTAGATTCTCACACTTGAACTGCACTTTTATGAAGTTCACCTTATGTTTTTTAGTCTGTGTATTATGTGCTGCAGTTTTTTTTCTTTTGCGTATTCAGGTGTTGAGTGTTCTGTCTTCTTTAAAGATGGCTCCTTTAGCCATCATCACATGATGTCCCTGTCTTCTGTTGAGCTCTTTCACCCTGACTCCCAGCGTGGCTGATGTTAACAGTGTTGCTGTGTCTGCTCTGGCCTGCTGTCGGGAGCTTGACCCTTTGTTTTCAGCCTTTGTAGCCACTTTGTGTTTCTTCCACATAGCATGTAACTGGGTTTGTTTGTTTTAACACACTGTATCTTTTTTAAGGAAAGAATTTGATTCTTTCACATTTAGATTGTTGACTAATATTGTTGACTTTTATGCCTCTCCTCATGGAGCCTTTTCAACATGATTTATAATTACTGTTGATTTCTTTGTTTCCTTTTGTTCCCTTTCCATGTTTTTGTTGGTTTTGATCAAGTTACTATTTTTTTCTCAGTTTGTAAGTTCCACTGTAATTTTCTCTTTCTTTCACAATCATTTATCTCTGTATTACTTGAAAACAAGGTATCAGCTCTTCCCTCTAACAAGGCCACCTTTATTCCATCTGACTCCCTCACCTCTCCCTTTAGTACGTTTGCTCCTCTGCTCGCATTCCTCTGCCCATCTCTTAGGTTTGCTGAGGTCATTTAATATTTTTAGTTCTGGACTGTTAGCATAATTTTTGCAGGTGTGCCTTCTGTAAAGGGAACTTAACTCACTCCGGTGTTAACCTAGTCCCAGGCAGCTGAAGAATGTACAGACCTTGGTCTTGCTCTGCTCGGGCAGGTTTTCTTCTGTCACGACTCCACCTTTTCCTTCTGTTGGAACTTTTCCTTCTGTTGGAACTCTGCTGTTACCAGGTCTGTGTCTAGGATTTCCTCCTTCTTGTGTTTTTGCTTCGTGCTTTAAGATTTCTTATATTTGGTCTTCCAAGTCACATTTTTAGTCTCAACGGTGACTTTTCTTTTGATTCACCTACCAAAGTTCTAGCTTAAAAATCGTGTTTTTTCGGTATAGAAGCCCCCCCCCCCCCAATACTGTACTTGGGTCTTTATCACCATAATCTTATTTTTGGTTCGGTGTTGCCTTCGTTCTCCCACAGTTTGTCTGTTAGGCTTGTCTTGGGGGCGGGAGAAATGAAGCACACCCACATGGCTCCTCACCCTCCTACTCCTGGGTCCTCACTCCCAGGGCCTCTGCTCACCATACCCTCCCTTCCCGTGACCCCCTGCATTCCTTCCTTTGCCAGAGGGCCTAGCATTTCCATTTTCCTTCACTGTTGTCTTAATTCCATGACCTAGGCTTGAATCACTTTAGGTAGTTTAGATTGGAAACCCTGGTGGTGTAGTGGTGAAGAGTTCGGTGGCTAGTCAAAAACGTTGGCAGTTTGAATCCACCAGGCGCTCCTTGGAAACTGTGTGGGGCAGTTCTACTTTGTCCTGTAGGGTGGCTATGAGTTGGAATCGACTCGACGGCAGTCGGTTTGGTTTTTTTGGTTTGAGATCTAGCTTTACCTGCCTCCTTAGTCGATAGTTGTTATATTGAGCTTTATGCTTTACCCAGTACTCCCCCGTCTCACGCTTAGTAATCTATCATAGCAAACACTTCAGAGTCTGTATAAGTGTCTCTTACCCATTCTCACACCCCCTCCTCACCTAGACAGTGGGCTACAATGGCAGAGAACCAAGAGCCAAGACTGCAGCCTGAATCTTGTGTGAGATAGACTAGTAGAGAATTAAAGTTGTTAAAGTTGACAGATCCTGCTAATGGCTCACCTTAGTTAGACCAGGCCACACATAGGGTGGGTGGCCTCATTTCTTCAGAGGCAGGTGGGTACATTTTCCTTGAAAAGGGGAACTTCGGGGTAAACTGTTCAGGAGGGTTAGGTTTAGTCTTGAGAAAAATAGGAAGACAAGAAGTGATAGAAACTTTCTCATAAGTTTGTAAGCTCATCAGGAATCTATCTGACTGCAGTCCTGCCTCCTGGCCTTGTTACCAAGGTCAGCCCACACACAGACCCCACATCCCGGGGCTCCAGGGCTTGTGTACTTGGTGTAGAAATACCACATATCACTAAGACTATCATCTCACTGCTCACTTGGTCCTTCTGTCCTTCCCTCTTGTTCACAGTTGTAGTTCTGTGTTCCATGTGCCAGACAGGGTCGTAGCCCAGTCCTGAAAGGGTTCTAGGAATCTCTAACAGATGGCACATGTCAGGTTAGAGCTCCAGGTAGTGGCATCTCTTCCTCCTTGAAAGGTTTCAAAGAGAGAAGAGGAATTATGTAACTCAGAGTTTGGGGAAGCACGTCTTTTTCTATTATCATATTTTTACTACCTAGTACGATAAGTACTACCTAGTACTACCAGTACGATAAGTACTGGAAAAAAAGTTTGAATGTTGAAAATACGGAATATACGTGGGTATATATATAGATACGGGTGCTTTCATCAACCTCTCATTTTTTTAATCTAATTTGCCTTTATGCTGAGAGATGATTACTTCATCATTTCTGGGGAAGTATTTGATATAACTGAGAAGCTAAGTGAGACAGAAGCTGTGGATGAATTATGTATAAATCAGTTACAGGTCAGTTCATAGCAAATTAAATACGTGTGTGTATGTGTGTGTACATAATACGCATGTATATGTAAGTACGCATATACATGCACACATGCCTTGTATGTATACATGAGTACATGTACATTTATACACATACATGTATCTGTTTTTCAACAGGTTGAGGAAACTTCACTCAAGATGTCTAAGGTAAGAGATCACACTTCGTGTGTCTACGGTATAAGAAAAAATTGATTTAGGGTTTCACACTGTTGACAGTCAGGATTTCCAGTGTTAATTTATATGATTCATGTTTTTAATACAACAGATGTATTTGATCCATTAAGACTAGAAGAGCTCTAATTTAATTGTCACCATAAAAGCTTTGTGTGTTCTCTCTGTTCAGGTTTCCATTTTCTTGTTTCTAAATACATCAGTAAAAATTCTTTCTGCCTCCTCAGATCATTCCCAGTAGACCAATCAGATTATCATTTAAAATCTGATAATTTATAATGATGAAATTGATAGGGCTCTTAGACTTGATAATTGGCTTGGATTAGCCCTTTCAAGTTAGCACAGAGCTGGGAGCCCTGAGATAGTTGTTGGAGACATGCTGAGGAAAGCAGAACTTGTGGTTCAAGTTGCAAGGTTATTACTGCTCTTCATCTCTTTTTTGAGTCATGGTTATCAGATGCATAATCTTCGGGTCTATTTTTACTTTTTTAGAAGTACTTTTAGTTATGGACATATGATGAAACACAGATAAAAAGAAGAGAAGAGAAATTAGTCTTAATCCCACTACTCGGAAATAAGCGCTGTTAACACTTTTCGTACTTGTATTTATCATTTTTATTTTTTACACTTTTCATGTTTTCAGTAAACATTTTTTAATAGTTGTAAAAGGTAGCATTCATTTGACCAGTTGCTTCATTGACCCAGCATCCCTGGGTGGTGCAAATGATTAACAGGCTTGGCTGCTAACCAAAGGGTTGGAGGTCTGAGTCCACCAGAGGCACCGTGAAAGAAAGGCCTGGTGATCTACTTCCCAAAAATCAACCATTGAAAACCCTGTGGAGCCCAGTTCTGCTCTTACAAATGGGCTCTCCATGAGTTAGAGTCAACTAGATGACAACTGGTTTTCTTTGGCCTAGCCTGAAGCACCATAAAGTATTCGTTAATGCCAGAACTTTTGCAAAATCTGTCACAATAATGATAACTTACAAGTTTTTCTTTTTCCCAATGTTTTATTATTGAAAGTTTTCAAACCTTCAGAAATGCAGAAAGAGTCTCACAGTGACACCCATATGCCCACGGCCTGGATTCTGCAGTTTTACTGCGTCTCCATCTGTCATCCTCTTCCACTTACGCAGGAGCATTGATGCTTCTGTGTAGTCAGCTGTGACACTCTCTTATCCTCAGTCTTCTGGTTCTGGGGTGCTGGCATCCCCTCCCGTGGGGAGGCTCTGTTCTGTGGGGCAAGGGGATGCAGCAGGAGAGATGGCTTTTTGACAGATGCTTCACATCTGGTGCCTGGGAGTGTTTGCTTAGAGTTTAGCTGAGTTTGAACGCAGCCACTGTCAGATTGGACATAACTTTGTAAGCTTGACTGATCTTCCTGTAGCCCTGGAGATAATTCTCAGGTCAAAATTTAAAATTGCACTAGGGTAAATTAAACATACATCTTCTTTACGTATGCTAAATTGCTGAACAGGACACTGAGAACCAAATTGTTAATTCTAGGTAGTTATATAGCTAAGAAATTCTTTAATACTTGTTCTTAAGTGGATGCTATCACTTTTCCAATAAAAGCTTGACTTTTTGGAAGTGTTGATTTACATGTGATTTTTTTTTTAATTTTTGAGAACTTATGATACCTGTATTTTTCGTAGACCTAACTGATTATGTTTTTTAAAAGCGACCACTAAAGTGTTTATTTACTCTTTTTTTAAAATCTCATTTTAGCAGCAACCAGCTCAGTTTATAAATCCTGAAACACCTGGCTATGTTGGATTTGCAAATCTTCCCAATCAAGTTCACCGAAAATCAGTGAAAAAAGGTTTCGAGTTCACACTAATGGTTGTTGGTAAGAAATTAATTTAATAATATATAAATATTTGATAATTATTAAGTAGACTTAAAAGATTATTAAGTTGCTAAATAATGTGGATATCATCCTTTCCCAAAGTTTGGAGTATAATAGTATGAGTTACAAAGTTAGAGGGAAAAGTCTTCTTGGCAGAGCCAAATAACTTGGGAATTTGAAAATATATATATATTATTTGGAAATTTTTCCTGAATGGTAAGATATTTTTTCTGTCGTTTCCTTATTTCATGTAGCAAAAGTTTTTACTCATAGTGGTAGCCAGCCTCTAGAGCAACCCTGTCATGGATTGAATTGTGTCCCTCAAAAAATATGTATCAACTTGTCTAGGCCATCATTTCCAGTATTGTGTGATTGATCACCATTTTATCATCTGATGTGATTTTCCTATGTGTTGTAAATCCTGCCTCTATGATGTTAATGAGGCAGGACTAGAGGCAGGTGCCTTAATGAGGCAGGACTCAATCTATAAGATTAGATTGTGTCTCAAGTCAGTCTCTTTTGAGATATAAAAGAGCGAGCAGAGAGACGGGGACCTCATACCACCAAGAAAGTAGTGCCAGGAGGAGAGCACGTCCTTTGGTCCCAGAGTCCCTGCGCTGAGAAACTCCTAGACCGAGGGAAGATGCATGACGAGGACTTTTCCCAGAGCAGACAGAGAAGTCCTTCTCCTGGAGCTGGCGCCCTGAATTCAGACTCCTAGCCTACTAGACTGTGAGAGAATAAACTTCTGTTTATTGAAGCTACCTACCTGTAGTATTTCCGTTAAAGCAGCACTAGATAACTAAGACAGACCCGTAATGATCCTTGCCTCCTGACACCCCAACCTTTCCTTGTCCCTCCACACTGATGAGCTGAGTGTCCCTCTCCTGTGATCCTGACGCATCATCCCCAGCCTGCCATCACACCCAGTGTACTTGCGAGCATTCCAGCTTGAGCTATAGTTTGTTTTGTTTTAGCCTAAGTTTCCAAAAGTAGAATTTCAGTTAGAGTAAAATCTAAAGCTTCTTTGGGAGTTTACCTGATGGGATTTCAGAAAGAAGAGGAAGTCTTACTTACTCTTGTTTTTTATCTCGTGGTGCCCCCTTGTGCCTGAGACTGTCATATTTCTGACACGTGAACTCTGTGAACCCCGTTCATTCCCTGCACTTTGTCATCGCTCCTGTGACTTTTGTAGCATGTTTGTATTACAGATTTTGAATAGTGATGGACTTACACTGGTCCACATCTCTTCTTGCACCAATCTCAGAGACCCCAAGCTGGGATGGAGATGTTAGAGAAGACGGACCAGAGCACAAACAGCTTGGTGCTCCCAAGGTCTGACCTGGGCCATGTAGTTATGCCCTGTCTGTGTTGGTAAGCAGGCCACCTGTAGACATGCTCCGGAAGCTGTTCCACGTGAAATAATCACATATTATTATTGTTGTCAGGTGCTGTCCGGTCCGGTCAGACTCATAGTGACCCTGTGTACAACACAATGAAACACTCACTGCCCTGTCCTGCACCGTTCTCACAGTTGTTAACGCTTGAGCCTATTGTTGCAGCTACTGGGTCAGTCCATCTCCTTGAGGGTCTTCCTCTTTTTCACTGACCCTGTGTTTTACCAAGCATGAAGTCCTTTTCCAGGGACTGATCCTTCCTGCTAACATGTCCAAAGTATGTGCGATGAAGTCTAGCCATTCTTGCTTCTAAGGAACATTCTGGCTGTGCTTTTTCCAAGACAGATCTGTTCGTTGTTTTAGCAGTCTTCCGTGGTGTATTCGATATTCTTCACCAACACCATAATTCAAAAGCGTCAATTCTTCAGTCTTCCTTATTCACTGTCCAGCTTTCACTTGCATATGAGGTGATTGAAAACACCATGGCTTGGATCAGGTGAACCTTAGTCTTAAAGGTGATGTCTTTGCTTTTCAACACTTTAAAGAGGTCTTTTGCAGCAGATTTTCCCAGTGCAATGCGTCATCTGATTTCTTGACTGCTGCTTCCGTGGGTGTTGATTGTGGATCCAAGTAAAATGAAATCCTTGACAACTTCGACCTGTTCTCCATTTATCATGATTTTGCTTATTGATCCAGTTGCAACGGTTTTTGTTTTCTTTTATGTTGAGGCATAATCCATACTGAAGACTGTAGCCTTTGATCTTTTTCAGTAAGTGCTTGAAATCCCCTTCACTTTCAGCAAGCGGGGTTGTGTCGTCTGCATATTGCATGCCGTTAAAGAGTCTTTCTCCAATCCTGATGCCCTGTTCTTCATATAGTCCAGCTTCTCAGATCATTTGCTCAGCATGCAGATTGAATAAGTTTGGTGAAAGGATGTAACCTTGATGCACACCTTTCCTCATTTTAAAGCATGCAGTATCCCCTTGTTCTGTTTGAACAGCTGCCTCTTGATCTACGTACAGGTTCCTCGTGAACACAAGTGTTCTGGAATTCCCATTCTTCCCAGTGTTATCCGTAATTTGTTTATGATCCACACAGTGGAATGTCTTTGCATAGTCAATAAAACACAGGTAAACATCTTTGTGGTGTTCTCTGCTTTCAGCCGGGATCCATCTGACATCAGCAGTGATATCCCTGATTCCACATCCTCTTCTGAATCCAGCTTGAATTTCTGGCAGTTCCCTGTCGATGTACTGCTGCAGCCAGTTTTGAATGATCTTCAGCCAGATGTTACTTGTGTGTGGTATAAATGATATTGTTCGATGATTTCTGCATTTGGTCGGATCACTTTTCTTTGGAATAGGCATAAATATGAATCTCTTCCAGTCAGTTGGCCAGATAGCTGTCTTCCAAATTCTTTGGCATAGGTGAGTGAGCACTTCTAGGCTGCATCCGTTTGTTGAAACATCCCAATTGATATTCCATCCATTCCTGGAGCCTTGTTTTTCGCCAGTGCCTTCAGTGCAGCTTGGACTTCTTCCTTCAGTACCGTCAGTTCCTGATCATATGCTACCTCCTGAAATGGTTGAATGTCAATCAATTCTTTTTGGTACAGTGATTCTTTGTATTCCTTCCATCTTCATCTGATGCTTCCCACGTCATTTAGTATTTTTCCTGTAGAATCCTTCAGTATTGCGAATCAAGGCTTGAATTTCTTCTTCAGTTCTTTCAGCTTGAGAAATGCCGAGCATGTCCTTCCCTTTTGGTTTTCTACCTCCAGGTCTTGGCACATGTCGTCGTAATGGTTCACCTGATGAGCAGCTGCCCTGATGGGCTCGAGCACCTCGTGACGGGTGCCTTCAGCAGGCAGTTCTGAGCCGTCCTGCCCAGTGCCTCCTCCCCCGTGAGCGCTGCAGCCTAGTTGAAGTGCAGTCTCCGCTGTAGAAACCTACACATTGCAGACTCACTCGTTTGTTCGGAGTCGCCCCGCAATGATGATGTTTCATACCTGTCTGCTGTTTTGTCTACGAATGTGTGCGTGTTGTACCTGATACAAGCGTGTGTCACACTTGGCTCACAGCTGACTGACATGAAGCTTAGAAGCACACGTCTGTTCAGGATTGCACCCTATAGGATAACCTGCAAAAAAGTTAGGAAATTTGTTCATGTTTCTTATAAATGAAAAAAATCAGTCAGCAGTCACTTAAGATCTGTGCTTCTTTCTAAAACAAAATTTAATTTTTCATCGTTTGCATATTCTTTGAAGTTAAATTTGAAGTGTTCAGGATGCGTAGTTACCGTAGGTGATGATTTCCTGACTCATTAAATGCTTGAATGAACGCTATGCCCAGGTGGATCATCTCACACTCACGCACGTGAGCTGAAGTTGCTGGACGTCGGGTGGCTGTGTGGTGAGAAATGGGGGTGTGTGAACTGACGGGAAGAAGGGCAGCCCTGCCTTGGGGGGGTGTGGCGTGACTGTGTGAAGGAGTCTTGGTCGTCCTCCCCCAGTCACGTTTGCTGTCCCACTTGTCCGTGTATCGAGTGGCTGTCCTGCTGTCCACAGCTCGGGAAGCATTGTCATCATTGCTAAATAGGTGCGTTTAGAGTTTTCTGAAATGTGGCGAGTTTAACGATTTGCAGAGCTCTTAACTGAAAACCTGTTTTGCATTCTGTTTATCAAAAAAAAAAGACCAACTGCTGAAGTCCATTCCCCACACATGTGAAGAGAGAGGGCTACGTTTCTGATCACATGGTGCAGTGGAGCACAGACCCTGTGTCCCGCAGACCTGAGCCAGTCGTGGCCCAGGCCAGCAGCAGCTGGCCTTGAGCGTGCTTGCTTGTCCGTGAGACGAGATGGGCATTGTGAGGAGTACACAGCGTGATGCTGGTGAGGTTCTGAGCAGTGCCGGGCCTCAGGAACCTCCGAGCACTTAACTGTCGCTGTGCCACGTGGATATGGTTGTGACGGTGTTTTCATTCCCACTAAAGGTGAATCGGGACTGGGAAAGTCAACGCTCATAAACAGCCTGTTCCTGACTGACCTCTACCCAGAAAGAGTCATACCCGGAGCTGCAGGTAAGAAGCCTGTGCCCAGCCGTGAGGGCAGTTCTGTGTGAAAGCCGATGCAGAGCGTACAAGTGATGTTTTATGCTGTGGTCCTGCGTGTATGTGCGTGTGTGCGCCTGCGCTTTATCTTTAAACCTGGGACGCATCACTAGGGAGTGGTGTGCTGCACCTGGAACCACGGAACTTGGTTATGGACCTTCTTTGGGCACCTGTGCATCCTGTCTGTGAAATGGTGGTGGACAGCCTCCTGTACTGTAGGTCTGGTGAGGGGTCAGTGGAATGTTTTATACTGTGACACGCTGTGAGAGAAGATCACTGTAGGCATGAGTGTGGTCCAGCTGTTTCACCCGCTGTCTGCGTGTCCCCGTGCAGGGCAGCAGCGCCCACGTGTGCTCGTGGGGTGGACAGACGGGGCGCTGAGTCCGGGCTGGGATGGGCTGGCACAGCAGGAATGAGAGCTCTTTACTAATATTCCCAGAGTCAGCTTTTAAATAAGTTCTTAAGTTATTTTCCGTTTTCTTTGTTCCAAGGACAGAAATTATCGTATTTAAACTTGGCATCTTAACCTTCCCAAGTGTCTCATTAATCTTGGCCTCAGCTTTTCCCTCGCTGACTTTGGGATGGTTTTTGCACCAGGCTTATGGTAATCTCTGAGAACCTGCCTCCAAAGAGAGGCAGTGAGACTCCCAGTCACTTGTTCCTAAGCGCACGAGTAACGGGCAGTGTCTCCTCTTCACATACTGCTTTATTTTTAAGGTACGTTCTTTATTGAGTCTGTTTCTTTTATAGAAAAAATTGAGAGAACTGTCCAGATCGAGGCCTCCACCGTGGAGATTGAAGAGCGTGGGGTGAAGCTGCGACTGACGGTGGTGGACACGCCCGGCTACGGCGATGCCATCAACTGCCGAGACTGGTGTGTGCCGCGCGCCCGCCTGCGCTCGCCTGGCTTAACGTGTTGGTGGTGTTGTGAGTGGTTACTGGGTTTGGGGTAACCATGTATGGAATGATGAGACCGTTTAAAGTTCATCAGACATGTATTTGCTTAAAAGGAATTTTACAGTGAGTCGAACTTTTTCTCTGAGGCCACTTCAGTGAAATCTGAGGGTGTAAAGTTGGCTGTCTTTTAGTGCTGCGTCAGTGAAGCAACTTGATTTGCACCGTGTCGTTTGATAGAGCACCAAGCTGACAGGCAAGGCACTGTGGTGCAGGCAGAGCATCGAGCCAGTGGGCGGGAGTGCTGCAGGCAGAGCACCAAGCTGGCGGGCAGGGCACCTAGCTGGCAGGCAGAGCACCGAGCCGGCAGCCAGGGCAACGAGCTGGTGGGCAGGGCACTGTGGCTCAGGCTTCCTCCTCTCTGTAAGGAGGAAACGAAGCCTGTGGCAGAGTCACCTGAGACAGGGCTGCAGACTACTACTCGCGTCACACTCACAAATAGGGAACTCGAGATGCAGGGACGACAGCAGTCCGTCACCTGTAGCCGTGCGGGACGGTCCCTTTTGTAGTATGGAATCGCTCCTGGCCCTGGTCCCCATGAGCCTGAAGCGCTGACTTTTCCTGCGCGGGGTGAGAAAGGAAGGAGACGGCTCACCTGGCCCACTCCCTGCATCGTGCCCCTCCCCTCTACCCTGGCCGCTCCCGCACACGCACAGGTGCTCCACTGTTAACACCTTAACCACCCTGTCCCTGATCCCATGCTCTGCGCAGCTCCCTTCCTGATCAGACCCTGGAAGGGTTGGAAGCCCTGTCTCTACTTTGTCATCCTCAGGCGCCTTATGACCCATCCCATTCAGGCTGCTGACTCAGCGCTGAGGCAAAATGTCGCTTGTTGCAGTTTTGAAAAACCCAGGAGTCAGTTTTCTGCCCCATCTTACAAATGCATCAAGTTATGCATTTGGGGGGGGGGGGGGACTTGTTTTCTCTCTGGAGTTGGGGCTGCCTTCTGCACCTCCCAGTTACTGCTGTCGTCTGTGTCTCAGCTTTAAGACCATCATCTCCTACATCGACGAGCAGTTTGAACGGTACCTGCACGATGAGAGTGGCTTGAACCGGCGGCACATCATTGACAACAGGGTTCACTGCTGCTTCTACTTCATCTCGCCTTTTGGACATGGGTAAGGAGGCGTTCCCCACGGAAACTGGCGTGCAGGTTGACTGTCATCTTCATCACACTGAGGTTGGCATGTTTTCCCCACGCTGAGTGTTTTCAGAAGAGAACTGAGGTGACCGTTTGCTCTTATTCTTTTCCTAAACTTCGGATTCATGAACAATTTGTTTAGACTGAAGCCCTTGGATGTTGCATTCATGAAAGCGATCCACAATAAGGTGAACATTGTGCCTGTCATCGCCAAGGCTGACACCCTCACGCTGAAGGAACGGGAGCGCCTGAAGAAAAGGGTGAGTCTTAGATTGCTTCCACTCTGTCTCTGGGCAAGTGCAGAGCCACGACCTGGGAAGGAATGGAAGGAAGGGTGTTAGGAGGCTCCGTGCTTGTCTGTTGATGTCTGAGGAGGCAGGGCTGTGGGACTGGCTCTGAGCTCTGGTGTGTTGTTTTTAGGGAACACCTGGTTTTGAGCAGACTTGCAGTTACTTTTGGGGTGTTGCTTTTAAGGAACAGCTAGTATTAAGCGGACGTGCAGTTACTTTTTAATGTTTCGCCTTCATGAACGTATCAGATTACTGTTGTGTATAATTGTCCCAAATATGCAGAAGGTAGCTGAATCAGGATGATTCCACGTGTCCAATAAATGAGTGAATGCAGACCTGTGCTCATCTCCGTGGATTTCTATTGTTTTCGCTAGATACAGACATACCTCATTTTATTGCGCTTTGCAGATGTTGCATTTTTTACAGATTGAAGGTTTGTGGCAACCCTGCCTCGAGCAAGTCTGCAGCGTCATTTGTCCAACAGTGTGTGCTCACTTCATGTCTCTGTCACATTTCAGTAATTCTTGCAATTTTTCAGACTTTTTCATTATTATTATATCTGTTATGGTGATCTGTGATCAGTGATCGTTGATGTTACTATTGTAATTGTTCTGGGGTGTTGCGAACCACACCCATATAAGACAGTGAAGTTAATAAATGTGTGTGTTCTGACTGCTCCACCAACCAGCTGTTCCCCCATCTCGCTCCATCTCCTCAGGCCTCCGTATTCCCTGAGACATGACAATTTTGAAATTAATAACTCTACAATGACCTCTAAGGGTTCAAGTGAAAGGAAGAGTTGCAGGTCTCTCACTTTAAATCAAAAGCTAGAGATGATTGAGCTTAGTAAGGAAGGCATGTGGAAAGCTGAGATAGGCCGAAAACTAGGCTTCTTGCGCCAATTAGCCCAGCTGTGAATACAAAGGAAAAGTTCTTGAAGGAAATTAAAAGTTGCTACTCCAGTGAACACACAAATGATAAAGTGAAACAGCCTTATTGCTGATACGGAGAAAGTTTTAGTGGTCTGAATAGGAGATCAAACCAGCCACAACATTCCCTTAAGCCAAAGCCTAATCCAGAGCAAGGCCCTAAATCTCTTCAACTCTGTAAAGGCTGAGAGGTGAGGAAGCTGCAGAAGAAAAGTTTGAAGTGAGTAGAGGTTGGTTCATGAGGTTTAAGGAAAGAAAGCGTTTCTATAACAAAACTGCAACGTGAAGCACCAAGTGATAATGTAGAAGCTGCAGCAAGTTATCTAGAAGAGCTAGCTGAGATAATTGACAAAGGTTGCTACAGTAAACAACAGATTGTCAATGTAGACGAAGAGGCTAACTTCTCTTGTTAGGGGCTAATGAAGCTGGTGACTTTAAGTTGAAGCCAATGCTTATTTACCATTCGGAAAATCCTATGGCCCTTTAAGAATTTCACTAAATCTCCTCTGCCTGTGCTCTGTAAATGGAACAACAAAGCCTCGATGACAGCACATCTGTTTCCAACATGGTTTATTGAATATTTGGGCCCACTGTTGAGACCTACCACTTAGGAAGAAAAAGCTTCCTTTCAAAATTGACAGTGCACCTGGTCTCCCAAGAGCTGTGATAGAGGTGTTCAAGGAGATTGATGTTGTTTTCATGCCTGCTAACACAGCATCCATTCTGCAGCCCATGGATCAAGAGTGATTTTGACTTTCAAGTCTTATTATATAAGAAGTACATTTCGTGAGGCTATAGCTGCCATAGGTGGTGATTCCTCTGATGGATCTGGGCAAAGTAAATTGACAACTTTCTGGAAGGGAGTCACCATTCTAGATGCCATGAAGAACATTCGTGATTTATGGGAGGAAGTCAAAAGATCAGCATCAACAGGAGTTTGGAAGAAGTTGATCCAACCCTTATGGATGACTTTGAGGGATTCAAAACTTCAGTGGAGGAAGTGATTGCAGATGTGGTGAAAACAGCAAGAGAGCTAGAATTAGAAATGGAGCCTGAAGATGTGGCTGAATTACTGCAATCTCTTGATAAAACTCTAATGATGAGGAGTTGCTTCTTATGAATGAGCAAAGAAAGTGATTTCTTGAGACAGAATGTACTCATGGTGAAGATGTTGTGAACATTGTTGAAATGATAACAAGATTTAGACTGCTACATAAACTTCCTTGATAAAACAGTGGCAGGGTTTGAGAGAATTGATTCCAGTTTTGAAAGACATTCTACTATGGGTGAAATGCTGTCAAACAGCATCACATGCTACAGAGAAGTCTTTCATGAAAGCAAGAGTCAATCGATGTGGCAAACTTCATTGTTGTCTTATTTTAAGAAATTGTCACAGCCTCCCGAACCGGCAGCAACCACTACCCTGATCAGTCAGCAGCCATCAGTGTCGAGGCAAGACCCTCCACCAGCAAAAAGATTATAACTCGCTGAAGGCTCAGATGATGGTTAGCATTTTTTAGCAATAAAGTAGGGTTTCCAAGGAGTACCTGGTGGATTTGAACTGCCAAACTTTGGGTTAGCGGCCGTAGCTCTTAACCGTTACACCACCAGAGTTTTCCAGCAATATTTTTTAATTAAGGTACGTACGTTGTTTTTTTAGACATAATGCTATCGCACATTTAATAGACTACCAAGCCATTGCCGTTGAGTCGATTCGAACTCGTAGCAACACTACAGGACAGAGTAGAACTGTCCCATAGAGTTTCCAAGGAGTGGCTAGTGGATTCAAACTGCCGACCTTTCGGTTAGGAGCCAAGCTCGTAGCCACTACACTACCAGGGCTCCACCGTATGATGTAAACATAACTTTTATATGTACTGGGAAACTGAAAAATTTGTGTGACTCACTTTGTTGTGATACTTGCTTTATTGTGGTGGTCTGAATCCAAACCCACAGTATCTCTGAGGTTTGCCTGTACTTGACTTCACACGGCCTGGTTAGGAATTTAAGTATGACGGTTCTATGAGTCGGAGTTGACTACAATGGGTTTTTTTTCCTAAAGGTTTTTTACGGGCCTGCTTTTTGGGTCTTCGAGTGCGAGTTGCCACTGTGAGTCCGTCAGTCCGTCCTTGTGCCCCCACGGTGCCCCTATCCCACTTGCGCTTTCTCCAGGAAGCCTCTGTCTACTGTCTCCTCCATGTTTTTCCACATTATCTACCTGTTTCTCATTGTGTGTTGGTTAGGAAAGTTCAGATAGTTGAGTTATACTAAACTCTGAAAACGAGAGCTCCTTTACCCACAGAACAACCACTGTTTGCCATAGAGATCCCTCCAGAATTTACTGTTGTTTTCACAGCATGGGATCATGTTGTGCATACTATTTTGCCATTTGATTTTTCGAATTATATGCATATCTAAACCTCGTCACATATAAACCAAAAAGAAACTCAGTGCCGTCGAGTCGATTCTGACTCACAGCGACCCTACAGGACAGAGTGGAACTGCTCTGTAGGGTTTCCAAGGAGCAGCTGGTGGATTTGAACAGCCTACCTTTTGTTTAGCAGCTGAGCTCTTAACCACTGCGCCACCAGGGCTCCTCCTCATATGTAGGTCTACTGTAATTCTTAGCGGCTGCCCTGTGAGAACACACTGTAATTTAATGAATTCTCAATTGATGAATATTTGACTCATTTTTGATACTTTGGTCTCTCTTTATCTCTGACCAAACTCTCTATTGCTGTCCCCTTGCTCTTCTTCAGACCAGGTGCGTTCCTACCTTAGGGCCTTTTCACTAGTGAGCCCTCTGCCTGGGAAATCCCTCCCCAGATGTCTGCACCGCGAGCTCTGTTAAACATCGTGTGATTTCGTGCTATCCTGGCTTTGCTCCATCACTCCCCACAGGCCCCCCTTGGTGTACTCCTTGGCATCCCTGCCCCTCAGTGCCGAAGGTCGAGGTGTTTGCTTTGTTCCCTTATGTGCCCCTAGCACATAGCATCCCCGTGATGTCCGCCGAGGAGTCGCGGTCACGAGTGGTCGGTCTCCTCCTGTTCTCACTGTGTGTGACTCAGGCCGAGTGTTTGACACACGGATGTTTTGGAAAGATGGCTGTGTTTCCCAAAAAATGTTTGTTACAACTTACATCCCCACTCCCTGGAACAGTCCTGTATATGTTTCCAGTTTTTGAAAAGCGTTTCCTGTCTGACAAATGAAGAGCAATGTCTTGCTTTAATGGGCATTTCCTTGATGTCTAGTGGGCGTGGAAGCTTGTGCTTGGACTTGGTGCCTGTTTGAACTTTCTCTCATGTTTCAGAGCCATGGCTCTTTCCTAGAGTTTTTAAAATTGATTTATAGTTACTCCTTATATTTTTAAACTTTGTTACGTTGCAAATGATTTCTCCTGGTTTGACTCACTGTTTCAAGTGCCTGCCAATTTTTAGAAAATATTTAGGCCATTGGAAGAGTTCTGTAAACATAGACATTTTTATGCCTGAGAGTAAATATTGTAGCAACTTTTGCTTAAGGAAACTTCACTTTTTATACCTTGTTACGTTAAATTTCAGAGTGGAGAGTGGGGGACGCCGGCGTCAGAATGCTTGGCCCCGTCTCGTCTTGTATCCAGAACTGGGGCATTGCTGTGTTACAGGGTCTGAGATGAACTGGAGCACTTGGAGCAGCTCTCCATCTCAGGCCTTTTCAGCGGCTTCTTATCACCTGGTTCTTCTCTTCGTCTCCCTGATCTAGAGCAGCCTTCTGCCAGCCTCTCCGTGTTATAGTCTGAAGCTTTCTGTGGTGGTTATGTATCGTCTGCTTAATCCTGTCAGCTCTGGCTTCAGGCCGCCTGGCTGCACGTGTCCTGTCCCGGGCTCAGCCCCGTACCATGTGCTGTGACGGGTAGCTCTTCCTGGAGCATCCCTCTCTTGGCCTCTGGGCCCGTGTGCTCCGCTGTCCTCACGCTGTTCCTTCTGCCTGTTTTCCCACTGCTTGGACTTCTCCCTGAAAGTCACTTCTTCACGTTACTCTGATCATACACCCGCTGCTCCCAAGGCGTCTGCTCTGACCAGCTGGGTGTCCTGTTCCTGCTCCACGTAAACACGAGTGTGAAGCACCGTCTTTCCCTACAAAGAAGCTTCTCTCCCACCTTCCCTATACACCTGGCCCCACGCTTCCTGCTGTCACCCAGACTTAGAAACGTGTCATTAATTTTGAGTCTTCACTTTCTTTCTCCTCTCCCTCAAGTCTGAGTAGTCACCTGTGAAATCCCTCTCAAATCTGCTCCCTTCCTGGTGTAAGCCGTCTGAGCGTCAGCAGAGACAGTGTTACAGCAGACCAGGACAGGCTGTGGGATGCAGAGCTGGGAGCAGAAAGCCAGCCTGATGGCTGTGAGTTCATGCCCATTCCCCGGGGCAAGAGGGTGCCTCCCCCATAGGAAGGAGGATTTGTGGAAGGACTGAAGGTCGAGTCACAGGGTTTGGGGGTGAGGGCATTCTCTTGAGCCCTGAAGTGGTTCAGGCAGTGTGTTAGCCTGCCTATCTTTGATCACACAGGGTCTAGAAGGTCCTGTTCTGAATGTCCGTCTTTTATGACCAGAGAGCAAGTCCAGTGTCGAGTGACCGGTCGGGTGTCTCCTGCTGAGTGTGCTTGTACCTCTCTACCGCCAATGGCCAGGCCCTATAAATGGATAATTTCTTTTATGAGGATCAGCACAAAGCTGGTTCCTATGAGACGGAGGGTAAAGATGTCCCAAATGTCGAGCTTTTCCAGACTGCTGTCCCACTCTGTCATCTCTAACATTACTACTCCTCCTCCCCTCGGTACTCCTGCTCCCGTTTTTGGGTTCCATAATTGGCTGCAACGTCTCACAGAACTCACAGACTGTACCTGCAGTTAAGTAGTTTATTAGGGAAGTAACAGGGTACAGCTTGGGATCAGGGTCAACTTGGAAGTAACAGGTACAACAACTCAGGATGCAGCTCTTCCATCAGGACGGCTGCTTCTAACCCTCTGCCTGTAGGTCCTGCTGGGGCCTTCCTGCCAGTGGGCCCTGCTGGGGGCCTTCTCCTGCTGGGGGCCTTCTCCCGCCGGGTCCTGCTGGGCCTTCTCCCGCTGGGTCCTGCTGGGGGCTTTCCCGCTGCTGGGCCCTGCTGGGGTCCTTCTCCCACCAGGTCCTGCTGGGGTCCTTCTCCCTCCAGGTCCTGCTGGAGCCTTCCTGCTGCTGTGTACTGCTGGGATCCTTCTCCCACCAGGTCCTGCTGGGGGCCTTCTCCTGCCAGGTCCTACTGGGGCCTTCCTGCCGCTGGGCCCTGCTGGGGTCCTTCTCCTGCCAGGTCCTGTTGGGGGCCTTCTTGCCGCTGGGCCCTGCTGGGGGCCTTCTCTTGCCAGGTCCTGCTGGGGCCTTCTCCCTCTAGGTCCTGCTGGGGGCTTCCTGCTGCTGGGCCCTGCTGGGGTCCTTCTCCTGCCAGGTCCTGCTGGGGGCCTTCCTGCCGCTGGGCCCTGCTGGGGGCCTTCTCTTGCCAGGTCCTGCTGGGGCCTTCTCCCTCCAGGTCCTACTGGGGCCTTCCTGCCGCTGGGCCCTGCTGGGAGCCTTCCTGCTTCTGGGCCCTGCTGGGGGCTTCTGCCACCAGGTGCTGCTCAAAGCCTTCTCAGCAAGTGTTACAACTCTCAGCTGCTCGGGCTGGCAAGCCCCGCCGAAGCCGTCTTGCGCCGGCCTCCTGGTTCCTGCTGTCCTGTGCCCGTCACTGAGCCACTGTCTCTCGCTGTCTTCCGTGTTACAGCTCCTCTCTCTCTGTCTCTCCCGCCTCCCACTCTCGCTGTCCGCGCCCCGTGTCTCACTTTAAGCCTAGCAAGATGGCAAGACTGACCCATGCCTTCATTAGGGTTCCGTGTGCTTTATTTGCATGGTCCCACCCCTGCAAGAATGCCATACATGTTATTTACATTATTAGCAAGCTATCCGATCCCCTTGGTGGGTCACAAGCACCTTGTTTGTATCGTCCCACTCAATCATTTGGTGGCAGTTACAAGACTGGTGAGAAAGGCCATATAAAGGCAGGCTGTCACACTACCCCCAGGCACAGTGAGCAGGGCTCCAGCCTGCCTGGCACTTGGGAGAGAGCCCAGCATGCAGCGGGCATTGACGGGTGAGTTGTGCTTATTTCTAGGCTGGTTTTTCCTCCCTCCAGGTCACCCAGCCCTCCACTGCCTGGTTGATGGTTGAAGCCATGATATTCCACTGCCTGCTCGTTCCCCACTGAGTAAAATCCAGATCCCTAGCCCGGTATTCAGAGCCCTCTGCTGCTAACCCTGGTGTTTTCCTGTCTTTCCACTTACCCAACTAGAGGTCTTAGATTCCAGCCACGCTCGGGTTCTTGTTCCCAAACAGACCTGTATGTACTCCCCTCGGTGCCTTGGACAAGGTGTTTGTTCTCCTGAGGTGTCTTTCCCGCCTCTCCTGGTGAAGCTCCTGTCTGTCCTCCTGGTGCCCCTCAGCTGGCCCTGGCTCCACTCTGCCTGCAGCATCTCTCCCTTCTCTGTTGCACTTGGCCTGGGGCCAGTCACGCTGCCAGGCGGGGCTGTCGTTGGTCATTGTCACACTTGGAACATTGAGGGTGCTGCTGCTGGTGGTGTCCGGGACAGCGGAGGCCTCAAAAAGTCGAACAGAAATGTCTTTCTGGCAGCTCATAAATCATTTGAAAATAATTTTAGTCATCAATTTGATTCTTCGTTGACTGTAGAAAGGGTGTGGGGGCAGTGTCTGACCTCCTCCATCTTCCCAAAGGGGAAGGAAGATCAACAGTCCAAGGCTGATTCCTATGAGGCGGAGGTCAGACACGCCTCCTTTCTCTGCCATCTTTACCAGTTCTGACACCAGCCGTCCCTCCCACAGTACTCTTTACTTCTCTGCTGTGTTCGATAACTCATTGCAGTGGCCACACAGAACTCACAGACAATACTCAGAATTATGGGGTTTATTAGGAAAGTCACAGGTTACAGTTTAGGTTCAGGAACACTCAGGATACAGGTCTTCCATCAGGACAGCCTCTTCCCAGCTGTGCTTACAGGCACGCCTCTCTGTGGCCCTCGACCTCTATCTTGCTTGGGCAAGTGTTATAAAGCTCTTTTTTCTCTGACCATAAGTGTCCAGAGGCTCCCCACTCCACGAGTAAGCCTCGGCCCAAAGGCACTCACCTCTGGCTCTGTGGGTCAGCAACCCTATCTCCACCAAGTGCCCAGAAGCACCCTACTCCTCCAGCAAGCCTCTTGCCCAGCAGCACTCAGGTTTCTCACTCCATGGGCCAGAAAGCCCACCTTGCTGTCTCTCCTGCAGCTGTTGGTCTGCTACCGCATCTCACTCTTGCTGTATCTCCTGGTTCCAGGAGCTTCTCAGCATAGGTATCCCGGGTCCAAAGGACACACTCTCCACTCCTGGCTGTTCTTGGTGCTGGTGGGACCCTCCCTTTCCCACCTCTTGGATGGCTCATTTCAAGCCCAGCAGGATGTCACAACTGACAAATCCCCTTGGTGGGCCACAATTACCCTGTTTGCACAGTCCCGCCCGATCACTTGGGCGGGAGTTACAAGACCATGGCAAGAAAGGCCACACACAAGAGATCCATTGCATTGTATTGACATTTGGATAATTCGGATGTGTTCCTGATATAAGTTAAACTTGGCTAAAATAATGTGAAGTTTGCTAAAATTGCTCCTGGTTTTGTCATTCTTTTAGATCCTGGATGAAATTGAAGAACATAGCATCAAAATCTATCACTTACCTGATGCAGAGTCAGATGAGGATGAAGATTTTAAAGAGCAGACCAGGCTTCTTAAGGTAAGCACTCAGTCCTGGCCCACAGCGTGAGTGACGCCTGTTTTCTGGTTTGTGTGCTCTTAAAGAGTTGTCAAAGGGCCAAGTCCTGGGATGCGGGGCCCTCCAGAGGTTGTCCAGCTAGTTTCAGTTACAATACCAAAAAAATTAAACCCGTTGTCATCGAGTCAATTCCGACTCATAGCGACCCTATGGGACAGTGTAGAACTGCCCCGTGGGGTTTCCAAGGAGCACCTGGTGGATTCGAACTGCTGGTCAACTCTTTAACCACTCCGCCACCAGGGTTTTCCTTCAGTTACAATAGCATTTTTTATTTAAATATATCTGGAATTCTTATTGCTGAATTTTTTATTGCAAGTATAACTTGTTTTCAGACCATTTGTCCCACGTGGAAAATATCTGGAACTTCCAAGTAAAACGCTTTATACCCGCGTCTTTCCAATTAAGCTTGATAGTAGACAGTGAGACAGTGATGTGCTAAGTATTTGCTAATGCACTGTGTCCACAGTGAAAATCGGGGTTCCCTGACATGAGGTTTGTCCACCTGTGTCTCTCTTTAGGCCAGTATCCCATTTTCGGTGGTTGGATCCAACCAGCTGATTGAAGCCAAAGGCAAGAAGGTCCGAGGCCGCCTCTACCCGTGGGGGGTGGTGGAGGTGGAGAACCCAGAGCACAACGACTTCCTGAAGTTGAGGACCATGCTCATGTAAGACCCTCGGGACCCTCAGGGGCAGCTTTCCTCCCGTCTCGGTGTCTCCGTCTTGGCACTGGGGTGTCTGTGGACCTGCTCAGCTCTGCTGCCAGCCTCCCTGGGGGCTACATGTGACCGTTGGCCCAGCCTTTTCCAGACATGCCTGTGGCTTAATGTCCCCCTAAGACCTGTTTGGTGCTTAAAGTAGAGCAGACCTAAACTGTGTCATGACAGCACCAGAAAATAAAGATTTCCTGTTCTAGTGAGGAAATGGCAAAACTCGTTGCAGGAGCAACAAACAGCCTCTTCTCCAGGCCCAGTGAACTGTTGTGCTGCTACGAGGCAGCCTCCGGTGCTCGCTCTGGGTGGGCCAGGGGGCCCTCGAGACCCCTCGATCCTGGTCCACAGCTGCAGCAGACGCGACTACAGAAATAGACTGTTTTCTTCTAAAACTAAATGTCACATCTAGTAACGTATACACACGGTCTTGTTCATGAGTAAGGAGGCCAAGAGAGAGGATCGCTTAACGTACGATATAATACCTGTTTAATCAGAGTTTACAGAATGGCTGATCTGTATAGATTAATACTTTGATAAACTGAGAATTGCTTTGTATGCCACGCATGCATCACTCGGCTTGGCCATTTTCAGTGAATTAAAATCAGTCAGATTTTAGCGTCAGGCTGTGTCAAGCATAATTTAATCATCATGTCAAGTGTTAAAGGGTACTCACAGTCCCTCCAGTACTGGGGTCCTTGACAGGGACTTTCACTTTGGTGTCAACTGTGTGTTTCTCAGGGAGCTCTGATGGGGCAGTGGTTAAAGCAATTAACTGCTAACTGAAAGGTCGGTGCTTCGAAACCACCAGCAGCCCCACAGGAGAAAGATGTGGCAGTCTGCTTCCATAGAGATTTACAGCCTTGGAAACCCATTGGGGTTGCTATGAGTCAGAATCGACTCAAAGGCAGTTAAGTTTGGTTTTTATTTGGGTGCGTTTCTCAGAATGAGGAAGAATGAGGGTCCCCTTTGCCATAACCCACCCCGTGTCCCTGCATCCTGAGTGAATGGAAACCAAAAGCAAACCCATTGCCGTCGAGTCGATTCTGACTCATAACGATTCTGTAGGACAGAGTAGAACTGCCCCCTAGGGTTTCCACGGAGGGGCTGGTGGATTTGCACTGCCAGCCTTTTGGTTAGGAGCCGAGCTCTTACCCACCAGAGCTCCGGTTTGAGTAAATGGGGATGTGTTAAATGTTTGCTCACCCTGCAGTGCGTGTATATTTGAAAGAGCTGAATGAGGAGACGCTGGGGATGACTGTTTCCTGAGATAAGCGGCAGGCTGAGAGTTGGGCTGCTGTTGGATCCAGAACACTGGGGCGTCCCTCTGTGGGCCTCTCTGTCACTCATGCTTGTCAGCTCTCCATGACATAAGAGTCTTGTGTTAGTTTAAACTTGACAATTTGCGACTGTTGGAAGTACCTATTTTCCAGAAGTACCTTTAGCAAAGTGTTTTCTGTTTCGGACATTGCGTTCCCAAGACTCCCGAGGTTCCTGTGTACCTGCTCCCCTGTGCAATGGCCCCAGAGGGGCTGGCAGTGCCCGGGCAAAGGTCCAGTGCGAGGACTGTCACTGTGGCCCCTCCAGTGGATCCTTGTGGCAGCAAGGGAGAGATATGCCTCACTGGATGTTTCCACAGCTGCACTACCTTATCCCGGATTTTGGGCGTCTTTGCGTACCATTTATCAAGTCTAAGTGGGCATTAGTAGCTGGCGTTTCTTCCATGGACTCGGTTGGTTATTTTTCCATGAAGACGACATGTGTATCTCAGCGTGGGGCTGAGCGCACTTGGGTGTGCCCCGGCACCGGGCTCAGTGTAGGCATCCTTTTCTCTTTCAGAACTCACATGCAGGACCTCCAGGAGGTGACCCAGGACCTCCACTACGAGAACTTCCGCTCCGAGAGGCTCAAGAGAGGCGGCAGGTGGTCCCCTTCTCTGTGTGTGTGGTGTCGCCCCAAGTCCCTTTGTCTCCCCGACCCCATCCATTTTGTGTCTCCCCAAGTCATGCCCCGTCCTCTGTCCATCCAGCTCAGCCTTCTTGTCCTCTAAGCAACATGCTCTGGTTTCCTACTCAAAAGCTACTCCAGGGGACTTGAGAGTTAAAAAGAAGAGGTAGCCTTGGTGGTCAGCACATAAAGAACAGCTTAAGATGAAAAGGCCAGAGATGTGTTGGGTCCCTTCCGGAGAGCATCGCTCTGTCCATAAATGAGGAAAAATGTGTTTGCTGCTGAGAAGCAGCGGCTCACCAGCTGAGGAGTGAGCCATGGTGAACTGCTTCTCAGCAGCCATGGGCTCTCACATGAGGTCTTTGTTTGGTGACTTGATTTGTACCTAACAAAACCACGTCTCCACTTAGTACAGAGCTTCATTAACCCCAGTGGCGATACACGTCACTTATTAAGAAAATTTTCTGTATTGTAGTTCATTAAAATACTCACGTTTTAATAACGTGATGGGTTCTGCATACACACAAGGTGCACACTGAAGTCCAAGTTAGTGTGCTGTGAATTTGGGAACCAGATGCTGAGGAAGGTGGCAGGCCAGGCAGCCTGCAGGGGCTCTGCTGCCGCCCACCGCCCTCTGCTTCCGTCGTGAAGACGGGCGGGTCCCGTTCCTCCTTTAAGAAGGGCCTGTGATGTGGTGTGGGGAATGTCTGTCACTCCCGCCTGTGCAGGAGAAGGCAGCCCTGGCCCCCTCCAGCCGTTCTCATGATGTGGCGGGAGCTGGTGTGTGCCCAGCACTTCACACTCAAGCCGTGGTGGTGATCTGTGCTCTTGAGGAGCAACTTACCTCAGAGTGCTCCTCAGGTAACGGCTTATTTCCTGAGCAGGAGAAGACGACAGTCACCACTCAGCTTAGAGAGGAACGTCTTGGGTTGCCCATGTCACGCCATTGGCCCTTTTGTCACAGCCCGTTCCCGCCTCACTTACTCATGTTTTTAATCAGAAAAATACTAAATGCATGTGATTTTACACAGAATGCTCCTCAGAATTGTAAAGTGATGTTTTTCTTTGGGTGTCCGTCATCAGAAATGATCAACTGTATTCATTGCAATATTGTAATTGTAATTTCCTTCAACCCTTAGAAAAGTAGAGAATGAGGACATGAATAAAGACCAGATCTTGCTGGAAAAGGAAGCTGAAGTAAGTAGAAAAGGATTAGTATTCTTACATCTGAAGCTGGGTAGTTTATATCCAAAAATGTTATTTGTAATTAACTTTCAGTTTTCTTTCCTTCATTTTTTGAGAAGGAATAACATTGCATATGACTAACCTGTTTTATTTTATTTGTTCTTCTGCACGTAATTATATACTTACATTCACACATATGTAATACACACGTTGCTGTTAGCTGCCGTGGCGTCGGTTCTGACTCATAGCGACCTTGTGTACTATAGAACGAAACACTGCCTGGTCCTGGGCCATGCTCATAATCATAGTTATGCTTGAGTCCACTGTTGCAGCCACTGTCAGTCCATCTCATTGAGGGTCTTCCTCTTTTTTGCTGACATTCTACTTTACCAAGCATGATGTCCTTCTCCAGGGTGTGGTCCCTCCTGACATCACGTCCAAAGTATGTGAGACATAGTCTCACCATCCTTGCTTCTAATGAACATTCTGGCTGCACTTCTTTCAAGACAGATTTGTTGGTTCTTCTGGCAGTCCGTGATATATTCAGTATTCTTCGCCAACACCATAATTCAAAGGCATCGATTCTTCTTTGGTCTTCCTTATTCATTGTCCAGCTTTCACATGCATATGAGGCAATTGTAAATACCATGGCTTGGGTCAGGCACAACCTTAGTCCATATGGTGATATCTTTGCTTTTTAACACTTTAAAGAGGTCTTTTGCAGCCGATTCGCCCAGTGCAATACGTCATTTGATTTCTTGACTGCTGCTTCCATGGGTGTTGATTGTGGATCCAAGTAAAATGAATTCCTTGACAACTTCAGCCTTTTCTCTGTTTATCATGATGTTGCTTTTTGGTCCAGTTGTGAGGACTTTTGTTTTCTTTATGTTGAGGTGTAATCCATACTGAGGGCCGTGGTTTTTGATCTTCATCAGTAAGTGCTTCAAGTCCTCTTCATTTTCATCAAGCAAGGTTGTGTCATCTGCATATCACAGGTTGTTAATGAGTCCTCCTTCAATCCTGATGCCCTATTCTTCCTCATATAGTCCAGTTTCTCTGATTATTTGGTCAGCATACAGATTGAATAGGTACGGTGACAAGATACAACCCTGACCCACACCTTTCCTGATTTTAAACCACACGATATCCCCTTGTTCTGTTCCAACGACTGCCTCTTGTTCTGTGTACGTTTTCTGTATGAGTGCAACTAAGTGTTTTGGAATTCCCATCCTTCTCAGTGTCATCCATAATTTGTTAGGACCCACACAGTGGATCATACTTGTGTGTGATATTAATGATATTGTTTGATAATTTCCACATTCTGTTGGATCACCTTTCTTTGGAATGGGTACAAATACGGATCTCTTCCAGTCAGTTGGCCAGGTAGCTGTCTTCCAAATTTTTTGGCATAGACAAATGAGCACCTCCAGCACTGCATCCATTTGTCAAAACATCTCAACTGGTATTCCATCAGTTCCTGGAGCCTTGTTTTTCCCCAGTGCCTTCAGTGCAGCCTGGACTTCTTCCTTCAGTACCATCAGTTCCTGATCACATGCTCTCTCCTGAAGTGGTTGACTGTCGACCAGTTCTCTTTGGTACAGTGACTGTATTCCTTCCATTTTCTTTTGATGCTTCCTGCATCGTTTAATATTTTGCCCATAGAATCCTTCAGGATTGCAACTCAAGCCTTGAATTTTTTCTTCAGTTCTTTCAGTTGAGAAGTGCCAAGCATGTTCTTCCCTTTTGGTTTTCTATCTCCAGGTCTTTGCACATTTCATAATAATACTTTACTTTGTCTTCCTGAGCCACCCTTTGAAATCTGCTGTTTGGTTCTTTTACTTCATCATTTCTTCCTTTTGGTTTAGCTACTCGACATTCAAGAGGAAGTTTCAGAGTCCCTTCTGACATCCATTTTGGTCTTTTCTTTCTTTCCCGTCTTTTTAATGATGTCTTGCCTTTTTCATGTATGATGTCCTTGATGTCTTTCCACAGCTCGTCTGGTCTTCGTTCATAGTGTTCAGTACATCAAATCTGTTCTTGAGATGGTCTCTAAATTCAGGTGGGATATACTCAAGGTTGTACTTTGGCTCTCGTGGACTTGCTCTAATTTTCTTCAGTTTCTACTTTAACTTGCATATGAGCAATTGATAGTCTGTTTTGTAGTCAGCCCCTGGCCTAGTTTTGACTGATGATGTTCAGCTCTTCCATCGTGTCTTCCCACAGACGTAGTCGATTTGATTCCTGTGATTTCATCTGGCGAGGCCCAGGTGTATAGTTGCCATTTATGTTGTTGATAAAAAGTGTTTGCAGTTAAAAAGTCATTGATCTTGCAAAATTCTGTCATGTGATGTCCAGCGTCATTTCTATCACCAAGGCTGTGTTTTCCAACTGCCAATCCTTGTTTGTTTCTAATTTTTGCATTCCAGTCACTAGTAATTATCAATTCTTCTTGATTGCATGTTTGATCAATTTCACACTGCAGAAGTTAGTAAAAATCTTCCATTTCTTCATCTTTGGCATTAGTGGTTGGTGTGTGAATTTGAATAATAGTGGTATTAACTGGTCTTCCTTGTAGGCGTATGGATATTATCTTATCACTGACAGTGTTGTACTTCAGGGTGGATCTTGAAATGTTCTTTTTGACGATGAACGCAATGCTGTTCGTCTTCAATCCATCATTCCCGGCATGGTAGACCATATGATTGTCTGATTCCAAATGGCCAATACCGGTCCTTTTCAGCTCATTAATGCCTCGGATATCAATGTTTATGCATTCCATTTCATTTTTGACAGCTTCAGATTTTCCTAGATTCATATCGTACATTTCACGTTCCGATTATTAATGGATGTTTGCAGCTGTTTCTTCTCATTTTGAGTTGTGCCACATCGGCAAATGAAGGTCCCCAAAGCTTGACTCTATCCATGTCATTAAGGTTGGCTCTACTTTAAGGAGGCAGCTCTTCCCCAGTTGTCTTTTGAATGCCTTCCAACTTGAGGAGCTCATCTTCTGGCACTATATCAGACAATGTTCTGCTGCTATTAATATGGTTTTAACTGGCTAATTTTTTCAGAAGTGGACTGCCAGGTCCTTCTTCCTAGTCTGTTTTAGTCTGGAAGCTCCACTGAAACCTGTCCACCAAGGGTGACCCTGCTGGTATTTGAAATATCGATGACAAAGCTTCCAGTATCACAGTAACACGCAAGCCACCACAGTACAGCAAACTGACAGATGCGCGGTGGGACCATCTACTTTACCAAGCATGATGTCGTTCTCCAGGGACTGGTACCCCCCGATAACATGTCCAAAGTACACAGGACCCATTGGGAGGGAGAAATTAGAAAACTGTTGAAAAACGTTTTAAAAGATTTCAAGGGATACAAGTTTTTTAGGGTAGGAAGACTCAAGTGTGAAGATCACAGTTCTCTCTAAATTAATGTCACCCAAAAAATCACAGCAGGGTTGTGTGTGTGTTTGCTAAGTTTTTTCTTTTAGCAGAACCGAAACCAAACCACACCTGTTGTGACAGAGTCGATTCCAACTCACGGTGACCCCATACGACAGAGTAGAGTTGCCCCATAGGGTTTCCAAGGAGTGGCTGGTGGAGTTGAACTGCCGACCTTTTTTTGGTTAGCAGCTGAGCTGTTAACCACTGTGTCACCAGGGCCCTCTTTTAGCAGAAAGCTTGATAGAATTATTTTAACTTTTACTTGAAGAATAAACATGGGGAAGACAGGAAGCTCTGTAAAAAATGGACTGATGAGAAGAGACTTGCCTTTCTGGTTGTAAAAGAGTTAGAGAGCAGTCGCCATCCAAACTGGTACAGGCACAGGAGAAATGGATCCTGCATGTGGAGAACTGCCGTGGGATAAAGGTGGCATTCAGAGCTGCTGGTTGAGGGAGGCAAGCAGTGTTCCCTAAGGAGAAGGGCGCATAAACTTTTAACATTGGAACAGCTAGGGCCTGGCTGCCCGCCAGAAAAGCCGGGCATTTCTCACCCGGTTGAGTCCCACCCCCTGAGGGTCACCAGTCTCCGCCCACCTTTGAGGCTGGAAAGCAGCTGTCCTGTCCGTCTTCGGTGCTTGTTCAGGTTTCGCATTTGAGGTGCACGTTCTTATCCCTCAGTGTCCCGCTGAGTTGGCCCTGTCCTTGCTGATTCGTGGCAGTTCTTCGTCTGTTAGGTCGTGGTCACGTTTTGGAAAAGCCCAGAGATTAAAATTTCAGGAGTTGCAGAGAGACTGAGCCTGAAGCGTCTGCGATTCTGTACGTTTGCAGCTTCGCCGCATGCAGGAGATGATCGCGAGGATGCAGGCGCAGATGCAGATGCAGAGGCAGGCGGGGGACGGTGACGGCAGCGTGCACGGGCACCACGCGTGAGGTGAGCCGGAGCCGCTGGGGCGTGCCGCAGGCGCCGGAGCCGCGGGAGCCGGCAGCTTCTCTTCTCAGCCTGCTGTGGGGGCAGCCTCCTCCTTTGACGGCTCATCACTGTGGCAGCTGTGAAGCTCTGTCGCCACGCCCTCGCCGTTAGGAGGAAGGCTGTTCTAAGAGTGGGGACCCCCTCCCCACCGGACCCATGCTGCAGGGTCTCCCGGGGAGGCAGGGTCAGGGTGTCGGGCCTTCAAGCTGGCACCACTGCCCAGAGCACTGGAGGAGGGGGACAGCTGGAGATGTTTCATGAGACCAACATTGATAATTTTTCTTGTCCTTTATTTTGAAGATTTTTCATATTTTCTAAGCTTACAAATACGATTAATAAGGGAAAAATTCACATCTTAAAAACACTTTTATTAGTCATGAGCTTGGAAATTCATTCACGCTGAAAACATCTCTTGAAGGACAATAATAAAGTGTTATCAGTAGCTTGTGCAGATGAAAAATACAAGCAAGATGATGTGAAGGGGGAGGATGATGCATGTCCATCGGCCCCCTGGGTGGACACCAAACTCCTGGGGTTACAGCCTCCGGCTCTCCAGCCCGTCCTGCTCCCACCGCTGGAAGTCTGGCCTCATTTGCGCCGGCCTCACTTCTCCAAAGGAATCTGCAGACACCATGGACCCAGGACTAGGAAGGGCCCGTGTCCACCTGTGTCCTGTGGATGGTGTGGGCTGTCCTCCTGCGGGATGGACCATCTCCTCCCCAGAGGAAAGGGTGAAAGGTCAGTTCACGACCCCAAGAGTCCAAAGGAGAGAGGGGCACATGGGCTGCTCTGACAACACAGATTTCATGGGTAGGTGTGGTTAGGGCTCAGCAGGGTATGTCATTGTGGCACATCTGGGAACAGACGAGAAGCTGGAGATGACCGTGGAAGCTCTCCACTCCAGGTCAGAGGCCTCACTCTGGAGGCAAGGCAGTGCTGAAACCAGGAAGGTGATCGGTGGCTGAGGGCGGTCCCGCTGGCACGCACCACAGGATAGATTAGATAGAAGGCAAGGAGCTGGAAGGTTGGGACACGTGTCAGGAGTCTTCCCGACAGGTAATTAAAGAAGGACCTAGAGGGGCATGCTGGGGAGGCCATGGCCGCCAACACAAAGCCCCCGTCCTGGGAGGCTTATTGTAAAATGCGATGTGCACGCAGGGAAGTACAGAAACACACATACAGCTCAGCAGATCCCGTCACCCAGGTGCACATGACCATCTTTAAACCTTAGAACGATTGTGGTGGGATGTGCTGAGTCCACATTTACTCACTGATAAGGAGACGAGCTGCTGCAAGGGCTGCGGGTGGTTTGCCTGTCATCCTTGGCATGACAGAGCCGAGCTTCCATCAGGTGTTCCTGACTCCAGAGGCCAATCCTACACAGCCAGCTGGGGTGGCACTGACGGGAACAACGGGAAGGAAGAACCAGGACTCGGGTGGGCTCTTTGAGGTGGGAGGGACGGGCAGGTGATTGCTCATTTTCTCTGATCTTGCTGCTAGCTTCTGTTTCTAAAAGTTCGATTATTGAATTACGAGAACTTTAGATACATAAAATTATTTTATTTCTGTATATTTCGAGCAGTGCTCCGAACTTCCAAGAGCCTGGAGAGTGGTGTTTTGATTCCGTGAAATCTGTGGTCCTACACACCCAACCTTTGCTCAGCGTGTCCCCTTTCTTGTTACCAAGAAAAATCACTCTTGTCAGTGGTGAGAGCAGGGGACCCAGCACCACTCCTGTTTAAATGTGTTTTCTTTTTGTTTCAGAAAACACTTTTCTGGATAAAAAGAAAACATTCCAGATGAGTCGCACAGTGGTGTTTTCCATGAGAACGACAGCGGAGAGTCCATGTGTTGCAGCATCTGTGCCTGAGAATGCCATTTCTTTTTAAACTTTTGACGTGGGTTTTTTTTTTTTGTTTGTTTCGTTTTTTTTTGTACGAAGTACTTTTAGCATTTGTATCTCATTACTATGTTATGCTTTGTATTTTGTGAGTTGAAATTTCCCTTTGCATTTTTCTTCCTCCTTTACTAACCACTCAGTTAGATTCGGTTTCCAAGTCCGTGGATGTTCAGTTCAGCAATTGGGTTTCTTTGATTTCAGCTGGCCTGACTGACTAATGGTTGAGGAGCATGCTTGATTGACCTCTAGAAACAAACTCAGATTGACTTGGAGGGTCCCGGGTGGTAGAAACAGCTGCCTGGTGCCAGGTCCTTTACGACAAAGGGCGCAGTGTGGAGACTCCCACCTGCCTTTCGCCCCTGTTTGTGCACATCGCCTGAACCCAGTCTTGCTGCTACAGTTCAGTGCTTCTAGTCTATCCGCCCACATACCTGTTTACCAAGTAACCGAATAGAACTGTTGAATGAGGCACGTGGTTAGACTTCAGTAGCTTTTTAAAAGCAGGCTTTTGGGGGTGAATTTTATGAAGTCTCTGGATCCTGGCACTAGGTAACCTTTAAAGTCACTACTGCAGAGAGCTCATCACCAGCCTTTCTGTAATGCTCTCCACTAGGGCTGGTTACACCACACTGTGGAGAAAATCAGAATCCCCATGAGCTCCAGTTTTTATACTGCAGCTAAGACTCTCACACACAGTGGGAATCAAACTATTTTTACTCTATAATTTTAAAAATAACTTTTTAAGGAAAATTAACATTTGACCTGTTGAGAAACCAACCTTTTGTATTTTTATACTGCACTTTATTTTTCTGTAATGCGTGTTTAGAAGATCCTCCTCTGCAGTGGAAATCGGAGTCCTATGGTAGGTGCACCTCTCTGAAGCCAGACCTCTCCCCGGGCACTGTCCTGCCCCAAGGCCATGGCCCTGGAGGCCTCTGTGAACCCAGACTTCTCCCCAGGCACTGGTCCTGCCCCAAGGCCATGGCCCTGGAGGCGTCTGTGAACCCAGACCTCTCTCCGGGCACTGCCCTGCCCCAGGGTCATGGTCCTGGAGGCCTCTGTGAACCCGGACCTATCACCAGCCCCCAGACCCAAATGCTGCCAGGTATTCCAGATCCCAGCTTCCTTCCACTGCTCCCTTTGTTAATAATGGTTTTACAGCAGGAGGCAAAGAGCAGTGATCATTTTGTTACACACAGACTGTCTCATCAATTTTCAGTTGCCATTTCCTTCATTTTGTGAAATACCCATTTCTGTGTCTTCTGAGAATGAGACTTTCCACACCTGTGCTGACAGTCTGGAGGAGGTGCCAGCAGTTGAAGCTGTGCAGATTCTGCCCTCTGTGCTGAGGCCTCGGCCCTTGCTTGTCCTAATGTGCCCCCTGTGAAGAATGCCCAGGGATGCTGAGGCTTCAGGGGCCAGCTTTTCTCAACACATTCCTAGAAAGTGGTACGTTAAAGCAGGCTGACCTGAGTGGAAGGAGTGGAGGTGCTGGTTCAGGATTGCCATCTTTAGTGGGAGGAGTTGAAAACACGATCAAGCAGAGGATGAGAGGAGGGTGGTTTTGTTTTTGTGTCTTTGGCCAGATGAAAAATGAGATGGTCAGAATTAATTAGTTATGAAGCTGTACTACAAAAAGTACTGTGGTGCTTTGCTCATTTGCCCCTTTGCTGTGGAATCACTGCCAGCGGCGAAGGCTCTGCAGGCCCATCTGGCAGTCCGACCACGATTTCATGATACTGTATAAAGAAAAAGTGAGAACGTGTTTGCAGATAGTGTAAACCATGTGTATGTTCAAGTGCTATTTAGGGCGAGCTGCCACCCAGTACTGGTTATGTGGGGCCTGGGAGGGCCTGCACTGTTACACTTTTAAATCCCTTTTGTTTGCTGCCCAGTTCTCAATATATACTTTTGCTCACAGATAACTGCTCTTTTACTAAAAGATAATCTCTACCTATAGAAATATATTTGAAAACACTTATTTTACACAGCAATTTTGTATTCATTAAAACTAACCTTTTATCAATAAAGCAGTATTGTTTAGATATTAAACAAGTGGTTCTGATGATTGCTGTTGGAAGAGGGAAGGTTCCAGCCCTGTAAACGTCGAGTGTAGAATCAGAAATTATTTGCATCCAGAGCATCAGTACTGTACATCTCGGTACTGGAGACCCGCAGCCCAAAAGAAAGGGATGAAGGAAGGCTAGGGAGGGATAACATGATCTGGTCACTTCTGAAAATGAGGGCCATCTGATGAAACTTTCAGGCGTCGCTAGACACCAGTGTTCACTAGTTAGGAAATGTGAGGAAAGAGATCTTCACAGTAACAAATACTGCTGAACACCTGGAAATGTAATGATGATCGAATATTTCTGAGAAGAGACCCCTAAGGAAAGCTACACTTCTATTAGAGAACACTTTTAACCAGCATTTGAAGCCGCCGCCCGAGGCCCAGGCCCTTCGCCCTACTCTCCGCTGGGCCGGAGCCCGTGGCAGGGAAGCCCCCGCCGCCTACGCCCCCGCCCACCTCTTCTTGCGGGACCTTACCGGTGAGAGCCAGTCGTGTGGTCGCGGGAGGCTGGTAGAGGGTGCAAGTCCAGGTTTGAGGACGGGGTCGTCTGGCTTGGACGCGGCCGCCTGAAGGTCACGGGGGGTGAGGGGAGCCCCGCCCGTGGGCAGCCAAGGCTTCTGCGGCCCGGGAGGCTGGGGCTCTGCTCCCGGCCAGGCGCTGTGGGAGGGGCTGGAGGGGAAGGGGCGTGTGCTCCGGGAGTCACGTCTCCGTTAATGGGCGGCCGTCCTCGCCGCGGCCCGCCCTCCCCGGTCTTTCAGCGGCTCCGGCCACCGTGCCCTCGACCACGATCCCGGTACGCCAGGGAGGGGCGCAGGAAAAAGGTATGAAGGCTGGCGGCCAGTAGCGGGCAGCGAGGTCACCGCGCCGGAAAAGGCACCCTGGACCGCGTCCGGCCCCACGAGCAAGGCGCCGCCTCGCCCCAGGCGCCGCCCCGCCCCCGAGCCAAGGCCTGTCCCACCCCGATATCCGGGCCCCGCCCCGAGACCCGAGACCCTGCCCCAGGGCCAGTCCCCGCCCCGGGACGTTCCGCGCTCGGCGAATCCAGGCCCAGCCCCGTGGGCCGAGACCCCGCCCCAGGACGTGCCCTGCACTTCGATCTCAGGCCCTGCCCCGGATCCCGCTCCGTGAACCCAGGTCCCGCCCAGCGAACTGAGGCCCCGCCCAGATATGCCTCGGCCCCGCGGTCCCTCTCGCCCCGCCCCTTCTCCGTCCGTCCTTCCAACGCCGGTGACTCGCTTTCAGACCGCGGAGAGGGAGGCCCCGCCTCGGAGCCCCCGAGGACCAATCGGCGTCGCGTCCGCGGGGGCGGGGGCGGGGCGCGGGGATGGCCCGCGGGTAGTCGGGAGGTGGCGGGCGGGCGCGGCCGGCGCGAGAGGGCGCTGAGGGCCGGGCGGCGAGGACGCGGCGGCGGTCGCTGAGGCCCGGCGAGGACGCGGGCGCTGAGGGCCGGCGAGAGCGCGGGGGCGGAGGACGGGCGGGCGCCAAGGGTGGGTCGCCGCAGCTGACGGTCTACCGGAGAAGTCCGCTCGCGCGGTGTGGGCCTTCCCAGGACGGCCGTACCAACTCGAGCCGTGGTGAGTCTGAGGCGCTGCCATCTGTCGGGGGTTTCGAGCAGGGCCCGCTGAAGGGAGGGCGGGGGTCCCGCGTGGCGACGGCTCAGGGGAGGCGGGGATCCCGCCTGGGCCCGCCGAGGGGAGGCGGTGGTTCCTTGTGGGGCCAGCTGAGGGGAGGGCGGGGGTACCGCGTGGGGCCAGCTGAGGGGAGGCGGGGTCCCGTGTGGAGAAGGCTGAGTGGAGGTGGGGGGTCCCACGTGGGCCCTCTGAGGGGAGGCAGAGGCCCCGCGTGGGGAAGGTTGAGGGGACGCGGGGGTCCCGCGTGGGGCCAGCTGAGGGGAGGCGGAGGCCCCAAGTGGGGAAGGCTGAGTGGAGGTGGGGGTCCCGCGTGGGGCCAGCCGAAGGGAGGGCAGGGGTCCCGCGTGGCCCTGCCGAGGGGAGGGCGGGGGTCTCGTCAGTCCCTGTGTGCCCTTCTGGTGCCTTTTCTTAAATGGCGTCTTGAAGGTGGTGGAGACTGGATGTTGAGTTGGTGCTTTTACTTCTGAGGCGTGGGGGGCCTTCCCAGGAGAGGGTGGGAATGGGACCTAGAGCAGCTGGAGTTGTGTGAGAAGCAGAAGACAGGACCAGCCCCTTGAAGGAGATACCGTAGCTGCAGTGTGTAGAGAAAGGGTGCAGGGATGTCAGACCCAGGGTGAAGGCCTTAAAGGTGCTTTGTTCCCACGGGATGTGTTTGGAGAGACCGCTGTGGGACGTGTGACAACATCCCTTTGCACTTTGTTCAAGTGCTGAGTGTGTGCACTGTATGACAGCAGAGACCTGGGCCAAGACCAGAAGCAGGAAGGCCACGTATAATTTTAATTTTCTGTATCTGCTGCTTTTTGAAATGTTTTTGTGAGATTGTGAGCTCCTGTGTCTGTGAAGCACCTCATGCTACTATTTCACTCCATCTCACAAAGCCTGAGAGGAGAGACGGGCGAGGTCACTAGACCCATTTTAAAGAGAGGAAAGGGAGGCTCAAGGAAGTGGAAGGACTGGTTTAGGATCACACCTTGGGGTGTTTGCAAAGCTAGTCATCTGCCTGAGTTTCGCCTGTGCTTGACTGCGCATTCACAAGAAGGTGTTTGAACTAGATGCTGACTGGGCCGTGTCCTGAACTGCAGACTTTGCTGGCTTATTGCATAAATGACCTTTAGCTTCTTCTGTACTAATTCCTTTCCAAAAGAGGAAGATGATGTAAGTCATATTAAGGTATCTGCCTCAGGTTCTTTATACATACAATGGGGTTAAGAATTTACCTACCTAATAGGTTGTTGTGAGGACTCACAGCCAATAGAAGAGCTGTTAGCATGATGCCTGGCATACAGTAAGTGGCTAATAAGTGTTTTGTTGTTATTAGCTGTTCTCAAGTAATTTCTAACTCATGGGGACCCAGTGTGTGCTGAGTAGAACTGTACTCCATAGGTTTTCTAGGCTGTGACCTTTGAGAAGCAGATCGCCAATTATTATCAAGGTAGAAGTACTGTCTGAGTACACAGCAGAACTAGCCTGGCCTGGGTATTTACACAAAGAGAAGAGAGAATTATGCAGTAATGAAGCAGGGTTATTCTCCTTGGAGGGAAGTATGTTAACTGGATTGCCAAAGCAAAGATTCATGTATGAATAATTCCATACATGCCCATTTAAATCCATATGGCCCCAAGGAATTCTCTTTTCTCCTTTCTTTCCAAACACCGCTGCTTTGAGTCACATCAACACTTCCTCTATACCCAGACAGTAGTAGAGTTGTCTTACTGCTGCTTATCCTTTCAGCTTTGTTGGTATTTTTCCTGCACACAGCATGGTGCTATGTGTGCAAGGAAGGAAATGGGAAAACCCCATCCATCAGCTTCAGTGCCATGCCAGGGTGGCTTGGGTCCTGTTCTCTGAGACTGGAGTGTGGAGTGCGTTACTGGACTCTAGAATCAGCTTCGTATTTCTCAACTCTGGGGTTTTACCATGGCAGATGCAACAGTGAGTTGAAAAGTTGAGGGTCCCACAAAACTTAGTATGAGCAAGCCCAGTGCTAGGTGTGTTTCTGGGGAGCAGTTAATTGGTGATGAGTCTGTAAATTGGGCTAATCTTTAAATTGATCTGATCTTTTTGGAGAGCAGCCAATAGTGTGTGACAGAGAACTACAATACTCTGATTTTGAAGTCTTGCTTTGGAAAACAGTCTGATGCACAAGCCCTGTTGTGTCAATATGGTAGAGTACTCCACTGCTAGTAAAAAAGCTTTGGCAATCCCATTCATAGACTCCTCCAAGCAAAATTTGAACCGTTTTGATCCATGGAAATATGCTTTTAAAATGTGCCTTAACTGAAAAAGCAAAACAGTGTGTGCACGTGAATTAGTGTTGTCAGAATGCATGAGGATGTGGACAAGGATCAGGAGGAAGTGATATAAGCAGTTTGTGTTTTAGAGTCATGGAATTGTTTTCCCCAAAACTGGTACTTTAATTTACAGTCAATTTAAAGTTCAAAAGCAAAAATGTACTATAATCTTGTGGGATGCAATGGTGAATCTTCCTTCATCCCATCTCTCCCCTCCCCAGCTCATTCTCCATTTTGTTTCACAAAATAAAAATTTGATCATGTCACATCCCAGCTGCGGAACCTCCTTCCGTGTGCGATTCATCCAGATCTCTTAGGTTGGCCCCAGGATCCCTCACAGCCCACCCCCAGGCCGCATCCCAGCACTTCTCTGGGCATCCTCAGAGTCCCAGCCGCTCACAGCATTTCCTTTCTCTCAGCTGCTCCTGCAGTTTCCAGAGTCCATGCCTGTATGCATACCACTCACTGTCATCTGGAAGCTCCAGCTCACCCTTCAGGGCCCACCTGGGTTGGCGTGGAAGCCCTTTCTTCACTGTTACTTCGGTACTTTCCACCCTCTGCTACAGTAGGGGTAGATGGTGCTGCTTGCTACATGTGTGCCTTCTCTAGTTAAACTCCCTTCTCATGCCTTGTGCTTGGCACACTGTGGTCCCTTCAGCCTCACCAGAGTCAGCACACCACAGAGTCAGGGTGGAGGTGAGGCTGTTTGATCCTTTAAACCATCAAAGAGAGGAGAGCTCACTACGGAATCAGGATGGGGGTATGGCTACTGGCTGATCAGTGCTGGAGTTCTCACTACTGCCTTCATTAACTAAGTGACTGCCAGCAAATTTCTTAACCTTTCTGAGCTGGAGTCCCTTATCTGTAGAATGGGTTCATACCAACCCCACAAGGTTGTGGTGAGGATAGAGGAGCTCTTGTAAGTGAAGGGTGTGGCATGTGCCCGCCAGGCATGTGGTGACCACTCGGGAACTGAGAGCTGTGGCAATGTGTACCAGAACCTTCCTCAGGCCTGACTCATTCCCTCTTCTCGTGGAGGCTTACCTGATGCCATATTTGAAGCAATAAACCCTCCACCTGCCCCAAATTCCTGTCTGCCTGCCTTGCTTTATTTTTCTCCATAGCACTCACCACCGTTGAACATACTACCTTCTTTGTCTCCTCCCACTGTAATCCCGTATAAGCTCCTGTATCCCTAAGCACTTAGAATTGCTTAATACAGAATATGTGCTCCATAGATGTTTGAATAAATGAATTAAATTCTATCCAGGCCAGTTTTATGGGGCATGAAGCTTATACAGTTTGGAGAGGGCATCTATTTAAGAAAAAGAATACAAAGTTATAAATAAAAACTAATTTGGAAAGTGATATTTATTTAGAATGAGGAAAAAGTAAGTAAATTATATATTTGAAAAAGCTGACCAGTGATAAGAACATTACTAAATCCAGAAAAGCAGCACATTTTTGTGTTAATTGTCTGACATACCTCTGTAATACTTTTTTCCTGTGATGTTTTTGCTGTGTACTTTTTAACTGCCTCTTCATATGACAGTGAGAGAATAGAAGGTACTCAGTGGTTCCTCTAGCATGGTGATTAAAATTTGTTCTTTTTTCTATTACTGATAGTTGGGATGCACAAAACGTGCGATTTACCATGTACACCTATTGCTCTTTCTAGTACTGTTACAGGTTTGTGTCCTAGAAAAGCAGGAATTTTGATAAATTCTATTCTGCACAACTCTGTTTAAAAAAAAAAAAAAACTGTGACATGTTTATAATTGTATTTGCTACGTTTTCTATTATTTTTCTAACAGTAGAGAACTTCTGTTTTGACTACTGAAAACCAAACTCTCAGCTTACAGTTTAACACATCTGATGATGACTTTTCCACAAACCAGCTTCTGGCTCCTTATATTTCAAACCTGGTGTCTTCTCCACTACCCACACACATCCAGCACTAGGCGCCATAGGACACGTTCATGTTGCTGTCGTAACCCTCCTGCTCCTTTGCCTCTAGACGCCTGGCAAGCCAGGCAGTGGGGCTGGCAGGACAGCTTGAAGCCACGCCTGTACCAAGATGGCTGCTAGTCACTTAAATAGACACAGAAATAACGCAGGTAACAGGAATATGTCCCAATAAGCCCAAACCAAATGTGTCTCCAACTCAGTAGGCCCTTAACTGAATCCCAAAAATGTAAACAGCCCCTCCAAAGCTAGGGGATAGTGACAGAGGCAAAGTTGGGGTGGAAGGAACAGCAGGTCTTAACAGATTGCAACTAAAATGTCTTCTTTGAATCTTACAAAAACCCATGACCATAGAAACACCTTGCTTATGCCTTTCCCAGGACCTTGGAAGGGGCTAGTGCATGTGAAGGGCCCGGAAACTTCAGCCAGAAGAGCTTTGTAGTCCAGCCCTTGCTTGCTGCCAGATCGCCCAGTAGAGTGTGTGGGCAAGCATCTCGCCTTCCCTTGGCCGGTGAGATGTAGTTGGCAAGGAGGAAGCAATACAGTGAGAAGACTTTAGAAATGGTCCAGACTTTATTAAATCTTTTGTCTCCTTTGTGATTAAAATTCCAATTATTTCAGTAATAGTTAATTTTCCAACTTTGGAAAATGAATGATGAGGGAGCAGGTCCCAATATCTGAACAACAGATTGATCCCAGAGAGCGTATTTTTGAAAGAAGAGCAAGTACAATCCTTAGAGGAGAGACAGTGTAGTTATTCTTGCTTTCCCTTAGAAAGTAAGCAGTAGTACATTACGGTTACCCTGTCAGCCAGGATCTTTAAAGCAGATCGTACTTATGCAGGAGCCCGCAGGAAAACCACCTGACTTCAACTTCAAGGCATACTCGTCCCTGTGGGCAATTCGAAAAATAAAGAAAATTGGAAGAAAATTAAAAGGAGCCCTCTTGCCTCTCCCAAAGTTGACATTTTAAGTATTTTTAAACACATAGATGTGGAGTTCTGATTCTGGGAAGATGGAATAAGCCCACTCCACCCTATGTCTCCTGCTGATGTGGCTGTAAAACCTGTGACATGTGGCATGGAGCAGCCCTTTGAGGACTCTGGAAAGTGCATGGTGACAGGCAAACCGGGCACCGACCAGAATTCCAGCTACCACCGAACTAGCAGTGGGTCTCCCATTTTTTCCTTCAGTATCTCCCCGACTGGACTCAGGTGCCGGAAACTCAGAGGTGGGCCCCAAGTGCAGACAGGAAGAACCAGGAGAAACCTCTGGTTTGGGGAGGAGCTGGAACAGAGCTCAGACAGAGTGGGGAATTCCCTTTCTTCTTTCTTTCTTCTTCAGGCAGTTCTGCAGGGGCAGGAGACTACAGACACTTAATGCTGAGGGAGGGGAAGCCCTGTTGCTTTTCGTCTCTCTCCTCTTGCAGCTTGGCTCAGACCTGGGCACAGCCACAGGGGTGCGTGGCAGAGCAGGGATAACTAAGGACAGGTTTCTAGCTGGAGGGTTGAGGAGGGGAGCTTCAGACAGCCGGAAAGGACACCAGGGAGATCACAGAGAGGGAGGAGCTCAGGCAGGTGGCCCCATATGGTTGTTTGTGAACTTGTGGGCTCTACACTGAGCTGTGCATGCATGGATCTGACCCCAGACAGCCCACTAAATGCTTTGAGAGCTGAACTAAGGGGTCAGTCACCGCCTTGAAGCCAGGCCGGCCACAGGGCTGTGCTCCCAGGGGGCAGGTCTGAATAGCACTGTAAAGGCTTTGGCAACGGAACTGGCACCGAAACCACAACACAGAGGGCTGGTGGGAGCTTGTGGCCTGATGCTAGCCAGGCCAGTTGCCTGCTAAGACAAAGATATCAACATTGCCATAGGATTTCAGCAAGACCCAGAGTCATAATACCATAATATTAAAAATGTCCAGGATACAGTCCACAATTACCCAGCGTATGAAGAACCAGGAAAACACCAATTTCTGTGGAAAAGACAGCAGATGCTAATGCCAAGGGAGCCTAGATGTCAGAATCATCTGACAAAGACTTCCTGGTGGGTGGAAGTTTGGCCCCGCGACCTTCACCCTCTGGTGTCATTCCTGTGAAGGCAAAAGGAACTTTGCAGATGTAATTGAGGATACTAATCAGCCAACCTTAAAATAGGGGGGATTATCCTGGATTTGGATCCCTGGTGGCGCAGTAGTTAAGAGCTATGGCCGCTAACCAAAAGGTCAGCAGTTCGAATCTACCAGCCGCTTCTTGGAAACCCTATGAGGCAGTTCTCCTCTGTCCTGTAGGGTCGCTATGAGTCAGAATCGACTCGAAGGCAACAAGTTTTTTTTTTTTTTTGGATGCAGGATTATCCAGGTGGGTCGCGTCCCATTCCATGAGCCCTTAAGCAGAGGTCTTTCTCCAGCTAGTAGCAGAGGGGAAGGCAGAGAGACTTGAAGCCTGAGAACTCGACATACTGGTGCTGGCACTGATGATGGGGGGCCACAGGCCCAGAAATGCAGGTGGCCTCCAGAAGGTGAAAATGACTCCAAGCCAACAGCAAAGACACGGGTCCTCAGTCTCACAGCCCCATGGAACTGAATGAGCCCGGACGTGGGTTATCCCCCAGAGCCTCCAGATAGGATCCCCAGCCAGCGACACCTTGACTTGGGCTTTGCGAGATCCTGAGTGGAGGGCCCTGCTGAACCATGGAACTGAGCCAATCCAAGGGTGTAGTGTAAGCTGCTACATTTGTGGTGATTTGTTAAGGGTGCAGTAAAAAACTAATAGGAACTGTAAAACAGCCATTATAAAAGTGCTGCAAAAAGTAAGAGTACTTTTGAAGCAAACAGAAAGAAAGTCTCAGCAAAAAGATAGAATACATAAAGAAGAAACAAAGGAAGCTTCAGAACCAAGGAATACAATCACGGAAATAAAATGGAGATGACAAAGAGTTGGTAAATTTACAATGCCTGGATGTACATTTTTTTAAACACAGTTTTTTGTTTTGTCTTTTAATCTTGAAGAATTTGCACCTTGATTCTTTTCACCTTTACACCAAAACAGCACAAGGGTGGGGTGGGAATCTTCCTCCCTTTCCTGTGAAGATTTTGACATTAAATGAGGCAGCTTCATATTGAAAAAGGTGTTGAGAACCAGGCTTTTATCCAGATTGTCTTTAAAATCCTTTCAGCTCTTAGCACTTTAGTTTTCCATTTATAGAATTTTGTTTTTAACATAAAGTCAGAATACCTGATAATAGAGGATCTAAAACACATGCTTAAAAAAAAAAAAAAAAGACCGAAAAATACTCCAAACCTGATGCTGTTGAGTCGATTCCATGACCCCATGTGTTATGGAGTAAAACCGCTCCTGTAAGGCTTTCTTGGCTGTAATCTTTATGGAAGCAGATCACCAGGGCTTTCTTCCATGACTCCACAGGGTGGGTTTGAACCTCCAACCTTTAGGTTAGTCGTCGAGCACAAACCGTTTGCGCCACCCAGGGACTTAGGGAGTGAAAGTAAAATTTGTAAGATTTGCAAATAGTGGTTATGTCCAAAGACACCTCTTGGACCAGTAATCTTCATTTATAATGTGGTGTTGGGTTTGTCTGAAAGAGAGATTCCTTTTCTAGCAGGCACTTAGCCATTGTTTTATATCGTGAAGGAGGAAGGCTGGGATAACATGATTTCATGAGATTTGTTTAGTTTTTGGCCACCAGATACTATAAATTAGTTGGAATTAAGAACACATCTCTTTTCATTTTATTTCCTCATTGAGCTCTCTTATCACAGAATCATGGATTCTTAAGAGTTGAGAAGAGTCTGATTAGCCCTGACACGTTATAGATGAAGAAGTGGGGACTGGCAGCAGTGAGGAGAGTTAGCCTATTCATAGCAGAGGTGGGATTGGAACCCAGGTGTTCTGACCTGGGTTCTCCAACACTAGGCTGAGGCAGCCTTCCTTATCTCCACTGGTGCTGACCTTTTTATTTGTTCTTCTTTGTCACAGCTTGTTGGACACCTTTTTGTGTCCATAGGCAGCCGTCCCAGCACCAGAGGTTCTTGAGGCAAATGACTGCCCTTCATGGTGTTTGTGGGACAGTGTTGCCCCTGGTGCATCTTCATGAGTCCTTAGGCTTCCAACAGGTAATCCGGCCATCCCTAAAGTGCCCTGCTGGGGACGTGGGTGCAGGTGAGCGCTGAAGCTCCTGGCTTCCCAGGCTCCTGGCACTAGCCAGGGTTTCTGTGGCACTCTGCCGTGTCAGCTTCCGGTCCGAAGGAGGAGCATGCCCTGTGTTCCTTGTTTATGCAGCCAGGCACTCTCCCTGCTTTTCCAGCCAGCTCCGCCAGCCTGACCCAGGCCAGCTGTTTCTCGTCAGTTCTTTGAGTCTTGGCCTTGCAGTACAAGTCCTGAAATGCTTTCTCTGATTCCTTACATTGACTGAGTTGTCTAGTGGCTAATTCTAAAATGTATCAGTCCTGCTTGGAAAGGGAGTACAAAAGGGCCTTTCTGTTGCTACACCATGGTGAAGAGGTAATCCAGCCGAGGGTTGAGTGCCTAGGTGAGAATTCCACCTGCATGTCATCGGCATAAAAGTTTTTTACGACACTTCATGGATTTTAAGCATATTAGACAACTGTAGTGAAAATGACAGATGTTTTACTCTGTTTTCATTGGTTGGTCAATGCAGAAGTTTGTTTTTTTATCCTCCTAAAAAAAGCAACCAAAAATATTTCAAGGAAGATGGAGTTTTAGCATGACAGAAATGCTAGCTAGCTTCCTTAAGCATAAAATGTGGAATATATTTCTGGCTGAGGACCTATGCATTATGGTTATCCGGTGGGAGGGGAAGTATTCTTGGTGGCCAAGTCTGGGTTTCGTCCTGGCTCTGCCACTTCTGAGTTGTATGTTCCCTGGCAGATTTTTAGCTGAATTTTTCTCAACTGTAAAATGGAAATTTTGTGTCACAGGGTGGTTTTTATTATTAAATGAAAATATATGCACAGGAGCCTAGTTTGTAGTAGGTAGCACTGTCAGGCCGTAGTAAATGACTGCTGGCTGAGCAGCCTTACATTCCTACAGGAAGTACCAGTAATGCCACTTCTTTTGAAATAGGTCACGAAGTCTTAAAACTAAGTTAACTGGCATATAGAGCATTTGGGTTACATATCAATTTTCTGTTGAGTTCCTTACTTTCTAAATCTTAAAACTGATGTAATTATTAAATGGGACATGTTTGCCATATTGTTGTTGTGTAATAATAAACAGACATTTCTTCTGGAATACCAGCAGCAGGCGACCTCACTGGATCGTTCCTCGTTAGTGAGGTGGTCTTCCTTAGGTTAGCCTCAGGAACAAGACTGGTTGGTTGAAATCTAGCATTTGAACTCATCTATACCCATGAGGGATAAGAGTCAAGATCAGCACAAAGCTGGTTCCTGTGACGTGGAGGTCAAACATACTCTCCAAATTTCTTCACCATTTCTGACACTAGCCATCCTCACCGCCCACTTCATGGCACTCTCTGCTACTCTGCTGGGTTTGATAATTTGTTGCAGTGGCCACACGGAACTCACAGACCATACTTACGTAGTTTACTAGGGAAGTAACGGACTACAACTCAGGATCAGGATCAACTTGGAAATAGCAGGATACAACTCAGGAGACAGGATCAACTTCGTCATCAGGACAGCTTTCAACTAGGACAGCTGTTCTCAGCTCCTTCTCAGCCCTGCCTGCCAGCGGCCCTTCTCTCAGCCGTTAGGCCTTGCTGGGCCTCACCGGGCCTGGCTTCTGCTGTTGGGCCTTCCCAGGCCTCTGCCTTGCTCAGGCGAGTGTTACCACTTTTTTGGCTCAGCTAATGAGTGCCTGGAGGCACCTTGTGCTGCTGCTGCCTTCTCACACCACCTTTAGTGTTATGGCTCTTGATCCATGTTACAGCTTTTAGGAGGGTCCCTCTCCCACTGCTTCTCTCTACCTCTGTAGGGTTGACAGCCTTCTTATCAACTTCAAGGCATGGCCCTCTCAGCAGGCCACAAACCAACCAATCTCCCCAAAGTCACTTAATCCTTATTGGGTGGTTTTATGCACCCTATTTATATAGTAAATGCTCAATCCTTGCAAGGTGCATAAAATAGGCCAATCACAAGGCAGGCTGTGGCCCAACCAATTATTTTTGGCAGAATTAGAAGCCAAGGCCAGAAAGGCCATACGTAAAGAGAAACTATTGTACTGCGTGGGTTGTGGCCCTGAGTCTCAGCTCACACCATATAATGTCTTCATCCTGATGGAGTGATGATGACTAGGGGTGTGAGTTTGCTGCTTAGAAGGTATGAAGCCTTTAAAAGTTCCCACTTGTACACCACATATTCCAGAAGAGAATTCTGGTTTCCTTGAACCAAGGTGAGTGTTCTTCCCTTCTCTGATAGGTCTTTTTTTTTCTCATCTCGGCCTCCACACTGGTGGAGAGTTGAAGCAATGTTAAGTAAAAAGTTTGCTGTTTTAAATATGTTCTTATTGTAAAACATGCACAGATGTAGAGAAACCGCATGAATCAAATGTGTGACTTCTTGAAGTCTAAAGGGAGCATTGTCCAGGTCAAGAAAAAGAATTGTGCCGGCCACCCCTGGGCCCTCCCTCCCATCAATAGTGACCATTACCCTGACTCTCACAGTATCAGCTTCTGTGCGTGTCACCCAGAGGTGCACCTATTGGCACTATAGGTCAATCTTGCCCATTTTTTAATAGTATGCTTTTAGACATGACTTATCATGGGTAGAAGGAAAAGAACCTGAAGAAATGTTTCTATCTAAAATTAAGAAAAAGGATAAGTGGGAATTATCCAGCAGAATAAATAAGAGATGTGACTTTTCTAAAAGTACATTTTGGGTTTCAAGAATGGTGGTATGTATGTTTTAGGGATGGTAGCCTTACTTAAAGGGGGCATTCATTCCATTCCTGCGCCTCATTTGCGAAGAACCCACTCTTGGTTGTCAGTGTTTGGTAAATGTTGTGACTGACTGTGACCTTACAGAGCATTTATTTGTCTTTAATCCATTTTCGCATTGGTGGTACCATGGGGCGCGGGGAGGAGGAACCTTCATTTGTATTCCCTCACTTTTGTTTTCACTACTCAATAAAGTTTTGTGTAGTTGGAATGAGAAAGCTCATATTTATCGGTCTCAGGACCCTCATGTAGCTCATGGTTAATATCAGTGGCATGAAAATGATAATTTTCTGAAGCGTTTTGTGACCATCGTTTTTGTCTTTTGTTGTTATAGTCTTACAATACATGGCATAATGAGACAGCTGGTGTTCTTTGATGCCAGCGACATTAATTAAGGAAATACTTAGCGAACATTTACAGTAGTCATTTACTTCCTACCGTCAGGGGGCACACAGCCTGGCTGAAGGGGGCACTCTGAAGATGACAGGTAACAAGACTGCTAACCTGAACCGCAGTAACCTGAACTGCTCCTGTGGTTCAGGTTGGAGATGTGTGGTCAGTGAGGGGCGTTGATCAGGTGTGTGGTCAGGGGCGTTTGAAATGGCTTAGCACAGGGATGGGGATGGGAGATAGACTTGACAAAAAGACATGCTGCTTCATCCTTTCACTCCACTCCTCATGTTTTACTTTTCTCAGAGGCTTTAGCTTTCTCCTTTTCTGCTTGCTTATGTGACACACTGGACATGCTTGGAAATGCGCACCGTGGTGTGTTTGGAGAGGTTACAGTCCTTAGGGAAGGTGGAAGTATGTGGTAGGAGTTGCTTGGCAGTGGGTCATTGAGAAGCTTTTAGAACCTAACTCAAGAGATAAAAGATTTGTGGGTTGATTTGTCATAATAGCAATATAAGCATGAAAAAGAGGAAAGGGCCAGGAGATGAGGAGCAGTCAAGCTGGCACACAAAGGAATAAGACAGAAATTTAGGGAGATTAATTCTCTCTCTGTTGACACAGTGTTTGCAACAATGGGCTCAAGCATAACAACGATTGTGAGGATGGTGCAGGACCGGGCAGTGTTTTGTTCTGTTGTACAGAGGGTCTCTACGAGTCAGAACCGACTTGACGGCACTTAACAACAATTCTCTCTCTACAAGATTACTGCAAATTAAGGGGAGACTTTCTGAAGGTGAACCAGTGAGACAAAATAACTTTGCAGCAACAGCAGCATTACTGATTAGACATCCGATACGGTGTCCCACCTCTTGGGCTGTGTCTGCCAGGTCAGTACAGGATCGTCAGCACTGTCTGGATAGTTACAGATTTTTGTTTAAACTGCCTTTCAAACATAAGTACATACATTTAAGAACAAAAACTTGCTACAAATAGAAGGCACCTATGTTAGTAAATGAATAAGGAAGACCAAAGAATTGATGCCTTTGAATTATGGTGTTGGCAAAGAATATGGAATATACCAGGAACAAATCTTTCTTTAAAGAAGTACAGCCAGAGTGCTCCTTAGAAGTAAGAATGGCAGGACAACATCTCATATACTTTGGACATGTTATCAGGAGGGACCAGTTCCTAAAGAAGAACATCATGCTTGGTAGAGTAGAGGGCAGCAAAAAAGAGGAAGACCCTCAATGAGATGGATCGACACAGTGGCAGCAACAGTGGGCTCAAGCGTAACGATTGTGAGGATGGCGTAGGACCGGGAAGTGTTTCATTCTGTTGTACCTAGGGTCACTACGAGTCGGAACCGACTGGATGACACCTAACAACAACATTAGTAAATACAATAAAAAAATAAGCCAGTATTACTTAATTCTAGCTGATACCTAGCTTGTCTTTCTTTGTTAAAACCAGCAGAGATTAGCCCTGTTACTCCGGCCCTTAGACCTAGGCCAGTAATTTGGCCCTTTTAGATCCTCCGTGTCATTATCTGTGAAATGGTGGTAATGATAACAGGTTATTGTGATGATGGCTTATGGCAGGTGCTACGGGTGGCCCAGTATGTAGAAAGTGCTTGCTGATACCAAATGCTTGTAGTCCTCATGGCCGTCACCCAAACTGTTGTCCAGTGTGGTGTCTGAAGTTACCTCCCAGCCCACAGTGATACCCACGTCACCCCAGTGAGACACTGAATTAGAAAGACCAAAGAGTGGAAAGCTGGCAAGAAAGGCAAGTGTGACGGTCCTCACTGACTTCCCTGCGTTTTCTTCCTCCCTCAGTAGCCTTCCTCCCTGCTTGAGTCAGAAGAGATGAGGGAGGGTCCCCGAGTGCTTCCAGCAGGCCTCTAGCTGCCTGACAGTTTGTGAATCAGCATGGTGGGATTCAGTTTCCCTTCAGGGGCAGCCCTTAGAAAGCATTGTCAGGACAGGGACTGTTCTGGGCCGATGGAGAGTCAGATGACAGAGGTGGAGGCATATAGACAGGAGCCTCTGGGCAGCCCAGGAGAGGAGAGACGGCTACTTGCTGCCTTTACCCTCTGCTCAGCGGGTGGGGGCAACGACTTAGGGATATTAGCTGCACTAACGCATCCATGAGTTGCTCATCAGTGAGGGTTTATGGATTAAATGAGTCTACGCTTGCCTGGCTCATAGAAGCACTGATATTGTTCCTATTGGTGGTGGGGTGGTGATCACTTTATGCTCCGCAGAGAAGAAGATAATCTTTTTTAACTTTGCTTTAATGTAATTTAAGACTAACCACAAGTTGCAAACATTTTTTAACATTGTCTTTTTACCTAAATTACTGGTAATGATTCTTTGGTCTGTCTTCACTTTTAGCTGGTGGAGCATGGGGGAGATTGAAGGAACGTACAGAGTCCTGCAGACCCCAGGGACACGCCTGGGAGCCCAGAACCCTGCCGGGGTGAGCACACTGGAGCCTGGGCAGGGCCTGTTGGCGACCATGGCGCAGGCCCCGGCCCGAGCTCCGGAGAAGCACCTCCACATCAGGGTGAAGCTGCTGGACAGCACCGTGGAGGCATTCGATGTCGAGGTAAGAAGATTCAGGTGAATTCTAAACTATGTGCACCAGGTATTAACATTTTTAGAGAATTTAAATCTTTATTTGTACTGTACTTCTGTTATTATGGAAAAGACTTGGATTACAGTCATTTTAGGGCTAACGTATGTAAAATAATAGGTATGTCTAAGAACTTCAAATGTTTTGGAAGCATATTTTCTAAAGATCAGTATTCTGTATGAAACTCCATTTTGCTGGTTAGACTTTGCAAATGTATCAGGTTGACTAAGTGTAACTCTGGTAACACACAATAAACCCCTGGAAACAGTGACGTCAGGTTTCTCCTTTTGGATTAGAAAGTGGTAACTTTTCTGTTTTTAAAATTCGGATACAGTTTCGGTACTTCCATTCTTCATCTCTTTCTAGGGGTGACTTGAGTTGTGCTGAAGGGCACAGATGCTATGGCCAGGTTGTCTGTGGGCAGTTCTTTCTGGCTTAGCCGCTCTCCACCTAGATGGCTGGGACATCTGGTAGCCTCTGTGTGTGTCAGCTTCCTGGTCTGTACACGGTCGTGATCGTAGGCCTCCCTCAGGGCGTGAGAATTAAGCAAACAGCAGAAAAGTCTGGCATGAAGGGCGTCTTGTGTACTGTGAACGTATAATTCATTTTCAAGGCCAGCAATAATACAATCTTTATTTTGAAAATTCTCTAATAATAGATTGTGCTGATAATGTTGGCAAAAAAATTATATATATATATGGAACCTCTACTGGCATGGTGGTTAAGTGCTACGGCTGCTTACCAAAATGTCGGCAGTTCAAATCCACTAGGCACTCCTTGGAAACTCTTGGAAACAGTTCTACTCTGTCCTTTAGGGTCGGTATGAGTCAGGATTGACTTGAAGGCAACGGGTTTGGGTTTTGTTTGTGTATATATAGCCATTTAAGTAACACTGTTTACTTTCTGGAGCCCTGGTAGTGCAGTGATTATGCGTTTGGCTGCTAACCAAAAGGTCGGCAGTTCAAATCCGCCAGCTGCTCCTTGGAAACCCTATGGGGCAATTCTACTCTGTCCAGTAGGATCACTGTGAGTCAGAAACAACTCGAAGGCAATGAATTTGGTATTTTTTTGGTTTACTTTCTTAGACCCTGTGATACATTGGAATATATTTTTCTGTTTTGCTTAACGGTATTAGAATGAACGTTCTTTTAAAAAATTATTTATTTTCACATGTAATGCATGAGTACATTCTCTTTTTCTAATATTTTCATGTTAGTTTAAAGTAGCACCTTTAGAAGCTTCTTCTACTCTCTACTTAATTCTGTGAAAGTAAGGACAAGAGAAGGAACTTCACTGTTGCAGGAAGTTTATTTATTCTTGGGGATTTCTGTTGAGAAGTCAGGATGGCGCACAGAAAAGGAAAGATTGTGGAGCTGTGGGCAATACTGTGAAGACACCTAAAGGAAAGCTGTCTTGTGCTCTGGCCCTGGTGCTGCAGGGAGGCCAGTGTCGGGGCTAGAGGGAGCTGTCTGGAGGCATCTTCTGGTGTGGAGCTCAGGGCACACCTGCCTTCTTTCAGGTTCTGGGGTGTGTCTGTGTGTGTGTGTGTGTGTGTGTGTATGCATGTGTGTGTATGCATGTGTGTGTGTGAGAGTATGCATGCACGTGTTTGTGTGAGTGTGCGTGTGTGTGCTTGCATGTGTATCTGTGCGTGGAAATGAGTGTTATTTGATAGTGAGTGACCAGTGTTTAGATTTATAGGGTTAAAACTCAAGGGACCTTGAATGCTTTATTTTAAGGTCTTATTTGAGGAGGAAATAAAATATCATTTCATCAGGGCAGTGGTAATTGAAACTAGTAGGACCCGTCTGTCCAACTTCCAACAGTCACCTCTTGTGTTGTAAAAGCAGACACAGCATTTGCAGAGAAGATGGTGTGAGACAAGGCAGCTTTTGAACCTGCAGAGTGTTGGTGATCTCTGACAAATGACTCACCTGGTAGAAACAGGTTACAGGTCTGGGAATTTCACTGGCATCTAAATCTTTTCCACTCATATGTTCAGAAGAACTTCTGCCATGTAGCCACCTATGATAAATGCATTTGCGGTGGTCTGGGTTTATTACAGGTTACAATGTTGTTGTTGTTTTAATTATAGTATTTAAAGTTTAATTTTTAAAGTATCAGTTATTTATTTATTCCTGCTTAATGATCTTTATCAAACAAAACTGGTACCAAAAAGAAAAAAAGCACAGGTTTACTGTTTGAGTCATAAGAAAGATGTACTCTCTGAGAAACTCACTTCTGATTATCTGGGTCATTTTATGCCTATGGAAATTAGAGACAATGTTTTGTGAAGGCTTCAAAACTTTTAGAGCTTGTCTAAGTTTTAATAAGTTGAGTTCATTATTTCTACTAATCGTATATAACCATGATGTTTGGTTTTTTGATATACCTGTCAGAGTTACCAGAAATTAAAGAATTTCGTTTAAAAACCAGTGAGACGTAAGTATATGTAAGTATAGAGAGAGAGATTTACTCCCACATAACGGCTCACACAGTTGTGGGGGCTGGCAAGTTCTAAATCTGAAGGTCAGGCGAGAGACGTCTATAGGCTTATGACCCCAAATCCGGAGGTCAGGTGCCAAAAAGAGTGCAGGATCTGGAGAGAGTGAGCAAGCTCTGCCAGATTATTCATCTATATTCTTGAGGCAGACCGAACCCCCCAAGGAAACTCCCCTTTCAACTGACTGGCTGATCACATCATGGAAGGTCATTACATTGCATTGCATTACATCGCACTGCATCGCACCACATTGTATCACATCACATGACGGAATCATAGCCTAGCCAAGTGGACACATAAAATTAACCATCACAGTGCACCCCTTGTCAACTTGGCACATATGCATATCTCCTTAAACCATTCATAATTTCCAAATATAGACAGTTATAAAGTCATACTTCTGCCTAATGCCTAACCCTTTTTACATCTTGTATTTTATAATAAGTAATGAGATATGGGAGGTAAGAAAACAGATATTTGTGCACGCGCCCACGCACGCACCCACTCTGTACGTATATATGTATGTACAGTCATGTGTCACTTAACGTCCACGATACCTTCTGTGAAATAGGACATTATGTGATTTGGACGTTGTGCGAACACCATATTATATATAGGCAGTCCCCAGGTTACGAACGTCCAACTTACGTACAACTCGTAGTTATGAACCAACCCCTGTAAAGCCTATTACAGGCACGCGCCCCATAATGTCTGGGCAATATCCGACTGCATATACGTCTGTGGTCTGGTGTGTGCCCTCCAGGGAATACCCCCAGCCTGACTTGGCAACGAGGCCACCCTGCAGCCCTCCACCCACAGAAGCAGGTACCCCTGCTGCTGGGAGGAGTGAGTGCCCAATCCTGCTCCCGAGCACCCAAGGTCTGCAGGCATTGCTAAAACTACTCTTGCTGCCTGGGCCCGCGCCCAGAGCCTCCCCACCGTGACCCTCATGGGGCTGTGGGGTTGCATGCCAGGCAAGACCTGGCCAAGTGCTCACCTGAGGCGCCCGCAGCGGGAGCTGCCTAGGCTGTGCACTGCACAGCAGCCCTCAGGCCCAGGAGCCCCACATCCCTGCGGACCCAAGTATTCACACAATGTCCAAATCACATAACGTCGTGTTTCTCGTAACATGTTGTGGATGCTAAGCAACACGTGACTGTATGTTAAAAATCTGAGGTGCATACAATGGTTCATAATAACAAACAGGCACTATTTTGTGACACACATCAAAACATTATTACTGTTATTACTGTGTGATTATGTTAAAGATGCTTTAGTGTATCTGGACCTGTTTAATGTTTTTTATGCACAGAAAGGTACACTGCATACTGTATACTAAGACAAACATTTGACTAAACAACATTAAATACGAACCGTACCTAACCTTTCTGACTTATGTACAAATTCAACTTAAAGGCAGACTTAGGGACAGAACTCATTTGTAATCCAGAGACTACCTGTATAACCTTATGGGGCCATGGACGTATATGCCTGAATGGACATTATGTGATGCGTGACTGTATACATAAAGAGCCCTGATGATGCAGTGTTTAAGTGCTTGGCTGCTGACCAAAAGGTTGGCAGTTCGAACCCACCAGCCACTCTGCGGGAGAAAGATGTGGCAGTTTGCTTCCGTAAAGATAACAATCTTGGAAACCCTATGTGGCAGTTCTACACAGTCCTATAGGATCACTATGAGTCAGAATTGAGTTGGCAGTAGTGGGTATATACGTATGTGTATGAATACACACACATATGAACATATATCAAAACAAGAAAGAAATACTCATAACAATTGCAGTCCTCATTTCTACAACAGGTCATGTGTTCATAGCTGGTCTTTACGTCTACCTTCTTCCACTACCCACTCCACATTTTCTTTGCCCTCAGCAAGCACCCCACCGTGGTTCTTTGCCTCGTTGGATAATCCAAAAACCTTCATCCCTAAAGTGTCTGGGTCATTAGTAGTCCTGTCTGAATTGGGTTGCTATAGTTTTCCATTGACTTTAATCACCGGGCATGGTGGTACTAAGAGACGGCCTAAGGGATCCCCTGTATTCCAAACATGTTATTCTTTACCTCCCTTATGTAATAACAGTCCAATTTCCTCTTGGTAGTCAGGATCAATCACCCCAGCCAATATGGTAACTCCCTTCTCTGCCTGTGGATTCAGAGGCATGAGAAGCCCAAGTGGCCATCACTCAGGTCCATGTCTCTCATTCTCAACCCCTCTGCCGCCCGTCCTCCCCCTACCCTCTACCTCCGTACTTGAACTAAAAGACACAGATTGTAATCAGATGGGTTTTGTTGTTGAGCCTGCAAGACGATGTAGGCTTGAAGCTACAGGGCAGTGGGTGACTGAGTCCTTCAACCCTTGCCCTGCGGCTTCCTGCTCTTTGCAGCACACGTGTTGGTAGGCTGGGTCTCGGTGAAGACCCTCCCTGTCCCACACTGCATGTTGTCTCTCTCCTAGAATGCACATCCTGGGTGCGGGGGCATTGTCTTCCCCACTGTGGGTCTTCAGCCTTTGGACGGGGCCTTGCTCAGTTAATACGTGTTGAATGAATGAAACGAAAAGTTAGGTGCTTAGCATGTTTCCTTTTAAGCGCTTTCTAACCTCAGGGAATCAAGTGTTTTGTTTTGGGGGTTTTTCGTCATATACACCTATCTTTTTTGTTTTCTAGATGTATTTTTTTTTTAATATACTTGCTCTAGTTTTTACACTTAAGTCTTCAGCAGTAACGTCTGTAAACTCGGGGGTTTGATGTACTGACGTCACACTTGGAGAACGCTGGCTTCCTGCACATGCACGGTTATGAAATGCTGCTGCTGTGTGTGACTGTGCCCAGTCCCCTAGCTGATATTAAAGGTTGACATGTAAGGGACCGTTTTCACTTAGGGAATAATCTGACGTGTTAGTTGTTGGTGCCGTGTTTATGTTCTGCTTTGGTGTAAAGGTGTGCCTGTTGGCGTCCATGCCTCTTTCCAGGTGGCTGTGGTTGTTTCCTGTCTGTGTTCATCGTGTGAACCAGCCTCTGCTCCCCTTCCTGGTTTTCTCCTGAGAGGTGAGCTCTGCACACCAACCGTCGCCCATCTCAGAGTGTGCAAATGAAACCTCGTTAAGGTTTATGTCACAGCACATAGTCTTAATGGCATTGAGCATTTCTAGGGCTCTTGCTGCTGACAGAGAAGCCTAGTAAAGTCGACTGAGCATCAGGAGGTGTTTTGCTCCAGCAGTTTCTTTCTAGATCCAGATAAAGCATGCTTGTTCAGTTCTTGCCATCTTGTCAAGGTGGTTTAAAGCTAGAACTTTTAAACAATAAAGGGTCTGTGCTTTCCTGTTCAGTAATATTTAACAGTGTCATAGGGTCTAGTTGAGATGAAATTTTAAAAGTTCTTTTTAATGGCTAAAGAGGGAGGACTTTGATTAAAAAGTTAACTGGGGAGATGCCCCTTGTATAACTGATGCATGATTGTAAAGTTAGCACTGTTGCTGAGCCTGGTCCCCACGACAGAAAAGTTGGGCAAGTAAAGAATATTTCCACCTCACAGGGGCCTGAGGGTCCCAGGGGAAGCAGAGCAGACCTGGCCAGGAGGAACTGCTGAGAGCAGTTTTTTTCCCTCCAGAACATTTTAAAGTTTTGTTTGATGTTGTTATGCAGCTACTTAAAACTAGGAACTTTTATTGACATTGTATTTTTAAATCAGTGTTCATCTCATTTGTAAGTATCTCTATATCTGTAATTACCCTTGTTCATGCAAGTCATTTATTGCAAGAAACTTAGACTGCTAGGATTTTTTAAGTTAAGTAAGCTATACTTAATGGTTCTTTATGTTGATTAATAAGTAGGCTAAAAGACTTCTGTATATGTGGATGGGTGTTTACTGTAATGGTGCAGAGAAAGGGGGAGAGGTCTGTGTCAGGGGCCTCAGAGAGGGGCCATTTGTGGACATAGGATTCAATTCTATCTCATTTTCAGCGACTTTGATATTTATTGATGGAATGCTAGCTACCCAAAGGTCACTCGGGTACCAGTTTTTTGACTAAGTGAAGTTTCAACTTGTATTCAGTTGATTAAATAACTGAATCCTGCGGTTTTGAAATAGGAATCTGGTCTTAGATCTAGCAGTCTTGTTTTTGAGCCATCAAAGAAGCAGTCTGGAAGCTTGTGTGTCAGCTTGCTGCTCCCTGTGCTGGGAAGTCAGAAAGTAGAAACGCTGTCGGTGCGCAGCCCCTGTCAGACTCGAAGAATGTCCAGAGGCCGGCCCGTGGGTGCAACAAGGAGTCGGCGGGCGTGGGATGAGAGCGCCTTGGAGCGGCCGCTCTGGATGCTCTTGAGGGCAGGATGTTTATAGCTGTTACACTTCCAGGAAGTCGCACTTTATACGGTCAGGGCTGGCAGGTATCTAAGATGAACTGCAGCTTTTCTTTTATCTGAAAAGTTAGTATTATTGAGAAAGTGATGTTTATTGGTTAAAAAGAACAGTTTTGCTTGCAGATTTTCAGTCCTGTGTGAACTTTCACCCACGAGGGTGAATCTGCTCCTTCGCTGGCAGTGGGGCTCAATTTCTAATCAACATGAAGCGTTTTTAAGTATTAGTAATCTGCTTTCTCATGTTCCCTGTTTCTTTAACATACTCAAAACATTTTAGAGTAGGTTTTCTTTTCTTTCTTTCTTTTTAAGCTTTGCAAAAGCTTTAGCTTAAATATGTGACAAGTAGGAGGACAAATTCTCAGTCATGAAGTTCCACGTTAGAAGGCTTTAAGTGGTATTTCAGTACAAACTTAATGTTTAATTTCTGGCCAGGAAGAAATAGTCAAAATTCCAGAAAGTATCATAGCCAGATGTTTGTCATTGCTCCCACACGAGCATCCTAAATATGGCAAATGCACTGCCTTAGAACTTATTTTGGTCTGACCTCAGGAGAAAAAGTTAGTAATTCATCGTCTGAAATTTGGAGATAGTATAGATTTTCTACAAAAGATCATATGTGTTTCTAGTATACGCAGCTATTATGTAACCCTGCCCTAGCTTTTGAAACCTATTATTTTCTCATGGAAAGTTGATCCATTTCTTTGACACTGATGCCCAGGAATGTGGCATGGGTGGTGCGAGACAGGGACGTGGACGTTCTTACTCTTTGTTACCCAGCTGTGGTGTTGAAGCACCCAGTGCCAAGTCCCCCCACTGGCCCCAGTGTGCGCACGCACACACACACACACACACACACACACACACACACACACACACACACACACACACACACACACTGACACACACCCAGGCAAGTTTGGTGTATCATAATCTACGTTAGATTAGAAAGTGATGATGACTGATGACAGGGTTAAGCTAGCAAATGGAAAAGAACAGGGAAGTGTCATCCTATCCTGTTAATCTGTAGACATCAGAAGTCCCTTAATCACAACTGTGTGATGGAGGATAACAGTTATTTCAGGATCTCAGCAGAGGGTCGTAGGAATGAAGCTTGCCAGTTAAGTTATATGACTTGTAAGCCACTTGTTGAGTGCCTGAGAGCTCTGGCACTTGATGTGGCTTGTCTCACATAATCAGCTACCACAGGAGAGCTGGGGACACAGTGGCATGGAGAGGCCTCCTGGGAGGCAGCTAGTAGCCTGCCCGGCTGAACTCTGAGCCAGGCATCCAAGTCCTGAGCTCACACTTGCGGCCACAGCCCGTGCCGGCCCAGTGCACAGTGTTCTCTGTGAACCCCCTGCTCCCGTGCTTGCCGATGACATCCTGCCATGTTTAATCAGGAGGGAATTTGATTCCGCTGACGTGGGCCATGTGGGTTGCAGGTGAGCTAGTTCCTAGAGGCCAAGTTCTTTTCTCAAGCCTTTCCGCAGCCACCCAGCACACACCCCGAATGTGGTCTGGTGCTTTCAGAACTGTGTCTGCCTGACTTCTTCACCTGTCCCAGTATTCATGTTGATACACTGTAGTTCTGGCTCATTCCAACACTTCCTGGGCATATTGCAGTTCACCCTCATTCCCAGGGATAGACGAGGAGGCTGTTTCCAGTGCTTGGTATTACAAGCAGCCTCGCTGTTTACATTCTTGTGTGAGCCATAGCATGCACACATGTGCCGATCTGCAAGTCTGTGCTGGGAAACACCCCAGCATTGTGCGTCCTGCATGAACTTTCTGGGCTGCGGGTGTGCCATCTCAGCCTCACCTAGATGTTGCTGAACTGCTCTGCAAAGCAGTTGGACCACTTTCCATTCCGTGACAAATGCAGGAGCACTTCCTGGTGGTGTGTGCCTCTTTCCCTGGTTCTCTGGGCTCCTTTCTCAGACTGTCTCACAGCCGCAGTCTTCTCGGGGCTCTCGCTGCATGCACCCGGGCCACTGACCACTGCAACTGGCCAGACCACCCTGGATTCCCCTCTCCTCCTCCTCCTCCTGGCCTGTAGTAGGCCTTCAGAGCCCCTGGTGGTGGTTCTCAAACCCAGCCTCAAGTGAGGCCGCCGAGGGTACCTTTAAAACAAGCCAGAGCCAGTCAGAACCCTGCGGGCTGACCTGGGTATCCGTATTGTTTAGAAGCTGCTAAAGGGTCCCAGGCAGGGTGGAAACTGGTGGCTCTGAGGAGACTAACAAGTTCTAAACAGTCTGCCCTCCAGCCTGAGCCCACCAGTTTGTCCAGCTGCCTCCTGCATCAGCGGGTTCACTGTCGGTCAGACACCTTTGCTGATACCGTTTCTTCATACCTTCATTCCTTCTTCCATTCATTTATTCATTCATTCACTGGATAAGACGGTTAAAACTCTTTCTGTCCCCCACATCTGGGAGGTGCAGTGGTTTCCACGACTCTGTCCAAGCCTCACCTCCTCCGTGGAGTGTCTCCCAGTCACCAGCCCACTCCCTGTAGTGCTGACATTTCATTTTTGGTGTTAGGAGAGCTGATTCGATGTTATCGGTCACTTGTAGATAGGAAAATACAGCACCGACATTAACTGAACCAGGGTTCTTCAGGAAGCTAATGGTAGAATTACAGTGAGCCCTGTTCTTTCCACATGGGCATTGTTTTTTCACTTGTACGGTGTTATATACCTTCTTTTTTAAAAAAAAATAAAAAACAAACTATCAGATTATTTCACAGATGGCCTGTCCACTCTGATGCACACTTGCAGTGGCACCATCTCAGCCCCGGTGGGAAGCCGTCCCTTGGTCAGGCCCCAGGAAGTCGCTTCCTCCCCACAGGCACGGCCCCAGGGCTACCCTGCAGCCCTGTGGATTCGACTTCTCCAGACCTTGAACCAAGACCCACTCTGAGCTCCTCAGACTTTTTTTTTTGGATGGAATTTATCTTTTACAAATTCCTTTTCCATTATACAAGCAATGCATGTTCATTGTAGAATGTAGAAAATGTTGATGGCCTACAAGCCCGGCTAACTGCCCAGACAGAACACCATTCCTGCTTCTCTGAACGCCACCCTGGCCTTTATCGCCTCACGTATGGGATGAGCATGCACATTTCTGTAGTCTTTTTCTCCAGCCGGCAGCCAGAGGCCTGGGCACCGTGCAGCGTGCTGGCCTGCCGTTCTGTGACCTCACGGAGGTGCTGAACATTGTTGTGAACATTTTTCTGTGTAATTGGTCTTCAGAAATGTTTAATGGCTAATGATTTTGTGTCTTCAGTTTTTCTGTGCAATAAATCTTTGCACACATTCTTGTTTCCTTTGGGTAAGGAGGTCCTGAATCACAGAGTGTGTACACAGAGTTCTGAGGTCTTTGACGGTGTTGCCAGATTATACCCCCAAACAGCAGGGGCATTCTGTGCCCCACCAGGGGTCTGGGCGAGGGCTCATGACTCACACCTACACCACACAATGAGGAAAAGCACAGAAAGGGTTCAGAGCACACGCAAGAGCTCAGCCTCAGAAACGGGCTGTGGGTGCAGGTTGAGCGTGCTGACTGTCTCAGTGACTCTTGGGTTCAGCTGCGTTCCCTGAGCATCCCGTGCACCAGGCACTGCCTTAGGAGCTGGTGGTGCAGCGTGAACGGGGGGCGGCGGTCTCTGCCCTCTTAGTGCCTGTGTTCTAAAGTGGGGCGAGAAGAAAAGCGAGTAGTGCTGAGAGTGCTAGGAGAGAAATGACAGGGAGGGGAGCAGGGGAGATGGGGTGGGGGGCTCTCGTCTCAGGGAGCAGCCAGTGCAGAGTCTGGAGGGGACCACGATGGTGCCTTTACCCTAAATGAGGCGGAACCCCACCGGGGGCCTTGGAGCAGTGGCCTGGTCTAGTTGAGGTGAACACTCCTCTCATCAAAACCAGGCTGGGGCAGGGTGGGAAGCCGTTGGACGGGCTGTTGGACAGGGTGGGAGAAGTGACTGTGTACTGGAAATGTTTTGAAGGCGGAGCTTGCCGCTGCAGTAGATGTGGGCGGGGTCTTAGAGATAACCAGAGGTCCAGGTGACGCCAGCGTGTGGCGTTTCCTGACACCAGTAGCCCCATGAGAGCCACTTTGGGCAGGTGATCAGGAGGTCTTTGGGGACATGTTGAGTTTTTGATGCTTCCTTGGCATCCGCGTGGTGGGTCCACACGGCGCTGCGCTGGCTGAGGGGCATGCTGGTGGCGTGTTCTCGAGCTGGCAGCCAGAGGCCTGGGCACAGTGCAGCATGTGGGGCTGCCATTCTGTGACCTCGCCGAGGTGCTGGCTTAGTGCCCTTCTGAAACTGTAGTGCCATTATCATACTAACTCATGTCACACCTCCAAATGTAGGAGACAAGGCTGTGTGGCCCCTAACTAGCCCTCTTCTCCGGGGTCGCAGTCATCACGAGCTTATTTTTAGAGAGATTTTAACTAGTCATTAAAAGAGAAATGTGAAAAAAATGTTTAGGTGCTTCCAACTTGTGATTGGAATGCTCCGGAATGTTCTGTGCACATCTGTTATGCTTTACATGTATAATTTTATACTTTAGAGAACAGCTTCATTTTGTCACAGTGGCAGGGAGGATCACAGTTCTTACTTGAAGACTTTTTCTGATGACACTGTTTCCTCCTAAATCCACTATCTTAAACACTTGCCCTTGAACGAACACCTTTTCCAAAAGCTTCAGTTTTAGACTCTGTCATGAACTTTTTGATGAATCTAAATTTTTTTTCTAAAATAAATGTCAAGTTTGTGATTATGAAAAATATATTCCTTCTTAATCTATTTTTAGATGGTGATGAAGAGGCCTTGGTGGCATAGTGGTTAAACTCTCAGCTGATAACTGAAAGGTCAGCTGTTCGAACCCACCAGCCGCTCCATGAGAGAAAAATGTGGTAGTCCCCTTCTGTAAAGTTGTACAGCCTTGGAAACCCTGTGAGGCAGTTCTGCTCTATCCCTTAGGGTTGCTATGAGTTAGAGTCAAATTGATGGCAATGGGTTTTGGGTTTTTAATGTTTCATCATAATTACACTTTTTGGATTTGTTTATTCCTTACTAGTATGTGGCCATGTATGCTTTTTGTGTGTGTTAATATTAGAAACTGGTAAAGTCAGATATTTTTTAGCAGAAGAAAAGCCATTTTTTATCTATTAAAGTGATTTCCACTTAAAACAACTCAAAAATGACCGTAAGGCCCTAGACATTGCTGTACTCCTAGAAAATATGTTGAAACATACATGCTAGAAATACGGAGTGAGCTCTTTTAAAGCAAACTCACGTCAAATCAAGGGTATTCAGCTCTGTAACTGTTCTGGCTTTAATGTATATCAACTTTACATCTTTCAAAAACCACATAAAATAATAGAAACATAAGCTAAATGCAAATTATATTAACAAATGAAATTGTAAATCATACCTAAATCCTAATATCATAAAATTTAACTTGTTAGCATGTTAACATAAAGAATAAAAATAGATGTCTTGGGAGGCCTTGTTAAACTGTTGCTGTGCACACAGGATTTTGTAATAAATCTTCAATTTTTATTTCTTTAATGAGATTAAATTTGGAGAACTAACAGCACTAGAGAAGGGAAAGCTAGTTTTAGAAGATCATCACTATAAAGGAAGTAATGAAAAAAAGCTGAAGTTCCTGAATTGATGTGAATTTTCCTCAGTTTAAAATTTATGCTGCTTTTTTAATTATTCAAGTCAGTGGTTTTTTAACTGCATTAAAAAAATAGTGGTTTGGGGTTGTGTTTGTTTTTATTCCATTCTAGAAAGATTTTTAAATATTTTTTGATTATAAAAATAATGCATGCTCACCATCAGTGCAGAAGAGTCCAGAGAAAAACATTACAATTACCTGTTCTTCCCCACCCAGAAATAACCTCTTCAGCATTTTGGTCATAGCATCTGTTTAATACTTCCAGACATTTTAAGGCACTTGTTTATGACTTGTGTACATGCGCACACACACATAATCCATATCACTGTTTTTATTCATTTAATTCTTAAGCACTGAGAAAGTAGCTTCCCATTGCCAAAAGAAAGAACAGTTACCCTTGAGTCAATTCTGCTTCATGGCAACCCCAGATGTGTGTCAGAATAGAACTGTGCTCCATATGGTCTTCAATGGTTGATTTTTCGGAATTAGATTGCCAGGCCTTTATTACAAGGTGCCTTGGTGGATTCCAACCACCAACCTTTTGGATAGCAGCCAAGCACTTAACTGTTTGTGAGACTCTTAGCTTCTGATTAGTAATGTGTTTTTAGCTCTCTCTCTCTCTGTCTTTTTTTTTTTTTTTTACCTCCTATAATTTTTTTTATTAATGTCAGCACTACGTTAATTAAACAAAAAAACCAAACCTGTTGTCATCGAGTCTGGTTCACTTGGGTATGTGTCCTTTTTGAGGTGCCCTTGCTTTCATGGGGGAGACTAGCTGTACTCCCCCAGATGGGGGTGTCTCGCATCCATCTCTGTGCTCACAGCCCAGCCTCCTTGTGTTTCCACTGGCATCTCCACATGGAAGCTCAATTCAGGTTCCTGTTCTCGGGCTGCCGTCCCCCTTCCCCACTTGGGAGAGCCACTTGAAAGCACAGTGTTTCTTCTGCTGGTGAAGTTGGGGAGTCAAGTAGGGAACTAGCTGAACAGATGCCTGTGTGAACCTCTAATAATGCTCCCACTTTCAAGCCTCATCTGGTCACCCTGAGCTTGGTGCTGTTGTTACGTTGCCATAGTTGTGCTCACCGCCTGAGCTTGGACAAATTGCAGGCAGACTACTTACTATAGACTTAGCTTTTTTCTCCTCAGTTTCAGAACTCTTCTTTCCAGGCTAAAGATGTGAGGGCTATACAGTCCATGTGCATATTCCAGAATGTGGTACTGAATTAGTCGGGGGCCAGGCAGGAGATGGAAACTGCACCAGTAATCTGAATGGAGAGAATTAAATAGACACAATTATTAACTAGTAATGGGACTAACTACTAATGGAGGCTGGAGGTGGTAAGGAAGACTCTAAAGAATACAAGAATAGCAGATGTAGGGAGCAGTACGACCTCTAGGGCTGAGAGAGAGTACCCCAGGAAGGAACACACCTGGAAGAGACCTGCTCCCCCAAGGCTGAGGTTCAGCCACTGGTTGGTGGGAAGTTCACTGAGGTATCACAGGAATGGCTGGCAGGAAGGCAGCTGCCCACTGGAGGGCTGGCAAAGCTCCCTGGGATGGGAGCTGCTGGGTCTCCTGCACACCACTGGCAAGGAAGCCACCTGCTGGCAGCCATACGGTAGCAGCAAGAAAGCCAAAAGCCCAGAAGCAGACAAAGGAGCCCTGTCTTGCAGTTTCCCCCCAGTGTCATCTATTGACAAGCTGGAGAAATGTTTACAGGGTCTGGCTCCACACGAAGCAGGGTAAAGACGGGTGGATTTGGAGTGGAGAGGCGATAAATTGATGACTGGCACTCCTACATTAAGAGATTCAAATTTTGAGATTTTCAGTTACATTGTTTTCTTCAGAAGTTTGAGAGAAACTGTTTTAGAAGGAGCTAGGGCACCAATGGATCCATTGATGTGTAAGCTCAATTTATGCCCACTTCTTGTGAGAATTATTTATGTACAAGACAACCTCTAGTCTAAGAACATGACACTTCCCCCGTACAATACAGAATCCCTTCCCTGATAAGCAAAAGCATCAGTCATGTTTCTATGCCCTGAGACATAATACTAGTCCTTATGGGTTAGTACAGTTTGGAATAGAACTTTTGTGTACAGTGTTTTAGGAATATGTGAGAACCTCAGATTTGAAAGTGTGCCAGAGTGAGAGTGAAATGTCTGTCAGAAATGTTGGTGACCTTTTGAAAAATCCAGAATGAATGCAGTTTCAGTTTTCTGTGGGCCCTTGAGATTATTTTCAATGCACAGTATAATATTCTAAAGGGAAATTTGGGGTTGAGCTCATTGCTAGACAAGAAAAATCTTAAGTAATGACGCTAGCAGTAGAGGTATGAATTTTATAATTGGTGTAGGCATCAAGATAGACGGAGGAGTTATAATCTGGCAGATGATCTGGAAATGGGTACATGAAACAAACAAACTGAAGGAGGAAATCAGGCCGTTTCGAGAAGAATTTTCCCACAGTGCTTCAGACAAAGAATAAAGACGTACTTTGTTGACCAAACTTTTGTAGCCTATTTTCATCAAGACCAAATCTTTAATGGTACTTTTGTAGATGTGAGTTTTTAACAATATGCCTTATGTCCAAACTTGGAGAAGGAGTTTAACACCATGACCAACTGGAAAGATGGAAACCTTGAACAAAAAGTTTTGTTTTTTAACCTACATTTTGCATATTATACTCTTATCAGTGCTTCTCCTCCCGCCCAGTGTTTGAAGCCCAGGTCTGATGTGTGGGCCTGTTTATTTCTGGGGGAAGCAGGTTGGGATGCAGGTATGTTTTTTCTTCCATTTTTTAATATCTCTTGCTGATACGGTGCTTTAAGTGGCTTTGGAATGAGGTGCAATCTTTCCATGTTAGTTAAGAGAGAGATCCTTGTTCCTTCTGATCATTTGTGTCTTTGGGACAATGGGGTGGACATTATAGCCCGACTGATGGTAATTCTCTATTTTTATGAGCAGAAGGTGAATCTTCAGTGGAGGCGATACGAAAGGGTAGAAATGGCCATGGGAAAGATAGACGTAACACCGAGAAGACAGCTGATGGTAACGTTTACCATCCTGGTCATGGTTGTCCAGAAAAGCGAAGGGGCTGGACCCTTGAGAAAATTATTTTGGCAAGTAGTGTTTGGTATCTTGAAAACACATTATGGAAAAAATAGCGAGTTTTCACATTTTACCTCCATGTTGGCGGGAGAAATAGATTAATTAGTGGGTGCCATTTTGAGGAGCTATGTGCTCCTGTCATAGAATGAAGGAGCCCTTGTCTCACCTGTTGTTGGTCTTATTCTAGGTAGATGAAACTAAATCCTCTTTTTAGACGTTACTAAGAAAGTCTTGGGGCCCTAGTGGCACAGTGGTTAAGAGCTACGGCTGGTAGCCAAAAGGTCAGCAGTTCGAATCCACCAGCTGCTCCTTGGAAACGCTATGGGACAGTTGTCCTCTGTCCTATAGGGTCACTAGGAGTTGGAATCGACTCAAAGGCAACAGGTTTGGTTTTCGGTTTAAGGAGATCTTTACCTGCCCTTTCCCAGAGCCTTTCCTATCTGAGCAGTACTCGGGGCATGCGCCCTCCGTGCACAGCTGGGGTATATCTTCTGCTGGTGCTGGGATGATCTGTGGGCAGCAGCTTTGGACATGGAGCCACTGTGGGCCAGGCGTGTGCTGGCCGTCTGTACACATTCGATCAGTACACCCTTACCGGAGCCTCTCAGGGTAAGCGTGGCATTTATTGTTCAGGTGAGAAAGCCAGACCCTGCATTCCCAGTGAGCAGAAAGCCAGGATTCCAGCCCAGGCTGGCCCAGTTCCACAGCCTGAGTGCCAACAACTATGTGCGAGAATGTTCTTTGTGATAAAACCAAAGAGCTGAGAGGTCCCCTGAGAAGATACCTGGCTCCTCTTCCAGTGTGAGCAGAGAATGACTAACCCTCAGATCACATGGTTGTTATGCCATGTGGGAGGTGATTAGGCAACAAATGAAAAGGTCATAGGGCAAGAAACATATACCTCTGTGACTTATTTTATATTTCGTAATCTCGACCATCAGTGCTTCCTTATATTTAGCTAAAATCTGAACTGCCTCAGAAGAAAGGCTGATCATTACTTCCGAATGATCACAGCCTTTGAAAACCCTATGGAGCACACTTCTACTCTGATACACATGGGGTCGCCATGAGTCAGAGTCAACTCAGTGCAACTGGTTTTTTTATGTGTATTTTTTCCCACACAGGTGGTGGCATTCACACTGCTCTGTGCCTTGCTCTTTTCTCTTAACAAGATGTCTTGGAGGTCTTTCCGTTTTAGCATGGAGTGAGCAGCCTTGGTCTTCCTAACCTCTGCATAGAGTTCCCTTCTGTTCCATTCCATTCATACCATTGTGGTATGGACACACCATAGTTAAGTCTGTCCTATGCAAGTAGGTTTAGGGTAGTGTTAATCTTTTGCTATCACAAGCATTGCAATAACAGTAGACTTTTATAGCATCGTTTTACACGTGTGAAACATTTCTGTAGACTAAATCGTAGACATGGAATTGCTAAGATCATGTGTGCACATTCAAACTTTTGAGAGGCAGTACCAGCTTGGCCTCCCCGACACTGCACCAGCTTGCCTTCCCCTCGCGCCCCGAGCCGTGAGCACACTTGTTCCCAAGCTCCAACACACCAGCTTTCCGATCTTGTGAGTGCTGCCGTCTGCCAGGTGAGGAGTGGTGTCCCGGTGGGATCCACTAACACAAGTCTCTAACACGAGTGCAGGGAGCCTTTTTATGTGCCCAGGGGACAGTTATGTTTCTGTTTTTGTCAGCAGCCTTCCTTTTGCTCGTTTTTCCATTTAGTTCTTCATCTTTTTACTTACTGATTTTAGGGTGTGGTATGTTCTAAAGCAATTAGCCTGTGCTGTGAGTTGCAAATACTTCCCCCGTTTGTCTTTGAAGAAGTCCAATGACTTCGGCGTTTCTCTTCATGAAGACGTGTTCTGCCTTTGCATGTCCCATCTGTCGGGCCTCCTGGTAGGACTCGCAGCTTCTGGAGTGTGCTAAGAACGGCCTTCTCCCTGCCCGGAGTACAAGACAAAACAGCTTCATTGCAGTGTTTTAGTGACAGATTTCTGTATGTTTAAATATTTTGTTCATCTTGAGTTTTTTTGTGCTGTGAAGTGTGAATAATCTGTTTTCCCCACACTGATTGAAGCATCGTTTTTATCGGATACTTCAATATTTTATATATATATTTTATATATTTTGGGTATATTTCTTCACCTCCTAGTCATTGATTTGTCTGTGTCAACATGCACTAGCACCAAACTTTCTAATCAATGTAGTTTTTCAGTAATTTTCATATCTAAAGGCTTAAACACAGAAGAAAACATTCTTTGATGGTTACGAGGGTGGGGAGGGAGGGAAAGGGGTATTCACTAACTAAATAGTAGACAAGAATTATCTTAGGCAAAGGGAAGGACAGCACACACTACAGGGGAAGTCAGTACAACTGTACTAAACCAAAGCTAAGAAGTTTCCTGAATACAACCAAACACTTCGAGGGACAGAGTAGCAGGGGCAGGGATCTGGGGACCATGGTTTCAGGGGACATCTAGGTCAACTGGCGTAACAAAGCTTATTAAGAAAATGTTCTGCATCCCACTTTGGTGAGTGGCGTCTGGGGTCTTAAAAGCTAGTGAGCGGCCGTCTAGGATGCATGGATTGGTCCCAACTCACCTGGAGTAAAGGAGAATGAAGAACATCAAAGATACAAGGAAAATATTAGCCCAAGAGACAGAAAGGGCCACGTAAACCAGAGACTGCATCAGCCTGAGACCAGAAGAACTAGATGGTGCCTGGCTACCACCAATGACTGTTCTGACAGGGAACACAACAGAGAGTCCCTGACAGAGCAGGAGAAAAGCGGGGTGCAGAATTCAAATTCTAGTAAAAAGACCAAACTTCATGGTTTGATTGAGACTGGAGGGACCCCAGAAGACATGGCCCCCAGACTCTCTGTTACCCCAAAACTAAAACCATTCCTGAGGCCAGCTCTTCAGACAAAGATTAGACTGGACTATGGGACATAAAATGATACTTGTGAAGAGTATGCTTCTTAGCTCAAGTAGATACATGAGACTAGATGGGCAGCTCCTGTCCAGAGGCAAGTTGAGAAGGCAGAGAGGGTCAGGAGCTGGTTGAATGGACATGGGAAGTCTGGGGTGGAAAGGAAGAGTGTGCTGTCACAGGATAGGGAGAGCAACTAGGGTCACATAACAACGTATGTATAAATTTTTGTATGAGAGACGAACTTGAATAGTAAACTTTCATTTAAAGCACAACAACAAAAGGAAAAACAAAATTCATATCTGATAAGGCCAATCCTCCCCTATTATGTTTTCCAGAATTTTCTTGGCCATCTTTGCATGTTTTTTAGAATCAGCCTGTCAGATTCCTCAAGAATCCCTCTGACACATTAGTCAGAGTAGCCTGGGATCTGTAGACTGACTTAGTGGGCTAAGGGGAAATGTACCACTGTGATTCCTGGGTAAACGTAGATGTGTATGAGACTCACTTTTCTGGTAAGTATTAAAATGATTTGATAAAACGTTAACCAAAACCAAAAATGGTTTCTATAGCCTAAAGTTCCAGAGAAATAAGACTAAAAACACACTAATAATGTAAAATTGAAGGAATTTTTGAGCATTATTTGTTTATTTTGGTATCCATTTTTTATCATGAATGCCTCAGACTCATCTATTTGCTTTGTGATCATTTGTAAATATCATTTGTACCCTGGAAGAGAAGCAAGAAATTAAATATAATAAGGTTTTATGTGTGGAAAGTAGGTTTATGCTGCAGTTTTCATAAGCCTTTGTTGTTTGAAGTCCTTTATCCCTCATAGTGCTTTTTCTCACCCGTCTTTCGTAGCCTAAGTGCAATGGCCAGCTGTTACTGACTCAAGTGTGGAAGCATCTGAACTTGATAGAGTCTGACTATTTCGGGCTGGAGTTCCAAAACGTCCAGTCCTGCTGGGTACGTGAGGCTGCTTCTCTTTGCTTTAGAAGCAGGTGTAGAGATGTTGTAGAGTGTCTAGATGCATACGTGCACAGAGAGTCGTCAGAACCTGTGATCACGGAAGGAAGGAAGGAGGGGGCTTTATACCTGGCATGCCATTTACTGTCAAAGCCAATGTTGAAACATTTTATTTATAGATGTAGGGAATATATTTGCCTTTCTCTAAAGCTGAATTCACATCCTTCCTAAATCTGCCTGTCCATCAACGCATGTGCCAGAGATATCCTTTCTTCATAAGTGATAAAAGCAACCAGTAGTGCTCCTGCGTGGTAATTACTGAAAGAGGACTTTGAACAAACTCTTCCACTAGGTTGGCGATGCTTGTCTTACAGCAGTAGGATGTAGCCTTACCAAGTGCAGAGCTTGAATTTTTATTCTGGTTCAGAGTGTGTGAGCACGTTGGGCTCCGTCTGGCGCTCAGAGACCCTCGCAGAGCTGTCTCCCCGTGTGGCCGTGCTATAGCACGCAGCAGCCCCCTCTGTGCAATAGCCACTCGTCAGTTCTTCACAAATGCAGTCTACCCCAAATATTAGAATAATTATCGGTGCCCACTCTGGCACCGTAACCGTGCCTCTGTGTGACTCGTGGCAATGCTGTGACTCAGCACTGGGGGTCTCACTGCTTCCCAAGGCTGCTGCTCCGCGTAGGAGAGCGGGGTGAGGGCCGGAGTGTTCCCGCAGCAAACATTTCTCTAAATTAGAAATATTTTTGTATTTTATGATGTTTATTAAATAGAGATTTTTTTAATGGACTTGATCTCTTTTCTTAAATCCTCTTTAGATCTGGCTTGAACCTATGAAACCCATCGTTAGGCAAGTACGAAGTGAGTACTTTTGAAAAACTTCAAAATTCTGTTCACTTAAGTGGTTTTGTTCTTGAATGTTCAGATCCGAGGCATGTCCACATGTTCATTAAGCTACTCTGGGGGGTAAGAATGAGGTACTCACCAACAGCAGGTAAATTGGGACGTCACTTTGCTGTTTTGTTTTGAACTACGATAGGAGGAGGGCAATAAATTTACCTCAGGTGGTTCTAATGCTACCTGGATATGCTGTTTGGTATCAGGTTAATATTTCCCCCATATGCAAAGATTAGTGTATGATTTTTCCTCAGGTTATGAAAAGGCATTTAGAGTCCTCTTTTCAGTAACATTTTTAATAAAATGGTTAATACTGTTCTGTAGTTATAAACATAATTGTAATGTAAACATAACTATTTTTGTTATTCTCTGTTAAATTTTTTAAATGATGACCTATAGTAATGCTTCTTAGTCCTTATAGGAGGAAGCTCTAGTTGCTGGCATTCACCTATAACTTTTTAGCACTAAGTTGAGGGGTAAGGGAATTATAGAAGTGGTTTATTGGGCACTGATAAAGCTAGAACCATTCTAGGTGCCATGCACTTTAGCAAAATAGCTCCCTTTTTCTTCTTTTGAAAATTACATGGCTGTGTTATTATAAAATTTCAGTAAAGCCAAGATATTCAGATCAGCTAATGAATCTTATGCCTTTTCTTTACAGTAATCATATTGTTCTAGTTCAGTATGCTAGAACAGTATACAGTATACCATATATACTAAAATATATGAGGATTTCAAAAACAGTCTTTATTATTACTACTACTAATAGTATAAATGCTTTATATTTATTACTTTTTAATCCTAAATAATGAACAGGAATAGAGCACAGGGCGTTTTTAGAGCAGTGAAACTATTCTGTAATGCTGTAATGGTGGACACATGACATTATGCATTTGTCAAACCCACAGGACTGTACAACACTAAGAGTGAACCCTAAGGTAAACTATAGACTTTACTTAATAATAGTGCATCGTTATCTGTTCATCAGTTGTAGCAAGTATACCACAGGAACACAAGATGTTAACAATAGGGGAAACTGTGTGCAGAGGAGTATATGGGAACTCTCTGTACTTTCTGTACAATTTTTCTGTAAACCTAAAACTGTTCTAAAAATAAAGTCCATGAAAAATATAAACAAGAATGTATTTTAAAATTTTTATGTGCAATTTTCTACTTGTTTTTAAAGGGTTTTCTTAAATAATATTGTCTGCTTCTAAAAATGGCGTGGGGGTGGTGTCTGACCTCTTCTAACCTCACAAGGGGGAAGGAGAATCAAGATCAACAGCCCAAGGCTGATTCCTATGAAGCAGAGGTCAAACTCTGCCATTTTTACCAATTCTGACACCAACCGTCCTTCCCACGGTGCTCCGTACGTCTCTGCTGGATTCGATAATTCATTGCAGTGGCCACGCAGAACTCACAGACAATACTCACGATTATGGGGTTTATTAGGGAAGTAACAGGTTACAATTCAGGTTCAGGAACACTCAGGATACAGTTCTTCCATCAGGACAGCCTCTTCCTAGTCATGCTCACAGGCACACCTCTCTGGCCCTCAGTCTCTGCCCTGATCGATTAGTGTTACTAATCTCTTTTAGCTCTACCAGTAAGTGCCCAGAGGCACTCTACTCTGCCACCAGTTCTCCTGCCGAAAGGCACTCAGCTTTCTCACTCCGTGGGCCGGGAAGCCCACCACACCATCTCCTGCCATCATTTCTCTGCCACCGCTTCTTGAGCCTTCTCTCTCTGTCTCTGTCTGCTGGTTCCAGGAGCTTCTCTGTGCAGGGATCCCAGATCCAAAGGATCTGCTCTATGCTCCTAACTGTTCTTCCTTGGTGGTGGTAGTGGGATTGTCTCTCTCCCACCTCTGGAATGGCTCACCTCAAGCCCAGTGGGATGGCAAACTGACCAATCCCTCTGGTAGGTTACAATTACCCTATGTACACAGCCTCGCACAGTCACTTGGGTGGGAGTTAGAAGACCATGGTGAGAAAGGCCACACAAAAGCAATCCATTGCACTGCACTGCTTAATACAGAAGGTTTTATATTTTTCTTTGATATATGTGATTGGTACTTTGAACTGATATTTCATGTATAGGAAATACCTTAATATCTTACTTGAAAAGATTTGCTTTAATGGTCCATTCAGAAGCACTAGCTTAATTACACTGTGATGTATGGAATGAGTTAAGTATACAGATTGACTTTATTTGTGAAGTTTAAATTTTTTGTTGTTCTAGGGCCAAAGAATGCATTGTTTCATCTATCTGTGAAGTTTTTCCCACCTGACCCGGGCCAGTTGCAAGAAGAATATACAAGGTAGAGAGTGCATCTTGAGCCGAGATTGCATGCACAGGGATCTTACAGCCATCTGTTATTGCCCACAGTGCCTGGCTTATCAGATGCTCAGGGTGTGCTTGCTGAAAGAATGAACGAGCCTCATGTACACTTAAAAATTTTAGTAAACATATAGTAGTTAAAAGAACCCCATGCAGACTAAACCAAAAGCTAAGAAGTTTCCTGAACACAACCAAACACTTTGAGGGACAGTGTAGTAAGGGTTGGGGTCTGGGAACCATGGTTTCAGGGGACATATAGGTCAATTGGCATAACAAAGTTTATTTAAAAAAGTTCTGCGGGGACAAGGAAGCTGGTGATAGGGAACCCAAGGTTGAGAAAGGATACTGTTGCTGTGTTGTGAGATTGTTAACCATTGTCATAGGGCAACATTTGTAGTAACTGTTAAATGAGAAACTATTTTGTTCTGTAAGCCTTCATCTTAAGTGAGAATAACAGCACAATTGGAAGAGCGTAGTCAATGTCACTGAACTGTGTATGTAGAAATTTTTGAAACGGTGTATCTTTGGCTATGTGTATTTTCACCAAAAAAAAAAAGGTTGAGAATTTAGAGGGTTAATATGTTGTGGGGTTGTTAACCAATGTCGTAAAACAACATGTATACTACTGTTGCATGAGAAACTACTTGTTCTGTAAACCTTCACCTGAAGTACAATAAAATATATATAAAAAAAAAAAGTTCTGCATCCCACTTTGGTGAGTGGCGTCTGGGGTCTTAAAAGCTAGCGAGTGGCCACCTAAGATGCATCAGTTGGTCCCAACCCACCTGGAGCAAAGGGAGAATGAAGAACACCAAAGACACAAGGAAAATATTAGCCCTAGAGACAAAAGGGGCCACATAAACCAGAGACTCCATCAGCCTGAGACCAGAAGAACTAGATGGTGCCTGGCTACCACCAGTGACCGCCCTGACAGGGAACACAGCAGAGAGTCCCTGATGGAGCGGGAGAAAGCTGGGGTGCAGAAATCAAATTCTAGTAAGAAGACCAGACTTAATGGTCTGACTGAGACTGGAGGAACCCCAGAAGAAATGGCCCCCGGACTCTCTGTTAACCCAGAACTAACACCATTCCCGAAGCCAACTCCTCAGATAAAAATTAGACTGGACTATGAGACATAAAATAATACTCATGAAGAGTGTGCTTCTTCATTCAAGCAGATACATGAGACTAAATGGGCGGCTCCTGTCCAAAGGCAGGATGAGAAGGCAGAAAGGGACAGGAGCTGGTTGAATGGACATGGGAAGTCTGGGGTGGAAAGGAAGAGTGTGCTGTCACGTTACAGGGATTGCAGCTAGTGTCACATAACAATATATAAATTTTGTATGAGAAATTAACTTGAGCCGTAAACTTTCACCTAAAGCACAATTAAAAAAAAAAAAAAAGGGAACCCCACGCATCTGTCAGTTTGTCGTACTGTGGTAGCTGTGTATTGCTGTGGTGTTGGAAGCTATGCCACTGGTATTTCAAAATACCAACAGGGTCACCTATGGTGGACAGGTTTCAGCAGAGCTTCCAGACTAAGACTGACTAGGAAGAGGGACCTGGTAGTCTACTTCTGAAAAAATTGACCGGTGAAAACCTTATGAATAGCAGCATGGAACATTGTCTGGTATAGTGCTGGAAGATGAGCCCCTCAGGTTGAATGGAGTCTAGCTTTTGGGCCCTTCATTTGCTGATGTGGCATGACTCAAAATGAGAAGAAATAGCTACAAACATTCGTTAATAATCAGAACATGGAATGTACAAAGTATGACTCTAGGAAAACTGGAAGTCATCAAAAATGAAATGGATCACATAAACATCGATATCCTAGGCATTAGTGGACTGAAATGGACTGGTATTGGCCATTTAATCAGACAGTCATATGGTCTACTCTGCCGGGAGTGACAAAAGGAATGGCGTCGCATTCATTGTCAAAAAGAAAGTTTCAAGATCTGTCCTGAAGTACGCACTGTCAGTGATGGGATAATATCCACATGCCTAATTATTCAAATTTACACACCAACCACTAATGCCAAAGATAAGGAAATTGAAGATTTTTACCAACTTCTGCAGTTGGAAATTGATCAAACATGCAACAAAGATGCATTCATAATTACTGGTGATTGGAATGCAAAAGTTGGAAACGAAGAATCAGTAGTAGGAAAATATGGCTTTGGTGATAGAGACAACAACGGAGATCACATGATAGAATTTTGCAAGACCAATGACTTACTCATTGCAAATACCTTTTTTCAACAACATAAACAGTGACTGTACATGTGGACCGCGCCAGATGGAGTACACAGGAATCAAATTGACTACATCTGTGGAAAGAGATGATGGAGAAACTCAATATCATCAGTCAGAACAAGGCCAGGGGCCAACATGAGGAACAGACCATCAATTGCTCATATGCAAGTTCAAGTTGAAGCTGAAGAAAATTAGAGCAAGTCTACGAGAGCCAAAATATGACCTTGACAATATTGCACCTGAATTTAGAGACCATATCAAGAATATATATGATGCAATGAACACTAATGACCGAAGACCAGACGAGTTGTGGAATGACATCGAGGACATAATACATGAGGAAAGCAAAAGGTCATTAAACAGACAGGGAAGAAAGAAAAGACCAAAATGGATGTCAGAAGAGATTCTGAAACTTGCTCTTGAAGGTCGAGTAGCTAAAGCAAATAGAAGAAATGATGAAGTAAAAGAATCGAACAGAAGATTTCAAAAGATGGCTCAAGAAGACAGAGTAAAGTATTATAATGACATATGCAAAGACCTAGAGTTAGAAAACCAAAAGGGAAGAACATGCTTGGTATTTCTCAAACTGACAATACTGAAGAAAAAATTCAAGCCTTAAGCTGCAATATTGAAGGATTCTATGGGGAAAATGTTGAACACACAGGAGGCATCAAAAGAAGATGGAAAGAATACACAGAATCACTGTCCCAAAAAGAATTGGTCAGCGTTCAACCACTTCAGGAGGCAGGATATGATCAAGAACCGATGGTACTGAAGGAGGAAGTCCAAGCTGTGTTGAAGGGAATGACAAAAAACAAGACTTCAGGAATTGATGGAATACCAATTGAGATGTTTCAGCGAACATCATGCAGTGCTGGGAGGTGCTCACTCATCTATGTCAAGAAATTTGGAAGACAGCTTCTTGGCCAACCAACTGGAAGAGATCCATCTTTGTGCCCATTCCAAAGAAAAGTGATCCAACGGAATGTGGTAATTATCAAACAGTGTCATTAATATCACACACAAGTGAATTTTTCTGAAGATCATTCAAAAGCAGTTACAACAGTACATCAACAGGGAACTGCCAGAAGTTCAAGCTGGATTCAGAAGAGGATGTGAAATGAGGGATATCATTGCTGATGTCAGATGGATTTTGGCTGAAAGCAGAGAATACAAGAGATGTTTACCTGTGTTTCAGTGACTATGCAAAGGCATTCGACTTTGTGGATCTTAACAAATTATGGACACCATTGCGAAGAATGGAAATTCCAGAACACTTAATTGCCCTCATGAGGAACCTGTACATAGACTGAGACAGTAGTTTGAACAGAACAGAGGGATACTGTGTGGTTTAGAATCAGAAAGGGTCTACATCAGGGTTGTATCCTTTTGCCATTCTTATTCAGTCTGTATTCTGAGCAAATAATCCTAGAAACTGGACTGTATGAAGAAGAAGGGGGCATCAGGATTGGAGGAAGACTCATTAACAATCTACTGTATGCAGATGACATAATCTTGCTTGCTGAAAGTGAAGAGGACTTGAAGCACTTATGATGAAGATCAAAGACTACAGCCTTCTGTATAGATTACACTTCAACATAAAAAAAAAGGAAAATCCTCACAACTGAACTAATAAGCATCATCATGATAAATGGAGAAAAGATTGAAGTTGTCAAGGATTTCATTTCACTTGGTCCACAATCGACACCCTTGGAAGCAGCAGTCAAGAAATCAAACGACGTGTTACACTGGGCAAATCTACCGCAAAAGACCTCTTTAAAATGTTGAAAAGCAAAGATGTCACTTTGAGGACTAAGGTACACCTGACCCAAGTCGTGATATTTTCAGTTGCCTTATATGCATGTGAAAGCTGGACAGTGAATAAGGAAGACTGAAGAAGAATTGATGCTTTTGAATTATGATGTTTGTGAAGAATATTGAATATACCATGGACTGCCAGAAGAATGAACAAATCTGTCTTTGAAGAAGTACAGCCAGAATGCTCCTTAGAAGCTAGGATGGCAAGACTTCATCTCACGTACTTTGGACATGTTATTAACAGGGACCAGTCCCTGGAGAAGGATATCACGGTTGGTTAAGTAGAGGGTCAGCGAAAAAGAGGAAGACCCTCAACGAGGTGGATTGACACAGTGGCAGCAACGGTGGACTCAAGCATAGGAACGATTGAGAAGAAGGTGCAGGACCTCAAGTGTTTCGTTCTGTTGTACTTAGGGACGTTCTGAGTCGGAAGCAACTTGATGGCACCTAACAACAACAGTTAAAAGAAACATTTTGGCTGTTGACTCTTGCACATAAACAAATGCAAGTAGGATTTGGAAGAAAGGTTTGTGGTACAAATCAGAGAATAAAAAATGAGATGTTAGGGTAATATTGAACTAATAGTCTCCCAATGAACATAGATTTCTTCACTAACAAAGTTCTTAGGAACTTTTGAGTATATATTTACTTCTTTATCAGCGAAATATATTTAGCTGGAAGAAGGTCTAAGCATCAAAGTGTCCTTACAGATATATGGAGCAGAAATATTTAGGTGAGTTCTTTTGTGCTATTTTGGATTCAAGATAGATTATTTGCAAAAGTAGTTGAAAGAAAATTTAACAGCGTTTCATCTTGTCAATATGATTATGGAAGTTTTTTTCTTTATATTTTTATCTACTCCTGCATGTATCAATTTTCTAATAAAGCAACCTAAAACCAACCCAAAACCCAAGGTCAGAACGAAGATAGAAGAGAACTATGAGGCTGTTGTGGTTGTAGTTGTTGAGATGGTATGAGAATAACTTTTTAGCCTCCCAGGCTAAAAACGGATCTAGAAATGGGTCATAGATGTCTGTGAGCCTTTCTTTAAAAGGTCTCTGCGGGCTTTTTGGACACCACAGAACCATAGCGTGTCAGCCAAAGGGGATGTAGTAAGCACATCAGTTCAGCCTCTCCTTACATGTGAGGAGACTGAAAGCCAGGGCCATTAAACATGCCTTTATGAGTGGACACAGTTTATCCTAGAGTGTTGGAAATGCCTTACGTTTAAGAAAAGGTTCCTTTTGAAGGATTCACTTTTAAATACATGTACCTGGGAAATGGTGGGGAATCAGGAGCATTACCCAATCCAGGTTCCTGAATTCAAGTCTTAGGACTTGTTCTGGGGAGTGAGTTTTATAGTTAACCCCTCTTCATTTTTATGTTGGTAGTTCCTTTTTTTCTTTAATGAAAAAGTACATGTTTATGGTAAAATTAAAAACTTAAAAATAAAACTATAAACAGTGAAAATTCCCCTTCACTGTCTACACACCTGCCCTTAACAGCTGGGAGTATGTCTTCCAGATGAATCCACAGCAATGGACACACAGACATAGGGTTTTAAAGAAATCATTATTTTATAAAACAGTATCAAACTGTACGTATTGAACTATAGGTTCATCTTCCTCCCATTTAACAACATGCCATGGGCATCTTTCCATATTAGTATATGTGGCTATCCCCTAATTTATTTAATTATTCCCCTATTAATGCATATTTAGATTATTTCTAATTTATCTCTGTTATAATACTACAAATAAACATTTTTGTCCACATATCTGTGTGAACTCAGGTGACTATTTCTGCAGGAAAGATTCATAGAAGTGGAATTACCAAGTTAAAGGGTACTTACATTTTAAATTTCAAGAGAATGTCCTAAAATGTTAGTAGCTTGCACTAGTGTGTAAACTCCAAGGAGGGCAGGGAGTCTGTCTCGTCCACCACTCTGTTTCCAGCTCCAAGAACAGTACCTGGAGCATAAAAATGCTCAATAATTATTTGTTGATGGAATAAATGAATATATAAGTGTTTCCAAATTGCCTTTAGTTACTTTCTCCCCAGTGGTATTCATGACTGCCTGTTGCTCAGATCCTAGCCAAGACCAAATGTTATCAATCTGTTTAAAAATTTTACAACCACACTTTAAACTGTGTCTTAGTTGGGTATTTATGCTATTTCTTCCAAAATTGTGAGTCCAGTTTTGTAGGTATAACAAATAATAATAGTTTATGAACTTCCTCCTTGGAGGTGTTGCTGCTGACAGAATAATGATGTGGGAATATGGTATGCATGGAAAGACTGTCTTCTATTTTTTATTGTTAGCATTTGAGTGCTTCTTGTGTGCTGAGCACTTTGTGTGCGTTATCTGATGTGTGTGACTCAGCTCTGCTGAAATGGTCTGTCATCTGACCTTTGGTTGGTAGCTGCTGTTGCATGAAAGGCCTTTTGTGACTGTGCATTCAGGCCACTGTGCTCCCTGGGCGCTGGCCTGTCTTGGGGCCCATTGTAGTCCTGCTCTGGAGGACTGTCAGCATTGGAGCTGACCTCTGTCCTGCTTTCAACCCCTCCCAGGTACCTGTTTGCCCTGCAACTCAAGAGGGACTTGCTGGAGGGGCGGCTGACCTGCAGCCACAGCACTGCAGCTCTCCTTGCGTCTCATCTCCTGCAGTGTCAGTGTCTCCTGCAGCACGGTGATGTCCTGGGCCCCGGCATGCTGATGGGGACCCCTGTAGTTGGCGCAGGGCATATGCAGTTGAGAGCAGGTCAAAGATAGGGCACTTCTGCTCGCAAGTGTTTCTGATAAGCCTAAGATGCGTTTCTGTGAAATGGAGCTCTTCCTGGCAAACGCCTCCACTAGGAGAGAAGGCAGAGGCCAAAGTCTACAGCCATGTCCATTTGTTTGGGGTCTCTGGGATGTGCATTTCCCCAGCAGTCCATCTTCAGTCTCTGACCAGACTCAGACCGAGGCTCCACACACCCAGCCAGCCTCCCTTGGGAGAGCTGTGTCCTCTCTGACTAGCTCAACATCAGACCTGGAAGGAAAGAGAAAGCGGCCCTTAGTGCCCCAGACAGAGTGACAGATGGCTCAGAAGTGTGTGAGGACTTCTTTCACAAATAAGCTGTTAGGCATGTAAGCAGAGGAGGTTCGGAAGGCAGGGTGCCTCGCTGGCGTCAGGAAGCCACCGCTGTGGGAATCAGCAGTGAGAAGGCCCACCTGGCTCCAGGCTGGAGGCTGAACCACTTGTCTAGAGTCGTAGAGCCAGCGGTTCTGACATCTCATCGCAGAAGTGTGGTACAGAAAGTGTCAGGGATTTTCAGGAATTGTTGCCCTGATACACCCTCTTCAGTAGCAGATGTCATCCCAGGCCCCATCCTGCTGTGTGGGGCTTGCTGACCGCCACCACATAGATTTTTCTCACTTGACCTGAGGGTTCCCGGGTAGGCAGGCGGCCTTACAGTGTGCTCTCCGGAGCTGCTGCGGGTGGTGCCCCAGGGAGGGTCCAGCGGGTCAGTTTGCTTTAGCTGGACTCTGTGTTACAGTGGCTTTTCCAGCTGTAACCTTCCCCTTAGCGGTGCTGCTCAGACAGAGGAGACAGAGAAGGTGGGGTTGGCACCAGCCCCGCTGCTGTAGAGAGCATCACTGAGCAGGAGGAGAAGCAGGGTGGGACCGAAGCGCAGGCAGGGAGCTGCCCGCCAGCCTGTGTGGGTCGTGCAGGTGCCACGGGTGCCCTGTATGCAGGGAGCACCCTGAAGCTTACTCGCAGACGGCTCCATGGGGCTTGTGTGCTTGCCACTTCTCCATGGATTTGAGGTTGTTCCAAAGCAAAAAAAGCTAAATTTGTTTTAAAAAATTTTTAAACAATTTTAAAAATTTTGTTAAAGGCTTAAAATTGTTGAGCTTTACTACAGTTTTTAAAACATTTGCAGCCTTGCTGTTGTTGTTAAGTGCCGTGGAGTCGTTTCCAACTCATAGCGACCCTGTGTGCCACAGAACGAAACACTGCCCGCTCCTGCGCCATCCTCACAATCGTTGCTATGCTTGAGCCCATTGTTGCCACCACGTGTCAGTCCATCTCACTGAGGAAATTAGAAAGAGATGTTGTTTCTAAAGAAATTTGAGAGGCCCTGGAGGGAAAAAAATGATTTCAAACACATTATCCTGAAACAAAGTGCATTATCCTGGTTGTGATCCTGAGACAGCTCACGTGCGAAATGCGTATTGAAACAGTAAGTCAGCACTCATGTTAGACTCGAGGCTCAGTCTGCCTCCCGGAGTCGCTCCCAGGCTTTGTCCTTCAGAATCAGAAAAATCCGCAACACTTGCCTTCGTGTCACACTTAATTGCCTTTTTAACAGCAGAAACTATGTGCAAAAATAAAATAGAAAATCTTGGATTTTTAGAGATATATTATTTTAGTATACATCCAGGATAATTTTTTTACTTTTGCTTGTGCACCTGCATGTACAGATGCCTATATTTTACTCAAACATTAGAATTACTAACTTTATTATCCATCTCAGCGGAGATCGGAGACTATGACGAAACTCTGGACCGAGAGCACCTCAGAGTCAGCGAGTACCTGCCTGAGCAGGCGCGCTTCCTGGAGAAGGTGCTGGAGTTCCATCAGAAGCACAGGTGAGTCCGTCGAGTCCGCGGCAGGCACACTGTCGCTACGGTCATGACTGGACCAAGGGGATGAGGTGGCTGGAGGGCTGATGCTGGGCTTCTGCAGGGCTGGCTAAAGTGACACTCCTGCTCCCTGGTCTCGGGACATGAGCTGCCCAGTTGCTGCCACACCACTTTAGAGAAGGCTAGAAAAGACAGGAGGGACCTGAGGACGTGATCCCCAGGAGCAGAATCATGTTGGCTGTTTGCAGCAGCCCTTTACACATCCACGAGCCATTTTCTCACTAAAGTATGTAAGAAGTAGTATTGTCCAAGTAACTACATGGTAGGAACAAGAGTAGTTCTGGAGTGGAATGGAAGAAACGCTTGTGTTGGAGTTAACAGTGTCTGCCTACATCAAGAGAGTTGCTGTTCCTCCTGGCAGCCGTGTTCTGTGACTTGTTACATGCTCATGTCCAAAACGTGATTGTCCTGTGTTCTCTGGATTGCAGTGAAGGAGACTCAGAGGAGGGAGGCTGGAGGAGGGGGGCTGGGGGTGGCTGGAGGAAGGGGAGGAGGGGGGAGCTGGAGGAGGAGGGGGGTTGGAGGAAGAGGAAGAAGGGGAGCTGGAGGAGGAGGAGGAGGGATGGAGGAGGAGGACTGAAGTGACTGAGGCAAACAGAAAAGAAGCAGGGAGGGCCGTATGGGGCTCAGAGGCCGTGGTTGGTGGCCTGTGGCACAGGTGCTCAGACATCTGTATCACCACAGGATGCAGGTTCCTCTGGTGACTGCCTGCCCTTCCCTGGTGGCTTGTTGAGAAGCAAGCTTATTGTATAATGCAACGTCACAAAGATGAGGCTCTCCTGAGATACACTGACAGCCATCCCCCATACCCTCAACACAGCTGATGGATCGCTGTTTGTGGGCTGTTGTTTGTGTAGCAGATAAATGAACTTAGGGACAGTGAACTACCGACCCTCTAAAAACAAAGCTTTCCTCTGTTGGTGGTTTGTTCGGTTTGTCTGTGTTCCGGATCACATCTGTGATACCTTTGGCTGTCTCAGGAATCAGGTTCTCTCTGTGATGGGGTCATTCTGCTTTCATTGCAGGGGCCAGACGCCTGCTGAGTCAGATTTCCAGGTGCTGGAAATTGCTCGGAAGTTGGAAATGTATGGCATCAGGTTTCACGTGGCTTCTGACAGGGAGGGAACCAAGATTAACCTGGCTGTTTCCCACATGGGTGTCCTCGTATTCCAGGTAGGCTGGGGGTGGCAAGGAGGGTCAGCTGAGCTGGCTGCCGTACCTGGGTGGGGAGAGTGTCGGGTGTTGTCTACTGTGACTTGTTGTTTATAGATATGTAAGTTGGTAAGTTTTTATTCTCATGAATAAGGTCTTGGATTTGGAGGAGGAATTTATGTGTCTCTGATCGATGCCTCACTCGTAGAAAAGTTGTTTCTTGTCCCTCCTGTAGCCTGTGTGACTGTCCTCGCTGTCACGGAGCCCACGTCCCCAGGGCTGCCCACCCCTCTGCCGTGCACACACCACAGACTGACCATTTTCAGGTGTCTATCGAGTTGTTTTTAGTGTGTTCACAGAGTTGTGCAGCTATCACAATCTCATTACAGAACATTTTCATCACCCTACCCAAAAACACTACCTGTTAGCAGTCACTCCCCATCCCCCCAAGCCCTGACGACCGCTAATCTACTCTCTGTCTCTGTGGATTGGCCCGTGAGTGGAATCATACAGTATGTGGCCTTTTCTGTCTGAATTCTTTCATTTAGATAATGTCTTCAAGGTTCATCCCTGTTGTAGTGTGTATCAGTGTACTTCATTACTTTTTATGATCAAAGGGTTTTACTGTTTTGTTTTTAATATCTTTGAAGGGAAAGCGTTAGTTACCTTGCTGTATCCCGTCTCAAGTTGTCAGAAAAGAGTCAATGGTGATGATAATCAAGAGAGTTGAAGAGTAAATGCTAGACATATGTTTCAATAACTAAAAACATTTTTATTTAAGCAATTTCTAACTTACAGAAAAGTTGCAATAATAGTACAGAGAACTTACCCTTCACCCTGAGGCCCCAGTCAATGTCATCAGCTGCCCCAGTGATGCTGTTTACAGCACAAGGGTCTGCTCCAGGGTCAGGCATTGCAGTCAGTATGTCTTTCTAACCTCTTCCAATCTGGAATGGTTCTTCATTCTTCCGTGGATTTTCATAACGTGACATTTTGGATGATTATGGGCCGGACATTTTGTAGAATGTCCCTCAGTGTGGGTTGGTCCAGTCGTTCCTCACGCGTACTTCCTCAGTTAAGCTTCTCTGCCAGGTAAATCACAGAGAAATGCTGTGTCCTTGTGGCTTCAATCAGGTGCCAGAGGAGGTTGTCCTGTCCCGTGACTGGGACTGGTGGTGGTCATTTTGATCACTCGGTCAGGATGATGTTTGCCAGGTGTCTCTACCACCATGTTGCTTTTTGTCCCTTGTCATTAATAACTACTTGTGGAGAGATACTTTGAGACCACGTTAATACCCCGGTGCTCACCCCACTCACCACAAGTGGGGACCCTCTGACAGCTGCCCAGTGAGAGTTTGCTGCTGCGAGGAAGAGATTTCTCCCCTTTTTTTGTTTATATCACTGTGGACACGTGGATTTGTACAAAATTATATTCTAATTAGAGTAATAATAATTTAGGTTAAAATCTCATACTTTAATCCATCATATCATTATTTATTTTCATCTTGATGTTGTCCCAGATTTGGCCAATGGGAGTCCCTTCAAGCCAGCTCCAGTGTCATTTTGGCGTGTCCCCACACTTTCTGAGTACTTCTTTGTTTCACAGCAAGATATTCCAGGCTCATCTTGTACTCTACCTGCTCAGCCCTGGAATCAGCTGTTTCTCAAAGAGCCCTGGTCCTTTCAGTGGGGAGTGGTGTTTGGAAACCAGGATCTACGCGCTAGACATACCCATTGCTTTTTTGGGTGTCACTGCTCTCAGGTCCTCTCAATGCACAAAGCTGTACGTGTGCACACGCACATACCCCTGCATCTATCTCTGTGTCTGTCTGTACGTACTGAAACTGAGTACGCGCCATGAGCTTAGTCCCAGACCAGTACCACAGGAAAGCTCATCCCAGCTTTCCTTCTCTCCTCAGTGAGAAACCCAGTCCCCACCCCCAGCCCTGCCCGGCCACCCTCCTACCCCACTCAGACCACCTCCTTGCCGGTGTGGGCCCCAAACAGCTTTTTGATATTGAGACTGATGAACATAATCTGTGAGGAATCCTTATCAAAGAAATGAGTTATCTTCTAGAACAGATACATCACATGTTTGGTCTCTGTGTTCATACAGTTATAGAACATCAAGTGGGGACCGAGTTCTCTGCCAAGGGATATAATGCAAGTGCGGTCTGTCCCTCGGGAAACCTCGAGTGTGGGCTGAGCTTACGGGTGTGTCATGAAGTGTTTGTCTCTTAACTTTCAGGGAACCACCAAAATTAATACTTTCAATTGGTCTAAGGTCCGTAAACTAAGCTTCAAGAGGAAAAGGTTTCTTATTAAACTCCACCCAGAGGTCCACGTAAGTATTACTTTGAGCCCTTTTAAAACTGTAAGGGAATTTATTCTGCTAGAATGTTGAGTGTCACCTCATAAATCATTTCAACATAAGGCAAACAAGAACTTTAAGGACAGGATTTAGAATTTGGGTCGGGAAGGTTCTAGGGGTACCCTTCCAGGTGCATCAGAACCGCCCGGAGGCGTGTCCCAACACCCCTGATTTAGGACTCAGTGAGTGTGGGAGAAGTAGCCCGAGAAGTTGCATGTCTCACACGTCCCCAGATGAGCCCAGAGCCGTCGGCTTCCTCGTTTTCAAGGCAGCAAAGCTCAAGTGAGAGTGTCTCACTGTGAGCCAGCGCCCTGCAGCGAGTCAGTTAGATCTTCCTCCTCCCTGAACTGGGAGTGGCCCCAGTATTCTCACGTGTCATTCACTGAGAAGTTGACCTTTGAATAGCTCTAGCTGAAGAGGCCTTCGTTATCAGAAAATAAATACTCCTTTCTTTTGAGAAAGGAGCCCTGGCGGCACAGCGGTTAAGCGCTCAGCTGCTAACCAGCAGCTCAGCGGTTCGAACCCAGCAGCTGCTCTGTGGGAGAAAGCTGTGGCAATCTGCTTCTGTAAAGATTACAGCCTTGGCAACCCCTTGGGGCAGCTCTCCTCTATCCTGTAGGGTCTCTAGGAGTCGGAATCTACTCAACAGCAGCAGGTTTTCTATTGAGATGGTTAGTCCGTAGGTGGCACAAATGGTTACGTGCTCGACTACTGGCCAAAAGGTTGCAGTCTGAATCCACCCAGAGGTGCCTCGGAAGACAGGCCTGGCGATCTGCTTCCGAAAGATCACAGCCTTAAAAACCCTATGAGGCAGTTCTACTCTGCACATACGGTTTGCCATGAGTCAGAATTGACTCAACAGCAACTAACAACAACAAAGTAGTAATTATATGTGAATTTACTGAAATGAGGAGAAATAGAAAAAGTAAATGTTTGTATAGTCTGATAGTCGGGAAAAATCCAATACTTCACAGTGTTCAAAGAGGTTCAAACTGTTCCATGTCCACTTTACAGAGGAAGTGAGAATGTGAAAAACAGGCCAGCTGAGCCAGCGCGGGGCTGAGGCTTAAATGAGTGCTGTTCCTGTGTCAGCCTAGACACGCCTCTCGGGTCCTGGAGGTTTAGAACCTGAGACTGATCTGCAGAAGGGCTTTTCCTCGACGTTTGCCAGACGCCGGGCTCACGTGCTAAACTTAAGTGCGCCCACTATTGGTAGACGGCAGCTTGAGAGCATGGCTTAATTCTTTATTATTCAAATATCTCTTCTGTGGATGAAATGAAAGAATACGGAATACTAAAAATATATATTATACAAAATGCAAGTAAGAGACTGCTTTTTTCCCTGTAAGTAAAAAATGTTTCTGGCAGTTGTTCTGAGAAGATGGGAAAGAAGAGAATTTTTGCTCCATTCCCCAGAGCAACTATTAATTAGAGTAGCGTGCTATCTCGGAGCTCAGACCTGTGTCTACATCTGCACTCGGCGGAGTTACGCCTCATACCCTTAACACTTAGGTTATCAAGAGGAAACGTGGGAGGGACAGTACTCCAGTCTTTCTGGAAGATAATTTGGTGACATACATCAGAGGGCTCAAAAATGTACATTGTCTTTGAGGGCAGAGCTCTGTTTCTAGGACATCATCCACAGGAATAGCTAGCACCTGTCCAGAGATAGACCACCATGCTTTCTTCATGGGGATGTTTGTGAGCCTGGAAAACTGCATGTCCTGGACATCCAAACAGTCCCAGGTGTCCAGAGAATGGGGAAGTGAGTCAGAAACAGCATGACTGGCATGGAGAAGTGCCGTCTTTGCAGGTGGGGAAAGAAGGAGCTCAGGGAACGCCCGCAGTGTGTGTGGTTGTGGGAGGTTTTTCACTCTTCTGATAGGTCTGTGATGAGTGTACACACTGAGTTTTTCTTCTCTAAGTTAGAAGTTGAGTAAATGGAAGCAGGAGTCTTTGTATACAATTTTTAGAAAAAAACAGCTTCCTAAGTTTTAGGTTTGGCATTCTGTTGTCTGAACTGTTTTATGCATTTGCTTTGCCTTGTCCAATACTTTATTCTTGAATTAGTTACTTAAAGCTTTGTGTTTTGTTTTCAGGGACCTTACCAGGATACGTTAGAATTTTTGTTGGGTAGTAGAGATGAATGTAAGAATTTCTGGAAGATTTGTGTGGAGTATCACACCTTTTTTAGACTTTTTGATCAACCTAAGCCAAAAGCTAAAGCCGTCCTCTTCAGACGAGGCTCCTCCTTCAGATACAGGTAGGGGTGGTTCCAGGTGAGCCTCTCGCTAGCATGTGAGGTGGGGAAAAGGGTGCCCTTCGTTTAAGAAAAGAGTGTTGTAAGGTTTCAGAAAACTTCATATATAATGTAGCTGTTGTAAAACTTGGTAAACGTGGAGAAACGTATCAGATAAAATAATGAAAAAATAAGCTTCCTTCCTTGTTTACACTTACCAAATTACTTACACTTATTCGAAGTATAACTTTAAATATATATGTATATATGTTTGTGAGAGAGATTGGCAAGCCTTACTCTTCCTTTTGTTGAACTATGAAAAATTCATGCTGGGGATTACTGTCATATCTTTTTTAAAAACTGAACCTTTATTCACAGCGGAAGAACTCAAAAACAGCTAGTGGATTATCTTAGAGACAGTGGGAGGAAGAAAATTCCCTATGAAAGGTAAAATCTGTGCTCTTTTTGATGTAAAGTGTATGTTTTTAAAATGAATGTTTTCAATATTTTTAACCTTGAATCACATTTCAGATACATAAGTATGTGTTTTGACCCTTGAGTTGAGTTTATCTTTTTTAAATATAATGGATTTATAGTGTCTCTTCAGACATTACCTTTTAGTTTCTAGAAAGTCTGTATAGTTTAGTTTATAGTGTGGTCAACTTTTCATCTGAGAATGTAGGTTGTTTGTTGGTGGATCAAAGTTTTCCTTTAGTGTAGTTAGATAATTTTAGCTCTCCTGGGGCATATATTTATTTGAATTGTTTGTTTTCCATTTTTCTCTCCACTTCTGGTTAGACACCTTATGACACTGTATCAGAGTAATTGGTGACTTCTGTCTTGCCACATTTGCACATGGGTTTTCCTTAACGGACAGAGTGAATGGATTTTTGAATCTGTCAGGAGGAGAAGGACTGGGCAGCTCACGGCTTGTCCTCTCTTTTGCAGACGGCACAGCAAGACGCAGGTGTCTGGTCGAGCTCTGACTGCAGATGTGCCCAAGCAGGTCAGTCCTTTCTGGTCAGAAACGTAGACAGTGCAACTATTGCAGCATCTTCTAACAGGGCCGTGACGATGGGTTGGTGATTACTAACTGATTCGTTTTGCCCTGGACTATCTTTCCATGTTGGATTTTCTTCTTCACATCTTTTCCATTCGTTTGTTGATAGGAGGCATCGAATTTTTCTTTTAACTTTTTTTTTTATCATCTACACTCTTTTGGAAAACAGCCTGACCATGTTTCACAAACCAAAAAAAACCAAACCCATTGCCATTGAGTCGATTCTGACTCATAGTGATCCTACAGGGCAGAGCAGAACTGCTCTGTAGGGCTTCCAAGGCTGAAATCTTGACGGAAGCAGACTGCCACATCTTTCTCCCGCAGAACAGCTGGTGGGTTCAAACTGCTGACCTTTTGGTTAGCAGCCAAACCATTGTGCCACCAGGGCTCCTTAGTGTTGTCACAAGAGAGTCTTAAAATTAGTCGTATCTTTTAATGCAGCAATTCTATTTCTGGGACTCTGTTTTCAGAAAGGAGTCCTAAATGAAGAGAAACTTTACGCCTTGGAATGTGCGTCACAGTGTTGTTTGTGATATTAAAAACCCTAAATAGCCACCATCTGTGTGGGGTGGCTCAGTAGCTGCATTGGAGTCTGTCTATTTGATGGACTAGGATTGAGCCTTAAAATCTTGTGTTGGAAGAATATTTGGTGAGCCAAGGAGATGTTCCATGGAGATGTACGGTATTAAGTGAAGCAAGCAAGTCATGAGGCAGCCTTATGTAATGCGATCCTCATTCTGATTTAAAACAAGCAGATGTGTGTAGAGAAAAGGCTGGAGGAATAAACTCACAGATGCTGCACATCATCTCTGAGTGATAGGGTTGTGGGTGTTTTTATTTTCCCTTTTGAGCTTTCCATATTGTCATCTTTTACAATGAACACATACTGCTTTTTGTTATCAGAAAAACAACTGAGTGAATGCTCCTTTTACAAAAGCTGAGACTATGTTAAATGCCCAGCATAGGAAATGGGTTCACTTCGCTAAGCTGTGTTCACTGTGTGGAATTCTTAGTAACTAAAGAACACTGCTTATAAAGAGTGTGTAGTAACTAGGAAAATTCTTGCTATTGTGCTAAGGGTGAAAAGCAGGAACAAATTTATATTTATGTGTGTTTGGGCTGGTTACAGCTGTATTAAAACAGTGACACACACAGACAGTGCACAGAAAAACGTCTGGCAGGAATGTACCACAGCATGTGGCAGCTGCTTGGTGTCGCTAGGATGGAGCGCAGGTGACTTTACATTTCATGTCTGCTCGGCGTCGCTAGGATGGAGCACAGGTGACTTTACATGTCACGTCTGCTCCATTCTCACCCCTTCCTGTTTTCTTGTTTGCTTATAACTTCCACATGCAAGTGTGTTTTTACATAGAATCTGGCTATTTTCGTGTAATACTACAAGCATAGTTTCAGGATTATACCTTTTCATTCCCGCACAGTGTTACTTTTTGCTGGTGTTTTGTTGTGTATACGTCAGACAATTTCCAGAAGCTGCATTTGTGCCTTACGTATCAAAGCCCATGTGTCCTAAATTTTTTTTTGTTGTTAATTGGGATTTATAAATCAAAACATTCTTTAAGTCTTCTAGGTGTGTTTCCTACTTTGGAATTCCTTATTAAATCAATTAAAAATTAAATTAAAATGTATTTTTGATTTTTCCTTTCCAAAGTTCAAATCTTATGGCAAAATATGAGTAGTTTAAAAGTTATATTTAAGCTTTCAGTTCTCTGATATTGTAATTTTTAAAGCCACAAGAGAATATTGAATATGACTGAATGATTAAGAAAGGGTGATATGATAAACCTTTGAAAATAGATTATTCTCACAGACTTTGACCGTAGATTTTGTTTCTAGAAGGTTAGTTGCTGTGCCTTTGCTGTGGGGCATACTGTCCCCTGCACAGGGCATTATTCAGTGCTGTTTGGTTACACTGGGGACTGACCACCTCCTCAGTGGTGTCACGTGTGTGCATACATGGGACTTTCTCAACACGTGACACAGTGACCAGAGAGGACTCAGCTGTGGGCTGCGTCAGGATCGTGAGTGGGAGGACGCGGTGTCAGGGAGCCCATAGGTAGTGGGTAGTGTAGCCCTGGTCACCCAGCTTGGCCCCCACTGCCACCTCCTGTCCTTGCTGATGCTCCTCATGACCCTCTTCTCATTCACATTTGGGGTACTCCAGTACCCCAACACTTCTGTGTGCTGATTCTGGCAGGGACCCTCCCAGCCTGTGGTTGTCGCCCCCCTGTTGGTGTGCTGGCCTCGCACACTAGCAGTAACCCCTGACAGGCACGCTCCCAGCCATGAGTGCCGAGCTGTGTAGGACTAACCCCACTCGCATGTGGGCGCCAGGCTCAGGGTCCTGTTGGAGAGTGGACTCACTCACTGCCTCTAGCTGTATTCTACCCCTCAGCCAAAGGATGGACTCCCAAAGACATCAGCCCATAAGGGACATTTTCATTATGGGGGAATGTTCATGCATAAGAGAGGAAGTGGAATCACAGGGTTTATAAACAGACTAGCTGGTGAGCTGCAGCGCTCACAGACATTCAGTCTGGTCGCTGCCCTTTATGGTGAAAGCTGTGTTAGTAAGTGTGATGTCCTACGCTGGGCCCACTTGGCTCTGCAGCTTTCTGATGGTAATTGGTAATTTTTTGTGTTTATTTTTCTCTCCTTAATCTTGATCCCCCAGAGCATCTCATTCACCGAGAGTGTGAGGACTCCTGCTTTCCCATCTTCAGCAAATACCTCCTATTCAGTGCCTACCTCCCTCGTGGCCCCAACTGGCCTGCCTGATTCTAAGGACAGCAGCTGTTCCCTCACGGACCCCCACATGCTCCTCGCCAAGAGTGGGGTCGCGGACAGGAGCAGCGGAACCTCAGCTGGAGGCCCCGACCCAGCCCGGCCCCTTGAGCCCCCGGCCCCCCAGGCCTGCCCAGGTGCTGCCTTCTGTCGTGTCGGGAGGAGTTGTAGTCCCACTGGTCCAGTGGGGCCCGGTAGTGGGACCTCAGATCCAGAGGCAGGGAAGGTGGGCAGGGAGCACACAGCTGCTGGTTCCCGTGACCGTGGTGAGGACAGCCTTGCCCCGGGCACCCTCCTTTCTAACGGGGAGTGCCGGCATGGCCGGCTGGGCAGTCGGGATGCCTCTCTTTTCACATTGACAAACCCGCAGCTGCAGGTGTCCGAGGAATTCATAGATGATGACCCAGCAGAGATCTCATTCTTTGCAGGAGGCTCTGAAGCATTTTCCTGCCCCTACGGCTCGCTAGCCCTGCAGGACACCTGGGCACCTGCTCTGCCCCCCATGTCCCCATCCTTGTGTGGCGTGGACACCCACCCACACCTGGGGTCCCTGCAGTCCAGCCCAGACAGGTACTCCACTGAGGCGGTCGACATGGACGTGGACGACGAGTTTGAGTTTGAGGAAGAAGGTGGCTGCCATGGTGATGCACGTCCCTCAGACACCTGTGAGCTCTTTGAGGTGAAAGCCCAGGCCAGCCTGATGCAGAGCCTGCTGAGCGCCTCTGAGACCAGCTCACTGCAGAACAACCGGTCCGAGAGCAGCTCGTTCAGCAACGTGCCCCTGACTGGCGCCCTGACCAGCCAGTCCGGGGCCAGCTCCCTCGTAAACTTCCCCGCCTGCTCGGTCCGCTCCGAGTGCAGCTCAGCCTTCCGGTTCTCAGATATCCTTGACCAGCTGGAGCAGCTCAGCTACCCGCCCACAGCCACTGAGGCCTCCAGCAGTTCAGACACGGATTCATGGGACTCAGAGGCCGAGGCGCCTCTAGACGCCAGCCTGTTCTTCAGCAGCCCTTTCGCACAGGCCCCTGGAGAGAGGTTCACTTTTGATGTGCAGAATAATTTACAGGTCATGACTCCGGATGAGCGGATCGATAAAAACCCCTACTGACCACTGCCAGGCCACCCACCCACCCGCTTGGGGTAGTTAGCACCCAGGGTCCTTTGATTCAGGCATTGAAAATAATCCTATGTTGATGGCTAGATCTCCAGCTCTTTCCTCACTCCCTGATTTAGTATACATTTTAGAATGTCAAAGAATGAAAACCTTCACTATGAATAATGTTAAAAACTACGAATCAAGTTTAAAATATATGAGTATTTCCAGCTAGCCCTCACAGAGGGCTGATAAATTAGCCTTTGTAGCTTTATATTTTTGGCATTTACTTTGATTCAAGTAAAAACTGGTGCTATACGTTTTGAATGTTAGACAGTTCCCACTCCTGTGGATCTTCAGTAGTCTGTGGATAAAGCCTCTTCGGTGCTGCTTTGTAAGATGCTGTGCACAGCCCACAGCTGCTCACAACAACGGCCTTCCTCTGACTTGCCAAGCCACTGCACTGAGCCTCGGCCCTGAGTCTAGGGCATGGAGTTTCAGCCTGCCCCGACACAGTCAGACCTGGCACGGAGCATGGAAGTTAGTCCCTGAAATAGTGCATTGTTTACGATCGCACTGGCCTTGGAGAGGCATTGGTTTGCAATGCCCTCAGATAACTTTGAACTGTTGCCTTCAGCTTAACTGAGGTATACTAGAGACGTGGTTGCAGGAGAGGCAGAACCTGACACCCAGATCTGCTTGAGGGTCATCATGTGAGCCAGCGCCAGAGTTGTCACCTTTAGATAGTGACTAGGTTGTTAACTGCAGACAGTAGGCACCCTAGGAACTCCCCGAGTGCATAAGGGGCTGAAGTTTTTACTCCCTTTAGGAATGAAGCTTCTTTTAGATACCAACCCGTCAGTTCCAACTCGTGGCAACTCCAGGTGTGTCAGAGTAGAGCCATGCTCCATAGGGTTTTCAGTGGCTGATTTTTCAGAAGTAGATCGCCAGGCCTTTCTTCCAAGATGCCTCTGAGTGGACTCAAACCTCCAACCTTTCAGTTAGTGGCCAAATATGTTAATCGTTTTCACCACCCAGGAGCTCCTTTAAGGTGCCAGTGGTTTGTTACACAAAACTGGTAGCCATTTCTGACAGGTTTTCATAATTGAGTAGTTCCATCTAAAGCAGTGGGGAAGGTCAGGGAAGTGTGAGCTGCAGGGACAGCACCGTCACTACGCAGCCTCGGGCCGTCCTACCCAGGGACATGGTGGACCTGCCAGGTGCCCACGTAGAGGGCGGCTCCATCTAACCCACTGTCAAAAGTCGAGCTCAGATCCCTGGTGCAGGTCAGGCACTTCAGGGGCAAGCTCATGCAGCCGTGCATCGTGCCCAGCCGAGACCACCACGTGGCCAGCGCCTCCAAGAGGTCTGGGCACGTGGCACGCAGCGGGCCGGGCAGACACTGATGACGCTGTTGGTAAATCCAGCAAATGGGTTTGGTGCTTGGTTTTTGCTTTCCAGTCGTTGCTGGTCTTGCCTAGTAGAGCAGCACTGTAGGTAAGGGCTGTATGTACTGTCTTCCCAGGCTGCTCTGTGGCAACACTAAGTATTGCATCCTCTTTCATGTGTAAGTAGCTTCAGCTCTTGGCCTGGGTGGAGTGGTGGAGTGTGACTAGGTAGAATCGGCCAGAGGAGTCGTGGAGCTGTCACGGGCATCTTGCAAACCCAGTCTTTTCTTTCTTCACTAGTGTTGGTCAAACACCAGCAGGTGTTTGTGGCCAAGTCTGCTGAAAAATTGTCCAGTTTGGTAGCATCATTGCTCCTGAGCTGCTGTCTTGGCCCTTGCCTGGTCCACTGAGCTGGAGCTTACAGGGCACTTGGTCACTGTTGGTTCTGGTCCCCTTACCGTCAGGCTGGCCTTCTTCACACAGTGAGGCAGTGGGTGCAGGCTCCACGTAGGCCCCGTCGTCACTGCAGGAAGACGGCATCGGCGTGTGAGGACAGCTGGCGGGAAGCACGGCACAGTTAGGAGCCACTGGCTGGAGTCGGACTGGCTCCTGTGTGTCACTCACCATAGAAGCCTTGCGGCCTTGTGCTCACATCAGAACTGTCCTCCTGAGCCTTGGTGTGCACACGACGTGGCCTCGCTCTTCACCAAGTGCCTGCTCACCGTGGTCGCCCCGTGAGTGCCCCATGGTGCTTGTAGGGCACCCAGCTAGTGTCTGGGCAGCAGGTCAGACTTGGGGTGAGCCAAGCTCACTGCCAGCTTCGAGCGCCTCTCCCTCATGCAGCTTCAGGAAGGGGGTTTGCTCTGAGGGGTGGGTGGGACCTGGGTCCTCCAGGCGGGAGTGCCCTCCCACCCTGTTCTGGCGACCCTGAGAAAATTCTGTCCTGGTCTATTTTTACTTACTATTAAATTGTTTTGTGTTTTTAAATGAAGCTTCATTTTCTGGAGAAGATTGTTTAGCTTTTTATCTAATAAGTTTTCAGAATACACAAAAGTATAAAGAGGAGCGTAGTGAACCCGTCGTCACGGCTCGGTGTGCGCAGCGTCTGGCTTGCCCTCTCCGTCCCTTTCTTCTCCTCCTCCTTGTCGCTCTAGTGTGCAGAGCAGACCCCTGACACGCTGACCACTTTCCTCAGTGATTCTGCAGGTTTCTGTGTTCTGTAAGCCTGGGATACCATTATCATACGGAATTAATAATTTCTTGGTATCATCAAATACCAAGAACTTATTCACATTTCCCCAGTTGTCTTTAAAATGTCTTTAGCATTCAGTTGTTCAAATCAGGATCCAAACACAATCTACTTGCCACAGTTGTTTTATCTCTTCAGACTCATTTACAAGAGTCCCGACCCACCCACCTGCGCGCACACACACACGCACATGCCCTTGTGACCCCGCAGGCTTGTCAGAGGGACCGTCCATGGTCCTGCAGCTCACCCGGCTGGTTGCTGCCAGCTGCTGCCTCTGCTTGTGGCTTCCACGTGGGACAGCCCAGCTGGAATAAGTCCAGCATCAGAACACTCCATCAGGCGGTGCAGGTGACAGTGTGACATGTAGATTCAGGTTCAACTTTTTTGGCAAGATCTGGAGAAATCGTGAGTGGATTTCCTTGTTCAGAATATTGATAATGTTCTTCAGAGCTCCAACTTTTCCTTTACAACAAAACAGTTTATTTAAAAGTCTGTTTGTGGTCTTCTCTTAAGTTGCTGTCCGAGGCCCCTGTGCCTGTCACCTTGGGGTCAATGTGCCTCCACCCAGAGGCCTTGCTTTGGAAACCAGGGGGAGGGGAGAGCCCAGTGGCCCAGAGGATGACACTCCCTAGTACAAGTTCCAGCTGCTTAGTTGTAGCAGTTAGCTTAGGCAGCGAGGTGGCTCTGTTCTCCCTGGATAAAAGGTGGTTTGTGATAAATATTAGACCCCCAAGCAGTTTAGCAGGCAGGGCACCGAGTCCTCAACCAGCCTTTGGTCCGAGTACTCCTGTTTGCCTGTCACTGTCATCGTGATTGTCTTTTCCAAATGCGGTCCTGATGCTCCTGTAGAGTCCTGGGGTTATGTGGTGATGCCTGCCTGCCTTCCCCAGCCGGGACATGAAGCCTGTTGCACCCTGATGGCAGCATGGGGCAGCTAGTCAGCAAGCCTGGGGTTTGAAAAAGTGCAGGGACTTGCAGCAGCTCTTCGTCTACAGGGCCGGTCGACCTGGAGGCCCGGGCAGGAATGTCCACTGAGCAAGGCCCGTCCACCAGGAGGCCTGGGCAGGAGTGCCCGCGGAGCGGGGCCCGTCCACCTGGAGACCTGGGCAGGAGTGCCTGCAGGCTGTTTCCCTGTTCGTATCCAGAGCTTCATGTTGTGGTTGTCGGGCCTGCTGTGGCCTCAGGCAGGTGTTACACCGGTGCTGTGAGGAGGCCATGGTGGGTAGGAGGTTCCGAGAAGGAGGTTGCCCTCTGTCACTTTGTGCAGCCAGGTGCATCAGTGTAGGTAGGTCAGGTGCATCAGTGCAGGTAGATGACACAGGGGCAGCCGTGGTCCCCCTTGCAGCCTGAGGCCATAAGACAGTGCAGCCTTCCCATTAAGTCTCGCACGAACACTACCCTCTGCTCTACGCAGAGTGTTTTTATTAGGTATCAAATCTATTTTTGCATTTAAATTTCGAACGTTCAGGTATTTTATATAAGCCAATATATGAATACTTAAAGTCTAATAATAATATAGCAAAGTGTTACTAAAATTACATTAAACATCCGTAATGGCGTGTACTATTATTTTTCATCAGTAGGCATTGATATGTGCTTTTTTTAGTAAAATTTTATAAGGAATTTTATGAGAATGGAATTAAATTAGGATACCCTTTCCAGTTAACATTACTAATTACCCAGGATGCGCACTGTCACACAGAACGTGAGCTCAGTGTCAAAGTGGCCAAGCCTGTCTGTTAAGTCATTTTGCAAAGGGGACTCGCTCCCTGCAGGCTGCGTGATACACGGGTGTGTGGAGGTTTCTGAGGCCAGCTCCACTGGTGTCCCATGTTGCAGGAGCCACCATGCTGTGCCAGCGCCACAGTCAGACCGTGGTCACACAGTGCATGTGCACGGCATGGCCCGGTGATGCCAGTGGGTGTTTTCAAGGCACTCGTGCTCCCTCCCAGCTCCTAGAACATCAAAACAGCAACCCCTTCCTAGAACAGCTACTTCACAGAGGCAGAAATGTTCATGTTCTCTCAGTGCTTCAAACTGAGTTTCCACATTTGTTCTTCAGTCGGTGGACTCCTGCTCCGCTGTGGCTTCACCCCGGCACTTGTCCTTTACGTTGCGTGCATGTTATGGGGCTGCAAGTACAAAAGACACCATCACAGACCACGTCGGGGGCACTGCAGTGTCCTCCCCAGCAGCCCCTGCCTGGGGCGCTCCTTAGCGCACAGGTCAGCGTCTGCACCCCTGAGAAAAGAGGAGTGGGGGGGAGTTCCCTCCACCCCTGAACTTCTGCATTCTTTAAAGAACGTTTTCATTGTCCGGTTCGTGGTACTTGTAAAATTTGTTTACTGTTGAAATGACCTTTTATGAATCTGCAGATTTGTACTAATTCAGAATTTTTTAATTGTTTATTCAATAAAATAAGGAAATATTTACTATGAATTAAATAATGGGCTTTTTAGCTTTCTTTCCCTCTACTTGTTTATGGTTTTGATTTAAACAAGTTAAAGATTATTTCACCTATTAAACAAGTCCCTGAAGCAGCTACCTGTTTCTCTGTATCTTCACTGACACGTCCTGCCCTTCCTGGGTACCAAGCCACCAGTAGATCCTCTGGCCCTGAGCCCTGTTCTCACGCTGCTGTGGAGCACAGCAGCCAGCACCATAATTCAAAGGTGTCGATTCTTCGGTCTTCCCTATTCATTGTCCAGCTTTCGCATGCATATGAGGCAATTGAAAATATCATGGCTTGAGTCAGGCTCACCTTAGTCCTCAAGGAATAGAAACAGCCTCCTGCAGGAAAGGTGAAGGTAAGCACAACCTGTCTAAATTGTTCTCTGGGAGAAGACAACAGCCACGGAACACGGGACGTGGCCAGATGGAGGAACCCATCAGGAGGCCTTGTGTTTAGGACTGATGCGTTTACTGCCTTTGCCTGAAAACCTCTCCCCACAGATTAGTCACTTGATGGTCTAGGATGTGTTTATGTAGCTTGAAGTAGGTGTGGTTTAAAAAGTTTTATTATAGCTGGCAGATTTAAAGAAAGGAAATGTTTAGTGGTAGTTGGTACTTTCTAGTCTATTCACTAAAGTGTGAGTTGGCAGTTTTTGCGGAATAGTAGGTAACATACAGTGATAATATCAAATGATTGCTTTTAACCTGCGTAAAACCGAAATGAGCCATCTGTCCGGAAGGGTGCTACTCGCCGTGCAAGTTACATACTAACCAGCTGCCGTCGAGTCAATCCCGACTCAAGGTGACCCCGTGTGTGTCAGAGTGGAAAAGGGCTGTTTGCTAAAAGGAGTCATTTTCTAGTTTGATGACCTGTAATCCCACACCCGCCAGGGCCTTTTTTGCCAACAAGACTGTAGAGTACATCATACGATGCCAGCTGGCTAACAATAAAGTCAGGTTTTTCCAGCCACCTGGTGGTGAGCCGGCCACCAGCAAGCTTGCTGTGGACGCGTGCCTGAGGGAGGCGCTGCTGGGAAGCGCGAGAGTCAGACAGTGAGCTTCACTGCAGTGAATGAAACACCTTGGCTGTAACACCTGAAACCGTATGATTGTGAAGAATATATAAATGTGTGGTTAGTAGCTTCCAGGCTTTTTTTCTGAATTTCCGTTAGGTGTAGGTATCTCATTATACAGTTCTGGCTTACTAGAGACAAAAAGGATTTTGGAGAGCAAATACTAAATATCTCATCTTTGGGAGCTTGCTCTTCTCATCGTGGGAATAACCTGCACCTCAGGAGTGAGCATGGAGCCCTCCGCTCCCCTGACCCCTTCAGAAGTGACAAGCCCATGCGTGGTGGGGCAGAGGAGGTAGGAATATGTCTGTTACTTTAGGGGTGCTTTACCTATTTTAACTAAATGTGTAATAAAAGCAAGTTCTAATAAACATATTTATGAACAATTTCATGTAGTTACGGTGTCTAGGTTTTCCAGGGAATGAATGTTTCCCCAGGTCTCAAACCTCTTTCGTAGAAGATTCCGGAGGAAAGCTCTGCCGCCGCGAGCTGCCTGAGGAATATTCGTATCTCGTATACAAGACCCCTGATCCTGGAGTCCCTCGCACCGGGTTGTGGTGTTTTCAGATCTCAGGATTTGTCAATGTGAAAATAAGGACCCCGCTCCCCGTCCCTTCTGCTGCGCTGCAGGGTTGAGTGGCTGCGTGTTCCAGCTGGTCCACTGGGAGGGGGGCATGGTGATGTGGTCGCACTCAAGACGCTGCCCTCCACTAGTCTGTCTGCACACAGACGTACTTCAAGTTTAATGAGCCAAGTTTTGATTTTATGAACTGGTCACTATAGGCAGCTGCATTGGAAGTTCCCAACAATCGTCCAGAGAACCCTGCTTTGAGGCCAGTTGTGGGTGGAGTCAGGAGGCCCCGAGGTGGTATTTTTGCAGCCATAGGTTACAATGGGGTCACCTAGACCCCAGTGTTTTATGAGCCAAGTTAGTAATCAGAGTTAGAAGTAGTGGGGGTTTCCTTGTTAAAACACAGCACATTTGGAAATTTAAGGTAAATTTCAATCTTAAGTAGTTTTTAGATAGCATAGTTAAATTTCTCCTATAAAACTTTAAAGATATCTTTAAAATTTGACATTTAATAGTTGTTGATTTCCCATAGACAAACATTGGAAATAAACCTTCGAGAATTAAAAAAAAAATCTTAAAACAATAGATAAGAGAATATCTTTACTAGGAAATGTACACTGGATTGTAGCTCATCGTTAACCTCCTTGGAATTAGGCCACAAATTTGGCTTCCGTCTAGTCAAGACCAAACGTTTCAAGAAGGAAAAACATTATTGTTACTTTAGTGGTATAACTCGAGAAAACCAAGGTAACATCCTCATTAGTGGAAAACTAAGGGAACTTGAAAACAGTGTCATGAACTGAGCATCTTCATATGACCCAGTGATTTTTAAGGTTACCTTAATTAAGATAGGCATTGCTTTTCCGTATGTATCAGTAGCATCAGCTGATGTTTCCCTAACCTCCACCAATATGCTTTTCATTTCAAACACAGAAAGTGTCCCCTCCCCAGTGGTGCATTTGCTTTACTGACCTTGGAGCCCCGAGTTTTATACCAATTGTATCTTCTCTAGAGCAAAGAGAAGCCCCTCAGCACAGGAGGACTGTCCAAACCCCTGCAGGGTCCCAGGAAGTCCAGACAGTCTTGCAACTGAGGTCAGATTGTCCACCAGCAACCCGTAACATATCCCGCATAGGTCATGTGTAAAATTTCATGTGATTCAGGGTTTTAGATGCACATTTTCTGGAAACTCCCAAGGTGACATAAGGCTACCGTGAGCATCTAACACAGGGTCAGCGTGTGGTGGTGGTTCTCGGCCAACCTCAGCCCTTCTCATCTCCACCCCCCATTCCAATTCCAGGCCTTTCTTCGGAGATACCTCAGCCTTCTCTCTCCACCTGGAAGAGCCCACTGAGCTTGAACTCTGCGTTTCAGGTGACTCCCCTCCTGAGCCCCGCCCTCAGTGACGCAGGCGGAACCAGGATGGACAACGAAGAGGAGACCACACACAAGGTGGGCACTTACTAGGGTGGGACACGGAGGCCTCATTGACTCCTCCCTGGATCCATGCCAGCCAGGGATCCAGGGAGAGGAGGTGGCCAGGGAAGACCTTGATGGTGCCATCGCTCATCACCCACCACCTGCTTGGGGGTAACTGGGGGATGGGCTGCCCGGCTGCTCCTGGGGCTCTCCAGGCGCCTTGTGCTAGGACAGGGCCTCCTTGGTGCATTCAACAGACAGTCCCTGGCGCCAAGGAGTCCAGGTGTTGGGCCGGGTCCTGGGGCCGTGTTATGAGCAAGACTGGCCACGCTCAGTGGGCACACAGCCAGCCTCCACCTCCACCTCCACCTCCACCTCTTCCCTCCCGTCTGAAGGCACCCACTTTTAGGACCACGGGGCTAGGAGGAGCACATCAGGTGCTAAAGGAGGGTGTTCCGAGGAGCCCTGTCTGGTGTCAGGAAGGCCGAGACCCGATGGGGTGTGGGTCATCTGGGCCAGGCATTGGAGACAGTCTAGGAGTATTCCTGGCAGGGAGTGGGTGTCCTTGGTCCTCATCTGTTGTCACAAGGAAGGAGGAACCTGCGCTGGGGTGGCTGCAGAGAGGGCTGTGCCTGACAGTGGAAGGTGAACAGTCCCCACCTGTGGGTCTCTGGTCACCCCAGGTGATGGGAGTGCGGCCGCACGCCGGTAGAGTGAGGGACTCGGAAGCCCACCCAGCAGCCCTGTGTTTTGAAGGCCCTTGCCTGTAATCTGGGCAGAGTTGCGGGGTGGGGGGCTGAAGTTTGCCTGAAAAGGACAGGGGTCCAGGGAATTGGAAGTCTGGGAATAGAATGGTCAAAATAACAGGCTGAGGAATGTGTTGGCCTGGGGGGTTGTGGGGAGGGGGAAGACAGGAGACCAGTCTCCAAGGCAGTTGGGCCCCGAGCAGCAGGAAGTTCTCAAACGAGCACCTGTGGTGGGAAGTTCTGCCGTGTCGGACACTTGGGCACTTCCTGGATTAGCCAGAGAAGGGGCACCCTTTCTAAGGCCACTGGCACATTTGGGGTTCCACGAAGGGTGGATGGAGCTTCTACTGGACTGGCCTTTGCATGGTAGGGGACAGGTCTCTTCGTGATCAGGGGCTGTGGAGTGGGGGTGTTGCGAGCCCTGGCCCACTGTAGTGAGAGCAGCCCCACAGGAAGGCCAGAGTGTGGCTCTGTTTGCAGGCCTGCCGGGCAGGTGGCCCCATGTGCAGGCCTGCTGCGCTGGTGTCACTGTGTGCAGGCCTGCCTGCTGGGCGGGTGGCTCTGTGGACAGGCCTGCCAGGCAGGCGGGGGTCTGGGCTCTAGTCCCAGGAATGCCCTGGGCATAGGGTGGGGTCATGGGCCTTGCTGGCCAGGAAAGCCTGCACGTGGTCCCTGGACACACTGTGGTCGGCAGAGAGACAGTTGGCTTGTGTAGACTTGGTTTTTTTTAACTTGAAGACATTCTGTTTAGCTCACTGTAGCTTTGTGTTGCTTTGGAACAGAGACAGCAAAAACGGCTTTGGGGCAGTCAGTTTAAAAACGAAGCTGTAATTTAAGGTTACGTTATCACAACAAGTGGTTGACTCTTCAGGTGGTTCTCTAGCCATGCCAGGACCCCCAGGCCAGCCATGTGACCATGTGACTGTGGAGAGACCATCCAGACAGGCTTCCCCAGGGGAAGGGGGCCCGGGAACCTGGGCAGTAGCTCAGCTTGGGATCTTCACAGAGGCGGTCAGGAGCAGGTGGCTATGTCCCCAGAGGGGAGGGTCCACTCCTGGCCAGCCATGGAGCCCACAGCTCCCGCACACAGGGACTGCCAAGGTCTGGGCCCGCGGGTGTCATCCTGCCTTCCGCCCCTCATAACTGGCCCGTACCTGCACCCACAGCTGCATGTCTGCGTCTGTGCAGGCAGAGCCTGTGTCCAGCACCCACGGGGCCCAGGGTAGGCAGGTGCCCAGGCCAACCCAGCCCACAGGGACTCCTGGTGGTGAGATGGCTGTGGCCGGGGTGGCCCTGACAGTCCTTTGTCCTGGACCTTGTGGGGCAGCGGTGGCCGAGCGCCTTCCACATGGGGTAAGCCCACACAGGGAAGTAAGGTTGTGAGTACCGTGGCAGCAGGCGGATTTCTGGGGAGCCTCTGCCCAGCTCACCGGCTGCATCTGAGCCATGCTGTGTCCCTGAGAGCCCTGTGTGATTGTCCCTGTGACACCATGACCACCCCGTGTCCCTCCCTTAACGCATCTCCCCCTTTTAAATAGAGACTCGTGAGAGTAGACAATGTTCGAAAGGTATGAAAGCAAAGGTGGCGGTTCCCACTCCAGTGCCCTGTGGGCTACACCGGGTGCTTCTCCTGGCCTTGGCGGTCCGCCTGTTCTCCCCACAGCCCAGCGCGCTTCCCGGCTCATCTAGGGCACCCTTTGCAGTGCGGGGCAGAGCAGCTGCTTTGAGCTTGAGGTCTGCTTTGTGGGGAGACCAGAGCGGAGGCAGGGCCGGGGCTGGGCTGGGACACAGGACCCCAGGGCTCAGCCATGCTGCTGTCTTTGCTGGGGACCCTGGGCTCCTGAGCCCCTGTCAGGACCGTGCTGTGCTCTCGGTGCTCTTTGGTGGGGAGGGGGCTCCAGCAAGAGAATCAAGCTCAGAGTTGGAGGGAGGGCTGCTGGACCTGACCAAGGTTGTCACCCTCAGGGGGCTGTGCTGGCTTCCCTCAGAGCCCAGGCCGGCAACCTACAGGGTGCAGACTCGGGGGTGCCCTCTCCCCATCGCGAGCGTGTGGTAGGCAGTCCTGGGCCTGGCACCAGACCCAGACACGGGCCCCACCACACCTGCATGGAGGTAACAGGACTTCACAGAGAGCTTTCTGAACGTGACTTGGAAAGTCATGTTTAGGAGCACAAAGTGCAGAAAGAGAAACAGCCATGGCTGGAAAGGTGCTCAGGCCCGTCAGGGCAGAGCCTCCAGGGCCTGGGTGGTTTCAGACCCGGCAGTGGGAGTCCTCAGCAGGGGACTGTGGATGGAGCTTGGTGCGTGTGGACTGCAGGGGCACCGGGGGGTCCTGGGAGCGGGAGGGGCACATGTGGGGGTGGCGGGCACGCGTGAGGGCCAAGGCCACCTCCTGAGCTTCGGGTGTGGGCTGTGGGTCATTGCAAAGAGCCACGTGGGAAGCAGCTAACTGAGGTCCTTTTGGGGTTTGAGGAGAGGACACCAGCCACGGTCACAGAGGTCGGGGCATCTCGTGGCTCACTAACCTAAACGCTGGGCGTCTCCTGCACATGAGTCAGAAGCAGTCCCAACATAGACTCACGACCTCCTGACATTGCTGTCGTTCCTGTCACCCACACCATGCTCATGGGGGACAGAGCGGGGCTGGCACTCACCCCACACCGAGAAATTGCGACCCACACTGGGCACGGGGGACGCATATGGTGCACGTCCTGGTCACTTCGGGACTTATATGAGTTAGATTGGCTACCATGGCCCCATGCACGTCCTGACAACCGTACCAGCGTCACAACCTGAGCCCGCGTGCGCTGTGCTGCCAGAGCAGCATTGCTTACTCGGAGAGCAGCGTGCAGAGACCCGGGGCAGACAGCCTCACTGTGGCCAGCACACCTAGACGCGAGCCCCTCGGGTCATTCCGGGTGGACAGCACATGGCACCCTCGGCCATGCCCAGGGGCAGCCCGCGGCCCTTGCTCACCTGTGACCAGCATCTCTTTCTTTCAGCACGTGCCCACAGACCGAGCATATTTTATAGCAAAGGAAATTCTTGCTACAGAACGGACCTACCTGAAGGACCTGGAAGTTCTCACTGTGGTACGAGGCCTGAGTCCTTGTCACTGTGGTTTCCCAGGGCTTCTTAAATCCACCTAGGCAGGGCTCCGTCCTGAGGACCATCCTCGACTGTCACGAGACCACCATAGTGGACTTGCTGGTCTGTCTGCCAGAGGGCGTGGCTGATTCGGGCCAGCAAAGCTGGGCTGGGGTGTCTGTCCTGACGGCGGGTGGTCAGTAGAGCAGGCCCACTCAAGGCCAGGCTTCAGGCTGCAGACCTAGCAGGGGTGCTGGCTCTGGGGTCAGGTCCACCCCAAGGGCTGTCGGTGTCAGCCCGCTCTCTCTGCAGTGGTTCCGCTGCGCAGTGGTGAAGGAGGACGCCATGCCTGAGGACCTGAGGGCCCTGCTCTTCTCCAACATTGACCCCATCTATGAGTTCCACCGCGGCTTCCTGCAGGAGCTGGAGCAGACGCTGGCACTCTGGTAATGCCAGCGTCCTGAGCCTGAACCCCTGCACAGGCACGGACCCCATCCTGAACCCCTTCATGGGCGCAGACCCTATCCTGAGCCCCCACACAGGCACAGACCCCATTCTGAACCCCCACATGGGCGTGGACCCCATCCTGATTCCCCATACAGGCACAGCCCCTGCCTGAGCCCCCCGCATGGGCACAGCCCTGTCCTGAACCCCACATGGGCACAACAGCCTGACCCCAGCCTCTCCCCTGCCTCCCCGGCCCCCACTGCCAGCTGCATGGCCTGCACTGCAGCCCCATGCTCTCAGGGGCTTGACCTTCTTTGTCTTTCCCAGGGAAGGACCCTTGGGCACCCACACGCCCGGTGGCCACCGCAGGATCGGGGACGTCCTTCTCAGGAACATGCGGCACCTACAGGTAGTGCTTATCTGGTCCTGGTGTCCCCTGCCCAGTGTAGCCTGTCAACAAGGACAGGATGTACCCCCGTCAGGTCATGTCAGAGCAAGCGTGGGTGCTCAGGGCTATAGGGTGACGACCCCCACATGGTGCATGGTGTCAGAGCAAGTGTGGGCACTGAGGGCTGTGGGGCGACCCCCTGTGGTGCCTGGTGTCAGAGCGAGCATGAGCACTGAGGTCCGTGGGGTGACCTCCCCTCCATGGTACAGGGTGTCAGAGCGAACGTGGGTGCTGAGGGCTGTGGGGTGACCTCCCCACTGTGGTGCCTGGTGTCAGAGCGAGCGTGGGCGCTGAGGGCTGTGGGGCAACCCCCCGTGGTGCCTGGTGTCAGAGCGAGCGTGGGCGCTGAGGGCTGTGGGGCGACCCCCCGTGGTGCCTGGTGTCAGAGCGAGCGTGGGCGCTGAGGGCTGTGGGGCGACCCCCCGATGCACAGGAGTCACCGCTCTGCCACAGTCCCGGCCGTTGGTGTCTGGGATGCGAGGGCTCCCTTTGCTGCTGGGCCGCAGGTGGTTCAGGTTGTTCCTCTCAAACCTCGTAGTTCCATGAGCAGACGCTCGTCCTGCCACAGGATCTAAACCGAGAAGGGTGGGTGTTTTCACAGGCCTGGGACAGGCCTCCCACCGTACATGTTCCACGCATTTTCACCCATACAGCAATGGCGTCCTGCACGGTGACTGGAGTGCCCACTCATGATACTGTGCCCTGGTCCCTTGCAACCGCACCCACTCACCCGGCCTGCCCGTATCCCCAGCCCCAGGCCCTCACCACTGCACCCACTCGCCCGGCCTGCCCGTGTCCCCAGCCCTGGGCCACACCCCAGACCTAGGATTCCCCGGAGCACTGCCACCTGCTTGAACCCCTGCCCCCGTCCCCACCAACCTCTTGGATTTCTGAGCCAGTAGTTAGGAATGATCCCTGACTCCCACAGAAGCACTGGCACTAATTTAAGGTGAAGCTGTGCAGATCTGTCTGCTCGCCCAAACACATCATACCACAGGGGCATTTCCCTTCCCTAACACATGCCAACAGGAAGTCCCACAGGGAGTCCCAGGCCTCCAGAGGTGACAGGCTCAGCTGGCGTGATGTGGCGGCCAGAGCCCACGTGTGTACAGACTCACGGTGTTGGCAGATGGCGGGAGTTACTTCCTGGCTCTGAGAACTGGGTCCACACCACCCCGTAGCACCACTCAGAGCAAAGTTGCTCAGCGTCTGCTCTGTCCACATGGGGCTGGGGGAGGGTCATGGCCTCAGCATCTCCATCTGCAGATGGGTGAGCGGCCCTTGGTCCCCTCACTTCATGAGAGAGGGTGGGCGCCATAGTGGGAGCTGTGGAAAAGCCCCTGACTCCACACCTTAGAGTCAGAAGTGTCTGCCTGCACACTGGGCTGTGGTCCTATTCACTCATGGAGGTCTCCAGCTCAAGGCTGTGAGGTGCATGCTGGGAGCCTGTCCAGGGGGAACACGTGCCCTCCCACTGGCTAACCAGAGCCCCTTGTGCCTCAACAGGAATTCACCAGCTGCTTTCAGAGGCACGAAGAGGTGTTGACTGAGCTGGACAAGGCCACCAGGCGCTCAAAGAAGCTGGAGGCCGTGTACAAGGACTTCGAGCTCCAGAAAGTCTGCTACCTGCCGCTCAACTCCTTCCTGCTCAAGCCCACCCAGCGGCTAGCGCACTACCAGGGGCTGCTGGCCCGGCTGTGCGCACAGCTCCCACCTGGCCACCCTGACCTCCCCGACTGCCGTGGTGAGTGGGCTGCTGCAGGCAGGGGCGCCGAGCACCCAGGTCAGAGGCCTTGGCTCCAAAGCCACACTGGTGTGGGCCAGAGGGCCTGTTAGAAGCTTTTGGTAGTGACGGGCTTTGTCATGTTTGACTGGTGTTAAAGGGACAAGGGAAGAGCTCTGGCCTTCCTAACCTGCAGGTATGCCTTCTGATTCCGGGGTGAATATTGTTGTGTTGTTGCTGCCAGCGAGTCTGCTCCACCTCCTGGCCAGCCCATGGACAACAGGACGAAACACAGCCCAGTTGCGCGCCATCTTCATGGTCACTCGTGTGCTTGAGTCCACTGTTGCCGCCACTGTGTATGCTGAGTGCCTTCCAACCGAGGGGCTGATCATCCAGCACTGTGTCAGTTTTCTGTTGTGACCCATACGGATTTCACTGGCTGATTTTCAGAAGTAGATTGCCAGGCCTTTCTTCCTAGTCTGTCTTAGTCCAGAAGCTCTGCTGAAACCCATCCACCATGGATGACCATGCTGGTATTTGAAATACCAGTGGCATAGCTTCCAGCATCACAGCAACACACAAGCTACCACAGCAGCACAAACTGACCAGCAGGTGGTGGAGTGTAAACGTACTGCAGGAAATTGCTGTCAATTGAGAGAGATCTACAAGCAGATTGACAGTTGTCTTTAAAAGACCCAGGTGAGAGCACATCGAGCACCTCCTCTCTGTCCTCCCACGGCCATGAAGGGCACGGGGAAGGAGCTTTGTGACGTGTGCACCGGCATAGACCTCACCATGCTGGCAGTTCTATTCCTCTTCTGTGTTTGCTAAGAGAAAAGGACAGGGCTGTCAAAAGCATCTCCAAGCACTCTCAGGAAACATGGCTAGGTGTTCCTATTGTCACCAGACCCAAAACAGCTGTGGGGTGGACTGGTACCCAGACAAAGGGGCCCAGGTTCCAGGGGCACAGGGCCAAGTGGGGAGGGACAGGACGAGGGATCAGAGGGCAGGTCCGAGGGGCCAGCCATGCCTGTGCCGCACTTGGCTAGCATGTGACCATGGGCAAGTCACTGGACCTCACCTGGCCTCAGTTTCCCCATCCAGAAAACCCATCTCACGGGGCTGGTGCAGGGGCTGGATGGGACCCTGTTTATGAGAAGCCGTTGCATGTTGTTAGCACAGCACAGTATGGGCAGCTGTGGCTGCAGCAGGCTCGCTTCAGACTCCATCATCCTGGAGAACTGGAAAGCCCAGTCGACAAGGCTAGTTCTCACTGACAACAACAGTCAGGGCCCCTCTCCCCTACGACCTCTGTGTGGTGCCCTGCCCACAGGGGAGGCCCTTCAGCGTGCACACGTTACCGGTCACTTCACCTCCCTGAGAATGCAGCCTAGGTCAGACAGAAGGGGTATGCTCTTAGGTGGGCTTAGAGAAGACACACGGAGTTCCTGCTGGCACACATGGCCAAGTCTCAGCTGCTGACCAAAAGGTTGGTGATTTGAACCCACCCTGTCACCACACCTATTTAATCTGTATGCTGAGCAAATAATCCCAGAAGCTAGACTGTGTGAAGAACATGGCGTCAGGATTGGAGGAAGACTCATTAACAACCTGCGTTACGCAGATGACACAACCTTCCTTGCTGAAAATGAAGAGGACTTGAAGCACTTACTGATAAGGATCAAAGACCACAGCCTTCAGTATGGGTTACACCTCACCATAGAAAACAAAAATGCTCACAACTGGACCAATAAGCAACATCATAATAAACGGAGAAAAGATTGAAGTTGTCAAGGACTTCATTTTACTTGGATGCCTGGTCAACACACATGGAAGCAGCAGTCAAGAAATCAAACGATGCATTGCATTGGGCAAATCTGTTGCAAAAGACCTCTTTAAAGTATTGAAAAGCGAAGATGTCACCTTGAGGACAAAGTTGTACCTGGCCAAAGCCATGGTATTTTCAGTCACCTTATATGCATGTGCAAGCTGGACAATGAATAAGGAAGACCGAAGAAGAATTGATGCCTTTGAATTATGGTGCTGGGAAGAATATTGACTATACCACGGACTGCCAGAAGAACGGACAAATCTGTCCTGGAGGAAGTACAGCGAGAACGCTCCTTGGAAGCAAGGATGGCGAGACTTCATCTCACATACTTTGGACGTGTATCGGGAGGGATCAGTCCCTGGAGAAGGATGTCATGCTTGGTAAGGTAGAGGGTCAGTGAAAAAGAGGAAGACCCTTGACAGCGTGAATTGACACAGTGGCAGCAACAATGGGCTCAAACATAACAATTGTGAGGATGGCGCAGGACCGGGCAGTGTTTTGTTCTGTTGTGCATAGGGTCACTGAGTCAGAACCAACTTGACAGCACCTAACAACAACAGAGGCACCTCAGAAGACAGGCCTGGTGATCTGCTGCTGAGAGGTCATGGCCTTGAAAACCCTATGGAGCAGTTCTACTCTGCATAAATGGGGTCACCACGAGTCAGAGTTGATTCCACGGCAACAGGTTTGGTTTTTGATTAGAGAAGATGGCCTTGCATTTTCACTTCATCCTTCATTTCAGTTAGGGGTCCCAAGGGCAGTGCCTGGTGCTCCCTAGGTGACAAGGGTGTGTTAGGTCTGGGAGGGTCGGAGCCATCAGGTGACATGTCTGACTGTGTGTCCGGCTGGCTCCCAGCGCTAGCCCAGGTTTGGCGAGAGCCCGCAAGGCCATCTGGCCTTCTGCCCAGACTCCGTGGACACGCGCACCAGCAATCATGGCTGCATCAGGCCTGTCCTTGGCAGAAATGTGGGCGGACCCTGTGCAGGGACAAGCCAGGGGTCCTGGAGGAGGAGGCTGGGTTGGTGGGCCCTGAGGGGAGGCCAGGCTGGGGCAGGGTGGCGGGGGGAGACCCAGGGCAGGGCCGGTGGTCTGTGAGCAGCAGCGCTCAGACACCGGGGCCTCCCCAGCACACTCCTGTCGGGCGAATCCCCCCACTGCATACTTTGCTCTGATCTTTCTTATCCTCTTAGGGCTGCGGGGCAGGGCTGTCACCTCTACTTAGGGGACAGAGAGGGGCAGGTGTGGGGTCGCATGACCAGATTGCCATCAGAGCTGAGTGCTTCCCCCAGGGAGGGTGGGGATGGCACCTGGTCAGGACGCCAGCCAGCACAGGGTCCGCCTGCAGCCGCTTCTCAGAGCCTCTGGGCCAGGCTGGTGGCACTTCAGGTCTGGGTTTATGTTGAGTCTCAGTAAGTTCCCTTCCTGGTTGCAAACTTTCACGAGTTTGCTGCAACTGTAAAATTCACGTCCACATCTCCATCCAATGAGGATTATTTCAGTTGCTTTTCAGCTGCAAACTATGTGGCCTTTGAAATGCAGTCAGTGATTTCCCTGAAGAAGGAGTGTTTAGTTCCTCACAAAGACTGCCCTCCTCCTGACCAGGCCTGAATGCCGCAGTGGCCGTCGGGGTGCACAGCCATGTTCCCGGGGGCAGCCAGCAGCCGAGCCTGGGGCAGTGGCCTGTGGAGGGGTTGATGGGACATGCCTCTGAACATGCCCATCCGTGTCACCCACGGTGTCTCCCACAGATGCTCTGACGGCCACCACAGAGGTGACATCTGCACTCCGGCATAGCCTCGTCCGCCTGGAAAACCTGCAGAAGCTGAGGGAGCTGCAGCGGGACCTGGTTGGCATCGAGGGCCTCGTGGCGCCCAGCAGGGTGAGCGCCATGGGGAGCTCTCTGAACTGCTTACACCAAGCTCTAGTGGAGGTGTCGCTCATGTGCCAAAAATGCCATCCTCTCGAGGGTACAACTCAGTGGGATTTAGTATGCTCACGAGGTTGGCAACCATCACCGCTGTCTGATTCCAGAGCATTCTCATCACCCCCGAGCAGAAGCCCATTAGCAGTCACCTCCAGGGCCCCTCGCCCCAGCCCCTGGTGACTACCAGTCTATGTTCTGTCTGTATGGATGTACCTGTTCTGGCCATTTCACATAAGTGGGATAGTACAGAGTGTGGTCTTCTGCGACTGACCGACTTCACCCAGCGTCATGTTTTCAAGGTACACGGGTGTCGTAGTGTGTATGGAACTCCATTCTTCTGTGTGGCCGAGTAACAGTCCATTGTATGTATATACCCCATTATGTTTATCCATCATCTGTTGGTGGACATTTGGGTTGTTGCCACCTTTTGGCTATTGTGAATAGTGCTGCAGTGAATATTGGTGTACATGTGTCAGTTTGAGTTGCCTCTTTCAATTCTTTGGGGTATATGCCTAGGAGGGGAATTGCTGGGTCACATAGTAACTCTGTATTTAACCGTTTGAGGAACTGCCAGCTTGTTTTCCAAAAGTGGCTGCACCATTTTACATTCCCATCAGCAGTGTATGAGGGTTCCAGTTTCCTTACCAACACTTGCTATTATCTGTCTTTTTCATTATCGCCATCCTAGTGCGAGTTAAGTAGTGTCTCACTGTGGTTTAGATTTGCATTTCACTAATGACACTGAGCATCATTTCTTGTGCTTGTTGGCCATTTATATATCTTCTTTGGAGAAATGTCTATTCAAATCCTTTGTCCATTTTTCAATTGGGTTTTCTTTTTTCTGTTGAGTTGTAGGGATTCTTTACATATTCTGGATGCTACATCCTTATCAGGTATATGATTTGCAAATATATTCTCCCATTTTGTGGGTTTTCTTTTCACTTTCTTAATAGTGTCCTTTGAAGCACAGAAGTTTTCAATTTTGATTTAGTCAAGTTTATCTATTTTTTCTTTGGTTGCTGGTTCTTTAGGTGTCATATCCAAGAAAGCATTGCCTAATCCAAAGTTCCCCCACACGTCTGTCAGTTTGTCATACTTTTCAGGCTTGTGTGTTGCTATGATGCTGGAAGCTGTGCCACCGGTATTCAGATACCAGCAGGGTCACCCATGGAGGACAGGTTTCAGCTGAGCTTCCAGACTAAGACAGACTAGGAGGAAGGACCCGGCAGTCTACTTCTGAAAAGAATTAGACAGTGAAGCAGGAGGTCATTAAAAAGACAGGAAAGAAAGAAAAGACCAAAATGGATGTCAGAAGAGACTCTGAAACTTGCTCTCAAGTGTTGAGTAGCTAAAGCGAAAGGAAGAAATGATGAAGTAAAAGAGCTGAACAGAAGATTTCAAAGGGCAGCTTGAGAAGACAAAGTAAAGTATTTTAATGACGTGTGCAAAGAGCCGGAGATAGAAAACCAAAAGGGAAGAACATGCTCAGCATTTCTCAAGCTGAAAGAACTGAATTAAAAATTCAAGCCTCGAGTTGCAATATTGAAGGATTCTACAGGGAAAATATTAAACGACACAGGAAGCATCAAAAGAAGATGGAAGGAACACACAGAGTCACTGTACCAAAAAGAATTGGTCAATGTTCAACCATTTCAAGAGGTAGCATATGATCAGGAACCCATGGTACTGAAGGGAGAGGTCCAAGCTGCACTGAAGGCACTGGCAAAAAACAAGGCTCCAGGAATTGACAGAATACCAAATGAGATGTTTCAACAAATGGATACAACACTGGAAGTTCTCACTGGTCTCAGCCAAGAAATTTGGAAGACAGCTACCTGGCCAGCCAGCTGGAAGAGATCCATATTTATTCCTATTCCCAAGAAAGGTAATCCCACTGAATGCAGAAATTATTGAGCAGTATCATTACTATCACGTGCAAGTAAAATTTTGTTGAAGATCATTCAAAAGCAACTGCAGCAATATATGAATAGGGAACTGCCAGAAATTCAGGCTGGATTCAGAAGAAGATGTGGAACCAGGGATATCATTGCTGATGTCAGATGGATCTTGGCTGAAAGCAGACAATACCAGAAAGATGTTTACCTGTGTTTTATTGACTATGCAAAGGCATTTAACTGTGTGGATCATAACAAGTTATGGATAACATTGAGAAGAATGGGAATTCCAGAACACTTCATTGTGGTCATGAGGAACCTGCACATAGATCAAGAGGCAGTCATTTGAACAGAACAAAGGGATATTGCATGGTTTAAAGTCAAGAAAGGTGTGCATAAGGGTTGTTTCCTTTCACCATACCTATTCAATCTGTATGCTGAGCAAATAATCCGAGAAGCTGGACTATATGAATAAGAACACAGCATCAGGATTGGAGGAAGACTCATTAACAATGTGCAATATGAGATGACACAACCTTGCTTACTAAAAGTGAAGAGGACTTGAAGCACTTACTAATGAAGATCAAAGACCACAGCCTTCAGTATGGATTACACCTCAACATAAAGAAAACAGAAATTCTCACAACTGGACCAATAAACATCATGATAAGTGGAGAAAAAGATTGAAGTTATTAAGGATTCATTTTACTTGGATGCACAATCAACACCCACGGAAGCAGTAGTCAAGAAATCAAATGACGCATTGCATTGGGCAAATCTGCTGCAAAAGACCTCTTTAAAGTGTCGAAAGGCAAAGATGTCACCTTGAAGACTGAGGTGCACCTGACTCAAGCCATGGTGTTTTCAGTCACCTCATATGCACGTGAAAGCTGGATGATGAATAAGGAAGACTGAAGAAGAATTGATGCCTTTGAATTGTGGTGTTGGCGAAGAGTATTGAAAATACCATGGACTGTCAAAAGAATGAACAAATGTGTCTTGGAAGAAGTACGACCAGAGTGCTCTTTAGAAGCCAGGATGGTGAGACTTTGTCTCATATACTTTGGACATGTTATCAGGTGGGACCAGTCCCTGGAGAAGGACATCTTGGTTGGTAAAGTAGAGGGTCAGCAAAAAAGAGGAAGATCCTCAACGAGATGGATTGACACAGTGGCTGCAACGTTGAGCTCAAGCATAACAATGATTGTGAGGATGGCGCAGGATCAGGCAGCATTTTGTTCTGTTGTACATAGGGCCACTATGAGTAGGAACCAACCTGACAGCACCTAACAACCACCACAATCCAAAGTTTACATGCATGTTTTCTTCTAGGAGGAAGTTTACATGTATGTCTTAGCTCTTATACCCAGGTTGCTGATCCATTTTCGGTTAATTTTCAGATATGGTGTGAGGTAGGGGCCCAACTTCATTGCTTTGCATGTGGAGACACAGCTGTCACAGCACCGTTCATTGAAGAGACTGCTCTTCCCTGTTGGACGGACTGGACACCTCATCAGAGACCAACTGACCATAGACGTGTAGGGTTATTTCTGGACTTTCTAGCCCATTGATCTCTATCACACTGGTTACTTTCTGTCAGCAGTGCCTTTTACTTGAACTGAACACTGTGAACATGAGAAATGTGTTTTGAGGGTTGTGTGAGGTGTTTGTGGCCTCTCCATAAGCACACACGTGCTAGAGTCTGTATGTGTAAATCGTGTTTGGATGCTAGCCGCGTCGGAAGAAGGTACTAAGAATGTGGGACCTCTAGATCCGAGACGTCAGGACATCTCCCCTCTCTGCGGCTCTGGCTGTGAATGGGCGCTGGGTGACCCCGTCTCACCACCCCCCACCCTGGTCACTGGCTCTGAGTGTTGCTGCTGGCAGGCACACTTGGGGTCGGGGCGTGCGTTCCCACAGTGTCAGAGAGGGTGGCCTGAGGAGTCGTCACACGAGTGCAGCCACATAGGTCGATGGTGGTGCGGGTGCGGTTCTGGATCCAAGGCTCAAATTCCAGCTTCTCCTCACTGCCCTGTGGCCTGGGCAGCTCATGCCACCTCTTGGTGACACCTATGACTGGCTCAGGCCGGGGCCTGGTATGCAGTAGGTGCTCAGCAGGTGCTGGATCAGAAACTCCAGAGTTATCTTTATTACCCAGGGTTCCTGGTCTCCCAAAGGTATGCATGGATGTCAGTCAGGAGAAGCAGCACACCAGGTATCTGAGCAGAGGGTTCACCAGAGAGGTCGTTAAGTCGGCAGACGACTGTAAACTATCAAGAAGGTTCCCCTTGGGGGAGCAGGCACCACAGCAGGACGGCCCTAGGAACACGCTTAGGCTTACAGCTCTGCAGGGGGACCCCACTGGGGGGCCCCGTGGCCTGGGATGCTTCAGTCCTACCCAGAGTGGGTTCATTCCTTTGAGTTTTAAAGCTTTCGTGATATTAGGAGTCTTCTTTAAAAATCCCGGTGACGTGGGGACCGCTAGCCAATGACCTGTTGCACTTAGTGGGAACCAGTACCCCTGCCCTTCCATTCTCAAACCTGCTCCTGCCCCGTCTGTTTGTCACAAAGCTGAACTCAGATGCCGTCTTCATGACCACCCTTCCAGAAGCTTCTCCTCTTTAACTAGCCTCGCCCTTTGCGTTACATAACACCCCACAGGTGGGGGGCATGCCTGAGGGTGGTGGGGCGGGGGCTCAGTGATGACTTGGGGTAGCATTTAGGGGTGGTGCTGAGAGGGGCAGGCGGGAAGAAAGGCCAGGAGCTGCAGGCGCCTGGGCAGGAGGGTGCTGGCGAGGTGGCTTGTCTGGGATCTCAGAACATACCACTGTTGATGTCCGGCTGCTGTCTTTCAGGAGTTTATCCGGGAGGGCTGTCTGTACAAGCTCACCAAGAAGGGGCTACAACAGAGGATGTTCTTCCTGGTAAGTCCCCGCCCCCGCCCAGAGGAAGCACAGACTTGTGGGGGTGCTTCACTGGGGGCTGTACAAGATGCCATCTCAGCCACACGGGGCAGCCTGGGCTCCGAGGGCCCCAGTCTGGTCCCATTAGTGGGTCCCAGCGTGGGCCGTCCTGAATGAGGGCGCTGAGGGTCTTCTTGCTGCCAGCCAGCACAGCACAGGCACCAGGGGTTGGAGGCTGGCCAAGTGCCGCTGGTCGAAAACGAATGAGGGAATGAAATAAAAAACCCTTTCCATGCTAAAAATCTCTGGCAAGCCGACCCCTCATCTTATGACCAGCGAGCAGGCCCCTGACTCGTGGTGAAGTCCACTCACCCAGAGCCTCCTTCACCTTCAGTTCTCAGACATGCTGCTGTACACGAGCAGAGGCGTCACGGGGACCAGCCGCTTCCGGATCCGGGGCCTGCTGCCCCTGCGAGGCATGCTGGTGAGTGGGCGCGTGGGGTGGCTCAGCCCAACACAGCAGACGGCCTGCAGGGTCTCCTACTGGTTCTGATCCAGGCCGCCGCAGCCCCTGCTCTGTGATGCACAAGCTGCCTGTCTCTAGCTGGCAGATGGCCCTCCAGACTGGCCTGGGCCCTCCAGACTCAGCCCGTGGTCTGTCCACTCCCACGGCTCCCCGGGCCCACCCCCAACCCTACACTCAGGACCACGGGAACCACATGCTGCGTGCTGCAGCTGCTGGGCTGGCCTGGCTTCCGGGGCTTTCCGGCCAGCAAAGCCTGCAAACCCATCTTCTCCAAAGGGAAAGATGAGCCGTGAACTCTGAAGATGACAGAGCTTTTACTTCTTTGATTTTATACAGAAATTTTCTCTTCTGAAATTTCAGTTCTTAATGACATCGTACATAGTGATCTGACACACACACATATGTGCAGACATACAGGTACACATGCACACACGTGACCATGTGCACGCACAAACACCATCATGCAGTCATGCACACACGAATACATGCACACTGTCACATGCACGCACAATCACACATGCATACACACGTGCACACACATGCACACACACACAGTTTTAAGAGAATGACAGAAATGTGGTGCCACCAGTGAGGCCGTGGAGTGCATTATGAGCTGGGGCTCCTGTCTGGCCTGGTCGCTCAGCCCTGTGGTGGGAGCCCCCGCAGGCCTGTGTATGGGCTGCTCTGTCACTTCCACCCCAGTGGGGTCCCGTGATGTGACTGCCACAGCACACGGGGACGGGATGGCCAGTGCACAGCTGCCACCCTTATGGATCGTGCGCACGGCCAGCAGGGTCACGCCAGTGACACTTCTGTGTGGCTCCTGGGAAGCGGAAGTTCATCATTTCAGTGTGGTGCCGTTATGGTGACCTGATCGAGAGCCCATCTGAGGGTTCCACGAGGCTCATGCGGTCGTCCAGGCCAGGAGTTTAAGGTCCCTGCTGTAAGGACACTCCGTGGTCCAGACGTATTGCAGTGACCCTCCCCAGCCCGCCCTCCATCCAGTGTCCACATGAAGGGGTCCGGGCTGCCCTTGCTCCGCCTGGTGGTGGAGCCTCTTGCAAGGTGTAACCCTCCACCTTGCTTCCTCTTGTCCTGGTCCTCCCCAGCCCTCCGCGTCCCCTCCACCGCCTTCTCCTCCGGCCCAGCCGCTCAGACTTCCACCGGCAGACGGCAGGGCCATCAGGCTGGCTAAACACCCTCATCTACATCCCTGGACACAGAACCCGCCATGGTTGAGAGCACATTTTGCAAAATGACACTTTCCTTGTAGGAGAAAACAGCTGACAGTGTAAATCAGATCACTTGTCACGTTTCTGCCCAGGAGCGTGTGCTGGGCGGGCGGCCTTCACCAGCTGTGCTCAGCGTCCTGTGCACCCACTCCTGTGGTCGCAGCTGTGACGCACCCTCTACAAGCCGTTTCTCGTCTGCACCTTCCATTGTGCTTGGCATGTCAGGACCTCCCTCCACGTCCCCTGGGCTCTGTGGCCTCCTGTGTGTGGATGGGTGGGGTCATGGAGGGCCCCAGCCCCAGAGGACATGGACCACACCTGGTCATTCCGGATTAGAATAAGGTCTCTCCACATATCCCCGATCATGTCCTTGTGGTGAGCCCCACACATGGACGCATCTGGGCAGAGGTGCGCTGTCTCCTGGCACCTGGGGGCGGCCAGTGAATGCTGTGGGGCAAGTGGACCTGACCCTCTCGTGCACTCTGATCTGTCTTCCTTGGGGTTTCTACCCTGGGAATCGGGCTCACACGGCCCTGCCCCACACCAAGATAGTGGCACCTTTTCCCCAGAACAAGGAGCCCTGGTGGTGCAGTGGTTAAAGCGCACAGCTGTAACCAAAATGTTGGTTCACATCCACTAGTCCTCTGCAGAGGAAAGATGTGGCAGTCTGCTCCCATAAAGATGTACAGCCTTGGAAATCAGCCGGTTCTGCTCTGCCCTGTAGGGTCACTGCAAGTCTGAATCAACTCAACGGCAGTGGGTTTGGGTTTGGTTTTCCCCGCGACATTCATGGCTTCCTTTTTCTCACTTAATTGAGCTGCCCAGGAGTTGACAGATGTCATTAGATTAACATTTTCTCTCCAACATGCGGTTTCCCCTCTTTATGAACACTTTGTCTCCTCACTGATCTCGAAGGCACTGCCATCATGGAAAACCTCGTCATCGGCCTTGAGCTCCTCTAGGCCTCAGCCACCATGGCCCCTGCCACCATGGCCCCTGCCACCATGGTCCCTGCCACCATGGTCCCTGCCACCATGGCCTTAGCCTTGGGCTTCCCTGGGCCTCAGCCACCACGGTCTCCGCCACCATGGCCTCGGTAGTATCACCGGGCAGGATGCTTCAGGGCGTTGGCCTTTTAGAATGCCCTTTGCTATTTTCATTTAATCTTTCCAAATAAGCTTTGGAATCATTTGGACAGACTCCTTCTAAGAATGCCATTGGGGTTTTCATGGAAACTGCCTGAAGTTCCATATTAGCTGGGGAACACGAGCACCTGACACCTGGACTGCTTTCCTGCCATCGCTCCTGCTGACTCAGACCCTCTGCGTCCAGTGTGAAGTGGGAAGTGGCCACTCTGCAGCACTTCTGTCACCGGCTGGGCCTCACCACAGGCAACGACAGTGCCTCTCGGCTTGAGAAAGATGATCTTGAGCACATGGAGACCGTTCCCTGCTGTTTCTGTCTGAGGGGTTGTCACCAGCAGCATGCTGGGTTTTACCAGAGCTGTTCCCAGCGTGTTGAGGACGGTCGGTTCCCCTTGGACTTTGTGGTAGACAGTCATGTTCGTCAGCTTCCCAATAGCGGACTGTCCTTGCTTTCCTAGAGTAACCTTGCTTGGTTGTGAAACAATTTCCCATATGTGCTTTTAGGGTTGACTGGGTAATATTTTACTTGGGAGTCATTACATCTGCTCACCTAAAACTGAGACTAGTCTGCAGGGGTTTTTCTTTGACACTCGCTTGGGTGCCAGGTTTATAACCAAGTTGGCCAGCTCCCTGTGTACGGATGAAGATGCTCAATGTTTTTCCTGTGCTTGATTTTCAGCTAATAGTGCTGGACCCACCGGTGAGTAGCTGGGGCCTCCGGCTGCGGCTCGCCTCACGTCCCCTGTAGTGCTCCCTCCTAGCGCCACAGAGCCCCAGGCAGCGCCGGGCTCCCCTAGCACCCCAGCACCGCTCCCAGTGACCCCGTGCTGTGCCCCTGCTGACCCCAGCACATCTGCCCCGTGTCCCCACAGGTAGAGGAGAGTGAGAACGAGTGGTCGGTCCCCCACTGCTTCACCATCTATGCGGCCCAGAAAACAGTCGTGGTGGCGGCCAGGTAAGGCCTTCCCCACGGGGGTGAGCAGGCCCTGGGGGCACAGGGCGGGCTCCCCTCCTAGCTCCCAGGCTCCCCAAGTTGTGAGGCTACCTCGGAGCATCATGGAGGACATGGCCCTTGGGCACTGCTTCAAAGTGATGAGACCAAAAGAGCCACCTCTGGTCTGGTGTGAGCTGGCCTGCTGGCTGCTGGGAGAATGTCCCCATGGGGTGCAGCCTCGGCAGGCCCCTCAGGGCACATCCTCACAGGCTCTGGTCCTTCTGCACCAGCCAGGCAGGCCTCCCCTCCCAGCCTCGGCCTCCCCCAGAGCTCACTGGGGCGTCAGGCCCTGATGGGGCTGGTCTCCAGTCCCCAGGCCCAGCGGCTGCTTTCCTGGGTGCTACTCCAGCTGTGGGCACCCAGCAGAGAGGCAGCGAGGCCCCAGGGGCTGCCATGAGCAGTCTCTGACCCCCCGCCACCCTCTGCAGCACCCGCCTGGAGATGGAGAAGTGGCTGGGTGACCTCAACACTGCGATCGAGGCAGCCAAGAAAGGCGGTGCCCCAGCCCCCGCACTCCTGGCCGGCCCGCCGTGTGCCCACACCCCTGGTCAGTGGTGCCGAGGGGGCTCTGTGGACACTGTCTCCCTGGTCAGTCAGGCCACACCGGGCAGGGTGGAGGGGGGACCCAAGCGGTTCCTGGCAGCACACTGCCGGCCCGGGCCTACCCTGGGGGGCCTCTCTGCAGCACACCCATGGGAAGGGGTGTCTGCTGGGGTCTGCCTACTTATTGTGACACACCCAACTGCCCCCAGGACCTTCCAGTGAGGCCTCCCTGGAGCAGGAGTCAGAAGATGACACTCGGGGCGCTGCCCCGGAGGGGACAGGCCAGTATCGCACCAACACCACGCTGCACGTATGCTGGTACCGCAACACGAGCGTGTCCAGGGCTGACCTCAGCGCTGCTGTCGAGGTGCACATGCTTCCTGATCCCCTACTCGCCACCAGTGGGCATGGCTTTCCCCGGCCCCTTCACCTCCTCCCTGTCCCTCCAAGTCCTCATCCTTTTGCCGTTTCTCCAGAACTTTCTCTGCACTCTTTGCTGGCCCAGTCACCATGTGTGCCGGAGCCTGGCCTCTCCCCTCTGATACCTGGGTATGGCCAGGTGGACACACATGGAGAGGAGGCCCAGTGCTGCCCATCTCTGTCTGACGCACACCTGCTGTGTCCATGCCCCCGCTAGCTGAGTAGGGATCTGAGCCCCAGAGCCCTGGGCCCAGTGCTACCCACCAGGACCCCTCCTCACCATAGCGTACTCGCTTTAGATGTGAGTCCCGAACCCCACGACAGATCTCTCTGGAAGCGCGGAAGCCACACGGATGGCCAGGGCCCACGTGCCCTTCCTGGATCCTAGCGCCCCCCCACTCTCCTGGCCCACCAGTGGGGCACTGGCATACTCGGGGAGGGTACACTGCCTGGCCCGCATGTCCTCCCCTCCCCAGCAGTGTGCGTGGACTTGACTTTAAATGTGGACAAGCGCACAGAAGAGCTTAGCTCTGTTTCCTTTAGTCCAGGTTTGTAATCTCCTATCGGGGGCTGGAGCCCTAGTGGTGCAGTGGTTAAGCGCTATGGCTGCTAACCAAAAGGTCAGCAGTTTGAATCCACCAGCTGCTCCTAGGAAACCCTATGGGGAGTTACTCTGTCCTATAAGGTTGCTGTGAGTTAATCGACTCAACGGCAGTGGACCTGGTTGATTTATCGGGTGGTTAAATCTTGCTGAGCCCAGGATGCTGGTGAGGGAGCTGCTGTCCGGCGGCAGAAGGTGGGCTAAGCAGAGAAGGCCGGGCGGTGGGTCGGGGACAGGCCGTGAGGGCAGCCCTCAGTCTTGGGGCACCGGCTGAAGCCGTGTGCTTTTGCTCCTCTTCACCGGCAGAACCAGCTCTCAGGGTACCTGCTGAGAAAGTTCAGGAACAGCAGCGGCTGGCAGAGGCTCTGGGTGGTCTTCACCAGCTTCTGCTTGTTCTTTTACAAGACCCATCAGGTACAGTGCTGGCGGGGGAGCCCCGACCTCCCTCCTTGTCCTGGTCCTGGGAGGCAACCTCACCGCTTCCTCTTCCCACTCCCCGTGCAGAGGACACCTGGGGGGCAGGGGGCGGAGCAGCCTGCACCCCAGCCCTCCAGAACCCCGTGCCCCCGCCGTCCTGCAGGATGACTACCCCCTGGCCAGCCTCCCTCTGCTGGGCTACAGTGTGAGCGTCCCTGGGGAGGCCGACGGCATCCACAAGGACAACGTCTTCAAGCTGCAGTTCAAGTCGCACGTCTACTTCTTCCGCGCGGACAGCAAGTATACCTTCGAGAGGTAACGCCTGGTGGCACCCCGCCCTGCTGCACTGCATGCTCCTTGTCCCTGCTGTGTCACAGGTCACTGGCCCTAGGAGGAGCTGAGACAAGCTTCTGGGGCCTTCCACGGACCCGTTCTGTTCCCTGCACCCGCGTTCCAGATCATTCTTGGGGTGGTACTTGGCTTCTAGCCCAAGTGCAAGCTGCTTCTCAGGTGAGCGTCCTGATGGTCCCTCTCCCCCAGGTGGATGGAGGTGATCTCACGGGCCAGCAGCGCACCTGGGAGGATGCCCCGAGGGCTGAGCCCTGCACAGGGCTGCCGCCCAGAGCCAGGAGAAGCATCCAGGGGACAGGAGGAGTGAAGGCTTTGTCGGGCACTCAGTGCTGACACACAGGGACGGCTGCCAAGGAACGGGGCAGGGCTGGCATGTGTCTCTAGGGTGGAGGGTGGGACCACCTGCTGGTCCCCAACGGTCCCTCACCAGCCCATCACCAGCGGCCTCCACGCAGTGTCCCATCCACACCAGTGACTCCAGGGAGGTTGGCGTGGGACGCGCAGGCCTGGCTCAGGGTGGCAGACACCCCAGCCCTCTACGGACCTCTTCTCGGGTTGGCTGACCAGGTTGCCCCATGTCAGGACTCAGGGCACCACCCCACCCCCCAGCACTGCTGCTCCTTCCCACAGCCCAGCAAGGGCAGGCAGGGGCTCTTGGGTCCCTGGGATCGGCTGAGACCCCACAATCTTGTGGCTGAGCCTCGTCAGGGTGGGTGTGGGGGAGCAGGGTACCTGGGGCATTGCCTCGGCGTCACCAGCTGCCTGAGGTTGGCAGGAAGCCTCTTGGTCCTGCAGCAACTCTGGAGAGCGGGGACCAAAGCCCCATGGCCAGGCATGGTGGACGCCTCTAATTTATTAGCCCCCAGTCATTGTTAACAAGCGACGCAGATGCACAGCCCCCTGTTCAAGCTAACGTGCGCTGTTGTTAAAAATAAAGAGCATTTCCCACAGGCCTGCATGGTGCCCTCTGTACAGACTGTGGGCCCCCCTTGAGGTGCGACATACATGTAAGGATGGTCACTGGGGGCTGGTGGCCCGGAAGGGACACGGCCCCACACCACCAGCTCCAGTTCACGTCTTTATTGAAGGTGGCAGGACCATTCAGTGTCCGTGAAACTAACAGTTTAACCTCGGAATACTTCAGGGAACAGAGTTTGGTTTTCTTAAAAAAACAAAACACTGTGGGGGGTGGTCACGAGCACGGTGGGGGACAGAGCTTGGCCCAGCGCCACGCAGGCAGAGCAGACCATCAGAGCCACACAGGCAGGGTCCCAGGCAAGGTGGGGGCTGGGTGCTCCTCTCCTCTGCCCCACCCTGGCCCCCAATCTGTGACAGGAGGGCAGGGGTGGCCCTGGGGCTCTGCCTCTCAGCCCAGGCAGCAGGAAGGAGCCAGGTTCCGTGAGTCCAGAGAGCCCCAGAGGGGACAGATCCCACCCCTAAAGAAAGCTTAGGATAGCTGGGCCCTCCCCCTCGCGGGGTCACGGGTGCCTGCCCTTCTCCGTGCGGATCCTGTGTCGTGGCACCGGCGGCTCAGAAGGGCCCGGGCGGGTGGGGTGGAAGCAGCGTCCGGTGAACGTGTTGGATGGACTTTGCGTGGGGTAGGGACAGCTCGTGAGCCACCGGAGTCCTCGTGGACACAACACAGCTCTGGCAGCACAGTCCCCACAGAGTGTTAGGGACACCGCACCCCTCAGAGAGCAGCGTGGCCTCAGCGGGCAGACGTCAGGTGGTTTCTGTTGTGCGAGAACCTGCAGGGAGGGGCTTGTCAGTGTGGCGGCAGCACCCTGTGCCCGCATCAGGGTCCTGGGGAGTCCGGAACCCATGCTAGGCCATGCCCCACCACAGCCGCGAGGGCCCAGGGCGGCACTCACGTCCTGGAGGAGTACAGGCAGGCAGGGCCACCAGAGTGGGGGATAGGGGCCAGAGACCAGCAGCCCAGACGGCACCGCGGCCGGGCCTCCTCCCTCCGTGGGCCACAGAGAGCTCCTAGACACTCCGTGTTCTCTGTCCACGGTTCTGCCCCGAGACAGGACCGTCTCCCCCGCCCCTACCTCCGGCTGTGAGCCGGTTAGACAAGAGAAGGAAGAAGCAGCTACGACACTCCCTTTTCACCAGAGTGAAGACGGTGCAAAAGGCGCCAGACCGGCTGCCGACAGTGGGTCCCGGCCCACCGCACCCTCACCTCTGCACCCGCTCCACCAGGTGGGCCACCAGCTTGTCTGAGATGCCAGGGCAGGACTCCTCGGCCAGGCTGAAGGCGTTCTCCAGCTCCTCCAGCGCCCCCGCACGCCCGCCGCTCTGCCTGTGCTTCTCCTTGAGCTGTGGGGCACACGCCGCTGACTGCCACGCCCCACCCCCCGGAGCCAGCGCCACTCCAGGTGGGACCAAGGACGGGGGAGGGGCAGTGCTAGTGGTCGAAGAATCTACAACCATGCGGGGGCTGGCCTGGGAGCCCCCCTGCTTCCCCAGGAAGCCCCAGCCTCCTCTGGACCCCTGCACCTCAGGCCAGGCCAGGGAGGGCCGCTTCCCCCATACTGAGGTCAGAGGTCAATCGAGGGGTCCCGAGACCCAAAACAACATACAAGCCAGCAAGCACCAGCGTGCACAGCAAGGACAAACCCCTGGCAGGACTGGGGGCCGCGTGCACCACAATCGGACCTGCGGGGCAGATGGCCAGTCCCGCCAGCCATGGGCCAAGGGGCTTCCGCAGTGCTGAAACTGGTCCTTCCTTAACCCAGAGCCTCATCTCCCTGCGTGCCACCCACCCGACCCTGGCATCTGGTGAGGCGCCCACTCAGGCACCGGGGCGAGGACACAGCAGTGAGCTCACCTAGCGGGGAGGGTTAGACAGGTAGCAGGTAGGCAGGTTCACTGAGTTCTCCCCAACTACGGCCCCCGCCCTACCCCCTCTTCGAGGCCATCCCTGAGGGGTCCTGACATGTGCCCAGGACCCCACCCAACATCTGACAAGATCAGGACCCCAGGCCGGGCCCCAGGCGACAGGCAGTGGGGCTCTGTGAGGGTGTTGCCTCCCACCGTCCTCATCACACACAAAGTGCGGGGGTGGGGGGACACAGCCAGAGGTGCCCGGCGGCCGGCGACCCCTCCGAGGGCAGTGACACGTGAGACTCCAGCAGCCCTGTCCCCTCACACGACTGCTGAGGGGCAAGCCCAGAGTGGGAGGAGGGCAGCGGTCCCTGCAGCTCCAAGGCCCAGCCTGGCCCAGTATCCCCCGCAGCCCTACGTCCTTTCCAGCCTCGGGTGTCAGCACCGAGCCCCACCAGGCCCTGCTGCGCTGCCTCAGGTGCCCACGAGGCCGCCAGGACACCCTGTGCACCTGCAGGGCCTGGCCCGTGTCCAGCCCCCAGCCCTTCCCTGGAGGCGACCCTCCAGCCGCAGGTCTTTGAGCACGCTCCTGCCTCCCACAGGCCCACGCTCTCACGGGCATCCCCGCCCCCAGACGACCGCTGCCCTCCTCTCCCAGTGCTGTTGGCTGGGAGACAGGGGCTGCAGGAGAGCTGCATTTCCAGATCAGTGCTGCCCTGCAGGCCGGCGTGCCTCGGAGCAGCAGAGGCCCAGACGCGGCCACACGACCATATGGCCACCCTTCAGGCCCCCGGTCTGGGCCTGACCCCTCGTGCCAACTGGCGAGGCAGCCAGAGTCCAAGTGCACGGCCCGTGTGAGCCCACCCGGCCTGCTCCCTAGCCCCTGCAGGACCTCGCCTGCCTGTGCCGCCTTTACCTCTCCAAAGACGGGCCGGACAAGCGTGGACAGGCTCTGGGACCTCGGCTGCCGCTGGACGGGCTCTGCTGACTGCAGGGACACAACCCATCCTGAGCAGGCCTCACCCCTCCAGGCTCACCCCCTACTGTCCAGCTCTACCCCCACAAAGCAGCTGTGCAGCAGCCCAGCAAGGTGACCCCATCTTCCCGGCCCCACCCCCCAGGCCCTGTACCCCTGGCAGCTGGGACAGCGAGGGCAGCCAGAGGAAGAGGAGGGAAGCCCCGACCCTCCCTGCCGCTGCCCCCTCCGGCCCCTGCCCCTACCCGCAGGGCAAGACTGACCTTCTGGGAGCCATGCAGGGCAGACCCCTTGTGCAGCTTGCTGTGGGGGCTGGGGCGGATAGTGGGGGGGAACGTCCAGATCGGGCCTTGGTCCCCATCCTCTGCATCGCCATCACTGAGGAGAAAGGGGAGTTACAACCACCGTGGGGGCCCCCCAGCACCCCACAGCCGAGGGAGCCCCCGTGCCATCCTGGTCTCCATGCTGGGTGGAGCTCAGCCAGGCATCAGAGATGAGGTGGTTCCAGCACGGGTCCTGTCCAACAGCAGCCCCACCCACACCCAATCCCTGCCCCGAGCATGCCCCCCCCAGGACAAGCAGGACACACATGTCAGAGTCCTCAGAGCTGGACTCCTCGCCATGGCCCTCGGACTTCCAGCGCTTGTAACGGTCAATGAGCTCGGTGAGGAAGGAGGTCTTCTTGGTGTAGCGGGCAATGAACTTGTGCTTCAGCAGCTCCTTAGCGGTGGGCCTCTGTGAGGGACGGGAACATTACTGCCCTCAGGGAGGACAGCTAGGGGGGCTGGCAGGGGCTTCCCGCCACCCACAGGCACTAGACCAGGCCAAGGCCACGTCATCCGGGTGAATGAGCGTGCCCACCCACCCAAGACGTGGCCCACGTTAGACACAGGACCTCAAATGGGGTGGGGGCCACTAACAGGTGGGGGAGGGCCTCAAACAAGGGATACTTGATCAAGGGAATGGCTGACAGACTTCTACCTCAGGCCTGTTGCCCCAGCTCCCACCGTGGACCCCACAGGCGGCAGTACAGGAAGGGGGGTCCTCCTCTGAGGGGCAGAGCTGGGCAGACTTACAAATCGGGGGTCCTTGTTGAGGCAGGCCTCCACAAACTCCTTGAAGGGCTTGCTGTGGTGACCTTCCAGCGTAGGTGGATTGTTCTTGGGGATCAGGAACAGAACGCGCATGGGGTGCAGGTCAGAGTTTGGGGGCTCCCCCTTGGCCAGTTCGATGGCAGTGATCCCCAGGGACCAGATGTCAGCCTGGACAAGCAGCCACAACAAGCACCCTCGGTCAGCCTCAGCCTCAGGCCGCGAGGGGGAGGAGCGCCCACCTGCAGCCCCCACAGCAGACACGCCCACCTTGAAGTCATAGGCCGACTGTTTGATGACCTCAGGCGCCATCCAGAAGGGGGTGCCCACAAACGTGTTCCTCTTGATCTGCGTGTCCGTGAGCTGCCCCGCCACCCCGAAGTCCGCCAGCTTCACGTCACCCTGCTCGGAGAGCAGCACGTTGGCAGCTGTGCAACAAAGCAAGGCAGGGCAGCCTCAGCCGGGAGCTCGGGCCTGCCCACCTCTCAGGCCCAGAGAAGCACCACAGAGCTAGTGCGCCAATGCTTCCGCCACGGTGCTCCCGCCACCGTGCACCCGCCACGATGCTCCCGCCACAGTGCTCATGCCCGTGTTCATGCCACAGCGCTCCCGATAGTGCTTGCACCACAGTGCTCTCGCCACAGTGCTCCCGCCACAGTGCATCCGCCAATGCTCCCGCCACGGTGCTCCTGCCACTGTGCTCGCTCCACGGTGCACCCGCCACAGTGCTCCCGCCACGGTGCTCCCGCCACGGTGCACCCGCCTGTGCTCCCACCACCGTGCACCCTCCAGTGCTCCCGCCACGGTGCTCCCGCCACAATGCTCCCGCCACAGTGCTCACACCAGTGCTCCCGCCACAGTGCTCATGCCACAGCGCTCCCGATAGTGCTTGCACCACAGTGCTCGCGCCACCGTGCTCGTGCCACAATGCACCCGCCACAACGCTCCCGCCACAGTGCTCACAAGGACCCCATCTGGCCTTGAGGGTGAACGGAACACTGCATGCTGAGAACAGAATGACTCCCTCTGTCCAACTTCCCCAACCTGCCCAGAGCCCTGCAGGAGGAGCCCTGCTGGCTCAGCTGCCTCGGGCCATCCCTCTGCACCCTCAGGGGGTGGGAGAAGCCTGCTGGCCTGCTCAGACCTACCCTGATACAGACCACTGGATGGGGGTGGGGGTGGACACGGACCAAGGAGACTCTGCCTGCTACTGATGGAAACAAGCAAGACCCAACAGCTAGGTTTCCGAGGATGCGGGGAACCAGGGCTGGGGTGCAGGCCAGAGCCTGGGGCACCGACCGACGCACCCCCACGTGCCCTGTCCTCCCCCCGAGACCTTTGATGTCGCGGTGAATCTTGCGCTCTGAGTGCAGGTAGTCCAGGCCCTTCAGGATCTCCCGCAGGATGGTGGCGATGTAGGTCTCCTCCAGGGGGCCCGGCTTGAGCTGCACGGAGACGTGACACTGGGCCTCAGCCCCACCCCCGCCACCCATGGGTCCCAGGGCTCAGGGTGACAGGCCTCACCAGGTCCAGCGCCGAGCCACCGCCTAGGTACTCCATGATGATCCACAGCTTGGTGCTCTGTGGCAGAGGAGGAGCACCATCAGCGTCCAGCCACGCCACACGTGCGTGTCCCGGCCAGCAAGGCAGTCGGCCGGAGCTCAGGGAACTCAGGACAGGAAGGGGGCTCCCCCTTGGCCCCACGCTCTCCCGCCACACCCCTGCTCCAGCCGCCCAGAAGATGCCGGCTGCTCACATCAGAGGCCCCGCAGAGCCCAGGGCAAACACCGTCCTCAGGCCAGGGAGATGGGGCCCCAACACACTCGCATGCCGAGCAGACCCCCCAGCCCCCCACACGCAGGCACCTTCAGGTAGGAGCCAAAGTAGCGTGTGATGTAGGGGCTGTCACATTGGCTGAGCACGGTGATCTCCTGCTGGATGTCCTCGATCTCGTCCTCAGCCTCCTCCAGGTCGATGATCTTGATGGCCACCACCTCCTTGGAGCGGTTGTCAATGCCCTTGTACACCTCCCCGAAGGAGCCCTTCCCAATGCGGTCAAGCTTGGTGAAGAGCTGCTCGGGGTCCACGCGGGAGTGCTGTGCAGCAGACGGGGCAGGGTGGTCAGGGCGTCCACTGCGCCCCACACCCACAACAGGCCAGCACACAGCTGCCCCGTCTGAGACAGCGGCTCCACAGCCAGACCTGACACCACCGCCAGAGAACCTCAGTGTCTCACCACAGTCCTTCCTGTCAGAGAAGCTGCGCCCCCGCAGCCCAAGACAGCACTGGGCACTGCCCACCACTCACCACGTGGGGACAGGGACACTGGGAGGGCACGGGGGGAGTGTATGAGAAAACCTGTGTCCCCCCGCAGCCCAAGACAACACTGGGCACTGCCCACCACTCACCACGTGGGGACAGGGACACTGGGAGGGCACGGGGGGAGTGTATGAGAAAACCTGTGTCCCCCCTTGGCCCAAGAGAGCACTGGGCACCCCCTACCACACACCAGGTGGGGACAGGGATGCTGAGTGGGGGGGGGAGGGGGCTGCATGAGAAAATCTACATCCACCCTCCACCCAAGAGAGTGCTGGGCACCCCCTACCACACACCATGTGGGGACAGGGACACTGAGCGGTGGGGGGAGTGTATGAGAAAACCTGTGTCCCCCGCTAGGCCCGAGAGAGTGCTGGGCACCCCCTCCCACTCACCACGTGGGGACAGGGATGCTGAGCAGAGCGGGACGATGCATGAAAACAGGTCCTCTTCTCCGCCCCATGGTGGCCTCCACCCTCTTGTGCCCTCCACCCTCTGCCCCTCAGCAAAGGGTCCCCCAGAATCAGCCCCAGCTTGGCCACACCCCCCACAAGCACCTCAGTCTCACATGTTCAAACATCACAGAAAGCCCTAGTGCCCCTGGGAGCACCTGGTCCTCAAACTTAAAAAGGCGCCAACCGCCCATTCAGAAGGTGCCCCGGGGCTGTGGACCACGCTTGGGATGCCCACTGGCCCCTCCATCAGCAATGGGGCTTACCTCAGCATGTGGGGGCAAGTGAGAACAATTCTCAGGCTCACTTGGGGCTCTCAGGAGCGTCCCAGCAACCACCCCAAGGCCTGCCTACCCCACGCGGCCCCCACCCTGCGCGGCCCCCAACCCACGAAGCTCCAGGATGACTCAGCCAGTCTGGTTGGCGCCCTGAGCTTATAGCCTCCTCTGTCACTCCCAGGACATCGTCCACCCTGCTATCGTAGCAGGAGGACGGCCAGAGGGAGCTGGGCTCTCCCACTCTCCTTCTTTAATCAAACCGTTTGTCAGATGTGGAGTGTCAAAGACAAATCCCAACTCTGCCAGCTGGACTCAGCAGCAGCTGCACACCAGCTCCCACCTGGGCCACACTGGTCCAGGGTGCCCCACCAGGCAGCTGTGCCCTGCCCGCACCATTGCGGGTTCCAGGCAGGTCCTGCAGAGTCCCTAGCTGAACTCGACTCCAACTTCTGTGCCACACGACACTTCCATTTCCTCTACTGGCCCCTGGCCCAGCACATGGGGGGCTACGCTTGGTCTTTTAAGAGGCACTTCCGTGACAACCTGCCCTGAGCCAACCCGTAAACAAGACGACGCAGCAAGAATGAAGAAAGCACGGCAGCCACCATGGGCTCACTCGATCCCACTGTCAGCCTCGCCCAGCCGCCCCCTCCGGCCCCAGCACGCTCCGCAGCACCAGTAGCTGGGATCCAGGGAACTCAGTGGAGAGGGTTGTCAGATGGCCAGTCACTACACCGCCATGCCAGACTCTCCAAGTGGCTTGAGGTGAAAGGAAGAACCAATCGACAGAGAGAAAGAGATGCCCAGCCTGGATAACCAGTTCTGCACCAGCGGCCTTCTCTTTACCGCTCTCCTCTTGAGGAACAAACACACGCACACACGCGTGCACACAGGCGTGTCCTGTCTTCCCTATGTACCAACGCTTAACAAGCCCCGCCCCTCTCGGGAGCCATCAGGGTTCTCCCCATACAAACTCTGCTGGGCACTAGCCCCCGCCCCCGGCTCAACCCAACATGGTCAGATGACCACAGGCCAAGCCCAGGCTGTGTGTGGACCCTGACCTCTGACTTCCCTTCCATGCTGAGGTCCAGTTTCCCACAGTATTTCCACCCAGTGCCCAGCCCCACCCAGAGCTGAGGGCAGCACCCGTCCCCAAATAAAGTGTCTCCTCCCACACTGCTCTGAACTGCAGAGCCACCGGCTCTATGTGAAGAGGCTCCGAGCTTCTGCCACACAAAGGCCGTGTGCACGCACAGCACCCCACGTCTGAGCACCCTGCCACTCCCCACTGTGCCACCCACAGACCCCATCACAGGGCTCACCATGAACTAACCACTCCTCCACCCCCAGACCCACGTCCCTCTGGTGAGCCCTCAGGGACACAAGCAAAATGTACCTGGGTCCTCACCCCTCCCAAACTCAGCTGTTAGTAGTCTCTGAGGGCGGACACCCACACACGTGCACACACACTCATACGCACGCTAGCCTGGGGTGCACACCGTGCACACACACACTCGTGCATGCTCGCCTGGGGTGCACACCCACCCAGGCACACACTTATACGCACGCTCATCTGGGGTGCTCCCCCACGCATGCACACACTCAAACACACACTCGCCTGGGGTGCTCACCCATGCACGTACACATGCACACTCATCTGGGGTGCTCACCCATGCATGCACACTCATACACACACACATCTAGGATGCACAGCCATGCACACAAGCTCACACTCATCTGGGGTGCACACCCACACATACGCACACTCATCTAGGGTTCTCACCCATGGTTGCACACACACTCATCTGGGGGCACACACCTGCACACGTTCACACAGACTCTCAACTGGGGTCACACACCCACACATATATACTCATGCACACTCATCTGGGGTGCTCACCGATGCATGCACACACACTCATACACACGTTCGTCCGGGATGCATACCCACTCATGCAGCCTCACACTCAGACTCGTTTGGGGGCACACACACACGTATGCACACATACTCATGGATGCTCATCTGGGGTACACACCCATGCACACTCACAAACTCACATGCACTCTCACCTGGGGTGCACACGCTCACACGCACCCTCGTCTGGGGCGCACACACGCTCACACGCGCACTCGTCTGGGGCACACAAACCCTCACGCGCACTCTCGTCTGGGGCGCACACGCTCACACGCACTCTCGTCTGGGGCACACAAACGCTCACGCGCACTCCCGTCTGGGGCACACACACTCACACGCACTCTCGTCTGGGGAGCACACACGCGCACACGCACTCTCGTCTGGGGTGCACACCTGCACGCACGCTCACACGCACTCTCGTCTCGGCTGCACACCCGCGCGCACAGACGCGCGCACGCACCATCCTGACGCCTGCCCCTTACCTGGTTGGCAAATCCCCTGAGGTGAGCCATGTCCGCCCGCGGCCGTCACACCATCCGTCCGCAGCCCCAGGAGGCGCTGGGATCCGCCTCGGCTCTGGGCCGCCCGCCGCTTCAGTCCACTGCGGGGACAGCAGGCCGCTCGCGCCGTCCGGCCTCCGCCCTCCGCCCCAGGCGACCTTCCCCCCGGCTGCCCCCCGCCCCGGGCCCCCGAGCCCCCGACCCCCCAACAGCCCCGGCGCGGCCCCGCCCGGCAGCAGCCCACCTCCGGGGGGCTCCATCCCGGCCTCCCCCGGCCCGCTCCTCAGTGCCCGCGGAGGCCCCACCCGCAGCCTCCGATCGCCGGGAACCCGCCTCACAGCCCGCAAAGCAGAGGCAGTGGCGGCGCCGGAGAAAGCTCAGCGGAGACGGCGGCAGTGGCGACGGCGTCGTGGTCCAGCGCTAGGCTTTCTGGGAAACCGAGTCCCGCCACTCAGCCTGCGCCCCGGGGTCGCACGAGCTAAACTACAAGCCCCGGCAGGCCGCGGGGCGGGCGGGTGGACGGGGCGAGCAGGCCCGCCGCGAGGCTCGCTGGGACTTGGAGTCCCTCTCCCTGAGAAGCACTGGACTACAAGTCCCTGCAGGCCGCAGAGCGGGCGGGCGGTGTCGAGACGGCGGGGGCGTGGCCTGCGCCGGCCTAACGCGGGGCGTCGGCGTCGGGGCGTCAGCGTCGGGTCCGGAGCGCGCCCGTCGGCTAGGCGAGGCGCCGGAGCCTCGCCCGTTCCGCTCTCCAGCTCGAGCCCGGCCGGATCCCGGCGGCGTCCGCGGCGGTCCCGCCCTTCCCTCCCCGGCTCCCCACCGCCGCTGCCCAGGCCGGCCGCACCCTGAACCTCTTGTTCGCACTGGAACCCTCTCCCCTTCTTGGCAGGACTCCCCTTGTCCTTGCCCGGGCCCCACTTGTCCGCACCTGGACACTTTAAATGGGTGAATTTTATGGTATATGAATTAGATACCAATAAAGCTGCTATGAAACAACAACAGCCTCACTTTCCTTACTTTTAAAAGAGGTAAAACTGACTTCTGCTTCTGGCCAAGATGGAGTAACAGAGATCAGATGTCCCTCCTGCTTGAAATAGCCAAAACATAGATGATAGACAATAGATAGACAGGTGATAGATGATACGTAGATCGATAGATCTAGGGGATAGAGAGACAGATGGCAAGATACACGAAACAATGGTTTTCAGAACAAAGACGCTAGACAACAAAGGACAATGGCTCCCGCATGACAGAAAAGAAATGAGTTTACTGTCTGCAGAGTTACCAGGCTCTGGTGGAGAGAGGGAAGCCACGCAGAGCCTGGGGTTGAGGATCAGAGTTGAGAGTCGGGGAGGCCAAGGTGGCTAGACTTTCCAGGACAGCGGACCAGAGGAGAGAACTCTACAGATCTGCAGAAGGCCCCTTGAGTATCCAGCAGAGTACTGATCAGTGCGTGCGTGTGAGGGAACAACCCCAAACTGGAAAAGAACCATTTGAAGAGATTAAAGGTGCCCCATGCTCATAGTCACAGGAGAAGTACCGTTCCCGCCAGCCTGTGGTGCAGTGAATTACTTAATATGGCCCTTCTTGCCATAGTCTTTGTAACCCCACCAAACGATTGGGTAGGGCTATGAAAATGAAGTGCTTGCAGCCCACCAAAGGGATTGGTCAATTTTGCCATTCCGCTAGGCTTAAAGAGGAGACACGGAGAGAAAGAGGAGCTGTAACATGGAAGACAGCCAGAGGCAGCAGGACCAGAACAGAGAGGGAGAGTCTTAACACCAGAGATGGCCAGAGATTGCGAGAAGCAACGCAGAGAAACGGCAGCAGCAGAACAGGAGACGGGCAGGAGATGGCATGGTGGGCTGACCGGTGCACGGACTGAGAAAATTGAGTACCTTAGGGCAGGAGCCTTACTGGTGGAGTGGGGTGCCTCCAGGCACTTACTGGCAGAGCTGAAACACTTCCCCAGAGGCCAAGAGGCCAGAGAGAGGTGTGCTGAGAAAAGGCTGTCCTCATGGAGGAACTGGATCCTGAGCATTCCTGAACCTGAATTGTAACCTGTTACTTCCCTAATAAACCCCATAACTGTGAGTATGGTCTGTGACTTCTGTGTGGCCATTGCAACTAATTATCAGACCAAACGGAGAAGTAGGGAGTGCCGTGGGAGGGATGGTTGGTGTCAGAATTGGTAAAAAGGGCTAGCAAGAGGAGGTATGTCTGACCTTTGCCTCATAGCAATCAGCCTTGGGCTGTTGATCTTGATTCTCCTTCCTCCTTGTGAAGTTAGAGAAGGTCAAACACTCCCGCTATGCCATTTTTTACAAGCCTGACTGGACAACCTCATGATTTACGGGGCAGTGGGTAGAATACTCAGAAAAATCTTGCCTCAGTAGAAATAGGGGTTGCCAGGTTTAGCAGATAATAACAGGATGCCTGGTTATTTGAATTTCAGATAAACAACAAATAACGTTTTAGTGTAAGTGTGTCCCAAATATTAAAAGGGGTACACTTATTTTAAAACATTATTAATTGTTTATTTGAAACTCAAATTTGACTGGGTGTTCTGTATGTTACCTAGAATCCTATTAGGAATAATTAGCCCTCAACTAAACACCGCTGTGGTCCTGCCTTACAAATCCTAGAGCAAGACCTGAAAGAATCAAACTGCTTCCAAGTACCTCAACTGCATCCCACAACAAAGCTCAGGAATGTTTATAAGAATACAAAAATATCCATCACCTAGCAAGGCAAATGTCTGTTATCAAAAATGTCCAGGCAAGCAAAGAAGCAGGAACACGTGGCCCATAATGAGGAGAAAATTCAATCAATCCAAAACAACTCAGAGCGAACACATATATTAGAATTAACAGTTTTGTTAGGTGCTATCGAGTCGATTCTGACTCTCGTGACCCTCTGCACAACAGAACAAAACACTGCCCAGTCCTGCACCATCCTCACAATCATTGCTGAGTTTGAGCCCATTGTTGCAGCCACTGTGTCAATCAATCTCGTTGAGGGTCTTCCTCTTTTTCACTAACCCTCTATTTTACCAACCATGGGGACTGATCCTTCCTGATAACATGTCCAAAGTATGTGAGATAAAGTCTCATCATCCTCTCTTCTAAGGAGCATTCTGGCTGTGCTTCTTCCAAGACACATTTGTTCATTCATTAACAGACACGGATATTAAAAAAGTTATTATAACTGTACTCTATACAATCAAAAGTTAAGTAGAGACATGGAAGATAAAAAAGGACCCAAATCTATTCTCTACAGACGAAAGTACAATGTGTGTGAGATGAAAGATACGCAGGATGGAATTCACAGCACGTGAGACACTGCAGAAGAAAAGATTAGTGAATTTGAAGACACAGCAATGGAAATATCCAAAAGAAAAGAGAGGAAAAAGAATTTTTTAAAATGGGAAGAGCATCAGTGAGCTGTGGACACTGGAACGTGTGTTCACACAGGAGTGAGGTAGAACCCACAGGCAGCCACAAATGCCCAGGACATAAACCTCCTTGGTGAGAGGCAGCAAACCTGGCCTTCCAGCAGCCACCGCTGGTCTGAGACAAGAGCAGTCACCAGCCTCGTGCTGCTCAGCCCTGTCATTTAGCCCTGAGAGGGTGGCTTACTCCAGGTTCCCAAGCAGAGCAGATTCTGAGTCTCAGTTCCCAGACTCCCCCCCTTCCCACCTGCCCAAGTCACCCTGTGAGATCTGAAGCAGGCAGACACCAACCCTGTGACTTTGAGCAAATCACTTAATCTGTCTGAATTAAAATTCTTTACTTTCAAATGGGAGCCGTAATTCCTGCTTTTTTTTTTTTTTCTTTCCTGTTCATTTGGAGTGTGTGCAGTGGGTAAGAATTCAATGAGATAATGAATGTAAACTCAGTAAGTGACGAATAAGGGGGGACCCCATCTCCCCCAACCAGGGTATCCATCCACCCACCATGACTTGGGGAAAGGGCGCTGCAGCAAGAGACCCTGTGCGGCTTTGGTGTTCCTCCAGAACCTCCTTTCCCAATTAATCTGTTTTATTTCTGTTTTGTTATTATTTTCCATTTCTTTGGATTTTCTTTTCAGGACATAATACATGTAGATGTTACACAATTCAAAAGGTGAGAAAAGATACTCAGTAAACACCCAGTTGCCCTCACACCCACCCTGTGAGCCAGCTCTCCTGCCTGCAGGATCTGCCTGTTCCTGGGGCCTCTGCAGAGTCTGTGCACATGGAGCGCATCCACAGCACACCTGCTCCTTTAGTTTTATACAGTGGTAGCCTGGGAGCCCACCACCCTGCACCACAACAGGGAGAGAACTGCCCACAACAGAACCACAGAGAGCTGCCTGTTCTTTTTAACAGCTGCAGAGTGAGGCCTGTTCCACCACTGGTTAAACTGTCCTACTGACGAACCTCCAGGGACTTTCATGTCCTTTGCTGTTACAGTGAATCTTCAGTGCTAACTCTGTGTGCACGTGCCTTCACACGTGAGAGTGTCTCAGTTACCTAGTGCTGCTGTAACAGAAATACCACAAGTGGATGGCTTTAATAAACAGAGGTTTATTCTCTCACAGTTTAGGAGGCTAGAAGTCCAAATCCAGCTCCCGGGGAAGGATTTCTGTCTCTGTTCGTTCTGAGGAAAGGTCCTTGTCATCAATCTTCCCCTGGTCTAGGAGCTTCTCAGCTCAGTGACTGCCAGTTGCAAGGATGTGCTCTGCCCCTGGCTCTTCTTTCTTGGTGGTATGAGGTCCCTCTCCTCTCTGCTGGCTTCTCTCTTTTACATCTAAAAAGAGATTGACTCAAAATACAACCTTATCCTGTAGATTATGTCCTGCCTCATTAACATAACTGCCTCTAATCCTGCCTCATTAACATCATAAAGTTAGGATTTACAACACAGAGGATAATCACATCAGATGACAAAATGGTGGACAACCACATAATACTGGGAATCATAGCCTAGCCAAGTTGACACACATTCTAGGAGGACATAATTCAGTCTATAACAGGGGGCATACAGGATCATTTTCTAGATGGGAAATTGCTGGGTCAAAGGGCACAAGCATTTAAAATGCTGGAAAGTGAGACTGCCTTCCACAGAGTGGCACCCATTCTCACTGCACCAGCGAGAGGAGCTGGGTCTGTACCCCTGCCCCTGGGCTAGTGACAAACGGCTCCTGTTCACGGAGCTCATGGAGGCCCAGGTTCTCAGCGCTTCTGTGTATGACTCACTCAGTCCTCACCACCACCCTGGGAGAAGGTTTTATTATTTTCCTCATTTTTACAGCTGAGGGAGGTTGAGCAGTATGCTCAAGGTCACACACAGCGAGGCAGACACTGCAAACAAATCACTTCCTCATGCTGCTGCTTGGGTATCGAACTTTTTTATCATTGCCAATCTAATATATATCTTTAAATGGTCTCTGCTTCTTTTTAAATGAACCACTTAATCCATAAATATTTCTGTATCTCTAAAAGAGGACTTTTAAAATATAACAATACCTTTATCACACTTTTAAAAATTAACAAGTGGGAACCCTCGAGATTATGGCCCCCGGACACCCACTAACTCAGGACTGAGGCCACTCCCAAAGTCCACCCTCCAGCCAAAGATTCGACAGGCCTATAAAAGAAACAGGAATGCACACGAGGAACGTGATTCTTAGTTCAATCAAGTATAGGAGACCAAACGGGCAACACCTGTCCAAAAGCAAAGAGGAGAAGGCAGGAAGGGACAGGAAACCTGGACAAATGGACACGGGGAACCCAGGGTGGAAAGGGAAAGGGGGAGAGCGCAGACAACATGGCAGGGATTGCAACCAATGTCATAAAACAATTTGCGTGTCAATTTTTGAATGAGAAACTCATTTACACTATAACCTTTCACCTAAAACACAATAAAATTTTTAAAAATTAACAAGAGGATTCCGGTTCCAGGTAAGATGGAGTCAGCATGGGCCACCCTGCCTCACCCATACTGAAGCTGTACCACCTGGACTGACAGAGGGGAGAGATCTTCCAGAACTCTGAGAAGTGAACAGTGGCAGGTGGATTAGAGAAGGAGACCAGAAGTCGGCCAGTGGTGAGTTTGCCATTTTTTCCCCTCCAGTATCCCCCAGTCTGGACATTTACAGCAAGATACAGACAAACAGATTCTAAAGTTTATATGGGAAGACATGGAACTAGTATGGCCGTAACAATTTTGAAAAAGAAGAAAAATCACACTTCCCAATTTTAAGGTCGCTATGGGTCATAGAATTTTTTTTTTTTTCCGTTTTATTTTATTGTTGTACTTTCAGTGAAAGTTTACAATTCAGGTTAGTCTGTCATACAAAAATTTATACATACATTGTTATGTGACCCTAATTGCTCTCCCTATACTGTGACAGCACACTCCTCCCTTCCACCCCTGATTTCCCATGTCCATTCAACCAGCTCCTAACCCTCTCTGCCTTCTCATCTCACCTCTGGACAGAAGCTGCCCATTTTGTCTCATGTATCTACTTGAGCTAAGAAGCTCACTCTTCATGAGTATCATTTTATGTCCCATAGTCCAGTCTAATCTTTGTCTAAAGAGTTGGCCTCAGGAATGGTTTTAGTTCTGGGTTGACAGAGAGTCTGGGGGCCATGTTTTCTGGGGTTCCTCCAGTCTCAGTCAGACCATTAAGTCTGGTCTATTTACCAGAATTTGAGTTCTGTACCCCACTTTTCTCCTGCTCCATCAGGGACTCTCTGTTGTGAGTTCTAAAATTTTGCTAAAGATCATTCAAAAGTGGCTGCAGCAGTACATTGACAGGGAACTGCCAGAAATTCAAGCCGGATTCAGAAGAGGATGTGGAACGAGGGATATCATTGCTCATGTTAGATGGATCCTGGCTGAAAATAGAGAATGCCAGAAAGATGTTTACCTGTGTTTTATTGACTATGCAAAGGCATTTGACTGTGTGGATCATAAACAAATTATGGAGAACATTGCAAAGAATGGGAAAATTCCAGAACACTTAATTGTGCTCATGAGGAACCTGTACATAGACCAAGAAGCAGTCTTTTGAACAGAATAAGGGGATACTGCATGGTTTAAAGTCAGGAAAGGTGTGTGTCAGGGTTGTATCCTTTCACCATGCTTATTCAATCTGTATGCTAAACAAATAATCCAAGAAGTTAGACTGTATGAAGAAGAACACAGCATGAGGATTGGAGGAAGACTCATTAACAACCTGCTATATGCAGATGACACAACCTTGCTTGTTGAAAATAAAGAGGACTTGAAGCACTTACTGATGAAGACCAAAGTCTACAGCCTTCAGTATGGATTTCACCTCAACATAAAGAAAACCAAAATCCTCAAAACTGGACCAATAAGCAACATCATGATAAACGGGGAAAAGATGGACATTGTCAAGAATTTCATTTTACTTGACTCCACAATCAACGCCCATGGAAGCAGCAGTCAAGAAATTAAACGACATGCTGCCTTGGGCAAATCTACTGCAGACCTCTTTAAAGTGCTGAAAAGCAAGGATGTCACTTTGAAGATTAAGGTGACCCTGACCCAGACCATGATATTTTCAATCACCTCATGTGCATGGGAAAGCTGGATAATGAATAAGGAAGACCCAAGAAGAATTGATGCCTTTGAATTATGGTGCTGCAGAAAAATATTGAATATACTGTGGACTGCCAGAAGAACAAACAATCTGTCTTGGAAGAAGTACAACCAGAGTGCTCCTTAGAAGCAAGGATGGTGAGACTTCATCTCACATACTTTGGACATGTTATCAGGAGGGATCAGACCCTGGAGAAGGACTATATTTGGTAATGAGGAGGGTTAGCGAAAAAGAGGAAGACTGTAAAAATGGCTTGGGGGCAGTGTCTGATCTCCTCTAACTTCACAAGGAGAAAGGAGAATAAAGATCAACAGCCCAAGGCTGATTCCTATGAGGCAGAGGTCAGACATGCCTCCTCTCTCTGCCATCTTTACCAATTCTGACACCAACTGTCCCTCCCATGGCACTCTCTACTCTGCTGGTTTCAATAATTCATTGCAATGGCCACACAGAATTCACAGACCATACTCACAGATCATGGGGTTTATGATGGAAGTAACAGGTTACCATGTAAGCTCAGGAACACTCAAGGATACAGTTCTCCCATCAGGACAGCCTCTTCCCAGTTGTGCTGGCAGACAAGCCTCTTCCTGGCCCTCAGTCTCTGCCCAAAGGCGCTCAGCTTTCTCGCTCTGTGGGCTAGGAAGCCCACTGCGCTGTCTCCTGCTGGTCTCTCCTTCCTTGGTGGTGGTGGGCTTCTCTCTTTCCTGCTTCTGGGGTGGCTCATTTCAAGCCCAGCAGGGTGGCAAAACCAACCAATTCCCTTGGTGGGCTACAATTACCCTATCTGCACCATCCTGCCCAATCATCTGGGCAGGAGTTATAAGACCATGGCTAGAAAGGCCACTCAGAAGTGATCCATCACACTGCAAACACCCTCAAGAAGACAGATTGACACAGTGGCTGCAGCAATGGGCTCAAGCAGGACAACAATTGTGGGGATGGTGCAGGACCGGGCAGGGTTTCGTTCTGTTGTACAGAGGGTCACTGTGAGTTGGAACCGACTCGACGGCACCTAACTACAACAACAAGTCAGAATCAGCTCGACAGTGATGGATTATAAGCAAAGGGACATACACAAAGATTTGAATGCAATAAAGTCCAGAAATAGATCCACACCAATACGGCCAACTGATTTTTGATAAAGGTGCAAAGGCAAAGGCAATTCAACAGAGAAAGGACAGTCTTTTTAACAAATGGCAGTGGAACAATTAGACACATATGCGAAAAAAAAAAAAAAAAAGCCTCGACCTAAACCTCATATTTTATACAAAAATTAATACAAAATGGGTCATTGTCCTAGTTATCTATGCTGCTATAACAGCAACATCACAAGCAGGTGGCTGTAATAAACAGAAAGTTACTTTCTCACAGTTTGTTGTTGTTGTTGTTGTTGTTGTTAGGTGCCGTCGAGTCAACTCCAACTCATAGCAACCCCATGTACAACAGAACAAAACACTGCCTGGTCCTGCACCATCCTCACAATTGTTGGTATGCTTGAGCCCATTGTTGCAGCCACCATGTCAATCCATCTCATTGAGGGTTGTCATGGTTTGAATTATGTCCTCCGCAAAATGTGTGTATCAATTTGGCTGGGCCATGATTCCCAGAATTGTGTGGTTGGCCTCCATTTCGTGATTTTAATTTTATGTTAAAGAGGATTAGGGTGGGATTGTAACACCACCCTTGCCCAGGTCACATCCCTGATCCAATGTAAAGGGAGTTTCCCCAGGGTGTGGCCTGCACCACCTTTTACCTTACAAGAGATGAAAGGAAAGGGAAGCAAGCAGAGAGTTGGGGACCTCAGACCACCCAGAAAGAGGCACTGGGAAAAGAGTGTGCCCTTTGGACCTGAGGTTGCTGTGCCAAGATGCTCCCAGACCAGGGGAAGATTGATGACGTGGACTTTTGTCCATAGCCAACAGAGAAAACCTTCCCCTGGAGCTGACACCCTGAATTTGGACTAGACTATGAAAGAATAAACTTCTCTTTGTTAAAACCATCCACTTGTGGTATTCCTGTTAGAGCAGCACTAGATAACTAAGACAAGGGTCTTCCTCTTTTTCGCTGACCCCTCTACTTTACCAAGCATGATGTTCTTCTCCAGGGACTGGTCCCTCCTGATAACACGTCCAAAGTATGTGAGATGAAGTCTCTCCATCCTCGCTTCTAAGGAGCGTTCTGGTTGTACTTCTTCCAAAATAGATTTGTTTGTTCTTTTGGCAGTCCATGAAATATTCAATATTTTTCTCCAGCACCACAATTCAAAGGTGTCAATTCTTCTTTGGTTTTCCTTACTCATCGTCCAGCTTTCACATGCATAGGAGGCGACTGAAAACACCATGGCTTGGGTCAGGCGCATCTTAGTCTTCAAGGTGACATCTTTGCTTTTCAACACAGATTTGCCCAATGCAATGCATCCTTTGATTTCTTGATTGCTTCTTCTATGGATGTTGACTGTGGATCCAAGTAAAATGAAATCCTTGACAATTTCAATATTTTCTCTGTTTATCATGATGTTGTTCATTGGTCCAGTTGTGAGAATTTTTGTTTTCTTTATGTTGAGGTGTAATCCATACTGAAGGCTGTGGTCTTTAATCTTCATCAGTAAGTGTTTCAAGTCCTCTTCACTTTCAGCAAGCAAGGTTGTGTCATCTGCGTAACACAGGTTGTTAATGAGTCTTCCTCCAATCCTGATGCCACGTTCTTCATATAGTGCAGACAAAGTAAAGTATTATAATGATATGTCAAAGACTCCCAGTGCTGCAGAAATACCACAAGGGGGTGGCTTTAACAAATAGTAGCTTACTTCATCACTGTTTAGGAGGCTAGAAGTCCAAACTCAGGGCACCGGCTCTAGGGGAAGGCTTTCTCTGTCTTTCAGCTCTGGAGGAAGGTCTTTGTCTCTTTCCGCTTCTCTTCTTTGGTTCCTTGGTGATTTTCACATGGCCTCAATCTGTCTCCATTTGTGCTTCTTCTATGTTCTTTTTATGTCTATGTCAAAAGTGATTGGCTTAAGACACACTTTACACTGATACGGCCTCGTGAACTTAACAAAGAAAACCCTGTTCCCAGATGGAATTACATCCATAAGTATAGGGGTTAGGATTTACAACACATATTTTTGGGGGACACAATTCAATCCATAAAATGGAGCAACTGGAATGCTCATATATTGTAAATGGTGGGAATGCAAAATGGTACAGCCACGCCAGACAAGTCTGACAGTATCTTAAAAAGTCAACTCTGTACTTACCATCTGACCCAGCAATTCCACTCCTAGGTATATATCGTAGAGAAACGAAAACTTATCTTCATACAAAGAAGCCTGTACACAAATGTCCATAGCATGTCTCTTCATAATAGCCAAACACGGGAGACAATCCAGATGTTATTCACAGGCACATGGTTAAGCAAACTGGTGCAAACATAAGATGGAGTCCTACTCCACAGGAAAAAGGAAGGAACTAGTGAAACATGTAACAATTCGGGTGAACCTCAGAGCTATTAGGCTGAGGGAAAGAAGCCAGTCTCAAAAGGTTACAGATTGTATGACTCCATGTGTACATTGTCAAAAAGATAAAACTATCACAGAGAACTGATCAGTGGTTTCCAGGGTGAGGGGAGCTACAGGGTGTGGCTACAAAGGTACAGCAATTGGGGGAGCGTTTTGGGGGGACGAACTGCTCTGGACCCCGTGTGTGAGCGTGGCAACACAATCTGTACATGCATTAACATTCATTGAACTGTGCATCAAAAAAGTCAATTTTGCTGTTAACTTAAAAATAAAAATTAAAAAATTAACAAACAGTAATTCAAATCAAGATCCCAAGAAGGGCACATGTTACGATTTGTTTACCTGTCTCTTGAGTCTCTTTCTCCCTTGCAATCTGTTTGCTGAAGACCTCAAGCTGCTTGCCCTGTGGCGTGTGCCACAGACTGGACCCCGCTGGCTGTACCCCTGTGTGTTTCATCTGCTCTGCTGTCTTCTATAGTTTCTGTGGTTTGGCAGCTGGCTCACAACACTTGTGCAATTCCAGCTCAGGTCTTCTTTGTCAGGTTGCACAAACACCCTCAAATGGCGGTGTGCTTGTCTTTCTAGAAAGCCCTGCCACTGGGGGTGTCTAATGTCGCTCTACCACCAGGCACCCCGCTCCCTCTCCTGCACCTCCAAGGGCGTGTCCGCCCACTGCCAATAGCCACAGCCCTGTTGGAATGCAGAAACTGGGGCTCGGGGTGGGATGGAGGTGGGCACAGCTGCCAGGGACAGCTGGCCCACTGGAGTTCCAGGATCAGCTGGCATCACCCTCCTCATGAAGGTCTGGGAGAAACTGGAGAGAGAATAAGCCAGGTGCGGCTGCCAGTCCAGGTGCATCTGCGGGGCCTGGGTGAGGCTGCAGGGCCATCAGGTGCCACACAGAGGAGAATGGACAGGGGTACAGTCCACTGCTGCCTGGTATCCAGGTCTGCTTGGGTCTGTCGATCCCTCCCTTCTCTGCTCTTGCTTCCTGCAGCCCCAGTGCCCATGTGGCTGGAACAGTCTCCAGTGAGGAGCCCAAAGTGCTATCCTCAGAAGGCTGCCTGGCAGGGGGGACAGTTACACTCCTGCCACCCCACACAGCAGCAGCGACCTTCTCTCCTGCCAGAGGGTCAGCCACCCTAGCCAGCGTTTTCTCCCACCTATTGGCCAGTGTCCTGAGGGTCCCCCGATGACCTGGTGGGTCTCGGCATCCCTTTAAGTCAGAGGAGTGTGCAGAGACGGCAGAAGCGGTGGTGGCTTTTCATCGCTGTCCTTGGACCTGGGGCCTGTGCGTTTGGCTGTAGGTCCAGCAGCATCATGCGTGAGCCACTTGTCCTGTGTACCAACCCCAGGGGTGTATGTAGACTACACCCAGGGTTCCAAACAGGCCATCCCCACAGAGCAAACATTCAGGAGGTGGCCATCCTCGACCAACCGCTCTGGCCAGTTGCTATCAGGCTGTGGTTGGCTTTCTGGGTTGGTTGCTGCAGAAGTCGTGAGTCAGGGTTTTAGTGTCATGGACGGTCTGGCCATTGTCTGTTGGTATATTCAGTCTCTCAGTTCCCCCTTTCGGTCATTCTCTCACTTGAGAGAGGTTGACCAGTTCAGAAAAGGCAAGCAATGCAATCTTCATCATGTGGGGATTGTCCAGTCATCTCCACAGTCAACGGTACCGTGAGCTCTTCTTGACCATTCTGTGGGTTATCATCATGACCACCATCTGACAAGACAGCAGCTACTCAGAAACGTTTAAGACCCTGGATGGAATGCAATGGGCAGCATCATGACCACTGTGACACACACACAAAAAAGAGGCCTCAAAGGAGGGGACAGGAAAACTGGTAACGGAACCAAAGGTCAAGAAGGGAGAGTGTTGACATGGTGTGGGGTTGTTAATATCATAAAACAATATGTGTACTGTTTATGGAGAAACTATTTGTTCTGTAAACCTTCATCTAAAGTACAATTTAAAAAAAAAACAAAAAAAAAAACAGCCTAAGAAGTAGGGCAAAGTCTCCTAGAAGCTACACCTGAAATATTTCTCCCCAGATTGAAGGGGAATGATGTCAAGAAAATGGTGGAGTTGAGAGCCCCAAGAATCGGTCCCTCCACTGAAGCAGCCAACAAACTGGCAAAAACAAGAGAATCAACTGTTTTAGAACTCTGGATTCTAATCAAATACCTTCAGCATCCAGGGGAGCACTTCACGAAGAAGGGGGCTATGAAAATTCGGTAAGAGAACGCTGTGGCATTTTTGCTTACCCATATTATCCCCCTTCCCCAGCTCAGCAGCACAGATTTATAATGACCGCGTTATGCATTTCTCTGTTAAAGTACTACCACTACCCGTAGGACCATATGGTTCATTCCCTCAGAGGCAAGTTGATCATCCCCCTATGGGCTGGGAGGCCCACACGTTTAGAGATTTCACCCCCTACTGGGTCTAACATAGATTGACAGGAAGTTGTTCAAACAGAACAAGGTGGGACTACTACATGGTTTAAAATTAGGAAAGATGTGCGTCGGGGTTGTATCCTTTCACCATGTTCATTCGTAAGAATGGCGTCACAGTGGCATCTGACTTCCGCTAACTTCACAATGGGGAGGAGAATCAAAATCAACAGCCCAAGGCTGATTCCTATGAGGCAGAGCTCAGACATACCTCCTCTCTCCAACCTTTTTAACAATTCTGACAACAGCCGTCCTCCACATGAAACTCGCTGCTTGTCTGGGTTCAATAATTCATTGCAATGGCCATACAGAACTCACAGACCACACTCACGATTATGGAGTTTATTAGGGAAGTACCAGGTTACAATTCAGGATCAGAAAGGACTCAGAATACGGTTCTCAAGTCAAGGCAGCTTCTTCTCAGCCATGCCCTCAGGCAGGCCTCTCTCTGGCCCTCAGCCCCTCAGCCTGGCCTCTGCCCTGCTCAGGCAAGTGTTACAAAGCTCTTTAACTCTACCAGTAAGTGTCCACAGCCCCCCGACTCCACCAGTAAACCTCAACCTGAAGGCGCTCAGCTCTCTCCCTCCACGGGTTGGCAAGCCTAGCTCCGCAGAGAAATGCCTGGAGGTACCCCACTCTGCCAGCAAGCCTCCTGCGTGAAGGTGCTCAGCTTTCTGACTCCATGGGCCAGGAAGCCCACTGCGCCTTCTCCTGCCGGTCTCCTGGTTACGCTGCCTCTGCTGCTGCCATTTCTCTGCTGCTGCTTCTCACTGTTTCTCGCTATCTGCAGTGCTATAGTTCTCTGTCTCCCGGGTTTAGATGGTTCCCAGTGCAGAGATCCCAGGTCCAAAGGACACACTCCAATCCTAGCTCTTCTTTCTTGGTGGTAGTGTGGTCCCCTCCTTCCCACCTCTGGGATGACTCATTTTAAGCCTAGAAGGATGGCAAAACTGACAAATCCCCTCATTAGGGTTCCATATACCTTATTTGCATGTTCCCACCCCCATAGGGTGCCACGCACCTTTTTTGCTTTGTTAGCAAGTTGTTCAATCCCCTTGGTGCGCCATAAGCACCTTATTTGCATAGTCCCACCCAATCATTTGGTGGGAATTACAAAGACTATGGCTAGAAGAGCCATATCAAGTAATTCACTTGCTGCATTATTCAGTCTGTATGCTGAGCAAATAATCCAAGAAGGGGGACATATGAAGAAGAATGCAGTATCAGGATTGGAGGGAGACTCATTAACAACCTGCGTTATGCAGACGAAACAACCTTGCTTGCTGAAAGTGAAGAGGACTTGAAGCACTTACCGAAGAAGATCAAAGACCACGGCCTTCAGTATGGGTTACACCTCAACATAAAGACAACAAAAGTCCTCATAACTGGTCCAATAAATAACATCAGGATAAGTGGAGAAAAGACTGAAGTTGTCAAGGATTTCATTTTATTTGAATCCACAATCAACACCCGTGGAAGCAGCAGTCAAATCAAATGACACATTGCATTGGGCAAATCTCCTGCAAAAGACCTCTTTAAAGTGTTAAAAAGCAAAGATGTCACTTTGAGGACTAAGGTGCACCTGATACAAGCCATAGTATTTTCAATCACCTCATATGCATGTGCAAGCTGGACAATGAATAAGGAAGACCAAAGAAGAACTGATGTCTTTGAATTGTGGTGTTGGCAAAGAATATTGAATATGCCATGGACTGCCAGAAGAACTAACAAATCTACCTTGGAAGAAGTACAACCAGGATACTCCTTAGAAGTGAGAATGGTGAGACTTCATCTCACATACTTCGGACCTGTCATCAGGAGGGACCAGTCCCAGGAGAAGGACATCATGCATGGTAAAGCAGGGGGTCAGCAAAAAAGAGGAAGACCCTCAACAAGATGGATTGATACAGTGCTTGCAACAATGGGTTCAAACACAGCAATGATTGTAAGGATGGTGCAGGACCGGGCAGTGTTTCCTTCTGTTGTATGTAGGATTTCTACGAGTCAGAACCAACTCGATGGCACCTGCAGTGCAATGAATTACTTAATGTGGCCCTTCTTGCCATGGTCTTTGTGACTCACAGGCAATGATTGAGTGGGACTATGCAAATAAGGTATATGGAATCTGTGATGGTTGGGGTTATGTGTCCATGTGGCTAGGCCATGAGTCCCAGGATTGTCCTCCATTTTATGTGTTGTGGATCCTGGCCTCTACACGTTGATGAGGCAGGATTGGTGTGGGTTGTGTCTTGGGTCGAAGCCTTGCAGGAGGGGGTAACTCAAGCCCCAGCCTTACTCAAGTTACGCCCTTCCCTGGGGTGTGGCCTGCATCTAAGGTGTCTGTGTGTGTGCTCTGGCAGGGCTCTCTCTCTCTGCATCTGGATCCTGCCATTTGGTTAGTGATGGGTTGACCTCCAGTTCTTGGGACTTGAGCCAGAGGCCTGCTGTCTGACCTGCCGATTCTGGGATTCACTGGCCTCCACAGCCCCTTGGGCCAGTGGCCTATTGTGTGACCTGATTCGCCAGTTTCCGCAGCCTTGTGAGCCAGCAGCCTGTGGTCTGAACTGCCAGTTTGGGTTCGTCAGCAGCTGCAGCCATGTGCATAGGGAGAAGCCTAAGCCTGACCCACAGATTTGGGACTTGCCAGCCTCCACAGCCTCGTGAGCCATCTCCTTGATACGGTTCATGAGTTCTGTGAGACGTTGCAGCGAATTACAGAACCCAGAGACAGGAGCGAGAGTCCTGAGGGGAGGGGGAGTAGTGATGTTCGAGTTGATGGAGTGGGGCAGCAGTTTGGAAAAGCTCGACATTTGGGACATCTTTAATCTCCGCCTCATAGGAACCAGCTTTGTACGGATCCTTCAAACGAAGTTATTTATTCAGCACCTAACAACAACAGTCGCATCGATAGGCACCTTGCAAATGAACAATTTTGTTCAATTTAAACGCCCCTCAGAGTAGCTGTGTTGTTGCTGCGTGCTGTCGAGTCGATCCCGATTCATAGTGATTCCACAGGGCAGAGCAGAACTGCCCCAGTAGGGTTTTCTTGGCTGTAATCTTTACGGGAGCAGATTGCCAGGTCTTTCTCCCATGGAGCTCCTGGTGGGTTTGAACTCCGACTTTTAGATTAGCAACTGAGCGCTTTAACCATTGTGCTACCAGTGCCCCTTCAGAGCTGCCATAGAAGACCCAAATTACCGTCAGACAAGTTACGCTCTCTAGAGAGGTAGGCACAAGAGTCGGGATTGTAACGGGGTACGAGTAAGATGCAGGGCTTTTTCCTGGGAGAGGAGAGGATTCGGACTTAGATGACCCGCGCCAGCCGACGGCCCAGTGTCTCGGCTCTGAAAGCAGACCTGACAATCTGTGCCCAGCAGGCAGGCAGGAAACCAGAGAGAATGCTTTCTCTGGATGGGTGCCAAGCTCTCAAGACCAAAAAAATCGAGTCAAGGGAGAAACTCGTCCACGTTAGTGGAGACTTATAGCAAAGTTTGTACAAATGGGTCCCGTGAGAAACAGCAAACTCAAGGTTCGGTGAAGCCAGCGCCCACGAAAGGCGTATCACCGATGCCTTGTTCTGCCCTGTGATTCCTGCGGCAAACGGCTCTTTCAAACAGCACAACACATGACAGAAGCACAAAAGAGGTCACAAAAGAGTGAAAAGACCTGGCCTGAGTCCATCAAGGACGCAGACAAATGGGAACCAACAGCAACGCCAAGGTACCAAATGTGAACAAACGCCTTGGAACTCGAGCAGAGCGAGTTCCCACGCGGTGCTGAATCACGTTCAAAACACAGGAAAGAAACACAGCCCATCGCTTCCCTCGCGTTTTAGCCACTGCTGGGTTCTGTCTGCCGCTGCGGTGACTCACCTCCGTGTGTCTGTTCGCTGGAAGTGCCACGGTCGGTGACAGCACGTTGGAGCGGGAATCTGGCCGCTGGGAGAATGGACAGACGCTGTAGGTCCGCATCCCGGCTGCTGATCTGATGGGGAGCCCCTCCTGGGTGGGGTCACCTGCAGCGACACGCTTCAGCGGAGGAAGAGGTAGAATCAGGCTCTGGGCCCACAGACAAAGTCTAGGGGAATCGGCTGGACACGCAGTGTCTGCACCCAGAAACAAAGGAAAAGAAAAGTGAGAGCAGACCCAGCAAATGCTGGGCTCGAGGTGGGCGAGGGAAGATGCAGGGGGCCTTCTGGAGGAGGGTGACCTCACCAGAGGGAAATCCATCATTGGAAAAGATGCCACTGTGGGGCCGGGGAGGGACAGCTGCAGGTGGCACTGGGAGGGCTCGTGAGGATGGCTCCCTGCAGCCCAGGCTCCATGTCAGTATGGAACCTGGACGCACATGCTCAGGAGTGGAGGTCCTGCCTGGCTCTCTGTCCCTCCTGCGCCGGGTTCAGCCCCCCGGCCAGGCCCAAACCTTCCGGGACTCTGTCTGACCACCCAGACTTTGATCCAAGCTCGCCCCTCCCTAGGCCTCAGTTTCTCCTCTGTGGACTGGAAGTTGGGGTTCTCCATCAGGATGCCAGTGAGCCCATCTGCTGAGCAAGAACTGTGCATGCACAGAGCAGGCCCGGCATCCCCCCGAGCCCGGTCGTGTCTCCAGCAGTCTCACCTCTGCCTTCTAAGGTGCGACAGCCAACCAGCTGGGGGAGGCGTCTGAGAGGAGCAGGGGCTTCTGTGCACAGCATGGTTGACAAGGGCAGACGGTTTAACAAGAGGCCTTGGTGAAATACGCAAGTTCCTGGACAGAATGTTACCATTACAGGGACTGCAGTGGGAAATGCTCAGGATGGCCTAAAACAAAAACAAAACCCCCGTTGCCGCCTAGTTGGCTCCCGCTGTGCTCCACAGGGTTTTCAATGGCCGATTATTCGGAAGTAGATTGCCAGACTTTTCTTCCCAGGCGCCTCTGGGAATCATAAACTTGTTGCCATCCAGTTGCTTCTGACTCCTAGCGACCCTATAGGACAGAGTAGAACTGCCTTAAAGGGTTTCAAGGAGTGGCTGGTGGATTCGAACTGCTGACCTTTTGGTTAGCAGCCGAGCTCTTCACCACCGCGCCACCAGGGCTCCCTGGGTATCATAGTAAAGGGAAAGTCAGGTTTCAAAACTTCAGCCTCATTTTGTTTAAATGTGTGTACTCTTTGAACCGAAAAGAAATAGACCCAAATTACTCAGTTGTTATCTGCCAGGCAGGATTGGGGATTTTTTGTTTGTCTCTGCAGTGCTGTCCTAATTCTCCACGTGAACTTACTTACCTTGTCTTACTTGTGTATTGTTTTTGGCTGACTGGGAGATCTCAGAACAATGCTGAGTGCTTCAGAACAGCACGTTGCCACACAAAGACTGCCTCCAGGCCTCAGGAAGGGAAAAAAGGCTCTCCTGTTCAAGGGAAACGTCCCCACGGGGAGAAGACAACCCTGGGGCCCCCGAGATGGCGGTACAGCCTGCTGCTCCCCACCCCTCTTGTGCAGGCCTTCACCTGTGGGAGACCAGCCTGCCCGCTGCCTCCGTGATCCTCACGCTCCCCTGTCCCATCCCGTGCAGGTGGCCTGGGGCACCGAGGGGACAACAGACAGGAGTCAGTGCAGCCTACCTGGTCCCCACCCGGCTGGGAACCCTGCCTGCCTGCACCTTTTGGGTTCCTGGCTGGGAGTCACACGTCGTGACCCAGAAAAGACAGCAAGGCTCCCTGGTGTTAATCATTTACAGAGGCCAAGAGGAAGAAAACCGCCATGGCTGTGACGGTCTGTGTGAAGATCTGGCCAACAGGGGGTGCAGGGCGCAGGGCCTATCGGGACGGGGCGGGGCCTATCGGGACGGGGCGGGGCCTATCGGGATGGGGCGGGGCCGAAGGGAGAGAGGCGGGGACTTCCCGGTTGCCAAGTGAGAACCCTCTGCCCCTCGAGGTCAGCTAGTGGCCAGTTCTGAGGGCAGGTGGGGACCGCCAGGGCCCCGGAAAGGGTCTAGACTGTCAGGTCCGCAAGGGGTCGGAGCCCAGTGCGGCCCAGAGAGCCGGCTGGGTGGGGGTTGGTGCTGCCACCTCTCATCCCTCCCCACTGAACCCCTCCATCCATAGAAACTTCTGGACGTATCGCCAAAAGGGAAGGGCGGAAAAAAAGTTTTTAAAAATTGGATTCCTCTCAAAAGCCGGTGTCTGTCGGGCAGCCCCCACCCCGCCCGCTGCTCAGTAATTCCGGGGTGACCTGACCCACATGAGGCGTCACCCTCGGCCCCTCCGAGGCAGGCCCTGCTTTCTCGGATTTATCCGCTCTGCCCTCTCCTCCTGCCCCTAGCCCTCCCTGGGCAGGTGGGGTGTTGCCAGGTGACCCCCGCTCCCCCGGAACCCCGGCTTGCTCCCGCTGGACCTGTGCAGGCGGAGAGCGGAGACTCCGACCCCATCCCGGGTCCCTGTCGGCTGAGATCCGCCGACTAGCTGCGGCTGTGCGGTCCCGGAGCCTCAGTTCCCCCTTCCGGAGGGCGAACTTAACTCGGTCTTCGGCTCAGGGTCCTCCCAGCTTCCTCCCGGGACCTGGTCCTGAGCAGCAGGGGCGGTGGCTCCGGAGCTTCCTCTCTGCCCGGCGGCTGTCCTGGGCCCGACCCCACGGAAGCCAGACTCGAGGCTGGGGGCGAGAGTAGAGTCTGACAGGGGGTCGGGGCCTCTGGCAGGCCCTCCTTGGACGAGCGAGAGAGTCCGCTCCCTGGGAATCTGCGGCCTCAGGGACCTTCTGGAAACCCTCTGCTTCTCTCAGAGGAGTCCGGCTGGGAGGCGCCTGGGTCTGGGTGAGGGCCCCGCACCCCAAGCCTGGCCCTTTGTGGTGCTGCCACGGAAGGCTGGAAGCCTGCGGGGGTCACAGGAGGCCATCAGGCAGGAGCTGAGGCCACTGTGCCAGCTGGCACCTGCTGACTGCTCTCACGCCCTGCTCCCAGGGCCTGCAGAGGGCCCCAGGGTGGCCTGCTCAGCACAGGAGGCCCGGTTCAAACACCCCTAAGTTGTTGCCTTTGGCATGGAGCTGTGCAGCCCTGTGGCAGGTGTCTGTCCCTCCCAGGGGGCGCTCAGCCCCCTACCATTGTCAGCACCAGGCCTCCAGCACCAGGATGAAGGTTCCATAGGAGTTGGAGAAAGAGAAAACTTAGCACATGAAAGGGAAGAAGTGATCACACAGCGGAGAGACGTCTCTGGGGTGGAAGGACACAGGGCTCGGAATGGAAGAGGTGTCGTCAGACCCGTGGTGGTGCGATCTGAAGCCCCAGGAATAAGGAGAACATCCTGGAAACTTCCAGAGCCAGGGTGGAGTGGGAGCGGGAGGCTATGGTGTCACCGCGTGGGGTATGGGGGCGCGGACCCCACTGGGTGACACTGTCAGAGGGAATGACACCAAAATGACTGTCTATAAAATTTTTGTGCAGTTTCAGCAGAAACTTCCTATTTTTTCTAAAAATATCCCTGTAGTTAGTTATAACAAGAAACATTTTTTTGTAAGCCCCGCTGACATATATCAACATACCTACAAGGCTAAAACTCCGTGCTAATGGACTCTTTGACCCCTCTAATGCGCGCTGGTCAGAGCTGTCATTATTAACTCAATTACAATGACGCCCGGAATCACGTGGTTTCGTCTGCGGGTGCTACAAGCATGTGCTTTGTTTTCGTTGCTGCTGGGGTTCTCTATCGCTGATTCGGTCAAATTTTCTGGTGTTTTAGCTACAATATTGTGGTAATTAGTATTCGTGAATCTGTATCAATAACTTTTTTGAGAATGAAGTAGTAATTCCAGGAAAGGAAGGTGTGATACACAGGGACTGTGGTTTATGAATAACATTAGCACATACATTACTAAGGACTCTGTATGGTCTGGTATCCATGGCCGGGGGCTGACACCACGAGTGACTGCCCTGGGTGACACCGACCCTACGGAGCAGCTCTACTCTGTCCTACAGGGTCGCCATGAGCTGGGATTGACTCGATGGCAGTGGGTGGTGTGGTGAACATATGTGACACCATCACAGCAGCTACACAGGAGCCATAAAAAGGGAGGTAATTATGAACTCCAGGAGGGGAAGCTCACAAACAAGAAATGTGATCACTAGTACTCTAATCGGCTACACGGCAAATTGTATTTACACAGTCATGGTTAATGAAAACCCGGAATGTTGACGTAATCGAGATTTCTAATGTGATTATACTCAGAAAATGGGAAGCGGGAAGGGGAGGTGGGTTGAGAGACAAACCTCTCCTACCCCAAGGGGAAGCTGAGGGATACTGTCTTCGGTTTCAACAGTGGGACCGACAGCGCTATTGGATGTCCGCCATCTGCACGTGTCTTACTTTAATATCAATTTAGAATGTTGTTCTAACCTCTCATGATGCCACTGGAGGTGGAGGGAGGCAGGTCGTAGGACAAGTGGACCAAGATGCCCAGGTTATTTTCATCTGGGGGGAGCTTCAGGGACTGACGAGCCCTGGTCTCCAGGAATAGTTGAAGTTGTGCATGTGTGTGATCAACAGTTGTGGATCATCACTAGGAAATTTAAGATAAGAGTATGACCTGCAGCCCATCATAGAGAGAAGGAACTCAGTCAGTCCAGTGGCACAAAGGACCCAGTCCAGTAAAGCAGATAAGTAAAGGTGTAACTAATGGCTAGGATGGATGTTAGAGACAAAAGTGTCACTGTTCGCAGGAGGCATGATTATTTAGCCGGGAAATCCCAGAGATTCAGATGGTAGACTTTAGGATTTAGTAAGAGAGGCGGCTGGAAAGGAAAAACACCGCACAGAGAAGGCTCTGCTGTGAACGGCATCCACACGGCTGAGGCAGGTCCTGACTGGACGCTGCTCTGACCTAAATCAGGATATGATGGAGGCAGGGGGTGGGGGGAGACAGGCATGTGGAAAGCCAGCAGACCACATCTCAGACTGCACATGGAGCAAAGCAAGCAAAGTCATTTGGAGACCTGGAGCCAAATATCAGAAGTATTTGAAGAGTTGGAAATGGTGGCCTCTAGGGAGTCGGACAGCAGGGGGCAGCTGCCTGTCATTAAAAACCTTAGAGAACTATTGTTCGCTGCTCTCTCAGCCCCGACTCAAGGTGACGCCGTGCACAACGGGACAGACCGTTGTGATCCATAGGGTTTCCATTGGCTGGTTTTCGGAAGTAGATTGCCAGGCCTTTCTTTCTTAGTCTGGAAGCTCTGTGACCCTTTTAATCATGTGCACACCTAATTTTTATTTAAATACACAATAAATGTCTAAGAGGGTGGCACTTACCCTACCAGGTATCAGCAGTGTGATAAAGTGTAGTCATGAGAACTGTCAGGAATCGATGCAGGTAGTCCTGTGTAACATACTGGCCATCCAGGAGTTCAAAGTCCCGGAAAACGACAGGCTCTTCAGCAGGAAGTGTCAGGCCAACTGCCAAGCCCATCTGGGAGAAGAAAACAAAAAGTAAAATCTTTCCTTCTAACATTCACAAAGTTGGATTTTTAAAAAAAACACCAGAAGGTCTGGAACAAAGCTCTGAGAGCAGGCTTGTGACCTTGGGGCAGGGAAGCCCTCTGCAACCAAGTGCAGAGAACAAAGGGCCCCCAGGGAGACAGGGATACATTATCCGAAACAAAATGTACAAGTTCTGCACAAGAAGAGCCAGTTGGAAGGCACTGCCTGGGGGAAAACATTTGCAACATTCACAACCAAGGATTGTTATTCTGAATACATATTTTAAAGAGAGGGCAAACCAATGAGAAACAAACAATGCAGGAATGCAAGGCCTCAAACGGGCAAAAGGGTGATGAAAAGTGCCGAGTCGGCCTCTCTGGTCGTCAGAGGTGTGAGCATTATAATGGCATGACAGGAGGAGGAGGGGCCCCTGGCGAGTTTTGGGGGCACAACACTGTGACAGCGGACATGCGACATTAGGCATCTGTCAGAACTCACAGGCCTGAACAACAGAGTGAACCCTGATGTAAACTATGCCCTTGTTGTTGCTGGCAGCTGCTGCTGAGTTGACCCCCACTCATGGCGACCCCATGTACCACGGGATGGGACCATTGTGATCCATAAGGTTTTGGTTGGCTGACTTTCAGAAGTAGATCACCAGGCCTTTCTTCCTAGTCTGTCTTAGTGGGGAAGCTCCGCTGGAACCTGTTCAGTATCACAGCGACACACAAGCCTCCACGGACACAAGGGTAGCGGCCGCACAGGCCACACCAGAATCCAAGGTGGGTCTCCCTCAAGGAAGGCAAGGAGTCTACCCCGAACCAGCACTGCCCCAATGGAAACTACAGACTTGAGTTGCTGAATCAGTGCTGTTCCATCAGCTGTAACAGACGCGCCGCAGGAGCATGAGATACTGGGGCGACCTTGAACTGGGGGTGTACGGGCGCTCTCTGCACTTCCTGGGCGATTCTTCTGTGAACCTAAGTCTGCTCTAAAAACCAGTCAATGAAAACCCAGTACGATCCCATTGTTCATCCGTCACTTTGGCAATCCTTTTCAAATTTTGTAACACCAAGGGTCAGCCAGGCTGCTGCCAAGGCGGTGGGGGGGCGGGCGGCGGGGGGACAATTAATAGTGGGCTCCATGTGCTTGGCTGTGAGGATAGATCCAGCCCCCTCCACAGGCTGGAGTCCCTCTTTTCAGACACTACAGGACGTCTGAGATGCAAGGGATGGGTGGGGTGCGTGGGTTCGCCCTTCGGTTGCCAGCCTCCCTGTCCCACCCCCCAACAGCTGTGCTGGGAGCCAACCTTCCCCCGACCCTGCCCCCCGACCCGGCAGGCTCTCGTGTTGTTTATGCAGTACTCATCAGAGTTTATACAAAACCCTCTCTCTGTGATCTCTCTTGACCACAAGGAATGAGCTCTGGGGGCAAACAGATGGGGAGGGGTTGGCCAGGGAGCTGTCTCGGCAAACAGGCCGCAGCTCCACAGGCCCCGCCACAGAAAGCTGCACAGCACTGCCTGGCCACGCAAACCTCACACTAATCCCATGCACCATACCACTGATGTATCAACAGGAGATGGGACATGTCCCCCTCCCAGAGGAGGGACGGACACCCACCCAAGCACCTGTGGCTGCAGGTCCCACCCACGGGTCTCCAGAGGAGTGCAGCGAGGGTTTTGTGCCATCAGCGGCTCTTATGGGAACCCACCCGAGCCCTGCGGCCAGAATTTAGGGAGATTTGGGATTACCGTGAAGCCATGACTGGCCGGGCCGTGACAGTCCTACTAAAAAAAACCCCGTTGCCGTCAAGTCGATTGTGATTCACAGCAACCCTATAGCGACAGTCTTGCTGCTTTTGTTAGGTTCCGTCGAGTCAGTTCCGACCCATAGCGACCCTATGTACAACAGAACAAACAGACAGAAGTGACAGTCTTAGCTCGTCCCTTATTTCTGGGGTGGGTGTGGGGAGACCCCACGCTGGGTGCCAGCCCCTCCGTGGCTCCCTCCTCCTGGGACTCTGACGTGAATCTGTGACTGCGTTGGAGGGCCTGGCCAACCTCAAGGACATGCATGTCTTTGCCCGACGACCCCTCTATTAGCTTCTGCTCTGGGACTCTGCAATAGCCTCTGGGTTCAAGACGCTCTAACTTTAGTCAAGGACCCTCCTCTCCCTTCTGCCCAGCTTCCACCACCAGCTCTGGTCAAGTGGCCCTGTCCTAAACCCGGGGAGCGGTTGGTGCCTGGGAAGCTGGTCCTCCTCCTTTACCTTTTCTGGAAGGTTCTGAACCTCCTGAGAGGCCATGAGCTCCCTTCAGTTAGAAGCCCTTTGAGGGCTGGCTTTCTGTTATGTCACGTGACCCAGAGCGGATAGTCAGGCAATGTTCAGTGAACGCTGGATGAATGGACACGAGAGAAAAGAAGCAAGGAGGACCTAGAATGAACCTGTTATGGACTGAACTGTGTCCTGCAAAAATGTATATCAACTTGTATAGGCCACGATTCCCAGTATTGTGTGGTTGTCTACCATTTTGTGATCTGATATAATTATCCTATGTGTTGTAAATCCTATCTCTATCACGTTAATGCAGAAATCTGTTACAAAAGACCTCTTTAAAATATTAAGAAGCAAATATGTCACTTTAGGGACTAAGGTGTGCCTGACCCAAACCATGGTATTTTCAATCACCTCATATGCATGTGCAAGCTGGACAATGAATAAGGAAGACCAAAGAAGAATCGATGCCTTTGAATTATGGTGTTGGCAAAGAATATTGAATATACCATGGACTGCCAGAAGAACTAACAAATCTATCTTGGAAGAAGTACAACCAGGATACTCCTTAGAAGTGAGAATGGCAAGACTTAATCTCACATACTTTGGACCTGTTATCAGGAGGGACCAGTCCCTGGAGAAGGACGTTATGCTTGGTAGAGTCAGCAAAAAAGAGGAAGACCCTCAATGAGACCAATTGACACAGTGGCTGCAACAACGGGCATAACAACGATTGTGAGGATGGCGAAGGACCAGGTAGTGTTTCCTTCTGTTGTACACAGGGTCACTATGAGTCGGAACTGACTCCATGGCACCTAACAACAACAACGTTAATGAGGCAGGACTCAATCTACAGGATTAGGCTGTATCTTGAGTCAATCTCTTTTGAGATATAAAAGCAAGAATCAAAAAGAGAGGAGAGGGAACTCATTACCACCAAGAAAGAAGACCTGAGAGTGGAACATGTCTTTTGGACCTGGGGTCCCTGCACTGAGAAGCTCCTAAACCAGGGGAAGATTGATGACAGGGACCTTCCCCCAGAACCAACAGAGAGAGAGCCTTCCCCTAGAGCTGGCACCCTGAATTCACAGCCCGCTAGACTGTGAGAGAATAAATCTGTTTATTAAAGCCATCCACTGGTGGTATTTCTGTTATAGCGGTACTAGATAACTGAAAAAATGATGAAGTAAAAGAGCTGAACAGAAGATTTCAAAAGGCAGCTTGAGAAGACAAAGTAAAGTATTATGATGACATGCGCAAAGACCTGAAGATAGAAAACCAAAAGGGAAGAACATGCTCAGCATTTCTCAAGCTGAAAGAACTGAAGGAAAAATTCAAGTCTCGAGTTGCAATACTGAAGGATTCTACAAGGAAAACATTAAACAATGCAGGAAGCATCAAAAGAAGATGGAAGGAATACACAGAGACATTATACCAAAAAGAATTGGTTGACGTTCAACCATTTCAGGAACTGATGGTCGTGAAGGAAGAGGTCCAAGCTGCACTGAAGACACAGGCGAAAAACAAGGCTCCAGGAATTTACGGAATACAATTGAGATGTTTCAACAAACGGATGCAGCGCTGGAAATGCTCACTAATCTATGCCAAGAAATTTGGAAGACAGCTACCTGGCCAACTAACTGGAAGAGATCCATATTTATGCCTATTCCCCAGAAAGGTGATCCAACTGAATGCAGAAATTATCGAACAATATCGTTAATATCACATGCAAGCGAAATTTTGCTGAAGATTATTCAAAAGCTGCTGCAGCAGTATATTGACAGGGAACTGCCAGAAATTCAAGCTGGATTTAGAACAGGACATGGAACCAGGGATATCATTGCTGATGTCAGATGGGTCCTGGCTGAAAGCAGAGAATACCAGAAAGATGTTTACCTGTGTTTTATTGACTATGCTAAGGCATTCAACTGTGTGGATCATAACAAATTATGGATAACATTACAGACAATGGGATTTCCAGAACACTTAATTGTGCTCATGAGGAATCTGTACATGGATCAAGAGGCAGTCGTTCCAACAGAACAAGGGGATACTGCATGGTTTAAAGTCAGGAAAGGTGTGCATCAGGGTTGTGTCCTTTCACCATATGTATTCAATCTGTATGCTGAGCAAATAATCAGAGAAGCTGGACTATATGAAGAAGAATGGAGCATCAGGAGTGGAGGAAGACTCATTAATAACCTGTGTTATGCAGATGACATGACCTTCTTGCTGACAGTGAAAAGGACTTGAAGCACTTACTGAGGAAGGTCAAAGACCACAGCCTTCAGTATGGATTACACCTCAACATAAAGAAAACAGAAATCCTCACAACTGGACGAATAAGCAAGACCATGATAAATGGAGAAAAGATTGAGGTTGTCAAGGATTTCATTTTACTTGGATCCACAGTCAACACCTATGGAAGCAGCAGTCAAGAAATCAAATGATGCATTGCATTGGGCAAGTTGGCTGCAAGAGAACTCTTTAAAGTGTTAAAAAGCAAAGATGTCACCTTGAGGACTAAGGTGCACCTGACCCAAGCCATGGTGTTTTCAATCACTTCATATGCATGCAAAAGCTGGACAATGAATAAGGAAAACCGAAGAAGAATTGACACCTTTGAATTGTGGCGTTGGAGAAGAATGTTGAATGTACCGTGGACTGCCAAAAGAATTAACAAATCTGTCTGGGAAGAAGTACAGCCAGAATGCTCCTTAGAAGCAAAGATGGCGAGACTATGTCTTACATACTTTGGACATGTTATCAGGAGGGGCCAGTCCCTGGAGAAGGACACCATGCTTGGTAAAGTAGAGTGTCAGCGAATAAAGGAAGACCCTCAAAGAGATGCATTGACACAGTGGCTGCAACAATGGGCTCAAGCATAGCAACAATTGTGAGGATGGCGCAGGACTGGGCACTGTTTCGTTCTGTTGTGCGCAGGGTCACTATGAGTCGGAACCAACTCAAAGGTACCTAACAATAACAGATGACTGAGACAAGTGCCATCATCAGAAGTTGGGTAGTTAGGAAGAAGGCAGAGGCAGAGGTGGAGGAGGCAGCACTGGAGCACTAAGACAGAACCCATCCCCCTAAAAGTGCATGGCTCAAGGAGAGGGACCCTCAGTTGCAGCTGCCCCCTACTCTGGGCTCAGTCAATTCAAGTGCTCAGCACGGGCCTCCCTGCCTCCCCAGGGCCAGGAGAAAAGGCAGCTCCTGCTGAAAATCCAAGGAGGAGACTGAGTTGGAGGTGGACTCTAGCCCTGAGGAAAGGTAAGCTCTTGTCTGAGAATACTCATAAAATAATGTTTTAATAAGAACGTTTATCACAGAGGGCAGAGCTGAGGCCTGCCAGGGGGTGGACCGTACACACATCTTGGGGACTCTGCCTCAAACCCTCTCAGCCCACATTTTACCTGGGCCATTACTTCGGCAACCAGCTCTGCACAGAGAGGACATGGCAGTGGGGAAGACTTCAGCCAGGGAGTGGGAACTCCAAAGAAATCATACATGATGTCCTTTCTCACCACTCCTATTCACGCTGAAGTCCTTGCTAGTGCAATAAGACAAGAAAAGGAAATAAAAGATGAACAGATTGGGAAGGAAGATGTAAAACTGTCTTTGTTGGCAGATGACATGATTGTTTATGTAGGAAACCCCAAAGAATTGACAAAACATCTCCTGGAACTAATAAGCTTATAGCAAGGTTGCAGGATATAAAATTAATCTGCAAAATTCCATTGTTTTCCTACATACCAGGCAATGAACAGTTGGAATTTGAAATTAAAAACACAATACCATTTACATTAGCCAAAAATGAAATACTTAGGTATAAATCTAGCAATTGCCCTCATCGCGCTGGGCCCTGGATCCAGGAGGGTGCTGCTCTGGCTCGGCCCCCACCCAGGCGCTGAGCAGTGTGAACATTTGTGGGTCCTGAGAGCGGCTGTGAGTTGAGGTTGTGTCCCTTGCTTGTACACAGGAGGTGCCATGTGCTGGCTGCCCAGCCACCACCCGCAAGTCCCGTGCAGCCCTGCACTCAGAGGAGCTCAGGGTTCCACTGACATGCCGGGCCCCTCCCTGTGACATGTAGGCTCTGTATTGTCCTGGAGGCCGGTGTAAAAAACGGCCTGGGGGCGCTGTCTGACCTTTAACATCACCAGGGGGAAGGAGGATCAAGACTAACAGCCCAAGGCTGATTCCTGTGAGGCAGAGGTCAGCCATGCCTCCTCTCTCTGACATCTTTACCAATTCTGACACCCAACTCTCCCTCCAACGGCACTCTCCACTTCTGGGTTCGATAATTCATTTCAGTGGCCACACAGAACTCACAGACCATACTAACGATTGTGGGGTTTATTAGGGAAATAACAGGTTACAACTCAGGTTGAGGAACGCTCAGGATACAGTTCTTCCATCAGGACAGCCTCTTCCCAGCTGTGCTCGCAGGCATACCTCTCTCCGGCCCCTCGGCCTCTGCCCTGCTCTGGCAAGTGTTACAAAGCTCTTTTAGCCCCTGTCACTGAGTCCCCAGAGGCACTCCAGGCACTCAGCTTGCTCGCTCCATGGGCCGGAAAGCCCACTGCATGGTCTCTTGCTGGTCTCTCCTGCTACTGCTTCTGACTTCAGGGTTACAGCTCATTCTCTCTGTCAGTCTCCTGGCTCAAGGAGCTTCTCAGCACAGGGATCCTGGGTCCAAAGGACATGATCTCTGCTCCTGGCTATTCTTCCTTGGTGGTGGTAGGATCCTTTCCCTTGCCTCTGGGGTGCCTCATTTCAAGCCCATCAGGATGGCAAAACTGACCAATCCCCTTGGTGGGCTACAGTTACCCTATCTGCACATTCCCGCCCAATCACCTGGGTGGGAATTACAAGACCATGGCGAGAAAGGCCACACAAAATCGACCCATCGCACTGCAGCCGGGATCCACATGAGAACAGACTCCCACCCCGAGTGTACCCTGTACCCGAGGCCTTGGGTAAGCCCCATAGCCCACACGTCAACACCCCGTCCAGGCACCACCCAGGCCCATCCACACCATGCCCATGCTGTCTAGCTCTGTCCAGCCCATCTAGCCCCGTCCAAACCTTGTCAAGGCCCCGGCCACACTCCATCCAGGCACCATCCAGCCCGTCCATGCCATTTGCATGCTGTCCAGGCCACATCCAGCCCATTTAGTCATGTCTATGGCCCCACCCAATGCTGTCTACATCCAATCCACAACCATCCGGGCCCACACGCAACCCGCTCGTCCACTTCCTGTCCACTCCATGTACAGCCTCTTCTATGCCTTGCCCATGCACCATCAAGCCCCATCCACGCCCCATCCACACCTCATCCGTGTCTGTCTATCTGCTGTGCGCCCCACCCATGCCCTGCCCACACCTCATCCATGCCCTGCCCACACCTCATCCGTGTCTGTCCACCCACTGTGTGCCCCTATCTATGCCCCATCTAGCCCCTGCAAACACTGGCAGCTCAGGAGGTGGGCTCAGGAAGAGGCCTGCACAGGCTCTGAGGTGCACAGGAGTTCTGGGGCACCTGGGGCCTGCTCTGGGGGAGGGGACACCTGCCCTGGCTGAGCTGCCCCGCCCCCCACGTGACCTTCAGCTGGGATATGCTTCCTTCATGTCTTTTTCCTATGCACACACTCCCTCCGCCAAACTGCCCCTTCCGAGACTGGTACCCCACCTTTTAAGTGACATCTCATGGCAATCCCTGCCCTAGATCATCGCTCACTGTGGGATGCTCTCAGTGGCAGGGGCAGAAACCCCATTCCAAAGGCCTTAAAGGGTCAACACTGGGGCAGACACGGGTGAGATAGGATGAGAGTAGAGAGTGCGGATTCCAGGAGGCACAGAGTCAGCCAAGGGTGACTGGGGCAACGCAGGCTCCCAGGAAGTCAGAGCACTCGCTGAACTGGGGTGAGGCTCCTCCAGGCCTCGAGGGGCAGGAAGACCTCAGCTGACTCCGCATTACCCAGACTTTTAAAGGCGTGGATGGGGGTTTGTGGTCCGGGTACTACAGACTGCTTCATCCCTTCCCACTTCACAGACACTTCAGTTGTTTTCTTCCCTCACTAGTGGCAATCCCATATTGCACATCCTAGCCTCTGACTGGGTCTCTGGTCTCCTGGATGGAAGGGGCTGTGTTAAACATACACATTTATCAATTATTTCTGTCACTCGCCAATCCCACGCTGGGGCCCACAACCCCTGGCCTGAGCTCCCAGGAGGCAGGCAGCAGCAAGTGAGGCAGGGAGTCTCCTGAGGCCATGCGGTGAGAGGGAGGGTAGCAGGGTGAGCACCAGTGGCCTGAACGCAGGTGAAGGTTCTTCCCCTGCAGGAGGAACATTCCAGAGGCCTTGGGGTCAGACTCCAGGGTCTGCAATTTGGCTCTGTCCAGTCCTGAGGTGGAAACATACAGATAACCCATTAACCCATTGCCGTCGAGTCGTTTCCGACTCACAGGGACCCTACAGGACAGAGGAGAACTGCCCCATAGGGTTTCCAAGGAGCAGCTGGTGGATTGGAACTGTCTACCTTTTGGTCAGCAGCTGAGCTCTTAACCACTGTGCCACCAGGGTTTCCATACAGATAACAGGTATGTTACTTCCAGTGTTGCCCCATAGGGTTTCCAAGGAGAGGCTGGTGGATCTGAACTGCTGATCTTTTGGTTAGCAGCCAAGCTCTTAACCACTGTGCCACCAAATGGAGTCCTGGTGGTGAAGTGGTTGAGAGCTCAAGCTGCTAACCAAAAGGTCAGCAGTTTGAATCCAACTGCCGCTCCTTGGAAACCCTATGGGGCGGTTCTACTCTGTCTTATAGGGTCTCTGTGATTCAGAATCGACTGGATAGCATGCAACCACAGTCCTGAAGTGAGTTCTCGGGTAAGTGCCTCCCCTGCCCCGAGCTTCTACATTTCCATCTCTATGAGATACCAAAAACTCATTGCCATCAAGTGGATTCCTACTCTTCAGGATCCTATAGAAGGGTAATCCTGTTGTGCAAACTGATACCGAGTCAAGAGTAGAAAGACCAGTGGGGTAAAGTAGAGTCCGGAAACGCCTCTCACATATACAGACTGTTGAGTTACAGCAAGAGTTATTCTCCTATTCAGTGGGGGAAAGGATGGTCTCCTCTATAAACGGGCTGGGTCAATCGTATATCTATCTGAACAAAAAAGATCTCCGCCTCCCTGTCTAACGCCATTCACAAGAACTAAGTTGTGATCCATCACAGAACTGAAGGTAAATGATAAAAGAATTAAGCTTCTAGAAGAAGACGTAAGAGAATACCCTCCTGGAAAAGCACTAACCAGAAAAGAAAATACGCTGGTCTTCGTGAAGATTAAATTCCGTTCCTTAAAAGCAAAAGCAAGCAGCATCGCGGGGGATGTTTGCAGTATAGGCATCAGACATGTATCCGAAATACACAGGGAACCTCTAAAATCCATAAGAAAGAGACAGACAACCCAATTTTAGAACAGAGCCGGACGTGAACCCAGGCGTCGGGTGGCGTGGCTGGGCCCTAACCATTCGACTCACGCCTCGTTGCCCACATGCCGAGAACTCGCGCGTTCCTCCTTAAACTGGGAGGCGGGGGGCGGGGGGGGGGGGAGAGGGGGAGGGGGCAGCTGCTGGCGCGTCTCCGCGACTCCTCCCCCCCGGGGTTGCCTTTTCCTTAGAAGGCAAAGCCCCAAGCCTCGCCTCTCGCCGGCGGGGAGTCGCGCCCTGCGCCCCGCGCTTGCTTCGTCCGCGACGCAGCCGGCCAGAGCCCCCGAGAACGCGGGCGACCCTCCGGACCCGCGCTCCTGGGCGGCGCGGGCGTGGACGGGGCGGGCGCTGGGGCGGGGCGCGCGTCCTCGCGGGTTTGAATGGAAGGATCGAGATCACCGGAGTCAGCAGCGAGCAGGTCGTGAAGCCAGAACTCCGCCCTGGCCCGCGCGCCATGCGGTGGGAGAGGTGAGCAGGGGCACCCGAGCCATGGGAACAGCGAGGACGGGAACAAACACCGAGGAGGACGAGGCCTGGAGGTGGGTGGCCCAGAGCCGGGGCCTGCGGACGGCAGGGCAGCCGGCGAGTCGTGGCCCTTCTCGGATCCCGCTGCGCAGGGCATGGGCCAGGGTCCTGGGTGTCGCTTGTTTTGTGCACGCTGGGCCGCGCCCCCCGCCCCCGCCGCCTGCGGACTCATCTGCGAGCCGGGACACGGCGGCCCAGGGCGAGTCGCCATTTCTCGGGGCCCCTCCGACCTCTGACTGCGCGTGACCCGCATCTTTTAGACTTAAATCGGAATCTGAAAGACAACGTGACCCAGTGTCTTTTAAGATTGGGACCATAAAAACGGGCGGTTACCGAGGCGGGCCCCGCCCGGCCGGCTCCCCCGTGCGCCCCGGTCCGGCGCGCTGAGGCGATCGCAGCTCACCGCTGGGGCGCCCCTTCCCAACGCCCGCCGGCCAAGCGCGTTGGGGTAGTCTGTCCCCCTCCCGCCGCGCCAGCTGAGCGTTCTCTGCCCGTAGGTGCGGCGACCCCAGCTCGCGTTCCCGCCATGGAGGTGCTGCGGCGCTCCTCGGTCTTCGCCGCCGAAATCATGGACGTCTTTGATCGCTCTCCCACCGACAAGGAGTTGGTGGCCCAGGCCAAGGCGCTCGGCCGGGAGTTCGTACACTCGCGGCTGCTGCGCGCCGGCCTGGCCTGGAGCGCGCCGGAGCGCGCCGCGCCCCCGGGCGGCCGCCTAGCCGAGGTGTGCGCCGTATTGCTGCGCCTGGGTGAGTGCGGGCCCGAGGGGGGCCTCCCAGACTGGGCGCGGTCTCCCGCCGGGTAGAGAGCGGCGCGCTGGGGAGGCACCACCCAGGCTGGGCCTCCATCCTCCCTGGAGGCCTCCTTGCGCGCCGGCTCACCTCTCAGACCCCTCAGCTTTGCCAGCGCAGCACAGATTTGAGACATTCTGGCCACACAAAACAGGACGCTCCTGAAAGAATGAGGCTTTGGTGGCTAAACCTCTGGAGTGACCCCGAACTGAGCTGGGCACAAAAATCCTTTGTGGGACCACGTTGTCCTGATGTTTGTTTTGGAAAACAGGCCCTTGTAGCTGCTGGCTGACGCTCTGTCTGAGCTGCTCCTTCCTCTGGGTCTTAAGGTCTCCCAGAGCCCCCTGCAGGATACTGGGTGGACAGAATCCCACAGGGATGTCCAGGCTGGGATAGACACCTGTGTATGTTTGTTTCTGGGGTGACACACAGCCCGGTAACTCCTCAATGTCTCCAAGGGTCCTGACACTGCATCCTGACTGATTGATTCATCCACCAGCGAATGTTTACGGGTGCTCAGGGGAGCCTGGGGGCTGGCGGGGCCGGGCCCTGGAAGGCTGGGGCCAGGAAGGGCAGGAAGCTGCAGGATGGACTGCTGAACTGGTGGCTCTCTGGGTGGGCTGTGGGGGAGAGGCTGGCCCAGGAGTCAGCGTCCAGAGGGAGTGCCCCACAAGAGGGTGTGCCTTACCCCTTCTGGGGCTGGCACAGGATCCCACATTCCACATGCCGTGCTGGCCCCATGAGAGGTTACCCCTTGTAGACTGGCCTGCCCAGGAGTGGGGGTGGGGGCACTCTCTGGCAGGGAGGCACAGATGGGAAGCAGCACTGAGAGCTGCCAGGAAGAGGGTGGTGTCCCCCCAAGGCTAGAGGGAGGGAGAGGTTTCTGTGTGCAGAGAGAGACCAGAGGCTGCAGGGTTTGGGGGGTTGGCCAGGAGTCAGAGATACCGGGGTGCACGGGCCTGATTGGCAGGACTTCCTGAGTCGGCTGCCCAGCGCCCCCTCCTCACTGGGCTGTGAGGACAACAGGGCAAGGGGCTCTCTGGAAGGCCCCTCTGGAGCAGATGAGTTCTTGGCCTCCCGAGACCCCCATGGGAGCCCTGGATGGTCAGGAGGAGGCCCTGGCTCTGCCCTGGCCTGTTGTGTGACCCCAGGGGCCCTGGCTTGCCCCTTCCCTGGGCTGGAGGGCTTTGATGGGAGGGAGAGCAGGACAAGCCAAGTGCCTGGCTGGGTTCTCTGTGAGCGTGGCCTTCAGGCCCTCGTCCAGCGCCCACCCCCCATTCCCAGTGCCTGGGGCCCAGCCGCCTTCCAGATGCCTGGAGGGAGGAGACCAGGACCTCTAGGTGTTCACGCGCCGGCGCTGCCTCCCTGCACCTGAGCACCTCCAGGTCGTGGGTGCTGTGGGGCAGTGACACAGGAAGCAGCAAGAAGCCAGGGTTGTGTCCCCAGCGGCCAGCCTCGGGGGACCAGTCCTCAGCAGCCCACACATCTGCGTGGGAACGGCCAAGCCCGCCTGGAAGATTTCCATGCCGCCCCTCCCCCCATGCAGCCCTCCGCTTTAGGTTTTCATTAATTAGAGAGCATCCGGCCCTAATCACTGGGCTGTCCAGCCTGCAGTGTCCCTGCTTGCTTCGGGGGGGGTCATCCAGTTTCGGTGTGAAAGTCCAGGTGCTGTTCTCCCAGGCCCAGCAACCTGCTGCCTAGGCCGCTGTGGCGCGTGGGTGCGGCGGGTGCCTGGAGGCCTGGGCTGGTGGCCTCCGCTCCAGCTCCAGCACACTGTCGTCTCCAGGAGGCCCTGCAGCACGTGGGTGGTGCTGGGGTCTGGGCTGTGGCGATGACACCCCCGGGGCAGCGGTGGGGCCACCCACCAGTGTGGGGCCTTGGCTCGGCCTGCCTCGCTATGCTCTGGCCGCCCGCCCACCCCCACACCCTGCTGCCTTTGTCGCCGCTGGGCAGGTCGGGTGGCAGCCGTGAGTCACCCACAGAGCAGCCGCAGCCCACGCTCCGCGTGATTCCTGCCCCACCGGCCCAGCCGGCTCACCTGGGGGCCGGCTTGTCAGGAGGGTGGGGCCCTGCAGAGGCAGGTCCAGGGGCACCCATGGCACCTCCCTGGCCCTTTGCGGGGTCAGGTGAGGTCAGGCGAGGGTCAAGTGGGAGGGGTCAGATTAACTGGGATCAGGGCAGGGCGAAATAGGGGTGGGGTCCAGCGCTGACCAGTGGGCTGGCCCAGTTGTCTCCGTGGTGGGTCAGGTGGGCATGGCCCTGTGACTTTGTCTGCCCATGCAGGGGACGAGCTGGAGCTGATCCGGCCCAGCGTCTATCGCAACGTGGCGCGGCAGCTGAACCTCTCCCTGCATTCCGAAACTGTGGTGACCGACGCCTTTCTGGCTGTGGCCACACACATCTTCTCTGCAGGTAGGCTGGCCGGCTGTGCCCAGGACGCCCCCTCTCGGCCCCACCCCTGGCCCTCCCCGGCTCCTGGCGGCACCTTGGGCTCCCCGCCCACCTTGCAGCTTGCAGACATTTGGGGGACTCCCCTCTGGGGCCCCTGCAGTCCAGAATTGCCCACCATTTAGCATTCCAGGACAGACCCTCCCCTGCCTGCTGCCTTTCCCCATTGAGGTTCTTTATTGTTGAGTGAAAAACCAACCCCAAATGTAGTGATTTAGACCAGCCTAGTGGTTCTGAGGGTGACTTGGGCCCCCTGGACAGCTCCCCTGGGCCCCCACGTGGCTACCGTCAGGTGGGCGGGGGGCTGGCTCTTTGCTGAAGTGAGGAGTATGGTTGGCCGGAGCCTATCCATGGCCCTGTGTGTGCTGGGTTCTGGGGGGGCTGCTGAGAGCAAGCTGCAGGAGGCCTGGTGGATGGGCCAGGTTCTCCTGATGGAGCCTTGGAGGTCACGCAGTGTCACAGCCGAATTCCATGGGTCACAGGGGCAGTCAGGTTCTTCTGACCAAGCCTTGGAGGTCACGCAGCGTCACAGCCGAATTCCATGGGTCACAGGGGCAGTCAGGTTCTTCTGACCAAGCCTTGGAGGTCATGCAGCGTCACAGCCGAATTCCATGGGTCAGGGGGGCAATCAGGTTCTGACGGAGCCTTGGAGGTCACGCAGTGTCACAGCCGAATTTCGTGGGTCAGGGGGGCAGTCAGGTTCTGACGGAGCCTTGGAGGTCATGCAGCGTCACAGCTGAATTCCGTGGGTCAGGGGCAGTCAGGTTCTCCTGACGGAGCCTTGGACGTCACGCAGCGTCACAGCTGAATTCCGTGGGTCAGGGGCAGTCTGGAACAGAGGAGGAGCTAGACCAAGGGCAACAGCGGCGGGAGGGGGCTCAGTGGGGTGTCCTTGGGGGATACAGTATGCTTCCTCCTGCTTGGTCTTTCTGGGTCACTGCACCCTCCTGAGTCTCCAGACGCACCATGAGGATGTGACCGTCCCCGTGAGGAGGTGATTGTTGCCCTTCTCTGACATGTGACCTCGCTGTCCCCTCCATGGCTGCTTGCTTTCTGTGGGCTCCAGGCTGATGGGACCAGTGGCTCCTATCCAGAGCCCTTTGCTGGATACCTGTCCTCCTTGGAGTCCAGGTCCCTGTGACCTTCAGACAGGTCCAGCCACTCGGTGGGCTCTCCCAGCGGGGCCCTTGCTGGCTAACAGACCCAGGGCACCCCGACCAGGGCGTCCTGGAGCCTCCTGTCCTGGCCACCCCAGCTCTGTGAGTCCCCCAGGTGCATCCAGGTGCCAGCTGGGCTGTTGGTGAACCGAACCCTGGCTCGGTGCAGCCCCCGCCCCGCAGGGCCTGCACCATCTGGGTGGGGGTTATTTGGACCCCTCGTCTCTGATCAGCCGTGTGACTTTGGCCTGCCCCTCCCCCACCCCAACCTAGGTGTCCTCATCTGTAGAAGGGACTGGCAGCCTCAGAAGCCACAGTCCTCACCTCGTGAAAATGCAGCCGGGGGTGGGGGTGGGGGGAGTTGGGAGGGTCTACTGACCTCCGCCACCTCACAGAGGAGGAGGTGGCCCAAGAGGGGACCCTTGTGGCCCTCCACGTCCCCTGCCTACAGAGACTCCTGTGGCCCTGATGGCAGGCCAAATGCCCGGGGCGCCCCCACCCCGTTTTCTTCACGCCATTGGCTGCTTCTCTGGTCATAGATCTCTGTGGCTAAGATGTTGGAAAGAGTGGGGTTGGGATGCAGGCCCCCCAGAGTGTTTACAGCCCCGAGCCGGCTCCTGGGAAGGAAGTCCACCTGGGGTTGTCCCGTTGCCGTGGGCTGTGTGGCACCCACCTGGGGGCTCTGGAGAGGCCCAGACCACACCTTGTGGGGGCAGGTGATCACAGATGCCTTGAGTCTCAGGCTGGTCCCTGTGGGAACTGGTGCCATGGCGTGGGGGTGGGGTGGGGTAGCCAGTGGGTGAATGACAGACTTGGGGGGGCGCAGGCGTGCAGACCCTGCCCTTGCTCGTCAGGGCAGGCCCCAGCCTGGGTTCTGTTCCCATCTCTGTGCCTTTGGATAACTGAAAACCAATCCAAGTGTCCAGGTTGGCCTGGAGGGGCAGGGGGTGGGTGGAGGTCCAGGCTGGACTCTGCGGGGGGTGGGGCCGGCCGTGAATGACACCGTGTGACAGATGTGTGGTCCTTGCGCTGGTGGGGGTGCATAGCAGGGCAGGTGAGAGGGCCAGGGAGACCAGGCAGGTGGTGGGGGCCCACGGCATGGGGTGGTGGCGGGAGTACTGCACCCTGAGCTGGCGGTGGGGGGCACCCCCTTACTCGAGGGTACCCCCACAGATGCCTGGTGGGGGAGGTAGCAGACGGACCCAGGAGCGGATCGGGGGTGGGAAGAGCGGGGGCAAACTGGTGTCCAGCTGCTCCAGGCCTGGCGCCTGCATGTGGGTGGCCGTGGGCCTGAGCCCAGGGCCTGTCTCCGGGCTGTCAGGCGGCCGGTTTATGAGGCGCGAGCTGGCTTTAAAAGGAAGGCTGTTTCTGAGAGGCAGCCCTGGCTTGCTGGGGGCTCTGACACTGGGGAGAGGGGAGAACCAGGTCACCTGGTGGTGGGGCCTAGATGAGCAGCCCACTCACTGCAGTGCCAGGCGTGGGGACAGCCTGGATGTGGGAAGCACCCTGAGAAAGGTTCTGGGTCCTCAAAAGGGGAGGGTGCCTGACGCTGACGGCACAGGTGGCGAGGCTCGGTGTTTACACCTCGTGCTGCCATTTGCTAGCAGCCTCCACACCCCGACTTGGCCCTGTTGCTGCTCTAGGGTGACTGTGGACCCCAGGCAGTGCCTCATGGCTGTGTGGCCTGCAACTGCTTTCTTGACCTCTCTGAGCCAGAGCAAGAGCAGGGCTCTAGGGGTGTGGGGGCTCCGTGGGGGCTCCGGGGGTGTGGGAGTGTGGGGGCTCTGCTGGGGTTCAGTGGGGGCTCTATATGGGCTGTATGGACGCTGCTAGGGTTCGGCAGGTGTGTCCACTTCTGCCGATAAATGGCTCTCAGGCCAGCTTGCAATGTGGGCAGCTTGAGGACCACAGGGTAGGTCTCCGCTGTGGCTGCTTTGCATCTCCAGCGCCTGGTGTCAGGACAGATGCAGGCCCCCTTGATGCTCTTCCTGGCCTTGCTCTTACTGTGGGCTTGAAATTCCTTTCAGAAGAGAAACGAATTCTTTTCTTCTTATTATAAGAGTGAAATATTTTATCACAGAAAGATCAGAAAATACAGAAGAAATATGTAAACAACTCCTACAACTCAACAAGAAAAAGACAACGCAATTTAAAAATGGGTAAAGGACTTGAACTGACGTTTCTCCAAAGAAGATATACAAATGGATAAGAAGCATATGAAAAGATGCTCAACACCATTGGTCGTTAGGGAAATGCAGATAAAAATCACAATGAGATACCACGTCAGGATGGCTATTATCAGAAAAGTGGGTAGCAAGTGTTTGGTGAAGATGTGGAGAAACTGAGACCCTCATCCATTGCTGGGGGGAATGTAAAACGGTACAGCCGCTGTGGAAAACCAGTTTGTCAGATCCTCTAAAAGAAACATAGAAGTACCACATGATCCAGCAATTCTGCTCCTGGGTATGTACCCAAGAAACGTGAAAGCAAGGACACAATCAGATGCGTGTTTCCCAGTGTTCCTTGCAGCACTTTTCACAATAGCCAAAACGTGGAAACAACCTGAGTGTCCATCCGCAGCTGGATGGATAAACAAAGTACGGTACACGTGTCCAATGGAATAGTGCGCAGCCAGGGGAAGAAATGAAGTCCTGATACGTGCTACAATGTGGACGAACCTTGAAAACATCCTGCTGAGTGAAATCAGTCAGTCACAAAAGGACAAAGACTGCCTGATCCCATGTGTACGAAATGTCCAAAGTAGGCAAATTCATGGAGATCAAGGAATAGCGGTCGCCAGGGGCTGGGGGTTTTGGTGACAGCTAATGGCTGTGGACGTTCCTTTTGGAGTGATGAAAATGTTCCAGCATTAGATAGTGGTGATGGTTGCACAACTCTGTGAATGTCCTAAAAACCACTAAATTGTTTAAATGGGTGAATTTTGTGGTATGTGAATTATATTTCAATTTTAAAAAGAAAGAAAACACGGAAGAATGCAAAGACAGCACCTAGAGACTATCCGTGCACCTCCCAGGCCCTTGTCTCCTTGCTTCCTGACCTATAGGGGTGACGGTGCCCTGGTCACGGGGGTGCAGCGTCCTCTCGCTGGACGTGAGCACCTCCCCCCGAGGCACCTTCAGTGCGTGATCCCGCCTGAGTCCTTCCCTGTCTCACGTGTGTGTGGGGCTCTTCCCTGGGGGCCAGGCCAGCCGTGTACAGAGGGGACCGATGTGGGCAGAGCAGAGCCCCAGCTCTGGGGACTCAACCCTGGCCAGCAGCTTGTCATCAGGGAGCATGCTGTAAGGTCCTGGTCACCAGGACAGGTATCGCCTGATGGCCTGGGAGGTCCTTGTAGGAGGAGGGGGCCTTAAGTGGTGGGAAGCACCATGGGCAGGGGGCCTGGCAGTAAGGAGGCCGCCACTGAGGCTGGGGTGCAGGAAATGGCGCCAGGGCCAACTCAGGTGGTTCATACCTGGAAATGGGAAGTAAAAGTTGGGAGAATTTTGAGGGGGCAGTGATGTGTTCTGATTCATGCTTTTATATAAGACCGTCCTGGCTGCTGTTGGAGAGTGGACAGAGGGGCGTCTTCCTCAGGATACACGGTCCTGGAAGAGTGTGGCAGGGCAGGCTCCCGCATGGCCTCCACTGCCCGTCCACGTTTACGCAGCTACCCAGTTACCCGGAAACACGTTGCCATTTAAGAGTTTTCAGTCTGATAGATAGCAGTCTATAGCTCTCTTTTAAAATAGACTTTATTTTTTGGAGCAGTTTTAGATTTACAGAAAAATTGTGCAGAAAGTAGAGTTCTTGTATCCCCCTGCCCCCTGCAACTTTCTCCTGTCATTAATACCTCCTGAGGTATATTTGTTATAGTCGATGAACCAACACTGATACATTGTTATTCAGTAGAGTCCATGGTTTACATATGCATCTCATTTTGATTTGCTTCCTTGGGCTATCAGGGAGGGTGCACGTTTTTTCATGTCTGACGCATGACGGCAAGACTTCATCTCACATACTTTGGACATGTTATCAGGAGGGACCAGTCCCCGGAGAAGGACATCAAGCTTGGTAAAGTAGAGGGCCAGTGAATAAGAGGAAGACCCTCAACAAGATGGGCTGACACAGTGGCTGCAACAATGGGCTCAAGCATAACAACGACTGTGAGGAGGGCGCAGGACTGGGTAGTGTTTCGTTCTGTTGTACGGAGGTTCGCTATGAGTCAGACCTGACTTGATGGCATCTAACAACAAATGCGCGAGTTGGATTTTTTCTTCTGTGAATCACCTGTTCACATTCTGTGCCCATATTGCATTTGAAAACTTTCTCTTTCCTCCTTGATTTATAAAATCTTTTTATGTATCAAGGAGACGTATCACCATGTATACATTACAAGTATTTTCCCCTCTCCCCGATTGTCATTTATCAGTCTTTTCCCTGAAGGTTCCTACACGTGGAATGAAACTAAGAAAAATTTTTCCCACATCAAGTTGAAAATGATTCTTCTGTTTTATCATCCAGTACTTTTAAGATGCCCTCCATCTTCTGAAACCTTTCCTGGCTTAGGCCACGTTAGAACTTGCCGGCCCTTCCCCGAGACCCCAGTGCAGTGAGGTGTATGGGTCCCCAGCTCACAGTCAGTGGCTGGGGCAAGGCCTGTCCGCCCTGGGCCATGGCCCCATTATGTGTAAACCGTGGCTCTTCTGTCCCGCTGCCTCTGCAGGGCTGCTCGGGACAGCGGGGGCCAGGGCCAGGTGTACCCATGAAGTGGTTATCAAGGCTTATCACCTGCCTGGCCAGGTGAGCTCCAACAAGTCAGTCACATGCACCCCTGCCTCAATTTCCCCCTTGTTGAACTGCCTGCTGCCCATAGTGGGCTGAATGGTGACAGTTCCACTTCTAAAACCTGTGAGTGTGACCTCTTTGGAAAAGGGTCTCCACAGATGTGACTAAGGGTCCCAAGATGACATCGTCCTGGATTATCGGGGGGTCCTGTGTCCACTGATCGTCCCCTTAAAAGAGACAGAAGAAGAGACACGGACACAGGAGATAGCCACGTGGAGACAGAGGCAGAGATGACAGCGATGCAGCCAGAAGCCAAGCCTGGGGTCCCCAGAAGCTGGAAGAGACAAGGAAAGATCCTTATGCAGAGCCTCTGGAGGGAGCATGCCCTGTGACCACCTTGACTTTGGACTCTGGCCTCCAGAACTGTGAGAGAACGCATTTCTGTTGTTGAAGCCTCTCAGTCTGTGGTGACTTGTGGTGGCAGCCCCAGAAGTGGACACTCTGTCCCTGTCACTTTGTAAGTTCCTGCCCCTCTGGCAGGCCATGGCTGAGCAGAGCAGAGGTGCATCCAGGTGTGCAGGTGTGCAGGGGGGCTTGGGGAACCTCCACAGAACCAACAACCCGTGAGGTGGGCAGGACTGACGGTTGAGCCGATGGCCACTGAGACCATGGCAGCAGCTTGGGCATTCGGTCAGCCCCCTGGGTGCCCACCTGGGTTCCATCCCTGACCCTCCTCAGCATGGCAGGCGAGCAAGGCTCTGAGAGGCCCGGGAATGCCCAGTGCCCTCGCCTGCCAAGGACCCACCTGAGCAGGGGTCCCGGTGCCGGGGTACCCCCTCCTGCAGACGTCCAACCGCGTCCGTCTGTCCCTGCAGGTATCACGTGGGGCAAGGTGGTGTCACTATACGCAGTGGCCGCGGGGCTGGCTGTGGACTGCGTGCGGCAGGCTCAGCCCGCCATTGTGCACGCCCTCGTGGACTGCCTGGGGGAGTTCGTGCGCAAGGCCCTGGCCCCCTGGCTGCGGAGGCGCGGAGGATGGGTGAGAGGGATGGAGCCCAGGGAGGGTAGGGCAGGGGCGGGGCTGCCTGGCATCCAGAGGGGCGGGGCAGGGCTGCCTGGCATCCAGAGGGGCGGGGCGGGGCTGCCTGGCATCCAGAGGGGCGGGGCAGGGCGGGGGCGGGGCTGTCCAGCATCCAGAGGGGCAGGGGTAGGGCTTCTGGTCAGGGGATGCCCTGGAGTCATCTGTGGAAGGACATGAGGCCCTCTTCCCCTGCTCAGCAGTGTCTGGCCTGCTGGACTTTGTCCAGCTGTCTCTGCCCCACCCCAGCCCCCTGTATCCCCTTCACCGTGTAAACCCCCGTCGATGGGATTGGCCAGGTACCGGGGCCTTCAGTCCAGAGGGACCAGACTGCCTTGGTGAGACAGCTGCGCCCCCGCACACACTCCCCGTGACTCTGACTCCCAGAGGCCCTGGGCGGCTCTCCAACACTGCATTTCTACTCACTGTCACCTCCTTCCCCCCAGACTGATGTCCTCAAGTGCGTGGTCAGCACGGACCCCGGCCTCCGCTCCCACTGGCTGGTGGCCGCGCTCTGCAGCTTCGGCCGCTTCCTGAAGGCCGCCTTCTTCCTGCTCTTGCCGGAGAGATGAGCCACTTGCCTTGGCAGTGGCCGCAGCCTGGCCCTCGGGGCTGGCGCAGGAGGCTCGCAGCCTGGAGAGTATCTCCCTCCTCCCCGCCGGCTGCTGGGTCGCCTGCCCTGAGCCCCTTCCCTCGCAGACCCAGGCCTGTGGGCACGGGAGAAGGGAGGGACCCCTGGGCTGGAGGGGGGTGCTGGACCCCCGTTGTGTGGCCTGTCCTGGCACCCACTGTCCCCCTTTGCTGTGGGACCAGACACTCAGGGCCCACTTCCAGGCCCAAAAGGGAGGGGGCTGGGAGGACTGTGCTCTAACTCAGCACCAGGTCCCCTCCACCCCGTGTCGGGGCCCTCCCCCAAACTCCAGCTGTACTGGATCTCCACAGGCAATAGATCCTGCACGTTCAGGTGACGAGCACACTGGCCTGGTCAGAGCGCACAGTGGCTGTGGGGTCCTCTGACCCTTAACCAGAGTGTAAGGCTCATGCCTTGTCTGCTTGACCCAGGCCTGAGGAGGACATTGACCCAGGGCAGGGCCCTCATGTGGCTGGAGGGGCGTGGTTCCAGGCTGGCACATCTGACCAATGAACGCAGAGCCCTGCTGATGAGGACAGAGCACTTGGTCCCAATAAAGTCTCATGTTAACGAGGGCGGCTCCATCTCCTTTCCTTGTGGCCCGCCTGGATACAGCTGCCCAGGACCTGCCCAATGGCCCCTCTGGGCTTGGATGCCTGGGAAGCTCAGCTCCTCAGGGTGCACTGAGTCCCGACTACGCTCCCCAGCAGGACACACGTGTGACGTCCTTCCTGGGGCACCCCAGCCAGCCCCCTCAGCCCCTGGCACTGGCTGCAGGTGCTCAGGAGAGGCATGCAAACTGAGCACACCACTAGCCAGTGGGACCCTGCTCCGTCCTTTGTAAGTTCTTAGCCAAGAGGGATCTCAAGAGGGACCTGCCCATGTGGTCCCTGGGGTGAGGTGAGGCCGGGGCTGGCAGCTACCCCCGCACCCCAAGAGCTGCCCCCTGGGTCCTCACCAGGCTGTCTGCTGGGGTGGAGGGGGGGCATGTGCAGGACAGACAAGGGGTCTGCAAAAAGCCAGCCCCAAGTCATGAAGCTTAGGTCCCACTGGAAGGCTCCACACAGTAGTATTTTCACTTTATACACTGCCACTGTACTTCATACAGTCTCCACCTATAAACTAGTGAGAGGTAGGGGATTTGCTTGAAAATAACCCAGGCGGTATGAGAGGGTGGGATGGGAGGGATTCTGGAACTGGTTCTCTCAACTGGTTAGATTTTTTTTTTCCATACATACATATATTTTATTGTGAAAATATATACAACAAAACATACACCAATTCAACCATTTCTACATGTATAATTCAGTGACATTGATTACATTCTTCAAGTTGTGCAAATATTCTCACTATTCCTTTCCAAATTATTCCATCACCATCAACATAAACTCAATGCCCCCTAAGGAAAAATTCTCCTTTTCCCCCTCACCCCTGGTAATCACTGATCTTTGGTTTCTGTATATTTGCTTATCTCATATAAGTGAGATCATACCGTATTTGTCCTTTTGCTACTAATTTCACTCAGTCTAATGTTTTCAAGATTCATCCATGTTGTGTCATGTATCCGGGCTGCATTTCCCTTTATGGCTGAATAACATCCCCTGGGTGGTGCAGTGGCTAAGAGCCTGGCTACTAACCGAGAGGTCAACAGTTCAGATCCACTGGCCGCGCCTTGGAAACCCTATGGGGCAGTTCTGCTGTGTCCTATTGGGTCATTTTGAGTTGGAATTGACTCGACGGCAATGGGTTTTATGGGTATGTATATTCCACGTTTTGTTTATTCGCTCTCTTACCTGGTTAGATTTAAAGGCACAGTCGGAATCAACTCGGTAGCAGTGGGTTTGGTTTCGGTTTTAACAACTCTCTCTCAGCAGTGAAGAGAGCACAGGTAGTCCAGGGTGGGATGTGGCAATAGAGATATGAAAGTATCATTGCTGGGTCCAAAAAGCCAAACTCATTGCTGTTGAGTCGATTCTGGCTCACAGTGACCCTGGGGGACACTGATCCAGAGTTTCCAAGGCTGTAATCTTTAAGGAAGTAGACAGCCACATTTTTCTCCCTCGGAGCAGCTGGTGGATTCAAACGGCCAGCCTTTTGATTAGCAGCTTAGTGTTTTGACCACTGTGCCACCAGGGCTCTGCTGGGTACCCCTAATAAAACACCTCTATCAGGTGAGGTTCTGGGTGGCTGTGTATTTGACATCTTAGGTCATTTTGGTCAAACTAATGAGTATAATGAGACTGGCTGGTTGTTCCTGACTACACTAGAGAAAGTGGGGAAAGAAGATGAATTGCAGGGCTTCAAAGTCCCAGCTCAAGTGATACATAAAGGACCTGAAAGTTGCTGTATGTGCCCTGAAAGCCTTATCTCCTGTAGCCACACAGAGATTGCTGAAAACCAGAGTCTCATCTTGTGAGTTGCTGAACTGCAATGCCAGTTGAATTCCCAACCTCACAAGCTGCTTAAGTGAGGGCATTGACTGGGAAGGAATGAGATACTGAAAGTTGGGATGGGGACATATGGGTAGTTACTGGTAAAGCTGGGGACACTGACTGAACCCCAAATTCTGCTGTCTTCTTTGCCAGTAGAATCAGGCCTTCTACCCCTTGCTGAGAAAGTTAATCCTGCTTTGCCTGAGGAAACTGTAATGACCTCGCAGAAGGCAGATGCCTTGCAAGATACTGCTTGTCCTCAGGATCCACTCCACTATCTTTCTTTGCTTCTAGACCTGTAACTAGTCTCAAGTCCCAGCAGGTCCCAAAAGGTGAGGTATAGTACACCATGACGAGGTGTACTATACTCTGAAAGAACTACACAAATTTTCTGATGTATGCAGACAAATCCAGGGAGTATGCGTGGGAATGAATATTAAGGGTGTGGGATAATGGTGGAAGGAACAAGTTGGATTAGTCGGAAATTACTGATACAGGCGTGCTAAGCAGAGACTCTTCATCTAGTGTTTCAGCTTGAGGGGTTAGAAAAGGTTCTGTTTGTTTGGCTGGTTGGCGGAAACATGAACCCAAAGGTGGTCTACACTAAATGAAGTTAAAATGCCAGAACTGCCTTGGTGTACTACAGAGGAAGGTGTCCAAAGGTTTAGGGAGACTGGAATGTTAGAGTAGATTTATCATGTTTGACCCACCACCCGGGGAGTGCCCAGAGGACACATCTCTCACTGCGACTGTGAGGAATAAATGTGTGAGAGCCCCAGCATCCTTGAAGAGCGCTGTGATCAATCTCTTCTGTAGGTCAGATACTACAGTGGGAACTGCTACCACAGGACTTACAATGGGGGTGACTGAATCCCAGGGTGGGAGGGGCCACGTGGCAGCAGAAATCCCCAAAGACAAGATGGGCATGGTTCCCATAATGGACAGCAGAGTCAAAGCAGCAATCAGAATACAGGCATACCTCAGAGATGTTGTGGGTTTGGTTCCAGAGCACTGGAATAAAGTGAGTCACACAAAGTTTTTGGTTTTCCTGTGCATATAAAAGTTATGCTTACACTATGCTGTAGTCTATCGAGCATATGCATTACGTCTAAAAAAACAATGTACATACCATAATTAAAAAATACTTTATTGCCAAAAAATGCTAACCGTCATCTGAGCCTTCAATGAGTCATATGTTTTTGCTGGTGGAGGGTCTTGCCTCGATACTGGTTGCTGAAGGTTGGGGTGCCTGTGGCAATTTTCCTAAAATAAGACAACAATGAAGATTGCCGCATCAATTGACTCTTCCTTTCATGAAAGACTTCTCTGTAGCATGCGATGCTGTTTGACAGCATTTTACCCACAGTAGAACTTTCAAAATTGGAGTCAGACCTCTCAAACCCTGCCTCTACTTTATCAATTGAGTTTATGTAATATTCTAAATCCTTTGCTGTCATTTCAACCATGTTCACAGCATCTTCACCGGGAGTAGATTCCATCTCAAGAAACCACTTTCTTTGCTCATAAGAAACAACTCCTCATCTGTTAATGTTTTATCATGAGACTGTGGCAATTTAGTCACATCTTCAGGCTCCACTTCTAATTCTAGTTCTCTTCTATTTCCATCACATCTGCATTACTTCCTCCAGTTAAGTCTTGAACTCCTCAAGGTCCTCCACGACAGTTGCAATCAACTTATTCCAAACTCCTGTTAATGTTGATCTTTTGATCTTCTCCCATGAATCACGAATGTTCTTAGCATCTAGAATGGTGAATCCTTTCCAGAAGGTTTTCAATTTACTTTGCCTAGACCCATCAGAGGAATCACTATCTGTGGCAGCTATAGCCTTACAAAATGCATTTCTTAAATAATAAGACTTGCAAATAGAAATTATTCCTAGATCCACGGGCTGCAGAATGGATGTTGTGTTTGCAGGCATGAAAACATTAATCTCCTTGTACATCTCCATCAGAGCTCTTGTGTGACCAGGTGCACTGTCAATGAGCAGTCATATTTTGAAAGGAGTCTTTTTTTCTGAGCAGTAGGTCTCAAAAGTGGGCTTAAAATATTCAGCAAACCATGTTGTAAACAGATATGCCATCATGCAGGCTTTGTTTTTCCACTTATAGAGCACAGCATAATTCTTAAGGGCCCTAGGATTTTCAGAATGGTAAATGAGCACTGGCTTCAACTTAAAGTCACCAGCTGCATTAGCCCCTAACAAGAGTCAGCGTCTCCTTCGAAGCTTTAAAGCCAGGCATTGACTTCTCCTCTCTAGCTATGAAAGTCCTAGATGGCATCTTCTTCCAGTGTAAGTGCGGTGTGATGGTTTACTTTTGTGTGGCCTTTCTTGCCATGGTCTTGTGGCTCCTGCCCAAGTAATTGGGTGGGACTGTGCAAATAGGGTAATCGTGGCCCACCAAGGGGATTGGTCAGTTTTACCATCCCACTGGGCTTGCAATAAGCCATCCCAGAGGTGGGAAAGAGAGGATCCCACCATTACCAAAGATGAACAGCCAGGAGCAGAGAGCATGTCCTTTGGACCCAGGATCCCTGTGCTGAGAAGCTCCTGGGCTCAGGAGACAGAGAACACTGAAAACAGCAAGATGCGGTGGCAGAGAAATGGTGGCAGGAGGGATGGCAGGAGACAGCGCAGTGGCTTTCTGGCCCATGGGGCGAGAAAGCTGAGTGCCTATTCTGTGGTTGTGACAAAATCATGTAAAATGCTTCACACAATCAAAAGTAACTTCAACAAAAAGACAATCTCTAGGAATTAAACAGAAACTAATGAACCTATTTATCAAATTGTGCCATAACCACCCAGCAAAAACAATTATTCCAGTGGTAGTATATACCTGTTGCCGTTGACTTGATTCTGACTCATAGTGACCCTACAGGACTGAATAGAACTGCCCCACAGGGTTTCAAAGGAGCGGCTAGTGGAATTCGAATGGCTGAACGTTTTGGTTAGCGGCCAAGCTCTTAACCACTGTGCCACCAGGGCTCCGTAGAGTTGTGTAGTACCTCTTTAATGGGTGAGTCCAGTTAAGCGCTCGGCTGCTAACCAAAAAGTTAGTGGTTTGAATCCATCCAGCAGTTCCACGGGAGAAAAGATCTGCTTCCATAAAGATCACAGCCAGGAAAACCCGATGGGGCAGTTCTACTCTGTCATATGGGGTCGCTATGAGTCAGAGTAGACTCAATGGCACACAACAGCGACATATAAAGAAGAGCAAAAAAAAAAAAATTGCCTTCAGCAGTCTTGTTAACAATACCATCATCATTCTGAACCAATTCCTGTAGGATAAAGCAAGCAGTATGTGGATGGTATAAAGAACTCAAATTTTTAGCTTAAGAGGAGATAAAAAAATCAAAGAATTTGAGTAAAAAATTCTATAATCTTAAAATCTGAATCGGAAACATGAGTGTGAACTCATTTTTTTTCCTTTAAAAATGTATTTCCCACACTAATGTACCTGGGGGAAGGAGCGGGGCCTGGCCTTGAACAAACCACCGGTATGTTCTTGGACCATCAGGGGTCTGAACAAGGACAAGGTATCAAGAAATGGTCCAGACTTCTCATCACGCTTACGATAGCTCTCAGCTCCATGTGCTCTGGCCCTGCTCTGGGTGCGGCACCCCCCAGACTCCCGTCTAGCTGGCAGTGGGCAGGAGCCCGGGATGGGGGCAGGGAGCACTTCCACGGTGCCTCCAGGTTCTCTGGAATCACTCACTCCCGCAGCGCCAGGCTCCTTCAGGGCGGCTCCAGCACTCGCTCTCGTCTTGGTCCCCGCGTGCTGGCCACACCCCCCACTACACCCAAGACTACACCCAAGGCCAAGCAACGAGCCACCCACTGCGCAGCGCCCATCCCCAGCCTGGAGCAGGGCGCCTCCTGCAGCACTCATCATGGGGGCCACAGCATCACCCCCTTGTGACACTTCCCGCTCCCAACAATGTGTGGCCAGGTCTCGTGGACTGCGTGGTAAGAGAGAGACAAGTGTGTCATTTTGATCTTAGATGCCCATCAATGCATTCAAGGGTGAATGCCATTATGTCTGGAATTTGCTTAGAAATGCTCTAGCACACACACAGAGGAACTTGGCAGTTGTTGAACCTGGGTGATGGGGTGTTTGTTTGGAAGCTTCATGCTAAACAAAGCAAACAAAAAACAAAAGTAGTATTATATCACAGAACTCACATAACAGTGCTATATTAACAAGCAGTCTCTCGTCTTGGGAACGAGGGCCCTCTGACCACAGTGGCTGGGTCCTTGGCCTCTGTTATCTTTTTGTAAAGGTAACAAAAAATAGGCTGCAGCCTTTTTCTCCCAACTTTGCCTTCAGTTATTGTTGCCTACTTCATGGAAGATTTATAAATATTTTAGCTCTTGTCAAAACTGCAAGAAAAGAAAAGAAAAGAAGGAAAGAGACATCCCTTCTTAATTTCTTAGAATAAAGACTTTGGAAAACAATCACAAGCAGATGAAAAAACGTATAGTCTACACAGTGATAATATTCAAAATCCTCAGCCATAAAAATAAAGGCCTTTTATTTGGTTTTTCTACTCCATTACAGGAACATCTGAACGACATTCTTGTGCCCGCAGTGCTTCCAGGCCACACGGCTCTGCTTCAGGGACGCGGCCAAGCCAAACTGTCAGATACAAGTAGCTAGGACATTCCCGGAGGCCCCGCCCTTGAGGACAAGGACGAGGCTCACTGGTTCATGGGGTCACCTTCTTGTAGGTGATGTGAAGATGCTGAGTCATCGGCTGGGTAGTGGTTGCCATGGAGACCGTCTGCTCCAATTTGCCTTCAGAATTCAGCCTGAATTTTCGGGTAATCTAAGCAGGAGACCAAAACACACACAAACACCTCAGCTTCATCTTCAGAAGGTTTGACAGATGCTCAGGCGCCTGCCATGGGCTGAGCACTCGGCAGATGCCACCACGCATTACCTGACTCATCACAGGCCTGTGAGCCAGAGAGCATCCCCGTCACAAAGGACAGATGCCCGGCCCAGAGTCGCCAGTGGGCTTGTCCAGATCAAGGCTTCAGGCCACTGTCCCTCAGCCGCCCCCAGAAGACCAACAGGTGAATGCAGCAACTGTCCATACAGTGGATCATTTAGAAGCCATCTATTTTTTTTTTTTTTAAATAAATCATACACCTAATCAGACAAAAGCTGAACTTTTAAATGTTTTCCTTATTTGTTACTTTCCACTTTTGCTCGACATCTTGAACCAGGGCTTCGAACTGGTTCGATCTCCTGTTGAGAATCTGCATCTCCACCCCAGATATACTGAATCAGAATCTATATTTTAACAAGATCCCTAGGTGATTCTGATGTATACACGTAGGTAAGAATCACCTGGGGGATCTTATTAAAATGCAGAATCTGTTCCAGTATATCTGGGTGGAAAAACAAATTCTCAGCAGGGGGTTGAACCAGAATGAACCGGTTTGAAGCCCTGTCTTGGAAAAATCAGTAACAGACCTTTGGAACCACTAATACATCAAAATAAATTACAGCAGCTGTTTCTAACGGGAACACAAGTCTGTAGCAACTAATCCCCAAATGAGGCAATACAAAATGCCTGGAGTTCCCAGCACTTCGTGGGAGAAAATCTGTCAACATTTCTAGTAGAAAGTGTGAAACCATGACAAGTGTTGAGAGAGAACTCCCAGACAGTCTTTGTCTTTCTGGCTCTCAAGAGTATGGCGGGTGTTCCAGAAGTACATGAAATACTAGTTCTGCTTCTGGCCACACTCAACTACTCTGTACTTTGTAACTGACCAACTGTCTTGTGGAGAAAATAACAGAAAAACCAGACTATTGAAAGGCATCAGAGAACCCCCAAGGCAGCAAGGACCAGGGTCCCCCGGAGAAGGGGTGCAGGGGGGCCAGTTATTCACCAGAGGCCACGGTGGTCGGTACGCAGTGCCTGGATGTCGAGGGGACAAGTTGGAGGCCAAGAGGCTGAGAGACTAAGCAGAGGGATCAGAGCCCATACAGGAGAGAAGCTGGAGGACACACCTGGCTTTCAGTTGAGACCCCAGGAGTCAGGGTTAACCAGAAATAGACCAGCCTCCAAAGGAATTCAGCTTCACAACAGCTCCATTCCAGGTTAATGTGACCTGCCTTCCCTGACCAACAACCAGAGGCAGGAGAACCGTTCTTTGGTCAAAGTTAACGTCAACCAAAGCCTCAGAATTCAAGGAAAAAAATACCCTGAGCAAACCAGGGAATAAGACCAAATGACTGATTTTCCAGAGAAAAAGCAGGTAATGGAAACAGACACACACACACACACCCCTGGGAGGCCAACAGTGGAGTTATTTGGGTTGATCAACTGGAAAATGCTCAGTAGAAAATATCCAGACTGAAGCTTGGAGAGAAGAAACTGTAGAAAATATGATGAATGCATGAGAGACACTGGAAGCTGTAAAAAGCTCAACGTATGTGTGACGAGTCCAAGGAGAAGCGAGGAGAGAAAATGGAGCACAGGGAAATATCTGAAGAGATTACGGCCAATTTTCTGAGACTAACAAAGGAAATCAAGCCCCATATTCAAATCACATCACAGCAGAACTCTGGCTGAAAACCAAAGACCAACAGAAACAGCCAGGAGTGGGGACATCACTTTCAAAGGAACGGCAGTAAGATTTATGAGTCACTTCTCAAGAGAAAGGGTGGCAGTCGGAAAACTGTGGAATGATATCCTCAAAGTTCCAGAAGAAAATACCTGTCATCCTAGGATTCTAGCTGCTGTGCAAAGGCTCTTGAGAAATGAAGCAAAGTAAAGACACTTCTAGATAAAAACAAAAATTCAGAACCAGCAGACATCCTGAGAGTCACAGTGTCCTGTCGGGTTTAATACATGTAAATGTCAGAACACACCACAGAAAAGCAGCAAAGGCAGAGGATGGTAAGCGCAGGTAGTGTTCAGGGCTTGGCTATGTGCAGCGTGGTCCGAGGACCAGCGACCGCAGCAGCACTGGTTGTTGGACGTGCAGCCGCAGGCCACCCCCAGAACTGCTGGGCAAGGTCCCAGTGACACACACACAGATGAGGGCGTGAGAAGTGCTGGCCGAAGGTCCTTGGTTCAGAAGTAGTAAAAGTGCTCATTTATATCCGACATGAACGAGCCAAGAGTGCGTGCTGTACTCTACGGTGACTGCTAACAGCACAGTAAAAGGACCTACAACGAGCTGATGGAGAGGACAGTGTGCAGAACAAGGACCAACAGAAAACATTAGCCGGTGAACTTCCTGTGCTGGACAAACATTCTCACGCTGTATTAGCTTCTGTATGGCTAATGTATTTCATCTGGGTTTCATTTTAAAATAAACAATCAAGGCTTTTACCCTTGAAGAGGAGTGGGAAGGAATTCAGCACATGTCCCTGGAACACCCCACTTGCTCCAGGCCTGCTTCTGACGGACCCTCAGAGAGCTCTCTCGCTGGCACCGGTCACAGGGGCACATCCAGTGCCCGGCCAGTCAATGGTGGGGCCAGCACACTGAAAGCATCACCTGTCCACGCTGCCTCGGGCCCTGCAGCCCACCAGACACTGATAGTTCCGAGGGTGAAATTCCTCGTGCGATCGTCCTCTTCAAAGGAACGTCACTGGGAGGAGTTCAAGCTGCGCAGGCTGTGCACTGCCTCATCTGGGCTCAAAAACAGGAGACTGAGGGAAGAGACCGAGAGACAGGGAGGAGCCTGCAGAGAGGCACAGAGACACATGTGTGTGCACACACACAGACACATGCACGCACACAGATGCATGTGCACGCTGCTTAAAGACACAACAGCAGGTGAGGGAAGAACGGCCCCTGGGTGAGGTCCCGAGAGGCAGGACGGAGAACATGGGGCACGGAGCCAAAGGGGGACCCTGTGAGGCAGAGGACACGGGGCACGGGCAGCAGGGGGCCCATGAGGCTGAGTGTCGGCATGGGGCAGCAGGGGGACCCCATGAGGCTGAGTGTTGGCACGGGGCAGCAGGGGTGCCCATGAGGCTGAGTGTTGGCACGGGGCGGCAGGCGGACCCCATGAGGCTGAGTGTCGGCACGGGGCGACAGGGGGACCCATGAGGCTGAGTGTCACCAGAGGGGCCCTGTGGGGCTGAGTGTCAGGAAGCGAGCAAGGCCATCCATGGCCACTCCACTCACACACACAGAAACCAGAAGTCCCAATAACGTGGCGGTTATGTTGATGACAGTGGCTGCATCACGGGGCTGCCATGCAGTCGCCCTGGATGATGAGAGGGGGCGTCCTTGACAAGGCAGATGTCCAGGATTTCGTCAGTGAAAACAGCAGGTTACAACAATTGTCTGTGAGCACGGATCTGGACGGTCCTTGAAAATACGATGCTGAGTGAAAGAAGCCAGACACAAAGGCCCCCCACTGTAGGACTCCATTTACATGAAATGCCCACAGCTGGCAACTCCAGAGACAGACACAGGTCACTGCTTGCCAGGAAATGGGGCTCCTGTCTGGGGCGATGCAGCCTCCAGGACTGGAGAGCGGTGACGGCTGCACAGCCCTGTGAACAAGCTGAATGTCACTGCACTGGGCACGTTAAGAGGGCAAGTTCCACAGCGTGTGCACTGTTTGCAGCCGAAGAAAGAAAACCGTGTGTGCAGTATGATCTCATTTTTGTTCTAAAAATAAATACACAGGCATAGGAAACATGTTAACAGTGGTTCTTCCTAGTGGTAAAATTTGTGTGTGTTTTTGCTCAGTTTTTAGTTTTTTTACAATGAGAATGTATTGCTTATGAAAGTCAAAAAATAAAAATAGAAAGCAGAACAGCCCATCACTCATCTTCCACACCTGAAAAGGAAGGTGCTCTTCTAAGTCAACAGCCCCCAAAACCTCTCTCCAGGGGGAAACCACAACCATCCACATCATCCACACCGCTTGTAAGGAATACTGAGCCAGCCGTTTTCCTAAGTGGGGCAGGCCACCAGCAACCACTGTGTTCTAAACAGCACCAGATGGGAAGGGTCAGTGGCTATAACAGGTACCATTTTCACCCATATACTCATTAAAGAAGCATTAGGCACTGCAGCGGAACAAGATACAGTTCCTCCCCTAAGGAAAAGAGACAGGATGTTTGCACAACCAACTCTTCACAGGTTAGACTATCATGAGTGAGCAAGCAAATGCTGTGGAGGCTGAAAGGGCTATGGAGGAAGTGGCCTTGGAGACGGTCCCCCTGATGGCACCACATGCTTCTCAGGGTGGAGACAAGCCTGTCCATCCTTTTTTCCCAGCAGCAAGCCTCAGATACCTGTTGCTGGCTCTGCTACAGTGGGATTAGAAGATGTGTGTGTGGAAACTGGACATAAAGGGAGTAAAGCAGGAAGAAGGGATGTCTTGTGAAAAAACACAGACACAGAAACATGCAAAGAAAAATTCACTTAATGGGATAAAAACGTATTGGAGATAAAGTAGAGTCAGTGAATATGAAAATAGGTCAGTTTAAATGATCCAAGATGACTAATACAAGTGAAACAGATTAAAGAAAAATGAACAAAGCCTCAGGGACATGTGGGACAATATTAAATAGTTCAACATATGCTTAATGGGAGTCCCAAAAGGAGAAGACAGTAATAATAGGACAAAAATAGTTAACAAATAATGGCAAACAAACAAACAAACAAAAAAAAACACCCAAATTTAAAGGAAAACATCATGTAACAGATGCATGTCAGGAGAGCCCAATCAGCACAAATACAAAGAAAACCACACCCAGGAACATCATAGTGAAATGGCTGAAATCCGAAGTAAAGAAAAAATCTTGAAGCCAGCGGAGGAAAAAAAGGCACTTACATACAGGGATGCAAAGATAAACATTATCACTGACTTGTCACCAAAAACAATGGCGGTCAGAAGACAATGGAACAATGTCAAGAAACTGCTTAAAGAAAATACCCATCAACCCAGAATTCTATATCTGGCAAAAAATATCCTTTAAAACTGGGGGTAAGACAATGACATTTTCATATTTAAAGAAGAAAAAAAAAAATCTAAGAAAACTTGTCACCAGTAGATCAATATCAGAAACAAGTGAGGGGATGTCAGAGACCCTACAGACACTAAAAGAGTAATAAAGGAATATTATGAACTTTAACCCTGATACCACAACCTGGGAAAAACACTGCAAGAAAAGAAAACTGCAAACTAGTATCTCTTGTAAATATTATGCAGAAATATTCTAACATTCTAATAATATATAAATTCAGCAATATATGAAAAAAGAAAGAAAGATCGTCATGATCAAGTGGGGTTTACTCCAAGAATGCAATGTTAGCTTAACATTTGAAAACCAATTATGGTAAATGATCATATTAACAGAGAAAAATGACAAACATCTCAACATTTGCAGAAGTAGCATTTGTCAGAATTTAACACCCATTTATGATTTTTTGAAAAACTGGCAAACTAGAAGTATAAAGAAACATAACCTGATAACGATAGAATCTACAGTTAACATCATACTCAAGGGTGAAAGCTTGAATGAATGCTTTCCCCCTAAGACAGAAAACAAGCAAGAATGTTGACCCTCACCACTCCTATTCAGTATCATACTGGTGGTTCCAGCCAGTACAATAAGACAGAAAAAGAAATAAAAGGCATCAAAATTGTAAAGAAGAAGTAATACTGTCTCTAGCTGAGATGACATGATTACTTATGTAGAAAATTCTAAGGGAGGTAGAAAAAACTACTAGAATCAATAAGTGAATTTCATAAGGTTCCATGATACAAGATCAATATACAACAGCCAACTGTATTTCTATATACTAGCAACAAATAGTTGGAAAATGTTGAAAATCATTTATAACAGCATCTGAAAACATGAAACACTTAGGGATAAATTTAACAAAACGTGCAAAATCACACTGAAAATTATGTAACGGTGTTGAGAGAGACCTAAATAGTAGGGTGATCTACCATGGTTACAGATCAGAAGACTCAGTTTGGTTAAGTTTGGGCACTTCTTCCCAAATTGATACAGGAATTTGAGCAATTCCTATCAACGTTTTGACAAGCTGATTCTAAAATTCATATGGAAATGCAAAGAGCCTTGATACAGTAAAAAAAAATTTGGGGGTGAAGAAAAAGAACAAAGTTGAATAACTCATATTACTTGATTTCATGGATTAGTATAAAGCTACAGTAATCAAAATAGTGTGGTACTGGTATAAAGAGAGATGAAGAAATCAACAATACAGAATAGAAAGTCTAGAAATACATCCATACATATACAGTGAGTTGATTTTCAACAAAGGCACCCACGTATGTCAACAAGTTAATTAAAGAGTTTTTTTTTCCCCCAACAAATAGTGCTGGAACAACTGGATATCTGTATGGAAAAGCAAATAAACAAAAATAAACCCAAAAACTTAGACTGACCCCTACCTCCCACCATATAAAACATTAATTCCAAATTTCACAAACCTTAAAGTAAAAGGAAAAACTCTGCGACTCTGGGTTATGCAAAAAATTCTACACAAGACACAGAAAGCACTGACCAGAAAAGAAAAAACTGATAAAAACGATTTAATCAAATTAAAACCCTTTGCTCTTCAAAAGCACCCTTAGAGAACTGAAAAGGCAAACCACATAACGGAAACATGGCCTCAACACATGGACCTGCCTGCAGACTATATGATGAACTATTACACCTCAGTAAGACAACCAACCCAAGGGAAGATGCGTAATGGATCCAAAAGCTCACTCCACAAAAGAAGAAATACAAGCAGCAAGTAAGCACAGTGAGAAGATGAGCGAGGCCATCCGTCATCAGGGAAACCCAACATCATAATAAGACTCCACGCCACACCCACCGGACAGCTCAGTTCACAGGACAACTGGAGAGGACAGCACTCGTCATCCCTGCTGGAAGAGGAAAACAGCACAAGCCCTTGGAAAACAGTCGGGCAGCTTTGTCTAAGTCTGGCACTTAGCACATGACTCAGCAGTTCCAGTCCTAGGTATTTATCCAGGAGAAATGAAAACGTGTCTACACTAAGATCCGTCCACAAATGCTTACAGCAGTTTTATTCAGAATGGCACAGAACTGGAAACAACTCAAGTGTCCATCAACAGACAATGGATAAGCACAAGTGGGGCACAATCATAGAGTGGAATACCACACAGCAAACCAAGAAACAAACTGCATGTCATATAGCTCATTCACGAGGAGTCCTAGAGACCGCCATGAATCTGAAGTGACAAACACGGGATCGGTGCTTGTGTGGGAAAGGCAGGGCGGGGGCTTGTCCACAAAGGAGCACGAGGACCCTGTTATGGATTGAACTGTGTCCCCCAAAAACATGTGCTGTAAATCCTACCTCCTATATTTGTGGTTATAATCCCATTTGGGAATGGGTTGTCTTTGTTATGTTAATGACACAAGATCATTGTTCGGTGTGTCTTAAGTCAATTGCTTTTGTGATATAAAAACAAGCAAGAGAAAGGAGCAGAGATGGGGGAAGAGAGATGCCAAGCTACGTGAAGATCGTCTAGGAGCAGCTCAGAAGAGACACAGACCATCCTCCAGAGCTGACAGAAAGAGAAAGCTTTCCCCTAGAGCTAGCACCCTAAATTAGGACTTCCAGGCTCCTGAACAGTGAGGAAATAAATCTCTGTTAAAGCCGTCCACCTGGTCTTTGTTATAGCAGCACTAGATCACCAAGACCCTTCCTGGGGTGATGGGCTCCTCCAGGTCTGGATCAGCGTGGCGGGTCCAAGAGGACACACACTTATCGAAACACACCTACCACACACTTGAAATGCGAGCCCTTACTGTATGTAAATTATACCTCAAGAGAACTGATTTTTAAAAAGTGAAAAAAAAAGTTACTACTGAGCCCTAGCAATTAAGACAGTGTGATACTGGTACAGAACAGAGCCCCTCGATGGGGACGGTGACGCATGCCGGGTGAGGAGGTGTGCTCCTCACTGGAGGCTGGGACAATGGGTCACGCATTGGAAAAGAAGCGTGGACCCCACCCCACCCCATGCACCAAAATCGAGTCCAGGTGGGTTAATAAGCTAAAGAGGTTTCAGGTCAAACTGTTAACTCCGAGGACATAAAAAAGAACATATTTTTGACACCAAGCGTAGGGAAGGATCACTGAAATAACACACGCCAGAAACAATCCTTGAAGAAGAGCCTGTAAAATTAAGAACTCCTGGTCCCCAGACATTGAAAAAGTGAAGACAGACTGTCAGTCTGGAAAAGGCTAACGAAAAGGGCTTCTCCCACATTCTGTGGAGAACTCCTGCATGGCAGAAGATGGGACACTGCCTTGAACAGGCACCCTCCAAGAGGGCGAGCCAGTGGTACCATGCAGGCTGGGAGATGAGATCTCATGGTCACCAGCATCAGGACGTGGGAGGAGTGAAGGCTGAGGGACCCTGGAGCTGCTGCTGCTTCTCAGGGTGCTGTGAGGCATAGGGCTACCGCAGTTTAGGATATAAACAATAGGAGAGCCCACGTGGCATGAAGGCGGGGTGGCGCCTGGGGCCTTGACAGTGGTCCCAGGGGCTATCCTAGCACTTCCGGGTAGATGAGGGCTAAGTGGATGCAGACGTGATGAGGTATAAACAACATGTTATAGAGGACCTGGGAGTGCTCCCTGTAAAGGCCAACTCTGCTAGACGGCTGAACATTCTCATAACAAAGTGTTCACAACACTCATCTATACATATGCAAATGTGTGTGTGCATACGTGTGTGGGCATGTGAGTGTGTGCCTGGAGCTGTACAGGTGTGTATGTGTGGGTCCATGTGCGGGTGTCTGCCTATACGTGTGCGGATGTGTGCAGGTGTGTGTGTGCATGTGTGCATATATTTGTATGTGTGCGTGTGCACAGGTGTGTCTGTGTGTGTGCACATGTGTCCAGGTGTGCATGTGTGTGCGGGTGTGTGCATGAACATGTCCACATATGCATGCACGCATGTATGCAGGTATGTGCATATATGCAGGTACAGATATTCACTTATTATGTTGGTAATTAAAATCATTTTTACTAAATATAAAAGGATTTATCTAACAAGCAAAGGCTTTTTCCCCAAACACCTTTAAAAGGGCTGGTCCACAGCTGAGACTTCACTCAGGAACAAGGGTCATTTCTAATGGAGGGGCCACAGCCCTGCTGACCGTGCTGTGGCTGACTCCCAGCCATATTCCCAGCAGAGGAAAAAATAAACCTTTACTGAATAGAACCTGCAGCAACCAACCAAAGCACTTGCCGTCAGTGGCGCAGGAGAAACCACTCCAACAGAACCGCTGCAGATGTACACAGTAAACTGCAGGAAACAGGCATTCAGTGCTCATTTTGCATGTTTTGAAACCATTTTCAGTTAAGAGTATCAGCTGTTGGAACGGATGATTAAAGGTTTCAACAGTCAAACGGGATGAGTCAATGATGCTGCAAGTGAGCCTTGCAACGGCGAAAACTACCCACTAGAGATAAGGCTTCTTGGCGGCCCACCTGAAGGGAGAGACGAGGCGCCCATGGCAGAGAGAGGGAGAGGGCACCTGTGACACGGTGCACGCACACAGTGGTCAGCTGGAGGGCGGCCAGCCCTGGGCAGGTGAGGGTCTCCTCTGGGTGGTTCCAAAGCTGACATGGTCAGGGCTGGGCTTCTCCCCAGCAGCTGTGGGGCCCCTGCCCCAGACCAGAGGCTTCTCCCTGGGAGCCCATGGGACCCACATCAGCAGTCACCAGCAGAGGACGGCCGTGCTGGGCAAGCTCACCTGCTCCACGTGAGGCTCCTTGGCGAAGGAGATCCTGGCGATAGAGTGGGAGGCGATGGACAGCTCCTGCCCGTTCACCTCGCCCTCCTCCACTTCCACGATGCCTGCAATGAGGGGCTACGTCAGTGCACACCCAGAGCCCACATGGACACCCCACCACAGAGACCCCACTACAGACCCCCATGCTGTGAAGACCCAACTATGCCTGCACTGCATTTGCAGCTGAGGTGGCTCCTGCTGGGGGTCTTTTTCAAGCAAGGACTCCATGGCGATGGGGCCTTTGCAGCCATGGAGGTGACAACATCCCCATCTGCAGCTGGCCTCCTGGGTACCCATAGGGATGGGGGCAGATCCCCTTACACAGCATAGGCAGGGGTCCCATGGAGCATCACCCTCTCTGGAGGTCCCCCATTCTACCAAACAGGCCAGGGAGCCCTCCCAGGTCCCCCAGCTGCCCTACTCTGAGAAGCACTTCTGGAGGAAGGAACTATGGGGCAGGGTGGAAACCCTCTGGCTTCCTGCCTGACTTCCATGCTACATCTGGGCGGCCCCTCATGAGCCTCGTCTGAGGAGAGTAGTTTCTGGTCAGTGAGCCTGCTTGTTAAGTGTTTTAGGACGCCCTCACACCACAGCAAACCAGGCGTCAAGACAGAGAACTTTGAGGTGGTGACAGCAGGTATTCCCTGCGCCATCTTCCCTTCCGGATTCCGTCCTACGGGAAACAGCTGTGCCCTGGGGCCAGGACAGAGCAGGCCCTGAGGTCAGTCAGAGAAGAGAGCACCAGGTTCTCCTAGAGGCTCCTCACGCAGTTACCGCTGGATGCTTGCGGCCCTGCCTGTCCCCAGTCCCACCTGCACCTCCCATCCCAAAGGGCACCCATCTGACCGTGCAGATTTCTCACTCACTCTCGACAAACGTGTGTCCGTGACAGGGCACCCCCAAGGAGGCCCCTCCACCAAATGCACCTGGTAAGGGAGGGCAGCTGGGGGTGGGGGGACGCATACCTGTGTTCTGGGCGCTGACGAAGGCCACCTTGTTGGTGTCGGGCTGCAGGCGGATGAAGCCACACTCCCGGTGCATCGGCTTCCTGGTGTCCGGGTGGAAGGCGTTGAACCTGGACGGGAGGCAGGAGAGTGGGGCTCCCGCAGAGACCCCAGGGACTTCACCACTGTGCGCCCCTCCCCCACAATGCAGCAAGGTAACATGTGCTCCTTGTACATGCAGGAAATGCACTCGAGGCCCCAGCAACCCTGTCCTGCAGTGCTGGGCCCTCTGTAACCGCTCCAGATCACCATAGTCGCCCCAATGCACACGGGGCCCAGAGAGCCACGTATGTAAACGCAGAGCTGCATAACCACAGGCTCAACACAGTGGCCGGGGTGAACAGCAAGGTAGCTGGGAGTCCTTCCGGAAGGTGGTGCAGGCGCCGTACAACGGAAACGGGGTTTCCTCCTAGTTCTGCCACACCTTAAAGTGTGGTGGGGCTGGGTGCCACGCCCTTTCCTGTCCTTCAGGCGGCAACAGCTTCCGGACAGGTGACTCAGTGTCTGGGTTCCATGGCACCACTGCCGACTCCACCCCAGCAGACTCGGGCTCAGGAAGCTCCAGGACCAGCACGGGCCACGCCCTCGGACCTCCACCCCAGCAGTTAAGAAAGTGTAGCTCAGAGGAGAGGAAGCCTAGGCAAGCCTCCTGGGTGCCCTGGGACAGTCCATGGTCACGCACTGACAGCAAACAACCTCAGGTTCTAGCGCCCCTTCTTTAAAGGAGCAGCAGCACACCAACCACTGTGGCCTGTGCACCTCAGGATCCCAGCTCCGAAGAAGAGTTTGAGCCTGACAGGCATCGCCCCAGGAGAGCAGGAGCACCAATCAAGGGGGATACTTGGAGGCCACGGGCCCAGAACAGCCTCCGTGTCTCAGTGGGAGAGCAGACGTCTCCTGCAGCCGGAGGGAGGCATCCATCGCATGCTCCTTCCTGTCTCTCCACCTCTCTGTTAAAGTTCACCCATGGACCCTACCTCCAGGTGGACCCTGCCTCCAGTTGGGCCCTGCCTCCATGAAGACCCTGTCTCCACGAGGACCCTGCCTCCGGGTGGGCCCTGTCTCCACGAGGACCCTGCCTCCGGGTGGGCCCTGTCTCCACGAGGACCCTGCCTCCGGGTGGGCCCTGTCTCCATGAGGACCCTCCCTCCACATGCATCCTGCCTCAGCACTCTGGTCCGTGACCTGGGAAAGCTGTGCTCCAGTCTCAGGGCACAGTGGAGCACCTGGCCTGGCTGGAGGGTTTGCTGGGCTCTGCCCTGCATCTTCCCTCACCATGGAACAGAGACCCTGCCCTACATGGGCCTCGGGGCCATAGTGGCCAGCCTACGTGTTCACGCGGTCCTCCATGCCAGGGAAGACACAAGCCCGAGAGTGCTGAGCGCCGTGCGCCAAGGCATGGAAATGCTGGGCACCAGGCAGGGGTGGGCACCTGAAGGTGCAGAGGGCACAGAGCCAGAGCCATGGGAGAGAGGTATCCCAGGGGCTTACAGACAAGAGACACAGCTGCAGCTGTCAGCATACACTGGTCCTAGGTTAAAGGGAAGCTTGAACTCAGTCCTCATTAGTACGTACAGAAATGCCTCATCCCTTTTTGTACAGACATACCATAATTTACTTAACCATTTAAGATTTTCTGAGCTTTTGTTACTATTACAGACAAGCTAATTAAGTAACCCTGTATGTAAATAATTTTATGTATATGAGACTATATCCATGGCATAAATTCTTAGAAATGAGATAGTTGGGCCCAAGTACATGTCCATTGTAATTCTGATAGATATTAACATATCATTCTTCACAGAAACAGACCCAATTTATGCTCCAACCAGAAATACAAGAAGGCATCTCCCACACTGTTGAAGCCATTTTATTAACAAATCTTCTATTCCTTATATTAGGTGAAATAGGGTAGTTGGATGTGATTTGCACTCACATTTTACATATAAAAGTGAGGCTGAACATTACTTAGGAGTCACTTGGACTTCATCTTCAGTGAAATATTCACAAATGTCAATTTTTCTATTTGGTTGTTGTGATTTATTTCTATTGATCAATACTTACGTATAGTGAAACTTGCCCTCTGTATATGAGTTGCAAAAAGTTTTCCCAGTTGTTATTTGTCTTCTAACTATACTTATGGCATTAAAAAACAAACAAACAAACAAACAAAAAAAACTCTCGGTGTTAGTCTGGATATTTTCCATTTATCTTCTAGATGACTAATCCTCTGCTCAGCTGTGCCTAATCTGTGGTTAAACTCATTTATTGAGTTAATTTCAGTTACTGTTTTTTGGTTCTGGATTTCCATTGCTTCTTTTTCTTTATAGATTCTAGTTCTTGAGTGAAATTCCTCAACCAACAATCTGCTTTCTTAAATATGTTAATTGCATTTACTGTAAAGTCTAGCTAACATGTGGGTCTGCTTCTAATGTCTGTTTTTTCCTTTGGTCCCGGCTCCTGGTCTGCTGGATATCCCTGACTGAATGCTGAACTCTGTGCATGAACAAATGACAGAGGCTCTGGGTGACATCCCCTTCCCCAGATGACCACTTCTGTTTCTGGCAGGCAGGAGACAGGAGCAGAGTATCATAATACAGGAAGGAGCTGAGCTCCATTTTCCTAGGGCCTGATCTCCTTCCACCTTGCTCATATCCTTCCTTAGAAGGTGCTACCACACCAAATGCACCCCTCCAGCACCATGAGGCCGCCAAACGCTCTGCTCCACTCCTCAGCCCTGTGCCGCCACACAAAGGCACGCTTCTCTGTATGTGCCTTTTCTCTGGGGTCTCAGTCCTGAATGCCAATTGTTGGACAAACCAGCTGTGAAGGTTATTTTGGGGTTAACTGGGAAAACATGAAAATGGTCTGGGTATTAGCTGAGGTGAGAGTTTGCTGAAAGATGCAAATTTCTGACTGAAAAACAAGCATGATTTGAAGCAATAAATATGTTCTTAGTTAAAAAAATATGAGTATGCAGGCATGTATGTACGTATGTGTACACATATAACTGCACACATTAGTATATGGACATGGATGTGCAGGCATGTATGTATGTGTACACACATATCTGTATGTATACACACTGACGGATGGGCACACAGATATTTATTTTATTTTTTAAGATCTGGAAGAATGTGCACCAAGGTATTAATTGTTTGCTCTCACAGTTGTGAGAATGTTTTTACTTTTGCTCATCTGCATGTTCTAATTTCCCACAGTGTATACATACTGGTTAGCAGTGGTTAAGAGCTCGGCTGCTAACCAAAAGGTTGGTAGTTTGAATCCACCAACTGCTCCTTGGAAATCCTATGGGGCAGTTCTACTGTCCTGTAGGACCACTATGAGTCACTACTGACTCGATGGCAACGGGTCTGGTGTATGATTTTTAATAATAAAAGGTTAATCTTTAAAAAGGAAGGGTCTGCGTGAATGGATGTGTGTTTTACCTTATGCCTTGTGTACTTATTTGGAGCCGATACAGGGCTATCCCCCTTGGAGCTATTATCTTGCCTCAAAGTCAAATCAATCCATACGGTAAGAAATGAGAGACAGTGAATGCGGGTGTAGTTTCTAACCCACCTGTGTCATTACTGTGAACTCACGTCAGGCGATTAATTTCCACGTACGACTAGGAGGTGAGATGAGGGATTTAATTAAGCACACCCACTTACTTTTACGCCTGGACTAGCAAACCCGTAATCCGGCAAGCCTAACATCTTCAGAGGGCACCTGTCTGAAATACCACAGCCAGGTTCCTTCCCACCTGCTGTATGCACCTGTCTGGCATCACCTGGAATTACTCTGGTGGCAGGGTGGACTTACGAGAAGTTCAGCATGGGCTGGCCCACGTGGGAGATGTGTACCTCCTCCAGGTACTGGAAGGGCTGTAGCGTTGGGAAGGTGCCGGCTCCGGGTGGGTCGGACAGCCAGGTGCCCAGCATCCAGGACAGAGGCTCCACCACTGGGTTCATCGTGGGGGGCTCTGGGAAAAAAGGACAGACCGTCACGGCTGGTGCTGAGTGGCTTCCTTCCAACAGGCCTGGCTGAGCTTCCTGTGGAGATGCACACCCTATGGAGCGGCATGCTTCCTTAACCACAGCCACCTGTGGGCGCTGGTCAGGTGGGGGAGAAGACCAAGCAACCAGCAAGTGTGATCTTGGGAGGGGTCTGGCTGGACAGGGGAAGGCCAGCGCTGGATCCTAGCAGACGCAGTCAGGGAGGGGCGCTGACCGCCTGGACCCGACCCCAGCCACGAGCAAGGCCGAGTTCGTGACAGGCAGCTGCAGAGGTCAGCCCAGGCAGCACGAAGCCCTAGACCCTGCGGGGGCAGAGTCTTTACGAGCCAGTCCCAGCACTCAGGATTGGGGAGCACCAGGGCGGAGAGGCTACTGGGGAGGGGCTCACAAAAGTGGAGACGCTCACGGGGGTGGGGGTGCTCTCACCAGGGGCGGGGGATCACAGGGGTGGAAAGGCGCACCGGGGCAGGGGCGCGCCGGAGTGGGAGCACACCAGGGGCGGGTGCAGGAGCCTGGCAGCCCAGCATATGGGCAGAGGGGCCTGGGCTCCATCTGCAGGCAGTCTAGACCAGGGCAGAGCCGGCGGGGAAATGCGGCGCCGCCCCCCACCAACCCACCTGAGCCTTGCGGTGCTTGCACTAAACGTGCTCCGCACTGAGGCCGAGGCCTGCAGAGAGGTTAGGAAGGGCTGGAGGGTACACCCCCAGGTGACAGGGTGACGGTGCAGCGGGGCGGGCAGACTGCGCACACCCCCACGCCTGCGGGTCGGGGCCGAGGGTCACTGTGCCTCAAAGGCCGCTCCCTCACTTCGCTCCTCATTGTCACAACCACTAGGGGCGCACATGTCCCGAGTTCCTTCTGCGATGGACTACGGCCGCCCCCTAGGGGAGCCTCGTGCCACTGCAGGAGGACTCTTGGGCAGGGAGTCTGGAAGCCAAGCCACCGGGAAGGAGCACTGTACACCCTTCTCCCAGCCAGGGACCTGCTATGCAGGGCGCAGGCGCTGGCTTCCTGGGCCCACGCGGGGCCCTGCGTCCCTTTACCTTGCTCTTGTATTAAAAGGAGCTCCCTCCAGGGATGCGGCAGTGACCACCCCCTGCCCCTCCCCAGATCTAGGGAGCAGGAGGTGGTCCGTGTCCTGGCCTCTGCCAGGTGATCGCTTACTGAGCCCGGCTGGCCAGGGGGCTGCTCAGGGTGAGGGGGCTCCTTCTTGGGGTGATGGCTACCCAGTTCTGTGAATAGCCCACAAACCACTGAACTGTATACCCTAAATGAGTGGATTTGCATGGAATGTGAATTATACCTCGACAAAGCTCATACAAAAAAAAAAAAAAAGATTAGAGAGAAAATAAATAGAAGGTAGGCTAAGGGTGAGTGCAGTCCCCAAAGAAGAAAATGAAACCATGAACAAGAGTAGAGAGGTAAAGACATTATTCAAGAAAGCCTCTGAAAACAAAAAAAAACTTGAATCTACATCGAAAAAGCACGCTGCCTACCAGGAAGAACCAGTGAGGCACGGGTCACACCAAGACCTACCCCAGTAAAACGCCTGAAGTTTAAAGACAGAATGGACCCTCTGGGCACCCAGACACTCAGCACCAGTCACCTAAGGAGGGCACCCAGGTGGCCTCTGGCTTCTCCACAGCAGTGTGCAATGGCAGAAGATTCTAGAGCCACACAGACATACAAGGACAGAGAATGAGCGGCCAGGACTTCATATCCAGTCACAGCACCCTGTGACCCACACGGGTGTAGACCTGAGCTGCCCTGCATGGCCACAGTGCCCTGTGACCCACACAGTGTAGACCTGAGCCTCCCAGCACGGCCACAGCGCCCTGTGACCCACAGTGTAGACCTGAGCCGCCCAGCACGGCCACAGCGCCCTGTGACCCACATGGGTATAGACCTGAGCCACCCAGCACCACCACAGCGCCCTGTGACCCACAGTGTAGACCTGAGCCACCCAGCACCGCCACAGTGCCCTGTGACCCACACGGTGTAGACCTGAGCCGTCCAGCATGGCCACAGTGCCCTGTGACTTGGGCTGCCCAGCACGGCCACTGTACCCAGTTATGCACACAGGTGTAGACTCGGGTCACCAGCACATCTGCCAGCAGCCATGTGCGCATTGAAATGTGCTGGATCATGTCGAAATACACACGTACAGAAAATGAAATATCTCCATAATTTTTAAGTATTGACTACATATTGAAACGATAATGCTTCAGACAATGCATGGATTAGAAAAAATACATTATTAAAATTAATTCCACCGGTTTCTTTTTCTTTAACATGGCTACTAGAAAACGTGAACTTACACAGAAGGCTCACATCATGTGTCTTTGGACAGTGCCGACGTAGATGTTTCCTCCCAAGAGCACAGGGAATGTCGTTCCCATGAGCCCTTCCTTCCCAGGACGTCACCAAAAGAGCTGTCACCCAGAGACGGGGAAATGATGGCGGGGGGTGGGGGTGGGGCAGGCAGTCCCTGCATCTGCTCAGCAGGAAAGCAACCACGGGGACAGGTGCGGACGGCAGTGTTGGGGCAGCTCAGAAACCGCACAAGGAGTGGACAGGCCGCGGATCTGAGTCTCATCACCCACAGCCACAGTCGGGGAGTCTGACAGATCAAAAAGAGACCACTCAGGGGAGGACTTCACTTTAAAACTAAAAACACAGCAGGCCAAATAGACAACAGTAAGACAGAACTAAGACCATGCCCACTGGTCACCCAATAAGTGAACAGGCTGAACTCACACATCAAAAGAAAAAGATTTTCAGATTGATTCACAAAGCAAACCCCCATCTCTTCTGTTATGATGGAATTGTGTCCCCTAGAATACATGTGGGCGTGTTGGCCCCTGTACCTTTGACCCTGTTTGGAAATGAGGTTTTCTTTTGTTAATATGTCAGTGAGGTCATACCATTGCAGGGTGGGTCCTGACTCCTTCTGAGCTATGAAAAGAGCAGAATAGGCCAGAGCTTTGAACCAGTTAGAACGCCTGCTGAGAATCTGCATCTCCACCCCAGATATACTGAATCAGAATCTACATTCTAACAAGACCCCCAGGTGATTCTTACGTATAAGGAATTTATGAACCAACGGCTCTACTAAGCAGCAGTGTTAGTATCTCCCGGGAACTTGTGAGAAATGCAAATTCTCAGCAGGGGTTCGAACCTCTAAAACAGACACAGAGACACACGGGGAAAGGAAGAAAGATAAAGGACGCAGACACAGCTACAATCCCAGGGACACCAAGGATGGCTGGCAGACACCACACACTAGGAGAGACGCACAGGAAGAATCGACACGGCTGAGACCCTGATGCAGGCTTCCAGCCTCCAGAACAGAGAGAAAATAAAACTTGTTCTTTAAGGACAACCACTTGTGGAATTTTTATGAAAAGGATGGTGTCACCCACCAAATCCTGTGTCCTGCACAGTGCTCAAGAGCATCTAGAGAAATCTTAGCTGTGCTCAGCTGTGCTTCTAGGAAAGCAGGTTCCGGGTTTTGTTGAGATGCACAGGAGCCGGTTCCAGAGGCACACAGAGGACCTGAAAGTTCTAGAAAGAGCTGTGCTAGGTGTACTTGTGTTGGCCATGGTGGGAGTACAGGCAGGAGAAAAACGGCCGCTGATGTAAGTACTGAACTGCCAGCCACCAGAGCTAGTGGAATGAAACAAGGACGCCTGAGGCCCAGGAACATAAGCACGTGGCTGAAGCTGGCGAGCGCATGGCTGAGGGCGAGTGTGTGGCCAAGGAAGGCGAGCACGTGGCTGAGGAGGGTGAGCACTGGCTGAGAAGGGTGAGCAGGAAGAGAGAGCACAGTCAACTCTAGCTAAGTAAGGGCTGTGCTTAAGGAGCCCTGGTAGTGCAACGGTTAAACACTCAGCTGCTAACGGAAAGGCTGGTAGTTGAAACCCATCAGCAGCAGAAAGACCTGGCGATCTGCTCCCGTAAAGATAAGAGCCTAGGAGACCCTATGGGGCAGTTGTACCTGTCACACAGGGTCACCATGAGTCAGAACTGTCTCGATGGCACCCAACAACAACAAGGACTGGGCTTACCGAGAGTCTGCATCGAGTTCAATGGGACACTCCCCCTCCTGCCTCCAGGTGGGCCTGTCTGTGCCAGGGCTCCTTTATCTAGAAGATGGGTACACAGAGCAGTCAGAGACAGGGTTCTGCCCTCAGCCACCACTTGCTAGCAGACAAGAGAGGACAAGTAATTTTACCAAAATGCAGAAAATGACAGCATGGAAGAGGCAAGAAAGATAAAATGAGAGGCACCCAGGAGACGAGGCAACCACTTCCGGGTGACAGAAAGGGTCCAGGGAGGCTTTCCTGAAGTCAGGTAGGACAAACGCAGAGGACAGGCAGCGGAGTCACACAGCAAAGGCCCAGGAGGGCCTGCAGGGGCTCAGTGTAATGCCCCCGACTGGCCGGAGACGGCACGCATTCAGAAAGGCAGGCCGCCTTCTCTCGGCTGCTCAGGGGGGCCTGGGTGTGGGTGGCCCTGCACCTGCCACATGCACACCCCGACCCCGCCCTGCACCTGCCACATGCACATTCGGGCCCCGCCTGCACCTGCCACATGCAGAGCCCAGCCCCGCCCTCCCCTAGTACACGCAGAACTGGGCCCTGCCCTTACCCAGTATACACACATCCCGCCCCGCCCTGCACCAGCCACACACAGAGCCCGGCCCTGCCCTCACCTGCCAAAGCAGAGCCCGGCCCTGCCCTCACCTAGTACACGCACATCCCAGCCCCGCCCTGCACCTGCCACACACAGAGCCTGGCCCTGCCCTCACCTGCCAAAGCAGAGCCCGGCCCTGCCCTCACCTAGTACACCCACATCCCAGCCCCACCCTGCACCTTCCACACGCAGAACCCGGCCACGCCCTGCACCTGCCACACGCAGAGCCCGGCCCTGCCCTCACCTGCCACGCGCAGAGCCCGGCCCTGCCCTCACCTGCCACGCGCAGAGCCCGGCCCTGCCCTCACCTGCCACGCGCAGAGCCCGGCCCTGCCCTCACCTGCCACGCGCAGAGCCCGGCTCTGCCCTCACCTAGTACATGCACATCCCAGCCCCACCCTGCACCTTCCACATGCAGAACCCGGCCGTGCCCTGCACCTACCACATGCAGAGCCCGGCTGTGCCCTGCACCTACCACACGCACAGCCTGGCCACGCCCTGCTAGATGCTGGCTCCAGAGTCTGCAGCAGGGCCTGGCCGGGGTGTCTCTCCCAGCACAGACCATGCAGTGCCTCCTTGCTCCAGGTCTGAGTGAGACTTGCCGACGGGGACTGTGCTGAGGGAACCTTCACAGGGAAGAGGCACTGGAGGGGCACAGGATGGAGGGACCACCTTAGGTACAGGGACCAGGGAGACAGCCAAGGGAACTGAGGCTAGAAGTCAGGGGCCAGGGGTGCAGGAGGACGGAACTGCGGAAGCAGAGCCTGGGAAGTGAGGCTACGATGCGATGTGGTTGGGGTGTGGACATGAACAGGGGGAATGGGCAGGTGGAGTGAGGTACCTTGTGGCCTTTGGCAGCCCAGGGCGCAGCCTGCAAGGAGATGGGTGACCTCAGCGTGAGGGCAGGTGAAAGCACAGGGGTCATGAGGGCTGAGGGCGGGTCACCGTCCCCAGGATCGGGTAGAAACACCATAAGTGGGGGCAAACTCAGTGCAATAGGCTGCCCTCAACCGGGCTACTGGGAAGAGTGGGCCGGGGGCCACCGAACGCCCGCTCACTGATGCCCAGAATGAGTCCTGTGCAGATCGCAGCCCATCACACTGGGCTCTGAACCGACTCCACACGGCCAGGTGGACACAGGACACGTCGAGCTTTGGGGACGAAGGCCTGCCAGTCCTCTGAGGAGGGGCAGTGCGGGTGGACGCCCCGACGGGAGCCCTGATGCACACCGAGGACCCGACAGCCAGTGCCGGCCGCACCGTACTGGAGCCTGGAGGATGAGGGTACGTACTGATTCACTGCAGACCAGAGAATTCTAAAACGACCTTCTTTTTAAAGAGCAGACAAGCAGTATGTGACTGAAGGGAAGGCTCTCAGCTGCCCTCAGCAGGGTGGCCACGTGAAGGGAGGACACCAGGTTGGCAATGGAGTCACTCATCACTTGGAGACATGTCCAAGTTCTTTAGTCCTGGCTGCTGATCCTATTTTAGTTGCTCTCAATCCTAATGAATTTCAATTTGGACAAGGAAACCGGCCGGGCTGTAAACAAAAGGTGGGCGGGCAGGTTTACCCCAGCTTCCTCCCAGCTGCGCTGACCCTCGGGGGGCTGCGGCCACGGCTGGTCGGTTCCTGCAGGGCCACCCCAGGTGCGCTGCCCACCCGCGCCCCCCACTTCCCATCAGGACCAGTGACCGGCAGACGGGTCAGGTGCTTGCTTCTGGCACCTAGTCTTCCTCCTTATTTTCATCGACGACTAGAGGGGTGGGCGGGAAACAACCAGAGACAATTCCAAAACTCAAACATCAGGTTACACAAGTGCACGTGTCTCCAGCCTCATCGAGGGTACCCTTAAGCTTCGTGTATTTCACGCTATGTAAACTAAACTCCAACAGGAAAATGAAAACAAAATGAATGTAAAAACCAAACAAAAAGTATAACAGATAAAGGACCTAACCTACTTGCCATTTTCAACCTCTTCAAATAAATCAGGCTTTTCTATGCATTTTTTTTATGATTTCGTGTTTCTTTTATTAAAATCTCAACCAAATACAAAAACAAAAATTTAAACTTTCTACAAGAAATTTAAACTCTCGTTTTCTTGGCCCCAGACAGTGAAAGCAGGCTTACCCATCCCTAAGTTTCCTAAACTCCTGGACACACCGCCAAGGTTCTTCAAGGTTGTTTCTGCTTTGACGGAAATGTTTGCACCTGGCTGCAAAGCAGCCCTGCAGGAAGTAAACGAGAGCCCAGAGAGGCATTCTGGGAGTTGTAGTTCCACATAAAAGACCATTCCTCCGAAAAGTGGAAGACGGCACAGGGCAAGGTTGCAGATAAGAGCTTGGAAGCAGCCTTGGAGGCGATCAAGCTGAGTTTTGTGCCCGAGGAGCGGGCCTGAGAGGGAGGCGCCTCGTCAAGAAGCTCAGAGGTTGGCAGCTCTCACCACCACAACACAGGGACCACGAATGACAATGGCCCGGAAGAGTCACTCTGAAAACCCCTGACAGCAGCCCCTCAGGGTGAAGGCCGGGACCATCTCTGGGCAAACCTGGGACCCATGCAGGACACAGCAGATGGGTACGGTGACACGGGGACATGGTGACCTGGGGACGGGGCCCTTCTTGGGTGTCCCACCCTGGAGGCATTTAATGTTGGTGGCAGCTGTGTTTCCCTCGTCACGTGCCCGGCACACACGGCTGTCCCAGGCAGGGGTGGGCTGGGGAGGCACTGCCTGGCCCTGGCATCCCTGGGGGCCCCCGGCACAGTGCGCTCGGCGGAAAGCTAGCTCTTTGAAGGGGACAGCAAGGCCCTTACTTCATCAACCACAAAACAGGAAGGCGCACAGGCACAAGAGGGAAAACGATGGAGAGAAAACACAGGCAAAGATTTCTAGAAAATATCTGACCAGACAATGGCTTATTCCGTTTCTTCTCACAAGTTCGCAGTGGGGGTGGGAGGTTCAGAGGTTGCTTGTTTATAGTGCACGTAATACAGGAACACACCGCAAAAAAAGCCCCACAAAAGGGCCGGTGTTCCCCACTCCCTGCCCCGGGGAGGATGCTCGACACACAGCCGCTTGTGGGTCTGCGCGAGGGAAGCAGGGTGCTGGGAGGAGGACCCTGATGGCTCTTTTGGGGCCCCTATAGAGGCTCCATCTAAGGCGCGGCAGCATAGCTCCCAGACAACTTTCACAAATGTGAACCAGACACCCATCACCAGCAGAAAGAAGGGCCAAGGTTTAAAAACCAACATGCAAGACTGAGAAAGCAGAGGAGAAAACTCCCGACACACCCTCAACAGCATCCACAGAGACAAAGGACGAGGAGGAGGAGTCCTCAGGCATCACAGCCTCCTCAGAGAACAGAAGAATATCAGAGAAGGAGGAGGCGGAATTGGTAGATCAGGCTTAAAAGATACCTGATCAAACTCAAAATCCACTCCTGCCTTTAAAAACATTCAACACCTTAAGAATAAAACAACCTTTCCCTAGCCCAAAAGGAAACGTTTATCATCAAGACCCTTGGGGCAAATCCACAGACTACATGGGTCGGACCGGACTGAAAAACAACAACACAGGGAATACCAGACTCAGGAAGGAGGACGGTGTTGCTTCGTGAGCTTGTCGTGGCTCTAAGACAAGAACAAGACATAAAGGAGACCAGAATGACGATTATTTGCAGATATTATAAATGATCGATTACTTAGACAATCCACAGACTCAGCTGAAAAACTATTAGAATTGATGAGTGAAATTGAAAAGATGGCTTGTTGTTAAACTGGGCAGCTCACCTACATATCAGCAACAATCAAACTAAAAACAACGGGGCGGGGGTGCTCCTGTTTCAGCTCCAATACGTAAAGAACTCGCAGGTCATCACTCCCCCCCTCAAAACAAGAAAGCAGCTGGACAAATTGAAAATCAAAGACTTTGCTCGGACCCATCAGAGAACTGAGGTCTAGAAACAGTTGAATGCAGAACCACAGCCTTGATCAGCTCACTGGGGGCAGCAGCCCCCGAGTCACAGACTGGAAGGAGCGCTTAAGGGTAAAGCTGGAGGCCGACAATGGACCAGCGTGAGCGTGAGACTCTCCGGGCAGCTGCCGTCTTAGGGGCCCCCACACTTCGTGGGTTTCACCTCCAGGTCTCATGGTGAGGAGCCAAGAAAAACATTACCTCCTGTCTCAGGCAGAAAACCAAACCCGCTGCTGTCAAGTCGATTCCAACTCACAGCAACCCTATAGGACAGAGTAGGGTTTCCAAGGCTGTAAATCTTTATGGAAGCCAACTCCACATCCTTCTCCTGTGGAGCAGCTGCTGGATTCAAGCTGCTGACCTCTCAGTTAGCAGTGGAGTACTTAACCACTGTGGGACCAGGGCTCCCTGTCTCAGGCAGAGAGAGGGAGAATTAACCATTTTGAAATCCTCCTGGAGCATTCTCCAAAACAAAGCCCTCCTCTCCTTGGAGAAGACTTTGTCAGATCCTTGTCTCACTGGTGGAAGAGCATACCCCAGCCCCAGATCCCTCTAGCCTTCCAGTCTCACCCAAGGAAGGATTAAAAAGGAAGAAACACTTGTGAAGATCACTGACCAGGGTCACAGGCCCACTAAAAACTGAAATTTAATCATAAGATCATAAAACGCTTCCCCTCCTCCATGCCTTACCACAGCACCAACAGGGTTCCAGTAAAATAACAGTGGAATCACAAGGAAGAGCTGCAAGGCACAGACTCCACCTCAGGAGGAAGCCCAAAGACAACCAGGGAGACAAAACACATACTAGAGGAACTTAAAGCCCCTGGCACCTCAGGAAACATGAAACAGCCCAACTGCTAGCCAGATTAACTCAAAACCTCCCACTAAAGGCCCATTTCCTCAGTTCCTATTACCTGACACATAATGCCTGAATTTCAACAAAACATTACAAGGCACCTAAAAGGCAAACAAAAAAAGACAAAAGAAACAAAAAAAACAAAAGTCTTAAGAAGCCAAGCAAGCATAGAACCAGATTCAGATACGATGCAGAGTTTAGAATCATTGGACCAGGAATTTAAGACAACTGAGTTGGAATCGACCCGACGGCAATGCGTTTGGTTTTTTTTGTTTGGTATGACAGTATGTTGGAGCCCTGGTGGCGCAGTGGTTAAGAGCTCAGCTGCTAATCAAAAGGTCGGCAATTCGAATCCACCAGCTGTTCCTTAGAAACCCTATGGGGCATTCTACTCTGTCCTCTAGGGTCACTATGAGTTGGAATCAACTCCACAGCAATGGGTTCATGACTGTATGTTAAGGGCTCTAATGGGAAACAGTGTGTACTACTGTGGTGGCTGGCAGCTATGCCACTGGTATTTCAAATACCAGAAAGGTCACCCATAGTGGACAGGTTTCAGTGGCGCTTCCAGACTAAGACATGCTAGGAAGAAAGGCCTGGTGGTCTACTTTTGAAAATTAGCCGATGAAAACCCTATAGATCACAAAAGACTATTATCCTATAGACTGTTAGAGGACGTGCCCCTTAGGTGGGAAGGCACTCAAAATACACTACAACTGTAACAATGGACTCCAGCATGCCAATGATCACCAAGATGGTACAGGACCAGGTAATGCTATGTTCTGTTCATACATGGGGTTACCACGGGTTGGAGCTGACTCAATGGCAACTAACAACAAGAGAGAAATGCAATCATGTAAAAATGCCAGAGATGGTAGGGGAAAAAAAGGGAAGAAAACAAAAGAAACAACAAAAAAAAAACAAGTGCAAAGAACAGAGAACAGTTAAAACGTGATAGATATTAATCCAACTATATCAATAATCAATTTAAATGTTGCAGTGCTTTTACGTGGCCTGTCTTGCCATGGTCTTGTAACTCCCACCCAAGGGATTGGGTGGGACTGTGCAAATAAGGTAATTGTGGCCCACCAAGGGGATTGGTCAGTTTTGCCATTTCACTGGGCTTGAAATGAGCCATCCCAGTGGTAGGAAAGGGAGGATCCCACCACCACCACCAAGAGTGGAATATGTCATTTGGACCTGTGTGGAGAAGCCCCTGGAACCAGGAGACCCAGAGTGACAAAGAGAGAGAGAGAGAGACAGCATGAAAGAGAGAGAGCTGTAACACCGGATGGTGAAAAGCAGTGGCACAGACATGGCAGCAGGAGAGACTGGCAGGAGATTGCGCAGTGGGCTGCCTGGCCCACAGAGCACGGAAGCTGAGTGCCGTTGGGCTGAGGCTTACTGGCACAGTGGAGTGCCTCTCGGCACTTATTGATAGGGCTAAGGTAGCTTTGTTCACACTGGCCCGAGCAAGGTTGAGGCCAAGGGGCCAGAGAGAGGTGAGCCTGTGAACATGGCTGGGAAGAGGCTGTCCTGATGGAAGAACTGTATCCTGAGCGTTCCTGAACCTGAATTCTAACCTGTTACTTCCCTAATAAACCCCATGATCGTGAGAATTGTCTGTGAGTTCTGTGTGGTCACTGCAATGAATTACCGAACGCAGCAGAGAAGAAGAGAGTGCTGTAGGAAGGACGGTTGGTGTCAGAGTTGGTAAAGACGGCGGACAGAGGAGGCATGTCTGACCTCCACCTCACAGGAATCAGCCTTAGGCTGTTGAACTTGATTCTCCTTTCCCCTCGTGAAGTTAGGGGAGGTCAGACACCACCCCATACGCCATTTTTACAAACATGAATGATCTAAGTACACCAATTAACAGATAGATGATCAGTATGGATAAAAAAACAAGATCCAAATATATACTGTCTACAAGGATCCTATTTTAAACAGAAATAACACAGATAGATTAAAAGTAAAGGGATGTAAAAAGAAATACCAGGCTAATACTAATAAAAAGAAAGCTGGATCAGCCATATTAATTTCAGACAAAGCAGACTTCAAAACAAGGAAAATTACTTGGGGTAAAGAGGGTCACTGCACAACGACAAAGGATTCGATTCATCTCCTCAGGAAGACATAACAGTCCTTAACACATATGAAGCTAAGAAGAGGCAGTCAAAATACAGGAGGTAAAGACTGACGGAATAACCACAAGGAGAAACAGATACAACCACTATTACAGAGACTTCAACACCCCACCGTAATAAGTGATAGATCAAGAAGGCAGGGAACAAGTAAAGGCATATTCGACCTGAACAGCACAATCAACTTTATCCAATTGACTTTTTTTTTTCAAATTGCCGTGTAGAATACGCCATCTAACAACACCAGAATATACGTTCTTCTCAAGCTCACATGGAACATGAGATAGGCCACCTAACACACACCTTAACGTATTTAAAGGAACAGAAGTTATACAAAGCAGGCTCTCAGACCACAATGAAATTAAACTAGAAACGAGTAACAGAAAGATAGCTGGAAAATCCCAAAATACTTGGAGATTAAACAAGACATTTCTATATAACACACAGGCCAAAAAAGAAATCTCAAGAGAAATTAAAAAATACCTTGAACTAAATGAAAACAGAATAGAAAGAGCCCAAAACTAGACCCACACAAATAGTCTTCTGATCCTTGGCACAGAAGGAAAGGCAATCTGTGGTGCAATGGATCGCTTTTGTGTTGCCTTTCTCCCCATGGTCTTGTAACTCCCGCCCACATGACCGGGCAGGATGGTACAAATAAGGTAATTGTGGCCCACCAAGGGGGTTGGTCAGTTTTACCATCCTACTAGGCTTAAAATGAGCCATGCCAGAGGTAGGAAGGAGAAGATCTCACCACCACCAAGGAAGAAGAGCCAAGAGCGGAGTGTGTGCTTCAGACCCGCGATCCCTACGCTGAGAAACTCCTGGAACCAGGAGGCCCAGAGAGAGCTGTAACACTGAAGACAGCAAGAAACAGCAGCAGGAGAGACTGGCAGTAGACAGTATGGTGGGCTTCCTGGCCACTGGAGCGAGAAAGCTGAGTGCCTTGGGGCAGGAGGTTTGCTGGCAGAGTAGGGTGCCTCAGAGAACTTGGTGGAGCTAGGTTTGCCAACCCACGGAGCTAGAGCTGAGGGCCTTCAAGCTGAGGCTTACTGGCGGAGTAGGGTGCCTCTGAGCACTTATCAGCAGAGCTAAAAGAGTTCTGGTAACATTTGCTGAAGCAGGGTAGAGGCCGAAGAGCCAGAGAGAGGCATGCCTGCAGGCATGGCTGAGAAGAGACTGTCCTGATGGAAGAACTGAATCCGAGTATTCCTGAACCTGGATTGTAACCTGTTACTTCCCTAATAAACCCCATAATCATGAGTATTGTCTGTGAGTTCTGTGTGGCTACTGCAATGAATTACTGAACACAGTAGAGAAGTAGAGAGTGCCATGGGAGGGACAGCTGGTTTGGTAAAGATGGCAGAGAGAGGACGCATGTCTGACCTCTGCCTCGTAGGAATCAGCCTTCGGTTGTCAGTCTTGATTCTCCTTCCCGTGGTGAAGTTAGAGGAGGTCAGACGCCTCTGCCACGCCATTCTTACACAATCCAGTGGAAAAGGACAGTCTATTCAACAAATGGTGCTGTAACAACTGGATGTCCATACGAAAAAAGAAAAGAATCTAGACATAGACCTTACACCCCTCATAAAAATTAACTCAAAAGGGATCACAGACCTAAATGTAAAACTCAAAATGAACTTTATTAAAATTACAAACTTCTGCTCTATGGAAGACCCTAGGAACAGAATGAAAACACAAGTCACAGCCTGGGAGAAAATAATTGCAAAACACATATCTGATAAAAGACTTCTTTCCAAAATATACAAAGAACTCCTAAAACTCAACAGTAAGAACACAAACAACCCAATTACAAAACAGACAAAAGATGTGAACAGAAACCTCATCAAAGAAGACATAAAGATTATACAAATAAGCACATGAAAAAATGCTCAACATCATATGTCACTGAGGAACTGAAAATTAAAACAACGAGATACCACTAGATACCTACTAGAACGGCTAAAATCCAAAACACTGACAATACTAAATGCTGGAGAGGATATGGAGTAACAGGAACTCTCGTCCATGGCTGGCGGGAATGCACAATGGTACAGTCACTGGGGAAGACAGTCTGGCATTTCTTACAAAGTGAAACATAATCTTTCAATACTATCCAGCAATCTTACTCCTAGGTATTTACTCAAATGAGATTAAAAGGTATGTCCACATAAAAACCAGCATATAAATGTTTATAGCACCTCTATCCATAATTGCCAAAAATTGGAAGCAAGGAGGATGGTGCAGGACCAAGCAGTGTTCCATTCTGTTGTACACAGGGTTGGTGAGTCGGAACTGACTCCATGGCACCTGACAACAACAGCGAAGGTGTCCTTCAACAGGAGAATTGATAAACTGTGGTACACCATATAATGGAGTATTATTCAGCAATTAAAAAAAAAAAGCTATCAAACCACAAAGACATGGAGGAACCTCAAGCACACATTGTCAAGTGAAAGAAGCCAGTCTGAAAAAGCTACCTACTGTATGACTCCAACTACACGGCATTCTGGAAAAGGCAAAACTACAGGGACAGTGAAAAGGTCAGTGGCTGACAGAGGGTCAGGGGAGGCAGAGGGATAAACGGGGAGGAAAGGGCATTTTTAGGGCAGTGAAACCATTCTGTATGTGTAAAAATGTCTACATTCACAAAAGGAAGGACAGAGAATCAAGATCAGTATCAGCCCAAGGCTGATTCCTATGAGGTGGAGGTCAAACATAACTCCACCCTCACCTCAACCTTGGTACCAATTCTGACATGAGCCATCCCAACCATGGCACTTTCTACTTCTCTGCTGGGTTTAATAATCTGTTGCAATGGCCACACAGAACTCACAAATACTCATGATTACGGGGTTTATTAGGGCCTGTGGGCCCTGTTCTATAGGGTCACTATGAGTTGCAACCAACTCGACCGCACCTAACAACAACAGAGAAGTAACAGGGTACAACTCAGGATCAGGATCAGGATCAACAGGTTACAGGATCAGGAAGCACGTAGGCAGTCTCCCTTCTTCAGTGCAGGACAACTCTCTCAGCTCCTCTTGGCCGTGCAGCCCTCTTCTCAGCCCCTTGAGGAGAGGCTTCCTCTCTTGGCCCTTGGCCCCACTGGGGCCTGGCCTCTGTCCTGCTTGGGCAAGTGTTACAAAGCTCTTTAGCTCTGCCAGTAAGTGCCCAGAGGCACCCAACTTCACCAGGAAGCCTCCTGCCCAAAGGTGCTCAGCTCCCTTGCTCTGTGGGTCAGCGAGCCTAGCTCTGCCAAGTGCTTGGAGGCAACCCACTCCTGAAGGCACTCAGCTTTCTTGCTCTGTGGCATGTCCACTGCAGCTGACTTGCTGCATGGGCCAGGAAGCCCACCGTGCCATCTCACGCTGGTCTCCTGGCTCTGCTGCTGCTATTTCTCTGCTGTTGCTTCTCACCATCTCACACCATGTCTGGTATTACAGATCTCTCTCTCCTGGATCTAAGAGGTTCTTAGCAAAAGAATCCTAGGTCCAAAGAATGCACTCCACTCCTGGCTCTTCTTTCTTGATGGTAGTGAGGTACCTGCCTGCTCTGAGACTGGCTCTCATTTTAAGTCTAGCAGGATGGCAAAACTGACCAATCCCCTCATTAGGGTTCCCCACATCTTATTTGCATGGTCCTACCCACCCCCAGGATTCATGCACCTTATCTGCATTATTAGCAGGCTGTCCAGTCCTCTTGTTGGGCCACATGCACCTTATTTGCATAGTCCCACCCAGACCCTGTGTGGGAGTCACAAAGCCTATGGCTAGAAAGGCCATATTAGGTCATTCACTGCACCACAGTATGACACTGTACTGGTGCACACATGACATTATGCATTTGTCAAAACCCATTTCTACAACACAAAGAGTGAACCCTAATGTAGACTATGCACTTCAGTTAATGATAACATGTCAATATTGGTTTGTCAATTGTAACAAATGTACCACATGAATGCAAGATGTTAATAATGGGGAAAACAGTTCTGGGGAGCGGGGTAGATGGGAGTGGGGATAGAGAATTCTTTCTACTATCTGGTCAACTTTTCCATAAGTCTAAAATTTTTCTGAAAAATAAAGTTTGTTACTTAAAAAAACAATCAAAGGAAGTGAGGAATGGGAAATATAGATGAAACAAGAATGTCAGATTATTGATAAACATTGAAGCTAGTTGACAGGTAATAAGTCTGTTTAGCTTACATATGTTCTAAATTTTCCACAATAAAAGATTTTTTTAAAATTCAGATTAATGTAAAAGTTATATATTAATAACAAAACAATAAAGAACAAATAGAAAACATTTTTAAAAACAATTACTAAAATTATTATACTGAGAGAAAAGTCTGAATCATATATGACAGAGTTAATATCCTTACCATATCAAGAGCATTTATAACCCAGCAAGAAAAAGGTGAACATGGTTTCTGACAGGTAGGAAGTAGCATGGCCAGGCAAGGAGACAGATGGCTAGTGAACGTGGTGTCACCCTCAGCGTTCACAGACCTTAGAACTGCCCCATGCTTCAGAGCACTCAAAACCCAGTGCTGGAGAGGGCTTAGGGCAAGCGCTCCAGCCCTGGGAGATGCCTGTCTGTACCTATGGTGAAAGGAGTTCCTTTATGGGGCCTTTTGCCTTGGTTCTTTGGAAAAACAGCTGGAGAGATTTTCTCCCTTAAGCCCTGAGGAATTACCTTTGCACTAGTTTTCTACCCCATAGGGTTTGTTAGTTTTGACCAGGTTGACTGACATTTCCTGGGTAAGCTGTAAACAACTTGTGGTTTGATACTTTTTGTCTGGTCCTGGGCTGCAGCCTGCCCTGTGACTGGTATGCACCGAGCAGGGATTGGTCAACAGATGATGCAAATAAAGTATCTGTGGCCTACAGAGAGGGGATTGGTTAGTTTGTGGCCCTGGTTGGAATGCCATGCCTTGAAACTGACAAGGAGTTTGTGTATATAAGCAGCCAGCCCCACAGAGATTTTTTCAGACAGAAAAACAGCAGGGAGAAAAACAGCAGGAAGCAGCAGCAGAAAGAGGCCAGAAACCTCCTGAAAGAGCTGTAATAAAGGTCAAGGGCTGTTAACACTGAAGATGGCAAGAGGCCGGGAAAGAGCCCAGTGGCAGAGCCAGTGGCAGGGCCAAGAGAAACTTGTCCTGAAGGGGCCAAGAGAAGCTGAGAGAGCTGTCCTGCACTGAATAAGGGAGACTTTGCCCACATGCTTCCTGATTCTGATTCCAAGTTGTAGCCTGTTGATCCTGATCTGGAGCTGTACCCTGTTACTTCCTTAATAAACCACTTAACTGTAAGTATGGTCTGTGAGTCCTCTGTGGCCACTACAATGGATTATTGAACACAGAAGAGAAGTAGAGAGTGCCATGGGAGGGATGGCTGGTGTCAGAATTGGTACAAAGGTTGAGGGTGGGGGTATGTTTGACCTCTACCTCATAGGGATCAGTCTCGGGCTGATCTTGACTTGTATTTACCCCCCTGAAGTTAGACAGGTTCTACTACCACCACCACAACCATTCTGCAGCACTGAAGCTCTGGAGGGCCATGCGCACCAGACCCCAGACGCCTTCAACCCGCACACCCACTGGGCCACTCTGAGGGAACTTATGCAATGACACAGGGAATTAGTTAATGGACCAAGCAAACATGCCTGTCCACTCTACCACATAAAATCCATAACAGTGATCAAAAGGTGCCTGCACTGAAAAACAATTCCATAACAGAGGCAGCCATCAAGAGAGGAGATGTTAAAAAAAAACAAAAAACAGGTGTTGGTGAGGACTTGGTGAAAATGAAACCTTCATCCATTGCTGGCGAGAGTGTGAAATGGTATAGTCACTACAGAAAATATTTCGGCAGCTCCTCAAAAAGTTAAACCTGGAATTACCATAAAACCCAGCAATTCTACTCTGACATATATACCCAGGAGGCTTGGAAGCAGTGACACAAACATACACCAATGTTCCTGCACAAGAGCCACTCACAAGAGTCAAAAGGTGGAAGCAACATAAACGTCCTTCAACAGATGAATGGATAAACAACGGGTGGGACACACAATGGAGTATCGCTCAGCCATAAGGAGAAGACAGACACTGATACATGCTATGACACGGACGAACCTTGAAAACCTTATGCCGAGTGAAGTCAGATACAAAAGGACAAATATTGTACAATCCCACATATATGAAATACCCAGAACAGGCAAATGCAGAGACCAAAGATTAGTGGTTACAGTGGGGGGTGGGGGTGGGAAGGGGAGTCATTGTTTAGGGAACACTGAGAATCTGTCAATGATGATTGAAAATTTGGCAATGGATACTGGTGATGGTTGTACAACATGATCATGTAATTGGTGCTACTGAATTATGTATGTAAAAATGCTGAATTGGCGTGTGTGTGTGTGTGTGTGTGTGTGTGTGTGTGTGTGTGTGTGTGTGTGTGTGTGTGTGTGTGTGTGTGTGTGTGTGTACACATATATAACCATGAAACAAAGAAACAAATGTTGATGGTTACAGAATAATGTCAAGTGGTTACCAACAAAAGAGAAACCAGATGTTTTGAAGAACTCATTGAAGACAGGGAGTGCCTAGGTGGTGCAAACGGCTACTGCCCACTCTCCCCACTGCCCTCCAGGGCTAACCTGGTTCCCCTCCTCCCTGACCATCTCTCCTCCACTCACCCAGCTTAGCTTCAGCCTCTCCATGTCAATAAACCAGGTTGTCAGTGACTCCATGTGGCCAAAGCCAACAGTCTTTCATTCATTCTCCACAGCTGTATTCAACAACACTGAGCACTCCTTCTCTCTGGAGTGCCACTCCCTCTTGGCCGCTACGCTCCTCTCTTCCAGTCTCCTTCCCTGGCTCCTCCTTTGTGAGGCCTCTCTACACACGCCATGCTCCCAACTGGGTCCCAGCTGCCTCCTCTGGCTATACGGTTTCTCCAGAACACCTTATTCAATCCCACAGCTTTAAACACCTCTGACCTTGCCCCTGACCTCCAGACTCATATACACAACTATTATGGATTGAACTGTGTCCCCCAAAAATGTGTGTCAACTTGGCTAGGCCACAATTCCAGTACTGTGTGGTTGTCCTCCATTCTGTGATCTGATGTATTTATCCTGAAAAAAAAACCAAACAAACCTGTTGCCGTCAAGTTGATTTCAGCTCATAGCGACCCTACAGGACAGCCCTGGTGGCACACTGTTTAAGAGCTCGGCTGCTAACCAAAACGTTGGCAGTTTGAATCCAAGAGCCCTCCTTGGAAACCGTATGGGGCAGTATTTATCCTACGTGTTTTATTTTTTTTTTGTTTATTGTTGTAGTTTAAATGAAGTTTACATTTCAAGTTAGTCTCCCATACGTAAACTTATACATACACTGTTATGTGACCCTAACTGCTCTCCCCATACTCTTGACAGCACACTCCTCCTTTCCACCCGATTCCTCATTCCATTCAACCAGCTCCTAACCCTCCCTGCCCTCCCATCTCACCTCCAGACAAAAGCTACCCGTTTAGTCTCTTGTATCCACTTGAGCCAAGAGGCACACTCCTCACGAGTATCACTTAATGTCCCACAGTCCAGTCCAATCCCTGTCTGAAGAGTTGGCCTCAGAAATTGTTTTAGTTCTGGGCTGATAAGAGAATCTGGGGGCCACGCTTTCTGGGGTTCCTCCAGTCTCATTGAGACCATTAAGTCTGGTCTTCTTACTAGAATTTGACTTCTGCACCCCACCTTTCTCCTACTCCATCAGGGAGTATCTGTTGTGTTCCCTGTCAGGGTGGTCATGGGTGGTAGCCGGGCACCATCTAGTTCTTCTGGTCTCGGGCTGATGAAGTCTCTGGTTTATGTGGCCCTTTCTGTCTCTTGGGCTAATACTTTCCTTGTGTCTTTAGTGTTCTTCATTCGCCTTTACTCCAGGTGGTTGCGACCAATTGATGCATCTTAGATGGCAGTCTGCAAGCTTTTAAGACCCCAGCTGCCACTCACCAAAATAGGATGCAGAACATTTTCTTACTAAGCTTTGTTATGCCAATTGACCTACATGTCCCTTGAAAGCATGGTCTCCAGACCCCTACCCCTGCTCCTCTGTCCCTCAAAGGGTCTGACTGTATTCAGGAAACTTCTTAGCTTTGGTTTGGTCCAGTTGTGGTGACTTCCCCTGTAGTGTGTGCTGTCCTTCTGTTCATCTAATTCTTTTTTTTTTGTTTACATATTTTTTTGTTTATTGTACTTCAGGTGAAGGCTTACAGAACAAATAGTTTCTCATGAAACATATTTTATGACATTGCTTAACAACCCCACAACATGTCAACCCTCTAACTTCTCAACCTTTTTCTTTTTGGTGAAAATACACATAGCCAAAGATACACGATTTCAAAAATTTCTACATGCACAGTTCAGTGACATTAACTACGCTCTTCCAATTGTGCTGTTATTCTCACTTAAGATGAAAGCTTACAGAACAAAATAGTTTCTCATTTAACAGTTACTACATATGTTGCCCTATGACAATTGTTAACAATAAGATAATTCTTATCTACTATATAGTCAGTAAATAACCCTCAACCTCCCTCCCGACCCTCGTAACTATCAAAGAATGTTTTCTTCGAGTTTATACCTTTTTTGGAGTTCTTATAATAGTAGTCTTATACAATATTTGTCTTTCTGTGACTGACTAAATTAACTCAGCATAATGCCCTCCAGATTCCTCCATGTTATAAGGTGTACCACGGCTTCATATTTGTTCTTTATTGTTCCGTAGTATTCCATTGGGTGAATGTACCATGATTTGTTTATCCATTCGTCTGTTGATGGGCACCTAGGTTCTTTCCATCTTTTTGCTGTTGTGAACAGTGCTGTGAACAGTGCTGCAATGAACATAGGTGTGCATATATCTATTCGCGTGACGGCTCTTATTTCTCTAGGATATATTCCAAGGAGCGGGATAGCTGGACTGTATGTGGTACTTCTATTTCTAGCTTTTTAAGGAAGTGTCAATTGATTTCCAAAGTGGTTGTACCATTTTACATTCCCACCAACAGTGTATAAGTGTTCCAGTCTCTCCACAACCTCTCCAGCATTTACTGTTTTGTGCTTTTTGGATTAATGCTAGCCTTGCTGGGGTGAGATGAAATCTCATTGTAGTTTTGATCTGCATTTCTATAATGGCTAATGATCGTGAGAATTTCTTCATGTGTCTGTTAGCCACCTGAATGTCTTCTTTGGCAAAGTGCCTGTTCATATTGTTTGCCCATTTTTTAACTGGGTTATTTGTCTTTTTGTTTTTGAGGTTTTGCAGTATCTTGTAGATTTTAGAGATATAGATGCTAATCGGACTTTTCGTAGCCAAAAAATTTTTCCCAGTCTGTAGGCTGCCTTTTTATTCTTTTGCTGAAGTCTTTTGCTGAGCATAAGTGTTTGATTTTTAGGACCTCCCAGTTATCTAGTCTCTCTTCTGGTGCTTGTGCATTTTTACTTATGATTCATATTGTGTTTATGCTATGTATTAGGGCTCCTAGCGTTGTCCCTACTTTTTCTTCCATGATCTTTATCATTTGATTTTATATTTAAGTCTTTGATCCATTTTGAGTTAGTTTTTGTGCATGGTGTGAGGTATGGGTCTTGTTTCAGTTTTTGCAGATGGATATCCAGTTATGCCAGCAACATTTGTTAAAGAAACTGTCTTTTCCCCAATTAATGGGCTTTGGGCCTTTGTCAAATATCAGCTACTCATAGGTGGATGAATTTATGTCTGGATTCTCAATTCTGTACCATTGGTCTATGTATCTGTTGTTGTACCAGTACCAGGCTGTTTTGACTACCGTGGCAGTATAGTAGGTTCTAAAATCAGGTAGCGTGAGGCCTCCCACTTTGTTCTTCTTCTTGAGTAATGCTTTACTTATTCGGGGCCTCTTTCCTATCCATGTGAAGTTGGTGATTTGTTTCTCCATCTCATTAAAAAATGCCAGTGGAATTTGGATTGGGATTGCACTGTATCTGTAGATCGCTTTGGGTAGAATTGACATTTTCACAATGTTGAATCTTCCTACCCATGAGCAAGGTATGTTCTTCCACTTATGCATGTCTCTTTTGGTTTCCGGCAGTAGCAGCTTGTAGTTTTCATTGTGTAGGTCTTTTACAATTCTGGTTAGATTTATTCCTAAGTATTTTATATTCTTGGGGGCTATTGTACATGGTATTGATTTGGTGATTTCCTCTTCGAAGTTCTTTTCGTTGGTGTAAATGAATCCAACTGATTTTTGTATGTTTATCTTGTATCTTGAAACTTTGCTGAAATCTTCTATTATTTCCAGTAGTTTTCTTGTGGAGTCTTTGGGGTTTTCTGTGTATAAGATCATATCATCTGCAAATAGAGATACTTGTGACTTCTTCCTTACAAATTTGGATGCCCTTTTTTTCTTTTTCTAGCCTAAATGTTCTGGCTAGGACCTCCAGCACAATGTTGAATAAGAGTGGTGATAAAGGGCATCCTTGTCTGGTTCCCATTTTCAAGGGGAATGCTTTCAAAGTCTCTCCATTTAGGATGATGTTGGCTGTTGGCTTTGTATAAATGCCCTTAATTATATTGAGGAATTTCCCTTCTCCTCCTATTTTGCTGAGAATTTTTATCTTGAACGGGTGTTGGACTTTGTCAAATGTCTTTTCTGCACTGATTGATAAGATCGTGTGATTCTTGTCTTTTGTTTTGTTTATGTGATGGATTACATTAATTGTTTTTCTAATGTTCAACCACCCCTGCATACCTGGTATAAATCCTACTTGATCATGGTGAATTATTTTTTTGATATGTTGCTGAATTCTACTGGCTAGAATTTTGTTGAGGATTTTTGTGTCAATGTTCATGAGGGATATTGGTCTGTAATTTTCTTTTTTTGTGGTGTCTTTATCTGGTTTTGGTATCAGGGTTATTCTGGCTTCGTAGAATGAGTTTGGGAGTTTTCCATCCTTTTCTATGCTCTGAAATACTTTTAGTAGTAGTGATGTTAACTCTTCTCTGAAAGTTTGGTAGAATTCTCCAGTGAAGCCATCTGGGCCAGGGCTTTTTTTTGTTGGGAGTTTTTAAATCACCTTTTCAATCTCTTCTTTTGTTACCGGTTTATTTAGTTGTTCAACCTCTGTTTTAGTTTAGGTAGGTAGTGAGTTTCTAGAAATTTGTCCATTTCCTTTAGGTTTTCAAATTTGTTAGAGTATAATTTTTCATAGTATTCTGTTATGATTCTTTTAATTTCAGTTGGGTCTGTTGAGATATCACCCGCCTCATTTCTTATACGGGTTATCTGCTTCCTCTCCTGTTTTTCTTTTGTCAGTTGGGCCAATGGTTTATCAATTTCGTTGATCTTTTCAAAGAACCAGCTTTTGGTCTTGTTAACTCTTTCAATTGTTTTTGTATTCTCTATTTCATTTAATTCTGCTCTATTTCTTATTATTTCCTTTCTTCTGGCACCTGAGAGCATATTTTGCTGCTCTCTTTTCCACTTGTTTCATTTGTAGGGTTAATGTTTTCATTATGGCCCTTTCTTCTCTTTGGATATGTGCATTTATTGCTATAAAACTGACCTCTGAGCACTGTTTTGCTGTGTCTCAAACGTTCTGGTAGGATGTGTTTTCACTCTCATTTGATTCTATGAATTTCCTTATTCCATCCTTAACTTCTTCTATAACCCAGTAGTTTTTTTTTTTTTTTTAGCAAGGTGTTGTTCAGTTTCCATGTGTTTTGATTTTTTTCCCTTGCTTTTTCTGTTATTCATTTCTACTTTTATGGCTTTATGGTCAGAAGAGATGCTTTGTAATATTTAAATGTCTTGGGTTTTGTTAAGGCTTGCTTTATGGCCTAATATGTGGTCTATTCTGGAGAATGTTTCATGTGCATTGGAAAAGAAGGTATACTTGGCTGCTGTTGGGTGGAGTGTTTGGTATATGTCTATGAGATCAAGTTGTTTGATTGCAGCATTTAGCTCTTCCATGTCTTTGCTGAGCTTCTTTCTGGACGTTCTGTGCTTCACCGAAAGTGGTGTGTTGAAGTCTCCTACTACTATTGTGGAGCTGTCTCTCTCTCTTTTCAGTGCTGTTAGAGTTTGTTTTATGTATTTTGGAGCCCTGTCATTGGGTGCGTAAATATTCATTACAGTTATGCCCTCCTGGTGTATTGACCCTTTAATCATTATACAGTGTCCTTCCTTATCCTCTGTGGTGGATTTTACTTTAAAGTTTATTTTGTCAGAGATTAATATTGCCACTCCTGCTCTTTTTTGAGTGTTGTTTGCTTGATATATTTTTTTCCATCCTTTGAGTTTTAGTTTGTTTGTGTCTTTAAGTCTAAGGTGTGTCTCTTGCAGGCAGCATATAGACGGATCGTGATTTTTATATCCAATCTGCCATTCTCCGTCTCTTTATTGGTGCATTTAGTCCATTTACATTCAGCGTAATTACTGATAGGTATGAGTTTAGTGCTGTCATTTTGATGTCTTTTTTTGTGTGTTGTTCAGTTTCTTTGTTCCACTTAATTTTCTTTGCTGAGTTGTTTTTCTTTATGCATTTTTTTTTTTTATCTTTTTCACTGATGTTGATCTTGTGTTTGCTGAATCTTTATATTTTTCTAGTTTTTTATTTTGACTTGTAGGATTGTTAGTTTCCTTTGTGGTTACCTTAATATTTATCGCTATTTTTTCTAAGTTTATACCAGTCTTTTATTTCTTTATATCACCTTGACTTCCTCTCCATATGAAAAATCTACGTCTACGTTTTTTAAGTCTCTCTTTCTTGTTTTAATGTTGTCATCTTTTACATATTGACATCTGTTTCTCTATTTTCAGTTGTTTTAGCTTTGATTTACTTTTGTGACTTCCCTATCTGGGTTGATATCTGGTTGCTCTGTCCTGTGTTCTAGTCTTGGGTTATTATCTGATGTTACTGATTTTCTAACTGGAGAACTCCCTTTAGTATTTCTTGTAATTTTAGTTTGATTTTTGCAAATTCCCTAAACTTCTGTTTATCTGGAAATGCCCTAATTTCACCGTCATATTTGAGAGGCAGTTTTGCTGTGTTATATAATTCTTGGCTATCAGTTTTTTTCCTTCATGGCTTTATATATGTCATCCCATTGCCTTCTTGCCTGCATAGTTTCTGCTGAGTAGTCCAAGCTTATTCTTATTGACTCTCTTTTGTAGACGGCTTTTCGTTTATCCCTAGCCGCTCTTTAAATTCTCACTTTATCTTTGGTTTTGGCAAGTTTGATTATGTCTTGGTGACTCTGTTTTGGGCTGTATCTTATGTGGGGTTCGATGAGCATCTTGGATAGATATCTTGTCATCTTTCACTGTATCAGGGAAGTTTTCTGCCAATAAATCTTCAACAATTCTCTCTGTATTGTCTGTTATCCCTCCTGTTCTGGTACTCTGGTCACTCGTAGGTTATTCCTCTTGATACAGTCTAACATAATTCTTAGGGTTTCTTCATTTTTTTAAATCCTTTTATCTGATTTTTCCTCAAATAAGTTGGTGTCAAGTGCTTTATCTTCATTCTCACTAATTCTGACTTCCATTGCCTCAATTATGCTCCTATGACTTTCTATTGAGTTGGCTAATTCTGACATTTTACTGTTAATCTCCTGGATTTCTGATTGCTGTCTCTCTACGGATGCTTGCCGCCTGTTAAATTGGTCATATGCTCTTCTCTAATCTTTTTAATTTCCGCTATTGCGTGTTCTGCATTTTGCTTAGTTTCCTTCCTTATCTCTTGAAGAGCTGTGTATATTAATCTTTCATACTCTGCCTCCGGTAATTCCAAGAAATTTTCCTACTCTGGAAAATTTCTTGATTCTTTATTTTGGGAGCTTGCTGAAGCCATCATGGACTGCCTCTTTATTGGATTTGATGTTGACTATTGTCTCCGAGCCATCAATAAGTTATTATATTTATTTTATGTTTGCTTACTGTGTCCTAGCTTCTTGTTTTGTTTTGATATGCCCAAATAGGCTCCTCATGTGAGCTAGTTTGATTACTGGCACCTTTGAAGCTCTAATGTCCTGTCACCAGGTGGTTAGATGTGTTACTAGATATGTGTGCTCAGGAGTCCGCCCACTCCTCCTGTATGGATTCAGCTCAGGTGCCCAGGTAGATAGCCACCAAGTGTGTGGTGCAGGCTGTCACCTACAGTCCTAGACAGGCATGGATGATTGGTGTAGGCACAGGCATCTGGCTGCAGCAGCGGGACACACTCTGAGCAAGGCGGGGGGCTGACAGCCGCCCCCGAGTGTCCAGGAAGAAGGTGTGTCCCTGTTCCTTAGAGCACGTAGGTGGGTGGGTTTTTCAGCTGGACTATGAGCACCCAATGCTGTTGGCTGTAAGGACTGGGGGGGACCTCTTATTCCTGGACCCCTATTGCAGGTGAGTAGGTGGCATGGGTGGAGCCACCATTCCTCAGGCCCCTGATGTGGGTAGGTGAAGATCCTCCTTAACAGGCAGGGCAGAGTCAAATGTCATGAACCTGCCACTTCATAGCTGAAAGAGTTGAAGTTAGACTTCAGGTATATACCCTGTTGTACCGTGGTCATGAGGTCCTATGCTGTTGAAATGGGCCCACACAAGTCTATGCAGGGGGAAAGGCACTCAAAGTCTTTGGATCCCTTATGCCTGAGTCTAGGCAAAGGAGCTGTGCCTACCGTGAGTTCCTGGCTTAGGGGAGCCAGCAGTGTATTTTTTCCCGATTGTTAATTTGTTCACTTTCTAAGGCCTGGAGAATGGCTCAGGTGTGTGACAGATCCTACTTCCGGCCCAGGGGTCTCTGCAATTGCTGAACCTGGTCCGAGACCAGTGCAGAGCAGGGAGTGGGGAGGTAAATCAGAGAGAGGATTTTCCCTGAGGCGGGTGTTTTTGATTCACGCGGTAAGCCAGACGCGAATACTTATCTTTTGGTGATTGAGGGCTGCTTCTCACTGGTTCTGTGCACCGTGTAGACTTTCAGCAGCTGGGTGTCTCCCGGTACGGAAAACGCGCCTCCTGAGCACGCTGCTTGCCTGCTTCACTGCTCACCTCCAAGCTGATCAGGGCTGAAGGGTTCAGGCTCTCGCTGGGTCAGGTCTGGTACCTCCTCACTGCTTCCAAACCGTATAGTTCCTCAACTTTACCTTTAATGTTCAGGGCTCCTAGATTGTCATATATAATCGAATCGCTTGTTTTTTCAGGTCTTTGTTGTAAGAGGGTCCACGGGAAGTCTCTGACTACTCTGCCATCTTGGCCCCACTATCCTATGTGTTTTAAATCCTAACCTCTGTGATATTAACGAGGAAGGATCAGAGGCAGTTATGTTCATGAGGCAGGACTCAATCCACAGAATTAGGTTGAATTTTAAGTCAATCTCTTTGCAGATATAAAAGAGAAAAATGAGCAGAAAGGAGGGGGACCTCATGCCAGCAAGAATGAAGAACCAGAAGGGGAGTGTGTCCTTTGGACCTGGGGTCCCTATGCTGAGAAGCTCTTTGTTATTGTTGTTAGGTGTTGTTGAGTCAGTTCCAACTCATAGCAACTGTATGTACAACAGAACGAAACACTGCCTGGTCCTGCACCATGCTCACAATCGTTGTTATGCTTGAGCCCATTGTTGCAGCCACTGTGTCAATCCATCTGGTTGAGGGTCTTCCTCTTTTTTGCTGACCCTCTACTTTACCAAGCATGATGTCCTTCTCTAGGGACTTATGCCTCCTGACAACATGTCCACAGTATGTGAGACAAAGTCTCACCACCCTTGCTTCTAAGAAGCATTCTGGCTATACTTCTTCCAAGACAAATTTGTTTGTACTTTTGGCAGTCCATGGTATATTCAATATCTTCGCCAACATCATAATTCAAAGGCATCAATTCTTCTTTGGTCTTTCTTATTCATTGTCCAGCTTTCACAAACCTGTGAGGTAATTGAAAATACCATGGTTTGGGTCAGGCACACCTTAGTCCTTAAGGTGACATCTTTGGTTTTTAACAGTTTAAAGAGATCTCTTGCAGCAGATTTGCCCAATGCAATGCATCATCTGATTTGCTGACGGCTGGTTCCATGGGCATTGATTGTGGATCCAAGCAAAATGAAATTTGTGACAACTTCAATCTTTTCTCTATTTATCATGATGTTGCTTATTGGTCCAGTTGTGAGGATTATTGTTTTATGTTGAGGTGTAATCTACACTGAAGGTTGTAGTCTTTGATCCTCATCAGTAAGGTCTTCAAGTCCTCTTCACTTTCAGCAAGTGAGGTTGCGTCATCTGCATATCACAGGTTGTTAAAGAGTCTTTCTCCGATCCTGATACTGCGTTCTTCTTCATTTAGTCCAGCTTCTCAGATTATTTGCTCAGCATACAGATTGAATAAGTATGGTGAAAGGAGACGCTCCTAAACCAAGGGAAGACTGATGACAAGGACTTTCCCTCAGAGCCGAGAAAGTCTTCCCCTGGAGCTGGCACCCTGAATTCAGACTTCTAGCCTGCTAGACTGTGAGAGAATAAATTTCTCTTTGTTAAGGCCATCCACTTACGGTATTTCTGTTATAGCAGCACTAGATGACTAAGACATCAACTTTGAGAGTTTGGGTGCTGGAGCCTGACTGCCTGGGGTCAAACTGCAGCATCAGCACCTAAGAAGCACCTCACACTCGATTCCTGAAGCCACCCAGCCCTCAGTCTACTCCTCCCCAAGTCTCTCCCACCTGTGTGCCATGCCACCTCGACCCAGGTGCTCAGCCCTAACTCAGGAATTGGCTGTGGTTGGTCATCTTCCCAGCTTCCCTTGCCTCCCACTCCATTGGCTGGTTCTACTGTGTCCACCTCCAGGACATGAATCAAGCATGTCCATTCCTCTCCACCTTCACTGCCAGGACCACTGCAGCAGCCTGCAGACTCCGCCCTGCTTCCATGCCCCCTGGAGTCCATCCTCCACAAGGCAGCCAGAGGATCCCTCATGAAACTCAAATCATATCATGCCATGCCCTGCTGGAAACTTCCAGTCAGTTCCCAAGGCCCCGAGGAGGAAACAGTCGAGCAGACAAGAGAAGAAAATCCCCAAGACCTTCGAAGCCACAAGCCTTCAGAACGAGAGGGCCTGCGAGTGGATGCGAGTGGAAAGCCCACACGACACAGCCGGGGATGCTCCAAACACAAGGGACGAAAGAGACCCTATGGTCTAACTCAGAAAGAAAGACCAGACTTACTGGCCTGACAGAGACTGGAGAAAGCCCGAGAGTATGGCCCCAGACACCCTTTTAGCTCATTAATGAAGTTACTCCCGAGGTTCACCCTTCAGCCAAAGATGAGAGAGCCCCATAAAACAAAATGAGTCTAAAAGGACACACCAGCCCAGGGGCAAGGACTAGGAGGCAGGAGGGGACAGGAAAGCTGGTAATAGTGAAGCCAAGATCGAGAAGGGAGAGCGTTGACATGCCATGGAGTTGGCAACCAATGTCATAAAACAATATGTGTCCTGTTCAGTGAGAAGCTAGTTTGTCCTGTAAACCTTTATCTAAAGTACAATATTAAGAGAAAAAAAAGAAAAGAGAGAGAGAGATCCTACGCACCTGGAGAGAAGAGCTGGTCACCTACACAGCAGTGGAATCTAGCTGGCCTCAGACAGCAGAGCTGCACGGTGGGTGAGGACGATGTCCTCAGAGGTCTAGCAAGACAAGGTTTAAACCTGGAAGGGCTTCCTCAACCAACTGGCATTCTAAGGTGAAGGCAAAGTGAAGGCACTTTCTAACACTCACAAGCACAGAAATCTAACAACCACAAGCCCTCTCCATGTTTCACTGGAGCATGAATTCAAAAAATAATAATAATATTTCCAAAACAAAAACAATCCTGTTATTGTCGAGTCTATTCTGACTCATAGAGACCCTATGGGACAGAGTAGAACTGCCCCACAGGGTTTCCAGGGAGCAGATGGTAGATTTGAACTGCCAACCTTTTGGTTAGCAGCCAAGCTCTTAACACTGCCCAACCAGGGCTCCAAATATTTCCAAACAGAAGGAGAAATTTAGATACAATAGAGAGTGGTAAACCACGTACCCCGTAAAATTTATACTTAGGTCTAGACAGTCATGATTGCTTGATGGGGAAAAAAAAAAGAACACCATGGAGCCAAAATCCCAGATGATCTTGACACAGAAGCGGAAGTGAAGAGGCTGGCGGGGAGTGCACAGGACCGGTCAGCTCTAAATGTTTACAGGATGATAGCATTAAGCGTTCCCTTTCAAAACCTCAAAGGTGTCTATCAGGAGAAAAAGAAACAATGAGAAGGCCTAAAACATTAACAATTAAAACCGAATTGCCGGCACAAATTCCATCTTATCAATATCACAATCGCAAATGGATTACTCTAATGAGATTTTAAAAAGCTAAAAGGTAAGGCTCTCAGACTGAGGTAAAACCAGCTATAAAATAGATTTAAAAAAATAAAGAAAATAAGACTTTAGATGAGATAAAAAGAATTATTCTGTGTTGACAACATCCAGGAACACATATGCATCTAACAACATGGTCTTAAACGTAAAGGAGAACTCAAAAGACATACAAAATGAAATGGACAAATCCAGAATCATAGCTAGAGACCCACCTTACCATTCTTAGAAATCAACAGAATTCATATGGATAAAAGTAAGGAATAAGATCCACTGACTAACACAAACTGAGGGAGATCCTGGCCTCCAGGCCAGAGAACAATGTAACCAACCAACAGAGATGATACATTCTCTTCAAACAACAATGAAACATTCACAGAAACTGTGTGTTAGGCCCACAAGGAAATCTCAAAAGATTTCAAAAAGCAGGAATCTTCAAGAAATCCTATTATTGAGTCTTAACGCAATAAAATTATAATTTCTGACATTTAGCTCCCTTGCTCCAATCTACGCACTTGAAAAACTGTCAACGCCCTCTCACTGATACTTGGGTTAAAGAGGGAATTGGACAGGGGTCACACACCATTTAGAAATGAGCAGCAACTGAAGCGGCATGAAACAGATGCCCGTGTGGCCAGACAGACAGCCCTGCAGCATGTGTCAGAAAACAGACTGTAAACACAGAAACCAGGCATCCACCTCCAGGAGCCAGGACGAGGACAACGACGACTCAGAACCAGAGAGAGGGGAAAAGTCAGAATTAATGAGGCTGAAACAAAAAAACGGACACTCGATTGAGCACGTGAAAAGCTGGTCCTTTGGGAAGACCTGTGATCCTGACAAACTTCTGGAAATCTGAACAAGAGAAACAGGGAAGGAAAAAAAAAAAAACAAAACTAGGTAAGAGGAACTACAAAAACAGCTTAAAAACTTTATGACAGTAGAGTGTATAACTCTGCAAAGCACGTCGGAAAATCCAGATCTGTGAAACTCAGCTGATGCTGTTCATCCCTAAGGATTTATTTGGAAATGTGGAATTTTTTTTTTTTTTTTTGGTGATAATGATTGAAAGTATAGCCAGAATGCTCCTTAGAAGCAAGGATAGCAAGATTTCATCTCACATACTTTGGACATGTTATCAGGAGGGATCAGTCAGTCCCTGGAGAAGGACATCATGCTTGGTAAAGTAGAGGGTCAGTGAAGAAGAGGAAGATCCTCAAGGAGATGCATTGATACAGTGGCTGCAACAATGGGCTCAAGCATAACGACGACTGTGAGGATGGCACAGGACCGGGCAGTGTTTCGTTCTGTTGTACATGGGTCGCTATGAGTCGGAACTGTTGTGAAGGCCCCTGACAACAACGATCGGTGCACTGGGGGGCCAGGGACACTAACTCATTGCCATCAAGTTGACTCTGACTCAGGGTGAACTGCCCCATAGGTTTCCAAGGAGCAGCTGATGGATTCGAACTGTCGGTCTTTTGGTTAGCAGCCAAGCTCTTAACTGCTTTGCCACCAGGACACTAGGGTCCTGCAAAGCCTCTCACATCAGACTGTTCCCACTTAATGCTTTAACAGCACCCCCACTAAGAAACACTGACCTAGGTGAAATAAAGAAGGTAGGGCAGTGTTTGAGATATGTATAAAACAGGTGAAAGATAACTATTTTCAATACATAAAAAACACCTAGAAATCAATAAGTTACAAAAGTACTTAACAGGAGTTTCTGCATAGTGCAAACAGTTAATATGCTCAGCTGCTAACTGAAAGGTTGGAGGTTCAAGTCCACCCAGAGGTGCCTCAGAAGAAAGGCCTGGCGATCTGCTTCCAAAAAATCACCATTGAAAACCCTATGAAGCACAGTTCTACACTGACACACATGGGTCACCATGATTCAGAATCAACTCAATGGCAGCTGGTTTATACTTACCCAAACAAATCACCTTTTACTTAAAAAACAATAATAAATAAAACTTTTAACAGAAAAATATAGGGGAAAACAGAAACCTAGCTAATAAACATATAAAATTACATCCAACTCTATATTTGTACAGGTACAAACAAATGAATGTAAAAACACAGAAAACAGACTAAAGATTACACACCAAATATTTAGTAGCAACAAGGAATAAAGCTCAGGAGGTGGGTGAGAAATGGGAATTTCGCTTCTTAGTTATATATTTCCATAGTACTTTAAGTTTTACAAAACAGAATTTATCTTACTCGTATAGGTGTTCAAAATGTTTTAAAGAAATAATTACTAATGTTTAGAATGATTTTTCAAGGATACCCATCAAAGCACGAACGAAGCCATCTGAAATAAATCTATTGGTCCCATCACATCTGGAGCAAAGGAGAATGAAGAAAACAAAAGACACAAGGACAGTATCAGTCCAAAGGACTAACGGACCACATGAACCACAGCCTCCACCAGCCTGAGCCAGAAGAACTAGATGGTGACCAGTTACCACCACTGACGGCTCTGACAGGGGTCACAGTAGAGGATTTCGGACAGAGCAGGAGAAAAACATAGAACAAAATTCAAATTCACAAAAGAAGACCAGACTTACTGGTCTGACAGAGACTGGAGGCACCCCTGAGGAGACTATGCCCTGGTCACCCTGCTAACTCAGAACTGAAGACACTCCCCAAGTCCACCTTTCAGTCAAAGATGAAACAGGTCTATAAAACAAACAACAATCAGGTATAATGACACCAAATGGGCAACACCTGTCCAAAAGCAAAGATGAGAAGGCAGGAAGGGATAGGAAACCTGGACCAATGGACACGGCAACCTGGGGTGTAAAGGGAAACGGAGAGCGTTGACACATTGTGGAGAAGGGAAAAGTGTTGGCACATTGTAGGGATTGCAACCAACGTCACACAACAATTTGTGTATACATTTTTGATTGAGAAACGAATTTGTCCTGTAGACTTTCACCTAAAACACAATTAAGAAAAAAATGAGAAGACCCTCCCCATAAGGCTCTCTCGTAGTTTTTTCTAATAGTTTACTGCTTCTGTTTACTTCACACTTAGATCCTCAATCATTTAGAATTTATTTTTGTGGAAAGTACACAACGCGAGTAGCTTTCCCCCTCTAAACAGAGAACAAACTGTCCAGGTCCTACTTGTTGAATAGCTTGGTCCTTCCCTGCCAATGTGGAATACTTTCTTTTTCTCCTACTAAGTCCACGTCTAGAGCCCTCTCTGGGTGACCCTGAGCAGGGCACGTCTGTCCTCAGAGCTCCCTCCTGAGACTGTGTGCCATGAGCAGACAGGCGACGTCTGGCACGTGCCAAGTGCTCAAGAAGCCCAGCCACACAGCAAGACACCACCTCCCAGAGAAACGGGGCCCCAGGCGCGCGGGTACTGACTGCAGCCACACCTCAAGACACCACCTCACAGAGGCGTGGGGCCCTAGGCGCACAGGTACTGACCCCGGCCATGCTGTGAGACACTACCTCCATGAGAAGTGGGACCCTGGGCGCACAGGTACTGACCCCAGCCACGATGTAAGACACCACCTCCCAAAGAAAGATGTTGTGGGCACGTGGGTACTGACCGCAGCTGGGGGGCAGCAGGCCGTTCAGGTAGGGGGAACTCGCTCGCTGCAGCTCGTCCAGCTTCTCCCGCAGCTTCCGCACCTGGCTGTCGGAGCGGCTGACCCTCTGCCGCAGGCTCTTGAGCTCCCCGTTCTTCTTCTCCACCTGCTCCCGCAGGCAACACACCTGGCTCTTGCTCTGCCGCGAGGAGAAGCAGTAGGAGTGCAGCGAGTCGATGAGCCTGCAGGCTCCGGAGGCCGACAGAATGACCTCGTTGATGGACATGGGGCTGGCGTCCACCTGCTCGCTCTGCACGGCTTCCGCGGCCGGCTGCGGGGTGACATCGGCCGGTGGGGCCGAGGGGCTCTGGGAGGGCTTCTGGGGCGTCGCTGTGAGCGACGAGCTTGGGGGACTATGGGCCAAGCCCTTGTCAGGCCCCAGGCTGCTGCCACTACAGCTCGGCTCCACGTCCCTCTTCAGCCTCTTCCGATCGACTTGCTCCCTCGGGGCAGGCGGCCGCTCTCGCGTGTGCTTCGAGGAGAAGCTGTAGGAGTGGAGTGAGCCGATAAACCTGCACGCCCCAGAACCCGGGGGGCTGAAGTCGTCCATGGAGATGCCGCTCCGATCCGCGGCACTGTCGGTGGGGCCCGAGTTCTCCTCAGCAGCATCTGCGGCCGACGTTTCTGCCTCTCCCTGGCCGCCTGCCTTGGTGGTGGCCACGCTGTCTTCTGAATTTCTCTCCAACAATGGCTGCGTCTCGGCTGGACTGAGGGTCTCACGGTCAGCTCTGGAGGTGGTGGCATCCCGCCCGGCCGCCCGCTTCAGCTTCCTGGGCTCCAGCTTGGCCATGGGGTTCACGTGCAAAGACGACGAGGACCCTGCGGCCCCCTGACCGTCCGCCCCGCTGGCACGCCCTCTCGCGGCTCCCAGGGCCTTGCTGCTCTCCTTCCTCCGGGTGCTGCCATGGCCCCCGGCAGCTCTCTTCTTCTCAGCCAGGTGGAAGATGGAGGGCACGGCAGTGGGCTTGAGGAGGCGGTGCTGGTCCTCCAGCCTTTTGGAGAAGCTATCTTTGGTGAAATGTTCACTGCAGAGGAAAGAGTACTTGGTCGGGGTCCAGTTATCCCTCTGGACGGCTTTTAGCCACTGCAGCAGACGCTTTGAGTCCTTTAAGGGGAACCTGCGGGAGACATGACACTCATCAGGAGAAAACGCAAAGCAGGTTGTTTACCAAACACTGAAAACTGTGTCTGATGCTCACCCTTCTTAAAGATACCTTAATAAAAATTTAGGGACCGCCTACTTGCAAGGTTTTATTGGGGAGAGAAAGATTAAAGAACCCTTGTCTACCCTTAAAGAACTTAACCATCTATAAGGGAAATAAAAAGACAAGTAACTCCTTCCCAGGGCAGTGGGGTAAATGCCCCAGGGGACGCGGACTGCTCTAGATACGCAGGACAACAGGAAGTCACCCTTCCAGTATGCCAGGGACGCAGGACTCTCTGTGCTAAAGCCAGGACGCTTGGCCAAACCAGGTGCTGGCCCCTTACTTAGAAGAGGTGAGAGCAGACATGGGAACGGAGATGAGAGCAACAGGCCACAAGAGCAACCCAAATGCCCAGCGCCCTGCTTGGTTCCAGCTGTGGCAGCTGAGGAAGCCGAAGTGAGGAATGTCTCAAAGAGAAGGTAAGAGGCGAAAGGTGTATGTGCTTGTGCTTCTACTATCCCTCTACCGCCATGGGTAAAACAGCTGCGCTTGCAGAAGACCCTGGATGTGATACTTAATAACCACTTTTCCGAGACGAAGGAAGGTTAGGGCCAACAGCCATTCGCTCAGAAGCAGTTATCTGCTGCACCTTAACTTAAACCAGAAAGTTCTAAAGAACACGTCCTAAATTCCTTCCTCAATGCCAAGAACACACTGTGCTTTGGGAGCCAGTTTCCCCAGGATCCCCGAGCTCCGATCACTGATACTGTGCTCGGCCTTGGCATCATTTATACCATTACAAACACCAAAAAGCAGCCTTCCTCTCAGGACTGTGCCTCGTTTCCAAAAACAGTAACGAAACTCTGAAACAATTGCTCCTTCAGGAAAACGTGGGGGCTGACCTCTGAAATAATCTGATGTTACTAGCTCTTCCGATAAATCATAACAACTTCAGACAACCAATTATTGTTGACTTTCAATAAGCACTAAAATAAAAATTATAAATGGCACACAGAATTGAGTTTCAAAAACTTAAAGGCAGGAATGTAATATAAAACAAAAGCATCTGCAAAATGGTTTTAAAAAGTCTCCAGCTCACTTGTCGTCCCTCAGGTGCGCCTCGGCGGAGTCAACTGGATTGGAGGGGCACTTAGGGAGGGCCGCTGGGAAGAGGGTCTGGAAGCCGGCTAACGCCTGACGGCCTCATTTCCACGGGCGACCCAGGGAAGCCCACGACAAGGAGGGCCCCGCGAGGCTCTTGCAGGCAAGCCTCTGCAGGAGCCGGGCGTCCGCCGCTTCCAACGGCCGCCCCCTGGTCCACGGCCAGGCAGACGCCGGCGATGCTGCGGCCCCGGGCGGCCCCTGGTGGTCTCAGGCCCGCACCCGACGGCCCCGGGTGGCCCCTCCACGAGCCCCGGGGGCGTGTCCACGCAGGAAGCGCCCAGGCGAGAGGGCATCTCCCGCACGTTGCAGGAAACGCCGCGTGTGGGGCACCAGGGAGCGCGGCAGGTGGAGGGCCGCGGGGTCGCCAGAAGACCGGCCACGGGGTCGCGGGGGGACGGGCCGCGGCGTCCCGGGTGGACCGGCCGCGGGGTCCCGGGTGGACGGACGCGGGTCCCAAGGGGGCGCCCGGTCCGCGCGGCCCAGAGATGGGCCGGCCAAGGTCACACGGCACCGCCGCCCGCTGACTCACGCCGCCGCCGCCGCGAGGCCCCGGACGGAGCGCGCCCCGGGCCGGGGCCTCAGTTTCCCCGCGGGGGCGTGGCCGGGGCCCGGGCCGGCGGGCGGTTACCTGTGGAAGGAGACGGCGCGCTTCTCCCCCTTGCCCTGCCGGTTAGAGCAGTTCACGGCCGCGCAGCAGATCACCATCTCGGGCCCGGACGTCGCCGCCGGCCGCCGCGAGGCCCCGGCGCTCGCTCCGAGCCGCCCGCGGACCGCCCTGAGGGAGGGACGCGGCGCGGGACGTGGAGCCGGCGCGGCGGCGTCTTCCGTACGGCAGTATGGCGGCGCGCGGCCCGAGCCCGACGGCCGCGCCGCGTCTGCGGCCCCACCGCGGCCCTGGAGAAGTCGCCGGGAACGAGACGAGCAGCCGGCGCGTGGGGGCGTCTGGGGGTGGGCGAAGGAGCCGCCCCTGGACGGGGCAATTCCGTACGGCGACATGGGCGCCCCGAAGTCCGTCCGTACAGCAAGATGGCCGCACAGGCCGGAACTTCGTGGTCCCGGCCGGCGGCTCCCGGTGCGGCGCGAAGCGGGGACGAGCTTGCTCTGCGGCCTTCTTGGGTTCTCAGTGGGGTTCTGCGAAACAATGAGGCACTGTGCGTAGCACGCATCTGCCCGTCAGATAGCTGAGAGACGGCTCAGATCGCTCTGAGATTGGTGTCGCCCCGCGATGGGTCCTCAAGCAGCCCGGTCGGGGATCGAACGGCTTGTCCATGGCGGCCTGCTCCGTACGCCAAAATGGCGACACCCGGCGCGTTCTTCCGCTCCGCCCCTCCCGCCCCCCACGCCCCCTCCCCGTATCCTCCCGTCGCCCTCCGCGACGCCGCGTCCCGATTGGCCCCGGCTGCGCCCCGTTGCCGCGTCGCGCTGCGGCACCGTTGGAGCGACGCCGCCGCGGGTCAGTCAGCGGCCGGAGAGGGAAGATGGACGCAGGTGAGGAGTTGCCCCGCGCTGGGGCCTTGTGAGCGGCAGGCGCTGGCCTCGCCCCTTGGCCTCCGCTCCGAGGCCGCCGTCCCAAGGCTGCGCCGCTGGCGCCGCCCGTATCGCCCGCGCTCCCTCCAGGGACACGCCGGGCGCGCCTGGGCTCCGGCCCGCGGGGAGCGCTCGGCGCGGGGGCGCTGTCTGCTGACTCCGCGGTGCAGGGCCCGGCAGCTCTTGTGGAGTCCGCTCCCTTTCAAGTCCTGTCGGCGACGTGCCTACCGCTCCCCGCGTGCTTGACGGCTGTCATGCTGGAGTGGCTCATGTCTCTCGCCGTCCTGCCGGCAGTTCTTGTTGAGTTTAGAACCGGGAGTGCTCGCGAGGTTACAGGCTGGTGAACCCCAGGGCTGGCTGGAGTGACAGCCGGGGGTTGTTGACGGGAGGAGCGGCTGGCGGCGGCACCGCCCGAGCTTGGTGAGCGGGTGAGCGCCCAGGAGAACCGCAAGGTACCCGGTGGTTGAAGCTCGCGGGCGTTGAATGCTTTTGCCCTCCCTGCAGCGAAGAGTGAAGAAGTGGAAACTCTCACTTTTATAAAGTTATACTGGTAAATTGGAGGCGAGAAACATATTCTAGTAATCACAGTGTATACAGTAACTACTGTATTATTCAAGTTTCTTTTTTTGTGGCTGGAAAAGAAACAGTAAATTTATCATACCCTAAGTTCTTGGGGTCTTCATACAAAGTGTCCGTGTAGGTGAGGAGAGGGATGGGGGTGTTGTTTATCCTGTCATGCTTCCGCTCAAGAAGGGACACTTCCTTAATCGCTGACAAGACATTTTGGAGACTTGAGTGAGTACCAAACCATCCTTTTGCCCAGTAGCCCTGTGCGGGGCCCGCTTTTTCTCTCCAGAGCATTTTAAACTTTCAGTCCTGGTGGTCAGTGCTTTGTCTTCGTCCAAGTCACTCTCTGTCTGTAAGAGAAAACTTTTATTTGGTTTAATCCTATTTGTCATTTTCTAGGGTTTTTGTTTTGCCTTGTTTTTCTTCTCCTGACAGCTGCATCATTAATTCACTAACGTCTGAGCTTGGAAATAGTAACGTGTTCAACGATTTGTGGCAGCTTATCACTTAAATGTGTTACACAGATGGAGGGAAACAGGAGCCCTGAATCCCAAAGGGCATGTTGATCAGATGCATCAGAAACTGTTGTGCTGTTTGCTGGGGGGCTGAAGGGGGCAGAATGGTCTTATTTACTTACCCACTTTTTTTTTTTTTTTATTACTGTTACTGTTGTTTGGTTGCCGAAGTCCATGGAGAGACTTGGCTGAGGTGGAAAACATGGTTTAATACCAGTAATAGTAACTTAAATGTGAAAAGGAGGACACAGTCGTGTGATTGCGTGATACTATGATAGGACAGCCAGGGTTGTTATTTGCGGGGTCAAAATAGGAACAGTGTTTGCATTTGAAGGTTTCTGTTGGTGCTGATAGCATAGTAGTTAAGTGCTACGGCTACTAACCAGATGACCGGTGGTTCAGATTCACCAGGTGCTCCTTGGAAGCTCTATGGGGCAGTTCTACTCTGTCCTAGAGGGTTGCTATGAGTCGGAATCAACTCAATGGCAATGGGTTTGGTGTTTTTTGTGGTTTTTTTTGGTTGGTGCTGATGAAAATGTAGATGTTCCTAGAGTGTACAGGGTATTTTTCTTCTGATGTGATCTCCATCCTTTCAGGGATGATTGATGGCCCAACTTTCCTCTCGTGCCTAGAGTTCTTCCTGATTCTGTCTCCCTTGATCGAATATAATACAATTCTTGGTAGTTTTTACAGCTACTCATTCCATAAACCGTGCTTATTAGTGACAGCTGCGTTTGTGCATTGTTCTGGACCCTGGGGTGGGGAGGTGACAGAATAGATGGAAGCCACCACTCTGGGGTTGCTAGTGTTCTAGACGTGACACCAACAGTGGCCAGCAAGGCAGAGAGGTCCTCGTAAGGGGGTGACTGTGCCCAGCAGAGGGGGCCGGAAACTGGGGCCAGGATGGTGGGGACAGGTGTCACTGCGAAGGTCAGGTTTAACCAGGACCCAGAAGCGGAGCAGGAGGAAGGGCAGGTGGCCTGACCTGGGGTGGCGGGGGGGGGGGGCAGTGGCTGTGTGCAGTGAGTGAGGGTGAAAGAGCAGGAGCTGAGGGCAGAGAGGCCTGTACTCCGTAAGGACCAGGGCGCTCTGTAAGGACCCGGGCACTCACGGGTTCTGAGTGCAGCCGGTGATCCTCTGGGAGGTTTGAGAGGAGGTGTAACCTGATCGGACCCGTGTCTGAGAGTCCCTTGGCTGCTCTGTTGAGAGTGCCCTGCAGAGGGGCAAGGGCAGCAGCAGGAGAGCAGTCAGGAGGCTGGGCCAGTGGGTGGGGCCGGGGGTGCGGGGTCAGGTCTGCATGGGGAGGAGAGGGTGGACGCTGGACACATCTGGAAGGTGGAGACGGTAGGATTTGCTTAGACATGGAATGTGGAAGGAGAGAGAGAAGGAGGAGGAGTTAAAGATGGCACCAAGGTTTGCCTAAGCTAAAACACTAAGGTGGGACAGACTCGGAGGCCCTGAGCTGTGGGTGAGCTGTTGGTGTGTGTGCTCTGAGGGTGTGATGCCTGTGAGATGGCTGTGTGGCGGGGTCCAGTCGGTCTGAGCTGAGGGAGGGGCCTGGGTCGGAAGTATAGGTGTGCAGGGCCTATTGGAAGAGGTCAGCGGCGTCTGAGTGAGAAGGGAACCAGGAGGGGCCAGAGAGCCAGCCCAGGAGCCCTGGCTGAGGTGTGGAGAGGCCTGGCGGTCAGGTCGAGCACTGTTGGGTGTGTTCTGTGCCTGTCCTCAGTGTTGCCGTGAGAGCAGGCTCCCCGGCACCTACACGTCCTTACTGCCTGTTCCTGGAGGGCCTGCGTCTTAGGTTCTCATTGTCTCCAGTGCGCCACGTGGCTGGTAATCAAAGCAGAACCTGAATCCATAATCACTCCCGTATTCCCACATGAAAGGGAGCCCATGGGTGGTGAGCGGGGAGATGTGCAGGCATCTGTCCAGGGCTCGCTCACCAGTGCTTGCTGATGTGGCTGCAGCCCCAGGCCCTTTATTTTCTTCATTAGTATTTTGTGTTCAGAACTGAACTGCCAGCGTTTTCATATAAACATTTGGGGTTTTAAAATGTTACCGTATACAAACTTGTTATCCTAAATGTACAAGTTCTAAAGAAGAGCGAGACCTTCTGGTTGAATCTGCCTATAAAGTGTACTCTTTCAGGAACTATTCGTAAGCATTGTGGGAAAGTACCCTGAGATGGGAGACGGGATGCCCTGCGTAAGCTCTCGGGGAGGCTCGTGGTGTGCGCTCGAGGGGTTCTCTGGCTGGCAGTGTAACAGGTGCTGACTGGAGAGACAGCGGGTCCATCCGCTGAGCACATGCCCTGACTTTTCTGCCTGTCAGATTAGTAACAATCACCATGGTGTTTCCCAGTGGAATTACCCTGTCACTAGGGCCTTCTGCCTCTTCCGGTCGCCATGATGGATGTCTGAGCGAGGGGATGTGGATGAGAAGGCAGCCCGATGGTGGGTGCGTTGGAGGAGGAAGCGCACCTCACTTACGGGGCAGTGTCCAGGTCCAGTGTCCCCTGTGTTGTCTTACTCCAGACCAACCGCAGTGCCTGGCAGTCTGGGCTGGCCCTGTTCTTTTCACGTATGACACCCTTTACTTCAGAGGCATTTGCGAAGTATACGGGGCTTGTGTAAAGATGGTGGAGCCATGGCGGGGCAGTGACTGATGGCGGGCACGTATGGCACAGCCTCGCAAACATGAGTGTGGTGGGAAGAGGTGAGGGCCCTCAGAGTGGGACCCTCGTGTGGGGCAGGCAACGCAAGTGTGAGCAGGTGTGAACTTTGGTTTTAAAGAGAGAAGCATTGGTTTCCTGTGATGGTTAATGTTATGTGTCAACTTGGCTAGCCCGTGATTTCCAGTATTGTGTAATTGTCCTTCATTTTGTGCTGTTCTGTAGTTATTCTCCATTTTACGTGTTGTAAACCCTAAATTTCTATAGGTTAATGAGACAGGATTAGTGTGGGGTGTACTTTCAGTCACGCCCTTACTAAAGGTGTGCTCAGGTCACGCCTTTAGTCAGGTCACGCCCTTATTCAAGTATCTGGCATAAGAGGAGTTTCCTTGAAGCTGTGATTAACATCCAATATACATGTATGCCTCTGCAAAGCTCACTTTTGCTCTGGCTCCTGCACCCAGCTTGTCATCATCTGACCTCTGGTTCTTGGGACTTGAGCTAGCAGCCTGCCATCTGACCTGCCAATGGCAGTGTGTACATACGCTTCATTGGTTTTGCTTCTCTAGAGAGCCCAGCCTAAAACACTTCCCGTTGAAATGCAGTGTGTGCCAGTGTTTTCTGGACGGGTAGTCGGGTTAAAAGGAAAAGCATTAATACGTATTTTGGCTATGCTGCCATCATTGACAAGAAAAGCAGTGTTTAGTGCAGGGTAGGGGGCTTTGGTTTTACCCTGTAGATAAGGGAGTTTGAAATAACTTGGTAAAGAGGAGGGGGCTCCACCGTGTCCATTGGGGGCCGAGTCGCTCACTGCTGGAGGCCTGCACCTGTCCCTCTGCCTTTCCACCTGCTTGGCAGAGCTAGCGGCGCTGCCCCAATTCACACACAAAGCCAGTGCCTGGTCAGTGGTGCACAGCTGAGAAACATGCGCTGTGTCTGCAGAAACGATTCTCAGCAGAAGTTATCAGGGTGAGCGCTGGAAGTGAGTGTTACTGGGAGACGTCTCTCCATATTCATTTGACAGGAAGCTCCAGAAGGTTGGGACCGGAGGAGGGTGGGGATCAGCGGGGGGTATGGGGGCCTGCGGGGTGCCTCTGCGCATTGAATGACGAAGGCATCTCTGGTGCTGACTCCTCGCAGACCTTCTCTTCATCCAGGGCTGCGAGGGGCTGGGCAGGCAAGGTCAGCTTGGGTGGGTCCCCTGCAGCCACAGGCGCAGAGCCCGGGACCACCCAGGACCACCCGACGAGGTTAGTGCGGCTGGAGATGGGAGGGGCTGGTGCACAGTGAGGTGAAGAGACTGATGGGGTGCATGCCTGGGAGAGGGCAGAGCACCGTGGCCTGGGGGTTCACGGGAGGGCTGAGTGCGGGCACAGCTTGGGGAGCTGGGGGCCTTGGGGCTTGTAGGGTCGTGCAGGTCGGGTGGGAAGGTGCGGGAGCCCACCTAAGGGACTCCAGAGACAAGGCGCATTGCCGCTCAATTCTCCTTAGGGAGAGAGCCGTGGCTGCTGCCGCCATAGTGCCCTCAGGACTTCTCTGCCTCCTTGCTGCTTCTGGCTTGTGCGGTAAAGAGCCTGAGGTCACAGCAGCTCATCATTTTCTTGGGGATGTGTTTGAGCTTCCCTCACTGACGCCTCTTGCCGCCTGTAGAAGGCTGCTCCCCTCTGAAGCTGGCATTCTCGCCTGTGAAGCTTGCTAATGACAGAAAGGCCTGCCCTGCCCCATGCTGCCTGGCAATGACATCCCCAGCTTCAGAGCTGGCCCGGTCATTAGCCTGCTTGCACAATTAGCTCTTTTCCTTTCTGTGTTGCTTGCTTATCTCCTTTGTTATCATTATTACTGTTTATTAAATGTGGGACTCTGGGTATCCCAGGAGTTCTGACACTGCACACGTTTACTACGACAGTGCCGTGGCCCTTTTACCCATGAGCTGTGTGTGCCCCTCACAGTTGGTCTGCAGGAGACATGCTCTCCTGAAGCGCCCAGGAGCCCTCCGGCATTTTAAGATGTACATATCTTTAGTTCAGAGCGGGTGCCTTGGGAAAGGCTACCAGCAGTGACAGGACGTTCCAACTCCTGAAACACTAGCGTACTTACTGTCCTGCAGGGCCGTGAGCTGAAATCAGGCCGCTGTCGGGTGTGTTCTTTCTCCCTAATCTGAGTCTACGTATTGAACCATGCCTGGAGGTCAGAGGAAGACAGTTACTTAGGAAGACACAGAGGTGGCCAGGAAGTTAGCAGAAACGTCATGATGTGGAGGTGACCAGGGAAGGGAGCAGGACGTCATGATGCGGAGGTGACCAGGGAAGGGAGCAGACGTCATGATGCGGAGGTGACCAGGGAGGGGAGCAGGACGTCATGATGCGGAGGTGACCAGGGAAGGGAGCAGGACGTCATGATGCGGAGGTGACCAGGGAAGGGAGCAGACGTCATGATGCGGAGGTGACCAGGGAGGGGAGCAGGACGTCATGATGCGGAGGTGACCAGGGAGGGGAGCAGGACGTCATGATGCGGAGGTGACCAGGGAGGGGAGCAGGACGTCATGATGCGGAGGTGACCAGGGAAGGGAGCAGGACGTCATGATGTGGAGGTGACCAGGGAGGGGAGCAGACGTCATGATGTGGGAGGTGACCAGGGAAGGGAGCAGACGTCATGATGCGGAGGGAAGGGAGCAGGACGTCATGATGCGGAGGCGACAAGGGAAGAGAGCAGATGTCATGATGTGGAGGCGACCAGGGAAGGGAGCAGATGTCATGATGTGGAGGTGACCAGGGAAGGGAGCAGATGTCATGATGTGGAGGTGACCAGGGAAGGGAGCAGATGTCATGATGTGGAGGTGACCAGGGAAGGGAGCAGATGTCATGATGTGGAGGTGATCGGGGGGGGAGCAGATGTCATGATGTGGAGGTGACCAGGGAGGGGAGCAGACGTCATGATGTGGAGGTGACCAGGGAAGGGAGCAGGACGTCATGATGCGGAGGCAACAAGGGAAGAGAGCAGATGTCATGATGTGGAGGCGACCAGGGAAGGGAGCAGATGTCATGATGTGGAGGTGATCGGGGGGGGGGGGAGGAGCAGATGTCATGATGTGGAGGTGATCGGGGGGGGAGCAGATGTCATGATGTGGAGGTGACCAGGGAGGGGAGCAGATGTCATGATGTGGAGGTGACCAGGGAAGGGAGCAGACGTCACAATACGTACAAAGCACTTGCCTCTCCAGTTCCTTGGAAAGATAGACATGTGCTTTACTTCCTCCCAACTTGTGTAGAAACGGGACTTTACAGAGGAAATGGAGAGATGAAGCTGGACTGTATTTAGTCATTGGCACAAAGCAGCTTGTTGGCGCCGTCTCTGGAAGCATAAACAAGTAAAACGCAAGGACAGAGCTCCTGGATAGGGCCTGGCGGGGGGCCTGCTGTGTGCAGCCCAGCCTCCCAGCGTCTCTGAGTCATGCTGAGGCACTCGGGTGCAGTGGAGAGTAGGGTGTGAACACTGTGGGCCTACACGGATCCTGCCGTGTTTCAGGTCAAAAGAAAGCCAGCCAGGCTGAGCTGAGCTCTAGCAGCACAGCACGATTTGAAGGGCCACACGGCCATATGTTGTAGTGGGCCCATGGTGGTGAGTGTGCACGGGCAGCACTTTCACGCACTTTCCAACCCTGCGGCTGGAATCGCCACACATCCAGCTCACGCTGTGGGGTGGTAGCACATGTGTGCCCCTGACCCTCAGCCATGTGTCCTTGACGTTGGTCACAGTAGCTCGCACTGGGCGCTAGCGACTGCCCGCCACTGTGCCGAGCCCTTGAGGAAGTGTCTCACCAAAACTTCACAGCCACGCTAAGGCCACCCTGTTATTACTCCCGTTTTATGGATGAGGAAGCTGACTCGCTTAGGCTTAGGTAGCTTGCCTGAGGCCCTACAGCCGGAGCAGCCCTGCCCCTCCCCGCCTCGTGTCTCCCCTGGGTACCGCAGGTACAGAGGATGCACCCTGGGGTGGCCCTGCTGCTGGGCCGGTGACGGGGACACACACCCTCATGGGTACTCACATACTTTACAGACACAGGCAGAAGATGCACCCTGGGGTGCCCCTGCTGTTGGGCTGGTGATGGGGGACATACACCCTCATGGGCACTCACGTAGTTTAAAGACACACACAGAGGATGCACCCTGGGGTGCCCCTGCTGTCGGGCTGGTGACGGGGTACACACACCCTCACGGGCACTCGTGTAGTTTAAAGACACAGAGGCTTCCCAGCTTGGTGGTGAGCTGTGTTCTGTGCATGGGCATCCCGCTGTCGAGGAGAGTAAAGATGCAGAGACCGTGGGTGGGGTGAGATTTCCCGCCTGCGTCTGTTCCGACTGCTGGAAGGAGAGTCATTCCTGGGTGACGAAGTTTCAGTTGAGTGTTTACGACTGTTGTTGTTTCCAGCATGATTTTCTTGTCATTAGCAAGTCATTTTTACCAAAAGGTGGAGCTATTGTCAGAAATTAATCCAGGTGTGGGAGAAACTCTGATTTTCTCAGGCAACTTCTGTGAAGTTGCAGTTAAGGGTATGTGTGATGGGCATCGTGGATGCTGGGGGCAGCAGGTTAGAGCTGAGGCTCAGGGTTCTCTGCAGGGTGGCTGAAGAGAGGGGCCCTCTGCTCCTGATGTCATGGCCTGTGACCCACTGCGTGGACTCCCTGGTGGGCGTTTGGCCTTGGCCCTGCCACCGGCCATGCCGCCTCTTCTCTGGTAGCAGCATGGCCGAGAAAGGGTTTCAGTGGACGGGAGAGGCGCTGGGCCTCTCTTGTTTCTCAGATGAAGCAAACCAGAATATGAGGGTACTTGGCTCTTCCCTGCAGGCGGCCTGCACTCCCTAAGGGCGCTGCACTGGAAGCCGGGGTGACCTGCTTGTAGCTCTGTCGGCGCTGAAGCAGGCTCCAGGGTGGTGACTGCAGAGGCTCTGCCTCTGTTCCAGTGGGATGGTTTCCCACCAGGAATAGCACCACCATCTCTCTGCATCTGCTGCTCCCAGCCACAGATGGTGGCCGGGGTGGAGCCAGGTCCCCTGCCACCCACCGGGATCGTGACCAGAGGTGCGTGGTCCCCTGCGGCCCCCCAGGATCGTGGCTGGGGTGGAGCCTGGTCCCCTGCAGCCCACTGGGATCGTGACCTTAGGTGGAGCCTGGTCCCCTGCGGCCCACTGGGATCATGGCCAGGGTGGAGCCTGGTCCCCTGCGGCCCACTGGGATCGTGGCCGAGTGGAGCCTGGTCCCCTGCGGCCCACTGGGATCATGACCAGGGTGGAGCCTGGTCCCCTGCGGCCCACTGGGATCGTGGCCGGGTGGAGCCTGGTCCCCTGCGGCCCACTGGGATCGTGGCCGGGTGGAGCCTGGTCCCCTGCGGCCCACTGGGATCGTGGCCGGGTGGAGCCTGGTCCCCTGCGGCCCACTGGGATCGTGACCGGGTGGAGCCTGGTCCCCTGCGGCCCACTGGGATCGTGGCCGGGTGGAGCCTGGTCCCCTGCGGCCCACTGGGATCGTGGCCGGGCGGAGCCTGGTCCCTTGTGGCTCGCCAGGATCATGGCCGGAGGTACCTGGTCCCCTGCTGGGGCTGCGAGTGTGAGGCATGGCCCACGTGCCCTAACCACTGCCAGGTCTACAGAGGCTTGTGCTCTGCTTATTCCCAGCGTACTTGGCATACAAGATCCAGCATGCAGCTTCAGTGTATTTTTGTCCTTCAGATGTTAAACCGTCTAAGTCTAAAACGATTGAGTACTTAAGTTAGGTGGTATTTTGGTTTTACTTTCTCTTCTCTGGGTGGCTCAGGCGCTCATGCTCAGGGAGGGGGGCGCCCCTCACCCCCAGCCCTCAGTGGTCAGAGGCTCCCCCAGGCCCCGCACTGGCCTTGGCTCCGTCTGTAGTGGGTGATGTGGATGCACTGGGGACACAGGATGGCCACTGTCACAGTCTCTGTGTCTCCTGCAGCATGGCAGCTCTGTGAGTTGTGGCCTCGCTATCTCAGGAGATTACACAGATTTGATGGGCGTGTGTCTCTGGTTTCCACAGCCACTCTGACCTACGACACTCTCCGATTTGCCGAGTTTGAAGATTTCCCTGAGACCTCGGAGCCAGTTTGGATACTGGGCAGAAAATACAGCGTTTTCACAGGTATCAGCTCTGCTAGCGCCTCGGCCCTGACTCCACAGCAGGTGTCAGCGATGAGAACTGTCACCTGCCACTCTCCTGTAATGGGCTGTGGTGGGTCAGGGTGGAGTCTCCGCCTTCCACAGGGTAATAGGGCCTTGGTGGTTCAGGGTAGGGTCCTTGCCTTCCGTAGGGGAGACCGGGCCAAGGCATCTCATGTGCAGCTACCAGTCGTCTGTCAGTGGAGGCTTGCATGTTGCCTTGATGCTGAATAGGTTTCAGCTGAGCTTCCAGACTAATAGAGACTAGGAAGAAAGGCCTGTCCATCTACTTGTGAAAATCAGCCAGTGAAAACCCTGTGGATCACAACAGTCTAATCCCGTTATATGTGGGGTCGGACATGAATTGGAGCTCAACTCAGTGGCAGCTCACAACAATGACTTGCCTGTAACGTGTGACTTAGAGCTTAAGCATTTGTGTGTGTGTGTTTTTTTTTTCTTTCTTTAAAAAACATCTAGAAAAGGACGAGATCTTGTCTGATGTGGCCTCGAGACTTTGGTTTACATACAGGAAAAACTTCCCAGCCATCGGTAAGGACCAGAATCTGAGCCGGGCTCCTGGTTCTGCCCCGGAGGTGCTTTCTGACCGCAGGTCCCCGCTCACCGCTGAGCCTGAACCTGGGGGCGGGGAGCCGGGATGACAGCCTCTGCTCCTTCACCCTATGATGTCCCCACATCCCTTGACGCACTGGCAGTAGGTGGAGGTCATCCCCTCTGTTGTATCCGCACGGCGGCATGTCACTGGCCCCTGCTGTAGGCACTTCCTGTGCCCCTGGGGCAGGTCTAGACTGCAGGCCTGTCAGGTGCCAGTGGTGCTGCGTGTGGTGTAGATGGCCACAGCCCATTAGGACTTCAGCGTCCCACCAGGTGTTGTGGCCTCTGCAGGCCATCTGACCTCAAGAGTCTCTTGTCGCCACAACAGGGGGAACGGGCCCCACCTCGGACACGGGCTGGGGCTGCATGCTGCGCTGTGGACAGATGATATTTGCCCAAGCCCTGCTGTGCCGGCACCTGGGCCGAGGTGAGCCCTGGGCTGGGTTGGGCTCCATGTGGCAAGGTCGGTTCACAGCAAACCATTTGGGCTTTCTGGAACAACAATCTTCTGGTTTTCGCTGCTTATAAAAAAACCACGACTTTAAAGAATCCTGATAAACGCTTACTTTTCAGAAATTGTCTTTAAACACTGAGCCCGCTGCCTGCTTTCTGTGGGCATTTGTTGGGATGAGGTTGGCCTGTGTATACTTGGCATCCTGGAGCATTTGGCTTCTCACTTAGAACGGCTCAGAGAGGCTGGGCAGCGCCTGTACCTGAGTCCGGTGGATGTACCTGGGGTAAGAGCGTCTGTGTGTCCCGCAGACTGGAGGTGGGTGCGGCGCAGGAGGCAGCCCGACAGCTACTTCAGCGTCCTCCATGCCTTCATCGACAGGAAGGACAGCCACTATTCCATCCACCAGATAGGTGGGCAGCTGGGGCATGCCTGTGAGGTTGGGGGCAGAGCCTCCCTGGTGTGAGGCGCAGGGGGTGAGGGTGGCACACCATCCCAGACTGCAGCCACTGTGGGGTGGGGTGGGGTGGGGGCCCACTCGTGCCCAGCCTGCCCTGCCTGTGGCTGTCTCGGCCCACCCCCTGCCTGCACACAGCCTCCTGGACGGCCTCGAGGCCCGTTCTCCGCGGCCTCACCCTGAGGCAATGCCTGGTGAAGCTACTGCCCTTGTTTTCAGCGGGCCCTACTTGTGAGGTCCTTGTTCTTGTTTACAGAGGAAAGTAAAAACATGACCCGCCCGAGCTGGCAGACCGGAGCGCCCCCACTCCGGGGTACTTCATTCCCTCCATCCCTTCCTGCAGAGAGCTGGGTGACCAGGCAGGCGGCACTGACCCGCGTCTGTCTCCACGAGGCAGTGGCAGGGTGCTGGGGGCTGGGGGGCAGCACTGGGGGGCAGTGGCACCAGAGAACCAGCTGGTGGTACTGACCCATCTCTGTCTCCACAGCACAAATGGGAGTCGGCGAGGGCAAGTCTATTGGCCAGTGGTACGGCCCCAACACTGTCGCCCAGGTCCTCAAGTAGGTACCACTGCCCACACATGGGGCGGGCAGGGTGTGACCTGGCACGCTCCACAGGGTGGCTAGTGCCGGAGGGCAGTGTCTGCCTCTGCCCGGAGCCCCTCCTCACACGGGGCGTGCCTGTGGTCTGGGAGCGAGAGCACATTTGCTCCTAAAATCAGCCCGAATCCAGCTGCGCCCACAGAGTGGGGCTTGTCCTGTCTGCCCGAGGTCCCTCAGCCCATCATCCTGTCCACTGCTATCCACTGAGCCATCCCCCCATGCTCCCCCACTCTCCCTGAGTGACTGCCTCTGCACCATACCCGCCTCTGCTCCTCATTCCCATGGGCTCTAATGGTGTCCGGCTCTCTGCGAGGACCTCTGCCCCGAGCCCCCCGCTCCTGACTGAGTCCCCTGAGACGGCTCTTCCGAGGGTTGCAGCAGCTCCTCGGTCCCTTGGCCCGTCAGGCCACTGGGCCAGTCCTCTCTCTGTGACTGCTTCCTGGACTCGCGCAGGGCCTCCTCTCACTGCATCCTTGGCCCTCACTGCCCTGTGCGCCCCGGTCTTTGCTTGGCTGAGGGTGGATGTTGTCAAGTCTGCCTCCGGCCCCCATCATGCCTCGTCCAGGAGGCCTGTTCCTTGGCTCCCCGCGGGGTCCCCCCATGTCTACACTCAGTGTTTCTGACACTGCGCCCTCTTCCCCCAACCTGCCCCTCCTGGCCGGCCCCTTCTCTCTCACATCACCCTGTAGCTGGCCCCACACCTGCCTGCATGCCATCTCACAGCACCCCCGTGGGGGCCCCCGACTGCTGCCTGTGCTTCAGAGTCCTGGCCCAACCTTGTGGGCGTGTCCGTAGGACAGGCTGTGCTTCTCCTCACTCTCATCTGCCCACGTGGCTGATGCCCCATCCCACAGAGGCCGCCTGACTGTGCCATCCCCTCCAGGGTCTGTCGGCTGTGGGCTGCTGATCAGCACGTGTCTATCGTTTCACGTAGGAAACTTGCCGTGTTTGACACATGGAGCTCCCTGGCCGTCCACATAGCCATGGACAATACGGTGGTCATGGAGGAAATCAGTAAGTGACGCACAGCTTCCAGTCGACAGGAAAGTGTAAGATGTGGGCCGCATGACTCAGGAGGAAAGCTGCTGCAGCTTTTCCTTGCCTGGGTCCCAGGGTGGCTGGGGCTGGATGTGTGAGCCCCTCAGATGCAGTGCCATGCTCTGCATGGTTGGGGGCTGAGCTGGATGGGCGGGGGCTAGACGTGTGAGCCCCTCAGACATGGTGCCGTGTTCTGCTCGGCCAGGAGCCGAGCTGGAGGGGCCTAGGCTGGACGTTGTAAGCCCCTCAGATGCAGTGCTGTGCTCTGTATGGGCTGGGGGCCGAGCCATAGGGGCCAGGCTGGACCCTGTGAGCCCCTCAGACATGGTGCCATGTTCTGCATGGCCAGGACCTGAGCCAGAGGGGCCAGGGTGGACCCTGTGAGCCCCCTGGACATGGTGTCACGTTCTGCACGGCCGAGACCTGAGCCAGAGGGGCCAGGGTGGACACTGTGAGCCTCTCAGACACGGTGCCACGTTCTGCATGGCCAGGACCTGAGCTGGAGGGGCCAGGCTGGACCCTGCAGCCTCTCAGACATGGTGCCACATTTTGCACGGCCAAGAGCTGAGCCGGAGGAGCCAGGGTGGACACTGTGAGCCTCTCAGACACGGTGCCACGTTCTGCATGGCCAGGACCTGAGCTGGAGGGGCCAGGCTGGACCCTGCAGCCTCTCAGACACGGTGCCACATTTTGCACGGCCAAGAGCTGAGCCGGAGGGGCCAGGGTGGACCCTGTGAGCCTCTCACACACGGTGCCATGTTCTGCACGGCCGAGAGCTGAGCCGCAGGAGCCTGGTAACCCTCATTCTCGCACCTTGTAGGAAACTCCAGGTCTTGGAAGGAACGGAGGAAGTGGGCCTTTTGTGTCTTTGTTACCGGGAATTGTCCAAGGCACGCTGTTTAGCTGCCTTTGGACAGGTATCCAGTTGAAGTCCTTTACGGATATTGTTGTTAGTTGCCACCAAGTCAGCTCCAGCTCATGGCGACCCCATGACATCAGTGACACACAGAAACGCAGGAACGGCTGTTCACCTGTGCCATCTCAGGGAAGGCGCAACACGGAAGAAGAGCCTTGCTCTATTCTCCTTTCTGGAAGGATCCACGGGAAACCTGGAGCCTAGGCATGCCAGAGTTTTCCCAGGTTAATCTTGGAAGTCTTGGGGACGACTGGCTCTGAGTACCAGGTGACCTCTGTGGCGAGGGCTCCGAGTTCATGATGGTGTCTGCTGTGCTGCCAGCCCCACAAGTGCTGCTGAACCACGTTCCCACCGGCGCACCGAGCCTGCGGTGGGGCCAAATTTGCCTCAGCCTAGCTGTGTGAGCTCTGCACGTGAGCATGGCCTCGGGTACACTTGACCTGAGAAGGAGCCCTTTAAAGTCGTCATCCTGTGTGGCACAAACGTGTGGTTTGAGGTAACCTTGCAGACGTCTGGGGCGCACTGCATGGTCCTTGCACGAGGACCTGACTGCTGTCCTGTCGGGTGAGGTGACATGTGTTGGCGTCCCTGCCAGGTGACTGGGACCCAAGAGTTTCTTTTTCTCTTTCCTGTGGGCATTCTGCGGGGGGTTACGTTGTCGACATAGGACTTTGGGGAAGCAAGGACATGGCGTCGTAATGAACACGCAGCTGGGGCTTCCATCCCTCTCGAGGCTGTCTACAGCTTGCTGTTGCTTACCAGGCACTGCTCGTTCTCTCCTCCCCGCTCTGTCTTCAGAACACGTTCCCGAGGCTGTGCCAGCAGAGCATTGTGCTCAGGAGTGCTGCCTCTGAGGTAGGGTCTGCAAGGCAGTGCCGGCCCTGGGGTACTGGGTTCATCGGTCTGTGTCTGTACTCAGCCTGAGGGGTCTCCGGCACTGCCAAGTCATGTGATAGGAGAAACCTGGCTCCGCTCTCGTTTTCAGAGTAGTTCCTGAGAAGAGGTGATTGGCAAACCTGCTCGTGTTCTGGTGGTTCCATGGATGTGAATGCCTGGCTGGCAGCGTGTGTGGTTGTCCATGTCACCTCACGGAGCTGACAGCAGACACGGGTCATGAGAGAGCTCTCGGGAGAGGAGAGGGTCACGGACATCCTCACAGATGGCAGGGAACAGGGTGTCCCGAGGCAACAAGTATGACTCACGTTGAAAGGTTGCTCCAGAAATGGGCTGTAGCACTCCTGGATGGCTGAGGCCACCTCTAAATACTGCCCATCGTGCCTGGTCTGTGACCACATGGGACCCTGCAGGGATGCCAGGAAAGGAGAGCTGTAGGTTTCAAAAGGCGGTTGGAAAGTTGAAGAGTTATTCTTGATGGAAACTGGAGGCTGGGCAGGGCCCCTGGCATGGCGGTCACGTTGGGCCCAGTGCCAGGACGCAGAGACGCACCTGCTGGCATCCCCACCGACCGAGTACACTGTTAACCCACCGTGTGATGCGGTCACTGAAGTACCGTGCAGGCGTTCAGATAGAGGACATGTGGTCTGGAAATGAAAAAGAGAAGCCAAGTGTTCCTTGAAGCCCCTTGCTGAGGAGGGGCCACGGGGGCCTGGGGCCTGGCGCCTGTCTCTGGCTGGGCTGGTGAGCCCTTGTTTCCTTACTCTTCTTGAAAGGGAACGCTTCCTGGCACTGTTTCGCATGTGTAAAACCAAATGTGCGTAGACGTTCAGCTTCTCTCTGGGTAGCAGGATCCCGGGAAACTGCACACTTGTTCCTATTAGCTAGCGTGACTTGTACTTAAACACCTGATCTTTCACGTCTTGTACTGCTAGAGAACATGTGCTTATTCCTTCTGAGAGAACACAGCCTCTCTGACCTGTGGGCGCCTCTCCCCCCAGGAAGGCTGTGCAGGAGCAGTTCCGTGTGCACAGGGGCTGCAGCGTGTCCTGCTGACCCCAGCCAGCACTGCAATGGGCTCCCCACTGGAGCCGAGGCTGCTGGCCGGCCATCACTGTGGAGGCCCCTGGTGCTGCTCATCCCTCTGCGCCTCGGGCTCACTGACATCAACGCGGCCTACGTGGAGACGCTTAAGGTGAGTGCCGTCCTCAGGGTGGGCAGCCGGGAGGGGCGCCCTCCTCATGGGCTTCTCGTGTGTTGTGACCTGGCCTCGCGGTTTCGTGTGGCCAGTCCCCATTTCCAGGGCTCCCACCGAGGAGCAGGTGTCTGCAGGGCTCCAACCTTGGCACCCTGAACCCTCCGCCCCCTCCGCCCCCTCCGCCCCCTCCGCCCCCTCCGCCCCCTCCGCCCCCTCCTTTATCTGATGTGAATTTCAGACCGAGGTGTCACATCTGAGTGTGTTCTGAGTGTTTGGAACTGAAAGGCGGTTTTTTTCTTCTAAGATTCTTTAATTGTTGCCGTCTTGTCTCCCCGCGCTGACTGCCCCCCACTGGCCTCCCAGCCTCAGTCCTGGGTGTCATGTTCGGCCCCTCCCAACCTCCCTGCTCAGGCCTCGCCGCACATTCCTGGCTCCGTGGCACCCACCTGCCCCGACCACCCTGCAGGAAGCTGCCCAGCAGCCAGCTAAACTCAGGTTTCTGGGCCTGCGTGTCTTCCTGCCCTGCCCTGAGCTCTCCATGAACCTGTCTTCTCGTCGTCCTCCTCCCACATCCCCCGGTCAGGGCTCAGGGGGCCCTGGAAGGGGTGGACGGGCCCTCCACGCCACCAGGCCTGTTGCGCTGGCCGAGCGCAGAGTTGTCAGTGTCCTTCCTGTCCCTGCAGCACTGCTTCAGGATGCCCCAGTCCCTGGGTGTGATCGGAGGGAAGCCCAACAGTGCCCACTACTTCATCGGCTACGTCGGTGAGTGGCGGCAGCGTGTAAGGCTCACTGTGGGGCTGGAGCTGGCCAAGACCAAGGTGGGGGGGGGTCCCCAGAGGTCCTCATGGAGCCCCTCACCCATGGGGAGTCTGCTTTGCTCAGTGCTGCGATGTGGACAAGGAGCCTGCTCCCTGGAAGGCTCCCTCCTCGGGCTGCTACACTGGCCTGGTGGGTACTCTCCCAGCCCACCCAGCCCCTCCGCCCCCCTCCGCCCACTGGGGTCTCACTGGTGGGCCTGACGCCCGTTGTCTACAGGTGAAGAGCTCATCTACCTGGACCCGCACACGACGCAGCCCGCGGTGGAGCTCACAGGTGGCTGCAGTATCCCCGACGACAGCTTCCATTGCCAGCACCCGCCCTGTCGCATGAACATCGCCGAGCTGGACCCATCCGTCGCTGTGGTAGGCCGGCCGCCTGCGCCAGCCCCGCACCCTGCCACCCTTGCACCCCATAGCACCAGCCCCGCCCAGCTGCCCTCGCACCCTGCAGCGCCAGCCCCCCGCCCATCCCGTCCTTGCACCCACCCCCAGCGCCAGCCCCACCCCCACCCCATCCCACCCTCGCACCCCCTCCCCCGCAGTGCCAGCCCCGCCCCACCCTCGCCAGTGCCCCCAGCACAGCCCATGCCAGCCCCCCTGCCTTGTGCCTCGCAAAATGCCATTGACGGGTGAGGAGGCCAATTGGGCGGCGATGCCCTGGCGCTAGGGAGTTGCTAAGGAAGCCTCAGACTCCCTGTGACTCCTTCTCCACTGAGTCCCGGCAGTGCCGCACTCGCCCGAGCTGGCGAGTCTCTTGTGAGGCTGGCCCATCAGGAGGGGCAACCCACGGGCTGCTGAACCTCTAGGCAGCCTTGCCACTGAGCTGGGGGACCTGAGCCTCGGCACCGCGCAACCTCCGGAGCCGGAGGGCACACGAGAGCCTCTGCTGCTTGTGCCTTCGGGGCTCACTGGGGTGTGGTGACAGGGAGATGGGAGGAGGCACTCGCCCCTGGCCGGAGAAGTGGGAGCGCCCAGGTGTGCTGGCCACAGGGTCCACCTCGGACATGCCTGCCGAGGTCTGTGGTCCTGAGGGGGGCAGTGCTGGGGTACCCGGCGGTGTCGCCTCACAGAGGTGCTTCCCGGGTGAGCTTGGTCTGTGCTCACACCCCTTCCCACTTCCTTATGATTCTGTTTGCCTTCAGGGATTTTTCTGTAAGACGGAGGAAGACTTTAACGACTGGTGCCAGCAAGTCAGAAAGGTTGGTGGCCGTCTCTGCAGGCGTGCGGGGGGCTAAGGCGGCCTAGTCTGGTGACCATCCTACGGGGTCACTGAGGGGGATCTGGTCACTGTCCAGATCCCGTGGAGGCACTGAGGTGGTGGTGGCTGGGCCCTAGGAGGTCCGGTGTGAGCGCCTTCCCCCCAGCTCCCACTGGTCGCTTTCTCTCTCCTTGCCTGCGGGCAGTGTGGCCCCGGGGGTTCTGAGACCCTGGTGGGACAGCGCCGCTCTGATGGCTGTGTCTCTCCACAGCTGTCACTGGTCTCGGGTGCCCTGCCCATGTTTGAGCTGGTGGAGCAGCAGCCCTCGCACCTGGCCTGCCCCGATGTCCTGAACCTCTCCCTCGGTGAGTGCCGCCGTGGCAGGCCGGGTCTTCACGCAGTATTCTTTGCGTTTTCCACGTCCTGGGGGGCTGTGCCTCCTGGGTCGTGTGCCCCTTCTCTCCTTTACAGTTTACGTGAGCCGTGGAGGAGCTACCTGTGGTGGGTTCACGTGGGGTCAAACTCCGAGCCCTGCTGTGTGTCCGTTCTTTACTGGCCCCATGGAGCTGGGGGTGCCTGGCGGTCCTGTGGGCGGAGCATTCTCTGTGTGCACAGTGGCTTGCATGGCCCGCTGCCACGTGGATGGTGTGAGCTCTGGGCTTGCCGCCCCGCTGGGAAGGAGCGGGGTAAGGTCGTGAGTGCAGACGTGGTGGGCAGGTGGACGGCTCGGCACTGTGTGAGCTTTCTCATGATGTACAGACCAGTGAGGAGGCGGGGGATGCTGCCCGGTGCCTGGCATCGCACGCCATACTGCCTGTTTCTTGCCACATCCAGTTGTCTTGTCTTTCTTCATACAGAAGGCTTCTGCTTTATCTCCCTGTCTGTCCACCACCCATTGCCCCTCGAGCCTGTCCAGGCCCCAGCCAGGGGCCAGGCTGTCAGCACCTCCCAGCACGCTGGGCTGCAGGTCAAACCAGCTGGAGGCAGGAGAGCTGACCAGTCTGATGGCCGGCAGCCCTGTGAGCAGTGCCCGCAGGAGAGCCACTTGCTGAGCTGTTGTCTTGTTCTTCCAGATTCTTCTGATGTCGAGCGACTGGAAAGGTTCTTTGACTCAGAAGATGAAGACTTTGAAATCTTGTCACTTTGAGGACCCAGGGTCGGGGACAGTCTCTGCTGGTCCTCAGAAGCCTAGCAGCCACATTTCATCCATCCCAGCCTACCCGCCTGCTGACGGCGTGAGCCGGGCCACGGCCCAGGGGTGCCCACGCTGCGCGGCTGGTACTGTGTGGCCAGGCCTCGGAGCTCAGAGTCAGGACCGCTCAGCCAGAACCCTCGAAGGCCAGCCCGACGCTTCCAGGTGGAGGCCGCACGAGGAGCCGTTGACAGCCTCCTGCAGCCCAGCAGGGCAGAGCAGATCTTCACACTTCTGGAAGCTTTTCCTCCCAACACTGCCAGCCCGGCACGCTTGCACTGGCTTTCATCCGCTTCCTCCTGGCGATTCGTTCTGTGGCTCATTCTGGAATTAAAGTCCTGTTTGAAGTTAGTCCACACAGACACGGATTTGTGTTGGGCACGTCCCAAGCCAGCGTCCTGGACCAGCAGGTAGGCATGGGTGGCCCGCCCATCAAAGCTGCTCGAACTGGCCCTGGCGCGGTCACTAAGGGCTACCTCAGCAAGGCGGAAGGTATCAGCAAGGTTTCTCCTTGCTTTGGGGAGAAAGTAGCAAGTGGGGGGCGTGGAGGCAAACCTGGAAGTGTAGACACGTTTCTCATACCTGGGACCAAGCGTGGAGGAGTCTGGTGGCAGGGCAGCTGGTGGGCTGGGCGCTCCAGGGCCGCAGGCAAGGAGCCGCTCCTGGATGGTGCTGGGAGCAGGCGGGAGGGGGCTGCGGCTCTGTGACATGAGGGGCCAGCAGGACACCCGGCCCCACTGGCAGCCGCTCCTTGCCCTTGGAATCACTTCCCAGGTCACTGCAGGCTCAGGTGGTTTGGGGCCAAGGGTTAAAACTGCTCCAGCTTTAGGGGGTGAGACTGACTGACAGACAGAGGCACCTGCTACCTACGCTCAGGACTTGCTCAGCGCTGACTCACTCCACAGCCTTCACCCCACCCCACCCTCAGCCTGTGCCTGTCCCCCAAGGGAGTGTGATAGGGGTGGGGCCTGTGCTCCCTGAGAGCTGGGCAGGTGGGCGGTCCTTCCCAGAGGAGCCCTGTTTACAGCCCTTGTTCCTGCAGAGCCCGCCCCCTACGTCCCATGGGATCTGTCGCTGCTGCTGCTCCCGAGGGTTTGTGTGCATGGGGGGCGGGGAGCCCGTTTGAGGATGCAGATGCACCGAGTCCGCCCCCACTTCCTCACCCTTGGTCGCTGACACATGGCTGCGTGGGGAAGGAGGGAGGCCGGGACGACTTCCATTCCTCCACTACTCTGCATACTTCTGTATTGGGATGAGCTGCCACGATGGGAGCCGGGGGTGGGGGGTCCCCCGACAGGGAGGGAAGCGGGGGGTGGGGGCCCCTGACAGTGAGGGGAGCTGGGGGTGGGGGGCCCCTGACAGAGAGGGGAGCCGGGGGTGGGGGCCCCTGACAGCAAGAGGAGCCGAGTCCTCCGTGTTTGGGGATTTTTGTTTTTTTAATGAAAAGTCTTACCAAGGAGAGCGTTGTCCATTCTTAGTATAGTTTGCAATTGTTAATGGCAAATAAGTTTCAGTAGAAAAGTTTCTGTGTCTTCCATTTTTTTTCAAATACTGTATAGTTTGATGTGATTTCTAGATAAAAAATTAGATGGGATGTTTTATAAGCTTGTGATGTTGTGTGAAAGGTTCTCAGGAAAGAGCTGGGTGGCTGGCGTGCGCACGCGGTGGGACGTGTGTGGCCGGCGTGCGCGCTTGGTGGGACCTGTGTGGCCGGCGTGCACTTGTGGACGGACACACAGCAGCAGAATGGCCCCCAGGCTGGGTGGGCCGCCCTGCATAGATCTCTGCAAGCCTGTGACCAGGTCCTCAGGCGCTCCTGGTGGTGCGATTCTCGAAGGCAGGCCCAGCTTGCAGCGTCCGCCTTGCTGTACTTCAAGGGCAAACCAGTCCAGGCGTTCAGGTGCTCGGTGCTCCACGTGAGAGCACCACATCCCTGCAGAGGCCAAGTGGGCGCCTTGGTGTGCCCCTCCCCCCATGGGCACGTTGGCATGCCCCTTTCCCTCCCCCTGGCGTGGGGGTATGCCTTAGCTCCCTGGAGCCCTGGAGACAGACAGGAGTCCTTGTTCACTCGGTGACCAGGTTGCAGGGATGCCTGTGTCCCCCCCGTCCCCACCAAGTGTAAGTGGACTTGGAGTGACGTGAGATGACAGGAGAGGGTTCAGAGCCACTGCTGTTAACCACCTCAGGAGCAGGCCTGCAGGCATCTCCTGTGGCCACTGGAACGTGACTCACCGATGGCATGGCTCACACCTTGCCCACTTGTTCTCATGGCTCTGAGGCCAGGCATCTGCAGTGGATGCTGACGGGCTGCTTCCATCCGGAGGCTCGGGGGAGTCCCCCCTTTCCGGCCTCCAGAGCCTGCCACGGCCCCTTCCTCTGTCCATCCTCACCTCCCCTTCTACCCTCTGATCTCCCTCTACGAGGACTCTGATGGTGTTGGCCCCTCGGAGAAGCCGCATTGCAGAATCCTTTTACTGTGGGACGGACAGTCACAGGACCAGCGTGAGGGCACCACACCTCGGGACAAAGAAGGGGCCAGTGGGGGCTGTGTGGGGTGGTACCCTGGGTGTGGCCCCCAGGGACGGGGGGGCGTGGTCTCAGCCTAGTGCCCCATCAGCTGTATTTACCTTTACCTCTCCACTGCCCAGGGTGTGAAAAGGGGCCGCCTGCGGCTGCTAGGGCACCGCTTCATACCCACCTCTGTGTGGCCCTTCCCCAGCTCACAGACCTCAGCTTTGCCCCTCCCTAAGCCATCTTCCCTGGCCAGAGTCCTGACCCCAGGAAGCTGCTCTGCATCCTGGCCTCAATCAGGGCAGTCAGGTGACCTTTCCTGGGCCAGCTCCCAGCATGGCCCTCCACCACCTCCGAGCACCAGCCTGGCACCGTCTGCTAGCCACATCCTCCACTATGGCCCACAGGGTTCCTGGGTCCCCTCAATCTGTAGGATCCTTCCAGAAGTCTCTGCCACACTCCAGGCCCCTCTTCTGTCCAGAACCTGTCACGTCCACTGGCAGAATGACTCGAGTGCTCTAGCTGTCACTGGTACCCATGGCGCTCGTGGGTGAACGGGGTCCCCAGGAACCAGGGCTTTCCCTAGGAGGCACAAGATCATGGCTGAAGTGACAGTGAACAGTAACAGGACACACCGGGAGACTTTATTACAGAAACAAGCTTCGCAAACCACACACACAGGCTGCAAGATGGGCAGATGGACAAGGCAGTGCTGCCTGTCACTACCCGCAGGGGCGATGCTGGGACAGCTCATCCAGGGGCCTGCACCAGGGGAAGGGTGGGGCGGCTGCAGGGTGGGGTGTCGGGCAGTCACCTGGCCCTGCAGACAGAGAGACATCAAAGCCACCCTATGCTGACACCTCCCTTGGCCATGAGCAAGGCGGCCACTGTGTAGCCCTGGCCGTCTTCACAGGGGGCGGCCCCAGGTGGTTTCCTCTCTGCAAGGTGCAGCCTGAGGGCCGAGGGCCCACCTCTGCCTGTGCATGGCATGGCCACGCTGAGGCCCTGCCACCGTCAGAACGGGGTTGTGCACAGCTGCAGCTCAGGCTGACCCCAGACATGAATCTACGCTCGGCCTGGATTCCCAGCCCTGGCCACAGAGGGCAGGGCACTGAAGCCTGGCCTCCCTCTGACCGGCACTCCACCCTGCCCGGAAACCTCCGTCGGAGGGTCTGCTGGAAGTGACTGTGTTGTCCCCGAGGGCAATTTAACACAGAATGACCAGCGCCACTCCTAGCACTCAGGGCTGTAAGAATAACCGACAGTTACAACATGGTGCCCGGGGTGCAGATGGGACGCGCCAAACCCAGGGCAGAGTCACAGGATAAGGACAAGCAGGGAGCCACCTTCCTCCTTGCCTGCTTGGCCCAGGTTGGGATCCAGGGGACATGACTGGGACGCATCCATCAGTTCCAGCTGAGCACCGCTGCCCACAATCACGGTGAAACGCCCCAGTGTAGGTATTGTCGAATGCCAATAAAAAGTTTATTGATATCCTCAGGAAAGAGGGGGCAGAGGAAATGGGGGGGAGCATTGAAGGACAGATGCCCCAGCCACACCCATGCTCTCATCCTGTGGCAGGGAGGAGACACCCTGGTCCCCCAAGTCCCTCAGCTACATTACCCGGCTCCCGAGATGTTGCCCACGCATCCCCTCTGCCTGCATATGCTCATGGGCAAACGCTGGTGTCCTGGCAGAACGGCGGGGCCCAGTCGCCTACACCCACAGCTGGCCCAATGGCATCTGCATGGCGGTCTGGATGGCGTCCTCGGACAAGGCGCGGATCTCCTTGTGCACGTCCTCCACGCTCCTGGAGGCGTCGACCATCTGTGCCCATGAAGCACGCAGAGAGGGCTGTTAGCGCTTTGTGCATCCCAGCGTGACCCCCGCAGGGCCTCCAGGTGCACGACGCCTCCCAGTGTGACTCCCGCCAGACCTCTAGGAGCACGATGCACCCCAGTATGACCCCGGCCACAAAACCCACATGAGAGCTCAGTGACCCTTCCCGTTTATGTACAGTGCGGTGAGCTGCCAGGTCCACACCCGAACACTGTGTGTCCCCACTGTGCCTCGGTGTCAACACAAACTAGGGTGTGGGGCTCCCACGGACACTGCCTAGCGGGACTGGGCAAGCCCAGGTCTGGACCTTCGGCTCTCAGGCCAGACACTGCACTGGTGGGGAGACGGGCTCTAGGGTGAGTACCCTGCAGGCCTGCGGCCTCACTGGGCACAGCACTTGCTTGGGCAAGGCCTGAGGTCCTGCCAGGCAGCCCCCAGGGTGGCGAGTTCTGGAAAAGCTCCCCAGGGAGCCCCACTGCACTCAGAAGGTGGTGACTGTTTCACAAGACGTGACTATGGAGAAAGGAGGGTGATTTATGACCTGTGCTGCCCAGGACACCCAGCCAAAGTGGTCACGGTTGGCCTGTGGGCTAAACACGAGCCCCCTCAGGGAAAAGGGGTCACTGATGGGGCCAACTTCAAACGTGTGCCTGCCACCCAGCAGTTCTGTGGGGGGACACACCCCGCGGTGGTGCCGGAGCCCTGGCAGGGCAGGGACGGCCACCTTGGAGAGGGGTCCGAGGATGCGATGCTGCCACCGCCTGCTCAGACAGGCGCCTCACCTTCCAGTCCAGGGTCGGGTCCTGCATGAGCTGCTGGAAGCAGTGCAGGGCCCGCTCCTGGAAGGCTCCGTCTTCGTAGCGCTCCCGGCCAAACCCACCGCGCTGGGCAGCGTCTGCCAGCTGCAGCTGCAGGAACAGGACCAGGTCGGGCCTGGGGAGGCCCACGTCAGGCTGCTTGCACCAGTCTAGGGAGACGTTCTGTGGACGGAGCCGACAGTCAGAGGAAGGCAGCGTGGGGGCGGGGTTTGTTAAAAGTCACAAAACGGGGAGGAGCCAGTAGCGATAGTGAGAGCGCTTATGCGGCCGGGGCTTCTCTATGGTTTGAACGGAAATCCAAAATGTCTGCTCTCAACTTTTGAGTACATCCGGTGATTCAGGGAAAAAAGTGGACAGAACCACAGCCCAGGCCCTCGTCCCCCACATGCCCTGATCCTCAGGTAGACACTGAGGTGGCCATGGACCCTCCTCCAGGCCCACTGTCCCAGCCACAGACCCTGAGGCCCAGTGGAGGCCCCCCACCCATGTGGCCTCCCCAGGTGCTGGCCTTTCTGACGCGGGTCTGTCTGCCGTCCCAAAGGGGCAGAGGCCAACAGCCCTCAGGATGTGAGAACCAGCCTGTGGCTGCTCAGCCACATGTCCCGTCGTCCTGGTTACAGACAGACTCTGAGCTACTGGATAACCATAGAGGGTGTCTCTTAAAGGAGGATTCCAGCTACAACCCGACCAGGGGAGGACGGAATTGGGAGCATCGCCATGCCTTAGTGAACATCTAGGCCGGGCAGCCACCACTGATGGGGTGACACAGAAATGAGATGGCTGGTATCAGGTGCCTCTCAGCAGGAGAGCCCAACACCCCTCAAAGTAGCAGGAATCGGAAAATAAAAGAGAATTTAAATACGGGGGAATAAAAGTGGGGAACAGACTTCAGAAGAGAATTAGAAGCCCTTCACCGTATGGGCTGTAATTGGATTCTAGTGTAAGCTTTGCATTTTCTGATAAAAGTGGACAGAGGCGCCACGCCTGGTTCTGCCACCCTCCCTATAACATGACAGCTGGGGACAGGGAGTCAGGAAAACAAGACTTGAGCATCCCAATGCCCAGCCTCTGGGCTGGGAGTGAGGGCTGGGCGCAAACGCTGCTGATGGGCCATCCTCAGGCAGCAGACCTAAGAGCGGTCACCAAGTCCAGTGCAGTCGTGTCTGAAGAGCACTTGTAGCTATGAGTGAGCACTTCCTGCCAACAGATAAGGACTAAACAGATCAGCAGAGAATTGGGAGGCTCCTATGGCAATGACGTGAACAGGGGCTGCCTGTGGGATCCCGGTGGAAGGGGTCTTAGGTCCCCTGGAGGGGGATGTGTGGCTGAGAAACCACAGGCCGCTCCTCTCACCTCTTTGGCTGCTGTAAAGGCGACACCAGAAAAAGCGTACCGGTCCACAACGAGGGTGACGCCTTGGTCCAGCTTGTCTCTAATTAAAGGCCTGAAAAGCAACGAGTCGGTCATGGTCATGGCTCCCCACCCCATGCAGCATGCTTAATCGACCTCAACAGGACACAGGGAGAGAACTATGGGGCAGGCACATGTAGCCTCTTTCTTTGTAATCAAGAACGAGCCCTTTAAAAGTCCCCCAAAGCGCCAACTGCCTCGTCAGAAGATGCTGCAGGGCACTCCTGGCAAAGCCCCACATGAAACAGATGAGGACACTGTGCAGACCCACAAGCCGGCTGATGAAGACAGGTGCCCAAGAAGCTGGGGGAGGGGCCCATGACACCTCCCAGCTGCTGGGGATGGGGCAGAGGTCTTGCACTGACCCCAGAACAGCAGAAGAGGGGGCGGGAGAGCCAGAAGACAGTTCGGTAAGGCCCATGCCTGGGCTGAAGGATGAGGAGACCAGGGCAGGAGAAGGGGGTGAGCAGAGCCAGGAGACAGTGTGGCGAGGCCCATAAGCCTGCAGCCTGGAGTGACTCACACTGAGGACACCCATCCCCAAGGTTGCCACGGTTCCAGGAAGAAAATAGACGGTGGGGTTTGGTGCTAGCAGGAAACAACACTTAAGCAAAAGAGAGCAAAGCAAAGTCCAGTCCTACTCTGCAAATCTGACCAGGGACCCACAAATTCCAGGACCATCCCTGAGCACTGGGGAGGAGGAAGGATGGGGGGACCCAGGGGCAGTGTGTTTACACTTGTTCCCAGCGGTTTGCAGAGAAGAGCAGATGCACAGAGTGGTCCTCCACTTCGGTTTTCTTCTCCAAGTAGGAACTGAGAAGTTTGCCAATTTTAGTTGATCTTTCTATAAAAAAAGAGAAAAACAAATAAAATGAGGTCAAACTCCATCTACATTAGAAGGTCGTTTGGGCTAAACTTTCCATCGGATTCAAGTCAGCTTTGAGGCCTACTTTCCTGTATCTCTAACTGAGTAAGGACCTTTCCCTGATGCCAGAGGAGTTTTTCTGGGAAAAAATGAGCTGTGTGCAGAAAGGTCAGACAGGAAGTGCTTTAGGAAAGAGGAGTCCAGTTAAAAAGTAGTGACTTCAAAGAGAGAATTCGTAAGATTTGTGGGCTGGCTGGCTGAAGACAGAACCAATAAGTATTCACAGAAGCACTGTTGCCATCTCCCTCACTTTTTCTGGTAACACGCGATTATCTGAGTACTGATTTTATTTTCATAAACACTGTCAAGGTCAGTATTTTACTCTAAAAATAAAAACTTTGCCATAAAACCCCCCGGAGGTCAAAGGTCCATCCAAAAAAGTGAGAAACATGGATTACCTAAAGGCATGAGGAAAAGTTCTGGGGATTCGTAAAATTTTCATTATCTTGATCGTAGAGACGGCTTCACGGTTGTATACATAAGTCCATATTTATCAATCTCTATGCTTTGAAAAGCCTCACGGAAGTGAAACAATAAAAGGAGAGATGCGCCAAAGAGAGTGGGCGGGGGGCTGCGACCATTATGTATAACAGTTTACAACACCACAGTACAGACAGCAACCTCGGCCGCAGTGACCGCCTTTCCACGGGTAGATTAAGCACTGAAGAATACTGGCACGACTGGCCTGCATTCTTCCATCTTTCGCATGATTTTAGATGAAACTTCCCAACTTTACACTGGATCGCAAATTCCGCTGTTTCGGGAAAAGTAGTCAGCATCAATCTGCGTGCACAGCTCCACAACATAATCGCCCCACGCAGAAATGCAGGGAAGCGGGGCCACCGGTGCTCGCGGCAGGCCGAGGGCCCTACAGGACGCGCCCGGCCCCGCCCGCCCTGCGACCCCTCGTCTGCCCCCGTGACCCCCGTGGGCGGCTCCTTCCCGGCAGCCATTCGGGACGGACGAGGGTTCAAGACGACACCCACCCGGGAAGCGGAGTAGCTCGGCATGATAGCCGTCGGCGCACAGCGCGGCGACCAGCTTGCGGCTCTGCGTGCTCTTGCCGGCGCGGTCCACGCCCTCCAAGACGATCAGCGCCCCGCGCCGCCCCGCCATCGCGCCTTCCCGCTGCCGCGCGCTATGCGCGACGGCTCAAACGTTACGGCTGCGCGGAGGCCCCGTTGGCGGACGTCTGCGACGCGGGCTGCTATTAGCTCGCGCCAAGAGGCGTGGGCAGGGATTGGCTGGCGGGGATTTGAAGTCGTTGCACGGATTGGTTGGCGGCCGGGGTGGGGTAGGTGGGTACGGCAGGACCCTCGCGAGCCTCCGTCGTCAGACAGCTGAGGAGCCGGGCCTCGCGGGTGGACGGCGGGATCTAGGGGCCAGGCGTGAATGGCGTGCGGGGACTGAGCGGGGACGCGGGTGGAGTGCGGACGCAGCCCTCGGCGAGGGAGTCAGCGAGGCGGCCGGCGCCAGGCTGCAGGCTGGCCGGCCCTTGGAGGCAGGAAGGGGCTCCGAGCCGGGGGCGCCCCGAATTCCTGCCGCCGAGGCCTGGCCCCGAGCTGCACGAGTATGCGGTGGTCACGCGGGAAGCGCCCAAGGTGGAGGTGGCGCCGGGCCTCTGACCCCCCAGCGCTTGCGGGCCGAGAAGACGAGTCCGACGGAGCGCCTCTGTAGTGAAGATTGACGTCTGGGAAATGGCAGTGGACTGCGCTAGGTATTACGTAGTTCATCTCGCTAAGAGATTGGAGCTCCTTACTTCGTGCCAGGCTTTGCCAGGAGCGACATTGAGACCCTTGTTCTCGTGAAGCGAAGAGTCTACAACGGTGGCTTCACCAAGGTGTGCCTGGGAATGACCAGGCCGCTTTTCCGAAGCGTACCTGGGCAGTCCTCTGACACTCTGAAACTGTGTTTTACAGAGCGGGGCGGGGGTAGGGGCTGTCTGGACACTGGTCACGTGACAGTTCTAGGAAAAGAATAGGGTTAATAGGTTGTCAATATTGTTCCTAAAGCGCAGAACTACAAGACTGACGGTTCACCTCAAAAAATGGTGTATTGCAAGTTATCACAAGGAAAGAGAATGGGTAATTTTACAAAATCCTGGGAATCTCCGTCCAAAAACAATACTTGCTTTGTTTTTATTATGAAAATGTGGAATATTTAATACTTTTATTAGGAAAACGTCGGAGGAGAGGGCTGTCTCCAGTGCCTCAAACAAAAGCTGTGCTTGGAGAACATAGGGAACCATCCCTTTTTTGCTGTGGGCTGTTATACAGAGTATATCAGTGGCTGCTGTAATAAAGTAACCACAGAGTGGGTGGCTTAAAACAACCGAAATATCTTCTCTCATGGTTCTGGAGGCCAAAATCAAGGTGTCAGCAGGGCCATACTCTCTCTGCAGGCTGTAGGGGAGGAATCCTTGTCTCCTCAGCTTCTGGTGGCCCCAGGTGTCCCTTGGCTTGTGGCTGCATCACTCCAGTCCCTGCCTTGGTCTGCATATGGCCATCTTCGTTTGTGTCTGTGTGCAAAAAATGGTGCTGGGGCGTCGCCTGACCTCGTCTAACTTCACAAGGGGGAGGAGAGGATCACCATCAACATCAGCCCAATGCTGATCCCTGTGCCGAGGTCAGACATATCTCCTCTCTACAACGTTTTTACTAATTCTGACGCCAACCGTCCCTCTCACAGCACTCTACTTCTCTGCTAGGTTTGGTAGTTGGTTGCAATGGTCACATAGAACTCACAGACAATATTCAGTGATCACAGGGTTTATTAGGGAAGAAACAGGTTACAGCTTGGGATTAGGAAGTGTGTAGGCCAAGTCTCCTTTCTTCAGCTCCTTTTGGCTATGCAGGCCTCCTCTCTGCCCCGCACCACCACCCCCACCACCACCCCCGAGGACAGGCTCCTCTTGGCCCCCTCAAGATAGGCCTTCTCTCTCAGCCCCTGGCCCTGCTCAGTCCTGGCCTTTGTCCTGCTCTGGCAAGTGTTACAAAGCCCTTTAGCTCCACCCAGTGCCCAGAGGCACTGGACTCCACCAGGAAGCCTCCTTCCCTAAGGCTCTCTTCTCTCTGTGGGTCGGCACGCCAACGGTAGTCACCCGGAAGCCCTCTGTGCCATCTTGCGCTGGCCTTCTGGTTCTGCCATTTATCTGTTGGCTGTTTCTTGCCATATCATGCTGTCTCCTGTGTTACAGCTCATTCTCTGCGTCCTGGATCTAAGAGGTTCTCAGCATGGGGACCCTGAGTCCAAAGGATGTGCTTGCTCTTGGCTCTTCTTTCTTTCTTTTTTAATTTAATTTAATTAATTTATTTATTTTTATTGTACTTCAGGTGAAGGCTTACAGAACAAATAGTTTCTCATGCAGCAGAAGTACACATGTTGTTTTATGACATTGGTTAACAACCCCACAACATATAAACCCTCTAACGTCTCAACCTTTTTTTTTTTTTTTTTGGTGAAAATACACATAGCCAAAGATACACCATTTCAAAAATTTCTACATGTACGGTTCAGTGACATTGACTACGCTCTTCCAATTGTGCTGTTATTCTCACTTAAGATGAAGGCTTACAGAACAAAATAGTTTCACGTTTAACAGTTACTACAAATGTCGCCCTATGACAATGGTTAACAATCTCACAACACATCAACAATATCCTTACTCAACCTTGGGTTCCCTATCACCAGCTTCCTTGCCCCCTTCTGCTTTCTGGCCCTTGTCACTGGACTGCTGTACCTCATTAGTCCCATTTGGTTTTACAGGGCTGTCCACTCCCAGGCTGAATGGTGAACCTCAGAGGTAACTTCACTACTGAGTTAAGAGGGTGTCTGGAGGCCATACTCTTGGGGTTTCTCCAGTCTCCTTTAGGCCAGTAAATCTGGTCTTTTTTTTGAGGGTTAGAATTATGCTCTACATCCTTCTCCAGCTCTGTCCAGAACCCTCTGTTGTGATCCTGGTCAGAGCAGACAGTGGTGGTAGCCGGGCACCATCTAGCTGTACTGGACTCAGTCCGGTGGAGGCCTTGGTAACTGTGGACAGTTAGTCCTTCGGACTAATCTTTTCCTTGTATCCTGTTCTCTTCATTCTCCCTTGCTCCCAAAGGGATGAGACCAGTGGAGTATCTTAGATGGCTGCTCACAGGCTTTTAAGACCCCAGACACTACTCACCAAGGTAGAATGTAGAGCATTGTCTTTATAAGCTGTGTCATGCCAATTGAACTAGATGTACCCCAAGACCATGGTCCCCAGAGCCCTCTGCCCAGCAATTCAGTCCCTCAGGGAGTTTGGATGTGTCTATGGGGCTTACATGACCTTTCCTTGTACAGGTTGTGCTGGTTTCCCCTGTATTGTGTATTGTCTCACCCTTCACCCAAGATACCACTTATCTATTGTCTATTTAATATACCCCCTCCACCCCTCCCATCCCTGGTAACCAACAAAGATTGTTACATTTTACGTGTGAACTTTTTCATGGGTTTTTACAATAGAGGTCTCATACAATATTTGTCCTTTTGTGATTGACTTATTTCACTCAGCATAATGTCCTCCAGTTTCATCCATGTTATGAGATGCTTCACAGATTCATTGTTGTTCTTTCTCGTTGCATAGTACTCCATTGTGTGTATGTACCATAGTTTGTTTATCCATTCATCTGTTGATGGGCATCTAGGTTGTTTCCATTATTTTGCTATTATGAACAATGCTGCCATGAACATAGGTGTGCATATGTCTATTCGAGTGACGACTCTTATTTCTCTAGCATGTATTCTTAGGAGTGGGATTGCTGGATCGAATGGTATGTCTATTTCTAGCTTTCTGAGGAAGCGCCATATCATTTTCCAAAATGGTTGTATCATTTTGCATTCCCACCAGCAGTGCATAAGTGTTCCGATCTCCCCGCAGCACCTCCAACGTTTGCTATTTGCAGTGTTTTTGATTCATGCCAGTAATGCCGGGGTGAGATGGTATCTCATTGTGGTTTTAATTTGCATTTCTCTAATGGCTAGTGATCGCGAGCATTTCCTCATGTGTCTGTTGGCCATTTGAATGTCTTCTTTGGTGAAGTGTCTGTTCATTTCCTTTGCCCATTTTTTAATAGGATTATTTGTCTTTTTGTTGTAGAGGTGTTGGATTTTCTTGTAGATTATGGACATTAGACTTTTGTCGGACTTGTACTGTCCAAAAATTTTTTCCCAGTCTGTAGGTTCTCTTTTTACTCTTTTGGTGAAGTCTTTTGAAGAGCATAGGTATTTGAGTTTTAGACGATCCCAGTTATGTAGCTTATCTATTGGGTTTTGTGCATTGATGGTTATGGTTTGTATCCTGTTAATGCCTTGTATTAAGGCCTGAAGTGTTGGTCCTATTTTTTCTTTTATGAACTTTATAGTTTTAGGCTTTATATTCAGGTCTTTGATCCATTTTGAAGTAGTTTTTGTATACGGTGTGAGGTATGGGTCCTATTTCATTTTTTTGCAGATGGATATCCAGTTTTGCCAGCAGCATTTGTTAAAAAGACTGTCTTTTCCCCATCTGATGGACTTTGGGCCCGTGTCGAAGATCAGGTTACTGTAGGTGGATGGATTTACATCTGGGTTCTCAATTCTGTTCCATTGGTCAATGTATCTGTCGTTGTACCAGTACCAGGCTGTTTTGACTACTGTAGCTGTATAGTAGGTTCTGAAGTCAGGCAGTGTGAGTCCTCCAACTTTATTCTTCTTCTTCAGTAGTACTTTAGTTATTTGGGGCTTCTTCCCTTTCCATATAAAGTTAATGATTAGTTTTTCCATCTCTTTGAAGAATGTTGTTGGTATTTGGCTCGGGATTGCATTGTATTTGTAAATTGCTTTGGGTAGAATTGTCATTTTCACGATGTTGAGTCTGCCTATCCATGAGCATGGTATGTTTTTCCATTTATGCAGATCCCTTTGGGTTTCTTGCAGTAGTGTTTTGTAGTTTTCTTTGTATAGGTCTTTTACATCCCTGGTCAGATTTACTCCTAAGTATTTTATCTTTTTAGGGGCTATTGAAAATGGTATTGTTTTCCTGATTTCCTTTTCATCGTTCTCCTTATTGGTGTATAGGAATCCAACTTATTTTTGAATGTTTATCTTGTATCCTGCTACTCTGCTGAATCTTTCTATTAGTTCCAGTGGATTTCTCGTGGAGTCTTTAGGGTTTTCTGTGTATAGTATCATATTGTCTGCAAACAGGGACAGTTTAACTTCTTCATTACCAGTTTGGATGCCCTTTATTTGTTTTTCTTGCCTTATTGCTCTAGCTAGAACTTCCAGCACAATGTTAAATAGGAGTGGTGATAAAGGGCATCCTTGTCTCGTTCCTGTTTTCAAGGGGAATGTTTTCAACCTCTCTCTGTTAAGAATGATGTTGGCCATTGGTTTTGCATACATGCCCTTTATTATGTTGAGAAATTTCCTTCTATACCTATTTTATTGAGGCTTTTTATCAGGAATAGGTGTTGGACTTCAAATGCCTTTTTTGATATGATGCTGAATTCTATTGGCTAGAATTTTGTTGAGAATTTTTGCATCTATACTCATGAGAGATATTGGTCTGTAATTTTCTGTTTTTGTGACGTCTTTGTCTGGTTTTGGTATCAGCATCATGCTGGCTTCATAGAATGAATTTGGAAGTATTGCTTCCTCTTCTATGCTCTGAAATAGCTTGAGTAGTAGTGGTACAAGCTCTTCTGTAAATGTTTTGTAGAATTCTCCAGTGAAGCCATCTGAGCCAGGGCTTTTTTTGGTTGGGAGTTTTTTTTAATACCTTTTCAATCTCTTCTCTTGTTATGGGTCTGTTTAGATTTTCAACATCACTTTGTTGTAGTTTGGGTAGACTGTGTGTTTCTAGAAATTTATCCGTTTCCTCTAGGTTTTCAAATTTGTTGGAGTATAGTTTTCCATAATATTCCGTTATAATCCTTTTTATTTCAGTTGGGTCTGTTGTAATGTCCCCCATTTCATTTCTTATTTGGGTTATTTGTGTCCTCTCCTGTTTTTCTTTTGTCAGTCTGGCCAGTGGTTTGTCAATTTTGTTGATTCTTTCAAAGAACCAACTTTTGGTTTTGTTGATTCTTTCTATTGTTTTTCTGTTCTCTACTTCATTTATTTCTGCTCTGATCTTTACTATTTCCTTTCTTCCGGTGGTTGTGGGCTTTTTTTGCTGTTCTCTTTCTGTTTGTTTGAGTTCTGTAGTTAATGTTTTGATTTTGTCCCTTCCTTCTTTTTTGATATGTGCATCTATTGCTATAAATTTTTCTCTGAGGACTGCCTTTGCTATGTCCCAAAGGTTTTGGTATGATGTGTTTTCATTCTTATTTGATTCTAGGAATTTTTTGATTCCATCTCTGATTTCTTCTATTACCCACTGATGTGTAAGCAGGGTATTATTCAGTTTCTATGTAGTTGATTTTTTTCCCTTGCTCTTTCTATCGTTAATTTCTACCTTGATGGCACTGTGGTCAGAGAAGATACTTTGAATTATCTCAGCATTTTGGATCTTGTTGAGGATTGCTCTGTGGCCTAAGATGTGGTCTATTCTGGAGAACGTTCCATGTGCATTGTAAAAGAATGTGTACTTTTCAGCAATTGGATGGAGTGTTCTATATATGTTTGTGAGGTCAAGTTGCCTGTTGTGCCCTTTAGGTCTTCTGTATCTTTGCTGAGTTTCTTCGTAGTTGTTCTGTCCTTTACTGAGAGTGGTGTGTTGAAGTCTCCTACTATTATTGTGGAACTGTCAATTTCTCTTTTCAGTGTTGTTAGAGTTTGTTTTATGTATTTTGGAGCCCTGTCATTGGGTGCATAGATGTTTATTATGGTTATGTCTTCATGATGGATCCTCCCCTTAATCATTATATAGTGTCCTTCTTTGTCTTTTATGGTAGATTCTGTTTAAAGTCTATTTTATCTGAGATTAGAATTGCCACTCCTGCTCTTTTTTGGTAGTTGTTAGCTTGATATATTTTTTTCCAACGTTTGACTTTTAATAAATTCACATCTTTGTTTCTAAGGTGTGTCTCTTGTAGACAGCATATTGATGGATCCTGTTTTCTTATCCATTCTGTCACTCTCCGTCTCTTTATGGGTGCATTGAGTCCGTTTACATTCAGTGTAATTATTGATAGATGTGAGTTTGTTGCTGTCATTTTGTAGTGCTTTTTTTTGTGGTGCTGACTTTTTTTTGTTGTTCTTACTCTCTTGTGCTGAGTTACTTTTGTTGTGGATTTTTGTTTTCATTTCTTTTGTTTTTGCTGTGATTTTATGTTTTTCCTCTTTTTTTTATGTTTGTTAACTTTCTTTGTGGTTACCATAAATTTTACCCTATGTTTCTAAGTTTGAAGCAGTCTATCATTACTTGGTATTGCCTTGCTTTCCTCTCCATTAGAAGGTTCTATACCTATGCCGTTTATTCCCTCTTTTATTGTTTTGATGTTGCTGTCATTTACTGATTAACTGCTGTGATTCCCTGTTGTATTTCTTTTGGTTTTGCATAGTCCTCAAGAGTTCATTTCCTAGATTGGTATCTGGCTGGTATGATCCTGCGTCCTAGGTTCTGCCTGTGAGCTGAAGCTGTTTGTCCTCAGATCGAAGAACTCGCTTTAATAATTCTTGTAAGTTTGGTTTGACTTTTATATATTCCCTTAATTTCTGTTTATCTGGAAATGACCTAATTTCACCATCAAATTTGAACGAGAGTTTTGCAGGATATGTTATTCTTGGCTGGCAATTTTTTTCTTTCGAGATTTTATATATGTCATCTCATTGCCTTCTTGCTTGCATGGTTTCTGCCGAATAATCTGAGCTTAGTCTTATTCTTTCTCTTTTGTATGTGATTTCTTGTTTTTAACGAGCTGCTCTCAGGATTCTTTGTTTGTTTTTGGTTTTGGCGAGTGTGAATATCATATGCCTTTGTTATTTTCTTTTGGGGTCTCTTCTCTATGGGGTTCGTTGAGCTTCTTGGATGGCCAGCTTTTCATCTTTCATGATATCGGGGAAGTTTTCTGTCAGCAGTTCCTCAATAATCCTCTCTGTGTTTTCTGTTTTCTCCCCCTGTTCTGGAATTCCAGTCACTTGCAGATTTTTGCTTTTGATTTGTCCCACATAACTCTCAGGATCTCTTCATTTTACTTTGTTCTTTTTTCTGAGTTTTCCTCAAACAGAGTTGTATCCAAGTGTTTGTCTTCAATTCCACTGATCCTGTCTTCCACCATTTGAAATCTGCTTCTCAGCGCTTCTATGACATCATCCATTTCTGAAATCTTGTTGTTTATCTTTTGGATTTCTAATTGTTGTCTTTGTATAATTTCTAGTTGTGAATTTATTTTGGCATTTTGTTCCTGCATTATTTTCCTGAATTCTCCCAATTTTTTGTCCATATTTTCCATGAATTTGTCTATTTTTTCCTCATGTTTGTCAGCTTTTTGCCTCAGTTCTTGAAGAATTCTGAGTATTAGAGATTTGAATTCCCTATCAGGTAGTTCTAGTGCATTTTCTTCCAGAGCAGAGTCATCTGGTGTTTTATTTTGGGCGCCTACTTGAACCATCCTGTCCGGTTTTTGTAAAGGTTTTGTTATTGTCTGTTGTCTTCAGGGCATTCAGTAATTTTTCTCGTTTATTGATTGTAGATTTGTTTGTTTAGTCCTTTTTTTAAAAAAAAAAATTGACTATGTCTGAGCAGGCAGACTGTGTGTTCTTTGTTGTTTGCTCGTCTGTGGGCACAATACTTTTTGCCTCCTGCTTCAACTGGCAGTGTCAGTCACTCAGATTTGGTACGGCAGGGCCGGTCTAGCTGAAGAGGAATTACTGGGACGGGTTGTTTGTGGCACTTACTACAGCCACCAGAGTGGGTCAGTAATGAGTGCAGGGCAGGTTGCAGTAGGCTGTGCCTGTGCTGCTTGATGGTGTGATGTCAGGCGCATGGTACAGGTAGGCAGGATGCAGCGGGGAGATTGTTATATGTGGAGCTATGATGGATATGGGAGAGAGGAGAGAGGATCAGGAGCCAAAAACATACAAACAAACAAAAAAGAATGTTAGGGGAGCTTGCTGTTGGAGTGGAGAGATGAGAGACTATGAAATGGAGAAAAACAGAAAGGGGAGGAGGAAGAAAAGAAAAGAATGAATGAATAAGAATCAGAAAGGTTAAAGAACCTCAAAGTTCCCAGGGATCCCACCTGTGCAGCTATGAGGTCTGGGGAAGTCACTCTCAGGTGTTGCAGTACAGCCTGGCCAGAAGGCATAGAGGTATACAACGCCAGGTATTCAGGGAACAGAAAGAGAAGGAAGATATAGAGAGACGAGAAACTGAGCAATGAAGAAAGACAAAAAGGGAAAAAGAGGAAAAAGAAAGCAAAACAAATTAAAAAAACAAGAAAGGCCCCCAACGAAACAGAAAAAGGAAAAAAAAAAAAACCAACGTAAAAAGAAATGCTCTCAGGGATCCCTCTGCACGTCTGTGGAAGCCGAAGGGGAGTCTCCCTGCCACACTGTTCAGCCTGGCCAGAAAGCGCTCCCAACTGAAGAAAAGGAAAAGAAAACAAACAAACAATTCAAAATAAACAAATGAACAAAAGCTCCGGGATCCCACCAGCGCGTCAGCCCAAACCAGGAAGCAGCTCCACACTTGAATGGAGCTCCGTAGCCCGTCAGGAAGAAGCAAAGATGGCGCACGGAGCCAGGTACTTGAGCAAAGAGAGGGGGAGGTGGCGAGATCAAGTAAAAAATCAAAAGAAGCAGGGAAAAAAGAAAAAAAGCAACACTAGCAGCCAACAAATGGCACTCAGAGAGCCAGCTAGTGCGGGCTGGTGTTTCTGGACAAGAGACTGTGTCCATGGGAAGCAGAGGGGGCCGAGTGTGGGTGAAGAAGGGTAGAGAGTGGGAAAGCGTATATCACAAATTACCGGAGCTCTGCAGCCCCTCAGGAAGAAGCAAAGATGGTGCATGGAGCGAGGTACTCGAGCAAAAGGAGGGGGAGCTGGGGAGAGGCAAGGAAGAAATAAAAAGATGCGGAAAAAAAGCAACACCAGCAGCCAACAAATGGCACTCAGAGAGCCACCCATTCGGGTGTGTGGAATCCAAGCAGCTGCTGTTTCCCAGTCAAGAGACTGTGCCGTGGGAAGCAGAGGAGTCCGGGTCGGGGTGAAGAATGGTGGGGGGTTGGAAAGCTATATTGCCAATTACTGGTTGTTTTGTCTCCTGCTGGACGCTCCTTGAGGCTGCTTTCTCGTACCCCCTGTTTGCTGGTCTCCGATAGGAGTCCAAGATGCTGGATCCGCGCTGCGTTAGCTGGTAGGGGACCTCTGCATGAATCTCTCCTCGCTCTCCTTTCTCTGTCAGTTTTATCACTCCATTTGGTGCTTGGCTGAGTTCTTTATCTCTTCATTTGATGTTTTAGGGTTTCAGGATTGTTGTATTCTCTGTTCGGCTTAATTTTTCGGATCTTTGCTGTGGAAGGACGGTGTGGTGCTTCTGCCTAGGGCGCCATTTTGCTGGAACCCTGGCTCTTCTTTCTTGATGGTAGTGAGGTCCCCTCTGTCTGCCTCTAGGATGGCTCGTTTTAAGCCTAGTGGGATCGCAAAACTGACCAATCCCTTTGTTAGGGTTCCATACACCTTATTTGCAGGGTCGCATACCCACAAGGGTGCCATGCACCTTATTTGCATTATTAGCAGGCTGTCTAATCCTGTTGGTGGACCACAGCCACCTTATTTGCATAGTCCCACCCAGTCACTTGGTGGGAGTTACAAGACCATGATAAGAAAGGCAATCCATGGTACTCAGTTACTCCCCTCTTTATGAGGACATCAGTCGTTTTGGATTAGGGCTCATAACTTCATGGTAATCTAAGTGATAACACCTGCAGAGGTCCTTATTTCCAAACAAGGTCATGTTCATGGGTACCAGGGGTTAAGGCTTCAACATATTTTGGGGGACACAATTTGATCCATAACAATTGATTTACGTAAAGAGTAAAAGGAATATCCTTTTGATTAATGTCTCTTGTTCTGAGATGTCCATCTCACTGCCTTCAAAACGAAGAAGGGATTATAGTAAGGAAGAGAACTTACCCAGGGTTTGAACTCCCCTTGGGGTTGGGCCAGGCCCCAGGACGGCCTTGTACCATGTCCACAGAGACAGCTTGCCAGGTGGACAGGGAGGGACACACGTATTGTGTCAGGCGTGTAATGTCCTTCTCCAGGGACTAGTCCCTCCTGATAACGTCCAGAGTACGCGAGACAAAGTCTCTCCATCACTTCTAAGGAGCATCATGTCTGTACATATTCCAAGACAGATTTGTTTGTTCTTCTGGCAGTCTATGGTATGTTCATGATATAGTCAATATTCCTAGCCAGCACCGTAACTCAAATGCATCAGTCCTTCCGGAACATTAAATTGTGCTCATGTGGAACCTGTACATAGACCAAGAGACATTGTTTGAACAGAACAAGGGGATACTGTGCGGTTTAAAATCAAAAGGTGCCCGTCAGGTAAATTAATAGTTTCTTAATAAGAATCAGCACAAAGCTGGCTCCTGCAAGGCAGAGGTTAAAGATGTCTCAAATGTCCTGCTTCTCCAAACTACTGTGCCACTCCGTGTCTAACACCAACAATATCCCCTCCCCTCAGAATTCTTCCTCCTGTTTTTGAGTTCAGTAATTCACTGCAATGTCTCCCAGAACTCATGAACTGTACTTACAGTTAAGTGGTTTATTGGGAAGTTAACAGGTTACAATTCAGGATCAAGTTGAAACAGGAGCAGCTCAGGATACGGCTCTTTGATCAGGACTGCTTCTTGGCAGTGCCCGTAGGCAGGCGCTAAGCCTCCTGCCACCGGGCTCTGCTTCGGCCTGGCCGTTGCCCTTCTCAGGAAAGTATTACAGCCCTTCAGCCTCAGGAGTGGGCAGCCTCCACCGTGGCCCTCTCTTGCCATTCTCCTGGTTTCCGCTGTCTCGTGCTGCTGTTGCTCATGCCGCTGCCGTGCAACCTCTCACTCTCTTTGGTGTTACAACTCCTCCCTTCTCTGTGTCTCTAAAACCCTCTGTCAGGGTAAGCTGGTCATATAGAAAGCTGCTTATTGATTTCAAGGCATGCTTCAAAACCCCGCCCCCCCAGCAAGAACACAAAATAACCAATCATCTTGGTAGGCAACAGGCACTTTATTTGCATAGTCCCAGCCAATCCCGGCAAAATTTTTACACACCTTATTTGCATAGTCCCACCCAGTTATTTTGTGGGAGTTAGAAGACCATGGCCAGGAAGGCCATAGAAAAAGAGAAACCCATTGCCTTGCAGTCAGGGTTGTTTCCTTTCACCATGCTTATTTCAATCTGAACGAATGATCTGAGAAGCTGGACTACATGAAGAAGACCATGGCATCAGGATTAGAGGAAGACTCATTAACAACCTGCAATATGCAGATGACACAACCTTGCTTGCTGAAAGTGAAGAGGACGTGACGCATTTACTGATGAAGATCAAAGACCACAGCCTTCAGTATAGATGACACCTCAACATAAAACAAAAATCTTCACAACTGGACCAATAAACAACATTGTGATAAATGGAGAAAAGATTGAAGTTGTCAAGGATTTCATTTTACTTGGATCCACAATCAACACCCATGGAAGCAGCAGTCAAGAAATCAAATGACATATTGCACTAGGCAAATCTGCTGCAAAAGACCTCTTCGAAGTGTTAAAAAGCAAAGATGTCACCTTGAGGACTAAGGAGCACCTGACCCAAGCCGTAGTATTTTCAGTTGCCTCATAGGCATGTGAAAGCTAGACAATGAATAAAGAAGACTGAAGAAGAATTGATGTATTTGAATTATGGTGTTGGTGAAGAATATTGAATATCCCATGGACTGCCAGAAGGATGAACAAATCTGTCTTTGAAGGAGTACAGCCAGAATGCTCCTCAATCAGAAGCGAGGATAGTGAGACTTTGTATCACTCACTTTGGACATGTTATTGGAAGGGACTAGTCCCTCGAGAAGGACAGCATGCTTGGTAGAGGGTCAGCGAAAAAGAGGAAGACCCTCAAGGAAATGGAATGACACAGTGGCTGCAACAATGGGCTGAAACATAGCAATGATTGTGAGAATGGCGCAGGACCCAGCAGTGTTTCGTTCTGTTGTGCATGGACTCACTGAGTCAGAACCAACTTGACGGCACCTAACAACAACAGTACCTTTTGAGCCAGCAATACCATTTCTAAGAAGTTATTCTAAAGAACTAATTAGACAATGTGGTAGATTAAAGACGGCAGGAAATCCTTGCTTTTCCTTCCATTGAGAGTTGAGGTGTAAGTCTGCTGGAATCTGGTTGGCCCCAATGCTTTCTTTGTAACAGAATGTAGAGAAGTGATGTCTTGGGAATTTCCAGGTGAGGTCATAAGAGTCTTGCAGCTTCTATGAGGGCCTCTTGGAACTCTGGAAGCCCTGGATGGTCATGTAAGAAGTGCTGCTACCTGACTTGGCTATGCCAGAGAGGCTGTGTGCAGATGCTCTGGTCTCCAGTCCCAACTGGACCAGCCTTGCAGCCACCCCAGTGTTCTCTGTCGTGTCACAGAGAACAGAAGAATCACCCTGCTGAGCTATGCTGGAACTCCTCATACAGCTGTGAAACATAATGGCTGTTTCAACCACCAAGTTTTCAGGTAGTCTGCTACAAAGCAACAGTGACCAGAGCCAATAAATACATACAGCTGGATGTGTGTGATGTTCACCGGGGCACTGCTTATAATCATGCAAAATTAGAAACAAAACATTGTACATTGGTCAGGAGTTTGTAAAATACACTGTTAACTGTATCTAGTAAACAGGACAAGGTAGAATTGAGTAAGGCTTGGGGGCCAGTTCATGTTAGAGGGAAAAAAAAAAAAAGCCCTTGCTGTTGAGTCGATTCGGACTCATAGCAACCCTGTAGGACAGAGTAGAACTGCCCCGTAGAGTTTCCAAGGAGCATCTGGTGGTTTTAAACTACTGACCTTTATGGTTAGCAGCTGTAGCACTTAACCATTAGCCAGCAGGGTTTTCTGTGTCAGAGTAGTTAAGTTAAAAATTTTAGTAGTAGAGACGTGGGTTATGTGTAATCATGTTTCTGTTGAACATGCACACCTGTGTATGTGTGTGTGTTTCCTCATCAAGTATTAACTGGCTCCAGGAAGGATGCACCCTGAACTGCTAACACTTGGAGTAAAAGACAAACAACCAGGGTCCTGTGCCCTGAAGTGGGAAAACTATTTTATAAGCTCTTATATGGTCTGAACTTTTTTATAAGAGTGTAAAATTGCCAAAAACAACGTTTCTGTTCTTCAGTATTTGCCTGTGGCTTGGGGGAGAGTTAAAGGGGATTGTAGCTCTAAAAATATGCTTTACCCATCCCGTCTGAAGCAAAGGAGAATGAAGAAAACCAAAGACATGGGGAATGGTAGTCCAAAGGGCTAGTGGACCACAAATACCACAGCCTCCACCAGCCTGAGCCCAGAACAACTACATGGTTCCTGGCCGCCATCACCCACCACTCTAACAGGGATCACAACAGAGGGTCCCAGACAGAGCAGGAGAAAAATGTAGAACAAAATTCAAATTCACAAAAAAAGACCAGACCTAACTGGTCTGACAGAGACTGGAGGAAACCTGAGACTGTGGTCCCCGAACACCCTGCTAACTCAGAACTGAAGTCACTCGCTAAGTTCACCCTTCACCCAAAGATTTTACAGGTCTGTAAAACAAACAGTAACACGTGAGGAACATGTTTCTTAGCTCAATCATGTAAATGACACCAGATGGGCAACATCTGCCCAAAAGCAAAACGAGAAGGCAGTAAGGGACAGGAGAACGGGATAAATAGAAATGGGGAACCCAGGGTGGATAAGGGGAGAGTGTTGGCACATCGCAGGGATTGCAACCAATGTTACAAAACAATTTGTGTATAAATTGTTGAATGAGAAATTAATTTGCTATGTAAACTTTCACCTAAGCACAATAAAAATAAAAATATGCTTTAAGTTATGGAATTTTCATCGGTGAGGTTGTGCTGATTTGTATAGCCAACAACCCTGGGATGGGACTTTGAACCTTGAACCAGTTTGTTCAGATTCAACCCCTTGCTGAGAATTTGCATTTCTACCCCAGATATACTGGATCAGAATCTACATTTCAACAAGACCCCTAGGTGATTCTTATGTATAATAAATTTTGAGAACCACTGCTGTACCAGTATGCTCAGAATTGGTCCCTAACCTGCAGCATTAGCATCGCCTGGGAACTTGTTAGAAATGCATTCTCAGTAGGGGTTTGAAACAAAATGAACCAGTTCGAAGCCCAGACCTGGGATCTTGGCTCCACACAGTGATGAGGGCTGAGGGATGCGAACTGGCCCCAGGTTCTTCCACCCAGTGGTCACCCTTCCCCCGGAGCCTGCAGGGATTCTCTACCTCTGGCCAATCTGAGTGAGGAGAGTTCACACCCGCAGGCCGGCGATGTGGCTCTTCTCGCATGGTTTCTGGCCGGCAATCAGTAGGGCAGCCCCGCTGGGGCGGTCCTGAGTGCAGCCGAGAAGAGGAGAAACGATCCTGGTGAGCGGCATCCACATGACATCACAAAGTGCAGACACAGAAAAGAACCACCCTGAATCCCACCTCTAAGGACATTTTTATCTCTTCCCTCCCAGGGTATTTACACGTGCTTTAGCTACACTTCTGTGCACCGTTTTACCCCGTTAATATTGTATCACATTGTTACACGGCACCGGGTGTGCTGCAGGCTGGCGCAGCGCTCCCTTTCTGTGAGGGGCAGCGGAAGGGGAAAGTGAACCCACCGACTAGATGCCCATGGGGTCGGCGGGCTATTGCCAGCGGAGGGGTCAGGAGGGACCTGACCGAGGCAATGTGGTGGTGGCGGTGAAGACAAGCGAGGGGACAATGGGGACACGTGCGCCCTCGGCCCTCCGGGGCTACAAGCTGGAAGATTGCACGCTGACGGCGGGGGCCACGCAGGGCCGGGGGCGAGGGGCCGGGCTGCGGCGAGCGCGCCGGCTTCCTGGTGGGTTTTGATGACAGAACGTGAAGGGGGATCGGGCGGCGAGGACGAAGGGACGGAGGGTGGGCGCACTGAACCCCGAACGCGGACCGGGAGGCCGCACGTGCAGCCTCCGATATGGCTCCGTTCCGCGCCCCCGTGTCCCCGCGGCCCTCGTCCCGCCCTTACCTCGTGGCCCCCTTACCCTCGTTCTCCCAACCCCCGTCCCCGTGTACCCCCGTTCCCTCGTCCCCGCCCCACGTGCCCGAGCCCCGCGCCTCAGCCTCAGCCGTCTGCACTACGCTCGCGCCGCCGGGCGGAAGCCGAGGGGCGGGCCCCGAGCTCGTCCCGCCCCTTCGTTCACGCACGCCAATCAGCGAGCGGGCTCATGAATACTGAAGCTCGGCGCGCCCCGCCCCCTCACGCCGGCACCGCCCGCCCGCGCAGAGCCGAGCGCGGCGCGGAGAAGATGGCGACCGCCATGTACTTGGAGCACTACCTGGACAGTAAGCGCGCGGCCCGCCGCCCCAGCCCGCCCGGCCACGCGGCATCGTCGCCGCCCAGGTCCCCCCTCACGGCGGGCCTTTCGCGGCGGGCGGCTGGGGTTCTCGTGAGGGCGGCGGGGCGGGGGGGGCGCCGGGCACGCGGGGGGCGGGGCGCGGGGCGGGCGGGCGGGCGCCCGGGAGCGCGGCCGGGGTCCGCGCGAATTCCAGGTGCGTCACGGCGGGCGGGGCGGGGCCGGCCCGCGGGGCGGGGCCTCAATGGCGGGGCCGGGCGGGCAGGTCGGGACCTGGATGACAGGGCGGGACCTGAATATCTGGAGGCCGGGCCGGGCCGGGCCTGTGGGGCGGGGCCTGGGCGGCGGGGCGGGGCCTGGATAGTGGGGCCTGAAGGGCAGGACAGTGCTTGTGGGAGGGGGCGGGGTCTGGATGGAGGGGCGGGGCAAGGTGGGCGGGGCCCGAATAGTGGGTCCACCTGAGCATATGGGGTCCCGGAGGACTGGGTGGAAACTGGATGATGAGGTGGGTTTTGCCATATGGGCGGGGCCTTATAACAGGGTGGACCCTCTTGGGTCGGGCGGGGCCAGGTGCGTTTAGGCCCCGCCTTTGCTCCACGGGCAGGGCCTAGCTAGGGCCAGGGCCAGGGCCAGGGCCAGGGCCAGGGCCAGGGGTGGTCTGTGGTACACTGGAGCAGACCAGGCCTCCTGGGTTCCGGGTCCGAGTTGTGCCCCTATGTGTGCTGTCACCTGCAGTCGTCTTCGCAGCGTTCAGCCTCAGTTTCTGCATCAGCACAATGGGGGCGGGGATGCTGGGTTGGTGAGTTGTATTCTTTTCCTCTCTTTCGTTAACTTCCCTGCGCCTCCATGATCAGAATGCTCGTGGGCATTACTGGGCTCGTTAAAGTGGTAAGAACCATGAAGGGTATTCTAACCGGAGATGCCCTCTGAGCCTCCCAGTGACTAGTTGTCTTCTTCCTGCTTTATGTGAAGCAACAGGCTTCTCGTGGGAACCTCCTGAGTGGTCGTACCCCCATTTTACAGTTGAGGAGACTGAGGCTCAGAGAGGCTGGTCACTCACGCAAGGTCCCACAGCGAGCTGAGTGACAGAGCCCATGTTTGAACCCAGAGGTTGTGGGGCGGGTGATTTTCTTGGGGCTGGGTGGGGACTGAGCTGGTCAGTGCTTCAGGTGGTCTGGCCAGACCATCTCCTTTGGGAGTGCTGCTTTGGGGACTCGGACAGCCTCGCTGGCCTGGGGGCTTGAGAACCCCGCTGAGCTTGGTCAGAGGAGCCAGTGAGCCACGTTCCCCTAGCTGGCAACAGTGAGGACGCCCAATCTGCACCCTTCATTCTGCCCCCTGGTGGCGCAGTGATGAAGAGCTTGGCTGCTAACCAAAAGGTCGGCAGTTCGAAACCACCAGCTGCTCCTTGGAAACCCTATGGGGCAGTTCTACTCTGTTCTGTAGGGTCACTGTGAGTTGGAATCGACTTGAGGGCATCGGATTTTTATTTTGCCCCTTAGCCCAGCCTGAGCAGTGGGGGTCCCTGGGTGGGAGAGCCAGAATGGGGAGCATGGTGAGGGGATGCTTTTACCCCATCATCAGTAAAGACAGTTAGTGGAGCCAGTTAGCAGAGCCGGCCATGGCCCAGGAGTACACCAGCATCTGATGGGGAGCATGGTGGCCTCCTCTGTATCCTGGCCCTGCCCACAGGGTGCAGTGGGTGCTCAGAAAGCAGGGCTTAGGGACACGTGTGCATCTCCTGCATGCGTAGAGGGACGGTTGCTCCTGCCCCCTCCTGAGCACCGTGGCATGCTGTGCCAGCTGGGGACCAGGAAGCCCAGAAAGCTGAATGGCCTTGTGCTCCTGCAACTTACTGCCACGTGGGTAGGACAGGGATTGAAAGTTCACAGAAGATACAGGGCTACAGGGAACCAGCAGGCGTTAGGTGTGGATCTGTATAATGTGGTTTAGGTGTTGAAATGACCTCCTGGCAGCCGTGTAGGGGCCCGGGTAAGGCTGGCCACGGGGAGAGCAGGTGGGAGCTGTCGTGGCCGTGCCGGTGAGAGTGAGCATGAGGGTGGCCAGGATGGGAGAAAAGCTGGGGGGTGGGGTCCTCTGACCTGTGTGGTGCAGTACTGTAGCCCCCAGCCTCAGGAGTCATTTAGCCTTCAATTTATTATCATTAAGTAAACCTAACACTGCATTTCCTCAGTGCGATAGCCACGTTTCAAGTGCTCGCTAGCTGCTGTGCCAGGCAGCTAGAGAGAGCGTTCCCTCCTGGAGGAAATTCTGGCAGTGCTAGTCTGTACCTCGATGCTCGGGTCTCAGGAAAGTGAAGGGAAATTCACAGAGCATGCCGGGTCCGGGGGCGATGGTGGGTCCCAGGGTAATGGCAGGTCCGAGTGCGGTGGTGGCTCTTGGGTGCTGGCAGGTCCGTGGGCCGTAGTGGGTCAGGCCCTTGGGCTGTCTTCCTTGTCCTGCCTTCAGCTCGTTACTCCGTCACTGCTAACCTCTTCATTTCTGACGTGTGTCAGCCTCTGCCAGCTGTGTTTGGTGCTTGTCCCTGAAAAAGAGATTTTTGTCCTTCTCTTCCCCAAACCCCAACAGAAGCAGACGAGGAAGGTGGGCCTGTTGCTTGTAGACGTTAGCTATGGAACCTTGCGGGCAGGTCTTTGTCCTACTATTGAGACTCACACAGAGCTGCCCTTCTCGGTGTTTTAGGTATCGAGAACCTTCCCTGTGAGCTTCAGAGGAACTTCCAGCTGATGCGAGAGCTGGACCAGAGGACAGAAGGTGGGTGCAGGCCTGCCGTGCAGCTGGGAGCTGAGGCACGAAGGCATGGGAACTGGGGGTGGCAGAGGGCTTTGAGGATGGAGCTCGGGGCAGTGGGCTGCTGCCTGGCCTAGGCTGTGGACATCACGTGTACAGTGGCTTGAGAGGGTGCTGATATGTTGTCAATCAAATTTAGTTTCTTGGATTCGTAGTACAAATATTCATGACTCTCATCCGCTTTTTTCCTGTCAAAGTGCCTCTGCTATCTTTTTCCTTCCTTTTTAACATTTTCTAGTTTTAAACTGTGCTTAGCTGAAAAGTTTAGATCACACTTTCCGGCCTCTCGGTCTTGAACTCCCTATTTCTGAAGAATGTCTTCTTGCTGCGACTTTTGCTTTTTATTTCCTTCAGGTTTAGATTTTATCTGTACGGTTACTGCAACAAGCTGCAAACTGCCCAGTCTGAGGGCATGTCCTCACGAGACTGCCCACACTTCTGACACCAGCCTCCAGGCTGGGCATCCACAGGGCCACCCACCCTCACATCTGACCAGCTGCCTACACATTCGGGGGTCTCCACAGTCTCCTTCAGGTTCAGTAATTGGCTAGAACTCAGGAAGGCACTGTCCTTAGGATGACGGTTTTCTTACAGCAAAATGAGTCAGATCAGAACCAGCCAAAGGGAGTGAGCCACTGGGTAAGGCTGGAGGCTCCCCACTGTGGAGTCAGGATGAGCTGCCTCCTCCTGGCCATGATGTGTGGCAGCAGGCACCAGGTATTGCCAACCAGGAACGCACCCTTAAGCTTCGGGGTCCATAGTTTTTATTGGGTTTTCAGTGCATAGATGTGATTGATTAGACCAGTTCTCCACCCCCCCACCCCCCCCCCCCCCCCCCACCACCTCAGGTTTGGGGCTGATATCACCTGGCCCAGAGCTCCAACCCGCTAGTCACAGGGTTGATCTTTCTGGAGTGGCCTCCAGTCATCTGTTAGCTTAAAAGATCAGGTGTGCTCCAGGCCCACTATGAATAACAAAGACTTCTGTCTCTGGGGAAGTTACTTCAAGGAGCCAGGGACAAAGGCCAGCCAAATCGTTTTTTCTTTGGTTGTTGTTAGGTGCCCTTGAGTTGGTTGGACTCATAGTGACCCTGTGTATGACACAATGAAACACTGCCCAGTCCTGTGCCATCAACACAGTCCTTGCTATGCTTGAGCCTGTTGTTGCAGCCACTGCCAGTCCATCTCCTTGAGGGTCTTCCTTTTTTTCGCTGACTGTCTACTTTACCCAGCATGATGTCCTTCTCCAGGGACTGGTCCCTCCTGATAACAGGTTCAAAACATATGGGACAAAGTCTTATCATCCTGGCTTCCAAGGAGCACTCTGGCGGTATTTCTTCCAAGACAGATTTGTTCGTTCTTCTGGCAGTCCATGGTATATTCGGTATTCTTCACCAACACCATAATTCAAAGGTGTCAGTTCTTCTTTGGTCTTCCTTATTCATTGTCCAGCTTGCACATGCATATGAGCCTATTGGAAACACCATGACTTGGATCAGGTACATCTTAGTCCTTAAAGTGACATCTTTGCTTTTCAACACTTTAAAGAGGTCTTTTACAGCAGATTTGTCCAATGCAATATGTCATTTGATTTCTTAACTGCTGCTTCCATGGGCATTGATTGTGGATCCAAGTGAAATGAAATCCTTTACAACTTTGATATTTTCTCCATTTATCATGATTTTGCTTATTGGTCCAGTTGAGAGGATTTTTGTTTTCTTTATGTTGAAGTGTAAACCGTACAGAAGGCTATAGTATTTGATCTTCATCAGTAAATGCTTCCAGTCTTCTTCACTTTCAGCAAGCAAGGTTGTGTCTTCTGGATATCACAGGTTGTTAATGAGTCTTCCTCCAATTCTTCATTGCACAGTTACACTATGGAAAATCATGATTACCTCTCCAAAGGCACTGCCCCCGCCAGTTTGGGCACCCCCCCTCCCCACTCCCCACTTCCCTGACTCATGGGTGCCTTATGCTAGAATTGGTGGTGGGACCCGCAACAGTGACTCCACCAGGGCAGCGTGTAGATGTGCACAAACGAGTCACACCACTGTCAGCGCTTATGTGACCTTTTCTTCCTAACTTGGTGTTTTTCTTGACATTACAATTGCTTTGTTTGTTTGTTGGCTTCTTTTTCCACATTCTAACTCCACCCCTCCCCCCAAGAGCTGTAAGGCTCTATTCACCGTGGCCTCACACGCGGGTTTTTCCTTGGAGACCCCTGTGCTGGAGCCCTCTGTCCAGTCTGGATCAGCTGTTTCTAGGCCTGCTGCATGGGTGCTGCCTTGGGATTTTCCTGACGTCTCCCTTCACCTTGCTTCAGTGTTGGGCTGTGTTCCTGGGTCTCAGGCGTCTTCTTTCTTGGTTTATTCACTTGTCTTTGTGGAGCCTTTCTTCGGTAGTTTCTTGAGAAAGGGTACAAGGGGTGGTAAATTTCTTATGAAGGCTCATGTCTGAAAACATTTGTTCTAGCCTCATACTGCATTGGTAGCTTGTCTGAGTGTAGAATTCCAGGCTGGCAATCATTTTCCACAGAATGCCGAAGGTATTGCTGCGTTGTCTTCTAGCTTCTGTGTTGCTTTTGATAAGTTCGATGCTGTTTGGATTCCTGATCTTTTGTATGTGTTATCTGTTTATTCCCCACTCGTCTTCAGAAGCTTTTGGGATATTCTCTTTATCCCTGGGGTTTCAAATTTCATGATGATGTGCTTTGGTGAGGGTGATTTTTATTGGTTGTGCTGGCTACATGTTTCGCGAGACTGAAATACTTGTGGTTTTTCACTTGGGTATAACATCTTGACCGTGGAAGACAAAAGTTTCTTTTATTGTGAAGTATAGCACACGTTCAGAAACAACCGTAAGATGTTTCTGGAGAACATAACAAGTAGTGTTAGCTGAACCTCTCTGCTACCACCACCAGAGGAGCACCTGGAAGCCTGTGTGACCCTCTCAACTATGACAGCCTGCCCCTGCCACCATCCTCAGTTTGGTGACAGCCCTTGTCCACCTTCAACGATAATTTGTCACTTCAGTAGACCAAAGGTTGGGTTGTGCCTGTTTCTGCGTTTTATGTTAATGAGCCCCACAGCGTGTTCCTTGTGTATTGCTTTTTTGCTCTGTGTCCCCTTTTGTGGGCTCAGTCCATGGGGTCACATGTGGCTCTATTTGCTATTTTTGCTACTGTGTGAGTGGACCACGACTTGTTGTGAGGTGCCGTTGAGTCGGTTCCGACTCATAGCGACCCTGTGCCCAACAGAACGAAACCCTGCCCCATCCTGTGCCATCCTCACAGTCGTTCTTATGCTTGAGCCTATCGTTGCAGCCACTGTGTCAGTCCCTCGTGTTGAGGGTCTTCTTCTCTTTCGCTGACCGTCTACTTTACCAAGCATGATGTACTTCTCTAGGGACTGGCCCCTCCTGATAACATGTCCAAAGTATGAGACATAGTCTCGCCATCCTTGCTTCTAAGGAGCATTCTGGCTGTACTTCTTCCAAGACAGATTTGTTTATTCTTTTGTCAGACCATTATGTATTTAGTCTTTTTCACCAACACCGTAATTCAAAGGCATCAATTCTTCCCTCTTATTCATTGTCCAGCTTTTACATGCATGTGAGGCGATTGAAAACACCATGGCTTGGGTCAGGCGCACCTTAGTCCTTAAAGTGACATCTTTGCTTTTCAGCACTTTAAAGAGATCTTTTGCAGCAGATTTGCACAATGCAATATGGCATTGATTGTATATCCAAGTACAACGAAATCCTTGACAACTTCAGTCTTGATTTATCATGATGTTTCTCATTGGTCCAGTTGTGAGGAGTTTTGTTTTCTTTATGTTGAGGTGTAATCCATACTGAAGGCTGTGGTCTTTGATCTTCATCAGTAAGTGCTTCAAGTCCTCTTCACTTTCAGCAAGCAAGGTTATGTCGTCTGCATATCGCAGGTTGTTAATGAGTCTTCCTCCAGTACTGATGCTTCGTTCTTCTTCATATAGTTTTGCTTCTCAGATTATTTGCTCAGTGTACAGATTGAATGGGTATGGTGAAAGGATACAACCCTGACACACACTTTTCCTGACTTTAAGTCATGCAGTATCTCCTTGTTCTGTTTGAACAACTGCCTGTTGATCTATGTACAGGTTCTTCATGAGCACAGTTAACTGTTCTGGAATTCCCATTCTTCACAGCGTTATTCGTAATTTGTTATGATCCACACAGTCGAATGCATTTACATAGTTGGTGAAACACAGGTGAACATCTTTCTGGTATTCTCTGCTTTCAGCCAGGATGCATCTGACATCAACAGTGGTATCCCTGGTTCTACCTCCTCTTCTGAATCTGGCTTGAATTTCTGGAAGTTCCCTGTCGATGTACTGCTGCAACCGCTTTTGAATGATCTTCAGCAAAATTTTACTTGGGTGTGATATTAATGATATTGTTCAATAATTTCCACGTTGGATTGACTCACCTTTCTCTGGAATAGGTGTAAATATGAATCTCTTCCAGTCAGTTGGCCAGGTAGCTGCCTTCCAAACTTCTTGGTGTAGATGAGTGAGCACCTCCAGTGCTGTTCGTTGAAACATCTCAATTCCTGGAGCCTTGTTTTTTGCCAGTGCCTTCAGTGTAGCTTGGACTTCTTCGGTATCATCGTTTCTTGATCATATGCTACTTCCTGAAATGACTGAACGTCGACCAGTTCTTTTTGGTTCAGTGACTTGCGTATTTCTTCCATCTTCTTTTGAGGCTTCCTGCATCATTCATTATTTTGACCGTAGAATCCTTCAGTATTGCAACTCGAGGCTTGAATTTTTTCTTCAGTTCTTTCAGCTTGAGAAATGCTGAGCATGTTATTCCCTTTTGGTTTTCTAACTCCAGGTCTTTGCACGTGTCGTTGTAATACTTTGTCTTCTCGAGCCGCCCTTTGAAATAATCTGTTCAGCTGTTTTACTTCATCATTTCTTCCATTTGCTTTAGCTACTTGACCTTCAAGAGCAAGTTTCAGAGTCTTCTAACATCCATTTTGGTCTTTTCGTGTTTTTCTGTCTTTTTAATGACCTCTTGCTTTCTTCATAAGTAGTCCTTGATGTCATTGCACAACTCATCTGGTCTTCGGTCATTAGTGTTCAATGCCTCAAATCTGTTCTTGAGATTGTCTTTAAATTCAGGTGGGATATATTCAGGGTCATATCTTGGCTCTCGTGGACTTGTTCTAATGTTGTTCAGCTTCAACTTGAACTTGCGTATGAGCAGTTGATGGTCTTTTCCACAGTTGACCCCTGGCCTTGTTCTGACTGATGATACTGAGCTTCTCCATCGTCTCTTTCCACAGATGTAGTCGATTTGATTCCTGTCTGTTCCATCTGGTGAGGTCCATTTGTATAGTGACTGTTTATGTTATTGAAAAAAGGTATTTGCAATGAAGAAGTCGTTGGCCTTGCAAAATTCTCTCATGGAATCTCCAGTGTCATTGCCGTCACCAAGGCTGTGTTTTCCACCTACCGATCTTTGTTTCCAACTTTCAGATTCCAATCACCAGTAATTACCGTTACATCCTAATTGCATGTTTGATCAATGTCAGACTGTAGAAGTTGGTAGAAATCTTCCATTTCTTCACCTTTGGCCCTACCGGTTGGTGCGTAAATTTGAATAATAGTTGTAGTAACTGGTCTTTCTTGTAGGGGTATAGATATTATCCTATCACTGACAGCGTTGCACTTCAGGATAGATCTTGAGATGTTCTTTTTGATGATGAGTGCAATGCCATTCCTCTTCAAGTTGTCATTCCCGGCATAGTATCCATATGATTGCCCTATTCAAAATGGCCAACACCAGTCCATTTCAGCTCACTAATGCCTAGGATATGGATGTTTATGCATTCCATTTCATTTTGGATGATTTCCAGTTTTCCTAGACTCATACGTCCTACATTCCACACTTCTATTATTGATGAATGTTTGCAGCTGTTTCTTCTCATTTTGAGTCATGCCACATCAAATGAAGGTCCCGAAAACTTGACTCCGTCCATGTCATTGAGGTTGACTCTACTTTGAGGAGACAGCTCTTCCCCAGTCATATTTTGAGTGTCTTCCAACCTGAGGGGCTCATCTTCTGGGACTATATCAGACAATGTTCTGCTGCTATTCATAAGGTTTTCACTGGCTAATTTTTTTCAGAAATAGGCTGCCGAGTCCTTCTTCCTAGTCTGTCTTTGTCTTGAAGCTCAGCTGAAACCTGTTCTCCATGGGTGACCCTGCTGTGGTATTTGAATAGGGTGGCATAGCTTCCAGTATCACAGCAACACACAGCCACCACAGTACAACAAACTGACAGACGAGTGGGAAGACCACGCGCCTTAGTGATCTGTTTTACTGTACGTTGGACATTTGGTTGTTTCCCATTTTTTGCTGTAAGGTGTGTTTTCTGGCATGTATCTACTCAGATCTTTGGAGTGCACACCTACAAGTAGTGGGCCAGGTCTTAGGAAGGGTGAGCCCATAGTTTATTATCCAAACAGGGTCCTCTAGTAGTGAGAGGGGCACTGGGACGCTGATGCTGGACGGCAGGCAGACTGGACTGTCCTGGGCAGATTGACTCCGTCACAAGTGTGCATGTCTGAATGATCCCGAGCTGCCCTGCAAATGGCTGTGCCAGCTCACACTCCACCAGCAGCGTTGTAGGGTCTGCATCGCCCGCATCTCTGCCGGAGTTTTTGTTTGGCAGAGTTGGCAGACTTTTGTTTTTCCCTCTTTGGGCCTGTAGTGGAAGCTTCTTATGGAGGGGTCTGTTTCCCTATTTCTCTCAGATAAGAAGGCCGAGATCGACATCCTAGCTGCTGAGTACATCTCCACAGTGAAGACCCTCTCCCCAGACCAGCGCGTGGAGCACCTGCAGAAGATCCAGAGCGCCTACAGCAAGTGTAAGGAGTACAGTGACGACAAGGTGCAGCTGGCCATGCAGACCTACGAGATGGTGAGGGGGCCACGCGGACCTGCGAGCTGGTGGGGGGGGCCGCGCGGACCTGCGAGCTGGTGGGGGGGGCCGCGCGGACCTGCGAGCTGGTGGGGGGGCCGCGCGGACCTGCGAGCTGGTGGGGGGGCCGCGCGGACCTGCGAGCTGGTGGGGGGCCGCGCGGACCTGCGAGCTGGTGGGGGGGCCGCGCGGACCTGCGAGCTGGTGGGGGGGCCGCGTGGACCTGCGAGCTGGTGGGGGGGCCGCGCGGACCTGCGAGCTGGTGGGGGGGCCGCGCGGACCTGCGAGATTGTGGGAGGCTGTGCGGACCTGTGAGATGGTGGGGGGCTGTTTAGACCTGTGAGATGGGGGGGCCATTTAGACCTGTGAGATGGTGGGGGGCCGTGCAGACCTGTGAGACTGGGGGGGCGCTGTGCAGACCTGCGAGATGGTCGGGGGGCCGTGCAGACCTGTGAGATAGTGAGGAGTATGGGAGGAGACAGGGAAGCAGAGTGAGGTGGGGGCGGTGGGGTGGTGGGGTGCCTCGTTTTAGCAGAGCTTTATTAGTTGAAAATCCAATCAAAAGACAAGAAAATGTTTTCTGGTTGGTTTTTTACTGTATTTGTGCTTCCTGGAATGTTTTGCTGTTATTTGTATCATTAAAAAAGTTTTATTGTTGTAAAACATGGATAACAAAAATTTTGTCATTTTGACCAGTTTTCAGTGCACAGTGCACTGACGTTAATCCCGCTCATGACAGCTGCGATCATCGCCACTATCTGTTTCCAACAGTTTTTCATCTTCCCAAACAAAAACTCAGTTCCTCTTCAGTGGTAACGCCCCATCTTCCTTCCCCTAGCCCCTGGTGACCACTAATAAACCTCGGTCTCTGCATTTCCCTGTTGAGATATTTCTCATACGTGGGGCCGTACAGCGTTGTCTTTTTGTGACTGATGATCTCACCCGGCGCGGTGATTTCTGAATTCATTTATGTCATAGCATGTATCAGAACTTGGTTTCCATTTACGGCTGAGTGACGTTTTTGCTGTTCTTTAAAGTCAAATTTGAGTATTCTTTTGTGCAGGTGGATAAGCATATCCGAAGGCTCGACGCAGACCTGGCACGCTTCGAGGCGGACCTGAAGGACAAACTGGAGAACAGCGACTTTGAGAGTTCTGGAGGACGAGGGTTAAAAAGCAAGTCTGTTTGTCTTCTTTGTATCATTCCTGTTGACTGGGACTTTGGAAGAAATTTACCTAGTAGATGGATTCGGGATATTATGGTAAACATCAGACGTGGGTAAATCTCATCCTGCATCAGTGACTAATCCAAAAATGGTTTGCGTTGTTACTGTGTTTCAGAAGGTCGGGGCCAGAAAGAGAAAAGAGGCTCCCGGGGCCGAGGCAGGAGGACGTCTGAAGAAGATACCCCAAAGAAGAAGAAGCACAAAGGAGGGTAAGAGCTTTTTTTTTTTTTTTTCTTTCTTTCTCCCCTTTCCCCCAAAAGGACAGCATCGATGTTTACTGAGGATACAGAAACACCGGTGAGCGTTGACCCTGAGTGGTGCCTTAGGTGTGTGACCTCAGCTGGCTGGCAGCGTGGCCTGGGGGTTCGTGCTGCTCTCTGCGGGGAGGGCAGCTTGCCCAGGGCTGCGGAGCTCTTTGGGGGCGCGGTGGGCTCTCCACCCGCTGGGCTGACTCCACAGCCCACCTCTTAGCCACTGGGTCGTACTGTCTCTCAGAACGTGATGATGTCTGGGATTTTTATCTAAGCTACTCTTTAGTAGCTGAACTTTTATGTATCTGTTCGATTTTATACGCATAGACGTATCTTTGGATATGTTTGTCGAGTTGCGTGGCTACGTTTATTAAACACTCATGTCGTTTGACTAGAACTTGTGGGTATGTCGTGTAAACCATCCCCCTCAAGCCCCCCTGAGGTATTGTAGCCTTGCTTCCCAGAAGTGATCTTTAGACAGAAGAGAAAACAGTGATGTTCCAAACGGTGTCTGGGGAGATGCGCGACAGTTACAGGGAGAAGATGGACGGTGAGCTCTTCTTGGGAAAGGGGAAGCTTAGGGTTATTAGACCTAGTGGTTAGCCTTTATCTCCCCTCGGCCTCTCTGGATTTATCGCACAAGGACACGTTTACCTGACAGTGGAGACGCAGCAAGTCGGAATGGGCACGTGGGAGGGAGATGATGGAGACCACCCCCAGCCGTGCCGTGACGCAAGCAGAGGTCTGCTTCCCAGGGGTCTCTGCAGATGTGTCTTCTGTGCCCTTCTAGAAATTTCTGTGCTGTTGCAGGCATATATACGTGTGTATTTGTTTGTTCTTGTGGGTGGGGCAGGAAAGACATTTATATTAGTGAGAATACATTGTCTGTGTTACCCTGCAGCTTGCACACTTATTTTGTCTAAATGTTTATTTGAGGGATGCTAAAAAGCACAGAAGGGTAAAATCAGCTGGCGTGGGATGATAGGAGTGTCCAGGGAGGCCAGCCTGGGGCTGTCCTGCGCACGCCCAGCGTTCTTCTGATGGCCAAGGCGTCGTCCTCGTCTCCCTTGGTCACCACTGTGTCTCGGGCTTTGTGGTAACAGCACTGCGGGACGTCATTCTATCCTCATCTCCCTTGGTCACCGCTGCGTCTCGGGCTTTGTGGTAACAGCACTGCGGGACGTCATTCTGTCCTCGTCTCCCTTGGTCACCGCTGTGTCTTGGCTTTGTGGTAACAGCACTGCGGGACGTCATTCTGTCTTCATCTCCCCTGGTCACTACTGTATCTCGGGCTTTGTGGTAACAGTACTGCGGGACATCATTCTGTCCTCATCTCCCTTGGTCACCGCTGTGTCTTGGCTTTGTGGTAACAGCACTGCGGGACGTCATTCTGTCCTCGTCTCCCTTGGTCACCGCTGTGTCTTGGCTTTGTGGTAACAGCACTGCGGGACGTCATTCTGTCTTCATCTCCCCTGGTCACCGCTGCGTCTCGGGCTTTGTGGTAACAGCACGGCGGGACGTCATTCTGTCCTCGTCTCCCCTGGTCACCGCTGCGTCTCGGGCTTTGTGGTAACAGCACTGTGGGACGTCATTCTGTCTTCATCTCCCCTGGTCACCGCTGCGTCTCGGGCTTTGTGGTAACAGCACGGCGGGACGTCATTCTGTCTTCATCTCCCCTGGTCACTACTGTATCTCGGGCTTTGTGGTAACAGCACTGCGGGACGTCATTCTGTCTTCATCTCCCCTGGTCACTACTGTATCTCGGGCTTTGTGGTAACAGCACTGCGGGACGTCATTCTGTCCTCGTCTCCCTTGGTCACCGCTGTGTCTTGGCTTTGTGGTAACAGTACTGCGGGACGTCATTCTGTCTTTATCTCCCCTGGTCACTACTGTATCTCGGGCTTTGTGGTAACAGCACTGCGGGACGTCATTCTGTCTTCATCTCCCCTGGTCACCGCTGCGTCTCGGGCTTTGTGGTAACAGCACGGCGGGACGTCATTCTGTCTTCATCTCCCCTGGTCACTACTGTATCTCGGGCTTTGTGGTAACAGCACTGCGGGACGTCATTCTGTCTTCATCTCCCCTGGTCACTACTGTATCTCGGGCTTTGTGGTAACAGCACTGCGGGACGTCATTCTGTCCTCGTCTCCCTTGGTCACCGCTGTGTCTTGGCTTTGTGGTAACAGTACTGCGGGACGTCATTCTGTCTTCATCTCCCCTGGTCACTACTGTATCTCGGGCTTTGTGGTAACAGCACTGCGGGACGTCATTCTGTCCTCGTCTCCCTTGGTCACCGCTGTGTCTTGGCTTTGTGGTAACAGCACGGCGGGACGTCATTCTGTCTTCGTCTCCCCTGGTCACTACTGTATCTCGGGCTTTGTGGTAACAGTACTGCGGGATGTCATTCTGTCCGACAATTGGCTTCTGTCCTCCTTGTTTCCTTCTGTGTGTTAAGAGACTTTGTGGGCAGAGAGTCGTGGTTTGGGTTGAAAATACCATGAGACGTCTATGATCAGGGTAGGGCTCTGGTGACAGGCCTGGAATTGCACGTTTCCCAGCATTGATGGAAGTGAGTTTGTCAGTGATGACAAAGCCTGCTCTTAGTTTTCCCTTAGAGATGGAATCAGTCCACAGTCGTGCGGGTGGGGGCACCTGGAGGCAGAGGCCGCGGCCAGCCCCTGGCACCCGCCCCACACCGCTGCCTGCACTTCTCTGCAGGTCTGAGTTTGCAGATGCCATCCTCTCGGTGCACCCTTCTGACGTGCTGGACATGCCTGTGGACCCCAATGAACCCACCTACTGCCTGTGTCACCAGGTGTCCTATGGAGAGATGATTGGCTGTGATAACCCTGATGTGAGTGCAGGGCCCCAGATGGGCGGGTCTCCCCACCAGGACACGGTGGGGCACAGGACTCCTGACCGCGCCCGGCCCCAGGGCTGTCGCGGCGCAGGAGTCCTGATAGTGCCCGGCCCCAGGGCTGTCGGGTACCCATGGAACGCGAGGCTAAACACCCTCCCTGCTCCTTGATCCACAGTGTCCCATCGAGTGGTTCCACTTCGCGTGTGTGGATCTCACTACGAAGCCGAAAGGAAAATGGTCAGTCTGGGCACTTGGTGCCCTCCTCCCGCCTGCTGAGGGCTGCACCGCATGGCACCCGTTGCCGCAGAGACTGGGTGTAGCGTCTGGCGCTCTGCATGGCAGTCGGTGTTGCACTCGGTGTCCAGGGCTCGCCTTGTCCAGTGGGCAGTGCTCATGCCCTTCTGCACGGCCTCTTTGTGTCGGTGCTTTTGTTCTCGGCTCTCCGCTGGCACTTGGCGGGGCTGGGGGACACGGGGCGGGCTGGGGGACGGGGCGGGCTGTGGGACAGGGCGGGCTGGGGGACACGGGGTGGGCTGGGGGACAGGGCGGGCTGGGGGACATGGGATGTGGGGCAGGTTGGGGTATGGGACGGGTCAGCAGTCTGGGGGACACAGGGCACGGGATGAGTTGGGGCATGGGGCAGGCTAGTGGTCCTGGGGACTTGGGGTGCTGGGCAGGCTGGTGGTGCTGGTGGCAGGGCAGAGGCTGAGTGCTGTACCTTTCCCGTCGCAGGTTCTGTCCACGGTGTGTTCAGGAAAAGAGAAAGAAGAAGTAGGGAGAGGCCATGTGCCGTGGGTCAGAAGAGCGAGCTAATATTCTTCTCCGTTCGTGTTACAGTATTTTATGTTCATCTGAAAGCTACCTTGTTTTGACTGATGTTTAATAACTCAGTGGCCAGTTGTCATTCTCAGTGTTTCAGAGCAAACAGGGAACCAGCCGAAACCCATTTGCACGGAGGAGTGCCCCTCTGGGAACACGCCACCGTGACTTTACTTTGCTGACTTTTTATGCAGACCTCACCCTGCCCGAGCACGCACGCAGTCACTGCGGTGGCGTGGACGGCAAGGTCATCACCTGGTACACTGCCACCACCCTGCGATCGTAGGTGTGAACCTCTGTGGGTCTGTGTGGGGCTTGTAGACCTGACTGGTGCAGCACGGGGTCACATCTCCCCCTTGCCGTGAGGTGTGTGTTGGGCGCACGTCTACAGCTTGGCCCTTGACACAGTGACTGCAGGCCCTTGGCCAGGTTATGCTTACCGAAGGAGGAACCCTGCTTTTGCATGCATGGCCCCTCGAGTAAGCATCCACTCCCCACCTGGAGTGAGGGGTGTCGGTCACCCTGGCTGTCACTGGGGCCGTGTCTCAGGCCTGCTGACTCCATGTCTCTGGGAATCCTGGTGTTTTTACTGTGAAGGGAGATGAGTGTGTTCGCATGAAGACAGCTGCCCTGGTGTGTGTGGGAGCCCACCACCATGGCCTGGTGTTAGCCGTCTATGTATACTCCTTGCTGGAGCAGAAGCTTTCACCCAGGGGACTCCGATTACATCGCCTATGAGTTTTGGTGACGTGACAGCAGTTCTGGAGCAGCTCTCACCAGGCCGATTCCCACCGTCTTTCTGGGGAAGGCTGGGGAACACCATGTCCATCTGGCCTGTGGGAGTGTGTGTGACGAAGCATGGAGATGGAGTGCAGAGGGCAGTGGTGAGAGCGTGCTGTACCACCGGCAAGCCCTCCAGCATGCATTTCAAGAAAGGAGAGGGCTCCTGTCCTCATCCTGGAAAAGAGACCTGTGCGGTGGGATTGAGATGTGAAATTCCTACTTTAAGAAGAACCAATGATTTTCTGTGGGAAGAACAGTAGGGCTGTAGCCTTCTGCTGACCCCATTGACTCTGTGTTCTGATGTTTTGCCAATGAGAGGAAATAAGGGCGGAGCTCGTGGGGCTACTATGTCCAGGCGAGCACCTCCAAGGGGTGAGGGGCTGTATCTGGTGAGCACCCTCCTTGGGGTGAGCCAGTGCTTGGTAAGGGACTTCTGTCTGGGTGGGCATCTCCATGGGGTGAGAGACTGTGTCCAGTGAACACCCTCTGTGGGGTGAGGGGCTATGTCCAGGTTGCCGCCGTGGGTCTGGGCAGTTGAGGGTGGTGCTCAGGGCAAGTGCTCGGTGGGTGGAAACAAGGTGCCAAGGAACCACCATCATGTGGACAACAATGTAAAAAGGCATCTAGTCTGTGATCCTCATCCAGGGCTTCTAACCAGTTCACACGGGTTCAGTCATGGCTGACAAGGCGAAACTGAAACAGACCCGAATTTTTACAGTTGGGGTGATCTGGAACAGTAACTGGAATGGGAAAAACTACGGGTCGAAGCCCTGGAGTGGGAAACTTAGAAGAGGCGTAGTGAGCCCTTTCAGGGGCTGATGCATGACATTGGATTATTGGCAGGACTGTGGAGAGCAACACACGTTCAAAGCAGCATGGTCGGCCGCCATCTTTGAGCAGGGCACTGCTGTTTGCAACTCTGTTCAAAATCCGAAGAGCGAGAGAGATGGTTGCTATGCAACACGGTTGCTGCCTTTGTTTTCTAGGAGGGAGATTAAGTTTCTAGTAGGGCTTCGACCCATAATTTTTCCCATTCTGATTATTGTTCTAGTTCACCCAAATTTTAAAAATTTGGGTTTGTTCCAGTGTCACTTTCTTGGCCATGACTGAACTGGGAAGAACTGGCCTGAAGCACTGTCCTCAGCAGGTGCTGGACCATAGACCTCTTTGGACGCCTGTCCTCCGAGAGAAACGAGGAGAGCAGGGCTTGCACTCGAGTGACTGGCAGGTGCAGGCCAGCTCCAGGTTCCGGCAGGTTCCGGCAGGTTCCGGGTGGTCAGTGGCTGCTGCAGCTTGTCCTGTGGGTACCCCTGCCTGAAGGAGCTCCCTGAGAACTGGCTCCTTCTGACCACTCAGTCCAGTCCATGTCCACAGAACTGGAGATACTTGTCACTTATTAATGAACCTTCTGTTAACAGAGGTGTTCGAAGGCTGCGGGATAAACTGTGGGGACATGTGTTTTCCTTCACCCTTGAACCAGTTTGTGGAGAGGGATCGGTAAGTACAATAGGTTTTTAATAAGAAAGCCTGATGATTCTTTAGAGGATAATTTATTATTTGTGCTTTGTCTTTGAGCAGATTACACCCAATGTTATCACTGGAAAAAGCTTTGTGGATGTGGGTTTCTGATGAATGGTCATGCTTGATTGTCATTGTGATTCTCGAGGTCCCACAAGCAGATGGCGGCTGCTGTGTCTCGGTGTCTCGTGTAAATACGATGGCGGCATCTGCTTTCCCTGTGTAGCGGCTCATGTGTTGACTTTTTTATGGTTCTGTGGTTACCTGTTTCTGGGGTTTACTTCTGCCAGTTAAAATAGTGTCTCCAAAACAGTACACAGCTAGCTTTGGAAAAAACAGAAAACCCGAGCAGAGTAGGAAAATTCCTGGGAACGTTCTTAGAACATGACTGCATGCCTTTCTGAGTGTTAACACTGTTGGAGGGTGAGTGGGAAGATGCTCCGGAGATGCTGTGGCTGGGATGGCGGCCTGCAGAATGAGCCCGGCTCCCGCCAGGATGCGAGGCAGCAGCGCTGTCAGGAGTATACAGGGACCGCCCTGGGGCCTGGCCGCCTCGGGTCTGGGCAGTTTAGAGTGGTGCTCAGGCCAGAGCCCCCTCATGCCTGCCCAGTGCCTGAGCTGGGAGCTCGCTGGAGCCAGAGGGACGTCTGGGCTGGACCCAGGGAGACTCGCAGCGCTGTCTGAGCCATGAGCGCTGGAGCCTCATGTCCATGGGGGTCACCTGTAAGGGAGGGAACGTTTGTTCAGAACACGACCACGCTCCTCATTCTCAGTGCTGCGGGTCAGAGCCAGCAATCTGAAACAACCTGCTCCTGTGGGAGAAAACACGCTGCATTTTAGAGTGTGGCACAGCGCCCGAGTCTGTGCCTGCAGGTCTGCGCCCCAGTCCGAGCCGTCTTGGGTGGCATCGCCAGCTGAACGTGGACACTGACAGGCCTGTGTCCAACCATCCCGCACAGCAGGCTGGGTGGGGGCGGGTGGGTTGGGGACTGGCAATGGCTGAGTAGCTGCTTCATGGCCTGGTCACGGGGAGGCTTTCTGGGTGGGTGGGGATGATGACAACCTTACACACCTCCCCCAAGAAGGCCACACGGTCCTCTGGCCCCCTCTTGCCCTTGTCAAGGCCTCTTCAGCAATAACCACCTGCACAGCAGCCTCTGCGGGCACAGAGCCAGGAGCGCGCAGGGCTGGAGGTGACAGGATGGGGAACTCTCGGGGGGCAGGCCTGCAGTTGCTGGGGCGGTGGTGTTGTGGGCACTGAAGAGTGGACATTTTCCTGCGTTTGGTGGGCAGTTTAGTTGTCATGACCTGCTCTGAGAGGAGCTTTTGTGGAGGGCAAGAAAAGCGTTCCCACTCGAGCGAGTTCTCTTTCCTCACGTGTGTCTTGGGGTGTCAGCTTTACACATATCATCCAAAAAGATGACGCAGCTTTAACATGAATGTCGTATTTTATTTTCAAGGAATTATCTATGTTCCCTTTGTAAATGAAAGAGAATATTGTAAATCTTTTTATTAAATAATGTAAAGATGTATATCTTGTATTTTTGGATCATGTGATAGATCATGGATATATTGTAATAAATAAAGTATTTTTTGGAACAAGCATTGGGAGTATGTCATTTGGGAGGCTGCTGTAAATGCCCATGTTGCTCCAGAGATGAGCAGCGGTGTGTCCTATGTTGAGGTTTGAGGGGGATGTACAGGGTGCTGGGGGCTTGCTGCTGTGGGTGCCAGGGTCACTTTGGAGGTGAGATAGTTCTTCAGACCGTTCATTGAGAAGTGTTAACTGTCGGCATCTGGAAACCGAACCTGAGTCACTGTGATGGAGAGTCACAGCCTCTGACAAGTGTCCAGGTCCTTGGGGGCGGGGGACGAGGTTCCAGAGGAGCCCTGGTGCTGCCCCCAGCACACACACAAGATATTTCTCCTGGCCCTGAGGGACCACAGCTGGTGTGCCTGCGCTGAGGAGTGGGGGTGGGAGGAGGAAAGGCCCAGCTCCACTGTATGTGTGTGTAATGTTTACTGTCCAGGATGCAAATCGCCCCTGGTCCACAGTCAGGTGAGGGCTTATGAGAATCAGGCAATAAATAGCATGTGTCTCGGTGGGTGCACAGACCTCCTTGTGGTTACATTTCCAGTTCTGCAACATACAACTGAAATGGACACACGTAACAACTGGCAGAATTCCCACAAGACTCTGACCTGAGGGGCAAGGCCATCTTAATAAGAAGGGCCGTTTGGAAGTCTCTGGAACTTCCCTCCCAACCAAGATGATAACCCAAAGCAAAGTCCATCCTTGACTTGGATGATGTGGGTGTGGTGTACCTCATCCTCCTCTAATTTACCTGTGAAGAAGGTGAGTAGATCATAGAGAATATGGCTTATTGAAAACATAATCAAGTGATGATTCCAGTTGGTATTATTACTAGAGCAAGTCAGCACACTCCTGGCATGTAGTATGCAGCTATAATCTGGTAAAAATTTTTTTCCCTCTATACCAATTTGCAGGGGCCAACAGAATCAGTTTGCTTTTACTTGGCAAAGCCAGAACTACACCCTCATAGCCTTGCCTCAGGGTTAGGGTAACTCTCCTGCTGTTTGCCATAATCTAGTTTAGAGATCTTCATTATCTTAACATCTGTGTTGGCTTCCTAGGGCTGCCAGGACAAAATACAACAAAGCAGGTGGCTTTATAGAACAGAAATTTATTGTCTCACAGTTCTTGGAGAGTTCTTGGAGTCTGAGGTCAGGGTGTCAGCCCTGTTGATTCCTTCTGAGGCTCTGAAGGGGAATCTGTTCCTGCCTCCTTTCCAGCTTCTGGTGGCTCCAGGAGTTCCTTGTCTTGGAGCTGCAGCATTACATGTCGTCCCTCCTCTGTCTGTCTCTGTCTCCGCTTTTAAAAGCACACCACTTGCATGCCACAACATAGATGAACAAGTCAGTCACAAAAGGACAAATAATGTATGATCTCACTTACATGAAATAAGCAGATGTATAAAAAACAAAGATTATTAGTGGTTACCAGGGGTGGGAGTCCTGGTGGCACAGTGGTTAAAGCACTTGACTGCTAACCAAAAGGTCAGCAGTTCAATTTACTAGCAGCTTTCAGGGAGAAAGATATGGCAATCTGCTTCTGTAAAGATTACGGCTTTGGAAACCCTACTGGGCAGTTCTACCATGTGCTATACGGTTGCTGTGAATCGGAATCGGCTCCATAGCAATGGTTTTTTTTGTTGTTGTTGTTTTTTTTTAGGAGTGAAAGGTAGGTGGAAAGGAGTTTTTGCTTAGAGGGCAGTAAGTGTATGTTAATGGTGATGGAATAATTTGGAAAAAGAAAGGATGGTTTCACAATTTGAAGAATGTAATCAATATGACTGAAGTACACATGTAGAAATTGTTCAATTGGCGTATGCTTTGTTGTGTATATATGTGTATATGTGTGTATATATATATATATAGGCTTTTAACAAAGAGAAGTTTATTTTTTCACAATCCAGTAGGCTGGAACTCCAAATTCAAGGCGTCAGCTCCAGGGGAAGGCTTTCTCTGTCGGCTCTGGAGGAAGGTCCTTGTCATTGTCAGTCTTCCCCTGGACTAGAAGCATCTCTGTGCAGGAACCTCGGGTCCAGAGGACGTGGTCTGCTCCTGGTGCTTCTTTCTGGGTGGTGTGCGGTCCCCAGTTCTCTGCTTGCTTATCTTTCCTTTTATCTCTTGTAAGGTAAAAGGTGGTGCAGGCCACACACCCTGGGGAAACTCCCTTTACGTTGGATCAGGGATGTGACCTGGGTAAGGGTGGTGTTACAATCCCACCCTAATCCTCTTTAACATAAAATTACAATCACAAAATGGAGGCCAACCACATAATTCTGGGAATCATGGCCCGGCCAAATTGATACACACATTTTTGGGGGGACATAATTCAAACTATGACATTCCACCCTTTGGCCCCCAGAAAATCACATCCTTGCAACAGGAAAACATATTCATCCCATCATATCATAGCAAAAGTCTTAACTCCAAGTCCAACATCCAAAAATTTCTCTTCATCTGTGAAATCTAGAATATAAGTTATCTGCTTCCGAAGGTACAATGGCAGAACAGGCACAAGCTAGACATTTCCATTACAAATGGGAGAAACTAGAGGAAAAGAAGTGATAGCAGGCACCAAGCAAATCAGCAGAACACATTACATTAACCCTCAAGGCTTTGAAAATAATCCTCTGTTCTCTGAGACAATTTACATAATGGCCCTGCCCTCCAGACTCTAGGTATTGGCCACAGTCTCCGAATTTTGAGTGGAGGCCCCTCGGCCCTGGGCTTCAGCTCCGCCTTCCAGATCCATGGGGACAGCAACTCTGCTCCCTTGGCTTTAGGTGCACCATTCTCCTAGTCCATCGGAGTGACAGCTCCACCCTTAGAAACACCAGAGGCCATGGCTCCACCCTTTGAAACCCCTGAGGTCATGGCCATACCTTTTGAGACTGAGGCAGCTCAGCTTCTTGTGTCCCTTGTCTCTTCAGCTTGTTTTCTGGTTTCTTGGCTTCTTGGTTCCTCGGGCCTCATGCCCGCATCTGCCCCACTGGGGCAAGTGTTCCAAAACTCTGTAGCTCCACCGGTAAGTGCCCGGAGGCACCCCACTCCGCCAGGAAGCCTCCTGCACACAGGCACTCAGCTCTCTCGCTCCGTGGGTCGGCTCTCGCGCCATCTCACACTGGTCTCCTGGTTCTGCTGCTGTTTTTCTCTGCCACTGCCGCTCCTCTGCCACTGCAGGTTCTCTGCTGCTGCTGATCCTCTATCCATTCACAGTTTCAAAACCGCTCCCACATTTTAGGTATCTGTTAGAGCAGCACCCCACTCTCTCGGTACCAAATTCTGTCTTAGTCGTCTAGTGCTGCTGCAACAGAAATTCCACCAGTGGACGGCTTTAACAAGGAGAAGTTTACTGTCTCACAGTCTAGGAGGCTACAAGTCCAAATTCAGGGCATCAGCTCCAGGGCAAGGTTTTCTGTCTCTGTCGGCTCTGGAGGAAGGTCCTCGTCATCATCAGTCTTCCCCCGGACTAGGAGCATCTCTGTGCAGGAACCTCGGGTCCAGAGGACGCACTGTGCGCCCGGTGCTTATTTCTTGGTGGTATGAGGTCCCCTGTTGTGTGTATTTTCATTCATGAGATTGGGACCCACCCTACTGCAGTATTACCTCATGGTAACTGATACCATCTTCAAAGACCCTAGTTCCAAACAAAGTCATATTCACAGGTATCGGGGGTCAGGGCTTCAGCATACCTTTTTTGGGGACACAGTTCAACCCATAACATCCCACAGAATACAGCTCCTATCTACTTCGCTCATGTTACAGTGGGATTGGATGAGCAGGAACAAGCCCTTTAGACGCCTTAGTAAGCTACATGGGAACCAGCAGGTGGAAGATAAACCCCATTCCTCATACCAGGTACTCTGTCAGTGAGGAGATGAGGAACTACGTTAGTTATTTTAACAATTTAATTTAGGGTTATTGGAGGGCTGAAGAAGCAAACAGGGAACACCCAGGTAATGATTGCAGGAAGCGGAGACCACATTGAGGCTGGGGGACAAAGGGGAGAGGCTGGAGGAGGAGGTCCTGTGAGCTGGGACTTGGCACTGAGGAGGGACGACAGTGAGGGTGCCGGGAGCTGAAGGTCCGCCTCAGAGGAGGGGGTGTTCCTGGGGCACCCATGTATCAGGGGCTCGGGGGAGGGGGAGCTCCATGGCGCTAGGACTCAGACGTCTGAGGAGAGGGCACTAATGTGGCCGCTACAGCTGCTACCGGAGCTCCGAGGATGGAGCTGGGGGGTCAGGTGTCCAGGCTCCCGAGGGGGTGTGATGGTGCTGGTTATGGCATGTAGACTGGGCTGATCACCGGAACCATTGGTGCTGGGTGCAGGAGCCGCTCGGAGGCAGGATCCCCGAGCAGGAGGAGCGGGAGGGGCACAAGGAGCGGCCCCGGGGAAGGCAGTGGTCCCTTCCAATCGCAGGCCAGTCTGTACAGAGGCGGGAGCGCGGCCCCGCCTACCCAGGGACGTCCGGAGGTGTCGGAGTGGGGGCAGTCTGAGGCGACCCTGGGGCCCTGGGCTGGAGGTGAATCCCCCCAGTGCAAGCCGGATCCCGGCTCGCAAGGACGTGCCACTGCAGGAGTTGTCGCAGGTGTGCCCACCTGCCTGCAGGTCCGCCTGCCCACTGATCCTCCCGTAGGGCCAGAGTCCGTGGGGTCGCGCTGGGTGGCTACAGGACCGGGTCGGAGAGGTTCCTCCGCAGCCTATCGGGTGCACACGGGGTCGGTGGAAAAAGGGGTCTGGGTCGACGCCTTGGTGTCCAGGAGGGACAGAGCCCAGCGCAGGCTCAGCAGAGGGTGGAGCTGGATGCAAGCCCGGGCGGGGCCTGGGCCAGGGGGCGGGGCGCCAGCGTCCCGACTCAGTGTGCTCGCCAGGCTCAGTCTGGTCCCGGCGGCGCGAGGCCTGCGGCGCCGTTGGAGACGGGGACGCGGACGTGAGTGCGTGCGCGCGGCCGCCGGGGTGCGGGCTTGGGGGCCGCGGTTCGGGGAGCTGTGGGGCGCGATCGCGGATGGAGCGTCAATGTCTCCCTGCCGGGAAGCGAGCGCGGCCCGGCCTGCAGGCCGCGACACCACGTGACTGCGCAGGCGTCCGCGCGCCTTCCGGCCTCGGGCACGCGCCTGGTCTCCCCGCGCCCCGCCCCAGCTCGCCCACAGGCACCCAGAGGCCGGGGGGCGTGGGAGGTCCCAGCGGGGCTGCGGCTCGAGCCTCTCCCTGCCGCCCACCTTCTCGGACTCGGCTGTGAGCCGGAGGCGGAAGGATCCGCGGGTGCCAGGGGGCGTCGGCGCGGCCAGGTCCCCACGGTGGGCGCCCAGCGAGCTTCCCCTCCCGACCGCCCTCAAATCCCAGCTTTGTCCTGAAGGGAGAGGTGGTGGTTGTTAGGTGCTGTGGAGTCGGTTCCGGCCCATAGCGACCCTCCTTGCGATGGAAGGAAACATTACCCGGTCTTGCGCCATCCTCAAGGTCGTTGGTGCGGTGTTTGTGAGCGTTAAAATGTAACCCCAGAGAGAACGCACCGGTCACAGGTGTACAGGGCGCTCTCAGACGTGGGTACTGCAACCACGCGGACCAAGAGCAGATCCTCCCCGGAGCAGGTCGCCCCCAGGACCCCGAGCCCCCCCCACGACCTCGCGCTCCCTAGAGCCCCGAGACCCCAGGACCCTGCGCGCCTCCCAGGACCAGGCGCCCCCAGGACCCTGCGCCCCCCAGACTCTGGACCCCGCGCCCCTTAGGGCCGCGAACTTCCACAGGTCTCCGAGCTTCCCCAGGACCCCGTGCCTCCAGAACCCGGGGTCCCCCAGGAGCCAGCGCCTTCCTCCCAGAGCCCCGAGCTTCCCCAGGATCCCGCGCCCCCCCCCAGACCCCACTCCTTCCAAGACTCTGGCCCCTTCAGGACCCGGTGTCCCCCAAGATCCAGCGCCCCCCCAAGACCCCGAGTTCCCCCAGGCCCCCGGGACCCCGTAACCCCCAGGACCCTGCACCCTCCAGGACCCTGCCCCTTCCAGGACCCCGCACCCCCCAGGACCGCACCCCCTCCTGGACCCCAAGTCCTGTGCCCTGCTGCCCGCCCCCCCCTCCCCAGGCCCACCGGCACGCACACAGCTTGGCTTCTCGTTCTTTCTGAACTGTGGAAGTGGGATCGGCGGCGGCGCACGCCTTGGGGCTGGCTTTCCCGTGGATCGGGCTCTGTATCGCGTTCTGGAGTGACAGTTCCTGATCACTTGTTTTTAGGACGGATCCATGGGACCCCATCTTTTGCCCAGGTGGCCGGCCTGGCTCTTCAGCATTGCTCCAGGATGGTGGCGGAAGGGCCATTCCCACGCCCTGGTGAGGGCCGCGTCCGCTCCTGGGGCCACACTGGAGCAGAGGAGGTGGCCCGGCGGCCCTCAGTGGGTCCCGGGAGCCAGCCCCCTCACCTGCAGGGGCTGCTCCTCAGCTTCCAAACGCCCAGCCGAGGTGATGCTGACCCAGGAGCGCTACCCCGTCCGGCGGCTGCCCTTTGCCGCCGCGTCTGAGGAGGACCTGGCCGCCTTTGAGCGCATCCTCCCGGGCAGAGTTGTCACCAGCCCCGAGGAGCTGGCGGCTGTGAACGTGGACTGGCTGAGGACCGTCCGAGGTACGTCAGGACTGCAGACCCCTCTTGTCGCTCTCGGGAGGGAGGGCTGCAGGGGCTGCTGGGAGATGGGGCAAGGAGAAAGGAAGCTTTGGGTGGAGGATCTGGAGGTAAACGTCATGTTGTGGTCTAGCTAAGGAGCTCGTCCTGTGTGGGCCCTTCTTACGCCTTTGAAGAGAAGCTGTATTGTGGTGATTTAAAGCACTCAGAAAATAAAACCGACGGTTACTTATTGGTGGCGCATGATACCTGCGAGTTAAAAGATCAAAACAGCTCCTGCTGCTCTGAGGTGTGTGTGTGCTAACTACCACACACACCTCTCAGCTTCTGTCTTACTCTCTTAGGCTGCCCTCGCAAGTGACCACAAACGGGGTGGTTTAAACAAATCTGTCCTTTTGCAGTTCTGGAGGCTAAAACCAAAACCAACTAACCAGACTCATTGCTGTGGAGTCGATTCTAACAAAGCAACCCTATAGAACGGAGTAGGACCCCCAGAGGGTTTCCAAGGTTATCATCCTTACAGACTGCCAAGTCTTTCTCCCCGGGGGCCATTAGTGGGTTCGAACTGCCAACCTTTTGGTTAGCAGCTGAGCGCTTAACCACTTAACCACTGTGCCACCCACTGCTGTCAAGTCAATTCCGACTCATAACGATCCCATAGGATTTCCAAAGCTGTAAATCTCTATGGAAGCAGACTGCTACATCTTTCTCCCGTGGAGCTGCTATTGGTTTCAAACCGCTGACCTTTCAGCTAGCAGTCGATTGCTTCAACCACTGCACCACCAGGCTCCTTTAACCACCATGCCAGATGTGGTGAAACCCGTGTGAACTCGTTCACTACAGATTAGTAGCTAACACAGGTAAGCCAGTGCGTACCTTGCTGACTGGTTCGTCTGCCCTGTCCCCTCCCTGTTCTCTCCCATCAGCCGGCCTGCCAGGCCCTGCCCGGGGTTCTCTCCTCAGACGGTATTCACAGGTAACGCAGAGCTGCTCACAGAATTTCACAAATCAGTGCCATGTTCTTGCTGTAATGTGGAGGAGAGATAAAAGGCGGGCAGTTTATGACAAAATTACATATTTAAACATGGAGTTCCCGGGTGTCATGGATTGAATTCTGCCCCCCAAAAAATGTTGGTATCAATCTGGCTGGGCCATGATTCCTGGTACTGTGTGATTTTCCTATATGTTGTAAATCCTGCCTCTATGATGTTAACGAGGGAGGGTGGGCAGCAGTTTGTGTTAGTAAGGCAGGACTCAGTCTACAAGATTGGATTGTGTCCTGAGGCAGTCTCCTAAGATATAAAAGAGAGAAAGGAGCAGAGAGTTAGGGGGACCTCATACCACCAAGAAAGCAGTGCCAGGAGCAGAGCGTGTCCTTTGGACCCAGGGTCCCTGCACAGAGAAGCTCCTAGTCCGGGGGAACATGGATGAGAAGGCCGACAGAGAGAGAGAGCCTTCCCCTGGAGCTGGCACCCTGAATTTGGACTTGTAGCCTACTTTACTGTGAGGAAATAAACTTCTTTTTGTTAAAGCCATCCATTTGGGGTATTTCTGTTATAGCAGCACTAGATGACTAAGACACTGGGCATGGCTGGACACCCAGGTCCTTAGACTGGACCTAGAGCCCCTGCTAAAGGGTCAGCAAAAGAGACAGGTGGATAGAGGCCCCTGGAAACTCCAATCCTCCAAGGGCTGTTGCTGCCCGTGACAGGACCTCCAGAGATGGTGGAACGCTCTCAGGAAAGTTCCAAACCAAGTACAGCCTGGAGACCACAGTGTCTGTTAAAAGTCTGCAAAAATCTCGAGCAAATGGAACTTGGATCAGGCTGAGGTAGTGAGGCAGGTTCTTCACGGGCAGGAAGGCGGGAGACGCTCTCGGTTGGTTTTCATCGTGCGGGCGTCCTTCCATGAAGGGGAGGCCCCACCCCACCCTGCCCCCAAGTGATGCCCCACTGAGAGCCCGCCACTCTCACGCTGGCCTTTGTGGTGTTGCATGCACAAGACTGGGAGGCCGAGAGCAGGGACGGGGTGTCCACCTGGGTCAGCCTCGCTGGGTCTCAGTCCTGGCTCGGCCACTGTTGCCGGGTGACTGTAGGCAGAAGGACCACAGTGCCCCCAGCCCACAGTGGGGACCACAGCCCCTACCACTGAGGGATGCTGTGTGGGTGAAACGCAGTGACAGCTTGGGGTACCCGGGGCTCAAGGTTTAGATTCTGTCCTCCCCACCTGCCCGCCGTGCGGCTGACACCCAGGACCAACCAGCTGTTGCCCCAAGGCTGAGGAAGGTGTGGTTTGGACTGGCTGTCCATGACTCCAGCCCTCCCCTGCCCGTCTCCTGGAGGTGGTCAGCTTCCCCACAGTATGGCAGCCTCGGGCAGTTGGACTGCTTACATGGCTGACCACTTCAGGAATGATGCTTCCAGAGTGCGGTAACAGCTGTATGGTTGTTCTGCCGTTCCCACTGTATTCTGTTGGTTAAGACCTTCCCCGCCTCTGGGAGGGAAGAGTGTCAGCGTTGCGCTGTAACCAGAGCACCTGAGTGGATGGTATCTTGGCCAGACTGGAATCGGTGCCTGCACAGTACCTGGCCCTTCATCTGTTTATTGATCATTTGTCCTGGGATGAAAGCCCTTTTTTTTTTAAACATAACCTCAAGATGTTACTGTCTTTATAATACAACAAAAGATGAAGCATAGAAGTGGTCACTTGGCCCTTTCTCTTCTCAGCCCATCAGTTCAGAAGCTCCTAATAGCCAGTGTTCTCTCAGACCTGCAGTTGGGTTCAACGCGTTCAAGCCTCCGCACAGTCCTGTTTGTAGTCTTGAACCTTCTTCCGGAAAGTCAGCTCAGTCTGCCCACCAATCCCCCTGCTTCCGACCATGATGCTGCTTTCCCTGGGCATACAGGGAACCCTTGCCCTTCCTGTACTGTGTCACTTTGTGGGGTTGGTGCTTGCCACACTTTTGGTGACATTCCTGGCTTCCTCTGGAGCGGGCGCTTCCGTCTGGGCAAGGGTGGGCAGGCCGGCGAGGAGTCAGGGTGCTGGGCTTATCTCCTCTGTGTTGTCAACGTGCCCGCGACTGGCCTTTCTGTCACAGGCTGCAGCAAGGTGCTGCTGAAGCCCCGGACAACGGAGGAGGTGTCGCAGATACTCAGGTAACTGGGGGGGGGGGGGGGGAGGAGGGGGCTCCCAGCCCACTGCACCCTGCCCTCGTGGCTGGTCCCCTGGCCTTGGCTTCGAGGCTTCCTGTGTCCCAGCCGTGTGGGTGGACACAGTGGGGCGGTGGTGACAAAAAGGCAGGGTGTTCCAGTGCAGCCGCTCCCGAGGCCGTCCTGAACACTGCCCCCCCATCTCCAGGGGTGTGGCTCCAGTCCTACCCCTCCCAGCCTGAAAGTGACTCCAAGCAGACTTTCAGTGAAAAAAATGGACGTTTTCTTTAAGAGGTCAATGTTTATTGTAGATAACTTGAAAACCACATGTTGTTGGGTGCCATTGAGTTGATTCTGACTCATAGCCACCCCATGTGACAGGGTAGAACTGCTCCATAGGGTTTCCTAGGCTGTAATCTTTACAGGAGCGGATCTCCAGGTCTTCTCTCCCGTGGAGCTGCTGGGTGGGTTTGAACCACCAACCTTTAGGTTAGCAGCCAAATGCTTAACTATTGAGCCACCACGGCTCCTTTTGAAACCATAGAAAACCATAAAGAAAAAACGTAAAGGTAACCTGTGGTCTCACACCAAAGAGAAGCACTGAGGGCTTGTGGGTTTGGGTTATCTTCGTATTTTTTCTGAGTGTGTGTGTTGTTTAAATGTCTTCACTGTGTCTCCTACGCTGTGGTCTGTTTTCTTTTTAATAGACCTTATCTGTATTTTATTTTATTTATTTTAATGGATGTTATTTTTTAGACCAGTTTCAGGTTTACAGAAAAACTGTAGAGAAAATACAGGGAGTTCCCATATGCCCCCCTCATCCCAGGAAGCTGCGGCTTCCACTGTTGTTGAAGTCTTGCGTTCTTGTGTTACATTTGTTACAACTGATGAACAGGCAGTGATACCTCATTGTTTCCTAGAGTCCACAGTTGATATCAACGTTCATTCTTTGTGTCCTAGAGTTCTGTGGGTTTGGACAATGCCCTGTGTCCATCGTGTGGTATCCTGCAGAATAGTTTCCTGCCCAGAAACTGCCCTATGCCTCCCTGTTTAGCCCTCTCCCTCACCCCGACCCTCAGGCAACCGCTGGTCTTTTCACAGTCTCTGTAGTTTTGCCATTGTACTGTTTTTTTTCATTTAACAATTATTTTAAACACACACACACACACACACACATTGCTGTCGAGTCGATTCCGACTCATAGTGACCCCATAGGACAGAGTAGAACTGCCCCATAGGGGTTCTAAGGAGCGGCTGGTGGATTTTGAACTGCCGACCTTTTGCTCAGCAGCCGAGCTCTTAATCACTGCGCCACCAGGGCTCCTCATTTAGCAATGTGCATGCCCGTTTCTTCCTGGTATTCTTTTTTGGCACTTTTAATGCACGTAAGTTAGTCCGCCCCAGGAGTGCGCTGTTGTCTCCTAGTGTCGCAGCTCCTCACATGGGGCACCGTCTGTCGCAGCGGCGACGGTAATCCGGATGGCGAAGACAGTGACCAACTGCACAACTCTTACAGAGAAGTGGGGCCAGGAGGGTCACTCTGAGGAGTCGACCCCCACCTCGGTCCCAGGCGTTTATGTATAATAGATACAGCAAGCAATAAAGCAGATCACAAGACAGTGGGTTTTCAGGAGGATAACCATCAGTTTTGGGTAAGAGGAAAGGAATTTGGTTATGTATATGGCAAGCAGTAAAACATCACAAGACAGTTTCAGAAGAACAGGGCAGTTAAACAAGACGTGGCTGGCCTTAGTCATTTATATTGACGTAGATAACACAGAAGCCTGTAGGGAGCTGCACTTAGCATAGGTGCGGCCATATTTTATGGCTAAGAATCCTGAAGCAATAATTGTACCACATCGTAGGCCCCCAGCGGTGCCCGTGAGGCTCTTCCATGGCACCATGTGATTGCACATGGCGCTCCATGGCCACCTTGGTGGGTAACGGGGGGGGGGGCACACTCACCTGTTCTATCAGAGTCCGTTCCTGGAGGTTCATCTGATGCACACTGAGCACTGCCTTCCAGGGCCCGAGAGGGCTGGCTCCCTGAATTCTCTCAGGTCCGGCTGTCTCCCTTTCGGTCTTTGCAAAGTTAGAACCTGGTTGTGGGGATGGGCACCATGGGATGACGTGACACGTTGTCCAAGGGACGGGGACGAGGTGAAGGACGAGAACACGCAGCCGGGGACTGATGGGGGAGGGGGCAAATGGAGGAGGGGGCTGACAGGGGTGGGGGCTGACAGGGAGAGGGGACTAATGGGGAAGGGGGCTGACAGGGAAGGGGAAAGGAGTGGGGACCCCATCAGGGCCTGTGCTCGCCCCATCACGCTTGTTGAGAGTAACAGAAAAGACTCTAGCTGGCCTCTTAGAAATTCTGTACTTAGGAAAACTAATTGCCCTCCAGTCTGTACTTAGAAGATAAAACCAATCGCCTTTGAGTCGACCCTGACCCATAGCGACCCCATTTTTGTGTCAGAGATAACCATGCTCCACAGGGTTTTCAATGGCTGATTTTTTGGAAGCAAATTGCCAGACCTTCCTTCCGAGGCATCTCTGGGTGGCCTCGAACTTCCAACCTTTTAGTTAGCAGCTGAGCGCTTAACCGTTTGCGCCACCCAGGGACTCCACTTAGAGGATGGGCCTCTTCAAACGGTAGCATCAGCGACGTGCACGCTGTCTCGTCTGAGATCTGGGGAGAATGTCGGCATCATCTCTCACCGTCTGTGTGTCTCTGTCTGTCTGTCTCTCTCGGACAGCTTTATGATAGACACCTGGCCTCCTGAGAATCTCCTCACATGCATGAGCTCAGGGGAATCGAGGGCGGGATGGGAGGGAGGTGCTCTGCTGGCTGGGCACCTCAGCATCTGGGGTCCACCGGTCCTGCAGCTTCAGCGCCCACTGAGAACGCACGTCCCACGTGAGGGGGATGAGGGCTCTGACGCCCCTGTGCTCCCCAGGTACTGCCATGAGAGGAACCTGGCAGTGACCCCGCAGGGGGGCAACACGAGCATGGTGGGGGGCAGTGTCCCTGTCTTTGATGAGGTCGTTCTCTCCACCTCCCTCATGAACCAGGTCGTCGGCTTCCACAAAGTGTCTGGTAAGCCTGCGCCCGCTTGCACATGCTGACGGTGGTGGGGGGAGCAGGTGGGGTGTCGGGGGGCCTGGATCTGGAAGGAGCTGGCAGCTGCGCCACATGCCCAGCTCTGGACGGTGTGTGCCAGGCAAGTGAGTGTGTGTGTGCGCGTGTATTGTGTAGTTGGTCATTGCAGTGATTTATACCATGGGCTTGGGGCGAAGGGGGATGGGCCAGCTTGTGGCTAAGGTCCTTCCGATGTGGGCATTTTCTTTTTTTTACTATTGTGCTTTAAGTGAAAGTTTACGGTTCAAGTGAGTTGCTTATACAAAAATGTATGTACACGTTGTTATGTGACCCTAGTTGCTCTCCCTGTAGTGTGACAGCACACTCTTCCTTTCCACCCCAGATTTCCTGTGTCTATTCAACCAGCTCCTGTCCCTTTCTGCCTTCTCATCTCGCCTCCAGACAGGAACTGCCCATTAGTCTCATGTATCTACTTGAGCTAAGAGGCACACTCTTCACGAGTATCATTTTATGTCCCATACTCCAGTCTAATCTTTGTCTGAAGAGTTGGCCTTGGGAATGGTTTCAGTTCTGGGCTAACGGAGAGTCTGGGGGCCATGTCTTCTGGGGTTCCTCCAGTCTCATCAGACCATTAAGTCTGGCCTTTTTACTAGAATTTGGGTTCTGCACCCCACTTTTCTCCTGATCCGTCAGGGACTCTCTGTTGTGTTCCATGTCAGGGCGGTCATTGGTGGTAGCCGGGCACCATCTAGTTCTTCTGGTCTCAGGCTGATGAAGTCTCTGCTTTATGTGGCCCTTTCTGTCTTTTGGGCTAATGTTTTCCTTGTGTCTTTGTTATTCTTCATTCTCCTTTGCTCCAGGTGGATTGAGACCAGTTGATGTATCTTAGATGGCCACTTGCTAGCTTTTAAGACCCCAGACGCCAATTCAGCATTTTTATTCATCACAGTCCTTTCTGGAGGGGTGCAGGCTATAAAGAAATAACCACTGCAAAATGGGGACCTCCAGTCCAAGTAGCATAGTCTCCCTGGAGCAGGGCTTCTCAACTGCAGCACTGTTGACATTTGGGGCCAGATGATTCTTTGTTGTGGGGGCTGCCTTGTGCACTGTAGGGTGTTGAGCAGCATCCCAGGCCCCTACCCACTAGAAGCCAGTAGTGCCCCCAGTAGTGAGACCAAAAAGTGTCTTCGACGTCACCCAGTGTCGCCCGGGGACAGAATCGGCCCTGGGTCAGGACCACTGCTCTATAGCAGTGTTTCTCTCTTCTCCCTTCCATAAGCACGTGTGCGTAAAGCTTTTTCTTCTCTATTTTTGCCCTACCATCCTTTTCTCTTTCATCCCTGTAATCATTAAAGGTAAATGTAAGTTCAGATGCTTTTGTTCTGAGAGAAGGGTGGGATGCACCCCCTGGTCCCCTGCCTGGTTCCTGTAGTGAATACTCTCCTTTGGGTCTGCACCCGAGGCGTGCACCCGCAGCGGCTCTGATGCTGTTGCAGGGGTCCTGGTGTGCCAGGCTGGGTGCATCCTGGAGGACCTGAGCCAGTACGTGGAGGAGCGAGACTTCGTCATGCCTCTGGACCTGGGCGCCAAGGGCAGCTGCCACATTGGGGGGAACGTAGCCACCAATGCGGGTGGCCTGCGGGTCCTGCGGTACGGCTCCCTGCACGGGACGGTCCTGGGCCTGGAGGTGGTAAGTGCCGGGCGGTGGCCAGCGGGGGCTGTGTGGGGCAGGCCGGCTCCTCCCTCACCCTGGCCCATGTCCCACGTGAAGGGTAGCCCTGTGCTTTCTGGACCTCCTGGCCTCCCCTGGTGGCTGTGGGCCTGAAGCTGTGGTCAGGGTCCTCGGGTGGGACAAGTCCTGATTTGACTCCCAGCTGTGAGCCCTTGGCGGGTCTCATGCAAACATTATGTCTGCCCTCAGGCGGGGCAGTGTCCTCCCTGGGGTCTCCCCCAGTACAGCCAGACTCACAGGCTCTACCGGACAACTGGCGCCAGTTGATGCCAAAGGACGTGGGAGGGGGCGCTGGGCACCGGGGAGGGGACAGTCCATGGGTGGCTCCTGAGCCCCAGGGGTGGCATGGGTGAGAGGACCTGAAGTCACCTCAGGGGTCTCCTCAGTGGGTGGGGGACCATGTCCCCGGGTGGTGTTCTCAGTCCCTATAGTCACAGGCCTGAGCCTGGGCTCCCGGCCCCCCAGGGCAGGTGGTCACAGCGCTGGCTCCCATGAGGCTGTGACACCACCTTTGGTGTCTACCCAGTCAGGGTGTGTCACCACACAGGTCCCCTGACACTGCCAGGTCTTAGGGGACCAGAGTGTGAAGGTCAGCCCGAGGTCACACTTGTCCACAGAGAATCACAGGGTTCTGTTAGTCACACAAGTGACCATGTCCCTGAATCGCCTCCCAGACGCATGGTGTCCATCCCTGGCCTCAACGACACTGAGCGCTGTCCAGGTGGACGTGTGATGATGAGAGCTTTGTGGTTTCGAGGGCAGAGCTTTCTGCCTGCTTTGCCGGCGTGGCCAGGGCTGGACACAGCTGCCTGCGTTCCTCCTCCTGCCACATGCCGGGTCCCATAGCCTGTCTTCTGGCCAGCTGGCACTTCTTGTCACTGAAGCCTGTCCCTCCTTACGAGCTCTATCAGTAAGTCTTCCACACAGCAAGTGAGACTTGGACAGGCTCCAGACCGAGAAAGCAGCCTGCTATGTGAGGGACGAGGAGTCCAGAGGTGGGGGGCACTGCAGATCTCTCCCTCTCTATTCTGCCCCCTCCCCCAAGGCCTGCCTTGTTTCAGAGACCTTCCTCTGCTGTGGGGGTGGGGCTGGGGAGCTTTGCTCTAACCAGGGACGAAGTGTCCTTCCTTCAGCATGGTAGGTGATGCCAGCCCTTCTGCATTTCTGAACCAAAACCTGAGGGGTCGGTGACCTAGGGTGCCCCAGGGCTGGGCTGGGGCTGGAGGAGCAGGGGTGTGCCTGGGGGGATGAGGGACTGCAGACATCCAGCATCAGACCTGAGATGCCTTCTCCTCTTCCCCTGCCAGGTGCTTGCAGATGGCACTGTCCTGAACTGCCTGACGTCCCTTAGGAAGGACAACACGGGCTACGACCTGAAGCAGCTCTTCATTGGGTCGGAGGGCACGCTGGGGGTCATCACTGCTGTGTCCATTCTGTGTCCCCCAAAGCCCAAGGCTGTGAACGTGGCTTTCCTTGGTAGGCTTGGTCACTTGACCTCTGGGGATGGCCAGGTGTGGGAGGGGCAGGCAGCTCTCTGACAGAGACTGCTCTGAGCATGTCGGAGGAGGACTGGGGGAGCATGTCGGAGGCAGACCTGGTGAGGGAGGGACCGAGGGAGTGTCGTAGGATGGCACGCCCCCTCCCGTTCCTCCTGGCTTCCTGCTTTGCTTCCGCTGGGGCCCAGGGGGCAGGGAAGTGGCCTTGCTGGTGTTCACAAAGGGTAGGCCTGGAGTCACCTGCTTTCCGTTTCTGCTCAGAACATACTTTGTTCTGGAACAAAACTGAGGTTTTAGTCATCTTCTCCAACCCATTTAGTTATTGAAATAGCTCGTAGGGTAAGACTCTGAGAGAACGGATATCATAAGATCAGGGACACCAACCTGCCGATCTCCGTGGGGGTATTTAGCAGGTGCCTCCAAGGAGCGATGGGATCCCCACATCTGCCGTGTCCGCTTCTCCTGGGTCGGTATCTAGGCAAGCAGCCCTGCTGCAGCATCTCTCCTTGAAACGAGCCCCTGACCGCACAGCCTCTCCAATTGTTCTTCAATTCCTCCACTTCCGTTACAGCTGATTTTTAAGAATGAGCTTATATCCACGTTCTTCAGTTCTTCTGCCACAGTCTGTTTTCACGTCCTTTTTTGCCTTTGTTTGGATCGATTAGGTTTATCGTAACGTTTCCTCCTCCTCTAGTTCAGACATTATACAAAGCACCGTTCTTTTAGAAATGTCACCAGGCACTTAACTTAAAACTCGGTTGCCATCAAGTCGACTCTGGCTCATGGTGACCCCATGCGTGTCAGAGTAGAACTGTGCTCCATAAAATTTTTTTTTTTACCCTCTTTATTTATTATTATTTTTTATTGTGCTTTAGGTGAAAGTTTACAGCTCAAGTGAATTTCTCATACAAAATTTATATACTTATTGTTATGTGACATTAGTTGCAATCCCCACAATGTGACAGCACACTCCCCCTTTCCACCCCCGATTCCGTGTCCATTTGACTAGTTCTTGTCACTTGCGTTTTTTTTTTTTAATTGTTGTGCTTTAGGTGAAAGTTTACAATTCAAGTTAGTCTCTCATACAAAAATTTATACATACATTGTTATGTGACCCTAGTTGCTCCCCCTATACTGTGACAGCACACTTCTCCTTTCCACCCCAGATTCCCTGTGTCCATTCAACCAGCTCCTGATCCTCTCTGCCTTCTCATCTCGCCTCTGGATAGGAGCTGCCCATTTAGTCTCATGTATCTACTTGAGCTAAGAAACACACTCTTCACAAGTATCATTTTATGTCCCACAGTCCAGTCCAATCTTTGTCTGAATAATTGGCCTCGGGAATGGTTTCAGTTTTGGGCTGACAGAGAGTCTGGGGGTCATGTCTTCTGGGGTCCCTCCAGTCTCAATTAAACCATTAAGTCTGGTCTTTTTACTAGAATTTAAGTTCTGCACCCCACCTTTCTCCTGCTCCATCAGGGACTCTCTGTTGTGTTCCCTGTCAGGGCGGTCATTGGTGGTAGCCGGGCACCATCTAGTTCTTCTGGTCTCAGGCTGATGAAGTCTGGTTTATGTGTCTCTTGGGCTAATACGTTCTTTGTGTCTTTGGTGTTCTTCATTTGCCTTTACTCCGGGTGGGTTGGGACCAATTGATGCATCTTAGATGGCTACTCACTAGCTTTTAAGACCCCAGATGCCACTCACCAAAGTGGGATGCAGAACATTTTCTTAATAGACTTTCTTATGCCAGTTGATTTAGATGTCCCTCAAAACTATGGTCCCCAGGCCCCAGCCCCAGCTACTCTGTCCCTCGAAGTGTTCGGGTGTATCCAGGAAACTTCTTAGCTTTTGTTTTGGTTCAAGTTGTGCTGATTTCCCTCGTATTGTGTGTTGTCCTTTCCTTCACCGAAGTTGATCCTTGACTACTGTCTAGTTAGTAAATTCCACCCCCCCACCAATAACCATCAAAGAATGCTTTTTTCTGTGTTTAAACCTTTTCTTGAGTTCTTATAATAGTGGTCTCATACAATATTTGTCCTTTTGTGACTGACTAATTTCACTCAGCATAATGCCCACCTGATTCACCCATGTTATGAGGTGTTTTGTGGATTCTTCACTGTTCTTTATTGTTGCCAAAATTTCTTTGTGTGTATGTACCATAATTTGTTTATCCATTGGTCTGTTGATGGGCACCTAGATTGTTTCCATCTTTTTGCTACTGTGAACAATGCTGCAATGAACATGGATGTGCATATATCTATTCGGGTGATGGCTCTTATTTCTCTAGGATATATTCCTAGGAGTGAGATTGCTGGATCATATGGTACTTCTATTTCTAGCTTTTTAAGGAAGCACCAAATTGTTTTCCAAAGTGGTTGTACCATTTTACATTCCCACCAGCAGTGCATAAGTGTTCCAGTCTCTCTACAACCTCTCCAGCATTTATTATTTTGTGTTTTTTGGATGAATGCTAGCCTTGTTGGGGTGAGATGGTATCTCATGGTAGTTTTGATTTGCATTTGTCTAATGGCTAATGGTCGTGAACATTTCCTCATCTGTCTGTTAGCCGCCCGAATGTCTTCTTTGGTGAAGTGCCTATTCATATCCTTTGCCCATTTTTTAATTGGATTGTTTGTCTTTTTGTTGTTGAGGTGTTGCACTGTCTTGTAGATTTTAGAGATTAGACCCTTATAGGATATGTCATAGCCAATTTTTTTTTCCCAGTTCGTAGGTTCTCTTTTTACTCTTTTGGTGAAGTCTTTTGATGAACATTTTGATTTTTAGGAGCTCCCCGTTATCTAGTTTCTCTTCTGGTATTTGTGCATTGTTAGTTATGGTTTATATACTATTTATGCCATGTATTAGGGCTCCTAGCATTGTCCCTATTTTTTCTTCCATGATCTTTGTTGTTTTAGATTTTATATTTAGGTCTTTGATCCATTTTGAGTTAGTTTTTGTGCGTGGTGTGAGGTATGGGTCCTGTTTCATTTTTTTGCACATGGATATCCAGTTATGCCAGCACCATTTGTTAAAGAGACTGTCTTTTCCCCATTTAATGGGCTTTGGGCCTTTGTCAAATATCAGCTGCTTCTAGGTGGATGGATTTACGTTTGGGTTCTCAATTCTGTTCCGTTGGTCTATGTATCTGTTGTTGTACCAGTACCAGGCTGTTTTGACTACTGTGGTGGTATAATAGGCTCTAAAATCAGGTAGTGTGAGGCCTCCCACTTTGTTCTTCTTGAGTAATGCTTTACTTATCCAAGGCCTCTTCCCTTTCCATATAAAGTTGGTGAATTGTTTCTCCATCTTGTTAAAAAATGCCGTTGGAATTTGGATTGGGATTGCATTGTATCTGTAGATTGCTTTGGGTAGAACTGACATTTTCACAAAGTTGAGTCTTACTATCCATGAGCATGGTGTGTTTTTCCACTTATGTAGGTCTCTTTTTGTTTCTTGCAGTAGTGTTTTGTAGTTTTCTTTGTATAGATCTTTTATGTCTCTGGTTAGATTTATTCCTAAGTACCTTATCTTCTTGGGGGCTGTCATAAATGGTATTGATTTGGTGATTTCCTTTTGAAGTTCTCTTTGTTGGTGTAGAGGAATCCAACTGATTTTTGTATGTTTATCTTGTATCCTGCTACTTTGCTGAAATCTTCTATTAGTTTCAGTAGTTTTCTTGTGGATTCTCTGGGGTTTTCTGTGTTTAAGATCATATCATCTGTGAATAGGGATACTTTTACTTCTTTCTTACCAATTTGGATGCCCTTTATTACTTTTTCTTGCCCTGTTGTTCTGCCTAGGACCTCCAGCACAATGTTGAGTAAGACTGGTGATAAAGGGCATCCTTGTCTGGTTCCCATTCTCAAGGGGAATGCTTTCAGTCTCTCTCTGTTTAGAATGATGTTGGCTGTTGACTTTGTATAAATGCCCTTTATTATGTCGAGGGATTTCCCTTCTATTCCTGTTTTGCTGAGAGTTTTTATCAGGAATGGGTGTTGGACTTTGTCAAATGCCTTTTCTGTATCAATTGAGAAGATTATATGGTTCTTATCTTTTGTTTTATTTATGCGATGGATTACACTGATTGATTTTCTAATGTTTAACCATCCCCGCATACTGGGTTTGAATCCCACTTGGTCATGATGAGTTACTTTTTTGATAGGCTGTTGAATTCTGTTGGTTAGAATTTTGTTGAGGATTTTTTGTGTCTATGTTCATGAGGGATATTGGTCTGTAATTTTCTTTTTTTCTGGTGTCTTTACCTGGCTTTGGTATCAGGGTTATGCTGGCTTCGTAGAATGAGTTCGGGAGTATTCCTTCCTTTTCTATGCTCTGAAATACCTTTAGTATTTAGTATGTTAACCCTTCTCTGAATGTTTGGTAGAATTCTCCAGTGAAGCCATCTGGGCCAAGGCTTTTTTTTGTTGGCAGTTTTTTAAATTACCTCTTCAGTCTCTTCTTTCGTTATGGGTTTATTTAGTTTTTCTATCTGAGTTTGTGTTAGTTTAGGTAGGTAGTGTGTTTCTAGAAATTTGTCCATTTCCTCTAGGTTTTCAATTTGTCCCCATAAAGTTTTCAATAGTTCATTTTTCAGAAGTAGATCATCAGGCCTTTCTTCCAAGGTGCTTGTTGCTGTTGTTGTTGTTAGGAGCCGTCGAATCGGTTCCAGCTCATAGCAACCCTATGTACAAGAGAACGAAACACTGCCTGGTCCTGTGCCATTCCCACAATCTTTGTTATGCTCGAGCATGTTGTTGCAGACCCTGTGTCAATTCATCTCATTGAGGGTCTTCCTCTTTTTAGCTGACCCTCTACTTTACCAAGCATGATGCTCTTCTCCAAGGACTGGTCCCTCCTGATAATATGCCTAAACTATGTGAGACGAAGTCTCAACATCCTTGCTTCTTAGGAGTGTTCTGGCTATACTTCTTTCACGACAGATTTGTTCGTACTCTGGCAGTCCCTGGTGTATTCAATATTCATCACCTACACCAAAATCAAAAGCATCAATTCTTGTTTGGTTTTCCTTATTCACTGTCCAGCTTTCACATGCATATGAGGAGATTGAAAACACCATGGCTTGGGTCAGGTGCAGCTTAGTTGTCAAAGTGACATCTTGGTTTTTGAACACTTTAAAGAAGTCTTTTGCAGCAGAGTTGCCCAATGCAATATGTGTTTTGATTTCTTGACTGCTGCTTCCATGGATGTTGATTGTGGATTCAAGTAAAACGAAATCTTGACAATGTCAGTATTTTCTCTATTTATCATGATCTTGCTTATTGGTCCAGTTGTGAGGATTTTTGTTTTCTTTATGTTGAGGTGTAATCCATACTGAAGGCTGTAGTCTTTGATCTTCATCAGTAAATACTTCAAGTCCTCTTCACTTTCAGCAAGCAAGGTTGTGTGATCTGTATATGGCAGGTTGTTAATGAGTCTTCAATCCTGATGCTACGTTCTTCATATAGTCCAGCTTCTCGGATTATATGCTCAGCATACAGATTGAATAAGTATGGTGAAAGGATGCAACCCTGAGGCACACCTTTCTTGATTTTAAACCATGCAGCATCCTCTTGTTCTGTTTGAAAGACTTCCTCTTGGTTTATGTACAGGTTCCTCATGAGCACAATTAAGTGTTCTGGAATTCCCATTCTTCTCATGTTACTCATAATTTGTTATGATCCACACAGTCGAATGCCTTTGTATAGTCAGTGAAATACAGGTTAACATCTTTCTGGTGTTTTCTGCTTTCAGCCAGGATCTGTCTGACATCAGCAATGATATTCCTCATTCCACATCCTCTTCTGAATCTGGCTTGAATTTATGGCAGTTCCCTGTTGATGTACTGCTGCAACTGCTTTTGAATGCTCTCCAGAAAAATTTTACTTGTATGTGATATTAATGATATTGTTCGATAATTTCCAAATTCTGTTGGATCACCTTTCTTTGGAATGGATACAAATATGGGTCTCTTCCAGTTGGTTGGCCAGGTAGCTGTCTTCCACATTCCTTGGCATAGACAAGTGAGTGCTTCTGGCTCTGCATCTGTTTGTTGAAACATCTCAATTTGTATTCCGTCAGTTCCTGGAGGCTTGTTTTTTGTCAGTGCCTTCAGTGCAGCTTGGACTTCTTCCTTCAGTACCATTGGTTCTTGATCATATGCTACCTCCTGAAATGGTTGAATGGCAACCAGTTCTTTTTGGTACAGTGATTCTGTGTTTTCCTTCTATCTTCTTTTGATGCTTCCTGAGTCATTCAATATTTTGCCTATAGAACCCTTCAGTACTGCTGCTCTAGGTTTGCATTTTTTCTTTAGTTCTTCCAGCTTGAGAAATGCTGAGCATGTTCTTCTCTTTTGGTTTTCTGTCTCCAGGTCTTTGCATGTTTGATTAGAATACTTTACTTTGTCTTCTCTAGCCACCCATCGTAGTCTTCTGTTCAGCTCTTTTACTTTATCATTTCTTCCTTTCACTTTAGCTACTCTACATTCAATAACAACTTCCAGAGTCTCTCCTGACATCCATTTTGGTCTTTTCTTTCTTTTTTAATGACCTCTTACTTTCTTCGTGTATGATATCCTTGATGTCTTTCCACAACTAGTCTGGTCTTCGGTCATTGGTGTTCAGTGCATCAAATCTACTCTTGAGATGGTCTCTAAATTCAGGTGGGATATACTCAAGGTCATACTTTGGCTCTCATGGACTTGTTCTAATTTTCTTCAGTTTCAGCTTGAACTTGCGTAAGAGCAGTTGATTATCTGTTCCACAGTCTGCCCCTGGCCTTGTTCTGACTGATGATATTGAACTTTTCCATCATGTCTTTTCACAGATGTAGTGGATTTGATTCCTCTGTATTCCATCTGGTGAGGTCCAGTTGTATAGTTGCCATTTATGGTGTTGAAAAAAGGTACTTGCAATGAAGAAGTTGTTGGTCTTGCAAAATTCTATCATGCAATCCCCAACATCCTTTCCATCACCAAGGCCATATTTTCCAACTACCAATCCTTCTTTGTTTCCGACTTTCGCATTCCAATCACCAGTAATTACCATTGCATCCTAACTGCACGTTTGATCAATTTAAGACTGCAAAAGTTGGTAAAAATATTCAATTTCTTCATCTTTGGCCTTAGCGGTTGGTACGTAAATTTGAATAATAGTTGTAGTATGTGGTCTTCCTAGTAGGTGAATGGATATTACCCTATCACTAGTGTTGTCCTTCAGGATAGATCTTGAGATGTTCTTTTTGATGATGAACGCAACACCATTCCTCTTCAAGTTGTCATTCCCAGAATAGTATCTATATGATTGTCCAATTCAAAACGACCAACACCAGTCCATTTCAGCTCAACAATTCCTAGGATATCGATGTTCATGCAATCCATTTCATGACCACTAACATTAAACCTCTATGTATACATCTACCTATACAGGCAGTCCAGGGGTTACGAACATCCAACTTAAGTACAACCTGTAGTTATGAACCAAACCGCATAAAGCCTAGTATGTTAAAAATTAGAGGCACATAGAATGGTTCAGTAGCCCTGATGGTGCAGTGGTTAAGAGCTTGGCTGCTAACCAAAAGGTCAGCAGTTCAAATCCATCAGCTGCTCCTTAAAAACCCTACGGGGCAGTTCTCCTCTGTCCTGTAGGGTCGCTATGAGCTGGAATGGACTCGGCGGCTACTGGTTTGTTTGTTTGTTTTGTGGTTTTCAGTGGTTCATAATAACAAACTGGTACTACTTTGCATTGCCTATCAAAACGTTATTATCATTATTACTGTATTATTTTGTTAAAGATGTTTTAGTGTATCTGGAATTGTTTCTGTAATTTTTTTTTTAATGCATAGAAAGGTACACTATATTCTATATACTGAGAAAAACGTTTGACTAACTCATGTTAGATATGAACTATACCTAAGTGTTCCAACTTAGGTACAAATTTGACTTAAAGACAGACTTAGGAGCGGAACTTGTTCATCATCTGGGGACTGCCTGTATTTTACTTTCTGAACAATTAGAAAATAAGTTCCAGGCTGCATGTCATTTCACCCCTAATGATTTCAGCCTGAGTCCTATAAAAGCAAGGACATTCTCCTCCAGAACCAAAATACCACTATCATTTTTTGTTGTTGGTGGGTACCATCGAGTCGGTTCCAACTCGTAGTGACCCTGTGTACAACAGAATGAAACACTGCCTGGTCCTGTGCCATCCTCACAATCATTGTTATATTTGAGCACATTGTTGCAGGCACTGTGTCAGTCCATCTCGTGGAGGGTCTTCCTCTTTTTCTGACCCTCTACTTTACCAAGCATGATGTCCTTCTCCAAGGGCTGGTCCCTCCTGACAACATGTCCAGAGTATGTGAGACGAAGTCTCGCCATCCTCGCTTCTAAGAAGCATTCTGGCTGTACCACTGTCATACCCGAGCAATTTCACATTGATTGAAAAATGTCAAATACACAGTCTACATTCAAACATCCTTAATTAACCCCAAATAGCAATTAAGTTCGGTCCTCATTTATGAATTCACCTCCTCACTAAAATTTGTCACCCCAAAATTCATACTAGCAGCACTTTGGGGATCATTCATGAACGAGGCCAGAGCGCGACAAACAGGAGATGCCCGCTGAGGTCGGACAAGACAACGCTCAGCCTTCTTGCTTCCGCTCTCATGCCACCAGTGAGGGTCCTTCCTTCATCTACTTAGTGCCGTGTTTTTCACATTTTTGTGCTTTTTGCTGGTGATTTTGCTGCTTAAAATAACCCCTAAGCATAGTGCTGAGGTGCTGTCTAGCGTTCCTGAGCACACGAAGGCTGTGATGTGCCTGACAAGAAAACACCTGTGTGAGAGAAACTTCGTTCAGGTCTGAGGTATAGCAGTGTTGGCTGTGAGTTCATGTTAACGAATCAACAATCTATATTAAATAAGGTGTCATAAACAGAAATCCACATAAACAAGGTTATACATCGGTCGATTGATGAGAATATTGTGACCTAAGGCTTGCAGGAACCTGCCTGCATTTCCCATGGAGCAGTGGTCCAGCACTCGCTAATTAACTGTTCGCCATGACGTCATAGGACATAGCCGCCCCAAATAACGAGAAACAACTGTATAACTTTTTGGGTCCAAGATCCAAATGATGCTCACACACAGCCTTTGATTGTCATTTCCCTTTAATCTCCGTGAACCTCCAACCTTTCAGTTAGCGGCTGAGTGTTTTCATTGGTTACGCCAGCCAGGGACACCTAGGGATAGAGATTATATATATATATAAAGGGAGTGTATGTGTGTGTATACGTGTACACACATACAGACTCGTAATATATATACACATCATAAGGAGCCTTGGTGATCCAATGGTTAAGTGCTTGGCTGCTAAACAAAAGGTCGCGGTTCAAGTCCACCCAGCAGCTCTGCAACAGAAAGACCTGGAGCTCTGCTCCCATAAAGATTACAGCCAAGAAAACCCTATGGGGCAGTTCTACTCTGTCACATGGGGTCGCTATGAGTCAGAATTGAATTGATGGCACCAGCTGACAACAGTAATTTTGTATATATATATAATGATATGGATATATGTATATATACAGAGAAAGAGAGAGATTTATTTTAATGAATTAACTCATATGATTGTGGGGACTGGCAAGTCCAAAATCCACAGTTCAGAAGGCAGGCTAGAAACACCGGTGGTCTTGAGTCTAAAGTCCATAGGCAGGTTGTTGTTGTTGTTAGGTGCTGTTGAGTCAGTTCTGACTCACCGCCACCCTACGTACAACAGAACGAAACACTGCCTGGTCCTGCGCCATCCTCACAATGGTCGTTATGCTTGAGCCCATTGTTGCAGCCACTGTGTCGATCCATCTTATTGAGAGTCTTCCTCATTTTTGCTGGCTCTCTACAAACAATGTTCCGCTGCTATTCATAAGGTTTTCACTGGCTAATTCTTTTCAGAAGTAGACTGCCGGGTCCCTCCTAGTCAGTCTTAGTCTGGAAACTCAGCTGAAACCTGTCTGCCATGGGTGACCCTGCTGATATTTGAATACTGGTAGCATAGCTTCCAGCATCACAGCAACACACAAGCCCCCGCAGTACAGCAAACTGACAGATGCTTGGGGGAGGTGGATGGAAACTCTGGCAGGGTTTCTGAGTCGCAGTCTTGAGTCCAAAGTCCATAAGCAGGCAGCGGGCTAGAAACTCCAGCAGGATTTCTATGTCACAGTCTTGAGACAGAACTCCTTCTCAGTGAGACCTCAGTTTTTGCTCTTAAGGCCTTCAGCTGATTAATGAGGCCCACCCACATGATGGAGGGTGATCTGCTTTACTCGAGGCCAGCTGATTGGAGATGTGAATCCCATCAGCAAAATGCCTTCACAGCGAAACCTAGACTGGGCACTGCAGCCCAGCCAAGGAGGCACAGGAAATTCCCATCTCAGTCACCTGTTGCTCCTTACAGAGAGCTCTGTAGGTGCGGGCTTTTACTGGCATTGTGTTCAGTCCTCTCTGCCTTGAGGTGACACTCCCACCTTCAAAGGGGAGGGTCGGATGGGTGAGACTGCTGTGCTTGTGGTCTTGTGGGGACCCCCGTGTCTCTGAGCCCCTGGAGCACTCTCCCAAGCCCCTATCCTCCTCTAAGGTGAGAGAGAGCATTCAGTCGCCATGTCCTTTGCTGCCACCCAGGTGTCAGCCCCTGGCATGTCCCAGCACTCAGAAGTCTGAGCCCAGATGTGTGTGCAGCAGCGGGAATGCCTTCTCTGGGAGATTTCTCGCAGATGGACACATGGCCACGCCCTCCGCAGTGATGAGTAAGGTTTCTGACCCGAGAAACTCCAAGTATTTCCTTACCTGTTCGCCTCTGCTGGTCTCTTCTACTTTCTGATCCTCCCATTATTCATGAAGTCCGCTCTCTTGACCCATTTTCTAGTCCGTCAGTTCCGCTTTCTCTCCTGTCGTCTGTTGGTGAAGTTCAGCTGATGCCGGGCCGGTGAGCCTGAGAGATGCTGGCTCAGCACCTCCTCCTGCTCTGAGACGCCACAGTGATTGAATTTTTTCAGCTCGAGAGACAGGCCGCAGGCTCTCACTTGTGCGGATGTGTGTGCACTGTTCTTAACTCAGTTCTGCTCTGAAAATCCTTAGCTGTGCCTTTTAGCGGTCCCTTTCTGCTTTTCCTTCTCCGCTTTCTTGAGAGCCCTGAGTAGAGTTTTCATTACCGGGAGCTTCTTTCTGTAAAGTCTCTGGTTTGTTCTTCCCTGGGGTTGTGCCATTCTTTCCAGTTGGGCACAGGATGATTTTTAACGAATTGCTCATCATTTTGGCCTTTTATCTGCTCACACTCTGTTGCTCTTTCCTTGGGTTTGAGGCGAGCTGATGCTCTTGACCACATGACCTCAGGAGCTGACAGCAAACACGTGTGAGGCTACAACATGTCCAACGACATACTGAAGAGCTTGGGTTCCAGCTTGGCCTTGTAGAGAGCTGAGGAAAAGACGATCTTGTCCTTATGCATTAGTTTTCTACCAGCACCAGTAATGGTATCAGTACCATTACCAATACCAGTACCAGTACCAGTGGCTGCCAAGTTGACTCCGACTCGTGTGTCATGGTAGAACTGTGTTCCATAGGGTTTTCAGTGGTCAGTTTTTTGGAAGTAGATCACCAGGCCCCTTTTCTGAGGCACCTCTGGATGGACTCGAACCTCCAACCTTTTGGTTAGTAGCTGAGCACATTAACTGTTTGTACCACCAGGGACTCCTATAATTAACTTGTTCTTGTGCCATCAAGTCAAGTCCAACTCATAGTGACCCTATAGGACAAGGTAGAACTGTCCCATAGGGTTTCCCAGGAGCGACTGGTGGATTTGAACTGCTAGCCTTTTGGTTAGCAGTCTGAGCTCTTAACCACTTTGCCACCAGGGCTCCAGATAATTAACTTACTAAATCTAAATCCAATCAATACATTTGTCTTTCTGGAAGATTCAAGAATCTTAGAATATTTTAACTCCATTTATCCCCCTCCCAACTTGCATGTTATTGTTGTCATGTATTTTAATTCTATCCAGGGTTTTTTTTTTTTTTTTAGTTTGTCTGATCATAATTTTTATTTTATAAACCACTTTCTTTGCTCTTCATTCCTTCTTGCATCAGGTTGTCCATTTGGGATCATGTTCTTTACTGACATTTATTTTGTTTCATCCCATTGAAAACACATTCCAGTGTCTTCTGGCTTCCATTGTTGTTGGTGGGAAGTCAGCTGTCATCTAACTGCTGCTGCTTTGAAGTTTTTTTCTTTTTTTGGCCACTGTAAAGATTTTTCTCTTTATCTTTGGTCTACTACAGTTTTCAATATGTCGTGTATGAGTGTACTTTTCTTTTTATTTCTGCCTTGGAATTTGTTGAATTTCTTAAATCCATGGATTGGGGTCTTTTGTTAGTTCCAGAAACTTCTTAGCTATTACTTCTTCAAATATGGCCCATTTTCCCCCCTCTTTTTGGGCTGTGATTAAACGTATGCTAGAACTTTTCAGTCTGTCCTCTCTCGTAACCTCCCCTCTGTATCTTCCTTTTTTTTTTTTTTTTTTTTACTTTGTGTTGCATTCTGGCTCATCTGTCTTCTAGTTCACGAATACTCCCTTCTGCTGTGTTTAATATACTGCCAAACTTATCCATGAAGGGTTTTTGTTCCTGTCCATTGAGTTTTTAATATTATTATAGTTTTCATGTCTAGAGGTTTTATTTGGTTCTTTTTCAAATCTTCAATATTACTTTTTATAGTTTTCTATTCCTTCCAGATATTTTCAAACTCATCATTTGTATCTTTAAACATAGTTAGTGTAATTGTTTTATAATATGATGATGCCATTTTTTCAAGTGTGTGTGGTCTGTTTTTACTGTCTGTTGTTTCTGCTTATTCTTTCTCATGGTGCTTCATTTCCTTGTGTGCTTGGTTATCTTTGGTAGTATGCAACTCATTGCCATTGAAGAATTGTTTGTAGGGATTTCTAGAGGCTGAGGATAAAGGTGCCTTCCCCCAGAGAGGATTTGCATTTGCTACTGCTAGGTGGCTGTGGATCCTACCAGTCTGGAGGCAACCAGACCAAGTTCACGGCCTTGAAGGTCTATGAACCATGCAGGCAGCAAGAACCCAGTCTGCCGTCAGCACAAGGGCCAATCCATGGTCACAATTTATCAGTAAAAAGTTTTTCTTTTTCCTTTTCTTTTTTTGTCTTGTTCTGTTCAGCGCTAAGACAACTTCCCCTGCTGTCTTTTGTGCTGGGTGAGAGACACATTTCCTTCTGGTTCAGCCTTACCCAGAGGATGTAGTCCTGTGAGGAGGGTCTCCTGTTAGATTCCTCACCTTGAGCAGGTTGTGGAAGCCCAAGGCTAAATCTTCTGGGTGTGGCACGTGCCATCTGGGCAAGAGTCGTTCTGGGCTTGGTGCTGGCCCTACCCACCATGGCACTGAGTTCCCCCCCAAATCAAGCCTGTCATCTCCTTTCTCTTGGTGCTGTTCGATGCTTTTAGTTTTGTTTTTTTTGTCCAGCAATTCTTACTGTTTTCAGTGGGCGTGGGACCAATAGCCTAGTCCCCCTTCACTAGACAGAAGACTTTTCCTCTCTCTTTACTCAGGCTTTGGCCCCACTTCTCCACCAACCATTAATCGTGCTCTTGCCAGGGCCCGTAGTGCCCTCCCCATGGCCCACCCGGTGGTCAGTTCTCACGACTCCTGCTTGTTCAGCCTCTGGCATGACCCCATCTCTTTGGTGCTCCTCCTCCTCCTTGCCATCCCCTCCAGCCTCCTTCCTCACTACCCCCCACCACCCTGGTTCTTTTCCTTCCCCTCCCCTCCCTGACCTGGAATGCTGGGTGCCCCTGCACAGATCTGAGTTTCCTCTCCCGACTCCCTTTCTGGGTGAGTCATACAGATGGATGGCTCACATTCCATCTGCAGTTTCATTTCCTGCCAAAACCCCCCCTGAACCTACACTCATCTGTCTGGCCACCCTGGGACAGTGCCATGGAGCTGTCTGAAAGGCTCTCAAACTGAACAATCAGAGTCCAAATTGACTCCTGAGAGTCCCACCAAACCTGCTTCTCCCAGGGCCTCCCATCTCAGTGAACAGCAGCCAGTTCATCCTGCTGCTTTTGCCTCTTTGTGCCCTTGTCTCCTTCTTTCCTTCATACCCCACGCTTGAACCATCCTTGACTGCACCTTCAGAGCCCGTCCCTCCTCTGCCTGCCCTTCTCTGCCCTGTCGATCCACTTGCTGGATCATCTCTCTGGAGCGCTCTTCCCGACGTCCAGTAACTCTCTCACTTCCTTTCATCTGGCCCTGAAAGGCCATGTAAGGGACCACCCCTGCCCACACAGGCCCCTGGGTGCTGGCCTGAAGGTACTCCAGCCCTACCACCTGCTGACACATGCCCTTGCCTCCTCGTTTCCTTTCAGCCTCGCTGCTCCATGGTGCTCCCTGGGGTGGGGGCTCTGCTGACACCTCCCCAACACCTGGGGCATTGCTACCTTGTGGAAGCTCAGTGAATGTTTGTTGAATGCATTAATAAAAACCAAACCAAACCACTTGCCGTGGAGTCGATTCCAACTTATGGTGACCCGACGTGTTAGAGTTGAACTGCTCCACAGGGTTTTCAGTGGCTGATTTTTGGAAGGCCTTTCTTCCAAGGTGCCTCTAGGTAGACTTGAACATCCAACCTTTAGGTTATCAGGTGAATGCATTAACTGTTTGCAACACCCAGAAATTCTGAGTGCATTAAGAGCCCAGTAAAACTTTAGTAGTAACTGTGCTAAGAGAATTTGGTTTGACCTGTCTCTGAGGACTTGTCACAAGACTGCTCCACGCACCTGGAGACTTCGTTTCTGGCAACCCTCCACCTTCCCGAGCGCTGTGGGGCCGTTCTCAGGTGAGCACTTTCTTCATCTGTGACACTGGCAGGCAGCGGGTGTCCCCACATGGCATCCCTCCCACCCATGGTGACAACTGCCCACACAGTCGGGCTCTTGTCCTGCTCTCAGGGCACCTGTGTGGGGCTGCGGACCACATCTCTCATCTGGCCTTGTGTCTCCTTCTCCGGCCCATGCTGACGTGGTGTTGTCTGACCTGTTGCAGGTTGTCCCGGTTTCACTGAAGTTCTGCAGGCCTTCAGTTCCTGCAAGAGGATGCTGGGCGAGATCCTGTCTGCGTTCGAGTTCATGGACGCCGAGTGCATGCGGCTGGTGGGGCAGCACCTGCACCTTGCCTGCCCTGTCCAAGGTACTGACCCGCAGGGGCACGGAGATGCCGCTGCCACTGCCTTGTCTGCCTTGCCACACGCTGGAGCACCCAGAGGTCCTGAGCCTTTGTCCTGTCTGCAGGATCTGGAGACAGTAGCAGTGCCATAACCCTGGTAGTCACCGTAATCAGAAGAGTAGGGAGTTCTTGGTTGCATTCATTTTAAAACACTCCCCCCACCCATTAGTTTAGCTGAATACTGACAGCTGTTCTGTTGCCTTAGAACTTCGGGACAGCCACAGCGCGTCCATCAGAAGCGTTAGCCCCAAGGACAGGCCTGCCCGTCTCCTCCTAGTAGCATTGTCCAGGAGGTGCGTAAGCCGTGGTCTTAGCATCACTTTCTGAGCGAGAAATGAAAGCCCAGCCCAGCCAGCCCTCCTGTCCCCTGCTGCAGGGGGTGTAAACTGATCCGCCACTTTGGAAAGCAATTTGGCATTATGAACATAGTCTTCAAAATGTTTAGCTGTCGGTCCAGGTAATTTCACTTCTGGGAATCTGCCCTCAAGTACTAATCCTAAATATGGAGGAATCCTCAAGTCCTATATTTGTAATGAGACGCTGTTGTTAGTGTGATAAAAAAGGAAACAACCTAAATGTCCAGTGGGAAAGAAACAAGCCAGGATACAACCACTGGACAGATGGGGGGCTGCCGGGGGGGGGCCTGCCAGGGGGGGTCTGCTGGGTGGGTGGTCTGCTGGGGGGGCAGGGTCTCCTGGGCAGGTGGGGGTCTGCTGGGCAGGCAGGGGTCTGCTGGGGGGTCTCCCGGGGGCGTCTGCTGGGCGGGGGGTCTGCCGGGGGGGCGGGGGTCTGCTGGGGGGGGGGCGGGGGTCTGCCGGGGGGGGCGGGGAACTGCTGGGGGGGTCTGCTGGGGAGGCGGGGGTCTGCTGGGTGGGTGGGGGTCTGCTGGCGGGTGGGGGTCTGCCAGGTGGAGCACTGTGTGGCCAGTAGGCATCATGTTAGGAAAGCTGCTCTTAACGTCATGTTTTGGGCAAAGACCAGGGCACTCCGCTGTCCTCCCTGAGGTTTGCACTTGGACACATCTCCCTGCCTGTATAGAAGAAAGACAGGAAGGAACTAAGTCAAAACATTAACAGCGGCTATTCTTGGCACGTCCTGGCAGTGGTGGCCGATTCCCAGCCGATGTGCCTCATGCGCAGACACCACCCGTCTGTCACTGGAGGCTTGTATGTTGCTGTGATGCCAAACAGGTTTCAGCAGAGCTTCCAGATGAAGACAACCTAGGAAGAAAGGCCTGGCGATCGAGTTCTGAAAAGCAGTCAGTGAAAACTCTGGAGCTCAGCAGTCCAGTCCACAACCCATCGTGGGGATGATGCAGGACTGGGTGGTGTTTTGTTCCGTTGTGCGTGGAGTTGTCATGAGTCAGGGGCCCACTTGAATGGCAGCTAACAATAACAGCATTTTTGGCAAGCTGGGAGATTTTTGTTTTCATTTTTACTTTGCTTTGTTTTCTAAATCTCTTTTTATAAGCATGTTTTACTTCTATAATGGGAAAAAGAGCCAGTGATTTAACAAAACCTCCTGGTGTCCTGTGGGACCTGTGATACGTTTAAGAGCAGAATGTCTGTGTCAAGCACGGAAAAACGGCGGTGTCTGAAACGTGTCTGATCTTTGTAGTAGGGCGTCATGTTTTCTGGAAGAGATCTTAGTGGGGCGCCGCAAGAGAGGGCAGTGCCAGTCAGTAAGCTCTCGCCGGCCGATTTCAGTGCATGTAAAAAACAAATCCATAGTAGCCTTGAAAAAAAAATGCATTAAGTTCAATATATATTTATGTAAAGTATGCTAATACTTTAAAATGTTAAAAAAATTCTAAATAACTTAGTAATGCATATTTGAATTTTAAACTTTCAAAAATAGTTTAAATATAAAAAATATTAAAGGTAGCATTTTAAATTAAAAGTATGACTTTTTGCTTGAAGCCACAGACCCTCTAATCCCACCCGCCAAGTGCCTCCCCACAGCCGCCACATGGTCATTATGGGCTCAGCCCCTTGGCAGGAAGCCCCAGCCCAGGAACCCACCATGACGGGGGAGGGAAGGGGGGCTTCATGTTGTCGCCTTTAGGTTTGGGTGTGGGTTTCCGGGGTGGGGGGGGTCCCTTTTACAGTGAGGACTCTTCTCCCAACCCTCGCGTGAGTAAGAGGTCTGTAGGCAGGTGTCCGGTTGGCACAGCAGCCCCGTGTGGTCGTCATGACCCAGAGCCCTTCCAGCTAATGTCCCACTCTCCAGGTGGGTTTCACCCCCATGGCCTCTACTGTGCATGACTGGGGTATTTATGGAACTCTGGAAATTTATGGAGCTCTGGAATCATATTTAAGGTGTATTTTCAATGTGAGGGCTTGGGTAGGGTTGGGTAAGGTCATGATATGATAGTTTCGGATTGGGGAGCATAGCAAGGTAAGTTGATGGGTGATCCAGGAAGTTCCTGGGATATCTTTGACCTTCCTGGTAAGACTTACATTTTCTCACTGAGGGCCCTGCCCCCAGGCTGCCTGGGACTTTCACTGGTGCTAAGGGAACAGTCAAGGATGCCGGGACCTGGAGGTGGAGGTGTGGGTGGGGCGTGAGGGAGGGAGGGGTAGATTTTAGAGAGCTGCTCCAGAACCTCTGACCTCTGACCCACCCCTAGACCTTGGCTGACTTGCTTTTCTCGTTCATTCCAGAGAGTCCGTTCTATGTCTTGGTGGAGACCTCAGGCTCCAGCGGGGAGCACGATGGTGTGAAGCTGGATGCCTTTCTGGAGCAGGCGCTGAGCTCTGGCTTGGTGACTGACGGGACCGTAGCTACGGACCAGAGGAAGATGAAGGTGCTCTGTGGGCTGCTGGCTCCCTCCTTCCCTCTCCATCCACTCCAGCATCCACTCCAGCATCCACTCCAGCCTTGTTTGGGGACCCCCAGAAGGTACAACAGGTCCAGCGCAGGAGGTGCAGACAGTGCTGAGTCTGACTGGATCCCCAGCTTTGATAGGATCTGGGCTGGATGGGAAAACCAAGCCCACTGCCATCGAGTCGATTCTGACTCAGTGGCCATGCAGGACAGAGTAGACTGCCCCACAGGGTTTCCAAGGCTGTAATCTTTATAGAAGCCAACTGCCACATTTTTCTCCTGCAGAGCGGCTGGTGGATTTGAACCACTCGCCTTTTGGTTGGCAGCCTAGTGCTTTAACCACTCTGCCACCAGGGTCCTGGGCTGGAAGGGAACCTGGGGCTCTTGTCCAGTCCCCAACCTGATCCCCAATCTGCAGTGCGAAGATCGGCCAGCAGGGGGCAGGAGTGCAGCGGGAAAGGCCCATGCTGGGTGGGGCGGGGTGGGTATTTGAAGTGGGCTGGATTTGGGCCCATTTCAGGGTGAGCTGGGGGTGAAGGTGAGGTCAGGTCCCAGGCTTGAGCCCATGGCTACTCTCAAGAGTCTGAACATTCACTCTCTTTTCCTACTTTATTATGAAAACTTTAACAGGTAACTTTCTTTTCTTCCTGTCTACCATGAGGGCTGAGCCCCCCACTTCTACCCTGGTTCAAATCCTCATCTCCCCCTCCTCGCTTAGTCAGTCCCCTCTTCTGGTCACTGCCACCGGCACCCAGTAATGTGTTTTTCCTCCCCCTGTATTCCCCCCACCTCTCCCATACCCCCACTTCCTCCCACATCCCCCACCTGTCCCCTCACCCCTACCTCCTCCCACATCCCCCACCTCTCCCCTCGTGCCCACCTCCTCCCATGTCTCCCCCACCTCCCACTTCAGCCCCTACCTCTCACCCCCACCCACCTCTTACCTCACCCTCCACTGAGTCTATGCTTTTCAAGGATCCCAGGCTGGCCCATGTGACCTGGAGCCTCCATCCCTGGACCCTCCACCCTGCCCCTGCTCCCTCGGTAGCTGCAGGTCCCCCCACACCCCTTGGTCTTCTAGGTTCATGTCTATCAGGCTTCACACTCACTATCAAGTCTCCTCTCCTTGGGTTTAGACACCTTGGCACCCTGAGCCTCCTGTCTGACCCTTCTGTGCCTGGCCGAGCCCCTTCTCTCCTTAATACACAAGTGCTGTCTGTGGGGCCAGCAGAGTCCCATGACACGGTCCTGTGGCTCCTTGCATTGCAGTCCCCCCAACCCCACCTCATATACTCTTCTATCTGGAACTCCGAGACTTGGATGTTAGACCTCCAGATGACCTCCAGATGCCTTACGTTTTCTCTTCTCTTGCTCATTTACTCATTTTGTGTTCTTTCTAGAAGGCTTCCGTGCATTTTTTCCCAATCCTTCTATCAAGTTATTTTGTTTTAGCATCTTGTTGTTAGGTGCCGTTGAGTTGGTTCTGACTCACAGCGACCCTATGTACAACAGAACCAAACGCTGCCCGGTCCTGCGGCATCCTCAAATTGTTATCATACTTGAGCCCATTGTTGCAGCCACTGTGTCAATCCATGTCATTGAGGGTCCTCTTCTTTGCTGGCCCTCTACTTTACCAAGCTTGATGTCCTTCTCCAGGGACTGGTCCCTCCTGATAACATGTCCAAAGTATGTGAGACGTAGTTTTGCCATCATTGCTTCTAAGGAGCATTCTGGCTGTACTTCTTCCAAGACAGACTGGTTTGTTCTTCTGGCAGTCCGTGGTATATTCAGTATTCTTCGACAACATCATAATGCAAAGGCATCAGTTCTTCAGTGTTCCCTGTTCCTTGTCCAGCTTCCACATGCCTATGAAGCGATTGAAAATACCATGGCTTGGGTCAGGCGCACCTTAGTCCTCAAAGTGACATCTTTGCTTTTCAACATTTTAAAAAAGTCTTTTGCAGCAGATTTCCCCAATGCAATGCGTCTTTTGATTTCCTGACCTCTGCTCCCATAGGCGTTGATTGTGGATCCAAGTAAAATGAAATCCTTGACAACTTCAATCTTTTCTCCGTTTATCATAATGTTGCTTATAGGTCCAGTTGTGAGGATTTTTGTTTTCTTTATGTTGAGGTGTAATCCATACTGAAGGCTGTGGTCTTTGATCTTCATCAGTAAGTGCTTCAAGTCCTCTTCACTTTCAGCAAGCAAGGTTGTGTCATCTGCATAACACCGGTTGTTAATGAGTCTTTCCTCCAATCCTGATGCCCCATTCTTCTTCATATAGTCCAGCTTCTCGGATTATTTGCTCAGCATACAGATTGAATAGGTATGGTGAAAGGATACAAACCCTGACGCACACCTTTCTTGACTTCAAACCATGCAGTATCCCCTTGTTCTGTTTAAACGACTTCCTCTTGGTTTATGTACAGGTTCCCCATGAGGACAATTAAGTGTTCTGGAATTCTCATTCTTTGCAATGTTATCCATAATTTGGCATGATCCACACAGTGGAATGCTTTTGCACAGTCAATAAAACACAGGTAAACATCTTTCTGATATTCTTTGCTTTCAGCCAAGATCCATCTGACATCAGCAGTGATATCCCTCATTTCATGTCCTCTTCTGAATCCAGCTTGAACTTCTGGCAGTTCCCTGTCGATATACAGTTGCAGCCACTTTTGAATGATCTTCAGCAAAATTATACTTGTGTGTGATATTAATGATACTGTTCAATAATTTCCACATTCTGTTGGATCACCCTTCTTTGGAATGGGCACCAATATAGATCTCTTCCAGTCAGTTGGCCAGGAAGCTCTCTTCCAAATTTCTTGACATAGATGTGAGTGAGCACTTCCAGTGCTGCATCTGTTTGTTGAAACATCTCACTTGGTATTCTGTCAATTCCTGGAGCCTTGTTTTTCACCATTCCCTTCAGTACAGTTTGGACTTCTTCCTTCAGTACCATCGGTTCTTGATAATATCCTAGGAAGAAGGACGTGGTAGTTCACTTCTGAAAATATTAGCCAGTGAAAACCTTATGAATAGCAGCATGGAACATTGTCTGGTTTAGTGCTGGAAGATAAGCCCCTCAGATTGGAAGGCACTCCAAATACAACTGGGGAAGAGCTGCCTCCTCAAAGTAGAGTCAACCTTAATGACACATATGGAGTCAAGCTTTCGGGACTTTCATTTGCTGAGGTGGCATGACTCAAAATGAGAAGAAACAGCTGCTATCATCCATTAATAATTGGAACATGGAATGTACGAAGTATGAATCTAGGAAAATTGTAAGTTGTCAAAAACGAAATGGACTGCATAAAGATCAATATCCTAGGCATTAGTGAGCTGAAATGGACTGGTATTGGCCATTTTGAATCAGACAGTCATATGTATGGTCTACTATGCCAGGAATGACAAATTGAAGAGGAATGGCATTGCATTCATCATCAAAAAGAACATTTCAAGATCTGTGCTGAAATACAACACTGTCAGTGATAGGATAATATCCATATGCCTACAAGGAAGACCAGTTAACACGACTGTTATTTAAGTTTATGCACTGACCACTAATGCCAAAGTTGAGGAAATTGAAGATTCTTACCAACTTCTACAGTCTGATCAAACATGCAGTCAAGACACATTGATAACTATTGGTGGCTGGAATGTGAAGGTTGGAAGCAAAGGAGATGGATCGGTTTTCTGGGAAATATGATCTTCATGACAGAAGCGACACCTGAGATCACACGACAGAATTTTGTAAGACCAACGACTTCTTCATTGCAAATACCTTTTTTCAACAACATAAACGGTGACTATACACATGGACCTCACCAGATGGAATATGCAGGAATCAAATCCACTACATCTGTGGAAGGAGATGATGGAAAAGTTCAATATCATCAGTCAGAACAAGGCCAGGGGCCGACTGCAGATCAGACCATCAATTGCTCATTTGCAAGCTGAAGTTGAAGAAAATTAGAACAAGGCCACGAGAACCAATAATGACCGAAGACCAGACGAGCTGTGGAATGAAATCATGGACATCATACATGAAGAAAGCAAAAGATCATTAAAAAGACAGGAAAGAAAGAAAAAACCAAAATGGATGTCAGAAGACACTCTGAAACTTGCTCTTGTACGTTGAGTAGTTAAAGTGAATGGAAGAAATCATGAAGTACAAGAGCTGAACAGAAGATTCCAAAGGGCAACTAGAGAAGACAAAGTATTATAATGAAATGTGCCAAGACCTGGAGTTAGAAAACCAAAACGGAAGAACACGCTTACATTTCTCAAGCTGAAAGAACTGAAGAAAAAATTCAGTATTGAAGGTTTCTCTACGGAAAATACTGACGCAGGAAGCGTCAAAAGAAGATGGAAGGAATACACAGAGTCACTGTACCAAAAAGAATTGGTCACTGTTGTTTTAGCTAAAAAAAAAAAATAAAACCCATTGCTGTCGAGTTGATTCCGATGGGTTTAATTTTGACGAGCTCTATTTGGTTTGGTGATTGTTTGCACCTGCTGTTTTTTACAGGTATGGTAGTCCATCCTGTCTGTTTTTCTGGAAGTCTGCTCCCTTCATTACCTCTGCATCTCCTCCGTTTCCTCTGGTTTTGAAGTTATGGCATCTTCATTCCTTTACTGTTGTGTTTTAGTGGAGTTTTAGGAGGAAGTGGAGCTAAAGGCATGTTTTCAACCATATTTACAAGGAGCAAACTCACTTAAGTGTACAGCTGGATGGTTTTGACAAATGTGAATGCTCACGTCTCTGTCAAGACACCAAGTTTCCATCACTCCAGAAAGTTCCTGTAAAAATGGCGTGCGTGGAGGTGGGGTCATGTGACCTCCTCCATCTTCACAAAGGGGAAGGAGGATCAAGAGGAACAGTCCAAGGCTGATTCCTATGAGGCGAAGGTCAGATATTCTACCTGTCTCTGCCATCTTTACCAGTTCTGACACCAACTGTCCCTCCCACGGCACTCTCTACTTCTCTGCTGGGTTTGATAATTCATTGCAGTGGCCACACAGAACTCACAGACAATACTTATGATTATGAGGTTTATTAGGGAAGTAACAGGTTACAATTCAGGTTCAGGAAGCTCAGGATACAGTTCTTGTATTGGGACAACCTCTTCTCAGTTGTGCGCACAGGCACACCTCTCTCTGGCCCTTTGGCCACTGCCCTCCTCGGGGAAGTATTACGAAACTCTTTTAGCTCTGCTGATAAGTGCCTCCCCACCAGTAAACCTCCACCTCAAGGTAGTCAGCTCTTGGCAAACCTAGCTCCACCAAGTGCCTGGAGGCGCCCTACCCTGCCAGTAAGCCTCCTGCCTGAAGGCATTTAACTTTCTTGCTCCATGGGCAGGGAAGCCCACCATGCCGTCTCCTGCCAGTCTCTCCTGCCGCCATATCTGTGCCACTATTTCTCACTGTCTTCAGTGTTATAGCTCTCTCTCGATCTCCTGGTTCTAGGACCTTCTCAGCACAGGGATCCTGGGTCCAAAGGACACACTCAGCTATTGGTTCTCCTTCCGTGGTGGTGGTGAGATCCTCTCTTCCCACCTCTGGGATGGCTCATTTTAAGCCTAGTGGGATGGCAAACTGACCAATCCCATTGGTGGGCCACAGTTACCTTATTTGCACAGTCCCACCAAATCTGTGTATGGAAGGAATATGCAGAGTCATTATACCAAAAAGAAATGGTCGATGTTCAACCATTTCAAGAGGTAGCATATGATCAGGAACCGATGGTACTGAAGGAAGAAGTCCAAGCTGCACTGAAGTCATTGGCAAAAAACAAGGCTCCAGGAACTGACGGAATATCAGGAGATGTTTCAACAAACGGATGCAGCGCTAGAAGTGCTCACTCATCTGTGCCAAGAAACTTGGAAGACAGCTACCTGGCAGCTGCCTGGAAGAGATCCATATTTATGCCTATTCCCAAGAAAGGTGATCCAACCGAATGTGGGAATGATCGAACAATATCATTAATATCACACGCAAGTAAAATTTTGCTGAAGATCATTCAAAAGTGGCTGCAACTGTATATCGACAGGGAACTGCCAGAAGTTCAAGCTGGATTCAGAAGAGGACATGAAATGAGGGATATCACTGCTGATGTCAGATGGATCTTGGCTGAAAGCAAAGAATATCAGAAAGATGTTTACCTGTGTTTTATTGACTGTGCAAAAGCATTCCACTGTGTGGATCATGCCAAATTATGGATAACATTGCAAAGAATGAGAATTCCAGAACACTTAATTGTCCTCATGGGGAACCTGTACATAAACCAAGAGGAAGTCGTTTAAACAGAACAAGGGGATACTGCATGATTTAAAGTCAAGAAAGGTGTGCGTCAGGGTTTGTATCCTTTCACCATACCTATTCAATCTGTATGCTGAGCAAATAATCCGAGAAGCTGGACTATATGAAGAAGAATGGGGCATCAGGATTGGAGGAAGACTCATTAACAACCTGTGTTATGTAGATGACACAGCCTTGCTTGCTGAAAGTGAAGAGGACTTGAAGCACTTACTGATGAAGATCAAAGACCACAGCCTTCAGTATGGATTACACCTCAACATAAAGAAAACAAAAATCCTCACAACTGGACCTATAAGCAACATCATGATAGACGGGGAAAAGATTGAAGTTGTAAAGGATTTCATTTTACTTGCATCCACAATCAACATCCATGGAGGTAGCAGTCAAGACATCAAAAGACAGAAGACCTCTTTAAAGGGTTGAAAAGCAAAGATGTCACCTTGAAGAGTAAGGTGTGCCTGACTCAAGCCACGGTGTTTTTAATCACATCATATGTATACGAAAGCTGGACAATGAATAAGGAAGACCAAAGGAGAATTGGTGCCTTTGAATTGTGGTGTTGGTGAAGAATATTGAATATACCATCGACTGCCAAAAAGAACGAACAAATTTGTCTTGGAAGAAGTACAATTGGAATGCTCCTTAGAAGCAAGGATGACTAGACTACGTCTCACATACTTTGGACATTTTGTCAGGAGTGATCAGTCTCTGGAAAAGGTTATCATGCTTGGTAAAGTACAAGGTCAGCAAAAAAGAAGATGACCCTCAGTGAGATGGACTGACACAGTGGCTGCAACAATGGGCTCAAGCATAACTATTGTGGGCGTGGCGCAGGACGGGGCAGTGTTTTGTTCTGTTGTACATAGGGTCACTATGAGTCAGAACCAACTCGACGGCACCTAACAACAACAATAACTCAATCACTTGGGTGGGAGTTACAAGACTATGGTAAGAAAGGCCACACAAAGCATTCCATTGCACCATAGTTCCCTTGTGCCTCTTCCAGTCACCGCCCCCCACCCCTCCAAAGGAATGGCAGCTGTAATTACTGTCACCATTGAAGTTCCCTGGCTGAGCTGTGTTAATTCCGTCTCATCTCAACAGATGCTGTGGGCCCTGCGGGAGAGGATCACCGAGGCACTGAGCCGGGATGGCTATGTGTACAAGTATGACATCTCCCTGCCGGTGGAGCGGCTCTATGACCTCGTGACGGACCTGCGTGCCCGCCTCGGGCCAAGTGCCAAGAGTGTGGTGGGCTACGGCCATCTGGGTGAGCAGGCCTTGGGTGGGAAGGGACCCTCTAGATTAGCAGAGCTGTGCTTGGTTGGGCGGTGGGTGCCGCTGCCACCACACCCAGCACACTGATGAGGCAAACCACTGTGGCCAGAGATGGAATGGGGAGCCTATTGTTTTAAAATCAAGATTGTGCAGTTGGTTGTTGTGCAGTTAGTGTTGCTGTTGTTCATTGCCATGGAGCTGATTCCAACTCATGGCCACCCCATGAGTGCAGAGTAGAACTGAGCTCCATAGGGTTTTCCAGGCTGTGACCTTTCAGAAGTAGATCGCCAGGCCTGTCTTCTGAGGTGCCTCTGGGTGTGTTTGAACCACCAATCTTTTGGTTAGTAGTCAAGTGCTTAACCATTTTCACCACCCAGGGACTCCTTAAAAATCAAGATTAAATGTTGAATACATCAAATGCTGCTTCTGCAGCTATTGAACCAGCCAGGGGCTTGTTTTCTTCTATTTTGTTAACATGGTAAATTACACTGATTGATCTTTCCAAAGTCAAATGAGCCTTATATTCCTGGGATAAGCCCAGTTTGGTCACCGTCCTTTTGTATCTTGTTTGATTCATTTTATGCGTATTCTGTTTAGATTTCCTGCAGGTGTCTTTATGGATGATATTGTCTGGTGATATTCTTTTCTTGTCTGTCTGTGTTGGACTTTGGTATCAAAACCATAAAATGATTTGCGGGATAGCTACTGTACTACTATCTCTGGAGGAATTAGCATAAGGTTGGAATTAATTTTACCTTGAATGTTTGGTTGTTGTTGTCAGGTGCCATGAAGTCGGTTCCAACTCATAGCAAGCCTGTGTACAGCAGAACAAAACACTACCTCGTCCTGCGCCGTCCTCACAGTCTTTGCTATGCTTGAGCCCATTGTTGGAGCCACTGTGTCAGTCCATCTCACTGAGGGTCTTTCTCTTTTTCTCTTGATCAGGTCTTCCAATTCTATGATCCTTTCAAAGAATCAGCACTTGGCTCTGTTAATCGTTTCTATTGTATGTTTGTTTTTTATTTCATTAGTTCCTTCTTTTACCTTTATTATTTCTTCTTTATTTTTTAAGTTTTATTCTGTTCTTTCCCTAACCTTATACATTGAACCTTTGTCTCATTGATTTTATGCCTTTCTTCTTTTCTACTATAAGTATGCAGATGTTTAAATTTCCCCCTCAGTAGCACTTTAGCTGATCCCTCAAGTTTTTATAGTTAGTGTCTTAGTTATGTAGTGCTGCTATAACAGAAATACCACAAGCGGATGGCTTTAACAAAGAGAATTTTATTCTCTCACAGTTTAGGAGGCTAGAAGCCCGAATTTAGGATGCCAGTTCCAAGGGAGGGCTTTCTGTCTCTGTTGGCTCTGGAGGAAGGTCCTTGTCATCCATCTTCCCCTGATCTAGGAGCTTCTCAGCACAGGGACCCTGGGTCCAAAGGATGTGCTATGCTCCTGGCACTACTTTCTTGGTGATATGAGGTCCCCATGTCTCTCTGCTTGTGTCTCTCTTTTGTGTCTCAAAAGAGATTGACTCAAGATACAACCTAATCTTGTAGATTGAGTCCTGCCTCATTAATATAACTGCCTCTAATCCTGCCTCATTAACATCATAGAGACAGGATTTACAAACACATAAGAAAATCACATCAGATCACGAAATGGTGGACAACCACAGAATGCTGGGAATCATGGCCTAGCCAAACTGACACACATTTTGGGAGACACAATCCATAACAGTTAGTATTTTTAAAAAATATTTTATTTTTGTTGTTGTTTTTGAAAAGATACACAGCAGAACATACACCAATTCAACAATTTCTACAGGTATAATTCAGTGACACTGATTACATTCTTCTTGTTGTGCAACCATTCTCACCCTCCTTTTCTGAGTCGTTCCTCCCCTGTTAACATAAACCTACTTCCCTCTAAATTTCCTATCTAATTTTTCAAGTCGTGGTTGTCAGTTCTGTCCCATGTAGATCGATCTTAAAAGAGCTCAAAGCTCAAGGCAGACGTTCTCTACATAGTTAGTATTTTCATTATCTCAGTTCTATTTTTTGTAATTCCCATAACTTCTTCTTTGTCTTACAAGTTATACAGAAACTTTTTTTTTTTCATTACTGATTTTTATTTGATTGTCTTGTAGCCAGAGACCTTGGTCTGTATCAGATCAGTTTGTTTAAACCTGATTCATCACCTAGTATGTGGTCAGTTTCCTAGCTGTTTAACGTGTCCCTGAGAGGAACGCGCTTTTTGCTGTTGGCAGACAGTGCTTTGCACAGGTTCCTTAGAACAAATATGTACACTGTGTTGTTTAATCTTCTGTGTCCTGCTCGGGCTGCCAATTACAGAGCCGTGCTAGCAGTCCCCCACCTGACAGTTCTGTAACCTGTTTCCCCGTGTAGCTCTGTCAATTTGTACAATATTTTCTTAGGAGGATAGGAGATTAGAATTATGCCATTCTGGAAAGCTGCATCTTTTAGCATGATGGGCTGACTTTTTTTACCTCTAGGATTGCTTTTGGCTCTAAAGCCTCTTTTGTTTGGTATTATTCAGTGACACTGGCTTCCTGTTCCTTACTACTTGCCCGCTGTATTGTTCTTCCTCCTGTGGCTACCTTGCAGCCCCTCTCTATCCCTGTCACTTAGGTGTATCTCTTGTCGACAGCACGCACCTATGTTTTCCTTTTCATTCATTTTGGAAGTCACCGTCTTTCAATGGGAGCATCTTGTTTATTTACACGTGCTGCAGTTACTTAGTTATTTGGATTTATTTATTTCATTCTGCTTTCGTCCTGCTACTTGTCTCTCATTTCTCGGTTTCTTTTTCTCCTCTTCATGACCTTCTTTTGGCTGACGTTTCTTTTCTCGTCTAATGTTTCGCCCTTACTGATTAGGAAGTTGTAACTGACCCAAGCCATGGTCGTCTGAATTGTCTCATATGCATGAGAAAGCTGGACAGTGAAGAAGGAAGATCCAAGGGAAACTGACGGATTTGAACCCTGGTGTTGGTGAAGGATACTAACTATACCAGGAGTGCCAGAACGAACAAATCCGTCTTGGAACAAGTACAGCCAGAAGGGTTCTTAGAAGCGAGGATGGCAAGACTTCAGCTCGTTTCCTTTGGACATGTCATCAGGAAAGACCAATCACTAGAAAAGGTCATCATGTTTGGCAAAGTGGAGAGGGTCAGTGAAAACGAGGGAAACCCTCCCTGAGATGGATTTACATGGTGGCTGCAACAGTGGGCTCAAACATATGTACCATTGTGAAGATGGCATAGGACTGGGCAACGTCTCATTGTGTTATACAAGGTTGCCATGAGTTGGAGCTGACTCAATGGCAACTAACACACCAACACAAACCTGTTGTTTTAGTGGTGACCCTGGAATCGTCACATGCATTCCTAACTTACCATGGTTTGAGGTGAATCGGTATTGTTACCCTCCTCTGAAACAAGACAAGGCCCCTTTAGAGGGGCCATGGTGGTTCAGTGGTAGAATTCTCGCCTTCCATGCGGAAGACCTGGGTTTGATTCCTGGCCAATGCACTTCACGTGCAGCCACCACCCATCTGTCAGTGGAAGCTTGAGTGTTGCTATGATGCTGAACAGGTTTCAGTGGCGCTTCCAGACTAAGACAGACTAGGAAGAAAAGCCTGGCGATCGATTTCTGGAAATCAGTCAGTGAAAACCGTATGGAGCACAACAGTCTGATTCCATTATGCATGGGGTTCCCAACTCAGTGGCAGCTAACAACAGTGGGACCCTTTAACTTTGATTGTCATCCCCTGCTGGTTTATACACTATTTTCAGAGTATATTTTAGTTCTACCATGTCTTTTTAGCCCCATGTAATGTTATTGTAATCACTTAATATACTCAGAGTTTGTCTAGGTTTACCTACATCTCTGTTCCTTCCTTTGCTCGTCATAACTTCTTGTGCCTCAGACATTCTGTCTGGTATCACACGCCCTGCCTGAAGTCCAGCCTTTAGAACTTACCTAGTGAAGGAAGGTAGGTGACAGCATCTCTCAGATTTTATTTGTCTGCAAGTGTTTTTATTTTGTTCTTAAATTGTTTTTTCATTCTAGTGAATTTCAACAATGCTAGGTTGACAGTTATTTTCTCTCAGCAAAGTGAAGAAATCTGTATTAGTCAGTTTTCCAGAGAAACAGGAACAACAGGCTCTCTTGCCCCCTCTCGTCTCTGTATCTGTGTCTGTCTATGTGTAGGGAGATTTGTTTTAAGGAAATGGGTCATGGGATTATGGGGGCTGGCGAGCATGTAATCTGTAGGCCAGGCATCAGGCTGGAAACTTAAGCAGGCTTTTTAATGTTACAGTCTTGAGGCAGAATCCTTCTTCTTTGGGAAACCTCACTTTTTGCTCTTAAGGTCTTCAAGTGAGTGGATAAGACCCACCCACCTTGTAAAGGATAATCTCCTTTACTTAAAATCAGCAGATTGTAGATGTCAGTCACATCAACAAAATACCTTCACAGCAACATCTAGACTCTGTTTGACCAACAAACAACACCGTTGATGGAGCTAAGTTGACACAAAGTAAACCTTCACAGTATGGTTCCACTGTCTTCTGATCTCTGTGGTGGAGAAGTCAGCCATTGGTTTTTTGTTCCTTGCTGCTTTTAAGATCTTTTTAATTTTTTGTTTATCTTTGGAGGTCCTCAGTTTCACTGTGATTGTCTAGGTGAGCACTTATTTTGCCTGTCCTGCTTGGGATGTGCTGGGCTTTGGTTTCATCAGTTTGAGAAAATGCTCAGCCATTGTCTCTCCAAATAGTTCTTCTCTCCCCTCCCCTCTCTTCCTTCTTTCTGGAACTTCAGTGCGCACGTTACCTCACACTCCTCTTAGGCCGTCACGTTGTCCATACCTGATAATCTAGGTTGCATTGGAAAGATGTGTTCGATTTACGTATATTCCAGTTCATTAATCTCGCTTTGCTGTGTGTGATATGCTGTGAAACCTGTATTGACTTACACATTTCTGTGATTCTGTTCTTCATTTCTAGAGGATTCATTTGGATATTTACAACTTGGCTTGTTAGTTTTTGTGGTGACTGTATTTTTTATACCTTGTTTCTTTAAACATACTAGATATATTTTATGTTCTGTTTCTGGAAATTACCATATCCGAAGTCTTGGTGGGTCTCATTGTGCTGGCTCTTGCTCACGGTGGCTTATTTTCTTGTGTGTATGTAATTTTTGGTATGGGTATATTTCTTAGACTTTTATCTGTGGGAATTACTTGGGGCCTGGGCTGGAGGTGATTCTTCAAGAGAGTATTTGGTTTGCCTCTGCCAGGGGCCTCCAGCTGGACCCTCTTTAATCTTCACGTTTTTAGCTCAGAGTCTTTGTGACCACTGAGGCAGGGTGAATCCTGGCTGCAGACCTGCGTGGAGCTGGTTGATAGTTGTGAATAGTTGGCGGAGATGTGTTTTCTCCTTCCACAATCAGGTTCCTGGTGATGGGTTCCCTTGGTGGAGGTTGTCTCCAATTCATCTGCGCCCTGACAGTATTCCAGGTGGGCTCTCCTTTTAGTGGGAGAAGGGTCTTTGTCAGGCTCCCCATGTTTGGTAGACCCCCCGTCTTTGGTACCCGGTAACCGTAGATTAGAGGCATGAGAAGCTCCAGGCCCCATCAGATGCCTCCAGGGAAAGGTGTGTCTGGGCTCCATGTTCCTGTTGGTTTACTCTCTCAGGGTCTATTAAGCCTCTGAGCATGCTTAACGCCGAGCTCACTGATGCACTAGACAACCACTCCTTTATTCTATCTGGCGTTTCAGCTGCTCCCCCCAGCACCCTCTGCTACTGCTGCCAGAGGTCAGCCCCCGCCCCCTGGGGGCCATACTCACTGGGCTCTGGGACCCTTAAAGCTTCTTGGCCTCTGAGTCCATGCTGGGTCTCAGCTGCTGCCTCTTCTCTTTATGACCTACACTCACCCTGTCCTGGAACTGTGCATACCCCATGTCCATCCACCCCTTCTGTGATCTACACTCACCCTGTCCCGGGGCTGTGCACACCCACATCCATCCACTCCTTCTCTCTATAATCTATACTCACCCTGTCCCGGGGCTGTGCACACGCACGTCCATCCACCCCTTCTCTCTCTGATCTACACTCACCCTGTCCCTGGGCTGTGCACACCCACGTCCGTCCATCCCTGGATGTCCACCACCTTTGCTCACTGCCTCCGGACAGCTCTGGGCACTTCAGCAGGAGGCGTTGCAGGTCCCACCCTTGACCCCCAGGCCCACTAATTCAACCAGCCTCTCCTGGTCCAGCCCCTACCTCTTGTGTGGAGTGTCCTCGTCCGATGAGGGCTTCTGTCTGGGCTTTGGGACACCTGACCGGGTCCCTATGTGGCTGATGAACCTGGCCAGGTGAATCTGGTGTCGGGGGAGGTCTCTAATGGGGAGCCTGAGGCAGGAGAGTGAGTCTGTTGTTTACCCATCAGCGTGGTCCCTGCTGTGTCTCTGCCCCATGCCCTCATTGGCGGGGGTGGGTGAGGTCAGGCAGGGGCGTAGTAAGGGGCCAGGGACGATCTCTAAGTTGTGCCCCCCCCCCCAATTTCAAGATGAATAGTTGATAGCGGTGATGTGTCAGCTGAAATGCTTCCCCCCTCAGTCAAGACGTTTCATATTTGTGGCCCTCAGAATGTCATTCTGCATGTTATCTGGTGCCCCTTTGGACTTGTGCCTGGGGGCAAGTGCCCCCTTACCCCCCTCCACACCTCTGGTCTCAGGGAATGGTATGGGGTAGGGTGGGGCCTGGGAGAGATGGGGGTCTGGAGACAGGAGGGGCCTGGGGCTGGCTGGAGGTCTTGGGGTCTGCCCCAGCCACCTACCTGTTGGCTGTGTGCCCATAGGAGACGGCAACCTGCATCTGAATGTGACGGGGGAGGCCTTCAGCACGCAGCTCCTGGGTGCTCTGGAGCCCTACGTGTACCAGTGGACTGCCGGGCAGTGCGGCAGCGTCAGCGCCGAGCATGGCCTGGGCTTCCGCAAGCGGGATGTCATCGGCTACAGCAAGCCGCCGGCCGCTGTGCAGCTTATGCGGGGGCTGAAGGCTCTGCTGGACCCCAAGGGCATCCTGAACCCCTACAAGACATTGCCCTCCCAGTGAGAGCACTGGGCTGGGGGTCTAGGGCAGCCCGGGGGTCTGGGGCGAGGGGCCCAGGAGTCCTGGGGGCCTGGGGCGGGAGCTGCCGTTTCACCGAGACACCTGCTCTGGTGCTGCATCCCGGTCCTCCCAGCGGGAGCGCGCACGGCGTCACCCTCTCTGCCCGTGCTCCTCGTTCTGTGCCCTCTGGTGGCTTGCTGGGCCGGGGGAGAATCGAGAGGGGCCCGGGGCTCTTTGCCCGCTTGGGTGGGGCAGCAGGGCTGGAGCAGGTGAGCAGGACCCCCTGACTGATGGAGCCGGCATTGGCCTGCCGGGCCAGAAGGAGCGCGGGCGCAGGTGCAGGGTTTTTTGGGGTCCCTCACGCAGCACTCTGTTGGCCGTGCAGAGAGGCTCGTGGACACCCCCTCCCTTCACAGGGCGTGGAGCCCCTCCTCCGCACATATCCTGGGCACGCGGCCCCCTTGGGAACAGGGGCCAGCCCAGCTCCTCCCCACTTGGCCCCGGAGCCACTGGTCACATGTGTGGCCCCCCACCATCCACCTTCTGGAGGGGACACGGGCTTGAGGTGATCTTGTGGGGTGGTCCTGCCCCTCGGGTCCTCTAACCTGCATCCCTCAGGCCCCCTGATGATGCTGGCTGAGATGGTGAACTTGCCATAACCTGACTCTGGTTTACCAAAATGACATGCTGGCAGTGTAGGTGAGTGTTCTTGGGGGCTTTGTTAAAGAAGCCCAGTTCATCAGACTGGTTGTGGAGTGTGTTAGCCTTCCCCTAGACTTGATCCCCTGAGTTTGGACTTTCAGTCTCCTGAGCTATCAGAGAATAAATTTCTGTTTTTAAAGCCACCCCTTGTGGTATTTGTGTTACAGCAGCGGGAGAGACGAGCACAGTGGACAAGTTAGCATTTACCATGCACAGTGAGGGGCTTTATAACCGGACGGTGTCTGTCAGCCATAGTTTTGTGACTCAGGCAGGTTTATTTTGGAGAACTAAAATAATGCCTGAGGTATTTAAAGGCTTACACTTTGTGGGCTGCTCTGTGTGTGCTGGGGGGCGGGACTTGAAGAAGATGTCGATGACGAGCTGTGGGAGGCGGATGCTCCAAAGTTCTGGTCAGAACCCCATCGGTGCCACTCCTGCCTCTCAGGCTGGCTGTCTGTGCAAGCTGGCACCATCTTGTCACATGTCTGATGTTCGTCTGGCTGGCCTGGATCCAACCTCTGGGTCACCTGCAGAAAGTACCTGCCCACACACACACTGCAGCCCATCTGCAGGAGCGCGTGCCGGAAACCCTCAGGACAGCTGATGGGGGAGGCTGGGCTGTGATCTGGGTGTGGGAAGAGCGGAGTGTGGGGTTGCGTGGCACTGCATAGACACCCCTGTGCAGCAGAGATGCAGGCTGGGAGGGGAAGTGCCTGGGGCTGGGGTAGGAAGGAGACTAATTTCTACATTTTTAGATGGTTTGGGCTTGTTTCATTTGCCAAGCACACATGAACAAACCAGGTGACAAAATGAGTCAGGGACCCCAGTGGGAGCCAAGCTGCCACTGGGCTGGGCAGGACAGCCACCCTCACCTGGCCCAGGTGGAACATGAGGTGGCCTGTGAGGTGACCGTGGTTGCCAGCTCCTGGGCTGGGTGATTTCCTCTGTCCACCTCCTGTTACCCAGGACGATTGCAGTCCCCAGGCAAAGCCTGCCCTGAGGAGGAAACATGCCCCATGCTGCACCCCTGCCTCTGTAACCCTGCCTGCCACCCCACCCACCCTCAACTGGCTCCCAAAGGCCCCCTGCCTTGCCAGAGCCCTAGAGCCCAAGCTGGCTGTGGATGGGCCACACCCTGGCGGGAAGTCTTGGTGTCCTGACTCTGGCGGGAGGTCTTGGCCGCAGCTTGATTTAAGGGCACTGGTACTGTTACCAGGTGAAAACCCCAGGTTCTGCTTGGCGTGACTGTTACAGCCAATAAACAAGAGGCCAAGGTGGGAGAGAAGAAAGGTGCCTTTATGTTGTTGCGCAAGGAAAGGAGCAGTTGGAGCTGCTGCCTCCAAGACTGCTCGCAGGCAGCTTGGGGAGGTGGGCTTTTACAGAGAGCAGGTAAGGAAATGCAAATACATCATGAATATTCAGGATTGACCTTCATGCAGGCGCTCAGGGCTTGGGCATGATTATGTATTTTCTCTGGACAAGGGTTCGATTCTCTGGCATGGTGCTCATACGTATTTTGCTAGTAGGTCACTTGAAGTGTTGAGATAGCATGGAAAGCCTGCTAAGACCAGTTGAGGCCCACTGTGGCTGTTCTGTGGTTATCTCGTCAAGGATAATTGCAGAAGAAAGTGCAGCTTATTCTGCTCGGTGTAGGAGGATAAGCCAGAGCAGGGGTCTCTGAGAAGTGTTGGGCTCTGAGGCTGCCTGCCTCAGTACCACCCTGCCTGCCTGCCTGGCAGGGTTGGTAGGTGAGGGTGCCTGTGACACCTCCCTGGATTGGGTGGCCTACCCCACCGCCCCAGAACTGCCGTCTGCAGCACTGCTTTCCCCAGCCCCCATTCTCTGCTGGGTTTTCAAACAAGCCCACTCTGGGCAGAGGCCCTCAGCAGCCCTCAAGGGGGCCTGGCTGGGCCTGGGCTGCGCCCCCCATGGGCCATCTGTGCTCTGAGGACCCCTCCTGCCACACGGCTCTGAGGGTCCCCACGAGCACCCCATGGCTGAGATGCCGCCCTGCTGGAGCAGTCTTCCCTGTCCACCCCAACCTGGGCACTGCAGCCTTTCTGGTCAGCCTCAGCCCCCGGAACCAGCCCTTTCCAGCTGTTTGCTCCAGCTCTGCCCTGCCCCCGGCCGTGGGGTGCCTGCCAAAGGACACCTCAAAGAACAGTGCAGCCAGTTACAGAAAGTTGGGCTCCCAGGCCACGGCCTCTAGCCTAGCTCTCCTGCAGCCGAACAGGATAAAGAGAAAAACCTGACCGTTGGGGTGTCCACGTGCAGACCACAGTGGAGGGGCCCTGCCATGACCCCTCCTATAGCCTCGAGGGGTGGGAAGGACACCATTGTGTCTGGATTAGGGGAAGCTCAGAATTTCACCTTCAGGCTGCCAGGCCGGCAATGTGAGAAAGCGTTACACAAGGGGGCTGGGGGAGTGGGAAGAAGCCCTGGGAGTGCAGTGGTTAAGTGCTCATCTGCTAACTAAAAGGTTGGTGGTACAAACCCACCAACTACCCTCGGGAGAACAATGTGACAGTCTGCTTCTGTAAAGATTTACAGCCTTGGAAACCCTGTGTGGCAGTTCTACTCTGTCGTATAGGGTCTCTGTGAGTCGAAATCCACTCGATGGCAATGGGTTTTGGGGAGCTTGAAGCTCACGTCTCAGCCCAAAGGAACAGGTTGTATCTGGAGAAGGGGTGGGTCAGGGCTAGTCACACTTCCAGACCCAGGAATGAGGTGGGGGTCACGAGTGCCTTCGCCCTGTCCGGTTATATCTGGGGACCTGGGGGAATCCCAGGAAAGTTAGGGGGTCTCCAGTCTGTTTGGCTGGGTGCACCCCCAAAGGGTGGAATGTCCAGGGGCAGCAGCACAGTCTTCTTTCTTTGTGCTCTGCAGGTGGAGCCTGGGGCAGTGCGCCTCCCGTGTAGGGTATGCGGGGGCTTCAGGGACAGTGGGGCGCCCAGAGCACAGGCGCCCAGGCCTGGGGCAGGGTGGCGTCTCGGGCACCAGCAGGGCCCCCTCTGCGGGCCAGGCCTGTGCCCTACGCTGGCGCCTCCCCTGCAACCGAGTCCTGAGCCGAGGTCCTCAGTTCTGGTCCCAAGCGCAGGGAAGACAGTGGCTCTGTGGTACTTCCCTTACCGCCCAGAACGGATGGCAGCAAACAGCCCACGTTTCCTGTCTCACAGACGCTCGGCCAAGATAGAGGTGTCGCAGGGCTACTTCGTCTGGAGGCCCCAGGGGAGTCTGTCTCCAGCCTTTCCAGCTTCTCAGGCTGCCTGTGATTGCACTGGGTCCACCCCCTCCGTCCGGGGTGGCCTTCCTATTTTATTAGCTGATTTCATCTGCAACCTTAATTCCCCTTCTATCATGGAAACTGACAAATTCACAGGTTCCAGGGTTAGAACACGGACATTTTGGGGGCCCTTATTCTGCTGAACCAGTCCCAGTCGAGAAACCCTAATAGAGAGGGGACGTTCACTGTTTGTCCTTGGGACGTCCTTGTGTGCGTGTGAGTGTGTGCATCTGTGTGAGCATGTCTGTATGTGTGTCTATGGGGGTGTGTGTGTGTGTGAGCATGCCTATGTTCGTGTGTGTGTGTGTGTGTGTGTGTGTGGGCGTGTCTGTGTTCATGTGTGTCTGTATGTTTCTATGGGTGTGTGCATGTGTATGTGTGAGTGTGCCTGTATTCATGTGTGTCTGTGTCTGTGTGTCTATAGGTGTGTGAATGTGTGCATGTGTGTGTCCATGTGTGCATGTATGTGTATATCTGGGTGTGTGAATGTGTGCATGGGTGTGTGTGAGCATGCCTGTGTTCCTGTGTGTCTGTACGTGTCTATGGGTGTGTGTGTGTGTGAGCGTGCCTGTGTTCCTGTGTGTCTGTACGTGTCTATGGGTGTGTGTGTGTGTGTGTGAGCGTGCCTGTGTTCCTGTGTGTCTGTACGTGTCTATGGGTGTGTGTGTGTGTGAGCGTGCCTGTGTTCCTGTGTGTCTGTACGTGTCTATGGCTGTGTGTGTGTGTGAGCGTGTCTGTGTTCCTGTGTGTCTGTACGTGTCTATGGGTGTGTGTGTGTGTGTGAGCATGCCTGTGTTCCTGTGTGTCTGTATGTGTCTATGGGTGTGTGAACGTCTGGATGTATGTGTATCTCCAGCCTGAGGAGGGGTCCCTGCTGGGCCGGGGGTTCAGTCCACCATCACAGGTGGTGGGGGACAGGAGCAGAGCCTGGGGCTCGGGAAGGACAGGGCCCTGTGCTGGAACCAGTGTCTCCAGGAGGCTGGTCAGGCTGGCTGTGCAGAGCCTGAAGACCCTGCTGCCCCCTCGGCTGCCTCGTGGGTGTTTTGGGTCAGAGGATGTTGTCCATGGCTTGCTGAGGCTGCTTCTGTCTGGCCAAGCTCTCTCTTTTGGGGGTGTGTGTGTGTGTGTGTGAGATGCCCTTCTCTGCAATGGGCCCTGGGCCAAGCCCTCGGGCCTCGGCCTCCCTATGTTTGTGGAGGGCGGTCAGCCGTGAAGTCCCTGCGCTGTGCCGGAGGTGAGGTGAGAGCACTGGGCAGGAGCCACTGGGCGAGGCTGAACTGGACTTGGGCGCCGTTTGGGAACGTGGTGGCTGTGTGCCTTGGCGCCCAAGGGCAGGTCTGTGGCTGGCTTGCTGGAGCCCTTCCTTCCAGCAGGTGTACAGATGGGTGTTCCGGGTGGGGTGGGAGGTCAGGTGGTCCCTCCTCTACCCCTGCTGTCTGGAAACTTCCTGAGGGCCCAGAGCCACCTTCCGGGTTCTGCAGTAGCCATGGAGCCCTTGGACAGTGGGGTACGGTGGGATGTCCAGCAGGGGCAGAGATGGTCAAGGGGACCAGTGCGAGGAGAGAACCACTCAGTGCTTGGAAGCAGGAGTGGGTGCAGTGGATGCTTGGCGGCCGTGCCCTCACCCCCAGCCTGGCCCCGCTCCCTGACTCAGGCCTGGGGGTTTCACATGCATGAACCAGAGGCTTGGGACCCAGGGGTGTCAGGCATGGGTGTGTGGGCACAGGGTTTTGGTGTGTAGAGGTGTGGGGTATAGGGATGTGGGGTGTAGGGTCATGAGTGCAGGATTGTGGGGTGCAGGGATGTTGAGGCACAGGTGCATGGGATGCAGGGGTATCAAGGCATAGGGATGTGGGGCATAGTGGTGTAAGGGCACAGGAGTTTTGGGTATTTGGGTTTTCGGGCATGTGGTGATGGGTGCAGGGGTGTGGGGTGCAGGGACAGCTGAGGGCAGTCAGAGGGTAGTGGTGGCTGCTGCCCAGTGGGGCTCTTTCTGAATGTACGTCGCTGGTCAGCTGGCCAAGGGCCTCACATTGGTCCCTGATCCCGGGGTTGGTGAAGAAGGGGTCTGTGAACTCGGCCCTTTCCGCCCACGGGTCCTGCCTGCCCACAGCTGCCTGCCCACCCCCTGAGGATCGGGGCGGAGGTTTCCCCTGAAGTCTCCTAAGCACCTGTCCTGGGCCCTGGGCTCTCAAAGCCAGGAATGACTGTGTGTCTTCTCTGGGCTCCAAGCCCCAGGTGGTGGTAGGCGGCCAGCTGTGCCCCAGGTTGAAGAGACGAGACGCGTGGAGATGTGGCTCCCTGGCTTGCTGTCCCTCCAGCTCGCGCCCACAGGACCCCAGGCCACACGTTCTGTAGGGCGCGGGGCCAGTGGGGGTGGATGGGGACCCTCTGCAGAGGGCAGGAGGGGCCGTGAGGCCAGTGAGTTGGAGTCTTGACCCTGGTGCCTGTGGGTGTGACCTTGTTTGGAAACAGGGTCTTTGTTAACACAAGGTGAGTTGTGTTGGAGCCGTGTGGGTCCTAGTCCTTTATGAGTGTCGTCCTTATAATGGGGGGAGGGGGACACTGTGTGACAGTGGGGTGCTGCACCGCAGGTCAGAGAACACCAGAAACCAGGGGAGAAGGAGCCCCCCAGGGCCATTAGAGGGGGCACGGCCCTGCTGACACCCTGCATTCAGACTCCCAGCCTCCAGAACTTCAGAGGATACATTTCTGCTCCTATAAGCCCCTGGTGAGTGGTATTTGTTGAGAGACCCCGGGAAACCAATATAGGCAGAGCCGGAGGCCCTTGGAGCTTTGCCTCAGCGCGGGCTCCAGACCCAGGCCCCCATCATGGGGCTGCCTCCCTCTGGCCGAGCCGGGCATCAGCTGCGCGGGAGCCTGGGGCTGCAGGCCTCGGACAGCCCATGTGCCATGGCCCCCCCGTCCCGTCTGAGCCAGGAGGGCGCACAGATGATGGCAGACGGCCCATGACAGATGTGTGGGGGCTGATCCCCTCCTGGACCCCTCCCTCTGCCCTGGCCCCAAAGTCAGCTGGGTCTGGGGTGTTGGGGTCCTGACCTGGAGCCAAGTCCGGGTGGCTGGGCGCCCTGAGCGGGTCACTCTGCTCGGGTGTCCCCTCCCTTGTGATTAGTGAACCGGTGGGAGGACAGAGGATGCCCCGGGAGTCACAGCGGATGGTGCTGTGACCCATCCTGTTTCTGGGCTGCAGGTGAAAAGTCAAATGGAGAAGGGCCAGGTGGCCCCCACTTCTCCTGATTCCCAGATGAGGAATGCAGAAGGCGAGGGAGTGTCCAGATGGAGGTGGCTGCCAGCCAGCATGCCCCACCTGTGCCTGCTGCATTAGCATGGGGGTGGGGCTGCTCCTTGTCGGCCCTCCGCACCCCATCCTGGGGCTCTGGGGCTCTGCCCAGGCAGTAATGCTGGTAGGGTACAGGGCTGAGGGCCTGGGGGCTGGGTGCACCATGACCTTGGGCCACAGATGGAGGTAAGCAGGGGCGTGGGGGCTCCAGGGCTCCCACTGCAGCTGGATAGAGGGCCGCGGCCGGGTGGCAGGGGATGTGGGGCTCCCCATGAGGAGGGTCAAGTGGCCGACCACCCATCCAGGCCTTCCACGGAAAGTTACTTTTGGTGCTGTGACAGCTGGGGCATTTCTCCTTGAGGCAGGGTGTCCTCTGTCTGCCCAAGCCCCTCCTCAGGATGCAGCCCACACTGACTAGACACCGGGGCTGAGCTTCTTCCTAGCTGGCTGTCCTTGCCCAGCTGTGGGGGGGTCCCTTGCCCAGGTCTGTTCCCACTGAGTACTGTCTGCAAGACCATGCTGGCCACAGGGGCGGAGGCCTGGGGAGCTGAGCCCCGACCTGGGCAGAGGCCAGGCTGATCTGGACCCTCCACCCAGCACCCCAGAGAAAGGGGAGGGGCATCAAGAGTGGGCCTGCCCTGGACCCCTCCAACAGCTAGGTGGGAGGGGAGGAAGTGGGCTTTGGATGGGTGGGGGACAGGAAAGGGGACAATGTGGCCCTGATGCTGCCCGAGGGGTCCACAACAACAGCACCAGACCCCAATCCCTGGCGTGAGGGAGGGGAGGTGTGGGGGCAGGATCTCAGACTCAGGGACCTGGGTCAGCTCCTGGTTGAAAATAAACAAGAGGAGTATCTGTGCTGTGCCTGTCAATGTCCCTAGCAAGACATGGCTCGGGGGGCGAAGGATGGAAGGAATAGGAGAGAGGAACTGTTCTCATTAGGACACAGTGCCTGCAGCCCTCACATCACGGGGAGGGTCATGTAGGGGTCACATAGTGGGTGTGTGCTGGCACGATGTACCGCTGACCAACTCAGACACGTAGGGAGTGAGCACCAATGCTGCCAGGCACTTGGGAAGGCCATGTGGCCCCCAGTGTGAGCCCTCTTGAGAGACAGCTCTGCTTGATGGAGACTAGAGGCTGTGCCACTAAGCCCCGTGGTCCCCATGAGTGCCCTGGGCAGTCACTGAGGGAGGCAGCATGGTCCAAGGGTAAGGGCAGGCTGCAGCCTGGGTGCTGGGCAGTCACTGAGGGAGGCAGCATGGTCCACGGGCAAGGACAGGCCACAGCCTGGGTGCTGGACAGTCACTGAGAGAGGCAGCATGGCCCACGGGTAAGGGCAGGCCACAGCCTGGGTGCTGGACAGTCACTGAGAGAGGCAGCATGGTCCACGGGTAAGGACAGGCCGCAGCCTGGGTGCTGGACAGTCACTGAGGGAGGCAGTGTGGTCCCCGGGCAAGGGCAGGCCACAACCTGGGTGCTGGGCAGCCTGGATGCTTCCTCTTGTCCTGTCCCCTCTGGGCCCCCTCTGTGGCTGCTTCTCCAAGCTTCAAGCCAGGGTCCCCAGTGAGAAGGTGTGCCCTGCCAAAGTGCCTCGGTCCACCCCATCCCCACACACCCAGGGCTGCTGCTGTCTCTGGTGTCTCTGGCCACCCTTTCCTCAGCTAGATGCAGGGAGGAGGGTGGGGCTGGGTGTACCCAGGATATGGCTTTCCCCCATGAGATTGGCTAGGCACCACTGCTAGGCGCCAGGCCAGGAAAAGAACATTCTTGTTCCCCGAGTTTGTAGAATCAGGTAGGGGGCCCCAGCGTGGGTGCAGGGTCTGCAGTGCCCCCAGCCTGAGGCCAGCATGAACACGGATCCAACAGGGGTCAGCAGAGATGGGTACTGCTGACTGCTGAGTGAGTCTGGTTGCAGGATTGGGAGAGGTGGGGAGGCAGGCAGAAGAAAAGCCAGTATGGGGGTCACTGCTTTGGTCCTACCCAGCCCCTGAGATTCGCCCCCTGAGCACAGGGGCCTTTCTATTCTCTTCCTCCACTGCTGAGAGAGGGCTATTGGGGAGGTGCATCCCCTGCCCTCTGGCTGTTGTTCCATGGACTATTGGGCTTCCTCAGTGCCCTGGGGAGAAGAAAGCACTGTGAACACTAGGGGTGAGGGTGGACATCTGGGCCCTAGTGTATCTCAGCCAAGCCATCGGGAAATGGTCAGAAAGAATGTGGATGTATGCTATGGGCTGAGTTGTGTCCTCATGTCTTAGTCATCTAGTGCTGCTGTAATAGAAATACCACAAGGGGATGGCCTTAACAAACAGAAATTTATTCTCTTACTGTTTAAGAGACAGAAGTCCAAACTCTAGGGGAAGGCTTTCTTTCTCTGTCTGTTCTGGGGGAAGATCCTTGTCATCAATATTCTCCTGGTCTAGGAGCTTCTCAGCACAGGGAACCCAGGTCCAAAGGACGCATATCACTCCTGGCTCTGCTTTCTTGGTGGTAGGAGGTCCCGCTCCCTCTCTGCTTGCTTCTCTCTTTTATATCTCAAAAGAGATTGACTCAAGACACAATCTAAACTTGTAGATGAGTTCTGCCTCATTAACATTACTGCCTCTAATCAGGCCTCATTAACATCACAGAGATAGGACTTACAGCACATAAGAAAATCACATCAGATGACAAAATGGTGGACAATCACACAATACTGGGAATCATGGCCTAGCCAAGTTGACCCACATTTTTGGGGGACACAATTCAATCCATAACATTCCACCCTTTGCCCCCCAAAATTCATGTCCTTGCCACATGTAAAACACATTCTTCTCATCATATGGTAGCAAAAGTCTTAAATCAATTACACACGCTTTTCCAACGCACATGGAATGTTCTCCAACTTAGGCCACAGAGCAACCCTCGACAAAATCCGAAAACATTGAGATAATACAAAGTATCTTCTCTGACCACAATGCCATCAAGATAGAAATTAACAATAGAAAGAGCAAGGAAAAAAAATCAACTACATGGAAACTGAATAATACCCTGCTTACACATCAGTGGGTAATAGAAGAAATCAGAGAGGGAATCAAAAAACTCCTAGAATCAAATGAGAATGAAAACACATCATACCAAAACCTTTGGGACACAGCAAAGGCAAACCTCAGAGTACAATTTATGGCAATAGATGCACACATCAAAAAAGAAGAAAGGGACAATATCAAAACATTAGCTACACAACTCAAACAAATAGAAGAGAACAGCAAAAAGGCCACAGCCACCAGAAGAAAAGAAATAGTAAAGATCAGAGCAGAAATAAATGAAATAGAGAACAGAAAAACAATAGAAAGAATCAACAAAACCAAAAGTTGGTTCTTTGAAAGGAGCAACAAAATTGACAAACCACTGGCCAAACTGACAAAAGAAAAACAGGAGAGGACACAAATAACCCAAATAAGAAATGAAATGGGGGACATCACAACAGAGCCAACAGAAATGAAAAGGATCATAACAGAATATTATGAAAAACTATACTCCAACAAATTTGAAAACCTAGGGGAAATGGACAAATTTCTAGAAACACACTACCTACAAAATGATGCTGAAAATCTGAACAGACCCATAATAAGAGATTGAAAAGTTAATTAAAAAAACTTCCAACAACAACAACAAAAAAAAATGGCCCAGATGGCTTCACTGGAGAATTCTACCAAACATTCAGAGAAGGGCTTACATCAGTACTACTTGAACTATTTCAGAACATAGAAAATGAAGTGACACTTCTGAATTCATTCTATGAAGCCAGCATACTTCTGACACAAAAACCAGGCAAAGACACCACAGAAAAAGAAAATTACAGACCAATATCTCTCATGAATATAGATGCAAAAATTCTCAACAAAATTCTAGCCAGTAGAATTCAGCATCATATAAAAAAAAAAAAAATACACCATGACCAAGTAGGATTCATACCAAGTATGCAAGCATAGTTCAACATTAGAAAAACAATCAAAGTAATCCACCACCTAAACAAAAGGAAAGAAAAGAATCACATGATCATCTCAATTGATGCGGAAACGGCATTCAACAAAGTCCAACACCCATTCCTGATAAAAACTCTCAATAAAATATGTATAAGAGGGAAATTTCTCAATATAATAAAGGGCATCTATGCAAAACCAATGGCGAAGAGGCTGAAAACATTCCCCTTATGAACAGGAACAAGACAAGGATGTCCTTTATCACCACTCCTATTTAACATTGTGCTGGAAATCCTAGCTAGAGCAATAAGGCAAGAAAAAGAAATAAAGGGCATCCAGATTGGTAATGAAGAAGTAAAACTGTCCCTATTTGCAGATGATATGATACTATACACAGAAAACCCAAAAGACTCCACAAGAAAACTACTGGAACTAATAGAGATTCAGCAGACTAACAGGATACAAGGTAAACATACAAAAATTGTTTGGATTCCTATACACCAATAAAGAGCACGATGAAAAGGAAATCAGGAAAACAATACTATTTATAATAGCCCCTAAAAAAATAAAATACTTAGGAATAAATCAAACCAGGGATGTAAAAGACCTATACAAAGAAAACTACAAAACACTACTGTAAGAAACCCAAAGAGATCTACATAAATGGAAAAACACACCATGCTCATAAATAGGTAGACTCACCATTGTGAAAAGGACAGTTCTACCCAAAGAAATTTACAAATACAATACAATCTCAATCCAAATGCCAACAACATTCTTTAACGAGATGGGAAAACTAATAGTTAACTTTATATGGAAAGAGAAGAAGCCTGGGATAAGTACAGCACTATTGAAGAAGAAGAATACAGTAGGAGGACTTGCACTAGCTGACCTCAGAACCTACTATACAGCTACAGTAGTGAAAACATCCTGATACTGGTACAATGACAGATACATTGACCAATGGAACAGAATTGAGAACCCAGATGTAAATCCATCCACCTACGGTCACCTGATCTTTGACAAGGGCCCAAAGTCCATCAAATGGGGAAAAGACAGTCTTTTTAAACAAATGGTGCTGGCAAAACTGGATGTCCATCTGCAAAAAAGTGAAACAGGACCCATACCTCACACCATATACAAAAACTAATTCAAAATGGATCAAAGACCTAAATATAAAGCCAAAAACTATAAAATTCATAGAAGCAAAAAGGATCAACGCTAGAGACCCTAATACGCGGCATTAACAAACCATAACCAACAACACACAAACTCCAGGAGATAAGCTAGATAACTGGAATCTTCTAAAAATTAAATGCTTATGCTCATCAAAAGACTTCACCAAAAGAGTAAAAGAGAACCTACAGACTGGGAAAAAAATTTGGCTATTACAAAGCAGACAAAGTTCTAATCTCTAAGATCTACAGGAAAATCCAACACCTCTACAACAACAACAACAAAAATAATCCAATTAAAAATGGGCAAAGGAAATGAACAGACACTTCACCAAAGAAGACATTCAGGCGGCCAACAGACACATAAGGAGATGCTCACAATCACTAGCCATTAGAGAAATGCAAATTAAAACCACAATGAGATACCATCTCACGCCGGCATTACTGGCACGAATCAAAAACACTGCAAATAACAAATGTTGGAGGGGCTGCGGGGAGATTGGAACTCTTATGCACTGCTGGTGGGAATGCAAAATGATACAACCATTTTGGAAAAGGATATGGCGCTTCCTTAGAAAGCTAGAAATAGAAATACCATACGATCCAGCAATCCCACTCCTAGGAATATATCCTAGAGAAATAAGAGCCATCACTCGAATAGACATGCACACCTATGTTCATGGCAACATTGTTCACAGTAGCAAAAAGATGGAAACAACCTAGATGCCCATCAACAGCTGAATGGATAAACAAACTATGGTACATACACACAATGGAGTATTATGCAATGAGAAAGAACAGTGATAAATCTGTGGAGCATCTCATAACATGGATGAATCTGGAGGACATTATGCTGAGTGAAAAAAGTCAATCACAAAAGGGCAAATATGGTATAAGACCACTAGTGTAAAAACTCATGAAAAGGTTTACACACAAAAAGAAATAATCTTTGATGATTACGAGGGAGGGGAGGGAAGGGGATGGAAAAACACTAAATAGACGATAGATAAGTGGTAACTTTGGTGAAGGGTAAGACAGTACACTATACTGGGGATGCCAGCACAGCTTGTACAAGGCAAGGTCACAGAAGCTCCCTAGACACATCGAAACTCCCTGAGGAACTGAATTGCTGGGCTGAGGGCTGTGGGGACTGTGGTCTCGGGGAACATCTAGCTCAATTGGCATAACATAGTTTATAAAGAAAATGTTCTACATTCTACTTTGGTGAGTAGTGTCTGGGATCTTAAAAGCCTGTGAACAGCCATCTAAGATACTCCACTGGTCTCACCCCTTTGGGAGCAAGGAATAATGAAGAAAACTAAAGATATAAGGGAAATATTAGTCCAAAGGACTAATAGACCATAACTACCATGTCCTCTACCAGACAGAGTCCAGTACAACTAGACAGTGCCCGGCTACCACCACTGACTGCTCTGACAGAGATCACAATAGAGTTCCCGGACAGAGCTGGAGAAAAAAGTAGAACAAAATTCTAACTCACAAAAAAAGGGCCAAACTTACTGGTCTGACAGAGACTGGAGAAACCCTGAGAGTGTGGCCCCTGGACATCGTTTTAGCTCAGTAATGAAGCCACTCCTGAGGTTCACCCTTTAGCCAAAGATTAGACAGCCCCATAAAACAAACTGAGACTAAAGGGGCACAACAACCCAGGGATAAGGACTAGAAGGCAAGAGGGGACAGGAAAGCTGGTAATAGGGAACCCAAGTTTGAGAAGGGAGAGTGTTAATACATGTGGTGTTGTTAACCAACATCATAAAACAATGTATCTACTGTTTAATGAGAAGTTACGTAAATCTTTATCTAAAGTACAATAAAACAATAAAAAAAAAGTATTAAATCCAAAGTCTTAAGTCCAAAATCCAAAAATTCCTTTTCATCTGTGAAATTGAGACTACAAGTTATCTGCTTCCAAAGCATAGTGGTGGGAGAGGCACAAGCTAGACATTTCCATTACAAATGGGAGAAATTGGAGGGAAAGAAGGGATAACAGGCACCAAACAATTCAGCAGATCACGTTACATTAGCTCCCAAGGCTTGAAAATAATCCTCTCTTCTCTGAGACCATTTACACAATGGCTCTGCCCTCTAGACTCTGAGTGTTAGCCACACTCTCTGGATTCTGGGTGAAGGCCTCTCAGGCCTGGGTTTCACCTCTGCCTTCCAGGCAATTCTGCTCCCTTGGCTTTGGGAGGCCCCATTCTCCTGATCCTTCTGAGTGACTACTCCACACTTTGAGAACCCAGAAGTCATGGCCCTACTCTTAGAGACTGAGGCAGCTCTGCTTCCTGTGTTCCTTGTCTCTTCAGCTTCTGCTTCCCGGTTCCTTGGCCTCTTGGCCCCTCGGTCCTCACTGCCTGCATCTACCCTGCTGGGGCAAGTGTTCCGAAGCTCTTTAGCTCCACTGAAAAGTGCCAGAGGGCACCCTACTCTGCCAGTAGATTTCGGCCAGAAGGCACTCAGCTCTCTTGCTCTATGTGTTGGCTCCAGGGCTGTCTCATGCTGGTCTGGTTCTGCTGCTGCCGGTTTTCTGCTGCTGCTTCTCCCCATCTGCACCGTCTCCAGTGTAACAGCTCTCTCACTTCCTTCTGAGTCCTCACCAGAATTGTCTATGATGTCCATAATTCCACCAACAGTCTCTTCAAGGCAATCTAGGCTATTACTATTAGGCACTTTAAAACTCTTCCAGCCTCTTTCCATTCACTGTTTCAAAACTGCTTCCACATTTTAGGTACCTGTTAGAGCAGCACCCCACACTCAGTGCCAAATTCTGTCTTAGTTATCTAGTGTTGCTATAACAGAAATACCACAAGGGGATGGCTTTAATGAAGATAAATTTATTCTCTCACAGGTTAGGAGGCTAGAAGTACAAATTCAGGGTGCCAGCTCTAGGGGAAGTCTTTCTTCCTCTGGGTGTTCTTGGCGAAGATCCTTGTCACCAATCTTCCCCTGGTCTAGGAGCTTCTTAGTGCAGGGAACCCAGGTCCAAAGGATGCGCACTGCTCCTGGCTCTGCTTTCTTGGTGGTGGGAGATCCCCCTGTCTCTCTGCTTGCTTGTGTCTTTTATATCTCAAAAGAGATTGACTCAAAACACATCCTAATCTTGTAAATTGAGTCCTGCCTCATTAACATAACTGCCTCTAATCCTGCCTCATTAACATCATAGAGGTAGAATTTGCAACACATAGGATAAATACATCGGATCATAAAATGGAGGACGACCACACAATACTGGGAATCATGGCCTAGCCAAGTTGACACACATTTTTGGAGAACACAGTTCAATCCATAACACCCCCAAAAGGTATGTTGAAGTCCTTGTCCCGGTACCGGTGAACATGACCTAATTTGGAAATGGGGTCTTAGCAGATGTTATCAAATTAAGATGAGGCCATATTGTCATTGTCAGCTGCTGTCAAGCTGGCCTCTGACTCATGGTGACCCCAGGCACAACGGGATCCACAGGATTTTCACTGGCTGATTTTTGGACGTAGGTATCTAGGCCTTTCTTCCTAGTCCATCTTAGTCTGAAAGCTCCTCTGAAACCCAGGAATCGAATCCCAGTCTCCTTCATGGAAGGCTAGAATTCTACTGCTGAACCACCACTGTCCCCATACTGGAGCTGGGTGGCCCTAATCCAGTGACAGGAGTCCTTACAAGAAGAAGAGAGAGACACAGACAGACAGAAGAAAGACATTCATGCGAAGACTGAGGCAGAGACTGGAGAGATTTGGCCACAAGCCAAGAACACCAAGGATTGCTGGGAGCACCAGAAGCTGGGAGAGGGAATAGAGCAGATTCTCCCTTGGAGCCTCAGAAGGAATCTACACGGCGGACACCCTGATCTTTGACTCTTAGCCTGCAGACTGTGAGATGGTACACTTGTGTTCTTTCCAGCCCGCCCTCTGTGGAGCTTTGCTATGGAGGCCACGGGGGACAGACACAGGGTGTAACAGAGGGTCCTCAAGTGGCACCCGCAGAGCAAGAGCGGCTGGTGGCAGGGCTACTTGGCTTCCTCTCTTTCCTCCAACCCTCAGGCCATCCCTCTATTTCCATCTCTCTGGCCACATTTGGCATGCACCCACCCCCATGTCCGTCACTGGCAGGGGGCAGAGAGGCAGGTGGGTAGGCTCAGTCAGATCATATGCCAACTCCTGGGATCCGAGACTCAGCTGATTTGGGAGAGGGTGCCATCCATGGGGACTGGCCGGGTCCAGACGAAGATGGGTATGACCTACACACAGGTAAAAGGGAGAACACTGTCCAACACTCAAAGGTGCGCCAGGGGGGCAGAGTTCAACACTTGGACAGTGGCAAAGAGTGAGCAGGGTGCCCAGGCTTAGCATCCCCTGAGGCTGGCCGTTGTCTGGGGAGGGGGTGGGGGCTCAACCTTCCTCGCAGTCCTGCAGGGACCTCTCATCTATGTGGACAACACCTGGCAACACACTGCAAACATTTCCCCATTCGTCCTGTCTTTGAGTTGTACGTATTTATTCTTGAAGAAAGAAATTACTTCTCATGCGGTAAAGCATACGATACTTGGTTTGCTTTCTCCTTTCATGTCCTCTTTGGAAAGCTCTTTTCCAGCCCAAGATTTAAAAAAGACAAAGTTCGAGGTGGGAGGGGGAAGCTCTGTTATCTGGTCCCATACTTCCCTCATTTCTCCTCAAAATTATTGACTGCTTCTCAACCTTATTTTCACACACAGATGGGGACTGGAATGTTTGCCTGTGACTTGTCCTTGGTTCCGGGCCCACCGAGCCTGGTCCCAAGGGGGACAGCTCCCTCCAAGTCCACCCGAAGGGAGACTGCGGCAGTGGGGTGGGGTGAAGCAAGCAGGTGGGAGCTGAGGGCAGGCCCTTCATGTTTGCTGATCTTGTACCCGTGAGGGTCTCCGGGGAGGCTCCCCCCAACCCCCACCGGACAAGCTGGGCAGGGAAAGGCCTGTAGAACAAGCCCCAGACTGCACGCCACTGCCCCGCTGCCCCAGGAGAAGGTCCAGTTTCTCCTGAGAAGAGAATGGTTAAACCCTCCGACTTGGGGTTAGGTGGTGGGAGTGGCCTCACACCTGAGATGGCAGGTGAGCTCCTTCGGGGATTTAAGTTTATACTGTGTGCTGTTGGCTACATTCTGGTTGGTGCTGTGCCCAGGCCAGCCCAGCTCCCTCAGGGACTCACAGCAGCCAGGCAGTGGCTGGGCGCTTGACCTTGACTGTTGGCTACTGGCTGCTGTCACTGGATCCTGGGGCCAGCATGTCACCAGGGGTGGGTGGCACACAGAGGTAAGGTGGAGGGGATGGTGGCTTGGTTGGCTCCAGTGGACAAAGGCATTTTCATTCTCAGATATTCTAAGAGGTGGGAAGAGATGAGCTGTTGTGTGTTTGTCTTTAAAGTGAGGTCGCTTTGGGTTTGGGTGCTATTTCCCGCTAATCTGCCCCTGAATCAAGCCTTCTCTGGCTTGATTTCAGACCACAGGCTGCACTGGTGGGGTATTCCACGTGTGGGGGCTGTGCCCCTTGGCGTGGGGATGGCTATGTGACTTAGGTGTGGGGGGAGGGCCTGGGCTGGCAGGGGTAGCGGGGACAGTCTGGCCGGCCCCTGCACCCACTGTCCCGAGATGGTGGGCTGTGTGGAAATGCTCTGGACACTTCCCCGCAGTGCTGACCTCCGGTGAGCTAGCCACGCTTCCGGTTTTTTGGGTCCGTGCCCACGGGGGTGTTTTAGGGTGCTCAAGGGCAGGAGGGGAGAGGGCTCCTGCAGCTGTAGAGAAGCCCCCCCCCCCCACCAGGAGGTCAACTGTCCCTGCCTCTGGGCGAGCAGAGGTGCCTAAGAGCTGGACCGGCTATTTTCCTTGAAGGGTTAGTGAGGGTCTTCGTATTTTTGGTTGGAGGGAGGCAGGTGTGAGTTGCAAAAGCTTTGCATTTCCCTGACCTGGCTCATTGGTGGTTTGGGGAGGTCCCCCCACTCTGATGTGATGGCTCCCCCTCTTTTCCCTGCGAGGTCAGGGAAGCCCACGGACCGTGCCCATTAGGAGCCTCCTGGGAGGATGTTCCCCCCACCCCGTGGATGCTGTCGCCCCATTTTAAAGGTGAGGTCCCGGGGCTACTGAGGGTCAGGTAGCTGTGCTGCCCTGGCCCCTGATGGTCAGCTCGTGCCCTGGATGACCCCTCTGCAGCACAGCCTGGGTGGGTGGGTGGGTGAAATTTGGCTGAGAGCTGCAAGATGGAGGGGCCTCTGGGGCATACCCAGAATGCAGGATCCTCCATCTGGGCTCCCAAGGGATCGGTCAGGGCCCATCTGACCCCAAGGCCAGCCCCCGCCCCCCAGGCTGCTCCAGCATCCCTGTCCCCTGTTCCTTTGTGACTGCAGGGGGTAGGGGCTCAGCTCAAAGCCGTGGCAGTGAAACCCACTCCCTTTCCAGTGCTGGGTCACCTAACCTCCAGCAGACACTGTCCGCATGGCAACCTGCTGTGTGTGTAAACACACAGAGGCTCATCTCGCTGGCCAGCACGGCTGGGCCGCAGGATAAGGAGATGCAGCTGGGTTGAGGGACCCCTGGGGTGGAGCGACCCTGGGGTGGAGGGACTCCCGGGGCAGAGTCCTCTGGGGGATGAGTCTGCACACAGCCCCTCCTCCACTGCCTGCATGGCTCGGGGCCGCCAGACATGGGGCGTCCTCACCCAGCTCATGCTATGGGGTCGATGTCTGCTGAATGGGCGCCCAGGTGTCCCCACGGCTGAACCCTGCGGCGCCCGGGGCCTCAGCAGCCAGCCAGGGCCTCAGGAAACTGCATTTCCAGTTGGGCAAGGTGAGGCTCACGTTTCGGGGAAGAAACATTCCCTGGAGCCTGAGCCATGGAGCCACACTAGGCAAAGGATGAGCTGCCATGTTGCGGGTGCCCCCCAGCAAGGTAGAGGTGACCCAGCTCCTAGGCCTGGGGATGGGAGCGCCTGCTCACTGTCTGCTGGGCTGAACTGCAGTGGCCACGTGTTGACCAGATGGAGGGTTCTGGAAAGCACCCATTGGGGATGGAGCTGAGGCTGCAGGGAAGCCCAAGCACCACACTGGGGCCGGCCCCAGGGTGATATGTAGCACCTGGACGCACAGGAGGGGCTGGCTACAAGGTCACCAGGCCCAGCCCATCCTAGCCCAAAGCCCAGTAGAGTCTGGGCTGTCCCCACAGTGGGCGACAAAGGGGCAGGAGCTGTCTCGGGCAGCAGGCAGGAAGGTAACTTCTGAGGCGAGGCATCAGACTGTGGGTTGTGGGTTGTGCCTCTGAGGCGAAGGCCTGTCACTGGAGGGGCATTGCTTGGCCAGTCGGCAGCTTCTCGCTTGTAGGAGCAGGACAGACCTGTGTGGGAGACTCAGAGGCTGAGCACTCCCTGTAAGCCCCGGGGTGGGATGGGGTGGGGCTGCAGGGACCAGGTTGCTGGCAAGGGCCTGGGGTGGGCCTCCTTCTGGGGGCAGAGATGGATAGAGGTCCTGGAACTGTCTGGGAGGCTGAAGGCCCGCGTGGATGATGGTGCCCATCTGGGAGGCTTAGGGGGCAGGGTGGGCTCTCACTTTGCGTGGGTGAGCTGAGGGGCAGGAGTGACTGGTGTGCTGAGAAGTGGCACCTCTGTGGGGCAGGGAGGCCCTGGGGGTGGGACAGGGCTTGGACCTGATGGGACACACTGCCTACCAGGGCAGGTCCCGCTGCACTGCAGCTTCCCCAGGAAACTTGGGGCTGTGTGCAGAGTGGACACAGTGGGGTCTGTGGGTCTGAAGCTAAGGGCACCAGCAGGCCATGTGCATGGGCCAGCACAGACCCCCGGGGGGCCTGAGGGCACTGGCCAGTTAGAGAGATATAGGTCTGCAGGAGAGGGGCCCTGGGTGGTGGCTGCCCCATACCCCCATCTTAGTCTGGGCTCTCTAGAGGAGTGAACCAGTAACCTGCTGCTGTCGAGTCGAGTCTGACTCATGGTGACCCTATAGGACAGAGTAGAACTGCCCCACAGGATTTTCAAGGTGCTAATCTTTACGGAAGCAGACTGCCACATCTTTCTCCTGCAGATGGGCTGGCAGGTTTACACGCCAAGCTTTTGTTTGGCAGCTGAGCACTTAAGCCACGTGTCACCAGGGCTCCTTAAAACCAGTGAAGTGTATATAAATATACATAGAGAGAAATTTAATTCTAGGAAATGACTCCCACAATTGTAGGGGCTGGCAAGTCCCAAATCTGTGGGTCAGGCTACAGGCTGAAGATGTCTGCTAGCTCACGTGGTTGCAGGGGCTGACGAACCCCAAATCTGCAGTTCAGGTGGCAGGCCAGAGACTTCTGCAGGTTACATCCCAAGAACTGGAGGTCAGGTGACGAGTGGATTGCAGAGAGAGCTCCGGCTTTGCCACACGCCCAAGGAAATGCCCCTTTCAACTGATTGGCTGCTCCCATCAGCTCACAGAATGAAAGGTGATTGCGCAGTGTCTCATAAACCACAGAGAATCACAGCCTAGCCGAGCTGACACATAGCATTAACAATCACCCCTCCGCCCCCATTTCTCAGTTCCTTGGCGATCTTGTTGTGAGGTGGTATCTGTTTTCCCTCATCCGGCCTCACCCTGAGGTTCTATACAGAGGCAAGCCCAATAGCTTGTCTACTGAGGGGCCAGACCTCAGTGGCTGGCACTTCTTGCCATCACCAGTTCCAAGCTCCACAGAGGACCTTTGGCTTAAGCAGAAAGGGCCTCAAGGCCCTTAGGAAGCCTTCTCCTAGCTAAAAGCCCCCGGAAGCAATGTCAGTTTATAATTTTCAGCTGTATTTAATGATTTTTACCATAGTTATGGACTTTCACTTTTTTTTAGCAGCTGAACTTTTACAAAAATTAATTAGAAAACTTAAAAAAGACAAACAGCTTTATTGATATAGAATGCAGATACCAAACAACTCACCCATTGAGTGTCCAGGTCACTGGTTTTCAGTGTGTTTACGGATTTGTGCAGCCACCGAACCTTCAAGAATGAGCACCGATGTGCAGCTCCTGTCTGCAAGACAGGCATAGCCAGGAAGGGCTCCCCAGACACCGCCTGTCTGTATAAGGGGTACCCGCTGCAGCGAGGCTGATCCCTCAGAGGCTGACGACCTCGTCTAACCGCTACTTTTCTCAGCTGTTTCTCACATTGGAGCCCTGCCTGTTCCCTCCCCTCCCCAGTCTGAGGTTCTGCGAGGCTCAGATCACTGAGGACCCATTGTTCCAGCTCGGCAGCTGCAGAGAGCCAGGGCCAATGGGGCTCACTGTAAAAGTTAAAGCAAAATTTTCAAGCAGATGATCAGGGTAGCCGCCTTACTTATTTAGCGCTGCTATAACAAAAATACCACAGGTGGGTGGCCTTAACAAATCGAAATTTATTTCTCACAGTTTAGGAAGCTGAGAGTCTGAATTCAGGGTGCCAGCTCTAGGGGAATGCTTTCTGTCTCTGTCGGCTCTGGGAGAAGGTCCTTGTCTCTTCAGCTTATTTCCTGGTTCCTTGGAGATCTCCATGTGGCTTGGTATCAATCTTCCCCCAACTCTACTTGCATGTTTAACCTCTTTTATATCTCAAAAGAAGACTACATATTTCACTATGGATTATACCTCAACATAAAGAAAACAAAAAACCTCAATTAGAGCAATAAAGCAATACCATGATAAATGGAGAAAATATTGAAGTTGTTAAGGATTTCTTTTTACTTGGATCCACAATCAACACCCAAGGAAGCAGTCAAGAAATCAAACAATGTATTTAATTGGGCAAATCTGTTGCAAAAGATCTCTTTAAAGTGTTAAAAGGCAAAGATGTCATTTTGAGGACCAAGGTGCACCAGACCCAAGCCATAGTATTTTCAATCGCCTCATATGAATGGGAAAGCTGGACAATGAATAAGGAAGACTGAAGAAGAACTGATGCCTTTGAATTGTAGTGTTGGCAAAGAATATTGACTATACCATGGGCCGCCAGAAGAATGAACAAATCTGTCTTGGAAGAAGTACAGCCAGAATGCTCTTTAGGAAGCAAAGATGGCGAGACGTTGTGTCATGTACTTTGGAGATGTTGTGAGGAGGGATCAGTTCCTCAAGAAGGAGAGAGTTAGTGAAAAGAGGAAGACCCTCAAGGAGATGGACTGACGCAGTGGCTGCAACAATGGGCTCAAACATAGCAATGATCGTGAGGATGGCGCAAGACCGGGTAGTGTTTTGTTCTGTTGTACGTAGGGTCACTGTGAGTTGGAACTGACTCGACAACACCTAAGAACAAGAACATATCTCAGAAGAGATTGACTTAAGACACCTTACATGAATCCTGTCTCATTTCTAAATGGGATTATAACCACAGTCATAAATGTTAGGATTTACAACACATATTTATGGGAGATATAATTCAATCCATAATAGTAGCTGTTTTATTAAACTCCTCAATCAGAGGGATTGTAAAAGTTCCAAGCAGTTAAAGAAGAGAATCAGAGCTAGGAAACAAAGAATGCCTGGTAGGATTGCCAGTTGAGGGACACGCCTGGTTAATGTTCTACTCTGGGCTTATGGGATCAGCGGTTAAAGTCTAACTCCCTGTGGTAAAACCATCCATCAATACCAGGCTCAGATATATGGGGATGACATACCCTTTCATAACTTCGTAACCGGCTGGGCCCTTACTTGTACACTGTCTTGGTCATCTCGTGCTGTTAACAGAAATACCACAACTGGATTGCTTTAACAAAGAGAAGTTTATTCTCTCACAGTCCAGTAGGCTGGAAGTCTGAAGCCAGAGCGCCAGCTCCAGGGGAAGTCTTTCTCTCTGCTGGCTCTGGGGGAAGATCTTTGTCATCAATCTTCCCCAGGTCTAGGAGCTTCTCACTCAGGGACTCCGGTCCAAAGGACGCGCTCTGCTCCTGGCACTGCTTTCTTGATGGTAGGAAGTCCCCCTGTCCCACTGCTCACTTCTGTCTTTTATATCTCAAGAGATTGCCTCAGGACACAATCCAGTCTTGTAGATCAGGTCCTGCCTTACTAACACAACTGCCACCCATCCTCCCTCATTAACATCATAGAGGCAGGTTTACAACATACAAGAAAATCACACAGTACCAGAATCATGGCCTAGCCAAATTGATACACACATTTTTGGGGGGACATAATTCAAACCATGACAGTCCTTAATGTAGAGACCTTCAGCAAAGACTCAGCAACGTGTCATAAATAAGAAACGAACACCACCAAATCCGTGAGAAAGAAACAGCACCAGATCCACGAGACTTGAACCTGCCTAGGACACCCTTCTCCCATGCCGATTCCAGTCACCCTGGAGGTCCTAGCCATAAAGGAGCTGTGGAAAGTGGACTTGGCCAAGAAGAGGAAAAGCCACACGCTTGCTGCTGACTTGACTCTCGCTAGTAAAAATAATTCTAGATTAAATACAGCAATTTGATAAACCCCCTGGATGGACTTTGTTGCTGTTGTTAGGTGCCACTGAGTCAGTTCCAACTCATAGCAACATGAATGAGTAATTTATTTTATAAGCGTCAGCACAAAGCTCTAGGGGATGTCTTTCTCTCTCTCTCTCTTCTGGGGGAAGATCCTTGTCATCAATCTTCCCCTGGTCTAGGAGCTTTTTAGTGCAGGGACCCCAGGTCCGAAGGATGGGCACAGCTCCTGGCTCTGCTTTCTTGGTGGTAAGAGGTCCCCTTGTCTCTCTGCTTGCTTCTCTCTTCTGTATTTCAAAAGAGATTGACTCAAGACACAACCTAATTGTGTAGATTGAGTCCTGCCTCATTAACATCATGTCGTTGTTTTTGTGTTAGGTGGCCTCGAGTTGGTTCTGACTCACAGCAACCCCATCCACCACAGAACGAAACCCTGCCCCGTCCTGCGCCATGATCACAATCGTTGTTGTGCTTGAGCCCTTTGTTGCAGCCACTGTGTCAGTCCATCTCTTTGAAGGTCTCCCTGTTTTTTGCTGACCCTCTACTCTACCAAGCATGATGTGCTTCTCCAGGGACTGATCCCTCCTGACAACTTGTCCAAAGTATGTGAGATGTAGTCTCCCCATCCTTGCTTCTAAGGAGCATTCTGGTTGTACTTCTTCCAAGACAGATTTGTTAGTTCTTTTGGCAGTCCATGGTATATTCAATATTATTTGCCAACACCACAATTCAAAGGTGAAATTCTTCTGTCTTCCTTATTCATGCATATGAGGCAATTGAAAACACCACGGCTTGGGTCAGACGCACCTTAGTCCTCAAGGTGACGTCTTTGCTTTTCAACACTTCAAAGAGGTCTTTTGCAGTAGGTTTGCCCAATGCAATGAATCTTTTGATTTCTTGACTACTCCGAGATCATAGAGGTAGGATTTACAACACATAGGGAAAGCACATCAGATGACAAAAATGCTGGGAACCATGGCCTAGCCAAGTTTACGCACATTTTTTTGGGGAAACAATTCAATCTATAACACTTCAGTAGTCTCCTTCCTGTTTTTGGGTTCTGTAATTCGATGCGATGTCTCACAGAACTCACGAACCATATCAAAGAAATGGCTCATGCGGTAGTGGGGGCTGGCAAGTCCCAAATCTATGGGTCAGGCATAGGCTCCTCCTGCCTCACATGGCTGCAGGAGATGAGGAACCCAAATCGGCAGTTCAGATGGCAGGCTGCTGGCTCGAGTCCCAAGGACCAGAGGTCAGATAGTGACAAGCCAGATGCAGGAGCTAGATGCAGAGAGAGAGAGAGCCCCACCAGAACACTCACACGTAGACACCGGGTGCAAGCCATACCCCAGGGAAAGGTGTGACTTGAGTAAGGGTGAGACTTGAGTCACATCCTCTTGCAAGGCTGTGACTCAAGATACACCCTACACTAATCCTGCCTCATTAACATATAGAGGTTAGAATGTACAACACATAAAATGGAGGATAATTACATCAGATCACAGAATGGAAGTCAGCCACACAGTACTGAGAATCACGGCCCAATCAAGCCAACACACAACACCAATCATCACAGGTTCCATACACATTTGCATGGTCCCACTCAGTCATTCTGTGTGAGTCACAAAGTCTATGGCTAGAAGGGCCACATTAAGCAATTCATTGTACCACATGACCCTGTGTACAACGGAACAAAACACTGTCCTGTCCTGCACCATCCTCACAATCATTGCTATGTTTGAGTCCATTGTTGCAACCACTGTGTCAGTCTATCTCGTTGATGGTCTTCCTCTTTTTCACTGACCCTCTACCAAGCATGATGTCCTTTTCCAGGGACTGGTCCCTCCTAGTAACATGTCCAAAGTACATGAGACAAAGTCTCACCATCCTTGCTTCTAGGGAGCATTTTGGCTGTACATCTTCCAAGATAGATTTGTTTGTTCTTCTGGCAGTCCATGGTATATTCAATATTCTTTGCCAACACTTTACCCTGGGTCTTTTACGTAGAGCTTTGCAGAATGCTTGGAAGACCCTGCAGCTGTCCAAAGCTGAAGTATATACGCCCCTGTGCTGTCACCCTCACTCTTGCTGGAGTGTGGACTGGTGCGGCCTTTGTGAAGCACTTTGGAATCCCTGAGTAAAGGGCACAGAGCCTTTGGCATAGTGAGGACATGTCTAGGACTTATTCTGACCCTATCACCATCATAAGCTCCCCCGTGATCCCCCTAGACTCTAGGCTTTTTGAGTCCAAGCACAGTGCCTGGTCCGTTTGGCCCTGCTGCTCGACTTCCTGCACTGAGAGGTCTAACCCTCATTCGCCCAGCCACATGTTCCATTTTCACCCTTTAGGGGCCATGTGGGGCACCAACTGCCCCTCCCAGTCACCGTGGCCATAAGCTACTCTGCCAGGCACAGGCCAGAGGCCCTGCTGTGGACTCTCACACCACTGCAAGAGGAGTCCAGACCCCTCTTTTCTTTCTCCTTCGAACACAGGGGGGCAGAAGCCCACCTGGCCCACCTCAGATCTTTCCCAAGGAGAGGCCTCAGGAGGTGGCTTGCTTGCCGGGACATTTACCTGGCTGACCAGCTAATTTCCTCAGGTTTCACCATCAGGAAGATGTTTTGGTCCAAAAGCTCCGAAACTCAGATCTGCCTTTGAGAGGACAGTTGTGCAATCTTCCTCGGTGTGTCTGGGGACAGGTGGGTCACTAACCGAAGGTCATCAAGAAGAGGAGCCTTCACTTCGACATGCTGTGTGGGTGTGATGAAGATGGAGGTGGGAAAGGGGCAGCCGTGCTCAGATGTTCTCGTTGGGACCCACCTGTGTCCAGGTGGCAAAGGGGCTGGATGAGATGCATTGACAACTGTGCCGTGCCCTGCTGGGCATCGGCTGTGGTCTGCTCAATGGAAAACCTGGGGCCAAAAAGACCCTGCGTCCAAGTGTGGCCCTTAGTGTGCGGGGCTGGGATCTGTAACAAGACTATAAGACAGTGGGCATTTATCGAAAATAGGGAGCCCTGGTGGCTCAGTGGTTAAGAGCTTGGGGGCTAACCAAAAGGTCGGCAGTTTGAATCCACCAGCTGCTCCTTGGAAACCTTATGGAGCAGTTCTACTCTGTCCTATAGGGTCACTATGAGTTGAAATCATTTTTTGGTGTTGAAGATGGAGGAAAACCACTAAATGAAATGATACCTTGTGGCCTGAGGCCCCGAGGACGGTGTTCACCCCCATGCCCCCGTGTGCCTGAGGCCCCGAGGACGGTGTTTATCCCTGTACCCTTGTATGCCTGTGGCCCCAAGGACAGAGTTTATCCCTATACCCCTGTGTGTCAGCCGTGCCAGGCTGTGCAGGGGCCACCAGTTGGCTCAGGCTCCACATTCTGGGATGGTCTGGCTCACAAATCCCACAGGCAGGACTCAGCATCTGTGGGTGGTGCTCATGAGCTGCCCCGGGGGTTCCCAGCTGTGAGGAGCCGAGGAGCCCTGCAGCTTCCATACATGGAACCCAGGGAACCACCCTGGTGGGCACACTGTGTGCAGCGTTCTGATCTCAGGGCTACTGGTGAGCTAAGAGCGGTGGGGATGGGCATCAGGAGCCCCATAAACGATGGTTGTGTGGGGACTGTGCCTGGGATGAAACCTGGACACTCAGTCCTCCCAAGGATGGGGTTGTGGGTCGTAAAGCCTGGAGGGGCTGCCCTGTTCACTGGGGGTGGTGGGCTCATCTCCAGCCCCCGTGGGCTGCTCGCTGGGCTGGGACTGGGCAGAACATGGTTGGCTATAGGGCAGACGTGCTGGGACCAGCAATGGCAGCACTTGATGGCAGAGTCACCACAGGTGGAGCGGGGCACGTCCTCTGGGCCTCACTGCGGTGAGGTCCATATGTGAGGGTGGCATCTGTATGCCCTTCAGAGACACATCTGCCTCCAGGGGCCCAGCCTCCAGTTCCCTTGGGTTTACGTGAACGTGACAGAGGCCAGCACGCGCTCTGCCTTGCCCCCACAGAGACTCTGAAAGCAGAATTGGTGCTTTCTCACCCCTGTGCGGCTGGGGGTGGCCGTGAGGCTGAGTCTGGGCCAGTGAGATGTAAGTGGAGGTTTGCTAGGGGGCTTTGACTCCGTATTGTGGCTGGCCCCAACCAAATGCTAGTGTGATGTCTGGAGCATGGCAGCTATCTCATGACTATGAGGCAACAAGATGGTGCTCGAGACACCAACACCCTCAACATGTGGGGCTGAGTCCTTGAGAACTGGGCCCTTTAGCCAACACCTGCAGCCTCCTCTGTCCAGACTCCGAGATTTGTGAGGAGAATCCATGCTGGGTTTTCTGATTCTTTCAGCTGCCTGGCAGAGGTTCTGAGTGGTATGTTGTTTTTATGCTGATGATGTGTAAATGGGTGTCCCAGCCCCAGAGTCCCTCCTGAACTCCAGACCCTTTTCATTGGCTGCTGGGTGTCCCCATGAGACGTCTCAGCAAGTTTCACGCTCAGCAAGTGTATCCCTCACTCTCAGCCTGCTCCTGCCCCGTTGCCTGTCCCGTCTCAATAATTGGCTCCGCCAGTTGGAAACCCTCCCCTCCACCTCACGCCAGCTCAAACCTGAGGCCTTCGGGGGTGGGGTGGGTATGTGTGCTTGCCTTCTGTCACTCATTCATTCATTCAGCAACTATGAATTGAACATCAAGCACGAGCCGGCTGTTCTCCCCAGGGGATGTCAGCATGCTCTTGGGGCTTGCCCGCTAGTGGGCGGACCTCTCTGATGGCCATGAGGCTGAGGGAAACACAAGGCAGAGAGGGCCAGCATTTCATGTCTGGAGGTCATGGAGGCCCCCTGGGGAAGGTGAGAAGTGAGCAGGGGTCAGACCAAGGTGGGTGAGTCGTGTGAAGAACTAGTGCTCCGGGTCAAAGCACAGCACTTGAAAAGGGCCTGAGGTCGGAACAGCAAGGAAGAGGGGGTGGCTGGAGCCGAGGGAGGGGGAGAGAGCAGAGCGGGGAGCTGCTGTGAATTTCCTCAGGCATCTGGGGCAGGGACCTTTGCCTGTGCACACCTGCTGAGTTCCTGGCATCCAGGCCAGGCCATCCAGGCCCCTGTCCCTGCCACCATCACCTGGGCCGTCCTCTGCAGCCCTGATGTGCGGAGCTCCGGGTGTCACTTGGTCTCCTGGAGGGTACTGTGCGGGCTGAGCGTCTCTGATCTGCTCTCCACTCCACCCCCGTCAGCCTGCCCAGGTTCCACTCCAACTCCTGGTGTGGGGCTGGACCAGCCGCTCGGCTTCTCCTGGCTCCTGAGCTATGGGCAGTGGGTTGGGTGGCTGAGGGGGGTCAGGATCTGATTTGTGCTTGTCCTGGTCCCCTCTCCGGCCCTGTCCAGGCACACAGGGGGTGTTCAACCCCAGCATCACATGGTGGTGGGAAGTCCGACCTGTGTTGGGGCATGTGACCTGTGGACCCAGGTTCTGACGCAGGACTGAGGAGGTGGGAGCTGGTGTGGAGCTACCCCTTCGTGCCCCTGACTTGGGACTCTCCCTGCCCACAGGTACTTCCAGGGCACTGTCATCCTCCTGGTCCTGACCCTGCTCCTGCTGGCTGGCTTTCTGCACCTGGACATGAGGTTTTTCATACAATAAGTCCTGCATTGGCCCTGAGGATCTGGGAGGCCACCACCCTCGTGTCCCCTGCCCCTGACAGCCCTGGAGCAGGCCCTGGGAGCAGGGTCAGGACGTCGAGCCCGCCTGCCTCAGTGGCCCCTACCTGCACTGGTGGGGTGACCTGGCGGCTCACACCTCCCTGCTGCGCCTCAGTTTCACCTCTATCAGAGGAGGCGTGAGCCCTCACCTGCTGGGACCCATTATCCTCCTGAGGCGCTCCTCTCCCTCCTGCCCTCCCGTCCCCCTTCCCACATTTTAGGGGTGCCAGAGGTGCTGCATGGGCCTTTGAGCGAGGCTGCCACAGGAGGACCCTAAGGTCACTGATTGTTGAATGGATGGTCACAGAGCCTCCACGGGAGGCAGGGTCAGCCTCCTGTGGTCTCCTCTCGGAGGTGGGGGCTGGCCCTTGGGATTGTTGGAGGGTGCTGGGTGCTGGGAGGCAGGGCTAGGGGCAGGACTAGTCTCTGGGTTCTCCTCCAGGCTCTGGAAACAGAGGGGGCCAGGCCGGCTTGGCCCAGGGATGCCGCCTACAGGGCCAAGGTCAGTGCCCATCTGGGAGCTCCACGCACCCCCACAGCCCAACAGTGCCGCCAGGTCTGGCCTGCTGGGGGTCTCTCGGCCCAGCCCCCACTCAGCTCCCCTTCCAGTGGGATGTCCACAAGAGGGAGTGGGTGCCAACACCCTCTGGGCCAAGCTGGTGGGGGGACGCCCCAAGGGCAGCTGGTCACCCTCAGTGGCCCTGCATTGGGGCAGGAGGATGGGCTTGGATGCCAGACACGGGGACCCAGAGTGCCCTCATCCCAGAACCCCTGGACCACAAGGGGCAGGTTAGGGGGGCTTGGGGCTCCCCGCCAGAGGTGCACAGCTGTGTGGTGCTGTGATTGCCCACAGGAGTGGGCACCAGTGTCCACTCTGTCCTGCAGGAAGTGTCAGCTAAGAAAGGCTGGAGGTGTGGGGGGGGCAGGTGTCAGGGTGCAGCTGAGAGCCAGGCTGGTGCCCTGGGGGCCCAGGAAGGGAGAGGAGCGGTGAGCTGTGCTGCGTCTCCATCGCTATGGGGGTGGGAACCCCTCAAGCAGTGACTCCCCTCCCCTACTTCCAGTCAGAGGACAGAGGGAGGAAACCCTTCCTGTGCCCAGTGGGTCCCTTGGGGCTGTGGTTTTGGGGGGTCACTGAGTTGAAGGAAGCATGGATGGGGCAAGGGATGGGGGAGCTGTTGGGTTGGGGCACAGGGTTGAGGACACAAGGCTGGGGGTCTTGGGTTGGGGGGCTGCTGAGATGGGGGCATAGGGTTGCGGGCACAGGGTTTGGGGGTGCAGGGTTGGGGTTGCTCAGTTGGAGTACTGCTGCATTGGAGGCACAGGACTAGGGGTCTCGGGTGGGGGCATGCGCTGCCTCCATAACGGGCCCTGCGTGCTCTCCTTCCCCAGCCTGCTCCAGGGGGCCGCAAAGCTGCCCGTCACCAACATCATGTTCCTCAAGACGCACAAGACCGCCAGCAGTACCATGCTCAACGTGCTCTTCCGCTTTGCGGAGACACATAACCTGTCAGTCGCGCTGCCCGAAGGCGCAAACTTTCACCTGGGCTACCCCTCGGTCTTCCTGGCCAGCTACGTGGAGGGCAGACAGGAGAAGGGCCTCGGCCAGCAGAGACGCTTCAACATCCTGTGCAACCACCTGAGATTCAACCTGCCAGAGGTGCGGGTGCAGGGGCGGGGCCTCTCGGCCAAGGGGGTGGAGCATCCTAGGGACCATGGCAGGTGTTGGCACTGGGCTCAGGTGTACCCTCTGCCTCTGTCCCCAAACAGGTGCAGAAAGTAATGCCTGAGGACACCTTCTACTTCTCCATCATCCGGAACCCCGTCTTCCAGCTGGAGTCCTCCTTCACCTACTACAAAGGCTACGCGCCCGCCTTCTGGGCTCCGAGTAACCTGAGCACCTTCCTGGCCTCACCGTGGACCTACTACAATAACAGCGCCGACCCGAAGAATGTCTACGCCAGGAACAACATGTGGTTCGACTTCGGCTTCGACAACAACGCCCGGCCTGAGGAGGGCTACGTGCGCGCTCGCATCGCGGAGGTGGAGCGGCACTTCCAGCTGATCCTCATTGCAGAGTACTTCGATGAGTCCATGGTGCTGCTGAGCCACGCCCTGCGCTGGACGCTGGACGACGTGGTCTACTTCAAGCTAAACTTTCGCAGCCAGGGCAGTGTCACGAGCCTGACTCCTCAGGACCAGGAGCGCGCCAAGCAGTGGTGCACGCTCGACTGGCGCCTCTACCACCACTTCAACCGCACCTTCTGGGCCAGGATTCAAGCAGAGCTGGGTCTGCAGCGGCTGCGCAGCCAGGTGGCACTGCTGCAGGTGCGGCGGCGCCAGCTCATGGACCTGTGCGTGCAGGACGGGGTGCCCAAGAAAGAATCGCAGATCAAGGACCTGCAGCTGAAGCCCTACCAGTCAGGGAAGGCTGACATCCTGGGCTACACCCTGCGGCTGGGCCTGGACAAGGCAACCCTGCAGCTGTGTCAGAGGATGGCCATGCCCGAGCTCCAGTACATGGCTCACCTATATGCCCTACAGTTCCCGGAGAAGTCCCCTAAGAAGATCCAGTTCCTGGAGGGGTAGGGCTGGCTGGGGGCAGGCCCCTGGGACGACGCCTCTACCTCCATGCCCCAAGGTGGAGGCACCGCCTGGTGCTCGGAGCAGGGCTCTGGGCAACTGGGAGATCCGGACCTGGCCAGACTGCTGCCCTTTAGGGTGAAGGCACCTATGGGGCCCCTGTGGGACCTTACCCCCCCATAACCTCCTAGGTGAAGGCCCTCCATCTAGGACAGCATGCACGTGGCCCGGGATGTGCTGCCTCATGGAGCGTCTACCTGATGAGCCTTAAAGGATATGAAACTGAGCAAGAGCTAATTACTCGTTCACACACTATCCGTTGAAAGAACTTAGACCCAGGAAATCTAGAGGGGCGTGGGCACCTGGGGCTGAGGTCCTGGGAGGACATGCCATCTGGCAGCTGGGACCCTGCTGGTGGTGCAGAGGCCCACACCCAGGGTCGCATTAACCAGTAAGCACGGTATGCACCGGCTTGCATTGAGCAAGCTACAAACAGGCTTGATAGCATTTACTTGCTAATCTGTGGTGAACAATTTCATATGGGTTTCACCACATCTTTGAATGTGCACTGCAGATTGGTGGCAAGGCACAATTGGGCCCGTGCATACCTTGTTTATCAGGTTATCCACCCCGGCCACACCCAGCACCGCTCCCTGGAAAAAGCAGGGTGCCTGGAGCAACCGAGGAATGGAGCTGCTCCCACACGCTGTCCTGGAGGCTTAGCTTAGTGGGGGGAAGCCCCTTCCTTCCATCTGGCCGTATGGCCCCCTAGCCCTGAGACGCCTGCAGCGGGGCCCATGACCTGCTAAGGGTGCTCATGTGTCTGGGAGTATCCCCACAAGAGGATGATGGAGGGAAACCCTCTGGGCTTTTAAGGGGAATCAGCATTCCAAAGAGGGGAGCACCCCAGATAGAGCATTAAATCGGCTCCCTGGGATGCCGATTTAATGGAGGCGACTTTAGGAAGAGATATTACCATGAATCAATCTTAGACTATAAGAGAGTATTTGGAGATTGAAGAAATGGCTTCCAAAAACTGGAATAGAGACAGTGAAGAGTAGATGGACACTCACTGCTGATAGCTGAGGTCGGCTAGGGGACTCCTCCAAGGGGCAGCCATCCTCAGCCCAGGGACAGCACAGAGGGGAATCCCAGGAGGAAGTGGGTAAGGGAAGCAGAGCCAGGGTGAGCCAACATGTGGCTGACAAGAGCCCCAGGGGGTCAGAAAGGGGGATGGATAAGAAACTAGTCAAACTAGAAAAAATTGTCCTGAGCTAAAGAAAGACTCAAGTTCTTCAGCCCCAATGAGCTCAGTGGGCATCAGGCAGGATCAACCAACTCCTAAAGAAAACAGGACCTTAGCTCCCGTGGGTATTACAGATTGAATTGTGTCCCCCCACCAGAATTTATGTTGAAGTCCTAATCTCTGGAACCCATACATGTGATCTTGTTTGGAAATAGGGTCTTTGACTATATAATTAGTTAGCATGAAGTCGTACCAGAGTAGGAAAAAAAACCGAACCTGTTGGTGTCGAGTTGATTCTGACTTCACTGTAACCCTACAGGACAGGGTGGAACTGCCCCATAAGGTTTCCAAGGAGTGGCTGGTGGATTTGAACTGCCAACTTTTTGGTTAACAGCTGAGCTCTTAACCACTGCGCCACCAGGGCTCCATACCGGAGTAGGGTGCTGCCTGAGTCATCCAGTGCTGCTATAACAGAAATCCCACAAGTGGATGGCTTTAACAAAGAGAAGTTTATTTTCTCACAGCCTAGTAGGCTGAAAGTCCAAATTCAGGGCGTCAGCTCCAAGGGAAGGCTTTCTCTCTCTGTCGGCTTTCTCATCAGTGTTCCCCCGGACTAGGAGCTTCTTCGTGCAGGGATTCCGGGTCCAAAGGGCACGCTCTACTTCTGGCGCTGCTTTCTTGGTGGTATGAGGTCCCCAACTCTCTGCTTGCTTCCCTTTCCTTTCATCTCTTGTAAGATAAAAGGTGATGTAGGCCACACCCCAGGGAAATTCCCTTTACCTTGGATCAGGGATGTGACCTTAGAAAGGGTGTTACAATCCCACTCTAATCCTCTTTAACATAAAATTACAATCACAAAATGGAGGACAACCACGTAATACTGGGAGTCATGGCCTAGCCAAACTGATACACACATTTTTGGGGGGACATAATTCAAACCATAAGAGGTGGGTACTAATCCCATGTGAGTGGTGTCCATATAAATGAGAGACAGAGACAGAGACAGGAGAGATTTCCATGTGAGGACAGAGGCAACCACAAGCCAAGGAACGCCCGGTGCCACTGAAAACTGGACGAGACAAGGAAGGATCTTCCCTTGGAGCCAACACAGAGAGAGAGCGTGGCCCTACTGACACTCTGAATTCAGATGTCCAGCCTCCGGAACTGGGAGAAGGTTAAATTTCTGTTCTTATGAGCTCCCCACTTTGTGGTGCTTTGTTACGGCAGCCACTGGGAACCAATGCAGTGGGCAGCTGTCAATCCAAGGCCAGAGAGAAAACCTGGATCGTCCTAAATACAGAGATGTTATCAGGGAGAGAACAAGTCAGACCGAGGCTGGCACCTTGCTTGCAGCCCCGTGAAAAGCACAAAAACTAAAACAGTAATATTCTCAGCTGCACGGGAATCAAGGAAATTAAATTGCAGTGTAAATTCAGTATCAGTTTTGTTTTTGTGTTCGAGGTTGACGGGAATGTAAACTGATACCACTTTTCTGGAGGGAAATCAGGCAATGTTTGTCAGACTGTGAAATCATGTGTTGGCATTTGTGGTGGAGAATTTTGGAAACAACCCATCTAGGTTGTTCATCAAAAAGGAATGCTTAAAACTCCAAGATACTAAGCAGTTAACGACCTTGGAGCACAGTCTGGTGGAAATGCCCTTCAGAAATGGCATTTCTGAGCCTGATTCGTCATGTTGGGGCCTGGTGTCATCGGTTCAGAGCTGCATGTCTGGGGGCGGGGAGACAGGAGCAGCCATGGACGAGTGGAGGAGGGGCCTTGAGGGTGGGGAGCTGCCCGCTCCTTAAGGAGCAACAAGGAAATGGTTCCTTCCTCACAGCATTCAGACCAGCTGACTCAACCTCAAATGCACCGGTGGGTCATGCACCTGGGTGTGCCGGGCTCCAGGGATGACGGGGCAGAGGTGTGTGTCTGAGTCTCCCGAGGCTGCCATAACAAATAATGCCACATGGGGTGACTTTAAAGAGCAAGAATTTGTTTTCTCACTGTTCAGGAGGCTAGAAGTCCAAGTTCAGGGTGTGGCTCGGGGCCGGGAGGGTTTCCTTTGTCTGTGTCAGCTTCTGGTAGCTGCTGATAGACCCTGGGCCTGTGATGCACCTGCCATGCGTGTCCGTCTTCACGTGGCATCTTCCCCTGTGTTGGGGGACCAACCAGTAAGCGCGGGATACACTAGCTTACAATCATCAAGGTACTTTGATGTGGTGAAAAACAGGTGAATTTGTGCATCACAGATTAGTAAGTAAACACAAGTAAGCCTGTGCTTACATTGCTTTTAGGATAATCTGTCCCTGCCCCTGTGTGTCCCTCTGGGTCTATTCTGCCCTTTTAACAACTCAGACAGGATTAGGTTTAGGACCCACCGTACTCAGATACAACCTCATTAATATAACAAAAGAAAGCACTGTTTCCAAACAGGGTTGTATTTACAAGTATAGGGGTTAGGACTTCCACATACCTTTTTGGAGGACACAGTTCAACTAGTAACAGTGTGTGTGTGCTCATGCAGGGGGCACCCCAGCCCCACTTGATCCCAGGCAGTGATGCCAGTTGGGGGTAGGGGAAGCCTGGGAGACCAACTGACCTGATTTTTCCAGGGAAGATGGAAATAGAGATTTTTATGTGAAATCTCCCCATTTAAAAAAAAAAAAACAAAACTAGCAACTAATTAAAAACGTGCAAAGACACAGAGCAGCGGGAACAAACATATCTGTGGGCCCCTCTAGGTCAGCCACCTGAGGAGACGTGCTGCCTGGGCACCTGACTTCATCTTTGGGTGGACACGAGGTCTTCACACAGATGATGGGTCTTGGAGGCCCTGCTTCCCTGTGGGGGCAGGGGAAGGGAGGGGGACCCCTCCCCTCAGTCTGGTTCGGTTGGCAGAGAGTGCGAACTGTCCCTGGTGTCCCCACCCCTCTCCTCTGACAGGAAATCCTTGGGGTTTTACTGGACAGACTGCCTTCCCTCCTCAGGAGGCTGGCTGGCCCTGGGCCGTGGGTATAAGTGCCATCCAAGTCCTTCCCCAGAAAGTGGGTTTGTCCTCCCTCCCTCTCCCCTCCCTGGGCTGGGGCTCTGGGTGGCCACAGAGAGGAGGGTGGGATGAGAGGACACCTGGGAACAGTGGATGGGTAAGACAGAGCCCGGTCCTGAGCTGCTGCTGGTTCAGCTGCCACCCCGTCTGGGCTCTGGGCTGGGGAAGGCTCTGTTTGTCTTAAAGCCCTGGTGTTTTAAGTGAGGTGGCAGAGCCAGAGAGGGTTCCCCTGGGCCTCTGGAGCTCTGTGGAAAGCCGTGGCCCTGGCAAGGAGGCTCTGAGTGTCTGACCCCGTGGTGGGCCTCCGTTTCCTCCCTGTGCAGTGAGGAACTGACCAGCTGGTCTGTCTCTGAGCCCAGGGTGGCCTGGCCCCTTGCCCGCTTCCGCAGGCTGCAGGCTGTGTAACTGTCCAGCTGGCGTCGCTGGGATTTAGGGTTCTGCTCGGGGCTACTTTGCCTTCCTTAAATGAGCACAGAGGGCTGAGGCTCCTCAGGGCAGGGCTGCAGGCTGGGGCTCTCAGGCACCCCTCACAGGGAGGCTTCTGCAGCAAGCTCCCAGAGGGGACTCCACCTCCTACCCCAGCTTTCCCTGTGGGGCCTTGTGGACTGGGGGTGGTCCAATAAAATACATTCAAGTGGGAATTTCAAACCCTTTGTTTTCTTTAGTCTGACTGGGGGAGGCAGGTGGGGCTGCCGTGAAACGCTCTTCCGAGATCTTTGAGCGCAGGGGCCAGCCCTGACCCTCGGTCTCCATGAGCAATCCACCTCCAGGACAGCAGGCCCCACGGCACTGGAGCTCCGGGCCACACCGAGCATGGGGATGCCAGGGCACGCTGTTTCCAGGTGCAGGGAACCCCACGGCTCTGCCCAAACTTTCTTAGAATTTCTGAGAACAGCCTACCATTTCCAACCCCTCCCAACTCCTCTCCTCTGTGGGGACAAAATCAGCCCTGCAGGGACCCCCACTCCCTGCCTCCGCCTGCCCCTCCCCCATACTCCAGTAAGCTAATCCCGGCAGGTCTCCAAGGACCTGAGCTGACAAATGGGTCTATCATCTCCATGTCCACATTTGCTGTGAAATCGCATGATTTCTTAATTTCCAGAGCTGGATTTTCATTTGAAGCCCAGCGTCTAGGGCTTGGGGAGGACGCCTTTCATCTCATTGCATTCACCCCCCCACCCCAAGCCCAGCGCAGAAATCCTCTGGCTCACACCTGTGGTCCCACCTGACCTGACCGACCAGTTACCCTGGGAGCGGGTGCAAGGTTCATGTATTTTTAATGAATTGTTTGAAATTAGTTTTTAAGTCACGATTTGCTTGCAACACTGCTTTGAAGGAACGTTTGGGAGGACAAGGTCCATCCGCTGTCCTCTTGAATCCCAGACTACTTGCAGGAGCAGGCCATGATGGATGGGCCAGCACACCAGCCTTCACGGGGCATGCCTGCTAGGAGCAGTTTGTATACCCAGTGGGTGGACGGTGGCCTTGTTTTGAGAGCTGACTGAAAGGGGGACTTGCTTTGTTTACAAATAATCACAACCACAGGAAAGAAGTCACAGCCACCGTGATGGACTAACTTGTGTCCCCCAAAAAGCTACACTGAGTGGCAACCTCTGTGTCTTTGAAGGTGACCTTGTTTGGAAATAAGGTCTTTGAGGGTGTCGTCTGCTAACATGGGGTCACACTGGAGCAGGGTGGGTCCTAATCACATCCGACCGTGTCATTAAAAAGAGAGACAAAGAGACAGAGGGAAGACAGCCACATGAAGAGGGAGGCCGGGATTGGAGGGATGCGCCCACAAGCCAAGGACTGCCAGGGAACGCCCAGGAAGAGGCAAGGAGGCTGGAAGAGGCAAGGAGGGACCTGCTGAAGCCCTGAATTTGGACTTCTGGCCTCAGGACTGTGAGGTGTACAGATCCCCTTTCCTTCTCACGGGAACCTCTGTGCTCAAACAGCCGACCTTGAATGACAGCACACCTGTGGCCCGCAGAGCACAAATGGTTGTGGGGTCGTGAGCCCCCAGGCTGGCTTCACAGCTGAGGGGGTGGGGGATGTCCACAGAGCAGGCATGAGAAGAGGGAAAGTCTGCGTGGTCCACTCTCACTCTCATGAGAGGGGCTCTCTGGGGAATCGGGGCAGCTGACACGGTGCTCCCACCGAGGTCAATGGTGATCCCCCGCCCCAGCACAGCACTTGTTGAGGAGCACCCCCCCATTTCCCTGTGCTTCCACTGGGCTGCCTTGTCCTGACGCAGTCTCCCTGTCCCTTCTGTACCCCCGCCCCAGCCCCCTCTGCGATGCTGAAGCCGCAGACCCGCCAGGAGGGCCCTGACGTAGCCCTGGATGGGGCCAGCTGCTGGCTCGACACCCAGACAGTGGGCCCTTGTCTGCTCTGCCCAGGGGTTGGCCAGGCAGACATCTCTTGTGGATGAACCACGACCAGCTCGGCAGCCACAGCACAGCCGGGGAGCTCTTCCCTGCTCCCCCTGCACCTGGGCCTGGGGGCCAGGACAGTGAGGCCGGTGAGCACCCCCTCCTCACCCCTGCACCCGACCAGGGCAGTTGAGTCCCCTCCATACTCTGCCCTGCACATGGGGCCCTGCAGTAAACTGAGCTGGCCAAGCCCTGGGGTCTGTCTGCTGGTCTGTCTCTGAGCCCAGGGTGGCCTAGCCCGCTGCCTGCTTCTGCAGGCTGTGCTGACACCCAGCTCCCGGCAAAGCAGGTGGCCCAGCTCTGGGGAGGGAGCCAAGCATGCAGAGAATGTCCCGCTTGTGCCCATCCAGCCCAGGGGGACACGTGGTGCCCGCACCTTTGTCCAGCTTGGGCACAATCACTCTTTGACTGCAGAGCACAGGTCTTCAGGACACAGGAAGCTGCTCTCAAAGCCGCAGAGGTGTCCGTGGTGGACAGGAGTCCCGGGCCAGGGAGGATCTGGGCTCTGCCGGGGCTCTACCGGGGTTCTACCGGGGCTGTGCTAGGGCTGTGCTGGGGCTGTGCCAGGGCTTGGTGGGCAGCAGGGAGGGCCTGTGAGCTGCTTTCCAGGGGCAGGTGGTCCTGGACTAAGAGTGCAACAAGGTGGACGTCCTGTCTGACTCGGCGACCTCAGGCTTGGGGCTCCCTCGGGTGTGGGGTGGTGGGTCTCCTGTGTGTCCTTGTTAGTGTGGGGGGTGTGCAGTGTTGACCCTTGCCAAGAAGTGGTGGGGGACCCTGCTCCTCTCCCCCCACTCACAGCTCTGCACCCACGCATCCGAGAACCGCCCGACCCTGACAGCCCTCCAGATGGTCCGTGTCTCCTGAGGCGCCTTCTTGTATTGAGCCGTGTGTCCCTGTGTGTGCACGTGTGTCTGTGTGGATGTCTGTGTGCTCATTTCTGTGCAAGTGTGTGCACACGCGTGTGTCTCTGTGTCTTTGTGTGTATGTGTGCATGTGTGTCTGTGTTTCTCTGTATTTCAAGTATCTCTTTCTGTCATACGAAACTTTATACACACACTGCCATGTGGCCCTAGCTGCTCTCCCCATACTGTGACAGCACACTCCTTCTTTCCACCCTGGATTTCCCATGTCTATTCAACCAGCTCCTGGCCCTCTCTGTCTTCTCATCTCACCTCTGGACAGGAGCTACCCATTTAGTCTCATGTATCTACTTGAGCTAAGAAGCACACTCTTCATGAGTATCTCTTTATGTCCCACAGTCCAGTCTAATCTTTGTCTGAAGAGTCGGCCTCAGGAATGGTTTCAGTTCTGGGTTGACAGAGAGTCCGGGGGCCATACTTTCTGGGGTTCCTGTGTGTCTGTGTTCTGAGGGTTTCTCTCTGTGTGTGGGTGTCTTGGACGTCTTATGTGTCTTGTGTGTGTCTGTGCTTGTCTGCTCTGGCTCCCGTGCTGGTGGTGGGACCTCTATGAGGGGACACGGAGCCTTTCCTTGCCTGGAGCTCTGGGCTCTGATGTCCACTTGGGTGACCACCTGCTGGGCAGGTTCTGTGATGACACCGGCAGCTCGCGGTCTGAGTTGAGAGGAGGAGGGAGTTGATCCCACAGACACTTGGGGGCTCAGTGGCTGTGGGTGAGGGAGGTTTCCATGGGCGGAGGGAGGAACTCTGGGTGGGCACAAACTGGGCCCCCCACTGATGCACCCATCTTGCAGAGATGGGGACCTCCCGTGTCCCTGCACGCACTGTGCTCTTCAAGCGGGAGAGGACCGGTCTGACATACCGTGTGCCTGCGCTGCTCCCCGTCCCCCCTGGGCCCATCCTGCTGGCCTTTGCTGAGCAGCGGCTCAGCCCTGATGACTCTCATGCCCACCGCCTGGTGCTTCGGAGGGGGACACTGGCCAGGGGCTCTGTGCAGGTGAGGGGGGGTGCTGGGGGGCTCTGTGCAGGTGAGGGGGGTGCTGGGGCCTCCTTGCAGATGAAAGGGGCTCTGTGAAGGTGAGGGGGCTGGGGGCTCCATGCAGGTAAGGCGGGTTGCTGGAGATTCTATGTAGGTGAAGAAGGATGCTGGGGGCTCTGTGAAGGCGACGGGGAAGTGGGGGGCTCCCTGCAGGTGAGGGGGGTACAGGGGACTTGGTAGAGGTGACGGGGGCTCTGTGAAGATCAGTGAGGGTTCCATGCAGGTAAGGAGGGTCTTTGTGTAGGTAAGGGGCTCCATGAGGGTGAGAGGAGGCTGGGGGGCTCAGTGCAGGTGGGCTCCCACCTTACAGAAGGACATGCGGGGTAGAGGCCACAGTGGTGCCCACCAGGCAGACACAGGTCCAAGTCTGGCCATGGCCCCCTCTGCAGTGGGGCGGCCTGCGTGTGCTGGGGACGGCGGCCCTGGAGGAGCACCGCTCCATGAACCCCTGCCCTGTGCACGAGGCGCGCACAGGGACTGTCTTCCTCTTCTTCATCGCGGTGCTCGGCCACACGCCCGAGGCCGTGCAGATTGCCACCGGCCGCAACGCCGCCCGTCTCTGCTGCGTGACCAGCCGCGACGCTGGCCTCACCTGGGGTGGCACCCGGGACCTTACCGAGGAGGCCGTGGGCAGCGATGAGCAGGGTAGGCCGGGCGGGTTGGGGTCAGGGAAGGGGTGGGGCAGGGTGGGCAAGGCAGGGGTGGGGGGCCGGGTGTGTGGGGGGGCTGGCAACCAGAGGCCAGTGGCTCCCCTGGAAAAAGCGGGTCTGCCCCTCCCTGTGGACACCAGCCTGGCTGCCCACACCCCGAGCACTCAGTCCTGCCCCCGCAGCCATCCCACCTCAGCCATGGGTTTCTCCTTCCTGGGCTCACTTCTTTGCCCAGGAGAGGGTGGACCCTGAGGTCCCTCTTGGCCCCCCTTCTCTCGTGTCCCCTCACCATGTCCTCTTCTTCCTCCCCCACCTTACCCCTGCTATGAGGGCCCAGGCGAGAATCACAGGGCAGGTGGCCAACCCCAAAGCCGGCCTTTTCCTCCATTTCTGCTGGCCCTCAGCCTGACCACCCGCTGCCCCCACCCGGCCCTGGATGCCACGCCAAGGGGCATGGACTTGACACATTAAAGCCGACCCAAGGAGTGACTGCTTACGTGTGTAGACCCTCCCAGGGAACCCCGCCAGGGCTGGCTGTCTCCAGACCCTGTCCCTGAGGGCTGACCTAAGGCCACCTTGCTCCCATCACCCTCCTTTGCTGCCTCACCTGCCTCGCCCCCACAGCAGCTGGGCAGTGCCCCCCTGCATGGTTATCTGCCCACTTGCTCTGAGGGCTCGCTAAGGGGGCTGCCTGGGTTCCTGCTGGGATGGGGGCTCTTGGCAGCGGTCTTGTTAATGGCTGAGAGAGCCCTGTCTAGCCAGTAAGGAAATGACACCGAGGGCCCAGGACACCGGGATGAGTCCAGGGAAGCAGTGGTCAGAGGGTGGCTCCCCACCGAGGACCCACACACCCAATCCTGGTCAGTGTGGCCACGGCTCCAGCTGCAGCTGACCCTCCCATCTCCCTAGACTGGGCCACGTTCGCTGTGGGTCCTGGCCACGGCGTGCAGCTGCGCTCTGGCCGCCTGCTGGTGCCGGCCTACACCTACCGCGTGGACCGCCGTGAGTGCTTCGGCCGCATCTGCCGGACCTCCCCCCACGCCTTCGTCTTCTACAGTGATGACCTTGGCCGAAGCTGGCACCACGGGGGCCTCGTGCCCAACCTGCGCTCGGGGGAGTGCCAGCTGGCAGCCGTGGAAGGCGGCCTGGGTGGCTCTGTGCTCTATTGCAATGCCCGGAGCCCTCTGGGCAGCCGTGTGCAGGCGCTCAGCGCCGACGAAGGCACCTCCTTCCTGCCTGGGCAACTCGTGCCCCTGCTGGCAGAGACCTCCCGTGGCTGCCAGGGCAGCGTGGTGGGCTTCCCAGCCCTGTGCCCCAGCAGGCTTCGGGCAGGGGCCTGGCTGGTGGATGCCAGGAGCCACCCCCATCCTCCAAGCTCTGGTCCCAGAGTCCAGGAGCCCCTGGAAGAGGGTGCCGAAGACCCCCGTGAGGTGGCGGGGGGCTGTGGGGATGGCCCAGGGGAGCCTGGCCCAGGGCCTGGGCTCGGTGGGGGTTGCGTGGCCTCCGAGGCCCCCACTCCGAGCCCCACGTGGCTGCTCTATTCCCACCCGACGGGGCGCCGGGCTCGCCTCCACATGGGTGTCCGCCTCAGCAGGGCTCCCCTGGACATGCACAACTGGTCGGAGCCCTGGGTGATTCACGAGGGGCCCAGTGGCTATTCTGACCTCGCGGCTCTCCCAGGCCCACACGAGGGAGACCCGGCTTTCGCCTGCCTCTATGAGAGTGGGGTGCGGGTCTCCTATGAGGAGATCTCCTTCAGCCTGTTCTACCTGAGCGACGTGCTGGACAACATCCCCCCTGGGAAGCGGTGTGCACGCTGCCTGCCCTCCTGAGAGTCACCAGGGACCTGGCATGGGCCAGTTGCAGGGGCGCCTGTGGGGAGCAGCCTGGGCGTGGCTCTGGTGTCTCTGCCCCTCGCTGGTCATCATGTCCTGTATCGGAAGTCCCTGAGAGTGTCTTTGTCAAGGACCCCGCTGGATATAGAGAAAAGGCTGAGCCTTCTCACATTCATACAAGCTCAGCGGGTCTCCAGGAAAGGGTGCAGCCTCCGATGGGGGGCAGACATGGGCTCTGAGCTGTCTACACTCTGCCCTGCCCCTCAAGGACATGCCTGGGGCTGGCCACCGGCGCCTGTCCTGGGGCTGGACTGCAGACTCCATCAGGTGCTTCCTGCCCCAGGAGCTTTTTGCTTTTAACTCTTGCTGTGCTGGCTCTTTTCCAGTTTGTGTACGAGAGATAAATGGACTGTGCCCCCACCATGTCCAAGTCCACATCTCTGCCTTTTCTTCTCATGTCCAAGCTGCTTCCCAGACCTCCCCTCCAATCTTAGAGCTGGCCTGACCCCTCTCAGCCAGCCTCAGCTCCCCAGTTGCCAAGGCGGCCAGAAGGAGGACGGGACGAGAGGAAACATGCACCACCACTGTCTGTGTATGCGAACGGGCAAGGTCGGCCCCATCCCCGAATGTCCTGCTGGAGGAGCAGGTGTTTGGGGGTCAGCTCTGCGGAGCCAGCGGGCTGAGCGGGAGGGGGCTTCTCCCCGGACACACCCATGCAGCAGCATCCCGTCTTGCTCTGGAGAAGCCACGGGTTCCGTCTTGATTGTTCCCCAGGGAACAAGAATAGGAAGAAGTTAGAAAGAAGCCCCAAAGTGGCAGCGGTGGTATGGGGAGAGAGGTACGTTTGAGCCCATGGTTGCCTTCCGACCTAGGGGCTTATTTTCCAGCACTATACTGGACAATGGAGCCCCGGTGGCACAGTGGTGAAGAGCTCATCTACTAACCAAAAGGTCAACAGTTTGAATCCACCAGCTGCTCCTAGGGGGCAGTTCTACTCTGTCCTATAAGTTCATTATGAGTTGGAATCGACTTGATGCCAACAGATTGTAACTGGACAACGTTCTGTTGTGATTCACAGGGTTTTTATTGGTTAATTTCTGGAAGTAGATCACTAGGGCTTTCTAGTCTGTTTTAGTCTAGAAACTCCACTGAAACCTGTCCACCATGGATGACTCTGAAGTATGTGAAATACCGGTGGCATGGCTTCCAGCATCAGAGCAACATGCGAACCACCACAGTACGACACGCTGACAGACAGGTTGGGATGATACATTCTATAGCATCACTGTGCTGTGATTTGTTCAACTTTGTCTTACTGAGGGCCATTCAGATTGTTTTTATTTGCTTTGCCATTACAGACAAAGCTGCAGTAAACACCCTCGAACACAGAGCTGTACAAAATGGAGCTTTGGTTTCTGTAGGATAGATTCCCGAATGTGGGGTGACTGAGCAGAGGGTCTCTAATTTTTATTTTAATAAACAATAAAAGCCTATTGTCTCAAAAAGAATAGCAATTCACATCCCATCAGTAGCATGTGCCAGGGCTTGCTTTCTTGCACCCTTGCCAGCCCAGCAATCCTCACAATCATTGCTATGTTTGAGCCCATTGTTGCAGCTACTATGTCAATCCATCTTGTAGAAGGTCTTCCTCTTTTTCGCTGACCCTCTACTTTATTAAGCATGATGTCCTTCCCCAGGGACTGATCCCACCTGATAACATGTCCAAAGTATGTGAGACTAAGTCTCACCATCCTTGCTTGTAAGGAGCATTCTAGTTGTACTTCTTCCAAGACAGATTTGTTTGTTCTTCCGGCAGTCCATGGTATATTCAGTATTCTTTGTCAACACCATAATTCAAAGGCGTAGGCCATGAAAATATAAACATGAGACAAGTGATGTAGCTAGATTTATATCAGGCAAGGAAGAGCTAAGATCAGAGCATTTCTAATGATAAAGGAGGACGTTTCAATATGAGAAAAGTTTCAATTCACCAGGAAGTTGTAACAATTCTAGATTTGTATGTACTTAATCCTATGCCTCAAAATACAAAGAGAAAATTGACAAATCTATAAATAAAAATATGGAGTCCTAGTGGCACAGTGGTTAAGAGCTTGGCTACTAACCAAAATGTCAGCAGTTGGAATCCACCAGCCGCTCCTTGGAAACCCTCTGGGGCAGTTCTACTCTGTCCTATAGGGTCGCTATGAGTCAGAATTGACTTGATAGCAAGAGGTCTGGTTTTATTTTTTGGTTTATAAAGAGAAATAGACAAATCCACAGTTGGAGTAGAAAGTTTTAGACGTAAGTCTCTTATTAACTGATACAGCAGGCAGGCAAAAATATCAGCAAGGATATAGATTTGAACAATTTGATTAATAAACTTGACCTAATTGACATATGTAGAACACTGCATAAAACAACCACAGAATATACATTCTTTTCATATACATTCAGACATTTATAGAAATTGACATTATACTGGACTATAAAAGCAAATTTCCACATTTCAAAAGATTAAAATTTATAGTGCAATTGAGGTAGAAATAAAAAAAAATTAAAAACCTTTATATATTTGGAAGTTAAACACAATTCTAAATAACACATGGTTCAAAAAAGAAGCCATAGCAAAAATTAGAAAAGATTTTGAAATTAATTATGCAAATACTACATCAAAACTTTGGGGTACAGCTAAAGCCAGGCTTTGACGGAAATGTGTAGCCTTAAAATGCATATATTAGAGAAGAAGAAAGGCTAACAATCAGTGATCTCAGAAAAGTTGCACAGAAATAGGACAGAAAATTAAGAGCAAAGAAAGTAGAAACAAGGTGTGTTAGTTGCCTAGGTCTGCCGTAACACCGATACCACAAGTGGGTGGCTTTAAAGAACAGAAATTTATTTTCTCACAGTTCTGGAGGATAAAAATCCAAATTAGGGTCTTGGTGGTGTAGATTCCTTCCTTGTCGGTAGCTCCGGGCCTTCCTTTGTTCTTTGTAGCCATCACATGGCCCTGTCTTCCCCAGTACGTGCTTGTCTCTGAGTCTAATCTGCTCTTTTCAGAACTCAGAAAACTAAATAAGTTTACGACGCACCCTACCTGGTATGACTCCGTTAACGGTATTAGAGTGCATTGTGGAAGGGGATTACATTACACCCACAGCTATAGGGGTTAGGATCCCCAAGCACATATATGTATAATTATTTTTTGGGGGGGGGACACAATCCAACCCATAACAGAAGGGAATAATAAATATGAGAGCAAAACCAATGGGATGGGAAAATGCACATAACAGAGGACGTGAACCAAGCTGAGAGTTGTTTTTCACAAATAGATAAACCCCTGATGAGTTTGATCAAAAAAGAAAAAAAAAAAAAAGGCAGGAAGAAAACACAACAAGCAAAATGGGAATGAAAAAGGAAATCAGCAGAGACGAGAGCCTACAAATTAGAAGAGGCCTCTATGAGTCATTTTATACCAACACACTTAAAAAGTACATAAAATGGGCAATTCTTAGAAAAATATGATTTATTCAAGCTGATACACGAGGAAATAGAAAATCCGAAAAATCCTGTTAAAGAAATTGAACCCATAATTTGGAGTCTAAGCACTAAGAAAACTGCAGGTCCACACAGCTTTCCCAGTGAATTCTGTCAAACGTTTAAGGAAGAGATAGCATACATCTTGCTGTCCCCGCAGAGAACAGCCTCTGAGGGGCTGCCCGGGGGGCCCCCACAGGCTCCATCCCGCCCCTCATTGGGAGGGGAGGCCATCCTAATGCTGACTGTCCCCTGGCAGGGCAGGGGTTCTGAGGAACACTAGGTACGTTATGGAAAATCAAGTTCACAAAGAATAGCTGCAAAAACCCTAAGGTCTGAGAAGAGAAAGAAGAAACTGGGGGGTAATATCTGTATAATCTAAGCTCTCCACACGGCCATCCAGTTTCTGAAACCGTGATCGGCCTCATTAGTAATCAGGAGGGTGGAAATGGAAACCACAGGGAGGCCACGCCCACAGGTCCGGGGAGGTGACAAGGAAGGAGAGCCGCTGGGGTCCTGGGCTTGGGGACACTCGTATGTGGCCAGGGGCCAGGGAAACACAGACATGCTGTGGCCACTTAGGAAGCCAGTCTGGCCTGGTGTCGGAAAGTGTCTGCCTCCTGGTCACAGAGGGATTTCACAGCAGGACAGAGTCCCCATCTGGCTCCCTGACGCTGTGCCCCAGGACCTCCCTCGAGGCCATCTTTGTCCCCTTGAGGCCCACCCCAGCCCTGTGGCCCCTTGGGGAGGGAAGTGCCTGGGTGAACCGTGGCCCCCAGGCATCTTTCAGGGCCTCCTTCAAACCCCACCCTCCACGGTTGGCCGTGGGCAGTCCCCAGGCTCTGTCCAGTAGCGGGAAGTGACTGGTGTGTGTCTGCCGGGCCCCACTGACCGCGGCAGCACAGACCAAGGACAGGTGTCGGGACTCAGTGTGGAGGTGTGGGCACCACAGAGTGGTCTGGACAGGCAGGGGCTAGGAGTCCACCCTCACTGAACACATCTCCCCCCAGGCCGTGACAGCACCTTGCACTTCCTGGCAATCAGATAAGTGTAGGTGGCAGGGGCCGAGGGCTGTAGGGAGGTGACACCATCTTTCCACTCAGAGTGTCTCTCAGAGGGTGCCTCCAATGTCCTAGTGAGCCCGGGACAGCCCCAACCTGCTCAAGCCCAGCGGCGTGGGGAGCCCACACCCCCGCCCCCACCCCCGCCCCCACCCCTGCCCACCTCTGTGCTCCCACGGGCTGGGCAGCCTGGCCACAGTTAGAGGGTACAGGGAAGACAGAGTACAGGGAAGGGAACATTTAGACCCAGCCGAGGGTCAGTATGTTGGGACAACAGTCGACTTGCTTCAGCAGCTAGGGTGCAGACGGTGCTGGCCACACCTCTGCATCTCCCCCGAGGACTCCCCACGCCCCATCTTTGCCAAACCTCAGGATCCCAACCCAGCCCCAAAGGGGTGTCCGTCCGTCCACACCAAACCACCCCAACCCATGATTGCCAAGAGGACCTTATTCCCCAGGCCCAGCCCCAGCTCCCGCTGGCCCCACCCGCTGCCAGCCCCACCCCTGCCTCTTGCAGCCTCTGTCAGCCAGGTCAGCAGCCCTGGCTCTGTCTCTCTCTTGAGGGTGACAGGCCTTTTGACACCCTGACACCATCAAGATGACCTTGGCCCGCACCCCTCCCTCATCCAGCTGGCCATGACCTGAGATCCGCCCCACACCCACTAGGCCTTGACCCCTGACCTGGGATCCCCCCACACCCAGCAGGCCTTGATCCCTGACCTGGGATCCCCAGTGGAGTTGGGCTTTTGTTCCTCTCAGCCCCACAGACCTGGGACTCCTCTTGCAAAGACGTCTAATCCCCCTGGCAGCTTGGCAGACCAAGGGTAGGGAGACTTGGCTAGGGTATCCCGAGGTCTGGGGCAGGGGGCCACTCCATTGACCCTCCCAGGGCAACGAGGACCCCCCACCCACTAGCAGGTTCACATGCTCACAAACACACTCGCACAAACCCACTGCATGATGGTGAAGTTGAGGATGTGGAAGGGGAAGGAGAGAGGTGAAGGAGGGGAGGGGAGGTTGCATTGGGGCTGGGGGAGGGGGGCAGGAGGTGGGAAGCTGGAGGGGGCAGTTGGGGAGCCATGGGGCTGGAGGGGGCTGGGGGAGGAGGAGGAGGCCAGTGGGGCTGGGGAGGCAGCTGGGGAGAAGGGGGTACTGGGAGGGCAGCAGGGGAGGCAGTGAGGGTGCATCGGGAAGTTCGTGTGTGGGTGGCCGTGGTGGGATCTTTGTCCTTTCCAGAAGGGGGGAGTGGAGGACGCTGTCCTGGTTTCTGGTCTGAGCATCTGGGCGGTGGTGGGACTGACTTTCCCTGAGACAGAAAACACTGGAGTGGGACTAGGCTTGTAGGAAAAGTCTACTGGACTGATCCATGAGGGAAGTCAGGTTCTGGTGGTGTTCAGGCACGGCTCTCTCAGGGCTACAGCTCTGCTTCTCTGCGATGCTCTCCTTCCTGAGCTGACTTGATTTCCAGCTGGGAGCACAGCCACAGGCCTTGTGATGTGAACCCAGCAGCATCCGGGAAAAGGGTCAGTTGCCGGGCTCTCTGAGAGAGAGAATAGCTGTGCTGGCACCCGCATGTGTCATCCGCCTGGGCTGGGCTGTGGACCTTCTGGAACTAGCCCTGTGCCCTGGGGAGCTGGCACCGTGTGGCTTAGGGCCTGACCTGGCAAGCAAAGGGATGACCCTATACCCATCCCATCCTCCCCTGGGGCTGAGGACTGTAGCATCCTCCCAAGAACATGGACAGCATGGAGGGCAGAAATATGAATGAAAATTGAGATGCTGGGGGGGGGGGGCGGGGGGGAGGAAACAGATGCTGAGTGCACCTACCCCGATAAGAGGGGAAAGCGAGGCTGGGTCCCAGCACCTCTGAGAGGTCACTGCGGGGTTAGACCTGCCCTGGCGGGAAATGGGAGCAAAACCCAGAGGTGTGGGATGAGGAGGGGGCTGGGATGCAGGCAGTGCTCTCGAGGTGGGACCAGAGAGGGAACTGAAACTACCACCAGGTAAGCCACGTTAATGGTGTTTAGACTCAGGCTCCCCCAAGGGGTGCTCACTTGAAGGGCCCCGGGAACAAGCGGAGGATATAGGCAAGGTGGCGGGCTGAAGGCAAGCAGGACTTGGGGGGCCAGGGTTGGGGGCATTTTGGGGCCTGGTGCCCAAGGTCAGTGGTCAGCTCCAGGAGGGGAGGAGCATCAGAGCCCACCTTGGATGAGAACACTCAAGGACCCACCCAGGAGGGAGGAATTGGTGACCCCTGGGCCGTTCTGCCCGGCCTCCCCTCTCCCCTGGGATGATCAGCAGAAGAGACTGCCACATTCCCCCAGGTGAGCCTGTACCCTCTGGGCTCCCTGCCCATTGGGTGGTTGTCTACCACAGTGGGCACTGGTTTGCCCACCAGGTCAGCACATCTGACACATGAGGAAACAGTCTTGAACAGGGTGGTGCCTTCTGGGCCCGCCCTCTGGTTGTCCTGACTTGTAGGGTGCACCCCGCCTGGTCTGCCCGCTGAGGGTCCTGAAGCCCTGCTGCTGAGCTGGATAGGGGTGGCCTCCTGGAGCCCCAAACCCAGGATCCACCTGCAGGGTACAGATCTCGGGCCCAGAGTCCTGGCTGGACTGCCTCCCAGACAGGCAGAGAGGGAGCTGCTGGTGCTGGGCTCCCCCACCCCTCGGCAACGTTTGGCTCAGCCCTGGCCCCCATGGGTCCCATTTCCTGGCAATGTCTGGAATGCGCCTCCCAGCTCTCAGAGATGAGCCTGACCAGGCTGGGCCCCCAGGGCTCTGGGCTGGCCGGGTTGGGGACAGTAGTCGGCAGGACCCACACGGGGATGGGCATCTTGCAGGGCCAGGTGGGCGATGTCTGGCTGGGCTGTCCCTGGGGTCCACACAGGTGATGGGGAGAGTGCAGGTGGTCAGGGAGAGGGCACTGAGGACCGGGGAACAGACTGGGGGTACTGGCAGTGGAGAGGCTGGACAGACGGAGGTGGTAGGGCAGGACCCTGGAGGCCTGGGGCGGTCTGTCAGTGGAGTGGTCGCTCCTGCCACTGGGCTCACCTGCCTTATTGGGGAGAGCCTGGCTGGGGCGGAGGCAGCCGAAGCCCAGGCTCCTCCCGAAGCCACCACTGCGGCCTAGAGAAACGCACAAAGGCCGTGGTGAGAGTCAGCATGGAGCGTGGGTGGGGGGACACGCCGCCCCAGCCTCGCTGGTGACACATGGGACAGGGCAAGAAGAACGGAAACAGTGAGTGCGGCAGGCTGTGGCGGGAGGTGGCTTTACGGGAAGGCGAGATGCAAAGTGCTGACTCTGGCTCACCGGCCCGCCCGCCCGCGTGGTTCTCTGTTCTATCTGAGCAGGTGGCCACTGGTGCCGAGTCACAGCTGAGCTCAAAGCAGATGCCGCTCGCTTCCTCCACCCAGTTGGCGCCTCTTTCTTCTTTTTGAGTATAACTATGAACCTGTGCTCTTGTGTAAACTCAGGGTGAACGAATCAGTTAGCTTTCTGATGTTTATTTCAGCGTCGTTTGATGCTCAGATTGCCCCGGCGTCATTTTTTATACGAGTAATTTGTTTCTGAGAGCAGTTCTAGCTTGACAGAGAAACCGTGCGGAAAGCACAGACTGTTCCCATGAGCCCCTCTCTTCTCTGCGCACTGTTTCTCCTGTTGTTGACATCTTGCATTGGTGTGGTACATTTGTTACAATTGATAAACAGATACGGATACATTGTTATTAACCAAAGTCCACAGTTTACATCAGGGTTGCTCTTTGTGCTGCACAGTCCTGTGGGTTTTGAGGGAGGCATGTCACATGTCCACAATTACGGCATCACATACAACAGCTTCACCGCCCTACGTTACTGTGGCATGACTCTAAGGAGCCTACAGTAGCTTTCCTGCCTTTTGGGACAGCAGCTCGCTCCCGATCCCCCCTGTACTTCCCACCTTAACTTAGAATGAGTCGTCCATCCAAGGAGCCCTAGCCCCTTTTCAAAGGTAATGGGGCTTGTTCCAGAGTTCAGCTCCTTTCCATGGACAGAGCTAGGTAATATGATTTTTAAAAGGAGAAAAGAGAATGAGTTCACACTATTTCCATTTCAAACAGAAAATCACAAGATTGTGGTTTTTTAAAAAAATTTTGAGTTTTATGCTAAAAATCTTGGTTCCTTCATATTCACAAAATTAATTACTTAGCTTGTTTTACAATTTGTATTTAACAGTTTTAAAATATCAATGCCAACATTTCTACCAACAGTAGTGGTACCGCCTGGAATTCAAGAGGACGGGGCTGTTCTTTGAGTGCTTAGATGATGTGCCCATGGCCATGGTGTAAAGTTAAAACACTGTGTTCTAAGTTCAGCTGGAGAAATTCTTTTTTTGGAGTGATTATGCTATCAACACGATACACAGTTAGCTTGATATATGTTTGTTTCAGTTTGTTGAAAAGTTTTAGGGATTGCTCTTCTTTCGGATTTAAGGTTTTTCATTACGCAAACATTTCCTCGATTCCACTGTTAAGTTGCGCTAACCAGGACCATTCAGAGAAGCTTTGCTCCCTTTCCTGGTCCCCCCCCCAACTGTAAGTTATCATTTCGCACTCGGCTGCTAACTGAAAGGTTGAGGTTCAAGTCCACTCAGAGGTGCCTTGGAAGAAAGTCCTGGCCATCCACTTCCAAAAAAGCAGCCATTGAAAACCCTGCAGAGCACAGTTCTATTGACACACACACGGAGCTGCCATGAGTTGGAGTTGACGTATCGGCAACTGTTTATCTTCCCGTTGTTTCTTATCACAAGCCAACGTGTCGGTGTGTTCTCTAGTTGTCCCCTCCTCCCTCTCCTCGCTGGGCTGCCTGTCTGGAAATTCACTCTGTGTCCACGCCCGACCCCGGGGCTCCGGTACATCCTCCCCTCACAGCTTTGGGTCCTTCCGTCTTTTGCTGTTGCAAATCCAGCCCATGAGCGCCTGCCATTTAACATTTGCCGGTTACCCTTGGGAGGTCTTTTTACAGGGGATTGATGGGTGAAAGGGGAAAAGCTTCCCTGACGTGGCTCCTGAGAGCGCCCAGTTCTCCTCCTGGTTGGCATGTCCACCAGTGACGCAGGCGGGGCCTCTTCCCCCAGAGCATCGGAAAGGTGAGAAATGGTATCTCTGTGTAGTTTTAATTTGCATTATCTTACGGTGAGTAATATGGAACATCCGTTAATTCCATTACACATATATGCACCTATGTGTATGTATCTGTGTGTGTGTGTGTATGTGAACAGATATTTAAAAAAAAATTTTTTGTGAACTATCTGGTCATAGTTCCTGCTCACATCTCTCTTGTACTTTTGGCATTGCTCTGCCTGCATTTTTAGGAGATCATCATATAACAGGGAACTTATTGTTTTGTGCAATATATTGCAAATATTTCCCCCAGTTCGCCTATGGTTCTTTCATCATGCTAACATCTTTTCTTCAGTTCAGAGAGTTGAATGTATCTATCTTTTCTTTACCTGCCCCTTGATGGTGAGTTATGGTTAGGGAGGCTTTCCCTACTCCTACCCTTCAAAGGAATCCACCCACGTTTTCTTTGACTGCTAGCTTGGTTTCATTATTTTACATTTGCATTTCTGTTGCTTTGGGATTTATGCTGGTGTACAGCACATGATGTGCATCCAAGCTAATCTTTTCCTAAACAGCTCTCAGTGTCCCAACACCACTTATTAAAAAGCCCATCTTTTCCCCACTAATGTGGAAGCCTCCAACATCAGATGCCAATTCTGGTCTTTATATCCATGGGCGAACGCCCCACTTTTCTAACGACAGCAAGTTTAACTCTTGGGTAAGGCTGACTGTCTTCACTTCTATTTCAGACTTTTCTTGACTATTACTAATTTGTTTCTTTTCCCATATTAAATTTATAATGAACATGTCTAGTTCCAGAAATGTGGATTTTTATTGGGATCACAGTAAATTTGTAAATGAACGTGGGAGGAAGTGACAGCTTTACAGTGTTGACTCAGCCTAACTGAGAAAGCTGTGTTTCCACTGACCAGCTCTGGTCTGGGGCTCAAAGTTCTCCTCATATGGCTTTGAACTTGTCTCATTAAATTTGTGCCCAAGAACTTCCTCTTTCCTGCTGCTGTGAATGGTGCATTCCCTGCAACTTTCTCTTCTAGCGCTTATTACTTAGATGTATGAGAAGCACTTATTCCTGCATGCTCATTTCGAGTTCTCTTCTTGACTAGGTTTTCTTATTACTTGTGGTGGTATTTCCATGGAATCCATTGGGCTTTCTGCACACGAAACCATGGCATCTGCAGCGTCCTGGGCATGGTCCCTCTGGTGCTAGATCCTGCCTTGCCTTGTCTTCGCTTGTACCTCCAGGACCATGTGTAGTTCTACCTCTCCCTCAGGCACCTGACTTGATGGGGGGGTGTGTGTCTGAGGGCTTTGGCCAGGCTCGCTACTCCGCGTGTGTATGAAGGGTGAGGCTGGGGAGGGGTGGCTGCCATTGTTGTCAGGGATTAACTCCAGCGTCAAGGCCCCCCTCCCACCACCACCACAGTTGAGTCTCTGGAGGACAGGAACAGCATCTCCTGTGCATTCGAGAGAGGGACTTCATTTCCCCAGACAGCTATGTCCTGCCACCGACCTGGCCCCAGCCCTGCCCTGGAGGGACCCCAGGAGGGGGCATTGGAGCAGGGCAGATGCTGGTGTGATCACTCTCAGGACACCTGCCGTTGGGCTGATGTGGTCTGGGGCAGGGGCCATGGGACCCCCGCAGATTTCACACCTCTGGTGTGTGGTGTGGGGGTCATGGGAACAAGGACAAGGAGCCCTCAGAGGGCTGTGTGTTTCTGGGGACAGTGAGGGTGTGGGGGTCATGAGATGAGGACGGGGGCAGGGCCTGACCCCTGGGCCTGACTGGGCCGGGGCTTCAGGGGGCCTCCACCTTCTCCCCCTGGGCCTCAGCTCACCCAGAGGCTGGCTGTCCTCTCCCTCCCATCCTAACGGACAGTCTCAGGCCCTTTTGCAGAGCTTCTGTTATTATTTAATTATAATATATAATAGAATAGACCCTAGTAGGGAGGGGCTGCCCAGCCCACCGGCCTGTGAATGCTGTACCCAGGATGGAGGAGATTGCTCCTGGGGCCCAACCACTGGGCGCCCGCTGGCCACAAGGACTCCAGCTGCCTGGCCCGACGGACAGCAGATGGCCATGTGCAGATTGGATGAGGAGCTGCCAGTTTCACCCACTCCTCAGGGTGGCTGGCAGAGATGGGTCCACAACACTGGGATGAGCAGTGGGGCTGCAGCCCCTCAGAGTGCCCCTGGCCCTGTCGGGCACCTCCCCCCACTTCCATGCAGCTTCTGCCACAGCCGGGCCCTGCCCGTGGGGAGGAGCTGGCCAGCCCTGGCGGGTGGGTGTTGGAGACGTGAGGAGCCCAGCCTGCCACAGCCATGGTTACGGGGGCCTGCTCTGCCCACACAAGGCCTGTGGCTGGGGCCATCCCATCCTCCTGAGTCCTGGCTTCCTTGCTGATGCCCAGGCTCTCTGTGAGCATTACAGTCCAGGGTGATGCTGGCCGCCGTGTGGGGCGGGAGCAGGGCTGTCACTGGAGGGACAGAGCTCACCCCTCAAGTGGCCCCACTGTCCCCCACACCCCACATGCTCTCCTAAAGGAAGGAGCGGGCCCTTAGCTCGAGGTGGGGGCCTGAAGGCCATGGAGGACTGACACCAATGGTCAGAGGGGCCAGGAGCAGTGAGTGTCCTCGGACCTCAGAGGCCGGGGTCCCCGCATGCCGTCTGCCGAGCCCCTGCGGCCCACGGAGGACACGCCGTCTGGGAAGATGATGGTGGCATACTCGGTCTGCTCGGGGAAGCAGGCAGCAGGGGGCTCTGGGGTCTTCTCCCGCCGCTGGAAGTCCAGCTCGCCGTAGTCCACGGTGAACACGGGTATGGCTGAGGGGTCTTCCTTCTTCCAGGAGAAGAGAGGGGGAGGTCAGCTGCTTCTCTGAGTGGCCGATGCAGCTGTGTGGCCGAGGGGACTCAGACACCACCCAGACAGTCATTGAGTGTGGACGTTCTACAGCACACATATTCACACAAGCCCACGCATGTGTACACATGCACTCACCACACACACACACAGGTGCTCAATCAACAGGCACACGTATGTGCATGCGTGCCCACACACACCAACACATGCATGCACATGCATCCACACCCTCACATAATGCACGCAATACACCCAGCTAAGCTCACATATGTGCACTCACACATGTGCACACATGATCACACGCACTCACACTGGGCCATGGGGAGGGTAGGGGCTACTGTGCGTGGCCCGGATGGAAGCTGGTGGGTGAGCTACGGGGCCAACACTGCAGCTGGAGGTGCCACGCTCCATGGGGGCAGCATGAATGAGGCCCAGAGGCCTGCCCAGGGGCCCAGGTTGGGGCAATCCTGGCTGGAGGGGCTGTGGGTGAGGCCCCACTCCCTCTCCCACCACAGGCAGGGCCCACCCCTCCCTGGGTTCCAGCGTCCCCATCTCCCAAACACAGGGACCCGGTGATGCAAGGCCTCTGAGCTGACAAGGCTGTGCCTATGGCATTTTACTTCTGGTCCCACAGCCTAGCGGCCACTTCAACTCCGCCCAACACTGCTGGGTGAGGGGAAGAGGTGAGGGGGAGGGGTTGGGGGAGCGGCTCATCTTCTCTGGTCAGCATCTCTGCCCTCCCCCATCAGAGAAAAGCAATCACCATGCCTAGCAGATGTCCACAGACGCACGTGCACACAAGTCCACACAAGCACACGACACAGCCTTTACACATACACATGCAGGAGCACGCACACACACGGGAGCACACAGGCGCTCTCCGCTGATGGGGTGGTTCTACCGCCCTGGGAAACAACAGGAGTGCCCGGGAGGCTCCGGGACGTGGCTGTGGGACCGAGGCCATGCTGCTTGGAGTCTGGGTCCCAGGCTGCAGCCCCTTGGGCCGCCCACCTCTGCCAGCCCCTCCACCTGTCCCCCTGCAAAGCCAGGCATACAGGGAGTGGCGGCAAGAGGGGAAGGGGGCTCACCAGAGGCTGGCCGTCGCTCCGTGCTCCGCTGGCCCCTGCAGAGGAACACAGGCATCAGGTGCAGAAGTGCTGAGGTGGCCTCTAGGGCCTCTGCCCCGAGGTCTCCACCTGCCTGTCCTGGGGGCTCTGTGTCCTGGGTGGGCGAGCACTGTCCCCACTTCCTGACAGTCCGGTTAACCCGCCCCGCTTCCTGCAGCTGTGTAATGACTCCCACCCCTGCTGACTCTCAGAGCGTCCATTTGAACGATGAATTCTCAGGTGTACAGCGGCGTCATATGGCCTGGCTTCATGCTTCTGAAACCAGGCAAGGGGCCTCGTGGCTGTGCCTCAGTGTTCTCCCACAGGTTCAGGGAGCACACAGTCGGGGTGCGTGTGTGTGTGAGGTTGAGGGTACCCATGGCAGCTGGACAGTCAGGGTGTGTGGGGTGTCCACGGTGGTCCCTCATTCATGGTCAGGGTGTGAATGGGGTGTGTGTGGGTGTCCACAGTGGCCCCCTCACACATGGTCAGGGTGTGAATGGGGTGTGTGGGGGCATCCGTGGCGGCCCCCTCATGGGTGGTCAGGGTGTGCGTGATGTGAGGGAGGACGGGGTGTCCACAGTGGCCCCCTCACACATGGTCAGGGTGTGAATGGGGTGTGTGTGGGTGTCCACAGCAGCCCCCTCACATGTGGTTAAGGTGTTAGAAGGTGTTGAAGGTGTCCACAGCGGCCACCTTGTGGGTGATCAGGGTGTTAGAAGGGGTTGAAGGTGTCCACAGCGGCCGCCTTGCGGGTGATCAGGGTGTGAGGGGGCAGGGTGTCATAAACAACCTACCCCGGTGCCGTGGCTGTGCAGCCCTAACCACAGGCCTCACACCTCGCTGCTTACAAAGCACTTTCACAAGTCCCCAACCCAAGGCCTGCAAAGTGCACCGAGGTGGGGGGCGTGGCCAGAGTCTGCCCAGGCAGAAGATGGGGAGCCAGATGGACCTGCCTGTCATCTGAGGGCGTCTGGGAGGTGGCCTTTCTGTGTGACCTTGAGAATGGCCTCACCTCTCTCCTCAGAGCAAACTTCTTGGACAGAAATGACCAGGGTCTCTGACAGCCACACTGGGTGGGGGGCTCTTCCCTCTTGCAGCAGGGTTGGGTTGGAGGGAGGGATGGGGGGGAGGAGGGGCAAAGGTGAAGAGAAGGGACGGAGGAAGGGGTGGGGGCCGGGAGGAATGGAGGAATGAAGAGAGGTGTACAGGAGGGGTGGAGAGGGAGGATGGATGAGGTGTGGGGGCTGGGTGGGGAGGAGGGAGGGTGGCGGGGAGGGGGAGGAGGGGGTGGTGAGGAAGGGGAGAAGGGAGGGTGGTGGGGAGGAGGTGGGGTGGTGGGGAGGAAGGAGGGTGGGGAGGGGTGATGGGGGGAGGTGGTGGGGAGGGAATGGCCACACGGGGCTGCAGACAGGTGTTACCTTGAGTGCCCCTGGGGAGAACGGTGGCCAGGACCCAGGCCAGCAGCAGCAGCACCAGGACACCCACCAGGACGCTTGTGATGCTGATGACCAGGGCCTGGAAGTGGCCCTGGGGCCTGGGCACAGGGCTGGGGTGTGTGGTGGGTGACTCTGAGACTCTCTCTGGAGGGAAGACACAGAGGGACCGGACCTCAGGCCTCGAAGCTGGCCGAGACCTCATGGGAGACCCTCTAGACGAGTGACCCGTCCAGCCTGGGGCCTCACTGCCCTCGGCTTCCTGCTGCCCGGTCTGAGGCCTCACCCGTCACTGTGAGCTCCGCGCAGGGGCTCTCAGTGATCTGTGTCTCAGGGGGCAGGCGGATGGCCCCGCAGTAGTAGATGTTGCTGTCATTGCGCAGGACTGCGCTGATGTGCAAGCTGAAGTTCTGTTTGTCCTCCAGCTGTGTGATGCTGAAGCGCTGGTCCCAGGCTGGCTCCCCGTGGTCCTTGGGGAAGGCGGCCAGCTTGACCGACTGGTTGTTGGGGCTCCCGCGGTACCAATTCAGCATGGTGGGCTCGGTCATGTTGGGGTAGCTGCAGAAGAAGGTGGCTCCCTCGCCCTCGGGCACTGTAAGCCGAGCCGGCGAGAAAGTGAGAGGGCTGCTGGGCCTTTCGGGACAGACTGGGGAGAGAAGGGCCAGCTGTGAGGGAGGGGCCCAGGCAGCCTGAGAGACCCCCCCGCAGACTTCGACCCACCCCACACAGTACTTCTGCCAAGGGGCCTTCCGTCGTCCTCTTGCACACCCCCAGGGACGGGGCACTCAGCCCTGCCAGGTGGCCGCTCACTCCGGCAGCTCTCAGGGTGGGATTTTCCCTCTGACTTTATTGAGATCGGACGTTGGGGGCTTCTGTCTGCTGTACTACCTCTGACCCTGGGTCCCCCATTTCTCTCCCAAGGGGGGGCCATAAGGGCCTTCACCACCCCCTGTGACTCCAGAGCCCTGCCCACTCCTGGGCATCCTGCTTCTGTGTCCATTGCCCCACCGGCCTTGAAACACCTCTGTGGAGGGGGTGCTCTGAGGTTGGGCTGGGAGAGGGTTGGCGTCCCATGGAGATCCCTTGCCTTGGGCTGAGCTTGGCCTCTCAACAGGCTCGGGGTGTGGCCTTTGCCCACGTCTCTGACAGGTCAGAACCAGGACCAGCCAAGGCCCATGAGGGTCACTGTGTACGGGCGTCGTGGACCAGCCCCATCACCCACGTCTGCTGTCAAAACCAGACTCACGGTGAGAGCAAGGAGCTCTTGGAGACCATGGCCCCCTATCCCTTATATGGACCAGGCAACAGGCTAGACCATGGTGGATGGTCCACCCCAACCTGCATCTGGCTGGCCCCCACAAGGACCCATCGGAACACTCTGCCGCAAGGGCCCTGGTCCTGCCACGCACACCGAGGCCACAGGCTCCTGGTCATCACAGGGCACCCAGACTCTTCCTGCCAAGGACCCTCCTCACTGGTCCATGGCTCATACACACATGTGTACACATACAAACCCACACAGTCACACCCACACACGCACACACATGCCTGTGCACACAAGTCCCACAAACCCAGGCAGTCACACCCACACATGCCTGTGCACACACAGTCCCACAAACCCACACAGTCACACCCACACATGCCTGGGCACACAGTCCCACAAACCCACACAGTCACACCCACACATGCCTGGGCACACAGTCCCACAAACCCACACAGTCACACCCACACATGCCTGGGCACACAGTCCCACATACCCACACAGTCACACCCACACATGCCTGGGCACACAGTCCCACATACCCACACAGTCACACCCACACATGCCTGGGCACACAGTCCCACAAACCCACACAGTCACACCCACACATGTACACATGTATGCACACACATTCACACCCCCCCACAGCCACACTCACGCACACACCCATGTGCAGTCACATTTATGCACACGCAAAGGCACATGTGTACACACACCTCACCCTCGCTTGTCTTGCTGACACTGGCGGAGGAATGACTCTCCTTTGAGGCCCATGGAACACCCAGTGGGCGGTTCCCTGCATCCTGAGTTGAGGTCATCTTGATGGCCAGTGTTAAAGGACATGATGACCTTGGGAACACAGCTCAGAGCCCAGGGGTTACTGGAAGGTGGTTCCCTGGCCCCACCCCCACGGGTACCCCACTGACCCCCATGTCGGTGCCAGACAGACCCAGTGCTGTGAGTCCCAGGGAGAGTGCCCCTAATGCCACGTCCTTCTGGTTCTACCTGCACAGCCTTCGCCACACCAGGTGAGGGTCTGGCTTCTCGGTGCCCACCCCCTAGGCAATGACACAAACAGGCCTTGGCGGGACCCTTGTGAAAGTGTTCATTGCAGTGGACGCCTCGTCCTCCCAGATGCGCAGCCTGGGTTGCCATGGCTACGGTTCCTCTGCTCCTAGGGACAGGTCGGCCTCCAGTGGGTCACAGTGATCCCCTTGCCACCTGATGCCGGTCTCCAAGCGGGGAGGACCATGCCTGCACCCAGTGCCTTCATCGGTACAGTTAGGAGCCCACCTGGCAGGGCCTCAGAAGGGTCCCTGTTACCAGGACAACCCTTCCCACCACAAGGGGCTGACAGAGGTGTCTAAAACGACCCCCGTTTGCTTAGGAAAGACATTACAGAGGTGGCAGGGCCAGCGTGGTTCTGTGGTGCTGCATTGTCACAGCCCTGTTCGGGGACAAATGCAGGACTATCTCACCCCCGCAGGGCAGGCAGGTGGGGCTGGCACTGTTACCCCCTACAGACGAGGGAGCTTGGAGAGGCCGGAATTTGCCCACGGCCCCCAGCCAGGCTGTGCCCCCCACTTTCCCACCCTACAGCTTCTCTGGCCGCTGACAGTGGACAGTGCCTGGCCCGCGGTGGTCACTTCTGCCCTATTGTATCTACTGGTCCCACATGAGCGTCACACTGGGCTTGAGGGTGGTCACAGCTCTGTGAGCTGGGCCAGGAGGCCATTTTGCAGGCTGGGGCCCCGTGGAGAGGACGGCAGACCTGCCCCGGCTGTTCCTTGGGGGCAGGGGTGTCCATGAAGCCTGGTAGGCTCTGCAGAGGGGCCATTGGGTGGTGACCTGGAGGGGGCACAGCCTAGACTAGGAGGGGTGGCTGATTGTCTGTCTGAGCCCTAACTGAGCCCCAACGACCCAGGGAGCAGGGGCAGCACTGGGCCCCACGGGCGGTGTGGAAAACAGTGCCCAAAGGTGTCTTTGAGGGAGCCGAGGAAGCAGCCAGTCCTTGGCCAGTGCTGGGAAAAACAGAGCCTGGAGCCTCAGAGACAGCCCCACCTTGCCAACATCAACAGCAGCCAGCACCTCCCTGGGGCCATGGTCACACCATGGGGACCATGCTGGGGCCCCCACCCCTGGCGAAAGGAGTCTGTGGGTGAAGCCTCAACAGAAGCTTCAAATGCGCAAGTGTGTGAGCAGATGGTGGTGTAGCGGTTAAACTGGCTGCTAACTGAAAGGTCGACAGTTCGAACCCACCAGCCTTGCTCCTCGGGAGAAAGCTGTGGCTGTCTGCTTCTGAAAAGATTACAGCCTTGGAAACCTTATGGGGCAGTTCTACTCTGTCCTATAGGGTCCCTATGAGTTGGAATCGACTTGCTGGCAACCGGCTAGCAGATACTGTTTTCTGGAAAGGGTGCTGGTGGAGTGCTGAATTGTGAGACCACGGATGAGGATTTCACTTCTTCCCTGTGGCATGACCCTTCATGAAACTAACCGTATCATCTGTGAAATGAAATTCTAAATACTGCCTACTCATTTGCAGAAATCCATACAGGGGCAGGTGGGCCTCATGCTCTTTTTCTGGCTAGAACATGCCACACTTGGCCCCGGTCACTGACATGCCACACCGTGGGTCCCTACTGGGTTCCCGAGAAGGACCTACAGCTCGTCTGTGATGTCAACTCCCCTCGGGCAAATGTGAGATCAACCCAGAGGCGGCTCCCTCAGCCTCTGCCTTGAGTCTTTGGGAAACCACGTGAGAAGACGGAGTGGAGAGGGGACTAAGACACCAGGCCATCTCCATGGGGTGGTGACCCTGGCTTGGTTCCAGACCAGGGAGAATAAATCAGCCAGACTCGCTGCCATTGAGTCGACGTTGGCTTGTGGCAACCCCATGTATGTCAGAGCAGGACTGTGCTCTATAGAGTTTTCAGTGGCTGATTTGAAGTAGATTGCCAGGCCTTACTTCTGAGGCACCTCTGGGTGGACTCAAACCTCCAATCTTTCTGTTATCAACCAAGCGCGTTAACTGTTTGCAGGGAAAATAAAACCCGGCCCCCAAAGACTTCCCGGGGGCTCTGGGGACGTCTGCATGTGGATGCCTGTTTGACAACGGTACAGCTTATAAAAGCACAGGAGAAAGCTTTGTCCCTAGAAGATGCACGCCGGCGTGTCTGGGCGCAAAGTGCCCCCTGAGCTGCTGCCAGAGCTCACACAGGTCAGCGGGACCCAGCCCTATGAGTAGAGATGGACAGCAAATGGGCAGCCTTCCCTAGTGGGTGGCTCTGGGTGAAGGGTGCTCCTGCTCGGTATATGCCAGTTTTCTATAGGTTTAATCCTTTTGAAAATTGCAAGACGGAAATAATCAAATGAATGAACTTAAAAAAAACGCTGTGTCGGGGGAAAAAAAAGTCGGTGCTGCAGGCACAGGGAGGGGCTGGCTGATGGCCGGGGCCTTTGGGCTCAGGAATTCAGGGATGGTAGCCCCGAATAGGGTGTCAGGACTCTGCCTCCACCTTGTGGCTGTGACACCACTGTGCCCAGCAAGGGCAGAGCGGCCCTGGGCCTGGAGTCTGGACAATCATCCCTCAGCCCCTGGCCTCAGTGCCTGGCGTGTATGATGCCCGCTAGCTCAGAGACTGACGGGCGAGCCATCCCCTCGAAGGCGAAGGGCTAGGGGAGCCCAGGAGGAGGATCCCCTTCTCCAGCGATCCAGGGCCTCAGGCCGCCACAGTGGGTGGTCTGCACCAGGGGCCTGGGGGGTACGGCCACTGTATCCCAGGACCAGCACTCCCAGTCCACCCGAGCATGCTCCAAGCCACGCCCAGGACCGGTGCACCCCAGGGCTCTTGTCAGATGGGCTGCCTCACATTTTTGATATGATAAAGCAGCATCACCAGGCCATCCGACCTGTGACTCCCACCGCCAAAGCCAGCCCCACACCAGGAGGGGACTCCAAAGGGAAACAGCCAAGAAAGTGCCAGCGGGCCTGTTACCCACAAAGAGGAGAGGCAGGAGACCGGGAGGGTGGCCCTGACCCACCAACGCCGAGGGAATCCGGGATGAGGACAGAGGTCCTGCCTACCCGTATGAAGGATGCCGCCAGGTGAGGCAGGCAGGTGAGGGGCAGAGCCCAGAGAGGGCACTTGGTCTCCCAAAGCCACGCATCCCGGGGAAGGACACGGCTGGGCTGTGGGCATGGCCGCCCGCAGCAGGGGGAGGCTGAGCAGGACTGAGGCCATCCTGTGCTCGCCCCTCTGTGCCTGACCCGAACCCTGTCCCCATGCCTCCTGCCCCCCCGGCCCTGACCCCGTACCTTGGAGCTGTCCCAGCCGCCAGCCCAGCTGCAGTACCGCCCAGACGAGCTGCCAGGGTGCCCGCGGGGCCCGCATGCCCAGTGGCCCCACGCCGCGGCCGGCGCCGCTCCTCCTCCGGGGCTGCTTAGAATGCCTGGGGCCCCGGCGAGGAGCAGCGGAAAGGAAACTGTCCCGAGTCTTGTCGCAGGGAGGGAAACTGCCTGTGCCCCCGCCCCCTCTTCCTCCGCCTCCACATGGGCGGGGAGCTCAGGGGGGTGGGCAGAGAGGCACAGACACCCGAGGAGCTAGAGGAATAGCGAGGGAGGGAGGGAGGAAGGGAGTGAGGATGAGAAGGAGGGAAAGACACAGAGAGACAGAGAGGAAAGGAGAGAGGCAGAGATGGCCACCCCGCCCCATGCTCCACCTTGGGGCGAATCAGGGCCCCTGGAGCAAGTTTTGTCTCTTGGCTCATTTGTCGTTGCCTCTTTCCACTTCCCACCTGTGCTGCCCCGTTTGAATGATGGAGGCTGGGGGTGGGGGTGCAGGTCCTCCTGCCCCCCAAATTCCAGCCCCAAGGGCTCAGGCCTCCAGCCCCTGAAGCCTGGGGAGGTGGGTCACTCTCTCTGGACTCAGGTTCCTGAGAGGCTGCAGTGAGGGAGGCAGAACAGGGGCAGTGGGGGCAGTGGGGGCAGGGGCAGTGGGGGCAGGGGCAATGGAGGGGGCATTGGGAGCAGAAGCAGTGAGGGCAGGGGCAGTGAGGGCAGGGGCAGTGGGGGGCTGTGGGAGTAGTGGGGTCAGCAGGGCAGACAGGCTCCCAGCACTGCGTGCACCCTCACCCCCACTCTGCCCCACATGTGTCTGGGCTGCAGCATCCCGGCTGATGAACCCTGACCCCTCTGGGCTCCCCTGTGGTCTGGCTGGCTGCTGTTGTGTCCCTCTTGGCCACTGCTCAGGGGACAACTGCCCGGCCGAGCCCCTGCCAGCCAGCCCCTGTTGGGCAGGTAGGGAGCAGCAGGTGGGCATAGGCTGTTCCTGCCCATAGCATTGGGCCGCCCCATTCAGGGGACATCTAGGCTCTTTGGTGGCACCATAGATCAGGCATTTGCCCTAGCCCTGCTGGTCACTGCTGAACATTGCTGGGGCTGGGCACCTGTCTCAGTTGTCTAGTGCTCTGGGGGAAGGTCCTTGTCATCACTCTTCCCCTGGTCTAGGAGCTTCTCGGAGCAGGGAACTTGGGTCCAAAGGACGCGCTATTCTCCTAGCTCTTGTTTCTTGATGGTATGAGGGCCCCCTGTCTCTCTGCTCCCTTCTCAAAATACAACATAATCTTGTAGATTGAGTTCTGCTTTATTAGCATAACTACCTCTAATCCTGCCTCATCAACATCATAGAGGTAGGATTTACAACATCACATCAGATGACAAAATGGTGGACAATCACACAATACTGGGAGTCATAGCCTAGCCAGGTTGACACACATTTTTGGGGGGCTCAATTTAATCCATAACAGCACCCTTCCAGCCTCAGGGCCTCCAGGATCAGCTTTCACTGGGCCCCACACAGGCTCCCAGGGGCGGCCACCGTTCCAGGTCTGTCTGTCCATTCCCTGGTGCCTCCCCCCACGCTGGGCCTGTGGGTGGCCAGGTGCTGGGTGTTTGGATCCCTGAGCAGGCAGGGGTGGGGCATTCGGGTTGGTGGACTCCCACGCCTAGCTGTCTGAAGCACGCACTGACACCACCGGCCCTCTCTGGGCCCGGTGGCTGCGTTGCCATGCGGGAGATGATTTGATTATCTCGCTGCATTTTGCTGAGTATTTTGTCGTAGGTAATGGAAAGCCGGAGGCAGGAAACTGCTGATATTAGTGAGGAGGTGCCTGCGTGGGTCTCTCGGCTCAGACCACGCGGCTCACAGACGCTGGGCTGCGGCTGTGCAGGAAAAGCATAAAAGCACACTCAGAAACGGTGGAAAAAGTTCATCAAAGACGATTCTACAGCAGGCGCCTGGGAGGAAGCGGGGGATCGTTACTTTATGAACAAAGGGCCACTCTGATGAGGCCATGTGGGAGGTGTGGAGGGGGGCGCCCCGGGCCCGGGGCTCAGTGGGGCTGGGGAGGCTGTGCCAGCTGAGGCCTCCAGGGACCTGAAGGTTGCTGGCTAGCTAGCTGGTGAGGGTGAGCAGGGCTGGTCTGGAGGAGGGTGGGGCCACGCTGACCCAAGTGGACAGCCCATGTAGACACGTGTCTCCTGGCACCCCCCCATCACAAGTCGGCAGCTCTGGGGGCGTGTCCAGGGGGCTCCCTGGGCTGGGGATGAGTGGCGGGTGGGGGGTAGGGGGAGGTGCGGGGGTGGGGACGGGTGCACCCCTGTCCAGACCTCAGGTCGGCATTCGAGCACCCCGTCAGGGGTCCTCAGGCCTGGACATGGAAAGAGAGTCCTTCTGGACAGAGCCTGCCCCCTTCTTCCCCCTCGGCACTTGAAAACGCCGTTTACTTCCTCTGTGGTTAGCGTCTACTCTGTCCTCTCGCTCAACCACAGGCATTCCCTGGGGGGCCTGGGGCCGGGCGCTGGGACGAAGCTGTCCTCTGAGGCCCCCAAGTGTCACTGCCGGCTGGAGGGAAGTAGGGTTGGGGGGAGCTCAGGGAGAAATTCCCGGATCCGGTTTGCCCTCCCAGCTCCCTTCTTTCCTCTCTTCCTCCTTCCACCCCCCTCCTTCATTCCCCCCACCAGTTCACCTAATAAGAAACCGGGGCGTTGGAGAGAGTTGGGCGCGGAGTGGGGAGGCGCTCTGCCCAGGCGGAGGCAGGCGCGGCCCCCGGGTGCCTGCAGCCCACTGGACAGAGGGGCGGGGGCGGAGCCGAGGGGCTGGGGCCCCGGGAGAGCCTGGGGGCGCGGCTGGGGAAGCAGGTCCTGGGGCGGGGCCCGGGGAGCTGGCGTGGGGTGCCAGCGCGGGCTCGGGGCGCAAGGCGCCGGGCGCGGGGCGGGAGGTGGGGGGACAGGGCACAGAAGCCTCTCCTGCGGGGATTCGTGGGACAAACGAGATTCGTGGGACTGAGTCTGGGAACTGACTGGGACCGGGGCTGTGGGAGGGGGCAGATGGGTCCGGGGGCCTAGGACGGAGTTTCCTAGGCGCTTCAGCCTTGCTGCAGCTCTCGGGGCCTCTTATCAGCACCTCTACGCCCACCCCTCGGGCTTCTACCATCCCCCCCCTCCCGTTGCAGACGAGGAAGCGGGGGTGGGGGTGGGGGTGCGGCACAACGGGGAGGATGGCGGCGTGGACTGGACAGGCTTCCTGCCGGCGGGATGGGGGTGAGGTCAGGGTACCCTTGGATCCCTCCCTGGGGGCGCCTTGGACTGGTCTGCAGCTCCTTACAGAGCCCTTTCAGGCCCAGGAAGACCGTCCTGTTACCTGCCCCTGGCTCCACCTCTGCAACCGCCAGTCATTAAATCTGTCATCTGGGGTTACTAGATAAAATACAAGCAGCCCCGTTAAATTCGCACTTCAGATGGACAACAAATACTGTATTTTTAGATTAAGTATTGTATTTTTTTCTCCAAATTTTATTTATTTTGTTGTTATTGAGAATATACACAGCAAAACATACACTAATTCAACAGTTTGTACGTGTCCAATTCAGTGACCTTGATTACATTCTGAGTTGTGCAACTATTCTCACCCTCCTTTTCTGAGTTGTTCCTCCCTGATTAACATAAACTCAATGACCCCACCCCACAAGGTTCCTATCTAATCTTTCGAGTTGCTGTTGCCATTTGATCTCATATAGATAGTTCTTAAAAGAGCAGAATGCTCAAGGCAGACCTTTTTTACTATAAGCTAAACTATTGTTTGCTTTTAAGAAGACTCCAAAGGATATTTTTGGTTTAAGGTTTAAAGATTATCTCAGGGCAAAGGTTTCAGAGGTTCATCCATCCTCCATGGCTCCGGAAAGTCTAGAGTCCATGCTAACTTGAAATTCTATTTAGCATTTTCCCCCTTTTGATGAGGATTCTTCTACGGAATCTTTCATCAAAATGTTCAGTCATTGTAGCCAGGCACCATCCTGTTCTTCTGGTCTCATGGCAAAGGGGGCAGTTGTTCATGGAGGCAATTAGCCATACGTTATATCCTCCTCCTATTACCAACTCTTCTTCCTCCAGGTGACTAGAGACTAATTGTTGTGCCTTGGATGGCCGCTTGCAAGCTTTTAAGAACTCAGGCACCATGCAACGAACTTGCAGGTAGAATCAGAAGCACTAAACACGTTTTTAGGCTGATTAACTGGGATGTCCCATGAAGCCATGACCCTAAACATCCAAACCAGGGAACAAAATCCCATGAGGTATTTGGTTTAGACAAACAGCCTCAGCAGCTACTCTTTTTTTGTTGTTATAAATATATCTATCATACAACTTTGGCCAACTCAACTTTCTACAGGTGTGCAACTTACTAACAGCAGATACAGTAACCAGCTGTGTAACCCTACCCTTAATCAGTGTGATTTTTCCATTACCGTTAACCCCACTTTTTCCCCTCCCTCCTACCCCTGGTAACCACTAATAAACTTTGGTCTCTATATATTTGCCTTTTCTTGTCTTTTTATATAAGTGAGGTCATACAATATTTGTCCTTTTACTTCACTCAGCATAATGTCTTCAAGCTCCATCCATATTGTAGCATGTATCAAGACTTCATTTCTCCTACTGGCTGAGTAGTATTCCATTGTATGTAGGCACCACATTTTGTTTATCCATTCATTTGTTGATGGGCGTTTAGGCAGTTTCCACCTTTTGTCTATTGTGAATAGTGCTGCAATGAACATTGGTGTACAAGTCTCTGAGTCTCTGCTTTGAGTATTGTATGTTTTTTAATTGAGTCTATGCAGTCGTAAGGAATAATAGGGAGGTCCTAGTTTCGCTTCGCCCGGTTCCCACAATGGTAACATTTCATAACATTACAGTGTAACATCAGATTCAAGATGCTGATGTACTCTGATCTCACTCAGATTCGCTGTTTTACTTGTACTCACTTTTGCGTGTGTGTACCAGGTTCCAGACAGTTTATCTCCTGTGTGGGTTCCTCTGTACACCACCACAGTCATTATGGAACATTCCATCTCCACAAGGATTCCTTGAGGTACCTTTTGTTATGGATGGAATTGTGACCCCCAAAAGAGATGGTGAAGTCCTAATCCCTGTCCCTGTGAATGTGACCCTGTTTGGAAATAGGGTCTTTGAGGATGCTATCAGTTAGGCTAACGTGAGGTCATATCAGGGCAGGGTGGGGCCTCATCCCATCTGAGTGATGTCCTCATAAAAGAGGACAGGAGACCCAGAGGGGAAAGATGGCCAAGTGATCATGGAGGCAAAGCTGTAAGCCAAGGAACACCAAGGATTGCCATCCTCTCGAGGAGCTGAGAGAGAGGCCTGGAGCCAATTCTCCTCACAGCCTCAGAAGAAATTGACAAGGCTGACACTCTGATCTTGGACTCCTGGCCTCCAGACTGTGAGACAATACATTTCTGTTCTTATAAGTCCTCCAGTTTATGGTGCTTTGTTAGGATGTCCCTAGGAGACTAACGTCATTTTATAACCACACTCACTTCCCTCCCACCCCACTCCCAGACCCTGACAACCACCAATCTGTCCCCCAATTCTAAAGCTTTGTCATTTCAGAAATGTCATATAAATGGAACCATGCAGCGTAGCCTTTAGGGACTGGCTTTTCTCTCTCAGCACGGGGCCCCCAAGGTCCTCTGGTTGTTCCTTTATCTACTGTCCCGGCCCTTTTATTTTGGTGTGGATGCTGGAAGGGCATCAGGGCAGGTTCCAGATTATGGATAAATCTGCTGTGAACACTCATGGGTAGGATTTGGGGTGGACATTAAGGTCTGTTTCTCTGAGATAAGTGAGTGGGGGCACTGCTGGGTGTCCAGTAGTTGGCACTGGCTGCACTTTTCATTGCTCAGCCCCACTGAGGGGCCGTCTGCTTCTCATAGAACCATGTCTGTGAGGGAAGGGGCAGAGGGGGCCCAGAAGGTTCTTTCCAGGACAGGGCCCCCTGAGGCTCAGTGAGGTCCGGGGACTCGGGGACTTCCTGGTACAGGGCTCTGGAGGAGTCCTCTCTTTGCTTGGGTGCTTGCATCCTCTTCTAGTTTCCAAGACGTTGGCCTGGAGGCACTGACACACACATAGAACACAGCAGGGCGCACGTGGAAAGTAGGGGAGAGGGGGTGCCCTGCACTCGCTCGAGGCTGCAGATGCAGACAGGCAGGGAAGTCTCAGTTCAGCGGACATGTCCTGAGCTCAGGAAGCACAGGGTCATGTGAACGCCTTTTGTGGGCAAGTGCGTGCCAGTAAGTCAGACCCAAGCTCCGGGTGAAGGGTCGTATCGTTGGGCAAATGATGCGGGCTGGGCGGCAGTGAGAGGTGGGAGCCTTGCTCACAGCTATTTCTGAGGTTGGAACAGGAAATAGTTAATTGTGTTTGCAAATAAAAACTTTCTGTTCTATCTTGTTTTTGAAACATTTCCCAGAAGTTAAAAGGAGCACCTAATTTGTCTGTTTATTTAAGAACTAAATTAAAGAATAAAGAGTGAAATATTTCCACAGTTTATTATAAACAAGAATCAAGAAAATTGGATTTTATGTTTGTTTCTTAGGGTGGTGGAGTCGTAGGTGATTGCTACCTTCCACCACCACCTCTAAACTTGCCAGAAGGTTGTTAGTAGTTTAAATGTGAATATATATTTAAAACCCACAAATGTATGTATGTGTGTTTTGTTGTATGTGTATGTAGGTGTATGTGTGTATGTGTGTACATGTATGTATGTGTATATAGGCATATCTCTGTATATGTATATAGGTGTATGTATGTATGAGTGTACATTTGTGTATGTGTATATAGGTGTGTCTTAGTTATCTAGTGCTGCTATAACAGAAATACTACAAGTGGATGGCTTTAACAAAGAGAAATTTATTCTTTCAGTTTAGGAGGCTAGAAGTCCAAATTCAGGGTGCCAGCTCCAGGGGAAGGCTTTCTTTCTCTGTTGGTTCTTGGGAAAGTCCTTGTCATCAATCTTTCCCTGGTCTAAGAGCTTCTCAGCACAGGGGCCACAGGCCCAAAGAATGCATGCTCCTAGCTCTTCTTGCTTGGTGGTTCCCTTGTCTCTCTGCTCGCTTCTGTCTTTTATATCTCAAAAGAGATTGACTCAAAATACAACCTAATCTTCTAGATTGAGTTCTCCCTCATTAACATAACTACCTCTAATCCTGCCTCATTGACATCACAGAGGCAGGATTTATAGCACGTAGGAAAATCACATCAGATGAGAAAATGGTGGAGAATCACACAATACTGGGAATCATAGCCTAGCCAATTGACACACGTTTTGGGGGGACACAATTCAATCCATAACAATCCACCCTTGGCCCCCCCAAATTCATGTCCTTGCCACAAGTAAAGCACATTCACCTAATTATATGAGAGCAAAAGTCTTAAATCAACTCCATGTCCAAAATCCGAAAGTTCCTCTTCATCTGTGAAATCTAGAATACAAGTTATCTGTTTACAAAGTACAGTGGTGGAACAGGGACAAGCTAGACATTTCCATTACAGATGGGAGAAACTGTAGGCAAAGAAGGGATAACAGGCAACAAGCAAGTCAGCAGAACACGTTATATTAGCCCTCAAAGCTTGAAAATAATCCTTTGTTCTCTGAGACAAAGGCCTCAGGCAATGGCCCTGCCCTCCAGACTCTGGGTGTTAGCCACCCTCTTCTGATTCTGGATGGAAGCCCCGTGGCCTTGGGCTTCAGCTCTGCCTTCTAGGCCGATTGGAGTGGCAACTCTGCTCCCTCAGCTTTGGGGGGCCCCATTCTCCTAGTCGATCTAAGTGGCGACCCCACCCACCAGGCCCGGGAGGCCCCGTTCTTCTGCCTCTTGGGTATGGCAGCCCCACCCGCTCAGCTTTGAGTGGGGGATCCGGCCCCATCCCACTGACACTTGTGAATTGCAGCCCCACACTCCGGAACCGAGCCAGTGAAGATCTGACTCTATGAAACCTAGGATGCCGTGGCCTCACCCACAGAAGCCCCAGAAGCCATGGTTCCACACTTTGAGATCCCAGATGCCATGGCCCTACACTTTGAGACTGAGACAGCTCTGCTTCCTGTGTTCCTTGTCTCTTCGGCTTCTACTTCCTGGTTCCTTGGCTTCTTGGCCCCTTGGGTCTTTAGGCTGGCCAGTATCTGCCCTGCTCAGGCAAGTGTTCCAAAGCTCTTCAGCTCCTCTGGTAAGTGCCTGGAGCCACTCCACTCCACCAGTAAACTTCAGCAGGAAGGCACTCAGCTCTCTTGCTCTGTGGATTGGCAAGCCTGGCTCCACTGATAAGTGCCTGGAGGCACCCCACTCCACCAGGAAGCCACCTGCTCAAAGGCACTCAGCTCTCTTGCTCCGTGGGTTGCCTCTCATGCCATCACACGCTGGTCTCCTGGTTCTGCTGCTGCCATTTCTCTTCTGCTGCTTCTGGCTATCTGTGCTGGCTCCAGTGTAACAGCTCTCCTCACTTCCTTCTGAGTCCTTACCAGAATTATCTTTGATGTCCATAATTCTACCAGTAGTCTCTTCACGGCAAACTTAAAACTCTTCCAGCCTCTATCCATTCACAGTTTCAAAACTGCTTCCACATTTTAGGTATCTGTTAGAGCAGCACCCTACTCCTGGTACCAAATTCTGTCTTAGTTAGCTCGTGCTGCTATAACCAAAATACCACAAGCGGATGGCTCTAACGAAGAGAAATTTATTCTTTTATAGTTTAGGAGGCTGGAAGTCCAAATTCAGGGTGCCAGCTCCAGGGGAAGGCTTTCTGTCTCTGTTGGTTCTGAGGGAAGGTACTTGTCATTAATCTTCACCTGGTCGAGGAGCTTCTCAGCAGAGGGACCCCGGGTCCAAAGGATGCTTGCTCCTGGCTTTTCTTGCTTGGTGGTAATGAGGTCCCCCTGTCTCTCTGCTCTCTTCTCTCTTTTATATCTCAAAAGAGAGTGACTTAAGATACAACCTAATCTTGTTGATTGAGTTCTCCCTCATTAACATAACTACCTCTAATCCTGCCTCATTAACATCACAGAGGCAGGATTTATAGCGCATAGGAAAATCACATCAGATGAAAAAACGGTGGAGAATCACACAGTACTGGGAATCATAGCCTAGCCAAATTGACACACGTTTTTGGGGGACACATTCAATCCATAACAAGGTGTATGTGTGTATGTGTATATAGGTGCACATGTAAGTGTGTACATGTGTGTACATGTATGCATCTTTGTGTGTATGTATATATGTATGCACATGTATGTGTGCATAAATTTATGTATGAGTGTATGCATGCGTGTGTGTGTATGTGCATGTCACAGATTGAATTGTGCCCCCCCTAAAATTTGTGTCAGCTTGGTTAGGCCATGATTCCCACTATTGTGTGGTTGTCCTCCATCTTGTGATCTGATGTAATTATGTGTAGATTGCCAAGACTTTCTTCTGAGGTGCTTATGGGTGGACTCAAACCTCAACCTCAACCTTTTAGTTAGCAGCCGAGTGTGTTCACTGTTTGCACCACCTGGCAACTGGTTTGCTGCTTTTCCCTCCTGGGAGAGAGACCACTGAATTGCCCTTGGGAAAGATGTCCCTTCCTACCCTGTCTGTGGCCATTTGGATATAGGCGCTGGCCGACGTGTCCTTGCTGGCCCCCAAAACTGCCTCTGTGTCTGAGTACAGCTCTCTCCAGTGCTTCTGTGTTGTTTTGTTGCCTTGATTCCATTTACTGCTCGTCAGCGGCCAGACTGAGCACTGGCTTCCTCTCACCTGCCGGGTCCCGCGGCTCGCCTTGCTCACGCTCCTGCCCTGAGCTGCAATTAAGACGTCTAATGAATGTGATGGCTGTGCCCTCCAGGGCCTCGTTCTGAGAAGGGTTAACCAGGGTGGCGCTCAGAGCCTTCCTCTTTTGATATTTTCATCTGAGGATGAGCATCGGTTGCACCTTCTGACCCCGCAAACCCTGGGCTGCGTGTCCTTTCTCAAGACCTTTGGAGCCCTTCTTGAACATCGGCCTATTCTCTTCTCAGTTCCTTGTTTCCCACGGTACCCTGACAAACTTCTGTTGCCCACAACATCTGGCTGAGTCCACAAAAACAAAACCAAAAGAGAGGAAGAGGCCAGACGTACATGCACCAAATGCAGAATGCAAGATTCCATTTATGTAAAGCTCAAAACTGCAAGATGAAACCAGAGTGTTTAGGGACACATCTTAGGGAGAAAAACCACAAAAAGAAGCATGGAAGTGCTCGTCAGTGAGGCTGGTGGGGCTGTTGGGGTCAGGAGTATGTCAGCATCGGAGAGGGGCATGGGGAGAGCTTTGGGGACTGGCAAGGTTCTAGTTCTTCTAGGTGGTGGTTGCCTAGTACTTACTAATAATTTGTTAAGCTGCACATTTGTCATCTAGACATCTGCATGTAAGTATATTTCTCACAAATAAGTTTGAATGCAATTAAAAACCATAGGAATATTTTCAATGATGTGTGTTCAAGAAAGTTCTTCATAGCTTTGTTTTGTAACACCAAAGAATTAACCCCTTGCTGCTCAGCAATAAACCAAAGAGAGCTCTTTGTAGTTGAGTCCATTCTGACTCATGGTGACCCCATGTATTACAGACTAGAACTGCTCCATAGGGTTTCCTGGATGTAATCTTTATGGAAGCCAATCACCAGGCCTTTCTTCCACAGCACTGTTGGGCAGGTTTGAACCACCAACTTTCAGATTGGCAGTTGAAGGAAAACCACTTGTACCACCCAGGGGCCCTATGAAGCAATAGAAGCAGGGTAAATAAATCACCGGCCACCTGTCTGTCAGTTGGTCATACTGTGGTGGCTTGCATGTTGCTGTGATGCTGGAAGCTATGCCACTGGTATTTCAAATACCAGCAGGGTCACCTGTGGTGGACAGGTTTAGCAGAGCCTCCAGCATAAGACAAACCAGGAAGAAAGGTTTGGTGATCTACTTCCAAAAATTAGCCAGTGAAAACCCTGTGGATCACAACAGAACAGTGTCCAATATAGTGCCAGACGATGAGCCCCCTAGGTTGGAAGGCACTCAAAATACACAGGGGCCACAGCCATGGACTGGAGAACATCAGCGATCTTGAAGATGGCGCGGGACCCGGCAACGTTGCGTTGGGTCACATACGGGGTTATTATGAGTCAGAGCTGACTTGACAGTGACTAACAACAACTAAAATACAGCATAACTATAAACTGTAAAATATCAGACATTTAAAAAGAGATGATGATGGTTTTTAGCATGGAACACTGTTCACGATGTGTTGATGAGAGAAGAGGGCAGGCCATCGGATGATGGGCTTGGTACGATCTCCTATTGTGAAAAACAATTCTGAATATTTACGTGTATAAATCGTGGAAAAACGCCCGGAAGTGCACACACCACGATGCTTTGGGTGATCCACGGTTTCTGGGAAAGGGTATGAGGAGTGATTTTATCCTAAAAAAGTATTTTTTGTTCTTTATTTATCTGTTTGTTTTTTCAACCACGAAAATGCATGGCTTGCGTCATTAAAAATATAAGGAGAAAAGACCTATGCCTCGTTTCCCGGAGACAAAGCTGGTTGCCACGGAGACGCTGCTGTGGTCCAGGCAGCCCATTGGCCAGCGCCGGGATGCTGGTGATGGGAGAGGCTTCTCGAAGCCCCCGGGCGGGCTCTGCCGTCAGACTGCACTGCGGAGCCCAGCGCCAGCATGGACCGGCCCGGGGCTGACGTGTGGGCCGCCACCTTCCACAAGCTGATGGCGGAGAGGAAACCACGGGACACCTGGGTGCTGCTGCCCGAGGACAGGCTGGTGGCCGGCCGCCTGGACCACGGCTGCTTCCAGTACCGGCTGAAGGGGCTCGCGGGGTGAGCCAGGCGGGGTGCTCCCGTGGCGTCCTCAGTGGGCACCTGGGAGGGGGAAGGGGAGAGGGTTCTTGTCTACTGTCCCACTGGCCGGATCCCAGGGTGGCCAGGCCGGGTGAGGCCAGGAGCAGGTGGGTGTGGCCGGGAGCAGGTGGGTGTGGCCGGGAGCAGGTGGGTGTGGTCCCCAGCATGTGGCTGTCCACCCATCTAATCCTATTCTCCCAGAGAGGTGGGGCGGGGGTCCCCCCCTTCCATAACGTGGGGGTGTTTGGGGAGCTGCGCCCACTCGGAACCGGTCTGGGATGTCCACGTCCTGCAGGAATGGCTGCCGGCCCGGAGCTGGCTGTGGTGGGGGGCTGTCAGCCAGCCCCCAACACCGTGACGTGGCCGGGCCCACTTGTGGAGGTGCGTCTCCTCCGGTCAGCTTGACCCTCGGGCTCCGGTTGCCATGGCGTCCCCATGGCAACCCAGCCGTCAGCGCTGACAAGTGGCAGCTGAGGCTACGGGCCACGGATGGAAGCTGGGGGCCCGGGGGAGGAGGCACACCCCCGAAAGGAGGGAGTGCTGTCCGCAGGCTGGGCTGCTGTGGTGGTGGGACCAGGCTGGAGCCTGAGGCGGCCAGGGTCACTAATATGTGCCTTGTTGGTGGTCTCCACAGCCACAGTGGGGTCAGTGCAGGGGGCTGGGCTGCGGCAGGAGGGAGGGCTTCTCTGAGCTGGCGCTGCCCAGAGGGGGCAGGTGGGAGGCTCTTCAGCATGCTGGCTGGTGAATCATTCTGTGGGGACCCCACTCAGAGTGACCGAGGGTCGCAGGGGGACTAGAGGGGGCTGCCCCTTTGACACAGACACCACAGCCCCTAGCCCCACACTGGAAACCCCTGGGGCAGGTGCGGGGGTAGTTCCGAATTCTCAAGTGCCAGGAGGATAAAACCCCTTGGTGGGTGTGAGGCATACCTGTGACACGCAGTAATATTTCGATCGTCAGACCCAAGAATCATTAAACAGATAGGTAAGGACTGCTTGCAGTGTTGGGGGGGGGGGGGTCGATTTCACATGAGCTCATGTAAATTCATCAAATGTGAGTAAAATTAGAAGTTGGGACCCCAGTCTGGGGCTGCGTTTCTGGTGCTCTGTGGCCTCGTGGGCTGGCGCCTGCAGACCGGATGCCCCAATCTGACAGCTCCATCTTGGGCATGCTCTGGAGGACCTTTTGGAAGAACTTGTCAGGAAAGCCCCAGTAAAATCCTGCATGTGTGCATGCCGCTGCTCGTGGCCACTTGTCTGGCTCCCCTGTCTACCCACGTGATGTCACCTGCTGCCGGTAGGGCAGCCGGGAGTGGCTTGCGGATGAAGCAGCCTTGGCAGGCGCCTCTAGAGGTTCCTCTGCCTGGCACTGCCATTAGCTAGTCCCAGTGGGGAAAGGGTGTACCTCTCCCTCACCTGCAGACAGGGCGCCCTGTCCAAAGCCAGCAATGTCACGTGTGCATCCGTCACCTCCGGATGTCATTGTGGTCACGGCTGACACCACCACGCTGTTCTCCTTCACTCCACCTCTCCATCCAGCAATTTTCTGACACTGCCAGCCGACTTTGACTTGATTTACCCTTCTCCTTGTGGGGGGGGGCACTCCTGCCCCCCTGCAGGATCCTTTCTGCAGCAAGTTTGCTGGTGAGCCGTCGACGTCGACAGATGCTGCTCTCCTCCCTCTCACTCTTACCTGCTGTCTCTGATACCCCTGACATTCCTCAGTGCAGTTAAGCCCAAGTCGCCAGACAAACTAACAAACCCCAAACCCTAAATCTGTTGCCATCAGGTCGATCCTGACTCATGGCGACCCCATGTATCGCCAAGTAGAATTGCTCATTAGAGTTTTCTTGGCTGTAACCTTTATGGAAGTAGATTGTCAGGCCTTTCTTCTGTGTCGCCACTAGGTGGGTTTGAACCACCAACCTTTAGATTAGTAGTTGAGTGCAAACCATTTGTGCTACCAGGGAACCTACACAAAGTCACAAGCCCACGGAAAAGTGAGACAACTCCAGCACCAAGCAGAGGAGCTGAGACTCCCCCCACCCTCCCAGCGTGGTAGGCCAGGTGGTGCCACCGAGTGGGTTTTGGAGGCAGATTTATGAACCAAACTTTGTATTTCTGCTTCCTGATCATGGACCACAGACAAATAGCCGTGCAGCTGAGTTTTATACATTTTCAGACAAGGGGCTCCAAGGGGCCTTGGAACCCACGTATAGGCACATAGGCAGAGGAACATGGGGGCTGGTGCAGGGGAGCCCCTCTGGCTGGGTTGTGTAGACCTGGGCATGGGGACTTGGAGGATGGTGGGAGCCATGCCGCTGTCCACCTGCCCACTACCTGTGTGCCTCTCTGCTCCCTGCTGTCCACCTGCCCACTCATCTGTCCACTTCTTCCTGCTGTCCACCAGCCCGCTCACCTCACCTGTGGTCCTCTCTCCTCCTTGCTGTCCACCAGCCTGCTCACCTGCCCTCTTCTCCCTGCAGGCTCCAGTGTGGCCACTGCTCATGGGGCTGGGGCTCGGCACACGTGCAAATCCTGTTCCACCTGTGCTGGGACGAGGAGAGCCGCAAGGGGCTGGTGAAGATGCGCGTCTGGGGCCAGCAGTGCAGGCTGTGCCCCCTGGGTACTCCTGGCGACTGCTGGGTGAGCCCCCCGAGCGTGCGCCCCTTCCTCAACAAGCTGGCCCTGCATGTCCTGCACAAGTGCTATGGCGAGCACCCTGGCCCTGACCAGTGCCCTGGGCTCTACTACAAGGCTCCTGGTGATGCTCCAGGGCCCTGCGAGGCCTGCATCCTGGGTGTCTGCTTCTTCCAGAAGGTGCCGGGCCTCGCCCCGGACCCCAATGCCATCCGGGGCACCTACATCATGTACAGTGGTGTAGGTCTCACCATCACTGCCTCCAGCCGTGAGGGCAGAGTCCCGTGTAACACGCAGCTGCTGACACTCGGCAGCGGGCCCGTGGTCAGGCGGCCCAGGGGCAGTGAACCCTACGCCGTGCGCAGGGGCTGCTTCACCATCCCGCTTTCCGTGTCTGACTTCATCAAGAACCCACTCACGGACAGCAGCCACTTCTTCAGCAAGGGCGAAGGCGTCATCACCATCCCCTTCTCCCTCGTGGATGACAGCAAGGACAAGGGTCTTGTCACTAACAGCAGCAGCTATGGCCCCACTGACGATGGCTCCCTTCCAGCCACCGACACCCGTGGGCCTGTCACCATTGGCAAGGGCTCCCTCTGTCTCTCTGCGAATTCCATGGCCATACCTGAAGGCAAGGGCATCCCGGTGAACATCAAAGACCCCATCTTCCACGGCAAGGGCCTCCTGATCAGCAACATCGAGAGCAAGGGCTTCGAGCTCAAGGGCTTCATCTTCAAAGGCAAAGGATCCATATCCGACCCTATTGACATTGCCAAAGTCCAGGGCCTTGTCTACAACAGTGATGACTCCGCCGCCGCTGGGAAGAACCCAGTGCCAGTGTCTTACATCATTGGACTCATGGCCAACGGTGAGGGCTCCATCACCTTCCCTTTGTCATTTACCAACATCGTCAAAGGCAAGGACTCCTTCACCAACATCACTGAAGGCAACAGTAAGGAAGTTTGCAGTAATGGCTCTGCCACCATTGATCGTGCTACCCTTCTGGAGACCAGTGCCAGTGGCTCTACCACCAATGATGAAGGTGCCATCACCTTCCCCTTCATCTTTACTGATGGCATCAAAGGCAAGGACTCTCATATTGACATCACCAAAGGCAAAGGGAAGGAAGATGGCAGCAATAGTCCTGCCACCACTGGTGATGACCCCCTTCCAGAGACCAACACTGGTGGCCCCATCACCAGCAATGAGGGTGCCATCACCTCCTCTACTGACAACTTCAAAGGCAAGGACTTTTCTAGTGACACCACCAAGGAAGAAGGCGAGGAAAATGGTGGCAATGGCTCTCTCACAGTTGGTCATAACCCCCTTCCAGAGTTCCACATCGGTGGCCCCATGACCAACGAGGAGGGCACTATCACCTCCTCTATTGACGACGTCCAAAACAAGGACTCTTCCACTGCAGGCAAAGAGAAGGAAGATGGAGGAAATGACCCTGCCACCCCTGGCCATGATTTCCTTATGAAGACCAATGCTGCTGGCCCCATCACCTTCAGTGAGGGCTCCATCACCATCCCTTTCTCAGTCTTCAATATCATCAAACGCAAGGGCCCTAGCTACAGCACCAGTGGCCCCCAGAGCAATGGCTTCCTCCCCCATGGCTACTCCAGGAAGAAGAAGCGGCTGAGGTCCCGGTTCAGCAGATCCAGCTGTGGGTCCCGGAGGGATGAAGACTTCTGCTCCACCAGCCCCTGTCATGGGTCTCATGCTGAGCCTTATGAAGACGTCTGGATCTGGGTTGCGATGACCGTCTGCGTCCTCTGGCTGATGTGCATGTACAAGCTGAGCCCCGGCATCTTCCAGCAGCAAGTGTGACGCGTGTCCCCTTGGCATCCCCACGGCCCCTTTCTCTTGGGTCGGTCCATGCAAAGGTGAAAGTCAGCCTGTGGTGATCTTCTCACTCTGCTCCAAGTCCCCCAGTGCCCCCAGCCCTCGCTGAGTGCCAAGCTGCCCCAGGCCCGCCTCCTCACGTGGTGTGACTCTGCGCCTTCTCTCCTGACCTGAGCAGTGGTTTCGTGGCTGTTCATTGTGCGAGTGTCCGCTGAGCTGTACACGTGTGCTCCAGGCGCTTTTCTGTGCGTGTGTTATACTCCAATAAAATACAAATTAAAACAAACAGCCCACATGACCCTCTTGGGTTTGAGCTGAAAGGACCATCCAAGAGCGTGTTGGGAGCTGGAGGGGGCACGGTGGGCATTTCCTTCCCCCTTTCCCCTTGGTTCATCATTTCCCTGGCCCCTGCTGGGACCACCTGCATGCACAGCACTTTTTCCCATCAATGACTGAGAGCCTGGCCTGTGTATATCCCTGACGGAGAGAACTCAGGCCAACATGAGCCTTTTCAGCACACTGCTGTCAGATGAATCAATGACATGCCAGTGTAGACTGACAGAGTGTCAAAGTCAGAGACTGTCTGATGACCCTATAGCCACTCTCTGATTCCCATGCTGAAGGAGGAAGGCCTCCAGTGGTAAGGGCAGGGGGCTTGGCTGGGGAAGGTCAGCAGGGGTGGCCTGGGGAGGTGGGGCCTGGCAGTGGCCACAACAATGTGGGACCACCCTGTTGTCCTATCTCCTAGGCCAGGAGTGGTGGGTGGTGGGCTCCATGGAGATTGGCATTGGCTAGATGTCTGGGACTAGGAGTTTGGTGAACTCGGGGTGAGCTGTGAGGGGCTTGGAGGGCCTGGCCCTGGGGGAAAGGGAGCACATTTGGACAATTCGGATTAAGGTTCTTGTCTCTCCAAGATCTGTAGTCCAGGCCTGACCTGGTCCCTCCCTGCGTGGGGGGTGGGGGTGATGGTGGAGGTCGAGGTGATCCTGGAGGCAGGCACAGGGCAGGAATGGAGGGGGTGGGATGGAGACACAGAGGCTCGGAGCACAGGACACTGACGTGCGAGCCCACCAGCTCGTGGGCAACCTTCAGTGAGGCCAGAGGCTGCCGGAGGTTCCAGAACACCCACGGTGGCCGAGATGTGCTGGACAGCACAGGATGGACCCGAGGTGAGAGTGAGCGGAGGCATCCAAAAGCACAGTTGTGGGATCCCAGGAAGGAACCGGCCCTTCCCACCCTTGGAGTCTCATCTGCACTGGGCGATCACACCTCACTCTCAGGGCAGGATGGACCCTCCTACCTTTAGTGTCCCATCTACACTGGGTAAACACACGTCTCTCTCAAGCAGGACTGACCTGCCCCATATTGAGCCCTGGGTTCCCTCCCAGAGTTTCCATCATGGAGTGCCACTGGCCCTGAGTCTCTCTGTCCACTGTTTAGAGTACTTTCAGTGCTGGGGGAGGAGCCCCAGGGACCAGCTGCCACCAAGCCACAGAGCCCAGAGAGCCACAGCATGTCCTCCTCCTCCTGGGCTCGCTCCAAATGACCCAGTCCTCTCCCACATTCACACTCACGCACACACACGTTCACACTCACCCCACCCCCATGCTCACTCCCACACTTACACACACACTCACTCACGCATACACACACCGATACCCACTCACATGCACCACATTCACACAACCCAGTCCTTACACACTCACCCCCGCACTCATACACACACCCAACACACACTCACACACATCCAACCCTCATACACTCATACACCCAACCCTCATACACACACACACACACCCAACCCTCATACACTCACACACACATACACACACTCACGCTTGCAGTTCTTCTCACACTTCCTTCTTCAGCCCAAATCTGCAGTGGGGGGAGGGCAGGGAAGGAAGCAGAGAAGGCCAGTGGAAGAGACTGGGGGCAGGGCGGACTGCTCCTGTCCGGAGGGGCACAGTGAGGTGGGAGCGGTGGGTCAGGGTGGCCCTCTTCTGCGGGGGGTGGAGCCTGTGCGAGTCAGACGGCGGGGGCTGAGGAGCGATTGTGTGTCGGGGGCTGCCAGGACACCCAGCTGCAGTGTCAAGAGGATTCGAGAACAGATTACAAAGGACCCTTTACTAAGCTCCTCCCATTTGTTTTGAAAATTTACTGCTCCCAGGCTGCACAATGGAATCTCCTTTGCGTCCCCCCGCCCCCGGCCTTGGTCCAAGGTTCCAAAGAGGAAACTGAGGCTCAGCTGAGCCTCTGGACTCACGCCCCGGGTCTGTGAGCAGGGCTGAGGTCCGGGTCTATCCTTCCCCTCTCCCGGCCTCGGTCTACCTTCTGTAAACGGGATGTCCGAAGCAGCCACCTCGTGGGGCCCTGGTGTTAATACCCAGCGGTGATGGGCTCCCAGGCCGGTAGGATGTCTCTCTCCCCCCTTGGGAAGGGCGGGCCCTGGCCGAGGCGCGGTGGGGTGGGGGAGAAGCCTTAGGAGCCCCCGACCACGTACTTCGTTTGTGTGTTCCTCTTTATTTATGTGCTCGAGGGTGATATGACGGCAGATGCTTCTGAAGCGTCCAGCGCGGTCCAGTAAGTGATCCGCGCGTGCGCTGTCACTGTAGAGTGCTCGCCCCTTTTCTCCTGGGCTGGGCCTAGAGGACAGGCAGGAGCAGCCGCCTCTCAGGGTGGGGAGCCTCAGGTGCTGTTGGGGAGGGGTTTACAGGAAACAGCGAACCCCTGTAAGTGGCCCCTGAGGGACAGCAGGGACTGGGACCCAGCCCAGCACTGAGGTGTTGGGGAGCCCACACCCACTCTCTCAGCCGGGGAGGGGGGCAAGGAAGGCAGGATCCTGTGCCCATGGGATGGGGCGGGATGGGGGGCTGCTCTGTGCCCCAGTGCCTGGTGGTGACCCTTGTCTAAACTGCGGGGCCACCAGGGGATCCACTCTGGGTCCCAAGGAGCTTAAAAACAAAAAAGGAAGAGATTGCACTGTTTTTAGTAGACATTTCAAGAACTAACTAGAGAAAACATCCTGGAAAACTTGACAGACTCAGCTGACAAAACTTCCATTTCTTCCTTTTAAAACAATTTTTATTGTGGTAAAATCGGTATAACCGAACATTTGGCACTGCAACTCAGCGAATTTACATTTACCGCTTGTGCAACCATCACCTCTAAGCATTTCCAAACGTTTTCATCACGCCACCCGGAAACTCAGCACCCCTTCAGCCATCCCCCTGCCCCCAGCTCCTGGTAACCTCGAATGAACGTTCGTTTCTGGGCAATTGCCTAATCTAGATATTTCAAGTCAGCGGGATAATACAGTGTGTGTCTTTCCTTTGCATTCAGCATGTTCCCAAGGTTCATCCACATTGGAGTCTGTATCAGAACTTCATTTCTCTTTATGGTTGGATGATGCTCCATCGTACGGATACACCACAGTTTATCCGTTCATCTGTTGGCGGGCACTTGGGTTGTTTCCAGCTTTTGGCTGTAGTGAATGATGCTGCAGTGAACATTGATGTACAAGTATCTGCTGGAGTCCCTGCTTTCAAGTGGAATTGCTGGGTCATGTGGTAATTCTATTTTTAACTTTCTGAAGAACTGCCATACCATTTTCTACAGCAGCTGTACCATTCTACAATCCCATCAGCAATACCAGAGGGTTCCAGTTTCTTCATGTCCTTACCCAACTCCACTGCCGTCGAGCAGATTCCAATTCACAGTGACCCTATAGGACAGAGTAGAACTGCCCCACAGCGTTTCCAAGGCAATCAATCTTTATGGAAGCAGACGGCCATATCTTTCTCCCTCTGAGTGGTTGGTGGGTTCCAACCACTGAACTTTCAGTTAACAGCCAAGCGTATAATCATTGTGCCACCAGAGCTCCTTTACATCCTTACTAACACTTGTTATTTTCCGTTTTTCTGATAATAGGCATCCTAGCAGGTGTGAAGTGGTATCTCACTGTGGTTTTGATCTGCATTTCCCTAATGACTAACAGTGTTGAACGTCGTCTTGTGTGCTTATCGACTGTTTGTATATCTTCTTTGCGGAAATGTCTATTCAAGTCCTTTGTCTATTTTTAAATTGGGTTGTTTGTCTCTTTATTATTGAGTTGTACATATATCCTGGATATTAAACCCTTATCTCATCTATGATTGCTAAATATTTTCTCCTGTTTTGTGGGTTGTCCTTCACTTTCTTGATAAAATTTGGATGCACAAAATTTTTAATTTTCATGAGGTCCATTTTATCTATTTTATCCTTTGTTGCTCATTTTTTGGTGCCATATCTAAGAATCCCCTGTCAAAAACTAGGTCTCAAAGCTTACTCTTATGTTTTCTTCTAAGAGTTTTATGGTTTTAGTTCTTATATTTAGGATGTTGATCCATTTTGAGTTAATTTTCATATATGGTTTCAGGTATAGATCTGCCTTCATTCTTTTGCACATGGAGATCCAGTTGTCCAAGCACCATTTACAGAAGAGACTATTCTTGCTTCATTGAATGGACTTGGCGCCCTTGTTGAAAATCAAAATCTATTGACCAGAGATGTATGGGCTTATTTTGGTACTCTCAGTTCTGTTCCATTGGTCTATGTGTCTGTCCTTATAGCAGTACCAGATTGTTTTGATTACTGTAGCTTTATAGCATGTTTTGAAATCTGGAATGTGAGTTTTCCTACGTTCTTCTTCTTTTCAAGATTGCTTTGGCTTTTTGAGGATCCTTGCAATTCCGTATTAGTTTGAGGATTAGCTTTTCCATTTCTCCAAAAGAGGCTGTGGGAATTGTGTGGGGGCACTCTAAAACTGAGGCGCTTGGAATAATTTAATGTGACTTACCTAGGCATGAATTAAAGCTTCATTTTAAAATAAACTTTAGCCCTATTCTAAGTCCTCCTTTCTGACTTCCTAAGAATAGGAACTGTGACATATGGTTTCTTGGGAAACTTTAACCACTCTCAGCAATCAATGGAAGGGGTGAAAATATAGTTTGTGAAGAAATATCTGTCAGTGTATATTTATCAAAATGGTCCCAGGAGAATGCTTGCTCCAGGAAGAATGTATAGGTAAATACGTAGAAAATTGCTCACATAATTGACTCCAGAAAGTTTGTGTTAGAAAATAGATCAGCTAACCTTGTAAGATTTTAACTCATTACTGTCTTGTAGTCATGTGTAAACCCAACCCCATGATCGTGATCACGTACTCCCTTCCCACTTTTCTGTATAAAAGCTCACTTCTCTCTCAAAAGGTTGGAGCACTGTGTAATTTTGCTCAAGTGCGGCCTGACTCAAATTGCTCCATTCCTTCAGTAAAACTCCTTTGCTTTCATTTTTAACAGGCTCGGAGATTTTACTCTTTGACAGAATTTTGATAGGGATCTTGCTGAATCTGTAGATCACTTTGGGTAGTATCGACATTTTAACTGTATTAAGCCTTCCAATCCATGAAAATGGAACGTCCTTCCATTTATATAAGTCTTCTTTAATTTCTTTCTGCAGTGTTTTACAGTTTTCAGTACAGGCTTTTCACCTCTGCGACAATGGCATTGCAGCAGAGGCATCTGATCTCTAACTTCACAAGGGGGAAAGAAAATCATTATCAGTAGGCTGATTCCTATGAGGTGGGGGTCAGACATGCCTCTGCCTTCCAACCTTTTTACCAATTCTGACACCAACTGTCTGACACCAACCCTCCCATGACACTCTCTAATTCTCTACTGGGTTCGATAATTTGCTGCAATGGCCACATAGACTCACAGACAATACTCATGATTATGGAGTTTATTAGGCGAGTAGCAGGTTACAGGTCAGGTTCAGGAATTCTCAGGGTACAGTTCTTCGATCAGGACAGCTTATTCTCAGCCATGCCCACAGGCACGCCTCTCTCTGGTGCCTAGGCCTCTGCCCTGCTCGGGCAAGTGTTCCAAAGCTCTTTAGCTCCATTACTAAGTGTCCGGAGGCACCTCGCCCTTTGCCAGCAAGCCTCCTGTTCAAAGGCACTCACCATTCTCACTCTGTGCACCAGGAAGCAACTGCACCATCGCCTGCTGGTCTCCTGGTTCTGCTGCCTCTGTTGCTGCTGTTTCTCTACTGCTGCTTCTTGTTGTCTCTCGCTGTCTCTGCTGTTTCAGTTCTCTCTCTTTGTCTCCACCTTCTAGGAAGTTCTTTGCAGAGGGATCCTGGGTCCAAAGGACACACTCCACTCCTGGCTCTTCTTTCTGGTGGTAGTCAGTCCCCCTGTCTGCCTCTGGGGTGGCTCATTTTAAGTCTAGCAGGACAGCTAAACCGACCAATCCCCTCGTTAGGGTTCCGTACACTTTTTTTTTGCATGGTCCCACCCCCACAAGTGTGCCATTCACCTAATTTGCATTATTAGCAAGCTCTCCAATCCCCTTGGTGGGCCATAAGCACCTATTTGCATAGTCCCACTGTCTCAGTCATCTAGTGCTGCTCTAACAGAAATACCACAAGTGGATGGCTTTAACAAAGAGATATTCATTCTCTCACAGTCTAGTAGGCCAGAAGTCCAAATTCAGGGAGCCAGCTCCAGGGCAAGGCTTTCTCTGTTGGCTCGGGTGGAAGGTCCGTGTCATCAACCTTCTCTTGGTCTGGGAGTGTCTTAGCACAGGAACCTCAGGTCCGAAGGATGTGCTCTGCTCCCGGCACTGCTTTCTTGTTGGTATGAGGCCCCCAACTCTCTGCCTGCTTCCCTTTCCTTTTCTCTCTTGAGAGATCAAAGGTGGTGCAGGCCACACCCCAGGGAAACTCCCTTTACATTGGATCAGGGATGTCACCTGGGTAAGGGTGGTGTTACAATCCCACCCTAATCCTCTTTAACGTAAAATTACAATCACAAAATAGAGGACAACCACACAACTCTGGGAATCGTGGCCCAGCCAAATTGCTACACACATTTTTGGGGGGACACAATTCAATCCATGACGCCCGCCCAATCATCTGGTAGGACTTACAAGACCATGGTGAGAAGGGCCATATAAAAACAGTCCATAGCACTGCAACCTTCCTAGTTAGATTTATTCCTGGGTATTTTATTCTTTCAGATGCTGTTGTAAATGGAGTTGTTTTCTTAATTTCCTTTTCAGATTGTTTATTGCTGGTGTACAGAAACACTACTGATTTTTGTGTGTTGACCTCTACCCTGCAACTTTGCAGAACTCATTTATCAGCTCTAGTAGCTTTCTTGTGGATGATAAAGACCGTATTTCCAAACAAGGTCATTCACAGGTATCGAGGTTAGGACTTCAGCATATCTTTTGGGGTACACAATTCCGTCCATAATGTGGAGGCTCCTGGTTTGCTGGGCCACACTGCTCTTCACATGCCCAGGCGTGGGGCTTTGTTGGCTGGCTCGTGCTACTGTGGGCCCTCATGTGTGCGTTTGGGGTCTAAAGGCTGATTCTTGACTGACTGATCCTCTCCTGCCCTGGGTCGGGCTACCCTCGCTATGCCTCTGGAGGTGTCTGGGATTCCAGACTGTGGTGCGATGTATCATTTTTAGATGATCCTTCTCACCATGGTTTTGTAACTCCCACCAAACGATTAAGTGGAACTATGCAAATGAGGTTCTTGTGGCCCACCCCGGGGGATTGGATGTTGTTGTTGTTAGGTGCCATTGAGTCGGTTCTGACTCATAGCACCCTACGTACAACAGAACAAAACACTGCCTGGTCCTATGCCATCTTCACATTCTTTACTATGCTTGAGCCCATTGTTGCAGCCACTGTGTCAGTCCATCTCACTGAGGGTCTTTCTCTTTTTTGCTGATCCTCTACTTCACCAAGCATGATGTCTTTCTCCAGGGACTGGTCCCTCCTGACAACACGTCCAAAGTATGTGAGAAGAAGTCTTGTCATCATCACTTGTAAGGAACATTCTTGTACTTCTTCCAAGACAGATTTGTTTGTTCTTCTGGAAGTCCATGGTATATTTAACATTCTTTGTCAACACCATAATTCAAAGGCATCAATTCTTCTTTGGTCTTCCTTATTCATTATCCAGCTTTCCCATGCAAACACCGTGGCTTGTGTCAGGCTCACCTTAGTCCTCGAAGTGACATCTTTGCTTTTCAACACTTTAAAGAGTTCTTTTGCAGCAGATTTGCCCAGTGCACTACGTCATCTGATTTCTTGTCTGCTGTTTCCATGGGCATTGACTGTGAATCCAAGTAAAATGAAATCCTTGATAACTTCCATATCTCCTCCATTTATCATGATGTTTATTATTGGTCCAGTTGTGAGGATTTCTGTTTTCTTTATGCTGAAGTGCAACCCATACTGAAGACTGCAGTCTTTGGTCTTCATCAGTAAATGCTTCAAGTCCTCATCACTTTCAGCCAGCAAGGCTGTGTCATCTGCATAATGCAGGCTGTTAAGGCATCTTCTTCCAATCTTGGTGTTGAATTCTTCTTCTTATAGTCCAGCTTCTCAGATTATTTGCTCAGCATACAGATTGAATAAGTATTGTGAAAGGATACAACCCTGATGCACACTTTTCCTGACTTTAAACAACACAGTATCCCCTTGCTGTTTTTGAATGACTGCTTCTTGGTCTATGTACAGGTTCCTCATGAACACAATTAAGTGTTCTGGAATTCCCATTCTTCACAATGTTATCCATAATTTGTTATGATCCATACAGTCGAATGCCTTTGCATAGTCAGTAAAACACAGGTCAGCATCTTTCTGGTATTCTCTGCTTTCAGCCAAGATCCATCTGACATCAGCAATGATAGCCCTTGTTCCACATCCTCTTCTGAATCTGGCTTAAACTTCTGGCAGTTCCCTGTTGATGTACGGCTGCAAATGCTTTTGAATGATCTTCAGCAAAGTTTTACTTGTGTGTGATATTAATGATATTGTTCGATCATTTCCATATTCTGTTGGATCACCTTTCTTTGGAATAGGCATAAATATGGATCTCTTCCAGTCAGCTGGCCAGGTACCTATCTTCCAAATTTCTTGACACAGACGAGTGAGCACCTCCAGCACTGCATCTGTTTGTGGAAACGTCTCAGTTGGTGTTCCATCAATTCCTGGAGCCTTGTTTTTCACCAGCTCCTTCAGTGCAGCTGGGACTTCTTCCTACAGTGCCATCAGTTCCTGATCATATGCTACCTCCCGAAATGGTTGAATGGCGACCAATTCTTTTTGGTACAGTGACTCTGTGTATTCCTTCCATCTTCTTTTGATGCTTCCTGCATAGTTCAATATTTTCCCAGTAGAATCCTTCCCTATTGCAACTCAAAGCTTGAATTTTTTCTTCAGTCCTTTCAGTTTGAGAAATGCTGAGCATGTTCTTTCCTGTTGGTTTTCTAACTCCAGGTCTTTGCACATTTCATTATAATACTTTGTCTTCTCAAGCTGCCCTTTGAAATCTTCTGTTCAGCTCTTTTACTTCATCATTTCTTCCTTTCACTTTAGCTACTCGATGTTCAAGAGCAAGTTTCAGAGTCTCTTCTGACATCCATTTTGTTTTTTTCTTTCCTTTTAATGACCTTTTGCTTTTTTCATGTATGATGTCCTTGATATCATCGCACAGCTCGTCTGGTCTTTAGTCATTAGTGTTCAGTGGGTCAAAACTAATCTTGAGATGATCTCTAAATTCAGGTGGGATAGACTCAAGGTTGTATTTTGGCTCCGGTGGACTTGCTCTAATTTTCATCAGCTTCAACTTGAACTTGTATATGAGCAATTGATGATCTGTTCTGCAGAGGATTGGATGGCTTGCTAATGTTGTAAATAAGGTGCATGAAACCCTAACAAGGGATTTGGTGAGTTTTTTTTAATAATTTTTTTTTATTGTACTTTAGATGAAGGTTTACAGAAGAAATAGTTTCTCATTAAACAGTACACATATTGTTTTATGACATTGGTTAACAATCCCACGACACATCGACTCTCCCTTCTCCACCTTGGAGGACCTTTTTTTTTTGGTGAAAATATACATAGCCAAAGTTACACCGTTTCAAAAGTTGAATTGGTCAGTTTTGCCATCTCGCTAGGCTTAAAAGGAGATGTGGGCATTGAGAGAGAGAGAGAGAGAGGAGCTGTAGCAAGGAAGACAGTGAGGGATGGCCGCGTGGGGTGGCAGGAAGCAGGAGACCGGCATGAGATGGCTGTGGTGGGGCTTACAGAGCCATGGAGCTAAGAGGTGTAACACTTGGCCTGAGAAAGTCCCCGATGGGGCCCGGCAGCAGAAGGCCCCAGCAGGGCCTGGAGGCAGAGGGTGAGAAGAAGCTGTCCTGATCAAGGAACTGTTTCCTGAGTTGTTTTTCCTGTTACTTCCACATTGATCCTGATTCCAGGCTGTACCCTGTTACTTCCCTAATTAACCACTTAACTCTAAGCACGGTTCATGAGTTCTGTGAGATGTTGTAGCGAATTATGGGACCCAAAGACGGGAGGGAGAGTACTGAGGGGAGGAGTTGGTGTTAGAGATGATGGAGTGGGACAGCGGTGTGGAGAAGTTGGACATTTGGGACATCTTTAACCTCTTCCTCATAGGAACCAGCTTTGTGCTGATCCTTATAAGCCGGTGAAAAGCTATGGTCCTCCTTTGGAGACACATGGAGGGCCATCCCGGCAGGCGAGGACTGTTGGGTCATACACTTACCTGAAGCCAAAGCCTTTAATGTTCACCCCACCAGCTGTCTTCAAGCAAGGAAGTGAGAGGAGCGGGAAGTCTGCCCAATTAGTACCAAAGAAGGAGCCCTGGTGGCAACGGTTAAGCGCTGGGCTGGTAACCTAAGGGTTGGCGGTTGGAATCCCACTCAGCGGCTCCACGGGAGAAAGACCTAGTGATCTGCTCCAGTAAAGATTACAGTCAAGAAAACTCTATGGGGTCTGTTCTATTCTCTCACATGGGGTCGCTATAAGTTGAAACCGACTTGAAGGCACCCAATAGTAACAACAGTACCAAACGTGGGCGCTGCTGCCCCCTTGTGGCCTGTCACACCTGTCCTCCGCCCGTCCGGTGTCCACCTCCAGCACCTTCCGTGGACTTTGCCAAGTGGGTACCCCGGCCCTCGAGGTCCCGAAGTCCCACTCTCGCCAGGCTGTGCAGGTCCCTGATCCGGCCACAGGGCACCGGACCGTCGGTCCAGTTTCAGACTTGGTGGGTCCCAGCGCGCCCCGAGGGTTCCTTCAGGGACGGAGCCCACATTCCCGGAGGAGCGCTCCTTCCGGGCCGGGTCGGGCGGCGCAGAGTCCCCCGTGGGCTCCTTCGTGGTGGGAGGCTCCCTTCCACCCGCATGGGGGGCGCAGGGCAGCAATCCTGACGGGGGAGGGGACGCCGGTGCAGGGTTAAGGTGGGGTCCCGCGGACGCGGCATGACACCTCCGCGAGGTCAACCTGGACCCTCGATGTTCCAGAACAGCTGCTGTCAGGAGTCCCTGCGCCCCCCATGGCCCCACAACCCAGCCTTCAAAGGGTTAATATCTGGAGAAGCAAGGAAGGGGGGGCGCTCCAGCAGGGCTTCTGTTTTGATTGGCCAGGACCCAAGCCAGTCAGTCCCCCAAGGTCCCGCCTCGGCACCTCTGACCTGCGTCTCTTCCTGGGGAGCTCCGGGGGTCGGGGTGGGGCGAAGGTGGGGGCCGCCTGACTCCCTCGGCAGCAGTGAGCCCGCGAGGCTCAGGCCCAGGGTGTCCCCGGCCCAGGCGCGGTGCCCACTCGCCCCCAGCCTATCTCCCCATCCCCGAACGCCCGGCCTCCTCGATCCCTCCCGCTCCTCCTCGGGCCCCTCTCTGGGCTCCTCCTAAGACCCCCTCCACGCCCCGCGCCTGTTCGCACCCCTTGGGCCGCTCCTCGTTCCTCGGCGGCGCCCCCGCGTGGCCGCAGCTGGGACGCGTAGGCTCCGCAGCCCGAGCTCGGGGAAAGCGGGAGGCAGATCCCGCGCAGGGGAGGGGGCGAGAGATCGCCGGGTCCCTACCCCTTGTCACTGCCGCCGATGAACTGCTTTTCTGTTTAATCAGACAAGTTCGTTAACACCTAGCGAACTGCCACCCGCCAAGAGCATCGCTGACGCTAGGTTCCATTGATGATTAAACGTCATTAATAAAAAGAGCTAACGCGGTATGTGTACATATTCATGCACGCTGTCTTAGCTATTTTAAGCTCTGTATCCGTCCTCGTCCTCCGTTTTTTACAGATGAGAAAACTGAGGCACAGACAGTATTCAGGGCTGGGGTAGCGGGGGCGGGGCGGACTGATCCCCAGTGGCTGAGGGATAGGGATCCTGCTGAGCGGCTCCTCCCTCTGGCTGCTCCTCCCTCTGGGCTGCTCCTTCTTCTGGGCTGCTCCTCCCTCTGGCTGCTCCTCCCTTTGGGCTGCTCCTCTTTCTGGCTGCTTCTCCCTCTGGTTGCTCCTCCCTCTGGCTGCTCCTCCTTCTGGGCTGCTCCTTCTTCTGGCTGCTCCTCTTTCTGGCTGCTTCTCCCTCTGGCTGCTCCTCCCTCTGGTTGCTCCTCCCTCTGGGTTTGTCCTTCCTCTGGGCTGCTCCTTCCTCTGGCTGCTCCTCCCTCTGGCTGCTCCTTCCTCTGGGCTGCTCCTCCTTCTGGCTGCTCCTCCCTCTGGCTGCTCCTCCCTCTGGGATGCTCCTGTCCTTGGGATGAGAGAGACAGAGGAAGGCAGAGGGAGAGGAATGCGGGGTGGGGTGGGGTGGGGGTGGGGTGGGGAGAGAGAGACAGAGCTGGAGAGAGAGAGACAGAGACAGAGGAGAGAGAGAGCTATAGCCAGCGCTCTCCGGTTCCCTCCAAGGGAGAGGCTGTGTCTCATCCCTGGGCTCTCTGAGAACACTGAATCCTGGTCAGTGACGTTCCCTTTGGGCTTCAGGGCTGCTCTCGTGGCCCACACTGTCGGGGCCGACCCTGGGACGTCTAGGCTCCAGCGGACTGCGGTAACTGGAGTGCCCCCACCTCCGCACCCGACACCACCCCCCAGTGCAGAACTGCTGCAACCACTCACAAAGTGGGTGTGAATTCCCCAAGGGTAGATGTGGCGGAGTTGGTCCAAAGAGTCATAAAGATGGGTGTGAGTCTCCATCGTGTTCTGTGTCCCACGGATTCAGTGGTTCCAATGGACCCGCTCTGCAGCTGGAAGATCGGGTTGCGCAGGGCGGGGTCACAGCACGTTAGGTGGCGCTGTTCGCCACTCTGTGAGTTCTCGTAACCGGAGATCCAGTCCAGCGTTACAGAGGCGCTGGGTGAGGAAACCCCCACATGTCTCAAAGAGGGCATCGCCTTCAGTCTGGAATGACCCCCTGCCCAACCTCTTCTCTTCCCTTCCTCTTCCTTCTCTTCCGTCCCCTCCGCTCCTTTCCCCTCCTTCCCCTCACCCGACTGATCTGATGCCTGGGGGCAGGAAGCGGATGCCATCCCCCGCTGTCCGCTCCTAGGCTGCCTGACCCCTTAGTCACGTGGGCCTCGGTGCCTTCTGGGCCCAGGAAGTCCATCGCACCCAGGAGGACCTAGGGTGAGGTCCGAGATGCCCCGACAGCCCCTGGCCCCCTCTGGGCGCACCCTGGGATCAGACGACGATGGGGGGCTACGGGCTGGGACTGGGGGCCGCAGGTCAGACTGCAGATTGTCTCCCCACGGCGTCCTTGACTTTAACTTTGACCTCCCGTCTCCTGCCTCACTCCCTCCCCTCTAGCCAAGCAGGAAGTGCGCACAGGCCCGCGCTAGCGGAGAGAGTCTCATTTGTGATCATTTTTATTTAGTTTTGGAGGGAGCCTGGTCCAGGCAAGATGTGACAGTAGCTCACCAAGAAGAGCTGTTTTGTTTTCCTTTCTCCAGCTGCATGTGAAGCCCAGCTGTTTAATAATGAGCCGGAGCGACCACCTGCAATACTGTGCAGTTAGCCAGCCAGCCATGTGCCACAGTTCTCCCCACCGCAGAGGTAGAGCCTTCTGGCAGCTTCTGATGGTCTGAACCTGCACGGTTCCTGGGCAGGAGTGGAAGGAGGCCTGGGCACCCAGCAGATGTGTGTGTGTGGGGGCAGGGGCAGCTCCTTCCAGGGCCTGGAGGAGGACAGGAGGTGGACCCCACAGAGACAGGCTGCATCCCCCACAGGTCAGCAGGCGCTCCTTGGAAGCTGAAGCTGCCTCACACCAGGCGGGTCAGTTGCCATGTGCTGTGGAGGCATGTGAATAAATCAACAGACCAGCCCCTCCCCACTGAGAGCAGGCTTCCCAGCTTTGGACCACCAAGCTACTCTATTTAGAAGGCTCCCAGGGGGAGGGTGGGAGCCCCCTGGGCTGGTCGTCAGACAGCTGGTGTTGTTCAGTGCACTGTTCGCTCTGTGGGCGATAATTTTGAGCGTGTCAGTCAAAGTTGCCATCATGAGCACCACAGCTTGGTGATCTGCAGGATCCTCCTGCAAATGAAGTTCAAGAGATTTAAGGTGCTCACGGCTGGGGGTGGGAGCTTGGCAAAGGAGACCACTGTCCTGGGGAGGGAGGGGGCATCTGTTGAGGGAACAAATGAAGCTTGAGTGTTTACAACAGGCAGATCCTTGACCCACAGAGAAGTGAGGTAAACGTGCACACGAGGCCAATGGCGGAAACCCAGCTTCACGGCTGTATCACAAACAGCAGCTCTTGGCACAGTGACACCGTCCCAGATGTTCCAGGAGGGTCCTGGCTTCAGACGTCTATGCATCACCGGCCCGTCACATAGCACGCTCTGAGTTCTCACTTTACAACCCTAGTTGCCATGAGGGGCGGTTACTAATACCCATTATGCATTTACTTGCTCTCATGTAATCCTCATGACAGTCCTGTGAGCTGGAAGTCACATCCCCCACTGAATCTGACATGACCCGAGAAAGAGCCTGGGGGTGAGGTAGAGCTTTGTTCTGTGGTTCTAATCCAGGAAGGTGCCCCGTGTCTCACAGAAATGTCCCCGTGTCAGGCTCTCTGAACCCCAAAGCCCTCGGTACAGACTCATCCCTTTGCTTCCGGCTTGTGGGTGCTATTAAAGTTCAAGCTTCAGCTGTACCTTCTTCCACATCTTTATGTCCACGTGGCTCACTGTGAGTGAGTTTATCAGATCTCCCCCCCCAACCCCCCGCAACCGGGGTCAGGCTTTGATGGGGAGGGGAGGTGGGAGATGGCAGATCTGGGGGCAGTGAGTACTTTCCAAGGAGAGGAAGGGTCAACACAGAGGGGGTGATTAGGGAATCCAGGGAGCTCATAGAAAACTCAGCTGGGGGTCTTTCTTTACAGGTCAAAAAAGGAAAATTGGGCTATCTTTGTAAGGAAAAAACAGTCTTGCAGGGGTTGTGTTGATGGAAGGAGTTGAGCAGTGGCGGATTATCCGATAAGCAAGGTAAGCATGGGCTTAGCTGTGCTTACTTACTAATCTGTAGTGAACATTTTCACATGGCTGTGAAATGGTTCACTACGGATTATAAGTAAGCACAAGTAAGCCTGTGCTTACCTTGCTTACTGGGTCATCCGCCCCTGTCAGGGACTGTAAATTTGAAAAGAGGCTTTCATTCTGTAGAAAAGTGCTGTGGGTTGGGAGAGAGACATGCCAGTCATACCTACGAGAAAAATCATTGATGTGGTGAAAAATGTGAACTTGTTCACTACAGATGACCTGGTAAGCAAAGTAAACACGTGCTTACCTTGCCCACTGGATAACCCATGCCTGGAGTTGGGCTGAATCCGAGAGGCGAGTACAGAGGCTGGGCTGTCGCACTGGAAGAGCTTCTGCAGAGACCGGTGAGGGGTGGAGAACATGTCACTCCCCTGGCCCCCGCTCTGTGCCTGGGAATAACGGCTCTTGTCTGTGGATTTTCTGAAATGTGCTGCTCGGTCTGCTGCCCCTGAATTATGAGCTAGGCCAGCTCACGTATCACAAACAGGTCTCATGGAGCCAGGCACTGGTGCGGAGCATCTTCCAAGGAGAGGCGGGCCCTCGACGTCCCTAGCACTGCCGCGTGTGGGTCTCGGCACCGAGAACAGCCTGGATGGTGACAGCATTCTCTCTGCTCTCCTCCACACCACAGACGGTCCCTCTGGGAGCCGTCCTCTGTGCTCCACCACCGACCTTCCAGAAGCAGTGCTCTGCTCACATCACAGCCCCATCCATGGCTCCCTGCTCTCTCTAGGTGCCGTCCACCCAGGCACTTGGTGGGTGTGTTAGTGGGCACAGCCTCCTGTCTAAGAGCGACGCAGGACTTGGGGGGCTTGGCTCCACTTGGTCACTCAGGGATCCAGCAGCTCCTCCCACAGTGCCAGTCCTGCACACTCTCCAAAGGTGGCCCCAGCTCAGACCAACCCCCCCATAGGGGCCATCTCCCCACTCTGCACCCTTACTTGATCCTGCCACCCCACCCCCAGGTCCTGCCCCCCCCCAGGTCCTGTCCCCCAGGTCCTGCCCCTGAGGTTCTGACCCCCCAGGTCCTGCCCTCTAGGTCCTGCCCCTGAGAACCTGCCCTTAGATGTCTTGTCCCCTCGAAGGTGATTGGGTCCTGGAATATTAAAGTGATGATGACCGACAGTAAGGAGGGTGTTCTGAATTAGGTGTTCTGTGCAGCCTGGTTACAACAAGACTGCTACCTACCCCCTACCCCCTAAAAGTACAGCCTGACTCCTAAGTTATTACAGTGTTGGCTATAATTGAGTTCCAAGCGTGCCACCAGATGGAATTACCTTTCGGCCGTGCGGTGCTCTTGCAGTGTCCGTAAGTGACTTCTGTTCAAGAATTATTTTTAGGGCTCTCAATTGCCACGTCACCTCCTGAGTCACAAGCAGTGGCGGATGGCCTGCGTGATGACAGATGGCCTCCAACTTTGGACTCTGGCTTTCTGTGAGTCGAGGCCCTAAGGGGTCCCACTGAGCTTCTCTTCACTTGATTGTCTGGTGAGTAAAATAGCTGAGATTTGTGTCAGCTTCTGGACCTTTCTTTCTGTGTGTACAGAAATACTAAGTGAACCAGTCACTGTTGAGTTGACTCTGACTCATGGAGACCCCACATGTGTCAGAGTGAAACTGTGCTCCGCAGGGTTTTCAGTGGCTGATTTTTCAGAAGTAGACCACCAGGCCTTTCTTCCAAGGTGCTTCTGGGTGGACTCGAACCTCCAACCTTTAAGTTAGCAGTTGAGCACATTAACCACTTGCACCACCCAGGGCACCCAGGACAGAAAGTCCAGATTTTGTCCGGTACATTGGGGTCAGCTCTAGAAACGCTGGCCACAGCATTCTTGTGCTCACATGGAGTCACCGTACACGACACATTACTTGGCTATTGGCTTCCATATTTTTCCTGACTTAACTCTTGGGTTGCCAGCTTGATCACAGCCTCAAAATGAAGCAAAACAAATAATCAACCAGCAGTTACGACGGACGAGGTGATGTGTGATACCAGCAAGCATGAGCCACATGGTCCCTAGCCCTGGGTGACCAGGAGTTTTGGGGTGTCTTAGGCTGGGTTCTTTAGAGAAGGGAGATCAGTGTGTATATATATATATATATATATATATATATATGTATATATATATATGTGTATATATATATATACATGGAGAGAGAGAGATTTATCTTGAGGAAATGGCTCACGTGGCTGTAAAGGCTGGCAAGTCCCAAGTCCGTGGTCAGGCGTCAGGCTGGAGGCTTCTCCTGACTCATGTAGCTGTGGAGGATGACAGAGATTAGCAGGTGAGATGACAGGCTGCTGGCTCACGGACTGTGGAGGCTGACAAATCCCGAGACTGGCAGGTAAGCTGCTAGCTGAAGTCCCGAGAACCAGAGGTCAGATGATGACCAGCTGGATACAGGATCCAGAGTGAAAGCCTTGCTGGAATATCCATTTACATACTGGAGGCAGGCCACACCCCTAAGGAAATGTCCCTTCAACCAATTGGCTGCTCATAGCAGCTCTCATCATAGAGTGGATTACATCATTACATAACCGCCAAACTGCTGAGCAGCATGGCCCAGACAAGCTGACACACAACCTTAACAATACAGGGGTCACTGGATGGAGTGCAGTGGCTGGGAGGAGGGCGCACTTTAGTGATGACACAAAGTGGTAGAATTTGGTGCAAATGTTGGCAGATTGTAGTGCACAGGCATCAGCTGGATTTCACGTCAACATCAGACAGGTCTCCTGTGGGGAGGAGCTGAGGTGCCTGCAGAGCCTGGCTCAGTTTCCTCATGTGTAGATGAGACGGGCTCCCCGTGGGGTGTTGGCCCCTGTCTTAGCCTCCCAGCCCCTCAGGGAACTCAGTCCACTGTAAGGCTCAGGGGGGACATCACTGAGCATGAAGCTTCTGATCCTGGCTCTACTGGCCTGTCTGTCAGCACGTAGCACTGTGGGGGCTTGCATGTTGCTGTGATGCTGGAAGCTGTACCACCCAATATTTCAAATACCAGCAGGGTCACCCACGGTGGACAGCTTTCAGTGGAGCTTTCAGACTAAGACAGACTAGGAAGAAAGGCCTGGCCATCTACTTCTGAAAATCAGCCAGTGAAAAGCCTATGGATCATAATAGACTGTTGTCCACTATAGTGACCAGGCAATGTTTTGTTCTGTTGTACCTAAGGTCATCGTGAGTCAGAGCTGACATGATGGCAACTAACTAACAACAACGTGCAAACTGGAAGAATGAGTAGAAAACACAGCATGAGACAGTCCCTTCCATTTACTTAGATTTTATTGGCACTGCTGCGTGCTGGAAAAGCAATACCACGTGGAACACCCTGGCACACACAGGCGTGCGGCTGTGGTCACCCTTGGCCTGCGGTCCTGCGTGAAGTGGGCGTTGAGCACCGTGTGGAGGTGCCAACAGACACGGGTGCTTTTCTTTCTTGAAGACTCACTGGAAGCTGCATCTCAGTGCCTTTTGGGGACCTTAGGCGGCCATCTTGTCCTCTGGGTGAAAAGACTTGATGGGCAGCAGGGAGCACGTCGTGGGAACTTCTGGGGGGCCCTGCAGAATCTTGTTCCTGGACTCCAGCTTCCGGGCCCACTCTTCACGGAGCCTGGGAGGACAGCAATTTTGGCACCGGGTGTCAGCTCCTTGGACTGGGTGGCAGCCCAGCTGCATCTCTCAGCACCTCGGCACATGGTGAAGACAGCCCCCTCCCGCTCTCCGACATCCATGGCCAGCTGCCAGGGTGGGAGGATCCACCACGTCCCTGTCCAGTCCCGGGACCTTGTTGGGTCCTAAAGATCATAGACCACGGCAGAGGCCAGGCCACTCCAGCCTCACTCCTCAGTGGAGAGGAGAAAACACATCATCCTGGGAAGCAGCCTGGCAGTGTTTCTGGAAACTTCCAAGCCCCTGCCGAGCCCCGCCCGGGGAGACGGAGCAGAGCTCTTGAGCCTGCATGCCACCTCCCCACTCACTCACAGGGAGAACACAGCCCCGTGGGCCTGGCCCCTGACAGAGAGCCCTGAAGCTGTGTCCCAGGGTGCTCCTCGGTGGCCTGCTTCCTGCCCTCCCACCGAATGGGCCACCTTGGAGGGGGGCCACTGTCAGGCCTACAGGGGGCTTAGGAGTGGGAATGGCCACGCCAGGGGGCCAGGCCCCCACCTCACAGGCACTTGTGGATGAGGGGCGCAGCTCTGGGCCTGCAGGGTGGCTTGGGCAGCACATTCTCTTGTGTGCTGAGCCAGTGTGTCCTTGTCCCCAGCAGGAGGTCAGTTCAGAGAGTGAGCAGCTTGGGCTTCGGCTGCAGGATGCCCTGTCCTGCCTGGCTCCTTGGGGACCAGGCTGTGAAGGCCTGCCCAGTCTGCCTTGGCTCCCTGTCTGCTCAGCCGTGCCCTGGGGGCAGTTACTTATGGGTTTGCTTTGGCCTCTCAGAAAGGCCTCCCAGCACCCACAGACCCCTTGACACCATAGGCCCCAGGGCCCCAGTACCCCAGGCCCCCAGTACCCCAAGCCCCCAGCCCCCAGATCCCCCAACACCCTCAGGCCCCCCAGAAGGGCCCCCCAGCACCCACAGGTCCTCCAGCACCCCAGGCCCTCAGTACCCCAGGCCCCTCAACACTCCAAACTCCCAGCACCCCAGGCCCTCAGCACTCCTAGGCCCCCCAGAAGGGCCCCCAGAACCCGTAGAGCCCCCAGTACCCCCAGGCCCCCTGAACAACAGGCCTCCAAGATTCCAGGTCCCCAGCACCCCAGCACCTGTAGCACCCTAGGCCCCCAGCACCCCAGGCCTCCCGAGCACCCCAAGCCCCCCAGCATCCCAGGCCCCTAACATCCCAGGCACCCAACACCTCAGGACCCCCAGCACTCCAGGTCCCCAGCACCCCAAGCCCCCCAGCACCCCAGGCTCCCAACGTCCCAGACCCCCCAGCACCCCAGGTGCCCCCAGCAACTTAGGCCCCTACCATCCCAGGACCCCAGCACCCCAGGCCTCCCTAGCACCCCAGGTCCCCAGTACCCCAGGCCCCCCAGCACCCCAGGTGCCGCCAGCACCTTAGGCCCCTAATATCCCAGGCCCCCAGTACCCCAGACCTCTCCAGCACCCCAGGCCCCCAGCACCCCAGCCCCCCTGGCACCTTAGACCCCCAGCACCCCAGGCCCCCAGTACCCCAGGCCCCCCAGCACCCCAAGCCCCCCAGCACCCCAGGTGCCGCCAGCACCTTAGGCCCCTAATATCCCAGGCCCCCAGCACCCCAGCCCCCCTAGCACCTTAGACCCCCAGCACCCCAGGCCCCCAGCACCCCAGCCCCCCAGCACCTTAGACCCCCAGCACCCCAGGCCCCCAGTACCCCAGGCCCCTCAGCACCCCAAGTCCCCCAGCACCCCAGGTGCCGCCAGCACCTTAGGCCCCTAATATCCCAGGCCCCCAGCACCCCAGCCCCCCAGCACCTTAGACCCCCAGCACCCCAGGCCCCCAGTACCCCAGGCCCCCCAGCACCCCAAGCCCCCCAGCACCCCAGGTACACCCAGCACCCCAGGCCCCCAACATCCAAGGACCCCAGCACCCCAGACCCCCCAGCACCCCCAGGCCCCCAGCACCCCCAGGCCCCTGGGCTGGCACCCAGGGTGGGGGGTGTCGGCTTTGTTCTGCACGTCACACATGTTGCATGAGGGCCTGCGGGGAGGGCTGCCTCTTTGCCCGTTTCTCAAAGGTCATGATGGTGGTGGATGCAGACCTGAGTGGACCCCTGGCTTTGCCACCTTCCCCAAACTCCTCGGGGGTCTTGTGTGAGTTGTTCGTGGTGGGGCCTGATGTGGATGTCTTCCTGTCCCACTCATTTGGTGCATCTGCCATGGACAGAACTGTGTTCCCAAAAAATGTGCCGAAGTCCTAACCCCTGTACCAGTGAACGTGACGTCATTTGGAAATAGGGTCTTTGAGGATGCTATCAGTTAGATTAACCTGAGGTCATATCAGGGCAGGGTGGGTCCTGGTCCTGCCTGAGTGGTGTCTTATGAAAGAGACGAGACACAGAGAGACACAGAGGAGGGACAACCACGTGAGGATGCAGCCACAAGCCAGGAACACCTGGGACACCAGAAGCTGGAAGAGACAAGGAAGGGTCCTTCCCTAGAGCTGCAGGGAGCCAGGCCCTGCCGACACCCTAATCCGGACTCCCAGCCTCCAGAACTGAGAGAGAAAGAATGTCTGCTCTCACGCACCCCACCCGGGTGTGGGCTTTGTCACGGCCTCCCGGGGACAACGATGCGGGGTGGTCAGTGCTCTTCCTAAAGGTGGGGGGGGCTGGGGCTGCGGCGGTCCTTTGGCAGGACAGGCTGAGCTCTGGCCTGGGTGGTCCCAGGTGTGCTGGTGCCGGGGCAGCCCACACCCACACCCACCGCTCACCTGCTCAAGGCGCTCCGGCTGACCCTCAGCTCCTCGTCTTGCAGCTGTTTGGTGTGGCGCTCAATTGTTTTCTCCCAGAACATCTTTAGCCCACTGGCATCACAGATTATTCTTCTGGAGTGTCGCAGAGTGTAGCTTTTAGTCATTTTCTGGAAAAAGAAAAATTGACGCAGACTCAGCCACTTTGCACCTGGGTGTGGAGGGAGAGGGTGTGAGAGGCAGCCGTCCACATAATGAACTCGGCTCAGCCCCCAGCTGCAGAGTGTCCTTGCAGTGTCCAGGCACCTAAGTGAGGGCCGTGGCGCCAGGCTGCCTGAGGCGGCGGGGGGTGGTCCTTGCTCAGGGAAGACGCAGCTGCAGGCAGCTCGTGACCCCGCTGTGGCAGGCACCCGCCCCTCTGCCCAGTGCAGCCGCTTCCCGGTTAGCAGGGGAAGTGGACGGACGGTGAAGCCCATTTTGAACCTTTGGTCATTTCAAAGCTGAGGAGATGCTAAGCCCTTCCCTGTATGTCAGTGAAGTTGATCCAAAGGTTAAGGCATCAGGAATGGTGTATTTCCTGGGAATGGCGCTGCAGCTGCTGTATCGTAAATACCTCCCAAGGCAGCCAGCGAGGGCGTGGCTGTTACAGACTGAACTGTGTCCCCCAGGAGAGAAGATATGTTCAAGTCCTCACCCCTGTACCCGTCCGTGTTTGGAAATAGGGTCTCTAAAGATGTTGTCGTTCAAATCAGTGGAATAGGGTGGGTCCTAGTCCTAATCCGTTCGGACAGTGTCTGATCAAAGGGGAGAACGGACACAGTGGGGCCACACAGTGGAGGAGGTACCCATGGGATGATGCAGCTACAGGCCAAGGACCGCCGGCCGACACCAGAAGCCGAGAGAGGGCCAGGAAGAGATTCTCCCTCAGAGCCTCAGAAGGAATCGACATGGCCGACACCCTGATCTTGGACTCCCAGCCTCCCTGTGAGACAATGAACTTCTGTCCTCTAAAGCCGCCCACTCTGTGGTGCTTTGTACGGCAGCCCTAAGAGACCAAGACAAGCTGCTAATGAACGTTTTTTTGCTCTCAGAGTAATCACACCCAAGAGGGAACAGTGTTAAAGTTTTGCCAGAAGAGATGATAAATTGATGATGGTTCTTCTTGAGCCCCTAATACTCGACGTAACTGTTGTACGGAATTGTGGGGCCACAGATGACAGAAATCTGTGGAAGAGGATCACAAGTTCAAGAGAACACTTGGCATTGAGCGGGGCCTTCTGGGAAGCCGCAGAACCTGGAGAGCTGGGCAGCCCTCTGGCACCTCGTTACTCCTAAGACCAGCGGGTGCAAGTTCTGCCACGGAATTTCCAATACCAGCAGGTTTTAGAGGAGCTTCCAGACTAAGGCAGACTAGGAAGAAAGGCCTGGCTGCCCGCGGATCACAGTCCTACTCTGACACACGTGAAGTCGCTGAGTTGGGGTCAACTCAGTGGCAGCTGTATCCTTATTTTTTAAATGGACTGTGGGGATGGCGTCTGCACGGCAGCGCTCATGGTCTACGACACCAGGCTGTGCGGGTGGAGACGTTGAAGAGCATCGAGAATAACAGGTGTTGGTCAGGCAATTCCAGCAGAAGGACCGCCAAGGTGGTGTTTCCTGGCTGCAGGCGGAGGAAGAGAGATGGGAGGTGGGTGTCCTGGGCGGCCGAGCTCAGGCTGGGCAGTGGGGCTGGTGAAGTCTGGAAGCTCCGGTCCAGGACTCGGAGGCAGACTGCCTCTCCCTGTCATCACCCTGCACGCTCCAGGAGCCTGAGGATTACCGGCTGCACTGAGCTTTCAGGGTCATTATTTATTTCAGTCCTTGTGCTGACACGCAGAGCTGTGCCATCTTTACCACGCTCTCCGGAGAGGGAGGGGACAGGCAGGACTCAGGGACAAGTGCAGCCCGCCTTTGACAGGCCCTACTTGGGGACAAGGAAACTTCTCAGGGTGCTGGGGTAGCTCCATCCTTTCATGCTGGTGTTTTGGGAAACACTGAATTGTGTCTCTCCACAAAGACATGTTCACGTCCTAACCCGGTACCTGTGAACGTGACCTCGTTTGGGGAGTAGGGAGTTTCTTTTGTAATCAGTTAAGTTAGTGAGGTCCTAATCCCTTCCGAGCGGTGACTTATAAAAGAGGACAGGCACAGAAATGGTGACACATGGGGCGGGGGACAGCATGTGACAATGGAGGCAGATGTGTCTGCAAGCAGCAAAGAAATGCCAGGGATTGCAGAGCCACGAGAAGCCAGGACAGGGGCCTGGAGCAGATTCCCTCCCAAAGTCCTCAGAAGGAATCGACAGCTTGCAGAACTGAGACAATACACTTCTGTTATTAAAGCCCCACTCTGCATATTCTGTTACAGCAGCCCCAGGGGACTCAGAGGTCGGCAGTGAAGAACAAAGTAGTCAGCTGGGTGTGTGCCAGTGTAAGAAGAGAAAACGTCAGACTGGTTAAAATAAACCAGGTAAACCGACAGCAGTGGATCAAGCAAACACTAAAAGCGTTGCTACAATGTGGTCACTAGAAGCAGTTATTTGCACCCAGTTAACGAGTACGTAGGGGTCCCTGGGTGTTGCAAATTGTTATTCCCTTGGCTGCTAACTGGAAAGATGGAGGTTTGAGTCCACTTAGAGGTGCTGTGGAAGAAAGGCCTGGTGATCTACTTCCAAAAAATCAACCATGGAAACCCCTTTAGAGCTCAGTTCTACTCTGACACACTGGGGCTCCAGGAGTTGGAGTCCGGAGTTGACTCGATGGCAACCGATTCGGTTCCTTTTTTTTAAATGATCACTTGAGATGAAAGTGTTGAAACAGAGTTTGAATTATACCACTTTTGTTATGGATTGAATACCAAAAACCTGTTGCTGTCGAGCTGATTCCGACTCATAGCAACCCTACAGGACAGAGTAGAACTGCCCCTTAGGGTTTCCAAAGAGTGGCTGATGGATTTGAACTGCCGACCTTTTGGTTGACAGCTGAGCGCTTAACCACAGTGCCACCAGGGATCTCGGACTGGATTGCGTCCCCCAGAATACGTGTTGTGAATCCTGACGTGTATGCCTGTGGTTATAAGCCCATTTTGGAATGAGTTGTGTTTGTTACGTTAATGAGGCAGGATTTAGTGTAGGGTGTATCTTGAGTCAACCTCTTCTTTTTTTTTTTTAATTAACGTTTTATTTTTTTTTATTTTTTATTGTTGTAGTTTAAATGAAGTTTACATTTAAAGTTAGTATTCCAACCAAAACTTTATACAAACATTGTTATGTGACCCTAATTGCTCTCCCCATACTGTGACAGCACACTCCTCCTTTCTACCGCTGATTCCTCATGTCCATTCGACCCACTCCTAATCCTTTCTGCCTTCCCATCTCACTTCCAGACAGAAGCTACACGTTTAGTCTCTTGTATCTACTTGAGCTAAGAGACACACTCCTCATGAGTATCACTTTATGTGACACAGTTCAGTCCAATCCCTGTCTGAAGAGTTGGCCTTGGAAATTATTTTAGTTCTGGGCTGATAGAGAATCAGGGCCCATGCTTTCCGGGGTTCCTTCAGTCTCAGTCAGACCATTAAGCCTGGTCTTCTTACTACAATTGGAGTTATACACCCCACCTTTCTCCTTCTCCATCTGGGACTCTCTGTTGTGTTCCCTGTCAGGGCGGTCATTGGTGGTAGCTGGGCACCATCTAGTTGTTCTGGTCTCAGGCTGATGAAGTCTCTGGTTTATGTGGCCCTTTCTGTCTCTTGGGCTAATACTTTCCTTGTGTCTTTGGTGTTCTTTGTTCTCCTTTACTCCAGGTGGTTGGGACCAATTGATGCATCTTAGATGGCCGCTTGCAAGCTTTTAAGACCCCATCCACTCACCAAAGTAGGATGCAGAACATTTCTTAATAAACTTTGTTATGCCAATTGACCTAGATGTCCCCTGAAAGCATGGTCCCCAGACCCCTACCCCTGCTACTCTGTCCCTCAAAGTGTTTGATTGTATTCAGGAAACTTCTTAGCTTTGGTTTAGTCCAGTTGTGCTGACTTCTCCTGTAGTGTGTGCTGTCCCTCCCTTCACCTAAGATAATTCTTATCTACTATCTAGTTAGTAAATAACCCTCACCCTGCCTTGCCATCCTCGTAAACATCAAAGAATGATTTCTTCTGTGTTTAAACCTTCTCTTGAGTTCTTATAATAGTGCTCTTATACGATATTTGTCCTTCTGTGACTGACTAAATTCACTCAGCATAATGAGTCCCAGCTTCCTCCATGTTATGAAATGTTTCACGACTTCATCTTTGTTCTTTATCGTTGCATAGTATTGTGGATATACCATAATTTGTTTATCCATTCATCCATTGATGGGCACCTAGGTTGTTTCCATCTTTTGTCTATTGTGAACAGTGCTGCAGTGAACATGGGCGCGCATATATCCATTTCTGTGACAGCTCTTATTTCTCTAGGATATATTCCAAGGAGTGGGATAGCTCCATCGTATGGTATTTCTATTTCTAGCTTTTTAAGGAAGCACCAAATCAATTTGATGGGCATCTGGGTTGTTTCCATCTTCCTGCTATCGTGAACAGTGCTGCAATGAACATGGGTGTGCATACATCTGTTAATGTGACAGCTGTTAATTCTCTAGGATATATTCCAAGGAGTGGGATAGCTGGGTCATATGGTACTTCTATTTCTAGCTTTTTAAGGAAGCACCAAATCAATTTGATGGGCATCTGGGTTGTTTCCATCTTCCTGCTATCGTGAACAGTGCTGCAATGAACATGGGTGTGCATACATCTGTTAATGTGACAGCTGTTAATTCTCTAGGATATATTCCAAGGAGTGGGATAGCTGGGTCATATGGTACTTCTATTTCTAGCTTTTTAAGGAAGCTCCAAATCGATTTCCGAAGTGGTTGTACCATTTCACATTCCCATCAACAGTGTATAAGCATTCCAGTCTCTCCACAACCTCTCCAGCATTTATTATTTCATGTTTTTTGGATTAGTGCTAGCCTTGTTGGGGTGAGATGATATCTCATGGTAGTTTTGATCTGCATTTCTCGAATGGCTACTGATCGTGAGCATTTCTTCATGTGTCTGTTAGCTGCCTGAATATCTTCCTTGGCGAAGTGTCTGTTTATATCCTTTGCCCATTTTTTAATTGGGTTAATTGTCTTTTTGTTGAGGTTTTGCAGTATCTGGTAGATTTTAGAGATTAGACGCTGATCGGATTTGTTGTAGCCAAAATTTTTTTCCCAGTCTGTAAGCTATCTTTTGACTCTTTTGGTGAAGTCTTTTGATAAGCATAAGTGTTTGATTTTTTAGGAGCTCCCAGTTATCTAGTCTCTCTTCTGGTGTTTGTGCATTGTTACTTATGTTTCGTATTGTGTTTATGCCATGTATTAGGGCTCCTAGCATTGTCCCTATTTTTTTCTTTATCTTTTTAGATTTTACATGTAAGTCTTTGATCCATTTTGAGTTAGTTTTTGTGCATGGTGTGAGGTTTGGGTCTTGTTTCAGTTTATTGCAGATGGATATCCAGTTATGCCAGCACCATTTGTTAAAGAGACTGTCTTTTCCCCAATTAACAGGCTTTGGGCCTTTGTCAAATATCAGCAGCTCATAGGTGGATGAATTTATGTCTGTGTTCTCAATTCTGTTCTATTGGTCTATGTGTCTGTTGTACCAATACCAGGCTGTTTTGACTACCATGGCAGTATAATAAGTTCTTAAATCAGGTAGTGTGAGGCCTCCCACTTTGTTCTTCTTCTTGAGTAATGATTTACTTATCCAGGGCCTCTTCCCTTGCCGTATAAGGCTGGTGATTTGTTTCTCCATCTCATTAAAAAAAGCCAGTGGAATTTGGATTGGGATTGCATTGTATCTGTAGATCGCTTTGGGTAGAATGGACATTTTCACAATGTTGAGTCTTCCTATCCATGAGCAAGGTACGTTTTTCCACTTAGGCAGGTCTCTTTTGGTTTCCTGCAGTAGTGTCTTGTAGTTTTCATTGTATAGATCTTTTACATCTCTGGTTAAATTTATTCCTAAGTCTTTTATCTTCTTGGGGGCTATTGTACATGGTATTGATTTGGTGATTTCCTCTTTGAGGTTCTCTTTGTTGGTGTAAAGGAATACAACTGATTTTTGTATGTTTATCTTGTATCCTGAAACTTTGCTGAAATCTTCTATTAGTTTCAGTAGTTTTCTTGTGGATTCTTTGGAGTTTTCTCTGTATAAGATCACATCATCTGCAAATAGAGATACTTTGACCTCTTCCCTACCAATTTGGATGCACTTTATTTTTTTTTCTAGCCTAATTGCTCTGGCTAGGACCTCCAGCACAATGTTGAATAAGAGTGGTGATAAAGGGCATCTTTATCTAGTTCCCATTCTCAAGGGGAATGCTTTCAAACTCTCTCCATTTAGGATGATGTTGGCTGTTGGCTTTGTATAAATGCCCTTAATTATATTGAGGAATTTCCCTTCTATTCCTATTTTGTTGAGAGTTTTTATCATGAACGGGTGTTGGACTTTGTCAAATGCCTTTTCTGCATCGACTGGTAAGATCATGTGGTTCCTGTCTTTTGTTTTATTTATGTGGTGGATTACATTGATTGTTTTTCTAATGTTGAACCTTCCCTGCATACCTGGTATAAATCCCACTTGATGATGGTGAATTATTTTTTTGATATGTTGCTGAATTCTATTGGCTAGAATTTTGTTGAGGATTTTTGTGTCAATGTTCATGAGGGATATTGGTCTATAATTTTCTTTTTTTGTGGTGTCTTTACCTGGTTTTGGCATCAGCGTTATTCTGGCTTCGTGGAATGAGTCTGGGAGTATTCTCTCCTTTTCTATGCTCTGAAATACCTTTAGTAGCAGTGGTGTTAACTCTCCCCTGAAAGTTTGGTAGAATTCTCCAGTGAAGCCATCTGGGCCAGGGCTTTTTTTTTGTTGGGAGTTTTTAAATTACCATTTCAATCTCTTCTTTTATTATGGGTTTATTTAGTTGTTCTACCTCTGTTTGTGTTAGTTTAGGTAGGTAGTGAGTTTCTAGGAATTTATCCATGTCCTCTAGGTTTTCAAATTTGTTAGAGTACAATTTTTCATAGTAATCTGTTATGATCCTTTTAATTTCAGTCGGGTCTGTTGTGATATCATCCATGTCATTTCTTATACGGGTTATCCGCATCCTCTCCTGTTTTTCTTTTGTCAGTTTGGCCAATGGTTTATCAATTTTGTTGATCTTTTCAAAGAACCAGCTTTTGGTCTTGTTAACTCCTTCAACTGTTTTTCTATTCTCTATTTCATTTAATTCTGCTCTAATTCTGATTATTTCCTTCCTTCTGGTGCCTGAGGGCTTCTTTTGCTGCTCTCTTTCTACTTGTTCCAGTTGTAAGGTTAATGTTTTGATTATGGCCCTTTCTTCTTTTTGGATGTGTGCATTTATTGCTATAAGCTGACCTCTGAGCACTGCTTTTGCTGTGTCCCAAAGGTTCTGGTAGGATATGTTTTCATTCTTGTTTCATTGTATGAATTTCTTTATCCCATCCTTAATTTCTTCTGTAACGCAGTAGGTTTTGAGCAAGGTGTTGTTCAGTTTCCATGTGTTTAATTTTTTTTTTTTTTGCTTGCTTTTTGTGTTGTTGATTTCTACTTTTATGGCTTTATGGTCAGAAAAGATGCTTTGTAATATTTTGAAGTTTTGGATTTTGTTAAGGTTTACTTTATGGTCTAATATGTGGTCTATTCTGGAGAATGTTCCATGCATGTTGGTAAAGAAAGTATAGTTGGCTGCTGTTGGGTGGAGTGTTCTGTATAAGTCTATGAGATCAAGTTGGTTGATTGTAGCATTTAGCTCTTCCGTGTCTTTGTTGAGCTTCTTTCTGGATGTTCTGTCCTTCACTGAAAGTGTTGTGTTGAAGTCGCCTACTACTATTGTGGAGCTGTCTATCTCTTTCTTCAGTGCTGTTAGTGTTTGTTTTATGCATTTTGGAGCCCTGTTGTTGGGTATGTAAATTTTATTATAGTTATTCCCTCCTGGTGTATTGACCCTTTAATCTTTATATAGTGTCCTTCCTTATCCTTTGTAGAGGATTTTACTTTAAAATCTATTTTGTCAGAGATTAATATTGCCACTCCTGCTCTTTTTTGTTGTTGTTTGCTTGATATATTTTTTTCCATCCTTTGAGTTTTAGCTTGTTTGTGTCTTTAAGTCTAAGGTGTGTCTCTTGTAGGCAGCATATAGAAGGATTGTGTTTTTTTTTTATCCAATCTGCCACTCTCTGTCTCTTTATTGGTGCATTTAGTCCATTTACATCAGCGTAATTATTGATAGGTATGAGTTTAGTGCTGTCATTTTGATGTCTTTTTGTTTGTGTTATTCACAGTTTCTTTGTTCCCCTTAATTTTCTGTGCTGAGTCATTTTTCTTTATGTATTTTCTTTTCATCTTTTTCATTGTTGTTGATTTTGTGTTTGCTGAGTCTTTATATTTTTCTAGTTTTTTTATTTTGACTTGTAGGATTGTTAGCTTCTTTTGTGGTTACCTTAATATTTACCCCTATTTTTCTAAGTTTATACCAGTCTTTTATTTCTTTATATGCATTGACTTCCCCTCCATATGAAAAATTTATGTCTACATTTTTAAGTCCCTCTTGTTTGTTTTAATGTTGTCATTTTTTATGTATTGATATCTTTGTTTCCCTTTTTTCAATGTCTTTGCTTTGATGTATTATTGTGACTTCCCTATCTGAGTTGATATCTGGTTGCTCTGTCCTGTGTTCTAGTCTTGTGTTATTATCTGACATTACTGATTTTCTAACCAGAGGACTCCCTTTAGTATTTCTTGTAATTTTAGTTTGGTTTTTGCAAATTCCCTAAACTTCTGTTTATCTGGAAATGCCCTAATTTTGCCATCATATTTGAGAGACAGTTTTGCTGGATTTATAATTATTGGCTTGCAATTTTTTTTCATTCAAGGCTTTATATACGTCATCCCATTGCTTTGTTGCCTATGTGGTTTCTGCTGAGTAGTCCAAGCTTAGTCTAATTGACTCTCCTTTGTAGATGACTTTTCTTCTATCCCTAGCCACTCTTAAAACTCTGTCTTTATCTTTGGTTTTGGAAAGTTTGATTATAATATGTCTTGGTGACTTTCTTCTGAGATCTACCTTATGTGGTGTTAGATGAGCATCTTGGATAGATATCTTCTCATCTTTCATGATATCAGGGAAGTTTTCTGTCAACAAGCCTCCAACAATTCTCTCTGTATTTTCTGTTATCCCCCCCGTTCTGGTATTCCAATCACTCATAGGTTATATCTCTTGATAGAGTCCCACATGACTCATAGAGTTTCTTCATTCTTTTTAATTTATTTGTCTGATTTGTCCTCAAATAAGTTGGTGTCAAGTGCTTTATCTTCAGTGTCACTAATTCTGATTTCTACTGCCTCAATTCTGCTCCTATGACTTTCTATTGAATTGTCTAATTCTGAGATTTTATTGTTAATCTTCTGGATTTCTGATTGCTGTCTCTCTGTGGATTATTGCAGCCTATTATGTCTTTATGCCTTGAATAACTTTTTTAAGTTCCACTACTGCTTTATCTGGGTGTTCTTTGGAATTCTCTCAGTTTTGATGAATTTCCTTTCTAATTTCTTGGAGAGTTCTCTATATTAATCTTTGTATTTTGCCTCTGGTAATTCCAAGAAATTCTCTTCCTCCTGAAAATTTATTGATTCTTTATTTTGGGAGATTTCTGAAGCCATCATGGACTGCCTCTTTATGGAATTTGATATTGACTGTTGTCTCTGAGCCTTCAATAAGTTATTATAATTTTATTTTATAGTTCTGTAGTGTGTCCTAGCTTCTTGTTTTGTTTTGTTTTGATATGCCCAAATAGGCTGCTCATGTGTGCTAGTTTGATTATTGGTGCCTTTGAAGCTTTAACATCCTGTCACCAGGTAGTTAGGTCTGTAACTAAGTATGCATGCCCAGGAGTCTGTTAAATTTTCCTGTATGGATTCAGCTTAGGTGTCCAGGCTGTTGGTCACCAAGTGTTTGGTGCAGGCTCTCACCTACAATCTTAAAGAGGCATGGGTGATTAGTGTAGGCACAAGTATCTGGCTGCAGTAGAGGGTCATGCGTTGAGCAAGGCAGGGGGCTGATGGCTGCCCCTGAGTGTCTGAAAGGAAAGCATGTCCCTGTTCCCTAGAGCGAGTAGGTAGGTGAGTTTTGCGTCCAGACTATGAGCTCCCTACTCTGTTGGCTGTAAGGACTGGGGGCACCACTTATTCTTGGACCCCTGTAGCAGGTGGCTAGGTGGTGTGGGTGGAGCCACTAGTCCTCAAGCCCCTGATGCAGACAGGTAAGGCTCCTGCTTAAAGGGCAGAGCAGTGTCAAGTGTCACAAATCTGCCACTTCACAGCTGAAACAGTTGAAGTTAGACTTCAGGTGTTTACCCTGTTGTACTCTGGTAGTGGGGGCTTATGCTGTTGAGACTGGTCCACACAAGTCCATATAGGGGTGGAAGGCACTGAAAGTCTGTGGACTCCTTATGTCTGTGCCTAGGCAAAGAGCTGTGCCAACCTTGAGTTCCTGGCTTACGGGAGCTGGTATCTTATTTTTTTCCCTGTTTGTTAATTTGTTCCCTCTCCAAGACCAGGAGAATGGGTCAGGGCACATTATGGGATCTACTTCCGGCCTAGGGGACTCAGAAATTGCTGAAGCCGGCAAGACCTGGTGCAGAGTGGGGGAGGAGGAGGTAAATGGGAGAGAGGTATTTCCCAAATGGGTTTTTTTTTTTTTTAAAAATCCCTGCGAAAGGCCACATGCATGTACTTATCTTTAGCCACTTGGGTGCTGCTTTTCACTGGTTCGGAGTGTCCAAGCACAATCTCTGCTGCCAGATGTCTTTCGATGTGGAAACTGCCTCCTGAGTGAGTGAACAGAGCCATATGCCCACCTCACTGCACACTCCAAGCCAATCTGGGTTGAAGGGCTGTGGCTCCCACTGGGTCAGGTCAGGCAACTCCTTTCTGCTTCTGAACCATCTCTCTGTACCCCTGCCACTCAGTCTGATTCCTCAACTATGCCTTGTTGAGGGCTCCTAGATATTCATATACAATCAAATCACTTGTTTTTTTTTCAGGTCTTTGTTGTGAGACAGACATAGGAAGTTGTCTGACTATTCCTCCATGTTGGCCTTGCCTATCTTGAGTCAATCTCTTGAGACATAAAGAGATTAAACAAGCAAGCTAGAAGTAGAGATGGGGGAAGACACATGCCAAGGCACATGAAGATCACCCAGGAGCAGAAGCTCAGAAGATACAAGGACCTTCCTCCAGAGCCAGAGGGAGAAAGCCTTCCTCTAGAGCCAGCACTCTGAACTCGAACTTCTAGCCTCCTAAACAGCAACCACTTGTGGTGTTTTGGTTAAAGCAGTACTAGATAAGACAACTTTCTTGTTTTTTTTCTTTTGTTTGCATAACTTAGTGTGCTAAGAGAATTTTTTTACATGTTTTTTCTGATCATAAAATCAAATCCTATTAAGTAGTTTAAGACATTAAAAAAGTAAAAAGCATAACTGCTATGATAGAACCCTGAGAATTCCAGAAGGAAGTGACCACCTGTAATCAATCCCACCACAACAAATAACCCATGAACTGTGATGGTACTCAGTGTTGAGAACACAGGGGCTGAGGTCACATGTGCAGACAGTTTCAAAGCCTTCTGCCTCCATGTCCAATCCAGTGCCCAAACATTTGCTGATGTCGCCATAGGCTTTTGTAGGATTTTGGAACTGGGTCTGATCCACAGAAGCGAAAGTGACAGCTCCCAGAACTCAACGTGTTGGTTGGCCAATGGAGACAAGTGGCCACTCTCCCCACGTTTAATCAGGGCCCAGGAGGAGACTTTAGAATATGATAAGTCAGAATTAAAAACAAGTTACCTCCAGCCAAGTACATTGTATCCTGAAGGGAGGAGGCAAAGGACCAAATAGGAGGGTCCTGTGGGTTCTGGAAAGTGATATGACTGTTCCCCAGGCCTCCAGGGAAGGTGGGGTTCCTGGGAGGAGAATAGGGGTCCTAAGAGGAGGGCGTGGGTCCCCAGGAGGAGGGTTGGGGTCATGGAAGGAGGGTGAGGCTCCTGGGAGGAGGGTGGGGGATCCAGGAGGAGAATGAGACATTACAACTGATCTTATAGAAATAAAAAGTATTATAAGAGAAGACTATGAGCAATTGTACACAATAAATTAGATAACCTAGAGGAAATGGACAAATTCCTTGAAGCACATAAACTTCCTGTGTGACGCAGGTAGTGTTATGTATTGAATTGTGTCCCCTAAAAATGTGTGTCAACTTTGCTAGTCCATAATTCCCAGTATTGTGTGATTGTCACCATTTTGTCATCTGATATGATTATCCTATGTATTGTGAATCCTACCTCTATGATGTTAATGAGGCAGAATTAGAGGCAGTTACGTTAATGAAGCAGGACTCAATCTACAAGATCGGCTGTGTCTTGAGTCAATCTCTTTTGAGATATAAAAGAGAGAATTAAGCAGAGAGACAGGGGGACCTCATACTGCCAAGAAAATAGTGCCAGAAGGGGAGTGTGTCCTTTGGACTCGCGGTCCCTGTGCTGAGAAGCTCCTAGACCAGGGGAAGATCGATGACAAGGATCTTCCCCCAGAGCCAACAGAGAAAGAAAGCCTTCCCCTGTAGCTGGCACCCTGAATTTGGACTTCTAGCCTCCTAGACTGTGAGAGAATAAATTTCTCTTTATTAAAGCCATCCACTTGTGGTATTTCTGTTATAGCAGCGCTAGATGACTATGACAGATAGAATAGACAAGGGTTGGGACACACTGCTGAAACCAAGTGAGCTCCGTGTGGTGTTAAGTCCGTGTTACTACTGTGGGGCTGTGTCCAGAAGTCACAAGTGGGTGAGAAGGTCGTGCAGCCTGGGGAGTTGGTCATGATGTGAGTGTGAAGGAAGTTAAGATAATAAAAGCTTTGCTGGGGAGCAAATCAAACCTTTGCCACACTGTCTGTTTGTTCTAGAAAGCCAAAAGTGCAGCCGTTTATGATCAGGGGACTGAAATTTACCGTACCTGTCTATGCTGAATACATACTGCTATGAATTAAACTGCTTTGAGTCCCTGAGTGGTGCAAACAGTTCACACGCTCAGCTGCTAAGTGAAAGGTTGGAGGTTTGAGTCCACCTGGAGGTGCCTCAAAAGAAAGGCCCAATGATCTACCTCTGAAAAATCAGCTGATGAAAACCCTACTCCGCTGCACACGTGGTTGCTATGAGTCAGAGTTGATACGATGGCAGCTGAATTAAAGGACTGAGAAGTCTGGCTAGTTAAGAGGGTGGGAGACTCTGAAACCACGGTTGCACATCCACTCATGCTTGTTTGCAGTGGAGTCTCTGCATCTGTTTGACTCTCTGGGCAGAAAGAGCCTGAGTGAACCAGGCAGTTAGGCTACGCCACACCGAGTGACCACTTCAGAAGAAACCACCTGAGTGAACCAGGCTGTTAGGCTAAGCCACACCAAGTGACCGTGTCAGAAGAAACCACCCAAGTGGACCAGAGCTGTTAGGCTAAGCCACACCGAGTGACCACCTCAGAAGAAACCACCCGAGTGGACCAGGGCCGTTAGGCTAAGCCACACTGAGTGACCACCTCAGAAGAAACCACCCGAGTGGACCAGGGCCGTTAGGCTAAGCCACACCGAGTGATCACCTCAGAGCCCTGAGACTGGACTTGACTGCCCTCCTTTTTGGGGGCTTTGAGAGAAGCTCACGGACCAGTGTGTCCATTCCCAGGGAACTTAGCCCCAGACTGCGACCTGTTTAAATCATCATGGAGAACAAACGAACAAACAAACCATCAGAAAGCCAGAAACACAAATCGGAAAACTAAAGCATAAAACTAGAGACCCAAACCACGTCTTACGGCCCCGAATGTCAGCTGACTTTCCATTCAGATGCACCTTCTCAGAATCTGAGCAGGAACATTACAAAAAAGTTAAATTCCCCCAGAAATGCAGGTATGCTGATTCCTCAGGCTGTGGGGGTGAGGGCCACCCTGTAAACAAGGACAATGCTATCAAATCCCAAGGGGCTTACTTCTCTAACCGGTGGGTTCCCTTGGAATGTCTATCTTGGCGTCCTCTGTGAGCCGTCTCCTGGGGTGAATGCCGATATCTGGCCCGTCACACACTTTTATATGGCCAGTGACACAGGTCCTGGCTTCACTTCAGTTGCAGGGAAACATGAGCCGCCTCTGGGCTGGCCACCATCCTTGTGACATAATCTGGCTCCACTTGACTCTCCACTGGGGGCTCCTCCCAGCTCCCCCCTCCCCCCCGGAATCCAAGGGTGGTGTGCGAGCCAGCATACCAACCCTTGGCATGTGAGCCTGCACGCCTGCCCTTAGTGTGTGAGCCTGCACGCCTGCCCTTAGTGTGTGAGCCTGCACGTCTGCCCTTAGTGTGTGAGCCTGCACGTCTGCCCTTAGTGTGTGAGCCTGCTCGTCTGCCCTTAGTGTGTGAGCCTGCACGCCTGCCCTTAGTGTGTGAGCCTGCACGTCTGCCCTTAGTGTGTGAGCCTGCACGTCTGCCCTTAGTGTGTGAGCCTGCACATCCATGTGTGAGCCTGCACGTCTGCCCTTAGTGTGTGAGCCTGCACGTCTGCCCTTAGTGTGTGAGCCTGCACGCCTGCCCTTAGTGTGTGAGCCTGCACATCCGTGTGTGAGCCTGCACGTCTGCCCTTAGTGTGTGAGCCTGCACGTCTGCCCTTAGTGTGTGAGCCTGCACATCCGTGTGTGAGCCTGCACGTCTGCCCTTAGTGTGTGAGCCTGCACGCCTGCCCTTAGTGTGTGAGCCTGCACGTCTGCCCTTAGTGTGTGAGCCTGCACATCCATGTGTGAGCCTGCACGTCTGCCCTTAGTGTGTGAGCCTGCACGTCTGCCCTTAGTGTGTGAGCCTGCACATCCATGTGTGAGCCTGCACGTCTGCCCTTAGTGTGTGAGCCTGCACGCCTGCCCTTAGTGTGTGAGCCTGCACGTCTGCCCTTAGTGTGTGAGCCTGCACGTCTGCCCTTAGTGTGTGAGCCTGCACGTCTGCCCTTAGTGTGTGAGCCTGCACATCCATGTGTGAGCCTGCACGTCTGCCCTTAGTGTGTGAGCCTGCACGCCTGCCCTTAGTGTGTGAGCCTGCACATCCATGTGTGAGCCTGCACGTCTGCCCTTAGTGTGTGAGCCTGCACGCCTGCCCTTAGTGTGTGAGCCTGCACATCCGTGTGTGAGCCTGCACGTCTGCCCTTAGTGTGTGAGCCTGCACGTCTGCCCTTAGTGTGTGAGCCTGCACATCCGTGTGTGAGCCTGCACGTCTGCCCTTAGTGTGTGAGCCTGCACGTCTGCCCTTAGTGTGTGAGCCTGCACGCCTGCCCTTAGTGTGTGAGCCTGCACATCCGTGTGTGAGCCTGCACGTCTGCCCTTAGTGTGTGAGCCTGCACGCCTGCCCTTAGTGTGTGAGCCTGCACATCCGTGTGTGAGCCTGCAAGTTGCCGTGTGAGCCTGCACGCCTGTCCTTGCCTTGTCAGCCTGCACTTTGGCGTGTGAGCCTGCACGTCTGCCCTTGGTGTGTGAGGATCATACAAGCTCTTCAGTTACTTTTATTCTTTTTACTCTGTGATGGTTCATTCAGCAGGAGTGACTTGGTCTGTGATGCTCACAACCGCTGGCATCTGCGGCTGGCTTTCCAGGCAACCCTGAACCTCGTCTAGCCCTCACCGTGTTCGTAGCCCTTCCCTGATAAACTGTGCTTCCTGTTCCGTGGCCTCCTGGCTTGGACAAAGCTGACGATTGTCTTTCTGTTTCTTATACTGTCTGTTGTTTTGGAGTCCGGCTTGAGAGGAGAATGGGCTAGAAATGCGTTTATTCTTTCATCTCAAACCAGATGTGTAGAACAAGTTCTTGGTTAAAACAGAAGTTAGTCTTATACTTTCAGAAGAAACACAAACATGTTCTGTTGCTGCTAATTGCCATCAAGTGGACTCTGACTCTTAGTGACCCTACACAACAGAATGACAGGGGCCGGGTCCTGGCCATCTTCACAATCGGTGTGTTTGAGTTCACTGTTGTGGGCCACAGGGTATTCTGAGCACTTCCAACCTAGGGGGCTTATCTTCCAGCGCTGTGCCACACAATGGTCTGTTGTGATCCATAGGGTTTTCACTGGCTGATTTTCGGAAGGAGATGGCCAGGCCGAACCCTACCCCTACCCCTAACCCTAACCCTAAACCCTAAACCCTAAACCCTAACCCTAACCCTAACCCTACCCCTACCCCTACCCCTAAACCCTAAACCCTAACCCTAACCCTAACCCTAACCCTAGGACGACACCGGGGAGCATCTCACATCTCCATCCCTGGAGGATGACCCTGGGGGGCACATCGCACCTCCATCCCTGGAGGACGACCCTGGGGAGCACCTCACACCTCCAACCCTGGAGGATGACCCTGGGGAGCACCTCTTACCTTCATCCTAGGACCAGACCAGGAAGGCCTTGGCTGTCATGAGGCAGGCTTGGGCTTTCTGACGTGGTGGTGGCAGAGCATGTTTGGGTGGGAGAGGCCCTTGGTTATAAGGTGTGGGATGGAACATGAAAGAGTGGAGAGGAGAGATGTTAGAACCAAGGAGCGTGGAGGGATGATGTGATTGTTTGGAAGGACAGGGACTAATGCGGTGCTCTGCATGAGGAGATTCTGGTTTAAATGAGTTCCAGTCCAGTGTACAAATGGCAGTGTGCTCCTGGAGTGATTTCCCAGGGATGAATTAAAGTGGCCAATGCCTTCCTACCATTTACCAAGGTTGTTGTGACTGGGAAGCCAGACCCTTCTCACTAGTGATTTGCATTGTGCCCATTGCCTTTTAAAGGGAACCAATGATTCATATTCACTTTACAAGGCAATTAAAAGGGAGTGGCTTCCTACAGAGGCAGATTAAGGCAGGGTCATTAGACCCTTGTTTATTCCAGATGGGGTGGACTACATCCGATGATTGACTAAATGCTATGCTTTCTCCTTCATTTGCTTTGGGACAGGAAGGGGTTAGACACCGAGGTGCAAAGGGAGAAACAGAGGTACATGTTTAGAGTTGAAGGGGTCTTGGCACCGCAATGTTTCAGAACTGGAAGAGGCTTTGGAGGTCCTCAGCCTCATCTACTCAAATGTGAAGGGACTCACCAACCACCAGGTCTCCTTACGATGCAAGTTCTGATCTGAGGTCTGGGGTGGGCCCCAGGTTCTGCTGTTCTGATGCCCTCCCAGGAAAGCTCATGCTGCCTGTGTATGGCTGCACGGAGTGCAGAGGTCTCACCTGAGGGAGTGTCCACGGTCAGAGTTCTCCTGGGAATTGTGGAGAGCTGTCTTTGGGGAGGGGTTCTTGTATGTACCCATGGGGGGCAAGGGGGAAGGTGAAGGTGAAGGGGGAGGGAGGAGGGAGGGGGGAGGGGAAGGGAGGAGGGGGAGGCCAGGCAGCTCCCACTTTCCAGGTGTATCCCGTTCAGGTGCCTTGCCCGGGATGGTAGAAACAGCTGCGGGGTGTGGGACCTGAGCACGGCTAACCTTCCCCCACCCCCCAACTGCCTCTGATGGGGAAGCTATTCTATCTTTCCGGCTGAGTCCTTCCTACAAAATAATCAATGCTCGGAATTCTCTCCCCACCCCAACAAGGAGACAGCTGGCAGAGAAAGTCAGGATCAACAAATCATTTACGTAGCTGTTCAACTATGGGCAAACTTAAATCTAAACATCTTCTTGTTTTTGTAACCTCTTTATAGCTACAAAACCAAAACAAAGTTACTGATCGAACTTGCAACTTTAAAATCCCCACAAAATTGATCCATTTCAAAGTAACAACCCTAATATAATGCGACAGATAATGTTGTTTGACTGGAACTAAATTCCAATGTTGAATTTAGTGATAAATGTCGGAATCTATGTGGCAATATTCCAGCTCAGCAGTCGTCAGCGTGAGACAGAATGTTATCTTTGATACTTTTCAGATCATCACTAAAATAAAGGCACAAAATTAGAAAAATCTCTTGGAACACCCTGATCCCTGCAAATACATCCTCAGAATTCCTACCCCAGTGGGAAGTGCCAGTGAAAGGATCCTGCCATCTTGGGGAAACTCACCTACCAAAGGCTCAGCTAAGTGAGGGGAGTCATTGGGTCTTAAAATTACTCCGTTACTGAATTCAAAGAAGGAGAGAAGAGTCTGTTTAGAACAGAAAAGAAGTCAGGGCTCCTTTGTGTAAGTGACAGAGAACTGACTCAAGGAGGCTCAAATGAGAAAGAATTCATTGGACCATATGACTGAGAAGCCCAGAAATTGGCTGGCTTCAGGCATGGCTGGATCCAGGGACTCAAACAATATCATTTGGAGCAGGTTTCTCTTGTCTGGCCTCTTGATTCTGGTCCCTTTTGTGACATTCTCAGGTGTCCTCTCCCCTTGGCCAGCCTCTCCTCAGGTGAAGGCCCAGGAAGGAAGAGAGCCACTGTCCCAGCTCACTCTGGGGAGGGCTCACTGTGTCCCGTTGGCTCACCACGGGGCTGTGACGTCCTCCAGCTGGAGCCTTACCCAGAGCTCACGGCCAAGAGTGGAGGAGAGATGGGTCACCAGCTGATTTCCAAGGAATGGAGCAGCGACGCTGGGAGGCAGAGAACGAGGCCACCGTTGGGTAGGTTGTGAAGGTGGGTCTCCTGACGTCCCTGGGTCCACAGACTCTCCGCTTGCTGGTCAGCGGGGTGCTGTCTCATCACCTAGCACCACTGTAACAGAAATACCACAGGAGGATGGCGGTACAGAACGGAAATTCATTCCCTCGCAGATCTGGAGACTACAAGTCCCAGTCAGGGTCTGGGCCCATCGATTCCTTCCTTGTGGGTAGCCGGGGTGTTCCTTGGTGAGCCTCATACGGCGTAGGTCTTCCCCGTGTGTGTCTGTGTCGAATCTGTTCTTCTAACTCAGAAGCGATCAGATTTAGAACTCACTTTACTTGGGTAAGGAGTCTCTGAATGGCACAAATGGTTAAGTGCTCAGCTACTAGACGAAAGGCTGGCGGTTCGAACCCCCCCAGAGACACCTCAGAAGACAGGCCTGGCAATCTGCTTTCAACAGGTCACAGCCTTGAGAACCCTGTAGAGCAGGTCTACTCCATACACACAGGGCTGCCAAGAGTCAGAGTCAACTCGATGCAACTAGCAACAACTCAGGTATGACCTAATTAACACAACAGAGAAAACCCTATTTCCAAACAGGATTATATCCACAGGTATAGGGTTAGGATTCCAACACATATATTTTGGGGGCACAATTCCATCCATAACAGATGCCCCAAGAGCAGACAATGTTCTTCCCCAGTGCCCACCCCATGCTAGGCACACAGGGTGTCCTCAATAAACAGTGACTGACCTATTGAGTGAAGGAATCTTGGCTCCGGGCTCACATTTATCTGCCGAAAGGAAAGGCCATTTAGCCCAGTAGAGCAACGATGGCAATGTGCTGTGTCCCCAGCGTTGGAACTTGTGTGTTTGAAGGACTCCCCCTGAGGGGCACGCGCTGCAGAGAAGCTGCAAAGCTGGTCCTTCCCCGTATCCAAGTTTAAGTGGTTCTCAACCACGTGTGTTTACAGAAAAGGCGGTCCACCTGGCGCTTCTGTTTCCTGCTGCCGGAGCCAGGCGGAAGCTTCGAGCATAAATCCCTCATGGATGGATCGCAAATATTTACCTCTGAAGTAAGACAGCTGTGAGCCAGCTCAAAGCGTCCTTTGTGAAGAACAGGGCTGAGACGTCAGGTGACGAATGGCTGCTTTTAAGGTTTGAGGAAGAGCCGGAGGCACAGAGACAGATCTCTGGAGTGTGCGGTTTAGGAGCTGACTGGAGACTGCGCCAGTATTTTAAGTAAAAAGTAAACAGAACTGAGAGTGAGCTTCAGTGTCCCTTCACCACAGAGGGGCCTTGCTGTGAGGCCCACAATGGCATCCAGAGTCCCAGCTCTTCACGTGAGGGTCCACACCGCTGTGCCTGTTGTTCTTTGACAAAACCCAGTGCAGTGGTGGGAGGGGTGTGTCCCCTGTCGGGGTAACACTGCCCACCCCATGGGACAGGGTTGAATTCTGGTCTGCTCGAGGTCAGTCTGGGCAAAACTAAACATCAGCCAGCTGGGCTGGTGCTCCCCTCCCTCGACTAGCATGCTGCCCTGCCCCCAGACCCAGGGTCGCCGGTAGTGTATCACACTCACCGCCCGCTTCTCTTTGCAGCTCTGGTTTCCTATTTTAATCGCATGTCCTTCTCTTAAAAACTCTTTAAGAACCTTTCAGGAAAGAGATGGGTGGTAAGCAAACAACAAAAATAGGGTGTTTACCATGATTCAGAGAGAAAGTCCGCATCACAATGTCTCGGGGAGCTTCCAGGCAGCAAGAGCAAAAAGGGAAAGCCAGCAGCTTCCCCAACTTTTACCGTGCCTCAGTCTCCAAGGGCTGCCATAATGAATACCACCAAGTGGTTGCTTCAGAGAACAGATTTGGAGGCTGGACCTCCAAATCAGGGTCTCAGCCGTGTCAATTCTTTCTGAGGCTCAGAGAGGGGAATGGTCCAGCCTCCCTCCTAGGTTCTGGTGGCGGCCGGCAGTCCTCAGCATTCTTTTGCTGTTTATAAACACATCAGCCTCTGTCCTCCCCTGAGTGCGGCTCTGTGTCCGTATCTGTTCTCCACTTTGTGTAGGACGCCACTCAGATGGGATTGGCACCCACTCTTCTCTGGTGTGACATTATTAGCTGATACAGTCTGCAAACAAGGCCACGTTCACAGGTGTGGGGTTAAGACTTCAACGTGTCTTTGTGGAGAATACAAGTCAGCCCACAACCCCGCCCATGTAAATGGATGAGGCTGATGTGTCTCTGTCCCCGGGTTTCCTGCCCCAAGGAGGAAATTTTCAATGGTAGCAGGTGAGTCTGAAGCCATCTCTTGCAATGTTGGCAACACAGGACTGTGCTCAGAGGTGCCTCGAGAAAAACCACTGGAATGGCCGTCCGGTGTCCTCTGGGGAGTCAGCGTCACCAGTTCCCTGACGGCGGAGTGCTGAAGGAGTGGGGTTACATTGTTCCTCCCAAGTCCCTGTCTGCTTTGACCTCAAGGCCGCAGCACGGCGCTCTGCTGGGGGACACGCATACACTGCCCCTTGGCCCTGACCTCACACAAGGTCAGGCCCAACCATCTGGTCCCCAGTGGGAAGGAGTTACCCCACCAGGCATGTGGAGCCCAAGAACCACCCAGCCAGGTCTCTCCCACATCCCTGACCCTCAGAGCCAAGAGAAATTATAAATCATCGCTGCTTTAAGACATAGACGTTTTGGAAAGGTTTGTTACAAGCACTAGATAACTGTTACTATGCATGGATTAAAATTACAATTTTTAAAATCTACTTTAAGAAGAGCATTGTTTTGCTAATAGTGTAAAATTCTGTAATTTGCCACTAAATTAATTTAATTTTTGGTTTTCCAATAGAGAAATTTAAATTATTCCACAAGTAGATGGGATGACAAAGCAGAAAAGAAGTTACTGGAAATACGCAGAAGGAGAGGAAGTGAGATGGCTGTTACAAGCCTCCACTCTGTGCTCCCGAGTAAACTTCTCCAGAACAACCCGAAGTGCATTTAGGCGCAGGACGAGCGGCACGCGGCTGGTGTGCTGTAGCCAACCCTTCACAGCACCTCCGTTTCGAGCTCGGCCTCCTGTTTCACGCCTCTTGGGTTTGTGAGGTCTTATGCTCTGTTGATAAAAAATAATCCAATAGCTCACTGGCATGCCCACGGGCCCAGTTCCTTTAGAAAGCTCTTTGTGGATAGGGGTATTAGACAAAAACAACAACCTGGGTTTACTTCTTATACAACAAGGAGAGAGAGACATGAGTAAGAAGCATTTTTTTAAGATGTAAAAGCTTCCGTTTTGTAAACATTTGAATTTCAGACAGAATGGAGAAAAGGAAAGATTTTCTTGCGCGAAGAATTGTACGTGGAAACCCAACTGTTCTGGTGAATCAGACCCTGGACTGGAGCCCAGTGTATTAGAAGGATTCAGGGGGTATTTCCTGTTCTGAGTATAAATATGTAAGAATCAGATTGAGTCTAGATGCTGGCTGCTGCTCAGCTGGGATTGGAGTGAGGTGGGGGGATGCAGAGAGGGTCTTGTTTTATCTAAATGTAGTATTTCAGTGGAGCCCTGGTGGATCAGTGGTTAAGAACTCGGCTGCTAACCAAAAGGTGGGCAGTTTGAATCCACCAGCTGCTCCTTGGAAACCCTATGGGGGCAGTTCTACTCTGTCCTGTAGGGTCTCTGTGAGTTGGAATCAGCAATGATTTAGTTTAGTTTAGTATTTCAGCCACTCTACCTTATAAAGGATTTAATAGAAACAGAAAATTATATTTGGTGAAGAACCTACCAGTTTGAACTCAACACTTCTTTAAGGAAAAAGTTGCTTGCTCAGGTCCACTAACTAACCAGCAGGACTCAGCCAGCCTTCACGGATCCACAGGATGTCCACTCTTCACACCCAAAGTGCTGCTACCCAGTGGGCTGGACAAAAAGGATGGTGGGAAGTAATCAACAGCGTCCACCATGGCTGCTGGGCTCTGGACGGGCACAAAATTCAAGGTGGGTGCATACCCCTCTCGGTGCTGTCCAAGGCTTTACTTGCATGTTCGATGCCTCGGTGCTTCTCCCAGTGGCATTGCTTTCTGTGGTGCCTCATCGTTCAGCAGCCTGGCTTGAGCTGTCTCACAGCATGGCGGCCGGCTCCCGATTGAGAAACTGAAAGCTGCCAGGCGTCTTAAGACCTTGCCCAGACTGGCCCAGCATCACTCCCGCCACATTCTGTTGGCCGAAACCTGTCATGTGGTCAACTCAGATTCAAGGGGAGGGAAGAGCGTGCATGAAGGGATTAAGTGATTGGTGGTGGCCAGTACTGAAGACCTTCTACTACAACATGCATGGCAAAAACTTCAAAAAGTACTAATCAGTAACCAGTGGCTGTCAGGTAGATTCTAACTCACGACAACCCACGTGTGTCAGAGTAGAACTGAGCTTCATAGTGTTTTCAGTGGCTACTTTTTCAGAAGTTGGTTGCCAGGTCTTTCTTCCGAGGTGCCTCTGGGTGGGATCATACTACCAACCTTTTGGTTAGTAGCCACCCAGGGACTCCTTCAAAAGGTAGTAAAGTATATAAAACTAAAAAGAAGATTTCTTTTTCCTTTCCTCACCCCCACGTCCATGTCTCAGAGATGATAACTGAAAATAATGTTCCATTTGTGCTTCCAGAAATTTTTATGAATATCCAAGCATATTGTACTTGTACATGTAGAATTCTTTTCTTTTTATAATTTTGACAACATGGACCCATGCCTTACACTGACCTGGTCCTGCACCTTGCACTTGGTACTTAATGTATCTCAGATATTTCTTATCGGCCACATTCTTTCTCAAGGTTGCACAGCAATCCAGGGTTTGGCTATGCCATGATTTGTGTAACTGCTCTTCTGTTGATGGGCATTCAGGATGGTTATGGTTTGGGGCCCTTATGAAGCAGCGATGAAGACTTGTTTATCTACTTCTGCTCCTGTGTACAAGTGTACGATGCGGCCCAAGTTCCAAGGAGTGGAGCTGCTGGGTTGGTAATGCGAAATGCTTCTGCCTTCTGCAGGATCTCCTGGTGGGATTCACAGCGGAGGCGGGTGGGGAGGTGTCTGCTGATCTGGGGTATGCTCTGGAGAAGTGGGTCCAGGTGTCCTCACAGCAGGAGAGGCCAGTTTCATGAGGCTGGCCCCAGCTCCAGAGATCTGCAGAGCATGTACGTGGCTTTAGCAGCGGTGTGAACTCAGCTGAGTGCACCATCCTCCTGTAGCCAGCTCCCTGTGCGTCTCCTGGCATTTGATGACCTGTCATACTTAACAATATGCAGCTGGACCCAGTGGTGGAAATGGGATCGCGTTTTGTTTCAGGTTTAATGACTGAGCCCTTTCCTGTTTTCGGAAAGTGTTCGTAGAGTTCAAGTTCCATTTTCATGCCCTTCTTGATGTGGTAGTTGACACAGAAAGCGATTCCCTTCTTATTGGGAATCCACCCATTTGTCTCCTCTGTGAAGGCAGAACTCTGTCTTTTATTTGCTGCTAGATTTTCCAGCACCCGGCACAGGGCTGGCCACCTGTAGGTGCTCAATGGATATTCCTGGCTGAATGAACACGGCAGGGCTCCGAGCTGTCTCCTGTGCTGCTCACTGGGGTGTGGATGGCAACATGAGGCCAGGTCTGGCCCCGAGGCAGGAGTGATCACCCTTGATTGCTGGGGCACAGCTGGTGGTGGGCTGAGCGCTCATACTAGGTGCCAGCCTAAACGAGGGCCTTTGCTCCTGCCAAGTCCGCTAAGTGGTCGCTCCCTGTGCCCTGTTCCAGCTCATCTTCCCCACAAAGCTGTCCCGGTCTTCCCAGGATGCCAAGCTGCCTCTCCCCTCTGAGTGATGGATTCCACGCCCCTCTCAGCTCTGCAGTGGGAAGGGCCTTCCATATACATACAGGTCAGAAACACTCCTGAGAACCAGAGAAATGCAGGTGCTCCCTGCGGACGGGATGACACTTAAGAATCATGGTTCACTTTTTAGGGGTGATAACGACATTCTAATTAAGTTTAAAAGAAGAGTCCCTGGATTTGGGAGATACAGACTGAAACATTTGCACATGAGGGACAGAGTTCAGGAATTCAATTCAAAACACCCTGGGCGGGAAAGGAAACAAGACTGTCCCAGAGCCCTTCATCGTTCAGGCTGTGTGATGGGAACATGAGGTCATTCTAGGCTCTGTTAGATCCATGAGCCAAAGGTAACCTCTGGACGCTGGCCCAGGTTCTTTACTTCTTCATAGCTAGCTGCTGCCTATTAGCCCCAAATCCCACTGGAACCAAACTTAAATTTTTAAACAACCAATTGTTTTAAATAGCCAAAATAAGATTTTTAGTCTTTTAGAGCTCTGGTGGCGCAGTGGTTAAGAGCTCGGCTGCTAACCAAGAGGTCAGCAGTTCGAATCCACCAGCTGCTCCTTGGAAACCCTAGGAGAGTGTTCTACTCTGTCCTATAGGATTGATATGAGTCGGAATCAACTCAACGACAATGGGTTTGCTTTGGTTTAGAGCCTGCCTGCTTTGCGTACCCCACAAAACTGCACGCAACATCTGTTTGCCCTAGATAAGAGCAACCCTGTGGTTATAAGGACTGCAAGTTACTGCTGCCCTTCAGAGGTCTCTGACCCAGAGATCCTCCCCCCGAACCTTGCTGCAGTGTGACATACGTAAGCCCCCTTCTACACCCCCTTTCCCCAGGGGGTTCCCTCCCCTCTTCCCCTTTTGGTAGCCCCCTTGTCTCTGGAGGGCCTTCTCCTGCAAGGGACTGCCCCTGCATGCAAGCTGTCAATGTGTGAGTGTGTGTGTGTGTATGAGTGTGAGTGAGTGTGTATGAGTGTTTGTGAGTGTGTGTGTGAGCGTGAATGCCTGTATGAGTGTGTGTAGGAGTGTGAATGCTTGTGTGTGAGTATGAGTGTGATTGTGTGAGTGTGTGTATGAGTGAGTGCTGTGTGAGTGTGTGTGAGTGTGCATGAGCATGTACGTGAGTGTATGAGTGTGAGAGTGTGTGAGCGTGAGCGTGTATGAGTGTGTGTGTGTATGAGTGTGTATGAGCATGTGTGAGTGTGAGTGTGAGTGCGTGTGTGAGTATATGAGTGTGAGTGTGTATGTTTGTGTCAGTGTGTGCATATGTGTGTATACATGTGTGCGTATGTGTGTGTATATATGTGTATATGTGTGTTTGTGTGTGTATATGTGAGTGTGTGTATATACGTGTATGTGTGTGTATACGTGTGTGTATGTGTATGTGTGTATATATGTGTATGAGTGTGTGTATATATGTGTGTATATATGTGCGTCTCAGTAAATAGCTTGTTGCGTGGCACTGCCATCTAGTGGTCACATCTCTTTCCTTCATCAGCCCCAAAGTCTCTCAAGCTTACTACACCTCTCCATTTTTGGTTACGTTTGTCGTTTTCTATAATAAAGAGTTAAAAAAACAAAAAAAATCCCATAGATCCGGGCTTTCTGATGGCAAACCTACCAGAGCAAACCCTGGGGGTCGTGTGTCTGTGCAGAGGGGTTGCAGCTCACCCCTAAAGAGGACAGAGAGGACATGTTAGAACCAGCGCACACAGGCACACACAAAGGCACACACACGCATGCACACACATACACATATATACACACAGGCACACACAGGCACACCTCCCCCACACGCACACACACACACACACACGCACACACGCACACATGCACACACACAATCACAAAACCATGTGGGGAAGGAAGAATCTGACAGCATCGCTCAGGCTAAAGCACTGCGTTCATCTAGCTTTTATTGTTAACAGTTGAAGAAAGGTCCTCCTTATTCACACGCGTCTGGCCCTCTTGGCCGCTGTGGCAGACTCCCCTCTGGCGGGGGACGTCCTCCAGCTGTGTTCTCCCCCACCTCTTTAGTTGTTCCCTGTCCCCATGAGCTCTCACTGGGCGGTGCAGCCGGGTGGTAGCAGTGGGAATGTGGGTGGTGGGTACAGGGTGGGCTTCCTTGGGCAGGGTCTCCAGTTTAAGTAAAACCATCCCTGGGCAGGCCAGCACTGCCCACCTCAGCTGCGATTGGTCTGGGGTCGCCGTTAGCACCAGGCGCTGGTGTTGGAGCCCTTCCTCCAGGGACTTGGGTTTTGAAGCTGAGCTGTAGAGACACTGACATTGTCCCGATGCAGAGCCACAGCGGAAACTTGGTGAGGTCACACCAACGGACCTGGTGTGGGGATGTCTGGAGAGCAGGTGAGGCCAAGTGTGTTGCTAACTGTTGTTGTGCGCCATTGAGTCAGTTCTGACTCATAGCGACTGCATATGCCAGAGTAGCACTGCCCCACAGTGTTTTCTTGGCTGTAATCTTTACAGGAGCAGATTGCCAGGTCTTTCTCATGTGGGCCGGTGAGTGGGTGTGAACTGTCAGCTTCTCAGTTAGCAGCTGAGTGCTTCACCGTTGCACCATCAGGGCTCCTTGTGTTGCTAATTAAGGCCGTTATGAGTCGCTTGACTCAACAGCAATGGGTTTATTCTCAGTTAGCACCTTGAGACACCCACTGGTGCTGGTGGTTACAGCCCAAGGACTCACTTCCCACTGTCTTCTGGCCCAGCTTGGTCCTGTAGGCTGTGTGGCCATGGAGGGCCCTAGGTCCCCTGGAGCTCAGCCCTGTCCTCAAAGTCCCTGGGTGGCTCCAGGTCATCCCAGAAGAACCTGAGGACGCGGGGAGGAGCCGCAGAGCCCCTGCCTCTAACGTGTGGAGTCAAGCCTCATCCACCTCGAGCGGAGCCTGGGTCTGGGCACAAGCAGCCCCATGTCCCCACCACGCCCCACTCCACCCACCTGTCACAATGCTCGCTCAGTCCAGAGAGAAACAGAGGGAGCAAGTATTGTGGGGAGGGGTTTCCACGGAAATTTAGCGCGTGCTTTTTGTTGGCTTCGTAACAGGTGAGTCATTTGAAGAGACTCAGTCGTGTGGACGTCCAAGCATGCGGGGACACATCCGATGCTGGGGGGTTCCAAAACCAGGACAGCTTCCCGTGAGCATCAGCAGTCTCAGGAGCCAGCCTTGGTCGAGTGTCTGTACAGCAAGTTCTGGAGCCAGACTGTCCTCCGGGCTGTGGATTCCTGTCCCTAACAGACACTTTCCTTTATCGAGGGGACCTTCTCGGACCCTTGCTGGGTGGGCTCTAGCACTGATTTTGGGCCTGTTCATGCATCAACTTGATTTGTCATGAATGGTTGCAGCAGAGAAGTCAAGGGACGAGGCCCGCTGTCTCCTCCAGGTCTCCCCTAAACTGGCACAGGGGCGGGTGTTCAGTAGGGAGGGGAAGAATCTCATCGTGTGAGGAGGGTGCATCCTAGGGCAGTGCCATGTCCCCCCAACCTCCAGAGGCAAGATGGTGCCACCACCGTTGTCCTGGAGCCTGTGTCCTGCCTGCCCTACCTCCCCGCCCCCGCCCTGTGCTGGGAAGACCGAGGCCCCCTACGTGTGGGGTGGACAGTCACAGAATCCCACCCTGGGGTGCTGGCACCACACCAGTTGCAGGACCAGCGCATCCAGTCCGGAATACGGCGCCTCTCCTCCAGACGAGAAATGGTGCTGGGTGCCTGGCCAGCGGCCAGCAATCTCTCCACTGGCCACTCTGTCCTGAGGCCATGCCTTGGCCATCGCAAGCCAGCTTTATTTAGAAGTGTGCGGCTCCGTGTGAGTCATGAGGGAGAAGGAGAGGAACAGTATGACTCGTCTCAGGTCGTGGCGACGTTACAGGATGAGCCAGACGGGCGGGTTGGGGAGCTGCTGACTCATGGCTGGGACTGAGGACCACACATCACATCCCCTCGGTCTGCAGCAGGCTGGACAGGACTGACCACTGGTGGTGTTTTCCAAAAAAACCCCAATGAGCTCAGCGACCTCACCACATCAGTGAGGAGCACTGGGTGCAGACTTGGGAAACCTCAGCCATCTGGCCACTGCTAATGCCTGCATTCCTTCTAATTCCTCCTCACGCTGAGGGCGCCGGACTCCTTAGCTGGGGAGCTATTTGTCAGTTTTATTACATGGAGCGCAATCTTTAATGCTGGCGTTCCAGCCTCCGTCTGCAGCCAGGGGCCATGAGCGGGGTGTAACATGGGGTGCTGCGTCTGAGGAGGCGTTTAATTAGCCTATTCCATTTAAACCTGAGCTCTGGATCTAATGGTAGAAACCAATCTTTGGTGGAAGTTCTTTCAAAGGAAGAGAGAAATGCATTCTGCAGCCACTCTGCAGAACCCCACACAGAGGGACTGTTATAAAGAGAAAACAACTCATTAAATATTCCCAAATGGTGTTGGGATCACAGCCAAGTATTCTTTAAAAACATGTTCATTTTAGTGTTTGACAAATGCTGTACACAAGCAGAGAGGGTGAGGTGAGACAATAGTACAATACTGTTTATTTTAGGGTTTTAAGTTCCCTTTCCTCTTAAACAAAAAACACAGTGACTGAATATAAATATGTAATAGATTCCTGATTGAGCTGAACTTCTTTTCTTTTTTTTTATCAGTAAAACTCTATTTTTTAATTGTTTTCACAGAAAGCTGTTTTGGTTACACGTGGTTCTGTGAACTTGTCTCCAAGAACAAGTTGATGGAAAATGTCTTCCCCGTGGCTCCCACTCAGAATCACAACTGCATAGTAAATCCCCACGAAATCCCCCGGAGTTCTGCAGAATCTTCACTTTGTTCTACTTCCTACAACAAGCTTTTGCTTTTTCCCATTCACATGAGTTTTTCATGCACTATGTCAGGGTTTCTGAATTTGACCCTGAATATGTATTTCATTTAATAGACAGAAATTTATAGTTGGAACAAAGTCATTGTCCTTATGCCAAGGAGCCTGTGTTCATGGAGCCAGCGGTGTCTGCAGACTTTTCTGTAAGAATTAAAATCACAACAAAACCAACCTAAAATCGCAGGGGCTGAGTGAAATGTCTTGAGGGGCCTATGCTGGACTGGAATGTGCCTGCTGGCCCTGCTGGCGCCTCCTGCGTTCCTGGTCTCAATGGGAAGAGGGGTTCCCTTGGCCTGAGGAGCACCTCTGTTTCATGCTTCAGATTTTTTTTTCCACCTTCGAGTAGGCCCCCAACTCGTGACGACCCAAAGCACAACAGAACTGAAACGCTGCCTGGTCCTGCACCGTCCCCATGGTCAGTTGTGGATTAGACCATTGCGATCTTTAGAGTTTTCATTGGCTGAGATGCTTCAGATTTTAAAGTTGAGGAGGGAAGGGGACGGAGTGGTCAGAGCACGACCAGTCTCTAGTCTATTCTTAGTGACCCTACATACAACAGAATGGAACACTGCCAGGTCCTGTGCCATCTTCATATTCCTTGCTATACTTGAGCTCATTGTTGCAGCCACTGTGGCAGTTCATCTTGTTAAGAGTCTTTTTCTCTTTTGATGACCTCTGCCTTACCAAGGATGATGTCCTTTTTCAGGGTCTGGTCCCTCCTGATAACATGTCCAACGTAAGTGAGACTTAGTCTTGCCATTCTTGCTTCTAAGTAGCATTCTGGCTGTACTTCTTCTAAGACAGATTTGTTCATTCTTTTGACAGTCCATGGTATATTCAATATTCTTCACCAACATCACAGTTCAAAGGCATCAGTTCTTCTTTGGTCTTCCTTATTCGTCGTCCGGCTTTCGCATGCATATGATGTGATTGAAAACATCACGACTTAGGTCAGGCACAGTTAGTCTTCAAGGTGACATATGTGCTTTTCAACACTTTGAAGAGGTCTTTTGAAGCAGATTTGCCCAATGCAAAATGTCATTTGATTTCTTGACTGCTGCTTCCATGGATGTTGATTGTGGATCCAAGTACAATGAAATCCTTGACCACTTCAATCTTTTCTCTGTTTTTCATGATGTTGCTTACTGGTCCAGTTGTGAGGACTTTTGTTTTCTTTATGTTGAGGTGTAATCCATACTGAAGGCTGTGGTCTTTGATCTTCATCAGTAAGTGCTTCAAGTCCTTCTCACTTTCAGCAAGCACGGCTGTGTCATCTGCCTAATGCAGGTTGTTAATGAGTCTTCCTCCAGTCCCAATGCCCCGTTCTTCTTCATATAGTCCAGCTTGTCGGATTATTTGCTCAGCATACAGATTGAATAACTATTGCGAAAGGATACAACCCTGACACATACCTTTCCTGATTTTAAACCATGCAGTATCCCCTTGTTCTCTTTGAATGACTTCTTCTTGGTCTATGTACAGTTTCCTCATGAGCATGATGAGGTGTTCTGGAATTCCCATTCTTCAAAATGTTATCCACAATTTGTTGAATGTCTTTGCATAGTCAATAAAACACAGGTAAACATCTTTCTGGTATTCTCTGCTTTCAGCCAAGATCCATCTGACATCAGCAATGGTATCCCTATTCCATGTCCTCTTCTAAATCCGGCTTGAATTTCTGGCAGTTCCCTGTTGATGTACCGCTGCAACTGCTTTTAAATGATCTTCAGCAAAATTTTACTTGTGTTTGATATTAATGATATTGTCCGATAATTTCTGCATTCTGTTGGATCACATTTCTTTGGGATGGGCACAAATATGGATCTCTTCTGGGTAGTTGTCTTTCAAATTTTTTCACATAAATGAGTGAGCACCTCCAGTGCTGCATCCATTTGTTCAAACATCTCAGTTGGTATTCCGTCAATTCCTGGAGTCTTGTTTTTTGCCAATGCCTTCAGTGCAGCTTGGATTTCTTCTTTCGGTACCATCAGTTCTTGATCATAGGCTACTTCCTGAAATGACTAAACATGAACAAATTCTTTTTGGTACAGTGACTCTGTGTATTCCTTCCATCTTCTTTTGATGTTTCTTGCGTCACTCAGTATTTTCCCCATAGAAGCCTTCAATATTGCAATTTAAGGCTTGAATTTTTTCTTCAGTTCTTTCAGCTTGAGAAATGCTGAGTGTGTTCTTCCTTTTTGGTTTTCTAACTCCAAATCTTTGCACATTTCATTATAATACTTTACTTTGTCTTCTCCAGCCACCCTTTGAATCTTCTGTTCAGCTCTTTTACTTCATCATCTCTTATTCGCTGTAGCTGCTCTAAGTCCAAGAATCAGTTTCAGAGTCTCTTCTGACATCTATTTTGATCTTTTTTTCCCCCTGTCTTTTAAATGACCTTTTGCTTTCTTTATGTATGAAGTCCTTGTTGTCCCATAACTAGTCTGGTCTTCAGTCATTAGTGTTTAATGTGTTAAATCTATTCTTCAGATGGTCTCTAAATTCAGTTGGGATATACTCAAGGTTGTATTTTGGCTCTTGTGGACTCCTTTTAATTTTCTTCAGCTTCAGCTTGAACTTGCATATGAGTAATTGATGGTCTGTTCTGCAGTCAGTGCCTGGCCTTGTTCTAACTGATGATATTGAGCTTTTCCCTTGTCTCTTTCCACAGATGTAGAGTTGATTCCTGTGTATTCCATCCAGTGAGGTCTACTAGTATGTTGTTGTTAAGTGCTGTTGAGTCAGTTCCGACACATAACAACCCTACGTACAACAGAGTGAAACACTGCCTGGTCCTGCACCATCCTCACGATCATAGTCATGCTTGAGCCACTGTTGCAGCCACTGTGTCAATCCATCTCATAGAGGGTCTTCCTCTTTTTCGCTGACCCTCTGCTTTACCAAGCATGATGTCCTTCTCCAGGGACTGATCCCTCTTGATAACATGTCCAAAGTATTTGAGAGGTAGAATCCTTCAATATTGCAACTCAAGGCTTTACATTTTTCTTCAGTTCTTTCAGCTTGAGAAATGCCAAGCATGTTCTTCCCTTTTGGTTTTCTATCTCCAGGTCTTTGCACATTTCATTATAATACTTAACTTTGTCTTCTTGAGCTGCCCTTTGAAATCTTCTGTTCAGCTCTTTTACTTCATTATTTCTTCCTTTTGCTTTAGCCTCTCTGCATTCAGGAGCAACTTTCAGAGTCTCTTCTGACATCCATTTTGGTCTTTTCTTTCTTTCCTGACTTTTTAATGACCTCTTGCTTTTTTCATGTATGATGTCCTTGATGTAATTCCACAACTCCTCTGATCTTTGACCATTAGAGTTCAATGTGTCAAATCTATTCTTGAGAAGGTCTCTAAATTCAGGTGGAAGATACTCAAGGTGGTACTTTGGCTCTTGCTAACTTCTTCTAATTTTCTTCAGCTTCAAGTTGAATTTGCATGTGAGCAATTGATGGTATGTTCCACAGTCAGCCCCTGGCCTTGTTCTGATTGGTGATATTGAACTTTTCCATCATGTCTTTCCACAGATGTAGTCGATTTGATTCTTGTGTATTCCATCTGTTGAGGTCCACATGTATAGTTGCCTTTCATGTTATTGAAAAAAGATATTTGCAGTGAATAAGTCGTTGGTCTTGTAAAATTCTGTCATGCTGTCTCCAGCTTAGTTTCTATCACCATGGCCATGTTTTCCAACTACAGATCCTTCTTCTTTGTTTCCAACTTTCTAATTCCAGTTACCAGTAATTATCAGTGCATCATGTTTGATCAATTTAAGATTGCAGAAGTTGGTAAAATTCTTCAGTTTCTTCATCTTTAGCGTTAGTGGTTGCTGTGTAAATTTCAATAACAGTCGTATTAACTGGTCTTCCTTGTAAGCATATGGACATTATCCTATCACTGACAGTCTTGCACTTCAGGATGTATCTTGAAATGTTCTTTTTGATGATGAATGCAGCACCATTCCTCGTCAATTTGTCATTCCCAGCATAGTAGACCATATGATTGTTCAATTAAAAATGGCCAATACCAGCCCATTTCTGCTCACTAATGCCTAGAATATTGTTTATTTGTTCCATTTCATTTTTAATGACTTCCAATTTTCCTAAATTCACACTTTGTACATTTTACGTTCCAATTATTATTGGATGCTTGCAGCCGTTTCTTCTTATTTTGAGTCATGTCACCCCAGCAAATGAAGGCCCAAAAGCTTGACTCCATTGACCTCATTAAGGTCAACTCTACTTTGAGGAGGCAGCTCTTCCCCATTCGTATTTTGAGTGGCTTCCAACCTGAGGGGCTAATCTTCCAGCACTATATCAGACAATGTTTCACGGCTGTTCATAAAGTTTTCACTGTCCAATTTTTTCAGAAGTAAACTGCCAGGTCCTTCTCCCTAGTTTGTCTTAGTCTGGAAGCTCAGCTAAAATGTGTCCACCAAGTGTGACCCTACTGGTATTGAAATGCTAGTGGCATAGCTTCCAGCATCACAGCAACACACAAGCCACCACAGAATGATCTGACACAGGAGTAGAGGAGGCAACACTCAAACATGTGCAATTGAGTGTGAGCTACACAGATCCCACTTGGAAGTTAACCTCTTTTTTTTTTTTTTTGGAGTTTTTAATTCTTTTTTTTCTTATTGTACTTCAGGTGAAGGCTTAGAGAACAAATAGTTTCTCATGAAACAGTAGTACACATATTGTTTTATGACATTGGTTAACAACCCCACAACATATCAACCCTCTAACTTCTCAACCTCTTTTTTTTTTTGGTGAAAATACACACAGCCAAAGATACACCATTTCAAAAATTTCTACATGCACAGTTCAGTGACTTTGACTACACTCTTGAAATTGTGCTGTTATTCTCACTTAAGATGAAGGCTTACAGAACAAAATAGTTTCTCATTTAACAGTTACTACAAATGTTGCCCTATGACAATTGTTAACAATCTCACAACAAATTAATAATATCCTTACCCAACCTTGGGTTCCCTATCCAGCTTCCTTGTCCCTTCTGCCTTCTGGCCCTTGTCACTGGACTACTGTACCTCGTTTCTCATTTGGTTTTACCGGGCTGTCCACTCCCAGGCTGAACGGTGAACCTCGGAGATAACTTCACCACTGAGCTAAAAGGGTGTCTGGGGACCAAACTCTCAGGGTTTCTCCAGTCTCCTTTAGGCCAGTAAATCTGGTCTTTTTTTTGTGAGTTAGAATTATGCTCTACATCCTTCTCCAGCTCTGTCCAGAACCCTCTGTTGTGATCCTGGTCAGAGCAGTCCGTGGTGGTAGCTGGGCACCATCTAGCTGTACTGGACTCAGTCTGGTGGAGGCCTTGGTAGCTGTGGACAATTAGTCCTTTGGACTAATCTTTTCCTTGTATCCTGTTCTCTTCATTCTCCCTTGCTCCCGAAAGGATGAGACCAGTGGAGTGTTTTAGATGGCCGCTCACAGACTTTTAAGACCCCAGACACTACTCACCAAGGTAGAATGTATAGCATTGGCTTTATAAGCTGTGTCATGGCAATTGAGCTGAATGTTCCCCAAGACCATGGTCCCCACAGCCCTCCTCCCAGCAATTCAGTCCCTCAGGGGGTTGGGATGTGTCTATGGGGCTTCCGTGACCTTTCCTTGTACAAGTTGTGCTGGTTTCCCCTGTATTGTGTACTGTCTCACCCTTCACCCAAGATACCACTTATCTATTGTCTATTTAGTATTTCCCCCCCACCCCTCCCATCCCTGGTAACCAACAAAGATTGTTACATTTTGTGTGTGAACTTTTTCATGGGTTTTTACAATAGAGGTCTCATACAATATTTGTCCTTTTGTGATTGACTTATTTCACTCAGCATAGTGTCCTCCAGTTTCATCCATGTTATGAGATGCTTCACAGATTCATTGTTGTTCTTTCTCATTGCATAGTACTCCATTGTATGTATGTACCATAGTTTGTTTATCCATTCATCTGTTGATGGGCATTTAGGTTGTTTCCATCATTTTGCTATTGTGAACAATGCTGCCATGAACATAGGTGTGCATATGTCTATTTGAGTGACGACTCTTATTTCTCTAAGATATATTCCTAGGAGTGGAATTGCTGGATCGAATGGTATGTCTATTTTTAGCTTTCTGAGGAAGTGCCATATCATTTTCCAAAATGGTTGCATCATTTTGCATTCCCACCAGCAGTGTATAAGAGTTCCTATCTCCCTGCAGCCCCTCCAACATTTGTTATTTGCAGTGTTTTTGATTCGTGCCAGTAATGCCGAGGTGAGATGGTATCTCATTGTGGTTTTAATTTGCATTTCTCTAATGGCTAGTGATCGCGAGCATTTCCTCACGTGTCTGTTGGCCATTTGAATGTCTTTCTTGGTGAAGTGTCTGTTCATTTCCTTTGCCCATTTTTTAATAAGATTATTTGTCTTTTTGTTGTAGAGGTGTTGGATTTTCTTGTAGATTATCGAGATTAGACCTTTGTCTGACATGTACTGTCCAAAAATTTTTTCCCAGTCTGTAGGTTCTCTTTTCACTCTTTTGGTGAAGTCTTTTGAAGAGCATAGGTGTTTGATTTTTAGAAGATCCCAGTTACCTAGCTTATCTGTTGGGGTTTGTGCATTGATGGTTATGGTTTGTATCCTGTTAATGCCATGTATTAAGGCCTGAAGTGTTGGTCCTATTTTTTCTTCTATGAACTTTATAGTTTTAGGATTTATATTCAGGTCTTTGATCCATTTTGAAGTACTTTTTGTATACGGTGTGAGGTATGGGTCCTGTTTCATTTTTTTGCAAATGGATATCCAGTTTTGCCAGCACCATTTGTTAAAAAGACTGTCTTTTCCCCATTTGATGGCCTTTGGGCCCTTGTCGAAGATCAGGTGACCGTAGGTGGATGGATTTACATCTGGGTTCTCAATTCTGTTCCACTAGTCAATGTATCTGTCATTGTACCAGTACCAGGCTGTTCTGAGTACTGTAGCTGTATAGTAGGTTCTGAAGTCAGTTAGTGTGAGTCCTCCAACTTGATTCTTCTTCTTCAGTAGTGCTTAACTTATTCGGGGCTTCTTCCCTTTCCATATAAAGTTAATGATTCGTTTTTACATCTTTTTGAAGAATGTTGTTGGTATTTGGCTCGGGATTGCATTGTATCTGTAAATTGCTTTGGGTAGAATTGTCATTTTCACAATGTTGAGTCTGCCTATCCATGAGCATGGTATGTTTTTTCATTTATGTAGATCCCTTTGGGTTTCATGCAGAAGTGTTTCATAGTTTTCTTTGTATAGGTCTTTTACATCCCTGATCAGATTTATTCTTAAGTATTTTATCTTTTTAGGGGCTATTGAAAAATGTATTGTTTTCTTGATTTCTTTTTCATCGTTCTCCTTATTGGTGTATAGGAATCCAACTGATTTTTGAATGTTTATCTTGTATCCTGCTACTCTGCTGAATCTTTCTATCAGTTCCAGTAGATTTCTCGTGGAGTCTTTAGGGTTTTCTGTGTATAGTATCATATCATCTGCAAACAGGGACAGTTTAACTTCTTCATTACCAATTTGGATGCCCTTTATTTCTTTCTGTTGCCTTATTGCTCTAGCTAGAACTTCCAGCACAATGTTAAATAGGAGTGGTGATAAAGGGCATCCTTGTCTTGTTCCTGTTTTCAAGGGGAATGTTTTCAGCCTCTCTCCATTAAGAATGATGTTGGCCATTGGTTTTGCATACATGCCCTTTATTATGTTGAGAAATTTCCCTTCTATACCCATTTTATTGAGAGTTTTTATCAGGAATGGGTGTTGGACTTTGTCAAATGCCTTTTCTGCATCAATTGAAATGATCATGTGATTCTTTTCTTTCCTTTTATTTATTTGGTGGATTACGTTGATTGATTTTCTAATGTTGAACTATACTTGCATACCTGGTATGAATCCTACTTGGTCATGGTGTATTATTTTTTTGATATGATGCTGAATTCTATTGGCCAGAATTTTGTTGAGAATTTTTGCATCTATATTCATGAGAGATATTGGTCTGTAATTTTCTTCTTTTGTGATGTCTTTGCCTGGTTTTGGTATCAGCGTTATGCTGGCTTCATAGAATGAATTTGGAAGTGTTGCTTCCTCTTCTATGCTCTGAAATAGCTTGAGTAGAACTGGTACAAGCTCTTCTGTAAATGTTTTGTAGAATTCTCCGGTGAAGCCATCTGGGCCAGGGCTTTTTTGGTTGGGAGTTTTTTTTATTAACTTTTCAATCTCTTCTTTGTTATGGGTCTGTTCAGATTTTCAACATCACTTTGTTGTAGTTTAGGTAGGCCTTGTGTTTCTAGAAATTTATCCATTTCCTCTAGGTTTTCAAATTTGTTGGAGTATAGTTTTTCATAAAATTCTGTTATAATCCTTTTTATTTCGGTTGGGTCTGTTGTAATGTCCCCCATTTCATTTCTTATTTGGGTTATTCGTGTCCTCTCCTGTTTTTCTTTTGTCACTCTGGCCAGTGGTTTGTTGATTTTTTTGATTCTTTCAAAGAACCAACTTTTGATTTGTTGATTCTTTCTATTGTTTTTCTGTTCTCTATTTCATTTATTTCTCCTCTGATCTTTACTATTTCCTTTCTTCTGGTGGTTGTGAGCTTTTTTTGCTGTTCTCTTTCTATTTGTTTGAGTTGTGTAGTTAATGTTTTGATTTTGTCCCTTTCTTCTTTTTTGATATGTGCATCTATTGCTATAAATTGTCCTCTGAAGACTGCCTTTGCTGTGTCCCAAAGGTTTTGGTATGATGTGTTTTCATTCTCATTTGATTCTAGGAAGTTTTTGATTCCATCTCTGATTTCTTCTATTACCCACTGATGTGTAAGCAGGGTATTATTCAGTTTCCATGTAATTGATTTTTTTTTCCTTTCTCTTTCTATTGTTAATTTCTACCTTGATGGCACTGTGGTCAGAGAAGATACTTTGAATTATCTCAACGTTTTGGATCTTGTGGAGGATTGCTCTGTGGCCTAAGATGTGGTCCATTATGGAGAAAGTTCCATGTGCATTGGAAAAGAATGTGTATTTTGCAGCAGTTGGATGGAGTGTTCCGTATATGTTTGTGAGTTCAAGTTGGCTGATTGTGCCCTTTAGGTCTTTTGCATCTTTGATGAGTTTCTTTTTAGTTGTTCTGTCCTTTACTGAGAGTGGTGTGTTGAAGTCTCCTACTAGTATTGTGGAACTGTCAATTTCTCTTTTCAGTGTTGTTAGAGTTTGTTTTATGTATTTTGGAGCCCTGTCACTGGGTGCGTAGATGTTTATTATGGTTATGTCTTCATGATGGATCCCCCCCTTAATCATTATATGGTGTCCTTCCTTGTCTTTTATGGTAGATTTCGTTTTAAAGTCTATTTTATCTGAGATTAGAATTGCCACTCCTGCTCTTTTTTGGTAGTTGTTAGCTTGATATATTTTTTTCCAACCTTTGACTTTTAATAAATTCACATCTTTGTTTCTAAAGTGTGTCTCTTGTAGACAGCATATTGATGGATCCTGTTTTCTTATCCATTCTGTCACTCTACATCTCTTTATGGGTGCATTGAGTCCATTTACCTTCAGTGTAATTATTGATAGATGTGAGTTTGTTGCTGTCATTTTGTAGTGCTTTTGTTTGTGGTGCTGACGTTTTCTTTGTTCTTCTTACTTTCTTGTGCTGAGTTACTTTTGTTTGTGGATTTTTTTTCATTTCTTTTGTTTTTGCTGAGACTTTATGTTTTTCCTCTTTTTTTTTAATGAGTATGTTTGTTAACTTTCTTTGTGGTTACCATGAATTTTACCCTTATCTTTGTAAGTTTGAATCAGTCTACCATTACTTGGTATTGCCTTGCCTTCCTCTCCATTAGAAGGTTCTATACCTATGCCATTTATTCCCTCTTTTATTGTTTTGATGTTGTTGTCATTTACTGATTAACTGCTCTGATTCCCTGTTGTATTTCTTTTGGTTTTGGGTAGTCGTTGAGAGTTCATTTCCTAGATTGGTATCTGGCTGGTACCATCCTGCGTCCTAGATTCTGCCTGTAAGCTGAAGCTGTTTGTCCTCAGATCGAAGAACTCCCTTTAATAATTCTTGTAAATTTGGTTTGACTTTTACATATTCCCTTAATTTCTCTTTATCTGGAAATGACCTAATTTCACCATCAAATTTGAATGAGAGTTTTGCAGGATATATTACTCTTGGCTGGCAATTTTTTTCTTTCCTATTTTATATATGTCATCCCATTGCCTTCTTGCCTGCATGGTTTCTGCCAAATAATCTGAGCTGAGTCTTATTGTTTCTCCTCTGTAAGTGACTTTTTGTTTTTCATGAGCTGCTCTCAGGATTCTTTGTTTGTCTTTGGTTTTGGCGAGTGTGAATATGATATGCCTTGGTGATTTTCTTTTGGGTTCTCTTCTATATGGGGTTCGTTGAGCTTCTTGGATGGCCAGCTTTTCATCTTTCATGATATTGGGGAAGTTTTCTGTCAGCAGTTCTTCAGTGATCCTCTCTGTGTTTTCTGTTTTCTCCCCCTGTTCTGAAATTCCAATCACTCAAAGATTTTTGCTTTTGATTGTGTCCCACATAACTCTCAGGGTCTCTTCATTTTTCTTTGTTCTTTTTTCTGAGTTTTCCTCAAACAGAGTTGTATCCAAGTGCTTGTCTTCAATTCCACTGATCCTGTCTTCCACCGTTTCAAATCTGCTTCTCAGCCCTTCTATGACACTGTCCATTTCTGAAGTCTTGTTATTTATCTTTGGATTTCTAATTGTTGTCTTTGTATAATTTCTAGTTGTGAATTTATTTTGGCATTTTGTTCCTGCATTATTTTCCTGAATTCTTCCAATTTTTTGTTGGTATTTTCCATGAATTGGTCTATTTTTTCCTCATGTTTGTCCGCTTTTTGCTTTAGTTCTTGGAGAATTCTAAGTATTAGAGATTTGAATTCCCTACCAGGTAGTTCTCGTGCATTTTCTTCCAGAGGAGAGTCATCTGGTGTTTTATTTTGGGCACCTACTGGAACCATCCTGTCCTGTTTTTGTAAATGTTTTGATATTGTCTGCTGTCTTCTGGGCATTTAGTAGTTATTTGTCTCATTTATTGATTGTAGAGTTGTTTGTTTCAACCTTTTTATTTTTTTAAAATTTGACTATTTCTGAGCAGGCAGACTGTGTGTTCTTCGTTGTTTGCTCATCTGTGGGTACAGTACTTTTTGCCTCCTTCTCCAATTGGCAGGGTCAGTCACTCAGATACGGTAGATTAGGGCAGGTCTAGCTGAAGAGGAGTTACTGGGACGGGTTGTTTGTGGCACTTACTACAGCCACCAGAGTGGGTTGGTAAGCAGTGCAGGGCAGGTTCCTGTAGGCCGTGCCTCTGCTGCTTGGTGGTGTGATGTCAAGCACACGGTGCAGGTAGGCAGGATGCAGCGGGGGGATTGTTATGTGTGGAGCTAAGATGGATATGGGAGAGAGGAGAGAGGAACAGGAGCCAAAAACGTACAAACAAACAAAAAAGAATACTAGGGGAGCTTGCCATTGGAGTGGAGAGATGAGAGACTATGAAATGGAGAAAAACAGAAAGGGGAAGAGGAAGAAAATAAAAGAATGAATAAATAAAAATCAGAAAGGTTAAAGAAATGCAAAGTTCCCAGGGATCCCACCAGTGCAGCTATGAGGTTTGGGGAAGTTGTTCTCAGGTGTTGCAGTACAGCCTGGCTAGATGGTGTAGAGGTATACAACACCAGGTATTCAGGGAACAGAAAAAGAAGGAAAATATAGAGAGACGAGAAACTGAGCAATGAAGAAAGATGAAAAGGGAAAAAGTGGGAAAAGAAAAGAAAAATTAAAAAAACAAAAAACAAAAACCAAGAAAGGCCCCCCAGAAACAGAAAGAAAATGAAAAACCCAACGAGAAAGAAACGCCCTCAGGGATCCCTCTGCACGTCTGTGCAAACCAAGTGGGAAGCCTCCTTGCCATGCAGCACCGCCTGGCCAGAAAGTGCTCCCAGGCAGTTAACCTTTTGAAGGGAGGGGAACATTATGCAATTAGTCACGTATATTAATCAATTCCATTGATCATGACTATGCATTGAGGCCCCTATCATTACTATGCATTGTTGGGTTTCCTGGATTGGAGAGAGTGTAGTATGTCCCTGGGACAATGGAAATCTTGTGTCCAGACTCCTGACAGAGAGACCTGCATGTCTCTTTGTTTGTATCCCTTTTTGGTTATAATAATTGAGTAACTGAAAGTAAAGGTAGTCTCTGTGAATTTTGTGTACTGTGTTAGAGAATTAATGAACTCACAAGGGCAGTGGAGAGCTAGTAGGTCAGAAATATGGACGTTGTGTGGGCTCCCCAATCTTGTGGCTGGTGTCTGCCTATTTGGCAGTCTAAAAGGGATGGGGCTTCCTTATCTGGTGAGTCTCTGACCTAACTGGGTGGCAAGGGTCAGAGAGAGAGAAAGTGCCACGTGTGTGGCTGGTGATGAGGATAATGGGATGTGGGAATGTGAAGCCTGGATCTACGTCCAGGTGAGAATTGGATTCATGCTCATGCTGATCCTTACCTTGAAGTTAACGATAAAGGTGGGATTTGCTCACTTTGCCCCTTGCTTATTAATGCAATAAACTTGTTTGGAAATAAGGTCTTTGAAGATGTTTTCAGTTAAATTAACATGACATCATACTGCAGTAGGGTGGTGTTCTTATAAAAGAACATCTGAGTGGTGTTCTTATAAAATAAGCAGATAAACAGAGAGAAGAAGGCTATGTGAAGATGGAGGCAGAGATTGGACTGATATGTCTATAAGCCAAAGAATGCCAAGGATTGCTGGGAGCCATCAGAAGCTAGAAGAGACAAGGAAGGATCCTCCCCCAGAGGCATCAGAGAGAGCATGGCCCAGCTGATGACCTGAATTCAGACTCTCAGCTTCCGGAACTGTGAGAGAATTCACTTCTGTTGTTTTAAGCCCCCCAGTTTAAGACAACCCTAGGAAACCCATACATCTTCTATTTCAGTTTGTATGCAAAATAAGCATGTTTCTCATTTACGATATTTTAGGGAATTAAAAACTTCCGGGCTTTTCCATTGGGATCAACTGTTTCAACTTGCCTCTCACCATTGTTGCACTGAAGGTTATGTCCTAAAGTGTTCGGCCTGGAAAGTTCAAGAAGGATGTTTCTTGTCAGTTAAATTTCTTCCCATCCATTCCATGATGAATTTCTGGGCAGAACAATCCATTATAGGAGGAAGCTGGGCCAGGGGTTGGGAGAACATGATAGTCCATTAGAGGAAACTTGATAAATCCTTCTCCAGGTCTGGAGAGGGGAGCCAGCCACCAGATAAAGATGCTGCCTCCTTAGTTTACAAGGAAACCCAGTAGAGAACATTTGCACTGGCTCCCAAGGGCACTTCTCAGCTTCCTGCCTGGCACATTTAAGCTTGAGCTGTCCACTGCGGGAGTCATTCAAGGCTCCTATCTGAGGGTCAGAGTTAATTTCTCCCCCATCAAACCAGGCTCCCTAACCCAGGCCTGGCTGGCCACTGGCTCATGCACATGGAGTGAAATGCCCTGTCCTCAGACAACCTGTCTGTGTGGATGCCCTGTCCTTGTAGATACCACACACACTCAGGTTGCAGCAGATGGGTCTCTGATTTGCCTGATATGTTGAGACTTTGCACCTTCATTGTATTTGCTGTGACAAATAGGGTGATGTGAAACATTCCTTCTGTCGTGATATTTGTGTTCTGACGGACAAGCTTTCAACACAGAACCCTTGGCAGCTGATGTTGGAGGCAAAAAGACAATGCGTTTATCTGCTGATATAAAATTACAGCATTAGACTGTCAAAATTTGCTCTTCCCCATGGCAAGCCATCTGTCTACCATCTAGACATCACCATTTGTAACGTTTTGGTAAGGAATCTATTTTAACCTTTTTCTTCTTTAATATCAAATTAATTCATACTCATTGTGAGACATAAGAACAGCACATAAATATATAACTTACTTCCTAAGACTCCCCCACCCCATCTCTCTCTCCCCCAGAAGTCATCGCTCCTAATGAATTTACCTTCTTCCAGATATTTCAATGTGCCTATTAACATTTTTGATAGAATTCACATATCATAAACTAACCATTTTAATCATTTAAAGGTGTACAATTTAGCAGTTTTTAGCATATTCACAATGCTGTGTGACCATCACCGCTAGCTAATTCCAGAACATTTCTATTACCTGAAAAAGAAAGCTGTACCTCCTATTTCCCCTACCCCATCCTCTGGCAACCTTTAATCTACTGGACGTTTTGTATAAATGGAATCATAGGTCATAAAGCTTTCCCCCTATATTTTTTTCTAAGAGTTTTATAGTTTCAGTTCTTACATTTAAGTCTTTGATTCATTTGGAGTTCATTTTTGTATACGCTGTGAAGTATGGGTCCAGCTTCACTATTTTGCATGTGGAAATCCAGTTGTGCCAGCACTATTTGTTGAATAGACTGTTAATGAAGGGACCATAAATGTGAAGGTTTATTTCTGAATTATTAATTCTGTTCTGTTCGTCTACACTTCTGTCCTTATGTCTTTACCACACTGTTTTGATTACTGTAGCTTTGTAGTAAGTTGTGAAATCTGGAAGTGTGAGTACTCCAACTTTGTTTTTGTTTTTCAAGATTGTTGATCTATTGGCTATTCTGGATCTCTTGCATTTCTATATGAATTTTAGGATCGGTTTGTCAATTTCTGCAAAAAGATAACTGGGCGTTTGACAGGGATTGTGTTAAATCTCTAGCTCAATATGGGTAGTATTAACATCTTAACAATATTTAGTCTTCCAATCCATGAACATGGCATGTCTTTCTATTTATGTACATCTTCTTTAATTTCTTTAAACAACCTTTTGTAGTTTTCAGTGTATGGTCTTACTCTTCCTTGGTTAAATTTATCCCTAAATATGTAATTCTTTTTGATGCTATTGTAAGTGGAATTGTTTTCTTAATTTTATTTTTTGGATTATTCATTGCTAGTGTATTGAAGTACAATTGAGTTTTGTATATTGATCCTGTGTCCTGCAAGTTCTCATAAACATTATCTTTAATTGTTGTTGTTGTTGTTGTGGGTTCTTTAGGGATTTCCATATGTATACGATCATGTCATCTGCAAAAGTATTTTTACTTCTTCCTTTCCAAATTGAATGTCTTTTATTTCTTTATCTTGCCTGATTGCCTTGGCTAAAACCTTCATTACAGTGTTGGATAGAAGTGGTGAGGGCAGCCATGCCTGTCTTATTCCTGATCTTAGGGGGAAAGCTTTCAGTCTTTGACCACTGAGTATGATGTTAGCTGTGAGTTTTTCAGAGATTGCCCTTATCATGTTGAGAAAGTTACCTTCTATTCCTAGTTTATTGACTGTTCTTATCATGAAAGGATGTTGGATTTTGTCAAATGCTTTTTTCTGTATCTGTTGAGATGATCACATGGTTTTTCTTTTTTATTCTTGCTGGGAAGGCCTGCAACTTCACATTGTAAAGGGAGAACATTACTTGATGACACTAATGTGATCAACCTACCACAGACACATACATGTTAGCAAAGGTGAAGATATCAGAGTTTCTTAAAGTAGGAGTTTCTAAATGTTTTGAAGTCATTGAACACCTACTAATATCTGTGGTGGCGGAGGGGGGGGGATAAATCTTGATACAAACTTGTTAATGAGCTATGTTGACAGATGTTATGCACACACATGTATGTTGGCCAATTGCCATTGATCACAGTATGGGAGAAGTACCATAGTTACAATGAACCTATTCTTTTCCAATTGCTCATTTTCCAATCACATTAAAGCAAATCAACTCATGCACACCAGAGTGGATGTTGGTGATCATTACCTTCTGCAGGGAGAACCCTGTGCTTATTCTAGAAGCAAAAGCACTGTTTGTGGTCAAGGTCCAGTTAAAAATGAGAGGCAGGTTAGATTCAGGGGCAACATCTTCACAAACTCTTGAGATATGAATGTTTCCAAAAATGAGAAGTGAATATGCTTGTGAAGATTCATCTGCATTGCAGACAAGTGTAACAAATTCTTCAGTGACTTGATATTTCTGATTTCTGAATTTAATATAAAAATGTTACAATTTTAGCACTGGAAGAACCCAATTCTCATCAGTCATAAACCACAGTGACTGAATATACCTATCTGCCCAACAACTCTCAGCTTCCTTTTTTTTTTTTTTGGTTACAAATGTCCATGCCATTTGTGATCATCCTTAGAGTAAATCTTGTCACTTCTTGTTGGCCATGATTTTTGGGCCACCGCAGAGAGTGTGGGGTGAGCCAGTGTCTTCTGCAACTTCTCAGTGCATTATTCATTCCCGGAAATGAGCAGAAGCTGGATGCAAACGCAGACGAACGAAGGCCGCATTCTCAAAACTTTCAACTTTATTTTCCACTGCTGGTTAGAAATTCTAACTTACCTTGAATTCCAGTTCCTTAACGAACATTTACCTGCCTCCTTCCCTTATTGCCTTAGGTTTCTATTATTCCTTTCACCAGGCACAGAAGGAAGGTCAAGGATATGCAAACCTCTAAATTATCTACCTGCTCCCCAGGACAAGTGATCACATAGAGTTCAGCCTTGAGGATGGGTGAGTGTCCTAAGGCTGGGTGTACGGGTGGAGGGTGACAACGTCCAACCTGCCAGGGTGTAGGGGACAGAGGGAGTTTTAGCAGAGGCCAAGACAGGTGGCTCCCAACAAAGTTCAACAATTTTGTGTATGTTCTTGAGACATCAGGCAAGCCCATTCGCCTGTCAGATCATCTATCCATTCATCTGTCCACTCACCCACCCACCTATCCATCCACACACCTACCCATTCCTCATCTAATTCATCCATAATCCACCCATTCATCCTTCCACACATCCACCCATCTATCCATCCATCCATCCATCCATCCATTCAACAAAGTCACTGAGTGCCATAAGTAAGCATTCACGAGTGTTTATTTGCTGTTTTTGGTTATGAGCAACTGATTTTCTTAGTTAAGTACTAGGTAATCAAGTGTTGACCATTGATTGAACACGCTAAATATGGATCATTCCCCCAAAAGCAAAGATGCTGGAAAATTGTTAAAAACAATACTCACTTCAGCAGTTTGGTTGAAGATAACAGAAACAAACGTGAGAATGCAGCAAAAAACTAATATTTGGTTAGTTTTTATAATAAAAAAGAACTAATTATAATCACCATTGCTAAATGGTAGTGCAAGCATAGAATTAATGCACAAACAAGATGGAAAATCCTACCGGGGTGAGGACATTTCATCTTGGTGGAACCTCACCCAGCCCTCATCACTGTGTTTCTAACAAAAGCACACATTCCCCACCAGTGGTGCTTCTGGGTAGCTGACCTAGTGGGATGGATGAGTCCAGAGCCCGTGTTCTGACATCCAAGCTCCTGTGCATCCAGCTCTGTGTCTACACCATCCCCAGCCCTTGCTGGCACCTGCGGCTCAAAGCACAACCCTTAAATATGGCCCCTCTTGGTAAGGAGAGGAAACCCTGGTGGCGTAGCGGTTAAGTGTTATGGTTGCTAACCAAAGGGTTGGCAGTTTGAATCTGCTAGGTGCTCCTTGGAAACTCTATGGGGCAGTTCTACCCTGTCCTATATGGTCACTATGAGTCAGAATCCACTCAACGGCAACGGGTTTGGTTTTTTTTTTTTTTTTTTGGCCAGGAGAAGCCAATATCATCATAGGCAGGAATAGTCTCTTTAAGAAACTTCTCATTATTTTTGATTAATAGTGGCTGAAATATGCGTTTGCACACTTTCCCATTCTGAGAATAAGTTCCTGGATTTACATCTTGTTAATCATGAATAAAAGCACACTAAATGTAGAATGAGCAAAGTGAAGCCAACAGAAATAAAATGTAAAGGGATTTAAAAAAAAAAAAGCAAACAATAAGATAAAGGACAGTTTTGAACCTCAAAGTTTATACTTTTTTTATGTTTTATTACTCGATGCAGAAAACAGTGAAGCACATAAAAATCTGCAGGAAGCTGGGAAGATTTCTCATTACCAGCCCCGCGGCAATCCAGGCACTTTTTTTTAAAGCTGCCATAAACTGACAAATATACAAGATGGATTGCCCTGTAACCGACACCTAGTGGGAGAGCCAGCACGGAGCCAAATGATCTGTGTCGGGAGCAAAGTCCTCAGAGCTCTGTCCAGCTAAATGTCAGCACACAGAGCGGCTCGCTCACCAGGTGCTTGGATTAGCTCCAGCTGCTCTTGTTTTCTGGGGCACGTGGTCTCCCCTCTCACCTGGCCTTTGTGATGTGCCCTTGGTGTGAGGGCTGCCTCATGGCCCTGACTTAATTGCTGTATTGATGACTGTTAAAGGGAAATCCTCAAAGAGCAAATTCCTTGTGACATGTATTTTACCACATTAAAAACAAACAAAAATGTAAACAACAACAAAAAACTAATAATAAACTTAGGGCTTTGAATATGAGCTCTTATCACAAAGGAAAGAAAGAAAGAACCCCCACAAAGATAGATGAAGGATTAACACCATCAGTCCCGACTAGTCCAGTGGTGGCCCTGTCGGGACCCCAGACATCCCAGGGCAGCGTTTCTCACGGACCTCCCCACCCCCCCACCACATTGCCCATGACCCTGGTCCTGGGGTTGCCCTGGTGGGTGCCCCTAAGGGGTCCTTTGGTTCACAGTACCCTGAGGCCACCTTCACAGTAAGCAGAGCTGGCAGGGCAGACCATCCCCCTGCCCCCTCCCCATACTCCCTCCCCAGGCTGTGTGGGAGCCTGGGGGTCAGACTCCTCATCTTCAGAATGGGAATAAGGTCTCATTGCCTGGTGAGGTGTTACGGATTGAATTGCATGCCCCTCAAAATAGGGGTTGAAGTCCTGGCTCCTTACCTGTAGATATGACCCTGTTTGGAAATAAGGGCTTTCTTTTGTTATGTTAATAAAGTTATACCCGAGTAGGTGGGTCCTGAATCTGACCTCTTCTGAGTCATAAAAGAGCGGAACAGACAGACATACACGGGGAAGACTCCACGTGAAGACAGGCAGACAGGGCAGATCATCCCAAGCCCAGGAACGCAAGGACTACTAGCAGCTACTAGAAGCTGAAATAGGCAAAGACCTCCCCCTACAGCCACGCCCTGAATCCGGACTTACGGCCTCCGGAACTGTGAGAAAACGAACTCCTGTTCTTTAAAGTTGCCCACACGGGGTGTTCTTGCTATGGCATCGCCAGGAGACCAAGACAGAGATGAGGCCTAGACCCCACTCTAGGGGGAGAGCTAGGGAAAGGGGCCCCATGGGATGCCAGCTGCCCACAGCACCCTGGGCCTCACGGGGACAACAGCTCTGGAGCTGAGTTCGAATCTCTACCCTCCTTCAGCAGCCCCATGAGCTTCGCGTTTTGATCACCTGAGGTGCTCGCTTCTCATTATTTTACATCCTGTCGGGTTTCCAGCTGGTACCTTACCTTTTTGCCTGAAGAAGTTCTTTTTTTTTTTTTTGTAATGAGAGTTGGCTGGTGATTAATTCTCTCATTTTTTAATTTTTTGTCAAAAAACTTATCTCGCTTTCCTTTAGGTGTATATTTTTGGTAGATATGGAATTTTAGGTTGGCAGTATTTTTCCTCCAATGATTTAAGCATGTTGTGGTTTTTCCTTCCCGGAACTATGACCTACAACTTCCACCAGGATTCCATTGCTTAGTGAAAGATTAGGTCCAGTTCTTGTTATGCCATCGTGGCTAAAAATGGAAGGTAACATATACTATTCCAATGCTTTAAAAAATTTATAATGTGAGGAAACATTAAATCAGCAATTTATAGAGTGCTTACCCTATAAAACGAAACAATAGCTTTGCCTTCTTAATACGGAAATTAATCTAATGGTGCTACTCAAGCACGCACGGCCTTAGAATGTACCTTACTTACGGAGTTGACGATGAGTTTGTTTCTCCGTAAGCTTCTGAATGGGATTTGTTGTGTGAACACTCAAACCTTGCAAGGTGGGAATTAAGCATTCCTCATCAATTCAAGCATCCTAAGCATGTGCCATTGGCAGATAACTTTTTTCCTTCATAGCAACAGAAACACATGCCGAATGTTAGAGTGAGGAAGAATAAATTGCTTTTGTCTCAAACCCGTAAAGACTGCTGGAGTATGAAGATAATTGACACCCAGAAAAATAAATAAAAGCCTTCTTTGCCTGAAGTTGAGAACGCTGAACAAGCAAAGGATTGCTTCTGATGAGCTTTCCCGTAATGAGGGGTGCTTGTACCTGTGACGGGGTTGTAGCTTATCCTTTGGGAAGCGTGATGTGGTATTTCATAAGTTGTGGGTGATAGAATGCCAAAGGTAAATGCCCAATTAAAACCTGCAGTATTTTTCCCACATAGGAGTGATATATTTGCTTGAATTGTAGACCAGGTGTACTGAATTGTTTGCATAGTGTAATGCTGACGCTGTCTTCCCCACAACTCTCAGGGTTGTTAGCTGCCATTGAATTGGCTCCTACACGTGGCAACCTTAGGTATAACAGAACAAAATGCTGCCTAGTCCTGTGCTGTCTTCATGATCTTTGAAACGTTTGAGCCCATTGTTGTGGCTATTGTGACAACTTGTTTCATTGAGTGTCTCCCTTGTTTTGGCTGACTCCCTACTTTACCAAACATAATGTTCTTTTCTAGAGATGGTCTTTCCTGATGACGTGTCCAAAGTAAGAGAGTCCGAGTCTCGCCATTCTTGCTTCTAGGGAGAATTCTCGTTGTATTTCTTGTAAGACTGACTTGTTGCTCTTCTGGCAGTCCACTGCCTATTCAATATTCTTTGCCAACACCACAGTTCAGACACATCAATTCTTCTTCTGTCTTCCTTTTTCATTGTCCAGGTTTTTTATATATATGAGACAATTGAAAAGACCATGGTTTAGGTCAGGCGCACTGTAGTCATCAAAGTGATGTCTGCTTTTATAATTCCTCAGTAGATCACAGCTGCTTGCTTCACTTCCCACGAGCTACATCACCCCAAAGCAGGAGCTCGTCACCCTTCCTAAGTTGTCTGTGAAGTGTTTTCTGAGGGACTTGCACTGTGTTGGGCATAGGGGGCAGACCCAAGTCACACGGAAGACACAGTCCCTGTCCTCACAGTGCCTCTAGTCTCATTATGGATAAATCCATCAGAGAGCATGAAAACAGTGATATGATGACATGTTATGGACTGAAAGGTGTTCCCCAGAAATATGTGTTGCAAATCCTACCATACCTGTGGTTACCATCCCATTTGGGAATTGGGTTTCTTTGTTATGTTAATGAGGCAATATTAGTGTAGATTGTCTTAAGTCAATCTCTTTTGAGATGTAAAAGAGTAGATTAAGTAAGCTGCAAGAGAGTGCAGGTGGGGGAAGACAGATGCCACGCCACATGAGATCTCCAAGGAACCAAGAAACTGAAGCTAAAAAGAGACAAGGACCTTCCTCCAAAGCCAACAGAGAGAGAGCCTTCCCCTAGAGCCAGCACCCTGTATTTGGATTTCTAACCTCCTAGACTGTGAGAGAATAAATTTCTGTTTGTTAAAGCCACCCGCTTGGGGTATTTTTGTTATAGCAGCACTAGCTGACTAAGGCAGTAACTGTTTAGTAAAGTGTGCTTAAAACCCAACTAACCTAGTATGTCACTGCCCTTCCCCATTACTATTTATGGAAATGTTTTCACACATGGTTTTGTGACATTGGTTGCCAACCCTGTGATGTGTCAACACTCTCCCCTTCTTCACCCCAGATTCCCTGTTTCCATTCGTCCAGTTTTCCTGCCCCTTCCTGCCTTCTCGTCTTTGCTTTTGGGCTGGTGTACCCATTAGTCTCATATACATGATTGAACTATGAAGCACGTCCCTCATGAGTGTTATCGTTGGCCCTATAGACCTGTCTGATCTTTGGCTGAAGGGTGAACCTCAGGAGTGATTGCGGTACTGAGTTAAAAGTGTATCCGAAAGCCATACTCTTGGGGTCTCTCCAGTCTCTGTCAGACCAGCAAACCTGGTCTTTTTTTTTTCTTTTTTTTTTTGTGAATTTGAATTTTGTTCTACATTTTTCTCCCAGTCTGTCCAAGACCCTCTATTGTGATCTTTGCCAAAGCAGTTTTTGGTGGTAACCAGACACCATCTAGTTGTTGTTCAGTCTAGTGGAGGTTGTGGTCCTTTGGACTAACCTTTCCATTGTGTCTTTGGTCTTTTTCCTTCTCGTTTGCTCCAGCCAGGATGGGATCAGTAGATGTATCTTAGATGGCCACTTGCAGGCTTTAAGAGTTCAGTCACTACTCACCACAGTAGGACGTAGAACAATTTCTTCACTACTCACCACAGTAGGATGTAGGACAATTTCTTTACAGACTATTTTATGCCAGTTGAGCTAGATGTCCCCTGAGTCTTCATGAGATGAGGTTGTATTAGTTTCCTAGAGCTGCTGTAACAAAGTGTCATGGATTGAATTGTGTCCCCCAGAAATATCTGTCAACTTGGCTGGGTCATGATTCCCAGTATTGTATGATTGTGTAATCTGATATGATGTCCTTATAAGTTGTACACTCTATCACTATGATGAGGTTATATGTGATCTCCTTATGTGCTGTAAATTCTATCACTGTGATAAGGTTATACTGATGAGGTTTACAAGATTAGATAGTGTCTTAATGCAATCTCTTTTGAGATATAAAAGAGAGAAGCGAGCAGAGACACATGGGAACCTCATACCACCAAGAAAGCAGTGCCAGGAGCAGAGCGTGTCCTTTGGACCTGAGATTCCTGCGCAGAGAAGCTCCCAGACCAAAGGAAGATTGATGACATGGACCTTCCTCCAGAGCCGATGGTGAAAGAGTTCCCCTGGAGCTGACGCCCTGAATTTGGACTTGTAGCCTACTGGACTGTGAGAGAATAAACTTCTCTTTGCTAAATCCATCCACTTTAGTATTTCTGTTAGAGCAGCACTAGATGACTAAGACCCAAAGTATCACAAACTAGGTGACTTAAACAACAGAAACTTATTCTTTTTCAGTTCTGGAGTCTAGAAGTTTTAAATCAAGGTGTTAGCAAGGCCATGCTCCTCTGAAGGCTGTCAGTCTTTCCGTCTCTCTCTCTCTCTCTGTGTCTCCTCTCTTCTTCACCACTCATTGAATTAGGGCCCACACTAGTCCATTAAGCAGTCTCTGGGTGATGCAAAAGGTTAAGTGCTTGAGTACTAGGTGAAAGGCTCGTGGTTCAAACCCACTCAGAGGCACCTCGGAAGAAAGACCTGGTGATCTGCTTTTGAAAAATCACAGTCTTGAAAACCCTATGGAGCAGTTCTACTCTTCACACATGGGGTCACCATGAGTCAGAATTGACTTGACAGCAACTAACAACAACAACTAGTCCAGTATGACCTCATTTTAGCTTAACTAAATAGCAAAGATGTTATTTCCAAGTAAGATCACATTCACAGGTATTGGGGGTTAGGACTTGAACAAATCTTTTTTTTGGGAAAAAAATCAATGTATAACAGATGCTAACTTTTTAAGTGAGCAGATTGTTTGAAGAACCTGAGGGAAATCAATGTTTATTTCCACTATTTGAAGAGCAGTCTTCATAAATTGAGTGATTCCTAAAGATATAGAGAAACTGTATTTGTTTAGAAATCTAAAATTAACAGTTTCAATTCTGAAGTAAGATACAAACTTTTTTTCACCATTGCTAACTTTTATTTGGGTTATGACACAGAACCTTCCTTTGTATGAGGGGAAGATTTTAAAAGCGGAAATTCCTTTTGTGATATCTTATTTGATCCTGGATATCTATCTATCTTTCTATTTATCTATTTTGTTGTTATCAGGTGCTGTCGAGTTGGTTCCAACTCATAGTGACCTTATGTACAACAGAACCAAACACTGCCTGGTCCTGCGCCATCCTCACAATCGTTGTTGTGCTTGAGCCCATTGTTGTAGCCACTGTGTCAATCCATCTCATTGAGGGTCTTCCTCTTTTTTGCTGACCCTCCACTTTATTAAGCATGATGTCCTTCCCCAGGGACTAATCCCTCCTGATAACATGTCCAAAGTATGTGAAACGATGTCTCACCATCCTTGCTTCGAATGAGCATTCTGGCTGTACTTCTTCCAAGACAGATTTGTTCGTTCCTTTGGCAGTCCATGGTATAGTCGATATTCTTCACCAACACCACAATTCAAAGACATCATTCTTCTTCAGTCTTCTTATTCATTGTCCACCTTTCACATGCATATCGACAACACCATGGCTTGGGTCAGGAGCACCTTAGTCTTCAAAGTGACGTCTTTGCTTTTCAACACTTTAAAGAGGTCTTTTGCAGCAGATTTGCCCAGTGCAATGCATCTTTTGATTTCTTGACTGCTTGCTTCCATGGATGTTGATTGTGGATCGAAGTAAAAGGAAATCCTTGACAACTTCAATCTTTTCTCCATTTATCATGATGTTGCTTATTGGTCCAGTTGTGAGGATATTTGTTTTGTTTATGTTGAGGTGTAATCCATGCTGAAGGCTGCAGTCTTTGATCTTCATCAGTAAGTGCTTCAAGTCCTCTTCACTTTCAGCAAACAAGGTTGTATCATCTGCATAACACAGGTTGTTAATGAGTCTTCTTTCAATCCTGATGCCCCTTTCTTCTTCATATAGCCCAGCTTCTCGGATTATTTGCTCAGCATACAGATTGAATAAGTATGGTGAAAGGATACAACTCTGATGCACACCTTTCCTGACTTTAAACCACACAGTATCCCCTTGTTTTATGATTGTGAAGATGGCCCAGGACCAGGCAGTGTTTCGTTCTGTTGAACATAGGGTCACTATGAGTTGGAACTGACTTGACGGCACCTAACAACAAAAACAACAACAAGTTATATATACATATATTATGATTAGGCTATTTTCAAAATAGAGAAAAGGATACAATCATCCTATTTTCATCCAAGATATTGCTCATTTTCTACCTATTGAATTTATTATATCGCTGGTAAAATATAGACCCCACTGCTTTATTATCCATAATGTTTTAAAAAATTTGACGTGAATACAGAATATTAATTGACTCATAGCAGAACATAGAAATGAGTAAGTATTCCTAGAAATGGATTTGAACATTTCTTTAACCTGTAATAATATTAAGTAATTCGTGCTGTTTTATACTGATAGATAGAAATGATAATTAAATCCGATTATAATGGGTGGCACAATGGAGATAAATGGTAACAATTTGATCCCCAACTTAAATTTCTGAGGAATTAAGTGCTGAAGTTTCACAAAATGCTACTAGGGATGACTGTGGCTAAAACTGGGTGTTGATGGTTGGGGTTGACTGAGGATCTGCTTCCAGACCACCAAGTGCAGGCCTGGAGGGGTGAAATTTCCCACCAGAACATGGCCTGTCCAAACAAGGTGGCAGCCAACTTCTTGCAAATATCAAGATAGTGTGTATTTTAGGCTTTGCGGCCACATAAGGTCTCTGTCACAAATGTCTTTCCTTCTTTTTAAACTATGTTTTTAAAATCAACATGGCCTGGGCTTGGTCTGTCATCTGATGCCTGCCTGGCCTGAACACTCTGACCAGTCTGCAGTTCTGGCGTCTTCCACCCCCTGGTGTTTGTCTCGGCTCTCCTGCACCACAAGCAGGAAACCAAGCTCCAAAGCTCACCGGCTCTGGTGCTCAAACAACACAGAGCCTTCTGTAACGGGAGCATCTTCATTAGAGAGCTGACTTCAACCTTAAATTTATGGCACTGTAAATACTAAAATTCGTTCCTGAAAATCCTTGTTAAAAAAAGTAAGGAGACACAAGCAAAAATTCTCAAAACGGTGCATTCTGGTTGATACTGGACTGTTATTGACGAGTCTTTACTTGCACGTGAGGAAATGCAGAACCCTTATCTTCCCAAGAGCAGCGTATAGGATTTTCCTGTCACTTTGGAGAAAGAGAAGACAAAGTCCTGATTCAAGATCAGCACAGAGCCTGTTGGACAAATGGCTGTAGAAGGATTTAGGAGTGAAGAAACTTTCAGGAATTTCTGAGACAAAGGTATGCATGTATTTCTCAGCAAGACACCATTTCTGCCTGAATATGAATTCTGTTTGAAGGCCTGACCTCATCACACCATCTGAACATTCGAACAAGTAGAGATACTTTTCAAAGTGGTCCATGGACCCCACTGCCTGAGTGTGTCCTTGGTAGAATCAGCTAGTTGGAAAATGGAACCTAAGTCCCAGTCATTTCTCTCTTGTAGTGTAACACCACTGCGATGTTCCTTAATCTGCCTTCCATAAATTGTTAAATTATTTCCTTTAAGAGTTCTCAATAAATTGCTTTACAGTCTTGAAAACATGCATCTCCTGCATCAGTGGTAAAAAATAGGAGAGAAGAGAGGAAGGAGACTCATGGCAGGTGACGTAATTCAGTCTGCAGGGCTCTGAAGCTCTCATAACCCTTAACTGTACAGCCTGAGACTTCTGGCTGAATTACGGGCACCTGGTTCCTCTCTCCAAACCCATTATCCACTGACTTATTATGGTCCCCTCACCTGTTTTATGAGTACAAAGCAAGCACAAAATTAGGATGACCCTGTCTTTATCGCAACAAAATAAAACACGGCTGGTGATGCTGTTGGGTTTTATACGGAGCTAATCGTGTGAGATATCTCCTGCTCAGTATTTTAGTAGCACTTCATATTGGTTCAGCTGACCCTATGTTACTTAACAACTCACCCATTATTTCTAGTTGTGCTCCAGCTGCTTTTCAGCCTCTTTACAAGAAGTGTCTGGGTTGGAGGGGAGTTGAGCATGTAGCACTTTTGTAGTCCCTGGAGTCAAATGCAGCCATCTGCTTTTCAAAAGTACCTATGTGAAGTGAGAGGTTGAAGCAAACTTCACCAGTGATGTACAACTGTGAAGCAGAACTACTCTGATAGCTGGGGAAATGAGATTTTGTTGGCTTGCGTCACTCTGCCTGAACATCTGCATTGATCAAATAAAGGAGTGAATTCCCCACATCTGCACTGAGTTTTGCCTGTGTTGGAACAACTGTTTTATGATCTGCACTTTTCTCATTTCCTGGTTCTTTACCTGCCAGGTAATATTCAAAAAACCCGTCAACAGCCACTTCTGGGTCAGGCATTGGGCCAGAGGTTTTCTCACAATTATCTCTGTTAATTCTTGTGAAAATAATTGAAATAATTACAATTAAAACATCGTGGGCTGTAATTAATACCTCTTTTCATATACACAATGATATCAATTGCTTAATTGTATCTGACTTAACCCTGTGATAAGCTAACCAAAAGGTCAGCAGTTCTAATCCACCAGGCCCTCCTTGGAAACCCTTTGGGGCAGGTCTACCCTGTTCTGTAGGGTCACTATGAGTCAGAATTGACTCGACAGCAACAGGGTAATGGGTATAGTATGTTGTATAAGTTTGGCATGTAAAAGAAACAACTATTTTTTCCTGTTTCCACTTGTGAAACAAGAACTAAGCTGAGGTCTCCATAATGAAGAATATCAGAAGAGATTTTTGGAATCCCATGCCTCTGAACTCTGTTGATCAAATTTCACATTTAAGGCTATAAACTGCCCTCTAAGTACTGCTTTAGTAGCATCCCACAAATTCTAATATGTTGTATTTTCATTATCATTCAGTTTAAAATATTAAAAAAAAATTACTCTTGTGAATTTTTGACCCATGGATTATTTAGAAGATTGCTGTTAAATTTCAACAACTTGATATTTTCCTGGTTATCTTGTTGTTATTGATTTCTAGTGTAATTCCATTGTGGTTAGTGGATTTTTAAAATTTCCATAATTGTCTTTGTCAATTCTAGAATTTTAATTTCCTTTTTTTATTGTTTTGTTTCTCTGCTGAGACTTTCCATTTCTCTGTTTGGATTATCATGAGTTGAAAACATTTTTTTTTTTTAAACTCTTTTGGGGATATTATAATAGCTGCTTTAAAATCATTGCCTGTTTGTTTAAATATCTGGGTCATCTCCTGGTTGGACTCGATTAATTTTCTTTTCTCTCGGGAATGTGTCTATTTTCCTGGTTCTCTACTTGCTGAGTAATATTGTATTTCATCCTGGACGTCATGAATGCTCAGTTGTGGGGATTCTGGGTTCTGTTGTTTTTCTCTGGTGAGTTTTTTTTTTTTTTTAAGCAGATCATTTTCTTGGCAGGTAATGAACTGCAAACGCTATCTCGTGGGCTGTTCACCTTTCTGTCTTTGGGAGGCTGCTTGAGTCTGTGCCAAGCACCTGCCTTTAGCATCAGTTGGAGATGTGGAAGCAGAGTTTGGGGATTTCCTCTCCAGCCCCTTCCCTCCTGGTTCCCCTACTCTCTTTTGCATTTTCCTGGTCTTTTTGGTTCTGCTCTCCTGACCAGCTAAGTATCAGGCTTTCCCTGGGCCTCTGCTTCCCCATGTGTGGGCACATAGGTCTTGGTCCTGGCTGCAGCTGCTGAGCCGGGCACCGAGCCCATCACTGTCCTCAAGGGCGCCCTCATCACTGTCCTGGAGAATGCCCACCGAGCCCGTCACTGTCCTTGAGAGTGCCCATCGTTGATGTCCTCGAGAGCACCCACAGAGCCCGCTGCTGTCCTCGAGAGTGCCCACCGAGTCTGCTGCTGTCCTCGAGAGCGTCCACTGAGCCCATCGCTGTCCTTGAGAGCACCCACTGAGCCCGCTGCTGTCCTCGAGAATGCCCACCGAGCCTGCCCATGCTCGCTCGCCCTCCAGGGCTCTCAGTCTCAGTCAGTTGTCTTTGGTTGGGTGGCCTGGATTCAGCGGTCAGGCGGGGATGCGAGATGGCAGTGTTTGGGGATTGTGGCTCTGGCATATCCTTGGAGGGGTCCCCACTCTCTTCACTTTTCTAGTTCTCTGGGACATAAAGTCTGTGAGACTTTTCCACATGGGTGCTGTTTGGATGGTACCTGGCTCTGGGCTCAAAGCTGGGGAAGTGGGCACTAGTATGCTGCCCGGGCACCCCTTCCCTGAGTAAGCCTGTGCTCCCAAAACCCTGTCTGCTTCTGCTCCCTGGCTGGCTCTATGGGCCCATTGCCTCTTGTGTCATGTCCAGGCTTGTAGCTGTGTTGTTGCGGGTCCCCAGCAGGGTCTCGGCCCCTAAGATGGTGAGGCAGACAACAAGCAGAGTGTCTTGTCACCACATGGAGAACTAGCCTTCCTTTGGGAAGCTAACCGGCAGCAGAGGGCTAGGGGATGAAGGCTGGGGTGTTCCAGCCGCTCAGGGGACAGGACACATGGCTGATTCCAGGCAGGAGGAGGGAGACAGCAGGGGGTGGGTGTGATGGGGGCAAGGAGAATGTAGGAAGAGTTGACACGTGGCAAGAGTGTTTGAGTGGGTGAGAGGGCAGGTCCCTGAGAAGACGACAGCTTTGTCACTTGTTGTCTAAAAGGTTAGGAAGAGTCATGCCAAGAGGAGACACAGGAGAGAAGGGGCTTTCTCTGTGCAGGGGACCCTCAGATGGACAAGTGAAGTGATGTGAGAGGAGGGGTTTTCTCTGTGCACGGGACCCTTGGATGGAGAACTGAAGTGATGTAAGAGGAGAGGAGCTTTCTCTGTGCAGGGGACCCTCAGATGGACAACTGAAGTGATGTGAGAGGAGAGGGGCTTTCTCTGTGCACGGGACCCTGAGATGGAGAACTGAAGTGATGTGAGAGGAGAGGGGCTTTCTCTGTGCAGGGGACCCTTGGATGGAGAACTGAAGTGATGTGAGAGGAGAGGGGCTTTCTCTGTGCAGGGAACCCTGAGATGGAGAACTGAAGTGATGTGAGAGGAGAGGGGCTTTCTCTGTGCAGGGGACCCTGAGATGGAGAACTGAAGTGATGTGAGAGGAGAGGGGCTTTCTCTGTGCAGGGGACCCTGAGATGGAGAACTGAAGTGATGTGAGAGGACAGGGGCTTTCTCTGTGCAGGGGACCCTGAGATGGAGAACTGAAGTGATGTGAGAGGAGGGGCTTTCCCTGCGCACGGGACCATCGGATGAACAACTGAATTGATGTGAGAGGAGGGGGCTTTCTCTGTGCATGAGACCCTCAGTTGGAGAACTGAAGTGATGTGAGAGGAGAGGGGCTTTCTCTGTGCAGGGGACCCTCGGACGAAGAACTGAGTTGATGTGAGAGGAGGGGGCTTTCTGTGTGCACGAGACCCTCAGTTGGAGAACTGAAGTGATGTGAGAGGAGAGGGGCTTTCTCTGTGCACGGGAGCCTCAGATGGAGAACTGAAGTGATGTGAGAGGAGGGGGTTTCTCTGTGCACGGAACCCTCAGATGGAGAACTGAAGTGATGTGAGAGGAGGGGGTTTCTCTGTGCACGGGACCCTCAAATGGACAAGTGAAGTGTTGTGAGAGGAGGAGGCTTTCTCTGTGCATGGGACCCTCGGATGGAGAACTGAAGTGATGTGAGAGGAGGGTCTTTCTCTGTGCACGGGACCCTCAGATGGACAAGTGAAGTGATGTGAGCAGGTGTGGCAGCTGGTAGTGGTGGCACCCAGCATGTACTAGTTCTTTGTCACGTTATATCCTGCTTCCTCACTTTGAGTTTAGTGGGTGAACTGAAAGTATTCTCTTTGCCGGCCAGGCAAAACCCAAATAAACAAACCAGTTTCTGTCAAGCTGACTTCAACTCCTGGCCATCCCATGTGTCTCAGAGTAGAACTGTGCTCCACAGGGTTTTCATTAGCTTATTTTTAGAAGTAGATCTCCAGACCTTTCTTCCGATGCACTTCTGTGTGGTCTTGAACCTCTAGGCTTTCAGTTAGCAGCAGAGCACATTATCTGTTTGCACTGCTCAGGATGCCTTCGTAAAGAATTCCAGTCAAATCCTGCCCAGAAAGTCCTCGCCCAGCAGAGGTTGTTCAGTTGGCGACCCACCACTGCAGTGTGTGGATCAGGTCACAGGAGTGCCAGCAAACAGTGGCTCTAGCTTTAGGAGTTCCTAAAACCTGCATTTTCATTTCAGGTCTTGCACTCTTGTGACGCTGAACTCTCTTATTCAGCTGTTTTAAAAAAGGTATTTCTGTACAATTTCACTCTATCTCTGACTTAATTTCTTGTCCTTTTGGAAAAGTGGGTATTCTCTTACTTTTTCTTTCACTGACACCGAGGGTGGAATCAGAGAAAAAATGAGCAAACAGTAGTGGGACATGGCTCCGCGAGGTATCCAGGTATTTGCTCTTCCCCTGTGTGTGCTGGTGGCTGGCCACAGCCATCACCTATCTGGGTCAAAGCTCTAAGAGTGCTAACGCCCTGTGTCGGCTTCCTGTAATGTCGTAAAGACAAACTTAGTGGCTTGAAACGAACACACATTTATTATCTCACTGCTCTGCCGTCAGACGCCCCGATGGCTCTGCTGGGCCCTCTGCTCTGGTCTCACAAGGATGGAGCCACGTGTCACTGGTCCAGCTTTTACCTTGAGGCTCCAGGAAGAATCTCCTTCCAAAAATTTTTTTTGAGCCAGAATTGAAAAAACATTGGGAGATTTCACATGAAAATTCAGATTGGCCACCATCTCCTTGGGGCGGGTGGGGGGAGGAAAGTAATACTTAGTGTTATAAATTGAATTCTGTCCCAATAAAGATTATATTGAAGTCCTAACCCCTGTATCTGTAAATATGACCCTGTTTGGAAATACGGATTTTTTGTTATGCCGTTAAGGTCATACCAGAGTAGGGTGGGCCCTAAACCTAATCCTTTCTGAGGGTTGTCTTATAAAAAGAGCAGAATAGACGTGGACACACACAGGGGAAGACAGATGCCAGGTGAGGATTGTCTACACACAAAGCAACACCAAGGATTGCTGGCAGACACCAAAAGCTAGGAGAAAGGCCTACAGACAGAATCAACACAGCCAAGAAATTGATCTGGACTTTTAGCCTCCAGAAATGTGAGACAATACATTCCAGCCACTGTGGTACCTTTTATTACAGCAGCACATCTGACAACACCAGGCTCCTTAGCAGGAACCAAGATGCAGATGTGGCATCTGCATTTTGCCCCAGTCCCATAGCTCAACACCAGAGTCTGTTTAATGGTCACCTTGCACTGTTGCCTTTCTTCAGGTAAGGAAGTACTTCTCTGTAGCCCTGCCTCTGTATAAAGTGGAAAGTGTACAGTAGAGAGAGAGAGCTTCAGTATCTAGTTGAATACTCACTGGACTGGTTCTTTTTAGCAATGGAGATTGCTATGACAGAGTCCACAAAATAATTCTAGACTTAAGTGTGCGGCTTCTTACCCAAAGCTGCTGTTGGTTAGCTGAATGGTTTCAACAAGTCTTGTAACTTCTCTGAGCCATGAGTTCTCCGATTGCAGATGAAAACCTCCAGAGTTTTTGAGATCAGGTGATCCAATTCATGAGAAACTTTTAGTAGGCATGAAGCCGTAAAGGCATTCAAAATAAATGACTTACGTGACTACTGCTGAGTTAATTCTGGCTCTCTCCAACCTTGGACAGCCTGGACCTAAGTAATCTGCAGAGCATGTTATTTGCTGGGCGAGACTGTTGTGAATGAATCTCCTGGTGTTGGCAGGTCCAGCTCAGAGAATGGCCACCTCGTTCAGTTCGGATGACATTTGGATGCTGAATGAAGCGTTCCATGAGTTTTATCTCTGTCTTCCTCTAGTCTGCACTCTTGCTGTCCTTACAATTATTAGTGCGTTTCAGTGTGTGTTATGTATGGGTGGCTCAATTCCCAAGTTAGAATATAAACTCTTTGAGGCAAGTGCTGTGTGTCTCAGAGTCTTTTGTATTTCCCCACAGCACCAAGAACATTATCGAGTACCTAGAAGATCCTTGGATGTCTGTCAGTTGATAGCCATTAAGTAGATGTATCAGTCAGCTGCCACTATGGTGATGCTGAATGACAAATTGCCCAGACACTCTTGCTCACAACAAACACGCATTCCCATGCTTGTGTGTTGAGTTCAGCATGTACGTTTCACCCTCTTTGGTCCGGTGGTCACCAGGGACTTGTTATTCTCATGGTAACAGTGGAAGCACGTGAGACAAAGCCACAGTGACCAGCTATTTAATGCTTTTGTTCATGTGACGTTCAGATCATATGGCCAAGCCCCCCATTGATGGACAGAAAATACACTCCAACCAGAGTGGGAAGGGACTGGTTATATGGCAAAGGTGTGGATGTAAAATCCTTTTACAGAAGACAGGATTGGGACCAATAACCCAATCTCTGACTACAAGGTTTAACGACCAGAAAAAAAAGTAGACTGGTTTACATAGGTAACCTTGCTTCCTTCTATTCATACTGGAAAGTAAACTTCTATATATCTTCATCCGTAAAGTCAACCTTCGCGGAGTAGAGTCATGAGATGCTAATAAAATCCAAGGACAAATACACACTTCATTCAGCATGATGTTTTCAAGGTTCATCCATGCTGTGGCATGTATCAGCACTTCATTTCTTTTTATGGCTGAGTAGTACTTGATCGTATGAATGCACAGCATTTTGTTTATCTGCTTGTCAGTCAATGGATATTTGGGTTGTTTCTACATATTGGCTATTATGAATAATGCTGCTATGAACATTCATGTGCAAATTTCTGTGTGGACATATGTTTTCATTTCTGTTGGCCATACTCCAAGAGTGCACTTCCTGGGTTGTATGTAACTCTATGTTTAACTTTTTGAGGAACTGCCAGACAGTTTTGCTTTTTAACCACTTAGGCATGTAAAGAAAGACCATAAAATTGATGCACTCAAATTGCGATGTTGGCTAAGAATATCAAATACACTGTGGACTTCCAGAAGAATGAAAAATCATTCTTGGAGGAAGTACAACTAAAATGCTTCTTAAAATCAAGGATGGTGAGACTTTGTCTCACGTACTTTGGACATGTCATCAGGAGGCATCAGTCCCTGGAGAAGGACATCATGCTTGGTAAAGTAGAGGGTCAGTGAAAAAGAGGAAGGCCCTCAATGAGATGGATTGACACAGTGGCTGTAACAATGGGCTCAGGCATAACAACAATTGCGAGGATGGTGCAGGACTGGGCAATTTTTCGTTCTATTGTACACAGGGTCGCTATGAGTCAACTTGACCGCACCTAACAACAAGAGGCGTGTAACTCTAAACAATGTGCTGCTGAGTGTTGCTTCTTTTTGTGGTTTCTTTAAGTGTCTTCCATGAAGTATCAGCTGTTTCTTGGGTAAAGGGATGTTCAAGAGGAAGGGGAATGAGATCAAGTGCGTTTGTGGGACCTTGTGCAGGTGACCACTGCCCAGAGCTTGTGCCCCCACCTCTTGTTCTTCTCTGTGGTTTTATAACCTTGCATGTGTCTCTACACTACATTTGGTTTGCTCTGGCATATTTTTGGACTTTATGTAAAAGGAATCTCCTGTGAATATTCTTCTGTAGTAACCTGTCTACAGAGATTCTCCTGTGACTTAATCCTTTTCTATCCTTCCTGAGGGTCTATGCTGATCCCTAAAGAGTGCAGGGGCATCGTTCCCATGGTTGGGTCAAAGTCCCTGGAGGACGAGGCCACGGCTTATTTATCCACATCTGTCAGGGGACAGTCTCTCCAGTTTTCTGCCATTTCAAGCATGTGCACATCTCTGCTTACATCGTCTGGGGCCATGTCACATTTGCGGCCAGGCCTACGTGTGTCTCTGTGAAGGACACTTCAGATGCGGCAAGCCCTCTGGGACCCTACTAGACAATGCCAGCTGTCTCCCTTGTGGCTGTGCATTTGCACTCCCCGCCACAGAGTGAGTGTTTCGGGCACTCTTGTGCCCCCCAACGCCCGACATTGTCAGGTGGTGCCAACTCTCTCTCCCTGGGGCCCAACCAGCTGCTGCAGGGCCTGGGTGGAGGGCCTGTCTCTGAGACTCTCACCACTGTATTTTCAAACCCCTTCTCTGCCCCAGGGCTGCAGTGATATCTCAGGGCGCCCCTCTACCTGTGCCCACCCATTGCCTCATGTAATTGTCGTTTTGACTCAAAGCCAGCCTTTCAGGGTGAAGATCCAGCTCCCAGGGCCCCTTCCCCTCCCCCTTTCCACTTCTCTTGCTTCCTTTCACCCATTTTAGAGAACTGTCTTTGTTTTGATTTTTTTTAAATTAAATTTTCTTCTGAGAGGAGTCTTAAAAAAGGGGCATTTGTTTTATTTTTCCAGGAAGGAGTGAGAGAAGAAGAAACATATTCCAAACATAGATTATATTTACTTTTTATTCTTCACAAAATCCTGCAAAGTAGACTTTAAGAGGTGGATATTTAAAATGTTGAGCATTTTAAATAGTCACAAATTTTATGAGTAATACATTTTTATTAGAAAATATTTTAATTCGAGCCATCCTTATTTTATTAACAGTCTGGATTTATACCTTGGTTTTCTAGTGATGAATGGCTTAAAAATGTCTAAGTGAAAGAAACTGTTATATTCAAATGTTTTATTCATCTGTACAACTAAAATATTCTGTCATTTACTCAACACTGTCTGGCGCCATAATACATAGTCTCTTGAAAATGCCTATCATTTAACAGCTGGAGAACTTAAATGGTTTTCTTTAAGAAGCAGCTTGAAACTTATTTCAAGAAGCAGCCCAGCTTTTACTCGCGGCATACCTAAGGTACGCCATAAAGGTTGTCTCCTTCCGAGTTTCCATAGTAACCGAGCATCTCTTCTCTCTGATGCCACTTACCATATCCAAATAAAGAGCAAACAGAAACACAAAGGCTGGGTTTTTGGTCACAAAGAGTGTCATTCTGATTTCCAAGGGCTGGTCCCCTTCAGGTTTAACAAACTTTATTACCATCTCCCCCGCCCACCCGGCTCTTCTTCACTCTGTGGACAACAAGGATGAAAGTCTACAGCTCTTCTTTGGAATCTCCCTTCTCCTGTCTCCAGATGCCAAGCCCCTTCCAAGATTCAGAGGTCTTCTGACCTGTCTTAGTCACGTAGTGCTGCTGTAAGAGAAACCCACAAGTGGGTGGCTTAAAGTACAGACATTTATTTTCTCACAGTTCTGGAGGCTGGAAGGCCAAATCTTGGCCATGTGGATTCTTTCTGCGGCTTCTCTCCTAGTTTCTGGCCTCTGCCAGTGATGCTTGGCGTTCGTTCCTTGGCTTATGGATGGTCCTCACATGTTGTTTGCTTTTCTTTGTGTGTGTGTGTGTGTGTGTGTGTGTGTGTGTGAGAGAGAGAGTTCTGCCAAGATATCTTTTTGTAGTCTGGACGCAGAACACACCCTAAGAAAACTTCCTTGTCAACTGATTGACTGATTAGATTACATTAGATTACATCATGTAAAATGATTATATTACTTTAGATGTAAGGTAGGAGCCTCTGGGTGTCCCACACATTTAAATAGTTAAGCCCTTGACTACTAGCTGAAAGGTTGGTGGTTCAAACCCACCCAGAGGTGCATTGGAAGACATGCCTGGCAATCTGTTTTCAAAAAATCAGCCATTGAAAACCCTCTAGAGCAGTTCTGCTCTGACACATGGAGTTGCTGTGACTTGGAGTGAACTCGACAGCAGTTAACAGCAAATGTGAGGTGATTACATCAGCCTGAGCAGCCACAAATGGAAACCAGCAACGAGGGCCCAGTATGTGTCTTTCTCTGGGGAAGCTGGTTACGCTGGGCCCCTCTCATCACAGACGGCACTGGACGTGGGGAATGCCTTATCCACCAACACAGCGTCCACACTGTGTTGCTTTTGATCAAGGGACTCATTTCATGACAGAGTGTGGCTGGGTGGATGCCTGTGGGATCCCTGGTCTTAATGTAGACTCAGTGCCCAGACACTGCAGCCTAGCAGAAAAAATGGCCTGAGAAGACTCAGGTGTGTCCCAGTGAGTGCCCATGTCCTGCAAAGTGGGTTCTAGCTCACTGGCTGCAGTCAATGCCCGAAAACAACCACCAGCATGTAGTGCCATCTCTCCCCAAGCCAGAATACATGAGTCTGGGATCCAGGGTCCACTTAAGTTAGGGTGACTGGACCTGACCCACCACCATCCCACTCCCCTCCATTCATACAGGTTGGAATGAGGGAGGGGGACCCAGGTGAGAAGGAGGGGGACCCCAGGAGAGGGTGACAAGGGAGTTGTCTTAGTTATCTAGTGCTGCTATAACAGAAATATCACAAGTGGATGCCTTTAACAAAGAGAAATTTGTTCTCTCACAGTCTAGGGTGCCAGCTCCAAGGAAAGGCTTTCTCTGTATATGGCTCTGGGGAAGGTCCTTGTCATCACTCTTCCCTGATTAAGGAGCTTCTCAGCGCAGAGACTCTGGGTCCAAAGGACTCGCTCTGCTCCCAGTGCTGCTTTCTTGGTTATATGAGGTCACCCTGTCTCTCTGCTTGCTTCTCTCTTTCATATCTCAAAAAAGACTGACTTAAGACATAATTTAACTTTGTAGATTGAGTCCTGCCTCATTAACATAACAGCTGATAATCCCACCTCATTAACATTATAGAAATAGGATTTACAACACATAGGAAAATCACATCAGATCACAAAATGGTTGACAATCACACAATACTAGCAAAGTTGGCACACATTTTTGGGAGACAAAATTCAATCCATAACGGGGGTTTAGATGCAGCCACTTAAGATCCTTTCGCATGATACAAGTTTAGGAAATTCATGAAAATCAGCCAGAAAACTCTTTGAATTAATTAAAGTTTGTAAGATGCTAGAAATAAGTTTGCACAAATGCTTAATTAAAACCTTACAAATCTGTCAGTAACCATCTATAGAATATATTACATACGTAATTATAACAAAAATATGAAATGCCTAGGATCACTGTAGAACAACTTATTCCACTTCATTGAAGTGAAAAAAGACAAAAAAAAAAAAAAAAAAAAAAGCAGTCAGTAAAAGATATGAACAGAACCTCGAAGTCCTGGAGAAAAAGTTCGAGTTTCCAATGGGACTACTGGGCGTTGTAAATAAAGATGTACTATCTGCCAGAACTGATACACATGTTAATCTGGTTTCAATCATGTTTTCAATGGGATTCCTTTTAAAGCTTGAAAACTGATTTGGAAGTATATCCAAAAGGAAAAAAATTAAGCAGGAAGAGCAAAGAAATTGTGAGAAACAAATGAATTTTGACAGAACTACTTCATCAGTAATTAAAATGCATTTTAAAAGCTTGTTATAGAGTGATACTGACTGGTATGTAAGGAGTATATGTCGTTGGAACAGAGCACGTAGTCCTGCAACAAATCATAATAAACAGTAAAAGACATTTTATAAAACCAGTGCAGAAGTGGTTTATTCAAGTGAAATATTCAAGGCAGCATTCAGAAAACGGACTGTTCTGAAAATAATGAGAGATGCCTCACTTCATGCTATGCACTTAGAGCGATGCAGTAGCAAATGAAATGCAAAAATATGAAATTATGCAAAGAATAAAAAACTTTGGTGCTGAAGGAGGTTATTTCACCTTATTTTTATTCCATCTCTTATGTGAGCCTTATACAAGTAAAAATTATGTATATATTGTTGTTGTTAGGTGCTGTCAAGTTGGTTTGGACTCCTAGCGACCCTATGTACATCAGAATGAAACACTGCCTGGTCCTGCGCCATCCCCACAATCCTTGTTATTTTTGAGCCCATTGTTGCAGCCACTGTGTCAGTCCATCTCATTGATAGTCTTCCTCTTTTTCACTGGCCCTCTGCTTTACCAAGCATGATGACCTTCTCCAGGGATCGATCCCTCCTGATAACATGTCCAAAGTATGTGAGATGAAGTCTTGTCATCCTCGCTTCTAAGGAAATCAGTCCTTAGAAATCAGTTTAAGAAGAAATAAAACCAGAGTGTGCCTTAGAAGAGAGGATGGTGAGACTTCGATTTGCTTTCTTTGGACCCGTCATCAGGAAAGACCAAACACTAGGAAAATACTCCAGTTTGGTAAAGTGGAGGGTCAGCAAAAACAAGAGAAGCCCTCTATGAGATGGATGAACACAGTGGCCGCAACAACGGACTCAGACATACCAAGGATCATGAAGACGGTGCAGGACTGGCTGACATTCTGTTCTGTTGTACATAAAGTCACCACGAGTCAGAGCCGACTCCATGGCAATTAACAGATGATATTTGGGGACCCCCATGTCCTGATCTTGCTGACATGATGCCAGCCAATTGGTCAGTCACCAACGTGCATGTTTGCTCCCTCAGCGCCTTGTTCCTGCCTGTGAGGAAGCAACAAGTCTTCATGAGATAGTTCAGGAAAGCCCCATACCAAAAATGAGGACACGCAAACACCACCACCCGAGACTCAGGGGAAAGAAAGGGCACTGTGAAGGTGTAATTTCTTCCAAAATTGACACATATGTTTAACATGCTTGGAAAACCAACCACACATTACTGCCCCCTTCATATCTCACAGGGATTTGGGGAGATGTTGCATCCTTTAAATAACAAGATGATTAAACAAGAATGATCAGAGAGGGAGTTCCGGCGAAATGGTGCTCTGGGCAGAAGCACCATGCCGTCCCTCCACAGCAGAGATCTGAAAAACTAAGCCAAACAGAGAACACAACAATCTTGAAAACCTAAAACATCAAATGAAGAGATAAAGACCTCAGCCAAGCACCAAATGGAGTGAGAAACCTGACAGAGAATGGAGAGCGAGGAGAGATTCATGCAGAGGTCCCCTACCAGCTATTGCAGTGCGGATCCACCATCTTGGACTCCTATTGGAGACCAGCAGATAGGGGGTACGAGAAAGCAGCCTCACAGAGCATCCAGCGGGAGACAAAACAACCAGTAACTGGAGATATAAGCTTCTCCACCCCCCACCCTTCTTCACCCTGACTTGGCCTTCTTTGCTTCCTGCTGCCACAGTCTCTTGACAGGGAAGCAGCGGCTGCTTGGACTCCACTCACCTGAAAGGGTGGCTCTCTGAGTGCCATTTGTTGGCTGCTGGTGTTGCTTTTTTTCCACTTCTTTTTATTTCTTCCTTGCCTCTCCCCACCTCCTCCTTCTTTCGCTTGAGTACCTTGCTCCGTGCGCCATCTTTGCTTCTTCCTGAGGGGCTGCAGAGCTCTGGTAATTTGTGATATAAGCTTTCCCACTCTACTCTTCTTCACCCACACTCGGTCCCCTCTGCTTCCCACGGACACAGTCTCTTGTCCAGAAGCACCAGCCCTCACTAGCTGGCTCTTTGAGTGCCATTTGTTGGCTGCTAGTGTTGCTTTTTTTTTTTTTTCTGCTTCTTTCGATTTCTTACTTGCCTCTCGCCACCTTCCCCTCCCTTTGCTCAAGTACCTGGAGTGTGGAGCTGCTTCCCGGTTTGGGCTGCCGCGTTGGTGGGATCCCGGGGCTTTTGTTCATTTGTTTGTTTTGAATTGTTTGTTTGTTTTCTTTTCCTTTTCTTGAGTTGGGAACCCTTTCTGGCCAGGCTGAGCTGAGTGGTAGGGAGACTCCCCTTCAGCTTCCACAGACGTGCAGAGGGATCCTGAGAGCATTTCTTTTTACATTCTTTTTTTTTTTTTTCTGTTTCTTTGGGGGCCTTTCCTGTTTTTTTTTTTTAAATTTGTTTTGATTTCTTTTTCCATTTTTGTCTTTCTTCATTGCTCAGTTTCTCATCTCTCTATATCTTCCTTCTCTTTCTGTTCCCTGAATACCTGGGATTGTATACCTCTACGCCTTCTAGCCAGGCTGTACTGCAACACCTGAGAGTGACTTCCCCAGACCGCATAGCTGCACCAGTGGGATCCCTGGGAACTTTGTGGTTCTTTAACCTTTATGATTCTTATTTATTCATTCTTTTCTTTTCTTCCTCCTCCCTTTTCTGTTTTTCTCCATTTCATAGTCTCTCACCTCTCCACTCCAACGGCAAGCTCCCCTAGTATTCTTTTTTGTTTGTTCGTATGTTTTTGGCTCCTGCTCCTCTCTCCTCTCTCCCATATCCATCTTAGCTCCACACATAACAATCTCCCTGATGCATCCTGCCTACCTGCACCATGCGCTTGACATCACGCTACCAAGCAGCACAGGCACAGCCTACTGGAACTTACCCTGCACTGATTACCAACTGCTCTCTGGTGGCTATAGTAAGTGCCACAAACAACCCATCCCAATAACTCCTCTTCAGCTAGCCCTGCCTGATGTACCATATCTGAGTGCCTGACCCTGTCAGTTGAAGAAGGAGGCAAAAAGTATTGTGCCCACAGACGAGCAAACAACAAAGAACACACAGTCTGCCTGCTCAGACATGGTCAAATTTTTTTTTTTTAAAAGGGATGAAACAAACAAATCTACAATCAATAAACGAGAAATGTAACTAATGAACGCCCCAAAGACGGCAGACAATAACAAAACATTTACAAAAACAGGACAGGATGGTTCCAGTAGGTGCCCAAAATAAAACACCAGATGACTCTCCTCTGGAAGAAAATGCACTAGAACTACCTGGTAGGGAATTCAAATCTCTAATACTCAGAATTCTCCAAGAACTGAGGCAAAAAGCTGACAAACATGAGGAAAAAATAGACAAATACATGGAAAATACAGACAAAAAATTGGAACAATTCAGAAAAATAATGCAGGAACAAAATGCCAAAATAAATTCACAACTAGAAATTATACAAAGACAACAATTAGAAATCCAAAAGATAAACAACAAGATTTCAGAAATGGATGGTGTCATAGAAGGACTGAGAAGCAGATTTGAAATGGTGGAAGACAGGATCGGTGGAACTGAAGACAAACACTTGGATACAACTCTGTTTGAGGAAAACTCAGAAAAAAGAACAAAGAAAAATGAAGATACCCTGAGAGTTATGTGGGACACAATCAAAAGCAAAAATCTTCGAGTGATTGGAATTTCAGAACAGGGGGAGAAAACAGAAAACACAGAGAGGATCACTGAAGAACGGCTGACAGAAAACTTCCCCAATATCATGAAAGATGAAAAGCTGGACATCCAAGAAGCTCAACGAACCCCATATAGAAGAGACCCCAAAAGAAAATCACCAAGGCATATCATATTCACACTCGCCAAAACCAAAGACAAACAAAGAATCCTGAGAGCAGCTCGTGAAAAACGAGAAGTCACATACCGAGGAGAAACAAGACTCAGCTCAGATTATTCGGCAGAAACTTTGCAGGCAAGAAGGCCATGGGATGACATATATAAAATCTCGAAAGAAAAAAATTGCCAGCCAAGAATAATATATCCTGCAAAACTCTTGTTCAAATTTGATGGTGAAATTAGGTCATTTCCAGATAAAGAGAAATTAAGGGAATATGTAAAAGTCAAACCAAACTTACAAGAATTATTAAAGGGAGTTCTTCGACCAGAGGACAAACAGCTTCAGCTCACAGGCAGAACCTAGGATGCAGGATCATACCAGCCAGATACTAATCTAGGAAATGAACTCTCGAGAACTATCCAAAACCAAAAGAAATACAACAGGGAATCAGAGCAGTTAATCAGTAAATGACAACAACATCAAAACAATAAAAGAGGGAATAAATGGCATAGGTATAGAACCTTCTAATGGAGAAGAAGGCAAGGCAATACCAAGTAATGGTAGACTGATTCAAACTTAGAAAGATAAGGGTAAAAGTTATGGTAACCACAAAGAAAGTTAACAAACATACTCATTAAAAAAAGAGGGAAAACATGAAGTCTCAGCAAAAACAAAACCTACAAAAACAAAAGAAATGAACACAAAATCCAGAAACAAAAGTAACTCAGCACAAGAGAGTAAGAAGAACAAAGAAAACGTCAGCACCACAAAAAGAAGCACTACAAAATGACAGCAACAAACTCAGATCTATCAATAATTACACTGAATGTAAATGGACTCAATGCACCCATAAAGAGATGGAGAGTGGCAGAATGGATAAGAAAACAGGATCCATCAATATGCTGTCTACAAGAGACACACCGTGCAAACAAAGATGTGAATTTATTAAAAATCAAAGGTTAGAAAAAAATACATCAAGCTAACAACTACCAAAAAAGAGCAGGAGTGGCAATTCTAATCTCAGATAAAATAGACTTTAAAACGAAATCTACCATAAAAGACAAAGAAGGACACTATGTAATGATTAAGGGGATGATCCATCATGAAGACATAACCATAATAAACATCTACGCACCCAATGACAGGGCTCCAAAATACATAAAGCAAACTCTAACAACACTGAAAAGAGAAACTGACAGTTCCACAGTACTAGTAGGAGACTTCAACACACCACTCTCAGTAAAGGACAGAACAACTAAGAAGAAACTCAGCAAAGATACAGAAGACCTAAAGGCCACAATCAGCCAACTTGAACTCATAGACATATATAGAACACTCCATCCAACTGCTGCAAAGTACACATTCTTTTCCAATGCACATGGAACGTTCACCAGAATAGACCACGTCTTAGGCCACAGAGCAATCCTCAACAAGATCCAAAACATTGGGATAATTTGAAGTATCTCCTCTGACCACAATGCCATCAAGGTAGAAATTAACAATAGAAAGATCAAGGAAAAAAAATCAACTACATGGAAACTGAACAATACCCTGCTTACACATCACTGGGTAATAGAAGAAATCAGAGATGGAATCAAAAAATTCCTAGAATCAAATAAGAATGAAAACACATAATATCAAAACCTTTGGGACACAGAAAAGGCAGTCCTCAGAGGACACTTTATAGCAATAGATGCACATATCAAAAAAGAAGAAAGGGACAAAATCAAAACATTAACTGCAGAACTCAAACAAATAGAAAGAGAACAGCAAAAAAAGCCCACAACCACTGAAAGAAAGGAGATAGTAAAGATCAGAGCAGAAAAAAATGAAATAGAGAACAGAAAAACAAAAGAAAGAATCAACAAAACCAAAAGTTGGTTCTTCGAAAGAATCAACAAAATCGACAAACCACTGGCCAGACTGACAAAAGAAAAACAGGAGAGGACACAAATAACCCAAATAAGAAATGAAATGGGGGACATTACAATAGACCCAACTGAAATAAAAAGGATTATAACAGAATATTATGAAAAACTATACTCCAACAAATTTGAAAACCTAGAGGAAATGGATAAATTTCTAGAAACACACAGTCTACCCAAACTACAACAAAGTGATGTTGAAAATCTAAACAGACCCATAACAGGAGAAGAGATTGAAAAGGTAATAAAAAAACTCCCAACCAAAAAAAGCCCTGGCCCAGATGGCTTCACTGGAGAATTCTACAAAACATTTACAGAAGAGCTTGTACCAGTACTACTCAAGCTATTTCAGAGCATAGAAGAGGAAGCAACACTTACAAATTCATTCTATGAAGCCAGCATAACGCTGATACCAAAACCAGGCAAAGACATCACAAAAGAAGAAAATTACACACCAATATCTCTCATGAATTTAGATGCAAGAATTCTGAACGAAATACTAGCCAATAGAATTCAGCATCATATCAAAAAAATAATACACCATGACCAAGTAGGATTCATACCAGGTATGCAAGGATGGTTTAACATTAGATAATCAATCAACATAATCCACCACATAAATAAAAGGAAAGAAAAGAATCACATGGTCATCTCAATTGACACAGAAAAGACATTTGACAAAGTCCAACACCCACTCCTGATAAAAACTCTCAATAAAATAGGTATAGAAGGGAAATTTCTCAACATAATAAATGGCATCTATGCAAAACCAATGGCCAACATCATTCTTAAAGGAGAGAGGCTGAAGACATTCCCCTTGAAAACAGGATCAAGACAAGGATGCCCTTTATCACCACTCCTATTTAACATTGTGCTGGAAGTTCTAGCTAGAGCAGTAAGGCAAGAAAAAGAAATAAAGGGTTTCCAAATTGGTGATGAAGAAGTTAAACTGTCCCTGTTTGCAGATGATATGATACTATACACAGAAAACCCTAAAGACTCCACGAGAAATCTACTGGAACTAATAGAAAGATTCAGCAGAGTAGCAGGATACAAGATAAACATTCAAAAATGAGTTGGATTCCTATACACCAATAAGGAGAACGATGAAAAGGAAATCAGGAAAACAATACCATTTGCAATAGCCCCTAAAAAGATAAAATACTTCGGAATAAATCTGACCAGGGATGTAAAAGACCTATACAAAGAAAACTACAAAACACTTCTGCAAGAAACCCAAAGGGATCTGCATAAATGGGAAAATCATACCATGCTCATGGATAGGCAGACTCAACATTGTGAAAATGACAATTCTACCCAAAGCAATTTACAAATACAACGCAATCCTGAGCCAAATACCAACAACATTCTTCAAAGAGATGGAAAAACTAATCATTCACTTTATATGGAAACGGAAGAAGCCCCAAATAAGTTAAGCACTACTGAAGAAGAAGAATAAAGTTGGAGGACTCACACTACCTGACTTCAGAACCTACTAGACAGCTACAGTAGTCAAAACAGCCTGGTACTGGTACAGTGACAGATACATTGACTAGTGGAACAGAATTGAGAACCCAGATGTAAATCCATCCACCTACGGTCACCTGATCTTCGACAAGGGCCCAAAGGCCATCAAATGGGGAAAAGACAGTCTTTTTAACAAATGGTGCTGGCAAAACTGAATATCCATTTGCAAAAAAATGAAACAGGACCCATACCTCACACCGTATACAAAAACCACTTCAAAATGGATCAAAGACCTGAATATAAAGCCTAAAACTATAAAGTTCATAGAAGAAAAAATAGGACCAACGCTTCAGGCCTTAATACATGGCATTAACAGGATACAAACCATAACCATCAATGCACAAACCCCAACAGATAAGCTAGGTAACTGGGATCTTCTAAAAATCAAACACCTATGCTCTTCAAAAGACTTCACCAAAAGAGTGAAAAGAGAACCTACAGACTGGGAAAAAATTTTTGGACAGTACATGTCAGACAAAGGTCTAATCTCCATAATCTACAAGAAAATCCAACACCTTTATAACCAAAAGACAAATAATCTTATTAAAAAATGGGCAAAGGAAATGAACAGACACTTCACCAAAGAAGACATTCAAATGGCCAACAGACACATGAAGAAATGCTCGCAATCACTAGCCATTAGAGAAATGCAAATTAAAACCACAATGAGATACCATCTCACCCCGTCATTACTGGCAAGAATCAAAAACACTAGAAATAACAAATGTTAGAGGGGTTGTGGGGAGCTCGGAACTCTTATGCACTGCTGGTGGGAATGCAAAATGATACAACCATTTTGGAAAATGATATGGCACTTCCTTGGAAAGCTAGAAATAGACATACCATTTGATCCAGCAATCCCACTCCTAGGAATATATCCTAGAGAAATAAGAGTCGTCACTCGAATAGACATATGCACACCTATGTTCATGGCAGCATTGTTCACAATAGCAAAATGATGGAAACAACGTAGGTGCCCATCAACTGATGAATGGATAAACAAACTATGGTACATACACACAATGGAGTACTATGCAACGAGAAAGAACAACGATGAATCTGTGAACCATCTCATAACATGGATGAAACTGGAGGACATTATGCTGAGTGAAATAAGTCAATCACAAAAGGACAAATATTGTATGAGACCTCTATTGTAAAAACTCATGACAAAGTTCACACACAAAATGTAACAATCTTTGTTGGTTACCAGGGATGGGAGGGGTGGGGGGAATATTAAATAGACAATAGATAAGTGGTATCTTGGGTGAAGGGTGAGACATAACACAATACAGGGGAAACTAGCACAACTTGTACAAGGAAAGGTCATGGAAGCACCATAGACACATCCAAACCCCCTGAGGGACTGAATTGCTGGGCGGAGGACTGTGGGGACCATGGTCTCGGGGAACATTCAGCTCAATTGGCATGACACAGCTTATAAAGACAATGCTCTACATTCTACCTTGGTAGGTAGTGTCTGGGGTCTTAAAAGCCTGTGAGCAGCCATCTAAGATACTCCACTGGTCTCATCCCTTCGGGAGCAAGGGAGAATGAAGAGAACAGGATACAAGGAAAAGATTAGTCCGAAGGACTAATTGTCCACAGCTATCAAGGCCTCCACCAGACTGAGTCCAGTACAGCTAGATGGTGCCTGGCTACCACCACTGACTGCTCTGACCAGGATCACAACAGAGGGTTCTGGACAGAGCTGGAGAAGGATGTAGAGCATAATTCTAACCCACCAAAAAAGACCAGATTTACTGGCCTAAAGGAGACTGGAGAAACCCCGAGAGTATGGTCCCCAGACACTCTTTTAGCTCAGTGGTGAAGTTATCTCTGAGGTTCACCGTTCAGCCTGGGAGTGGACAGCCCCATTAAACCAAATGAGACTAACGAGGTACAGGAGTCCAGTGACAAGGGCCAGAAAGCAAAAAGGGACAAGGAAGCTGGTGATAGGGAACCCAAGGTTGAGTAAGGATATTATTGATGTGTTGTGAGATTGTTAACCATTGTCATAGGGCAACATTTGTAGTAACTGTTAAATGAGAAACTATTTTGTTCTGTAAGCCTTCATCTTAAGTGAGACTAACAGCACAATTCGAAGAGTGTAGTCAATGTCACTGAACTGTGCATGTAGAAATTTTTGAAATGGTGTATCTTTGGCTGTGCGTATTTTCACCAAAAAAAAAAAAGAGGTTGAGAAGTTAGAGGGTTGATATGTTGTGGGGTTGTTAACCAATGTCATAAAACGACGTGTGTACTTCTGTTTCATGAGAAACTATTTGTTCTGTAAGCCTTCACCTGAAGTACAAAAAAAAACAAAACAGAACAAAAAAAGAACGATCAGAGAATGCAGTAGTTTCCTGGGGCTGCTGAAACAAATTTCCATAAACCTAGTGGTTAAAAACAACGGAAATCCATTCTCACAGTTCTGAGGCCAGAAGTCTGAAATCAAGGTGTTATGGATTGAATTGTGTCCCCCTAAAATGTGTGTTTACTTTGCTGGGCCATGATTCTACCATTTTGTGATCTGATGTGATTACCCTATGTGTTGTAAATCCTAACTTCCATGAGGTTGATGAGGCAGAATTAGAGGTAGTACGTTAATGAGGCAGGACTCAATCTACAGGATTAGGTTGAATCTTGAGTCAATCTCTTTTGAGACATAAAAGAGAGAAGTGAGCAGAGAGGAGGGCGACCTCATACCACCAAGAAAGAAGAGGCATGAGTGGAGCGTGTCCTTTTGACCCAGGGTCCCTGCTCTGAGAAGCTTGACCTGGGGAAGACTGATGACAAGGACCTTCCCCCAGAGCCAACAGAGAGGGAAAGCCTTTCCCTGGAGGTGACGCCCTGAATTTGGACTTCGACCCTCCTAGACTGTGAGAGAATAAACCTCTGTTTATTAAAACCATCCACTTGTGATATTTCTGTTATAGCAGCACTGGATGACTAAGACACAGGGTGTTGGTAGGGCCACACTCTCTCTGAAGGCTGGAGGAGACTCCTCAAACGTCATGGTGCACAGGCAATGGATGTGGGAGGAACGAGGGTGGGCATGTGACGTGGAGGGCAAGGTCTTTACTTCGGATGGGGACGATGTAAGCATGCTGTTTAAGGTCCCAGGAGCATCACGTAGAAGAAACAGGCACAGTGGTGAGCCTCTACTGGAGGGCGAGGTCTGGGGAGGCCCAGTTGGTGCCAACAGACTGGCACCTCATCTGTCCTCACAGGGAGCAAGAGATGAAGATGGAAGAAGCAGCGGAAGGGGTCACAGTGATTGCTGCCCGAGGGTGCTGGGGAACGTGGCATGGGACTGCTGCTTTAGAAGGGCTTCTTCAGTATTTGATTTTAAAAATATATGTGCCTATTACTTTGGTAAGTTTCATAATAATAAAATATGATTTATTTAACTGATTTCTGGATCAAGAAGGACATATAAATGAAAGCAATAAAAGAAATCAGAGTTCAGTGGTTTGAATATATAAATATTTAAACTCCTGTGCTTTGAAAGTAGCATAAATGACAGGAAATGGAAAACTAACTGGAAAATATGATTGGTAAAATGTGTCAAAGTGATGGTTAATATCAACAATTACAAAAATATCTGTTTTTACCCATCTATCTATGAATATAGGACCAAAAATGGCATTTGTCGAAGTCCCTGCCAGGTCCACTCAGGGAACGTTTTTTTTCTAATGGAAATAATTCAGTTGGTCAGTGTCTTCTTGGAGAAGCAAGCGTGAACTCCCATCAGAAGTGTCTCTGCAATCAGGGAAGGAAGGTGCCGAGCAGTGGTTAGCTCTCTGTTGAGGCTGCTGTTTATGGTAACGGTCTGTTTTTATATTTACAGGTTCATGTAACCACAATTCTTTACAAATAGTCAACATTTAATATTTTGTATAATGCATGTTTGCACTCAACTACTATCCTAAAGATTGGTTGTTTGAACCCACTCAGGTGACCCATGGACGAAAAGACCTGGTGATCTGTTTCTGCAAAGATTACAGCCAAGAAAACCCTATGGGGAAGTTCTACTCTGTAACACATGGGGTCACCATGAGTCGGCATCGACTGGACAGCAAAAGGTTTTTTTTTTTTTTTTTTTGGTTATAATGTATTTTTAAATGCCAATTTAGGGACTGAATTAAACAGGTGACTAGTTTCTAGAAACAATGAGAAAGGTGTGTGGGAAAAGCATGGTACTTTGTTATGTGTGTCCTGTTAAAGATGTTTTTAGGCATCCTTTCTTTTACTAAGAAGGATTTTCCTTGTCTTTACACCTACTGCCACTCCTGTAATAGTAAACAATGCTGTGGTTGGTGCTGGTTCCGGAGCAGGTCTTGGGGTGGTAAGAGGAGCTGGATAGAGCCCAGCACCCGGAAGAGGAGGAACTTGGGGTGCACTGCAGGTGTCTCCAGGAGATGGGCCCATGGTTGCGAGAAGGTGCCGCCCAGCAGGAGGGAGTGGTGGTCTCTACTCTAGGGAGCAAGGAAGACGCATGCCTCCCTGCACCTTCAGAGCTGGCATCCAGTCCCCAGGACCTGCCCTGGTGTCCAGAGCTGTGATAGCATCTTCCCTGGGGGGTCTCCTTCTGTGAATGTCTCCTCTGGGCGTCCACTGCCCCTCTAACGGGGCTCCTATTTTCTTATTTTCCAGGCTGGCCACATGGAGGCTGAATGATCCATCCACATGGTGCTTCAGCTCTCAGCAAGGGCTCTGCTAAGGATGCTGGAGCAGAGCCCTTCCACGGACAAGGGAGCAGGCTCGGGGGTGTGGATGAGAGACAGTGCATTCACGGATAAAGGCAGCCGGTGCCAAGTGCAGTGGAATCCCAGAGAAAGTGTGGGAATACTCTGTGATTTACAGGACTGTACAACTCTCTCTGTGTGGTGGAGTTGTTTCCATCATAAAGGAAATGGGATATTGACTAGCTGACCGTGTGCTGTGTAGGTAAACAAACTCAAGTAGCTTTGGCGAGCAAGAAGGAAAACGAAAAAAAAATACATAAATTTATTACTATATCTTGTCCTTCTGGCTACCAGGGCTTACAGGAATTAAGAAATGATTTCTTCTTCCTCTTGCTGTGGAATGGCATCTTCACTGATCACATGCACTTCCCAGAGTCAGCACTCACCCTGGGCCTCGGCTAGAATCCTGATCTCACTCCTCTCGGAGGAGAGACCATCCTGCAAACCCTGGATGATGGCTCAGTAGGCTGCTGCTTCACCCAAAAGTAAACCGTGGAAGTAGCTTCACAGATGGAAAGACTGAGATGAGAAAGCACTTTAATGGAAACATAAATTACACCATTTTTCTTAAAACAAAATGGTAATTTCAATTTGTTGGTTTTTCTCATTGCAGACGCTTCTCATTTGTAATTTAGTTGAATTGTCAAGATACATACCATATAGAGCTACCTGGAAAAATAAATTTGGCTAAAACTTAGACAAAAAGGGAAAATATGGTCCTACAAGTAGAATGTGCATAATTTACGTAGATTTCACTTCAGAAAAATAATTGTTTTTGAGGCATTGAAACATTTACAGGTGGTATATCTGGTAACTGCAGCATGATATGTTGGGGGGCTATCTCCCACCGATGAAAATTATACAAATGGACACAGTTATTAAAGACAATGCTTTGAAGGTAATGGGGCGGGGGGGAAGGAGAAACTGAAAAAGAGATTACTCTTGAAAAACTGGTGCTTTCTTTCTTTCCTGGTTTTCTCTTTAACTCTGTCCCCCTCTAGCTGTGGAGTGAGGTACTACAGGCTGACTGGCTCAAGGGAGCCGATCATGGGGATAAGAATCTCGTCATGGCGTCCTTAGTTGCCGTCAAGTTGGCTCCAACTCACGGAGACCCAATGTACAACAGAACAAAATGTTGCTCAGTCCTGTGCCATCTTATCAGACTATATTCTGAAGTTATCCATAGAGTTTTCATTGACTGATTTTTGGGAGTAGACTGCCAGGCCTTTCTTCCTGGTCTGTCTTAGTCTGGGAGCTCTTCTGAAACCTGTCCACCATGGCATAACTTCCAGCATCATAGCAACAGGCAAGCTACCACAGTAAGCTAAACTGACAGATGAGTGGTGGAAAATGCTGGGAATTTACAGGAGGACTTTAGAAACAAAAGAGCCACAGAAGGACTAAGACCAGAAATGACTGAAACCAGAATCAAAGTCTACATTTTACTGATGGCCGAAGTACATAGGCATGTGGGGGCTACAGGAAGCCTGGAAAAGCAGGTACAGATGCAAGGAGAGAGTTTATCCAAAAGATAGACCTTTTGCTGGTTAGGTTTGTGAGTCTACTGAGCCTTTGACTGAGTGTGTTTCCTAGTCATCACAGCTCAGTGACAGACAACAGAAGCTAAACTGGCTGATGTGTCAGCGGGCAGTGTATAGAGTCAGCAGAACAACTAGAAATCTGGGGGAGGAGGCATCAGAAGCAAGGGGATCAGAGAGGTGACCTTGAAACCTGAGTATAAACTTGGCCAGATGGACCAGATACAGAAATAAATTTAAATGTATTTTTCCTTTTCCTTCTTGCTTGCAAAAAGCTATTTGAATTCGTTTACCTGCATAACATGCAGGAGCTAGTCAATATCCTATTTCTTTCATAGCCAGAGACAGTGGTTGTTGTCGTTGTTACTGGGCTTCTCTGGAGACAATGGTACTCTGCCCAAATTCTTGGCTGACTGCCAAACTTTGAAGACACAGGGGTGTCACCCAGCAGGCCAGGGGAGGTGGGGCCAAGATGGTGGAGTAGTCAGATGCTTCTGGTGGACCCTCTTACAACAAAGACCTGAAAAAACAAGTGATTCAATTATATACTGCAACCTGGGAGCCCTGAACATCAAAGGCAGAGTTGAGGAACTGGACTGAGCAGTAGAGGGAGGGAGAGACGGTTCGGAAGCAGTGAGGAGTTGCCAGGCCTGACCCTGTGAGAGCCTGAGCCCTTCAGGCCTGATCAGCTTGGGGGTGAGTGGCGAGGCAGGCAAGCAGTGGTGCTCGGGAGGCATATTCTGCACCGGGAGAGGCCCAGCTACTGACAGTCTACTTGGCCACTCAGAACCAGTGAGAAGCAGCCCTCATCAGGGAAAGATAAGTACTTGCCTACGGCTTACCGCGTGGATTAAGAACAGCCCCCTTAGGGAAAAAACTCTCTTCCATTTACCTCCCCACTCCTTGCTTTGCACTGGGTCCTGGACTTGCTTCAGCAATTGCCGAGTACCTTGGGCTGCAAGTAGGATCCGTCACAAGCCTGGAGCCATTCTCACGGTCTTGGAGAGTGAACAAATTAACAAACAGGAAAAAATAAACGGCCGGCTCCCCTAACCCAGGAACCAAGGGTAGGTACAGCTTCTTTGCCTAGACTCAGGTATAAGGGATCCACGGACTTTGAGTGCCTTTACCCCTGCATAGACTTGTGTGGGCCCATTTCAACAGCGTAGGCCCTCATTACCACAGTACAACAAGGTATATACCAGAACTCTAACTTCAACTGTTTCAGCTCTGAAGTGGCAGATTCTTGACATTTGACACTGCTCTGCCCATTAAGCAGGGTCTTCACCTACCCACATCAGGGGCCTGAGGACTGATGGCTCCACCCACGCCACCTAGCCACCTATGAGAGGGGCCCATGAATAAGAGGTGTCCCCCAGTCCTTACAGCCAACAGCATTAGGTGCTCACAGTCTGGCTGCAAAACCCACCCACCTACACATTCTAGGGAACAGGGACATGCCTTCCTCCTGGACACTAGGGGGCAGCCTTCAGCCCCCTGCCTTGCTTAGAGTGTGTCCCCTTGCGGCAGCCAGATGCCTGTGCCTACACCAATCACCCATGTCTGTCTAGGACTGTAAGTAAGAACCACCACACACTTGGTGGCTATCTACCTAGTCACCTGAGCTGAATCCATACAGGAGGAATGGGCAGATGCTTCGGCTCACATACCTAGCAACAGTAACAGATCTAACCACCTGGTGACAGGACATTAGAGCTTCAAAGATGCCAATAATCAAATTAGCTCATATGAGCAGCCTGTTTGGGCATATCAAAACAAAAGAAGAAGATAGGACACAGCAAGAAAACATAAAATAAATAAATATAATAACTTATTGATGGCTCAGAGACAACAGTCAATATCAAATCACATGAACAGGCAATGCATGATGGCTTCAGCAAGCTCCCAAAATAAAGAATCTAGAAAGTTTCTAGAGGAGGAAAATTTCTTGGGGATTACCTGAGGCAGAAAACAGAAGATTAATATACAGAACTCTTCAACACATTAGGAAGGAAAGGAAGCAAAACACAGAACATGCAATAGAGGAAATTAAAAAGATTTGAGAAGAGCATAATGACAAATTTAACAGGCTGCAAGAATCCATACAGAGACAGCAATCAGAAATCCAGAAGATTAACAATAAAATCTCAGAATTAGACAATTCAATAGAAAGTCATAGGAGCAGAATTGAGGCAACAGAAGTCAGAATTAGTGAGATTGAAGATAAAGTACTTGACACCAACTTATTTGAGGAAAAATCAGATAAAAGGATTAAAAAAGGGAGAAATCCTAAGAATTATGTGGGACTCTATCAAGAGGAATAACCTACGAGTGATTGGAGTACCAGAACAGGTAGGGATAACACAAAATACAGAGAGAATGGTTGAAGACTTGTTGGCAGAAAACTTCCCTGATATTGTGAAAGATGACAAGATATCTATCCAAGATGTTCATCGAGGCCCACATAAGGTAGATCCCAAAAGAAAGTCACCAAGAACATATTATAATCAAACTTGCCAAAACCAAAGATAAAGAGAGAATTTTAAGAGTGGCTAGGGATAAACGAAAAGTCATCTACAAAGGAGAGTCAATAAGAATAAGCTCGGACTACTCAGCAGAAACCATGCAGGCAAGAAAGCAATGGGACGACATATATAAAGCCTTGAAGGAAAAAAACTGCCAGCCAAGATCCAGCAAAACTGTCTCTCAAATATGGTGGTGAAATTAGGGGATTTCCAGATAAACAGAAGTTTAGGGAATTTGCAAAAACCAAACTAAAATTACAAGAAATACTAAAAGGAGTCCTCTGGTTTGAAAATCAGTAACATCAGATAACAACCCAAGACTGGAACACAGGACAGATCAACCAGATATCAACCCAGATAGGGAAGTTACAAAAGTAAGTCAAAGCTAAAACACTAAAAATAGGGAAACAGATGTCAATACGTAAAAGATGACAACATTAAAAGAAAAAAGAGGGACTTAAAAAAAGTAGACATAGATTTTTCATTTGGAGAGGAAGTCAAGGTGATATAAAGAAATAAAAGACTGGTATAAACTTAGAAAAATAAGGGTGAATATTAAGGTAACCACAAAAGAAACTAACAATCCTACAAGTCAAAATAAAAAACTAGAAAAACATAAAGACTCAGCAAACACAAAATCAACGACAATGAAAAAGATGAAAAGAAAACACATAAAGAAAAATGACTCAGCACAGAAAATTAAGGGGAACAAAGAAACTGTGAACAACACACACAAAGACATCAAAATGACAGCACTACACTCATACCTATCAATAATTATGCTGAATGTAAACAGACTAAATGCACCAATAAAGAGACAGAGAGTGGCAGATTGGATGAAAAAACATGATCCGTCTATATGCTGCCTACAATAGACACACCTTAGACTTAAAGACACAAACAAGCTAAAACTCAAAGGATGGAAAAAAATATATCAAGCAAACAACATTCAAAAAAGAGCAGGAGTGGCAATATTAATCTCTGACAAAATAAACTTTAAAGTAAAATCCACCACAAAGGATAAGGAAGGGCACTCTATAATGTTTAAAGAGTCAATACACCAGAAGGAAATAAGTATAACAAATATTTACACACCCAATGACAGGGTTCCAAAATACATGAAACAAACTCTAACAGCACTGAAAAGAGAGATAGACAGCTTCACAATAGTAGCAGGAGACTTCAACACACCACTTTCAGTGAAGGACAGAACATCAAGAAAGAAGCTCAGCAAAGACATGGAAGAGCTACATGCTACAATCAACTAACTTGATCTCATAGACATATACAGAACACTCCACCCAACAGCAGCCAAGTATACTTTCTTTTCCAATGTAGATGGAACATTCTCCAGAATAGACCACATATTAGGCCACAAAGCAAGCCTTAACAAAATCCAAAGCATTGAAATATTACAAAGCATCTTTTCTGACCATAAAACCGTAAAAGTAGAAATGAACAACCGAAAAAGCAAGGAAAAAAACCCAAACACATGGAAACTGAACAACACCTTGCTCAAAAATTACTGGGTTATAGAAGAAATTAAGGATGGAATAAAGAAATTCATAGACTCAAATGAGAATGAAAACACATTCTACCAGAACCTTCGGGACACAGCAAAAGCAGTGTTCAGAGGTCAGTTTACAGCAACAAATGCACACATCCAAAAAGAAGAAAGGGCCATAATCAAAACATTAACCTTACAACTGGAACAAGTAGAAAGAGAGCAACAAAAGAAGTCCTCAGGTGCCAGAAGAAAGGAAATAACAAGAATTAGAGCAGAATTAAATGAAATAGAGAATAGAAAAATAATTGAAAGAGTTAACAAGACCAAAAGCTGGTTCTTTGAAAAGATCAACTAAATTTATAACCCATTGGCCAAACTGACAAAAGAAAAACAGGAGAGGAAGCAGATAACCCGTATAAGAAATGAGATGGGTGATATCACAACAGACCCAACTGAAACTGACAGAATCATAACAGAATACAAAAAAAATTGTACTTTAACAAATGTGAAAACCTAGAGGAAATGGACAAATTTCTAGAAACTCACTACCTACCGAAACTAACACAAACAGAGGTAGAACAACTAAATAAACCCATAACTAAAAAAGAGATTGAAAAAGTTATCAAAAACCTCCCAACCAAAAAAAGCCCTGGCCCAGATGGCTTCACTGGAGAATTCTACCAAACTTTCAGAGGAGAATTGACACCACTACTATCAAAGGTATTTCAGAGCATAGAAAAGGATGGAATACTCTCAAACTCATTCTATGAAGCCAGTATAACCCTGATACCAAAACCAGGTAAAGATACCACAAAAAAAGAAAATTACAGACCAATATCCCTCATGAACATTGACACAAAAATCCTCAACCAAATTTAGGCCCATAGAATTCAGCAACATATCAAAAAAATAATTCACTGTGATCGAGTGGGATTTATACCAGGTATGCAGGGATGGTTCAACATTAGAAAAACAATCAATGTATTCCATCACATAAATAAAACAAAAGACAAGAACCACATGATCTTATCAATCAATGCAGAAAAGGCATTTGACAAAGTCCAACATCCATTCATGATAAAAACTCTTAACAAAATAAGAATAGAGGGGAAATTCCTCAATATAATTAAGGGCATTTATACAAAGCCAACAGCCAACATCATCCTAAATGGAGAGACTTTGAAAGCTTTCCCGTTGAGAACAGGAACCAGACAAAGATACCCTTTATCACTGCTCTTATTCAACATTGTTCTGGAGGTCCTAGCCAGAGAAATTAAGCTAGAAAAAGAAATAAAGGGCATCAAAATTGGTAGGGAAGAAGTCAAATTATCTCTATTTGCAGATGATATGATCTTATACACAGAAAACCCCAAAGAATCCAGAAGAAAACTACTGGCACTAATAGAAAATTTCAGCAAAGTTTGAGGATACAAGATAAACATACAAAAATCAGTTGGATTCCTTTACACCAACAAAGAGAACTTTGAAGAGGAACTCACCAAATCAATACCATGTACAATAGCCCCCAAGAAGATAAAATACTTAGGAATAAATCCAACCAGAGACGAAAAAGATCTATACAATGAAAACTACAACACACTACTGCAAGCAACCAAAAGAGACCTGCCTAAGTGGAAAAATATACCGTGCTCATGGATAGGTAGATTCAACATTGTGAAAATGTATGTCAGTTCTACCCAAAGCGATCTACAGATACCATGCAATCCCGATTCAAATTCCACAGGCATTTTTTATTGAGATGGAGAAACATATCACCAACTTCATATGGAAAGGGAGGAGGCCCCAGCTAAGTAAAGCATTACTCAAGAAGAAGAACAAAGTGGGAGGCCTCACTCTACCTGATTTTAGAACCTATTATACCACCACGGTAGTCAAAACAGCCTGGTACTGGTACAACAACAGATACATAGACCAATGGAACAGAATTGAGAATCCAGACATAAATTCATCCACCTATGAGCAGCTGATATTTGACAAAGGCCTAAAGCCCATTAATTGGGGAAAAGACAGTCTCTTTAACAAATGGTGCTGGCAGAACTGGATATCCATTTGCAAAAAACTGAAACGAGACCCATATCTCACACCATGCACAAAAACTAACTCAAACTGGATTGAAGACTTAAATATAAAATCAAAAACGATAAAGATCATGGAAGAAAAAATAGGGACAATGCTAGGAGCCCTAATACATGGCATAAACACAATACTAACCATAAGTAACAATGCAAAAGCACCAGAAGAGAGACTAGATAAATGGGAGCTCCTAAAAATCAAACACTTACGCTCATCAAAAGACTTCACCAAAAGAGTCAAAAGACAACCTACAGACTGGGAAAAAAATTTTGGCTACCACAAATCCGATCCGTGTCTAATCTCTAAAATCTACAAGATACTGCAAAACCTCAACAACAAAAAGACAAATAACCCAATTAAAAAATGGGTAAAGGATATGAACAGGCACTTCACCAAAGAAGATATTTGGGTGGCTAACAGACACATGAAGAAATGCTCACGATCAGTAGCCATTCGAGAAATGCAGATCAAAACTACAATGAGATATCATCTCACCCCAACAAGGCTAGCATTAATCCAAAAAGCATAAAATAATAAATGCTGGAGAAGTTGTGGAGAGACTGGAACACTTATATACTGTTGTTGGGAATGTAAATGATACAACCACTCTGGAAAATGATTTGGTGCTTCCTTAAAAAGCTAGAAATAGAAATACCATACGATGGAGCTATCCCACTCCTTGGAATATATCCTAGAGAAATAAGAGCTGTCACAGGAATGGATATATGTGCGCCATGTTCACTGCAGCACTGTTCACAATAGCCAAAAGATGGAAACAACCTAGGTGCCCATCAATGGATGAATGGATAAACAAATTATGGTATATCCACCCAACGGAATACTATGCAACGATAAGGAATAATGATGAAGCCGTGAAACATCTTATAACATGGAGGAAGCTGGAGGTCATTACGCTGAGTGAATTTAGTCAGTCACGGACAAATATTGTATAAGAGAACTATTATAAGAACTGAAGAAAAGGTTTAAACACAGAAGAAATCATTCTTTGATGGTTACGAGGGTGTAGAGGGAGGGTGAGGGTTATTTACTAACTAGATTGTAGATAACAATTATCTTAGGTGAAGGGAGGGACAGCATACACTACAGGGGAAGTCAGCACAACTGGACTAAATCAAAGCTAAGAAGTTTCCTGAATACAATCAAACATTTTGAGGGACAGAGAAGCAGGGGAAGGGGTCTGGGGACCATGCTTTCAGGGGACATCTAGGTCAATTGGCATAAAAAAGCTTATTAAGAAAATGTTCTGCATCCTACTTTGGTGAGTGGCATCTGGGGTCTTAAAAGCTTGCAAGTGGCCATCAATTGGTCCCAACCACCTGGAGTAAAGGAGAATGAAGAGCACTAAAGACACAAGGAAAGTAGTAGCCCAGGAGACAGAAAGGGCCACATAAACCAGAGACTTCATCAGCCTGAGACCAGAACAACTAGATGGTGCTCAGCTACCACCAATGACTGCCCTGACAGGGAACACAACAGAGAGTCCCAGATGGAGAAGGAGAAAGGTGGGGTGCAGAACTCAAATTCTAATAAGAAGACCAGACTTGGTAGTCTGACTGAGACTGGAGGAACCCCAGAAAGCATGGCCCCTGGATTCTCTATCAGCCCAGAACTAAAACAATTTCTAAGGCCAACTTTTCAGACAGGGATTGGACTGAACAGTGGCACATAAAGTGATATCTGTGAGGAGTGTGTCTCTTAGCTCAGGTAGATACAAGGGACTGAACAGGCAGCTTCTGTCCGGAGGTGAGATGGGAAGGCAGAGAGGACTAGGAGCTGGTTGAATGGACATGGGGAATCAGGGGTGGAAAGGAGGAGTGTGCTGTCACAGTATGGGGAGAGAAATTAGAGTCACATAACAACGTATGTATAAATTTTTATATGGGGGGAAAAAAAGAGGAAAACAAGCAGCTAGGAGCCAACAACCCTTAGCAGAGAAGTCAGCTGCTGTCCACTGGTATGTGTTGAGGGGTGGCATATAGAATTCACTGGAAGTTAACTATCTATCAGAAGGAAAAAACAAAAACGCATATCAGAGTCAATGAAGTCCAGACCAACCTAAAGTACTGAAAGAAATACAAACTATCAAATACGAATTCTATATCCAACAAAACTATCTCTCAACAAGAAGGGGAAAACGTACAAACCTCACCTCCACTGCAAGGAATAAACGAAGTCCTTCAAGCTGAAGGTAAAAGGGAATAGACAGCATATTAGCTTCCCAGGCTGCTGTAATACATTATCACAAACTTGGATGGATGAAAGCAACACAAATTTATTGTCTTACAGCTCTGGAGGCTGTTGTTGTTAGGTGCAATCTAGTTCCTTCTGACTCATAGCGACCCTATGTACAACAGAGCACAACACTGCCAGGTCCTGCGTCATCCTCATGATTCTTATTATGCTTAAGCCCATTGTTGCAGCCTCTGTGTCAGTCCATCCTGTTGAGGGTCTTCCTCTTCTTTGCTGACCCTCTACTTTACCAAGCATGATATCCTTCTCCAGGGACTGGTCCTCCTGATAACAGGTCCAAATTATGTGAAATGAAGACTCGCCATCATCCTTTCTAAGGAACATTCTGGCTGTACTTCTTCCAAGACATGTTTGTTCATTCTTCTGGAAGTCCCTGGTATATTCGATACTCCTCACCAACACCACAATTCAAAGGTGTCAATTCTTCTTTGGTCTTCCTTATTCATTCTCCAGCTTTCACATGCATATGAGGTGACTGAAAACACCGTGGCTGGAGTCAGACGCTTTCAACTCTGGAGGCTAGAAGTCTGAAATCAAGATGACAGCAAAACCATGCTCCCTCTGAAGGCTCCCGGGGAGAATGTGCTCCTGCCTCTCTCCCGGATCTTGATGGTTGCTGGCAATCCTTGGCTGTAGAGACATCCCTCCAGTCTCTGTCTTCCTCTTCACATGGTCATCCTCCCACTGTGTCTGTGTCCAAATCTCCTTCTCTTTCCTTTACAGGAAAACCTGCAAAAGCCATAACCTGTGTAAGGCAGAAACCTGTCAGAGAAGGACAACCCTACTCCAATATGACTTCGTCTCAACTTGATTACATCTGTAAAGACCCTATTTCAAAATGAGGTCACATTTACAGGTACCAGGGGTTAGGACTTGAGCATAACTTCTGCAGGGACACAATTCAACTCACAACAGATGGCAAGTCATGTTTACAGTTAGGAAGGAAGAGCCCAGGGAAAGGCATGTATGTGGGAAAATATGAAACCCAAGTGTATTGTTGAGTTTATAATGTAAATAGTGTAATATACTGACAATTGTACACTGTATTGACCCAAATATAATGACACTGTTTCAATGTCCCTATAATTGAAAATTAAAAAAAACCCAAACCAAACCCGTTGCTGTTGAGTCGATTCCAACTCGTAGTGACCTGGTAGGCCAGAGTAGAACCGCCCCGTAGAGTTTCCAAGGAGCACCTGGTGGATTTGAACTGCCGACCTTTGGTTAGCAGCCGTAGCTCTTAACTGCTGCGCCACCAGGGTTTCCTACTGAAAATGATGCAATATTAACTTTAATCAGATTATGAAAATTAAAGATGAATGCTATAATACCTAGAGTAGTTGCTAATCAATAATGCAGACTTGTTTCTTGTGTGTTGTCTAGTTGATTCTGACTCATAGTGACCCTGTGGGACAGAGCAGAACTTCCCCACAGGGTTCCCCAGACTGTAATCTTTACAGGTGCAGATTGCTGGGTCTTTTCTCCCATGGAGCTGCTGGTGGGTTAGAACCACTAACCTTTCAGTTAGCTGCTGAGCTCTTAACCATTGTGGCTTCAGGGCTCCTTTTAATGTAGATGTGTATAGGGTTGCTATGAGTCGAAATTTACTCCACAGCAATAGATAGGTAGATACAGCTAAAAAGCCAGCAGACAAACTAGAATCATGTGCTAAAATGTTTGCTTAACGGAAAAGAAGACAGGGTGGGACAAGAAACAAAAGAGCAAAAAGCCTGGCCCACATGCAACCATAAGGCTGCTCAGCTGCTAACTGAAAGGTTGGCGGTTCAAGTCCACCCAGAGGCACCTCAGAAGAAAGGCTGAGCAATCTATTTTAAAAAGTAGCCATTGAAAACCCATGGATCACAGTTCTACTCTGACACACACCGGGTTGCTGGGAGTCAGCATCTACTCAGTGGCAACTGGTTAATAAGAAGGGACATGTCAGTTTTCTTCATCTGCACCCCCTTTTGTTTTGTTTTAATAAGATCCTACTCCCAACAAGCAAATATTTGTCATGCCCCTGCCCCCCGCCCCCGCACCTTTGGTTCAATGGCTTATGGAGCTTAATCATATATTTAACCATTAATGACTGAAAACTGCCATTCCCATTTCCTAGGTCTGAATTCTGGAAACGCCCAGCCCCTTACACAGAAGGAGGCAGGACCAGACAAGCTCGGAGTTCCAGGCTTCACCGATGGCTCGGCATGGCCCCTAACCCTCACGCTTCCGGATCTGAAAGGCTAGAAGAAACACATTCCTGTATGTTTAACCAGAAGACAAATTTCATTTCCCTCCAGCCAGGACATGTGGTTGCTGCTTCTTATGTTTTGGTGGGCCTACTGAATGGATATTAAAAAATATTACAGTTTCACTTTTAATCTGGAAGGGTTAGGCTAGAGGAATCCAAGGTCTTCCCGGTCTTTTATTTATTTATTTATTTTTAACCTTTTTTTTTTTTTAATTAAATATTTTATTGTACTTCAGGTGAAGGCTTACAGAACAAACAGTTTCTCATGTAACAGTAGTACACATGCTGTTTTATGACTTTGGTTAACAACCCCACAACATTTTAACCCTCTGAATTCTCAGCTTTTTTTTTTTTTTGGTGAAAATACACATAGCCAAAGATACACCATTTTAAAACTTTTACTTACACATTTAAGTGACATTGACTATGCTCTTCCAATTGTGCTGCCATTCTCACCCAAGATGAAGGCTTATGGGACAAAATAGCCTCCCATTTAACAGTTACTACAAATGTTGCCCTATAACAGTGGTCAACAATCTCACAACACATCAACAGTATACTTACTCAACTTATGTTCCTTATCATCAGCTTCCTACTCCCCCTCTGCCTTCTGGCCCTCGTCACCGGACTCCTGTACCTCGTTAGTCTCATTTAGTTTTACTGGGCTGTCCACTCCCAGGCTGAACATCGAACCTCGAAGGTAACTTCACCTCTGAGCTGAAACGGTGTCTGGGGGCCACACTCTTGAGGTTTCTCCAGTATCCTTTAGGCCAGTAAATCTGGTCTTTTTTTTTTTTTTGGGAGTTAGAATTATGCTCTACATCCTTCTCCAGCTCTGTCCAGAACCCTCTGTTGTGATCCTGGTCAGAGCAGTCAGTGGTGGTAGCAGGGCACCATCTAGCTGTACTGGACTCAGTCTTGGTAGCTGTGGTCAATTACTCCTTTGGACTAATCTTTTCGTTGTATCCTGGTCTCTTCATTCTCCCTTGCTCCGGAAGGGATGAGACCAGTGTAGTATCTTAGATGGCCGCTCACAGGCTTTTAAGACCCCAGACACTACTCACCAAGGTAGAATGTAGAGCATTATCTTTATAAGTAGTGTTATGCCAATTGAGCTAGATGTTACCCGAGACCATGGTCCCCAGAGCCCTCCGTCCAAAAACTCAGTCCCTCAGGGGGTTTGGATGTGTCTATAGGGCCTCCATGACCTTTCCTTGTGCAGGTTGTGTTAGTTTCCCTTGTACTGTGTACTGCCTCACCTCTCACCCAAGGTACCACTTATCTATTGCCTATTTAGTATTTCCCCCAGCTCCCCACCCATCCTTGGTAACCAACAAGGATTGTTACATTTTGCATGTGAATTTTTCCATGGGTTTTTACAATAGAGGTCTCATACAATATTTGTCCTTTTGTGATTGACTTATTTCACTCAGCATAATGTCCTCCAGTTTCATCCGTGTTATGAGATGCTTCACAGATTCACTGTTGTTCTTTCTCGTTGCATAGTACTCCATTGTGTGTATGTACCATAGTTTGTGTATCCATTCATCTGTTGATGGGCACCTACATTGTTTCCATCGTTTTGCTATTGTGAACAATGCTGCCATGAACATAGGTGTGCATATGTCTATTCGAGTGACGACTCTTATTTCTCTAGGATATATTCCTAGGAGTGGGATTGCTGGATCAAATGGTATGTCTATTTCTAGCTTTCTGAGGAAACGCCATATCATTTTCCAAAATGGTTGTACTATTTTGCATTCCCACCAGCAGTGTATAAGAGTTCCCATCTCCCCGCAGCCCCTCCAACATTTGTTATTTCCAGTGTTTTTGATTTGTGCCAGTAATGCTGGGGTGAGACGGTATCTCATTGTGGTTTTAATTTGCATTTCTCTAATGGCTAGTGAACGCGAGCATTTCCTCATGTGTTTGTTGGCCATTTGAACGTCTTCTTTGGTGAAGTGTCTGTTCATTTCCTTTGCCCATTTTTTGATAGGATTGTTTGTCTTTTTGTTGTAGAGGTGTTGGATTTTCTTGTAGATTATGGAGATTAGACCTTTGTCTGACTTGTACTGTCCAAAAATTTTTTCCCAGTCTGTAGGTTCTCTTTTGACTCTTTTGGTGAAGTCTTTTGAAGAGCATAGGTGTTTGATTTTTAGAAGATCCCAGTTATCTAGTTTATCTGTTGGGTTTTTTGTGTTGATGTTTATGGTTTGTATCCTGTTAATGCCATGTATTAAGGCCTGAAGTGTTGGTCCTATTTTTTCTTCTATGAACTTTATAGTTTGAGGCTTTATATTCAGGTCTTTGATCCATTTTGAAGTAGTTTTTGTATATGGTGTGAGGTATGGGTCCTGTTTCATTTTTCTGCAAATGGATATCCAGTTTTGCCAGCACCATTTGTTAAAAAGACTGTCTTTTCCCCATTTGGTGGACTTTGGGCCCTTGTCGAGAATCAGGTGACTGTAGGTGGTTGGATTTATATCTGGGTTCTCAATTCTGTTCCATTGGTCAATGTCTCTGTTGTTGTACCAGTACCAGGCTGTTTTGACTACTGTAGCTGTATAGTAGGTTCTCAAGTCAGGTGGTGTGAGTCCTCCAACTTTATTCTTCTTTTTCAGTAGTGCTTTACTTATTTGGGGCTTCTTCCTTTTCCATATAAAGTTAATAATTAGTTTTTCCATCTCTTTGAAGAATGTTGTTGGTATTTGGATAGGGATTGCATTGTATTTGTAAATTGCTTTGGGTAGAATTGTCATTTTCACAATGTTGAGTCTGCGTATCCATGAGCACGGTATGTTTTTCCATTTATGCAGATCCCTTTGGGTTTCATGCAGCAGTGTTTTGTAGTTTTCTTTGTATAGGTCTTTTACATTCCTGGTCAGATTTATTCCTAAGTATTTTATCTTTTTAGGGGCTATTGCAAATGGTATTGTTTTCCTGATTTCCTTTTCATCGTTCTCCTTATTGGTGTATAGGAATCCAACTCATTTTTGAATGTTTATCTTGTATCCTGCTACTCTGCTGAATCTTTCTATTAGTTCCAGTAGATTTCTCATGGAGTCTTTAGGGTTTTCTAGGTATAGTATCATATCATCTGCAAACAGGGAGAGTTTAACTTCTTCATTACCAATTTGGTTGCCCTTTATTTCTTTCTCTTGTCTTATTGCTCTAGCTAGAACTTCCAGCACAATGTTAAATAGGAGTGGTGATAAAGGGCATCCTTGTCTTGATCCTGTTTTCAAGGGGAATGTTTTCAGCCTCTCTCCATTAAGAATGATGATGGCTGTTGGTTTTGCATAGATGCCTTTTATTATGTTGAGAAATTTCCCTACTATACCTATTTTATTGAGAGCTTTTATCAGGAATGGGTGTTAGACTTTGTCAAATGCCTTTTCAGCGTCAATTGAGATGATCATGTGATTTTTTTCTTTCCTTTTATTTATGTGGTGGATTACGTTGATGGATTTTCTAATGTTAAACCATCATTGCATACCTGGTATGAATCCTACTTGGTCATGGTGTATTATTTTTTTGATATGATACTGAATTCTATTGGCTAGAATTTTGTTGAGAATTTTTGCATCTATATTCATGAGAGATATTGGTCTGTAATTTTCTTTTTTTGCGACATCTTTGCCTGGTTTTGGTATCAGCGTTATGCTGGCTTCATAGAATGAATTTGGAAGTGTTGCTTCCTCTTCTATGCTCTGAAATAGCTTGAGTGGTACTGGTACAAGCTCTTCTGTAAATGTTTCGTAGAATTCTCCAGTGAAGCCATCTGGGCCAGGGCTTTTTTTGGTTGGGAGTTTTTTTTATTACCTTTTCAATCTCTTCTCCTGTTATGGGTCTGTTCAGATTTTCAATATCACTTTGTTGTAGTTTGAGTAGGCCGTGTGTTTCTAGAAATTTATCCATTTCCTCTAGGTTTTCAAATTTGTTGGAATATAGTTTTTCATAATATTCTGTTATAATCCTTTTTATTTCAGTTGGGTCTATTGTAATGTCCCCCATTTCATTTCTTATTTGGGTTATTTGTGCCCTCTGCTGTTTTTCTTTTTTCAGTCTGGCCAGTGGTTTGTCAATTTTGTTGATTCTTTCAAAGAACCAACTTTTGGTTTTCTTGATTCTTTCTATTGTTTTTCTGTTCTCTATTTCATTTATTTCTGTTCTGATCTTTACTATCTCCTTTCTTCCGGTGGTTGTAGGCTTTTTTTGCTGTTCTCTTTCTATTTGTTTTAGTTCTGTAGTTAATGTTTTGATTTTGTCCCTTTCTTCTTTTTTGATATGTGCATCTATTGCTATAAATTGTCCTCTGAGGACTGCCTTTGCTGTGATCCCAAAGGTTTTGGTATGATGTGTTTTCATTTTCATTTGATTCTAGGAATTTTTTAATTCCATCTCTGATTTCTTCTATTACCCATTGATGTGTAAGCAGAGTATTATTCAGTTTCCTCTGTTTGATTTTTTTTCCTTGCTCTTTCTAGTGTTAATTTCTACCTTGATGGCATTGTGGTCAGAGGAGATACTGTGAATTATCTCAGCATTTTGGATCTTGTGGAGGATTGCTCTGTGGCCTAAGATGTGGTCTATTCTGGAGAACGTTCCATGTGCATTGGAAAAGAATGTGTACTTTGCAGCGGTTGGATGGATTGTTCTATATATGTCTATGAGGTCCAGTTGGCTGGTTGTGTCCTTTAGGTCTTCTGTATCTTTGCTGAGTTTCTTTTTAGTTGTTCTGTCCTTTACTGAGAGTGGTGTGTTGAAGTCTCCTACTATTATTGTGGAACTGTCAATTTCTCTTTTCAGTGCTGTTAGAGTTTTTTTTATGTATTTTGGAGCCCTGCTTTGGGTGCATAGATATTTATTATGGTTATGTCTTCATGATGGATCGTCCCCTTAATCATTACATAGTGTCCTTCTTTGTCTTTTATGGTAGATTTCGTTTTAAAGTCTATTTTATCTGAGATTAGAATTGCCACTCCTGCTCTTTTTTGGTAGTTGTTAGCTTGATATATTTTTTTCCAACCTTTGATTTTTAATAAATTCACATCTTTGTTTGCACGGTGTGTCTCTTGTAGATAGCATATTGATGGATCCTGTTTTCTTATCCATTCTGCCACTCTCCGTCTCTTTATGGGTGCATTGAGTCCATTTACATTCAGTGTAATTATTGATAGATGTGAGTTTGTTGCTGTCATTTTGTAGTGCTTTTTTTTGTGGTGTTGACGTTTTCTTTGTTCTTCTTACCCTCTTGTGCTGAGTTACTTTTGTTTGTGGATTTTGTGTTCTTTTCTTTTGTTTTTGTAGGTTTTGTTTTTGCTGACACTTTATGTTTTTCATCTTTATTTTTATGAGTTGGTTTGTTAACTTTCTTTGTGGTTACCATGAATTTTACCCTTATCTTTCTAAGTTTGAATCAGTCTACCCTTACTTGGTATCGCCTTGCTTTCCTCTCCGTTAGAAGGTTCTATACCTATGCCTTTTGTTCCCTCTTTCATTGTTTTGATGTTGTTGTCATCCTTTGATTGATTGCTCTGATTCCCTGTTGTATTTCTTTTGTTTTTGGGTAGTCCTCAGTAGTTCATTTCCTAGAATGGTATCTGGTTCGTATAAACCTGCGTCCTAGGTCCTAGGTCCTGCCTGAGGGCTGAAGCTGTTTGTCCTCAGATCGAAAAACTCCCTTTAATAATTCTTGTAAGTTTGGTTTGACTTTTGCATATTCCCTTAGTTTCTGTTTATCTGGAAATGACCTAATTTCACCATCAAATTTGAACGAGAGTTTTGCAGGATATATTATTCTTGGCTGACAATTTTTTTCTTTCAAGATTTTATATATGTCATCCCAGTGCCTTCTTGCCTGCATGGTTTCTACCGAATAATCTGAGCTTAGTCTTATCATTTCTTCTCTGTATGTGACTTCTTGTTTTTCATGAGCTTCTCTCAGGATTCTTTGTCTTTAGTTTTGACGAGTGTGAATATGATATGTCTTGGTGATTTTCTTTTGGGGTCTCTTCTATATGGGGTTCGTTGAGCTTCTTGGATGGCCATCTTTTCATCTTTCATGATATTGGGAAAGTTTTCTGTCAGCAGTTCCTCAATGATCCTCTCTGTGTTTTCTGTTTTCTCCCCCTGTTCTGGGATGCCAATCACTCGTAAGTTTTTGCTTTTAATTGTGTCCCACATAACTCTTAGGGTCTCTTCATTTTTCTTTGTTCTTTTTTCTGAGTTTTCCTGAAACAGAGTTGTATCCAAGTGTTTGTCTTCAGTTCCACTGATCCTGTCTTCCACGGTTTCAAATCTACTTCTCAGGCCTTCTATGACATTGTCCCTTTCTGAAATCTTGTTGTTTATCTTTTGGATTTCTAATTGTTGTTTTTGTGTAATTTCGAGTTGTGAATTTATTTTGGCATTTTGTTCCTGCATCATCTTCCTGAATTCTTCTAATTTTTTGTCTGTATTTTCCATGAATTTGTCTATTTTTTCCTCACGTTTGTCAGCTTTTTGCCTCAGTTCTTGGAAAATTCTGAGTAGTAGAGATTTGAATTCCCTATCAGGTACTTCTAGTGCATTTTCTTCCACAGGAGAGTTATCTGGTGTTTTAATTTGGACGCCTATTGGAGCCATCTTGTCTTGTTTTTGTAAATGTTTTGATATTGTTTGCTGTTTTTGGGGCATTCAGTAGATATTTCTCTCGTTTATTGATTGTAGATTTTTTTTTGTTTCGTTCTTGTGGTACAGCTGGGCAGATCTAGCTGAAGAGGAGCCACTGGGACAGGTTGTTTGTGGCACTCACCGCATCCACCAGGACGGTCGGTAGTCAGTGCTGGGCAGGTTCCAATAGGGCGTGCCTGCACAGCTTGGTGGTGTGATGTCAAGTGCACGGTGCAGGTAGGCAGGATGCAGCGGGGAGATGGTTATGTGTGAAGCTAAGCTGGATATGGGAGAGAGGAGAGAGGAGCAGGAGCGAAAAGCATACAAACATAAAAGAATGCTAGGGGAGCTTGTTGTTGGAATGGACAGATGAGAGACTATGGGATGGAGAAAACCAGAAGAGGGAAGAGAAAGAAAAGGAAAGAATGAACAAATAAAAATCAGAAAAGTTAAAGAACTGCGAAGGTCCCAGGGATCCCACTGATGCAGCTATGAGGTCTGGGGGAGTCGGTCTCAGGTTTCACAGCACAGCCTGGCCAGAAGGTGCAGAGGCATACATCGTCTGGTATTCAGGGATCAGAAAGAGAAGGAAGAGATAGAGAGATGAGAAATTAAGCAATGAAGAAAGACAAAAGGGAAAAAGAGGGAAAAGAAAACAAAACTAATCAAAAAAGAAAAAAAATAAAATTTTTTAAAAAAAAAAAGCAACACCAGCAGTCAGTGAATGGTGATCAGAGAGCCAGCCAGTGTGGGTTGGTGTTTCTGGGCAAGAGACTGTGTCCATGGGAAACAGAGGAGGCCGAGTGTGAGTGAAGAAGGGTGGAGAGTGGAAAGCGTATATCACAAATTGCCTCCACTCTGGGGACCCTCAGAAAGGAGCTAAGAGGGTGCAAGGAGCCAGGCACCCAAGTGAAAGGAGGGGGAGGTGGTGAGACGCAAGCGAGAAACCAAAAGGAGCAGGAGGAAAAGAAAAGAAAAAAAAAAAAAAAGGCAGCACCAGTATCCAACAAATGGCACCTAGAGAGCCGCCTGCCCGGGCACGCGGAATCCAATCAGCCGGCAGACCCCGGTGAAGAGACTGTGGCCACGGGAAGCAGAGGCGCTAAGGAACAAAGGTCCCGGGATCTCACCAGCGCAGGAGCGCACACCTGGAAGCAGCCACATGCCAGAACGCAGCCCCACAGCCCCGCAGGAAAGAGCAAAGACGGCGCTCGGAGCCAAGCATCCGAGCAAAAGGAGGGGGAGGCAGCAAGAGGCAAGTGAGAAACCAGAAGAAGCAGAAAAAGCCACACAGCAGCCAACAAACGGCACCCAGAGAGCCCCCGCTCAGGCGCCTGGATTCCAAGCAGCCGGCAGTCTCGGGATTAAGAGACCGTGGCCACGGGAAGCAGAAGAGCGAACGAACAAAGGCCCTGGGATCTCACCAGTGTGGCAGCCCAGACCTGGAAGCAGCCACACGCCCAGACGCAGCCCCACAGCCCCACAGGAGAGAGCAAAGATGGCACTCGGAGCCAGGCACCCGAGCAAAAGGAGGGGGAGGTGGCAGAAAAAGCTTCGCCAGCAGCCAACAAACAGCTCTCAGAGAGCCGCCAGCCCGGGCGCGCAGAATCCAAGCACCGGCGCCCCCCAGCCCAGGGACACTGGCCACAGGAAGCAGGGGAGCCCCAGCCGAGGCAGAGAGGGGTGGGGGGTGGGAAAGCGCACACCGCAGTTTACCGGTCATTCTGTCTCCCACTGGATGCTCCATGAGGCTGCTCTCCCGTTCTCCCATTTGCTGGTCTCCGATAGGAATCCAAGATGGTGGATCCTCCGCGCTGCGTTAGCTGGTAAGGAATCTCTGCATGAGTCTCTCCTCGCTCTCCGTTCTCTTTCAGTATTCTCACTCCGTTGGTGTTTGGCTGAGTTCTTTATCTCTTCATTTGATGTTCTAGGGTTTCAGGATTGTTGATTCTCTGTTAAGCTTAGTTTTTCGGATCTTTGCTGTGGAGGGACGGCGTGGTGCTTCTGCCTAGAGCGCCATCTTGCCCCCCTTCCTGATCTTTTAGACCAGGATCTGTAGGGAGGGCAGATGAGTAAACGTATGAGCAGGAAAGCAAACCAAGCTACAGTTACAGCAGACGGATGCCCACAACCCCCCAGCAAGAGGGGCTGTCAGCCGACCTTCCTGACAGGACCAGAGAGTGAGTGTTGTGGGCTCTGTGCTGTACGGACCCTGGTCTCTGCTGTGCTATCCCCTGCCTTCAATGTGTGGACACGGCCACAGGCAACACACAAGGAGTGAGCACGTCCGTGTCTAGTAAAGGCCTCTTTACAAACACAGGCGGCAGGCTGAATCTGCTGACCCCTGAGCTGAAGCCGGATTTGGGGCAGCACCAAAGGTAGGAAAAGTGTGGAACAACGGTGAGTGTTTACACACATAGCTTCCTGCCGTAGCACCAGGATGTGGCCTCTCCTTCTGGGCCCATCACCTCCTTCTCTCGTCTTGGTTCTCTCAACTCCTCTTGTTTCCTCCATTTAGAAGAAGGATCATTGTCAACTTCCCTAAAAGTTGTTCCTTAGAATGCTCCTTAGGAGTGCGGACGTCGAGACTTCAACTCACATCCTCAGGAAGGGCCAGTCTCTAGAAAAGGACATCATATTTGGTAGAAGGTCAGTGAAAACCAGGGAGCCCCTCCATGAGATGGACTCACGCCATAGCTGAACAATGGACACAAACACCAACGATCATGACGATGGGGCAGGACCAGGCATGTTCACTCTGTTGTACATGACATCACCACTGGACGGCAACTAACCACAATAATCTCAAATTTTAAATATTTCAAAGAAACATTTTGTGGTAGAAATAGCTTTTAAGTGCCTATTTTATATTATGTCTACAAGATTTATTTCTGAAATCTAGGGGAAAATCTAAATGCAGAAGCCTGAATAAAGGTCTTGTGACACCCCAGTCGGCCCCAGGCTCTGGTTCCTGGGCCCCTGGCTGCTCCTTGAGGGCAGAGGTCATTGCATCCTAGCGCCCAGTGGACTCAGAGGTCATTGCATCCTAGCGCCCAGTGGATTCAGAGGTCATTGCATCCTAGCGCCCAGTGGACTCAGAGGTCATTGCATCCAAGCACCCAGTGGACTCAGAGGCCATTGCATCCTAGCGTCCAGTGGATTCAGAGGTCATTGCATTCTAGCGCCCAGTGGATTCAGAGGTCATTGCATCCTAGCGCCCAGTGGACTCAGAGGTCATTGCATCCTAGCTCCCAGTGGATTCAGAGGTCATTGCATCCTAGTGCCCAGTGGACTCAGAGGTCATTGCATCCTAGCGCCCAGTGGACTCAGAGGTCATTGCATCCTAGCACCCAGTGGACTCAGAGGTCATTGCATCCTAGCGCCCAGTGGATTCAGAGGTCATTGCATCCTAGCGCCCAGTGGACTCAGAGGTCATTGCATCCTAGAGCCCAGTGGACTCAGAGGTCATTGCATCCTAGCTTTGAGTGGGTTCAGAGGTCATTACATCCTAACGCCCAGTGGGTTCAGAGGTCATTGCATCCTAGCGCCCAGTGGGTTCAGAGTGCAGCGAATTAGAGGCCACTGCCATTGCCCAGACTGGCTCTGGGCAGCAGGCATGAAGCAAAGACCAGACCACATGGAGAGAGTACCCAGTTGCCAGGGCAACAGACACCAGAGACCGAAGCTGGAATCTGAAAAGCAGTTTCCCCAGAGGAGACCAACCCAAAAACCAAAGCTGCTGCCGTCGAGTTGTCCTGACTCACAGCGACCCTATGAGGACTAGGACTCGTGCTGCTGATACAAGCAGAACAAACGTCTGCTCTGATGTATCTTCCACTGGAAAGAAAACAGCAAAGCACTTCACATTCAACAAGGCAACGTAGGTATGAAATGAAGCAAATACACTTCACTTTGGTGGTGGAGTTCGTTTGCCGGGGAGTGTGTAAACAAGTCCGTGTAGGGAGAGAGGGTGGGTGGCCGCCAGAGGGTCCTCCTGTGTCCACTTTCACCCATGAGTGGTTCCTCGAAGCCTAGCTTGAGTCGTTATCAGCCTCCTTCTGAAGAAGCGGCGAGGCTGAAACGCTTGTAGGTGAAGGTTATCAGCAGGGCCTCCTGTTTGATTTCCTTCCAGTCCATTGATTAGAATTAAAGTGGTAACTGATAAACGTTTTCAGGCTTCAGATTCTCTCCCCTTTCGGTGGACGTCCACGAAATGGATCTCTCAGAGGCTCCAGGGAGATGGGATGCTGCTTCAGGGGGTCATGGCTCACTCAGACCCCCTGTCCCCAAAGGGACTGATGACAAGTAGACATCGTTGTTGTTAGCTGCCATCAAGCTACTCCGACCCACAGCGACCCCAAGTACAACACAATGACACCTTGTCTGGTCCTGCGCCGTCTTCACCGTTGTTGGTGTGAGTGAGTCCATTGCTGCGGCCACTGTGTATTCTGAGTGCCTTCTAACTTAGGGGGCTTGTCTTCCAGCACCACATCAGATAGTATTCTGTTGTGATCCGTAAGGTTTTCATTGGCTGCTTTTTGGAAGTAGCTCACCAGACCCTCCTTCCTGATCTTAGTCTGGAAGCTCCGCTGAAACCATGGGCAACCCTGCTGGTGTTGAAATACTTGAGGCACAGCTTCCAGCATCACAGCGACGCACAAGCCCCCACAGTGGGACAGACTGCCAGATATTTAAACATGTATTTTGTGCTTCTTCTCTAGTTGTTCTCAGTAGGATGGGTTGTCCAAATTAAGTAGCTCACTAGTTGGGAAGCGGAACGCCTCCCCGTCATATCTTAATTTAAAAACACTCACGCCACCGAGCACAGCCCCAGGTGATCGTTAAATAAAATTGCAATCAAGGCGGAGTCAGCAACTTTCATGATTAAAATCTTGCTTCCACTCAAGGAGCGATCTGAGAATCGTCCTGTGCGGAGATGGGTCCCAGTTAAGGCTGCATTTTCACAGAATGCTCTCACAATCTCACACGCCCCTAGGGACCTGCATCGACCTTCAGACTTCCTCACTTCTATGTCGTTAGTTTCCAGGAACTAGATTGTTCTTACTTCACCACTGTGGCTTCTGTCTATGGGCCTCTCACTCTGTCTTCCTAGTCACGAACGCTCTTCCAAACTTTTGGAAAAATGTGTCCTTCCTTGTTGCACTTGATGCACGTGTATTCCTACCCCGTCTTCCTCAGTTTCTTTCTCCTGCACCCACCACGTGACAAGCTGGGTCCACCGGCCATTGCTTTATGGTGAATTATCCTTAACCTTCCTCCCTGTGGTCCCGAGTGATTGATATGCCGTATGTATTTTGACTTCCTCCTGATGAGGTGGTTTGGAACTAATGATGAAGAGCTCTCTTGAGATCACTTACCCTTCCATGGGCTCTGTAAGTACCAGCCTCTCATGACATATTGTGCATCAAGAACCGTTTCTGTTGTGGATCACAAGATAGAAACTTTTGGATGCTGTAAAAATAAAGATAGCCTGATTTTAAATGTTATGCCCGTGTGGAGATAGGGTTTTTTTTTTTTTTTTTTTTTTTTAGGAGGGGAGGAGAATATTTGGCAAAGAACATTTTCAGAGGCAAAAATGTTTACTTTAAAGGAGAAGCACAATAATCAAGTATATCTCACTCATCTTCTTAATATCTGTGCCTGTGAACTCTATTCTCTCATAGTCAGGGATTTGCACATCTGGCTGGCAGATTTCAGCAACGTCCTTCCTGTTGTATAAAGACCTCAGTTGCTTGTAGACATCACTTGGCCATTTGAATGCTAACCTGAAGTACCTGCCCTAAGATCCACGGCCAATTAGACTGTAACAGAGATCCCGGGAGATGAGGCTTCCGAGTTTAATCAGAGGCTGGTTCTGACTCGGTCAGCAATTGTAGGGGGAGGGAAGGCGGAAGACAAGTGCTGACAGCAGCAACATCTTACCTTGCTTCCCATGTGCCCATGTCTCATGCAGTGGGTCACTGAGAAGGTTCGGGGGAACCTCTGGACTTGGAGGCTCTGAGTAGTTGCTGTTACTGTGGAGCATTGGAGGGCATTCTGCTGTGTGTTTTCCCAAGCTGTGGTAGAAAAAGCCAGCTTCCTGACGTTGTCTCTGACTCAGACACCATGCCAAGCCCTTCGCGGATACATCAGGCACATTAGAAGTGGGGATGGGAGGCCACAAAATACGGACAGCCCAGCTGTTTCTTGGTGCACATGTTCAGTCCTGGACCCCTCCCCAGAAGGCTGATTTTCCGTAAGGCCAGGAGCCAGACGACACCTAGATTGACTGGCCTGCCCAGCGTCATGTGGATTTAATGGAATTCTCACACCTGGCTTTCATTTGAAGCACATCAGCCGAGAACTTAAAATGAAAGGCAGAGTGAAAACTAACTTCAGAAAGAAACTTATACAAAATGGCCGGAGAGCCCATTCCCATAAAGACGTGACCCCATGTACAGTTGTGTGCGTATGTGTATGTAAATGTGTGTGTTGGTGTGTGTGCATGTGCATGCATGTATGTATGTGATGTATGTGTGTACACTGTGTGTGAGTGTGTATATGTGTGCATACGTGGCATGTATGTGTGAATGACTTGTACGTATAAGCGTTTATGACTACCTCACCCCTATTTAATACTCCCATAGGCAAGAATTCATGAGAATTGAAAACACGAAATAAAACTGTCATTCTTCACTGATGACATGATTATGTACATAGAAAAAAAGGATCAATGAAAAAACTATTAGAATTAATAAGGATATGGATCAATATTAAAAAATCCATTGTATTTCTGTATAATTAAACCCATAGGAAATGTAAAGGACTTTCTTTATACTTTTGATTTAATAGTTTTCCTTCTCCTATATGCCTTATAGAAAACCATAGTTTTTTTCCCCACTTAACCTAAATATTATTAACCTAAATGTCCATGTAGCAAATGACTTTTTGCCTATAAGACTTCAAACTCTACTCAACTTTAACCAAGTCAAAAATAAAATTTTATTACCAATAGTGGGTGTTTTCACTAAATTATGTAGCATAGTTAATGCTAGCAAAGAGTCATAACTAGTATGCATTTTTAGATTACTTAAAAATAATGCATTTAATCTTGCTGTAACTATTGACCAAATATTAATGGAGGGCATTAAATTTTGTTTTTTGTATAGAACAGTGTTTCAGCAATCAATACACATTGTTCTGGCAATATTAGAGTCTAGAATTTATGACAGTGATAAGCTCTGCTTTATTGAAATAATAGAGAAAAACGAGTTGCGGGAAAGTGAAAGTGGTAAACAGTAAGTCTGGCATCTGATGGTATAAAAACCAAACCTGTTGCCATTGAGTCGATTCTGACTCATAGCAACCACATAGGACAGAGGAGAACTGCCCCATAGGGTTTCCAAGGAGTGGCTGGTGGATTCGAACTGCCGACCTTTTGGTTAGCCGCTGAACTCTTAACTACTGTGCCACCAGGGCCCCAACTGATGGTATAGAATCTTTCATTTTGGTGGCAATTTACCACTTCTAGGATTATGAAACAGTTTGACGTCATCAGGTTGAAACTGAAGAAGTATCCTAAGAGGTTGTTTGGCAGAACTTCGAGGATGGAAACTCCAGAGCTCAAGGTGAACAATTGAAGGTGCTGATAGGTGGAAGGCAGCTGGTTGTAGGAAATATCTCCTTCTCAGGGAGCTCCTGCTGACTCCCCTCAGCTGGTGGGGACCTGACCACAGGCTGCCCGAGATGCCTGGAGGACAGAGCGTTCTCAGGCCCCTCACTCCTTCTTCATAGGATGAGAACTTGCAGGCACGCTGCCTCTCCTTCAGTTTTAATTCTGACTCCCACAGACCATTCAAGCATTAAAGGTGAGAATTATTCACCTCTCAAATGATGCCTTTTAGACAGACAAACAGACAGACAAACAGACAAAGAAATACTGTTTTGTGATGGGATCAGGGAAATGAGCTCTCCTACATCACTGATGGCAGTAAGAATGATGTTTCTGGTGGATAATTTGGCCAAAAATAACAAAAGTCTGGGTCTTTCATCCTCTTTGAGATGTAACTCTTCACCCAGGAATTTCCCCTAAAAACAATCCTAAATATGCACCTGTATTGAGCCATTTTTAGTGTTGGAGTTATGCCCAACTATTAACATAATCTGTAAGCTTGTCGTACTGTGGGGGCTTGCATGTTGCTGTGATGCTGGAAGCTATGCCACCGGTATTCAAATACCAGCAGGATCACTCATGGCAGACAGGTTTCAGTGGAGCTTCCAGACTAAGACAGATTAGGAAGAAGGACCCGGCGGTCTACTTCTGAAAAGAATTCACAAATGAATACTTCATGAATAGCAGTGGAACATTGTCAGATATAGTGCTGGAAGATAAGCCCCTCAAGTTGGAAGGCACTCAAAATACGACTGGGAAGAGCTGCCTCCTCAAAGTAGAGTCGACCTTAATGACCTGGATGGAGTCAAGCTTTCAGAACTTTAATTTGCTGATGTGGCATGACTCAAAATGAGAAGAAACAGCTGCAAAATCCATTAATAATTCGAACGTGGAGTGTACAAAGTATGAATCTAGGAAAACCGGAAATCATCAAAAATGAAATGGAACACATAAACATCCATATCCTAGGCATCAGTAAGCTGAAATGGACTGGTATTGGCCATTTTGAATTGGACAATCATATGATCTACTATGCTGGAATGACAACTTGAAGAGGAATTGCGTTGTATTCATTGTCAAAAAGAACACTTCAAGATCTATCCTGAAGAACAAAGCTGTCAGTGATAGGATAACATCCATATGCCTACAAGGAAGACCAGTTAATATGACTATTATTAAAGTTTACATACCAACCACTAAGGCCAAAGTTTAAGAAATTGAAGATTTTTACCAGCTTCTGCAGTCTGAAATTGATTAAACATGCAATCAAGACTCATCGATAATTACTGGTGATTGAAATGCAAAAGTTGGAAACAAAGAAGAAGGATTGGTAGTTGGAAAATATGACCTTGGCTATAGAAATGACACTGGAGATCACATGATAGAATTTTGTAAGACCAATGAATTCTTCATAGCAAATACCTTTTTTTCACCAACATAAATGGTGACTATACCTGTGGACCTTGCCAGAAGGAATTTACAGGAATCAAATTGACTACATATGTGGAAAGAGACGATGGAGAAGCTTAATATTATCAGTCAGAACAAGGCCAGGGGCTGACTTTGGAACAGACCATCAATTGCTCATATGCAAGTTCAAGTTAAAGGTGAAGAAAATTAGAACAAGTCCATGAGAGCCAAAATATAACCTTGAGAATATCCCACCTGAATTTAGAGATCATCTCAAGAGTAGATATGACTCATTGAACACTAATGACTGAAGGCCAGATGAATTGTGGGATGACATCAAGGACATCATGCATGAAGATATAAGCGGTCATTAAAAAGACAAGAAAGAAAAGACCAAAATGATGTCAGAAGAGACTCTGAAACTTGCTCTTGAATGTCAAGTAGCTAAAGCAAAAGGAATAAATGATGAAGTAAAAGAGCTGAACAGAAGATTTCAAAAGACAGCTTGAGAAGACAAAGTAAAGTAATGAAATGTGCAAAGACCTGGATGGAGATAGAAAACCAAAAGGGAAGAGCATGCTCAGCATTTCTCAAGCTGAAAGAACTGAAGAAAAAATTCAAGCCTCCAGTTGCGATATTGGAGGATTCTATGGGGAAAATACTGAACGACGCAGGAAGCATCAAAAGAAGATGGGAGGAATACACACAGTCATGGTACCAAAAAGAATCGGTCGATGTTCAACCATTTCAGAAGGCAGCATATGATCGGAAACTGACGGTACTGAAGGAAGAGGTCCAAGCCGCACTGAAGGCATTGGCAAAAAGCAAGACTCCAGGAATTGAGATGTTTCAACAAACGGATGCAGCACTGGAAGTGCTCACTCATCTATGCCAAGAAATTTGGAAGACAGCTACCTGGCCAACTGACTGGAAGAAATCCGTATTTGTATCGATTCCCAAGAAAGGTGATACAAACAAATGTGGAAATTATCGAACAATATCATTAATATCACATGCAAGTAAAATTTGCTGAAGATCATTCAAAAGTGGTTGCAGCAGTACATTGACAGGGAACCGCCAGAAAGTCGGATTCAGAAGACAATGTGGAACAAGGGATATTGTTGCTGATGTCAGATGGATCCTGGCAGAAAGCAGAGAATACCAGAAAGATGTTTATCTGTGTTTTATTGACTATGCAAAGGCATTCAACTGTGTAGATCATGACAAATTATGGATAACAATGAGAAGAATGGGAATTCCAGAGCACCTAGTAGTGCTCATGAGGAACCTGTGCATAGACTAAGAGGCAGTCATTTGAACAGAACAAGGGGATACTTCATGTTTTAATGTCAGGAAAAACGTGCATTAGGGTTGTGTCTTTTCACCATACTTATTCACTCTGTATGCTGAGAAAATAATCTAAGAAGCTGGACTATATAAACAAGAATGCAGCATCAGGATTGGAGAAAAATTCATTAACAACCTATGATATGCAGATAACACAACTTTACTTGCTGAAAATGAAGAGGACTTGAAGCACTTACTGATGAAGATCAAAGACTACAGCCTTCAGTATGGTTTACATCTCACCATAAAGAAAACAAAAATCCTCACAACTGGATTGATAAGCAACATCATGATAAACAGAGAAAATATTGAAGTTGTCGAGGCTTTCATTCTATTCAGATCCCCAATCAACTCCCACGGAAACAGCAGGCAAGAAATTGAATGACGTATTGCATTGGGCAAATCTGCTGCAAAAGACCTCTTTAAAGTGTTGAAAAGTAAAGATGTCACTTTAAAGACTAAGGCATACCTGACCCAAGCCATGGTGTTTTCAATCGCCTCATATGCACGTGAAACCTGGACAACGAATAAGGAAGACAGAAGAAGAATCGATGCCTTTGAATTGCCGTGTTGGTGAAGAATATTGAATGTACCATGTACCGCCAGAAGAATGAACAAATGTGTCTTGGAAGAAGTACTGCAGGAGTGCTCATTAGAAGCAAGGATGGTAAGACTTTGTCTCAAATACTTTGGACATGTTATTGGGAGGGACTGGTCCCTGGAGAAGAACATCATGCTTGGTAGAGTAGAGGGTCAGTGAAAAGTAGGAAAAGCCTCAATAAGACTGATTGACACAGTGGCTGCAACAGTGGGCTCGAGCATAAAAATGATTGTGAGGGTGGTGCAGGACCTGGCAGTGTTTTGTTCGTTTGTACACAGGGTCTCTATGAGTTGGAACCGACTCGATGGTACCTACCAACAACAACAACATTAACATCAGCCACCACTTATCTGCCTGTTTGAAGTGCTGAGGTGGTTTGTGTGTTGTTATGATGTTAGAAGCTATGCCACTGGTATTTCAAATTCCAGCAGGGTCAACCATGGTGGACAGGTCTGGTGATCTACTTCCAAAAATCAGCCAATGAAATCCGTATGGGTCACAACTGAACATTTTCCAGTATAGTGCCGGAAGATGAGCCCTCTAGGTTGGAAGACACTCAAAATACACAGTGGCAGCAACAATAGACTCAAGCATACCTATGATTGTAAAGATGGTGCAGGACTTGGCAGTGTTTTGTTCTGTTTTCCATGGAGTCGCCAGGGGTCGGGGCCAACTTGATGGCAACTAACAGCAACTATTAACGTTACATTGTAAGAGAATGTTTAATGGTGTAGGAAGACATGTAACAGGATTCTAAGTGGGTTTCTCCTGCCTCAACTCTGTTCAGACCCAATGGTCTGAGAACAAGATGGCAGATAGCAAGTGCTTCCGTGTCGGGAAGTTAGACACCTCTCGTCAGGACTTGTGGTTGAGGCAGCCACGCTGACGTTACGCCTGATCCTCAGCCCAGTGCTGAGGCATAAACACGTTTCTGTTGAGATGGTTACCAGGGACCCCATGGTGGGCAGCCTCCCCTTCCCCACAACCCAGTGAGAGAGGCTTGATGAGACCCATCAGGAAGCTTGGCATGTGTCCTAGGGTTCGGAGGAGCATCAGGCGCTGGTGACAAGCCGTGTCTGCGAGGACCAGAGGCAGAAGAGTAGGGTAGGGCAGCCTGGGGCAGTGGAGCAGGCACCACTGGGCCTTACTAGGGACTTGAGCTTCCTGTGCTGATGGGCACCCGCTGAGGTGGAGGGTGGGGTCATGCTGGAGGGACTCAGAGCACTCGGGTGGCCTGCTCAGTGGGGACTCCCGCCAGGCAGTGTGGGGAGCGGGGTGTCAATGGCGGGACACAGGCTAGTGTCTGTCATGAAGGAGCCCAGACCCTGACGGAGATGGCCAGGTGAGGCCCTTGCTGTCCACGCAAACTGGATTGGGCTGGCCTGTGTGACGTTGGAGGCCACATTGTAAGGTACTGCCCGGATACTTGCTGCTGGAAGGGGGATGAGGGGTCCCACAGCCACGCTCTGTCCCTTGGGTGTTCTGATCTATGGGGCTGAGGACAGCCACCAGGCATGTTTGAGGCTGACGACACAGCTCCGGGGTCCACGCCTGGGAGTTCACGGTGCGCTCTGTGGGTGATGTTGAAGCCAGCCTGACCCCAGGGTTCACAGTGGGTGCAGTGGCTGGCCGTGGAGCCAGCCTGACCCAACAGATTCTCCGGGTCTGAGGTCTGGAACCGTCACAGAGCAGCCAGATTCCGGTGCTTCGGGGAAGCTTAACGAGCTTGCAGGAAACTTTAGGCTCAGGGACAGATGTTGAGGTTGTCAAAGTCTTGAGCTATTTCTCCCTCCCACAACCCTGGGGAATAGAGAACTCTGGTGTGCATGGACTGGACACGCACGTCCGTCTCCCTCACAACCGCGTGGCCGGTCCCTGCAAGCACCTCTGTGATGAAGCTATAAGGGCTGCTCAGTGCACTCAGGGTCGCTGTGAGTGGAGGGGGCGCGCCTAGTAATTCAAGATTTACGTCTTGGAAACAAGATTTACCTCTTGGAAACAACTCTTAATTGGAATAAGGTCACTGAGGAGCTGAACCTCAGAATGACTGAACATCCTGGGGCCGTAATGTGTCTGCACAGGTGACCCCGATGGCCGCTGCTCCTGGAGTGCCTGTCAGGGGAGGTCAGCCAGTGCCAGGCCAAGGGGGATGGCAGGCCAGGTTCACCATCCTGTGTGGTGGGGCCTCCTGGGAAGCCACAGCATGCTGCTGGTGTTCAGGCCTGACTGCTGTAAGCCCACCAAGGCATAGCCTGCTGCCCCCAGACTGGGGCACGAATGGCAGGGTCTGGTGACACGTGACCCTGCCTTCAGTGACCCTGGTGCCCCTCTCTTACCTCAGATCCCATCTCAGGACTTTGCCGGCCACCCTTCTGCCTTCTATAGTCTCCCCGCCTTCACACCTCCTCACTCAGGTCTCAGCACGCAGGCACCCACCATGAGGGGCCTCCATTCGGTCTCCACTGTGCCCCCCCTTTTACTTCCCAGCTTCTGCCTCCCTATTTCTCTGTCCCTCCTTTCTGCCTCCCAACTTCTGCCTTCCCCTCCGTCACCCCTTCTGTTTCCTTCCCACCCCCATGTGTCCTCTGCCCTGCAGAAAGCATCCCCACTCTTCCTCCACCACGCTGTCCTGCACGCAGCTCTGATGCCCTAGGCGAGTATCTTGTGTATCTGTGTGCGCCACTGGCTGATTTCTACTTGCCTGTCCTCTCCACACACATACACACTTGCACACATGCAGGCACACACATACGCACACAAACAGGCAAGCACACCAGCACATATGTGCACACCCATGCACACACACACGTGCACATAAGCACACCTACACACATGTGTGCACACACACATGGACAGCAGCTCTGGGACGAGGGCCTCTGCCTGGTGTTCTGGGGTCGGAGATCAGGGCCTAGTGGTTTTCACCAGTGAGGAGCTTTGATTCTGATCAGCCAGAGGATGGACAGATGAGGGGTCAGGGGACAGGGCTGGGGAGCAGAGGAAGGGCAGCTTGGGGACGCAGCAGGAGAGAGGCTGTCTTGGGGCCGGGGATGCTGGCTCTAGAGGGCGGCCCCATGGAGGAGTCTCCCAGTGTGAAGGCCCCCAGGTTCCAGCCAAGCCCTGGCTCCAGAAGGCTCCCCTCCCCTGCCCCCCGTGTCTCCTCAGGAGCACCCCTTCTTCTTGGACCCACAGCTGAGCCAAGACAGCAATAACTGTCTGACGTCAATGCGTGGAATTTATCGTTCACAATGCTGCTCCTTTAACAGAAAAATGAAATGATGTATAAAAACAAAGCTATAGGGAGATGCAAGAAGTTAATAGAAAAGATGAAGTTGACAATTGCAGTCACAGTGCAACAAGCAGAATAAATCCTATGAGAACTAACAATCGTTCCAGAAAACAGAACAGAATTAATCAGAGGAAACGCTCTTGCTGAGATGGGAAGTAAGCAATCTATTATGGTTTTCAGACTTAATTTTGTGAAACCAGACATTAAGTTTTGCAGATTACATTCCTCAAGCACGGATTGTGTAGATCTAATATTCAAACTTCGAATTAAAGCAAACTAAAGTCAACTATAGTATTTCCATTAAAGGGTTCAACTAACCCCGAAGTTAACTTTCTTTGCAAACGTGAAGCATTATAATGCTATGAGAGAAAGCCCACAGGCAGCAAATTGTTCCCCTGCACGCTTAAATACCCCCTTCCTTTTCTGGCACAAAAGTACACTTATATTGTTGCCGGCTGCTGTCAAGTTGGCCCCTGACTCATGGTGACCCCATGCACAATGAAAGGAAACGTTGCTCGGTCCTGCGCCATCCCCATGATCGGTTGCAAAATGGACTTTGGGATCCATAGGGTTTTCACCGGTTGATTTTCAGAAGTAGATTGCCAGGCCTTTCTTCCTACTTTGTCTTGGTCTGGAAGCTTCACTGAAACCTGTTCAGCATCACAGCAACACACAAACCTTCACTGACAGATGGGTGGTGGCTACGCACGAGGTGCATTGGCTGGAATTGAACCTGGGTCTCCTGTATGGAAGACGGGAACCCTACCACTGAACCACACTGCCCCTACACTTATATAAAAACAAAAACAAACAAACAAACAAATCCCAAGACCAAACCTGTTTCTGTCAAGTCGATTCTGATAGCGACCCTATAACAACCCAATAGGACAGAGTAGAACTGCCCCATAGCGTTTCCAAGGAGCGGCTGGTGGATTCGAACTGTCGACCTTTTGGTTAGCAGCTGAGTGCTTAACCACTGCACCACGAGGGTTCCAACACTCATATAGAAGTGGTGAAAATTTGCCATGTTATCAGGTAGTCGAATGAATTCATTCATTAATTTCTGGGAAATCCTCATTCCTTGAAAGGCCTTGTGTTTTCAAGAACAACTGCATACAATTGCTTAGAAAACAGAGCGGCTGAACAGGAGAAAGGCACAGAAGGGCACTGGGCTGGCCCTGCTGCTGTGAAATGGGGGAGGGGTTTTCTTCGAATCCTTGGTATTTTGTAGACATGTTCCTCTTCCACTTTTCTGTTGTATCATAATGTCCCTGGGTGGCAAAAGCAGTTTGTTCTCGACTGCTAACTAAAGGTTGGTGGTTTGAACCCACCCAGCAGTGCTGTGGAAGAAAGGCCTGGCAATCTGCTTCCGTAAAGATTACAGCCAAGAAAACCCTGTGGAGCAGTTTTACTCTGTAACACGTGAGTCGGAATTGACTTGACGGCAATGGGTTTTGGTTTCCTTGTATCATAATTTTAAACACATGTTCCAGGACAATGCTGCGTCTTAGCATTGCCGAATGTACGGAATGCCTCCTTTGTGGTCTGGGGGTGGACAGTCTACATGAGCCGTTCTTTCAGTAAAGGCTCAGGGTCAGGAGGAGCCCACGTCCTGCTCTTGGTGGTCTCCATCCGTGTCCCCCCCCGTACCAGCATTTTCAGGCTTCACCTCACAATGACGTTTCAGAAGCATTTTGACTTCATCTTTTCACTCCAAGTTCTCATCTGGGAGGATTAAATACTGACAGATTATTATTGCTCAAGGAGAATGTTTTAAAAAGCAAATATATGACTAATGTGGGCAGAGACGGAAGGTGTCTGGCCAGGTCCTCCCGTGAGCAGGTGCTGAGAGAAGCTGGGAGAGCAAGACAAGGTCAAGGCTAAGGTGGGCTGTAAAGTGTCCACACAGGTGACCCTGACCAGCCGCAGCCCCTGGGGAGGCCCGTCAGTACTCCTGAGGGGGATGGCTGGGTCAGCTCCACCCCCCTAGTGGGGGGAGTCTCTTGGGGAATCAGAGTGAGCTGCTAGGGGTCCTGGCCCAAGAGTCAGACCTGACTGCTGTGAGCCGGAAAGGTGGATCCAGCTGTCCTCCACAGATTGGGGCCGATGATGGGGTCTGGCGCCAAAGTCTCAGCCGGCCTGAGAGCCCAAGCAGGGACTGCCTGTCAGAGGGGACCCCGGGCAAAGAGGGCACACACCATGATTAGGGCCTGGGGAGCAAAGGAGAGAGGGTGAGGAGTACTACACGGGGCTCCTCGGACCCCCAGGAGTGGATGCCAGCTGCTGCTGGAACCCTGAGGGGCACAGCAGGGCTAGCGATGGAAGAGCTGGGGTCTGAAGCTGATTTCCTGCCCCAGTGGGACTGCTTGAGGAGCTGGAGGCAACAAGGCTTCTTCCTCCTCCCAGACCTGCCAGGACTTCTGTTCTCAGAACCTGCAGGAGGCCACTGGCGGGGAGTCTGGGCACACTTCCAGCCCCTAGCCCCAACCCAGAGCCCCCAGTCCCTAAATCCCATAGCTCCTAGCCCAAATCCCAGAGCCCCCAGCCCCTGAATCCTAGAGACCCCAGTCCCTGAATCTCAGGGTCCCCAGCCCCCAAATCCCAGAGCCCACAATCCCCAAATCCCAGAGCCCCCAGTCCCTGAATCCCAGAGATCCCAGCCCCCAAATCCCAGAGCAGAGTAAAGCAGGTGGTGCAGGTGGTAGACAATGGTGGGAGCCACGAGCACCTCCCCCCGCCCCCCGCCCCTGAGCTCTTAAACTGGAGATTCTGAAACTACAGAAGCATTTACTTGTAGACAAAACGTTCACCGTGGAAAACATTTCAGGACAGAATTCTGCCGTGGGCTGTGGTGCTGGTGAGGTACCATTCAGTCCTTTCGACACTGGCTTTTGGGGTTGTTAGTTGCCATTGAGTCGGCCCCCAATTCACGGTGACCCTGTGTGTTACAGAGTAGAACTGCCTCTTGAGGTTTTCTTGGCCGTAATCTTTACGGAAGCAGTTCACCAAGCCTTTTTTCCATGTTACTGCTGGATGGGTTTGAACTGCCGACCTTTAAGTTAGCTGCTTGTGCCAGCCTGGCTTCTTCTTACACACCCATGGGTCCCTGAAACCTGGGGCCGTTTCCCAACAGAGCAGGCTGTGGGAGCTGCAGATAACGTCTGGTGTTCCCTTTTGGATTGTACTCACTGTGGGTACATGTAAGCCTCTCAAAAGCAGAAGGTGTATTTTGAGTGTACAGCGATGGTTCTGTGCTGAGGTCTGCCATTGGTGGGCCGACACCTGGTGTGGTGAGACCTCCTCCCAGTGGCCCAGGCACAGCAGGACTTCCAGAGACTGTCTGCATCCCATCTGGGTTTCCTGGGCATGGGGCGCCTGTCCTGGTGAGTGCAAGACCAGGAATGAGCGTGGTTTTCGTGCTGAGACCAGCCTACTCTTACTCATGTGTTTACGAGGTCTACCAGCAGACCAGCTCATTAAAGGCCCCAGGGACAGCAGAGGCTGCTGCAGGTGTTAGCAGTCACAGGACCGACCTACGCGAGAGTTTGCGTCGTGAATTCAAAACATCTGTTTGAAAAGTTCCTTTGTGGGACAGCTCAGCGGACACCACACAAAACAGAGTATTTACACGGAGTGAGGGGAGCTGCCTTGTGTTCTTAGGGGGCTCCCTGACATTCAGAGTTCCTCATAAGTGGCCTGGAGCATCCTGAGCAAGCCCAAAGCCATTGAGTCCCCAGCAGAGAAGGCTGCACTGGGTGGGGCGGGGGGGACACCTTCTGTTGATGGGTGGAGTACCGAGTATGTCCTGCCTATGTGTGAGCCAGGGTCCTGGCATGGAACCGGTTAATGAAGGCTCAGGTGGGGCATGGGCCAGCCACAAAGGACAGTGCAGTATGGAGGGGCCTTCAGAGGAGGGAGCAGTCACAGGACCCTGGATCAGCTCTCTCTTCCCCCTTCCACCTTCTGCTGGTGTCTCCCAGTGAATCCAGGTGTGGTGGGCATGTTAGCCTTAGGGAGAGGGGGCCAGGAGGCTTCCAGGCTGGCAAAGGGAAGCCGCTGCACCCTGAGAAATTTTCTGGCTGCCCATGGACTCTTGTTCTGTCTCTAAGAACACCCTGAAGAGCGGAAAGTGCCCTTTATGAATCTGCACAGCTCACGCGCTGTGATGTTGCTGCTGATGTGCTTTTGAGGCAAAGATTTTAGGAAAAAAGTCATCTTTGTCTTTTGCAGCACTGATAAGACAAACTTAAACCATCTACCTATTTTACGTAGCAAACTTTGAAAGAGTTTGATTGCTCTAAAGACAGGAAAGAGTCCCTGGGTGGTGCAAACAGTTAATTTGTTCAGCTGCTACCTGAAAGGTCAGAGGTTTGAGTCCACCCAGAGGCACCTCGGAGGAAAGGCCTGGTGATACACTTTGGAATGGAGCACAGTTTTACTCTGACACACATGGGGTTGCTGTGAGGTGGAAGTGACTTGACAGGACTGTGTTTTGTTTTGTTTTTAACTGATTAAGAACAGGCTATGGGTGTGTACATGCGTGTGCATGTATGTAGGTGTGTGCACGTACATGTGTGGGAGCTGGCTGTAGCGGGAAGGACCAGGTGTATAAGTGGATTTGAGAAGGGCTTTGCTCTTAGGACTTCACGCTATAAAATAATAGCCTAATACAGTTCACTTTTTATCCATGTTGGTTTTTGTGAGATAAGCAGTTTACTTTTTATTTTTTTTACAAAAGGCTGTGTCTGGGCACTGTTTATTTTTGGGATGCAACTAACTCAAAGATCACTTACAGTGATAGGGAAGTTTGAGATTTTTTGATATGACAAAGGGCAAACCAGTGGAGCCTATGATAAAGACAAGAGAAACCACGAGAGCAGTTTACTGAAGACAAGCATCTCCTGGGGAAACTAACGCTGCGTGCACAACGTGCTAGGTTTACAGAAAAATCGTGAAGACAGTACAGAGCATTCCCATGTGCCCTCCACACTATTTCCCCGATATTAACATCTGGCATTAGCATGATACATTTGCTACAATTATGTAGCCAACATTGATACATTATTACTAACTGAAGTCCAGATTTTATTCCTGTTTTTTATTTTCCCTCATGCCCTTTTTCTGTCCCAGGATCCCACCTAGGACACAGCGAGCTGTCCTGTGTCCTAGGCGCCTCTTGTCTGTGACAGCTTCTCAGGCTTTCCTTGTTTTGAATGACCTGGATGGTTTTGGAGCCCCAGTGGCACAGTGGTTAAGAGCTTGGCGGCTAACCAAAAGGTTGATAGTTTGAAGCCACCAGCCACTCCTTGGGAACCCTATGGGGCCGCTCTGCTCTGTTCTACAGGGTCTCTATGAGTCAGAATCGACTCGACAGCAATAGGTTTTTAACGGGTTTGAACAGTTTTGAGGAGTGCTGGTCAGAAGTTCTGCAGAATGTCCGTCAACACGGGTTGTCTGCTGTTTTTCTCATGATTAGACCTGAGTGATGGGTTTTGGGGAGAAAGACCACTGAGCTGAAATGCCCTTCTCATTACAGCATATCAAAGGTGCACACCATCTACCTGACTTCTCACGGTTGATGCTGACCTGGATCACCTGGCTGAGGTCCTGTTTCTCAGGTTTTTCAGCTGGGAAGTTACTCTTTTTTATCCTCCCTTTCCATACTGCAGGTCCCTGGGTGGTGGAAACGGTTTCCAGTCGACTGCTTCCCTGAAGGTTGGTGGTTTGAACTCAGCCAGCAACTCCACAGAAGAAAGGCCTGGCAGTCTGCTTCTGTGAAGACTACAGATGAGGAAACTCTACGGAGCAGGTCTACTCTGACACATGTGTTTTTTCCATACGTGCTCTTGGGAGGAAGTCACCATGCCCAGCCCACCTCCTTGAGGTGGACAATCTCCATAGACTATTTAGAGTCCAGCCTAAAGCAATGGGAGGAGGGAAAGCTCCAGGAAGCTTGAGGCTGAGGCAGAGCTTCCTATGGAGCAGATCTGCTGGGACATTCACGGGGTCACTGTGTGTCAGAGCCCACTCCAGGCAGCTGGTACTGGTGGGGGGATTCTCAGGGACTCCCCGTCAGTCTGTGGCTGGCTTCTTCATTCCGTTGATCAGATTTGCAAAGCTGACCCCTGAGCAGTCTGCAGTGCATGAGGGGGACTCCTGAACCCGGGAGCACAAGGTGGGATTCTGGGAGGGGTGTGTGTGTGTGTGTGTGTGTGTGTGTCTGTTCTGTGAGTGTATGTTTCTCTGTGTGTGGGTGTGCGTTTGAGGGGTAGGCAGGGTGAGGTGCTATGTGGCTCAGGACGTTTGATCTGCTTCACAATTTTGCCTATGATTGATTTGATCCTTTTTATATCCTGCTGCCTTGTTTTTTGAACCCCCTGGGCCAGGTGAACACTGTGCTTTGCTTTGATAAACTGTGGTTGCATGATTCAGGTGACAGGCCTCCTTCATAGCCATCAGGTCCGGCTCCAGATAGGCAGGGGACCAACAGGTGGATGTCTCCTGGGTGCCACCGAGCGCCTGCTGCAGGGACCCCGTGCCTCGTTAGAGCACATACATGGTAGTATGTGCCGCCACGTATGGAACCCTGAGGGTTCTCGATCCCTCAGCCGGTGTGTAGGCTTGAATCTCCATTCTGAAGAGCCGCCTTTGATGTTTCCCTGGCGCTAGTCTTCCCTCATTTCATGCCTGGATTGTTGGGATGAGGCGCGGCTCCTTCTGGTGCAGATTCTGCTCGTGTCTCCGGGCGGCAGGCTCCCTAGTGCCCACTAGATGGCGCGCGTGCTGCGCGGGCCGAGCGCCGCGGCCTGGAAAGCAGAGCCGCACGGCCGTGCAGGGTGCAGGATCCCTGCCAGCTTAGCTGTTTGGGCTGAGAGGATGGGATGGAAATGTCACCGAGGTTTGCTGTGTGGGATGGAGCCACCACCCACCACTCTGGGCGGAAGGCGGGCACCGCTGGGCGGGGTGCTGGGGTGAGGAGTGGGAGCCCCGCTACCCCAGGGTGGGTGAGGAGGGTGCGGGCGTGGAAGGGCAGCCCAGTGGACTCCAGCCGTTCTTCCTCCGCCCCTTAAGTCTCCCCTCATCCCATGGGCTCCATGGGCCTCGGCCTCCTGTTTTCTGGGCCTGCTTCCTGATTTGAGATTATTTTCTCTTTTCACAGGTTGTTGCTATTGTTTTTGGCCGGCTCTAATTCACGCACGACAGAACCAAACATGCCCGCTCCTGCGCCGTCCCCATGATTGGTGGTGGATGGGATCATTGTGATCCATAGGGTTTCTATTGGCTGATTTTTGGAAGCAGATTGCCAGGCCTTTCTTCCTAGTCCATTTTAGTCTGGAAGCTCACTGAAACCTGTTTAGCATCATAGCAACACACAAAACTTTCACGGACAGATGGGTGGCGGCTGAGGTGCATTGGCCAGAAATGGAATCCGGGTCTCCCACGTGGAAGGGGAGAATTCTACCACTGAACCACCCCTGCCCGCTTTTTTACATAATGCTGATAAACAGAATGCTTACAGCTACCCGGATGTTTGATGAAATAAGACTCGTGTAAAAGGGGAGGCTTCGTGCCAAAGCATTTCTTGAAGACTGCTGTAAGGAACGATCCCACTATCGAAAGACTCCAGATGCTTAAAGCTCTCGGTTGTTGTAAAAAAAAAAAAAAAAAAAAAAAAAAAAAAAAAAAAGGTAAAATGAAAACAAAACAAAGACCTTCATCCTGGTTGTATTCCTTGCTAGTGCTCAACTTATGTTTCATGTCATACTTGGGAGTGTCTTAAACTCAAAATAGCAACAACAACAACAACTTTAATGGGACTTTTTTGTTTATAATTATCAGCAACCCAGTTCAAGCTGATATAAGCCAAAAAGAAAAATAATCAAAGAGGGAGGAGTTATAGACAACTGTAAACTTCAGGGGTCGGGTTCAGGAATGGTTGGATCTAGGTGCTTAAGTGGTCTTTCTCTATCTCTGAGCTATGTGTTTGTCTGTGGAGGGTCCACTGACCAGCAAGCTTTCTGCTCCTGACAGCTCCTGGCACCCAGGCTCGTTTCTTTTCAGCTTCAAGTCCAGTGACAGAGAATTTCTCTTCCCTGCAGGTCAAACAAAAGATCCGTGATTCAGACTGTTGGGCTGATTTGGGTCTCCTGCTCATCTCTGAGCCCATCACTGTGGCAGGGCCTGTGTCTCATGACCCAGGGACCCCCTGGACCACGTGCACTGATGCCGATAAGGGGGCACCTCTGGTGGAAAACCAGGTGATCCTCCCTGTTGAAAAGGGCGGATGCCAGGCAGGGAGAGTAACACAGTCACTACAGCCTTATGTGAAGAGGAAAAGAAATCTAAACGGTTCTAGCTGCTGCTGGTTTTTCTGCTCTTTTTGCTTCCTCAGAATGTTAGAGAAAAGTTTTCCAGTGTTGACTGCATGGGTTATCATCTGCCTTGGCCCACCTGGCATCATGTTGGAAGAGGGGTATCTGGCAAACTGTCTCAAATACTAATCAGATGCACGCTAATCAGATGCATACTAAAATGTGGGGAATCTAGTTTTCCTACAGCATGGACTGTCATTTGCCTGCTTGTTTTGCTGTGGGTTCTCTGTAAAGCAGAGCCTGAGGTCAGACTCAGGGATGGCTGGTTTGTCAGAGGCTACCATCCAGGGGGAAGGACAGTGACCCTGGGGAGCTGTCAGATAGGACCATCTGCTCAGTATCAGGGGGTCATCCTCCAAGTGGCCACATGAAGGATGGCTACTTGGGACAGTCCAGCGAGGGTGGAAGGGGGACGTTTCCCTGGGCATCAACCTGCACTGTCAGGGTTCCTCCACAGGCTGTATCCCCACACTCTGGGCTGTCTGCAGAGGGCACTGAGCGGCCCCAGTGCCTATGATGCCTCGATGTCAATCAGGGAGCCTGGGGGGGGGCGGGGGGATGAGGTGAAGTGGGAATATGCTTGGCCACCCCCTGAGTTGCTGCCATGCCATGACCAGGGTTGAAGCTGGGGTGAGATCTGGGGTAAATTCAGAGAGCAGGGCCCAGAAGACTGGGGGGCTCAGGGCATCTGATCCAGCCCAGGCCCTGCAGCTCCATCTGCCCCAGGATATCGCAGGGGCCCCCACTTGTGGGAATAAGACTCCTCATGTGTCCATTGCTGGCTTAGTGTGGGTTCTTTAGGGGAGCAAAACCAATGAGATGTGTATGCATGTATATATATGTGTGTGTGTACAGATGTGTGTGTGTATGTGTATATATATGTGTGTGTGTGTATATATATGTGTGTGTATGTGTATATATGTGTGTGTAGATATGTGTGTGTGTACAGATATGTGTGTGTATGTGTATATATATGTGTGTGTGTACAGATATGTGTGTGTATGTGTATAGATATGTGTGTGTACAGATATGTGTGTGTATGTGTATAGATATGTGTGTGTGTAGATATGTGTGTGTATGTGTATAGATATGTGTGTGTGTAGATAGGTGTGTGTATGTGTATAGATATGTGTGTGTGTGTAGATAGGTGTGTGTACGTGTATAGATATGTGTGTGTGTGTAGATAGGTGTGTGTACGTGTATATATATGTGTGTGTGTGTAGATAGGTGTGTGTACGTGTATAGATATGTGTGTGTGTGTAGATAGGTGTGTGTACGTGTATATATATGTGTGTGTGTGTAGATAGGTGTGTGTACGTGTATATATATGTGTGTGTGTGTAGATAGGTGCGTGTATGTGTATAGATATGTGTGTGTGTGTAGATAGGTGTGTGTATGTGTATAGATATGTGTGTGTGTATAGATAGGTGTGTGTACGTGTATATATGTGTGTGTGTGTAGATAGGTGTGTGTACGTGTATATATATGTGAGTGTATAGATAGGTGTGTGTACGTGTATATATATGTGTGTGTATAGATATGTGTGTGTGTATAGATATATGTGTGTATGTATATATATGTGTGTGTGTGTAGATACGTGTGTGTATGTGTACATATATGTGTGTGTATGTATATATATGTGTGTGTGTGTAGATATGTGTGTGTGTGTGTAGATATGTGTGTGTATGTGTATATATGTTTGTGTGTATAGATGTGTGTGTATGTATATATATGTGTGTGTATATAGATATGTGTGTGTATGTGTATATATATGTGTGTATATAGATATGTGTGTGTATGTATATCTATATGTGTGTGTGTACAGATGTGTGTGTGTACGTGTGTGTGTGTATAGATATGTGTGTGTATGTGTATATAGATGTGTGTGTGTATAGATATGTGTGTGTGTGTGTATAGATGTGTGTGTGTATAGATATGTGTGTGTATGTGTATAGATATGTGTGTGTGTATAGATATGTGTGTGTATGTGTATAGATATGTGTGTGTGTATAGATATGTGTGTGTATGTGTATATATATGTGTGTGTGTATAGATACGTGTGTGTATGTGTATATATGTGTGTATGTATATATATATATGTATGTATAGATATGTGTATATATATGTGTGTGTATAGATATGTGTGTGTATGTGTATATATGTGTGTGTGTGTAGATATGTGTGTGTATGTGTATATATGTGTGTAGATATGTGTGTGTATGTGTATATATGTGTGCGTGTGTAGATAGGTGTGTGTCTGTATATATATGTGTGTGTGTAGATATGTGTGTGTATGTGTATATATGTGTGTAGATACGTGTGTGTATGTGTATATATGTGTGTGTGTGTAGATATGTGTGTGTATGTATATATATATGTGTGTGTGTATAGATATGTGTGTGTATGTGTATATATGTGTGTATATAGATATGTGTGTGTATGTGTATATATATGTGTGTATATAGATATGTGTGTGTATGCATATATATACGTGTGTGTGTACAGATGTGTGTGTGTGTACATGTGTGTGTGTATAGATATGTGTGTGTATGTGTATAGATATGTGTGTGTGTATAGATATGTGTGTGTATGTGTATATATATGTGTGTGTGTATAGATATGTGTGTGTATAGATATGTGTGTGTATGTGTATATATATGTGTGTGTATGTATATATATGTGTGTGTGTATAGATATGTGTGTGTATGTGTATATATATGTGTGTGTGTATAGATATGTGTGTGTATGTGTATATATATGTGTGTGTGTATAGATATGTGTGTGTATGTGTATATATATGTGTGTGTGTATAGATATGTGTGTGTATGTGTATATATATGTGTGTGTGTATAGATATGTGTGTGTATGTGTATATATATGTGTGTGTATGTATATATACGTGTGTGTGTGTACAGATATGTGTGTGCGTGTATATATATATGTGTGTGTATGTATATATATATAGGAAGCCCTGGTGGCACAGTGGTTAAGTGCTCGGCTGCTAACTGAAACGTTGGCAGTTCGAACCCATCAGCTATTCTGTGGGAGAAAGATGGGGCAGTCTGCTTCTTTAAAGATTTACGGCCTTGGAAACCCTATGTGGCAGTTCCACTCTGTCCTACAGGGTCGCTATGAGTTGGCATTGACTCCATAGCAGGTTTGGTTTTATATGTGTATGTATGTTTTCGTATACCTGTGTATGTATGTTTTCGTATGTGTGTGTATGTGTGTTTTCGTATGCGTGTGTATGTGTGTTTTCGTATGCGTGTGTATGTGTGTTTTCGTATGCGTATGTATGTATATTTTCGTATGCATATGTATAGGTACAGAGCAAGAGAGAGAGATTTACTGCAAGGGATTGGCTCATGAAATCTTGGGGGCTGGCAAGCACCAAATCCATGGGTCTGGTGGCAGGCTGGAAGCCTCTGCAAATTCACAGGTTGCAGGGCACTGGCGAATTCAAATTCTGCAGGTCAGGTGGCAGACCAGGTATTTCCGCAGACTTAAGTCCCAAGGACTGGAAATCAGGTTCCAAGAAGAGTGCAGGGTTGAGAGAGAGTGAGCTTTGCCAGAACACCCGTTTGTATACTGGAGACAGGCCACACACCCAAGGAAATGCCCCTTCCAGCGGATTGGCTGATCACATCAGATCACATCATGGAAGATGATTACATTATATTACATTATGGAAGAGCAACCAGTCCAGTGGTGCCAAACCACCTAGAATCATAGCCTAGCCAAACTGACATATTATATTATCCATCACAGTCATGTTGGAAACAATGACTAATCAATCACACGCTGCTTTGAAAAAGGCATTTTCAAGCTGTGGAGTGCAGGGATCTCACCTCCTGGACCCGCAGGCCATGTCCCCTGTGCTGTATCTAAACTCTTTCTTCCTTTTTCAGTCTTGCAAACACATTGACGCTGGCCTAGCCCCAGGACTCCTTCTTTACAGCTGGCCCAGCATAGCCCAGTAAACCCACCAGCCTGCTCTCCCCAACCTTGAGATTCACTCTCAAGTCTGATGTTGTTAATTCAGCGGAGATGCCAACGGGTCTGCCAGAGACGGGATGTGCCAGAGGTTCTGGGGCCCGGGCTTCTGTCCTTCCACTGCCAGCAATGACAGATGGTCGGCTAGGATGGTGGCACTCAGGTATACTCAGGTGCGATCGGGTCAGCCAGCCTCACACCCACCTGCATGCTGGGGAAGTGGGACTTTTACCTGAATGGGCTTTCTGGGGAACCTATTCTAGAGGAAAATTTTCAGATTCAGTACATTGCTTTTTGCTGCAATTCTCCCCAATGGGTCTCAGGTACTGCTTTGAAAGATCATCAGAACACATGGCATTTGGAGAATCTCTTCACCTTTTCTTGGGAGCGAGATTTGGGAAGAGCAAGAAACACACGAGGGACTTGAGAGACCGATGCAGGGCTTAGGGCTTGTTTGTTTCGGAGACATTTTTGGGGGAAAACACACTGTTGAGATGGGGGTTCTGTGTGGAACAGAGGCTGTGCAGGCGTTTAGAGGGGGTGCTGTGCTGTGTGGAGGGCATGGAACCTCACCTGCCCGGTGCCAGGGAACTCCAGGGAGGGAGGTTGGGCTGTGGAGAGGCCACTCTTGGGCCGTAGGCTCACAGATGAGGAGGGAGCCGATTGTCCCAGCTCTGTAAGGCCCACGGAGACAATTAATCAAAAGTACAGGGGCCCCCAGACACCTGCACACTGCAGTCACAGCAGCTTTAGCTACAGTCACCACAAACTGGAGGCAGCCAAGACGCCCTTCAGCCATACATTCCCACTCCTGTAATTCTTGGTGATGTTTCACACCCACGCTCACAGCTCAGAGGTCACACATGCTGGATAGAACCCTCCTCCTTTATGATCACCCCGAGTGTTGCTCCTGCCTGTGTCTGGAGTGAGGTTCCTGCTCTTTTCTGCAGTAGGTTCCTGACAGCCTGCCCTCAGCGTGGTGTTGTTGCTGTCGAATCCACCGTGGTTACTGCTGGTACTGATGGCACGTCCAGTTTGTTCCCTCTAAGGTTTGCGGCCCCTCCTGGATTCCATGCAGAGAAGTCTAACTTGGCTCCTGCACCCTTGCTTGGAGATGCAAACATGCCGCTTTCGGATGACAGGATTCACTCCAGGCGGGGAGGGTGTGCCCATCCCAGGCTGACCTCTTGGCTGAGCCCCAGGGCAGGGTGGTCTCCATGGGAGGGGGCAGGGCAGGCCCTGGAAGGGGGTTTGGCTCCTCCAGAGAGACACCCTGAGCTGTAAACACTGGGAACACTGACTGTAGTCACAGTTCTTTAATTGGTTTATCTTTTTGCCCCACATACAAGGTTACTCTTCTGAATTAATAGAAAATGTAAACAAATGGTCATCGATTTCACTAGGCTACAGCAGACTGAACACTTTGATAAATGCTAAAAACTCCTCTAACTCACAGCTGAGTGCACCCCAGCTTCAGCCCACTGAGCCGAGAGGACAAAGGCCCCATGGTGGGCTGAGGGTCTGGGGGGTGATGGAACTGCTCCCTGGGAAATCAGGGTGTGGAAGCAGGGAATCAGGGTGTGGGTGAGGGGGTCAGGGTGTGGATGAGGGAGTTGAGATGTGGATGGGGGAAGCTGAGGTGTGGATGGGGGAGTTGGGGTGCGGATGAGGGAGTCAGGGTGTGGATGGTGGAGCTGGGGTGTGGATGAGGGAGTCAGGGTGTGGATGGGGGAGTTAGGGTGTGGATAAAGGCTCACTCAGGGTGTTACTGCAATAACGCGGATTGGAGCCACCTGCTGCAATAGCCAATTCTGAGACGGGTGAGGTGAGCAGCAAGATGTTTATTATATATCGATATATAGGAGACGGAGGGGAATAGATTCCTCCAAAAAACGCGTCTCCCCAACTGGAGATCGGCTAGAGTCTTTTATAGGGACAGGATTATGGATCTTTTGTGGTAGTTTCTCCTTGAGGTGATGATGTCTTAGATGAGTTAGCCTTCTACTGGTGTTGTTAGAGGTTATCTGGTAACATCCTTGGGGATTATCTGGCGACATTCTGCTTTTTCTTGTCACGAGATGGGTGCTCTGTTTGGTTTTTCATTCTTAGATCATTATCACTTGTTTCCTACCCTCCAGGAAGGAACACCGGTTAATCTTAAACTTTTTTGTACAGACTAGAACAGGAAGGAAAAATCAGGAGACAATGTGGTGGTCAGCAGTGGGGAGTAAATAATAGTGAGCCAGGCCTGTGCAGCCTCTTCCAAGGGTGTGGATGAGGTAGTTGGGGTGTGAATGAGGAAGTTGGGATGTGGATGAGGGTGTCGGGTTGTGGATGAGGGGAGTTGAGGTATGGATGAAGTAGTTGCAGTGTGGATGGGGTAGCCTGGGTGTGGGTGGGGGATTTGGGGTGTGGATGAGGTAGTCAGGGTGTGGATGGGGGAGTTGGGGTGTCCACGGGGGAGTCGGGATGTGGATGAGGGAGTTGGGGTGTGGATAGGGGGAGTCGGGGTGTGAATGAGGGAGTCAGGGTGTGGTTGGGGGGTCAGGTGTTGTCACGGGAGTCAGGATGTGGATGGGGGAGTTGGGGTGTGAATGGAGAGGTCGGGGGGGGTCCTTGTTCACAGTATTTCATTGTTAGCTGGCACACGGGGTCTTTTACATTACTCATTGGGACAGTAAGTGGAGACGGGGTCACACCCCACACACCCTCACTTGGGCTTCACCTGGGAAGTGGTCCTGGCATCTGAGGGTGGACACGAGGCAGGTGGGTGTTAGAGGTGGCCCTTCCCACTCCATTTGCTGCCTCTGTGCAGAGCTGTGCCTGCGGAGGCTGCTCTTCCCCAAATGCCCACCTGGGCCGTCTCCTGGGGGCTTCAGGAAATGCCCAGCAGGAATCTCGGGAGCCACACTCAGAAGGCGCTGCCGACTCACCTTGTGGAAGCTCAGAGCAAACATCTTGGTTTTCGTAGGCTCAAATCAAAGACGAAGACAGTGATGTGTTTACAGAGCCCTTGCATTGTCCTAGGGATTTGGAAAACCCAGAAGAGGGCATTAAAGTCTTGATGCTCCCATGGAGAGGACAGGTGCATTTTAAGTCAACAGCAGAGAGGCGAATGACTTGCCTGGCAGAGTCCATGGGCTGGGGTGGGGCTGGGCAGACAGAGGGCTTTGTGGGCCGTGCAGAGTCCCAAGGTGGCCTGCTCATCCCCAGGCACCCTGGTGGTCCTGTTTCCACTGGTTCATTTACTTAACGAAACTCCAGTGGAAGCTCTGGACGCTGGAGCACAGGGGAACTGTTGGAGTAGTGTCAGGTTCGATGCTGGGAGTGACTCATCCCTGAGGACGGGGAAGCTCCCGGCTGGGGGCTTCCCAGACCCTGGCTCGTATGTCTCCCCCTCAGGCTGGTTTGACTCTGACCCTTTTGTGGTGAGAAAACTGTCCTACTTCTGTGAGCTGTTCTAACACATGATGGAACTGGAGGGGGCAGTGGGGTGGTCGGAAAGGAGAGGGACCCCAAGCTGGTGGCTGACAGCTGAGTGTGGCTGTCCTATGGGGTTGGCCCAGCTCCGGGCAGCCGGCATCAGAGCTGTCTACAACGTTTACCCTGCCCTTGCCTTTCCGTGCTCTTTATCTCCCCCTGGATCTGCAGCTTCCTTCTGATATAGCTTCCATTCAGCCCGAGGGCTCCCCCGCTTTCTGGGGATCTACTCTCCTTCCCAGCAGCTAGACCCATCTTGAGCTCTGTCCTCCGGAAGGACTTGGGGTTTCCTGTTGGGGTTTTAGCTGCCCCATGGGGTGCTAACAGTGACCATGTCCCCATGTCCACAGGTTACACCCAACATCAAGAACCTCCTTCTGTCTGTTCCTGTCTTCCAGGTCCCAACTCCCCTCCACACCTGTCCTGGGTGTCACACTCCAGTGCCTGCAGGCCAGAGTTTACAGAAGAAGATCCATGCTTTTGACCTTTGCCAGAAGCTGCTCAGAGCCAACGAGGAAACATAGGCTGTTATGGGATTGAAAGGTATACTCCCAAGACATGTGCTGAATTCCTGGCCTTTATGCCTGTGGATGCTATCCTATTTAGAAACAGTGCTCTTCTTTTGTTATGTTACTGAAGCCATCCCAGAGCAGGGTCAGTCCTAAGGTCAATCACTTCTGAGTTTTAAAATGACCAGAATAGACACAGAGACACAGACGTCGGGGGAGACCGATGCCACGTGAGGGTCATCGACAAGCAACCAAGGAATGCCCGGGGTTACCAACAAGGAGGGAACCCACACGGTCAACACCCTAATTTGGACTTTCAGCCTCCAGAACTGTGAGAAAATAAATGCCTGCTCTTTAAATCCACCTTGTTGTGGTATCTGAGTTACAGCAGCTCTAGAACTTTATGACACGGGATTAGTTGTTCCCTCTGCTTTAGTGAAAAGTGCATAGACTTGGGGTTCTCTGTGCCCCCCATCCCTGAGACAAAGCAGGCCACCAGGGCCATGTCCTGCACCAGGCCATGGATACTCTAGGTGGAGGGAAGGCCAGCGCTGGCTGCACCTTGTCTTCTGTCATATCTGCGATGGTTAATTCTGTGGGTCAACTCGACTGGGCTGTAGTGCCCAGTGGCTTGGTTAAACACTGGTCTACGTGTTGCTGTGAAGTATTTACACGTGACTAGCATTTACATCTACTCATGTAAGATGTGGCAGCCGGCTTCCATAGAGATTTACAGCCTTGGAAACCTTATGGGGTCACTATGAGTGGGAATCAACTTGGCAGCAGTGGTTTTTTTTTGTCCTTAAGTAAAGTAGATGACCCTCCACAATGGGGGGATGGGGGAGGGCATCCAATTAAACGACGGACTTGGGAGCAAAACCGGAGGTTTTCTGAGGAAGGATTCTGCCTCCACACTATCAATAGACCCAAACCAAAACAAATCCACTGTCGTTGAGGTGATTCCAACTCTTAGTGACCCTACAGGACAGAGTACAACTAGCCCATAGGGTTTCTAAGGCTGTAATCTTTTGGGAAGCAGACTGCCACATCTTTCTCCAGCGGAGCAGCTGGCAGGTTCAAACCACCGACCTTTTGGTTAGCAGCCAAACGCTTTAACCACTGTGACACCAGATCTTCATAAACAGACGTCCTGCCAGAATTCCTCTCTCTCCTTCACTGCCCGACCTACTGATCCTGGGACACAAAACTACTGGCATCTCCAGCCTGTCACCTGATCTACGGAGTTTGGACTTTCCAGTCCCCGTCACGTGAGCCAATTCCTCAAAATAAGTTTTTTTTCCTCTCTCTCTCCATAGATAGTTAGATATAGATAGAACCAGTTGCTTCTGAGTCAACACTGACTCATGGCAACCCCTTGTGTGTCAGAGTAGAACTGTGCTCCATAGGGTGTTCAAAGGCTGATTTTTTGGAAGTAGATTGCCAGGCTTTTCTTCTGAGGTGCCTCTGGGTGGACTTGAACCTCCAACCTTTGGTTTAGCAACTGAGTGCGTTCACTGTTTGCACCACCCAGAAACTCTAGATACAGACATATATCTCTCTGTGTCTCACTGGTTCTGTCTCTCCAGAGACCTTGACTAAGACAGCAACTGCATAGCTGAGCAGGTCCTGTAAATGCTGAGCCCCTCTAATCACCTGTACAGATGCGGGAAGGAGGACGCTGGAGACAGGCTGCTGGAAGCAAAGACGAATTGAACTGTGACAGGGCTGCATTTCCTGGGAGGCTTCTGAGAAGTTACTGAACTGACAAAAGATAAGCAGCTTTAATTGAGTTGCGAATCTTCAATTAAGCACAGGAGAATGTTAATTAAATAATCTCTGTTCTTTAAAGAGAGGATGCATTAACTAATTCAGCAGGATCTTTCCATATATCACACTTTTCAGCGGATGCGCTCCTGAAGTGGTCAGGAGAGTCATAACAAACTCGCCCGCAGACACAGCCTGGTTATCGCTGGAAATCTGCACAGCCTGCAGAGCAAAGTGCCAGCCGAGCAGGGCAAATGTTCTGCACCCCAACTGCCTGCAGCCCCCTGGTTTTGTGGAGGTGAGTGGTCCGTTACCTAGCAACACAGTTGGGTGGGGGTGGAGGGCGGTTAGTGCAATGGGCACCGTGACCTGGTGGTCATTGCAGGGTGGAGCAGTCCAGCTTAAGGCAGGATGCTTGTCAGTTAGCGGCCGAACACTTAACCATTTGCACCCCCCAGGGACTCCACAGGGGTATGAAAATGGTTGGCTATGAGTCTGTTTCAAGGCAGGCAGGCAGCATGCTGTTGTTATCAGTTGTTATCCAGTTGGCTCTGACTCATGGTCACCCTGTGTACAACGGAACAAAACGTTGCCCAGCCCTTGCCGTCTTCACAATCACTGGTATGCTCAAATCCATTGTTGTGGTCACTGTGTGTTTTCAGCATATTCCAGCCTATGAGGAACCCTTGTGGGGCAGTAGTTAAAAGCTCGGCTGCTAATCAAAAGGTCAGCAGTCTGAATCCACCAGCTGCTCCTTGGAAACCCTATGGGGCAGTTCCACTCTGTCCTATACAGTCACTATGAATCCGAATTGACTTGATGGCAATGGGTGCTTTTTTTTTCCTACCTATGTGCAATATTCTGTTATGATCCGTCGGGTTTTCATTGGCTGATTTTTGGAAGTAGATCACCAGGTCTTTCTTCCTGGTCTGTCTTAGTCTGGAAGCTATGCTGAAACTTGTCTACCAGGGAGGATCCTGCTGGGATTTGAAATACAGGTGGCAGAGCTTCCAACTTCATGGCAACACAAAAGCCACCTCAGTCGGACACACTTCAGACAGTGGTGGAGGCAGCCTAGTAATTACTTTTTAATGACTTTCCATTTCTGTTGACAGAGAGTCTTAGTCAACCTATTGGAGAAATAGTGACTGCAAAATGAGCTATACTCCCTATATCTTAGGAACTCACGTGCTCTAACATAATTAACAGTTTTCTTCCACTCTTTCAACGTCTCCAGCAAAGTGATATTTTAGCTATTAAATGTTTGACACTTTAGTAGGAGTTTTGACAGAACTTCCAGGGTGTGGAATTTCCAAGCTGCACCAGACTTCTGTAGGAACAATGGTTTCATATGTGAAAGTCATGTAAACTCTTTAAATTTTTATTTGAACATGAGATTCTGATGTATTTTTTAAGGTTTGGAGTTTATGATGGTTATCCAAGACTACGCAATGTAAATTAACCCTCAGTCTGCTGATGAGAGTGATCCAAATCACCTTCAATTTAATTCAAAAAATTTAAAAAGCATTGAAATGGATAAATTGATATCTGGCCACCACAGGAGGGTTCCTTTAAATAAGATTCACCATTTGATATTTAATACTTGGTATTTCTACTTAGGAATTCTGGGTGGTGCAAACGATTAACATGCTTGCTGCTAAGAAAGGTTGGAAGTTCCAGTCCACCCAGAGGCACCTGGGAAGAAAGGCCTGGAGATCCACTTCTGAAAAATCAGCCACTGAAAACTCTGTGGAGTACAGTTTCTACTCTGACACACATGGGGTCACCATTAGTTGGAGTCGACTTCACAACTGGTTTTTATATTGTTAAAACAAACATGCATACTCAAAACAAAGATTACATCAAGCATATATGGAAAGATACTAAAGAGCAATAAAAAAAAAGCATAACCAAAAATATGACATCAGAACTAAGACCAAACATAGCTATCATAGCAATAAATATAAAATGGCTAAATTAATGGATTAAAAAAAGATTCTCTGATTACAGACAAAACCCAGTATAAATAGTATAACAGAGACATAGCTCCAATGGTTGACGAGCAAGCAAAGCAGACACAGACAGACAAGGTTGCCTTGGGAACTGGAGCCCAGGTGAATTCAGGGAAAATGATGTGCCACAAGATAGAGACTCTTTATAACTGGCAGGTGCAAACTGTAGCAGAGACCAGTCATACATACTTGTGCACCAAGTAACAGCACAAAAATTCATCATGCAAAATCTCTAGGAAGTACAAGAGAAACGAAGCCAAAGACTCTGATTCACAATTCCCAACCCATCAGCCATGAAATGGAGAAAACAGAACAGGCATTTATAAGACTAAAATGACCTATTAAATAAGGTAGAGCTAACTGATTTATGTGTACTCACACACTCACATACACACATATACAAATATGTGTGTGTTCATGAGACTATTTACATGTCTACCCTCCCAGACCTTACCGCCAACGCAGTATTTTATTTTATTTTGGTTTATCTTTTAGTTTAAAAAAATAAAAAATAATTTTTATTCAAGTGATACCTGGTATATTTTCCCTGTAAACTTTTCAAACAATTTAGAACAGAGCAGGTTTTTTTCTAGTCCACCTATGGTGTCTCAGTCACTTGGTGCTGCTGTAACAGAAATACCACAAGCTGGTGGTTTTCAAGAACGGAAATGTATTCTCTCACAGGTCTGGAGGCTGGAAGTCCAACTCAGGATTTTGGCCATGTGGATTCCTTCCTTGTCGGTGCTCTGGGCATTCCTGGGGTCTGTGGTTTGTAGATGATCCTCACATGGCGTCTCTCCATCCCCTTCCCATGTGTGTCTTTGTGTTTATTCTGCCCTTTTTAAAAATATTTTTTATTTTACGGCTCAAATTAGTTTTTCATTCAAAAATTTTCTACTCAATTGTTTTGTGACATTGGTTGCAATCCCCATAATGTGTCAGTACTCTCTCCCTTTCCTTTTACACCTGAGTTTCCCATGTGCATTCCCTCAGGAACTGTCCCTTCCGGTCTTCTTGTCTTTGCTTTTCGGCAGGTGCTACCCATTTGGTCGCATATGCTTGACTGAACTAAGAAGCACATTCCTCACATATGTTATTGTTTGTTTTATGTTATTGTTGTTAGGTGCCATTGAGTGGATTCCGACTCATAGTGACCCTATATACAACAGAATGAAACACCGTTCAGTCCTGCACCATCCTTACGATCACTGTTACGCTTCAGCCTATTGTTGCAGCCACTGTGATAATCCATCTCATTGAAGGTCTTCCTCTTTTTCGCTGACCCTCTACTTTACCAAGCATGATGTCCTTCTCCGGGGGCTGAGCCCTCCTGACAACATGGTCAAAGTAAGTGAGACATAGTCTCGCTATTCTTGTTTCTAAGGAGCATTCTGGTTTTACTTTTCCCAGACAGATTCATTCGTTCTTTTGGTAGTCCATGGTATATTCGATATTCTTCTCCAACACCACAATTCAAAGGCATCAATTCTTCGGTCTTCCGTATGCACCGTCCAGCTTTTGTATGCATATGAGGTGATTGAAAACACCATGGCTTGGGTTAGGTGCACCTTAGTCTTCAAGGTGACATCTTTGCTTTTTAACACTTTAACGAGTTCTTTTGCAGCAGATTTGCCCAATGCAATGCATCTTTTGGTTGCTCGACTTCCGGTTCCATAGGTGTTGATTATGGAGCCAAGTAAAATGAAATCTTTGACAATTTCAGTCTTTTCTCCATTTATCATGATGTTGCCTGTTGGTCCGGTTGTGAGGATTTTTGTTTTCCTTATGTTGAGGTGTAATCCATATTGAAGGCTGTGGTCTTTGATCCTCATCAGTAAATGCTTCAAGTCTTCACTTTCAGCAAGCAAAGCTGTGTCATCTGCATAATGCAGATTGTTAATGAGTCTTCCTCCAATCCTGATGCCCTGGTCTTCTTCGTATAGCCCAGCTTCTCCGGTTATTTGCTCAGCATACAGATTGAATAAGTGGGGTGAAAGGATACAACCTGTGGGATATATGTGATTTAAACATGGCTGCACTATTGACAACTGCAGCCCCCACAGGCCTTTGTGCTGTATACATGTTGGAGACTTGTCAGCGATAAGAATGAGATTAGGCACGACTTGTTTTCCCAAACCTATTGCCCTGTTACTGATTGGCTTGTTTACCTGAATTCCTTCTCCCTTGCCCGAAACTTATTGTTACTCACCCAAAGCCCATTGTTCTGTTATTTGCTTCACTGTTTTCTGTATTGACTATAAAATAAACTCCTGGGACTGAAGCCAAGGTCGACTCCTTAGAGTGACCCTCCTGGCCCCACTTCTCTGTAAGAGTTGTGCCGTCAGCTACTGTCTTCACCGCCCTGACATTCGCCGCCGCTGCAACAACAACCCTGACACACACACTCCGACTTTAAACCACGCAGTATCCCCTCGTTCTGTTCCAGTGACTGCCTCTTGATCTATGTACAGGTTCCTCATGAGCACAATTAGGTGTTCTGGAATTCTGGCTTTCGGTGGAAAGTGTCATGAACAGGGCATTGGGAGTCCTGGAGTGTCTTAACCTTCAGGTGTTCTCGGCCTGGGGCCCTCATGTGTAAAAGGAAGAAGACTGTGTCCTCTCCTCCCCTCACCAAGGTTACAGGAGTCAGGGGCTCAGTTGCTATTGAAAAAACAAAAAGAACCACCTGGAGCCTGTTACCTTTTCAAACTGTATAGTCAATCCAAAAGAAGAATAGAAACACATAATAAACCCTAGGGTTTTCAGCTCATTAATCAATTCTCATTAAAAGTTATAAAATTCCCCCTTCTGTTGCATTTCCATTAAAAAATTATCTTTCAAAGCTAATGCTTTATTGCTTATTATGTCAATATTCATTACAGCCCATTATTTTAAGTATTTTTCCTTCCTATTAACCCTGTTCCTTGCTAATGAGAAAGTCTGATCGATTGTGTCATTTTCTGGGTTTCTAGTCTCTGTTTCCTTGTGGGGGTGGAGGCTCTGCCATCATCAACTGTCTCTGAAATGTCCTAGACCATCACCACCTGCTTGATCCACAGTACTCCACCATGAAGACGTATCGGCATTAGTCAGCGATCCTTTTGATGTGACTTGTGCTCACTGACCACAGAGATACAGCATGAAAGTTAGAAATGTAATGCTTAAAAGTTGGGGAATTCAAAGATCTCAGGAAACAGTTCCCTGACATTCTGGAGATGGCCAGTGATCCTTGGCTTGTGGACACATCACTCCAATCTCTGTCTTTGCCTTCACAAGGTCTTCTTCCCTGTGTCTGTCTCTTCTCTTCTTATGAGGACACCAGTCACTGGATTTAGGGCCCACCCAAGTCCCCTATGACCTGATCTTAACTTGATGACATCTGCTAAGAGCCTATTTCCAATAAAGTCACAGTCAATCTCGTCCCAAGACCAGCCCAGGGCCACCATCTCCTGTGCCCAGGGTGGGCAGGAGCCCTCCCCTCACAGTCTGCACTTAGTTATTTTACATGCCCCTGTGTGCTGGTTGGATAATCCCTGTGTTATCAGTTGAATTGAAAAGATATGAAAAATATGATCCTTTAAGGGAGGATTGAAATTTCTTTCTTCTTCTTTTTTTGCATAAAGAAGTTGCTAAGTTTTAACTTTCTTTCAGGGTTCTTAGTTCCCTAAATACATATTAATTATGAAAACTCACTGCCAGTTAATGAGAGTGGTGCAAAAGGAGATGTTGTAATCGCTGATTATTTGAAACCGCTTGAATTGCAATTGCTTGAATTGCAAATGATTTATGAAAAGTCTTGGAACTTTGGAGTTCAGTCTGGAATTCTGCCAGATCATGAGGTGGGAACTAGCCCTGTGCCTTACTAGAGCAATGAGCAGCTGCTTCTCTTCTGAGCGGAAGCAGGCCACACATGAGAACAGTGAACAACCGTGAAAGCTCGGGACCGAAGAAAACTTAGCAGTATGTTTGTGTTTGTTTTGAATAAACTTTTTATTCTGGAATAGTTTTAGGTTTGCAGAAAGTTATGAAGATGGTACAGAGAGTCCCTTGTACCCACATCCAATTTCCCCACAGCTAACATCTTACATTGCCATGGCATATTGGTCACACCTGAGAGAATGACATTGAGGCATTGCTATTAACTCAACTACAGATTTTATTTGGGCTTCACCAGTTTTTCCATTAATGTTGTGTTTCTGTTCTAGGATCCCACCTAGGACACCATGTTGTATTCATCCTACTCTGGTCTGTGGCAGCCTCTCAGTCTTCCCTTGTTTTCTATGACCTTGACAATCCTGAGGAATACTGTCCAGGTATCCTGTAGATTGTACCTCTGTCTGGATTTGTTTGTTGTTTTTCTCCTGATTAAATTGGAGTTGTGGGCTTTTGGAGATAAGTGCTCTTCTTGTAACATCACCTTGAAGGGACATGTGTCCACATTCACATCGCTGGCGATGTAACCTTGACCCCTGGGTGAAGGTAGTATCTGCCAGGCTTCTCCACTGTATAGTTACTATTTGTCCCTTCGATACTCTATTCTTTGGAAGGAGTCACTAAGTCTAGCTCACCTTTAAGGAAGGGTTGGGTGGGAACCAAACTGTTCCTTCTGGAGGAGGAACATCTACATGTTTTATTTGGAATTCTTCGAAGAAAGATTTGTCTCTCCTCTCCCATCTATTCACGTATTCATTCATCCAACCATTTATTCACACCAGTATGGATTTATGTATGTAGAAAGACTAGTTAATACAATTATTCTAGTTTATGCACCAACCACTAAGGCCAAAAACGAAGAAATTGAAGATTTTTACCAACTTCTGAAGTCTGAAATTGATTGAACATGCAATCAGGTTGCATTGGTAATTACTGATGATTGGAATTCAAAAGTTGGAAACAGAGAAGAAGGACCAGTAGTTGGAAAATATGGCCTTGGTGAAAGAAACGATGCTGGAGATGGCATGATAGAATTTCATGAGACCAATGACTTCTTCATTGAAAATACCTTTTTTTTTTTTTTACCAACATAAACAGTGACTATACATGTGGACCTTGCCAGATGGTATTCACAGAAATCAAATCAACTACATCTGTGAAAGGAGACAATGGAAAAGCTCAGTATCATCAGTCAGAACAAGGCCAGGGGCCACTGCAGAACAGACCATCAATTGCTCATATGCTAGTTCCAGTTGAAACTGAAGAAAATTAGAACATGTCCACGAGAACCAAAGTATGACCTTGAGTATATCCCATCTGAATTTAGAGACCATCTCAAGAACAGATTTGATGTACTGAACACTAATGACTGAAGACCAGACAAGTTGTGGAATGACATCAAGGACATCATACATGAAGAAAGCAAGAGGTCATTAAAAATACAGGAAAGGAAGAAAAGACCAAAACTGATGTTAGAAAAGACTCTGAAACTTGCTGTTGAACATCAAGTAGCTAAAGCGAAAGGAAGAAATGATGAAGTAAAAGAGCTGAACAGAAGATTTCAAAGGGTGGGTTGAGAAGATAAAGCAGTATTATAATGACATGTGCAAGGACCTGGAGATAGAAAATCAAAAGAGAAGAACATGCTCTGCATTTCTCAAGCTGGAAGAACTGAAGAAAAAATTCAAGCCTCCAGTTGTGATATTGGAGGATTTTATGGGGGAAAATACTAAATGACACAGGATGCATCAAAAGAAGATGGAAGGAATACACAGAGTCACTGTACCAAAAAAGAACTGGTTGATGTTCAACCATTTCAGGAGGTAGCATATGATCAGGAACTGATGGTACTGTAGGAAGAGGTCCAGGCTGCACTGATGGCATTGTTGAAAGACAAGGCTCCAGGAATTGTCAGAATAGCAATTGAGATGTTTCAACAAACAGATGCAGCGCTGGAGGTGCTCACTTGTCTATGCCAAGAAATTTGGAAGACAGCTACCTGGCCAACCGACAGGAACAGATCTATATTTATGTCTATTCCAAAGAAAGGCAATCCATCCAAAAGTGGAAATTATTGAACAATATCATTAATATCACACGCAAGTAAAATTTTGCTGAAGATCATTCAAAAGTGGCTGTAGCAGTACATCGACAGGGAACTGCCAGAAAGTCAAGATGAATTCAGAAGAGGATGTGGAGCGAGTGATATCATTGCTGATGTCAGATGAATCCTGGCTGAAATCAGAGAACATCAGAAGGATGTTTACCTGTGTTTTATTGACTATGCAAAGGCATTCAACCATGCGAATCATAACAAATTATGGATAACATTGCAAAGAATGGGAATTGCAGAACACTTAATTTTGCTCATAAGGAACCTGTACATAGATCAAAAGGCAGTCATTAGAACAGAACAAGAGGATACTTTGTGCATTAAAGTCAGGAAAGGTGTGGGTCAGGGTTGTATCATTTCACTATACTTATTTAATCTGTGTGCTGAGCAAATAATCCGAGAAACTGGACTATATGAAGAAGGACAGGACATTCGAATTGTAGGAAGACTCATTAACAATCTGCAGATGACACAACCTTGGTTGCTGAAAGTGAAAAGGACTTGAAGCACTTGCTGATGAAGATCAAAGACCACAGCCTTCAGTATGGATTACACCTCAAAATAAAGAAAACAATAATCCTCACAACTGGACGAATAAACAATTTCATGATAAATGGAGAAAAAGTTGAAGTTGTCACGGATTTCATTCTACTTGGATTCTCAATCAACATCCATGGAAGCAGCAGTCAAGAAATAAAAGGACACATTGCATTGGGCAAATTTGATGCAAAAGACCTCTTTAAAGTGTTAAAAAGCAAAGATGTCACCTTGAAGATTAGGGTGCACCTGACCCAAGCCATGGTGTTTTCAATCTCCTCATATGCATGCGAAAGCTGGACAATGAATAAGGAAGACTGACGAAGAATTGATGCCTTTGAATTGTGGTGTTGGTGAAGAATGTTGAATATACCATGGACTGCCAAAAGAATGAACAAATCTGTCTTGGAAGAAGTACAACCAGAATGCTCCTTAGAAGGAAGAATGGTGAGACTATGTCTCACATACTTTGGACGTATTATCAGGAGGGATCAGGCCCTGGAGAAGAACATCATGCTTGGTAAAGTAGAGGGTCAGCGAAATAGAGGAAGACCCTCAATGAGATGGATTGACACAGTGGCTGCAACAATGAGCTCAAGCATAACAACAATGGTGAGGATGGTGCAGGACCGGGCAGTGTTTCATTCTGTTGTACACAGCGTTGTTATGAGTCAGAACCAAGTTGATGCCACCTAACAACAACAAAAACAATTTTATACTTTGGATTATAATCCAATTCCACTTTTTATCCAGTACTACATTCTCAAACTTCTCTAGCTTTGACCATTGGAACCTCTTTCTGATTGGTTCCTGTGTCCCTTTATTTTTTAAGTATTGCCTTACTTTTTGGTACTACAGATACTCCAGGCTCATGTTGTACTTTTCCTGCCCTAGAATTAGCCCTCGTTCCTTTTATTGGAGAATGGTATTTAGAAACCAAAATCTGGGTGCTAAGTGTGCTCATTGCTACTGGGGTGTCATTGATTTTGGTCTCTGCAGTCAAGAGAGGTAGGTAATACACGTATGTGTACCAACCCACATATACACACATACCTATAGTCTGATGTCTCCAACTCTAATCCACTATCACATGGCTCTTTCTAACCTCCTTTCTTTGTCTGTAACCTCTCATGCCAGCAGTGAGACACCTGGCTCTCATCATCTGCCAGTCATTTACTTAATTGTTCAACCCCAGTATACATTTAAAGCAGCTTCAGAATTGTCAACCCATCCCCCCATGAGAAACACATTTACCTCTTAGAATACAAAGTTTATGTAGTTTCTTTTGTCTTTTTGCCTTAGAATTTTTAATCAAACCACAGCCTTCCAAAACTACTTAGGGTAGCTTCTTTTCTTTTTAAATTTGCACACATTTAAGTTCACACTTTGTGATGCAAGATTCTATAGGTTTTGAAAAACCTATAGAAAAAAACCGCAGAGTCATGTACCACCACCCAAGTACCACATGGAACAAATCCTTCACCCTATGAGTTCCCCTGTACATCCCCTGTAGAGTCAACCACTTCCCCTGCCTCAAACCCCGGCCACTCATCTGTTCTTTGTTCCTAGAGTTTTGCCTTTTACAAAATATCATAAGACTGGGATCATGTAATATGTAACCTTTGGGGTATGACTTTTTTCACTTAGGAAAACACATTTAAGTTTCCTCCATATTATGTAGATCAGTAACTTATTCTCTTTCATCACTGAATAATACTCTGTTGTAAGAATGTACCACAGCTTGCCAATCAGTTCTCCCATTGAAGGATATCTTGGTTACTTCAATTTTTGACAATTATGAATAAATCTGCTATAAATATCCACATGCAGGTTTTTGTGTGACCGCAGTTTTCAAACAAGTTGGGTAAATACCTAGGGGTGTGAATACTGAGTCATATGGTAAAGCTATGCTTAATTTTATAAGAAACTGCCAGACTGTCTTCCACAGTGGCTGTACCATTCTGCATTCCCACCCAGCCATGAATGAGAGTTTCTGCTGCTCCACATCCTTACCAGCAGTTGGTGTTGTCAGTGGTTTAGATTTAGCTATTCTAATAGTTTTATAATGGAATCTCATTTTGGGCTTACAGGCACACCTCAGAGATATTGCAGATTCAGTTCCAGACCACTGCAATAAAGTGAATATCACAATAAAGCTAGTCATACGAATTTTTTGGTGTCCCAGTGCATCTAAAAGTTACGTTTACACTATACTGTAGTCTATTTAAGTGTGCAATAGCATTCTGTCTAAAAAACAATATACATACCTTAATTAAAAAATGCTTTATTGCTAAAAAATGCTAATCATCATCTGAGCCTTCAGTGAGTCTTAATCTTTTTGCTGGTGGAGGATCTTGCCTTGATGTTGATGGCTGATGACTGATGAGGGTGGTGGTTGCTAAAGATTGAAGTGGCAATGGCAATTTATTAAAGTAACGATGAAGTTTGTTGCATCAATTGACCCTTCCTTTCATGAAAGATTTCTCTGTAGCATGTGATGCTGTTTGATAGCATTTTACCCACAGTAGAACTTCTTTCAAAATTGGAGTCAGTCTTCTCAAACCCTGCAGCTGCTTTATCAACTAAGTTTATGTGATATTCTAAATCCTTTGTTGTCATTTCAACAATGTTCACAGTATCTTCACCAGGAGTAGATTCCATCTCAAGAAACCATGTTCTTTGCTCATCCATAAGAAGCAAGTCCTCATCCATTAAAGTTTTATCATGAGGTTTTAGCAATTAAGTTACACCTTCAGGTGCCACTTCTAATTCTAGTTCTCTTGCTATTTCTACCACATCTGCAGTTACTTCCTCCATTGAAGTCTTGAACCCCTGAAAGTCATCCATGAGGGTTGGAATCAACTTCTTCCAAATTCCTGTTAATGCAGATATTTTGACCTCCTCTCATGAATCATGAATGTTCTCAATGGCATCTAGAATGGTGAATCCTTTCCAGAACATTTGCAGTTTACTTAGCCCAGACCAGTCAGAGAAATCACTATCTATGGCAGCTATAGCCTGATGAAATGTATTTCTTAAATAATAAGATATGAAAGTCAAAATTACTCCCTGATTCATGGGCTGCAGAATGGATGTTGTGTTATTCTCCTTATGCGTCTCCATCAGAGCTCTTGGGTGACTAGGTGCATTGTCAAACACCAGTAATATTTTGAAAGGAATCTTTTTTTCTGAGCAGTAGGTCTCAACAGTGGGCTTAAAATATTTGTCAAACCATGTTATAAACAAATGTCCTGTTATCTAGGCTTTGTTGTTCCATTTACAGAGCACAGACAGAGTAGGTTTAGCATAATTCTTAAGGGCCCTAGGACTTTTGGAATGGTAAATGAACACTGGCTTCAACTTAAAGTCACCAGCTGCATTAACCCCTAAGAAGAGAGTCAGCCTGTTCTTTGAAGCTTTAAAGCCAGGCATTAACTTCTCCTCTCTAGCTAGGAAAGTCCTAGATGGCATCTTCTTCTAATATAAGGCTGTTTCATCTACACTGAAAATCTGTTGTTTAGTGTAGCCACCTTCATCAATTATCTTAGCTAGATTTTCTGGATAACTTGCTGTAGCTTCTGCATCATCACTTGCTGCTTCACCTTGCACTTTTTTGTTATGGAGACGCCTTCTTTCCTTAAACCTCATGAACCGACCTGTACTAGCTTCAGACTTTTCTTCTGCATCTTCCTCACCTCTCTCAGCCTTCATAGAATTGAAGAGAGTTAAGGCCTTGCTCTGGATTAGGCTTTGGCTTAAGGGACTGTTGTGGCTGGTTTGATTTACTATCCAGACCACTAAAACTTTCACCGTATCAGCAATAAGGCTGTTTCGCTTTCTTGTCATTCATGCGTTCACTGGAGTAGCCCTTTGAATTTCCTTCAAGAACTTTTCCTTTGCATTCACAGCTGGGCTAACTGTTTGGCATAAGAGGCCTAGCTTTTGGCCTATCTTGGCTTTCAACATGCTTTCCTCTCTAAGCTTAATCATTTCTAGCTTTTGATTTAAAGTGAGATATGTGTAACTCTTCCTTTCACTTGACCATCTAGAGGTCATTGTAGGCTTATGAATGGGCCTAATTTCAATACTGTCATATCTCAGGGAATAGGGAGGCCTGAGGAAAGGGAGAGAGATGGGGGAAAGGCTGGTCAGTGGAACAGTCGGAACACACACAACATTTATCAATTAAGTTTGCCATCTTATATGTGTATGGTTCGTGGTGCCCCCAAACAATTACAGTAGTAACATCGAAGATCACTGATCACAGATCACCATAACAGATACAATAATGACAAAGTTTGAAATATTGCAAGAATTACCAAAATGACACAGAGACATGAAGTGAGCACATGCAGTTGTAAAAATAGTGCTGATAGACTTGCTTGAAGCAGAGTTGCCACAAACCTTCAATTTGTAAAAAACACAGTATTTTAGTGTGGTGGCTGGGGGTGGGGCGAAGTGTTATCCCATCTGATAGCGTCTTTGTCTTTGAACCTTACAGGGGACCTGTGCTTTACCCTGTGGCCTTCACAAATGTTTCTCACCCTCCTCTAGGGGTGGAGTCCTCACTCCACCTTTGTTCCTTCCCCAGCTGTAGCAGTGTCCCCTAGTGTCCTAGGTTGTGGCCATGAATCTTCCCTGTAGATTTCGGCTTTGGTCTTTTCCCCAGGTGAGGTGGGGGTTAGGGCTGATAGAGCACCTTTCCTCAGCGTCCTTGAGACATGCTCCCCTGCAGATGGAGCCTTTTAGTCCCAAGGGAGGTGGGTTGGGGGATTTCCCAGTCGCTGCTGATCCCCTTCCCTAGCCAGCATCACTGGGAGGGTAGGGGAGTTTTCTCTGGATTCTCCCCAGTCCTCCCTGTGAGAGCCTGGTGGTGTTCCTGAAGGAAAAACTGGCAAAAGGCTAGGGACGTCCCTAAGAAGCCCCAGGGGCTCCCTGAGCTGGGCTCCTGGTCCAGTGTCATGTCCCTCCCAGGATGTGGCTCCAGGTGTCACAACCGTCCTGGTATGTGGCTCCAGGTGTCATGCCCCCCCTGGTGTGTGGCTCCAGGTGTCACATCCCTCCCAGCATGCAGCTCCAGGTGTCACATCCCTCCCAGTGTGTGGCACCACAGCTCCTGGTCCAGGTGTCACATCCCTCCTGGCATGTGGCACCAGTGCTCCTGGTCCAGGTGAGCAAACACTGGGTCCTGTGTCCCCTCAGGTGCTGTCTGTTCTCAAGGTGGCTGTATGTCCAGCCATCTCAGTTCTCTGAAGTGTCAAGAAAAGTCATTCATTTTCTACCTGTCCAGCTGTCTTCCTGTATTAAGGCATTATGGATGGAATCATGTCCCCCAAAAGACATGCTGAAGTTCAGGCTCTGTACCTGTGAACGTGTCCTTGTTTGGAATTAGGGTCTTTGAAGGTGTTATCAGTTAACATGAGGCCATATTGGAGTAAGGTGGGTGCTAATCCCATTTGAGTGGTGTCCTTATTAAAGAGGAGAAGAGACACAGGGATGGGGAGACAGGTAGGATGGCCATATGAAGATGCCTCTTCAAGTCAAGGAATTCCTGGAGGTACCAGAAGCTGGAGAGAGATAGAAAGGATCTTCTCCTAGAACCTTGGAGGGAACATGGCCCTGCTGACACCCTGAATTCAGACTTACAGCCTCCCAAACATTGAGACAATAAATTTCTGTTCTAATAAGTCCCCCAATTTGTGGTACTTTGTTATGGCAGTCCTAGGAGACCAATGGAGTCCTTGGGTGGTACAAACAGTTAACGCACTCAGCTGTTAACTGAAAAGTTGGAGGTTTGAGTCCATCCAGAGGTGCCTGAGAAGAAAGGCTTGGTGATCTACTTCCAAAAATATGACCACTGAAAACCCAATGGAACGCAGTTCTACTCTGACACAGGTGAGGGCTCCATGAGTCAGAGTCAACTTGATGGCCAATGGTACTCTTACTGGTATTGGTACTGTTACTGGTACCAGTACCGGGGGTACTGCTACTGGTGCTGGTAGAAAACTAATGCATAAGGACAAGAGCCTCTTTTTCTCAGCTCTCTACAAGGCCAAGCTGGAACCCAAGCTCTTCAGTCTGTCGTTGGACGTGTTGTAGCCTCACACGTGTTTGCTGTCAGCTCATGAGGTCATGTGGTCAAGAGCATCAGCTCGCCTCAAACTCAAGGAAAGAAGAACAGAGTGGTGAGCAGATAAAGGGCCGAAATGATGAGCAATTTGCTAAAAACCATCCTGCGCCCAATGGGAAAAAATGGAACATCCCCGGGGAAGAAAAAACCAGAGACTTTACAGAAAGAAGCTCCCGGTGATGAAAACTGTACTCAGGAGAGCTCTCAAGGAAGCAGAGAAGGAAAAGAAGTAAAGGTGACCGCTAAAAGGCACAGCTAAGGATTTTCAGAGCAGAACTGAGTTAAAACCAGCACACACACCCACATCCGCAGAAGTGAGAACCTGTGGCCTGTCTCTCGAGGTGAAGAAATTCAATCACTGTGGCATCTCAGAGCAGGAGGAGGTGCTGAGCCAGCATCTCTCAGGCTCACCGGCCAGGCATCAGCTGAACTTCACCAACAGAAGACAGGAGAGAAAGCAGAACTGACGGACTAGAAAAGAGGTCAAGAGAGCGGACTTGATGAATAATGGGAGGATCAGAAAGGAGAAGAGACCAGCAGAGGTGAACAGGTAAGGAATACTTGGAGTTTCTCAAGTCAGAAACCTTACTCATCACTGCAGAGGGCGTGGCCACGTGTCCATCTGTGAGCAATCTCCTGGAGAAGGCGTTTCCGCTGTTGCACACACATTGGAGCTCAGACTTCTGAGTGCCAGGACGTGTCAGGGGCGGACACCTGGGTGGCAGTGAAGGACATGGAGACTGAATGCTCTCTATCACATTAGAGGAGGATAGGGGCTTGGGAGAGCGCTCCAGGGGCTCAGAGACACGGGGGTCCCCATAAGACCACAAGCACAGCAGTCTCACCTATCCGACCCTCCCCTTTGCAGGTGGGAGTGTCACCTCAAGGCAGAGAGGACTGAACACAATGCCAGTAAAAGCCCCCACCTACGGAGATCTCTGTAAGGAGCAACGGGTGACTGCAGTGGGGAATTTCATGTGCCCCCTTGGCTGGGCTGCAGTGCCCAGTCAAGGTTTTGCCGTGAAGGCATTTTGCTGATGGGATTCACATCTCCAATCAGTTGGCCTCGATAAAGCAGATCACCCTTCATTATGTGGGTGGGCCTCATTAATAAGCTGAAGGCCTTAAGAGCAAAAACTGAGGTCTCACTGAGGAGTTCTGTCTCAAGACTGTGACATAGAAATCCTGCTGGAGTTTCTAGCTCGCTGCCTGCCTATGGAGCCCTGGTGGTGCACTGGTTAAGAGCACAATTGCTAACCAAAAGGTGTGAAGTTCAAATCCACCAGCCACTACTAGGAGGGTTTGGTTTGGTTTTGGTTGGCCTGCCCGATGGACTTTGGACTCAAGACAGCCAGTGTTTCTAGCCTACCTTCTGAACTGTGAATTTTGGACTCGCCAGTCCCCACAATGATAAGAGACAATTCCTTAAAATAAATCTCTCTAATTCTCTGTATATATACATATACAAAACAAAAACCAAACAAAACCCATTGCTGGGGAGTTGATTCTGGCTCATCGTGATCCTATAAGACAGAGCAGAACTGCCCCATAGCGTTTCCAAGGAGCAGCTGGTGGATTTGAACTGCCGACCTTTTGGTTAGCAGCCAAGCTCTCAACCACTACACCACCAGGGCTCCCTATACATACATACATATATACAAAAATAGTTGTTGGGTGCCATCTAATCAATTCTGACTCATAGCAACCCCATATAACACAGTAGAACTGCCCCATAGGATTTTCTTGGCTGTAATCCTTTTGGGAGCAGATTGCTGGGTCTTTCTGCTACAGAGGGTCTGGGTGGGTTCAAACCACAACCTTTAGCTTAGCAGCCAAGCACTTAACAATTGCATCACCAGGGCTCCTTGTATTATGAGTGTGTATATATATATGAGTATATATGTGTGCACACATATACATGCACGTACACTCACAGTATGTGCATATAATCTCTATCTCTATCTCTCCCCCCTGCATTGTCAGTTTGTCATACTGTGTGGCCTTGGGTGTTGCTGTGATGCTGGGAGATATGCCGCTGGTATTCAAATACCAGCAGGATTAACCATGAAGGACAGGTTTCAACTGAGCTTCATGCTTGGTAAAGTGGAGGGTCAGCGAAGAAGAAGACTCTCAACGAGATGGATTGATGCAGTGGCTGAAGCAATGGGCTCAAGCATAACAACAATTGTGGGCATGATGCAGGACCGGGCAGTGTTTCGTTCTGTTGTACGTAGGATCGCTATGAGTCAGAACCCACTCAATGGCACCTAACAACAACAATATCTCTATCTCTAGGTGTCCCAAAAGGTCGGCAGTTTGAATCCACCAGGCGCGCCTTGGAAACCGTATGGGGCAGTTCTACTCTATCCTATAGGGTTGCTATGAGTTGGAATCGACTCGATGGCACTGGGTTTTGTTTTCTTTTTTTGGTATGTAGAGGTTTAATGCTAATGGCTGAATCTAAGTGAAAGATACGTGGGCATACATTATATAATTCTTTCAACTTTTGTGTGGTTTCGACATTTTTCAAATGGAAAACAGTCAAAATACAACAGCAACTCCAAAGGTTTGATGGGAAGCCTAGGGGGCAGTGAGTTGAAGATAATGGTGATGGAATAATTTGGAAAAGGATAGCGAGAATAGCAGCACAACTGGAAGAATGTAATCGATGTCACTAAATTGTACATGTAGAAACTTTTGAAATGGTGTAACTTTGGCTATGCATATTTTCACCACAAAAAAAAAGGCCCTCCAAAGTTGAGAAGGGAGAGTGTTGACATGTCGTGGGGTTGTTAACCAATGTCATAAAATGATGTGTGTACTGACTGTTTAATGAGAAACTATTTGTTCTGTAAACCTTCATCTAAAGTACAATAAAAAAATTTATATGAAGAAAAAAAGAAAAAAGTCAAAATATGCAAAATATGAAATTATTCTGTGGAAAAGTTTGAAAGAATATATTTATCTTCTTTCCTAAAAAGTTCTGCAGACTAGCAGTAGTGATGGTTTACTGTTAATAAAGTGCTTTGGAATTTAGTATTTCATTAGAGTTCAAGATACATTCACATATTCCTATGCACTTTGTTTATTGCTGGGAATATAGTGTAAGAGAATAGCTCTAAGGGATGCTGTGGATTGAATTGTGTCTCCCTAAAATATGTGTGGTAAATCCTAACCTCTATAGCTGTGGTTATAATCCCATTTGGGAATGGGTTGTCTCTATTATGTTAATGAGACAGGATTAGTATAGGGTATGTTTTGAGTCAATCTCTTTTGAGATATGAGATTAAACAAGCAAGCAAGCAGTGACAAGGGAAGAGAGATGACATACCACGTGAAGATCACCCAGGAGCAGAAGCTCAAAGAGACAAAGACTTTCCTCCAGAGCCAACAGAGAGAGAAAGCCTTCTCCTAGAGCTGGCACCCTGAATTCGGACTTCTAGCCTGCTAACTGTGAGAAAATAAACTTCTGTTCTTAAAGCCACCCACTTGTGGTATTTCTGTTATAGCAGCACTCGATAACAAAGGGGAAAATAGGAATCCCTACAAAATACTCACAGTAGATCTATGTATAGTAAGATAAGGAGGGAGAAGGACCTAGTGAATGGAGTGTGTGAATAAAATGTGTGAACATAGTTAAAGTCCTAATCACAATTGCGGTGAAAAACCACATAGACTATCCCAGTGCATTAAATGATGGTAAATAATAAAATAATATAAAAACAGTGTTTACACAATCATGTAAATTATGATATGCATTACAACGCTAATCTGGGGATAATTCAGATAGTTCAGAGTTTAATATTTATGGGGTTATTTTTCAGTAAAACTGCTTGAGTTTACAGTTCAGATACACACACACACACATATACACGTCTGTTCTGTATAAGGTCGCTGGGTCTCCGGGCTTGTCTGGCTGATGTATGAATACCATCGACCAAACCTTGTCTGCAGACCAACTCTTGCACTGGTGGGTGACAGTGCACACAAAATAAATGTCTCCAGTGTGATTTCATTTTGGCAATTTGGGATTATACTGCAAAGGCACAGGTATGACCATTTGCTTATTCCTAGAGGTAGCTACTTAGAAGTACGGAAGAAAACCTTGAATATCCAAGAACATGTCGCTATTTTATTGATGAATTTTGTGAATGAGGCCCTGCACTTGGAACATCTGTGTGATGACTTCTGGTATAGGTTGGATTGTGTCTCCCAAATATGTGTTAACTTGGCTAGGTCATGATTCCCAGTATTGTCTGATTGTCCACCATCTTGTCATCTGATTTGATTATCCTATGTGTTGTAAATCCTAACTTTTGTGATGTTAAGGAGGCAGAATTAGAGGCAGTTAAGTTAATGAGGCAGGACTCAACCTACAGGACTGGGTTGTATCTTGAGTCAATCTCTTCTGAGGTATAAAAGATAGAATCAAGCAGAGAGAAGAGAGACCTACCGCCAAGAACGAAGAACCAGCAGGGGAGCAGATCCTTTAGACCCAGGGTCCTTGCGCTGAGAAGCTGCTAGACCAGGGGAAGATTGAGGACAAGGACCTTCCCCCAGAGCTGACAGAGAGAGAAAGCCTTCCCCTGGAGCTGGCACCCTGAATTTGGACGTCTAGCCTCCTAAACTGTGAGAGAATAAATTTCTCTTTTTTAAAGCCATCCACTTGTGGTATTTCTGTTACAGCAGCACTGGATAACTAAGACAGCTTCTAACTCACCTGTGCCATTGGCATGCCTGATAAAGCAGTCTGTCTCTGGCACAGTTTCTCCAATTGTGAGATCAAGATTGAACATTGTTGTTTTTATCTCTCTGCTGGTAATAGCGAGGAAGATTCTTTCTGGGAATGTATTATTACTGTCCTGTTCACACAGCATAATTCCTAGACAACATGTATTTGTGAGCTGCATGAACAATGGCCAAAGTAGCCATGCTATAGTGTAAATATTTGATTAAAATTACAGCTATACAAAGACAGGGGGATTATACATTGGAAATTTAATTAATCACAAAAGAGGCCCCAGGATATTGGCAACTGTGCCTTTTTTCAAATGTTTTACTTATCACACTTGAAATAACGAAACTGGAGGTTACTTCTCTGTGCTCTTTTCAAACTGCTGTTCTGCCTGTGTGGCTTCTCATAAACCCATGAAAAGAAATGATGATCTGCTTACCTTGAGAATTAAGCTCACTTTACTCTAAAATTAGATGTAATGCATGCTCCACAAATTTCATAACATGCAGGGATATCAATAAGCGATTAAATCACGGCAAAGAGGGAGGGGGTGAGGGAGAGGAAGCAGAAGCTGGGAAGGAGGTGAGGGGACAAGGAGGGTCACGGGGGCTTTCTCAGTCCCTCCAGCCTGGCCGGCAGCCTGACACCGGGAGACCAGGAGTACACAGGGCAGAAGGGGGAGCATGAAGGACACCCCACCTTCAATTCCCTGTGTCTGCTTCAACCCAGAAACACAACCCAGAGTAGCCTGAGCTTCCTCGCTTTGGGGTCCAAAACTCATTTTGAGATTCTAATGACAGCTCTCGCCTCTTTTCTCTAGAACACAGTACCAAGCTGGTGGCTGGCTGATGGTGAAAGGGCAGTGGACTCAAGCTGGAGCCTGGCAGAAGCTGGAGTAGGGTGAGTCTGCATGTGCTGAGGCGTTGCTGTGAGTTTCTGAGCAGGGGAGGGGGCTGCAGCTCCTCTAATCACTTAATGGACTTTCGAGGGTGTGGGTGATGAGTGTTTGTCCAAGAAAGGCACTGGGTGAAGGGGGCACGCGGGCAGAATTTCCGTGCTTACTTACAAAATGGCCATGCTGGGTCTCTGGCACATGCATTTTGGTGTTGTCTGAATGCAGAACTTAGTTTGTGCTGCACCTATTGGAGCTCTAACTTCTTTTTACCTCTGTTTTCACTGGAGAGGGTTGCTGCTTCTCTGTATTTCATGCACGTGCTGGTGGGACTTTTCCAGGTCAGCCTATACTATCTTTGAGTGGAAGTCCTTTCCTCTGTGCCCTAAGAAATTACTTCTGGCTTCATTCTTTATCTTTCTTGAAGGTCAAAGCTTAAAATACTTGTCCATGAAGCTTCTGTGGCCAGCTATCATTTCTGCCCTGAGGTCTTTCCTTGTTCAGTCATTACCTTGGAATGGGTTATTACAAACGTCTGGACGTATTTCTGTGTGTCCTTCAGATGACCCAGGATGGCAGTGCCATCTGCTTGTTGATTTTAATGCACAAGCTGGCATGGTTATGCTGCAAGAGAAATTGAGGCCGCTGTGTCCAGGGGAACGCCAGCCACTCCGTCGTGTGGGTCCTTTGCACCAATTAACGTGAGTGCGGGTCTCCTTCTAAACATGCATGACAGCAGAAAGTGATGCCAGTCTTTGGCTGGTGTGTTTCCGTCCTCCATGTCTTTGAAGACATGTAGAATAGATGGAGAAAAGCATTGCTTGTGACCCCCAAGGAACACTACGTGATTTTTAGATGACAGAGAAGTCAGTTTGACCCTGGCTCCTCCTTGCGGGCTGGGTGAAAAGTGCTCGTAAGTCCAAGAGCCCTCTGCCTTTACAATTCAGCTGTTATGTCAATAAAACCAGAGGCCTGTGCTGGCAATTTACCCTGTGTTCCTCGTTTTTGCAGTGCCTGGGGTTAGGACTGATATGCTGTCTTTTGTATGAAATTGGCAATTTCAACCTATCAACCACAGGTTCTGGGATTTGAGCTTCTGGGGCACGAGAATGATCAATTTGACTAATCTAATCACAGTCTCATACCTCTTGGCCCTTGGAACAAAGGGTGTGGATGTAAGAAAGGGTGGATGTGCATGCGGGGTGTGGGTGGTGTCCCCAGGATACAGCAAACCCATTGGACCTGAAGTGACTCCCCCCCTGATGTCACGGGAATGTCCGACTGGTCTTTGTACCACACCTATGGATGCTGTAACTCCCTTTTCCCTCTGGGTTCACCCGCGAGGGTCGCTTCTTTCTGTATTTTGTGCGCTGCTGGCGGTCCTGGTTTCTCAACATCACCGGTGCTCTGCTCAGAGTTGGGCCTCTGCCTTAGCACAGACTCGTGCTAAAGGCCAGATTCAGATCTGGGAAGTCTGGGACGGGGCCTGGGATTCTGCATTTTAACAAACACCCAGGCTATGCCCACCGCAGACCATACCTTGTGTGGCAAAGTTTGGGTTCACACATGGCTTTGTGCCACTTACCTGTTGTAGTTAGGTGCCGTCAGTCAATTCCGACTGATAGGGATCCCATGTGATAGAGGAGAACTGCCCCCTAGGGTTTTATAGGCTGTAACCTTCACGGGAGCAGATCACCAGGTCTTTCCCCGGAGGAGCTGCTGGGTGGGTATGAACCCCCGACCTTCCAGCTGGCAGCTGAGCACCACCTGGGCACTGACCGCTGACTCTGCTTCACTATAAAGAGGTGCAGTGGTGCAGAGTTCAAGCAAATGCTGCCCTTTCTTTTATGAGTTTTAGTCCATGTGGGCAGTCCACTGTGGATGTGTACCCGCTGTAACCCGGGAAGGGCCAAGCTGCGGCTGGCTGGCCTCATGTTCCACCCTGCAGTCCCCAGGGAGGCCTGCTTACGTCATCCGCACAAGCAGGTGGGGGCGAGGACAGCAGCAGGAGGAGGGTGGGCTCAGCACGGAGGGGCGCTCCATGAGGACCTGGGCCGGGATTCCAGGAGGAGGAAGGCAGGTCTCGGGAAAGTCTGCAGCAGCTGATGCTTGATTTTGTCTCTGTGCTTGTTTCCACAATACGCACTTACTGACCTGAACTAGGTTCATTTTCCCTGTCCCTCCTGGCCGCTGTTGCACCAAATTTTCTGACCTGGCATCGAGTGGGTTCCAACTCACGAGCACCCCATGTGTGTAGGAGTAAAACTGTGCTCCATAGGGTTTTCAATGGTTGACTTTTCAGAAGTAGATCACCAGGCCTTTCTTCCAAGGTGCCTCTGGGTAGACTCAAACCTCTAACCATTTTGTTAGCAGCTGAGCATGTTACCATCTGTGTCACCCAGGGACGCCTTCTGCATGGAGGGTTTCTTAAATTTCTGTTTGCAGTACCTTGTTTTGGGAGGTGAAGAGCATAGATAATTGTGCAGAGATAATTCTTTGACAAGAAAGGAAAATAGAATTACCTTCCACTGGTCAGCTGGAGCTGACCACACCAGCTGCCAGGCTGAGAGAAGCACCTTGACTCTTCAGAGTCAGCCTTAGGGAAAATAATCCTCCACTTTTAGGGAAACTAGAGCCCCTCAGAAGGGAGAGCTATGGGGCTCACGGGGACTCTGATGGGATGGAGCTTATGTGAGGGTCTGTGGGGGGGCTCTGACAGGATGGAGCCTGTGTGGAGTCTGTGGGGGCACATGGCTCTGATGAGACAGAGACTGTGTGGGGCCTGTGGGGGGCATCCCGATGTTTGCTTTGGGTGATGTGAACACTTGGCAGTGGTGGAAGCTGCCTCAGCTCTAGGTGGTCTGGGAGCAGTCCCACCTTCCATGAGCCATCACTTTGTTCTGAGGGGGGTGCTCCTCTTTGAGGTTCCTGCCTGGATCTGGAGGGGGATTAGGGACAGCAAGCACCTGTGGCCAGTACTGCCCTTCACATTAGCTACACACACATACACTGGAAGTTATCGTTATTACACTAAGCTTGTTACCAGTGCTCAAATCTGTTCTTCCCACATGGGTGGGTCCAGAGGAATCTGAAACAGTCATTATCCCCACCACTATGTCCTACAGTTAATCCAGAGAAAAACCAGGATCCTCAGCACTGTGTCCTACAGTTAATCCAGAGAAAAACCAGGATCCTCACCACTGTGTCCTACAGTTAATCCAGAAAAAAACCACGATCCTCACCACTGTGTCCTACAGTTAATCCAGAGAAAAACCACGATCTTCACCACTGCCCTACAGTTAATCCAGAGAAAAGCCAGGATCCTCACCACTGTGTCCTACTGTTAATCCAGAGAAAAGCCAGGATCCTCACCACTGTGTCCTACAGTTAATCCAGAGAAAAACCAGGATCCTCACCACTGTTTCCTACAGTTAATCCAGAGCATCCTCAGAATGCTCACACCTGGGGTTCATACCTAAAGGGCCTAAATAAGACCATAATAATAATAATGGTTCTCATTTTCATAGATTTCCTTTTAAAAAAAACTTAATGGAAGCATATTTTCATACCAACAAACTCACCTGCATTAAACGTACATACATGGATATTGTAAATTCACAGAGCTGTGCAACCACCACCAGGATCCAGGTTCGAACTTTCCCATCAACCTACAGAGTTCCTTAGTGCCGTTTGCAGTCACTCCTTGCTCCCCTCTCTCCATCCCAGGTAATCCTTGGCCTGCTTTCCAGAGAAACCTAGACCACTCCAGCGTAGAGGACCCATGAACCCTTGCAACTGTGGGTATTTCTGACAAATCCAATCATTATTCATTAGCGAAGTAATTTTTTACAGTTTATTTTATTTCTAAGGAGGCCCAGTGGCAAAATGGTTAAGCACTCAGCTGCTAACTGGAAGGGTTTGCGAGTGGAAAAGCCTTGGCAAGTTGCTCCCATAACGATTACAGCCTAGAAAATCTGATGGGGCAGTTCTCCTCTGTCACATGGGGTTGCTATGAGTTGGAAACGACTTGACGGCACCTAACAACAACAACAGCATTTTATTTCTGTGTCGGGGTGGACAACACAACCTAGCAGTAGAGGACTCTTCTCTGACAGTCTGCTGAGCTGCATCTAGAGCTCTCTACCTGCTCTTTGCCCAGAACGAGAAAAACTTTTCCCGAAGGGTCTGATAGTGTAGCTTTCTACTATACCTAACGTGCAAGTGTAATTTTTAGGATCTCAAGCACTGGACATGACACTTGATTTAGTTGTTATCCTGGTATTGACTTTGACAAAAACAGGAAATAATACAAACCTACGCTCCCTGTCTTCTCTTCTCCTGACCCTGTTATGTCTGGTTTCTTCTACCAAAGATGCACACAAAGGTTTCTCCCTAGCAGTGAAGATGCTGGTGTTGAAAAGTATGGTAGGTGAAACTGATCTTCCTGGTGGGTCAGTAACTCAAGCAAGACCTGTTATTTATACCAAGTGAAGATTTCCTGGACTAATCGAGTTAACTGATAGAGTGGTCCCAAGTGCCTTACAATATTCTTTACAAGAGTGCTGGGATTATTGTGCCAGTGGGCATTCAGCTCCTAAAAGATCAGAAAGAGAACTTTTCTACAGAAAATGTAGTGGGGGAGGCAATCCAGTGACTGTTAAGGGAAAAAGGATCAGAGGATGTTGTTTTAGAAGGGCTGGTATCCTAGGTAACATGGCTGCAGGAGCCGTGAGTGTTTGCAGAATGCTTGTGGAGGGAGAAGGGCTGGAGGATGCCTTTCTCAGATGTGCTTTGCCACACTTAACTCCCGTAGTGGATCAGCCTTCTAAATCCTGTCCTTGAGAGGAGGGCAAGTGTCGACTAAATTTCAAATATTTGAGATGTTATTGTTCTGAGGTCTAATTTTTAATAATGGTGGATTTTAGATCCATGTTCTGTATACGCACACTCTTCAAAGCCCCCTCTCCTCCTCCCTCTCATTCTCCACTTAGCACAGGAAACCAATTTCTTCCCTAGCCCCCCACTTCTTTTTTTTGTGTTTACACTCTGTTTTGGTTAGATTCTCTGTCGCTCAGTCTTTCTTTCTCTGTCCCTGTCTCTCTCTGTTACTGCTTTCTCTCTTTGTCCTTCTCGCTCTCTCTGTCTCTCCCTGTTACTGTTTTCTCTGTCTGTCCTTGTCTCTCTCTCTGACTCTCCCTGTCTCTCTCACCCTTTTTTTCCTTTCTCTCTTTGTCTTCCTCTGTCTCTCTCTATCTCTGCCTCTCTTTGTTGCTCTGCTTTCTCTCTCTGTCCCTGTCCCTGTCTTGCTCTCTCTCAGCTCTGTAGATGGTGGGATTTCAACTGGCTGAGAAGAGGAGAGCAGGAACAAACCAAGCTGAACAAGACGTCCTCTGGGCAGGGTCTGTGTGGCAGGATTCAGGGAGTTGAGTCTGGACAGTGCTTGTAAGATGCTCTGGGCACTGACCTCTGTATATTGCAGGACACACATAAGTCAGTGTGTGGGAAGTCAGCAACATGAGTGTGGATTATCAAAAATGAATCAGAAGGGCTGCCCATTTTTAATAAGCTGTACCATAAATATTGGATTCTTCAAACTCCGTATTTTTAGACACCTCATTCATGTATTTACTGGGCCAGTCTGTAGTTAACATTAATGCACTTTGTTTCTTATGGAATATTTCAATTACATAGAAAATAAAAAATGATATTGAAGACAGCCATGGTTAAGTGCTTAAGACTTCAAGGTCTCAGTGTTCAAATTGAAATCTTCAGATAAATGCATAATTTAGAATACAATTGAGAAGCTATTTTAAGAATTATATTAGTTTGCTAGGGCTGCTGTAACAAATAACTATGAATTAGGAAACCTATTTTCTCATAGTTCTGGAGCCAGAAGTCAAAATCAAGGTGTCAGCAAGGTTGATTCCTTCTGAGGCTCTGAGGGAGAGTCTGTTCCATGCCTCTCTCCCAGCTTCTGGTGATGGCAGGTGGTCCCTGGCACTCCTTGGCTTGTAGCTGCATCACTTCAATCTCTGCCTTTGTCTTCACGTGGCCATCTTCCCTAGGTCTGTCTCTCTGTGTCTCTCTCTTATTATAAGGACCCCAGTCACTGGATTAGGACCCACCCTACTCCAGCATGTCTTCATGTTAACTGATAGCACCCTCAAAGACCTTATTTCCGAACAAGGTCACATTCACAGGTGCAGGGGCTGGGACTTCCACATGCCTTTTTGGAGACACAATTCAACCCACAACAGGAATAATGCATAACGGGGTCACAAAGACTGATTTTATTGTTTCCTGAACAAGGAGGAGTTTGCTCCTGAGGCACAGTCTACACGAGAAAAGCAGGGCCGACATTAATAGCATTTTAAGAAGTGCTGAGTTCAGGGATTTGTGGACTTTAGAAGTAGAAGTGTTTATTGATTGGTTGACCATTAGAGTGGCTACCGTGAGAATGATGCTGATTGGCTGTCTGTCAGAGGATGGGTGTTACTGATGGGCTGTTTGCCAGAATCACTGGCACCACTGATTGGCTGTCTGTCAGAAGCACAGGCGCTGCTGATTGGCTGTCCATTGGAAGTCCAGGAAGTGCTGTGATGCTGTCATCAATCAACTGATTGATTAGAAGAGATCTAAAACTAGTCTCAATTCTTACTTGTTATGGCAAAAGAACAAACAATCCTTTCCTAGAATGGTGAAAACTTTTTATTCTCATAAGTAACAATAGAGTAGATTCCAATAACACAAGTCAACTACCAAATGATTTTACCATGTGCTCTGCACCCAACTGCCAGCTAAAATCCATGGAGGCTCGACTATTTTACAGGTGGTGTGAAAGAAGAGTGACTCGAAATCAGGAGTCATCATGGAAAAGGCTGGGATTATATATATGTCTATAATACATATTTACATACTTACACACACATACATATATATACACACATATACACATACATGAAGAGTGAAGGAGAATTGATGTCTTTGACTATGGTGTTGGCAAGAATATTGAATACACCATGGACTGCCAAAAGAATGAACAAATCTGTCTTGGAAGAAGTACAGTCAGAATGCTCTTTAGAGGCAAGGATGGCGAGACTTTGTCTCATATACTTTGGACATGTTGTAAGCAGGGGTTAGTCCCTGGAAAAGGACATCATGCTTTGTAAACTAGAGGGTCAGTGAAAATGAGGATGAGCCTCAACAAGATGGATTGACAGTGGCTGCAACAATGGGCTCAAGCATAACAACAACCATGAGAATGGCGTAGGACCAGGCAGTGTTTCATTCTGTTGTACATGGAGTCGCTGTGAGTTAGAGGAGACTTGACAGCACCTAACAACAACAACATACACATACATAGAGATATGTATACACACATCTATACATAGACATACGTATGTATACACACCAAAAGGTCAGAAGTTTGAATCCACCAACTGCTCCTTGAAAACCCTGTGGGGCAGTTGTACTCTGTCCTACAGGGTCACTATGAGTTGGAAGCAACTCGATGGCAACAGTTTTTTTTTTTTTTTTTAATACAGATATGTACAGACTCAAATGGAATACACAGGAATCAAATCGTCTACATCTGTGGAAAGAGTTGATGGAAAAGCTCAATATCATCAGTCAGAACAAGGCCAGGGGCTGACTGAGGGTCAGACCATCAATTGCTCATATGCAAGTTCAAGGTGAAGCTGAAGAAAGTTAGAACAAGTCCATGAAAACCAAAGTACGACCTTAAGCATATCTCACCTGAATTTAGAAACCATCTCAAGAATAGATTCCGTCATTGAATACTAATGACTGAAGACCAGACAAGTTGTGGAATGACATCAAGGACATCATACATGAATCTAGAAAGAGGTCATTAAAAAGACAGGAAAGAAAGAAAAGACCAAAATGGATGTCAAAAGAGACTCTGAAAGTTGCTCTTGAACATAGAGTAGCTAAAGCGAAAGGAAGAAATGATGAAGTAAAAGAGCTGAACAAAAGATTTCAAAGAGTGGCTCAAGAAGACAAAGTAAAGTATTACAATGACATGTACAAAGACCTGGAGTTAGAATACCAAAAAGGAAGAACACGCTAGGCATTTCTCAAGCTGAAAGAACTGAAGAAACAATTCAAGCCTCAAGTTACAATATTGAAGGATTTTATGGGGAAAATATTAAATGATGCAGGAAGCATCAAAAGAAGATGGAAAGAATACACAGAGTCACTCTACCAAAAATAATTGGTCATTGTTCAACCATTTTAAGAGGTAACATGTGATCAAGAACCAATGGTACTGAAAGAAGAGGTCCAAGTTGCACTGAAGTCATTGGTGAAAAACAAGGCTCCAGGAATTGAAGGAATGCCAACTGAGATGTTTCAACAAATGGATGCAGTGCTGGAAGTGCTCATTCGTCTATGCCAAGAAATTTGGAAGACAACTACCTGGCCAACTGACTGGAAGAGATCCATATTTGTGCCCATTCCAAAGAAAGTAACCAACTCAACAGCACCCAACAACAACAACAACATGTATAAAATCATGTCATTTGTGAATACAGATAGTTTTACTTCTTCCTTTCCAATTTCAATGCCTTTTATTTCGTGTTCTTGCCTCATTGCTCTGCCTAGGACTTCCACTACAATATTGAATAGGAGTGGGAACAGTGGGCATCCTTGTCTCATTCCCCTTCTCAAGAGGAAGGCTCTCAGTCTTTCTCCACTGAGAATAACGTTAGCTTTTGGTTTTGCCTATATGCCCTTAATTATGCTGAGCAATTTCCCTTCTATTCCTATTTTGTTGAGAGTTTTTTTTTTTTTTAATCAGGAAAGGATGTTGGATTTTATCAAATGCCTTTTCTGCATTAATTGAGATGATTATGTGGTTATTTTTCTTTGTTTTATTTATGTGGTGAATTGCACATTGATTGATTTTCTCATGTTGAACCACCCTTGCATTCCTGGTATGAATCCCCCTTGGTCATGATTTGTTACTTACATTGTTGTTGTTGTTAGTTGCCCTCAAGTTGGCTCTGACTCATGGCGGCCTTATGTGCAACAGAATGAAATGTTGCTCACTCCTGTGCCATCTTGATTGTTGGGATGTTTGAGTCCATTGTTGCGACTGTTGTGTCAATCTGTCTCATTGAGGGTTTCTCTCATTTTCGTTGACCCTCTACCTTACCAGATATGATGTCCTTTTCTAGTATGTGAGCGTCTCACCATCCTCACTTCTAAGGAAATATATCCTTTGTTTTAGCAGTTTTCAGTTGAAAAGCATGGTGGCAAAGGCCCGACATGACGTGCAAAACCTCACGGAGGAAGGAGCCATGTTTCCCCAAAAGGCTCAGGAAAGCCTCAAGGAGGCCTCTGTGTCCCCAATGAGATGACTTGCCAATGGTACAGTTTTCACCACCCACTCTGTTGTAAATAACTTGAGAAAATAACTTATACACTTAAAAACGACTCAAACGAAAATGTAAAGGGGGTTTTGGAGTGAACCAGGAGTCCCTGGGTGGTACAAATGATGAACACTCTTGGCTGCTTACTGGATGTTAGGTTGAGTCCATCCAGAGGCACCTCAGAAGGAATGCCTGGCAATCTATTTCTGGAAAATCAACCACTGAAAACCCTATGGATCACAGTTCTACTCTGATACAGGGGGTTGCTGAGAGTCAGGGTCAACTAGACAACTGGTTTTTCTTTTGAACAATGAAGTTCGTCTGGGAAAATTTGTTGTTGTTAGGTGCCATTGGGTCAGTTCTGACCCACAGCAACCGTACATACGACAGAACGAAACATTGCCCAGTCCTGTACCATTTTCACAATCATTGCTATGTTTGAGCCCATTGTTCCAGTCACTGTGTCAGTCCATCTCATTGAGGGTCTTCCTCTTTTTCACTGACCCTCTACTTTACCAGCATGATGTCCTTCTCCAGGGACTGGTCCCTCCTGATAACATGTCCAAAGTATATGAGATGAAGTCTTGCCATCTTTGCTTAAAAGGAGCATTCTGGCTGTACTTCTTCCAAGACAGATTTGTTTGTTTTTCTGGAAGTCCATGGTATATTCAATATTCTTTACAACCTTTCCTCCCCCACCTCCTGTTTGGACCTTGATAAGAAAGGACTTGGCTGGGTGTTCATTCTTGCTGAGACCTGGGGCAACCGGCATTGCCCACACCTGCTTCAAGGTTCAGGGTTCACTATGGAGTTTTTTCCTGAATTACCAGGGCTGGGCACCTTTGAAGGAGCTCTGGTGGCACAGTGGTTAAGCTCTCAGTTCTAACTGAAAGGTCAGCGGTTCGAACCCACCAGCCACTCTGCCAGGAGAAAGATGTGGCAATCTGCTTGCTTAAAGATTACAGCCTAGGAAACCTGACGGGGCAGTTCTACTCTGTCTTATAGGGTTGCTATGAGTCAGAATCAACTTGATGGCAATGGGTTTGGGGCACCTCTGCCCCAGATGTTAATTTTTTGCAGTCCTTTTGAGACCAGAGGCAGCCTCTGTGGAACAGCCTGCTTTGGATTCTCATAGGAGGGAGGTGACAGCCCCTCCCTGGGGATGGGGTCCTAATAGGACTGTGCCCCTCTGGGAGTGGGGTGTGACTGCAGTCCCCTGGCTGATCCTGGCATGAAGACCACTCTGCTCTTCGCAGCCCTGTGTCCCTGGCCCCTTCTCTCTCCTTACATCCCTGGTGAGGGTCCCCTTGATGGGGTCCCTAGCCCTTCCTGGCAGAATCCCGCATCCCTTCCTCTGGTGGCCTCACACAGTCTCCCAGGTGCGCTTGCCGTGTCCCTGGCCCTGGCTGCCACCAGTCCACCTAAGGGCCCCCGGGTGCCCCCAGACACCCCCCTGCCAGATTGGGGTGGGCCCTCAGGCTCCTCCAAATCCACCTACCTCTCTCCGGAGTGTGCCAAGGCAGGTGTGGGCCAGGGGGCTCTGGAGATCAGAGGAGAGTCTCCCCATGAATCGATGCTCAGTAACTGGTGTGAAGCGTCTGTGTGGCAGGTGAGCCAGGTAGCGGAGCACACTGGAAACCCCTAGAAGGTAAGCTGTGCAGTAACGGGGAGAACAGCACAGACAGCCGCAGAAGGAAGTAAGTAAGGTCTCCACACAGGGGACGGTTGATTGACACTTATACATGGCAGACCACACCCCCACTCCTCCCACAGCTTACTAAATTAGTCTAGTCACAGATAAACAGTGAAAATAAACCCCCGAGAGAATTAGATGGAGAACGGGCCTCAGGATGGGGATGGAGTTTGTAAGTCAAAAAGCAAAGAACGAAATCACAAAAGGAAAATGGTTGATTTTTTTCTCTTTAACAGAAATTAAAAACTCATATGCATCAAGCACCTATGAGCTGGAGAGGTATTTACAGTAAAACGACAATGTCCTCAGGGACGTCCCCCTGAGTATGTGCAGGAGGGGACTGTGAAAGACACAGCCCCTTTGAGGTGTTGCCACAGCACAGGTGGCCGATGTTGGTGAGCCACAAAAAGTCAGTGCACAGAGCTCGGTGGAAAGTTCTTTCCCGTCCTGTATCCTTGTGCACAGAAATTCCTATTCCATGAATCTTAGAGCCACCTTGTCAGTGAGAAAGAAATCAGCAAATACTCTACGTGAGAACTGAAACGAGATGTTGCTCAAAGACGATGGCCTCTCCTAAAGCAACTAGGAAATAAATATTGAGTATATTAGGATATTTACATTATCCATTTTCAAAGAAAAAAAGTTTGAGCTGGTTTTCAATAAAATGCTCCTATAAATAACTGCGGTAAAATAAAAATATGTACTGACAATGACTAGAGAGACAGAGCTAATACTCAAATCAAAAGTGATGTTTGAGATCAGTTCCTGCAATGGATCTTCAGCTGAGTTCTGATCTTTCTAGCAATCGAAGCAGAGAAACATAGATACCACATGTATGCCAGTGTACTCATTGTTTAACTCATGGTCCCTAACAAGCTCTAGTCTGATTCTGTTCCAGGCTGTGGAAATGTGATCTTAATCCTCCTCAAGAGTTTCAAAGGCACGGGTGTGCTTCAGAGTTTTGTTCTTTCTAAGCACCACAATTTGTTGTACCTTTTAGTTACCACAGCGCTAAAGACAGGCTGCTGCCTGACACCCCTCCAGCTTCGTCTGGCCTTAACAAATATATCTGCTCTTCAAGTGTGATTGAAGAAGTGATTTTGGATATTTATGCTTAGTTATTTTGTGTTTGCTTAAAGTACTGGACTGAACTCTTGGTAAAAATCAAGTCATATTCATTAAGAAAGAGTTAGCTGATTTAATGATTTGTTATTGTTTGTTAGGTACTGTCGAATCCGTTTGACCCTACGTGCAACAGAACGAAACACGGCCCGGTCCTGCGCCATCCTCACAATCGTTATGTTTGAGCCCATTGTTGCAGCCACTGTGTCAATCCATTTCGTTGAAGGTCTTCCTCTTTTTCCCTGACCCTCTACTTTACCAAGCATGATGTCCTTCTCCAGGGACTGATGCCTCCTGATAACATGTCCAAAGTACATGAGATCAAGTCTCGCCATCCTTACTTCTAAGGAGCATGATGCCCTTCTTCAGGGACTGGCCCTCTCCCACCAGCCCCTGGGGCAGGCCAATTGTTCTCTCTCATTCAGGAGGAAATGAGGCTCATGTGTGCTAGCTAAGAACTGCCCAGAGGTTCAGGTGGTCACTCTGTCTGGCCCTTGCTGGTCTCTCTCATGGGGCCACTTCTAGCATGCCACACCAAGCAGTAGTGTGGATTTCATGGGCCTGTAGCCATAAATAAACCAAAAAAAAAAAAAAACAAACCCATTGACATCAAGTTGATTCTGACTCATACTGACCCTATAGGACAGAGTAGAACTGCCTTATAGGGTTTCCAAGGAGCAGCTAGTGGATTTGAACTGCCGACATTTTGGTTAGCAGCCAGATGCTTAACCACTGTGCCACCAGGGCTCTGTAGCCTTAAATACCAGGATGGAAATGCTGTTCCACCCCATTCTAAGTGAAGAGGGGAAGTGGTAATGACACTGATAACGATCACAGAAATATTGGTATTTAATGTCTTCTGGAATATGTCAAGTTTTTTCAGAACAACGGAAAATGAACGGAGGACCCTCAGGCCCCGGTGGGTGGACAGTTTAGGTTGCTCTTCCTTTGATCTCCTGCCTTCTGACCTGGGCCTGGCCTAGGGCCAGTGGGCAGAGAACTGCCCTTCCCGTCAGGACAAAATCTGAGCACAGAGGGCCCCAACTTTGCAGCCTCATCACCTTCGAGCTGAAGGTGAGGCGGGGAGTCAGGGAAGGTGTAAGACATGTCTCCATAGGGCTGAGTCTGTTTCTGGGTCTCAGGAGGTTGAAGCCACAATCTCTTCATTAACAAAGGGTCTTGTGGACAATTTACTGGCTGTGCCTCTGGGGTTGGCTGGACCTCGGAGTCTGCACAGAACCGGGTAGAGAGCTGTTCCGCGGGTCTCGGAGTAGTGCACTCTCTGCAGGCACAGGCTCAAGGCTCATGGGGAGGGGTGTCCGTGTGGGGTCAGGGATGCCCACAGATCAACATTTATCCCAGACTATGTTTCCCACTTAAAAGGGCCACGTGTCCAATTGATGAGGAAAGAGTTTGTGCACTGGGTTTGACTCAGTAACCTTGCTGCCAGGAGTGCAGCTGTAAAATAAAGGCATGCAACTTTCCAGAGGTCAGGAGTCACTCTCAAGAGTGAACATTGAAGTCTCTACCAAGATGTCCTCTCACGGAATGCACATAGCAGCTAATGTAAAAAGTTCCCTAATATTCCATCGTCAGTACTTAAAACATACGATGAAAAACTAACGTAAAATTAAAGATCAAACAATAAAAAATACGGTTTTCCTGGAATATTTTTTAACTGCTTAGAAGTATGAATTATTTATAAATTTCCACCTGATTAGTATTTTTTTAAAAAGAAAAAACTTTGAATGGCTGAGACCACTTGAATTTTCAGGATATGGATTCAGGAAAATTCTCCCTTGTCTTCGAATTTTTAGGATATGGATTCAGGAAAATGCTCCCTTGTCTTTATTTAATGTCTCGTGAGATGGCCCCGAGATGAGCAGGCATTGCCGGTATTTCTCACTAAGATGGACTAGGAGTCCGTGCTGAGCTGGATCGTGTGGCCGACTTCCAGCCCAGGTGCCACGGAGCGGAGGGAGCCTGGGGCCCCAGAGAGCTCTGAATGCGGCGCCTCATCTGCTGCAGAATGAACTTCCAGGACAGCAGGCCTCAAATGGACCTGCGAGGCTCTTCCAGGGTCGGGTCTGGCCCCATCTGTCATGCCCTCCCCTCCCTTTCCCGCCCCCCATGCTCGAGAACATCCCTAGCCTCCCCCCCCTCCACGGGGTGTGCACCACGGGGACATGGCTGACCAGGGTCAGAGACACAGATGCCGGCTCAGGTGCCCCCGTCCAGTGGCGTAGTGGGTGTCTGGGGTCAGGCCCCAGAGTGGTCAGGATGCTGGAGAGTCCACGCTGCCCTGGTCCAGACCCTCTGCAGCACCACCTGGATTTGTTGGGCAGAAATGCAGACCCAGCACTGCCAGGTGGTCCCTGCTTCCACAGGCAGCTGGAAATACTGGTTTAATTATCTTCTGATTTTTGAAGTTTTCCAATTACCTAAAAGACTTTTCCAGGCTGAGCTTGGCCTTGAGCATGAGGGTTTGTGCCTTTCTGATGATAGATGATGTGTCCTAAAGCTGGACAATGAATAAGGAAGACTAAAGAAGAATTGAAGCCTTTGAATTATGGTGTTGGCGAAGAATATTGAATATACTATGTACTGCCAGAAGAATGATCAAATCTGTCTTTGAAGAAATACAACCAGAGTGTTCCTTGGAAGCTAGGATGGTGATACTTCCTCTCACATACTTTGGACGTGTTGTCAGGAGGGACCAGTCCCTGGAGAAGGACGTCATGCTTGGTAAAGTAGAGGGTCAGTGAAAAAGAGGAAGACGGTCAAGGAGATGGATTGACACAGTGGCTGCAACAATGGGCTCAAGCATAACAAGGATTGTGAGGATGGTGCAGGACTGGGCAGTGTTTCATTCTGTTGTACGCTGACTCCATGGCTCCTACACCAACAACGATGATGGATGAATTAATGAATGAAGGAATGAAGGAATGAGGTAGGTGGGGACAGTCACCCTGGACCACACTTACTTCTGGTGATTCTGACCTCTGAGCCCTTGGCCATTGCCGGCTGCTGGCCCTGGTGAAGGAGGGAGGTGACGGCCCATGACAAGGACAGACACACCCACCCCTGTCACAGCCAGGCCATGTGTCACTGCATGAGGTATGTGTAGCCGTGGCCCAGACCACTGAGAGCCTGTACCCTCATTGCCTGCAGCTTCCTGAGGTAGAGCCCTTGGGTGGGGCCAGACCAGCTCCCTGCTCATGTCCCCTGCCCTGACCTCCAGGGACACAGGTCAGGCTCCTGAAGAGGGAACATCCACCAAGACCTTCTGGTGGCCCCCTCCCTGCAGGGCACCCTAAATGTGCCTTTGCTGGACATGCCCCCCCTGGTCAGTGTGGTTGAGTACCTCTGACACTTTTGGAGACCAGGAGCCAGTCTACTTGCGGAGACACTTACGAGTCCAAGTAGATCTACCACAGGGCCTACTGCTCAGTTGGGCGGAGGTGACAGAGATGCAGGGTGGCTGTAGACTTGGGCTGTCTAGAGCCCAGCTACAGGCGCTGAAGGGTCCCAGAGATGGTGTTGGGTGAGCTCAGCCACTCCCTGTGGCGGCCAGCCCTGATGTGCCCTCTGTCGGGCTCACACTCAGTAGGGGATTCGTCGATCATAGTGGAGCCACTGGGGTGCAGAGTGGCTGCTCATGAACGATGAGTACAGTCCTCCAGAATGGGGCTTCATGGTCAGAGCCCCCACCCACCCTCCAGCAGCCTGATTTTTTCCTTTTTCAGACACAAGCTGAGGAAGAGTGGACGTATTAGTAAACAAACTGCAAAGTGGTGTCCCCATTCTTCCTTCTAACATGATGTCAGGGAACGGAGCCTGGGCATGAACTCCAAAGAGCTGGCCTTTATCCCAGAAGTTTAACGTCTGGACCTTTGGACTCCAGTCACACTCACAGAGGCAGTTGCCGATGGAATTGGTGCCTGGCTACTTAGTGTATCAGTCCATAGGCTTAAAAACATGGGTGGTGGCTTTTCATTGCGTGGAGCTTAACGACTGACCAGTGATTTCTGATTTCACCAGAGGTGGCAGTGTTATGACAACTCAGGGTTGGAGTTCTCCTTGTCACTTTAGTTTAATGGGACCCCTCAAAGAACACAAAGACACACGTGAACTACAAGAATATGTACGGATGTGCACTTGGTAAAATTATTTAATAAACGAGTGTGCTGCAGTATAGGTTAGCATGTTTAGAACATGCTCCTTAAAATGCCTACTAAATGTGACTCATTTCAAGCGGCTCCCACTCTATAAAATATCATAATTACAACGGGAAGAATTCTTTGCAAATAGATCCTTGAAGGTGGGTATGCTGTGGTGAATTGCAACATTGTAGCAACCTCAAAGGTAGGGATGCAGGGGTGATTTGCAACATTGCAGCCAATCTCTGTCCCAAAGGTTAGGAGGAGAGTTCTTAGCTGGGTTACACAGTTTCTATTCAGAAAATCAAACCTCTGCTGTTATTCTAAGCTGAGTTTGTCTACAATCTAAATGGAAGATTACATGTGTCTCAGAAGCCATAGATATGTTTTGTAACAGTGATATTGGAAAGTAAGGCCACTCAAGGCTGCGATCTGTGAGCCATGTGCTCACAAAGAGAAAATGCTTTATCGTCTGTGATTATCTTTTCTCCTTTCTTTTCTAAAGGAATGAAATAAGAAAACATTAAAACATTTCAAGTTTTATATCTGAGGATTTATCTGTAAGAAAATAATAAATTGTATTTGCACCCAAAGGAAAGACTTTCATCTCCTTGCATTTAGAGTAATTGGACTGTAAAATGTGCTTATTAAATATTATTTTTAAAAACGTGGTCATAAACTGTGTCTGACACCAGCTCTGTGCACTGAGGTGTTTCGGGACTAATCAATGCAAACGGCTAGGAGATGCAAAGCTGGGCAAACCCAATGGATGCTCCTGCAAACCGGAAAGAAATGGTCAGAGAGACTGCGATGTCCTGCTCCCCATACCTGAAGCGGCCAGATGCCGGTTGCCTTCATCAGATGTGATGGATGAGGCCAGGTTCCTAGAAGAATTCTGAGCTGATCTTACAGGACCCCGCTATAGAGCAGGCCAAGGAACAAAGTGCGCACTCCCAGCCCAAGCAACCTTGAGTGCCCCTCAATCCCTAAACACAAAGCATTGTCCCGTGGACGCCTGGGGCCGGCTGCCGTGGGGTCTCCTGCTCACTGCGTCCCTGCGAGCTGCAAGTCCTGCTTGCTTGCCTTTGCCTCCCTGGCCTGGCAGTGCTTGGGTAGCTCTGATTTCCCACCCAATTGCAACTACTGCCTTCCTCCTTGGATTACCTGGGCTGCCTGCACTAATCACAGCACCTGTTAAGCTGCATGTGCCTGGGGACACATTTGCTGAGAGCTTCCTGCGGCCACAGGGCCTGGTATGCCCGGTGTTCACTGATACAAGGAATTGGGAGCACTCCTGCAGGTGGGGGGTGGCGGGCTGTATGACCAAGGACATTTATAGAACACTCTTAAAGTAGGGCAGAGTATAATAAACGGGTCACAAGAAACCCTACTCCAATATGATGATTTTCATGAATTAAGATAAACAGATGTCCCCTATGTCCACTGTAACGTTGGGCCACTTGGAGCTCACAATTTTGGGGTGTTCAGAGCCCTCAGGGGCTCCTGCTCATCTCAGACCTGTTAGTGATTTGCGCTTGAATTAAATTCCTTACACAGCACTGCTCACATAGCCCCACAACCCAGAACTACCTCCAAGGCCAAGTTCACTAGATTAAAGTACAGAATTAAACAAAGCAGATACAAACAAAGTCCTGTTTTTGTGTCCACATGACAGAGGACAGAGAAGCAGCAATGGTGGCCCAAGTGGGAGCAGAGATGAGTTAATTTCTGAGGGTGCAGTTAAATTTGGGCAAAATACTAATCCGATTGTTAGCTTACAGAGGCAGGTTTGTTAAAGTGAGTGAGGTTTTCAGGCACGGAGCTTCGTAGATGGCCAAATCAATTGATCATATGAAATGAAGCCATTGGCAGGTGGGGGAGCTGGGATAGAGCCCCCCTCCATGTCACTGGGGGAGGCTCCCAGACCGTGGTGCCATCTGGGGAAGGCTGGCCAAGCCCTTGGGGAGTCAAGTCGCCTGACAAAGGAGTCCTGGGCCCCCCGGGTGGGTCCCCCTGCTTCCTGTATCACTGGCAGGGAAGATGCTGGTCTCAGAGTCCTGGGCCCTCCAAGGACACTGTCTCCTGGCATTGGGGCTGTGAGAGGTGTCCCCTTGGTACCACAGGTGTGCTTATAAGCTGCCTAAGTGTGGTCCATCTGGGACAAGGGAGTGGGCGGGCCTTCCCCAGATACCTTAATCGCTAGTCAGGGGCCTGTGAGGTGGGGGTTGGTGGGGACTCCAGGCTCTCTGGCTGTGTGCAGGTGGAGCAGAGCAGCCAGGGAACAGCAGAGGGCTGGCCCGAAGAGAGGGCACCAGAATGTGGGGAGGCAACACACAGGAATGGGGTCTGAAGGGACATGGGGGGGCCAATTGCCCACTGTGCAGCCAGCTGTGGTGAGTGAGTCCACCCTCCACATGTCCCCACCCACACCTCACAGGCACCATGGATGAGCATGATGTTCAGAATCCCACGCACCCTTCTTGTGTTTAGTCTGTTTGCATTCCATTCTGGGCTCCCAAGCAAGGGGTCTGCATTGTTCCAACCTTCGAAGAGTTCTGCACTCTTCTGTGGTTTAGCTGAGAGGAGCATCACGTTACTGCAGGGAGGGACCGTCCTGGGGCAGCAGGCTGGAAGGTTTGTTAACATGCCTGTGGTCACAAAACAGGAGGAAACATCAGTCAGGGATCAGGCCAGGCTGTTACAGGAAACCACTGGAGACCTTGGGATCAGCAAAGGTTGCTTAAAGTGGACCCAGAAACCACTGAGTGTAACAGAAAAATGATAGATTGGGCTGTATTAAATTGAAAAACTTCTGCTATCGGAAGACACTATTTAGAGAGTGAAAATATAAGCCACAGAGTGGGAGTGGGTGTTGGAAAATGTAATAGCAGCAAGGCACTTCACTCACAACATATAAATCGCTTCTGTAAACCACGAGAAAAATCCAGCCAGCCCAAAGGACCATGGGCAAAAGACTGGGGCAGAAGTCCTGTCTCAGTGTTCTGGGGCTTCTGTAACAAAGACCACAAAGCAGGTGGCTTTAAGGAACAGAAATTCGTTTTCTCACAGTTCTGGAGGCTGTGAGTCAGAATTCAGGGTGTCCTCAGGAAAGATCCTTCCTCGTCTCTCAGCTTCTGCAGCCCCAGGCATTTCTTGCAGATGGATCCTCACTTGCTGTCTTCCCCCATGTGTGACTCTGTTTCCATGTCTGTCTTCTCTTCTTCTAAGAGGTCACTCAGAAGGGTTAGGATTAGGATCCACCCTACTCCAATATGACTTTGTTAACTGACAACAAAAGAAGACTCCTTTTCCAAACAAGGTCACGCTCACAGGTGCAGGGGCTAGGACTTCAACATCTCTTTTTGGGCCAACAATTCAATCCATCCCACTTCCCCAAGAGGAATCCAACAACCATCTCCCATAACTGTATGTGTTTGCCCATTTGCTTCCTGCGTTTCTGAGGAGTGTATCTTAGCATCTTCACTAAAGTTAGAGATGGATTCTCCCTGAAGTTCTCGCTGTTCTCCTGTACCGGTTTCCGAGCTCTGAGCTATGTGCTGAAACTGTCATGATTTTTATATCATTGCCTACCTTATCTAAAGTGCCTCTGCCCTTCCTTCTGGTTTTCTCACCCGTGGGCACTGTCTGTGAGTCCTGCTGGCCAGAAGCAGGAGACAGACAGCCTGGCTACCCTTTTGTGTCTCCTCCCCATGTCAGCCTCCCAGGTTCTGTCAACTCCATTTTCACGTTCACATTGTCAGAGCCACAGCATTTTGCCTGCTAGTCTCTATCCGCAATTAAGTCCTCAACGCTTTGCCTTACAGTTTATTCTAACAGCTAAAAATCAGTTCATGGTGTTTATATTGTTTGGACCTCAATATTGACCCCAAAAGAGCTACGTAGTCTGATAGGGTTATATTTCTATATCCCATAGCTTTCCTGGGGTTTCTGCTGATCTTTATTTTTCCTTTGGGTTTTTATTTCATCGTCAATCCTTCCCCACTCTCAGGGTTTGTGCTGAGTCTCTCACCTTCCTGGGAACTGTCCTTCTGTGCCTGTCTGTCCTGCTTCATTCTGAAGAGCATGCCCCTGCCCTGCTCTCTAAGCCCTCGTCTCCCTTTTCCTGAGTTAGTCTCCTGTGTTCGCGGTTCCACATCCTCGCGTAACTTCCTCTGAGAATCTAGGATGGAAATGACGTGAGTTCTTGTAGATTTGCAGTATCTTTTCTGCCCTTCACACATGACTGTGATAGATTGTGGGGGTGTAGAGTTCTACATCAGAGTAGCTTTCCTCAGGATCTATAAAAGCTGTTGCATCATCTTCTGGCCACGAGAGTCCTAACGGGGGTGTCTGTGGTCAGGGTGGTTCCTGCTCCCACCGCTTTCACTGCCTCCACTTCTCCTAGGTTCCTTGTCTCTCGTCCGTACCGGTGCAGGAAATCTCACAAGGACGTCCTGGACTGTGTGTGCATTTATGCTCAATGTACTGATAACTCAGCCCATCCTTGTAATCTGGAGAATCATGTAGTCGTTGTCTTATCTCTGAGGGCTGCCATAACAAATACCATAAACCAGGTGTCTTTAAAGGACAGAAATGGATCTTCTCACAGCTCTGGAGGCCAGAAGTGCGAATTCAGGGCATGGGCAGGGCTATGCTCTCCGTCTCTCAGCTCTAGGGGAAGACCCTTTCTTGTCTCTTGCAGCTTCTGTAGCCCCGGACATTTCCTGGCATTCCTTGACTTGTAGACAATCCTCACATGCTGGTGTCCCCCTGTGTGACCCCATTTCTGTGTCTGGTCTCCCCTTTACAAGACACAATTCAAAGGGATTAGGATTAGGACTAATCCTGCTCCACTATTACTTGTTTAATTTAACTCATAACAGAAGAAAACCTCTATTCTCAAACAAGGTCACATTCACAGGTACAGGGATTAGGACTTCAACATATCTTTTTAGGGTACACAACTCAATCCATAGCAGTCATTTTTTTTTTTTTGAAATTGTCACCCACCATTATTATTATAATTTTTATCTTCCATTTTCTTTGTTTTCTCCTTCTAGACTTCTGATTAGTTGGATATCCTAATCCAACCTGCTAGGGGAATGGCGAGCTTCACCCCATTTGCCTGGGACAGTCCTGGTTTACAGCTGTGCCACAGTGTGATTATGGATGGAACTCCTTTACATTCCCACGGTGCCTCAGTGTGAGAGAGAAACTATTGAGTCATCACCTACGTTGTTCACCTTTTTATCTATTTTTAGCTTTTTTGATTCTGCTTTCTGTGAGTTTTTAATTTTATTTTATAAACCGTCTTTGAATTGTTGGCTTCATCAACTATGTATTTAATTTCTCATTGTCTGGTTGTTCCTCTTCTGTACCATCTCATCCCTTGTCCTTGCTTTGCACTTGCAATATCTTTGTGTTAGTTTTCTCTGGCTGCTGTAACAAATTACCACAAACTGTTGTTGTTGGCTGCGGTCAAGTTGCTTCCATCTCATAGTGACCTTAGGTACAACAGGATGAAACACTGCCCCATCCTGTGCCACCCTCACAATTGTTGTTATGCTTGAGCCCATTGTTGCAGCCACTGTGTCAATCCATCCTTTTGAGGGCCTTCCTTTTCACTGACTATCTACTTTAGCAAGCGTGATGTCCTTCTCCAGGGACTGATCACTCCTAGTTTGATGCTCACAAACTAGGTGACTTAAGCAACAGAAATCTATTCCGTCAGCCCCGGAGGCCGGAAGTCTGAAATCCAGGTGTCGGCAGGACTGCGCTCTCTCTGATTGAAGTCTCCAGGGGAGGATCCTTCTTTGTCTCTCCCAGCTTCTGGTGGCTATTGGCATTCCTAAGCTTATAGCAGCATCACTCCTTCTCTGCCTCCGGGGTCATATGGCCTCCTCCCATCTCTCATTTCTCCTCTCTTATAAGGACACTGTGGTTGCATTAAGGGTTCTACTCAGATAATCTAGAGCGATTTTCCTATCTCAAGATCCTCAATCTTAGTCACATTTGCAAAGATCCTTATTTCCAAATAAAGTCACATTCATAGGTTCCAGGGATTAAGAACTGATATCGTTTTTTGGGGGCACCATTGGAGCCTTGGTGGTGCCGTAGTTAAGAGTTACTGCTGCTAACCAAAAGGCCAGCGGTTCGAATCCACCAGCTACTCCTTGATAACCCTGTGGGGAGTTCTACTCAGTCCTGTAGGGTCACTATGAGTAAGAATTGACTCAATGGCAATGTTTTTTTTTTTTTAAATTTAGCCCACTACAATCTTCTTGGATATGAGAATAATCATTCAAGAGTTATTCAGAGTAGATCTTTTTTCCCAACTCCGTTTTCCCCAGAGTGAGTTTTCCTGCTTCTTTCTTTTGATGCATCTCATTTTGGAGGCTCTCCTCAAATGTCTTGTGACCCATGGATGTCATTCATATTTAAGAGAGAGGAGATTTCAAGCTGCTCAGGGTCCATGGGTAGGTCTCATTGATTGGTGATCTTCACTTTAGGAAGATTGTGTGGGGGACATCTGTGCATTGGCAGAGGGTCCTCTAGATGTCAGAACCCGCAGACCTTCTATCTTCTACCCATCTTAAGCTTTAGAGATGAGTTTCCTTATTTTTGCAGAGGGGAAGTAACCTGGTGGTCAGGTATTCTGAAAGAAAGACTAGCCATCCCATACTCAGAATCAAAATCCTCTTGTTGTCCAGTCTATCTTCCCCTTTCCTCAGGTGTGCCTGATGTTGAGCATTCCAAGATCCCTGTGTTCTTCAAGATCAGCTAGCTCCTTTCTGACCAAGTCCTCCTAAGCCTGGTCCACTTCATGGGGATAGTCTGTTATCTGCTTCTCTCTCCTATCATTGTCATTGAAATTTTGTATTCACTGCTGTGCCTTGAATCCTGTATGTGGTGGTGGGTTCACACTGGCTCACTGTTTTCATGCCCATTCCCTTTCTCAGGGTACACATAGCCAGACTGAGTCCCCAGCATTTCTGAAGCTGGGCTGGCCTTGCGATGGAGTTCTGGCCAGTGTGGTATGAGCAGAAAACTTGATAGAAAGGAGAAAAAAGAGGTAGGGCATTATGGGAGCTATTAGAGAAGCTCTTGTGCTCAACAGAACAGGTCAGCAGAAAGGGAGGGCTGGAGATGTTGGGCTGAGATGGGGCAGTGCTGAGGCTGGGCCGAGGACTCTGGGCAGTTTTGTCACCCTGAAAGAGCAATTGATTTATTAGTCTTTTGGTTGCTGGTGCCAAGGCCTTGGTCGGAGTCATGCCCCCTCTCAACATGGGCCACATAATCTCTGAGGAGTGGTTCTCCCCAGTGGTGAGTTAGAACTTGAAGGGATTGGTGGGGTTGTCATTTCTCTTGTCTTTTGTGTTTTCCACCTGCTGTATGGAAGACGTGGGGGTTCATGTTTCCAGAGAAAGTGATAAAAGTTGAGCCAATATTTTCTTCTTCCTCTGAGGTGGAGTCAAAAAGATGTGCTTAGCTGCTGGTCAGCTGGAGAGATGACAACAATCAAGTACTGTGCTAAAGAATCTTCCTCACGGAGATTTCTTTCTATTTCGGAAAGATTATTCTCAGCACTACTAGTCTTTCTATTGTTGCTATTAGGTGCCACTGAGTCAGCTCCAATGCATAGTGACCCTATGTATAACAGAATAAAAGGTTGCCCGGTCCAGTGCCATCTTCACAGTAGTAGGTATGTTTGAGCTCATTGTTGCAGTTACTGTGTCAATCCATCTTGTTGAAGGTCTTCCTCTTTTTCACTGACGCTCTACTTTACCAAGCATGATGTCCTTCTCAGGGACTGGTCCCTCCTGATAACTTGTCCTAAGTAAGCTAGACAATGTCTTGCCATCCTCACTTCTAAAGAGCATTCTGGCTGTACTTCGTCTAAGACATATGTGTTTTTTCTGGGAGTCCATAGTATATTCACTACTCCTCACTAGCACCACTATTTGAACGAGTCAAAATACATCAGTAAGAGTCTGTTACATGTTTGGCTTGAGTTAGCAACAAGGGTGCCTTTGACTATACTACTATTCTACAGATTTGCTTTTTATCAAACCATCTACATAGCTTATATGGTATATACATGTCACTTTGGATTCCAAATACCATATTACTTCCTAAATGTCAGATTCCCAGAGTGGACCAATAGAATTTTTAAGAGCTTATACAATCTGGCATTTAATTGAAGTTGATAAAATTCACAAAAGCAGTTTCTACAGTTAAGTCTCTCCTCTGATGGATCAATTATTAACTGCATACATTGAAACATGGAAACAGACAAACAAATAAAAGGCCCATCTGTTTCCCTGAACTGCTGGCCATGACCAGTTTGCTTTTGAAGAACTGCATGTAAATTCAATTCCATATTCCCTTTATCTCTTTATATTAAGTGTTGACATGTTGAGGTATGCCACATACTTATTGAGAGATCTTTAGTTATTTTAAGATGACAACCACTTATATTGATACATTTAGCACAATACCACGTTTCAATATCTGTAAGATTTCCCTAGAAACACAACTCTTCCTGCTGGCCTTGGGGCATCTCTTTATAATAGTGAAGGTCACCCAGCTTGGGGCCTGCAGCTACTCATGTTTGATGTGCAGTGCCCAGAGGAAAGGAGACTCTATCACCACACTTCATTAGCACCCATGGTTCAGATCACTTTTCCTTTCCCAAGATGTTCCGGTAATCCCTGTTCCCTCACCAACTACCTCCAAGCTTAATGCTAAGATGGATTGATTCACTTTAAACTCTGGATTCTTTATTGAACGTAATATACTTATGTGCCAGTGTATTTAAGAAGAAATGCCATGTGCTGAATGAACTGAATTTATTTATCTTCTCCACAAGATGGTTAACAGTTGTTGTAAACTAAAAATAATCACAGGACCAAGGCAATGTCTATGTTTAGGTTTTAGCCTTGAAAACCATTTCCACTGAAAATATCCAGCAAATTAAACATGACATATTGTTTGAGCAGTTTTTTCTAGATGACAGATATCGATTTCCTGGATTAGTGAACTCAAAGAAGACTTGAAGGCATGGTGTCTGGAGGTTGCATCCAAGCACCCAAGCGTGATCCTGCGTTAGATGCTCCAAGCACATGTGTGGGTGGAGAATGCCTCTGATGAGGGCATGGAAGGTCAGAAAACAGATGCATATTGTCAGTGGACCCTTGAGTGTTGAAGTGCTGGAGGAACCAGCCCAGCTCCTAGAAGAGTTTATGTTCTGGGTGCGGGAAGAGCAGCGGGTGCTGGAATTGGCTTATAATCAAGGACCTGCTCCCAGAAAGCTGATTGTTAACCATTTACCAGCAAACCACTAGGGTGAAGATATAAACACTGGACATGGTAACATAAGAATATAACATAATCAAAAGGTGTAACTGTGCTGCAGGAAGAAATAATTGGGATTCAGAGAGGAAAAGAGTGATGGATATGTGAACTTCCCGTCAAGCTTTGAGAGGATGGTGGGGTCTGAGGCAGGGGACAGGAGGATGTGATAGTCACAGTCAGGAGGTGCAGTGGGCTGGCTGGTAACCCTCAAGAGATATGTCCATGTCCTGATCCCTAGTATCAGTAGATGTGACCTTATTTGGAAATAGTCTTTGCAGATGTGATTAAGTGAATGATCTTGAGATAAAATCATCCTGGACTTAGGGTGGGCCTTAAATCCAATGCCTGGTGTTCTTATAAAAAAAAGGAGAGAGATTGGAGACACAGAGACACACAGGGAGAAGGCTATGTGAAGACAGAGGCAGAGATTGGAGTGATGCAGCCACAAGGCCATGAACACCTGGAGCCACCAGAAGCTGGAAGAGACAAGGAAGGATTCTCCCCTAGATCCTCGGGAGGAAGCATGGTCCTGACGACACCTGATTACAGACTTCTGATTTTCAGAAGGAAACCCTGGTGGCATAGCGGTTAAGAGCTACAGCTGCTAACCAAAAGGTCGGCAGCTCAAATCCATCATGTGCTCCCTGGAAACAGTATGGGGCAGTTCTACACTGTCCTATGGGGTCGCTATGAGTCGGAATCTACTTGATGACAATGGGTTGGGTTTGGGTTTGGGTTTGGTCTTCAGAACTGTGAGAGAATAGATCTTGTTGTTTTAAACCCCTCGGCCTGTGGTAGTTTGTTATGGTGGCCCCAGGAGACCAAGACAGGTGAGAAAAGAGGGAAGACACAGGAAGAGGTGGGTTTAAACTCTGTCAGGCTGTGAACAGTGTGGCCCGCACATGAGTGTGTCCCAGCCACAGGTCACGTTTATTGTTTCAGCCACAGCCTTGGCTAGTGATCCTGGGATGATGGCAGATAAGAGTCAAAAACTTGTAAGATTTCATGGCAGTGACTGACTGAAGGCAAGCTGGGAGTCTGATATGGAAGGAAGATGAAGAGAAGTGTTAATTCTTAGCAGAGGAGCTAAGAGTTAGAAACAACTGAAGAAATGAAAAGAGTCCCTGGGTTTCTGATTAAATTCTTCACCAGGAAGCTCCTAAGTATAATGTTCAGAACGATCCCTCTATTCTTATTTTGATTGCAGGAGACACATAGCTAAAAAGCCAGTGGGATACAAAGACTATCTTGTTGTTGTTAGGTGCTGTTGAGTCACTTCTGACTCAGCATCCCCGTGTACAACAGAAAGAAACACTGCCGGGTCACAATTGTTAGTATGCTTGAGACCATTATTGCAGCCACTGTGTCAATGCATCTCGTTGAGGGGCTTCCTCTTTTTCGCTGGTTCTCTACTTTACTAAGCATGATGTTCTTCTCCAGGGCCTGATCCCTCCTGATAATATGTCCAAAGTATGTGAGACATAGTCTCACCATTCTTCCTTCTAAGGAGCATTCTGGTTGTACTTTTTCCAAGACAGATTTGTTCATTCTTTTGGCAGTCCATGGTATATTCAACATTCTTCACCAACACCACAATTCAAAGGCATCAATTCTTCGTCAGTCTTCTTTATTCATTGTCCAGCTTTCGCATGCATATGAGGAGATTGAAAACACCATGGCTTGGGTCAGGTGCACCCTAATCTTCAAGGTAACATCTTTGCTTTTTAACACTTTAAAGAGGTCTTTTGCTGTGGATTTGCCCAATGCAATGTGTCTTTTGATTTCTTGACTGCTGCTTCCATGGATGTTGATTGTGGATCCAAGTAAAATGAAACCCTTGACAACTTCAATCTTTTCTTCATTTATCATGATGTTACTTATTGGTCTGGTTGTGAGGATTTTCGTTTTCTTTACACTGAGGTGTAATCCATACTGAAGGCTATGATCTTTGATCTTCATTAGTAAGTGCTTCAAGTCCTCTTCACTTTCAGCAAGCAAGATTGTGTCATCTGCATATCTCAGGTTGTTAATGAGTCTTCCTCCAATCCTGATGCTCTGTTCTTCTTCATATAGTCCAGCTTCTCGGATTATTTGCTCAGCGTAAGACTGTCTTAGAAGGAAGTATTGTAGATAAAATAAATGAATATGGCAGATGCTTTAAATAGCATCGATTGTTGTTTTGCGTGCAAATGCTCAAGGGGTTCAGCATGAAGAAAGCCTTGAGATTTTCATTCAGAAAAGTGAAAAGTGAATCAGGGCTTTGAACTGGTTCAGTCAAGTAAAGGAAGTGAAACTGGAAGAGACCCTAATTTTTGCAATTTGTGTGCTCCAGAAGAGGAAAAATTATGGGTCGAAGTCCTGGAATGGGAGACTTGGAAGAGTGTAAAGAGCTGTTTCAGGAGCCTGATTAGGGAGATGTTGGATTATTGGCAGGGCTTTGGAGAGTGACACACCATTGGTCACCATCTTTAAGCTGGGCAGCATTGTTTCTGGCTCTGCTCAAAATCTGAAGGGGAAAATAGATTTGGTTGCTCTGCAATGGGTATGCTGTCCTTGTTTTCTAAAGAGGGAGATTAGGTTTCTGGCAGGACTCTGACTTGTAATTTTTCCCATTCCAATTATCTGTTCCAGACACTCCAATTGTAAAAATTTGGGTCTGTTCTGGTTTCGCTTCCTTGACTGTAACTGAACTGGGAAGAACTGGTTGTGAATTCTCTCCCAACAGTGGAAGGCCAACTGAGGATACTTGCATGCCCCAAATTAAACGTGGGAAATCATGCAGCGGCTTCAGAAAAGCTGCTCTGACTGTGTCATCATCATGAAGTCACACTAAGCGCAGAATCCACAGAGGGATAGGGATCCTCACTGATGAATGGAAGGGGCTTTTACTGCTGTTTGCAGAAGTTCGAGGCTGTAGTGGGCTTTAGAAGATGAGAGATGACTGCCTTCTGGGTGACAAGCAGGGAAAGCCTGGATATCTTTCTAATGCCTAATGTTCCTGTAATTATGAGTTGATTACCCTTGCTGGAAGATGTTTGCTTTTCTTGGGGCCAGAAGTCTTGGTAGGAGAAAAACTCTGCAGCTGCTACAATCAAAACTAGTGTCCAGCAAGTGTTGGAGGTGGATGGTGGGGTTCAGTTGTGGACTGCTGCTTCCATATCATTGCTGGAGCTCTCATCCGTGATTTCTTCTGCCCACAGTTCCCCAACCCGCACAGTGAAATGAGGATTCATGGAAAAGCGAAGAACTCAGAGTGTCTCAGGGACAAACTGTCTGGGAGTGTGTGTGTGTGGGGGGAGGGGGGTAGCATGTACCAGGAAGGGAAGGGGCATGAGTGTGGGGCATCCAGTGAAGGCCCAGGAAGGGTGGCTGTGTTAGTTATCTGCTGCTGCTATCAAATTACCCAAAACGCAGCAGCCTCAGATAACAACCATTACACAGTGCTGTGGATTGAATGTGTCCCCAAAAGGTACGCTCAAGCCCGCAACTCTGCACCGGTAAGTGTGACCTTGTTTGGAAATAGGGTCTTTGAAGATGTTATCAATTAATAGGAGGTTATACTGGAGTAGGGAGCATCCTAAATACCATATGACTGGCTTCCTTATAAAAAGAGAAGAGAGCCAGACACAGAGGGAAGACAGCCTCATGAAGATGGAGGTAGAGGTTGGAGAGATGCGGCCACAAGCCAAGGAACTCCTGGGGCCACCAGAGCTGGAAGAGGCAGGAAGGCAGGGAAGGGTCTTCCCCAGAGCCTTTGGAGAGATCAAGGCCCTGCCCACACCCTGGATTTGGTGGCAAATCTAATCTCTGTTGATACCAGTCGTGGTGCTTACCTCTGGGGAGGGTGCTTGTACCTGGGGGGCTGGTGGGGGCCTGGAGATCTGGACATGCTTCATTTCTTGCCCTGTGCAGTGGTTACGTGTGTGTTACATGTACCTGGGGAGTTGGCTTTCATTTCTCTCCCTGTGCGGGTTACAGGGGTGTGTTACTTTGTGAGAATTCCAGAAAAACATACCCTTATGATTTGTGCTCTTTTGTTCTGTGTGGTTTACGCTTCAGTAATAACTGTATTTTTAAAGACTCTATCAAACAACTCGAGGAGGTGGGGTGACTTCATTTTAATACCGAGTTTTACTAAGTTCAGGATAAAAATAGGCTTAGCACATTCTCACTGCCTTCAGGAAAATAGATCTAATTACTCTTCTTTTTGTGAACACAGAAATCCACTTGGATTTCATTTTGAAAATACATGAAGACTCAAGTGATTACTTCTATAAATAGTCAATCTCCTCAGCGTGAAAAGCTGTTTGGACTGAGGTGCTGAAAGTGTGTGTGTGAGCACCTCAGGGGGTATGTACTTTATTTGGATATGATTTCATAGAGATTTTTTTTCTTTTCCATTTTGGAAATGCCTTTTATTTGCAAATGGAATACAGAAATGTGGTCGGGTTTGAATTTGTACTTGGCAGTATTTTAGATAGAATGTTAGCACTTCTTGCACGTGTTGCAAAATACTAATTTTTCATATGGTTATACTCTAATCAAGTAGACTTATTTGCAGGATTTCAGATTTTTTTGTAATAAAAATATATTAAATTAATGATGTGAAAAATGAATCCAAGCCCCTTAACGACAAAGAAAGCCAAATAATTTGGGAAGCTAACTAAGCAATGAGAAATGATTGTTGGGGCCATTCCCTCATGGTGGCAAGGAGGGTCTACAGCTCCAGAGACAACCCTTCCTTATTCAAGACAGGGAGAAGTGGGGAGTCCCACTTTCTCTCCACATATCCCTGGAGTCCCTTTTAATCTAATTCACTGGGCATGTTCTGTACACATACCTGCTGGTTCCCTGCCTCCTCCTCCTGACTGCCCTCCAGGCACTGCCAGGCACTGAGCCCAGAAGGTACAGGGGGACCAGAGAAGGCAGGCCTGGAGGGTCTTTGTGGTGCTGGTTAGACCCCCAGCAGCCAGGTCACGGCAGAGGGCCCCAGGCCAGGAGGTGGGAATGTCTGACCCAGAGTCAGATTCTGCCATGTACGGTAGCCAGAGCTGTCTCGGGTCCTTATTCATTGGCGTTTTTGTTATTGACTCTTCCCCGCTAAGGTTGTAAAGTGGCTGAGCAAAGATCTACCTTCCATTTTCCTTTCTTTTCTCCCCAGAACGCAGAACAGTGTCGGGAGGACACCAGAGCCCTGTAAAAACGTCTGCACGAAGCGGATAAACGGTGACGACAGACTTCGTATTTACTGGGTAGTGTTTTTGCAGCCTCTTTGGAGAAACTCAACCTACCCAAGGCGTTCCTGCAGAAAGAGGAGCCGCCTTCGGTGGAAAAAAGCTTTCAAAAGGTCCTGGGCAAAATAACAACATAGATAGCCCTCTCATCAGGCACTGTGGAGGGCGGTGGTGGTCAGCGGTAGAATTCTCACCTTCCATGCAGGAGACCTGGGTTCAATTCCCAGCCAAGGCACCTCACATACTGCCACCACCCGTCCGTCAGTGGAGGCTTGCGTGTTGTGTTGCTGTGATGCTGAACAGGTTTCAGCAGAGCTTCCAGACTAAGACGGACTAAGAAGAAAGGCCTGATGATCTCCTTCTGAAACCAGCCAATAAAACCCTCTGGATCACAACAGTCCAATCCACAACAGATCACTGGGATGGCGCAGGACCAGGCAGCGTTTTGTTTCACTGTGCACAGGCTCATCACATGTTGGGGCCAACTTGACTGCAGCTAACAGCAACAACAGGCACTAAGTCCCACAGAACCTGTTTGTTCCTGAGTGATTTAATCTGTCAGCAAACACTGAAGATACCAGGACACTGAGTTTTCTAACCAGGAGGACGCCTGCTCTGTAACTGCAGACCATGCATAACGGCACCAGATTTTCTGTGAGCATCTCGGTCAGCTTCACACCTGGACGACCCCAAGTCCTGAGTCAACGGCTTGCTTCAAAGTGAACGTAAAAGGGACACTTAGTTTCTTTACAGTTTGCAGTCTACACAGGAGGGATGAATGGATATCTTCATCGGTGTTATAGTAAGTGACTGTTGGGCTTTCTAATGAATTTTACTAATTATTCAGACTGGTTTTGTTTCCTTTAGAATTTCATGTATTTTTGAATCATGATGAAAATTAAGGTATCATGAGGTGCTCTACATAGTCAACTTCCCGCATAACGTACACCGTGCGAAGTTCACTTTATAAGAAATCCATTTTGCACAAACGCAATGAGCGGATGTAACAGGTGAAGTGCTGTCAAGCTGTACTGGCGACTCAGACTTTTAAAGGAAGGAAGCAATGTCTTTAGTTGTCTTAGATTCTGATTTACTGAAGCAAAACCAACAGCAGTGTGGAAACACTCCAGCTGGTTTCTGTCCTACTTCCTCTTTACGGCGCTTTGGTTTGTCATTCTGCAGTGTAGCCAACCAAGGGATCTTTTAGCAAATTATCAGATCGCTTGTGTCTTGGCGTCTATTTTCAAATGCTTGTCTCTCTGCATCTTTTCTTCATACCTGGTGGATGAGAAGTAAGACATCTTGCTTATTGCAGACTAGTCACTGAATTTGGCATGTTCCCGAGGGTCTTGTCATCTGGAGTGAAATGGGGAAAACTTGGAATTGATTACTGTGTCCTGGGATGTAGCCATGTTACCCCCCCCCCCCCCCCACCCACCCAGGACTGCCAAAGAGCGACACCGTGGAGGCAGGCACTCCAGGAAGCAGGACCAAAGGAATTATTTTCCAGGGAAAATAGAATGAGCATAGAACAGACAGGCCAGGTTTACAGGTCTGTAGTTAAACCATTGCAGACAGCACACACTTTGGCGGGGAGCCTACAGGCCTCCTACTGAAAACATGAATTGGTCAGTTTTAATGGATTGTATGCAGCTAGAATTGGTCAATTTTAATGGATTGTATGCAGCTAGAATGGATAACTAGGGCTGAGAAATAAAACTTGTTTCCTCAATTGTCTATTTTGACTAACGACATATATTGGTGTGATTCCTGGGTGGTGCCAGTGCTTAACACTCAATACACTCTGCTTCTAACCGAAAGGTTGAAGGTCTAGGTCCACCAAGAGGTGCCTCAGATAAAGGTCTGGTGATCTCCTTCTAAAAAATCAGCCATTAAAAACCCCATGGAGCACAGTTCTACTCTGACACACGCGGAGTGTCCCTGGGTCAGAGTCTGTTGGATGGCAGCTGGTACTCGTGGTGACCGACGAACAAGTTAATAGCTTCCATTTGCTTTGATGCAATAGTTATTTTAATCCTATCTTCCCTCTGTGGGTCCTTGTCACGGGCTGGCTCTACACCAAGCATTGGAATAGGTGTTTCATCAGCAATGCAGGGGGTGGAGTCTCCATCCCCATATTTGAGGTGAAGCTCATAGGAGGTGAGGGTCGGGTCTGAGGCCCTACAGGTGTACTGACAGACACCTACAGAGGAGAACTTTACCCCGGGGCTGCCAGACCCCAAAGGTGTTCATTAACTGCAGCGTAACCACAGGGTCAGGGAGGTGATCTTTTTTCTCGTGAACCTCTGTGACATGGCCCCTTGCCATATTCCTCCTATTGTCATAGTTTCTCATTCCCTTTCACAAGAAAACGCGGTAAGGTTGGTCTCTTCCCCGGATAAGGGGTCGTCTGACACCTTGAGCTCTTCTAGGATGTTAGAAATTGTAGCATCAAGAAAGGGTCTAAGCTTCTGCTCTCTCTCTGCGAAGTTTGCCGTTTAAGAAAGGACATGTGGTTCTCAGCCTGACGAAAACGCCAAAAACCACAATGCAATCACTAAGGCGATATACTTCTGGAACTCTGATCTCCTTAAAGAAGCAATATTCTTTCTGAAATAGTTTAATTTTGACCTATCTCATGGATCTCCCCCCCGGACCATGGGCTGAAGGTAAATTTCCAAGTGTTCTGATGTGAATACTCCTGGATCTCTTAACACATTTTGCTCTTTCATCCTGACCCCTCCTCCTCAACAAAGACCATGTAGCCCACCTTCTCTCCTATGTGGGCTTTTCTGGATTTATTGGTTGCGTTGCTGATAACTGGTAACTAGTTGCTGTTGAGTCAACTCTGACTCAGGTTGACCCCATGTGTGTCAGAGTAGAACCGTGTTCTATAGAGCTTTAAGTGGCTGATTTTTCAGAAGTAGATCACCAGGACTTTCTTCTGAGGTGTCTCTGGGTGGACCCAATCCGCCAACCTTTCAGTTACAGCTGACCATGTTAACCATTTGTAACACTCAGGGAATTCATGTTACTACTGGCAGAGTCTAGGTGAATGCTTGGAATGCTCATGTAACAATGAACAAACTCTGCCACTGCCCTGCAATATGAAAGCAAACATTTTAATCTGACCCTCTCTGCAATGTCACAGAAGTGAAGCCATAACAGCTACTTGTAGAAAGCTTCACTGATTTATTGCTCTTTTCTAAACATTAAGATCTGCCTTTGCTGTCATCCCGTCTACTGCCGGCCACTGCTGCAGACATGCATGGGAATGAGTCATTCTCATTGCAGCCAGAGTGTTTACACCCCAAATGGGTTGGCGGCAATGAAAGGCCAGTGGAGAGAGCTCAGGCGTGGTCCCTCCGATTGCTGGCAGACAGCTAGACCACACTTCATCTGTTTAGTGCCTCCTTGAAATCTGGGATAATATAGATACAAACAGAAAACCGAGATTGTGCACACTGAGGTTCTTCCTGCATAATGCATGCTTGCGCGTGGGGCTCCTCAGAAAGGAAATTATATGCGACGCTGCCAGACTGTTGAACGGAAATCAACTTATGTTTTCAGAGAAAAAAACTTAGAAGGTGTGAAAATGTGCATGAATGCATATCTGGAAGGTTTCTTCAGAGACCCCAGTTTTCTTTTATTATTAAGTCTGTCACTTTAAACAAAGAATTAAAAAAAAGATAAAGATTTAAATTTGCTCCACAGGGAAATAAATACCACTCTGAAAAGGATTAGAGGAATCTTCTTTTCACACTTTGCTTTATTAGGTTACAGACCCAGTTTGGAAGTGTCCATTCTGAAAGGTAAAACAAACAGAGATTAATTAAATGAGAACTCAGGGGCATAGACTCAAGTGAGCTTGTGAAGTTTGTGAATAAATGCATATATATTTGCAGAATGAGGATAATTTGCATGTAGCATGTATGCTGAAAATGTTTGATGATTAGTTATCATTCACAGCATAAAATTTGCTAAATAGAGTTTCTTAAAATAATCTGTGGGCAGCCTGACTCAAAACTGTATGAAAATATCTGCAAAATACAGATTTCTGGGTTCCATCTCTTACCCACTGATGTAGAGTAACCCTGGGAGGAAATACAGGTGACTTTTGTCACCCTCCATTTGAGAAGATGTAGAGTGTTCCCCACCTCAGTCTAAGCCAGTGCTTTTTTTCATTTGCATGAAAAATGCTGGTGCAGGAATCCGCAGCCTTGGTGCTTACCGAGAATAAATTTACGAAGCTTAAAAAATAATCTGTGTGAATTGCGGCTTATTAATATCAGAAAAAGTAGACTCTGGAACAAGGAGTATTTCCAGGGACAAAGAGGGGTTAACTTGTAAGGAATACACAGCAATCACAATGTGAGTGCACCCAGCAAGAAAGCGTCGAAGTACATGAAGCAAAACCGCTTGACATTGGAAGGGGAACTAGATAAATCCACAGTCACAGCTGGAGACTTGCTCAGTTGGCAGTCGTCAGACAAGCCTCGGAGTCCACGAGAAGTCGTTTGATTTAGAGAGACGAGAGACTCTCTCTGAGTGGGGTAAGACCTAAAATTAAGGCCCAGTGTCATGTGCTGCCTTAACATCTGGGGGAAACTAGGAAGCCCTCGAAAGCCTCACCAAATGTGCCTCTACCCACTCTACTCCTACAGATAACGTCCCCTAGCCAAACGCCCCTCCCTGTCATGGGGACCAGGCTCAGGGCCTGCTTATCTCTGAGTAGTGGGCTTCTGTTCCCTACCAGTCTGGGAATTATTCAAACAAGCCAATCGCATCCTCCTGTGGGAACCAGGGCCACCCCACCCTCTTGTTACTACAAAGCCTGGCTCCCATGGCCCCTGGTGTTCACTGTGTTCTGAGTGCAGCTGTGTCCCTGCGTGTCCCTGGGTGGTGTGTGGTGCCCTCCCCCTCCCTTGGGCTGTGAGTACACGTGACTGATAAAGTGTTGTCATCTCCTCTGTCCAGTGCTGGGGGTCGTGTGTTCAGCCACCCCCATAACCTTAGGATGGGGCTCCTGCCTCATCAGTGGGGTGAAGAGGAGGTGACCAGAACACCCTGGTGCACCAGAGTGAGGAGTGTTCACCTCAGAACTAGTATATTCACCCTGGGAGCCAATGAATGGCTTTTGGTACCACACTCCTAATTAGCAAGTATATTTTTCCAAGGTTAAAAACATTGTCCCTGTGAAGAAGAGGCTTATTCATATTAGCAAGCTGATTATCGCAGTTCAACTCAAACTCGGCCTGGGAAGGTGTGCCAACGTTTAGTAAACGTTTGAAGTGGGAGGAGAATGCTCAGAAGGTCCTGGTGGGGACACTGAGGAGCTAATGTGAGCAGAGGACCCATCTGAGAGGTGATGTGTGAGCCTGTCCCTGGGACCGAGCTAGGTGCCTCCTGGAGGGAGTGAGCCCTTGAAGGGGCTGGGATGAAAAGGCAGAGTGACAAACTGCCCAAGAGTCTGGGTCTCATTGTTTTACACTGTGGAGGGGCAGTTAGATCTTCATCCTCATCTAAGTACTCCAGAGTAGAACTGCCCCATAGGGTTTCCAAGGAGCGGCTGGTGAATTCCAACTGCCGACCTCTTGGTAGCAGCCTGAGCTCTTAACCACTGTGCCGCCAGGGCTCCTCTATATCAAAAAAGAAAAAAATCCGCTGCTGTCGATTTGATTCTGACTCATAGCGACACTGTAGGATAGAGTAGAGCTACCCTTCAGAGTTTCCAAGGAGCATCTGGTGGATTTAAACCACCGAACTTTGGGTTAGCAGCTGTAGCGCTTAACCACTACACCACCAGGGTTTCCTATATTGATAGCAGATAATAAATAAAACGCTCTGTAATTATTTTTCTTGTGGTGAATAACTAATTCTCACGGATGCCAGTCCTCCGTGGGCGTTGGGATCTCCGGTGGCTCCCTTTCTTTCAACCTTCTCACCCACATCTTCATCTAGGAGTCTCTGCTCTGGGACATTTTCTCATTGCATCTCCCAGGTTTTGGAGACTCGCTTTTTGGAAGTTCACTTTCTGTGTGAGACAACAAGTTTTAATTAATGTCAAGACGCGAAGCATAGTGCAGGATACTGTCCTGGGAGCTGATGGCCACAGGTGGCCAGACACCAACCTAGTCATGCACTAAGCTAGGGGCAGGTGGGCCAAATTACTAAATATCTAGTTTGCAATTCACGAGTATTTAGATGATAATGGCACAATGGCGTGTTTTTATTCATTTAAATTGGGGCATTATGGCCGATCCTCTTTTTTCTACAGCTGTGTTCTTTTCTGCTTAGTCATCCCCATAGATGGCCATCCTTCCCCAGGCACTAGGCCCTGATCCGAGCCGAGGGATGCATAAGGTGGGGAGGGAAGCGACTGTCAGACCCCGGTGCCCCTTGGACACACTCTCTGAACAGGTACAGGTGCATGTTGGACAAAGAGTGATGTGCTGCCTTTACAGCCACTGCAGGCCACGTGGGAGGTGCCCCAGGAGCTCAGAAGAGGTGGGACTGCAGCCTGAAAGGCTTCCTGGAGGGGGTGTCATCACAGACCTGGGAGGAGTGGAGGTCGTGAGGTGGGGGTGGGACTGTCTTAGTCTCCTATTGCTGCCATAATAAACTACCACTAAGTAGGTGGCCTTAAAGAACAGGAATTTATCATCTCATAGTCTGAAGGCTGTGAGTCTGAGATCAGGGTGTCAGCCCTGTTGACGCCTCCCAAGGTCTCTAAGGGAGGAGCTGCTCCCTGTCTCTCTCCCAGCTTCTAATGGCCACCTCTGATCCTTGACATTTCTTTAATGTTTGTGGATGTATCTTCACACGCCATCCTCCCCTGAGACTGTCTCTCGTCTCCTCTTTATAAGACACCAGTCATATAGGTTTAGGAACCACCTACCTGAGTATGACTTTGTTAAATGCAACACTTTCTTGAGTACTTAACGTTATAACCACTTAATATGAAACATTGTTTGCAAATTGTTACTGTGTATCTTCATGTATACATTTACATATATTCTGATTGCCTGCATTGTTATCAATAACGCACTGTATGGTAGGTTTTATTTATTCTTATGGTTATTAACAAAGGTATCATCCTTGTCTTCTGACACTTTGGGACAATGATGGTATCTCAGTAAATGTCAACACACTTTCTTGTTTGACTAAAAAAAAGATGAAGAAGAAAACAGCTTCTCACCAAACACTGTGAAAGCGACTGCATGGTAGTTGGAGCCGGGAATAGTGTCCTGTAGAGGGGAACAAGTCTGTGCCCTGCAGGCTGGTCTCATGATCCTTCTGTCTGGGGTGGGGGTGGCTGATGAGGCTGGTGATGTGGGAGGGAGGGGTGCTGAGATTTCCTTGGCACATGGCAGGTTTAGCAGGCTGAATCATCTGATTCGTTGAAATGTTGTGCACTTTGGGCACTGCACACTCTACTGCTTTTCAAGCACGTAAAGTTACAGAATGCAAGACGTCACAGTAGAGTGTAAATGGGCTCCCTGTGTCATCTGGGAGCAAACGTAGTCGTGTGGATATCCCTGCTCTCTGTGGTCTAGCAGGAAAAAGCCTGAGTTTAGGGAACGGGTTTGTCTGTGAACCCTGATTTGCTATTTATTGATTGATTTAATCGTTTATTAATTTGTACCTTTTCATCACTGACTGTGTGACAGTACCCATTACTGTTGAGTCATAGCAACCCTATAGGACAGAGTGGAACTGTCCCATAGGGTTTCCAAGGAGCAGCTGGTGTGTTCAACTGCCTACCTTTTAGTTGGCAGCCAAATGCTTAACTGCTGCCCTCCCCCGCCCCTGACTATGTGACCAGGGAGTGCCAATAAAATAGCTGTAATAATTTCAACGATAATGATAATGACAATGACAGTGTTAATCTGGAATCCTTGCTCCTCATATGCCAGGCACTTTGCTGGATGCTTCTCCTTTGTGACTGAATTTGACTCTATTAACAGCTCTAGGAAAGGAGACATTTTATGACATTCATATCGAGGTGACATTCATATAACCTAAAATTCACCATGTTAAACTACACAATTCAGTGGTACTTAGTACATTCACAGTGTTGTGTAACCACCATCTAATTTCAGAACATTTCCATCACCCCAAAAGGAAACCCTGTACCCACTGAACAGTCACCCCCCCTTCCTTACCTTCAACCCTTAGAAACCGCTAATCTTTCTGTCTCGATGGGTTCACCTGTTCTGGGTATCTCATATAAGTGGAACCATGTACCATGTGGCTTTTTGTGACTTATTTCACTTAGTATAATGTTTTCAGGGTTTATCCACATTGCGGGGTATATCAGGCCTTCCTTCTCTTTATGGCAGAGTAATATTCCACTGTATGGACAGACCACAGTTTGTTTACTCACTCATCAGTTGATGGACACTTGGGTTGGTGCCACCTTTTGGCTGTTGTGAATAGGGGACTGTTTTACTTCAGAAGAGGAAGTTGGAGCTAACAGAGACAACTGTCTGAAATCGCAGAGCTAGGTGGAGGGTGGCGAGTGGGGCTGACCACTGCTTTCCCTGGATATCGACCTCCTTATCTGCAAAGTGAAGAAAGTTCTAGAATGTTTGTTGTGGGGACTATATGAGAAAATATGTGTAAGGAACTAGGAGAGAGTGTGGGGTACGATTCCACTCGAGTTTCGTGAGTTCCTACAGAATTGGGAATGCATTTCTCGGAAAGCAGTAAAAATTCCAGCTACAGTGGCCTAGACAGGGAGTTCAGCTTCCTCAAATGCAGAAAGTTCACGGAGACCCCATGCACAAAAGAAGCAAATGCTGCCTGGCCCTGTGCCTTCCCCACGATCAGTTGCAGATCCCATTGTGATCCACAGGGTTTTCATTGGCTGATTTTCAGAAGTAGATGGCCAGCCCTTTCTTCCTAGTCCATCTTAGTCTGGAAGCTCTGCTGAAACCTGTTTAGCATCATAGCAACACGCAAGGCTCCATGGACAGACAGGTGGTGGCAGTACATGAGGTGCTTTGGTTGGAAATTGAACGTAAGTCTTCCGAATGGAAGGCGAGGATTCAACCACTGAACCCTCCCAATTTCATCTCTGTGATTGTTGGGGTCATTCCCTCATGGTGGCAAGGAGGGTCTATAGCTCCAGAGACATCCCTTCCTTATACAAGACAGGGAGAAGTGGGGAGCCCCCCTTTCTCTCCACATATCCCTGGAGTCCCTTTTAATCTAATTCACTGGGCATGTTCTGTACACTTACCTGCGAGGCCAATGAGACAGGGGTCCAAACCAAGGGGCCACCATTCACATTGTATTGTGAGTGTGAACTGTTTTATCTTGTAGTGGGTATGACGCTTGATATAAAATTTAACAAAACACTGTCGTTTCCTTCTAGGAGCTTATAGCTCTACAGTGTGGGCAGAACATGATGTGCACAAAATTACAACTCAAAAGATGACCAAGACATGGTTTAAAGTGCTGGGCAGAAGTGGGGTGATTCATCTTGCTTCCCAGGATTAGGGAGGGCTTCACAGAGGAAAGGAAAGTGCCATTTTAATGTGGCCATTTCAGCATAGTCCAGCTGGGCACTGGTGGCAAAAGGAAAGGAATAAGGGGCCACTTAGGGTGGGAGTGAAGGCTGTGCAGAAGAAGTGGGGTGGCTCGCTTGTGTAAGGTGTGTTTGTATATAGTGTGTTTATGGAAAAGGGGAGAAAATTGACTTAGATGGTGGTGAGACTCATGAGGAGGAGGTTGGACATAATTTTTAGGCAAAAGTGGCCATCAAAGGTTTTTAGATGTATACAGAGTGGTGTTGTGGATTGAACTGTGTCTTCCAAAAATATGTGTTGAAATCCTAACACCTGTGCCTATAAATCTGATCCTGTTTGGAAATAGGAGTTTTGTTATGTTAGTGAAGTCATAGCAGAGTAGTGAGGATCCTAAACCTAACCACTTCTGATGTATAAAAAAAGAGCAGAATAGACACAGAGAAACACACAGGGGTAAGACAGATGCCATATGAGGATCGTCTACAAGCAAAAGAACACCAAAGACCCCTGGCAGACCCCAGAAATTAGGAGACGGCCGAAGAAGGATTGACAGAATCAAGACCCTGATTCTGACTGTCAGCATCCTGAACTTTGAGGAAATAAGTTCCTGTTCTTTAAAGTCACCCACCTGTGGTATTTGTGTTCTTGCAGCCCTAGGCGACTCAGACAGGTGGCCATTTTTCGGTGTGGTGTTTGGGGTGAATGGGTTATCCATCATGGTAAAAAACAGATTCAAGAGATGAGAATGCACGGCCCCTAGAATAGCCCAGGCACAGCAAAGGTCTGAATATAGAGAAATGAAGGCACCTCCCTTGTCCTGGGCCTGTCAAGGGGTTTGGAGTGGACGTTTCTTTTCATCAGGAGCTGTCTTCATTGAGGAATGGCAGTGTACGTGTTTCCACTCACTGTAACAAATGTTCTCTGGCTGCACGGTAGACTTAGTGCTACCCAACCAGTATATCTGATTCCTTTCCTGTACATGTGGTAGGGTTGTACTTTCCTGCCCCTTGGAGTTAATTATGACCAGGAGACTGGCTTTTGCCAATGGAATGATGAGTGTCCCTTCAGGGAGGAAGCTCTCACTTCGCCACGTGGCCTTTCTCAGCGTCCAGTGATGCCCAGATGCGGTTGTTGCATCATCTTGTGTCCTGTGGTGAAGGTGACACAGACCAGAGACGCTGCCACCGTTAAGTGCAGTGAGAATGGGAGACGCACTTTGTGGTTTTAGGCCAGTGAGGTTTTGGGGTTGTTTTCTGCAGCAACATGACCCAGCTCATCCTGACACCACAGGCATGGTGCCTATGGCTCCTTGTCTTCCTCACTTCACAGTAGTGTTACAGTTTACGTGGATCAGGATCCACTCCAGAACTGCCCCAGAGAGCAGGGAGATCTCTCTCCAGGGCAATAATCACATTTTAATGATGCTGTTGGGGAGCTGTTAGGCTGAAATGATGAGTTGGTGGGGGTTGTCTATACGCTCTGCTTCCCTGCAAGACAGGGTGCTGCACTGTGAGTTATGAGAGGGCTCAGTGGTGTCAGTGCCAAGATCTAGCTCTCCAAGATAGCGCTGGGTTCAGGATGGAGTGACTCAGTCTCATATGATGGGGTAATTGCTTTGTAAACCACAAGGTTGGGAAGGTGTTTGTCAGTGTGAGTCAAAACACTTCAAACACTGGGAGCTACTGGTTCTTTCACATTCTGTTAAAATTTTCACAAGGTTTTCAGGAGATGTGTATATATATATGTATATATATATATATATATATATATATATATATTTCAATTATTAAAACGGTAGCTCATACAATGCTCTTTCCTGAGTCCTCGGGGTTTCTTGTTTATTTTTGAAACAGTTTTATTTTCTTGAGTGCTGTGAAGATTTTGTTGCTAGTAAAGTAAGAATTTAGGATTTAATTTGAATATGAAGACTTTATTTATGATGCCATTGACCAGTTATCACATCCTAAACACATACTTTCTGATTCCTTAATCTTTGGTGGTAGAGAATGGACTACTGTCCTGAAGAGGCAAGAGTCCTCTCTGGATGAGCTAATGATTGCTTCCATTTTCTTTCCTGGCAGCATGTACTGATCCTGGATGTTACGGATGACTGGGCATGGAAATTTGAAAAGCACCAAAGGCACACCAATTCTCACTTTGATGAGTTCTGGGTGGTGTGTGAGGTGCATGGCTAGGATGGAGCTTAGGAAGGAGGCAGGGACTGACACAAACACACAACCAGAAACTTTTTGAGCTGTGTGAGGAGGGAAACTCAGAGCTACACTCTCCCAGTCTTCCAATGCTGAGGAGGCAGAAACATACAGACTTTCAGCAAAAATGTCAGGAGCATCATGGCCACAGAATGGGGTTGGACAAAGGTGGAGTGAATCTTACTAAAACAGCACCACCATTAGATTAAGGGGATCAGACCCTCATCTATCTGCTTAACATGGGAAAGAGAGAACCTCCCATGGTGGAAGGTACAATTATCTGGAACTTCATAAGTTCTATTATAAACAATTATTGGAAATTTAACAGAAAACTATTACATATGTAAGGAGCAGGAAAATGTGACAGATAATCAAGAGGAAAGAAAGCAAACAAACAAGCAATAAAAGCAAACCCACTGTTATGCCAGCTATTGGAGCTAGCAGACACAGACTTCAAAATAACTGATTAATATGCTAAAGGAAATAGAGGAAGGGATGAAAAAATAGATAAAATAATGGACAATTTCAACAGAGAATTGGAATCCATTAAAAATAATCAAATGGACACTCTCAATCTGCAGTTAAAAACTAGAATTAAGAACTCATTGCATGTTTTTGCTAGATTGGATACAACAAAACACAGAGTTAGTGAAATCAAAGGTGAATAAATAGAACATACCAAAACTACAGCATAGAACGAAACAAAAAATATAAAAAAGAACAGAGCAGAGCATAAAAGATTGAGGAATATTCGCACAAGGTGTAACTTAAAATAGGTGAGGAGAGAAAAAAAAAGACACAATAGTGGCTGAAAATGTTCCAAAACTGATGAAAACGGCAATCTACAGTTTTATAAAGCTCAGCAAACTCCAAGAACAATAAAAACAAAGAAAACACACCTAAGTGTATAGTAATCAAACTGCAAAAAAACAAAGGCAGAGATACTATGGTAAATGGCCTTTCTCACCATGGTCTTGTAATTCCCACCCAGGTGACTGGACAGGACTCTGCAGATAGGCTAACTGTAGCCCACCAAGGGGATTGGTCAGTTTTGTCCTCCCGATAGTCTTGAAATCAGCCACCTCAGAGGTGGGAAAGAAAGGATCCCACCACCACCAAGGAAGAACAGCCAGGAGCACAGAGTGCACCCTCTGGACCAAGGATCCTTGTGCTGAGAAGCTCCTAGAACCAGGAAACTGAGAGAGAGAGCAAGCTATAACCCTGAAGATGGTGAAAAGCAGTGGCAGGAGAGACTAACAAGAGAGACCAGCAGGAGACTGCACAGTGGGCTTCCCAGCCCATAGGGTGAGAAAGCTAAGTGCCTTTGGGCAGAGGCAGAGGGCCAGGGAGAGGCTTGTATGCGAGCATGGCTGGGAAGAGGCTGTCCTGATGGAAGAACTGTATCCTGAGTGTTCCTGAACCTGAAATAGAACCTATTACTTCTCTAATAAACCCCATGATCTTGAGTATTGTCTGTGAGTTCTGTGTGCCCATTGCAATGAATTACTGAACTCAGTAGAGAAGTAGAGAGTGCTGTGTGAGGGGTGATTGGTGTCAGAACTGGTAAAGACAGTGGAGAGGAAGCATGTCTGACCTCCACCTCGTAGGAATCAGCCTTGATTCTCCTTCCCCTTTGTGAAGAGAGAGGAGGTCAGACACCTCCCCCACACCATTTTTACAATGACCATTCAAAACTATGGAAGCTGTATGATAATGGTATCTTAGGCTGGATTCTCTAGAGAAGCAAAACCAGTGAAGAGTATAGATATATATAGAGAGAGGTTTATATCAAAGAAACAGCTCACACAATTGTAGAGGCTGAAATGTCCCAAGTCCGTGGATTAGCATACAGGCTTCTCCTGATTCATGTAACCATAGGGGCTGGCAAACCCACTATTGTCAGGTGGGAGAGCAGGGCTCTTGATCACAGGCTGTGAAGATCGATGAATCCCAAGATAGGCAGATAAGCTGATAGCTCAAGTCCCAAGAACCAGAGGTCAGATGGACAGGAGACAGCTGCAGGATCCAGCGCGAGCAAAAAGCCAGAATGTCTGCTTGTATTCGGATGGAGGCCATACCCCAAAGGAAACTCCCTTTCAACTGATTGATTACTCACAGCAGATTGCATCATTGGAGTGATCACATATAAACACTGAGAATCATGGCCCAGCCAAGCTGACATATGATCTTAACTATCACAAATGGTTGTACACTTTAGCATGTTTGGGTGAGGGGGGCTGATAAACTAGAATTGTATATCCAGTGGAAGTATTCTTTAAAAAATGAAAGTGAAAAAAAGTTTCCAGGATCCCCTCCCCCCAAAAAGAAGCCAGATGCAAAAAAGCACCGCTATTATTTCCTTCCCTGAATTTCCAGAACAGGGAAAACAAACCGGTGGTAAGAGAAATCGGATGGGGATAACCCCTGGGATGGCTGGAGTCGTGGCCCCAAAGGAGAGTAAAAGGTGCCTCTTGGGGCTACATCTGCTCCATATCTCGATCTGTGCGGCATGGCATGGCTGTGTACAGCCACAAAAATTTATCAAGTTTTGAACATAACAGGTGACCGTGAACGAGGTTACTAGATGCGTAGATGTTTATAGTTGGTGAGGGCTGGGGAAGTGCCCCTTGCAAGAGCATCCATACGGGAGGCAGGTTTGTAAGAGGGGTCCTGGGAACAAGGGGGCATTGCCTGGGCTAAGCGGAAGGAGGGCCACACCCAGGGAGGATGAATCTGGCTTCAGAATAGGACAGTGGAGTGAAGGTCCTCAGAGGTAGACCCTGGTGAGGAGGGCCTGAAACAAAGGGCAAACCTAGAGCCAAGCTCCAGGAAGAGCCAATTAAGGTCTGGAAGTGTACCGGGCAGGTTAGAGGAGCCTGGTTTGGCCTGCGGGTGCCTGGGGGCCGTGTGTTGGGAGGGACGCACACAACTTCCTCTTCCAGAAATATCAAGGGTGAGATAAAGTGGAAATGTGTCAAGTGATAGAAATCTTATATAATGAACGGTGTGAAAGCAATTGGGCTTTTTTTTCTGGAGTGGAACAGAATACGAAATCATTAGAAACACTTTCTATGCGAGAAGAACATAACTATACATAAATTCGAGAGTAAAACCATTAATTGAAAATAAATTTACTGGAATTTTGTCAGTGACGGCTTATTGGTGTTTGTCGGAGAGACACCTCTGCGAGAATTTCTATCTTCGTCCAAACCTCTCTGACCCCCTTAACCAGTGCGTCAGAAGGCAGCAGGGCACAAGTTCCAGGAATCCTGTAGGGTCGCAGAATCAGAGCCGACAGATCCTCTTGCATCATCTTACTGCATTGGCATGGAATAATTATCTGCCTTTGTCTGATCTGTCTAAAACGCCCCAGTGGTAACCTTGCTCTCACCTCACGGTAGATACTCAGTCTGGATAATCAGCCTTAAAGTTTTCTACGTTAATTGCACCCTGTCACCTGAAGCACGTGCATTTCTACTGTAAGTGATTGCCTATCATGGATCACGTCATTATTTTTCTTTCTGATCTTCGTGCCAACCACTTATCTTTGGATGTTACATGGCCAATGGCTGGATAACAAGGTAAAATACGTGCAGCTGCCTCATTCTTGCCTGGTTACTCTGCCATCACAGGGCCCGAATCCCCTGATTCATCTTCTTCTTGGGGCCACTTTCATGACACAAACAAAACCCAGGCGTGGCCTCTCAAGGAAGGGAGCCTCTGCTGGTCATCGGGAATGAAGCTCTCATTTTCATGGGCCTGTTTCTTTTTATATGTATATTTATATATTTATTGTACTTTAGATGAATGTTTACAGAACAAATAGTTTTTCATTAAACAGCCAGTACACATATTGTTTTATGACATTGGTTAACAATCCCACGACATGTCAACACTCTCCATTCTTGACCTTGGAGGACAATTTTTTTTTTTTTGTGAAAATATACATAGCCAAAGTCACACCATTTCAAAAGTTCCTACATGTACAATTCAGTGACATTGGTTACATTCTTCCAGCTGTGCTGCTATTCTCACTATCCTTTTCCAAATTATTCCATTACCATTATCTTCAGCTCACTGCCCCCAGGCTTGCCATCAAATCTTTTTGAGTTGCTGTTGCCAGTTTGATCTCACATAGATAATTCCTTTTTTTTGTGTGCCTGAGATGAAGGTTTGCAGAACAAATAGGTTCTCATTAAACAGTTAGTACACATATTGCCCTATGACAATGGTTAACAACCCCATGACACGTCAACACTGTCCCTTCTCAACCTTGAGTTCCCTATCACCAGCTTTCTTGACCCTTCTTGTCTACTAGTCCTTGTCCCTGGACTGCTGTGCTTCATTAGTCCCGTTTTGTTTTATGGGGCTGTCCAATCCCCGGCTGAACAATTAATCTCTGGAGTGACTTCACCACTGAGCCAAAAGGGTGTCCGGGGGCCATACTCTCGGGGTTTCTCTAGTCTGTCAGGCCAGTAAATCTAGTCTTTTTTCTGTGTGTGTTAGAATTTTGTTCTACATGCTTTTCCAGCTCTGTCCAGGACCCTCTATTGTGATCCCGGTCAGGGCAGTCAGTGGTGGTAACCAGGCACCATCTAGCTGTACTGGACTCAGTCTGGTGAAGGCCGTGGTAGCTGTGGTACATTAGTCCTTTGGACTAATCTTTTCCTTGTATCCTGTTCTCTTCATTCTCTCTTGCTCTCATGGGCCTGTTTCTTGATGGTGCCTCTTGTTAGAAAACCTCATCAGTTATTTTTCTCTGGCCCAAGCCCTCAGCGACTGTAGGTTCTACGTTTCCTGACTTAATAGCAAGTGTTCAAGTTAAATTAAACCAGGGTTTAAGTTGTAGAAAGGGGGTTTCCTGATTTCAGGCTCTGCCTGGTGCTCAGTGATGTGGAGTTAATTCCGTTCTGGCTCAGAAGAGGGGCTCGGACGCTAGTCACCCTTGTGCGGCCACCTTCCTAAGGGTCTGTGAACACTGCAAACGTGCATGAGGAGACATTGGGACCAGAGCTGATGCATTTAACAAAGTTAGACTTTTTAGGAGTGCTTTCAACCAATGTCAAACAGACATGGACTGGCTTTTTTTCCCCCTCAATTAAAGCTGTAAACATTAACAGAGCAAAGCTTTAAAAACAATTTGAAAAAAAAAAAAAAAGAAAACCGGTAACAGTACCAATACTACGTTTGCGTTCTGGTGTTAATCGCTGCACAAATATTTATCTCAGTGCCATTCTGCATTTGCTCTCTTAACCTAAGAGGAGAAATATTTCTCATGTTTCTTCAGACCTTTGTAAAATTATTTTAATGGCTAGATACAACTTCACAGAGCTGTTGAACTAATCACTATTTACTGTAGAGTGGGCCACATCTGGTCTGATATATATCTGTATCTATATATACATAGATATTTGTAAATAAAGTTTTATTGGCACAGAGCCATGCCCATCTGTTTACACATTGTCTATGGCTGGTTTTGCAATGTATGGTGGAGTTGAGTAGTGGCACCAGAGACCATACGGCCCACAAAACCTAAAATACCTACTGAAAATCTTCTCGACCACTGTTTCCAGTTTCCAGATGCCATCTGACATGGAGGCGGAAGCATCCATCAGCAGCTGAGGAAGGCCATCCTTCATCAGCAGCCACCAGCAGCCACCAGACGCCAGGAGGGAGGCAGGAACAGTTTACCCCAGGCCTCAGAGGAAGGGCCCCACCTGAGACCCTGATGTGGACTTGTAGCCTCTTGAACTGTCAGAAAATAAATTTCTCTTCTCTAAGCCACCCTACTCTGTGGTATTCTATTATGGCAGCCCTCGGACTACAACATGTGGTTAACCAGCTATAGCTTTTTTTTTTTTTTTTAATTTAAGAAATATGACTAAATTCAAAGTGAAGAGAGTGCTTCAGTAGGGTCTGCTGTCACCAGCATAGGGACATCTCTGACAGAAGTCTCCTCATCCCCACCTGCCAGCCTCCCATTCAAGCCCAGTGCTCAGGAGCTTCTGCTATTAAATACATTTGGTTTATACTGATTTTGACACTTTTAAGGTCCTTTTTGTGTTGCTATTTCTGAATCCAAAAGCTAATTTGAAGTATAAGAGAGGAAAGCCTTCAGCTTGTTTGTCTATGTTGGTGAAGAACACGTACTATAGAAAGAGCACAAAGTTTTATAGCAAGAGAGGAAACATTATCCACAAGAGTGGTGCAGTGTGGCTGTCCGCTGTGAGGACAGGAAGCAAACGCTTGTCTGCCGGTGGCCCGTACTCCTTGCTTCTCTCTCTCGAGAGCATTAGCTGCGAGGTTCACTGGCACAGAGAAGTTTACCATCTGTGCTGGGAGTAGCCTGGCACTCGAAAACTCAGCCATACAACAGGACGTTTGTAATAGATTCAGGTGACAACAGAAGATGGGACATCCATGATTATAGTGAGAATTCAAATGCTTTCAAAGAAAACAAGTGCGCTGCAGGAAGCTGAGGGAGAAAATTGCTGGCTCAGCGGTGTCTCCCAGGGAGCTGGGCAGGGCAGCTGTCAGGACGGAGGAGACCCCAGAGGACTAGTGGGTCAGTCTGTCTTTCAACAGGGCTGTCTTCAGGGACTTATCTCTTTCAGGCTTGCAGAGGACTGACGAGTAAAGCAGACAGGAACCTGAGCAGTAGAGGCACTGTCTTCCAGGAGTTACAGATTGCTTTTGGAATGAAGGGGAAGCACCATTAAGCAGCATCTTAGGGTGGCTGTGGGTGGACGGGGTAGAAATGATGGCGTGGTGTGTTGCTTGTCCTGCTGTTGTTGGGGAGGCTCAGGGAGGTAGGGCCCTCACGGTGTCTGTATGATGTGCTCCAGTGTCTCCTGGCCAACTGGTGGTCTTCCGGCATGTGCATAGAGTTACCCTGTTCTCAGCCCTGCTGTGCGGTTCCTCAGACACCCCCTTGGGGCTCCTCACACTCCTGCAGAGCTCTGCTTTGGCCGTTAAGACACAGCTCTGTGACCATGGCCTTACTGTCCTCCCCAAGGGGCAGGGGCCATGTCTGTCTTCTTCACTGCTGCATCCCACAGCCTACACTGTTCCTGACGGAATCTGTGCTCACTTAAGATGTGCAGACTAGATGACTGAGGGAATGAGCACACCCAACATAATGGCAATGAGGAACAGTGTTTGGAACCAAAAGCTGTCTGGGCCCTAATTGTGCCCCTGGCCACTGGGCTGCCATCACTGCCCTTCAGAGGACAGATCTGGCAACCTCACGTACAACAGACCAAAATGTAGTCCAGTCCTGCCCCGTCTTCACAATCATTGGTATGCTCAAGTCCATTGTTGCAGCCACCGCATATTTTGAGTGCCTTCCAGCCTAGTGGGCTCATCTTCCAGCACTATGTTAGACGATGGTCTGTTGGGATCCATAGGGTTTTCACTGGCTGATTTTCAGAAGTAGATCCCCAGGCCTTTCTTCCCAGTTTTTCTTACTCTGGAACCTCCACTGAACCTGCTCAGCATCACGGCAGTACACAAACCTCCACAGACAGACAGGTGGTGGCTGCGCACGAGGTGCATTGGCCGGGAATTGAACCTTGGTATCCCACATGGAGGGGGAGAGTTCTATCCTGGAACCACACTGCCCCATTGCATTACCATTTAGAGTTTCTATTCTCTAACAGAGAAAATAAGAAATGACACAGCTGGCAGTGAGCAGGTGAGGACTGAGCTCCGTGTCTAGAACAGGAAACACTCCCAGACACTCAGGCCTCAAGTGTTTGTCAATTCACAGAAATAAGTAAATGGGACACTGCTCAGGGCTGACTCAGAACACAGAACTGTGGATGCTGACAGCTCACTGTCCTGACACAGGCAGGAGGGTATCCCCCACAGCTGACCATGGACCTGGGACGCGGGAGTGGGAATGTTTAAGGTGACTTGAGTTCATAATAAAAACTAAAGACAAAAAAAGTAAATAAACCACTGATGTTTGTAAGCCCATTTTACTATAAAATCTCAAAAGTTAAATCCATAGTGAATGCATTTAGAGCATCTTAAATCAATGTTACCTTTGCAAATTTCTGAAATTATACCACAGGAACCATAAAATTATTTTTTCCTGCTATTTCTTTCAGAATCAAACATCAAACTATCTTTCTTTTGCACCTCTACCCTAAATTTTTGTTTTAAAATATCTTTTATGTCTTTCTCACATATTATATGAGATAATTTGTATATTATACATATATTTTTAAATCTTTCTCACATATATATTCTTTGATAATTTTATATGCAGAGTGATGGGAAGAGAGAAGAAATATATAGGACAATTGATGTTATTTTCATTTTTGTATCACATCTCTTTTTTATTTTATTTCCAAATTCAGAAAAATATTAATGCTGTCACTACTGGAAATGTTATGTGAGACACCCTAGGGCATTTTACTTTTAATAAACTTCTCTTCTTCCCCATCAAAAGTATTCTCCCTGCAGATTGAGAAAGACTGGCTTTGCTATGTAAGCTGCACGACAGATAACAGGAGTGCCTAGCTCAGGAATTCCCACAGCTTTCCTGTGTTTAATGGAGATTCAACTGATATCAAATATGTCTTCATCCCTCCTTCTTTCCTTTCAGTTCTTGGTAAATTAGCAGTGAGTTCAAAGTCCTTTCTAAACCACTGAACTCTTACATGAATCAAAGATTTAGACTTTCTTGACATCCCCCGCTTTTTCCTTTCAAGCTAGTCTTAAAGTTAGTAGGTTGCCTATGAGAATTTGAATGTCAGATAAAAGGCCTGCCTCTGATAATTATATGTCAGTTCCTTTAGCAGATGATTCAGATCTTCCGTTTCTTGAATTAATGTCGGAGCTACACCTACCCTGTTCTAAATCTGGTTCCACATCATGAGGGAATATTACCTCATAAACAGGTGTCCAAAGCTTTGGATAACAGAGTTAATTTTTTAGGGAATAGTTTGTCTTCTTGTTTGACTTTGTTCCTGATTTCAAATATCTTTGGAAACATTTATACTTAATCAGTAATTCAGAAATATTTATTGAACAGAGGAAGTCAGAACAACTGGACCAAAGCAAAAACTAAGAAGTTTCCTGAATACATCTAAACACTTTGAGGGACAGAGTAGCTGGGGCTGGGGCTGGGGTCTGGGGACCATAGTTTCAGGGGACATCTAGGTCAATTAGCATAACAAAGTTTATCAAGAGAATGTTCTGCATCCCACTTCGGTGAGTGGTGTCTGGGGTCTTAAAAGCTTGTGAGTGGCCATCTAAGATGCATCAATTGGCCCCAACCCACTTGGAGCAAACGAGAATGAAGAAAACCAAAAACACAAGGGAAATATTAGCCCAAGAGACTAAAGGTCCCCATAAACCAGAGACTCCACCAGCCTGAGACCAGAAGAACTAGATGGTGCCCAGCTACTACCAATGACCGCCCTGTCAGGGAACACAACAGAGAGTCCTGGATGGAGTGGGAGACAAATGCAGGGCAGAACTCAAATTCACATAAAAAGACCAGACTAAACGATCTGACAGAGACTAGAAGAACCCCAGAAACTCTGGCCCCCAGATGCACTGTTAACCCAGAACTAAATCCATTCTTGAAGCCCAAAGATTAGACAGGACTATAAAACAAAAATATATGTGAGGAGTGTGCTTCTTAGTTTAATCAGGTACATAAGAGCAAATGGGTGGCTCCTGTCTGGAGGCAGGATGAGAAGGCAGGAAGGGACAGGAACTGGTTGAATGAACACAGGGAACTTGGGGTGGAAAGGGGGAGTGTGCTGTCACATTGTGGAGATTGCAACTAATGTCACAAAATAATATGTGTATAAATTTTTGTATGAGAAATTAACTTGAGTTGTAAACTTTCACCTAAAGCACAATAAAAAAAAGAGAAATATTTATTGAATGTCAACTTTGTGTAAGAAGCTATGCTGGGACTGTGAAGAAAACAAGTACTAGAGAAGCACAAATAAAATACCTTACCATGCTTAAGTCTATTTGGTAACCCAAGACATTTTATATGAAAAATAGCTAAGAATACAAACATATTGTAGTTAAGCTGCCAGTGGAATGATACAGACTATCAATGCTGTGCAAACAGTGGGGAGGAGTAATTTTCTGAGATGATTTGATAAAGAAGTTTGCATAAATGAAACTCTTTGAACGTTCCCCCCCAATACCATGCCCAATGTCTTGAGTGGTTGATATTTAGTCTTGAGAGAATAAAGGTGCATTCCCAGGCATGGATGGATCATCCGCACTGCCAAGGAACAAGAGCTACCCCAGTATTAAAAGAAACAGCAAACATGGCGGCCTGAATGATTGAAGTCAAATTACGTGCACAGTCATATAAGATAAAAATAAACTCTCAACTTTGCAAAATGTTAGACAAGTTCATAAAGTTAAGTCTAGAATTATCAGTGTTATTTCTAACTACAGAATACATTAGAGATTCTGAAATCCTTTTATCCATTCATTCCTATCCACTGAAATCACGGGTGGTCGCCATTAGTGCTGTTGTTCAAATGTGGCATTCCTCTCCTACCTGGGACACGGCAGGACTGCAGTTCCTCGGTGTTGGGGGAGGCCATGTGACTAGTTCTCTGCAAGGAATTTGGACCCTTCAATGTCAGTTTGAAACCTTTCAAATGCTTTCCCTTTTTGGCATGTTTTGATGTGGGGCTACTCCAAGAGCCACATGGAGATGGTGCAGGACTGGGCAGCGTTTCATTCTGTTACATATAAGATTGCCATGAATCAGATCCAACTCAATGGCAACCAACAATGACAACAACAAAGAGCCTGGGCCCCCAGTTGCTCAACTGGCAGAGACCCATGCCTACTTGACCCCAACAGACATTTGAGAAGAGAAAGAAAAGGGGCCTTTTGGCTTTAAGCCATTAAGTTTTGAAGCTGTTTATTACTGTGGCCTATCCTGACTGATACAGAAATTGGTACCAGAAGTGGGATGTTGCAGGAAAGATCACGTGGGCTGAGCGAATGATAGATCAGCAGGAGGGAGAAAATGTCGAATGGATGTTGAGATGATGGTCAATGTCACGCTCCAGCAAAACACTGGACAAAACCTTCCCTTGAGGCAGCTTGGGAGGCACACAGTGGTGGCTTTGGGGGACAGATTTAAAAACAGACTATGGGCTGAAATCCAAAAAATAATCTAAGAAAGAGATGACTTGAGCAGGACTGAAAGGGAATAGAGACAATCAAGAAATTCAGAGACCTTCATCACTAGAAAAAAGTAACTGCTTCTAACCCTTCAGCAGTGAAAGAAAAATTGCAGATGGCTTTGAGCCACACATGTGGAGCAGGATTCACCTTGATCACTGCCACATGTTCTTAAAAACCACTGAATAAACTACTTTGTTTAAGGACAAAGATCCAATTAAGGTTTTGAAGCTTAGTAAATTTTTTCAGTGGGATAAAATGGATCAGAAAAAAAGACTCCAAGTGTGTGGGTCACCACTAAACACTTGGTAAGATCCAAGTTCCTACAATTCAGTCAAGAAAGAGAAGCATAAGGGAGAAGACATCAAGAGATACCGTATTTTACGAAAATAACACATGCCTCTGACATTTGTTTGCCAACCACTCTCTGTCCCAGGAAGGTATTTTTGTAAGTGCTGCTATGCCAGATTTTTTTTTCACATGTTGCTGTTAAAAAATTAGCATAATTCATTCACAAAAATGTCTCCTAGGGGCAGAGAGAGGTTGGCAAACAAACGTAGAAGGCATGCAGGGCGATGAGATACAGGGCTGGCCGGCCGGTTCTCCTTTCCCAAGGAGACAATTATGCTCGCTGTTGAAAGTGAGGAAGCCCACCACGAATGCTAGTCAGGGCCAAGTGCTGCGTTTTTCAGCTCCTTCTGAGACTGCAGACAGTGAAGGGTCGCTGCAGGGCTGCAGGGAAGCGTTTTTCTTTTTTCCATGGAGAACGTGTCCCCAGAGCCTGAGCACGCCCGCGCTCTTTCTCAATAGGCAGACACCCCTTGCGTCAGGAGAAAGACCTTCTTCCAGAAACAGGCTGGCAGGCCTAAGGTTAAGTCTTGCTTTCTCAAAGTCTCGGTAAGAAGTCAAATGGCCACCCCACGGCCATGCTGTTAACCTGTCCACGTTTTCATCTGTGAGGGGTCAGAGCTCCCCCTCTTCTCTGAGCGCGGTGTCTGCAGCAGGGTCCCTGTGTGCACAGGAGGGGGCAGGCTCCCCCTCAGGTCCCCTGACTGATGTGTGGCCCTGCAGCCTGCACCCCCTATCTCTTTCCCCCGAGAAGTCACACCCATGCACGCTCATCCCTGAGTACAGAAAATGAGACTTGAACTGAATTGTTACAGGTTGTCAAGAATAATTTTCCTTAAAAAGTTAAAAATAGGGCTTCTTGAAAATGCCAAGCACATTTTTTTAAAAAAGTACTTCTTTGACTAATTATTGAAAATAATTTGTAGCTTTATATTATACTCTTCAGTTCTCTGATTATGGCTGTAATCAGCAATTAAAAAAATAAGCCCTTATGCCTGGTGGGGAAACCCTGGTGGCGCAGTGATTAGGTGCTACGGCTGCTAACCAAAAGGTCAGCAATTCCAATCCACCAGGCGTTCCTTGAAAACTCTACGGGGCAGTTTTACTCTGTCTTATAGGGTTGCTGAGTCTGAATTGACTCCACGGCAACGGGTTTGGTTTTTTTTGTTTGCTTGTTTTAGGCCTGGTTATTCAAACTGTGACCTTTTGGTTATCAGCCAAACTCTTAACCACTACGCCACCAGGGTTTCCACGTCTATATAGAAGACAAGAAAGGAAATATATGCTAGTAGCAATTGTCTTTGGGTCATAGGATTATAAATGTGTTCTCTCCGTGTCGTTTTCTACATTCTGTACTTTCCAAATGTCTTCAGATCACTTGTATTAGATCTTTGACACAGAAGACAAAAAGCTTGAGTTTATTTGTCCTTGGTGTGGCATAGTATTCTATAAACTCATTTGTTTACTCCGTGGATATTTACCAGATTATAAGGAAAATGTATCATTATTCAACAACACTATTCAATCACTATCAATAATCTGTTTATGTATCATCTCTCTATCAATCATCTAGATATCATCTCTATCATGTAAATGGATGAGACATGTACATTATAATATTAAAATGAGACGTGGTATGTGGATATTAACATATAATATGGTCTCAACTATGTCTGAAGAGAGCTCTAATATCATGTGTCATTGTGATACATAGTGTCTGATGTGTCTATTAACACATGGTATGTTGTATAATACACAACATACCACACATATAATGATGTGAAAAGAAACATCCTGTGGGATTTTGCATTTTTTTAAAATGACCCTGTATTACTCCCAGCCTTGAAAAAATGTTTTAAAGGAAAAAGGCAGGGACTGAGAGAATGCAAAAGTTGTAGTAAAATGTTGTTGGGAAGGCCTTCCCACTCTGAGGTGGGGCAGCTGGCCTCAGACGCACCATCCCCTGTGGTGCACTGGAAGTAACCCTAATTTTCTTAAATTTCTACGTTCCTCTAGTTGAAGAGCTAAAGTTACATCACAAACAGAACCTTTGCTCTCATGTAGGATCTTCGTGATACTTTGACATTTTATTTTATTTCTTAATGAAAGTGCATGAGAATATTTGAATGTTAATCCTGAAATCTTCTTTTGAATGGCCATTTTCTGTGGCAAAATTGCAATAGGAAAAAATTCAAAAGTAACTCTGAAGAAAGAAAGATAACACAAAGCAGGCTTCCCTTGGATTTAAAATATTACAAGGACCATGTAAGTTTTCAAGAATGTTCCACTGGCCTAAGCTTATTTGAGCAATAATAATAGCGCAAACTTAAACTGAAAAGAGAAAATAGAGAACTTCAAAATGAAATGAGTATATATTCGATGTGCACGCACTCTGCTTAAACCTGAGCATTCTGTTCCTTGAAAAGTAGACTACAAATAAGGACAGGTGTATTTTATTCACTTAGTAAAGTTTAGCATTGCATGGCAGAAAGTATAAAATCATGTGTTCTCTGTAAACATTTTAAAAAATTAACTCTTTAAATTGTGTAGAAGAAATGTACGCTTATTGAATAATGATACATTTTCCTTGTAAGTGGGATAACCTCAATACATAAAGGTTTTTTTTCAAATTACTTTTTGACATTCTTTTTTTTCAAATGCAGTTTTTGAGGTTTGCTATCTAAAACCAAATGAATTTATATTAAACTGAAAGTGAAATAAATAATCTTCTTTTACCATGAAGTGTTTATACTCAAAAGTAACCAGAAGCATTTTTATGCATTGGGATGTGGACATTTTATAGCATTCAACCATAAATAGTTCTGTGACCCAAATAAAATCCACCCTTGAATGCCATATTACATTTAAGTATCTGCTGGAAAGTCTCATTTTCCTGGTTTAATTGAGACTCCTCTGATTTATGATTAACGGAGAGTTATATAAATTACACAGGAATTTTCAATTTTAAAAGAAGAATATTGAAATGAGAAGCTGTCTTGGTCATCTAGTGCTGGCATAACAGAAATACCACAAGTGGATGGCTTTAACAAAGAGAAGTTTATTCTCTTACAGTCCAGTAGGCTACAAGTCCAAATTCAGCTCCAGGGGAATGCTTTCTCTGTCGGCTCTGGAGGAAGGTCCTTGTCATCAATCTTCCCTTGGTCTGGGAGCTTCTCTGCACAGGAACCTCAGGTCCAAAGGACGTAATCTGCCCTCAGCACTGCTTTCTTGGTGGTATGAAGTTCCCATGTCTCTCTGCTCGCTTCTCTCTTTTATATGTCAAAAGAGATTGGCTTAAGACACTATCTAATATTGTAGACCTCATCAGTATAACTGCCAGTACTCCATCTTATTACATCATAGTAATAGAGTTTACAGCTCATAGGGAAATCACATCAGATTACAAAATGGTACACAATCATAGAATACTGGGAATCATGACCCAACCAAGTTGACAGATATTTTTGGGGGACACAATTCAATCCATGACAGAAACCTAAACAGATTTTAATGGGCTCAAAACCCTTTGCCTCTTTAGGTGCCTCAAGTTCACCTCGACGACCTGGCTTTACTTCCCAGACCTGGAGGTGATACAGGTTGAAGGCAGCAGAGGTGATACAGGCTGAAGGCAGCAGAGGTGGTACAGGTTGAAGGCAGCAGAGGTGATACAGGGTGAAGGCAGCAGAGGTGGTACAGGTTGAAGGCAGCAGAGGTGATACAGGTTGAAGGCAGCAGAGGTGGTACAGGCTGAAGGCAGCAGAGGTGGTACAGGCTTAAGGCAGCAGAGGTGGTACAGGCTGAAGGCAGCAGAGGTGGTACAGGCTGAAGGTGCTTCAAGGTCATCTGGATGACCTGGTACCACTCTGAACACAGAGGTGGTACAGGCTGAAGGGAAAGACAGTGAGATTGGGACGGAAGACTGGTCAGGATGAGGAGGGTGGGGCAGAGCATGAGGTCAGGTCAGGTGGATGGAAGGGTGAGGGGTCAGAGGGCATCTTCGGAGAAGAAAGCAAGCATCCTCCTTTGAACCCAAGCCAAGAGAGAGAAAGAAGGAGGAAGGGGCACTGCAGCAGAGGGTGGGTTTAGGGCCCTGAGTTGCCCTGTGAAGGAAGCTGTAAAGGGAGGGTGGGAAGGGGCTGTGGCCTCAGCTCGGGCAGAGGACAGGAAGGCATGGATTCCCCTGTGAAGCTTCTCCTGTGAGTACGATACGCATGCAGAAAAGCGCCCAGGCCACAAATGATTCCTTTGGTGGGTTTCCACAAACAAAGCCTGCGCGTGTCACCGTGAAGTCTTCCTGGCAGCTGCTAAGCAGACACTGTGACACTCCCAGGTAGGTCCAGTGGGAATGTGCTGAGGATTGCACTCAGGTATGACTATCTTAACTGATCACAGCTGCAGAGAAAAACCCTGTCTCCCCATGCAGGGTCACAGTCACAAGTTGAGGGGTTAGGCCTTCAACATACCATTTTAGGGGACACAGCCCATCACACAAGGTTACCAGACAGAGCACCTTTGGGGATTGGTTTCCTTCCCCTTCCATCCTCCTGCCTGGAACTTCAATCCTGTAGTAAAACTCATCACTTACATCTCCACCCACCCTCAACATTGTACTTTTAATAACTGCTAAAGGTACTTGGAGCTGAGCTCTGTGTGGTGAGAATAATGGGTGGTCTCTAGCATCTGAAGAAAGGCACACGCTCATCCGTCTCTCACTTGCACACCCGCTAGGCATGTCCAGCCTGCAAGAACTAAGGGAGGAGCATGGTCTTGTGACCTTGATGCAGGGCAGAGACAGAACAGACACTGGCCTCTGCGATCTCAGTTTCTGTGGCCAGGAGCAGAAGGTACAACACTGATTTTTCCCATTTTTCCACCATCCTTAAGGCCATGTTTCCCTGGTTTATTAACTTGCTTGTAGAAAGGAACATTAAATTGTCTACGACTGCACAAATAGTTGCTTTTTTTCCCTGCAGACAAATGGAAGACCTTTTAAAACTTGACATTCAGCGAAGTCTTGAACTCTCAAGCCAAAGTTAGGGTCGTGGAAAAGCAAAACCAGTTGCCTGGTTTTTAACAGAACTTTGCTCTGCAAGGTGGGGGCGGCTGGTGCTCCCACTCCCCAGAAGTTATGGGACCTCTGGCATCACTTTCCCAATAAGAAGAAGTGCAGTTTCAGGGGAGGAAGAAAACCTGAAAACTCGCATGGCCCCCAAAGCTTCTAGATTCAGAAACGGTGGGTCTCTAATTCTTGACCCACAGTCCGTCCACAATCCTCTCTGCAGGAGTGTCCTTACCCTCCTGCCTTCCCCTAGACTCAAGAGACACTGTCATAGCTCCCTTGTGGCTGTTATGTGTGACAGTATGTAGTGAGTGTATGTGCATGTGTGTGGGGTTGTATTTTTGGTTTGTGTAGATATATCACATGTGAGTTCAAGAGATCTAACCTTTTTTGGAAGGGGTAGAGGTGGTTCAGTGGTAGAATTCTCACCTTCCATATTGGAGACCCAGGTTCAATTCCCCACCAATGCATCTGCGGTGCAGTGAATTGCTTTAATATGGCCCTTCTAGCCATGGTCTTATAACTTCCACAAAATGATTGAGTGGGACTATGCAAATAAGGTGCTTGTGGCCCACCAAGGGGATTGGATGGCTTTGCTAATGCAAATATAGTTCATGCAAATAAGATGAATGGAACCCTAGTGGAGGTGGGATCATGCAAAAGAGATTCTTGGAACCCTTGTAGGGGATTTGTCAATTTTGTCATCCAGCTAGGCTTAAAGTGAGCCAATCCCAGAGGTTGAGGTGGGACCTCACTACCATCAAGAAGAAGAGCCAGGAGTGGAGTGAGTCTTTTAGACCCAGGGTTCCTGCACTGAGAACCTCCTAGACCCAGGAGACAGGGAGCGCTATAATACTATAGGTGGCAGCAGCACTAGAAGGTGGGAACCAGGAGACTGGTGTGAAATGGCACAGTGAGCTTCCCAGTCTACAGAAAGAGGTAGCTATGGTGGGCTTCCTAGACCATGGTGTAAGAGAGCTGAGAGCCTTTGGGCAGGAGGCTTGCTGGTGGAGTGAGGTGCCTCTGGGCACTTGGTGGAGATAGGCTTGCTGACCCATGAGGCAAGAGAGCTGAGCACCTTCGGGCAGGAGTTTGCCTGGCAGAGTTGGGTGCTTCTGGACACTTATCAGCAGAACAGGTTTCACTGGAGCTTCTGTACTAAGACAGACTAGGAAGAAAGATCTGGCAATCTACTTCAAAAAATCAGTCAATGAAAACCCTATGGATCATAACGGTTTGATCTAAAACAGTCATGGTTTGGATTGTGTCCCCCCCAAAATGTGTGTCTCAGTTTGGCTAGGCCATGATTTCTGGTGTTGTATGATTTTCCTGTATTTTGTAAATCCTGCCTCTATGATGTTAATGAGGGAGGATGGGTGGCAGTTGTGTTAGTGAGGCAGGACCTGATCTACAAGACTGGATTGTGTCCTGAGACAATCTCTTGAGATATAAAAGACAGAAGTGAGCAGTGAGACAGAGGGACCTCATACCATCAAGAAAGCAGTGCCAGGAGCAGAGCGCGTCCTTTGGACCAGGGTCCCTGTGCCGAGAAGCTCCTAGTCTGGGGGAACACTGATGAGAAGGCTGAGAGAGAGAAAGCCTTCCCCTGGAGATGACACCTTGGATTTGGACTTTTAGCCTACTTTACTATGAGGAAATAAACTTCTCTTCGTTAAAACCACCCACTTGGGGTGTTTCTGTTATGGCGGCACTAGGTGACTAAGACAACAGCTAGTCATGGGAAAGGTGCAGGGCAACACAGTGTTTCATTCTGTTGTGCACGGAGTCACCATGAGTTGGGGGCCAACTTGAGAGCAGCTAACAACAACAACAATCTTCTTATGCACTTAGGGGTTCAACATGTATTTTTGTAGAATAGGTGTTCCCCTTGGCTGAGTCGGGTGAAGCCGCACCCCACTGTGCCCACCCCACTGTGTCTCAGGTTTTGTGTTTTGATGGAAGAAGAGCTGTCTTCTCCCCCACACCCTGGGCTTAGGCAGAAAATGAGAAGCTTCTAGAATGTCCTGACCCTTCTGGATCCTCCCCCCACACCCCGGTTCAAGGGCATTTTTATGTGCACATACATCATGGTTTGGGGAGCTTGAGGGAGTTTTGTGAGAGCACATGGGAGTGAGCTTTTAAATTTTGAAGTGCAATGCCTTTCGTTTAAGCCATTGAGATTCTTAAAGTAGAAAATGTTATAAATTGAATTGTGTCCCCCGAAATATTTGTTGAAATCCTAACCCTTATACCTGTAATATGACCCTGTTTGGAAATAGGGGCTTTCTTTTGTTATGTTAATGAGGTCATATCAGAGTAAGGTGGGTCCTAAACTTCATCTCTTCTGAGTTGTAAAAAGAGCAGAACAGACACAGAGGCACACACTTGAGGAAAACGCCATGTGAAGAATAACAGACACCGCAGATGAATCTATAAGCCCAGGAATGCCAAGAATTGCTGGCAACTTCTGGAAGCTGACACACAGAAGGACCTCCCACTACAGCTGCATCCCAAATTTGGACTTTTAGCCACCAGAACTAAGAAAATATAAATTTCTGTTCTGTGATATTTGTGTTATGGTAAACTAAGACGAGAAATATGAAATAAGTGTTTCAATGTGGAAATCAGAGTTAATTGCTACCCAAGACTCTGATTAAAGCAAAACTGCCTAGGGCACAGCTCTGGTTGGTCTCTGTCCATTCTTGTTCTACCTACAGGGCAACTATCTAATGCTCAGACCATTCTAGGGGTGCAGGTGGCTCTGAGAGATGAGGCGATGCTGGGACAGACCCCAAGAGATGATGTGTCTCCAGGGACATGTTCATTGTCAGACATTCCCCTCCCCCTCAGGATATGGAAATGTTTCTCATCAGGAACTTTGTTGTGATCGTGTTTACAGTATTCGAACCCAGAACTGGGACCCAGGAGTTGGCTATGGTCTTGGGAGTCCGCAGAGCCAATATTTGATCTTCCTGTCCACTGTGTAATGAATCTACCAAGAGCACATGTTTCTGGGCCAATTCAAGGTATTGTGGGAGTGAAAAGGAATCAGTCCATGAATAAGCAGTGTCTCTTTAATTAAAGCTGGTCTTACTGTGATCTTTTTATAAAGCCTAAAACTTTCTTTTGCCAACATTTTTGCTTCTAAAGTAAGGGAGACATTTAATCCAGTTTTAAGGAGTGTTTCTATTACAATTCACCCGGATGGTCAACCTTTCTAAATCAAGGTTCAGGGAATCAAATCATAGACACTCCTGGGAAAGGTTGTCTGGTCTACCGTCAGTGATCCTGGGGGAATTTCCTGGTGTCTTTAGACCTTGTATAGAGGGATAGTCACTGCCCGAATCAAAGCAATTCTAGTAACTGGGTGGTTTCTTCTGGAGAAACTGGAGTGTGAAGTGGCAGCCCAACATCAATTTCGGGGACTCTTTGCCGGGGTGTCATGGATATTTACTGTCATCATTAAATTTTACGGGGGGAACATCAAGCACACAAGTCTGCCTCCTCAGCAGGTGTTTCTGGGTGAGGAAAATGAGTGACTGCACATCCTCTCCTTCTCCTTGCTGGTTCTTGACTCTAATTGTGGGGTCTTGGGGTTCCTGCAGAGAACGCACTTGGCTCTGCCCCAACATGGCTGAGATATGAAATGACAGACTGGGCTTGAAACCGGGAGATGACGGCCCCAACCAGGGGCCCAGGCAGGTTTTGAGGAGGTCGTTGCATCTCCATGAATGTCCTCACCTGTGAAATGAGGCAGCTGAAAGAGCTAACCCCAGGAGTGGCGTCTGCTCAGACCCGCATGAATCTGCTTCTCAGACCCTTTCTGTGCCTGAAACGTGCTCTTTGAGCCCATGAATAGCGTCAGAGTCATTGTTTACTAGGCTCTGAGCCTGTGCTGGGCTCACTGCCAAGCCTTGTGTCTATTCTTTGATTTTCAGAGTCACCCGTGGGATAGATGAGGTTACAAGGAAGTGGGGTGCAGACAGCTCGGATGACTGTCCTCACCACAAAGCCAGTGAATGCCATGCCTGGCTCCTGTATTCAGGTCTGTGTCCTGCAATGCTGGAGTGTCCACCTGAGAGGACATTCTGCTCCATGTTGGGCACGCTCACTCAGCGTGTCCATCAGCCTTCAAGAGACATTGTGAAGTCCACAAGTGAGTGTTTCTGGGGTGTTGTGAATAGAGATGTGTCCCCTAAAAGAGATATGTTGAACTCCTAACTGCTGGAAACTGTGAACGTGACCTTGTTTGGAAATAGGGTATCTGAAGATAATCAGTTAGGTAACATCTAACTGGAGATGAGTGGGTCCGAATCCCACCTGAGTGGTGTCCTTATAAAAGAGAAGAGAGTCAGACAAACAGAGGGAAGATGCCATGTAAGGTCAAGTTGAGTTATGCTGCAGTGTCAAGCAAAGGAATGCCTACAGCCACAAGAAGCTGTGAGAGATAAGAAGGATCTCCCCCTAGAGCATTCTGAGAGAGCGTGGCCCTGCTGACACCCTGAATTCAGACTTCTGGCCTCCAGAACTATGAGAGAATACATTTCCATTCTTTTCAGTCACCCAGGCTGTGGTCCTTTATTACAGCAGCTTGTGACACCTGTAACCACAGCACCAGGACTCCAGCCCCACCCTTTATGGCATGGAGCCTCCCAGCTTCTCTGTCTCACTGTCTGTGTCTCTCCTGCACATGTCCCCATTGCAGCCTCAGGCTCAAATTTCTGTTACTATGGTTGGTTAAACAACACCAGCCCTCCAACACCAAGTTCAGATTTCAGTTATCGTTGTACTTTAACTGTGAGTAATACTGCATGAAGTACACGCTTTGCAGCTAGCTCTTGAGTCTACGAATTGCTATGTAAATAACTATGTGCATTGGATCAGGGATCAGTCACATTACCTCTTTCAAAGTCTACAGTGATGGGTCACTGTGCGTCTGTTTGTTCAGCTCATGCACAGACAGCAAAGTGTGTAGCTGTATTGCCTCCTTATCTCCCAGTGATAAACCCATGTGGTATTTTGCAAAGTTGGAGATAGTTGAAGAGGGAATTTGTTAACAAAGATGAAAGTGCAGCAAAGAAAGGAAAATTAAAATTCTAGACATTAAATATGAATAGAAGGTAAATGGAGTTACAGAAGAAACAGCTGACTGTGGGGATGTTGGCACTATGCTGTTGGGGGGACTCTAGGTGTGCAGGCAGAGGAACCTGGTGAAGGTGAACTTGTCGGTACAAATAAGGAGAGTGGTTGTGATGAAGAGGAAGAAGACATCCTGGAGGAAGTGATGCCAGTAAAAAAATTCACATTAAAGGAACTCTTAGAAATATTTCACAACATTGAAAGCACAAAGGATAAAATGTTGGAAGCTGATCCACAGTTAGAAAGGAATCTGACAATTTGCCATGGTGTAGACAAGATGCTCATAAGTTATACAATGAGAAGGTGAGCCCTATTCAAACTATTCTTGATAAATTTTTTACAAATAAATGAAACTCTTGAAATCTCAATGCTTCTAATGGTTTAAATTACAGTGTACTGAATAAATAGTAGTTTTGCTGTTTTTTCATTTCCTTATACATTTATAACTGAGAATTATAAGAGAGTTTTTAACGTATAACAAAAACTTTCTAAAGGTCATGGAACAATCATAACTTTTCCATTGGCTGCTAAGATTGTTGTGCAAGGTTCAGCTTGCGCGGTCATTTTTATGTTCCTACACTATTGTACAAGATGAACACTGCCTGTATTTGCTTTTGGATGGATTTTAACTCATTGCTTTCTGCTGGCAACTTCATTGTAAAATGGCTGCCTTTTGAGCTCTTTTAAAAATGTTGAGTTGATGCTTCGAAACAATGTAGTGAACTTTTTTCAGAGATATCCCACGGACTACCAAAAGAACAAACAAATCAGTCATAGACGAAATAGGAATGAGGGTGGTGAGATTTGGACTTGCTTGCTTTGAACATGTCATCAGGAAAGAGCAATTGCTAGAAAAGAACATCATGTTTGGTAAAGCAGGCGGTCAGTGAAAATGAGGGAAACCCCTAATGCGATGGATTGACACAACAGCCGCAACAATGGGCTCAACAATATTAAAGGTTATAAAGATGGTGCAGAACTGGGCAAAGTTTCATTCTGTTATACATAAGGTCACCATGAGTCAGAGCCCACTCGAAGTCAACTAACAACAACCACAAAGCACTGGGTTTGTAAGTTTTTGGTACTCTCACTCCCTTACTGCTTGGACATTGTCCCAGGCAAACACTATGCTGGGTGCATGGACAGAGATGCCTCCCATTCATCCACAGGACCTGTGAAAGTCCTGCTGTTGACGGAGCTGGCTAGAAACCCACCTTTGTCAGACACACACACACCAGTCACCTGACTGCTGGCATGGAGAGTCATAGAGTCAGGCTGCCTGAGTCCTGTTTTCTTGTGTGACAGGCGTGGGAAAGTCACTCAGGTGAACTGAAGATGGTCCCTTCCACACGACTCTCGTAGGACACTTGGGTTTCCTCCTTGTTGGAAGGTCCCTTCCAAGCCACACCTGGGTCTGCTTTCCACTGGGAGGGAGTGTTGCCAAACTTTTGGACTTTTTAATTTCCTAATACCAATTTTGTAAGACATTTACATGGGAGCAATTAAAAAATACTCAAGTTACAATTTGGAAAAGGGTAAGCCAAGAAGGGTGAGATTTGATATTTTGTTCATGATTTATTTAAGAATAAGCCTGTTCAGGCAAAATAATAACATCCATTTTGGCTGTAGACATAGACTGGGGGGCAGAGGAAAATGCTGGCATTAAGTATGATGTTATTTATCATTTATAGCTTTTTTATTGAAGACTCGACATTTTATGTTGCATCTTAGCACATTTATGACCTGCACATGTTTTCATTGCTATCATTTTGCCACTTTCTGACGTCTGCATTGACAAATGGGAGAATAATTTAAAACCTGCGATGATGTTTGTATTTATCTCCAGTAGACTCGGCCTTGCTCTCGGGGGCTTGCTGGTTTGAGCTGATGGTTTCAGTGTGTGGCTGGCAGCTGGGGAGGAGCCCACCACCCGTGTGGCACAGGTTGGGGCCGGCTCAACGCATAGCATAGTTAATAAGAATGAGTCAAGGACATGACCGCAAACTGGGAGGTCAGCGTGGAGCGTTTTAGACTCAGGACTGGCTAGAGTAAGCTAACTGATTGAAATGCAGGGATGATAAGTAGCTGTTCATGCACTGACGTTTATTAGCTTCTTTGTTGTGGTCTCTGTTCCTGGGTGGTGCAAACAGTTAATGCTCTTGACTACTAACTAAATGGCTAGAGGTTCAGGTCCACCCAGATGCACCTTGGAAAATGGCCTGGTGATCTACTGAAAATTCAGCCATTGAAAACCCTATGGAGCACAGTTCTACTCTGACACACATGGGGTCACCACGAGTCAGGGTCCGCTTGAAGGCAACTGATGGTTGTTGGGGTTGCTTCTGAGTGTGCATGTTAGGGTTTCAACACTCACATGGTAGAGCTGGTTGTCGTTTAATGAGATGAACAGCAGTGATGTCACTGGGGGCGGGGTGCAGACTCTACTGGGTGACACCGCCAGAGGGGGTGACACCAAAATGACTGTCCATAAAATTGTTGTGCAGTGTTTCAGCAGGAATTTATTGTTTTTTATAAAAATACCCCTGTAGTTAGTTATAACAACAAAAACATTTTTTGTAAGCCCAGCTTACATTTATCAATGTACCTATAAGGCTAAAAGTCTATGCTAATTTACTTTTTGAACCTTCTAACATGCTCTGGAAACCCTAGTGGCATAGTGGTTAAGTGCTATGCCTACCAAAAGGTTGGCGGTTCAAATCCACCAGGCATTCCCTGGAAACTCTATGGGGCAGTTCTACTCGTCCTATAGGGTCCCTATGAGTCGGAATCGACTTGACAGCAACAGGTTTAATGTGCTTGGGCCCAGAGAAAAGATTGAAATTGTCCAGGATTTCATTTTACTTGGATCCAAATCAACACCTATGCAAGCAGCAGGCAAGAAATTGAATGACATACTGCATTGGGCAAATCTGCAAAAGACTTCTTTAAAGTGTTAAAAAGCAAAGATGTCATTTTGAGGACGAGGGCACTTGACCCAGGCCATGGTATTTTCAAATGCCTCATGTGCATGTGAAAGTTGGACAATGAATAGGAAGACTAAAGAAGAATTGATGCCTTTGAATTATGAATTAGAATTATTGGCAAAGAGTATTGAATATATCATGGACTGCCAGAAGAATGAACAAATCTGTTTTGGAAGAAGTATAGCCTTAATGTTCCTTAGAAGCAAGGATGGTGAGACTTCTTCTCAAATACTTTAGACATGTTATCTGGAGGGACCAGTCCCTGGAGAAAGACATTCATTGTCTTAGACTGGATTCATTAGAGAAGCAAAACCAGTGAAACATATAAATATATATATGTATATATAAAACCAAACCTGTTGCCATTGAGTAGATTCCAACTCACAGTGACCGTACAGGACAGAGTAGATCTGCCCCATAGAGTTTCCAAGGAGAGGCTGGTGGATTCGAATTGCTGACCTTTTGGTTAGCAGCCAAGCACTTAACCACTGTGCCACCAGGGCTCAGATTTATATCAAGGAAATGTCTCACAACGTTGTAGAGGTTGGAGAGTCCCAAGTTCGTGGGTCAGGCTGGAAGCTTCTCCTGATTTATGTAGCTGAAGGGGCTGGCAAAACCCAACATCGGCAGGTCAGACAGCAAGCTTCTGTCTCACGGGCTGCGCAGGCTGATGAATCCCAAATTTGGCAGGTAAGATGGCAAGTAAGCTGCTAGCTCAAGTCCCAAGAACCAGAAGTCAGATGAACAGGAGCCAGCTGCAAGATCCAGAGTGAGCAAAAGCCAGCAAACTTTGCCAGGAAGTGCATTTATATTGGATGCAGGCCACACCCCCAAGGAAACTCCCTTTCAACTAATTGGCTGCTTATAACATCTCATCATGGAGGTGATTACATTCTATCAGATCTCATTATGTAGGTGATTACATCATTACATAGCTGTCAGACTACATCATAACTGCTAAACCCCTGAGAATCATGGCCCAGCCAAGATGACAGACAACCTTCACCATCACAGAAATCATGCTTGGTAAAGTAGAAGGTCAGCAAAAAAGAGGAAGACCCTCTACGAGATGGATTGATACAGTGGCTTCAACAAAGGGCTCAAACATAGCAATGATTGTGAGGATGGTGCAGAACTGGGCAGTGTTTTTGTTCTCACGTACATAGGGTTGCTATGAGTCAGAACTGACTCAAGGGCACCTAACAACAACAACAGTGTGCTCCAGTCAGAGCTTCTTTATTACCCAATTACAATGATGCTTCAAATCACATGGTTTTGTCTGCATGTGCTACAAGCACGTGCTGCTGTTTTAGTTCTTGCTGGTGTTTTTACTGTCTCTGATTTTTGTCAAATTTCTGGTGTTTTAGCTACAATAGTGTGGTAATTAGTATTTGTGAACCTACATCAATAACTTTTTTGAGAATGAAGCAGTAATTAAAGAAAAAAAAGGTGAAGAATAAAAAAACAGCAATTTACAACTGTATTTATCACGTATTATTCTATAATTAAAATTGATAATAAACATTACTAAGGATTCTGTATGGTCTGGTATGGGAGGAGATCCATGGGAGGGTGAAATCATGAATTACTGCACTGGGTGACACCAACCCTAGTGACATCACTGAGCAGACACTGCTGGACAACCTCTCCAGATGACCCAGGAAGAGCATCTTGTGGCTGGATTGACAGGAGCAATGTAGGAAATATTCCATGGGCTTTCAGATCTTGTGGCCACAGAAGGAAATGTGTCCAAATGACAACTCTGGGGAGAAGCTGCAAGCTGCAGAAATAAATTTCAACGTTATAGACACTCTGGAATTGGACAGTTTATTTTTATTTTGTTTCCTTATCAAGTCCACAGAACTTATGAGCACACATAGTAATCTGAAAACCTGTCAATAGGATCTCAAATGTTTCCTGTTTCTTCCTTGGCCTAGTGCCTCAGCTACATTCACTGACCCCTTCCACGTCAGACTCGTTTACACCAAATGCACGTTTAATTCACTCACAGACACCAGGCCGTGAGCAGTGGTCAGTCAAGTGGCCTCTTGTAGACACAACCTCTTGCTCGTGATGCTGGGGTCTCCATGAAGATCCTGGCAGGAGGGCTGAGGTTGAGCCAATGAAAACCCCCTAATGTTCTGAGACTCAAAGGGGAAGGGGGATGCTAGGGATTGAATTGTGTCCCCCAAATATGTGCTGGAATCTAACGCCCGTACTTGTGCATGCAGTCTTGCTTGGGAATAAAGTTTTGTTATGTTGATGAGGGCATATCAGTGTGAGGTGGGTCCTAAACCTGATCCCTTCTGAGTTCTAAAAAGACCAGAATAGACACAGACACACACGGGGAAGACAGACGCCATGTGAGGATCGCCTACAAACCAAGGAACCAAGGAGCATCTGGGGCTACGACAAGGAAGGGGTCGGAGCTACCTGATTTGGAAGACCCTGGTTTGGACTTGCGGCCACCAAAACTGTGAGACAATAAACTTCTGTTCTTAAATACCACCCACTTGTGGAGTTTGTGTTACAGCAACACTAGGAGACTAAAACTGAGGGCATTTCAGGAGTGTGGACTCGGGAGTTGGCTGACAGGGTGTGGGTCCTGATCCTTACCCTCTCTGTCTGTGTGGTGTGGACCTGTTGGTTGCCACTCAGGACCTTAGACAACAGGACATAGACTCAGTCAGCTGCCATTTACTAGGGATTTACAAGGGCAGAGGTGCCATATCAGATGTTTTACTGAGATGGCCTTGTCTTTCTCACAGTGGCATCTGGGCTGCATATTATGTTTTCTCTCATTTTACAAATAGAGGACACTGATTATGCTGTCAGTGGTGTATTTAAGTTAATGATAGAAGGCACTGTTTTACACTCTTTGGAAACTTTTTTTTTTGTATAAAAATACTTACCAAGATGATTTTGCAATTTTAGTGGATCAGATTATGAACTTTCAAACTACTTTGAATATGAAAAGACTTAAAAAAAATTCTTACCGTTTTCGATTTTTCAACTTTCTTTTTTCTTTCTGTTAAAAACATTCAGCCAATACCTAAGGGGAGAGGGAATCTTTTTAGAGAAGAGTGAACACATCTTGCAATTCTTGGTGTTTGTCCAAGAGCAGGCCCCCAGCTTGGAGACCTCAGGATAGTAGACCGTAGGCATCTGCATAGGGTTGTGCAGATTGCAACTGACCACCGGCCCCAGGCCAGAGGGAAGGTCTCAGACACGCATCTGGAAGACTGACCAGTCAACACATGGGAGTAGGCCTCAGCTCTCCTGCCACTAAAATCTGCTGCACCCTCATTATCTCGCTTCCACGTGAAGAATCTCTCCAAAATGCAGATGCTGTAAGCCCAAAGGAAGCCCTGGACTCGATGTCCTGGGACAGCAAGGAGGCCACTCTCCAGGTACTTCACATTTCCCCCCAAATTTTGTCACCCTTTTGCTGTGTGTCAATATTTTTTATCCCACTTCCTGTTATCTTACATGCTTGAAGGCAACTTGGTTTCATTTCTTTAAAGAAAGGCAAGGTCTAGATTTTATAATCTTTAAGCCAGACTGTTTTTCCAGAAAGGAGTCCCTGGGTGGTGCAAATGGTTAAGCGTTCGGCTGCTAACTGGAAGGTTGGCTGTTCAATGCCACTGCTGAAAGATAATAGCCGTTGAAAACCCTGTGGTACAGTTCTGCTCTGAAACACACTAGGTCACTGTGAGTCGGAGTCAGCTCAAAGGCAACTGGTTTCTCCATATAATTTGAAACGAATTTAATGTAATTAGGCCTTTAAATGAGTAGTAACTATTTCTGGGAAGTGTAGATTTTATACAGTGAAAAATATTCCAGGTATCATGAGAAACAATTTCCAAAGCATTGCTTTCAAAATCGATTGAAATTTATGTTTTACTGAAATGACTCATGGACGTTGAAAGTCCAGTAACAAACAGCCTTGGTATTAGATGCAGTTATGCCTTCAGTTTCTGAGAGTGTATTATTTAGAGGTGGTAGATGTTTTTGCTTGTACTCTTGCTAGAAATCCAATAAGAAAGCCATTATGATGAAGACACTATTGATTGCATCTCTGGGATGCCACCGTGATGTGGTGAACCATGTGTATGTGAGACATATTTCCAATTTAACACCTGACAACGGACCCAAAGAAAGCTACATTAACAAATAAAAACACAAGATCACTAGCAAATATAAAATAAAAATAAGATAAAAATGAAAATAATTTCAAACAAATCCTTATCATATGTAGAAGGTATTCCACCAAAACATTGAACAATGAAAAAGACCTTAGAGGTTAATGAAAACAATTCACCTTTTACTCATACAGGAAATTACTGAATTTCTCTCAGAACCATGTGATAACTAAACTAGAAAGCATACACATTTTTTGAGAAATAGTGATCATTTGCCATAGTTGGGGGATGGAATTGCATATTGGCAGGCCTGGGTGAATCATGAGTTAACTCTATGTCCACCTCTCACTGAATGCTGGTGTTGGACTAAATTATCTCCAATTGTTAGCTCATTCCATCCCTACAGGAACTGTGTTGCTGCAGTTAGCTGCCATCTAGTCAACCCCCAACTCATTGTAACCCCAGGTCCTATGATCCACAGGATTTTCATTGGCTGATTTTTGGAAGTTAGATCACCAGGCCTTTCTTCCTAGTCTGTCTTAGTCTGGAAGCTCCACTGATACCTATTCAGCATTATAGCAGCATGAAAGTCTCCACTGACAGATGGGTGCTGGCTGGGCTTTAGGTGCATTAGCTGGGAATTGAACTTGGGTCTCCTGTGAGGAGAACTCTACCACTGAACTGCTGTCTCACAGAAACTTTGAGATTGTCATTATTATAATATCGTCATCATCATCATTTTACAGATGTTTAAAATGAGAGAGAGTAAAGCTAAGGGTCCTTCTTGGCTTTCCCAGGTGGTTGAGGTAAGATTTGCACTTGATCTCTATTCACTCACTTACGTTTGTGAAAATTATTACATTTCATAGACCAGACATTCAGCTGTGGTCACAAGGAAGGTGACAAGAGGTAAGTGCACACTATTTCTTCTTCCTCAGTAACTGCCAGTTGAAGTCCTTGAGTAATTGGAAACGATGGGCTTTGCTTTTCTCTCAGAGAGGCCAGGAATGTCTCCATTGAGATCTAAAGGCAGAGAGCATGTGCCAACACCAGACAATGACATCCAATGCCCAATAAGCCCACCTTGCAGCATAAATAAAACAGGGCTTAAAATTTGAAAAAGTCAACATTTTAGTTGGCTGAATGCTCTGAGGACATGGGTACAGATGACCGAAATGCAGCTGAGTAGGTGGATTTGGTGAAATACTGCATCCTCTTGACCAACAACACACATGTTGGCTGTGCTTTCTTGCTGTGAACCAGCTCTGGACTGGCATCACAGTGGGTGATGGCCCCGTCCTCCAAACACAAAGTCTTAGCTTTTATAAAATCCTCACTAGATGATCCCATTGCACACACCACAAAGCTCTCTCTTGAGTCTTTCAACCAAAACATTACACATTTAATTGGCATGTTAATATTTCAGTGAACAGTGTTATGTTTTTCATTTGCTGTGTGTATTGTAGCATGAATCTGTGCAATACCTTAGCGGACAACTATTCTAGAGTGATAATAAATTTGGGTTCAGAAACTCCACCATTCCTATGGGAGGTGTAACCACATGCAGGGGAGACTCACTTAATCAGTGGGTGGCCTATGTGGCACATCCTGTGAGTGACGGCTGAGTACAGTGACATCCTGTAGAGAGTCTATGATTTCATGTAGGCAGAACAGAACTGCATAAATGTGAGAAAATTATAATGTTTTCTAGCCAAATTCTAGAGTACATACATTTTCTACAAATACTTTGCCATCAACAGCATAACACCTATCAGAAAGAAGGAATAAATGTTTTCAAAATTTGCTATCATCTTTCAAAGAAAACTATATTGCATACAAAATAAAAATTCATGTTCTTCCCTCTTTATATATAACATTTTCACACCAAAATAGGAGTTTCAGCAAGATAAATTGGTAAGTTAACTGCTTACAAGTGTAATTGCCCTTTTCCTACATGCACTGTAAATTTGTTTGCAGGTGCAAAGAATTTACCTCCTTTCTTGAAGTTGCCCACTGTGAAAATGTGCCCACTGCATTCCAACGATGAGGGCATTTGAGATTTTAAGATGTGAATCTTGAGTAGATGCTTGTATTATTCTAATGAGGATCCAGAGAGAGAGCTGTCTATAGAATAAGACAAAAATTAAAACTCCCTGTTATGAGAGCACATTTGGTGATTTTGACAAACATGCAGATAGAATTATGCTTAGTTGCAGACATAACACAGAAAAATAATCTACCTACTTGACTTTGTCACATAAAAATGTGTATCCACATGTATACAAGTATCTGTGTGTGTTTGTGTGTGTCCATGTCCATGTGCATATGTATGTGTGTGAGCAGAAATGTAGATTCAAGTAAAGAATCTTTATGGATATAACCTGTCAGGCTCATGGATCAACTTTCTTTTATATACTTTTAAGATGACTTTCCTTTAAGTGTTGATTTCAGCTCAGTGCTTCACGCTTGCTCATGAAAATACAGTGACTTGGGGATTTGCTCTTGCCTAAATCAAAAAAATTAAATAAACAAGGATGGGGGGAACCCTAAACATAGTGCCGCTAGAAACAAATGAACCCAGGGGCCAATATCACAGACGCTTCTGGTGGACCCTCTGACAACAAGGACCCGAAAAAACAATTGATTTGATTATGTATGGCAATCTGGGAGCCCTGAACATCAAAGGCAGAGTTAAGGAACAGACTGAGCGGCAGGGGGAGGGAGAGACAGTTCGGAAGCAGTGAGGAGTTGTCAGACCTGAAGCAGCAAGAGCCTGAGCTCTTCAGGCCTGAACAGCTTGGGGGTGAGCGGTGAGGCAGGCAAGCAGCAGTGCTTGGGAGGCACGTTTTCTGCACCAGGAGAGACCAAGCTCCAGAGAGTCTACACGGCCACCCTGAACCAGTGAGAAGCAGCCCTCATCCACAAAAGATAAGTACTTGCCTACTGCTTACCACCTGGATCAAAAACAGCCCCCTTAGGGAACAAACTCTCTCCCATTTACCTCCCCATTCCCTGCTCTGTACTGGGTCCCAGACTGGCTTCTGCAACTGCCGAGTCCCCTGGGCCAGAAGTAAGATCCATCACACGCCTGGAGCTATTCTCCTGGTCTTGGAAAGTGAACAAATTAACAAACGGGGGAAAAAAAAAGAAAAAAAAAAATGACCAGCTCCCCTAAGCCAGGAACCCAGGGTAGGTACAGCTCCTTTGCCTAAGCACAAGCATAAGTGATCCACCTGCATAGACTTGTGTGGGCCCATTTCAACAGTGTAGGCCCTTATTACCACAGTACAACAGGGTGTATACCAGCACTCTAACTTCAACTGTTTCAGCTGTGAAGTGGCAGTTTCTTGACATTTGACACTATTCTGTCCATTAAGCAGGGTCTTCACCTACCCACATAAGGGGCCTGAGGACTGGTGGCTCCACCCATACCACCTAGCCACCTGCAGTAGGGGCCCAGGAATAAGAGATGTCCCTCCAGTCTTTACAGCCAACAGCATTGGGGGCTCATAGTCCTGCTGCAAAACCCACCCATCTACACACTCTAGGGAAGAGGGACACATCTTACTCCTGGACACTTGGGGGTGGTCGTCAGTCCCCTGCCTTGCTCAGAGTGTGTCCCTCTGCTGCAGCCAGTTGCCTGTGCCTATGTCAATCACCCATGCCTGTGTAGGATTGTAAGTGAGAGCCTACACCACACACTTGGTGGCTATCTACCTGGGCACCTGAGCTGAATCCATACAGGAGGAGTGGGTGGACTCCTGAGCTCACATACCTAGTAACTGATCTAACCACCTGGTGACAGGACATTAGAGCTTCAAAGGTGCTAATAATCAAACTAGCTCATACAAGCAGCCTATTTGGGCATATCAAAACAAAACAAGAAGCTAGGACACAGTAAGCAAACATAAATAAATATAATAACTTATTGATGGCTCAGAGACAACATTCAATATCAAATCACAAAAAGGGGCAATCCATGATGGCTTCAGCAAGCTCCCAAAATAAACAATCTAGAAATTGTCCAGAGGAGGAAAATTTCTTGGAATTACCAGAAGCAGAATGTGAAAGATTAATATACAGAACTCTTCAAGAGATTAGGAAGGAAATTAAGTGAAATCCAGAATGCAATAGAGGAAATTAAAAAGATTAGAGAAGAGCATAATGACAAATTTAACAGGCTGCAAGAATCCATAGAAAGATAGCAATCAGAAATCTAGAAGATTAATAATAAAATTTCAGAATTAGATAATTCAATAGAAAGTCATAGGAGCAGAATTGAGGCAATGGAAGTCACAATTAGTGACATTGAAGATAAAGCACTTGACACCAACTTATTTGAGGCAAAATCAGATAAAAGGATTAAAAAAAAAAATGATGAAACCCTAGGAATGATGTGGGACTCTATCAAGAGGAATAATCTACGAGTGATTGGAGTACCAGAACAGGGGGGAATAATAGAAAGTACAGAGAGAATTGTTGAAGATTTGTTGGCAGAAAACTTCCCTGATATCATGAAAGATGAGAAGATGTCTATCCAAGATGCTCATCTAACCCCACATAAGGTAGATCCCAAAAGAAAGTCACCAAGACATATTATAATCAAATTGCCAAAACCAAAGATAAAGAGAGAGTTTTAAGAGCAGCTAGGGATAAATGAAAAGTCAACTACAAAGGAGAGTCACTAAAACTAAGCTTGGACTACTCAGCAGAAATCATGCAGGCAAGAAGGCAATGGGATGACATATATATAAAGTCTTGAAGGAAAAACAATGCCAGCCAAGAATTATATATCCAGCAAAGCTGTCTCTCAGATATGATGGTGAAATTAGGGCATTTCTAGATAAACAGAAGTTTATGGAATTTGCAAAAACCAAACCAAAATTACAAGAAATTCTAAAGGTTAGAAAATCAGTAACATCAGCTAACAACCCCAAACTAGAACACAGGACAGAGCAACCAGATATCAACCCAGATAGGGAAGTCACAAAAATAAATGAAAACTAAAACACTGAAAATAGGGAAACAGATATCAATATGTAAAAGATGACAAGATTAAAACTAAAAGGAGGGACTTAAAAAATGTAGACATAGATTTTTCATATGGAGAGGAAGCCAAGGTGATATAAAGAAATAAAAGACTGATACAAAGTTAAAAAAATAGGGGTAAATATTAAGGTAACCACAAAGGAAACTAACAATCCTACAAGTCAAAATAAAAAACTAGAAAAACATAAAGACTCAGCAAACACAAAATCAACGACAATGAGAAGGATGAAAAGAAAACACACAAAGAAAAATGACTCAGCACAGAAAATTAAGGGGAACAAAGAAACTGTAAACAACACACAAAAAAGACATCAAAATGACAGTACTAAACTCATACTTATCAATAATTATGCTGAATGTAAGTGGACGAAATGCACCAATAAAGAGACAGAGAATGGCAGATTGGATAAAAAAACACGCTCCGTCTATATGCTGCCTATGAGCGACACATTTTAAACTTAAAGACAAAAACAAGCTAAAACTCAAAGGAAGGAAAAAAATATATCCAGCAAACAACACTAAAAAAGAGTGGGAGTGGCAATATTAATCTCTGACAAAATAGATTTTAAAGTAAAATCCACCACAAAGGATAGGGAAGGACACTATATAATGATTAAAGGGTCAATACACCAGGAGGAAATAACTATAATAAATATTTATACACCCAGTGACAGGGCTCCAAAATGCATAAAACAAACACTAACAGCACTGAAAAGAGAGGTAGACAGCTCCACAACAGTAGTAGGAGACTTCAACACACCACTTTTGGCGAAGGACAGAACATCTAGAAAAAAGCTCAACAAAGACACGGAAGAGCTAAATGCTACAATCAACCAACTTGATCTCATAGACTTATACAGGAACACTCCACCCAACAGCAGCCAAGTATATCTTCTTTTCCAATGCACATAAAACATTCTCCAGAATAGACCACTTATTAGGCCATAAAGCAAACCTTACTTAACAAAATCCAAAACATCGAAATATTACAAAGCATCTTTCTGACCATAAAGCCATAAAGGTAGAAATCAACAACAGAAAAAGCAAGGAAAAAAATCAAACACATGGAAACTGAGCAACACCTTGTTCAAAAACTACTGGGTTATAGAAGAAATTAAGAATGGAATAAAGACATTCATAGAATTAAACGAGAATGAAAACACATCCTACCAGAACCTTTGGCACACAGCAAAAGCAGTGCTCAGAGGTCACTTTATAGCAATAAATGCACACATCCAAAAAGAAGAAAGGGCTATAATCAAAACATTAACCCTACAACTGGGACAAGTAGGAAGAGAGCAGCAAAAGAAGCCCTCAGGTGCCAGAAGAAAGGAAATAATAAGAATTAGAGCAGGATTAAATGAAATAGAGACTAGAAAAACATTTGAAAGAGTTAACAAGACCAAAAGCTGGTTCTTTGAAAAGATCAACAAAATTTATAAACCATTGGCCAAACTGACAAAATAAAAACAGGAGAGGAAGCAGACAACCCGTACAAGAAATGAGACGGGTGACATCACAACAGAACCAATTTAAATTAACAGAATCATAGTAGACTACTATGAAATATTGTACTCTAACAATTTTGAAAACCTAGAGGAAATGGACAAATTTCTAGAAACTCACTACCTACCTAAACTAACACAAACAGAGGTAGAACAACTAAATAAACCCATAAAGAAAGAAGACTGAAAAGGTAATTAAAAAACTCCCAACCAAAAAAAGCCCTGGCCCAGGTGGCTTCACTGGAGAATTCTACAAAACTTTCAGAGAAGAGTTAACACCACTGCTACTAATGGTATTTCAGAGCATAGGAAAGGATCGGATACTCCTAAACTCATTCTATGAAGCCAGCATAACGCTGATGCCAAAACTAGGTAAAGACACCACAAAAAAAGAAAATTACAGACCAAAATCCCTCATGAATATTGATGCAAAAATCCTCAACAAAATTCTAGCCAACAGAATTCAGGAACATATCAAAAAAAAAAAAAAAATTCACCATCATCAAGTGGGATATATACCGGGTATGCAGGGGTGGTCAACATTAGAAAAACAATCACTGTAATCCATCACATAAATAAAATAAAAGACAAGAACCACGTGATCTTATCAATCAATGTAGAAAAGACATTTGACAAAGTCCAACACCCGTTCATGATAAAAAATCTCAACAAAATAGGAATAGAAGGGAAATTCCTCAATATAATTAAGGGCATTTATACAAAGTCAACAGCCAGCATCATCCTAAATGGAGAGACTTTGAAAGCATTCCCCTTAAGAACAGGAACCAGACAAGGATGCTATTTATCATCACTCTTATTCAACATTGTACTGGAGGTCCTAGCTAGAGCAATTAGGCTAGAAAAAGAAATAAAGAATATCCAAATCAATAGGGAAGAAGTCAAAGTATCTCTATTTGCAGATGATATGATCTTATATACAGAAAACCCCAAAGAATCCACAAGAAAACTACTGGAACTAATAAAAGATTTCAGCAAAGTTTCAGGATACAGATAAACATACAAAAATCAGCTGGATTCCTTTAGACAAACAAAGAGAACCTCGAAGAGGCAATCACCAAATCAATACCATTTACAATAACCCCCAGGAAGAGAAAATACTTAGGAATATACCTGACCAGAGACATAAAAGATCTATATAATGAAAACTACAAGACACTATTGCAAGAAACCAAGAGACCTGCATAAGTGGAAAAACACACCTTGCTCATGGACAGGTAGACTCAACATTGTGAAAATGTCAGTTCTACCCAAAATGATGTACAGATACAATGTAATCCTGATCCAAATTCCACAGGCATTTTTTATTGAGATGGAGAAACAAGTCACCAACTTCATATGGAAAGGGAAGAGGCCCCAGATAAGTAAAGCATTACTCAAGAAGAAGAACAAAGTGGGAGGCCTCACACTACCTGATTTTAGAACCTATTATACCACCACGGTAGTCAAAACAGCCTGGTACTGGTACAGCAACAGATACATAGACCAGTGGAATGGAATTGAGAATCCAGACATAAATTCATTCACCTATGAGCAGCTGATATTTGACAAAGGCCCAAAGTCCATTAATTGGGGAAAATACAGTCTCTTTAACAAACGGTGCTGGCATAATTGGATAGCCATCTGTAAAAAACTGAAACAAGACCCATACCTCACACCATGCACAAAAACTAACTCAAAATGGATCAAAGACTTAAATATAAAATAGAAAATGATAAAGATCATGGAAGAAAAAATAGGGACAATACTATGAGCCCTAATACATGGCATAAACACAATAGGAACCATAAGTAACAATGCACAAGCACCGGAAGAGAGACTAGATAAACTGGAGCTCCTAAAAATCAGACACTTACGCTCATCAAAAGCCTTCACCAAAAGAGTCAAAAGACAACCTACAGACTGGGAAAAAACGTTTGGCTACGACAAATCTGATCAGCATATAATCGCTAAAATCTACAAGATACTGCAAAACCTCAACAACAAAAAGACAAATAATCCAATTAAAAAATGGGCAAAGGAAATGAACAGGCACTTCACCAAAGAAGATATTCAGGCAGCTAACAGACACATGAAGAAATGCTCACGATCATTAGCCATTAGAGAAATGCAGATCAAAACTACAATGAGATATCATCTCACCCCAACAATGCTAGCATTAATCCAAAATAACATAAAATAATAAATGCTGGAGAGGTTGTGGAGAGACTGGAACACTTATACACTGTTGGTGGGAATGTAAAATGGTACAACTATTTTGGAAATCGATTTGGAGCTTCCTTAAAAAGCTAGAAATAGAAGTACCATATGATCCATATCCTGTTCCTTGGAATATATCCTAGAGAATTAAGAGCTGTCACACGAATACATGTATGCACACCCATGTTCATTGCAGCACTGCTCATGATAGCAAGAAGATGGAAACACCCTAGGTGCCCATCAACGGAGAATGGATAAACAAATTATGGTATACCCACACAATGGAACACTGTGCAAAGACTAGGAACGACAGTGAAGCCGTGAAACATCTCATAATATGGAGGAAGCTGGAACTCATTATGCTGAGTGAATTTAGTCAGTCACAGACAGACAAATATTGCATAAGGGCACTATTACAAGAACTCAAGAAAAGGTTTAAACACAGAAGAAAACATTCTTTGATGGTTACGGGGTTGGGGAGGGAAGGTGAGGGTTATTTACTAACTACATAGTAGATAAGAATTATCTTAGGTGAAGGGAAGGACAGCGCACACTACAGGGGAAATCAGCACAACTGGACTAAAGAAAAGCTAAGAAGTTTCCTGAATACAATCAAACACTTTGAGGGACAGAGTAGCAGGGGTAGGGATCTGGAGACCATGCTTTCCAGGGACATCTAGATCAAATGGCATAACAAAGCTTATTAAGAAAATTTGCTGCATCCTACTTTGGTGAGTGGTGTCTAGGGTCTTAAAAGCTTGCAAGCAGACATCTAAGATGCATCAGTTGGTCCCAACCACCTGGAGTAAAGGAGAATGAAGAACACCAAAGACACAAGGAAAGTAGTAGCCCAAGAGACAGAAAGGGTCACATAAACCAGAAACTTCATCAGCCTGAGACTAGAAGAACTAGATGGTGTCTGGCTACCACCAATGACTGCCCTCACAGGGAACACAACAGAGAGTCCCCTGGTGGAGCAGTAGAACGATGGGATGCAGAACTCAAATTCTAGTAAGAAGATCAGACTTTATGGTCTGACTGAAACTGGAGGAACCCCAGAAAGCATGGCCCCTGGATTCTCTATCAGCCCAGAACTAAAATAATTTCCAAGGCCAACTCTTCAGACAGGGATTGGACTGGACTGTGGGACACAAAGTGATACTCTGAGGAGTGTGCCTCTTAGCTCAAGTAGATACAAGAGACTGAACGGGCAGCTTCTGTCTGGAGGTGAGATGGGAAGGCAGAGAGGGTTAGGAGCTGGTTGAATGGACATGGGGAATTGGGGGTGGAAAAGAGGAGTGTGCTGTCACAGTATGGGGAGAGCAATTAGGGTCACATAACAATGTATGTATAAATTTTTGTATGGGGGAGAAAAAAAGAAACAAATGAACCCAACTGTATTTCAAATAAATAACATAACTACAATGAGGGGAAAAAGAACAAATCTAAGTAACTGTAGAACAGTTCTTTGACTCTATGTCTTCTGAAAAAAAAAAAAGTGAAAAACAAAAACAAAAAAAACCCTTGAAGCCTTCTCAGTAGGTTTGATGCTCATAGCCATATAGAAATACCAATTCTGAAACTAATGTGTAAGATTTGTGATACCGAGCAAATGAGGAAATACATCAACATCTCACATACTTTGGATATGTTATTAAGAGGGATCAGTCCCTGGAGAAGACATCATGCTTGGTAAAGCAGAGGGTCGGCGAAAAAGAGGAAGACCCTCAATGAGGTGGATTGACATAGTGGCTGCAACAATGGGCTCCAGCATAGTGAGGGTGGTGATGATGGTGCGGGACCGGGCAGTGTTTTGTTCTGTTGTGCATGGGGTTGCTATGAGCTGGAACCGACTCGAAGGCACCTAACAACAACATCAAAGTTGGGGGAGCCAGAGTTTCAACATATAAGATGAGAGAGGAGACACAAATGCAGGATTGAAAAGATGAAAAAGAGAGTCCTCTGGGGATGGATTGGGATTAGAGGTGTCAGGACAAACTAGAGAATTTCCCAAAGGTCTCATCTCTCTCTGCTGAATAGGCCTAAAACAAATGGCCACCCAGTAGCCCTGAGCACACCTAGCATCCACATGCTGGTCCCTAAAAATCATGCTCTACCAAAAGAAATAAACATTTCTTGGAGAAATGTCTAATTCCAGAGGTGGCCTTGGGAAAGTACAAGGTAAGTCTGGAACATCTTGTGCAGGAAACAAGGAAGTTCTCAAACAATAATGGGGACTTGCCAAAAGGAACAAAAAATAGCATTACTTGGCTCTCATTGGCCAAATCTGGGATAAACTGAGCATGAAATTGAATAAGAACAGAATTTGATTATTAAATATTGAATGAGATAACAATTGCTAAATCAATACTTAAGAAAATAGATAAATAAGTAAGGGAAGAAGGAAAGCTCTCCTTTATAGTAGAGTGGCAATTAAAAATATATAATAATTATGGAAATAAAAAATCAAAATATGCAGTAAACTTTGTATGCAAAATTTAGGGAGGAAAAGTTTGATGAGGAGCAGGATAATATGGTTTTAAAGTATCTCCCCACAAATCAATTATTAATTAAAAAGATAAAAGAAAACAGTAATTTTACAGTGGAGAATCCTGGCTGACACCACCCTAGTCAAGTGAACAAAATTAACATCAGCAGTAATGGTTCAAACCAGCATCTTGCGCCTCTTGATAAGATAACCTGTAATAGCAAGTTGTAATAGCAAAGTAGTGGAAACCACCCAAATTCTGGTGATTGTGAGAGCAATGTTTTATTCTGTTGTGTGTAAGGTCGACATGGGTTGGAGTTGACTCAATCACAGCTAACAACTAAAACAACCCAAATGCCTACTGATGAGTGAGAGATTGAATAAGCTAGGGTATCTCCACTCCACGTAGTAGTAGGAATCTGTGAAAAGAATGAGCGACGTCTTCATGGTTTCCACTTACATGAAATAGTAAGATGTGGTACAGTATACAGTGTGCCATGTTTTGTGTAAGGAAGAGGGAGTTAAGAATACACAAAGAATGGAGCCCTGGTGGTGTAGTGGAAGCCCTGGTGGTGCAGTGGTTAAGAGCTTGGCTGCTAACCAGAAGGTTGGCAGTTCGAATCCACCAGCTGCTCCTTGGAAACCCTATGGGACAGTTCCACTCTGTCCTATAGGGTTGGTATGGGTCAGAATCAGCTCGATGGCAATGGGTTTGGTTTGAGCAAACAAGGAATAGTGAAATGGCTACTACCGAGGAGGGTGGGAATACTACAGGGATTAGCGTGAAGCCCTGGTGGCGCAGTGGTTAAGTGCTACCGTTGCTACCAAAAGGTCAGCAGTTTGAATCTACCAGCCCCTCCTTCGAAACCCTGTGGGGCAGGTCTACTCTGTCCTATGTTGGTCTCAATGGGTTGGAATCAACTTGATGGCAACTGGCTGGGCTTGGCTGGCTTCTGTAAGTATGCCTGTGTTGTTCAGGTCATCAGAGAAGTGGATGCCCTGGTAGAAGTAGACATTCAAGAGATTTGTAGGGAGAAAGAACTTGTGAAGGATGAGTGGGGAGGCAGCTTGACTAGAAAGGGGAGCCTTAACATGGTGAGGTGGGCCTCATACCCTAGCTTGGTTCATCACACTCTCAGCAGCAGGCATGTTACAGAAAGCTAAGCAAGGGAACGGGGGACGGATAAGTAGAAGGAGCCGAGACCCAAAGTCACTACTGAAGAAGGGACTGATACGCTAGTGGAGAGCTCCTTAGCAGGGTTTGCTCGTCAGCAGAGTGCCTTGTTGAGCAGGAATGGCTGGCAGAAGCTGAAGCCAGGGGTGAGTCCGTCTTGGTGTGAACACTGGGCAAATTCAAGTGTGGGGCAGTTGCAGGCTGTCTTACAACTGCCCCCTCACAGAATTTCCACTTGGAGGGCTTCTGAAAGTCACACTTCCACAACTGCCAGGAAGCCTTTCTCTGTGATTTTGATTTTTGAAGTATGTCAGTGTTTTACATGTTCAAAACTATGATGAATAAAAAATATGGAGAAAAAATTAAAATTGAATACAAACAAAAACAGATGAACTTCCTTGTATATCAGACTGATAACATAATCATTCAGATAAAAGGACTCAAGAAGTGGAATTTTTTTTTTTATTGTACTTCAGGTGAAGGTTTACAGAACAAATAGTTTCTCATGAAACAGTAGTACACATATTGTTTTATGACATTGGTTAACAACCCCACGACATGTCAACCCTCTCCCTTCTTGACCTTTTTTTTTTTTTTTTGGTGAAAATATACATAGCCAAAGACACACCATTTCAAAAATTTCTACACGCACAGTTCAGTGACATCGACTACTCTCTTCCAATTGTGCTGCTATTCTCACTTTAGATGAAGGTTTACAGAACAAAATAGTTTCTCATTAACCAGTACACATGTCGCCCTATGACAATGGTTAACAACCTCACAAACAAATCAACACTATCCTTACTCAACCTTGGGTTCCCTATCACCAGCTTTCTGTCCCCTTCTGCCTTCTAGCCCTTGTCCCTGGACTGCTGTGCCTCATTAGTCCCATTTGGTTTTATGGGGCTGTCCACTCCCCTGCTGAATGGTGAACCTCAGAAGTGACTTCACCACTGAGCTAAAAGCATGTCTGGGGGCCATACTCTCGGGGTTTCTCCAGTCTCCTTTAGGCCAGTAAATCTGGTCTTTTTTTTTTGTGAGTTAGAATTTTGTTCTACATCCTTCTCCAGCTCTGTCCAGAACCCTCTGTTGTGATCCCAGTCAGAGCAGTCAGTGGTGGTAGCCAGGCACCATCTTGGTGTACTGGACTCAGTCTGGTGGAGACCTTGGTAGTTGTAGTCCATTAGTCCTTCAGACTAATCTTTTCCTTGTATCCTGTTCTCTTCATTATCCCTTGCTCCTGAAGGGAGGAGACCAGTGGAGTATCTTAGATGGCTGCTCACCGGCTTTAAGACCCCAGACACTACTCACCAAGGTAGAATGTAGAACATTGTCTTTATAAACTGTGTTATGCCATTTGAGCTAGATGTTCTCTGAGATCATGGTCCCCACAGCCCTCTGCCCAGCAATTCAGTCCCTCAGGGAGTTTGGATGTGTTTATGGAGCTTCCATGACCTTTCCTTGTATAAGTTGTGCTGGTTTCCCCAGTATAGTGTACTGTCTCACACTTCACCCAAGATACCAAGGAAGTGGAATTTTAGGTCATGAAACTGACTTTGCATGCACAGTGCACAACAGCACCAACGCCATCTGTAGGATGGACACACTGTCTTTCCCCCCACCCAGCACATGTGTTCATAAAGATAAAAAAAATCAATACTCTCAGAGGTTTGACACTTTCCATGGGCCCTCCCTGTAAGCAGAGGTGCAGTAGCCTGCTGTTGCTGGAGTTCTTCCCAGGGGCAACCGTCACTGAAAGGGGAAGAGTGGCTAGGACGAGGTGGCTTGGTCTCGAAGCCCTATGCAATACTGCAACAGGTGGCAGGTAAGCAGCCTTGCGTGAGCATGGAGGCAAGATAACTTATCTTTTGAGTGTGAAGGGGATGCCATTAATAAATGATCAACAGACATAGCTGGGACTCTCTCAGACAAACCTGGATATCTGGTCACCTTATTGAATGGGAGGACTCAGAGAGAGGGTAAAAAGTGAGAGGCACATGCAGACTATTCTCTGATACTTATTTTAAAGGAATGCATAATTTTTGGCAATAAAAGAAGACCACAACAGAAGTGGAAAATTCAAGTATAAAGCAATTTGTTCTTAGGTGCTGTTAAGTTGGTTCTGACTCATAGTGACCCTATGTACAGCAGAATGAAACACTGCCCAGTCCTGTGCCATCCTCACAATTGTTATGCTTGAGCCTATTGTTGCAGCCACTGTGTCAGTCCATCTTGTTGAGAGTCTTCCTCTTTTTTGCTGACACTCTACTTTACCAAGCATGATGTCCTTCTCCAGGGACTAGTCCCTCTTGATAACATGCCCAAAGTATGTGAGACAACGTCTAGCCATCCTTGCTTCTAAGGAGCATTCTGGCTGTTCTTCTTCCAAAACAAATTTGTTTGTCCTGGTGGAAGTCCATTGTATATTAAATATTCTTCACCAACATCAAAACTCAAAGGCATCATTTCTTCTTTGGTCTTCCTTATTCATCGTCCAGCTTTCACATGCGTATGAGGTGATTAGAAAAACCATGGCTTGGGTCAAGCACACCTTAATCCTTAAAGTGACATCTTTGCTTTTTAATACTTTAAAGAGATCTTTCACAGTAGATTTGCCCAGCACAATACATCATTTGATTTCTTGACATTGTTTCCATGGGCGTTGATTGTGGATCTAAGTAAAAGGAAATCCTTTACAACTTCATTATTTTTTCCATTTGTCATGATCCAATTGTTTATTGACCCAATTTTTTTTTTTATGTTGAGGCGTAATCCATACTTCGGGCTATTGTCTTTGATCTTCATCAGTAAGTGCTTCAAGTCCTCTTCACTTTCAGCAAGCAAGGTTGTGTCCTCTGCATATCGCTGGTTGTTAATGAGCCTTCCTTCAATTCTGATGCCAATTTCTTCTTCATACAGTCCAGCTTCTAGGATTATTTGCTCAGTATACAGACTGAATCCAAAAACCTGTTGCTGTTGATTTGATTCCGACTCATAGTGACCCTACAGGTTGAATAGTATGGTAAAAAGATACAACCCTGAAGCACACCTTTCTGGACTTTAAACCACATAGTATCCCCTTGTTCTGTTCGAACGACTGCCTCTTGGTCTAAGTACAGGTTCTTCATGGGCACAATTAAGTGTTCTGGAATTCCCATTCTTTGCAATGTTATCCATAATTTGTTATGATCCACACAATCGAATGCCTTTGCCTAGTCCATAAAACACAGGTAAACATCTTTCTGGTAGTCTCTCCTTTCAGCCATGATCCATCTGATATCAGCAATGTTATCCCTGGCTCGATGTCCTCTTCTGAATCTGGCTTGAGTTTATGGAAGTTCCCTGTCGATGTACTGCTGCAGCCGCTTTTGAATGATCTTCAGAAAAATTTTACTTGCCTGTGATATTAAAGATATTGTTCGATAATTTCCACATTCTGTTGGATCACCTTTCTTTGGAATGGGCATAAATATGGATCTCTTCCAGTCAGTTGGCCAGGTAGCTGTCTTCCAAATTTCTTGGCAGAGACGAGTGAGCACTTCCAGTGCTGCATGCATTTGTTGAAACATCTCAATTGTTATTCCATCAATTCCTGAAGCCTTTTATCTCACCAATGCCTTCAGAGCAGCTTGGACTTCTTCCGTCAGTACCATTGGTTCTTCATCATATGCTACTTCCTGAAATCCCCACACGTCTGTCAGTTTGTAGTACTGTGGTGGCTTGCATTTTGCTGTGATGCTGGAAGCTATGCCACTGGTATTTCAAATACCAGCAGGGTCACCATATAGAGTATTAATTATTAATAATCTATGACAATTTACATAGTACAAACGTGGTTACAGAAATCTCACGCTTAGAGGCTTTGTTTTGTAGTGCTTTTGAAATATCAGAGTCAAACTTCAGATATACAGGATTTTTCTCCTGAAAAAAATAAAGCACACCCCAAATGATTTGATTATTTTTGTTTCATCCAGAAAGCAAAAGCAATTTGCTCAATAATGCCACTCTTTTCTGCAAAGCTTCATTTTTCCCAAACAAGATCAGCCAAATTGAACTCTAGTCCCTGAAAAGGCAATTCATTTACTAATTTAATTCTGATTAGCAATAAAAAAAAATTAATTACTTCAGCTCTTATTGCTGAAAGTAATAAGTAATCTATCCAATCATCTTGTTCACATTTGCAATAGAAAATTAATTGAAATTCCCTCTATAATTCCACATCAATTTTAATATCTTCATTCTAATTTATAAGCATATTAATCATCCAAGTTCTGCTCCAAAAAGTTTTACACAGAGATCAAGGTATGGGTAGGGACTCTACAATGGAGGATGTCCAAACGACCTATGGCTATCTAATCACCAATAATGCATGGAAAGGTATTCAGCCTATTGTCACACACCTGCTAGGTTTTGGGTAGACAATTCTTTATGGGTCTCTCATGCTTTTGCACCTATTATAAGAAGAAGCACAGACCACATTTGTCCAGACTATCCTTACAAGGACGTTTTCATGGTGAGCAGTCTTGGAAGAGAGAGACAGTGTCTCCTTTCAAAACAAAGAGTACGTTTGTTTATTGACCAGTATGATAAAGATAGTTTCTCCTGATTACTGCACATTGTAAAAGATTTGGGTTCCCTAACTTCAGATTGCTCCCCTGCAATGCAACCCAATGTGTGTCTGGTGTCATCTGGACTTCTTCTCATCATCCTGGAGGAATAGGGACCTAGTTCATGAAAACCTGATTTCCTGGTTACTGCCATTGCTGCGAACAACAAGTTGTCCTTTGTCTCTGACTCAGGGATCCGGATCTTCCACCAACATCCATAAATGTGGCAGACTACGTAGCTGGCTTGCAAGCAAGGTGAAAACTCAGTCTTCTACCAGGTTTTGAGATTAGGTTGTCTTAAATAAATAAGACAGGCAACCCCAAGTGTTCACAAGGACTGGGAACAACTGGAACTGTCATACCCTCCTGGGAGACTGTGAATTGGTGCAACCAGTTAGAGTCTACTAAAGCCAAACAAAAGTTAAGCAGTTTCATTCCTCAGATGACACTCACAGTGATCCATATGTATGTTCACTAAAAGGCACATCCAAGAATATTAATAGTAAGACTCTTCACAACATCACCAACCTGGAAACAAATGTCCATCAATGACAGAAGGGAAGAAAAAAACCAAAAAACATAATCTTCATATCATGGAGTACCTTATAGCATTGAGATTAAACAAAGGGCATATAACGACATGGACACATCTCACAGACATCATATTGAATGACATAAGCCAGACAAACAAATCACAGCAAAGCTATTGTGTCAGAGGTCAGAGGAGTGGTTACATACATGGGGGAGTGACTGCAGGAGAGTGAGGGTGCAGTGCTGCTCTGTGGGATCACAGGGTGCATTGGGGTGTGGTGTTGCTTTGTGGGACCACAGGGTGCATTGAGGTGTGGTGCTGCTCTGTGGGACCACAGGGTGTATTTGGGTGTGGTGCTGATCTGTGTCTTGCTCTGAGTTCTGCACACATGGGTGTGCTCATTTGGTGAAAATTCATAACCATGTGGACTGCATGTTGTGCACATTTCTGTATACATCTTATACTTTAACATAAAAATACATTAGAAATATTTCCAATAAATAATACGTTTATTGATTTTAATATTACACTTTCAGTAGTAAAATACAACCAATGCAGACATCTATAGAGATGAAATGGAAAAATACATCACTCAAAATCCTATCACTCATATCCAACTGTTATTGGTATTTGGTAAATATTATTCCAGATATTTGTCAATTGTATTGAGCACAATATTGTCAATCAGATCAAGACCGGGTGCTACTGTAGAACAGACCTTCAATTGCTCATATGCAAGATCAAGTTGAAGCTGAAGAAAATTAGAACAAGTCCAGGAGAGCCAAAGTACAACCTTGAGTATATCTAACTTTAATTTAGAGATCATCTCAAGAATAGATTTGACGTGTTGAACACTAAGGGCCAAAGACCAGATGAGTTGCAGAATGACATCAAGGACATCATACGTGGAGAAAGCAAGAGGTTATTAAAAAGACAGGAAAGAAAGAAAAGATCAAAATGGATATCAGAAGAGACTCTGAAACTTGCTCCTGAACATTGAGGAGCTAAAGTGAACAGAAGAAATGATGAAGTAAAAAAGCTGAACAGAAGACTACAAAAGACTGCTCGAGAAGACAAAGTAAAATATTATAATAACATCTGCAAAGACCTGGAGATAGAAAACCAAAAGACAAGAATATGCTTGGCATTTCTCAAGCTGAAAGAACTGAAGAAAAAATTCAAGACTCATGTTGCAATATTTAAGGATTCTATTGGGAAAATATTAAACAATTTAGGAAGCATCAAGGAAAGATGAAAGGAATACACAGAGTCACTGTACCAAAAAGAACTGGTTGACATTCAACCATTTCAGGAGGTAGTATATGATCAAGAATCAATGGTAGTGGAGGAAGAGGTCCAAGCTGCACTGAAAACATTGGTGAAAAACAAGCCTCCAGGAGTTGACGGAATATCATTTGAGATGTTTTGAGAAATGGATTCAACGCTGGAAGCTCACTTGTCTATGTTAAGAAACTTGGAAGACAGGTATCTGGCCAACCGACTGGAAGAGATCCATATTTATGTCCATTCCAAAGAAAAGTGATCCAACAGAATGCAAAAATTATTGAACAATATCTTTAATATCACAGGCTAGTAAAATTTTGCTAAAGATCATTCAAAAGTGGCTGCAGCAGTACATTGACAGGGTACTTCCAGAAATTCAAGCCGGATTCAGAAGAGGATGTGGAGCAAGGGATATCATTGCTGCTATCAGATGGATCATGGCTGAAAGGAGAGACTACCAGAAAGATGTTTACCTGTGTTTTATTGATTATGCATAGGTATTTGACTGTGTGGATCATAACAAATTATGGATAACATTTCCAAGAATGGGAATTCCAGAACACTTAATTGTCTTCATGAGGAACCTGTACATAGACCAAGAGGCAGTTGTTCGAACAGAACAAGGGGATACCGTATGGTTTAAAGTCAGGAAAGCTGTACATCAGGGTTGTACCTTTCACCATACTTATTCAATCTGTATGCTAAGTAAATAATCTGAGAAGCTGGACTATATGAAGAAGAATGGTGCATCAGGATTGGAAGAAGACTCATTAACAATTAGTAATATGCAGATGACACAACCTTGCTCACTGAAAGTGAAGAGGACTTGAAACACTTACTGATGAAGATGAAAGACCACAGCCTTCAGTATGGATTACACCTCAACATAAAGAAAACAAAAATCCTCACAACTGGACTCATAAGCAACATCATGACAAACAGAGAGAAGATTGAAGTTGTCAAGGAGTTCATTTTACTTGGATCCACAATTAACACCCATGGAAGCAGCAGTCAAAAAATCAAAGGACTTATTGCATTAGGCAAATCTGCTGCAAAAGATCTCTTTAAAGTGTTAAAAACCACAGATGTCACTTTAAGGACTAAGGTGCTCCTGACCCAAGCCATGGTGTTTTCAATTGCCTCATATGCATGTGAAAGCTGGACAATGAATAAGGAAGACTGAAGAAGAATCGATGCTGTAGAATTATGGTGTTGGAGGAGAATATTGGATATACTATGGACTTCCAGAAGAACAAACAAATTTGTCTTAGAATAAGTACAGGCAGAATGCTCATTAGAAGCAAGGATGGTGAGACTTGGTGTCACGTACTTTGGACATGTTATCAGGAGGGACCTGTCGCTGGAAAAGGACATCATGCTTGGTTAAGTAGACGGTCTGTAAAAAGAGGAAGACCCTCAATGAGATGGATTGACACAGTGGCTGCAACAGTGGGCTCAAGCACAACGATGATCATGAGGATGGCACAGGGCTGGACAGTGGTTCATTCTGTTATACATAGGGTTGCTATGAGTCAGAACTGACTCCATGGCACCTAACGACAACCACAACATTTGTCAATGTGAATTGATGGATGGATGGTGTCTTGGTCATCTAGTGCTGCTATAACAGAAATACCGCAAATGGATGGCTTTAACAAAGAGAAATTTATTCTCTCACATTCTAGTAGGCTACAAGTTCAAATCCAGGGCATCAACTCCAGGAGAAGTCTTTCTCTCTCTGTCTGCTCTGGAGGAAGGTCCTTGTCATCAAATTTCCCTTGCTCTGGGAGCATCTCAGACCAAGGGAACCTCAGGTCCAAAGGACGCACTCTGCTCCCAGCACTGCTTTCTTGGTAGTATAAGGTCCTCACTCTCTCTTGCTTCCCTTTCCTTTTATATCTTGTAAGATAAAAGGTGGTGCAGGCCACACTCCAGGGAAAATTCCTTTTCATTGGATCAGGGATATGACCTTAGTAAGGTTACAATCCCACCCTAATCCTCTTGAACATAAAATTACAATCACAAAATGGAGGACAACCACACAATACTGGGAATCATGGCCTAACCAAGTTGACACGTGTTTCTGGTGGACACAAGTCAATCCATGAAAGATGGTCAATTGGATATATGGTGGATTTGGAGAAATAGTCAAAAAGAAAACAAAAATGAAAACTTTAGGAATGAAAGGTCAGTTAAAATTTGACTTTTTTCCTGTACTTCTATTTGGTGGATAAATAGCACTTTTGTTTTTTAGTGAAAGTCCATCAAAACCTAAAAGAATTTTGCCACAGTTAGACCAATTTGAGAGCACTCTGATTTTATTTCTTGCATTAATAAGATTTAGTCTCATTTCAAAGGCTTTCTGAGCAACCTGATTTAATCAGATTACGGTTTTTTCCCTTGTCACTGTTCCTGGTCAGAGAAGCACCCATCTGTCTCTGTGTGTGTCCCTGGGTGTGTGTCTGTGTCCCTGGATGTGTGTCTGTGTGTGTCCTTGGGTGTGTCTCCATGTGACTCTGTGTGTGCGTGTGTGTGTGTGTGTGTAGCTAGGTGATCACAACAGAAGTCAGACCCTCATGAAAGAGTGATGTGAGGGAGAGGGAGGAAGAGGACAAGAGGACATGAAGGTGGAAACCCTGGGAGGGGCCGGGATGGGGTCAGCCTGGCATCCCCCTGTGTTCTGAGGGTGGAAACTGTCCTCCTTCTTGAAAGGAATCATCACCTTTGGAAGGTTCTCCAACAATTTTGCAGTTATGAGTGCTTCCTCAAGTGTGCAAACTAATCAGAGATGTTTCCAAAAGCAAACCTGTCCTAATTTAGTGGTGAATAAAACAGAACACCCCTCCAACCACTACTTCTGTGGCAATCCATAGGAGTGTTTCCTCAGCCCTGCCTCGGGGGTCTCACTCTGCTCTGCATGGATAGAGGGGGAACCCCCATGACCCCAAACAGGGAAGGGCATGTCCAGGTGGCCCTTCAAGCCTGCATGGCATGGTGCACCCTACAGCCATTTGTAAGGCTCTCTGGCAGTTAACTATTAGGAGAGATGACTGTGTTTTTATGATTTTGATCACACCAGGTATATTTATGGAAGGGACAGCGAGTGCACAGGCCCCCTAAGAGACTTGTCTGGCGTGACAGAGCTGGTGATGAATGGGCCAGAGTAGGGGACAGTGCCTGGGACTGTGGGCCACTGTGATCTGTGGCTTCTTACTGAGTACCTGGAGGCTTTGGGTTTTCAGCAAGCAGGGACGTGACCTGACTCACACATCACAGCAGCCACTAGCACAAAATAGTTTGTGACAGATCAAGCTGGGAAGAAAGGGTACATTAGAAACCATGTCAGTGATCTGGCTAGAGATGGCTGTGGCTTGAACCAGAGTGATGGCCACTGAGGCCCCGGGACTAGTCAGATTCTAATCAGTTTAGAGGATGGAAGGACAGTGTTGAATGTTGGACATGGTGGGAAGAGAGAGGTCGGGGATGACTCCAGGGTTTTTGCTGGCAAGTGGGAGGAAAGTCCTGCCATTTACTAAGATAGAGAAGGACGTGGAGCTAATGGACCTATAGTGGCTAGAGAAAGCAGCTAGTGTTGGAGAAATCAGCTACAGAAATAGAGGAGACAGGCTATATACAGCATCACGTGTTCCATTTTGGAGGCTGTGGTATCCAAAATATAGTTACATTATTGAGCATTTTTCAAAAGCAATTTCGCTCAAATTGTCAAAGTCATAAGTACGTACAACACATTTGCTGCTGCCACACTCCTTGCCAATGTGCACAGAAACAGGACACAGTTGCCTTCATGCTTGTAAAGCAGTGCATGAAGGTAGAGCTAGAAATAAAATTAGTAATAAAAAGTGACTTCAACCACCGTCTTCAGAGGCATAATCCCCCAAAGAGTTCATCTCATCTGGGAACTCTTCTCTCTACTGACCCAGCTTCTTGCATGTAATCGTAGGAATGGCCTGTGGTAAACAGGTGCCGAAGACGCGAGAGCTTCTCTCTGACTGATTCTCCTCTGGGAAGGACCCCTGATCCAGTCACAGCTGAGATGGCGTTGCTGTGTGCAGATCATGCATTTAAGTATTTAATATTTGTTGTGAGCTTCCAAGTTCCTTATAGGCTCAACCTCAACACATGTTCAACTCAGCCTTGGTCTTCACGGTTGGTGTTTCCTCATCTGAGAAGTGCAGACTATGCGTGGAGTGGTGAAGCTTAGACGGAAGCAGCAGTCATGCAGACAGGTGACAGCTTCTCAGTACAGCTCTGCAGGAGGGCTGGAAGAAGACACCCCTGTCCCTCAGGACATGCCCTTCCCCTTGAGAGGAGAGACAGCGTGCTGGGGTCCACATTACCCCACATAAACACGTCCTTTTCCCAGATGAGAAAATACACATTTACACACGTACCGCATACACACATACTTACACATATGCACGCTTACAGACATGCATACTCACATATATACACATTCGCATAACACACATATACCTACTTACATATCCATGTGCTTACATACCTATGCATTCTTACATACACACATGCATACACAGTGCTTATATATCTATATACATACACACAAGCATACACACTTACATGGATGCACCTTTGAGGGCATAGAGACTACTTACATACATTCATGCATGCATACATATATACTCATATCCATAATAATACACACATAGGTATACACATATACGTACATACTTACAACATATATATGTCTTTAGCCTCTGCCATGTATTGAATCATGTCTCCCAAAAATATCTGTCAACTTAGCTAGGTCATGATTCCCAGTATTGTGTGATTGTCTACCATTTTTTCATCTGACGTGATTTCCCCATGTGTTGTAAATGCTATCATTATTATGTAATAAGATGGATTAGCGGCAGTTATAATGATGAGCCTACAAGATTAGATAGTGTCTTAAGCCAATCTCTTTTGAGATATAAAAGAGAGAAGCGAGCAGAGAGACATGGGGACCTCACACCACCAAGAAAAGCAGTGCCACGAGCAGGGTGCGTCCTTTGGACCTGAGGTTCCTGCACTGAGATGCTCCCAGACCAAGGGAAAACTGATGCATCACAAGGACCTTCCTCCAGAGCCAACAGAGAGAGAAAGCCTTCCTTTGGAGCTGTTGCCTTGAATTTGGACTTCTGGCCTACCAGACTGTGAAAGAATAAACTTCTCTTTGTTAAAAGCCATCCACCTGTGGTATTTCTGTTATAGCAGCACTAGAGGACTAAGACAGCCTCCAAATCAAATGCTACTATGGGATTAAATGGAAAATCAGACTGGGTGTTTTGTTTGCTTTTGTTTGTTTAATTGTAGTAAAGTATACACAACATACAGTTTACTGTTTTAATTGTTCTAAATGTACAATTCAGTGGCATTAAGTACAGTCATCATGTTGTGTAACCATCACAGCTATATATTTCCAGAACTTCTTCATCCCAAAGAAAAGCTTTGTACCCATTAAATAATAACTCCCTACTCTCCCCTCCCAGGCCTAGGGATTTTAGAGAAAACAAATATATGAGAATATTTAACTTATTTCTTTAATGTACGAAGATCTGACAGATGTGTGCACTTTCTGCTTTTGCAAGCAAAGCCATATGGTCAATAGGTCATGTGGCCAAACACCGGCTCTGCCAGCAAACTGCACATGTGCAACTATTGATCCCTTTTACTCAGCTTTCTCGTGGGTAGTCTGTGGATGACAAGGCTTCCCTTCTGGGGTGTTCTGTGGAGAGTAAGCCTGTGAGACTGGGCTCATTCTTGTTTCCTCAGCACCCAGTGTGATGCCCTTACCTGTCACGTAAAATGTTATCAATAAATGAATGAATAACCATAATTGGGCAAATACATCATTGCTGTTAGTATCCCGTAATGGGTCATAAAAGAAATCCATCTTAAACACCATGGTACGAGAAGTGCTGTTGAGAGTTCCTTGAAGCTAAATTTTATGCTTGGTGAGCTGATGGTCTCTAATATTTTGTTTGATTCTATGTCTACTACAGTAAGGGTGGTTCTGTTTTGAAAGTTCCTCATCAATTGGAGGACTGATTTTCCTCGTGGTGGCTTGTCATCACAACTTTCCCAACAAACAATGGGGCCAGTGGAGCCTCAGTCTGCAGGATCTTGCAGATGAGGACTCAGAGCTCAGTTCTGGAGTCTGGTGTGGTTCAGTAGCCCCACACTGTGGTCAGAGCTTGGTCCTGTGCAGACAAATCCCAGAACATGCCACTCAGAATACCTACTGCTGACTTGCTTCCCTGTGATTTAATGAATACTTCCTGATTCACAGCCCTCTGCGCTTTTTCTATTCCTCTCTGTCATAACTTCCATACTGCCTCCACCCAAATCCCACATCTTGGTCTTCCCTTGGTTAACTATCTTCTTCTCCGGTAAGTACCATGGGCCAATCAGCCCTAACTGTGGATGTTATTTATCCCACTGTTGTTATCTTGGACCCTTGGTCTATGCATTAAGCCAGTCATGTGGCAGGTATTTACTGAGCATCTACCAGAATCACGCTGAGGACCGGGGAAGCAAAGGTCTGCATGGATTCTACCCCATCCCAGGAACTTGGAGAGAAGACGGAGGCAAATTAGCATTTATGATGCTCCAGTGTTAATGTGGAAGCATGGACAAGATGCTGCCGAGGCTGGAGTGGGAACTCTAGGTAAGTGGGTGGACAACATTCATCCTTACTTTTTCAGTAAAGTTTTTCATTAATCATGCTCCTTCTAGCTCAGATCCTTCAACCAGTCTCCATTTTGAATAAAATTCTGAAATCATTGTCCCTGTCTTCAAGGTTACCCCCAACTTGCCCATGGATATTTCTGGTCATATCTTCCATTCACCCTCCTTTAAACAATCTGTTTTAGCCAAGTGTTCATAGTTTCCCAGGATGCTTCATGTTACCAGTTACCTTGCTGCTACTTTGGTCATTCTGAGTCTTATGCCTGGGATCCCTTTTTTATACACCTGCTTGTCCAAATTGCAACACCTGGGTGATCATCACCTTCTACATGAGTCTTCTCCCTGATGGGACTCACGTGGAGTCTCCTGTGGTGCTCCTCCCATTTCGTCTTTAATGGTTAGTTGGTTTTCTAATTATATACCAGTCCCTCCCAGCCAGCAAGCTCCTTTAGGGCAGGTAGTAATAACTCAATTCATGCTTTTTGAATGTTAGCAGAGATTAACGTGAAGTTGAGGATGGTTTTGAGGTAAAAGCCCCTCTTGTGCAGTGACTGGTAGACTAGTTTTACCTACTTGTCTTCTTTTCTGGTCACGTGGTTGACCAGTTAACTGAGAAAAACCCACAGAGTTTGGTTACAGGAGCCTCTTTGAGAATCCTGGATCCAAACTGTAAGGCCCAGAGACTGTGGGGATGGCATGTAGCCACTGTGAGCCTCAGTTTATAAAAATCATTTTGGACACATTGGATTTTCATGGGGCTTAAGTGAGAAACTCACCCAAACCCCTTAGCTCAAGACCTCCAACTTGTTCACTGTTCCTGCTGACCAGAAATCGTTAGATTATTGAATTTGTTTTGAAAGTTCATAAAGAATTAGTTGTTTGGTGACTGTATTAGCTTCCTAGAGCTGCTGTAACAAAACAGCACAAACTGGATGGTTTTGAAATACAGAAATTTATTATCTCACAGTTCTGGAGGCTGGGAGTCTGAGAACAGCAGGGCCATGCTTCTTGGGGGAAGATCCTTCCTTGTCTTTCCCGGCTTCTGGTAGCCCCAGGTGTTCCTTAGCTTGTAGATGCCTCTTCACAAGACTGACTTCCCTCTGTTTTTCTCTGCGTCTGTTCTCCTCTTTTATAGGACACCACTCATGTTGGATTAGGACCCAACCTATGACTGACCTCATGTTAACTGATAACATCTTCAAAGACCCTATTTCCAAACAAGGTCACATTCACAGGTACAGGGGTTAGGATTTCAACATATCTTTTTTGGGAGACAGAATTGAATCCCTAACAGTGATAAAAGACAGGGTCTTCTACCTCTTTATATTTTATTAAGCAGAAAACCAAACATTTGTGTTTTTCTTAATGTTAAAAATCATTCCTTTATTCTGACCCAGTTTGAGAATGAAGAACAGCTTAACAATAGCATCAAAGATCAAACAATTAAAACCTAGTGCTTCAAATGTGAATTTTAGAAACCGACTTAAATCCACATGGTCTGCATAGAATGATCAGAAAGTTTAATATAATTTTAGAGGCAGAATATTCAGATGGGAATGATTGGCAGACGGAGTAGGGGAAGCCAAACGCAGTCCTAAATGCTCTCCAGCAGAGCTCCATCCTCTGCCTGCTATTTGCATCTTTATTTGAGAGCAAAATTATTCATGCAGCTTTCCACTGACTTCCCAGAATTTGAAAGTGCAAATTAGGATGTGGACTCCCAAGCAACTGGAACAAGGAGAGTGGGATCAGGCTCACACCCAGTAATTCCTTCTGATTCACCTCAGAAGGGGTGTCTGATTCCATCATTTCACAAGACGCTCTCTGGCACGTGCCCTGGGTGTCACGGAGTCGAGCAGGTAAACAGGGAAGCGTGGCTGTCAGGAGCTCACAGGAATCATTTCTCAAATGGCAGTCACCGTGCCCCTTTAGAATGAGGGGAGATTTTGTTTTTCACAAGTGTAGGAATTTAAAATGGAAATTAGAAATCAGTTGCTAAATTTTGCGTGTTTGATAGCAGAGTACACAGATGGGTAGCTTGTGACTAGGCGCAGGGCTCTGGATCGAGTGGCCTGTCTGCATCCCACTCTGGCACGGGCCAGATCTGCTACTTTAGGGAGGAGCTCAACCTCTCTGCGCCTCGGTTTCCCCTCAGTAAAAAGGAGATGCTGCTGCCTGTCTCATAAAGCAGCCCAGCACGTGCCACTGTATCACCATAGCATCGCTTCTTCTTTTACAGAGAAACCGCTTGGTCTGAGGTGGACACACACCTGCCACCATCAGGCGGGCTCTGCCCTCCCAGGACCCTCTACCCAGCCCTGCACACAGGGATGCCTTGTCTGGTGCACCAGCCATGCCCAAGGGCAGGGCGTGCTTGCGTTTCTAGAAGGCTGAGTGTTTAGAATTTCTGAGAGAGGAGGTGGGTGTAGGACAGAAGTGCATCTAAGTTGGACCTTGAACGCATTGGTATCCCCTCTCAGACCCTGCTCTGGGTATCAGAAAATTATCAGGAAGCTGGAGGAAGGAGGTGTCCCCTTTCTATGCTAAGGCACACAAACAACTGTTTTAAGAGACAAATGGGCAGCGTATTTAAAATAAGCTCCAGGAGTTTACATACAGAACCTCTTCTTTCATGATGCACTTCACCTGGTCTCTGGCACACCACGCGGTCTCTGGGATGTACACTCAGGTCTCTGGAAATTCCCTCGTATCTGGGACAGCCTCCCAGTCTCTGGGATACTCTCGAAGTCTCTGGGACATTCTACAGTCTCTGGAAATTCCTGCATTCTCTGGGACATTCCTGTGGTCTCTGAGACATTCAGACTGATTACCAGAAGTTTGGATTCTCCAGACAGCGACTAAAGCAGTATGTCAGGCTCCCTAGCACCAGTCCTGCCACTGCTGTTGGGGAATTAAACCATAGTAGCGTTCATTTTGTGCATAGATTTGAAAAGCCCAATAAATCTTTATTTGACTAAGGGCATTGCCTAACTTGCTCTTGAACTCATAAGGGAATCCAAATGCATGTTACTTTTGGATGTGGCAGGGGTGAACATTAAGATTTCGAAATGCAGAGCTGGTTATAAGTCTTGAAATAATTGCAAACTGCACTTTAAGTTAGACTGAAAATTAAGGATGACTAAATGGGAGTTATCGTCTCTTCACCTCCTGAGCATTATTTTTAATAAAAGACATAATTATTCTTTAATATAAAAAAGAAACTGATGTGCAAGCATGAGACAACCTGGAGACTGAATAACTCATTAAAAGCTTGTTGCCAATATTTCTGTAGTTACACATTGAAAAAGAGCCTTGTGTGTAATTTATAGATGCATATTCCAATGGAGTGTAATTATATCTAGATAAGCATAACATAAAACTATTTTATAGTTCCATTAAATAGAGTCTCCAAATTGTGGCAAAGCCCTGATTTTTAATTCAATGGGACTTAATTTAATTAAGTCAGGCAAAATATTTTACAATAACACACTGCGAACATCAGTAATCCAAATAGCTCAGCCTTCTACAAACCAGGGCGCAGCTCCAGCCTTTGCCCCCCTGGACCTATTAGAGGAGCTTTTACCAGCCAAGCGATGTAGCGATGTCTGTAGTGATAACAGCTGCCTTGGCGTGGGGATTGAAATTACACCAGTGTGGGCCAGAGCTGGGCTGACATGATTTATGGGCGGGGAAGCAGACAAGGCTCTGGATGGCATTTCCATTCTCGGAAGGAGATACCTTCAGACCTGAGACACACAGAAGTCCACTCAAGCGCTCTCATGGGAAATGCAGTCTGCCCTGAGAGGGTCTCCTAATCGACAGAGCCTTTTGTGGGAAGATGGCTGGCATCTAGGGAGAGGGTGGTGATGGAGAGCCTGAGCTTTCTGCTCTCCTGAAATCAGGACCTCCTTATGAGCTGTGCAAACACAGCGAGTTCCTTCACCTCCCTGAGCCTCAGTTTCCTAGATCTGAACAGGTAGCTATGTCACAGGTTGGGGTTTAAACAGAAGACTCTACACAAAGTGCTTAGCAGAGGGCTCACACACCTCTTTTATTATATTGTCGTTTTGTTTTAACTAATCTTCATAAATTTGCAGAAAGGACAATGACAACTATTATACCATCTCAAATAAACCAGGGCCAGAAGCTGAGCAAAGACACCAGACAGAAAAGAATAAAGACCCACCTCTTCCCTCCTCTCACCCTCACCAATTCAGAATCTCTGGGGAAAAAAACCTTTAATATTTTATTAAATCTTCCAAAAAAATTTCCAATTCTCTAAGTATCTTATATGTAAATATGTATAGTTGGATACCACAACCCATCCGTCAGTTTGTTGTACTGTGGTGGCTTGTGTGTTGCTGTGAAGCTAGGAGCTAAGCCACCAGTATTTCAAATACCAGTAGGGTCATCCACTGTGGACAGGTTTCAGCAGAGCTTCCAGACTAAGACAGACTAGGAAGAAAAGCCTGGTGATCTACTTCTGAAAATTAGCCAATGAAAACCTACAGACCACAACAAAATAGTGTCCAATATAGTGGGGGAAGATGGACTGGGCAATGTTTCATTCTGTTATACATAAGGTCCCCGTGAGTTGGGGCCAATCTGATGGCAACTCACAGCATCATAGTTTGATATTCCTTTCACAAATCAAAAGATTTGATACACCAATGAAATATCAGTAAGGGAAAATCTACTACTCCAATAGTAAAATATTATATTTTAAAACTCAATTGTTTATATTATTAATTTTTACCAGCATTTATACATATGCAGCTAAAATTTAAGGTCAATTAATTAGTACGCTGAAATTAATTAAATATTCTTAATCATCACTACCCTCACAAGTTTGTCAGTTTGTTATACTGTGGAGGCTTGCGTGTTGCTGTGATGCTGGAAGCTATGCCACCGGTATTCAAATACCAGCAGGGTCACCCAAGGTGGACAGCTTTCAGCTGAGCTTCCAGACTAAGACAGACTAGGAAAAAGGACCTGGCTGTCTACTTCTGAAAAGAATAACCAGTAAAAATCTTATGAATAGCAGCAGAACGTTGTCTGATATAGTGCTGGAAGATGAGCCCCTCAGGCTGGAAGGCACTCAAAACACAACTGGGGAGGAGCTGCCTTCTCAAAGTAGAGCTGACCTTAATGATGTGGATGGAATTAAGATTTCGGGACCTCCATTTGCTAATGTGGTATGACTCAAAATGAGAAGACACAGCTGCAAACATCCATTAATAATCAGAATGTGGAATGTATGAAGTACGAATCTAGGGAAATTAGAAATCATCAGAAATGAAACGGGATGCATAAACATTGATATCCTAGGCATCAGTTATCTGAAATGGACTAGTATTGGCCATTTTGAATCGTATAATCGTATGGTCTACTATGCCTGGAATGACAACTTGAAGCGGAATAACGTTGCATTCATAGTCAAAAAGAACTTTTCAAGATCTATTCTGAAGTACAACTCTGTCAGTGATAGGATAATACCCATATGCGTACAAGGAAGACCAGTTAATACAACTATTATTGAAATTTACGCATCAACTGCTAAGGCCAAAGATGAAGAAATTGAAGATTTTTACCAACTTCTGCAGTCTGAAATTGATCAAACGTGCAATCAGGATACGTTGATAATTACTGGTGATTGGAATTCGAAAGTTGGAGACAAAGAAAGATCGGTAGTTGGAAAACATGGCCTTAGTGATAGAAGCGACGTCAGAGATCGAATGATAGAATGTTGCAAGACCAACGACTTCTTCACTGCAAATACCTTTTTTCACCTACATAAAAACGACTATACACATGGACCTCACTAGATGGAATACACAGGAATCAAATCGACTACGTCTGTGGAAAGAGACAATGGAAAAGCTCAATATCATCAGTCAGAACAAGGCCAGGGGCCTACTTCAGAACAGATTATCAATTGCTCATATGCAAGTTCAAGTTGAAACTAAAGAAAATTAGTTAAATTAGAACAAGTCTACAAGAGCCAAAGTAAGACCTTGAGTGTATCCCACCTGAATTTAGAGACCATCTCAAGAATAGATTTGACACTAATGACCAAGGGCCAGATGAATTGTGGAATGACATCAAGTACATCATACATGAAGAAAGCAAGAGGTTATTAAAAAGACAGGAAAAAAAAAGAAAAGGCCAAGATGGACGTCAGAAGAGACTCTGAAACTTGCTCTTGAATGTTGAGTAGCTAAAGCAAAAGGAAGAAATGATGAAGTAGACGAGCTGAACAGAAAATTTCAAATGGCAGCTCAAGAAGAAAAACTAATGTATTATAATGACATATGCAAAGACCTGGAGATAGAAAACCAAAAGGGAAGAACATGCTCGGTGTTTCTCAAGCAGAAAGAACTGAAGAAAAAATTCAAGCCTTGATTTACAATACTGAAGGATTCTACTGGGAAAATATTAAATGATGCAGGAAGCACCAGACAAAGATGGAAAAAATGTGTAGAGTCACTATTCCAAAAAGAATTGGTAAACATTCAACCGTTTCAGAAGGTAGCACGTGATCAAGAACCGATGGTACTGAAAGAAGAAGTCCAAGCTGTACATGAAGGCACTGGCAAAAAACAAAGCTCCAGGAATTGATGGAATACCAATTGAGATGTTTCAACAAATGGAGGCAGCACTAGGAAGCGCTCATTTGTCTATGCCAAGAAATTTGGAAGACAGCTACCTGGCCAATTGACTGGGAGAGATCACTATTTATGCCTATTCCCAGGAAAGGTGGTCTAACCGAATGCAGAAATTATCAAGCAATATCAATATCACAGGCAAGTAAATTTTTGATGAAGATCATTCAAAAGCAGCTGCAGAAGTATATTGACAGGGCACTGCCAGAAATTCAAGCCATATTCAGAAGAGGACGTGGAATGAGGGATATCATTGCTAATGTCAGATGGATCCTGGCTGAAAGCATAGAATACCAGAAAAATATTTACCTGTATTTTATTGACTAGGCAAAGGCATTGGACTGTGTGGATCATAACAAATTATGGACAACATTGTGAAGAGTGAGAATTCCAGAACACTTAACTGTGCTCATGAAGAACCTGTACATGGATCAAGAGGCAGTCATTCGAACAGAACAAGGGGATACTGCACGGTTTAAAGTCAGGAAAGGCGTGTGTCAGAGTTGTATCATTTCATCATACGTATTCAATCTGTATGCTGAGTAAATAATCTAAGAAGGTGGACTATATGAAGCAGAACACAGCATCAAGATTGGAGGAAGACTCATTAACAACCTGCATTATGCAGATGACACAACCTTGCTTGCTGAAAGTGAAGAGGACTTACTGATGAAGATTGAAGATCACAGCCTTCAGTATGGATTACACCTCAACATAAAGAAAACAAAAATCCTCACAAGTGGACCAATAAGTAGCATCGTGATAAATGGAGAAAAGATTGAAGTTGTCAAGGATTTCATTTTACTTAGATCCACAATCAACACCCATGGAAGCAGTAGTTAAGAAATCAAAAGATGCATTGCACTGGGCAAATCTGCTGCAAAAGACCTCTTTAAAGTGTTAAAAAGTAAAGATGTCACCCTGAAGACTAAGATGCATTCTATCTTAGTTATCTAGTGCTGCTTTAACAGAAATACCACAAGTGGATACCTTTGACAAACAGAAATTTATTTTCTCACAGTCTAGTAGGCTAGAAGTCCAAATTCAGGGTGTCAGCTCTAGGGAAGACTTTCTTTCTCTGTGGGCTCTGGAGGAAGGTCCTTGTCATCCATCTTCCCCTGGTAGAAGAGCTTCTCAGGCGCAGGGACCCTAGGTCCAAAGGACACACTCTGCTCCTGGTGCTGCTTTCTTGGTGGTATGAGGTCCCCAAATCCGTGCTTGCTTCCCTTTTCTTTTATCTCTTGTAAGACAAAAGGTGGTGCAGGCCACACCCCAGGGAAACTCCCTTTACATTGGATCAGGGATGTGACCTTAGTAAGATTGTAACAATCCCACCCTAATATTGTTTAAGATAAAATTACAATCACAAAATAGAGGACAACCACACAATACTGGAAATCATGGCCCAGCCAAATTGAGAGACACATTTTTTGGGGTGACACAATTCAGTCCATGATAGGTGCTCCTGACCCAAACCATGGTGTTTTCAATCACCTCATATGCATGTGAAAACTGGACAATGAATAAGGAAGACCGAAGAAGAGTTGACGTTTTTCAATGGTGGTGTTGGCAAAGAATATTGAATATACCATGGACTTCCAAAAGACTGAACAAATCTGTCCTGGAAGAAGTACAACCAGAATGCTTCTTAGAAGCAAGGATGGTGTCTTAGTCATCTAGTGCTGCTGTAACAGAAATACCACAAGTGGACAGCTTTAACAAAGAGAAATTTATATTCTTACAGTCTAGTAGGCTAGAAGTCCAAATTCAGGGCGTCAGCTCCAGGGCAAGTCTTTCTCTCTCTCTTGCCTCTGGAGGAAGTTTCTTCTTGTCAGTCTTTCCCTGGACTAGGAGCTTTTCCATGAAGGAACCCCAGGTCCAAAGGACGCGCTCTGCTCCCGGTGCTTCTTTCTTGGTGGTGTGAGGTTCCCCAACTCTCTGCTTGTTTCCCTTCCCTTTATCTCTTGTAAGACAATAGGTGGTGCATGCCACACTCCAGGAAAACTCCCTTTGCATTGGATCAGGGATGTGACCTGAGCAGGGTGTTACATCTCACCCTAATCCTCTTTAACTACAGGCAGAGATTATGGTTTATAATGCATAGAAAAATCACATAATGGAGGACAACCACACAATACTGGGAATCATGGCCTAACCAAGTTGACACGTATTTATGGGGGACACAATTCAATCCGTGACAGATGGCGAGACTATGTCTCACACACTTTGGACATGTTATCAGGAGGGATCAGTCCCTGGAGAAGGACATCATGCTTGGTAAAGTAGAAGGTCAATGAAAAAGAGGAAGACCCTCAACAAGATGGATTGACACAGTGGCTGTAACAATGGGCTCAAGCATAACAATTGTGAGGATGGCACAGGGCCAGGCAGTGTTTTGTTGTGTTGTACATAGTGTCTGTATGAGTTGGAACTGACTCGAAGGCACCTAACAAAAACAACAACAAAATTATTACAGTGACAGTGAGTATTATTAATCTGATTAGCAACAGAGACTTAATCCATGATCTAGCACGTGAGGGTAGCTAGCTGAAAATAACTAGAAAAGGGGAGTCTGAGGGTAGAAGTATACGGAGCCAAGTAGCCTTCTGGCAAATTAGTTTAATTATCTCATTCTACCTTTCCTGAGGTGTTAATCCAGGTACAGCAAGAGGTGTTAGCTATAGCACAGACCCTTCCTTGCGGTATTAACAGGAAATCAAAGACAATTCTATTTAAAACTATTTTGGTATGTGTGTTCAGTGATTTCTTTTGAGCAGTCATAGCTTTTGACCGTTTGTTTCTCTTCCTTTGTAACAGTTTCACGTCATCAGTCCAATGGAAACTCTCATTGTAAGAATGGATGTCTAAAGGAATGCCCATATAGCCTAAGGTACATTGACCTGTCATATTCCAACCATCCAAACACGACAAAGCCCAGGTATAGGGCTTATTATTCAGATTTAAATTAGCAAAGGTGGGGTATCTTGATCCTCCACATAAAAATATGTATCCACATGTGACACATAGTATGCCTGTCCTGGTGTCTTTACCTGGGAGAGGGATGGTTTGATTCCTTCGTTCAAGTCAATTCTCTATTAAGGAGTTGTTGCAAATAGACAGTCGTCCTAACCTTAGCCAGTTCCACATTTGGACAAAAAAAGACCTTTTTCCCTGTAGACACACTGTTAAATTTCCTGAAAAAGCCATATTCCAATATCTCGGAGGAGCATTATATGAAATTAAAGGCTCATTTTTACAATCCGAAGAGGAGATACAAGGTATTCTGGAACACTCTTTAACTCTAATCCAAGTCAGATTGAAACACGGGACTTGGGGTTGAATCGGTATGTCAGGAGGATGCCACAGTCTCACACATAGGGCTCCCCCAGAAGTAATGTTAAAATTGACAGTAACCGGGGGAACAAAGCTGTAATTCAGTATGGGAGAGGCTAATGGATCTGAGTTCTCATGTACCGTTTTGGGTAAATGATGATAGATCAAGCATTCAGTCAGATTTGTGGGTCGTGCAACTGCCTGAGTGAGCTTAACAAAGGCATTTTCAAGCCAAGAATTAATGGGAGCTAGATGAGCAGCAGTGTGGGCAGAAAATTTAAGAAGGGCTTCATAGTAGAGGAACACAGCCCAAAAGAAATGAACAAGGGCTACTAGCATAGAAATAATAGCGACAACAAAATTAACTTCGGCAGTGAAAAGCATAGAGGATAAAAAGGCTGCTAATCAATAACGGACAAATATAATTAGAATGCTTATGGTGAAAAGATACAACGTTACTTCAATATTCACATGTCTTACTAAATTAATCTGTGACTGGCATTAATAGCAAAGGGTTAATAACATATAAATGGTGGTAACAATTACTGAAAAAATGTGATGAGAATTTAAAACAAAAGACTTAATATGGATTCCAATCCCAGACAGGTTATAAGAAATACAACTATTTTCTGAAAGTGGTGTTTATAAAAAGAGGTCTGGGTTCTCAGGGGAAGAACAATATATTAAAACAAGGAATAACACCCCACAGTTGGAGTCCAGTGATAATAAAAAGGATTAGGGTAATCAGAAAACAAATTCCTAGTACCTCTACAGCTAATTTTTTTTTAAACCATACTAAAAGTTTGAGTTTATAAAACAAAAAGTTATTTCAAAAGCAATGTCAAGTTATAAATTCAAATTAAGCAAAAATGACTATAATGGTCAGACGGTGGCACCACAGATGAGTTAGGTAATTAAAACCATCAAAATGCCTACAACTAAAAATTACGGTTCTGGTGACTAAGAAAAATCCAAAAAGAGTTAAAGCTCTCCTTTAAGCAACTTACTTCAAAGGTAACTACTTGCATAATCACCAAAACTTCCAGGATATAATTCCACAGCCATGCATAACAGCTAACAATATAAGACACCAAAAATGATGCAGAAAAAGGCGAACAGTCTACATTTCACTGCAGGCTGCACAGGCAGTTTCAAGTCCAGTCTGGAGATCTCGGGAAAGCAGTCTACTCAGCTGTCATCTACTGCTGTTTCTTCTTCTTCGGATTTTTTGGTGATGTTTGAATTTTAATTTCAACCTTCCATTCGGGAGTTGAGGCTTTCTTTAGTTGGGATACATAAATCCAAGCCTTAACTCCCTGTGGTTTAGTGGCATAACTGTTAGTGAGAAGGACCAGGTAAGGCCCCTTCTACCGAGGTTCAAGAGAATCTTTAATTGGTGTCTTTTCCAGTAAATATAATCTCTAGCCTGAATATTAGGTAATTTAGACATTTCTTCCTTTTAATTATCAAAAGCTTAGAATATTGAATTGAAGATTTAGAATATTGAAACAAACCAGATTGAATCAAATTTAAATCATGGGTTGTCAAGTAATAACCTCATGAGGAGTCAATCTGTGATGTCCAAACAGAGAAGCTCTTAAATTTAAAAGTACCAGAGGCAGCACCTTAGTCCAAGGCAATTATAAAGATTTAGAAAGTCTGGCTAGTTGAGTTTTCATTATACCATTAGTTCTTTCAACTAGACCAGAGGATAGAGGATAAGGACAATGAATTCTTTGAAAAATCGGGAAGATTTTACGTATTTCCTTAATTATTTGCCCAGTAAAATGGGTGCCTCACTCACTACAAAGGACCTTTGGGGCTCCCCAAGTGGGGATACTGTTCTCAAGAAGTTTCTTAGCCACAAAAGCAGCAGTGGCTTGATGACTGGGGAAATCTTCTACCCAGTGAGAAAATCTGCAAGTCATTACTAATACAAACTTTAACCAGTTGAGAGTGGGAGTTGGAAAAAAATCAATCTGCCATTCAGGCACTGGTCCTGACGGCAGGAGACATCTCCCAGGTGGAGCTTTATAAAGTGTATCTAAATTAAATTGAGAGCAAATTGAACACTGAGAAGCCACTTGTTCAGGGGCTTCATAAAAATGCCCTCACCAATATTTCTTTAAAATTTCTATCATCTTATTTTTTCCCAAATGAGTATTAATGTGCAGTGAGTAGGTCTGTTTTCATCCTCTAATTTTATCTGTAGGAGTTAATTACTGATGTTTAAAAAGTGATTCTGAAATTTCTTTTGAGTCTAATTTTGGTGGGCAACATTTCACTGGTGTTGTATTTACAGGCATCCTAACTGTTCTATTATTATTATCTATTCTTTCCTTTTCCATCATGAGCACAAGTGGAATTATTGTGATCATGAATGAGGTTAACATCTTTAAAGGGTGATTGGGAAGTGGCTTGTTATCTGCTCTATCAGCTAAGTTGTTTCCTTTAATTTCCTGTTTGGGGGACCCCTTTGGGTTGATAGGTCTGGATTTTAATTACAGCAATCTGAGAACGTAGAAAAAGGGCTTCCAGGAGGTCCGCTACAAAAAGGTTACTTTTAACTTGGGTCCTAGAAGAAGTTAGGAACCCCCTTTGTTTCCATAACACGACCAAATCATGAGTAATTGAAAAATACCTCAAATCTGTGTATTTACCAACCATCCAGAAGCCAGTTTTCAAGCTCTTGTGAGTGTGATCAGTTCAGCTTGCTGGGCTGAAGAGACGTTAGAAAGGGCACCATTTTCAAGGACCTTGGTGGAAGTGGCCATGACATATCCTCCCTGGTAATGAGAGCTGGCAAGTTTAGCCTCCATCAAGAATAGGATTAAATCAGGATTTGATAATGGGATTTCGTGTAAATCCTGCCTAGGAGACAAAAGCCGTTTAACAAGATTTAAGCAATTATGGGGTGGACAGTTATTATTATTAGGTAAAGGGAACTAGGTAGCTAGAGTCAGAGAAGTTACACTATGTAACTGAATATTAGAAGCTGCCAAAAGGGTAACTTTGTAAGAAGTCAGCCTGCTGGCTGAAAGATGTTGAATTAATGTTGAATTTAGAATGACTGACACTGTCTGAAGAACATAAATGTTAACAAAATTACTCAAAACTATGTCTGCTGTGGTCTCAATTAGTGTAGCGGTTGTAGTGGCTGCTGTAGGGCAAGGGGGCAGCCCCTTGCTACAGGGTTCAGCTGGATACTATAATAACCAATGCATTTCTGTTGTCCTCTGTGTTTTTGAATGAAGACTCCTAGAGCATTTTTAGAAGTCCCGTGGACAAAAAAGTGAGAAGTCTGAATTATAATTAGGAAATCCTGGAGTAGGACTGTTACTGCCAAGGGCACAGAGGCCCTCTGGACTCAATGGGTCTTTGTCTTTCTCTTGTGAGAATACACAGAGGAGACAATTTTCGGATTCAGCTCTAACAGGTTTATTTTACTTGTGACAAGTAAAAGGAGTCAGTTAGGGCTCATGCCTCTCCAAAAGACTAGATAGCAAGGAAAAGCAAGGCTAGGGCTTATATGGGTTCAGCGGGGACAATAAAGCAATGAGTATTCAGTGGGTTTCTTTGAAGGGGTGGGTACTCCTTGGAATGGGAGTGCATACTAATTAGGTCGTGTGTGCATCTGGAATCCAAGATGGAACCTGCTGATATTCAAGACGGAATCTCCTTGGCAGCTCTTGGCATCACTTATTACAGGATGTGGGATATGGCACAGGCTCACTGATCTTCTGTATTACTTTGCCCCCTTCAGTGGGCTAAAACAGCAGTCATACTTTGCTCTTCTCTGCACACAGAGCCTGTAAGAAGGAGAACGGGACTAGAAAAACACTAAGGAGGAAGTAGTAATTCACAGGTTGTTCTAACCTTATTTTATGTTGACAGGATGTAGTTCCTGTTTACCCAACTTCTAGGTGGTAGTCTTTTAACAGCTCTTTTATTCTGCCAGCACAGTTAACCCTGTCTGTCTCAGGAATATTAATTAATGCTTTGAGTTTTAGTTGAGTAATGACTTTTTGGCCATCTTTGGATAGTTAAAAGAGGTCAGACTTTGAACTCTTATGATAATGATAGAAAGTCAAGCCTGTAAAGAAAAATTCAATATCCAAGTTCTGTAGTAACTGCAGAGTTCTAAAAATCCTTCTAATTCTTTTTTTTGGTTGTTGTTGTAGGGACATGATAAGCTAAGATAGTTTCTTTTTTTTTATTTTGAGGTTTACAGTGACTCCTTTTGCTGAGATTATATGTCTCAAGTACTTAATAGAAGATTGGTCTAACTGTAATTTTTCTTTGGCGGTCTTGTGAGCTTCTCTGTCCAAATGTTGTAACAACAGTAAACTATTGGTAAGCTATGCCTGTGGAGAGTTAGAACAGTCCAGTAAATTATTAACTAATTGCAACAATGTAGACCCTTTGGATGTTCAGAGATTCAACTAGACAGAAAGGGGAACCAGCTTTTTATTTTGTTGCTCAAAGGTTATGAAGACTGTCTGGGATAATAGATTTAGTCTAGTCCTTTAAATTCCAGGCATTGGTGTCAGATGGGTGTCGTTCGCCATGCATTGGCCCTACAGTTCCTTGTGTCCTGCCACTAGGAGCAGACTCGAGGGGGATGAGCTTCTGTAATTACTAATGAGGGCTCTGGAACAATGCAGGGCTTCTGGGAGCCCTTGATCTGGCCTGGGAAGGGGGGAATGGAATCCATTCTCTGACCATACTGGGCAACAAAAGATGCCACAGGGCTACAGCCAGGCACCTGGGGATTGTGGGGGAAAACTTCTGAGGGGCTGCGGTGGGGTATGGCCTGGCTGCCCTCCCGCTGTGCCGCTTAGCACAATAGCCAGGCCGAGTGCAGGATACTGAGCTGCCATGACCCTACCCTGATCCCTGTCCCAGCCTGGGACCCACATCTGGTGATTTTTTGTTTTTTCTCTTGCAGCCTTCCTGGGCTACTTGTTATGTTTATGTACAGGGAGCAGGCGAGTGGACTCTGCAGTGTCCCCATCCTCTGTGCCAGCCACATGGACACGAGGCTCAGGCACAGCCAGTCTGCAAACAGCTTTATCGGGGCTGCGGCTGCTTATGCCACTGGCACTAGGAGGAGGAGGTGCCATGGTGGCTTGAACCATCACCTTAACTTGTCTATCCAGCCCCTTTAGGGCCAAGGCGGGGGGTGGGGAGAAATGGCCAGCACACAGCCTTCCTACTGCCTCCTTCCCTTCTGCCTGCAGAACCCTGCCTCTTGTGGCAGCTGTTTCCACCAGGAGCACATAGGAGCTGCTGGGACAGTTCTCTCCAGGGTGCTCTGTCTTAGTTTAATCAGCAGGCTGGTTGGGAGCAGGGACAGAGGGAGTACATATTTATTTGGTCTGATTAACATATTTATTAAATTATATTAGTCTTCCAGGTCAGGTTTATACATTTCAGCTAAAATTTTAAATTCCTGGCTTAACTTGTGGGGATTTTTGCATGGATTGGGAAGCTTCTTTACAGTGGCACAAAGTTCCGCTTTAGAACATGGGGTCATTGTAACACGAGGAGGTTCCTCAGTCTCTTCTGGATATTTAATTTTAAAAAGCATTTCAGAAATGAGTTTTTTTCTTCTAAAGGTTCTTTAGAGTAGTATGAGATTTCAGATAAGATATTTTTGATGGGTATGATAGTAAAGGTGGGTAAAGAGGAGTGGCTGCTGGAGGGATGGAAGGAGAGAAAGGAAGACAAGCATCTGAGGCTAGGGGTGGATTATAGATGCCAGGGACTCTGCCATTTTGGGAAAGGGAGGGCATGAGGCTGTTACTGGCTGGGTAGCTGCCTTTAATTTTGTTTAGCTTGTTTCAAAATGGTCTCCTGGAAGGAGGCAGATTTAATATTTTGATTTCTTTTGGAAGCTTCCAAGTACTAAAAAAAAAAAAAAGGTTTTGTTTGAAACGGGAGCCCTTAGTTTCTAATCTACTGTGCAGATTAATTTAGTTAAATTAAATGATTCCTACAATGACCATTGGTCTTTTAAATGTCCCTCAACAAATGCATGCCATTGGCCTGAATACAAGACTGAACCGCTGTCAGAAGGAACTGCAGGAGTTCCATTAGGGGATCCTGCCCCAGTGTTGGACATAGCATTCCCAACCTTACTAAGAAACTTGCAAGTACTAAAGACCTAAATGAACACAAAAACGTCATGGTGCCCCAGAAAGAAAGAAAGAGAGTTCTATAATGAACATAGTGAGATGCTCAGGAGATGAGCAGAAAATGAAAATATAGAGAAGAGACAGACAATAAATCTCTCAAGAGCCATCTTCACAATAAATGGAGGCTTCAGTCCTAGAGGCTTACCTCCAGTGGGCCCGAGAATTTGAGAAGATGGTTCTGGGCACAAAGGGCCTTTGCTGGTACCACAGCAAGCCAGCTCTGAGACTTCTTGGGAATGACAAAGATAAATAGTCCTTCAGAATCCTGCCAGCTATGCTTTTGAAATGTCATAGAGTAACCATCTGGTAAAGTACAAGGTCAACAATAAAGAGGAAGACCTTCAAAGAGATGGATTGACACAGTGGTTGCAATAATGGGCTCAAGCATAGCAATGCTTGTGACCATGGCACAGGACAGGGCAGTGTTTCTTTCTGTGGTGCATGGGGTTGCTATGAGTTGGAACCGACTTGACAGCACCTAACAACAACAAAAACCATCTATACTCTGATGAACATAAAATTGAGAAATTTATTGTAAGTAAAGAGACAGCTGGAGCCAGAGATAGACTGAATTCCATGCAGTGGAACCCAGTAAACCAATATGGAGACTTAGCAGTAACATTTTATAAGAGGGAAACAAAGGACATGAAACACAGTACTTGACTGGTATTTATAAACTTAGATCATTGAAAGACTTTCCTTGATTGGTAATTACAGGCTTAGATCATTAAAAGATATTGCTTCGTTAGTAGTAGATCATTTTAAGGCAGGACTTCCTGTAGGGGAAGCTCATAAGGTAATTGGCTTAAGAGGATATATGTGTCTTTCTTAGATTAGTTACAATGTGATAATCATAAAGGTATGTGATGTGGGGAGGATCACAAGGTAGTTACATCGTCATTACCATTCTTCTCTTAGGGGAATCGTAGTGTGGTTACATTATTCTTGCCGGACTTTACTTAGTTTCATGATTATGTCTGTATGGAAAACGGCTGTTGCTAGGGTGGAAACAGAACTAGCCACAGAGGAGTCACACTCAAACCTCAGGTTGGCCACTTTAGATCTTCTCAGGTACCTCAAAATTTAAAATTCCCTTACACAGATCTTATGAATTTTTAGTGAAGTGGAAGCATTTTAATTCAGACATCTGTAGGAGGAATGTGTTTCATGCAAATGGTCACCGTGCTGGGCTCCAAGCCATCTGATCTTTCATGGTCAGTGAAGGATGTAAATGACCCACGAGTGTTCACACTAATAGTTTTGCTCTTTCCCCACACATTGCAGCATAAACAGGGATTATCTGGAGGGCCTGAGCAGTGTTTTGTGAAAATACCTTGAGAATTAAACATTACTATTCTAGGAAATATTGATGCTAATGGGAAACACCTTTTGAAGGAGCCTGCTCACTGTACCGTCAATACAGCCCTTCAGATTACATTACAAAGCAAACAACAGAATCAATAACAAAAATACTCTATGTATGCATTTTTATGCTTGCAAAGCTTTTATAATTCTTATTACAAAATAAATCAAAGTGTTTAAATGGCACTTTGTAACAATTTCAAGTCTTTGTGCTGCCATTAGGCCCCAATGTTTTGTAATTTTTATCACTTAAGTTATAAACTAGGAAGACACTTCGTTTGTCTGCACTAAAAGAGAAAAAGAGAGAGAGAAAAGGAACATTCCGTGACTCTCCAACTAATTTTTCAACATTTGTGAAGTCAACTGAATATCGGGACAACCTCCCGACACAAGAAGTTGAAACCCCTGTAACTATAATGGTCTATTTTTATGAACCACTACTCATCTGTCAATTTGTTGTACTGTGGTTGCTTGCAGGTTACTATGATGCTGGAAGCTATGCCACCAGTATTTCAAACACCACTAGGGTCACCCATAGTGGACAGGTTTCAGAGAAGCTTCCAGACTAAGACTGACTAAGAAGAAAGGCTTGGCAATCTACTTCTGCAAATCAGCCAATGAAAACTCTACGAAGCCCAACAGAACATTGTTCGATATAGTGCTAGGAGATGAGTCTCTCAGGTTGGAAGGCACTCAAAACACACAGTGGTCACAACAATGGACTTGAGCACACCAATGATTGTGAAGATGGCACAGTACTGGCCAACATTTAGTTCTGTTGTACATGGAATTGCCATGAGTCAGACTTGATTTGACCACAGTTAACAGCAACAGCATTCTTATCAAAGGGGAAGTATGCCTTCCATACATCTCTGGGTTGAGGGAAGAGTTCTAGGGTCATCTTTCAGTCTTCAGTTTCTGGGAAAAACTATGTCCCCAAGTGTGTGCCATCAGAAAGGACAGAGGCTGATGCAGCAGGGGGAGGAGAAGGCTGCTCTGGCACAGGCCATGTTCTTCATGCCATCAAGGAAGAACTTCACGTTGAAAAGCTGTGTTGTTCTGTCTTGGGGTGTGGTGTAATTCTCCCTTTCAAAGATGCCAGCCGTTGGACCCCTCTCCAAATTCAACTCCGGCAATTACCTGATGCTTCCACCTCTCCTGGGCCACCAGCCCCTCTGTTCCCTGGCTGTGGATGTTCTGCACCTGCTTCTCGCACTCCGGGGTGACTGAGAATAGTGGTTGGGGAGCACCAGGACGAAAGCCCAGAGTCCCACAGGTTCCTTACCTGGATGGCTGATTGACTCTCACAGCACTGAGACAGGTGCCACCCTAGCTTATGGACGGAGATGTTGGGAGACTGAACATCCCTACTTGGACTCCCTGGCACCACAGACTGCTTTTCAAGACATCCCTCCCCAGGGGAGGGGCAGGGGTGGAGTCCAGAGCAAGTGGAGGATGTGCTTCTGTTTATCAATAAACATCATTAAGAAGAAGACAGGCTGGTTATGGACTGGGGAAACAAGAGAAAGTTGGTTTCATGATATTAATATCAGACAAAGATAAGGCAAGAGAAATTACTAAAGAGGAACATTTCATAATGACAAAAGTATCAATTCAGTAGGAATAAATAAAAATCTAAAATTTGGATGCAACTGATAATATAGATTCAAAATACTTAAAGCAAAGATTGTCTGCACTGAAAGGAAAAAAATTGACAGTCTGAAATCTTTGTATGAGAATACATTCATAACTTTGGGATGGTACAGATTTCTTTAACTAAAGGATAGAAAAAGAACCAAAAAAAAAAAAAAGAGAGATAAAGACAAATTGAAGTTAATTAATACCTTCTGTTTATCTAAAACCAGCAATAATAAAAATAGAAACTTCCAGTTTAAATCAGCTTATCTATATTTAGAGATTGATAACTGCTGACTTTATTGCATGTCTTGCAGATTAAGAAAAGAAAAATATCTCTGTTTCTGAGTCCTGGGGTGTCGGTTGGATAATACATTATAAATGCAAACGTGCACACACACAAATAAAGAACACCAAAATATTAATGACAATTATTTCTGAGTAATAGGAAAAGGGGTAATTTTTTTTCCTAAAAGTTTCACAATAAATGTGGTATCAGCCAGGGTCCTGGGAGGCAGGACCACAATGAGCCACGTGATCAGAGACTTAAAGCCTTTGGCACTCACACGTTTGTGTGAAGAACTGGAGAGGTTAAGGGTCTGAGGGGCAGTTGGAGGAGCAGAGGTCATCAGTCAGTTAATTGCAGTCCTGTGGGGCTGTGACAGAGAGCTGAGTCTACAGGAGTCGTTACCTAGGGGGGCCCACAGCTGATCATCTCTGATGGGCTTGGGGCTACTATTGGCTGGCCATCCAGAGGTTGGTAAGAAAAGCTGGAGCAGAGAGCCAGCAGGAACCCATCAGCAATACTGCGCCAATCTGTGTCCAGTTCTAACCACAATGACCTTCAGAGAGAAGGCTCCTGGTTTAATGTCCCCTTCCAAATCTCGAGCAAAGTCATAGGGAAGGGGGTTCAGGGACATGCAGCACCATGTGGCTGAGCTAATCTGGACTCCATTATGCTGTTGTAAAAGTGTGTGTGTGTGGTGGTGGGGTGCTCCATGCATACTGTTTAGACTCAGTGCCTCATTCTGTGTATTTTAAAGTCCATCCTAGAATGCGACAGATTTTTACCAAAGAAGAATCTATTTTTCTCTCCTAATTAGTAGGATACCAGACAGGGCGCAGCCTATTTGGGTTATGAAGAACCCTCATTAGCCTACAGCAGGAAGTGGCTCAAGTAACACATGGACTCTCGGTGAGTTGTGCCACATCTGACACTGGAATCCTGGAATTTCTGTTTCCTTGCTGTAAAATGGATCAAATGGCATGGAGATGGAAGCACCTGCCATTTTGTCAGGCCCTACAATGCTTCATTTCTTTTAACAAGTGTGTTTTATCTACCCATTTGTGAGGTTAAATTGGTAGCATTTTGTAGGGATTGTCTGTGCTCACAGGAGGGATTTAAACATTGGGGCTGCTGTTTTGTAATTTAGTTTCTGTTTTGTTCCCTGTGAATTATTCATCACCTTATTTAAGGCTCAGCTTGGTTACCTCCACATCCCCATGAAACACCGGTTAATTAAAGTCTAATGGTGGCTGCTCCTATTTGGAGGAGTGTTAAAACACAGTCCTGCAAGTTCCACAACTCAGGTGTTTCTGCAAGTATAAATAGACTTGTATTTTGGAGGTCGGAATGGAGACCTGTCCCCTTATGTTCACCAACACAAAGGGTAAAATGCAGAGTATTTTTGGTGTGATACAGCTCTTCACTATTTTAAATGCTATTTGGAGAAGTCATGATTTAAATGCCCCTTACAGAAAAGTCAATAAATGACAAACTCCCGACCTTGAATTTACTGCCAAAAGAGTCCTCCATTTTTGGTTCCTGCAGGATGATACTGTAAATAAAGTCACAGCTCAATTGATTTAACCTCAACTCAGCCATCACCGAGTGACTGATAGAGCAGCTGTTTCATTCAGTCATTGCCTTTCTTACTATTCCTTCCTTTCGTGTTTTGTCAACACGAGTTCCTGGCTCTGACCTGCTCATCTCATCCCAGACCTGCCAATCCCTCTGGGGGTCCTGCCTTCTTGTTGGCTGGTGCTTCCCGCTTCAGGAGTTTAGTGGCCATTTGCATTGAAGTCCACCATATTTGCCATTCACATGGTGCCGTTAGCCTGAGTTACCTCTTAATTGCTAATTACTGGCCATTTAGCACTGGAGGGTTGGTGCTGCCCAATGTTTTTGGTTAAGTGAGAACATTTGTCTTTCACAGCCTCAGTTAGACCCATGCTATTAGCACAGAATCAAGGTCCTAAACAGGACATTAAATCATGCTGCTGCTGTCCTTCCCTGCAAGCTAAGTGGAAAGGTCCACTTAATTAAGACCTAACACCCACTTCTCTGCATCACCTTATTTTTCTTCAGCTGACTTTCCACAAAATTCTAGGTGAAAAGCTATGATTCCATTACTTTGTTTTACATACTCTGCACAAGTTCTAAATGCAGATTTGATTTGGCTCCATCCCTGTTGCCTAGGTTCTCATTGACCTTTATAGGATTTAGAAGACGTCAGGGGCAAAGCAATTTGGTATAGCTAGAAATAGTTCTCATTAAAGCATGAAGGCCTGCTTAGAATTTACTAACAACAAAAACCCGTGATAAGTTACACCATCCACCTGGATAAATGAATGTGTATGTAGAAGAATCATGAAAAAAATGGGAAATTTTGGTTTTTACACTAGCAATGCTTCTAAAACTAAGACCTCAAGAATAGTAGTGAACACAACTTTTGTAAGTTTTTTTCTAGGACATTTATATCATTAATTTAAGAAAACTATCATGTAGGTTATTGAGGGATTACATTAACTTTGTTGTTGATAGGTGCTGTCAAGTCAGTTCTGACTCATAGTGACCCTCTGTACAACAGAACAAAACATTGCCTGGTCCTGTGCCATCCTAAAAATTGCTGCTATGTTTGAGCCCATTGTTGTAGTCACTGTGTCAGTCCGTCTCATTGAAGGTCTTTCTCTTTTTCGCTGACCTTCTACTTTAGCAAGCCTGATGTCCTTGGGACTGATCTCTCTTGATAACATGTCCAGAGTATGTGAGACATAGTCTCGCCATCCTTTCTTCCAAGAAGTATTCTGGTTGTACTTTTTCCAAGACAGATTTGTTTGTTCTTTTGGCAGTTCATGGTATATTCAATATTCTTCACTAACACCATAATTTAAAGGCATCAATTCTTCTTTGGTCTTCCTTACTCATTGTGCAGCTTTCCTATGCCCATGAGTAGATTGAAAATACCATGGCTTGGATTAGGCACACCTTAGTCCTCAAATTGACATCTTTGCTTTTACACATTTTAAGGAGGTCTTTTGCAGCAGATTTGCCCAGCGCAGTATGTCGTTTTATTTCTTGATTGCTGCTTCCATGGGCCTTGATTGTGGATCCAAGTGAAATGAAATCCTTGACAACTTCAATCTTTTCTCCACTTATCATGATATTGCAGTTGTGAGGATTTTTGTTTTCTTTATGTTGAGGTGTAATCCATACCGAAGGCTGTAGTCTTTGATCTTTATTAGTAAGTGCTTCAAGCCCTCTTCACTTCCAGCAAGCAAGGTTGTGTCATTGTTACCTGAAGCAGGTCCTGCCCAGCGAAGATTCCAGTCAGTGAGGAGAGAGGAAGAGTGCTTATTGCAGGTGAACGAGCAAGGAGCAGAGAGAATGTTTCTCAAATTCTGCTCCCCGAACAAAGGGAAGCAGAGCCTTTTACACTGTCTCTCACAAGGAAGTACATACAAACATCATGGACTACAGAGGTTATCATGGAGCACAGGTGCAGTAAGACAAATTACATTTTTTCTTTAGTATGTATAGAAAATTGAATAAGTATGGTGAAAAGATACAACCTTGATGCACATCTTTCCTGATTTTAACTTTTCACAAAGTAATTTGTTCTTTGTCCTTTGTTCCTGATCAATAACTCTAAACCCTTGAAATTTTTGAGTAATTGAGGTGACTTTGTTATCTAGTGGCCTCTAAACCACACCTGAGATTTTATGCTAATGAGTGACTCAGGTGGGGGCTGGCCAGGCTAGAAAGACCACCTCCTGACATCAGCTGACCTCAGGGGAGGTGGACTGATTCAATCTATCATGCCTGCATAATGAGGCCCCAATATAGGCTCTGGACAAAGAAGTTCCTGGGCTTTGTGGTTGGTGATAGATGTTGGTGCTCGTGGGAGGGCAGTACATCTCTTTTGGAACCAGAAGCTCCATGTTGGGAATCCTCCCAGGCCTCACCCTAGGCATCTCTTCGTTTGTATCCCTCTTGCTTTAATAAAACTATAGTTGTAAATATAGTACTTCCTGTGAGTTCTGTGTGTTGTTTGAGCAAATTATTGAACCCAAGGGAGTAGTAGGAGCCAGCAGGTCTGAAGTGAGAGGGGCTGGGTACCCTTCAGCTTACGCCTGGTTTCCTGAGGGGGTAGAAGGAACCCCTGAATTTATAGCTAGGAGATCAGAAGTGAGGGGTCCTGGGGACTCCCAAGCTTGCAGCTGGTGTCTGAAGTCTTGGGCAGACTTGGCAGTCTGAAGGACTGTGTCTTGTGAGGCCTAACTCGGATCTTGGTGGTTAGGGTCAGAAGAAGAAGTGTTTCACGTGCAGCTGGGGTCAGAATAGAAGTGGAACGGAGGGAATACAATTTAATGGAAACGATCCATACAATTTGGTGTCAGAAAAGAGAAAAGTGTATTTTGATCTTTCCGCAAAGATGTGAATCTGGTTTTTATGTCTGCGGACTGAACCTGGTGTTAGAAGATATTTATCCAATCATGTGACATGTAGCAAGGTATGAAGTGGAAATCTGAAGACATGTATTTTTCCACACGAAGTGCAGTAATATAGTATGTATGGTTGATTTGAAAATAACGTTTCATAATTATATTACCTATGCTTTATCTAAAATGAGTTCAAATAAATATTTTAAGTTATTAGAATGAAAAGATGTTTCTGGAAGTGCGAAATTTTGTGAATTTACTTTTATAACAATTTAGTTGGGAGAAATTAAGGACAATCTGCCAGTTTATGTCATCTACAGTGAAAACCAATGCATGCCTGAGAGCCCTAACTTTGGCATAAATTGAATAATAAAGTAAGAGAAGGTTTTGTTGATCTTCGTCTCTACATCCTCTTATTGACAAATTGTTTGTCTTGCCGTCACTACTCTGATGAACGTTAAAATGAGAACATGCATAATTTTTCACTACAAAATAATGCCAATACCAATGCTTCAAGGTATCCTCTGCAAATAAAAAAGGGGGTGCCTAGGTGTCTTTGGAGTCCTTGGGTGATGTGAGTGGTTAAAGCACCCAGCTGCTAACTAAAAGTTGGTGGTTTGAGTCCACCCAGAGGCACCTCAGAAGAAAGGTTTGGTGATCTACTTAAAAAAATATCAGCCATTGAAAACCCTACGGAACACAGCTCTACTCTGACACACATGGGGTCACTGCGAGTGGGAGTTACCTTGACAATAGCTGGTTGATTGGATTGAGGATGTCCACAGCCTGATCAGGCCCTACCATCTTGGAAGCTCAAGCCCACCAGGGTCATTCAAAAATCACTCCTCAGGAGCAGGTTGGAGGTGGTGCAAATAAGTCATAGAAAACACACAGGTCTGCCTTCTTATACTGTGAAATACGTGTCTTCATAGACATCATGATTTCTGGTATGTCAATAAATCTGTTCAGACAAAGGGGAAATACCACTCTTTCTTTTCAACAGTACCTGGAATTAAAGTTAGATTTTTTATTTTATTTTATTTTTTTTATTATACTACAGGTGAAGGCTTACAGAACAAATAGTTTCTCATGAAACAGAAGTACACATGTTGTTTTATGACATTGGTTAACAACCCCACAACATATCAACCCTCTAACTTCTCAACCTCTTTTTTTTTTGGTGAAAATACACATAGCCAAAGATACACCGTTTCAAAAATTTCTACATGCACAGTTCAGTGACATTGACTACGCTCTTCGAATTGTGCTGTTATTCTGACTTAAGATGAAGGATTACAGAACAAAATAGTTTCTCGTTTAACAGTTACTACAAATGTTGCCCTATGACAATGGTTAACAATCTCACAACACATCAACAATATCCTTACTCAACCTTGGGTTCCCTATCACCAGCTTCCTTGTCCCCTTCTGCCTTCTGGCCCTTGTCACTGGACTCCTGTACCTCGTTAGTCTCATTTGGTTTTATGGGGCTGTCCACTCCCAGGCTGAACAGTGAACCTCGGAGGTAACTTCACCACTGAACTAAAAGGGTGTCTGGGGGCCACACTCTCAGGGCTTCTCCAGTCTCCTTTAGGCCAGTAAATCTGGACTTTTTTTGTGGGATAGAATTATGCTCTACATCCTTCTCGAGCTCTGTCCAGAACCCTCTGTTGTGATCTGGGTCAGAGCAGTGAGTGGTGGTAGCCGGGCACCATCTAGCTGTACTGGACTCAGTCTGGTGGAGTCTTGGTAGCTGTGGACAATTAGTCCTTCGGACTAATCTTTTCCTTGTATCCTGTTCTCTTTATTCTTCCTTGCTCCCGAAGGGATGAGACCAGTGGAGTATCTTAGATGGCCACTCACAGGCTTTTAAGACCCCAGACACTACTCACCAAAGTAGAATGTAGAGCACTGTCTTTATAAGCTGTGTCATGCTATTTGAGCTAGATGTTCCCGGAGACCATGGTCCCCAGAGCCCTCCGCCCAACAGTTCAGTCCCTCAGGGAGTTTGGATGTGTCTATGGGGCTTCCATGACCTTTCCTTGTACAAGTTGTGCTAGTTTCTCCTGTATTGTGTACTGTCTCACCCTTCACCCAAGATACCACTTATCTACTGTCTATTTAATAATCTCCCCCCCATCCCTGGTAACCAACAAAGATTGTTACATTTTGTGTGTGAACTTTTCCATGGGTTTTTACAATAGAGGTCTCATACAATATTTGTCCTTTTGTGATTGACTTATTTCACTCAGCATAATGTCCTCCAGTTTCATCCATGTTATGAGATGGTTCACAGATTCATTGTTGTTCTTTCTCGTTGCATAGTACTCCATTGTGTGTATGTACCATAGTTTGTGTATCCATTCATCTGTTGATGGGCATCTAGGTTGTTTCCATCGTTTTGCTATTGTGAACAATGCTGCCATGAACATAGGTGTGCATATGTCTATTCGAGTGACGACTCTTTTTTCTCTAGGATATATTCCTAGGAGTGGGGTTGCTGGATCGAATGGTATGTCTATTTCTAGCTTTCCAAGGAAGTGCCATATCATTTTCCAAAATGGTTCTATCATTTTGCATTCCACCAGCAGTGCATAAGTGTTCCGATCTCCCCACAGCCCCTCCAACATTTGTTATTTCCAGTGTTTTTGATTCGTGCCAGTAATGCCGGGGTGAGATGGTATCTCATTGTGGTTTAAATTTGCGTTTCCCTAATGGCTAGTGATCGCGAGCATTTCCTCATGTGTCTGTTGGCCATTTGAATGTCTTCTTTGGTGAAGTGTCTGTTCATTTCCTTTGCCCATTTTTAAATAGGATTATTTGTCTTTTTGGTAGAGGTGTTGGATTTTATTGTAGATTATGGAGATTAGACCTTTGTCTGACTTGTAGTGTCCAAAAATTTTTTCCCAGTCTGTAGGTTCTCTTTTGACTCTTTTGGTGAAGTCTTTTGAAGAGCATAGATGTTTGATTTTTAGAAGATCCCAGTTATCTAGCTTATCTGTTGGGGTTTGTGCATTGATGGTTATGGTATGTATCCTGTTAATGCCATGTATTAAGGCCTGAAGTGTTGGTCCTATTTTTTCTTCTGTGAACTTTATAGTTTGAGGCTTTATATTCAGGTCTTTGATCCATTTTGAAGTGGTTTTTGTATACGGTGTGAGGTATGGGTCCTGTTTCTTTTTTTGCAGATGGATATCCAGTTTTGCCAGCACCATTTGTTAATAAGACTGTCTTTTCCCCATTTGATGGACTTTGGGCCCTAGTCGAAGATCAGGTGACCGTAGGTGGATGGATTGACATCTGGGTTCTCAATTCTGTTCCATTGGTCAATGTATCTGTTGTTGTACCAGTACCAGGCTGTTTTGACTACTGTAGCTGTATAGTAGGTTCTGAAGTCAGGTAGTGTGAGTCCTCCAACTTTATTCTTCTTCTTCAGTAGTGCTTTAGTTATTTGGGGCTTCTTCTGTTTCCATATAAAGTGAATGATTAGTTTTTCCATCTCTTTGAAGAATGTTGTTGGTATTTGGCTCGGGCTTGTGTTGTATTTGTAAATTGCTTTCGGTAGAATTGTCATTTTCACAATGTTGAGTCTGCCTATCCATGAGCCTTGTATGTTTTTCCATTTATGTAGATCCCTTTGGGTTTCATGCAGTAGTGTTTTGTAGTTTTCTTTGTATAGGTCTTTTACATCCCTGGTCAGATTTATTCGTAAGTATTTTATCTTTTTACGGGGTGTTGAAAATGGTATTGTTTTCCTGATTTCCTTTTCATTGTTCTCCTTATTGATGTATAGGAATCCAACTATTTTTGAATGTTTATCTTGTATCCTGCTACTCTGCTGAATCTTTCTATTAGTTCCAGTAGATTTCTCATGGAGTCTTTAGGGTTTTCTGTGTATAGTATCATATCATCTGCAAACAGGGACAGTGTAACTTCTTCATTACCAATTTAGATGGCCTTTATTTCTTTTTCTTGCCTTACTGCTCTAGCTAGAACTTCCAGCACAATGTTAAATAGGAGTGGTGATAAAGGGCATCCTTGTCTTGTTCCTGGTTTCAGCCTCTCTCCATTAAGAATGACGTTGGCTGTTGGTTTTGCTTAGATGTCCTTTATTATGTTGAGAAATTTCCCATCTACACCTATTTTATTGAGATTTTTAAATCAGGAATGGGTGCTGGACTTTGTCAGATGCCTTTTCTGTGTCAGTTGAGATGATCGTGTGATTCTTTTCTTTCCTTTTATTTATGTGGTGGATTACGTTGATTGATTTTCTAATGTTGAACCATCCTTGCATACCTGGTATGACTCCTACTTGGTCATGGTGTATTATTTTTTTTGGAGTGATGCTGAATTCTATTGGCTAGAATTTTGTTGCGAATTTTTGCATCTATATTCATGAGAGATATTGGTCTGTAATTTTCTTTTTTGTGACGTCTTTCCCTGGTTTTGGTATCAGTGTTATGCTGGCTTCATAGAACGAATTTGGAAGTGTTGCTTCCTCTTCTATGCTCTGAAATAGCTTGAGTAGTACTGGTACAAGCTCTTCTGTAAATGTTTTGTAGAATTCTCCAGTGAAGCCATCTGGGCCAGGGCTTTTTTTGGTTGGGAGTTTTTTTTATTACCTTTTCAATCTCTTCTATTGTTATGGGTCTGTTCAGGTTTTCAATATCACTTTGTTGTAGTTTAGGTAAGCCGTGTGTTTCTAGAAATGTATCCATTTCCTCTAGGTTTTCAAATTTGTTAGAGTATAGTTTTTCATAATATTCTGTTATAATCCTTTTTATTTCAGTTGGGTCTGTTGTAATGTCCCCCATTTCATTTCTTATTTGGGTTATTTGCATCCTCTCCTGTTTTTCTTTTGTCTGTCTGGCCAGTGGTTTGTCGATTTTGTTGATTCTTTTAAAGAACCAACCTTTGGTTTTGTTGATTCTTTCTATTGTTTTTCTGTTCTCTATTTCATTTATTTCTGATCTGATCCTTACTATTTCCTTTCTTCCGGTGGTTGTGGGCTTTTTTTTTTTGCTGTTCTCTTTCTATTTGTTTGAGTTCTGTAGTTAATGTTTTGATTTTGTCCCTTTCTTCTTTTTTGATGTGTGCATCTATTGCTATAAATTGTCCTCTGAGGACTGCCTTTTCTGTGTCCCAAAGGTTTTGGTATGATGTGTTTCCATTCTCATTTGATTCTAGGAAGTTTTTGATTCCATCTCTGATTTCTTCTATTACCCAGTGAAGTGTAAGCAGGACATTATTCAGTTTCCATGTAGTTGATTTTTTTTCCTTGCTCTTTCTCGTGTTAATTTCTGCCTTGATGGCATTGTGGTCAGAGAAGATACTTTGAATTATCTCAACATTTTGGATCTTGTTGAGGATTGCTCTGTGGCCTAAGATGTGGTCTATTCTGGAGAACGTTCCATGTGCATTGGAAAAGAATGTGTACTTTGCAGCGGTTGGATGGAGTGTTCTGTATATGTCTGTGAGGTCAAGTTGGCTGATTGTGTCCTTTAGGTGTTCTGTATCTTTGCTGAGTTTCTTCTTAGTTGTTCTGTCCTTTACTGAGAGTGGCGTGTTGAAGTCTCATACTAGTATTGTGGAACTGTCAATTTCTCTTTTCAGTGTTGTTAGAGTTTGCTTTATGTATTTTGGAGCCCTGTCATTGGGTGCGTAGATGTTTATTATGGTTATGTCTTCATGATGGATCATCCCCTTAATCATTATACAGTGTCCTTCTTTGTCTTTTATGGTAGATTTCATTTTAAAATCTATTTTATCTGAGATTAGAATTGCCACTCCTGCTCTTTTTTGGTAGTTGTTAGCTTGATATATTTTTTTCCAATGTTTGACCTTTAATAAACTCACATCTTTGTTTCTAAGGTGTGTCTCTTGTAGACAGCATATTGATGGATCCTGTTTTCTTATCCATTCTGCCACTCTCCATCTCTTTATGGGTGCATTGAGTCCATTTACATTTAGTGTAATTATTGGTAGATGTGAGTTTGTTGCTGTCATTTTGTAGTGCTTTTTTTTTGTGGTGTTGACGTTTTCTTTGTTCTTCTTACTCTCGTGTGCTGAGTTCCTTTTGTTTGTGGATTTTTTTCATTGCTTTTGTTTTTGCTGAGACTTTATGTTTTTCCTCTTTTTTTTTTTTATGAGTATGTTTGTTAACTTTCTTTGTGGTTACTGTAAATTTTACCCTTATCTTTCTAAGTTTGAATCAGTCTACCATTACTTGGTATCGCCTTGCCTTCCTCTCCATTAGAAGGTTCTATACCTATGCTGTTTATTCCATCTTTTATTGTTTTGATGTTGTTGTCCAGTACTGATTAACTGCTCTGATTCCCTGTTGTATTTCTTTTGGTTTTGGATAGTCCTCGAGAGTTCATTTCCTAGATTGGTATCTGGCTGGTACGATCCTGCGTCCTAGGTTCTGCCTGTGAGCTGAAGCTGTTTGTCCTCAGATCGAAGAACTCCCTTTAATAATTCTTGTAAGTTTGGTTTGACTTTTACATATTCCCTTAATTTCTCTTTATCTGGAAATGACCTAATTTCACCATCAAATTTGAACAAGAGTTTTGCAGGATATATTATTCTTGGCTGGCAATTTTTTTCTTTCAAGATTTTATATATGTTATCCCATTGCCTTTTTGCCTGCATGGTTTCTGCTGAATAATCTGAGCTTAGTCTTACTGTTTCTCCTCTGTATGTGACTTCCTGTTTTTCATGAGCTGCTCTTAGGATTCTTTGTTTGTCTTTGGTTTTGGTGAGTGTGAATATGATATGCCTTGGTGATTTTCTTTTGGGGTCTCTTCTATATGGGGTTCATTGAGCTTCTTGGATGGCCAGCTTTTTATCTTTCATGATATTGGGGAAGTTTTCTGTCAGCAGGTCCTCAATGATCCTCTGTTTTCTGTTTTCTCCCCCTGTTCTGGAATTCCAATCACTCGAAGATTTTTGCTTTTGATTGTGTCCCACATAACTCTCAGGGTCTCTTCAGTTTTCTTTGTTCTTTTTTCTGAGTTTTCCTGAAACAGAGTTGTATCCAAGTGTTTGTCTTCAATTCCACTGATCCTGTCTTCCACCATTTCAAATCTGCTTCTCAGCCCTTCTATGACATTGTCCATTTCTGAAATCTTTTTGTTTATCTTTTGGATTTCTAATTTTTGTCTTTATATAATTTTAGTTGTGAATTTATTTTGGAATTTTGTTCCTGCATTATTTTCCTGAACTCTTCCAATTTTTTGTCCATATTTTCCATAAATTTGTTTATTTTTTCCTCATGTTTGTCAGGTTTTTGCCTCATTTCTTGGAGAATTCTGAGTATTAGAGATTTGAATTCCCTGTCAGGTAGGTCTAGTGCATTTTCTTCCAGAGGAGAGTCATCTCTTGTTTTATTTTGGACGCCTACAGGAAGCATCCTGTCCTATTTTTGTAAATGTTTTGTGATTGTCTGCTGTCTTTGGGGCATTCAGTAGTTATTTTTCTTGTTTATAGATTGTAGATTTGTTTGTTTCATCCCCATTTTTTAAAAAAAATTGACTATGTCTGAGCAGGCATACTGTGTGTTCTTTGTTGTTTGCTCGTCTGTGTGCATGATACTTTTCACCTCCTTCTTCAAGTGGCAGGGTCAGTCACTCAGATATGGTTTGGCAGGGCAGGTCTAGCTGAAGAGGATTTACTGGGATGGGTTGTTTGTGGTACTTACTACAGCCACCAGAGTGGGTTGGTAATGAGTGCAGGGCAGGTTCCAGTAGGCCGTGTCTGTGCTGCTTGGTGGTGTGATGTCAAGTGCACGGTGCAGGTAGGCAGTATGCAGTCAGGAGATTGTTATGTGTGGAGCTAAGATGGATATGGGAGAGAGGAGAGAGGAGCAGGAGCCAAAAACATACAAACAAAGAAGAATGCTAGGTGAGCTTGCCGTTGGAGTGGAGAGATTAGAGACTGTGAAATGGAGAAAAACAGAAAGGGGAGGAGGAAGAAAAGAAAAGAATGAATAAATAAGAATCAGAAAGGTTAAAGAATCTCAAAGTTCCCAGGGATCCCACCAGTGCAGCTATGAGGTCTGGGGAAGTCACTCCCAGGTGTTACAATACAGCCTGGCTAGAAGGCATAGAGGTATACAATGCCAGATATTCAGGGAACAGAAAAAGAAGGAAGATATAGAGAGACGAGAAACTGAGCAATGAAGAAGGACAAAAAGGGAAAAAGAGGAAAAAGAAAACAGAACAAATTAAAAAAAAAAAAAAAAGAACAAGAAAGGCCCCCAAAGAAACAGAAAAAAAAAAAACAAACAAAAAAACCCAGCATAAAAAGAAACGCCCTCAGGGATCCCTCTGTACATCTGTGGAACCCGAAGGGGAGTCTCCCTGCCAGGCAGCTCTGCCTGGCCAGAAAGGGCTCCCAACTCAAGAAAATGAAAAGAAAACAAACAAACAATTCAAAACAAACAAACAAACAAAAGCCCTGGGATCCCACTAGCGTGGCAGCCCCAACCGGGAAGCAGCTCCACACTCGAAAGGAGCTCTGCAGGCCCTCAGGAAGAAACAAAGATGGCGCACGGAGCCAGGTACTTGAGCGAAGGGAGGGGGAGGTGGCGAGAGGCAAGTAAGAAATCAAAAGAAGTAGAAAAAAAAAAAAAAAAAAACACTAGCAGCCAACAAATGGCACTCAGAGAGCCAGCTAGTGCAGGCTGGTGTTTCTGGACAAGAGACTGTGTCCATGGGAAGCAGAGAGGGCTGAGTGTAGGTGAAGAAGGGTAGAGAGTGGGAAAGTGTATATCACAAATTACCGGAGCTCTGCAGCCCCTCAGGAAGAAGCAAAGATGGCGCACGGAGTGAGGTACTTGAGCAAAAGGAGGGGGAGCTGGGGAGAGGCAAGGAAGAAATAAAAAGAAGTGGAGAAAAAGCAACACCAGCAATGAACAAATGGCACTCAGAGAGCCACTCGTTTGGGTGTGTAGAATCCAAGCAGCCGCTGTTTCCGGGTCAAGAGACTGTGGCCACGGGAAGCAGAGGAGGCTGAGTCAGGGTGAAGAAGTGTGGGGGGTGGGAAAGCGTATATCGCCAATTACCGGTTGTTTTGTCCCCTCTGGAATCTCCGTGAGGATGCTTTCTTGTACCCCCTGTTTGCTGGTCTCCGATAGGAGTCCAAGATGGCGGGTCCAAGCTGCGTTAGCTGATAGGGGACCTCTGCATGAATCTCTCCTCACTCTCCATTCTCTGTCAGTTTTCTCACTCCATTTGGTGCTTGGCTGAGTTCTTTATCTCTTCATTTGATGTTTTAGAGTTTCAGGATTGTTGTATTCTCTGTTTGGCTTAGTTTTTCGGATCGTTGCTGTGGAGGGATGGCGTGGTACTTCTGCCTAGAGCGCCATTTTGCCAGAACTCCCTAAAGTTAGATTTATCCCTTCTGCTTAAGTTCTGTGCAATCCTGGAAGATTTTTTTTTTTTTTTGGAATATTCATACTCTCAAGAAGAACCATTTATGAACTTCTCAAACTTGTATACCTATGACCCCCATTGGGGTGTAGAGTAGTGTGCCAGGAGACACACTGAGGAAGAAGGTGTACATGGTGCGTTTCCATGGTGAGTAATTTGATCATGATGTTGATATTTAAAATGTACACTGCATACTATGTTGTATGGCAAACATGAGAATTAAAATAAATTTCTTACTTGTTGCTTCAGATGATTTTGGTAAATACTTAGGATTTGAGTTCCCTCCCCTGCTGTTGTGGGGATTGGGAGGAGATGGGTGATAAAGACAGGAGAAGATTCGGGGTCCCCTGAAGGATCCAGGAGGGCTGCAATTGCAGATCTGTGGGGTGTGAGCAACTCACCCTGGAGAGGACCACACAACACTCTGAGCCTTGGTGTCTTTACATCAAAATGACCCTTAATAATACTTGTTCTTAAAAGTTCAAACTTCTACTAAGGCAGATGTCATTATATGTACCTGAAAACCCTTAATCACCAACAACACCCAGCTAATGAATTAATTACAACAAAACTATGTTTAAATGCTAGGCTGAATACACAAGAAAGTATCAGAGATTGTTGTTTTGTTAGGTGCTGTTGAGTTGGTTCCAACTCAGAGTGACCCTATGTACAACAGAATGAAACACTGCTTGGTCTTGCACCATCCTCACAATTGTTGCTATGTTTGAGCCCCTTGTTGCAATCACTGTGTCAATCCACCTCATTGAGGGTCTTCCTGTTTTTACAGATCCTCTACTTAACCAAGCATGATGTCCTTCCCCAGGGAATTATCCCTCCTGATAACATGTCCAAAGTATGTGAGAGGAAATCTCACCATCCTTGTTTCTAAGGCGCATTCTGGCTGTACTTCTTCCAAGACAGATTTGTTTGTTCTTCTGGCAGTCCATTGTATAGTCAATATTCTTTGCCAACAACAGAATTCAAAGGCATCAATTCTTCTTCAATCTTCCTTATTCATCTTCCAACTTTTGCATGCATATGAGGCCATTAAAAACATTATGGCTTGGGTCAGGTGCACCTTAGTCTTCAAGGTGACATCTTTGCTTTTCAACACTTTAACGAGGTCTCTTGCACCCGATTTGCCCAGTGCAATGCATCGTTTGATTTCTTGACTGCTGCTTCCATGCGTGTTGATTGTGGATCCAAGTAAAGTGAACTCCTTCAATCTTTTCTCCGTTTATCATGATGTCCTTATTGATCTAGTTGTGAGGATTTTCGTATTCTTTATGTTGAGGTGTACTCCATACTGAAGGCTGTAGTCTTTGATCTTCATCAGTAAGTACTTCAAGTCCTCTTGGCTTTCAACAAGCAACATTTTGTCAGCTGCATATTGCAGGTTGTTAATAAGTCTTCCTCCAATTCTGATGCCAAGTTCTTCTTCATATAGTCCAGCTTCTCAGATTATTTGCTCAGCATACAGATTAAATAAGTGTGGTGAAATGATACAGTCCTGACTAAAACTTTTCCTGATTTTAAACCCTGCAGTATCTCCTTGTTTAGTGTGAACCTCTGCCTCTCGGTCTATGTATAGGTTCCAATTAAGTGTTCTGGAATTCCAATTCTTCTCAATGTTATTCATAATTTGTTATGATCCACACAGTCCAATGCCTTAGCATAGTCAATAAAACACAGGTAAACATCTTTCTGGTATTCTCTGCTTTCACCCAAGATCCTTCTGACATCAGCAATGATATCCCTAGTTCCCCGTCCTCTTCTGAATCTGGATTGACTTTCTGGTAGTTCCCTGTCTACGTACTGCTGAAACTGCTTTTGAAAGATCTTCAGCAAAATTTTACTTGCATGTGATATTAATAATATTGTGTGATAATTTCCACATTTTGTTGGATCATCTTTCTTGGGAGTGGGCACAAATATGGATCTGTTGCAGTCAGTTAGCCAGGTAGCTGTCTTCCAAAATTTTTGGCATATACGAGTGAGCACTTCCAGCACTGCATCTGTTGGTTGAAACATCTCAATTGGTATTCCATCAGTTTCCTTAGCTTTGTCTTTCACCAATGCCTTCAGTGAAGCTTGTACTTCTTACTTCAATATCATTGGTTCTTAATCATATACCACTTCCTGAAATGGTTGAACTATGATTAATTCTTTTTGGTACAATGACTCTGTGTATTCCTTCCATCTTTTGATGCTTTCTGTGTCGTTTAATATTTTCCCTGGAGAATCCTTCATAATGCAACTCGTTGCTTGAATTCTTCCTTCAATTCTTTCAGCTTGAGAAATGCAAGGATGTTCTTCCCTTTTGGTTTTCTATCTCCAGGTCTTTGCACATTATATTATAATACTTTACTTTGTCTTCTTGAGCATCCCTTTGAAATCTTCTGTTCAGCTCTTTTACTTCATCATTTCTTCCATTCACTTTTATTGCTCTATGTTCAAGAGCAATTTTTGGATTCTCTTCTGATATTCCGTCTGGTCTTTTTTTCTTTCCTTTCTTTTTAATGACCTCTTGCTTTCTTCATGTATGACGTTCTTGATGTCATTCCACACTTTGTCTGGTCTTTGGTCATCAGTGTTCAATGCGTCATATCTATTCTTGAGATGGTCTCTAAATTCAGGTGGGATATACTCAAGATTGTACTTTGGTTCTTGTGGACTTGCTCAAATTTTCTTCTGCTTTAACTTGAACTTGCATATGAATAATTGATGGTCTGTTCCACAGTCGGCCCCTGGCCTTGTTCTGACTGATGATTTTGAGCCTTTCCATCGTCTCTTTCCACAGATGTAGTTGATCTGATTACTGTATATTCCATCTGGTGATGTCCACTTGTATAGTCACCATTTATGTTGTTGAAAAAGGGTGTTTGTTTTGAAGAATTCATTGATCTTGCAAAATTGTATCATGTGATCCCTAGCATTATTTCTATCACCAAGGCCATATTTTCCAACTACCAATCCTTCTTTGTTTCCAACTTTCACATTCCAATCATCAGTAATTATCAATGCATCTTGATTGCATGTTTGATCAGTTTGAGACTGTAGAAGGTGGTAAAAATCTTCAATTTCTTCATCTTTGGCCTTAGTGGTTGGTGTGTAAATTTGAATGATATTTGTATTAACTGGTCTTTCTTATAGAAGTGTGGATATTATCACATCACTGACAGTGTTGTACTTCAGGATACATCTTGAAATGTTCTTTTTGACAACGAACGCAACACCATTCCTCTTCAATTTTTCATTCTGGGCATAGAGGTCATATGATTGTGTGATTCAAAATGACCAGTACCAGTCCATTTCAGCCCACTAATACCTAGGATATTGATGTTTATGCATTCCATTTCATTTCTAAGAACTTCTAATTTTCCTAGATTCATACTTCGTACATTCCACTTTCTAGTTATTAGTGGATGTTTGAAGCTGTTTCTTCTCAGTTTGAGTTGTACCACATCAACAAATGAAGGTCCCAAAAGCTTGACTCCATCCACTTCATTAAGGTCAATTCTACTTTGAGGAGGCAGCTCTTCTCCAGTCGTCTTTTGAGTGCATTTCAACCTGAAAGGCTCATCTTCTGGCACTATTTCAGACAATGTTCCGCTGTTATTTATAAGGTTTTCACTGGCCAATTTCTTCAGAGTAGACTGCCAGGTCCTTCTTTCTAAGTTGTCTTAGTCTAGAAGCTCCACTAAAACCTGTCCACCACAGGCAACCCTATTAGTATATGAAATACTGTTGGCAAAGCTTCCGGTATTACAGCAACACGCAAGCCACCACATTACAACAAACTGACAGACACGTGGTGGATTTCCATACTAGTGGAAATGAAAAGAAACTTTTTCAAATTATTAATTAGACAAAAGATAAAATCAAAATAGAAATTTAAAGATACATAGAATGTTAATGAAAATATGCTTATAAAAACTTGTGGGACAAAGCTAGCTGATATTTCCTTAAGTGCTTAATTATTTTAAAAAAGCAAGCTCAAAAGTAGTAAGTTTGGTAATCATTTTAAGACTTTCAAAAAGGAAATCGATAATAAACTAAAGTATAAAACAATAAAGATATAATAGAAATAATCATCAAATACAAAAGTTGACTATTTGAAAAGTCGTAAAATCGTCAAAACTCCAGCAAAAATGATTTTGAAAGTGTGGAGAATGAATAAGGATGGGAGGCATGTTCTGTCTCTCCATGCCTTTCCATGGTCCTCTTTAGCCGTCTGTATCCTGTCCACTTTGTCTTCTTCATGACCTCCTGACCAACTGCACTGAGTTGTCTGTACCGACTCTTGTACAAGTTCCCTTTCTGGAAAAATCACAGTTCGTTCTATACCCTAAAGATTCCTTCTCGTGCTTCTCTTTACTTGGATACTTAGATTATAATGTAGTTGATTTTGTTGAACTTCTACTCTGAACTTTCTCCAGTCTGAACTACTCAAGAGTGTTAGATGTTTCTATCAATCCCAAATTAAACCTTAAAGTTCAGCAAATTAAGAAATATACTTCACAGTTCAAAGAGAATGCATTACATTGCTCCCTAAATTGATTTTAATGAATTTGAATTAGTTGATTACATACTGTGTCTTACATCCTTAAAAAAAAACAATAACCTTGATTCATTTGCACCCAATGAATGTGACAACTGACGTTGTTTCTGTTTCCCTTTTAGGGACTGAACTTCAGCCTTGTGCCCAGACCTGCAAATAGGACAGCCCATAGCGGCTGCACACCTGGGGAGGCTGACCTTGGTGGAGAAGCAAACCAGACCTCAGAATTGCAACAGGATTAGGGAAAAAGGACATGCTGGCAGGAAGGAGACCAACCAGGCTGCAACTGTGCTTCTTTAAGTCTTGAGACAGACATGACACTTCAACATTGACACCTGTTAGCTTCTTGTCTTCTACCTGAAGATGGTTTGTGTGATTGTTAAGGTGTGTGTCAATTGGCTGGGCCATGATCCTCAGACGTTTGGCTGTTATGATGTAGTTTGGCAGCTTTTTAATGATGTAATCACCTCCATAATGTGATCACCTTCATGATGAGATCTATTGTGGGCAGCCAATTAGTTGAAGGGGAGTTTCCTTGGAGGTATGGCCTGCATCCATTTTCTGGCAAGGCTGGCTGGCTTTTGCTCACCCTGGATCCTGCAGCTGGCTCTTGTTCATCCGACCTCTGGTTCTTGGGACTTGAGCTAGAAGCTTGCCTGGTGTCTTACCTGCCAATCTTGGGATTTGTTGATTGTGAGTCAGAGGCCTGCTACCTGACCTTCAGATCTTGGATTTGCCAGCACCTGCAGCTACATGAATCAGAAGAAGCCTCCAGCCTGACCTATGAACTTGAGACCTTCCAGCCTCCACAACCTCTAGAGCCGTTTGCTTTATGTAAATCTCTCTCTATATATATTTATACACTGCACTGGTTTTGCTTCTCTAGAGAACTCAGTCTAAGACAGTTTGTTTTCTAATTCATTTATCCCTCAATATGGTAACAGGCTTGTACAAACCTGGTAGATACCTTCTCATTACAAGAAGAAAGAGCTGATTCAATGTTGGAACAAATATTTATCACTTCATACCAAGTCTAAAATTATTAAATAAATTAGTTAAAAAGAAAATTCAAGTAAATTTCCATATACTGAAAGTGATTTTCTTGCTTTACTGTTGCTAAAAAATACCATTTCTGTTAGGACTTTACACAGAGTACACTATGGGTAAACTGTAAATCTAGTGCTTCTTGGGTAATATTTTATTTCTGACCCAAAAGTGGCATTAAAATAGAAAAAATCAGGAAATAATGAAGGCATGATACCTGTATTCCCAAAGCTAAGAGGATATGGATAATTAAGAATAACTCCTTTAATTTCTACTTTTATGAGGAAAGGGCTTAGATGACAATAGAAATGGACAAATTTGCCCTCTCACCAATTCTGTTAAAACGTAAAATTAAAGACGTTGCCATAAAATGGATGATTTTACTAGTGGCAGTTTCTTCATAAACCTTACCACATTTCACTTGGAATAAAATAAATGTCTAGAAGGTGAAGGTACTTTATATCCAGGCTGGTGGTGTGTGAAATAACTCCACCTCCAGTGTGACTCTGTGGGCAGCAACATATTTTACTACACTGCTGTGGCCACAGAGGTTGGGGGCCAGCTATATGGGTTCATATATTTTTTTCCTTTGTTTTGGGATGCAAAAATATATGTGTTAAATTTTCTCGCCAAACTTACCTGAGAGTAACTTCTAGGAGAACTTTGTGGCATCTTGCTTTAGAGATCTACACATTCTCCGTAGTGAGATAGGTATTAAATACACATATCATAGCCTTACTGGTAAAGTAGAAGGTAGGTGGAAGTGAGAGAAATGCTCCATGAGATGGATTTACACAGTGGCTGCAACAATGGACTCAAACACACCAACAACTGTGAAGACAGTGAAGGACTGGGAGAAGTTTTGTTTTGTTATACATAAGGTCACCATGAGTCCGAGCCAACTTGACAGCAAATAACAACATTACAACAATGGCCTTACAAAATCATGATAAAATTAAAAACCTTTAGTATGCACATATGTTGTGACCTGGATATGTGATGATTATAATAGGGGGTAGGAGGTAGAATGCTCACACCAGTATAAACTTCAGTCGCGGAAGATGTATCACCAACTGCTGCTGTAAATCGGACCCACTTAGAATGACCCCCATGGGTAGTGGCTGGGTTCCTCCTCTTTGTTCCCAGGTGGGAAGTAGTCTACACTGCCCAGAAAAGTCTAAACAGAAGCAGAAACCAATAAAAACTTTTGAGTGTCACTGCACACAAGCCAAGCAGCATCTCCCACCCCAGGCAGGTGCTTCATGGCCCTGATGGGGCCACCGCAGAAGGGCCCTGTGCTTGGGTTCATCTCTGCTGTTGCTGTCTGGAAGTTCTTAGCATGTAATGTTGTCTTCATATACTTTGTCTCACGTACTTTGGACATGTTGTCAGGAGGGAGCAGTCCCTGGAAAAGGACATCACATTTAGTAAGGTAGAAGGTCAGCAAAAAAGAGGAAGACCCTCGATGAGATGGATTGACACAGTAGCAGCGACAATGGGCTCAAACATAGCAATGATTGTGAAGATGGCACAGGACCGGGCAGTGTTTTGTTTCATTGTACAAGGGTTGCTGAGTTGGAAATGACTCAACTGCACCTAACAACAACAATGTTGTCTTCAAGTTTGTGTCTTGACCTGAAGTCCGATGGGATAACGGGCATACGTGTGAACAGAGGGGACCACACAACATTTGTCTGTTGTTCCTGTTGCCCCATTTACACATGGCAGCATTGGTGCAAGTGAGCACAGACTTCCACGGACCAGGATAGGGTGAGCTCAGTGAGATGCAAAGCAAGTGAAAGGGAAACTGAGACAGAACATGAGCACCCTCATGTGGTCTGCTAGTTCACTAGTTTGCTGTGTCATCCTTATGTAAATCTCTGGCATGTAGCCACTATTGTCCATTGCCACTATAAAAGTTCTACCTTTCCACTTCTGCTCTAATTCTGCCCAGAACTTGGCTTTGAATGTAAGTCTCCCCAACAAACTCCTTCACCACCTTGCTGGAATTGCCTGCCTCTTTCTTTTGTCTCTTGGCACCCTCCATTTTTGGAGGCAAATTTCAAGTTACTGGTCCATGCCTGGACAATTTGTGAGCCAGCCAGAAGACCCAGGAAATGGTAAGTGGGAGTGAGGTCTTTGTGAGAGAAATCCTGGGTTGGCCAGTGACTTCTATGTGGGGAGGTCTGGCCCATATGTCTTTCTGTGGGGGAAATCCTGGGTTGGCCAATGACCTCCATGTAGGGAGGTCTGGCCTGTGTGCTTTTCTGTGGGGAAAATCCCGGGTTGGCCAGTGATCTCCACATGGGGAGGCATGGCCCATAAGCTTCTCTGCATGTGGACCACAGCATGAGTATGCCAAGTGGCATAAACAGAGTGTGGGCAGATGTGTGCCTTCCTAAGGGTGGAAAATAAGCTAGGAGAGCAGTGACAGCCATGGGATAGCCACTTCTCTGGGCTGTTCAGCTAGTCACTGAAGTCTAGCTAGCTGCTGAAGTGCACATAAGAACTCTTCAGGAAGAGTTAAAGTTAAAAAAATATGTGCGGCAGTGGTATGGGGCTACAACTGAAGTATTGAGCAGCTTCATCCAGGAACAGGATGAGCAGCTAGTTGGAGAAGCTAAATAGGTCCCTGGTGCTGAGAACATCTTGTAACCCCCAGCACAAAGCAAGAGTTAAAACAGCTGGGAAAAAAAAAAGGAGTAAAAGGCCCTTCTTTTTATTTTTTATTTTATTGTACTTTAGATGAAGGTTTACAGAACAAATAGATTCTCATTAAACAGTACACATATTGTTTTGTGACAATGGTTAACAACCCCATGACATGTCAACACTGTCCCTTCTCAACCTTGGGTTCCCTATTACCAGCTTTCCTGTCCCCTTCTGCCTTCTAGTCCTTGTCCCTGGATTGTTGTGCCTCATTAGTCTCATTTTGTTTTATGGGGCTGTATAATCTTTGGTTGAACAGTGAACATTGGGAGTGACTCCATTACTGAGCTAAAAGGGTGTCCAGGGGCCATACTCTTGGGGTTTCTCCAGTCTCTGTCAGGCCAGTAAGTCTGGTCTTTTTTGTGAGTTAGAATTTTTTTCTACATTTTTCTCCAGCTCTGTCCAGAACCCTCTGTTGTGATCCAAGTCAGAGCAGTCAGTGGTGGTAGCTGGGCACCATCTAGTTGTACTGGACTCAGTCTTGTGTAGGCCGTGGTAGTTGTGGTCCATTAGTCCTTTGGACTAATCTTTTCCATGTGTCTTGTTTTCTTCATTCTCCCTTGCTTCTGAAGGGATGAGAACAGTGGATTATCTTAGATGACTGCTCACAGGCTTTTAAGTCCCCAGACGCTACTCACCAAAGTAGAATGTAGAACAATTTCTTTATAAACTGTGTTGCACCATTTGAGCTAGATGTTTCCCAAGACTATGGTCCCCACAGCCCTCCACCCAGCAAATCAGTCCCTCAGGGAGTTTGGATGTGTCTATGGAGCTTCCATGACCTTTCCTTGTACAAGTTGTGCTGCATTCCCCAGTATTGTGTACTGTCTTACCCTTCACCAAAGTTACCACTTATCTATTGTCTATTTAGTATTCCCTCCCCACCCCTCCCATCCCTTGTAATCAACAAGGATTGTTTCTTTTTGTGTATAAACTTTTTCATGAGTTTTTACAGTAGACATCTCATAGTAAAAGGTTCTTCTTGAAGAGATCTTAGAGGTCATCCCTGGAATCCTCTGATAACTTCCGCTGCCAAAATAACTGAGCAGCAACATATTCACAGCTGCAGTAGTAAGGGGAAAACAAAAACAGGAGGGCCTGCCTCCATGTTACCAGGCAACTGGGCTGAACCTATGCTTGTACTTGGTATGGTGGAGGCGTGGCTCCACAGATGACTGAGGGCTCTTCCAACTTTGCCTAGGCCTCCTGACTTTCAGAAATAATTAGACTTAGGATTAAGCCTAGGTCCCTCTGTCACCAGGGAGGATCAAAGGTCTTATGGTACAATTAAAGTTAGATGAGGAAATGAAAAGAATTGTGTGTCTTGGGTTTTTAGATACCATTGCACAGGTGACAGTGATCTCTATAAAACCTGGCACCAAAATGAGGGAAACTTTTGGGTCTGAGGTCACCATCATTGAGTCTTGCTCAAGCCTGACTATAGGTAAGTCCCTTCTGGACCTCTACAAACTCCTATTATATGTGTTGATGATGTTGATGTATTAATGTACCACTGTGTAAACTTTTGCCTCCAAGCCCTGAAGGGAATTGCTGCAGTTAGGGCCATTTTTAGTACGGAACATGGAAATTGTGATGTGGTCTATAGCTGATAGCCTGACCATTCAATCTGGCTGCTGACAATGCTTGGACTGACATACAAAGCAAGTCCCTATGGAGATGAGACATCTGGACCAAAAAAAAAAAAAAAAAAACAGTTCTGCTCCTGATAAGCTTTTGTTATTTGTAGAGATGATCACCAGAAATGCCCCTATGCTGAGAGGTGAAAACAACCAACAAGCAGACTGCTCTTGCCAGTGGACTAGAGGCTGAAGTATCCTCTGCTCCAGAGCAAAGAGATATGCACTAGACCACTTCCTGGATTTAAGAGAGGACGGCCCATGGAGATTTACACACCATCCTAGACAGGACCTACGTGCATGGACTGCTACTGTCGTCAGAAAACACCGGACAGCATAGAAAAGCTGAGCTACCTATGAGACCCTAACCAAAAAAATAAACCAAACCCTTTGCCTTCGAGTCAATTCTGACTCATAGCAACCCTATAAGACAGAGTAGAACTGCCCCATAAGGTTTCCAAGAAGTGGTTGGTGAATTTGAACTGCTGATCCTTTGGTTAGCAGTTGAGCTCTTAACCATTGCGCCACTAGGGCCTCAAGACCCTGACCAAGGCTAAGACCTGCCCAGGGATAGGTTCCTGAGCCAACAGTGCAGGGTGTTCTCAGCAGGTAAATCATTGCAGGGCCTCTTATTCTATACAGAGGCTTCCACTGGACCTTGAATGAACTCTTCATGCTGTATCTCACCCCCAAGCCATAGTGGCAATGGAGCACTTTCATGGACAGGCTTACACGGCTGATGGGAGGGGACAAGACAAGCCCAGACTGAACTATACATCTCAGGCAAGCAGTCCGGGGTCTCAGTGCAGTCGTTCCCTGCAACGACGTTTCTCATTTGTGCCGTATGTTTGCTCAAACTGTCTATTCTCTAAAATGTGTTTCTTTTGTATACAACTGTTCCTGACAGTAGATCTGGATTCCCACAGAGGTCACTGCCTCAAGACGAGGACAGACAGCCTGGGTGGATATATCTGGGCAACCCTCACTTCAAGTCTTAAGGGAGATAGGGGAGGGGGGAATTGCTAATGTTGTTTCTTTTTCTTCCCAGATTATCTCACAATCACCGACATGTCCCTCATCCATGGGCCCCAGTGATACAGGCTTTTGCTAGAGCTACCAATCAGATCAACTGTTGGCTCTGTCAACAATTGAACTGAGATAACGAGTCATCTCCTCCCATGGTTCCAGCTGATCTGTCAACAAGGAAGAAATCTTTTTGACCAACTGAATGTGTAACCTGATGTTCTGAGGAGATTGTGTGGTAAATGAATACGATCAACTCCACCACTAGAGGAAAACTTTTTTTTTTTTTTAAATATGAAAGTTGTCTATGAGGAGTGCTCCAACTTTAGAAATAAATTTCTCTCTGTGTGTCAGAATTGTAAAAAGCATGGGACTGGATGGTTTGACTCTGAGAACAGTACTTTTAAGATTGAGTTTGACATTACTCTGGACATGGAGAACTGTCAGAATATGACCAGGTGATCCAATGTACATTGACTGACTACACCAAGTCTGAATTGGGCTGGTCTGATAAAGGTAATACTTTGTTTAATTGCAAGCCATGGTGGCGCAGTGGTTAAGAGTTCAACTACTAACCAAAGGGTCTATAGTTCGAATCTACCAGCAACCCCTTGGAAACCCTATGCGGCAGTTCTATAGGGTCGCTATGAGTCGGAATCAACTTGAAGGCACAGGTTTATTCAATTGTGCTGAGAAAAGAGCTTTTGTAGTACTTGTACTAAAATGTGTACTGTTCATACAAGGCGCCATGCTGGGAGAAATATGCTGTTTTTACATAAATGAACCAGGACATTTTATACATACATAAGCTTGGACAAATTCAGCCCTTTGGTCTATTCAGTTGGCTTGGATTAAGCCACAAGTGGGGTGACTGGTTGGGATGTCTCCTCTAAGCAGGCCTGATCCATATTCTGGGGACATTTCTACTAATAACCCTCATTAAATGCTGCCTCAAATGACACACAGACTTAACATCCACCAGAATTAAGCACCAAACCACAGACATGCAGCTCAACTTCCAAAATGGGTGATGGGCATACCAGGACTTGGTACTGGTTTGCTTCTTTTTCTAACACTCTGATGGAAGTTTATGGGTGGACTGTTGGGGGAATAGTCTGCCTCTACAACTCCCAACCAGGATGCCTAAGTAAAGACCTTGGGCCCAGCATTCTCTGATAAGGAGGATGAGAATTTCATCAAGTTCTCGCTCCCGGTTCCTTCTCCTTATCAGAGAATCCTTCCTCCTGTTCTGCGGGCACAGTAACTTTCTCTGTCTCTTGCACATGTGCAGGCACCACACAGCATCTGGCCAAGCTCACTTCTATATCTGTTCCCAGTGGGAAGTGTGACAGATTGTAAGAGTCAGCCTTGAGGTGGACTGAAGGGTAAACAGGTTTTCTGAGGCTGAACATGAGCGCCCTCATGTGGGCCACCAGTTCACTACAGATTGATATGTCATCCTTACGTAAGTCTCTGGCTTGTGACCACTATTGTCCAATGCCACTATAAAACCTCTGCCCTTCCACTGCAGGGCACAGAGATCTGCTCTGGTCCTGCAACTGTCTAGGACTTGGCCTCATATGTCTCCCTAATAAACTTGCTCACCACCCCACTGGATTGTCTGCTCCTGTCTTTGGTCTCTTGGAGCCCTCCAGTTTTGGAGGAAAATTTCAAGTTACTGGTCCATGCCTGGACTGTAAGTGTGGGTTATGGGTTAGACTGTGTCCCCCAAAATATGCGTTAAAGTCCTGGCCCCTGTATCTGTGGATGTAATCTTATTTGGAAATAGCGGCTTTCTTTTGATATGTTAATAAGGTCTAACATTCACATCTTTGGCCCATTCAGAGAGATCTATCCACATACCTCTTCCCCATATCTCCTTGTCTCCAATTTTCCAATCATATTCCTTCCAAGTCCCTGACCATCCAGCCAAACCATTGGCCACAGCCCTTGAATCAGTATGCAATCACACATCTGGCCATTTTTCCTTCCAAGCAAAGTGAACAACCAGGTATACTGCTCAAAGTTCTGCCCATTGAGAGGATTTCCATTCACCACTGTCCTTGAAGGAGGTCCCAGAACGGGGTTGTAGTTCTGCTGATGTTCACTTTCAACTGGTGCCTGAATATTGTGCAGAACCATCTGTAAACCAGGCATGAGTTTTCTCTTCCTCAGTCAACTGATCATAAGGAACTTCCAATGAGGCCATAGGTGCAGACTGGGAGATGAAAGGTAATGTGACAGGAGTGTAGACCATGGGCATTTGGGCCACTTCCTCATGCAACTTACTTGTGCCTTCAGGTCCTGCTCAGGCCCGATCTTGAATACACCACCCCCATTTAATGATGGAGTGCTGCTGTGCAAGTCCAACTTTATGGCTCTGTGGTCAGACAACACCCAGTTCATGATGGGCAGCTCAGGCTGCATAGTGACTTGGTGGCCCATGGTTAAGAACTAAGTCTCTGCTAAGGCTCAGAAACAAGCCAAAAGTTTTTTCTCAAAAGGAGAGTAGTTATCTTCAGAGGATGGCAGGGCTTTGCTCCAAAATCCTAAGGATTTGTGCTGTGATTCACCAGTAAGAGCCTGCCAAAGACTCCAAACAGCATCTCTATCTGCCACTGCCACTTCAGGCACCTTTGGATTAGCCAGATCATATGGTCTAAGGTGCAGAGTGGCTTGCATGGCAGACTGAACCTGTTGCAGGGCCTTCTCTCGCTACAGGCCCCACTCAAAACTAGTAGCTTTTTGAGTCACTTGATAAATAGGCCGGAGTAGCACACCCAAATGAATATGTTGCCTCCAAAATCCAAAGAGGCCCACTAGGCATTGTGCCTCCTTTTTAGTTGTGGGAGGGGCCAGATGCAATAACTTATTCTTCACTTTAGAAGGAATATCTTGACATGCCCACACCACCGGACCCCTAGAAATTTCACTGAGGTGGAAGGTGCCTGAAGTTTTGTGGGATTGATTTCCCATCCTCTAGCACACAAATGTTTTACCAATAAGTCCAGAGACATTGACATTTCTTCTTTACTAGGTCCAGTCAGCATGATTTTGTCAATGTAATGGGCCAGTGTGACATCTTGTGGAAAGGAAAAGTGATCAAGTTCCCTTCAGACTAAATTATGACATAGGGCTGGAGAATTGACGTAGCTCTGAGGTAGGCAACTGAAGGTGTATTGTTGGCCTTGCCAGCTGAAGGCAAACTGTTTATGGTGGTCCTTCAAAACAGGCATGGAGAAAAAGGCATTAGCTAGATCAATAGCTGCATGCCAGGTACCAGGAGATGTATTAATTTGCTCAAGCAATGAAGCTACATCTGTAACAGCAGCTGCAACTGGAGTCACAACCTGGTTAAGTTTTTGATAATTCACTGTCATTCTCCAAGATCCATCTGTTTTTTGCACAGGCCGAATGGGCCAGATGAATGGGGATGTGGTGAGAATCACCACCCCTGCATCCTTCAAGTCCTTGATGGTGGCAGTAATCTCTGCAGTCCCTCCAGGAATGCGGTATTGCTTTTGGTTTACTATTTTCCTAGGTAGGAGCAGTTCTAATGGCTTCCACTTGGCTTTTCCTACCATTATAGCCCTTACTCTATTTGTCAGGGATCCAATGTGGGAGTTTTGCCAGTTGCTGAGTATATCTATTCCAGTTATGCATTCTTGACTATAGAAATCACTACAGGATGGGTTTGAGGACCCACTGGACCTACTGTGAGACAGACATGAGCTAAGACTCCATTAATAACCTGACCTCCCTGTGCTCTCACTCTGACTGGTGGGCCACAGTGATGCTTTGGGTCTTCTGGAATTAATGTCAGTTCAGAGCCAGTATGCAGTAATCCCCAAAAAGTCTGATTATTTCCTTTTCCCCAGTGAACAGTCACTCCCATAAAAGGCCTTAGATCCCTTTGGAAAAGGCTGGGATAAAGATTAACAGTATAAGTTTTTGGCAGTGTATTGGAGTCCTTCCTTAAGGGGACCTGGCCTCCCCTTCATTCAAGGGGTTGTGGGTCTTTAAACTCGCTCAATTCTGGGAATTGATTGAGGGGCCATGACTCTTTATTCTAGTGATTGAGTTAGACTGCTGTTCTTTTGGCCTAGAATTCTTCCACTTATAGAGATCAAGTAAATACTTAGTAGATTTACTATCTATTTCACTCCTAGGGACACCATGACTAAGTAGCCAATGCCATAAGTCTATATGAGTCAGAATATTCTAATTACTGCTTTGACTCTGCTGTCCATTACAGTAACCACCATGCTCACCTTGTCTTTGTTGATTGAGTGCCTCAACTTGGCCCCTACTTCCATGGGGTCCAATCAGCCCCATTGTATTTAGGTGTCTTAATTCAGTTAGGGCAGTTCCCAATGTCAAATCTGACTTACATAAAGTAGCAATCACAGCAGTCTTCAAGGATGCCGGGACTCTCTTCACAAATTTGTTCCTCACAGTTGTGGTAAAAGGTGTGTCCTCTGGGTGCTCCATGTGTGGGTCTGTGGGTCTAATCTGTTAAATCCACTCTAGCATGCCAATTTCCCTAAGTCTTTGGATACCTTCTTCTACAGTATATCAAGGCAGGTCTGGTACTTCAATTTGATTTAGTGTAGACCACCACGTAATCCATGCTTCAGCAACCCAACCAAATAAACTATTAGATTCTTTCCTAACTTCTCTAGCTGAAACATTTAATGAAGAATCTGTGCTTAGTGGGCCCATATCAATAAACTCAGACTGATCCATCTTTATGTTCCTTGCACTGTTATCCCACACCCTTAATGGCCATTCCCACACATATGCCCCAGGTTTCTGTTTGTACATATTAGAAAAGTCAAGCAGTTCTTTTGGAGTGTAGTGTACCTCCTGGGTCACACTTTGTATTTCACTTCTTGGGGCTCGCTGGGGCTTAAGTCCAGTTATAGGTCTAGAAGCCAAAATTGGTGGTGAGGATGTGTTTGGAGGATATTCAGCATTGTCTTGTAAAGCATCTACCTCAGGCGATGCCCCAGGCAATGACTCAGACAAAGGCTGTTTAGACACAGCTGTGTTAATCTCATTAGATGGGGGTGGAGGAGATAATGGTTTTACTGGTGAGGGGAGTTTAGCAGACAAACATGGAGTAATCTCTTCAGATGGAAGTGAGAGGGCTGGTTCTGTTGGCAGGAGTGATTCAACAGAATTTAGGGCCTCAGTGTCCTCAGCTTCCTGATTATCTGCCCATATGCCCCCATCTCAAGTTTCTGGATCCCATTTTTTCCCAATCAATGCCCTCTCTTTAACTTCAGACACCTTGCGAGGTTGGCAATTGAGTTAGCATTGTAATTCTGCCATTCTTACAGTAAAAGTCTGGATTTTCAGCAATATCAGCTCTGTTACTGTAAGAAGTAAGGCTGTCTTTGAAGGCACAAGTGGAAATTTTGAGGTCGTTTATGCGACCCTTGATCTTTCACTCTCAAGCCCTGAGCTCATCTCTTTCTTTTGCCAGTTTATCTAGCGAAAGTAGGACCAACCAACCAGCTTCCTTATACTTCTCATTATGACAAAATTGTAGAAAGGTATCACACATGCAATCACCCAGAGCCTCGCCTTTCACCAATACCTGATCCATTGGTGGTGATATTATACATATTTGAATTGCCACCTCATACCATGGATTAGCAGTGCCCTCTTTACTACTGGAAGCAGAGTGACCAACATCTTTAAGACTAACCAGACTTGAGGACCAATTTAGAAAACTCATCTTTACAGTTTTGTTTCTCTAGAACCACTCTTGGTACCAAATGTCTTAGGCTGGGTTCTCTAGAGAAGCAAAATCAGTAAAGTATATATATATATATATATACGTATATATATATATATATATATATATATAGAGAGAGAGAGAGAGAGAGAGAGAGATTTATAGAAAAGAAATGGCTCATGAAGTTGTAGAGGCTGGAATATCCCAAGTCCATGGTTCAGAATAGAGGCTTCTGATTCACATAGCTGCAGGGGCTGGTGAATCCCAGATCAACAGGTCAGAGAGCAGAGCTCTTGGTCACAAGCTGTGATGATCAGTGATTCCCAAGATGGGCAGGCAAGACCTCAGGTAAGATGCTAGCTCAAGTTCCAAGAAACGGAGTTCAGATGAACATGAGCCAGCTGCAGGATCCAGAGTGAGCAAAAGCCCACAAGCCTTGTCAGAATGTCCACTTATATTCGAGGCAGGCCACATGCCTAAGGAAACTCCGTTTCAACTGATCGGCTACTCACAGCAGATTCAATCATGGAGGTGATCACATTATATCAAATCTCATCACAAAAGTGGTCACAACTTATATGACTGCCAAACTACACCATAACTGCCAAACCACTAAGAATCATGGCCCAGCCAAGTTGACACACAATCTTAACCACCACACCATTAGTGGTATTTATTTTACAGCAGCAATAAGAGACTAAGATGCCCTCAGAGAGCAGCTTGGTCCCTGTGTAAATCAATGTGCATGTGTTTATGTAGAGAGCAGGTCTCTAATCCATATATAATGTCCCTCATGGCAAACTCATGCAGAAGTTAACTCCTAAGGTAAACGTTCTTGACTCAAATGACGTGACAAGTGACTTTACTTTCTGGGTCCCCGTGCAGCACACAGGGGCAGCTGCACAGCTTTGTTGCATGATTCTTCAGGAATCGCCTGTACTCAAGCTCATCTCAGAAAAGAGCCTCATAGTTTTCTTGCAACTTTATGCAAACTTTTCAAATTAAAATTGCATCAAATTTAATGTGCTCTATAGCAGAATGTCAGATATGTTCACTCACTCCACTACTTCCCAAGCTCAGCCTTTGTTAGAAACTCATACCTTATTTCTTTTGACATTGAAATAGCCCTTAAGCAAGTTCTCATAGCACCTGATTGTCTAACACTTATTAAATATGCTATGACATCTCATCACCAATAATTGATGCTAAATTTTAATTCAGATTTACATACACAAATGTGTAAAACGAATGTTTAAGTCTCTGCAACGTGAGATGTGGAAACAAAGAAATAAGATTGGAAAATGAATTCTAAAGTGGCTGAAAGCTCAAAAGGTGATTTCTCACAGGTGAGTGATTGGGGAACTGTATTCATACCTTGTGAAAAATCAAGTAGGAGCAGGAAAGCACTTTGGTGCAAGGGGAAATCACACATGGGGAACTGCCCTGTACAACGTGGGACAAACTAAGGTAGCCACAAACTCTGCTGTTGGTGTGAGCCCAAGAGCTGTACTAGAGCCCCCAGTGAGGATGGCAGTCTGGCAGGACAGAGGCTCATTTAGATGGACATTCTGCTGTCCTGCGTGCAGGGCCAGCACCCCCTCTCAGGCTCTGAGGACACATTGGAGGCCCTTTGGAGGCCCATCCATGATGGGTCAAGCTAGCCTTTGTCTGGCCCAGGCCGCAGAGCTTCCAAGTGCCCCAGTGCACTGCTCCTGTGGAGAAAATGGTCCTGGGGTGGGGGAAGTTGGGGTTCCTTTCTTTAGAAGCTGCCTACCTTGGTGAGTGTGGTCTGTATGGACAATAGTTGACCATGCCATGTTCTCCACACCTGCCTGTGGGGTCTGAGCACCAGGCAAAGCAAAGAACTATGGGTATGGGGAACGTCAACTGGCTCTCAAGTGGCTTGTTGTACAGCTGGTGAGTTGGCTTCCTGTGTAGACAACAGCAAGGCAGACCAGTCACGCACTCTGGGGAACAAGAGATGTGGGAAGAACAAAGGGAATGAGAAGTTCTGGTGCAAGGATTGCTTACCTAGAGAGGCTGAGAGGCAGCTCCTGGATCCTGAGGCTTGCTCTCATCCTAGGCTTCCAGGCCTTGGGAGCTGGGTAGACAGGACTGAGGTGGAGGAAATCTTTGCTCCCCAAGTCTTGTTTCCAAGCCCAGAGGCTGTCAAACATGTCTTTTCCTCATGACCCTCAGCAGCGAGACTGAGGTGGGTGGGTAGCCCTCACAAGACCCTAGAACAGGGGATGGGGCTGTGCACACAGGGCCATAGCTGCCAGCGCCTGGAGACCACAGGTCTACCTGTGGGTAGAGAGGAGGCCATGGGGTTGCCATTACAATCGCTTCTGGTTGTTGCAAGGTGCTGAGTCGTAGTGAAAATAAATGCCAGAGTTGTGTTCACAGCCAGGACCAATAAAAACCTGCAAAGAATTTAAGGAGATTATGTGACTCTGGGTGGGGGGAGGAGGGAAATCCAATCATTGTTGACTTCCATTTAAAATAAATAGTCCCCCCACTAACTTATCTCCAATCAAGTCAACAGCAAAGGAAATAAGGAGACATTTTCACCCTGGTGATTCTCCCTACATCTCCTTTACACTCTCTTTTTCTGTATTTTAATGAATTCCAATCTGCTAGGTTTTTAGATTTAATTGATATTTTCACCCTTTTCAACTCTGCAAAAATTGTTACGGATTAAACCAACTATAAACAAATTAAAAAAGAAAGAACATAAGAGATTTTATTTGCTTCACTTTCATTCTTTATTGAAGCATCTAAAAAGAAAGAGTCATTGCCCACTCTGTGTGCTTAGATTTAATCATAGCACGAGAGTGTTTGCATATAAAACAGAAGTATTTTATCAGGTATCTGGATGACAGCATACACATTGCTGACGTGCTTCACTGTGTAGAAATGACATTTTGCTGTGTCCATAAAAAGGCTGACTTCATGATGAGCGTGTACTTTATAAATTTGTTTAAATGATTTTCAATCACAGTGCATTTCTTTTGGTTTATTTTACAGAAATCAGGGAAATTACAAAAAAAATAGAGAAAAAATAGATACACCCTTTACTGTTACAGAAATTTCAAAACATTCAGCAGGACCAGCCACCTACACACCATGTGGAGAGTCTGGGGTCTGGTTCTCTTAGCTTTGAGTCCAAGGCAAGGATGTGTGTGCACATGATTATTAAGGAAATGTGCCCAGGGAAGACAGGTACAGGGAGACTCTCGACAGGGAAAGAATGGAAGCCTAGTGAAGCCCTATCTCAGGCAGAGTCCTCGGGGAAGCTTCAGCCTGACCTTGCTGGGGCTCCAAGGTCTACAGCTCAGAGTTGTCCTGGCCTGAGGACAAAGTCCTCATCCACTGGTCATTGGCTAAGGGCCGCCCAAGGGAGTACAGTTCTAGGAATGTCCAGCTGTGCTTCCCAAAAGAGCTGAAGCACGGGCTAGTGGAATAACTGCACCTGTGTGCATACAAACGTACACACACACACACATGCATCCACACACTATGCACACATGCCCACACTCACACGCACACACATGCATTCACACACCATGCACACACATTCACACACTCTTGCACACACACACATTCACATCACACTCACACATGCTCTCTCACACGCTCACATACACATCACATCCACACACCATGCAGACATCCACACACTCACATACACATCACATCCACACACAATGCACACATGCACACACTCACACACACGCACATACATGCAAGTGAAGGGTGGTCCCAGAGGAGCTGGTGTCATGCCTAACGCTGCCCACCCCCGACTTCTCCCAGGGGGTTACTGTGCAGCATCCTCAGAATGCCCTCCTCCCTCCACTTGGTGAGAGGGACACACTACTGTAAGGGCCACATACACCATTTCCTCCTAGGGCTGGTTACAAGGCCAAGCTCTGCCCTTCGCAAGTGAGACAAGAGAGTGCTGTTTAGCTAAGTGTTTTCATCTGCATCACCACTTAATGCTGTGTCATTGATCCTGACAAGTAAACCCTAGCCTGAAGTCACTCTACCAGAACTGGGTGTATGTGCAAGATCATACAGAGGACTCACTTGGGGTGTCTCACATTTTCTTACCAACTTATTGAGATTCGTTGCATGTTCTGGCAACAAGTTCTTTGTCAGATACATGTATTGCAAATACCTTCTTCTTTCTGTGGCTTGCCTTTTTACTCTCTGTGTAGTAAAAACTTAACATTTCCCAGAAAGGGCTCAGCCCCTGTCCTTGCTTCTGGGAGGTGATCTCTAGGTCCTTGGAATATCATGTCTAACAGGAGTGTCTTTATTTAAAGTGGAGGCTGGCCACACTGGATAGTCTAACTATATGATTTAGGGTGGGACTGTGGGTCTTGGGGTATCAGCTCAGCCTCTGCAGGGGCTTGAGACTAAGGTCAGCCACGTTGGCAGTCAGCTGTGCCTATGCAATGGAGCCCCAATGAAACCCTGCTTGCCAGGTCTTGGGTGGGCTCTCTGGGTTGGCAATACTCTGTGCGTGTTGTCACACATCATTTCCCGAAGGGGTGAGTGCCGTCCATGAATCCCCAGGGAGAGGATGACCGGAAGATCCATGTTTGGACCTCTCCTGGACTTTGCCTTGTATACTCTTCCCTGGGCTGATTTTATCCTGTATCCTTTTCCTGTAATAAATCATAACTGTGGGTATAACAGCTTTCAGTGGGTTCTGTGAGTACTTCTACCAAACGATCAAAACTGAGGGTGGTCTTGGGGACCCCCAAACTTGCAGTTGATGTCAGAAGTGAGGTGGTCTTGTGGACTGATCACCCTGTAAATTAACACTCTCTTATTTGTGTCTTTTGAGGAAAGAAGTACTTCAATTCAACGAAGTCCCATTTATCAGTCTTTTCTTTATAGTTACTGTTTTTCTTTTTTTTTCCTGTGTAAGAAATATTTCCTACTTCAAGTCATGAAAATATTTTCAGCGTTTTGAAGCTTTATAGTTTAGCTTTACATGTAGGTCTGTGATCCATTTTGAATTATGTTTGTTTTAAAAGCATTGTATGGGTCAAGGTTTATTTTTTTCCCGTTTGGAGACCCATTTGACCCAACATTTGATGTAGAAGACCATGCTTTTCTCTCTGAATTTCAGTTGCTGCTTTGTTGTATATCTGGAAACAGCATAGGCTTGGAGACCTCTTCCTAATTTATGTGCTTCTTTGTCGATCCCAAATGTCTTGATTGCTATAGCTTTATACTTAGTCTTCAAGTTGTGTAGATCAGATCTGCAAATTTTGTTCTGTTTTGGCTCTTCTAGGTCCTTTGTATTTCCAAATACATTTTAGAATGTGCTTACTTATTTCTTTTAAAGAAATATCCTGTTATGATCTTCATTGGGATTGCGCTGAATTTATAGATTAAAAAAAAAAAAAATTCTAGGACAATTCTACAACCAATTGAAACTTAATCTACAATACACAAGCAGTACAGGTACCTAGAGATTTCCAAATAAATTTTCATTACTCAGTTTTTAGACATAATTATTTCATAAAATATTTTCATTACAAGCCTAAGAATGCTAAGCGATGGTTTTAGCTTCCAAATGAATACTCCTGAGATTTTGCTTTTGCTTTTGATCTGAGCCTAACATTCAGGGCTGTCTTTCAATAGCAAGATCAGTTTAGCCATGTTAGCCCAGCTGCAGCAGAGCTAAGGAAGAGTCCTCGCTAAGTTTTAATATTCTGAGTACACTATGTTTTCTGTTCTTGTTAGTATCATACTCCTGGGAATTGATTACGACTAATATGAAATAATTTTGGTTTTGGTTACCAAATAAAACTAGCACTTTCTTTAGGATGATAGTAGCGAAGTCTTTGAAAATTGCACATTGAGGCATTCTTATCAGAAATAAACAATCTTTTTATCTACTTTTTAAACTGAGGTAAAATCATATAAAATGAACCATTTTCAAGTGTATAGTTTAGTGGCATTTAATACATTCCCAGCTTTGTACAACCACCACCTCTATCTAGTTCCACAACACTTTCATCACCCCAAAAGGAGACCCCGTGCCCATGAGTGGTCACTCCGCATTCCCTCTCCCAGCCCCTGGCAACCACTAATCTACCTTCTGTCTCTATGGATATTTGCCTATTCTGCACATCTCATATAAATGGAATCTTACATTATTAGTCCTTTTATGTCTGGCTTCTTTCACTGAGCATAGTATTTTCCAGGTTTATCCACATTAAGACTAAATACCTTTTAATGAAAACTTTTAGAACGTATGTGTGGATTATTAGAACATCTCTTTAAAACTGTTATAAATAACAATACATCAGAATCTGGACCTCAATCTGGCATCCCTGGGTGGTGAAGACAGTTAAGCGCTCCACTGCTAACCGAAAGATTGCAAGTCTGAGTTCACCTAGATGTTCCTTGGAAGACAGATCTGGCCGTCTACTTCCAAAAAATCAGCCACTGAAAATCCCATGGAGCACATGGAGTTTCCATGAGTCCAGGTTGAATTGATTGCAACTGGGTTTTTTTTTTTGCTCATGTTATAAAATAGCCTAATTACTAGAAGTCAGCACAATGTGCAAAAATTCAACCTTTACATGAAGTAAAAATCTGCATTAATGCAAAAGAACATTTGATAGACTTTCTGAGCTGAAGAGACTTTATGGAACTCTGATCAAGCATCATTTTATGGAAGAAGATTTTAAGTTTTGCAATTTTAAACGAGTGACTTAAACTGACCTCTGGTTTCTGTCTGAATGAAACCACTGAGTCCAAGAATATTGGCTGACAGAAGTAAGGAAAGAGGTGTTACCTGCTTCTACTATGCAAGGTGCTCTGAGTTATTCCAGTGTACCGTGCTCTGTAGTCTCCACGAATACTCAGTGGAATGAGCACTGGTTTTCCCAATTTGCACAAAGACTACTGAAGCCCAGAGCTAACACAGCGGCTCAGCCGAGCTTCCCCGCCAGCCGCCTGCAGGGATGGCCAACTTTCCACATTGCATGCAGACTCTGTGAACTGCTCTAGGCTCTTTTACCAATCATCGGTTATTTATAGCAATAATAACAATGGCTGTGTTGACACAGAGGTGCATCCTGGAAGTCTCTTCTTTAAGCCGAGTTCTTGCTCTGCTTCTGTGCAAGTTAAGGAAGCTCCACCTCCACCCAGCAAGGCCCTTTCTGTTCTGTCAGGCAGAGAACTGGAAGATGTTGCAGGAATGTGATTTATGTTTATGGAAGGCTACAGTTAAATGGCTTTATGGTTTTTATTAAGAAGCCATATGGTCTCATTTTTCATAACATTTTGAAGGAGATACAGAAACTATTGGCCAAACTCTATTGTTAATCAAATTCATAACTCTACTGGGCACTATTGAGTATAACACCAGGCTGCATCGGTGTCAGGCAGCGTGCTTCTGATCTAGCTTTATTAGAATCTCCGTGGGCAAGCTTGGGTAAGCTCTCTTGTTTCTGAATCCCCACCATCTGTGCACCCACCTAGGGTTCCTTCTGGGTGAATCTGCAGAAAGGCATTTGATCAGGCATTTAACCAGGGTCTTCCACCACTTGCTATAGGCAGGTCCTCCCAAAAGCACATCCGGAAACAAGGATTCGTACAAGCAGTTTATTAAGCAAGGACAACCTAGGAGGGGTCAGTGAGGGGAGAAGGACAGGCAGGGAAGAAGCCAGGTGAGGCTGTGGTTTGGGGGGAAGCTCAGCCTCAGTGTGGTCCTGTGGTATCTCTGCAATGAAACCACTTCAGGATCAGCCCACCTCCCAGCAAACTCTGGGGATTCAGGCTGTACACGGTGGGGCTGGGTGCCTTCTGCACAGCTGATAAGTTTCCAACGGCCAAGATCCCAAGGGAAATTCTCTGAGGAAGGCCTCAGGTGTGAGCCAGTGTCAGAGAAGCATTCAGAACTGGGAGAGAGAGCCCAGAGCTGGTAAAGGGGCTCATGGCATCTGGGTGGGGCACCGAGGGTGTCCACTTCCCCGTGCCTTGGGGATTAAACCAGCTGCCCTGGCAACCCCACGTGCATTAGAGTAGAACTGTGCTCCATAGCGTTTTCAATTGGCAATCTACTTTCTGAAAGTAATGAGTTTTTTTCTTTCGAGGCACCTCTGGGTGGACTGGAATGTCCAGTCTTTCAGTTAGCAGGCAAGCACATTAACTGCTTGCATCCCTCAGGGCCTCCCTTGGAAATGATGTGACATGACCATTAGGTGCTGAGTCTGCTACTTTCCAGGTTTCCTTATTGATCCACATGATCTTCCTTCATTTCCCAGCTGTGTGGTCTCCTTCTAGTGATTTTATTGGTGTGGATTATTTGTACAAGTTTTTTCTTCTTTATATACAGTCAATCCTCATTACTCACAGGCTGTATATGTGGATTTGCCAGTTCACTAAAATTTATGTGTAGCCCCCAAGTTGATACATGTGGTGCTTTCTCATTCATTCACAGATGTGTGTATGTGCAGAGCAGTGAAAAATTTGAGATGTCTGATGCTGAGGTGGAACAAGGCTGGCTTGGTGTTCATTACTTCAGTGTCTGAGAGGACTTTCTGGACCAGAACTACAGTGAATAGTGAGAATTAGATGTGTATATATATACCACCATTTTATAATGATGCATTATAGGTAGGTACTATTTTATAGTGGTGCCATTATAGGTGTATGGCATTTTATAGTGGTGCCATTATAGGTAGGTATCATTTTATAATGGTGCCATTATAGGTAGGCACTATTTTATAATGGTGTCATTATAGGTGTGTACCATTTTATAATGGTGCCATTTTAGGTAGGTACTATTTTATGATAGTGTCATTATAGGTGTGTACCATTTTATAATGGTGTCATTATAGGTGTGTGGCATCTATTCATTTCCTCTAGGTTTTCAAAATTGTTGGAGTATAGTTTTTCATAATATTCTGTTATAATCCTTTTTATTTCAGTTGGGTCTGTTGTAATGTCCCCCATTTCATTTCTTATTAGGGTTATTTGTGTCTGCTCCTGTTTTTCTTTTGTCAGTCTGGCCAGTGGTTTGTCAATTTTGTTGATTCTTTCAAAGAACCAACTTTTGGTTTTGTTGATTCTTTCTATTGTTTTCCTATTCTCTATTTCATTTATTTCTTCTCTGGTCTTTATTATTTCCTTTCTTTCAGTGGCTGTAGGCTTTTTTTTTTTTTTTTTTGCTGTTCTTCTATTTGTTCGAGTTCTATAGTAAATGTTTTGATTTTGTCTCTTTCTTCTATTTTAATGTGCGCATCTATTGCTATAAATTGTCCTCTGAGGACTGCCTTTGCTGTGTGCCAAAGGTTTTGGTATGATGTGTTTTCATTCTCATTTGACTCTAGGAATTTTTTGATTCCATCTATGATTTCTTCTATTACCCAGTGGTTCGTAAGCAGGGTGTTATTCAGTTTCCATGTAATTAATTTTTTTTCCTTGATATTCCTGTTGTTAATTTCTGCCTTAATGGCATTGTGGTCAGAGAAGATACTTTGTATTATCTCAACATTTTGGATCTTGTTGAGGATTGCTCTGTGGCCTAAGATGTGGTCTATGCTGGAGAACATTCCATGTGCATTGGAAAAGAATGTGTACTTTGCAGCTATTGCGTAGGGTGTTCTATATATGTCTATGAGGTCAGGTTGGTTGATGGTGCCCTTTAGGTCTTCTGTATCTTTGTTGAGTTTCTTTCTAGATGGTCTGTCCTTTACTGAGAGTGATGTGTTGAAGTCTCCTACTATTATTGTGGAACTGTCAATGTCTCTTTTCAGTGCTGTTAGAGTTTGTTTTATGTATTTTGGAGCCCTGTCATTGGGTGTGTAGATATTCATTATGGTTATGTCCTCATGACGGATCAACCCTTTAATCATTATATAGTGTCCTTGTTTGTCGTTTATGGTAGATTTTGTTTTAAAGTCTATTTTATCTGAGATTAGTATTGCCACTCCTGCTCTTTTATGGTAGCTGTTTGCTTGATGTATTTTTTTCCATCCTTTGATTTTTAATAAATTTGTATCTTTGTTTCTAAGGTGTGTCTCTTGTAGACAGCATATTGATGGGTTCTGTTTTTTTTAATCACATTCTGTCACCCTCCATTTCTTTATGGGTGCAGTTAGGCCATTTATAGTCAGTGTAACTATTGATAGGTGTCAGTTTATTGCTGTCATTTTGTAGTTTTTTTTTTTTTTTTTTTTTTTTTTGTGGTGCTGATGTTTTCTTTGTTCCTCTTACTCTCCTGTGCTGAATTCCTTTTGTTTGTGGATTTTTTTTCATTTCTTTTGTTTTTGTAAGCTTTGTTTTCACTGAGCTTTTATGTTTTTCTTATTTATTTTGATGAGTAGGTTTGTTGACTTTCTTTGTGGTTACCTTGAAATTTACCCTCATTTCCCTGTTTAAACTAGTCTATTATTACTTGGTATCACCTTGCCTTCCTCTCCATTAGAAAGTTGTATACCTACACTGTTTATTCCCTCTTTTATTGTTCTGATGTTGTTTCATTTACAGATTAACCTCTCTGGTTCCTTGTTGTAATCCTTTTGGTTTTGGATAGTCCTTGAGAGTTTATTTCTTAGGTTGGTATCTGGCCGGTATGATCCTGCATCCTAGATTTAGCCTGTGAGCTGAAGTTGTTTGTTCTCAGATCAAAGGAATCCCTTTAATAATTCTTGAACATTTGCTTTGGTTTTTACACAGTCTCTTAATTTCTGTTTATCTGGAAATGTCCTAATTTCACCATCATATTTGAATGAGAGTTTTGCAGTATATATTGTTCTTGTCTGGCAATTTTTTTCTTTCAAAGTTTTATATATGTCATCCCATTGCCTTCTTGCCTGCATGGTTTCTGCCAATAATCCGAGCTTAGTCTTATTGTTTCTTTTCTGTATATGACTTTTTGTTTTTCTTGACCTGCTGTCAGGCTTCTTTCTTTGACTTTGGTTTTAGCAAGTGTGATTATGATATGCCTTGGTGATTTTCTTTTGGGGTCTATCTTATATGGGGTTTGTTGATCTTCTTGAATGGTCAGATTTTCACCTTTCATGATATTGGGGAAGTTTTCTGTAGGCAGTTATTCAGTGATCTTCTCTATGTTTTCTGTTTTCTCCCCCTGTTCTGCAACTCTGGTCATGAGCAACTTTTTGCTTTGGATTTTATCCCACATAATTCTCAGGGTTTCTTCATTTTTCTTCTTTCTTTTTTCTGATTTTTCCTCAAACAGAGTTGTAGCCAAGTGTTTGTCTTCAGTTCAACTGATCCTATCTTCCATCATTTCAAACCTGCTCCTCAGCCCTTCTATGACACTGTCCATTTCTGAAATCTTGTTGTTTATCTTTTGGATTTCTAATTGTTGTTTTTGTATGATTTCTAGTTGTTATTTTATTTTGGCATTTTGTCCCTGTATTATTTTCCTGAATTCTTCCTCTTTTTTGTCTGTATTTTCCATGCATTAGTCTACCTTTTCCATGAATTTGTCTATTTTTTCCTCATCTTTGTCTGCTTTTTGCTTCAACTCTTGGATAACTTTGAATATTAGAGATTTGAACTCCCTATCAGGTAGTTCTAGTGCCTTTTCTTCTACTGGAAAGTCATCTAGTGTTTTATTTTCGACCTCTGTCCTGTTTTTGTATATACTTTGATATTGTCTGCTGTCTTTGGGACATTCAATAATTATTTTCCTTATTTATTGATTGTAGATTTGTTTGTTTGTCCTTCTTTTTTGTTTTATTTGGTTATGTCTGAGCAGGTGGGATGTGAGTTCTTTGTTGTTTGCTCTTCTGTAGGCATAATAGTTTTCATCTCCTTCTCCATTGGGTCGGGTCAGTCAGTCAGATATGGTGCAGCAGGAGAGGTTCAGCTGAAGGCGAGGTGCTGGGATGGGTTGTTTGTGACACATACTAGGGCCAATAGGGCAGGTTGGGAATCAGTGCAGAGAAGGTTCTTGTAGGCCATGCCTGTGCAGCTTAGGGGCGTGATGTTCAGTGCATGGTGCAGGTAGGCAGGAAAGAGGGGGGAGATTGTGATGTGTGGAGCTAAGACGGGTACGGGAAAGAGGAGAGAGTAGAGAGAGGAATAGGAGCCAAAAACATACAAACAAAAAAGAGTGCTAAGGGAGCTTGCTGTTGGGATGGAGAAATGAGAGACTGAGAAATGGAGAAAAACAAAAAGGAAAAAGAAAAAGGCTGAAAGAAAACAATGAATAAATAAAAGTTAGGGAAAAAAGAAGCAAATCCCCTAGGATCCTACCAGTGTGGCTGCTAGGACTGGGGAAATTGCTCCCAGGCTGTGAAGCACAGCCTGGCTAGAAAGGGTAGAGGTGTCACACAGCACCAGGTATTTAGGAGACAGAAAGAGAAGGTAAGTATAGAGAAATGAGAAACTGAGAAATGAAGAAAGACAAAAAGGAAAAAAAGAGATAAAAGAAAACAAAACAAACAAACAGAAACCAAACCAAATCCCCCCACCCCCCCAAAAAAGAAAAAAGAAATGCCCCTAGGGATCCTACCGTGGGTCTGCACAGACTAAGGGAGTAGCTCTCAAATTGCACAGTATTTTGTCCAGGTAGAAGGGGCTCCCAAGCCTAGAAATGAAAAAGAAAACAAACAAACAAATCAAAACCAACAAACAAAGCCCTGAGGATCTCACCAGCGTAGCTTCATGGGCCAGGAAGCAGTTTCACAGTCCGGGGCATTTCACAGCTGTTTAGGAAGAAACAAAGATGGCGCATGGAGCCAGGTATTTGAGAGAAAGGAGGGGGAGGTGGTGAGAGGTATGGAAGAAATCAAAAGAAGCAGAAAAAAACAACACCAGCAGCCAACAAATGACACTCAGGGAGCCAGCCAGTGTGGGCGGGTGGAATTCAAGTGGCACCAGTGTGAAGCTGGTGGGTCCCGGCCAAGAGACTGTGGCTGCAGGAAGCAGAGGAGGCCGAGTGAGGGTGATGAAGGGAGGGGGTGGGAAAGCATATATTGCTGGTTACCAGTTGTTCTGTCTCCTGCTGGAAGCTCTGTGAGGCTGCTTTCCCATACCCCATATTTGCCAATCTCCAGTAACAGTACAAGATGGCAGATCTGTGCTGCGTTAGCTGATACAGGACCTCTGCATGTATCTTTCCTTGCTCTCTGTTCTCTGTCAGTTTCTTATTCCATTCAGTGCATGGCTGAGGTCTTTATCTCTTCATTTGATACTTAGGGTTTCAGGATTGACATTTGTCTCTGTTTTGCTTAGTTTTTTGGATCTTTGCTGCAGAAGAACAGTGTGGTGTTTCTGTCTATAGCTCCATGTTGCTCGGAAGTCCCCAGTCATCTTTTGAATGCCTTCCAACTTGAGGGGCTCATCTTCCATCATTATATCAGACAATGTTCCACTACTATTTTTAAGGTTTTCACTGGCAAATTTTTTCAGAAGCAGACCACCAGGTCCTTCTCCTTAGTCTGTCTTAGTCTGGAAGCTCTGCTGAAACCTTTTCACAATGGGTGACCCTGCTCATATTTTAAATACTGGTGGCATAGCTTCCAGCATCACAGCAACATGCAAGCCACCACAGTACGACAAATTGACAGATGAGTGGTGGTATATGTAACATACTATATAATAATAATAAAAAAAACCATTGCCATCGAGTTGATTCAGAGTCATAGTGACCCTATAGGACAAAGTAGAACTGCACTTTTTTACTTCCTTAGTAATATAAATACTACCCAATGCTAGCATATGCACAATTCATAGGAAAATGGAAACAGCAGGCAAACTTCTGGTACAGGACAAGAAGTAGAGTTGAGGCGTATGAAAAGGAGGTTCTACCCAGTAAGCCTGATGGGAAGGGGGACGCTTTGGCAAGAGAAGGGGAGGAGTCCCGGTGGGCTTGCATAAGAAGGAGCTGAACCTTTAGGAGAGTGTGAACCTAAAATCAAACCCCTGCAAAGAAAAGTAAAACTACATAATTGCTGTCCTAAGTGTCAGTTAAAATCCAGAGACGTCAGCACCACGGCACAGAGGGAAAGCCATTAGAAAATGCCCAAAAGAAGAGGGAAAGATGTGCCATCGTGTTAAACAGAAAAGATATTTTGTCAGTTAAGGCAGGACAATGAAAATATTTTATCATGTTAGAAACGAGGGACCAATGCTTAGCAGCTCAGTGAGCCATGGTAAATTTTATTGGCTTCATTTGCATCCACACTGCTGGAGCGTGTTCAAGTCACACTGAAGACGTTATTTTCAAATGAGAATTGTGGCAGCCTCAGAAGGAGCGCTCTCAGCAGAATTTCTTCTTCTCGCAGCTGCCATCTCCTTGTGTTTTGACAATCGCTCTGGGCATATTAATTCATAGCGTCAAGATACCTAAAGTGAACTAACATCCTCACTAAATATTCTTTTTAAATGTCGCTCAGTGACGTTCTCGTGTGGCCTATATTTATGACAGACTTGGGTTCTAAGGCGGGAATGACCTGCACACCTGTACCCTCTAGTGGATTGAGAAGAGGACACCAACAGGTGTGAGGTGGCTGAGGGTCATCATCCAGGTGCCATGCCCACGGTCACACTCTGCATCTTAGTGTTGCAGGGACCTGTGGAAGCTGCATTTTTAGGGTGGGAATTTGTTTTCAGTATTTGTCCCCCATTCTAACCAGCCTGGTCTGAGCTCCATGAATGTGGTAGAGCAGCTGGGGCTTTGATTGACGACAGTGCCTTCTGCAGAACACTGAGAGAGTTCTGGAAGGTGGCTTGGAGATGTCTGCATCTTGGATCTTCCTTCGCTGGTTCCTCATAACATGGACAATGAATGGTGGTGACAGCCTTCATTACATTAGTGTGTCCCAGGAGGAGCTCCATGTCCATGCTTCCAGACAGACCTTGGGTAAAGAGAGAAGCTCGCTAACCCACTCATACCCACGTACAGATGCTCATCAAGATCAAGAGTCAAAGATTTATAAACCAATCCCATGGTTTTTCTTTAGCCAGATAGAACACGTTAATCCTCCTGGGATGTGAAGACTGTCCACCTGCGGCAGGCAGGTGTGGAGAGTGGCCTGGTGGGAACACTGCTGTGGTGGCAGTGCGACCTGCACACACGCCCCTCATCATACCCTATGCCTATTCCCTTCCTTGGTCAAGGGCCTTCTGCATACCTGCCCTCCTGCACACCTGGTGTACTTCTAATCTTCTGCACACCTACCCTTCTGCACACCTGGTGCATGGGTACTCTCCTGCAATCCTGCCTTTCTGCACACCTCGTGCACTGCTACTCTCCTGCACACCTGTCCTTTTGCACACTTGTCCTCCTGCACACCTGGTGTACTGCTAACCTCATGCACAGCTGGTGCACTCTTATCCTCCTGCACACCTGCCTTCCTGCACACCTGCTCAGGTGTCTTGCTATGTTTCCAGTGCCCTCCATCCCTTCTCATGTCAGCACAAAACCAAGAAGAAAAAAATTCAAATACTACCACAACATAGATTTTAGAAAACATTCTGTCTTTTTCGATAATTTAGACCAAACCTGCTACAATGTGTGATGTGTTAAAAGATAGTTTATATTTGTGGGCTAACTTATTTGCTGTAAAATGTGCATTTTTCCATTGGGTCACTCGCTTTCAGGATGCATTAGCTGTATTTTCTGAGGGAAATGGGGAAGGGGCACGTCGTTAGGACATTAGAGAGTGTGGAGGGCATTGAGTTCAAGGCACCACAGCACATACAAGCATAGCTCATAGCCTTATTAACCTAAATGCCAACTCCATTCAGCACTCTGCTTATCAACAACGGAGATCACGCACCAAGACAGGCTTTTCTAAAATGACGAGGCTAGTGCATCCTGTCATATCCAGTAGGCTAGAATTACATGTAATGATAAACATGTTGAGGGCCTTGGTGGTTCAGGGGTAGAATTCTTGCCTTCCTTGCAGGAGACCCGGGTTCCAGTCCTGGCCAATGCACCTCATGCCAGCCACCACCTGTCTGTCAGTGGAGGCTTGCTTGTTGCTATGAGGATGAACAGGTTTCAGCAGAGTTTCCAGACTAAGACAGACTAGGAAGAAAGGCTTGATAACTTACTTCCAAAAATCAGCCAAGGAAAACCCTATGGATGACAACAGTCTGATCTCCAACCGATCATGGGGATGACACAGGACTGAGCAGTGTTTTGTTCCGTTGTGCATGGGGTTGACAGGAGTCAGACACCAACTCGATGGTAACCAACAATAAACATGTCAGTAAGCGTGCTCGTGTATGCACGCCGTGTCTGAAATGTAGAGTCATCAGGTCAAGCTTGGAGCAGAAACATTTTTATTTTTTGGCAGAGCATCCTCCTCCCCCTCCTTCAGTGCAGACCCACAGAACAAGAAAGTGAAGGGAGAGAGGGAGGGGAGGGGGGAAGGGAAAGTGGGAGAAGAGAGACAGAGGTAGTGAGAGTGGGGAGGGAGGCTACAAGAGTGGGGAGGGAAAAAGGGAGGGGGACACCAGTGGCCTGTGGGAATTCATTCGGGCCTGGATCTACTCTTTCCATCTGCTGGAACATTCTTCTTGGCCAGGTGAATGCCCTAGGGGCCTCACCCACTGCATCATAAGATACAGAAAAAGAGTGTTCATCCGGCTGGCATTGGCTCCATGGTGGTGTGACCGCAAGCTTCAGGTAAGACAAACAAGAGTATCCACCACTCATGTAGCCATTTTCACTTATTGAACATTCAAAACACATGATCAAATTCCACCTCCATGTGCAAAGGAAATATGTCATTCATGCTACAGACAAAAATATGGACTCAGATATTTAGGCTCTCACTCCTTTAGTACGTCTGTGAGCCTTGGCTCCAACGGCAAGCTACAACACTGATGTCTGCTGTGTGAATAAACGATGCTTCGATAAAATGCAGAGAGTAGTCATATCGGTCACACTTCCCACTTCACAGCTGGCCGTCCACAGAGTAGCTATGGCTGGGAGAGTGGAGGCAGACGTGAGTGTCACGTGGTGATGTAAGGGTAGGCACAAGTGTCCCATTCTACTTCTCCCCGACATTTCCGGTAGCAGCCTAGTAGCTTAGGTCCCTGGGTGGTGCAGGTGCTTTCTGACCAGCTGCTAACCTAAAGGTTGACAGTTCAGACCCACCCAGCAGCTCTGTAGAAGAAAAGCCTGGCAATCTACTTCGATAAAGATTACACCCAAGAAAACCTTATGGAGCAGTTCTACTCTGTAGCACCTGGGGTCGCCACGAGTGGAAATTGACTTGATGGCAACGAGTTTGGGTTTGTTTTGTTTGTTTGTTTTCTTGACTATCTTCCAAAGACAATTGGTAGATTGAAAATTAGATGAGCAGCAATCAAATTACTGGAAATTTTAAATGACGAGTTAGTGTCCTGGGGACGCAATCAAAAGGAGGCGCTATTGTTCTGAGCAACGTCCTTATACGCACTCTCAAGGAAATCTGGCAGCCCCTCACACACGGAGGTTGGACATTTGTTTTATTAATAGAAAGAAGGAGAGCTCATTAAGGATGAAACCAATGGGCTTAGAATGGGCCCATTAGACATTCTTAAGTGTTATTTTTCATTGCTTTCAATTAATCTTTCCTCAGTACTCTATAAATTGTGCAGTGCAAACTAAAGAAAATCGAGTCCCATTATAGATGTGGAGCAACAGGCCGTGATGGTTATATACAAGACCTTCTAAAAACGTCTGACTCTGGAAAAATGAACCAATAAAGCATTGAATTACTTGGGGATTGCTGAATGTGTCCTTCAACCCAGTGCCACCTTCTCTGAAGAATTAAATGTTCAGGGATTTTAAATCCCCGTGTCCCCCCATCTTCCCATCTGCTCAGTAACAGTGTAAAGTAACTCTTTTTTATGCACAGTTTCTGTAGGGCACCAGCATACGGGCCTGGAGATGTCCTCAGAGAGCGTTGATGAAAAGTAGGACGTGCAGAGATTAAGTAGATTACAATGCAGCAGGAGGTCTCTGGAAGTGCTCTATTGGCCCATTAATACTCAGAGGTGGGGGGGCTGTTTTACGATCCACACTTGGGTTTATTTTACAAATGTCCCAGTGATTATTCCCTTGAGTCTGATTTAGGCTGAAGGTGGAAAAGCGTCTCCTCATTCACCAGGAAGCCGCACTCGCTCTGTCTGGGTTCAACGAAAAGGTGAAAGAGAAGAAAGCAATGAACCCGAGTGTCCCCATGGGACCTGCAGTCCAGGTCATCTTGTAGCACCTCTGCACACAGCGGCCTTATTTCAATTCCCCTGTTCACAGGTGGAGGCCCTGGTGATGCAGTGGTTAAGAGCTCAGGCTGCTATCCAAAAGCTCAGCAGCTCGAATCCACTAGCCACTCCTTGGAAAGCCTACGGGGCATTTCTACTCTGTACTTGACTATGAGTTGGAATTGACTCGATGGCAAGGGGTTTGGTTTTGGGTTTGTGCACAGGTGTGGTCACAGAGGGTCTCCTCTGCCACGACAGCTCGTTTTTCTGCAGATTATTGATAATGTCTTCTATACTCTTGATGGTGCCATCCTGAATTCCCATGGATTTCTGTCCATCTGCTCTTTGTGGAAGGAGACAGCAGTGGTTCAAGGGTAGAGTTCTTGCCTTCCATGTGGGAGGGCTGGGTTCGATTCCTGGCCAATGCACCTCATGCACAGCCACCACACTGTCAGTGGGGACTTGCGTGTTGCTATGATGCTGAACAGTTTTCAACGGAGCTTCCAGACTAAGATGGACTAGGAAGAAAGGCCTGGAGATCTACTTATGAAAATCAGCCAATGAAACCCTATGGATCACAATGGCCAGACCCACAACCGATCATGGAGATGGCGCAGGACTGAGCAGTGTTTCGTCCCATTGTCTATGGGGTCCCCATGAGTCAGGGCTGACTCGATGGCAGGTAACGACAACAAAGCCCGGGACAATGAGGGCAAAGTCTCTAGCATTCAGGTCGGGGAGTGGAGCAGATATAGCTTGGCAAGGCGAGCTATATTCAGCTGGAGGGACATGGCTCAGTGATAAACACAGGGCAGGAGGTGGACCCCCTGCCTGTCATCTCCTTCAAGTGGGAAGTAGAGGCTGTCTTCCTTCTGTTGCCACGGCTGCTCTGTGGCTGCTGTGTCTACCCACAGGACTAGCGTGGCCACTGAGCCTGCTCTGGAGACGCCTGCCTCCTGGGCTGTGAGCACCAAGTTCGTGCTGAGGACAAGCGTCTCTCTCAAGGCACCCACAAGCTGAGCCCTTTCGCATGCTGAGCACCTGCTGCCTGGCACAAGCCCCATCAACATCAGCAGTCAGAGTCTGTATCCATTGGTTTCAACTCAGCTGAAAGTAGCAATCAATATGAGGACAGGAGACAGATACTCCAGATGTCAAAGTATCAAGTGTTTTTAGAAAGCAGATGAAAGGTGAATGTGATTCCCTACCCAGATGCCATACAAAACAACATAAACTCTGCAAATACCTTTCTGGTCTACCTTAAACATTTCTGAATAAGGGCAATGATCATGATGAGCACATAGAGACTGATCCAAAGAGATCACTGCGGTGAACCAGGAGCCCTCTGAGGGCCCAGTTTACACCCCGTGCTCCCTCTATCCCCCAGGTAGCCAGAAGGAGCCTCAAGGGTGCATGGAAGGGCTTCCTTCTCCTGTCTACCTCCCGACCTTGCTGTGGTGCCACCTACCCTCGGGGAAGATCAGGGAGCACAGCCTTCCCCTTTGACAGCTCCACTTCATGTCAGTGTTCCTTAGTCTCCAGAGGGGGACAGGTGGCCTCTACACACACTCGTCTTTGTGTGTGTGTGTGTACGTGTGCGTGAACACCCCACAGACACACACAGACTCACAAACACAAATGCACCCACACCATACAAACACACCCAAACACAGTCACATACAAGTGCACACACAGACACACAGTCACTCACAGACACTCACACACACAAATATGCAAACACACATTTATACATACAAACACACAAACACCTCCACATCACACAAGCACACACACACAAACACACTCACATACAAACACAAACTCAAAAATACAAACAAAAAAGCACCCATACCATACAAATGCACCAAACACACACAAACACACTCGCATACAAGTGCACACACAAATACACACTCACACTCACTGTCTCTCACAAGTGCACACACAAGCATACACTCATACACACACACGAAAACACACACACATTCAAACACACAGATGCACCCACACCACACAAGCACACACACAAACACACTCACATACAAACACAAACTCACACATACAAACAAAAACACACCCATACCATACAAATACACCAAATACACACAAACACACTCGCATACAAGTGCACACACAAACATACACTCACGCACACACACACACGAAAACACACACACATGCAAACACACAGATACACCCACACCACACAAACACACTCACACACAAGAACCCACACTCAAACACACACACACACACAAAAACACACTCACACACAAGAACCCACACTCACACACATATACACAAACACATACTCACACACAAATGCACACACAACTACATACAAACACAACTCACACACGAGCACATATACTCACATACACAAACTTACACACAAACATGCACACAAACATGTATGCACACATACATTCACATATGCACACTCACAAATACACACACAAACACATACATATGGAAACACACAAACACACACTGACATACACACACACTCATTCTGATAGGAACAGGACCTAGGCATGTGAAAATGTGGAACTGAAGAAAGACTTGAAAAATATTTGGCACAAAGGAACAAAGACTGATAATAACAACGATGACTCAACTTCTGGAAAATACGAGTCCTCAGGTAAAGAAAACTGGAACAAGGAAACAGACAAAATACCAAAAACTGTAAATAAGTAGCTTCCTAAAATTAAAAACAAAAATAAAGTACATTTTCAAAGGACACGACACATAGCTGTGGAAATAAGATCAGTGTAACAAATGCCAAGACCTAATTTAGGAAGATTTTTCAGTTGAAAAAATATTAAGGCATAGTGGTAAAACGTTCACGTCACTTAAAAGGGAAAGAAAGTCAAACTTTTTCGCAATGAATATTTTTAATATTCAGACTTTCTAAGACTGAATATTTAAACCAGAAGAGAATGAAATGGTGAATGTCTGATAGTTGATTCAAGGAGATGCAGATCAACTATTTCATATCCTGCCAGAGTGACTTTCAAGTATAGAGACTGGAAAGGTCATCAGTGTGTAAGAACTCAGGAAATATTGTTTCATGAGAAACCATCAGAGAACAAGCTTTAGACAACCAAAGTATTTGTAACGTTATCAGCGTAAAGATGGTGGTGACGATTAAATATAAGTTTGCTCGGAGAACTAAGACACTGAGGCTGAAAGGGAGAGAGTGTGCTATAAGAGAGCTCTGTGATCTGGTGGCACAATTCCTGCTCAAATATTAAATAAATGGAGAGGACATGAGTATAACCTGCAAAAAATTACCTGCACAAAAAAAGTATCTGTTTTAGAGATCATATTTTCATCAGTGGTCAAGTTTGTATTGTTATTCTAAGAATGTAGTGTATGTAATACAGAAGACAATTAATGATCGTTAGGCAATGCTTCCATTCTGTTATCCCTTTGCTTTTAAGAAGCAAGTTCCTGGCTGAACAAGGAAGGAGATACATGTATAAGATAGGTGCTGCTAAACGTAAATCTTTTTGTCCTGATTTTGAATTGGAAGTATCCGTACAAACTCGTAAGGTATCTTTTCACAGGTATGTATGTGGATACACAATGTATATATTGTTGTGGTCAGTTGTGGTAGAGTTGGATCTGACTCAGAATGAAACCATGTATAACAGAATGAAATGTTGCCCGGTCCTGCATCATCCTCACAATAGTTGCATTGTTGCAGCCACTGTGTCAGTCCAACTTATGGAGGGATTTCCTCTTTTTCACTAACCTTATACTTTACCAAACATGATGTCCTTTTCTAGCAATTTGTCCCTTCTAATGATGTGTCCAAAGTAAGTGAGACGAAGTCTTCTTTACTTCTAAGAAGCATTCTGGCTGTACTAATTCTGTCTTAGTCATCTAGTGCTGCTATAACAGAAATACCACAAGTGGCTGGCTTTAACAAATAGAAATTTATTCTCTCATAGTCCAGTAGGCTACAAGTCCAAATTCAGGCTTTTGCTCCAGGGAATGCTTTCTCCTTGGCTCTGGAGGAAGGTCCATGTCATCAGTCCTCCCTTGGTCTGGGAGCTTCTCTGCAGAGGTACCTCAGGTCCAAAGGACACGCTCTGCCCCGGTACTGCTTTCTTAGTGGGATGAGGTTCCCATGTGTCTTTGCTCGCTTCTTTCTTTTATATATCAAAAGAGATTTGCTTAAGACACTATCCAATCTTGTAGACCTCATCAGTATAACCTCATCATAGTGATAGAGTTTACAACACACAAAGAAATCACATTAGATTACAAAATGGTACACAGTCTTACAATAATGGGAATCATGACCCAGTCAAGTTGACAGATATTTTTGGGGGGACACAATTCAATCCATGACATCTTCCAAGACAGATTTGTTTGTTCTTCTGGTAGTCCATGTGCCAATACCACATTTCAAATAAATCAATTCTTCTTTTTGGTCTTCCTTTTTCACTATTCAGCTTTCACATGCATATGAGGCAATTGAGAAGATCATGGCTTGGGTGAGGCGCACCTGGGGATGTATTGCTCTTATCTCTTTAATTTAAAAACCTAGAAATAATGACATATTAATTATAACAATGTGGTTTGAAAAAATCGTATCATTTCCAATAAAATAATTTAGGATTTACTGGATAAATAGTGGCTTTGAAATCTGGGCAGGATATGTACAAGATGTGCCTGGTAGCAAGAAAGTTATCAAGAGCTACAGTCTACCGAAAGATACCTAACAGAAAAGAAGCAAAATTAAATATATTGTTTAGGGTTGCACACTGCGCTAATAACAATATAAAGGAAATGAAGGAAGTAGCTTTCCTAGGTTATTATGAGGGTGGGGAGCTGGTGTAGGAGGAGATATGAAGGGGCTTCCAGGATGACATGCAACGTTATGCTCCCCGAATGCTAATTACAATGGTTTCTTCTCTGTATTAATTTATTTCCATGAGGTTTCCTATTTTTATGATTATCTAGTATTAAATCATTTAAAAAATTACAAAAAGCTTCCTTAATTTAAATGCTGAGACAGGCCACCAATCTACTACTCAGTCTGAGTTAAAAATGGCACCCACCACTCCTTCTTTAGCAATCTAAAATCATTTAAGGCTTGCGGAGGCATCCCACACTTACAGTTGAAACTGGCATGGCAGGACGAGGTCAGGTGGTGGTGGTGTGGTTAAGGCACATGGTCTGGTCTCTACTCGTACCTGGGTGAGGTCATGTTCTTAATGATTTTTTCAAGTTCTCTGAAAATTGGCACAAAGGCTGAATTAAGCCAAGTTTGTTTTCATACAATCTCATTTAACAGTTTCTGAGAAACGAATGAGTAAAATAAGATTTGAGGCCACACAGAATCTGCCCTGTATGAAGACAGAAAATCAATATTTGACTATATATTCCTGTTAAATATTTTAGCTTGGACCATAACCTTGGAGTAATATAAACTTTATTGAACTCTAGAGATTTTTTTTTTTACATGCAATCAAATTAACTCAGCCAATTATCACAGCCCTAAAAGGAAATAGCCTGAATTAAAAGAAACCATGCTCTGAAAAGTAATAATTAGAGAGGAACAGAGGCAGAGACAGAGAACGACTCTAAACGGTAAGTCTTCTGCTTGACTAGGTTCAATGCCTCATAGTCTTCTAGTCTACATGTAATGTGACAATTATATTTTTTAAAACTTGTTCCCAATGGGGAAATAAACCTTAAAAAAAAGAACCAGTGAAACTTTAATAAGCACATTCAGGTAAACCCAGTTCCCTTATAATGAATTGAAAATCACTGAAGCATTAAGTATGAAATTGCATACTTGTTAGTGTTATAATTGTGAAGAACCTTTAGGCATTCGGTTAGCATTGAACACAATAGCTTGTACCAATTTAATTAGCTATCCAGGGGTCAGAATTTTTAGCTGTGGATGTCTAATTAACTCTCTTCCAGTTATTTCCATTGAGCATACCTTTGCTGAAACCCTATCTTAAAGGATTTTACATTGGTAAAAGTCAGAATTTAGATTCCAGACAAGTTCTGCTGGACAACAATGGGTCTCTATGAATCAAGGAAATGTTAATAAAGGAGCTGATGCATTTTAAAGGAACTCCAGATCAGTTGGGCTAAAACACCCCCGGAAGATCTCAACTGCCAAAGGCGGCTCCTCAGTTGAGAATATTCCTCATTCTGCTCACCTGACAGGTCCCAACTGCCATGGAGTTGTGACAGAATTTAGCTCTAAAATGTCATTCGATGGAAATAAAATCCAAAGTAAAATGATTCAACTAGGACAAAGAATAGAAAAGTCCATAGGTGGTCTCTTTGGGTTAAAATTTTAAAAATTAATTAATTGGAAAATAAACAAAAGGAACTAGGATTCCATAAGATATTTGTTGCTATATATGTTCTATTATCTCCTGAAACAGCAAGCTTCAACGTTTCTCTTGGGTTTCTCAAAATATTTCAGAATAACAGGATGCAAGCAAGTGCCCAAATGCTTGGAGATTAATAATGCATATCATGATGTTTACAACCAGAATTTGCCAAAATATATGTGAGCACGGAGCTCATTCCACAGCACACCTATTAATAACCTCTAAAACTGATCTCTACAGAGCACATATTGGGAAAGGCTAGTACAGAAAATCAATGCATAAATCCCAGGGAAACATCCAGAGGCAGCAGGACAAATTAGAAGTCCTGTAATGGATGTCCTCCGCAGCATGCCGTGGTCATCTAGTATCTGGAACTCTGATGGTTGCCTCATGTATCTGCTGATGTGAAGTGTCGTTCTGTAAGGCTGGGTTAGAAACAGAAACACATAAGAGACCACTCATTTCTTCTTGTTCCCAAGCCTAAAAAGGAAGGACCTGCATTTCTCGGACCCTGACTGCCTCTCAAAGTGATCTGTGACTTCTCCTGATCGCCCATTTCAATTGACCCATTCTGGCCAACGTCACTCTTTCCTGCCCCAGGACTTCAGCTACACGGCTCCCTCTGCCCTTGAGCTCTTGGCCTTCTAGAGTCCTCTTGCACTCTGTGTCGCCTGCTTGGAAGCCTGGCAGGTCCACCACCAAGCAGCCTGATGTGGGCGACAGTAAAGAGTGAGCAACAAACAAACACGGAGGTATTGGTGGCATTGAGGAGACAGGCGGGGCAGTGACGGGACTTCATGGGGAGCCTCTCTGTATCCAGATGCAGTGCATCTCTTCTCAAAGCCACCCAGCGAAGGTGGGTCTCACAAAGACCTCTGCTGTGACCCTCCCAACCCTATGACTCTTTACATGCAGCTATGGGGATTGGAGAGCAAACATGAGCTCAGACTAGTGCACTCAGGGCAAGATGCAGCACTCTGGTCAGGGTAAGATGCAGTGGTCAGGGCAAGACACAGTGGTCAGGGTAAGACGCAGTGGTCAGGGCAAGACACAGTGGTCAGGGTAAGATGCAGTGGTCAGGGCAAGACACAGTGGTCAGGGTAAGATGCAGTGGTCAGGGCAAGACTACGTCACTGGATGAAAATCTGCACATTACACTTCGGCCTTTCAGTAAAATCAAACCCAAACCAAGCCAGCTGCCTTTGGGTCGACTCCGACTCATAGCAACCCAACGTGTGTCAGAGTAGAACTGTACTCCATAGGGCTTTCAATGGCTAGTTTTTCAGAAGCAGATCACTAGGCCTTTCTTCTGAGGCCCTTTGGGTGGACTTGAACCTCGAACCTTTCAGTTAACAGTGTGTTAACGATTTGCACCACCCAGGGACCCCCATCTTTCAGTAGCAGGTTTATAGTGTGTTACCCAATCTCTACTCCAGCCACCTGCCTTAGGTAGGTGTTAGCACAAAATGTACAAAATGAGACCAGCTATTCTAACGTGTACTTTAGCTGCAGCTAAAAATATAATCACATTAGTTTACTTCTTTATGTTCTCCCTTATCCCATCAAAAGGTTAACTCCAGTGATACTATCTAGGTAAGTCTACGCAGTTATAAAGGAAGGTGATTAAGAAGAAAAATGCCCTAATTTTGCTAAATCAACAAAAGCAGCATTTTTCTGAGTGAATGAATTTTCCCCCTCACCAAGAGCACTGAGCGTCTGTTACAGACAAGTCATTGCCCTGGTGCTATGGCAGGTGGAGAAGAAGCAACAATATTCATTGTCCTTCATCATACGTGTGCTAGGGAAGCACAAGAGCAGCCCAGGAAAAGACACATTATGTCCACTTATCACAGAAGGTAGGGTTACGTGATCATTACACACCATCCTACCCGAAGTACATGCCCCAATACCTTAGGGATGCCTGGACCAGAACCTCCACATTCCAGAAGGCGTCACTTTCCTGCAACCTCAGGCAGCTTACATATAAATATTCTGTCAGCAGTAATGATGTTTGCACTGATGAGATGTGCAGCCTTGAGCAAAATCCTCCCAGACTGCACCTTTTTTCCACTTTAGAAATCAGCTCTTGGCTCCTGGGATGGTATTAGAAGTCCGTCTTGGAGCAGGTTTTCACACACAAACAGTGCTTGCAGTCAGAGGACCCCCAGCTGCTTTGCGTAACTGCACGCACAGCGTGGATTGCACGGACGGATGGTGTGTTCCCTGGGGGAGCTTTGGAATGCTATTTTTCATATAAATTTTCCAGGAGGTGTTGGAACATTAAGAATTATTAGAGAGCATTTCTCTAAGTCTGAAAAATCATACTGGTGCACAAGAGAATCTGTCTTCAATACCAAAGAGAAATACATTTGGGAAAAATACGGCAATTTAAATTAAAAAACAGATGGTTAGAATTCGACAATGTTGGAGAAGTACTTTTAAGGTCACTTTCTACCTTGCCAGCCTCTACATTTTAAATTACTAAGTTTTTCATTGGATATGAAATAAGGGAATGTATTTATTCCATTCTTATCTGGATGGACCTATAAACCGGTTACTTGCCAGAAATTGGAGGTTATACATTTAAACTTTGTCTTTTTATATATAGTGCAGGATTTGGAGAGACAATAGAAAATGGATCTGGTTGTCATATTTTAATGCCATGACTGAGGACACTTCTCAAATTTATGTATATTTAGGAGAATGTCCTAACCTTGCAGTGGGGCAGTGAGAGGGTGCTGAGGAGAAACACCCCTTGTGCCTGGTGGCTGGGGCAGGGAGGCTCTGGGGCTGGAGGACAGGCTCCTCCCTTCCAGGGCAAGGAACCTCCTGCAGCTCCTTCACTGCTAATTTATGGAAGTCCATCTCCACTCTGTAAAGTGGGGATGAAAGCACTCTTTTACTGTAAGGGCATTTGGTTGATAATTATAATAATACAAGCAAAAGTGTTTTGAGTCTACAAAGATGTGTACAGAAATTACAGTTATTTTTGTGTGAGTCATGTATTCCCTATTGTATTCAATGAGTGGCTAGCTTTATTTTAGGGGGCTGTGGTGGCTCAGCAGCTCAGCTGTAACAAAAATGTCGGCAATTTGAATCCACCAGCCACTCCCTGGAAGCCCTATGGGGTAGTTCTACTCTGTCCTATAGGGTCTTTATGAGTCAGAATCAACTTGATGGCAATGAGTTTTTTTTTGATGGCTCAGTGGTAGAATTCTCACCTCCCATGTGGGAGACCCCTGTTCAATTTCTAGCTAATGCACTTCATGTGCAACCACCACCTGTCAGTGGAGGCTTGCGTGTTGCTGTGATGCTGAACATGTTTCAGCAGAGCTTCCAGACTAAGACAGAAGAGGAAGAAAGGCCTGGTGAACTATTTCTGAAAATCCTTATGAATCACAGCAGAATATTGTCCAATATAGTGCTGGGAGATGAGCCCAAACATGCCGACGATCGTGAAAATGAGGCAGGATCAGGCAATCTTTCATCCTGGTATACATAAGGTCACCATGAGTAGGGGCTGATTTGATGACAGCTAACAGCAACACCAACGAAATAGTAGACAATATGCAATAACAGATAAGTAGTCTAAGAGAGATGGGAATTCTAAGAAAGAATCAAAACGAAATGCTAGAAATCAAAAACATGCGACAGAAAAGAAGAATGTCTCTGATGGTGTCATCAGCAGACTCTTCACAGCCGAGGAAAGAATCAGTGAGCTTGACAGTAAACATGTCAAGTGCCCACCACTTACTGACTGGCATGCTGTGCTTGCTAACAGGGTCTCAGACACATATTTTGTTTGTTTTTAAAGCTTTCTGTGGTAGAGTTTTCATGACCAGTTTGGGGACTTTATGGGCATGGAGCAGTTGGTAGTAATGAAGTTGGATTTAAGCAAAAATCTACAGGAATTAGATGAAAGGGAGCCAGATTTCCTCCCTTCAGTCACTTTGAAGCTTAATGAGATACAGGGTTACCTTGTTTTGTTGCACTTCTTAGATATTATGTTTTTTACAAATTGAAGGTTTGTGGCAACCCTGTGTTGAACAAGTCTATCCGTGCCGTTTTTCCAACAGCACCATGCTCACTTTGTGTCTCTGTGTCACATTTTGGTAATTCTTGCCATATTTCAAACTTCTTCATTGTTATTATATCTGTTATGGTGATTTGTGATCAGTGATCTTTGATGTTACTATTGTAATTGTTTTGGGGTGCCGTGAACTGTAGCTATGTAAGACAGTGAACTTGATAAATGTATGTGTTCTGACTGCTCCACCGACCAGCCATTTCCCCGTCTCTTTCCCTCTCTCGGGCATACCTATTCCCTGAGACATGACAATACTGAAATCAGGCCAATGAGCAACCCTACAATAGCCTCTAAGTGTTCACATGAAAGGAAGAGTTGCACATCTCTCACTTTAAATCAAAAGCTAGAAACGGTTAAGCGTCCTGAGTGTCTTAGTTATCTTCTGCTGCTATAACAGAAATATCACAAGTGGATGGCTTTAACAAACAGAAATTTATTTTCTCACAGTTAGGAGGCCAGAAGTCTGAGGAAAATCACATAGGAAAATTACATCAGATGACAAAATGGTGGACAATCAAACAATACCAGGAATCATGGCCTAGCCAAGTTGACACACATTTTCGGGGGACACAATTCTATAAGCTGAAATAGGCTGAAAGCTAGGCCTCTTGCATCAGTTAGCCCAGCTGCGAATGTAAAGCAAAAGTTCATGAAGGAAATTAAAAGGGTTAGTCCAGTGAACACACGAATGGCAAGAAAGCGAAACAGCCTTATTGCTGATACGGTGAAAGTTTTAGTGGTTTGGACAGGAGATCAGCCACAACAGTCCCTTAAGCCAAAGCCTAATCCAGAGCAAGGCCTTAACTCTCTTCAATTCTATGAAGGCTGAGAGAGGTGAGGAAGATGCAGAAGAAAAGTCTGAAGCTAGTACAGGTCGGTTCATGAGGTTTAAGGAAAGACACTGTCTCCATAACATAAAAATGAGAGGTGAAGCAGTAAGTGCTGACGTAGAAGCTGCAGAAAGTTACCCAGAAGATCTAGCTAAGATAATGGATGAAAGTGGCTACCCTAAACAACCAATTTTCAAAGTAGATGAAATAGCCTTATATTGGAAGAAGATACCATGTAGGACTTTTCATAGCTAGAGAGGAGAAGTTAATGCCTGGCTTCAAAGCTTCAAAGAATAGTCTGACTCTCTTGTTAGGGGTTGATGTAGCTAGTGACTTTAAGTTGAAGCCAATGCTCACTTACCATTCCAAAAATCCTAAGGCCCTTAAGAATTACAGTATATCTACTCTGCATGTGCTCTGTAAAAGGAACAAGAAAGCCTAGATGACAGTACATCTGTTTACAACATGGTTTAATGAATACTTTAAGCCCACTGTTGAGACCTACTGCTGAGAAAAAAAGATTCCTTTCAAAATATTACTGCTCTTTGACATACACCTGGTCATCCAAGAGCTCTGATGGAGACGTACAAGAAGATTAATGTTTTCATGCCTGCTAACACAACATCCATTCTGTAGCCCATGGGTCAAGGAGTAACTTTGACTTTCAAGTCTTACTTAACAAATACATTTTGTAAGGGTGTAGCTGCCATAGACAGTGATTCCTCTGGTGGATCTGGGCAAAGTAAATTGAAAACTTTCAGGAAAGGATTCACCATTTCTAGGTGCTATTAAGAACATTCAAGATTCATGGGAGGAGGTCAAAATATCAGCATTAACAGGAGTTTGGAAGATGTTGATTCTAACCCTCATGGATGACTTTAAGGGGTTCAAGAATTCAGTGGAGGAAGTAACTGCAGATGTGGTGGAAATAGAAGAGAACTAGAATTAGAAGTGGAGCCTGAAGATGTGACTGAATTGTTGCAGTCTCATGACAAAACTTTAACAGATGAGGAGTTGTTTCTTATGAATGAGCAAAGAATGTGGTTTCTTGAGATGGAAACTACTCCTGGTGCAGATTCTGTGAATGTGGTTAAAAAGACAACAAAGGATTTAGAATATTATAAAAACAGCAGCAGGGTTTGAGAGGATTGACTCCAGTTTTGAAAGAAGTTCTACTGTGGTAAAATGCTATCAAACAGCATCACATGCTACAGAGAAATCTTCCATGAAAGTTTTCAGTTGACGCAACAAACTTCCTTGTTGTCATATTTTAAGAAATTGCCACAGCCACCACAACGTTCAGCAACCACCGTCCTGATCAGTCAACAGCCATGAACATTGAGGCAAGACTCTTCCCCTGCAAAAGGATTATGACTTGCTGAAAGCTCGGATGATGGTTAGCATTTTTTAGCAATAAACTATTTTTTAATTAATGTATGACATTGTTTTTTTTAGACATAATGCTACTGCACACTTCCTAGACTACAGTAAAGTGTAAAGATAACTTTTATATGCACTAGGAAACAAAAAAAAAATCGTATGACTTGCTTTCTTGCGATATATACTTCATTGAGGTTGTCTGGAACAGAACCCGCAATGTCTCTGAGGTATGCCAGTATAGAGCACATGGCCAGACTCAGAACAATTTGTGGATGTAGACCAGGTGGCAGCAGATTCTATTCAATATCTTACATCTTGAAGCACGGGTCAGAAGATCTCACATAAAGTGAGATTTAACATTGAGCAATTGATCGGCATGGAGAACCATCAACAAAAAAATCATTATCATCAATAGCAATAACAATAACAGCAAAAATCCTCAAGTGTGTTACTCAGTCGATTAATAAAATTTGAAATCATGTAAAGATCTATGAATAAACCAAATGAAAGAACTGTAACATTAATAACTGGAGATTTACAATGAAAAGGATATTATTTGCCTTCATAATAGGAGGATTTTGAGCCTGAACAATGTTAGTGCTCTAGGTGACTTGTTTTGAAGAAGATTGTCTCCATAAACCTAGTCATTTTGATGGGAAAATAGTCCCTGTTTACTTCTCTGTGTATAAGGGATGGTGGCTGAGTGGTAGAATTCTTGCCTTCCATGGGAGAGACCCAGGTTTAATTCCTAGCCAATGCACCTCTTGCACAGCCACCACCCATCTGTCAGTGGAGGTTTGTGTGTTGCTATGATGCTGAATAGGTTTCAGTGGAGCTTCCAGACTAAGGTAGATTAGGAAGAAAGACTTGGTGATCTACTTTCAAAAATCAACCAGTGAAAACCCTATAGATGACAATCACCAGTTATGGTGACGGTGCAGGACCAGGCAGCATTTCCTTCGGTTGTTGCCAGGAGTCGGGGCTGAATTGATGGCTGCTAACAAAAACAACCAAACTCATTGTCATTGAGTCAATTCAGACTCATAGCGACCCAGAGTAGAACTGTTCCATAGGGTTTCCAATGGGACAAGACTGCCTCATCTTTCTCCCAAGGAGCGGCTGATGGGTTAGAACCACTGGCCTTTTGGTTAGAAGCCAAGCACTTTGCCCAGTGGTTAAGCGCTTGACTTCTAAACAAAAGGTTAGTGGTTTGAACCCACTAGCAGCTCCAAGGGAGAAAGATGTGGTAATCTGCTTCCATAAAGATTTAAGGGCTTGGAAATCCAATGGGGCAATTCTACTCTGTCCTATTGGGTTACGATAAGTTGGAATTCGACTCTATGGCAATGTTGCTGTTGTTGTTCTTCGGTGCCGTTGAGTCCATTCTGACTCATACTGAACCTATGTACAACAGGACGAAGCACTGCCCAGTCCTGGGCCGTCCTTACAATCGCTGTTACGTTTGAGCCCATTGCTGCAGCCACTGTGTCAATTCGCCTTGTTCAGGGTCTTCCTCTCTTTCACTGACCCTCTACTCTACCAAGCGTGAGCAACTTCTCCAGGGACTGGTCCCTCCTGATAACATGTCCAAAGTATGTGAGACAAAGCCTCACCAACCTCGCTTCTAATGAGCATTCTGGCCGTACTTCTTCCAAGACAGATTTGTTTGTTCTTCTGGCCGTCCCTGGTATATTCAATATTCTTCGCCAACACTGTAATTAAAAGGCATCAATTCTTCTTCCATCTTTTATTCATTGTCCAGCTGTCACATGCATATGGGGCAATGTTTTCTTTTTTTTTTTAACAACGACAATAAGACTTATCATATGGTGTTTTTCTGTTGATTGAATAAGTAATCCTCACAAAGAGCTTGCTCCATGCTGGTAATTTAGCAAATCTTCAAAGGATATTCACTGCTATTGTTGCTATTTCCCCATAAGCTAGTCAAAGCAGATGAACTAGCATTGCGTTCTATTCTAATAGACAAATTCACACACATACACAGGACCATGAAAAAATTAACATGCCAAGAAATCCGATGTGGCTCTGTCCAGGGAGCAAAGATTGTTCCATAAATTTGGGTAAGCAAGTTATGCCACCGTGTTTCATTGTTTTTATGTCACGTTGAGTCTGGCTCTGAGACCAGACCTGCCTGCCTGGCCTAAGATCCCACCACAGTCCTCGTGGAGGATGGAGGCATCCTGCTTCAGATTCGCCCAGTGCAATGCATGGTTTGATTTCTTGACTGCTGCTTCCATAGGTGTTGACTGTGGATCCAAGTAAAATGAAATCCTTGACAACCTCAACATTTTCTCTGTTTATCATAATGTTGCTTATTGGTCCAGTTGTGAGGATTTTTGTTTCCCTTATGTTGAGGTGTAATCCATGCTGAAGACTATAGTCTTTGATCTTCATCAGTAAGTGCTTCAAGTCCTCTTCACTTTCAGCAAGCAAGGTTGTGTCATCTGCATAATGCAGATTGTTAATGAGTCTTCCACCAATCCTGATGCCCTTTTCTTCTTCATATAGTCCAGCTTCTTGGATTATTTGCTCAGCATACAGATTGAATAAGTATGGTGGAAGGATACAACCCTGAGGTACATCTTTCTTGACTTTAAACCACACTGTATCCCCTTGTTCTGTTTGAAAGACTGCCTCTTGGTCTATGCACAAGTTCCTCATGAGCTCAATTAAGTGTTCTGGAATTCCCATTCTTCACAGTGTTATCCTCTGAAACTGTATGTAGTCATATTCAGGGTTGCATAGTGACCAAACGTTTGTGGCATTAAGTTTTTTTCTGCTTTACTGAGACCTTCATTTTATATAAAAAATTAGAAGAATTTTCTCTGTATCCTCACACCACAAATTGCATAGGCAGATGTTTAGCTGTAATTAGCCACATTCATAATTCAGGAAGAGTAGGTTATTAGCACGATTGTGTTCAAAGCTGTCTATTTTTTAACCAAAATATATGTCAATGCCTATAGAATCCATGCTTAGAAATGTTTTATGCAAATTCTTATTCATATATCTAGCTTATGCTGCTTTTGATTACTATTTCAAAATGCATGACAAATCATAGTCAACTCTTACCAACTTTTTTATGTGGCTAGTTATGTTTAACATCTAAGAAATACCATGTTAAATATGTCATCACTTCTGTAATGAATTTGGTAGCAATTTAAAAAAAAATTCCTTGAAATCAAAATTTTCCTTAACATTATGTTTAGAACATTTAGACAAAATGAGTCGTCTTATGACACATTTCCGTAAAAGAAGCTACAATCCTAATTCTCCTCTCACTGGACCCCAGACTCCAGATCATCATACTGCCATGTCCAACCAGCCTAGGCATCCATTTACTATAGTGTTGTAGTTGTTAACTTAGGAGAATATGGAGCACCCCAAAGCATTCACTGAGTGTTACCTTGATGATAGGGAGCCCTGGTGGCACAATGGTTAAGTGCTTGGCTACTGAATGGAAGGTTGGTGGTTCTAACCCATCCAGTGGCTCCCCAGGAGAAAGACCTGGTGATCTGCTCCCATAAAGATTGTTGTTTTTGTTAGGTGGGACCAAGTCAGTTCCGATCATAGCGACCCTTGTACAACAGAAGGAAACACTACCCGGTCCTGCACCGTCCTCACAATCACTGTCATACTTGAGCCCATTGTTGCAGCTACTGTGTCATCCATCTCATTGAGGGTCTTCCTCTTTTGCACTGACCCTCTACATTACCAAGCATGCTATCCTTCTCCAGGGACTGATCCCTCCTGATAACATGTCCAAAGTATGTGAGACAAAGTCTCCCCATCCTTGCTTCTAAGGAGCATTCTGGCTATACTTCTTCCAGGATGGATTTGTTCATGCTTCTGGCAGTCCATGGTATATTCAATATTCTTAGCCAGCATCATAATTCAAAGGCATCAATTCTTCTTCGGTCTTCCTTATTCACCGCCCAGCTTTTGCATGCATATGAGGCAATTGAAAACATCATGGCTTAGGTCAGGCGCACCTTAGCCTAGAAAACCCTATGGGGCAGTTCTACTCTGTCACATAGGGTCACAATGGGTTGAAAATTGACTCGACAGCACACAGCAGCAACAACCTTGATGATGATGATGATGATGATGATGATGATGATAGCCACCATAGGATTGACTCTGCCTCATGGTGGCCTTGTGTACTACAGAATGAAACATTTCTCAGTCCTGTGTCATCCTCACGATTGCCAAGATGTTCAAGTCCATCATTGCTACTATTATGCCAACCTTTCTGAGGGTCTCCCTCACCTTCACTGGCTTCCTACTTCACAAAACACTATTTCCTACTCCAGAGATCGACCCTCCTGATGATGTGTCCAAAGCAAGCAAGTCAGACAATGTTCTGTTGGGACCCAAGCATTTTCTTTGGTTAATTGTCAGGAGTAGATTGCCAGGCCTTTCTTCCTAGTCTGTCTTAGTCTGGAAGCTCTGCTGAAACCAGGGGTTACCCTTCTGGTATTTGAAATACTGGTGGCATAGCTTCCAGCATCACAGCAACACACAAGCCGCCGCAGTATGACACACTGAGAGACGGGTGGTGGGAGTATTACCTTACTGATATAGAAATCAGAAATATATACATTGCACAAATTCCAGTAGTGCTGTCATTGGGATGGGAGGGAGTGAAGTTGAAGAGTTTCCCACAGGAAGCTCTCTCCAGGGGTCATTGAATTAGGTTGATGTTTTGTACATTATTTTAAAGTAACATCATATATTCATATAGTAAAATGAAAGCTATCGATAACAAAATTTAATGTTCAATAAAATTGTAAATGAATGTATTGATATGCATTTTATCATGTATGAAATAAAAGGAAATGTTATAGCTTAGCCTGACACCATCCACTCTGATGAGAGAAGCAGGGAGCCCTTTCCATGCTTAAATGCAACCCAAGTATGGGGAACTTAGATTTTACAACTTTCTAAGTAAGTGCAACAGATGTGATTCTCTATTTTCAGAAATGATGGGCTTTAGCTAAGTTGTATTTGAATTGATCTTTTGGACAGTGAATCTTGTTTCTTTTAGCATCCGCTCTAAGTCTCCCCATATCACTGAGTTGAAATCTTGTTAAAAGCAGAAAGAACACGACTGTTCCTGTGAGGAATGGTGTTCTCCAGGTAGCAATAGTCCTTTTTGTTTGCAGTATCTTTTTTTTTTTAAATTTTATTGTACTTCACGTGAAGGCTTACAGAACAAATAGTTTCTCATGAAACAGTAGTACACATGTTGTTTTATGACATTGGTTAACAACCCCACAACATATTAACCCTCTAAATTCTCAACCTATTTTTTTTTTTTTTTTTTGGTGAAAATACACATAGCCAAAGATACACCGTTTCAAAAATTTCTACATGCACAGTTCAGTGACATTGACTATGCTCTTCCAGTTGTGCTGTTATTCTCACTTAAGATGAAGGCTTACAGAACAAAATAGTTTCTCATTTAACAGTTACCACAAATGTTGCCCTATGACAATGGTTAACAATCTCACAACACATCAACAATATCCTTACTCAACCTTGTGTTCCCTATCAACTGCTTCCTTGTCCCCTTCTGCCTTCTGGCCCTTGTCACTGGACTCCTGTACCTCGTTAGACTCATTTGGTTTTACAGGGCTGTCCACTCCCAGGCTGAACAGTGAACCTCGGAGGTAACTTCACCACTGAGCTAAAAGGGTGTCTGGGGGCCATGCTCTCGAGGTTTCTCCAGTCTCCTTCAGACCAGTAAATCTGGTCTTTTTTTTTTTTTTTTTGTGAGTTAGAATTATGCTCTACATCCTTCTCCAGCTCTGTCCAGAACCCTCTGTTGTGATCCTGGTCAGAGTAGTCAGTGGTGGTAGCCGGGCACCATCTAGCTGTACTGGACTCAGTCCGGTGGAGGCCTTGGTAGCTGTGGACAATTATTCCTTTGGATTAATCTTTTCCTTGTATCCTGTTCTCTTCATTTTCCCTTGCTCCTGAAGGGATGAGACCAGTGGAGTATCTTAGATGGCCGCTCACAGGCTTTTAGGACCCCAGACACTACTCACCAAGGTAGAATGTAGAGAATTGTCTTTATAATCTGTGTCATGCCAATTGAGCTAGATGTTCCCTGAGACCATGGTCCCCAGAGCCCTCTGCCCAGCAATTCAGTCCCTCAGGGAGTTTGGATGTGTCTATGGGGCTTCCATGACCTTTCCTTGTACAGGTTGTGCTAGTTTCCCCTGTATTGTGTACTGTCTCACCCTTCACCCAAGATACCACTTATCTATTGCCTATTTAGTGTCCCCCCCCCCACCCCTCCAATCCCTGGTAACCAACAAAGATTGTTACATTTTGTGTGTGAACTTTTTCATGGGTTTTTACAATAGAGGTCTCATACAATATTTGTCCTTCTGTGATTGACTTATTTCACTCAGCATGATGTCCTCCAGTTTCATCCATGTTATGAGATGGTTCACAGATTCATTGTTGTTACTTCTCGTTGCGTGTTACTCCATTGTGTGTATGTATCCTAGTTTATTTATCCATTCATCTGTTGACGGGCATCTACGTTGTTTCCATCATTTAGCTATTGTGAACAATGCTGCCATGAGCATGGGTGTGCATATGTCTATTCGAGTGATGACTCTTATTTCTCTAGGATACGTTCCTAGGAGTGGGATTGCTGGATCGAATGGTATGTCTATTTCTAGCTTTCTGAGGAAGTGCCATATCATTTTCCAAAATGGTTGCATCATTTTGCATTCCCACCAGCAGTGCATAAGAGTTCCCATCTCCCCGTAGCCCCTCCAACATTTGTTATTTCCAGTGTTTTTGATTCGTGCCAGTAATGCCGGGGTGAGATAGTATCTCATTGTGGTTTTAATTTGCATTTCTCTAATGGCTAGTGATTGCGAGCATTTCTTCATGTGTCTGTTGGCCATTTGAATGTCTTCTTTGGTGAAGTGTCTGTTCATTTCCTTTGCCCATTTTTAAATAGGATTATTTGTCTTTTTGTTGTAGAGATGTTGGATTTTCTTGTAGATTATGGAGATTAGACCTTTGTCTGACTTGTAGTGTCCAAAAATTTTTTCCCAGTCTGTAGGTTCTCTTTTGACTCTTTTGGTGAAGTCTTTTGAAGAGCATAGGTGATTTATTTTTAGAAGATCCCAGTTATCTAGCTTATCTGTTAGGTTTTGTGTGTTGATGGTTATAGTTTGTATCCTGTTAAAGCCATGTATTAAGGCCTGAAGTGTTGGTCCTATTTTTTCTTCTATGAACTTTATAGTTTGAGGCTTTATATTCAGGTCTTTGATCCATTTTGAAGTAATTTTTGTATATGGTGTGAGGTATGGGTCCTATTTCATTTTTTTGCAGATGGATATCCAGTTTTGCCAGTACCATTTGTTAAAAAGACTGTCTTTTCCCCATTTGATGGACTTTGGGCCCTAGTCAAAGATCAGGTGACCGTAGGTGGATGGATTGACATCTGGGTTCTCAATTCTGTTCCATTGGTCAACGTATCTGTTGTTGTACCAGTACCAGGGTGTTTTGACTACTGTAGCTGTATAGTAGGTTCTCAAGTCAGGTAGTGTGAGTCCTCCAACTTTATTCTTCTTCTTCAGTAGTGCTTTACTTACTCGGGGCTCTTCCCTTTCCATATAAAGTTAATGATTAGTTTTTCCATCTCTCTGAAGAATGTTGCAGGTATTTGGATCGGGATTGCACTGTATTTGTAAATTGCTTTGGGTAGACTTGTCATTTTCACAATGTTGAGTCTGCCTATCCATGAGCATGGTATGTTTTCCCATTTATGTAGATCCCTTTGGGTTTCATGCAGTAGTGTTTTACAGTTTTCTTTGTATAGGTATTTTACATCCCTGGTCAGATTTATTCCTAAGTATTTTATCTTTTTAGGGGCTATTGGAAATGGTATTGATTTCCTGATTTCCTTTTCATCGCTCTCCTTACTGGTGTATAGGAATCCAACTGATTTTGGAATGTTTATCCTCTATCCTGCTACTCTGCTGAATCTTTCTATCAGTTTCAGTAGATTTCTTGTGGAGTCTTTAGGGTTTTCTAGGTATATAGTATCATATCATCTGCAAACAGGGACAGTTTAAGTTCTTCATTACCAATTTGGATGCCCTTTATTTCTTTTTCTTGCCTTACTGCTCTAGCTAGAACTTCCAGCACAATGTTAAATAGGAGTGGTGATAAAGGGCATCCTTGTCTTGTTCCTGTTTTCAAGGGGAATGTTTTCAGCCTCTCTCCATTAAGAATGATGTTGGCTGCTGGTTTTGCATAGATGCCCTTTATTATGTTGAGAAATTTCCCTTCTATACCTATTTGATTGAGAGTTTTTATCAGGAATGGGTGTTGGACTTTGTCAAATGCCTTTTCTGCGTCAATTGAGATGACCATGTGATTCTTTTCTTTTCTTTTATTTATGTGGTGGATTACATTGATTGATTTTCTAATGTTGAACCATCCTTGCATACCTGGTATGAATCCTACTTGGTTGTGGTGTATTATTTCTTTGATATGATGCTGAATTGTATTGGCTAGAATTTTGTTGAGAATTTTTGCATCTATATTCATGAGAGATATTGGTCTGTAATTTTCTTTTTTGTGACGTCTTTCCCTGGTTTTGGTATCAGCATTATGCTGGCTTCATAGAATGAATTTGGAAGTGTTGCTTCTTCTTCTATGCTCTGAAATAGGTTGAGTAGAACTGGTACAAGCTCTTCTGTAAATGTTTTGTAGACTTCTCCAGTGAAGCCATCTGGGCCAGGGCTTTTTTGGGTTGGGAGTTTTTTTTTTATTACCTTTTCAATCTCTTCTCCTGTTATGGGTCTGTTCAGATTTTCAACATCACTTTGTTGTAGTTTGGGTAGGCCGTGTGTTTCTAGAAATTTATCCATTTCCTCTAGGTTTTCCTATTTGTTGGAGTATAGTTTTTCATAATATTCTGTTATAATCCTTTTTATTTCAGTTGGGTCTGTTGTAATGTCCCCCATTTCATTTCTTACTTGGGTTATAATATATTATATTATATATTATGTTGAGAAATATATATTATATATATATAAATATATAATCTGAGCTTAGTCTTATTGTTTCTCCTCTGTATGTGACTTCTTGTTTTTCACGAGCTGCTCTCAGGACTCTTTGTCTTTGGTTTTGGCGAGTGTGAATATGATATGCCTTGGTGATTTTCTTTTGGGGGTCTCTTCTATATGGGGTTCATGGAGCTTCTTGGATGGCCAGCTTTTCATCTTTCATGAGATTGGGGAAGTTTTCTGTCAGCAGTTCTTCAATGATCCTCTCTGTGTTTTCTGTTTTCTCCCCCTGTTCTGGAATGCCAATCACTCGCAGAGTTTTGCTTTTGATTGCGTCCCACATAGCTCTCAGGGTCTCTTCATTTTTCTTTGTTCTTTTTTCTGAGTTTTCCTGAAACAGAGTTGTATCCAAGTGTTTGTCTTCAGTTCCACTGATCCTGTCTTCCACAGTTTCAAATCTGCTTCTCAGTCCTTCTATGACATCATCCATTTCTGAAATCTTGTTGTTTATCTTTTGGATTTCTAATTGTTGTTTTTGTATAATTTCTAGTTGTGAATTTATTTTGGCATTTTGTTCCTGCATCATCTTCCTGAATTCTTCCAATTTTTTGTCTGTATTTTCCATGAATTTGTCTATTTTTTCCTCATGTTTGTCAGCTTTTTGCCTCAGTTCTTGGAAAATTCTGAGTATTAGAGATTTGAATTCCCTATCAGGTACTTCTAGTGCATTTTTTTCCACAGGAGAGTCATCTGGTGTTTTAATTTGGACGCCTACTGGAACCATCCTGTCCTGTTTTTGTAAACGTTTTGATGTTGTTTGCTGTTTTCAGGGCATTCAGTAGTTATTTCTCTCATTTATTGATTGTAGATTTGTTTGTTTCGTCCCTTTTTTTTTTTTTTTTAAATTTGACTATGTCTGAGCAGGCTGACTGTGTGCTCTTTGTTGTTTGCTCATCTGTGTGCTCAATACTTTTCACCTCCTTCTCCAACTGGCAGGTTCAGTCACTCAGATGTGGTACAGCAGGGCAAGTCTAGCTGAAGAGGAGCCATTGGGATGGGTTGTTTGTGGCACTTACTACAGCCACCAGGGCTGGTCGGTGATCAGTGCTGGGCAGGTTCCAGTAGGCTGTGCCTGTACTGCTTGGTGGTGTGATGTCAAGCGCATGGTGCAGGTAGGCAGGATGCAGCGGGGAGATGGTTATGTGTGGAGCTAAGATGGATATGGGAGAGAGGAGAGAGGAACAGGAGCCAAAAAACACACACACAAACAAAAAAGAATTCTAGGGGAGCTTGCCGTTGGAATGGAGAGATGAGAGACTATGAAATGGAGAAAAACAGAAAGGGGAGGAGGAAGAAAAGAAAAGAATGAACAAATAAGAATCAGAAAGGTTAAAGAACCGCAAAGTTCCCAGGGATCCCACCAGTGCAGCTATGAGGTCTGGGGAAGTCACTCTCAGGTGTTGCAGTACAGCCTGGTTAGAAGGCCTAGAGGTATACAACGCCAGGTATTCAGGGACCAGAAAGAGAAGGAAGATATAGAGGGACGAGAAACTGAGCAATGAAGAAAGACAAAAAGGGAAAAAGAGGGCAAAGAAAACAAAACAAATAAAAAAAAAAAAAAGAACAAGAAAGGCTCCCCAAAAAGACAGAAAAAAAAAAAAAAAAAAAAAGAAATGTCCTCAGGGATCCCTCCACACGTCTGTGGAAGCTGATGGGGAGTTCCTTGCCTCGCAGCTCCTCCTGGCCAGAAAGGGCTCCCAACTCAAGAAAAGGAAAAGAAAACAAACAACCAATTCAAAATGAACAAACGAACAAAAGCCCCGGTATCCCACCAGCGCAGTAGCCCATACTGGGAAGCAGCTCCACACTCAAATGGAGCTCCGCAGCCCGTCAGGAAAAAGCAAAGATGGCACACGGAGCCAGGCACTCGAGCGAAACGAGGGGGAGGTGGTGAGAGGCAAGCAAGAAATCCAAAGAAGCAGGGAAAAAAACAAAACAAAACAAAAAACAACACCAGCAGCCAACAAATGGCACTCAGAGAGCCAGCCAGTGCTGGCTGGTGTTTCTGGACAAGAGACTGTGTCCGCGGGAAGCAAAGGAGGCCATGTGTGGGTGAAGAAGGGTGGAGAGTGGGAAAGCGTATATCACAAATTGCCAGCACTCTGGAGCCCCTCAGGAAGAAGCAAAGATGGCGCACGGAGCCAGGCACCCAAGCGAAAGGAGGGGAAGGTGGAGAGAGGCAAGTGAGAAATCAAAAGAAGCAGAAAAAAAAGCAACATTAGCAGCCAACAAATGGCACCCAGAGAGCCGCCCACTTGGGTGTGTGGAATCCAAGCAGCGAGCGCCTCCCGGTCAAGAGACCGTGGCCACGGGAAGCAGAGGAACAAACAAACAAAAGCCCTGGGATCCCACCAGAGCGGCAGCCCAGACCGGGAAGCAGCTGCACACTCAAATGGAGCCCTGCAGCCCCTCAGGAAGAGGCAAAGATGGCGCCCGGAGCCAGGCACTCGAACAAAAGGAGGGGGAGGTGGTGAGAGGCAAGTGAGAAATCAAAAGAAGCAGGAAAAAAAAAAAGCAACACTAGCAGCCAACAAATGGTGCCCAGAGAGCCACCCGCTTGGGTGTGTGGAATCCAAGCAGCCGGTGCTTCCCAGTCAAGAGACTGTGGCTGCGGGAAGCAGAGGAGGCCGAGCCGGGGCGAAGAGGGGTCGGGGGTGGGAAAGTGCACACCACAAATTACGGGCTGTTTTGTCTCCCACTGGGTGCTCCGTGAGGCTGCCCTCTTGTACCCCTATTTGCTGGTCTCCGATAGGAGTCCAAGATGGTGGATCCGCGCTGCGTTAGCTGGTAGGGGACCTCTGCATGAATCTCTCCTCGCTATCTACTCTCTGTCGGTTTTCTCACTCCATTTGGTGCTTGGCTGAGTTCTTTATCTCTTCATTTGATGTTTTAGGGTTTCAGGTTTGTTGTATTCTCTGTATGGCTTAGTTTTTTGGATCTTTGCTGTGGAGGGACGGCGTGGTGCTTCTGCCTAGAGGGCCATTTTGCCGGAACTCTCCTTTGCAGTATCTTTTTAACTGCAAAATGCCACAACCATAGCTATTGGTAGGACAACTACAAAACAAGTTGTGATAGTTAAGTGTGTCGACATGGCCGAGCCATGATTCTCAGTGGTCTAGCAGTTATGTAATGATGTAGTTTGACAGTTATATAATGATGTAGTTATCCTCCATTTTGTGATAGAATATACTCACCTCCATTATGTGATCTGATGTGATTAGCCAATCAGTTGTAAGGGGATTTTCCTCTAGGGTGTGGCCTGCATCCAATATATATGGACATTCTGGCTTTTGCCAGTTCTTGATCCTTCATCAAGCTCATCATCATCTGACCTCCAGTTCTTGGGACCTGAGCCAGCAGCCTGCCATATTACCTGCCAATCTTGGGATCTGTCAGCCTCCACAGTCTATGAGCCAGCAGTCTGCCATCTGACCTGCTGATCTTGGGTTTGTCAGTCCCTGCAGCTACGTGAGTCAGGAGAAGCCTCCAACCTGATACCTGACCCATGGAGTTGGGACTTGCCAGCCTCTACAACTACATGAGCCATTTCCTTGAGATAAATCTCCCTCTGTCTTTGTCTCTCTCTCTCTCTATATATATATATACATATACACTTCACTGATTTTGCTTCTCTAGAGAACCCAGCCTAATACATAAGTCAACAAACACACAGAATATCTGAACAAAACTATCAACTACCTTGATTTAATTGATATTTATAGAAAAATACACTCAACAATGGCAGAGTACACATTCTCTATTAAGGAAACATGCTATGTTTACCAGGATATATTGTATATTGAGACACAAATCTTAATAAATTTATGAGGATTAAAATCATGTGGAGTATGTTACGTGAGCGTAACACCCACTTCTGAGACCCAGCCATTCCACTCCTGATCATAGTGAAATTAAAATAGAAATCAAAAACAACAACTAGGAAAGTCCCCAGTATTTGTACAGTAAACAATCCACTTCTAAATAGTGTATGGGTCAAAGAAGAATCACAATAGCAATGAGAAACTATTTTGATAATGAAAATATGACACACCACAATTTGTGGGATTCAGCTAAAGGCAGCACTTAGAGGGATGCTTATAACTTTAAATACTTATATTAGAAAATAATAAAGATCTGAAATCAGTTGTATGTCTAGGGTATCAGGAGGAAGGAAGAAGGAAGAATAGGTGGCTCACAGGGCATTTTTAGGGCAGTGACACTACTCTGTATGATGCTGTGATGGTGGACCCGTGACATTATGTGTATGTCAAAACCCATAGGACTGTACAACACAAAGAGTGAACCCTCATGTAAACTATAAACCTGAGTTAATGATCAATATTAATCCATTTGATTGTAACAAGTGCACTGCAAGCATGTAAGAGTTAACAGTAGGGGAAACTGTGAGCAGGGGGAGAGGGATTATGTGAGAACTCTCTGTACTTTCTACACAATTTTTCTGTAAACCTAAAACTGCTCTAAAATAAACTGTTGTTGGTGGGTGCTGTTGAGTTGGTTCTAACTCATAGTGACTCTATGTATAACAGAACAAAACACTGCCCGGTCCTGCGCCATTCCTATAATCGTTGTTATGCTTGAGCCCATTGTTGCAGCCACTGTGTCAATCCATCTCTTTGAGGGTCTTCCTCTTTTTGGCTGACCCTCTACTTTACCAAGCATGGTGTCCTTCTCCAGGGACTGATCCTTTCTGACATGTCCAAAGTATGTGAGATGTAGTCTCACCATCCTTGCTTTTAAGGAGCATTCCAGTTGGACTTCTTCCAAGACAGATTTGTTCATTCTTTTGACAGTCCATTGTATATTCAATATTCTTCGTCAACACCACAATTCAAAGGTGTCATTTCTTCTCCTGTCTTCCTTACTCATTGTCCAGCTTTTACATGCATATGAGGAGACTGAAAAAGCTAGGCTTGGGTCAAGTGTACCTTAGTCCTCAAGGTGACATCTTTACTTTTTAACACTGTAGAGAAGTCTTTTGCAGCAGATTTGCCCAATGCAATGCGTTGTTTGATCTCTTGATTGCTGCTTCCATGAGTGTTGATTGTAGATCCAAGTAAAATGAACTCCTTGATATCATCAATCTTTTCTCCGTTTATCACGATGTTGCTTATCGGTCCAGTTGTGAGGATTTTTGTTTTTCTTTCTGTTGAGGTGTAATCCATACTGAAGGCTGTGGTCTTTGATCTTCATCAGTAAGTGCTTTAAGTCCTCTTCACTTTCAGCAAGCAAGGTTGTGTCATTTGCATAATGCAGATTTTTAATGAGTCTTCCTCCAATCCTGATGTCCTGTTCTTCTTCATATGGTCCAGCTTCTCGGATTATTTGCTCAGCATATAGATTGGATAAGTATGGTGAAAGGATACAACCCTGACGTGTACCTTTTCTGATTTTAAACCACGTAGTATCCTCTTGTTCTGTTTGAATGACCGCCTCCTGATCTATGTACAGGTTCCTCACAAGCACAGTTATGTGTTTTGGAATTCCCATTCTTCATAATGTTATCTATAATTTGTTATGATTCACACAGTCGAATGCCTTTGCATAGTCAATAAAACACAGGTAAACATCTTTCTGATATTCTCGTCTGTCAGTTTGTTGTACTGTGGAGGCTTGCGTGTTGCTGTGATGTTGGAAGCTATGCCACTGGTATTCAAATAGCAGCAGGGTCACATTTAAATTGGTGGATTTTATATACAGAGTACACTCAACGAAGCTAAAAAAGATGTTAGAGAAGGTAGAAAGTACTTTTTTAATTTTCAAGTCAAATACGACTTTTTAAAATTATTTTTAACAAAAGAAATGTGTCTCTGTTTCTTTCTCTCTCTCTACACACACAAACATGTTAACTTAAGAAAAGTCAACAAAATTATAAATACATTTCATTTATAATAGAATCGTAAAACTACACAAAATGTGATTTCCTCCCAAGTGAAAAAAGCAATATGGAATAGTAAAACCAATATGAACGACTTCAATTATTTTTGTTAAGGATACATAACATTAGCAGAGAAGAATCAAATATGCCTGGGCATGTTAGAACATAAACATGATGTGTGTGTCTATCTGGTGAACAGTCTGAATCTTGTCTCACAGAAATAATTTCTTACTGTCACATCCAAGGAAACATGAGCCAGGTTCTCATGTCACTTGCTAAAATATCTAATTTTTGCAAACACATCTTCCTTTGAGTTTCAGAGAGTAAAACATGTTCAAGATGGACTGAGACAGCCTGAAAGGGTGTCGGCCCCTTTGTTCCTCCATCTACGTTGTGTGTCTAAATGTGGAGATGTTGAAAAGTAAAAACTAACACCGTCTAAGAAAGCAAATGTGAAATCTCGACACTTACACCATCTCATGCAGCCAATGAGGAGTGCAGAGTTGGAGTCAGTGTGATCTGTCTTTTCCAATCCCTTCTTGGAGAGTGTTATGGATTGAATTGTGTCCCCCAAAAATGTGTGACAATTTGGCTGGGACATGATTCCCAGTATTGTGTGACTGTCCACCATTTTGTCATCTGATGTGATTTTCCTATGTGTTATAAATCCTACCTCTACAATGCTAATGAGGCAAGATTAGAGGTAGTTACATTAATGAGGCAGGATTCAATCTACAAGATTAGGTTATTTTAAGTCAATCTCTTTTGAGATATGAAAAGAGAGAAACGAGCAGAGAGACATAGGGCCCTCATACCACCAAGAGACAAGAGCTAGGAGAATAGCACTTCCTTTGGACCTGGGGTTCCTGTGCAGAGAAGCTCCTCCACCAGGGAAGATTGATGACAAGGACCTTCCTCCAGAGCCGACACAGAGAGAAAGCTTTCCCCTGGAACTGGTGCCCTGAATTCAGACTTCCAGCCTTCTAGACTGTGAGAGAATAAACATCTGTTTGTTAAAGCCATCCACTTGTGGCATTTCTGTTACAGCAGCATCAGATGACTGAGACAGAGACAAAAGGCAAAATATTAATAACCAACTGAGTGTCGAGTAGAAATACATATCCATAACGAGCTGCGTGCTGAGTAGAAATAGCATTCATCAAGGAAAATACATGGAAACAATACATCAAAACTTCACATGGATGTCTCACAGCAAATGTGATGCAAATAGATAAAGAATGTGATTTCTACCTTGGGAAACGCCATTCAAGTCTCCTGTATATTAGTATCTACTAGGAATGAACGGCCCTGCCTGGGGGATTGCAGGATTTTTGTCACTTTGATCTTAGTAGCACAACCTTTAAATATTCTGTATGTCATGGAATAGTCATGTAACTTATTTAAATTTCACTGAAAGCTCTAAAATATCCTATTTGAGAAACGAGACTCCTTTTCCCCCTTCCTTATTACCAATAGCATGTGTCAGGAAAGTACCACAGTAATCCAGACTAAGTTTGAAGATGGAAAAACAGGGGTACTGACTCACAAATCCTGTTTAGCAGAATTAAAAGATATTTTATTAGATTGGCAGGGGCACTAATTAAGTCAAACTGTAACCATAGAAACTGTTACTGACGTCATCAGGGTCACTTTATATTGGATGGAGTCCCTGGGTGGTGCAAACGGTTAACGTGCTCAGCTGTTAACCAAATGGTTGGAGGTTTGAGTCCACCCAGAGACACCTAGGAAGAAAGGCCGGGTGATACTTCCAGAAAAACCAGCCATTCCAGGAAGTTGCCTGTACTTTCCTCGGTTTCTCTCAAGTCTCTCTTCTTTCTTCTATCATTTATCTCTCTGTTTGCTCATCTATCTACTTGACTCAACTCCGTGGCAACTGGTGTTTTTATGGGGGCAGTGGTGGTTCAGTGGTACAATTCTCACCTTCCATGCAGGTGACCTGGGTTCCATTCCTGGCCAATGCACCTCATGTGCAACCAGCACGCGTCTGTCAGTGGAGGCTGGAGTGTTGGCATGATGCTGAACAGGTTTCAGTGGAGCTTCCAGACAAAGACAAGCTAGGAAGAAAGGCCTGGTGATCTACTTCCAAAAGTCAGCCAGTGAAAAGCTTGTGGATCACTGTATCCGATCCACAACTGATCATGGGAATGGCACAGGACTTGGCTGAGTTTCACTCCTATGTGCGTGGGGTTGCCATGAGTTGGGGCCAACTCGATGGCAGCTACAACACCAGTGTCATGGATTGAATTATGTCCCCCAAAACTGTGTGTATCAGTTTGGCTGGACCACGATTCCCACTACTGCATGATTTTCCTATATGTTGTAAATCCTGCTTCTATGATGTTAAAGAGGGAGGATGGGTGGCAGTTGTGTTAGTAAGGCAGGACTCAATACACAAGATTGGACTGTGTCCTGAGGCAATCTCTTGAGATATAAAAGAGAGAAGCAAGCAGAGAGACAGGGGGACTCCCCATACCACCAAGAAAGCAGTACCAGGAGCAGAGCCTGTCTTTTGGACCCGGGGTCCCTGTGCAGAGAAGCTCCTAGTCAGGGGTAACATTGATGAAAAGGCTGACAGAGAGAGAAAGCCTTCCCCTGGAGCTGACCCCCTGAATTTGGACTTTTAGCCTACTCTACCGTGAAGAAGTAAATTTCTGTTTGTTAAAGCCATCCACTTGTGGTATTCTGTTATAGCAGCACTGGATGACTGAGACAACAAGCAAGGTGTCAGGGGATGTGAATTCTGGACCAGGCTCTACCCTCAACTGGGGCACAATGTGGGGTCTATTTTCCTCACCTGCAAACTGAGTGAAAGGAACCAGGTGATCCTGACAGAACAGTGTGGCTCTGTGATGAACTCCTAGAGGTCTTCCTTATCGCTCTGATTTTCACCAAGGACTTTAAATCAGCTCAGAGCAGTGTGGCCTATGGGGTGCACCTGACTTTTAAACTCTGCAGCTCCTCATCCTTGGCAAGAAGTCGCCAGGTGGAGAGGCTGTAAGCGAGAGAGGATGCATGCTGTACGGAAGGGCTAAGGGACGGAGGATAACTAGCTTCTATGAGCATCAACACTATGTTTTTACTTTTAATGTGTCCTGAAACACGTTTCAGAATGCTTTTGCTTCCAGCAAGATCACGCTGTAAACGCTGTGACCTCCTGTGTAACCATCGCTCCCAGTCCCCTATAAAAGTCAGCAATAAGTGTGCTCATTCACCTGCTTGCAGAGAGCAGTCTCACCCAGCCGGGTCTTTGCTTGCAAGAGCTGACTGCCTGTCCTTGTGTTCTCTTGACGGGAGCCATAATCCTGTTATCTCCCAGTACAAGCAGTAGGACACCCCTTCTTATGTCGGGGTGCTCAGGACAGAAGGCACGCAGAGGAGAAGATTACTGTAATTGTTTGCATCCTCGTCTCAGCTTGCCTTGCCTGACCCTCTTCCCTGTGCAATTCACCCGTGGCTGGTGTGAAAACAGGCCAGGTGTCAGTCCATCCCATTCAGGGAATGAGTCCACAGAGCAACATATCGACAAAGTAATCCAGAACGTAGAGTGAGCCTTGTCAGACAGAGTCCCTGGGAGGTGCAGACAGTGAACGGGCTTGGCTGCTGTCTGAAAGGTTGGAAGTTCCAGTCTGCCTACAAGTGTCTCCAAAGAAAGGCCTGGCAATCTGCTTCCAGAAAATCACCCATTGAAAACTCTATGGAGCACAGTTCTACTCTGAAACATGTGGGGTCACCATGAGTTGGGGTCTATTTGATGGGAACGGATTGGCCCTGTTGGACATGTTAGAAACTCACTGGGAGACTCCCTGTCCAAAGAGATAATTCCGGAAGGCAGGGCAGCCCATGGATTAGTCCCAGGCCTGGGTAAGTGCTCCGCGAGAAGGACACAGACAGGCCGTGTGCGAATATGTGTTTACTGACGCTTAGAGTGCGTCTCTGCTCAGAAAGCCTGGAGTTGTTTTCATTTGGTCAAAATTGTCCCTGGGGCTGTGACGTGGCACAGCCGGGGTTCCAGGGTGAGGGGGCCAGGTGGGTCTGCCCTCACAGAGCCCAGAGAGGAAAGCAGGCCTGGAGCCCCCATCCCCAAATGTGAGGGCTCCTGTGAGCCGGGGGGGTGGTCACTGGGAGGACTTTCCAGGAGAGGGACGTGTGGCTCTAACAGGGCCTTTGGGGTGGGTGGGGGGTTAGTGATGTGAGGAGGGTGAGGAGGGAATGAGGCCAGTGTTCCTGGGAGAGGAAGCTCTAGGAGCCCTGCATTCAGAGGTTGGGTAGGGGAACAGCACAGATGGCAGAGTGGGGTCCAGACACCAGGGAGCCAAGGAACAAGAGGCAGGAAAGGAGATTTGGTGAGGAGGGCGCAGTGTCCCATGGAGGCTGTGAGGCCCATGCCGGGTGTGAACACCCAGATTCTGGTGCAGAGGTGGTGGGTGCGGGGGCCGTGGGGGTCCAGTCTTCCAACAGCCCAGACCTGGCTCTGTGGGCTCATAAGAAGAGAAACTGACCGTCGGACAGTTTTAGAGGCGGGAAGTCTGAAATCAGGGTGTTGGTAGGACCACGATTTCTCCAGGGGCTTTACAGAAACATCTTCTCTTGTCTCTCCCAGCTTTGGGGGCCCCAGGCATTCCTTGGCTGCATCGGCCTCTGTCACCACACAGTGTCTCTCTCTCTCCCCGTGTCTCTTCTCTTCTTTTATACCACCACCCACACAGCACTGGGACCTGCCCTACTCCAGTATGACCTTGGGTTACCCTAACTGACAACATCTGCAGAAACCCTGTGCAGCTACTCCTGGTCTCCCTGCTGGCTGGTGAGCAGGACTCTCAGCCCAACTCCTTCCTTTCGGATGTGTCCAAATCCCGCCTTATCCCCACCCTCAGACTGGTGAGGAACCAGCCCGAGAGGTCCCCAGTCTGCTCTGGGCAATCTGGTCTGAAAGCTGTTCCCCTGGCAGCCTCAGCCAATACTGCCAACCTCCTCACACTTCTTTCCCAGGACTTTAAAATAACAGGTGCAGGCTATACACGCACACAAACTTGGGATCAACTCAAGGAATTCGAGTTGGAACAACATGAAGATGAAGGCCCCAAGAGATCAAATTCCAACTTGTTTGCACCAGTTACTGGTTTGCAAACATGTTTCCAGTGTCTGTTATTGTCAGTTGCTGTTGAGTTGGCTCCGACTCACAGCAACCTAACTAACAGGAGGAAAATTTGCCAGTCCTGTGCCATCTCCATGATGGCTGGTGTGTTTGAGTCCATTGTTGTGGCTGTTGTGTCAACCCTCAGGTTGTTGTAGGTAAGTGGGTGGATGAAGATTTTTCTTCCCTTTTAAAAGTAGCCCCGTAGAAGGACAGCACACACTACAGGGGAAGTCAGCACAACTGGACTCAACCTAAGCTAAGAAGTTTCCTGAATACAACCAAACACTTCGAGAGACAGTGTAGCAGGGGCAGGGGTCTGGGGACCATGCTTTCAGGGGACATCTAGGTCAATTGGCATAACAAAGTTTATTAAGAAAATGTTCTCCATCCTACTTTGGTGAGTGGCATCTGGGGTTTTAAAAGCTAGCGAGCAGCCATCTAAGATGCATCAATTGATCCCAACCCACCTGTAGTAAAGGAGAATGAAGAACACCAAAGTTACAAGGAAAGTATTAGCCATGGAGAGAGAAAGGGCCACATAAACCAGAGACTTCATCAGCTTGAGACCAGAAGAACCTAGATGGTGCCCAGCTACCACCAATGACTGCCCTGACAGGGAGCACAACAGAAAGTCCCTGATGGAGCATGAGAAACATGGAGTGCAGAACTCAAATTCCAGTAAAAAAAAACCAGACTTAATGGTCTGACTGAGACTGGAGTGACCCCAGAAGACATGGCCACTGAACTCTGTTAGCCCAAAACTAAAACCATTCTGGAGGCCAACTCTTCAGACAAAGATTAGATGGGACTATGGGACATAAAATGATACTTGTGAAGAGTGTGCTTCTTAGCTCAAGTAAATACATCAGACTAAAAGGACAGCTCCTGTCTGGAGGTGAGATGAGATGGCAGAGAGGGTCAGGAGTTGGTTGAATGGACACAGAAAATCTAGGGTAGAAAGGAAGAGTGTGCTGTCACATTATAGGGAGAGCAACTAGGGTCACATAACAATGTGTGCATAAATTTTTGTACGAGAGATGAACTTCAATTGTAAAGTTTCACTTAAAGTACAAAAATTAATAAAAAATTGACTGGGGGGAAAAAATAGCCTCTTAAAACTCTAGCAGAAAAAAGGAAAAAACAGCCTTTTTCATAATCACTTAAAGACAAACTGGGTAATTGCAGGCACTAAGTCAGTGAGTGATTTTCACTGTTCTCAGAGAGGCTTCCTGTCATCCCCTCCTGGTTCTTCTTTGCCCCCAGCCCACACCTACAGGGACATGTGCTCATGCCAACGCCCTCTTCCAGCGCAAAAACCGCTAAGCATCTTGGTAAGATTTGGACAAAAGTGAAACATAAATTACCTGGGAGCTCCACTTACCCTGTGACAAACAGCTTCTCTCCACTGCTTTCAGACTTGGGAGAAAAAGCAGATTTAATCAATACATGTTGTGAACAGCACTCCACAAAATACTTGGTTTTTCAATCTTTGGTAAATCCTTTAAAAACAAAAATACTGGTTTCATCTGTGGGTGTCTAGGCTAGTGGATGCGCCGTCTTTCTCCCAGCGGTGTACTTCCCTCCCAGTAGCATCTGTCTCGACACACCCCCTGGGGAGTGATGCAGTGCTCCCAGGTGTGCAGCCACTGCCTGTAACTGCATCACAGCCTGTCCGAGCTCTGCAGGCTTGGCTGGGACAGCTGTGCACACCCCAAACTTGGACGCACAGGACAGGGGACAGCAGATCAAAACCTCGGCCACCTTCCTCTCTCCTCTAACACGCCTTCCTTCTTCCAACGCCAGGCCTTTTCCCCAAATGGTTTAAGGTGGAATCCATTTAACAAAAAAGCTCCTTCCTGCATATCCACTGTGCCAAGGCCAGTGACTTCCTTCCGAGACCCTTTTCCCTCTTTGTAACATAAACCTGTTTTTCAGCAGAGCATGTTGTCACCAAGAACACTGCCCCTACAGCCCTTGGAGGGAACGTGGCCCCGCAGAGACCCTGACTTTGGACTTCTGGCCTCCAGAACCAGAATAAGTTTCGGTTTTCTAAAGCCACCCAGTTTGGGGTACTCTGTCACAGCAGCGTCAGGAGACTAACACAGTCCCCTGGGCTGAATAAGGAAGACCCAAGAAGAGTTGATGCCTTTGAATTATGATGTTGGTGAAGAATACCGAATATACCATGGACTGCAGTGGTTAAGCATTTGGCTGCTAACCAAAAGGTCGACAGTTCAAATCCACCAGCCACTCTTTGGAAACCCTACAGGGAAGTTCTACTCTGTCCTATAAAGTCACTATGAGTCGGAATCAACTTGACGGCAGTGTGTGTGTGTGTGTGTGTGTGTGTGTGTGTGTGTGTGTGTGTGTGTGTGTGAGAAGAATGAACAAATCTGTCTTGGAAGAAGTACAGCCAGATTGCTCCTTGGAAGTGAGGATGGCGAGACTTTGTCTCACGTACTTTGGACATGTTATCAGGAGGGAGCAGTCCCTGGAGAAGGACATCATGCTTGGTAAAGTAGAGGGTCGGTGAAAAAGAGGAAGACCCTCAATGAGATGGACTGACACAGTGGCTGCAACAATGGACTCAAACATAGCAATGATTGTGAGGATGGCACAGGACCAGGCAGTGTTTCCTTCTGTTGTATATAGGGTCGCTGTGAGTCGGAACTGACTCAATGGCACCTAACAACAACCTGGGATGTGAATAGAAGAACAAATAAGACCAATTAAAGACAAGTGTGTGTATCTGGGGTGGCATCACAGCCCTAGCCCCGTAAGCATCACCAGGCCGGAGCAGGGGCCAGTTCCTGACCTCAGGCCCCTCCCCGGGGAAGGCTGTCGCCGTGTGGAGTGGAGCACACCGCTACAGGAGACCCACGCATCCAGCTGCCAACGCTTGCTGCACTAAATAGTTTTCTGCTGCTAAATAAATTCCAGAATTCACTGGTTGAAACAGCATTTGTAATCATCACCCACAATTTTCTGGGGACAATAGGGCCGTCTCACCCAAAGAACAGTAAACAGCACAGGGGGCATTTGTTCTGGTTCCTTGTATTACGAAGTCAAGTAATTTCTCTGAAAAATTTGGTAAAGAAACAGGATGACCTGCCTACTGGTGACTGTGTGACAGACACTCTGACATGTCACAGCAGACCCCAAAGGGAAGGCTCTTGGAGAATATCCCAGTGACAGACACTCTGACATGTCACAGCAGACCCCAAAGGGAAGGCTCTTGGAGAATATCCCAGTGTCATTGGTTCTGATCAAGCTTTTGCTGCAATTATTAGAATATGGAGGCAAACATGTGAGAGGAAATGTTTCTCTCTAGAGACTGGTGCCCTAATGTCCTGAATCCAGCTCAGGTTTAGACAGCATTTTACCCGACCTGCCTCTTAGCCTAACATCTAACGGGTGAGGCTAGATTTGATCCCTTAGATGCTACTGTAGGAAGCTGAAGAATGAAGTCCTCCTCTGCGATGGTTGGGTCCAAATCAAAGCTTTGACTTATTCTGGTTCTTCTCCTGTGATCAATCAAAAAACCAAACCTATTGCCGTCAAGTCAATTCTGATGCATAGTGAATGAGCCCATGTGTTATAGGGGAGAAACACTCCATGGGGTTTTCTTGGCTGTGGTCCCTACAGAAGGGGATCCCGAGGCCTTCTTTCATGGCGATAGTGAGTGAGTTTGAACCGCCAACCTTTCACTTAGAAATTGAGCATGAAACAGTGTGCACCACCCAGGGGCCTCCTCCTGTGACAGACTTAATTTTTCAGAGATTCCCCAGAGAAGACTGTTTCTGCAGAAAGCAACCCCCTTCCAAGAGTACAACTTCCTCTGCGTGCCTTGGGTGTTACCAGGCCTGAAGGCAGGGCCTCTAGTGACAGGGAGTGCTGTTGGGGTCTAACCTGCCCTGGGCGCCCGTCTCACTCTGTCCCTGTAGGGTCCCTGTCCCCGCTGGGGGACGATGTCAACCCTGTGTGCAGCGCTGGGTCTCTTTCCTGCAGGCTGACTTTCTAGGTTCTCCCAACTCCACAACCACATGGGCACTGAAAACCATCCACCTTTTAAACTCGTGACTGATGCCCCATAAAGACGTTAGCCTGGATGATCAACAGCTGTTAGGCAGAGGGACAAAGAAAGAGCCATTTAGGGCACTAGGTAATAAGGCGAGGGAATCCCTGTGGTCCGTGAGGAGAGCCCATCAGGGTCCTGATGGATGGGAGCCCGGGCGATGGAGTAGGACTTTCCACGCCTGATGCCTACGCCTCCCAGCCTAAGTGGTGAGGTCCCTGGTGATTAATCTTCCCCAGGGACTATGTGGTGAGCTGGGAGGAAGTTCTCTCTGTATGAAGCCCAGGGAGCTGCTTGCCCTACTTTTTAGTAGCTTCTTTATTCCAGCTGAATGAAGGGGACGCTGTAATTCTGTAAGAAAACCCATATTTCAACTTAAATACATGAAGTGCTGCAGGAGCTGGCTTTGCTTTAGAGGCCAAAATGTGCATTTCTTACTCCAGCATAAACTGTATATGTGTGTGTGCGCGTATGTGCGGGTGTGTGAGCATGTGGGCATGCGTGTGTACATGAGTATGCATGCGTGTGTGCCTGTGTGTGTATGTGTGCACATATGCCTGTGTGTGTGTGTGTGTGTGTGTGTGTGAATGTGTATGTGCATGTATATATGTGTGCGTATGTGTGTGTGTGTGTATACATGTATGCATGCATGTGTTTGTGTGTCCGTGTGTGCATGTCATCCTTAGCACAGCTCTTGAGAGTATTGTAGCTATTACTGAGCCCCAGTTGTTAGATTTGCTACACAGATATGCACTTTACCCCTTGAGGGTGTCCTCCTTGTAGCTGTGGTTGCTGTTCTCTGCATTGCAGAGGTTCTGGGGTCTGAGGACTGAGATCTGCCCCTGTCCTCTCAGGAGCTGGGCCACCAGGGTCTGCCCTCGGTGCACTGTTCTCTGATCCTCCTGCAGAAAAGACAGCTGCTCTGCTCGCCTGGATGTTAATCAAGAAGCTGCAGTCCCTTCAGATGCTACAAAGAAACATACCAGAAATACCAATTTAGGGAGGGCCAATATAACTAAAATTTAGTGAAACCGAAGTGAATACGAATGAATGAAAAAACAGCAAATACTTAAACAGTAGTGAAATCAGTTGAAGTACTCTCTTAATGAAAGCTCAAAAACAAGTCAAATGTATGCAGAATACACTATTAAAAAGGTAATATTCTAAATAAAATTTAATATCTCTGAACATAGTTAACCCTTTACCCTCTTTAATACATTTATCAAATCTGTATCTGTCATGCTCAGTATTCATGATAGCTCTCAAGATTTGAGTACTGGATCTGCGGGTTGATAGAAACAGATCAGAAGATAAAAGGAATGTACGTGAGTGGACATGTGTGAGCGTACTACTGTCCACTGGCACCAGCAATGACATCACTAATTGTCTGCATTGGCAAGAGACCCAGGCACCCCCAGGGGCTTAGCCATGTAGCTACTGTCCATGGTGACGCCTACATTCAGGCTTATAAGTTGTTTAAGTATTTTCAAATATATATATATATACATATATTTTGCAAAAATAAAATTATTTAATACCCAGGTTTTAACACTGTCATTTTTCTTTCACGACGTTTTCTATCACTGGAAGAGCTTTTCTTAGTTTTGCTTGAAAAGCACCCTGCTTTTGTTAAAAAAAAAACAACAGTTATTGAATTCCACTCATCTCCAGTAACTTAAACTTTCCAGATGTATTACAAATAATATAGTATATTACTCATGTTGCTATATCCATAGCAGCCCTGAAATTCTTGCAAGAAAGAATGTTACATTACTTTGAGCATTTTTTTTTAAATAGAAGAGTGTGCTTTCAAATCATTAAACTGTGTATAAAACAAGCATATAGGATGTGAGGTGTTAAGGAAAAAGACATTTATTGATTAGTATTCTAAAGCAAAACTATTTTTGTATCTCCCAAACAAAATACTTTAAAATGATGATACATTTAAAATCTACACCAGACCATCTGTAATAAACTATTGATATATTAAATTATAAATATTTTTCCAAACTTGCTGTTAATTGTCCTTTGAGTCGACCAACCGTCCAGTTGACCCCGACTCATGGTGACCCCAGTGTGTCAGAGCACAACTGTGCACCACAGAGTTTTCAGTGGTTGGTTTTTCAGAAGCAGATCACCAGGCTTTTCTTCTGAGGTGCTTCTTTATAGACTCAAACTTCCAAGCTTTTGGTTAGCAACCGAGCATGTTAACTGCATGACCCAGGGATTCCTTGTCCTAATTAGGCACTGTTTTGTCTTAATATTTAAAATTTGTTTATTATTGGAGAACTTGTTGTTGATTTGAGTAGAGCCCTGCTTCGGAAGCAGGTAGCAGAAATCCAGTGTGGGCGACCTCGGCCCACAGGAAGGGTCACAGGGAGTGGGAGGTGGAGCTCCGCAGTGAGGTGCAGACCGCGTGTGGGAAGGGTGGACAGGGACGGGCGCACAGGGACCGGCGGCCCCGCCCACTGCTGCCCTTGTTAGAGCGTCTCCCTGGCGCAGGTAGGCGTTTTGTCCCAGCACGTGGAAGGCAGCCTCCTTCTACTCTGTGATCGGGTGGAGAGGTGAACGCTTGCGGCTGGCGCAGGTAGGGACACCTGGGGTCGGCTGGGTGGATGAGCGCTCGGGGCCCACCTGGGGTCGGCTGGGTGGGTGAGCGCTCGGGGCCCACCTGGGGTCGGCTGGGTGGATGAACGCTCGGGGCCCACCTGGGGTCGGCAGGGTGGATGAGCGCTCTGGGCCCAGATCCGCCTTCCTCAGTTGTGTGGTGGTAGAGGTCTATGCAACAACACACTGACACGTAGCCCAGAGAAAGACGACCTTCTCCACCCTCTGGGACCTTCTCTCTCTTCTAACAGCTGAGCGCAGACACTGGGAGCTGGTGAAGACCCCGGGCTCCCCTGCTTTCTGGTCTGTGAGAGCCCGTCATCTCGTCCACATGCTGGCTGAGGGGTGGGAAGAGGGGGAGCCGGACACCCCCTCCCTGGTACTTAGAAAGTTATTAAACAATCGACTGACATTTTAAGATTATAGATTCTAGACTCAACATGAATTAACTCAAATCTCTACCAGGTTCTGACATATAATTGAACATATACACTAAAATTCTTTAAAAGTGTGTCCACTCTCCCAATCCAACCGTCTTCTGTTCTTACAAACTGATTATCTGCACATTCTACCCACTTGGAATACAAGCTGCCCGAGGGTCCAGTGGCTGCTGTAACAAATGACCACCAATTGGGTCATTTAAACAGAAATTTATCCTCCAGCAGTTCTGGAGGCTACAAGTCCTTAAAGCAGGGCTGTGCTCCCTCTGAAGGTCCTGGGGGAGGATCGTCCCTGCCTCTTCCAGCTTCGGGGCCGTGGACGCATCGCTCCGTCTCCGCCTCCGTCTCCACACGGCCGTCTTCCCCCCTCCTGTCTCCATGTGGTGTTCGTCTCTTCTCCACTTCTCATCAGGACACCAGTCAGATTGGATGAGGGCCCACCCTACCCCAGTAGGACCTCACGTTAATGGAACTCACTACATCTGCAACAGACACTGTTCCAGGTAAGATCATGTTCACAGACTCATAGTTAGGACTTGAACTTATCTTTTTGGAGGACACAAATCAACTCATCACATAAACTGAATACAAACCTAAGCATGTCTTTCAATTGGTATTGTCTGGTAAACATCCTGATTATCAAAAATCTTTTAAAGAAAGGTATTTACACACTTAGATTTGTGATTACCACTCTTACAGAGGAAATGTCAGAAATGTTAAACCTGCAGATTTTAAAATCAGGAACAGTATAGATTTGCCTCTGGGAAATACGCCCTGTTTCATAACAGACAATAATTATTGATATGTCATCTGAATGAAGTTGAATATTATTCTATTATTACATATAATTTCCTTTTTTCCTAGAAAATTGTATTTTATAGATGTTTAAATTGAGACATTAAATTTTTTATCATATGATAAATAATGCATGATAGTGTAAATATGTATAAACTTTATTCAATCTCTACAGATGAAAGCGTTCTGAGTTTTAAGCAATTTCTTGTATTTTAGTTTTTTCCTTCAATATTAGGAATATTTTTTACTATACCAAATTAAACAATTCCAGCTTAAGAACTGACTTTCCTTATTTAGATTTACATATATCAGTCTCTCATAACTTTTGCTGTATTTTAAAACATCTTGATAAAAACCATGGTTATGACTCAAAACATCTCTGTGATTTGTATATTCTACTTACATTAATATTCCTTTCAGTATTCCAGCAGAGGTTTATATTTATTCCATTTTTTATGGGCATCAAATTCATCTCATGAGGGGTAAAGGTGCACTTAGCAGAGAACTCAGGCAGTTTAAAATGCCATTAAAAACCTCATTCTCCTCGCCTACGCCCCCTTCCACCATGAATTTCTATGTGACATCTTAACACCTCCAGGGTAGAGAGAGGAAATCCGTTTTCTGACTCATTCCTGAGAAAGAGGTGCAAGAAAACAGGATCAGCGATGATGGAACCTTGTAACAGTAAAATCTAGATGATGCAAGCCACCAGCTGGGCTTCCGTTACAAACTGTCTTCTATTTAATGCTTCTTAATGGAAAACACTAACAGAGTTTTATAAAGGATGCTTCAGTTTACTTTAGACTTGGAAAGAATACATTCTCATTAACTCTTCATTACCTAAACAGCAGCTTTTTACCTTCTAAAGGTCTATTTTCCTATCCTTGCACCAAATCCACCTTGTCTGAATTAATTTAGCTTTATAATAAGCCTTATTATCAAGTAGTACAAGATGCCCTTCCTGGCCTTTCTGAACAAATTGGAGAACAAGCTTGTAAATTTTCTCCAGAAAAACAAAAAACAAAAACTACTGAGATTTTTATCAGATTTTCATTGAATCTACAGATCAGCTTGAGATGAATTAACTGCTTTAAAAATTGAGTCTTTTAATATAAGAATGTGGTACATCTCCCACATGTTTTGGATTTATTTGTCTCTATGATGTTACATGATTTTCTGTCTGGAGGGCACTGGTATATTTTACTTACATTTGTTTTTGGTTATTTACAATTTTCCAGTTTCATCTTCTAATGGTTTGTTGCTGGCATACAATCGATTTTTGTGTAACTGCTTTGTATCTAACAAATTTTCTAAGCATGCTTGTCAATTCTCATAATCTATCTGTAGGTTATTTGGTATTTTCTACAAACACAATCATGTCATCTGTGGAAAAAATGAGTTTCACGTCTTCTTTTCCAGTCCTTTTCTTTTATATATGCTGTGAGGTAAGGATCAAGTTTGCTATTTGGTATACTGGTTTTCAATTTTTCCAGCATCATTTATTGGAAAGACTATCATTTTCCCATTTAATTACCTTCGTGCAAGATCAGTGGGCCATATGTATGTGGGTCTGTTTTTGAACTGTGTTCTGTTCCATTAATCTGTGTATCTAGGTACACGCCAATACCAGAATGTCTCATGATGATGATGATGATTTTGTCAAAGGAAGATAATTCAATTAAATTGAGCCCTCTGGTTCTCTTCCTACTCTTTGTTTCTTTTTTTGGGTAAGGAGGTTCTGTTCTGATTTTCCATCCTCCTGGGTATTTGGTTATCACTGATTAAATGTCAAACATTTTAGTAGAAAAATTGAAGAGATAATTTAAGGTCTAGATCCATGTTATCTTATCCCATTGAAGTAAGATAAGAAGTAAAAAGTAACTTTTGCTTCTGTGTGGTGTCTGCAGACTCTTAACACTTAAGGGTTATCTTAGTCTAATTCCAGGGACTTGGTTGACTTAGGAAGAGCTGCAGCTCCAGGAGGGCCTGGATCAGGCTCACCTGCTCAGCAGGGTGGCACTTTAGCCTCCTAATCAAGGCAGGGCACCCCTCTGGGCTTGCCCTTTCATACTTTCTGTAATATTTGAGCCTCCTCACTTCTGGGATTGGTAAACATCCCTGGGCAAAACTTGGCCGTCGAAGTTGGCTCTCCGTCTACTCCAAATTCTGACCCTGTCATCAAGTAGGAGGTCTCAGCTTCTAAGTAACTGGTGATTGAGAAGAAGGGAGTGAGGAAGTGAGGTTGTCCTGGGCCAGGCTGGGAAATGCTTGATGAGTTAGTGGCATAGCATCTACCTTAGGCTGGGTTCTCTAGACAAGCAAAACCAGTGCAGCATATAAATATTTATATAGAGATATTTATATCAAGGAAATGGCTCACGTGGTAACAGAGGCTGGAAAGTCCCAAGTCTTTGGGTGAGGCTGGAGGAGCCTCCTGACTCACGTAGCTGCAGGTGCTGGGAATCCAAGATCAGAAGGTAAGACGGCAGGTAAGCTGCTAGCTCCAGTCCCAAGAACCAGAAGTCAGATGAACGGGAGCCAGCTGAATGATCTAGAGGGAGCAAAAGCCAGAGAGCTTTGCCAGGAAGTACACTTATATTGGATGCAGGCCACACCCCGAAGGGAAATCTCTTTTAACTGATTGGCTGCTCACAACAGATCTCATCATGGAGGTCATGGAGGTGATTTCATCATTAAAAAGCTTCCAAACTATATCATAACTGCCAAACCACCTAGGATCATGGCCCAGACAAGTTGACGCACAACCTTCACCATCACAACACCCCGGAAATTGAAGAGTGACGTGCCTTCAGCTTGAAAGGGCCTCCTTTCGGGCAGAGCTCAGTGAGAGAAGAGCACGCACGTGTTGATACAGCCTGGTAAACATTTAGAAGAGGAGACCCCATATACTTCCAGACAAAGAATGATTTCATATACTCCCACAAATTTGAGAACCCTAGGGTTAGGTGGAGTTCTTAGGGTTAAGTGGTATAAAAGGCTAAAGCACTTGGCTGCTAACTGAAAGGTTGGAGGTTCAAGTGCACCCAGAGGTGCCTCAAAAGAAACGCTTGGTGATCTACTTCTGAAAAAATTAGCCACTGAAAACCCTATGGAGCACAGTTCTACTCTGATACATGAGGTCACATGAATCAGAATAGACTCAATGGCAACTGGTTACGTGTGTGTGTGTTACTATGCAGCCTTCCTTGGGAAATCTGTGATGGAAATTCACTCTGAAGCCCTCATGAGCCTTGGGAAACCTATAATTGACTGTAAAGTGAAGTATAAGGAAAACTGGCTCTAAAGATAATCTTAAAAGAAACTGTTATCAGAAGAAAACTAATGCAAAATGTCATTTCGCTGGTCATTGGACTGAAGAATTGTATACTTCTGAAAAGTTTCCTCATTCATCAGACATAACAGAACCAGAAAAAAATAGTATTAGTGCAACCTGGCCAAGATTTGTGATTCTAACTTTAAAATCGTAAATCCCTACAAAAGATGTGGCTTTGTGTAGCTAAAATCAGGATACATATGATACACATGGTACTTTATATAGGCTCATTGAGCTAGATGAGGACAAATTAATAAGGATTTCTAAGTTCAATGTCAATTACTCTTAACAGAAAGGTTGATCTGGTCTGAATAAACGATTTGCACGTAACCATTAGGATTCAATTACGAGTGCTGTTATACACAAAAGTGTTTGCATTGATGAACTTATACCAAACCATCGCCCTTGGGTGAGAGCTCACAGTTTGGCTTTGTTGGGAAGGATCATCTTTGTCAATAACGTGTCTACTGTTCTGATGTCCTACTTAAAACCACTGTGTTTTGAACAACACGGTTTGTGCTTAGAGGGGGTGTGTTCGGTGTCAGATGAACGGGTACACCTCTGCTTCCACGTGATGCCGAAACCACTCTCAGGAAAGTGAGTGAGAACGAAGTCATGGCACGTCTGGATTCCCACAGCGGCCAAATCCCAAACGTCGTTGTTAGCCGCTGTGTCATGGCGACCCCATACAACAGAACAGAATGCTGCCTGGTTCTGTGCCGTCCCTGTGGTAGGCTGCAGACGGGACTGTTGTGATCCACAGGGTTTTCACTGGCTGACTTTCTGAAGTAAATCATGAGGCTGTTCTTCCTAAAGTCCCAAATAGGAAATTGTGCCCAGCAATATAATGAAAGCATCAAAAACTTTCAGTCAGTAGGTTTTACCAAAAATAGTAATAATTTTAACATTACAACATAGATGAATATGAAAACCTTATGCTAAGTGAAAGAAGCCAGTCACAAAAAATACATATTATGTGATTCCACTTATATGAAATGTCCAACGTGGGCAAATATACAGCGACAGAAAGTGGGTTCGTGCTGCTAAGCGCTGGAAAGGAGAGGAGGTGGGAGGTGCAGCTCATGAATGCAGGGTTTCTTTCTGAGGTGACGAGAAGGTTTTAGAGCTTTAGAACTGACTGTGGTTATGGTTGCACAACTCTGTGAATACGCTAAAAATCACTGAATGGTATGCTTTCAATGATGAATTGTGGTATGTGAATTATATCTCAATTAAGCTGTTACAAAAAAAAAAAAACTTCAATCAATGGCATTGACAGAGTAAAGAAATAAAGGCATGTGATATCTCAATAAGGACAGAAAAGACCCCGAACAAACTCAAAGGTGTCCTCTTGCTGACATGTGCACCAGGGGCCCTGGTGGGCAGTGGTTAAAGCACTTGACTGCCAACCAAAAGGCCAGTGGTTTGAATCCACCAGCCGCTCCATGGGAGAAAAAATATGGCAGGCTGCTTGTGTAAAGATTAACAGCCTTAGAAATCCTATAGGGGAGTTCTACTAGGTCCTACAGTGTTGATGTGAGTCGGAATCAACTTGATGGCAGGGAGTTTTTTTGGGTTTTGCGCTGTTGAGGAAAAGGGGTTAAGTGTAAACTGAATTCACAATTACTGCATGAAACGGAGGTGTAATGACTGAAGAGACCAGCAAGGGAAGAGGCTTGCTAGAGCACCATTTAGGGAAGGAACAGGGGATTCAACTCGATGGGTCTGAGGTATGTTATTGCCGGGGAAAAGGACAGAACATTTTGTGTTACACTGCACAAGGCTGAACTCACTCAGTGACCAATTAGAAGTATGGCGGAATACTATACTAACATCAAAAAGGATGGCTCAGGTCTATTTATCAGCACAGGCGAGTCCCAGACTCTGTCACTTACATAAGGAAACAAAACCAACAGTGATGCAGACAACACATTACATCAAAATGACACACATTTTGCTTATATACCTATGTCCACACACACGTCCAGGTGTCTATCTGTGTCTCTGTCTACACACACATAGATTCCGTGGAGGATAAGAGATACACACCAGTCAGTGCTGGGGCTAGTCCTGGGGAGGGAAAGTGATCAGCATCAGGATAGTCAAAATTTGTTTATTTGTAACATTTTAACTAAAAATACCAAGTAGTATTATGTTACTTACTTGTCAAGTAATCAAAAGATGCATTGCATTGGGCAAATCTGAGGCAAAAAGACCTCTTTAAAGTGTTAAAAAGCAAAGATGTCACCTTGAAGACTAAGGTGCTACTGACCCAAACCAGGGTGTTTTCAATCGCCTCATATGCATGTGAAAGCTACACGGTGAATGAAGAAGACAGAAGAACTGGTGCCTTTGAGTTATGATGTTGGCGAAGAATACTGAATATACCATGGACCGCCAAAAGAACAAATGAACCTGTCTTGGAAGAAGTAAAACCAGAATGCTCCTTAGAAGCAAGGATGGCGAGACTATGTGTTATCAGGAGGGACCAGTCCCTGGAGAAGGACATCATGCTTGGTAAAGTAGAGGGTCAACGAAAAAGAGGAAGACCCTCAAGGAGATGGATTGACACAGTGGCTGCAACAATGGGCTCAATCATAACAATGATTGTGAGGATGGCACAGGACCAGGCAGTGTTTCGCTCTGTTGTACGTGGGGTCACTATGAGTCGGAACCAACTCCATGGCACCTAACAACAACAACACGTAAAGACTAAAAGTAAGTGTGGAAGCATGTTCACCATGGTGTGAGTGGCAATCATTTATTTATTTTTGTATTTTTCTGTACTAGTATTTTTAAAAATAGTCATTTTAATCTTTGATTCCTGAACCAAACAAAAAACAGGAGGTGCAGTAGATAAATATAGTTTAAATGAAACTAAAATTAAAAAGAATTCCCTTCTTCAAGAAGAAATACTGTTTGGACAGCTGTTGTTGGTTTTGTTGAATATTAAAGCATACTACTGAGCGCCTCTGATACCGTCTGTCCCCTGCTGGAGGGTTTTCTTCCCAGGGCCTCAGTGCCCCAAGGGACAACCTCCCTGACTTGCCTGAAATAAACGAGCAAACAGAAGCCCTGCCAGAGTGCCCTCGTAGCAGGAGGGTGAAGGTAGGTTCGTCTGCCATGAGCCCAGTGCCCATTTTAAGAGCAGAATAAGCATTTTTATTTTTATTTTTTTAAAAATTTTTTATTGATGTAACTAAATGAAGTTTACATTTCAATTTAGTCTCCCATACAGAATTTTTTTTTAAACATACATTGTTATGAGACCCCATCTGCTCACCCCACTCTGCGACAGCACACTCCTCCTCTCTGCCCTTGATTCCACATGAACATTCAACCAGCTCCTAACTCTCTCTGCCTTCCCCTCTCACCTCTGGACAGAAGCCACCCCTTTGGTCTCTTATATCTACTTGTCTAAGAGGCACATTCTTCACGAGTATCACTTTATGTCCCACAGTCCAGTCCAATCCCTGTCTGAAGAGTTGGCCTTGGAAATTGTTTTAGTTCTGGGGTGATGGAGAGACCAGGGGCCATGCTTTCCAGGGCACCTCCAGTCTTAGTCAGACCATTAAGTCTGGTCTTCTTACTAGTATTTGAGTTCTGCGTCTCATCGTTCTGCTCCATCAGGGACCCTCTGTTGTGTTCCTTGTCGGGATGTTCATTGGTGGTAGCCAGGCACCAACTAGTTCTTCTGGTCTCAGGCTGATGAAGTCTCTGGTTTATGTGGCCCATTCTGTCTCTTGGGCCAATACTTTCCTTGTGTCTTTGGTGTTCTTCGTTCTCCTTTACTCCAAGTGGTTGGGACCAATTGATGCATCGTAGAAGGCCGCTTGCAAGCTTTTAAGACCCCAGACGCCACTCATCAAAGTAGGATGCAGAACATTTTCTTAATAAGGTTTGTTATGCCAGTTGACCTAGATGTCTCCTGAAAGCATGGTCCCCAGACCCTGCATCCATGCTACTCTGTCTCTCAAAGTATTTGACTGTATTGAGGAAACTTCTTAGCAGAATAAGCATTTTTAAAAGCACTGTGACTTTTAAATCCCAAAATCACCCCAGCTGAGCCCCCTTCTGAGAGCGCCCTGTCCATTGGCCTGGCAGCCCCTTCCCGGAGCGTCCACAGGAAGCCCTGAGGGCCTGCAGGTGAGAGGTTGGTCCACTGCCGGGTCGGGAAGCATGCCTGCACCAGACCATGAATGAAGCCCGACGTTTGCTCTCTCACAGAGCGGCTGGTCCTGGATGTCCACCCTGCCCAGGACCAACCTTGCTCCCCTAGAAGTGTCTGTGCGTAAGGAAAACACACACTCGGCCCCAGCTTCCGGGAACACCCCTGAAACCACAATGAACCAGATGAAGGTTATAATTTTCACAGCGGCAGAAACACCACGTTTGAAGTTGTTGGTGTAGGGTGGTTAGCCTCTTGGGCTGAAAAGGGGGTGAAAGCCTGCTTTATTCTTGAGGCAGAGAAGCCGCTAATGGTCAGCACCTCTGATGACCTACCTGTGCACAGAGTGCCACTGTAGCTAAAGTTGTTTTGTTTTGTTCTTGCAACATCTGAGCACCTTGAAGATACCAGGGCTCTGTCAGGACAGGGTCACGGGCTGGGATCTTGTTTGTGGAGCTGCCCGCAGCTGCAGGCACTGGGGCTTTTATCCTGGGAGCCACCTGCAGCTGTAGACACTGGGGCTTTTATCCCGGGAGCCGCCTGCAGCTGTAGGCACTGGGGCTTTTATCCGGTTTCCCACAAAAGAAATGGCACAGTGGCCAATGGCTTTCACAACATTCTTCAAAATGACATCGGAAGCACGGCCCTTCTGAAGTGATGGATGCTGCAGAGGCGATTCCTGCCTCTGCTCCGACTCGCAGACCCGAGAGGACGTTTTCTGGACAAGGGCTTCACGGAGTTCTCGCCAATTGTTTTCTTGCCCTGGCAACATGATAAATAACCACCCTGGTCCTTGCAGAGAAGGGTTTCATTTTGGAGTATATCCAAGCTTGGTATATAAGTTCTGTTGTTTTCAAAACAGTCTTTCTTCTAAAAAAAAAAAAAACATGACCAACAATGAGAACATCCATAGCAGCACTCCTTCCGGTTCTCACAGCTGCTCGACAAATCACCCACAGTGAAGGGGCTTCGGACAAAAAGAGTCATTCTATCTTCTCCCGTGCTGTCTGGGGGTCAGGCGTCTGGGGGGCTCAGAGGGCCAGCTCTGACTCGGGGTGCTCAGGAAGTGGTGGCTGGGCTGGCCCAGCGGGTGTGGCGGGATCCCCTTCTTCATGGTCTCAGGCCTCTTGTGGGCCCCCTTCTTGCAGGCTGGCTCTGGCTTCCTCACATTGTGGCCACCTCAGCCAGTCAGACTCCTGTATGGAGGCTCAGAGACAGCTCACAAGTGCTCCACACAGTCAGGACAAAGCGGCACTACTTGTTAGGACCTAGCCCTGGACATCGTGTGACGTCATCTCTACGTACTTTCACGGTCAGCCAGTTACCTCGGTTGGCCCACGTCAGAGGGAGAGGGCTAAACCCTCCCACTCAATGGGAGGAGCGTCTGAGAATCTGCAGAGTTGTTTGAAGCTCCTGCCCTCTCTTATGCTATTGTATCTGTTTGTCAAACGGGCAAATACAAGCAAAGAAAGCTTTGCTGGCTTTATGCTTCAATATGCAATAACAGCAAAGATGCTAGCTTGTGTGTTGTTCCAAGTGGAATTGTGATGTTTTCCTTGGATACTTAACTATCAAGCCAGGCTGAAGTAAACATACAGATGTCTGCAGACTTTGTGATAAAAACAAAGCTATCAAATTACATGCCTGCAATATGTTTTTGCCTCCTGTACCCTTCTGTTGTGGGTTGAATAGTGGCTCCCCAAAACAACACGTCTACATCTTAACCTCCTAAACTTACTCAGAAAAAGGGTCTTTGCATATGTGATTAAGTGAAGGGTCTTGAGATGAGGACATCCTGGATTATCAGGTGGGCCCTAAATCCAGTGACGGTGTCCTTAGACACAGAGGAGGGACACAGGGACAGAGGGGAAGGCCATTGATGACATCTGATGACTGAGGCAGAGATTGGAGTGAAGTGCCCACAAGCCGAGGAACACCTGGAGCCACCAGAAGCTGGAAGAGGCAAGGACGGATCCTCAGTGTCCTTTGCTACGCCACTCTTTGTGTTTTTGTGAAACATTAAACGTTTCATATACGATCTTTCTGCTCTCAAAAATGCCTTTAAAATGTAATTATATGCATACACGGGACTATTGGATTTCTAAATTTAGTAACTTGTGTGGATTATCATTAACTAATGTGGATAATCTAGTGAATCTTGTTTAGGAACCACGTTACTTAACGTCTATAAAAGCTGTCTAACTTTGTCACTTAGATGATTTGTCTCCACTTTGAAGACACATTTAAGCCAGAGACAGCTATGCAGCCGCAAGACATTTAATCACATACTGAAAATTCTGAGAAATATTTTAAAGTTAACCACTTCAAAAGAGGTGGCTTAATAACTGCCTTTTTCTCACTGCATTTCTTTGCTTCAGAAAAGATCCTGTTGCCTTGGAGCGAGCCTCATGGGTTCAGACCAGAATCTCGCCACAGCTCGGTCTGCCTGACCCCCTGCCTCTGATGTGGGAGCTGTCCAGGCCCGGAAGGGACGCACCTGTCAGCCAGCAGGGCCGAGTGCACGTGGGGGCATCTCTTTCAGGCAGATACGGGAGTGTGCTCTCAGTCGATCATGGATGCTGGCTGAGGATTAGGGATTTCTTTTCATTTTCCTAGAAGATGTCTGATTGGATTTAGAAGCCCGACCATGCAGAACTGTAACTAATTTCTGAAAGCATTGCAGATGTGAGTGTGGGTTCCTGGATGCTGATACAATGTCAAGTACGTGAAACTTTGTTTCCCAGCTGCTGTGGAGTTGACACCGACTTGTGGCGCCCCCGTGGGTGTCGGGGTAGAACTGTGCTCCGTAGGGTTTTCAGTGGCTGATTTTTCAGAGTACATCACCCGAGGTTTCCCTGGGTGGACTCGAACCACCAGTCTTTCCGTTAGTAGCCAAGTGCTTAACCATTTGCACCACCAATGTGCTCCTTATGAGAGACCAGTGACATAAAAAAGGAGAAAACTCCTCCTTAAATAAGAGTCAGGAGAAGCCTCGGTACTCCGCAGGGTACAGACTCAGAGTCCCTCCACGTGGGGGCCAGATGGCAGCAGATAAACAAGGCAGGACCGACAGGGACTTTCTTCTGGGACTGGGGACCTTGTTGTGTTGCGCATAAAGTGAGAGACACACTGGACTTCTTGGGGTTTTGTTTGCTAGTGTGGAGTAGAGATGTATGTACAAGAAATGTTTTCATTCACTTTTAGTTCTGGGCGTAAGGATTGCTTTATTTATTTTTTAATCCTGGACACAAGGAGTGCCTTAATTTGCTCTTAATTCTAAACCAAAGGCAGCATTTCTATGATAGTTAGTGGCAACTGATGATTGGTCTGCACTGGGAGAAAGCAGAGCAGGAAGCAGCCTCCTTGGTGGGTAAGACAGCTTCGGCCGCAGAGGCCGCCAGAGACAGAAGGTTGGTGGGTGGGAACGGTTCATTCTTTCATGAGACTGTGTGGTCTTAGGGTACAGCATCCTTGTGACTTTGGTGAAACAGCCATGATCAAAGTGAAATCCGTGTGAGCATGGAGCTTCTTTCCCAGGAGAGAGAGGCTACAAACAACAAATCAAATGCCCACGGACCGGTGAGAGCCAGGTGGGGAACAGCACAGGTGGGGTGGGAAATGCCAGTTTTACAAATGGCGGTCAGAGAAGGCCTACGTATGGTGGTGTTTGAGCAAAGATCTCAGGAAAGTGAGACACGAAGCAAATGAGGGGGTGGTGGAGAGCTGTCTGGGATCCCAGACAGACCAGGAAGAAAGGTCTGGCTATATACTTCCATAAGTCAGGTAATGAAGACCCTATGGATCACAGTAGTTTGATCCACATCTGATCACAGGGATGGCACAGGACCGGGCAACATCTGGCTAACTCCAAGGCAGCTAACAACCACAACAACACAGGGCTCTGGTGAAAATTAAATGAACTGATATATGTACAATGCCACAGAACGTATTATTATTATTAATTATTGCTATCAAATCTGCCCAAAGCCAGGTTCCCTTCTCCAGGCCTCCATCACTCAGCATCATCTATGGAATGCTCCTTGTGTGCCAGACCCATCAGGATGCTGGAGATACAGGCATGGGCAGGCCCCGCCCACCCTCTAGACCAGGCTCAATGGTATTCACCACTAGACAAGAGACGCCTGGACCAGTGACAGCAAATCGGAAAACTTTCGTCCGGAGACAAAGGAATATAAAGGGCCTGCCATGAAGCATGGCTCATGACACCAGCATGCATTACAACAGAGGTGCATCCAAGCCCTCCTGTCTTCATCCGAGATGAAAAATTGTTGATCGTAGGTCTTCCCTTAAAATAACTCTTAATAAACAGTAAAGAGTTTGTGCTGGTATTTATATTTCCCCAAGCATTGCACATTTCTTTGTATAAATTCCACCCCACGGTTGGACGGTAGTTCTATGACGACATATTGCTGACTGCATGGAACACCCAAAGTGATGTTAAGTGCAGTTTCTGCCACAAGAACATGTTTAAGACAAAGGCAGTCTGCTCCCAGCTCCTATTGATCTTCATCTCAGCCAGGATTTTACTGTGTGCTCAGGAGGCTGTGGAACCCACTCTCTAGCATGGTGGTTTCACCGTCTCCTGCACATGGCTCTGACAGAGACTATGAAATCATACATCCCGACCCAGCTATCTCCCCCCACCTGTGTCCAACTCAGCAAGAGGAAATATGCCTCCTGAGATAAAGGGAAGTTGTGTAAAGCTCTTTCAATTGTAAACTGATGTGTGTCTGGGTGAGAGAGAAATGAATACCATTGCTGATCTCTAGCATCGCCGGGAGAAATTCTACCAACGCCCACTTGTTCTCATGCAGAAGGCCTTAATTCCTCTTTGTAACATCGTGGTTTTGATTCAAAATTCTTAAAAGTCTCCAACTCTCAAGGTTACTCAAAATCATTCTCATGTTTTCGAGTCCTAACTTCTCTAAATGTTGGAGTTCCTTACTCCTCATGCAAACCAGGGAGTCTCAAGCTGTGCTGGACCAGGTGGACTCAGCATCCTGACTCCGCTCAGCCAAACCCTGTTTCCCAGCCGCTGCTGAAACCAGGACTCTGAGCTGGAGTTGGGCTTGGCTGAATAGCCATGTCTGTGTGGAATCTGGAAGGTGGAAGTGGGGACAATGGTCACTCTACTGCTGGTGGGTCTGCTGGCCACAGGGCAAGGAGACAGGTGTACAGAGGCACCCCAAGGCCATGGGTAATGCTTCCCTCAGACACATCCTGGGAGGCAGGTCCTGGACCAGAGCCACCACATGCTGGCCCTGACTCCTGCCCCCCTGCCCTCCCGACTATCTTGTGAACTGTTGTTAGCTGCTCTTGAGTTAGTCCCCCACTCGAGGTGACCCCATGCACAATGGAACAGAATATTGCCCAGTCCTGTGCCATCACCATGATAGGTTGTGAATTGGACCATTGTGATCCACAGGGTTTTCACTGGCTGATTTTCAGAAGTTGATCACCAGGCCTTTCTGCCAAGTCTGTCTTAGTCTGGAAGCTCTGCTGAAACCTGTTCAGCATCATAGCAACACACAAGCCTCCACTGACAGATGGGTAGTGGCTGCACATGAGGTGCATTGGCTGGAATTGACCCTGGGTCTCCCCTGTGGAGGGTGAGAATTCTACCACTGAACCACTTCTGCTCTCTAATCTTATGAACTAAATCCCCTTAATAAATAATTTTCAATTAACAAGAGTTTCCTATTATCTGCACAGATTCCTGACCTCATATAAAGGTCAATATCTAAAGCTGACTCAACCAGAAAAACAAGTATAATGATATTATCTATATTTAAAAAAACAGCCAGTAAAAAGACTAATAGTCTCAATAATACAATTAAAAAATATAAAGAGAAAGAGAAGAGGGAGCAGGGAAGATGGGGGTTTTGTGCCACATTAAATGCCTTCATAGTAAGTCTATAATTAGTAAGTAAAAAAATAGTGCTAAAATCATTTTATTATTTTTAAATGGAAGTGAATATTACAAGACCTAATAATAGGAAGGATCTAAAAAGTTTGCCTCTGAGGAACAGGAAACTTCATGTTATGGGTACACTGTAATCAATTTAAGAGAAGCTCTGTAACTCTGTATTCAGAACGTTTTCTAATGTTCATCACAATAATCAGTGCCCAAAATGAAGATAATTACACACTTATTTCCAGGGTCCTTCTAATTGTTTTCTTTAACTTGTTATTTACTTACCTGCTCTTCTGCATTTTAATTCTCCAACCACAGTGGCAATGACGTGAATGTGCTCACGGAAATCCCATGAATGCGTAAATGCGCACTAGGTGCTTGGACACAATTTATTGCTATGTTTACCAAAACTGGATGATATATACATATGTGCATTTATATATAATGTGTTTGTGTGTATATGTATATATGTTGTTGTTATTGTTTGGGGCCATGGAGAAGATTCCGATGCATAGTGACCCCATGTGACAGAGTAGAACTGCCCTACAGGGTTTTCTAGTCTGTAATATTTATGGAGCAGATCACCAGGTTTTTCTTCTACAGAACCACTGAGTGGGTTTGAACTGCCAACCTTTCGGTTAGCAACTAGGCACTTAACCTTTGGGCCACCACAGCTCCTTATACACATACATACGCATGTATGTATATATATACACACATATACACACACACATATATATACAAAGCACACGTTGTTGTTGTTAGGTGCCATCGAGTCGGTTTTGACTCATAGTGACCCTATGTACAACAGAAAGAAACATTCTCCGGTCGTACCTTATCCTCACAATCATTGCTATATTTGAGTCCATTGTTGCAGCCACTGTGTCAATCCATTTCCTTGAGGGCCTTGCTCTTTTTTGCTAACCCTCTACCAAGCATGTTGTCCTTCTCCAGGGACTGATCTTTCCTGATAACATGTCCAAAATATATAAGATGAAGTCTCGCCATTCTCCTTTCTAGGGATATAACACACACACACACACACACATGTACATAGATATACGTATATATGTATATATGTATGTGTATATCTGTCTGTCTGTCTATCTGAGCCCTGGTGGTGCAGTGGTTAAAAGCTTGGCTGCTAACCAAAAGGTCAGCAGTTCAAATCCACCAGCAGCTCCTTGGAAACCCTATCGGGTAGTTCTACTCTGTCTTATAGGGTCGCTATGAGTTGGAATCAACTTGACAGCAATGGGTTTATCTATCATCTATCTATCTATCTGTCTGTCTGTCTATCTACCTATGTGTCTATATTCACCCACTCCTCACTTATTGACATGGTTAGGTTCCAAAGACCATTATGCAAAAATCGGCACTATGCAAAAATGGAGGATAACTACATCATTACATAACTGCCAAATTTCATCATTACAGAACTGCCAAACCACTAAGAATCATGGCCCAGCCAAGCTGACACATAACTTTAACCATCACAGCCAGCATTACTCTTGCCTCGTACCTCATCTATTGTTACTGCCAGACATACATGGTTAATGCACAAAATAGTGAGATAGCTGATTTTTTACTATTGTCATAAATGCAAAATGTCGACTAACAAGATAGTGGATAAGTTAGGAGTAGGTGTGTATACATATACATATATATATGTGAATAGGTGTAGTATAAGGCTAATTACAGGTACAAGTATAGATGCGTCTCTGGGTGGTACAAGTGGTTAACACACTTGACTGCTAACTGAAAGGCTGGAGGTTGGAGTCCACCCAGAGGCACCTCAGAAGAAAGGCCTGGTGATCTACTTCTGAAAAATCTGCTATTGAAAACCCTCTGTAGCATAGTTCTACTCTGACACACATGGGGTCACCATGAGTCAGAGTCATCTTGATGAAAACTGTTGTTGTTGTTGTTGTTTTAAGTTGGTGTAGTATTGGTGTTGAACATGTATGTGTGGGTAGCTGACATTGAGAGAACAGACCACCTTTTTAATCCAGATGCAGGTCGAGTTGCTGACCCCCTTCTTTCCTCCTCCCTGCGCCCACCCCACCCTCTGGCCTTGTCTCCCTGCTCTTGCTCTGCGTGACCAGCAGCACATAGGTGGAAGTGACAGAAGTGTGTTCATTCCAAACCTAGGTCTTTGGAGGTCCTGCATGTTTCCCTTGCCTTCTTGAGTTTCTGTCCTCGCCAGAAGACAGTGCCCAGGCCAGCCCACTGGTCCAGGGTAGGATGGGAGACAGGTGGAGAGGAGCCGCTAACGGGGCCCAGGCTCCTTGCTGAATCCGCCTCTTGCAGCGCAGGTGAGCTGACCTCAGGCAGTGGAGCCCCAGCAAACCTGCAGACTTTGAGCCATGAGAAACAGTTGCTGCTCAAGCCACTGAGTTGTGGGGTGGTTTGCAAACAGCAACGAAGAATTTATATGATGCTGCGCAGTGTTCACAGTGATGTTCCTTCATTCCATTCTTTCTGGACTAGTGATTGTTTTTCTTTCTGTCAATACCAGCAATGTTAACACGGGCATGTATTTAAGCACTGTTATGAATTGAACTGAGTCCTCCAAAAATGTGTATCAACTTGGCTAGGACATGATTCCCAGTATTGTGTGGTTGTCCACCATTTTGTGATCTCATGTGATTATCATCTGTGTTGTAAATCCTACCCTCTGTGATGTTAATGAGGAAGGATTAGAGGCAGTTATGCTAATGAGGCAGGACTCAATTTATAGGATTAGGTTGTATTTTGAGTCAATCTCTTTTGAGATATAAAAGAGAGAATTAAGCAGAGAGGAGAGGGATCTCATACCACCAAGAAAGAAGAGCCAGGAGTGAAGTGTGTCCTTTGGGCCCAGGCTCCCTGCTCTGAGAAGCTTGACTTGGGGAGGATTGCTGACAAGGACCTTCCCCTAGGGCTGACAGAGAGAGAAAGCCTTACCCTGAAGCCGGCACCCTGAATTCGAACTTCTAGCCTCCTAAACTTTGAGAGAATAAATTTCTGTATTGTTAAAGCCATCCACTTGTGGTATCTCTGTTATGGCAGCACTAGATAACTAAGATAGGCACTGTCTTAGTTACCTAGTGCTGCCGTAACAGAGATACCACAATTGGGTGGCCTTAAAGAACAGACATTTATTTCCTCACAGTTTAGGAGGCTTGAAGTATGAATTCAGGGTATGGGATCCATGGAAACGCTCTCTCTGTCAGCTCTGGGGGAGGGTCCTTGTCTCAGTAGCCTGGTGTTCCTTGGGCCCTTGGAGATCTTCATGTGGCATCTATTGCCCCATCCTTGTGGTTTGTATCTCATCTGCATTTTTCATAACTCAGAAGTGATTGGTTTAGGACACACCTTACCCTGGTATGGCCTAATTAACATAACGAAGGAAACCCTATTCCAAAGCAGGGTTAAATCCACCAGGTATAGGGGTTAGAATTCCAACACATATTTTGGAAGGACACAATTCAAGCCATAACAGGCACTTATCTTTTTGTACAGTTAGTTTTATTTCTATAGGACAGATTTTCAGAGAAGAAATCACTGGGTTAGAGGATGTTGGTCCTTATCTCTTTGGATGCAGTACAACCCTGTATAGCTCAGAGGTTAACTCATTATCTGTCATCTGTAGAGCAATGAGACACACTTCAGTTTGAATTCGCTTTATTTCTCCGATGGTTGAGAAAATGGCCAATTAAGTTACAGTGGAGCAGGGTGGTGTGTCTATAACAAACCCTTGTTACCTGCACAGGTATCTGGGAAAGTCTGTGTGGAGATGACGAAGACCTAAATCAAAGGAACTGGCCTGTGAAATTGCCTGTCTATATGGGTTGTAGGATGTGACTGTGCTGACGTGAGATTGTGACCTTGATGATGGCATAGTTTGTACTTATTATCACTGTGGTGACTCCCACATGGTGCCAGGGGGCCACAGCACATTTCAAAAGTTTTCCCATTCTTTTTAGAATCATTGTCATGGATTGAATTATGTCCCCTAAAAATGTGTGTATCCATTTGGCTGGGTCATGATTCCCAGTATTGTATGATTGTCTACTATTTTATCATCTGATGTAATTTCCCTGTGTGTCGTAAATGCCGTCACTAGGATGTAATAAAGCAGATTAGCAGTAATTATGTTGAGGTCTACAGGATTAGGTTGTGTCTTAAGCCAGTCTCTTCTGAGATATAAAAGAGAGAAGCGAGCAGAGAGACAGGAGAACCTCATACCACCAAGAAAGCAGTGCCAGGAGCAGAGAGTGTCATTTGGACCTGAGGTTCCTTCGCAGAGAACCTCCCAGACCAAGGGAAGATTGATGACATGGACCTTCTTCCAGAGCTGACAGAGAAAACGTTCCACTAGAGGTGATGCCCTGAATTTGGACTTGTAGCTCACTGGACTGTGAGAGAATAAACTTCTCTTTGTTAAAGCCATCCATTTGTGGTATTTCTGTTAAAGCAGCGCTAGATGACTAAGACAATTATGGTATGTTCAAAAGCCATGATACTATTTTTCCCTAAAATTATGTCATATCTTTCCAGATTACTGGAAATAATTCTGCCTCAGGGGAAAAAGGAAAGCAGAAATAAAGCTTACTGTGTTGTTGTTAGGTGCCCTCAAGTTGGTTCCAACTCATAACGACACTGTGTACAACAGAACAAGACACGGCTGGGTCCTGCCCCATCCTCACAATTGTTATGCTTGAGCACACTGTTGCAGCCATTGTGTCAGTCCATCTCATCCAGGGTGTCTTAGCTGGGTTGTCTAGAGAAGCAAAACCAGTAAAGTGTATAAATATATATAGAGAGATTATATCAAGGAAACAACTCATGTGACTGTAGAGGCTAGAACGTCCCAAGTCCGTGGGTCAGAGTAGAGGCCCCTCCCAAGTCACGCAGCCACAGAAGCTGGCAAGCCCAAGATTGGAAGGTCGGAGAGCAAAGCTCCCACTCACAGGCTGTGCAGATCGACGAATCCCAGGTTTGGCAGGTAAGCTGACAGCTCAAGTCCTAAGAACGGGAGATGAGACGACAGGAAACAGCTGCAGGATCCAGAGAGAGCAAAAAGCCAGAATGTCTGCTTATATTCAGATGCAAGCCACACCCCCAAGGAGACTCCCTTTCATCTGATTGGCTACTCACAGTATATTCAGTCATGGGAGTGATTACATTAAAACAGTGAGAATCATGGGCCAGCCAAGTTGACACACAATCTTAACCATCACAAAGGGTCTTCCTCTTTTCTCTGACATTCTACTTTATCAAGCATGATGTCCTTCTCCAGAGAATGGTCCCTCCTGATAACATTTCCAATGTACATGAGATAAAGTCTCATTATCCTTTTTTTAAGGAGCATTCTGGCTGTACTTCTTCCAAGACAGATTTTCTCATTCTTCTGTCAGTCCATGATATATTCAATATTCTTCACCAACACTGCAATTAAAAGGCATCAATTCTTCAGTCTTCCTTACTCATTGTCCAGCTTTCATATGCATATGAGTCAACTGAAAATACCATGGCTTGGGTCACGTGCACCTTAGTCCTCAAAGTGACATCATTGCATTTTAACACTTTAAAGAGGTGTTTTGCAGCAGAATTTCCCAATGCAATACATCCTTTGATTTCTTGGCTGCTGCTTCCATGGGTGTTAGTTGTGGATCCAAGCAAAATGAAATTCTTGACAACTTCAATCTTTTCTCCATTTATCATGATGTTGCTTATTGATCCAGTTATGAGGATTACTGTTTCCTTTATGTTGAGGTGTAACCTATACCGGAGGCTGGAGGGTTGATCTTCATCAGTAAGTGCTTCAAGTCCTCTTTACTTTCAGCAAGCCAAGGTTGTGTCATCTACATATCTCAGCTTGTTAATGAGTCTTCCTTCAATCCTGATCCTGCATTACTCTTCATATAGTCCAGCTTCTCAGATTATTTGCTCAGCATACAGATGAAATAAGTGTGGTGAAAGGATACAACCCTAACACACACCTTTCCTGATTTTAAACCACCCAGTATTCCCTCGTTCTCTTAGAACTACTGCACAATGAAGTGTTCTGAGATTCCCATTCTTCACAATATTTATTCATAATTTGTTATGATCCACACGGTTGAATACCTTTGCATAGTCAATAAAACACAGGTAAACATTTTTCTGGTAGTCTCTGTTTTCAGCCAAGATCCATCTGACGTCAGCAATGGTATCCCTCAATCCATGTCCTCTTCTGAATCTGTCTTAAAATTCAGGCAGTTCCCTGCCAATGTACTGCTGCTACTGCTTTTAATGAATTTCAGCAAAATTCTACTTGTGTGCGATATTAATGATATTGCTCAACAATTTCTGCATTCTGTTGTATCACCTTTCTTTGGAATTGGACAAATATGGATCTCTTCCAGTCAGTTGCCTAGGAAGCTGTTTTCCAAATTTCTTGACATAGATGAGTGAGCACCTCCAGTGCTGCATCTGTTTGTTGAAACATCTCAGATGGTGTTCTGTCAATTCCTGGAGCCTTGTGTTTTGCCATGCCTTTCAGTGCATCTTGGACTTCTTCCTTTAGTACCATGGTATCTTGATCATATGCTATTGCCTGAAATGATTGAACGTAGACCAATTCTTTTTGGTAGAGTGACTCTGTGTATTCCTTCCATCTTTTTTTTGATGCTTCCTGCACGGTTTAATATTATCTTTGTAGAATCCTTCAGTATTGCAACTCCAGGCTTGACTTTTTTCTTCAGTTCTTTCAGCTTGAGAAATTCTGAGCTTGTTCTTGTCTTTTGGTTTTCTAACTCCAGGTCTTTGCACGTATCATTATAATACTTTTCTTTGTCTTCTGGAGTCAACCTTTGAAATCTTCAGTTAAGCTCTTCTACTTCATCATTTCTTTTGTTAGCTTTAGCTAGTCTACATTCAAGAGCAAGTTTCAGAGTCTCCTCTGACGTCCATTTTTGTCTTTTCTTTCTTTTTAATTAAGTTATCAAACAATACCGAGAATATCACAAGCAAGTAAGATTTTGCTGAAGATCAATCAAAATAGTTTGCACCAATACATCAACAGGAGACTGCCAGAAATTCAAGTCGGATTCAGAAGAGGATGTGGCACAAGTGGTATCATTGCTGATGTCAGATGGGTCTTGGTTGAAAGCAGAGAATATCAGAAAGATGTTTACCTGTGTTTTATTGACTATGCAAAGGTATTTGACTGTGTAGATCATAATAGATTATGAGTAACATTGCAAAGAATGGGAATCTCAGAACACTTCATTGTCCTCACGAGGAACTGTACTTAGATCAAGAGGCAGTTGTTCGAACAGAACCAGGGAATACTGCGTAGTTTAAAGTCAAGAAAGGTGTGTGTCAGGGTTGTATCCTTTCACCATACTTATTCAGTCTGTATGCTGAGCAAATAATCGGAGAAGCTGGACTATATGAAGAAGAATGTGGCATCAGGAGTGAAGAAAGACTCATTAACAACCTGCAATATGCAGATAACACAACCTTGCTAGCTGAAAGTGAAGAGGACTTGATGCACTTATTGATGAAGTTCAAAGGCCACAGCCTTCAGTATGGATTACACCTCAACATAAAGAAAACAAAAATCCTCACAACTGGACCCATGAGCCACATCATGATAAGCGGAGACAAGATGGAAGTTGTCAAGGATTTCATTTTACTTGGATCTACAATCAACACCCACGGAAGCGGCAGTCAAATCAAACAGCGCATTGCATTGGGCAAATCTGCTGCAAAACTCAAGTGTTAAAAAGCAAAGATGTCACTTTAAGGACTGAGGTGCACCTGATCCAAGCTAGATGTTTGCAATCGTCACATATGTATGGGAAAGATGGAGAATGAAGAAGGAAGACTGAAGAAGAATTGATGTCTTTGAATTATCCTATTGGTGAAGAATATTGAGTGTACCATGGACTGCCAGAAAAAAGAAAAAATCTGTTTTTGAAGTACAGCCAGAATGCCCATTAGAAGCAAGGTTGGCCAGGCTTTCTCCCATGTAGTTTGGACATGTTATCGGGAGGGACCAGTCCCTGGAGAAGGACATCATGCTTGGTAAAGTAGAGGGTCAGTGAAAAAGAGGAAGACCCTCCATGAGACGGATTGATAAAATGACTGCAACAATAGACTCAAGTATAACAATGATTGTGAGAATGGTGCAGGACGGCACAGTGTTTCATTCTGTTGTACACAGGGTCATTATGAGTCAGAACCGACTAGACGACAACTAACAACATACTCAAGGTCCTATTTTGGCTTTTATGGACTTGCTCTAATTTTTTCAGCTTCAGTTTGAACTTGTATATGAGCAATTGATGTTCTGTTCTACAGTCAGCCCCTGGCTTTGTTCTTACTGGTGATATCGAGCTTTTCTATTGTTTCTTTCCACGGATGTAGTAGTCCATGTGATTCCTGTGTATTCCATCTGGAGAGTTACACGCGTATAGTCACCGCTTATGTTGTTGAAAAAGGTATTTGCAATGAAGAAGTCATTGGTCTTGCAAAATTCTGTTATTCTATCTCTGGCATTGTTTCTATCACCAAGGCCATATTTTCCAACTACCAGTCCTTCTTTGTTTCCAACTTAAGCATTCCAATCACTGGTAATTATCAATGCATCTTGATTGCATGTTTGATCAATTTCAAACTGCAGAAGTTGGTAATAATCTTCAATTTCCTCATCTTTGACATTAGTGGTTGGTCCATAAATTTGAATAATAGTTGTATTAACTGTATAGGGTTGCATAGAGTTGCTGCGAGTCAGAATCGACTGGACAGCAATGGGTTTAGTTTTTCTGTTTTTTAACTAGTCTTCCTTGTAAGGCATGTGGATACTATCTTATCACTGACAGCATGGTACTTCAGGATAGATCTTGAAATCTTCTTTTTGATGATGAAAGCGACACTATTCCTCTTCAATTTGTCATTCCCAGCATAGTAGACCACGTGATTGTCTGATTCAAAATTGCCAGTACCAGTCCATTTCAGCTCACTAATGCCTAGGATATCAATCTTTACACAATCCACTTAATTTTTGACGACTTCCAATTTTCTTAGATTCATACTTCATACATTCCACGTTTTGATTATTAAGGGATGTTTGTAGCTGTTTCTTCTCATTTCAAGTCATGCCACATCAGCAAATGAAGGTCCCAAAAGCTTTACTCCATCCGCATTATTAAGATCTACTCTACTTTGAGGTGGCATCTCTTCCCCAGTAGTATTTTGAGTGCCTTCCAACCTGAGGGGCTCATCTTCAGCACTATATCAAACAGTGTTCTTCTGATATTTGTAAGGTTTTCACTGGCCAATTATTTCAGTAATAGAATGCCCGGTTCTTCTTCTTGGTCTGTCTGAGTCTGGAAGCTCTGCTGAAACCTGTCCACCATGGTTGACCCTGCTAGTATTTGAAATATTGGTGGCATAGCTTCCAGCATCACAGCATTATGCAAGCTGCCACAGTACGACAAACTGACAGACACGTGGCGGAAATTAAGCTAGGGACATTTTCTGGTATTTTGACTTTGTACAAAATAGCTGGCCTGGCCTGCTGATTTACCAAACCCTGTTAGCTGGGTTTTGTCCCTATATTATTAAGTCCCTGGGTGGCAGAAATGATTTGCAGTCAACTACTAACCTAAATGTTGGTAATTCAAACCCACTCATCTGGCGATCTGATTCCAAAAGGTCACAGCCAAGAAAACCATGTAGAGCGCCCACAGTTCTACTCTGTAACATGAGGTTGCCATGAGTCGGGATTGTCTCTATGGCAACAGGTTTGGTTTTGGTTTTTGTCCTGACAAAACTTTTGATTCTCCTATCCTGACTTCTGAAATTTGGGTGACCCACCCAAGCCAATCAGCCTTAGGCGTTCTTCTGAATCTTTTTTTAGCCTTTAAGGAACTGTTTTCCTAAAGTTGTCTTCAAGACAAATAACAGCCTAGTAAAGTACAGGGCCAGTGAAAAAGAGGAAGACTGTCAGGAGATGGATTCACACAGTGGCTGCAACGTTGGGCTCAAGCATAAGAAGGATTGTGAGGATGACGCAGGACAGGGCAGTGTATCATTCTGTTGTACGTGGGGTCGTTATGAGTCGGAACTGACTCGACGGCACCGAACAATAACAACACAATAACAAGCTGCTCAGCAGATACCATTTGGCATTAGTCATTGGGTTCTTTTGGAAAATTATCTACCTGCAGCCAACTTCGAGATGCAAGAATTCCAAGATCTGACTAGAAGCTGAATTTTAGGATGTATGGTGTGCCCTCAGTTAAACAGTTTCTGTCACCAAGTGACCCTGAAACCATGCACTGTGCTTTGATGGTGTCTCCTGAGAAATTAACGTGACAATGATCTATGTAAACCTCTTTCACTGCCCCTCTTCAGAGCGCCTTCCCAATACATTTGGGGGTTGATGTGCGTGATTCAAATTGTATTACTCACAAGAAATATATTCTGTGGTTAAAAGCACTTGGCTGCTAACCAAAAAGGTCAGCAGTTCAAACCTACCAGCAGCTCCATGGGAGAAAGACGTGACAGTCTGCTTCCATAAAGATTTATAGCTTTGGGAACCCAAGGTTGAGAAGGGGAGAGTCTTGACATGTCATGGGGTTGGCAACAAATGTCACAAAACAATACGTGTATTAATTGTTTAATGAGAGACTAGTTTGCTCTGTAAACCTTCATCTAAAGTACAATAATAAAAAAAAAGATTTACAGCTTTGGAAATCCTATCGGACAGTTCTTCTCTGTCCTATAGGGTCGCTATGAATCAGAATCGACAGTAGCGGGTATAGCGTGTCACACTAACTTTTGGTGTTTCTCTGTGCGTTTAGGTTTTTGACAGTCCCTAGAGTACCTAGGGCCATATGGCTCTTCTCTCCCACAGTCTTTGTGACAATTTTTTTCACCAACATCATGCTTCCCCATGGAAGCAAAGTACCCTCCAGGCTAAGGTGCACTCAGGGCGATCTCTCAGAGCCTAACAGCTGTTCAATTGAGGTGTGAGGAGTTAGCAGGCATCTGAGGATTGGCAAACCCTACCCGCTTCACTTTGAGCTATCGTCTCCTCTCTCCAGACATGCCCTCCTAAGCAATTTCAAAGCCCAAATGTCTATGGTGAAGAGTTCCATGATAAGAAGATGCTTTGCTGAAATTGAAGGAATCTATTAAAAGGTTATAACCACCATAAAACTGTAAAAGAGTTTGAAATGGGCATAAAGACTAGCGGGTGTCCTGTCTATGGAACACTGGATATTGTCCAGCATCCCTAAGGTTTAGCTCTTTCTGCAGGAGTCTGCCTCTGGCTGGGCTGCTTTACAACTCTGTTGGTTTTAGAAAACAAAGAGCAGTGCAAATGGTTCTTGTGTACAGAGATGCAAGCGAATGTTTACAGTGAAGATGCTTGGAGGAGATTATTCCAGCCATTACGTTCTCTGCCCAGTGGATATTGACTAGTTCTCCGTTTATTTGCAAATTTATGTCAATGATTTCAGATTCTCCTTTGAATGGGATGTAACATCTCCCTGGGGTCCTCATTATAATGAGTAAATAAAATCTTTGATACATGCTATTTTATATTTGTATGAGAGTCATGATTTTACTTCTGAAAATTATCCTTTAACAGAGTTGAAGCAAGACTCTGCTATATCTTCTCCATGTAAACTCTGTCTCAAAGTGTTAACAGGGAGACAGGGGAGTGTAGGCAGGTGCAGTGTGAGGAAGCTTTGGGCTGTCTCAGGAAGCAGATGGTCGATAATGAGAATGTGTCTTCTCATACTTGTTCTTCAAGCGCTTGTGATTCTTTCTGCTCGCAAATATGAGGCTGATACGTACTGTGTTGGTGCACGCGGCCAGCTTCCAGCTTTAAATCCTGTTGATGCGAAAGTAAACACCAAAGTTACCTGCAGTCATGAGTCACTTAGTAGACAATGAAATAGACACAGAATTTTATGCCATTTTCGGTTAAAATTCTTAGATTTTTTTGAAAAATAGTCATTTTTCAGATCGTCCAAAAAAAACTCCAACATTTTCAAAGATGTTGTATAATAACCCTTAAAACAAATGGCAGAACTTTCTTCTGGTACCTTAAAATAGAACAGTGGGTAACTCTCAAAGCTGCCCATTTTAATTTCTTTACAGAAAAGGCCAATGTCTCCCATTGGACTAGGCATTATGGAGTCTGCTGCATCCACAGTGTTTCATCCAAACTGATGGTCTTTGCAGCTGTTTCCTGCTTCATCACTTTTTGCTGGAAATTTTTTATTTTGGATATTTCCTTCAAGAGATTTTTTTCTTATCCTCAGTGTTTCAGCTCGGTGTTCACCTCCCTAGAAAATGTCTGAAACTATTAGTTTTTTATTCTTGTTCTTTTCTACCCAACATTATGTTGTTGTTGTTGTGAGGTGCCATCAAGTCGGTTCCAACTCATGGTGACCTGATGTACAACAGAAGGAAACACTGCCTGGTCCTGCACGATCCACTTGACTGTTGTTCTGCTTGAGCCCATTTTTGCAGCCACTGTGTCAACATCTCGTTGAGGGTATTCCTCTTTTTCGCTGACCCACGACTTTACCAAGAATGATGTCCTTCTCCAGGGAATAGTCTCTCCTGATAACATGTCCAAAGTACGTGACACCAAGTCTCGCCATCTTCCCTTCTAAGGAGCATTCTGGTTGTACTTCTTCCAAGACAGATTTGTTTGTTCTTCTGGCAGTCCATGGTATATTCAATATTCTTTGTTAACACCATAATTCAAAGGCATCAATTCTTCCTTGGTCTTTCTTATTCACTGTCCAGCTTTCGCACGCATGTGATGCAATTGAACACACCATGGCTTGGGTTAGGCCCACCTTAGTCTTCAAGATGACATCGTTGCTTTTCAACACTTTAAAGAGGCCTTTTGCAGTATTTGCCTAATGCAATATGTCTTTTGATTTCTTGACTTCTGCTTCCATGGGTGTTGATTGTGGATCCAAGTAAAATGAAGTCCTTGACAAGTCCAATATTTTCTCTGTAGCTCTCTAAAATGGTCTTTTCTGGGCTTGTGTTAATTGTTTCTCTCCACAGAAAGGAAAACTCTGCAACATACCTGGGTTTGTCTGTCTTGTGTACTGATATGTCCCTGTGTCTAGAGTATTACACTGACTTAGTAAGGGCTCAATAAGTATTTGTTTCAATGAATAAATGAATTATTTTGTATTTGTAAAATAATATACTTATTACTCAGTAATCCCATAGTTCTTGTTTATCTTGATGGGATCGTTTTAAATATTTGGATTCATATTTTGGAATACAGATAGATACTAAAGAAACACAATTTCAAACCAATTTTTACAGTCCTACACAGAATAGGATTCAAATTGCTTTTGTAATCTCAAGTATTTTTCCCTAAATGTGGCTGCCTCACTGAGATCCTTGTTGCACACATGCTGTACTTGTTGGGTGAGAAATGAAGAGTTTCAGAGGGAACAGGGAAACTTGACTTTTGTGTCAAGGCTTGAGCTATGTGGCCTCTATAAATATGTGATGGAAACCTGTGTGGTCACAAGAAGAATGAGCTAAAACTGCATACAGCAGTGGGGGTGGATCTCAAATACTTCCTGCTGCATAGAAAAAAATGGAAAAAACAGAGCAAGAGTTACAGAACTACTGTTGCTGTTGTTAGTTGCTGCTGGGTTGGCTTCGATTCATGGTGGCCTCATGTATACCAAGAGGAAACGCTGCCCAGTCCTATGCCATCTTCATGATTGTTGGTAAGTTTAAGTCCATTGTTGCTGCTGTTGTGTCAGCCCATCTCATTGAAGGTTTCCCTCATTTTCACTCACCCCTCCACTTTACCAAACATGATGTCCTTTTCTACTGATTGGTCTTTCCTGATGTCCAAAGTAATTGAACCAAAGTGTCATTTCCCTTGCTTCTAAGGAGTGTTCTGGTTGTATTTCTTCTAAGACTGATTTGTACAATACCCTGTACATAACTTAACACACACACCCAACAAGACTAGATATTTTTCACAAAAAAACACTTTATCTGGGTAAATATGTGGTAGGTAGATGGGAAGGACATACTTTAGAGAGAGGAGCAGGCGGCTGTGTAAAGAGGGGGTGTTAGGAGTGGGTAAGGTCAAGTCAGATGTGAGACAGGAAAGGTCTGGGCCCACGCAGGTGAGAGTGTCCCATGGAAAGAATATATGTTCGGATCATTTCTGGGCACTTCGATGAGACGAAACCCAACTATCTCAAACACTGAGGCAAATCTGTCTGGCTCTCAGGAGCTGTATGTGAGTACTTTTGTTCTGGAAAAAGAAATATCAGCAAAAAACCCCTCAGAACTATTTCCAACTTCCCTGAAGAGCCACATGAAAGTACTAAGGGATGGATCAGTATTTGTTCAGAACCCTGAGACAGGAAGGAAACCTCAGACACAGAACTGCACAACAATTTAAAGACGTGGCCCCTGGGAGTGATGGTCGGCAAGGACTTTCCCAGTATGCTACATCCAGAAGAAGAAATTGAGGCTGAGAGAGACTCAGAACCATATTTGAATTCACAAGACGATTTAGAACACGACAGAAATGGAGCAGGTCAGTCAGGGCTGGCTATGGATTGAGTTGCGTCCCCCAGACATGTGGAGCCCTAACCCCTGTACCCATGACCCTGACCTTGTTTAGAAATAGGGTCTTTCTTTGAAGACATTATGAGTTAAATCATACAAGTGTAGGGTGGGTCCTAATCCTGATCCCTTCTGAGTGGTGTTTTATAAAAGAGAAAACGGACATAGAGTCACGCACGGGGGAAGGCAGACCCTGTGTGAAGGTGCCTCTAAAAGCCAGGATCTGCCTGCGGTCACCAGAAGCTGGAGGAGAGTGCAAGGATATTTATCCAGAACTGACAGAGCATGATCCTGCTGACTCCCTGAATGTGGATTTCCAGCCTCTAGAGCCATGAAACAATATTTCTGTTCTCTAAAGCCACTCACTCAGTGTGTCTTGTTATTGTAGCCTTAGGAAACTAAGAGGGAGCCCCAAAAGATCTGTCTAACGTGATTTCCCTTGAGCTCTGCAGCTTCGAGTCTTGCTTGGAAGCAGACCCACACAGCTCCCCCATCCCATCGACCTCTGCTCCCTGAAGGTAGGGTAAGGGTCTTTGACTTCCACTTGTGGAAATACTAGCCAAGCCTTCACGTCCCCCAGGAGGATGTGAAGCGGGTGCCACCCCACTAGGCACCTCAGCATCGTACTTGGTCTGGGAGCCTCGCACCTGAACGTGGCTCTGCTGGAAGATCAACTACAGGATCAACAGGTGAGGTGGTGAAGGACGTGGGCAGGTTCTCTAGGGCCGCCAGCTTCCTCCCCTTAGGCCTGTCTCACAGCACACGGTGGTCTCCACTCCAGCAGGGTGTGCTGCTGACCCTCCCTGTTCCTACGGATCCTCTCCTGGGCCCCCAGGTCACCTTGTGGCCTCCTCCATCCAATCCTGTGCAGGTGGGCCTTCCTCTCCAGCCTTACAGGTGGGGCCACTGTGAGTTCACTCCTGATCTCCATCTTTCCCTGGTCTCTCTCTCCTGGTCCATAGGTCTACCCCATGGCCCTTGTCACTGTCCGCATGCTGTACTGACCGACGTGTGCATCCCCGAAGACACACCTCTGTGTTAGAGTGTGTGCAGCCTGGCTCTTCCCCTGGAGCACCAGTCCTTGTGAGCCCAGCCGCTTTGTCATACTGATGAAACTGGTCATCGAATCCACACCATGCTCATAACAATAGAGTATTTGATTTTCCCTTAATAGAAAAGACTCATGTTTACAAAGTAAAATGTGTGTTCCTAAATGCCAAAGGTGCTTGTCTAGTATTAAATGAAACATTTGTCTGTTATCCCTATGAGCACTTCAAGATCCAGGGGCTGAACTGGGACAAGTCCAACTAAAACCAAATTAAATGGGATACAGGGCTTTTTTAAGGCAGTGAAGCTGTTCTGTGTGATGCTGAAATGGTGGACACATGACACGATGCATTTATCAAAACCCCTGGGACTGTACAACATGAAGTGAACACTATGGACCCTAGTTAATACTACTGCATTCATTCTGGTTCCTCAGTGGTAACAAACGCACGACACCAATGCAAGACATTCATAATGGGAAGCTGTGGTTGGGGGAGAGAGGGTATGGGGGCTCTCTGTAGTTTCTGCACAATTTTTTTCTGTAAACCAAAGACTGCTTTTAGAAAGAGTCTATTAAAAAAGTCAAGTTAATCTGCTAGAGTGAACATTGGACTCGCACCTCAGGTGCCATGAGGGGCATGAACCAAGTACACTGATGAGCACGGAGCAGGGTGTGACTCCAACTCCCTGTGGATCCAGCACCTGCCAACCAAGGGGAGGTCAGCTGGCAATTTGGTGGTCCTGAATTTTCCATATAGGTACCTGTCTCCAACTTGTGATGGGGTTTGGTTCCAACAACTCCATCAGTAAGATGGTTCTGATGTAAGTTGAATATCTCTCCCTTTTTTTTTTTTAGTTTTAATTATTATTGCCTTTTATTATCAGTATCTTTATAAATCCTACCTTTATTTGTCTTTGAGGGTTGGAAACATTACATATAAACTTTCAGATATATTTTAATAAATACATACGTACATAAAAAACCACAAATCATAAAAAAAGACAGTTGTAAGTGCAGTTAGTTGTAACTCAAATACATCGTAAGTCATGGATTATCTATCTGTATTCTATTTTCCTTGTCCTAAATTTTCTCATCTCAAAATACTTGTAATTAAATATTTACCGTGGATTGTGTAAAAAGTTTAAAGAAAGGCGTGAATTCATTTCCATAGTTAATCAATCCAGAGCAAAACACAGAGCATCTTTGATTAGCCTATTATTTTCCCCAAATCTAAGTATTTGGGTTGCTGTCCAGCAAACAGTTTTTAAGAAAAGATTCCACAAACCAGCTGCTGCTTAGCTTGTCCCTAGGGGGGGAGTGGGTCCTGGGGGCTCTCATCACAGAGGGAAGTGTGCCTGTGATGTGTGGGCTTGTGTGGTAAACACATTACTAAGAACATCCGTTTGCCAAGCACAGATAACGCCTGAAGTATTTGTGGAAGCAATTGTTCTTGGGGTCCTCCTTCTGCACTGTGAGCTCGGTCGGCGTTCTGGGCAGGGGGCAGGAGAATGTCTGTGAAAATAAATTACTAAGAGTGCAGAAGAGAGTGCAAATAGGTTTGGGCAAATGGGACGAGGGCCGTAGCAACAAAAAGTAAAATACCACTTGGACTCAGCTCTTCCTCATCCGTTTTTATCTAGTTTAAAGAACTAGAAAAATAGAACGACAAAACCTGTTTCAGGGAACAAGAGTAGCTGCCTTTATACTTGGAAGCTGGTTTAGGTGAGTTTTGGTAACTTTCTTTGAGCTCCTTGTGACATCAGAATTTGGGTTTCATTGAGTGGATGTAGTGAGATTAGAGAAGTCTTTGTTGTTGCTATTGTTGTTGTTGTTGTTAGGTGCCTTCGAGTCAGTTCTGATCATACCAACCCCGTGTACAACAGAAGGAAACACTGCCCAGTCCTGCGCCCTCCTCACAGTCCTTGTTATGCTTAAGCCATTGTTGTAGCCACGGTGTCAGTCCATCTTGTTGAGGGTCTTCCTCTTTTTTGTTGACCCTCTACTTGACCAAGCATGATGTCCTTCTTCAGGGACAGGTCCCTCCCGATAACATGTCCAAAGTATGTGAGACAAAGTCTTGACATCCTTGCATCTAAGGAGCATTCTGGCTGTACTTCTTCCAAGACAGATTTGTTCTTTTTTCTGGCAGTCCATGGTATATTCAATATTCTTCTCCAAGACCGTAATTCAAAGACATCAATTCTTCTTCGGTCTTCCTTATTCATTGACCGGCTTTCCCATGCATATGAAGAGATTGAAAATATCATGGCTTGGGTCAGGCACACGTTAGTCCTCAAAGTGACAGCATTGATTTTTAAAACGTTAAGGTGGTCTTTTTCAGCAGAATTGCCCAATGCAATACCTTCTTTGATTACTTGACTGCTGCTTTCATGAGGGTTGATTGTGGATCCAGGTAAAATGAAATCCTTGATAACTTCAGTCTTTTCTCTGTTTATCATGATGTTTCTCATTGGTCCAGTTGTGAGGATTTTTGTTTTCTTTATGATGAGGTGTAATCCATACTGAAGGCTGTGGTCTTTGATCTTCGTCAGTAAGTGCTTCAAGTCCTCTTCACATTCAGTAAGCAAGGTTGTGTCATCTGTATATCGCAGGTTGTTAATGAGTCTCCCTCCAATCCTTTTGCCTCATTCTTCTTCATATAGTCCATCCTCTTGGATTATTTGATCAGCAAAGAGACTGAAAAAATATGGTGAAAGGATACTACCCTGATGCACACCTGTGCTGACTTTAAAGCACGCAATTGCCCCCTGTTCTATTCAAACAACTGCCTCTTGGTCTATGTACAGGCTCCTCATGAGCACAATTACGTGTTCTGAAATTCTCATTCTTGTTAATGTTGTCCATAATTTGTTACAATCCACATAGTCCAATGCCTTTGCATAGTCAATAAAACACAGGTAAACATCTTTCTGGTATTCTCTGCTTTCAACCAAGATTCTTCTGACATCACAGTGATATCCCTCCTTCCATGCCCTCTTTAGAATCTGGCCTGAATTTTTGTCAGTTCCCTGTCAATGTATTGCTACAACAGCTTTTGAATGAATTTCAGCAAGATTTTACTTGTGTATTATATTAGTGATATTTTCCAATAATTTCTGCATTCCTTTGGGGCATCTTTTTTTTTTTTTTTGGAATGGGCACAAATATGGATCTATTCCAGATAGTTGGCCAGGCTGTCGTCAAAATTTCTTGCCATAGACAAGTGAGTACCTGCAGCGCTGCATCTGTTTGTTGAAACATCTCAGTTGGTATTCTGTCTATTTCTGGAACCTTGTTTTTTGTCAACACCTTCAGTGTAGCTTGGACTTCTTTCTTCAGTTCCATTGGTTCTTGATCATATGGTACCTCCTGAAATGGTTGAACATTGACCAATTCCTTTTGGTACAGTGACTCTGTGTATTTCTTCCGTCTTCTTTCGATGCTTCCTGCCTTGTTTAATATTTTCCTTGCAGAACCCTTCAATATTGCAACTCAAAGCTTGAATTTTTTTCTTCAGTTCTTTCAGCTTGAGAAATGCTGAGCATGTTCTTTCCTTTTGGTTTTCTAACTCCAGATCTTTGCACGTGTCATTATAATACTTTACTTTGTCTTCTAGAGCCACCCTTTGAAATCTTCTGGTCAGCTCTTTCACTTCATCATTTCTTCCATTTGCTTTAGCTACTCGTTGCTCAAGAGCAAGTTTCAGAGCCTCTTCTCACATTCATTTGGTGTTTTCTTTCTTTCCTGTCTTTTTAATGACCTTTTGCTTTCCTCATGTATGATATTCTTGATGTCGTTCCACAACTCTTCTGGTCTTCAGTCATTAGTGTACAATGTGTCAAATCTATTCTTGAGATGATCTCTAAATTCAGGTGGGATGTACTCAAGGTCATACTTTGGCTCTTGTAAACTTATTTTAATTTTCTTTAACTTCAGTGTGAACTTGCATATGAGCAATTGATGGTTGGTTCCTAAGTTGGCCCCTCGCCTTGTTCTGAGTGATGATATTGAGCTTCTCCATCATTTCTTTCCACAGATGTAGTTGATTTGATTCCTGTGTATTCCATCTGGTGAGGTCCAGTTGTATAGAAACTGTTTATGTTGCTGAAAAAAAGGAACTTCCAATGAAGAAGTCATTGGTGTTGCAAAATTCTACCATGCCATCTCTGGCATTGATTCTATTACCAAGGCCATATTTTCTAACTACAATCCTTCTTCTTCGTTTATAACTTTCACACTCCAATCCCCAGTAATTATCAATACATCTTGATTGCATGCTCTATAAATTTCAGACTGCAGAAGTTGGTGAAAAACTTCAATTTCTTCATCTTTGGCCTTACTGGTTGGTGTATAAATTTGAATAATAGTCATATTAACTGGTTGTCTTGTATGTGTATGGATGTTATCCTACCACTGACAGCACTGTACTTCAGGATAGATCTTGAAATGTTCTTTTTGAAGATGAATGTGACAGTATTCCTCTTTAAGTTGTCATTCCCGGCATAGTAGACCAAGTAATTGTCTGATTCAGAAGGGCCAGTACCAGTCCCTTTCAGCTCACTAGTGCCTAGGATATCGATGTTTATGTGTTCCATTTCATTTTTGATGACTTTCAATTTTCCTAGATTCATACTTCGTACATTCCATGTTCTGATTATTTATGGATGTTTCCAGCTGTTTCATCTCATTTTGAGTTGTGCCACAACAGAAAATGAATGTTCTGAAAGCTTTACTCCATCCGCATCATTAAGGTCAACTCTACTTTAAGGCTGCAGCTCTTCCCTGGTTGTATTTTGAGTGCCTTCCAACCTGAGAGGTTCATCTTCTGGTGGTATACCAGACAATGTTCTGTTGCTGTTCATAAGGTTTTCAGTGGCAATTTTTTCAGAAGTAGACTGCCAGGTCCGTCTTCCTAGTCTGTCTTAGTGTGAACAGACTCTGCTGAAACCTCTCCACCATGGGTAACCCTTCTGGTATTTGTATACCAGTGGCATGGCTTCCAATATTACAACAACCTGGAAGACCCCACAGCAGAACAAACTGACAAGTGGTGGAGAGAAGTCTTCATGTAATGCAAATGGTTAATCACTCAGCTACTAAGCAAAAGGTTGAGGTTCAACTCTATCCAGAGATACTTTGGAAAAAAGGTCTGGTGATCTACTTCTGAAAAATCAGCCATTAAACACTCCATGGAGTATACAGTTCTACTGTGACACACATGGGATCGCCCTTATTTGGAGTCAACTCTATAGCTACCTGGCCAACTAACTGGAATAGATCCATATTTATGCTTATTCCCAAGAAAGGTGATCCAACCAAATGCAGAAATTATCAAACAATATCATTAATATCACACACAAGTAAAATTTTGCTAAAGATCATTCAAAAGTGGCTGCAGCAGTACATCAACAGGGAACTGCCAGAAATTTAAATCAGATTCGGAAGAGGACGTGGAACCAGGAATATCATTGCTGATGTCAGATGGATTCTGGCTGAAAGCAGAGTACCAGAAAGAGGTTTACCTGTGTTTTATTGACTATGCAAAGACATTCAACTGTGTGGATCATAACAAATTATGGATAACATTGGGAAGAATGGGAATTGCAGAACACTTGATTGTGCTCATGAGGAACTTGTACTTAGACTAAGAGACAGTGGTACGAACAGAACAAGGGGATACTGTGTGGTTTAAAGTCAGGAAAGGTGTGTGTCAGAACTGTATCCTTTTACCATACCTATTCAATCTGTATGCTGAGCAAATAATCTGAGAAGCTGAAGTATATGAAGAAGAAGGGGCATTAGGATTGGAGGAAGACTCATTAACAACCTGAGATATGCAGATGACACAACCTTGCTTGCTGACAGTGAAGAGGACTTGAAGCACTTACTGATGAAGATCAAAGACCACAGTCTTCAGTATGGATTACCCCTCAACATGAAGGAAACAAAAATCCTCACAACTGTACCAATAAGCAACATCATGATAAATGGAGAAAGAATTGAAGTTGTCAAGGATTTCATTTGACTTAGATCCCCAGTCAATGCCCACGGAAGCAGCAGTCAAGAAATCAGATGATGCATTGCATTGGGCAAATCTGCTGCAAAAGACCTCTTTAAAGTGTTGAAAAGCAAAGATATCACCTTGACGATTAAGGTGCGTCTGACCCAAGCCATGGTGTTTTCAATTGCCTCATATTCATGCAAAAGCCGGATGATGAATGAGCAAACCTGAAGAAGAATTGATGCCCTTGAATTGTGGTGTTGGCAAAGAATAGTGAATATCCCACAGACTGCCAAAAGAACAAACCAATCTGTCTTGGAAGAAGTACAGCCAGAATGTTTATTAGAAGCAAGGGTGGTGCGACTTTGTCTCAAGTACTTTGGACATGTTATCGGCAGGGACCAGTCGCAGGAGAAGAACATCATGCTTGGTAAAGTAGAGGGTCAGTGAAAAAGAGGAAGACCCTCAAAAAGCTGGATTGACACAGTGGCTGCAACAATGGGCTTAAGCAAAACAACCATTGTGAGAATTGTGCAGAACTTGGTCGTGTTGTATTCTGTTGTGCTCCTTGTTTAGTAACTACAAAATCAAAACTACAAAGAGCATATTGTTCTATGATCGTATGATGTTTGGTGTGATTACAGGTTCTGTAGGTGGTGAGACCAGCACAATGAACCTCTGAGAGATGTAAGGCAGACTCATTACTGACAGCCCCGAATGAAAGGCCACCTCTTGGGGCCACATAGAGGCCTCCCCCAGGGACGGGGTCATAGCAGCTGGAGGTGTAGGAGGCAGCTTATATATAGCAAGAGGGGTGGCTTACCTTGGTTTCCAGGGCTTCCTGGGGATCAGGTATCTTGAATAATTCCAAGGACTCAAAAGAGTGGCCATGCCTGATGTTCATCATCTGGGGGCCTCTGCCTGTTGTTGCTCAGGAGTGTACAGGTATGCGTCGCTTAACGCCTGTGTTATGATTTGGATGTTGTGCAAACACCATACTATATACTATACAGAGTTCACCTCAAGGTGTGTCTGGTGGAAGTGATCCTTAGTCTGGGTGGATAGCACATCCTGCATGTTGAGTGTGTTTCACAAACCATTCTCCTTGTGAATCTGTTGGACCCCATAGACGAGGCTGAGATCTTAATATTTTGGCAGCCTTATTACCAGAAGGACTAAGCCAAGATGATCACAAATTTGGCTGACTATCACTGCCAGTGCCGGGAGTAAAGTTCAGGGCATAAAGTTTAGAGAAAGGCCCTGCTCTGGAGGCCGGCACCAAGCAGGCATTCCTGGAGGCTGACAATCAGCAGGCTCCACAGGCTGCACAGGTCTGCGTTACCAAGCTGTGAACGTAGTTCACGCTCTGAGGTGGGAGCCATGCAGGATTTAATTAGAGGCCCTGTCTTGAACCCTGTTCTAATAGATCCTGCTTCTATCTCTTGGGTTAAGAATGATGGGGTAGAGTTTTTTTTTTATTTTCCTGTGTTAAAAGTTTGCAAACATGAATTTAAAGAGTTCTAATAAAGAATCTCTGAAGGCAATGGTGAAAATCAAGGCTTCAGGAATTGATGGACTACCAGTTGAGATGTTTCAACAAACAGATGCAACCCTGGAAGTGTTCACTCAACTAGTCAAGAAAGGTGGAAGCTGCTACCTGGCCAATCCACTGGAAGAGATCCATATTGGTGCCCATTCCGAAGAAAGGTGACACAACAAAATGCAGAAATTATTGAACCATATCACTGATATCAAAGGCAAGTAAAATTTTGCTGAAGATGGTTCAAAAATGGTTGCTGCAGTACATCCACATAGAACTCCCAGAAATTCAAGCTAGATTCAGAAGAGGAAATGGAACGAGGGATATCATTACTGATGTGAGATGAGTCTTGACTGAAAGCAGAGAATACCAGAAAGATGTTGTTACAGACTGAATTGTGAACCCCAAAAATGTGTGTCAACTTGGCTAGGCCATGATTCCCAGTACTGTGTGATTTTCTACCATTTTGTGATCTGAAGTGATTTTCCTATGTGTTGTAAATCCTACCTCTATGATGTTAATGAGGCAGGATTAGAGGCAGTTATATTAATGAGGCAGGACTCAATCTACAAGATTAGGTTGTGTCTTCAGTCAATCTCTTTTGAGATATGAAAGAGAAAAGCAAGCAGAGAGACATGGGGACCTCATTAACACCAAGCAAGAAGAGCCAGGAGGGTGCGTCCTTTGGACCTGGAGTCCTTGGGTTGAAAAACTCCTAGTCCAGGGCAAGATTAATGACAAGGACCTTCCCCCAGAGCTGACAGAGAGAGAAAGGCTTCCCCTGGAGCTGCCACCCTAAATTCATACTTCTAGCCTCCTAGACTGTGAGAGAATACATTTCTCTTTGTGAAGCCATCCACTTGTGGTATTTCTGTTATAGCAGCACTAGATAATTAACACAGATGTTTACCTGTGTTTTATTGATTACACATAGGCATTTGACTGGTGGATCATAACAAATTATGGATAGCATTGTGAAGAATGGGAATTCCAGAACACTTCATCGTTCTCATGAGGAACCTGTATGTAGATCAACAGGCAGCCGTTCTAGCAGAACAAGGCGATACTGAGAGGTTTAAAATCAGGAAAGATGTGTATCAGGGTTGTATCCTTTCACTGAATTTATTCAATCTGCTCAGCAAATAATCCAAGAAGCTGGACTACACAAAGATGAACCCAGCGTCAGGATTGGAGGAAGACTTATTAACGACCTGAGATATGCAGATGACACAACCTTGCTTGCTGAAAGTGAAGAGAACTTGAAGCACTTACTGATGAAGATCAAAGACCACAGCCTTCAGTATGGATTACCCCTCAACATGAGGGAAACAAAAATCCTCACAACTGGACCAATAAGAAACATCATGATAAAGGGAGAAAAGATCGAAGCTGTCAAGGATTTCATTTTTCTTGGATCCACAATCAACATCCATGGAAGTAGAAGTCAACTAATCAAAGGATGTATTGCATTGGGCAAATCTGCTGCAGAAGACCTGTTTAAAGTGTTGAAAAACAAAGCTATTACTTTAAGGTCTAAGGTGCTCCTGACCCAAGCTATGATATTTTCAATCACTTCATACACATGGGAAAACTGGACAATGAATAAAGGAGAACAAAGAAGAATTGATGTCTTCAAACCACGGTGTTAGTGAAGAATATTAATAAGCCATAAACCGCCAAATCTGTCTTGGAAGAAGTACAGCCATAGTGCTCCTTGGAAGTGAGGATGGGAAGACTTACTTTGGAAGTTTAATAGGAGGGACCAGTCTCTGGAGAAGGACATCATGCTTGGTTTGAAGGTAGAGGGTCAGCGAAAAAGAGGAAGACCCTCAGTAAGATGGATTGACACAGTGGCTCCAGTAATGGGCTCCAACACTGCAATGATTGTGAGGATGGCTCAGGATCGGGCAGTGTCTCTTTCTGTGGTACGTAGGGTTGCCATGAGTCGGAATCGATTTGATGGCACCTAACAATGTATTTATATATGTTAAATATGTAGTTTGTGTATAAATAAATTATGTATATATTTATTCATATATTTTACATAATAAAGTAATATATTTATATTTTACAAATATATAAAGAAAATATGAAATCATAAAAATAAAAAGTAAAAAGTAAAAAAAATTTATTTACATTTTTAAAACAAATTTTATACTACATTATAAAGTATAGAAGTATAAACAACAAAATATTAGAAATTCTATTTGACATATAACTTATAACTTTGTAACTGCAATTTATTATATCAATTGTTATAATTATATTTTATTCACTTATAAAAAATGTTGTATATTTATAAATATGTTTATATTCCAATATAATATAAAAAAAATAAATTTGTATTTTAAATATAATTATATATAACATAAAATTGTATTTTCAACTATGTTATATTACATAAAACTGAAATATATTATCAAAACTTATAAGTAAAATTTTATTATAGGTTATATTTATAATTCATTATAAAATTGTTCATAATTCATCATAAAATAGAAACTTATAAATATTAATTTTAAAATATATTAAGTATATTTTATATTTTAAGTGTACAAGTAAATGTTATATATCTATTACATATTTTATATAATAAATATTTATATATAATTTGCATATATTTTCCATAATAAAGCAAAACAAATATATTTTATTAATATATAAATAAAATATCAAATCATAAAATAAAATTACAAATTTATAAAATTAATTTATAAATTATTATAAGTTTATTTGTACTTCTTTATAAAATACAAACCTTGGTGACCTAGTGGTTAAGCGCCACAGCTGCTAGCCAAAAGGTCCGCAGGTCAAATCTACCAGGTGCTCCCTGGAAACCCTCAGGGGCAGTTCTACTCTGTCATACAGGGTGGCTTTGAGTTGGAATCAACTCAACAGCAATGGGTTTGGTTTTAAAGTGTTTATTAAGTATAAAATTGTTATAAATTAGTTTTACTTTATATATTTGGCTTTAAAATTTAAATTTATTATATACATTTTATAATTTTATTTTATTTATTAATGAACATATGTTTATATATTAATAAAATAGAATATATAAATTCATTTATATGTTTTATATAATTTATATACAATTTATTTTACATTTATATATCAATTCAATAATATATTTATAATGTGATATATCAAATTTATATATAATATTTTAATTTACAGATTAATTTTTGCATATTTATATGATTAAAGCATAAACATACTTATATTTTATAAATTTAAATTAAAATGTAAATATAAAAATATAAATTTATAAGATAAATTTTATGTATAATTTGTTATTAATTATTTACAGTGAATAATAAATTATAGTTTATAAAATTCACATCAATTTAGATTTTAAAATATTTTTGTGGAATTTAACATTTTAATTATACACTTTAATAATTATATTTTTATATATTTATAAAAATTTTATTACAGTATATTCTTTTATAAATCATTTAATATGTATTTATAAATATACAATTATATTTTAGTACAAATATAAATACATTAATAAATTTAATTTTATATAGTATAACATTACTTTTATAATTACTTAAAATGAAAATTTATCATGGAAATTTATTATTTTAATAGACTACAAATGATAAAAAATAATTGTAATTTATTACAAATTAAATCTATAAGAATAAAAATTTTAACTACATACATATGCATTTACAGTTGCACTAACCTCACAATCGTTGGTACGTTTGAGCCCTTTGTTACAGTCATTGTGTCAATCCAGCTCACGGAGGACTTACCGTGTTTTCCCGGACCCACTACTTTACCAAACATGATGTCCTTTTCCAGAGATTGGTCTTTCTTGATGATGTGTCCAAAGTAAGCGAGCCCAAGTCTCCCCTGCTTCTAAGGAGCATTCTGGCTGTCCCTCCTCCAAGATGGATTTGTTTGTTCTTCCGCGGTCCATGCTATATTCAATATTCTTTGCCAATATCACAATTCAAATGCCTCTATTCTCCTTAGACCTTCCTCCTTCATTGTTTAGCTTTCACAGGTGTAGAAGGCGATCAAAAAGAAATAGGATTAAAGGAGCCTTCAGTTGAAATGTTTGTTGCCTCCAGGCAGTAATACAGTAAAACTTCACCCTTCCTCATGCAGTTTGGAACCCTTTACAAAAATGGAGGTAAACAAACATATGAATAAACCCCATATCTACAATAACAAAATTTGTACACAATTATTTCATCTATTGTTTGGTTTTTAGAAAATGTTTACTTATAAAATGTCCTCGACTAATGTCTAACTGATGATAAAATTATAAAACAAATTCTTTCAGCCAATTAATCTCCTTCTGGTTTATTTCTAGGACTACAGAATCCTACGGGGCAGTATCACTCACAAATGCTCAGTTTTCTAATTTTTGACAGGCTGAAAACCTTTAAACTGGAAACATATTTTTCTGAATAAAATTACTTTCACAAAATATTATGAACAACCTTTGAGTAGACTCCCACCTCTCCCCCTCAAGGCGATCGTTGTTGAAGTATTTGCTAACTCGTGATGAAAAATGCCAGTTCTCTTTTACACTGGTCTAAGTTTCGTCTTTATTTTTGTGTCTGTATCTCACCCAGCTTCCCTGGACCCAGAGCTACAGCAGGACGCGCCTCTCTCCTGGCTTCATCGTTTTTTTTTTTTTGGCTTGGATTTTGGGGCCACTGGGAAAGAATATTCATGAATTGTATGAAGATACCTCTCATTCTGCTTGTCCTTCAGCTGTATTGAGAGCTTGTAAATTTACCATGAGTTGGAACGAAAAAAACCTCTGGCTATTCAGGAATTATTCATAACCTCCTTCCATCAGCAACTTGAAAACTAATTCACTTGTAAATTACACCCTTCAGGATTCATTCCTACTTTCCAAATTACCAGACTCGTCCTTCCCAAGTTCACCTGCCCAACATCAGAATTATGTAGGCAATCTTCTAGTTAGTTTGCTTTGTAATTCTATACACATCCAGGAGCTCACCCACCCCGCAGCTTTCCTTCTAAAATAACCTAGAAAATTTCCAACCTTAGTGTTCTAGGCAACTCAGCTAGCTACAGCTTTCCAACGTAAAACCTCCTTTTATCTTTCCATATCTACTGAATTGTTAATAAAACCTTGGTTTTGAAAGCATCAGCAATATAACTTTTGACTTATTTCTCTCTGTGAATTATCTTACATTGGCGTTATATAGAAAAGGTACAAAATGGTTATTAAAATTTGAGAATTACCATATAATGCCTAGATCCTCCTATAAATAAAACATGCATTTAGGAATAACACATTTAGACAAATACATGCAAGGTATGATTTTATTCAAATTAATATTAAAGAGCGAATACCATTTTAAGAGAAAAAACTGAAGGTCGCTTCAAAATATCAATAAAATAGAAACATAATTTAAAATGCATTTAACTTTTGGCACTGACGATAACAAGTCAGAAACTTAGCATCACGAATCCAAAAAATGCGAATGCGTGAAGGAACTTTATTACGGAAGTTAAAGAATGAAAATTTTCAAAACATGCTCTTCACTTTCTGTTTCCTGCTATTTTTGAGGACCTGTTATATGTCAGGCAGTTTGTTAAACATGTGCCTATATGATCTTTAACAAACTCTCTCAGTTTGTGATGGTAATTATTACTTCTCCTACGTTACAGAGTTAGGAAGGTGAGACTCAGAGAAGTTACTTACTTTCCCAAGGCCACTCATTCAAATCTTGAAAGAATCCCAGGTCATTCCATCAAGCCACAGTTCCTTCCCTGTCCCTCTGTCCTTCTCTGTCTTTGTCAGCCTAAAATAATTACTATAATTTAAATGCTATCACCCCGTGATTCTGCTGTATCTCAAGCCCTGGAACATCTGTGTGGTTATTCCTTCCATTGGACAGTTAAACGGAGTGGGACATGAATCAGACCCTGGAAAAATGTGCCGGCTTGAAGGGTCCAAATGGATATCGATAAAATATAGTTGTATAAGTTTTCATAACACATTAATGAAGCAGGTCCTAATAATTGTCCTGTCAAGATTTTGTGTATGGATTTTACGGAGAGAAACTTTCAAAGACTGTAAGCATATACATGTAAAAAATGCAAGCAAATGTACACATTTTTAGGAAAATGTGTTTAGAAAAGCAAACAAAAACCTAATCACAGCGTCACAAGCTTCATCATCACGACAATCATCAAAATAATCCCATTGGGCACAAATAGTGTGGGAAGATTTTTTAAACTTTCCAAAAGCAGATACTTAGGTTGTTCTTCAGCCAAAGAGTGAAATAAAGAGAGAGATTTCTGATTCACCGCGCCGCTATTCTGCCGATGCCACATATGCAAAGACAGCACAAAGCCTGAAACTGCAGGTGAATCTCCCCGGGGATATTGTAATTAAGTAAGCACTAGAAGAGTGAATTTAGCAGGATTTCAATGTACCGTATTTTTACACTAGCAAGCTTGCTAAGCTGACTTTTTTTTACAATAACATGCAAAAAAATTGGCACAGTCATGCTTACAAAAATACTTCTCAGGGGAGAGGAGAAGTTGGCAAACAAATGTAGAAGACGTGTATTGTTTGCATAAAAATACGGTAATCTGACATGACCAAGTATTCTCTGAATAGAAAGAGTTCACAAGTAGGATAAGCTTGTCACATTAAGAGGTCAAGGGATTGTTAAAATTGCACTGATAAAAAGGCATTTTACATTTGTTTTATCATTTTTACAGCACAAAAGTGCTTATCACAGCAAGTCAAATACTCCAAAGCTATACAAAGAACACTTGACAACCTTCCTGTAATCTCCTCCACTCGATTCTCCCGCAATAAGCAATATTGAGAATCTGTTGGGAAACTCATATTATTACTTATGAATGTATACAGGTTTTATTTCTGTTTCACAAAATGAGATTATTCTCTATATATTAATTGTGATTTTATACACACACACACACACACACACACACACACACACATTCTTTAGTAGTAATGTTGACCAGCTAGAGAGAGAGAGAGAGAGAGAGAGAGAGAGAGAGAGAGAGAGAGAGAGAGAGATTAACATATTCTTTTCTTCTGGGACGAAGTGCAAAACCTCATCAAAACACAAGAATAAAACTGAACAAATTGTGCAAAACAAACATTTCAAGGGTCAGGCAAGTTACCACAGGCAAATCACACACTGAGTCATGTTTATTTGTTAAAAACTACTAAACACAGATTTAGGATGGAAGGCAGAAAACCTACACCTAGCAGCATTGTTGGTAAAATAACAGGGCAGACCTGGGATGGGGGGTCCAACTTGTCTCCACACCTCCCTGAGCATGAGGGCAGGCCGAGAGGAACCAAGCCCAAGATGTTCGAAGACGGAGTATACAAACGGACAATGGCCAGACCGTACATGATGATAGAGCTTATATATGACCATATATAATGATTGGTGATACGTAACAATAGAACTTTGACCCACAGCCTCTGCAGCAATGAGCCCGGGAAGCCAAATCACAGCTTCAGCAGCAATTGGTCCAAAACAGTCAGGACTTGATCAATGACTGACCCCTGCTTCCAACTCAGGACCAACCAGAGTAGCCTAATATACTCCACTGTCCTATCATGTAGGAGGCCCCTTTCTCGTTAGCCACCTCCAGCCAACCTCCTCATGACAACAGCCTCCGTCAGGGCACACCTGGACCTCCCCTTTCCCACTGTGAGCTTTCCCACTGCCCAGCCTACCTGTGGTGGTGGTCGACTCCATCGTTATGCCAATCTCTGGATAAACAGCCTCTGCCTGTTCTCATTTCACTGGTTTCTGTTTAAATACTGAATACATACAAATGTATATGTCCACAATATCCATGCATCCGCCTGACCGGGAGGCTGGGAGCGTATGTAGCAAGCCCAGGAGGACCAGCTGCAAAGTAGGAGCTGGGCAGACTGAGATCTTCTTGCAGTCTGGATGTGCTCCCCATCCCATCCACAGAACCACCGTCAGGGGTACAACCTCCAGCTCATCCTGGGCATCTCTTCACAGTCACTTGTTGACCCATGGTCAGTGTTCAGAAGTTTGCCTGGTGCAGATAGAATGGCCTTGCTCCAGAACACTGGGAATCTCTCCTATGATACTCTATTGGCTTGCCAAGATCGCACACAGATTTCTTAACAATGGTAGGCACCTCTAGCAACATTGGATCTACTGGGTCTTATGACTATACACGTGAACTTCACCATATGGAATACACAGCAATCAAATCGACTACATCTGTGGAAAGAGACAACAGAAAATCTTAATATCATCAGAACAAAGCCAGGGGCCAACTGTGGGACAGACCATCAATTGCTCAAATGCAAGTTCAAGTTGAAGCTGAAGAAAATTGAAACAAGTCCACAAGAGCTGAGTTATGACCTTAAGTATATCATACCTCAAGAATAGATTTGAAGCACTGAACACTAATGACTGAAAACCAGACGAGTTGTGGGATGACATCAAGGACATCATACATGAAGAAAGCAAAAAGTCATTAAAAAGACAGGACAGAAAGAAAAGACCAAAATGGATGTCAGAAGAGACTCTGAAACTTGCTCTTGAACTTTGAGTAGCTAAAGAGAATGGAAGAAATGGTGAAGTAAACAGAAGATTTCAAAGGGCAGCTGGAGAAGACAAAGTTAAGTATTATAATGACATGTGCAAAGACCTAGAGTTAGAAAACCAAAAGGGAAGAACATGCTCAGCATTTCTCAAGCTGAAAGAACTGAATTAAAAATTCAAGCCTCGAGTTGCACTATTGAAGGATTCTACAGGGAAAATATTGAACAACCCAGGAAGCATCAAAAGAAGATGGAAGGAACACACAGAGTCACTGTACCAAGAAGAACTGGTTGACGTTCAACCATTTCAGGAGGTAGCATATGATCAAGAACCAATGGTACCGAAGGAAGAAGTCCAAGCTGCACTCTAGGCATTGGCGAATAAGATGGCTTCAGGAATTGATAGAATACCAACTGAGATGTTTCAGCGAACAGATGCAGAGATGGAAGTGCTCACTCGTCTATACCAAGATTTGCAAGACAGCTACCTGGCCAATCAACTGGAAAAGATCCGTATTTGTGTCCATTGCAAAGAAAGTTGATTCAAAAGAATGCAGAAATTATTGAACAACATCATCAATATCACATGCAATTAAAAAAGACGTCACTTTGAGGACTAAGGTGAGCCTGACCCAAGTCATGATATTTTCAATCACCTAATATGCGTGCAAAAGTTGGACAATGAATAAGGAAGACTGAAGAAGAAATGATGCCTTTGAATTATGGTGTTGACAAAGAATATTGAACATACCGTGGACTGTCAGGAAAATGAACAAGTCTGTCTTAGAAGAAGTACCGCCAAGGTGCTCCTTGGTAAGTGAGGATGGCTAGATTTTGTCTCATGTACTTTAGACATGTTATCAGGAGGGAACAGTCTCTGGAGACATCATGTGTGGTAAGGTAGATGGTCAGTGAAAAAGAGGAAGACCCTCAACGAGATGGATTGACACAGTGGCTACAATAATTAGCTCAAACATAGCAAAGATTGTGAGGATGGTGCAGGACTGGGCAGTGTTTCCTTCCATTTCACTATGAGTCAGAACTGACTCTGTGGCACCTAACAACAACAGCAACGCAATATTGGATCTACTGGGTCTTATGGCACAGAGAGCAAAGTTACTGGTGCAACATCTGGACCTACTGCAGTTCCTGTTCTTTCTCTGGGCTTGATTAGAATGTGATAACCTTCTTAATCACCCAATAAATGGATTAATTATCCCCAGATGTGCAACATGCCATCTCCCAAATCTCAGGAGGACTACATGGCACCTTGCCTCTGTCTTAGCAGCAGGAAGCTAAAGGACAACAACTTGCCCCTCCCCTTGGGTGGGATGTCCTGGCATACCCCAGACCCCTGGGCCTTTGTGGAGTTTATCTCTCATTTTCGGTATGCATGTGTCTCACCAGGCCATCCATATGTCTTGTCTGTTCCTGTTCAGATGCAGATGACACAATGTCATTAATAAGTGGACCAGCTCAATGGTCTGTGGACAGGTGTTATGGATTTAATTGTGTCCCCCCAAAATGTGTTAAAATCCTTACCCCTATACCTGTGAATATAAACCTGTTTGGAAATAATGGTTTTTCTTTCATTAAGCTAATGAGATCATACGACTATAGGGTGGGTCCTAGACAGAATCGCTTCTGAGTTATAAAAAGACGAGAATAGACACAGAGACACACACAAGGGGAAGAGGAAGACAGATCAGATGACCGAGGCAGGTGTGTCTTCAAGCCCAGGAACTCTAAGGGTTACCGGCTACCAGAAGCTGGAATAGACAAAGGACTTTCCCCTATAGTAATGTCCAGAATTTGGACTTTTAGCCTCCTGAACAGTGGGAATATAAATTTCTGTTCTTTAAAGCCACCCACTTGTGCTATTTTTTGTTATAGCAGGCCTAAGGAACTGAGACAGCAGGTAAAACAAGCCCCTTGTAACTCTTCCCATTACAGACAGCAGGAGACTATCACGCCCCAGCAGAGACACAGGGACCGTGTTTGCATTTCCTCACTGGTGGGGGTGAAAGCATCCATTTGCCAGATTAGTCACACGTGAAAGCCAGATGCGGGGCTCATCTGTCAGGTGAAGACAGCGTGGTTGTCACAGCAGCTGAAGTTAGGGAAGCCACCTGTTCAGGTTACAATACCTGTTGTTATCCATTTGGTCAGTCTGGTTTGACATGGCCAGGGTAGCGGACCCTGTAGAGACTAGATCCTAGTTACAGGTCTAGAAGCAATGTGGGGAGTCAGGTCAGGACTTGGGGGGACAATTGTCATCTCGTGACATATTTCCCTTTGCACGGCCTCAAGCTACCAGGGTCTCAGGGACTCAGGGACTCACAGTTCCAGAGGCATCTACACAGACAAACTGGGCTGAGTTCAGTTCTTTCCACCAGAGGCCGGCTTTCACATCTGCAAGCCTGATTACCACAGATTCCCTACGCCCCCAGTCCTGATGGGACATTACGTGAGCCAGTGATAAACTGAATATGGGGGTAGGACATTAGAAAGAACGGTTAACTTTACAGCAGCCAGCATTAATTACCTTAACCAGTGTAGGAGATATACATGGATGCTTTCTTCTGAATAGAGAACATATTAGCATATTATTCATGTTTTGTTGATAGTTTCTCTGAAAATTATTCCAACATGCTGATCATACTTTGTCCCCAGAGAAGCTCTGTCATTTTCCAAGTTGAGCTGCATCTCTTCTCACATTTAGCCCATGACTTTGTTCTCAGTGCTTTCTAAACTTAATTTTTATTTCAACCTTCAAGGCTTATTTTCCTGAGAGCGTGTGTCTGTTTTCCCAGTCTTAGGGATATCTTACTAGCAAGCATGAGGTTTGTTTACAAGGGGATATTTTGAAGGGAACATTTTCAAGAAGAGAAAAATGGCTTTGGTGACGCACTGATGTGGCAGGAGCTTGCGAACACAAGGAGGGAGCACATTCAATCGTGGTGTGCTCATTAACTGTCCCGAGGGGAACAGGGGAATGTTGATCAGAAGAAACCGTGTCGACTCAAATGCAGGCTTCCAGTTCCAGGCAGTCACATGTTCGCGATGCTGCGCCCCTACAAGAGGCCCCAGGGACTTCAGCTCAGAGGGCTCCAAATGCTGCTTGAAACATCCTTCTCACCATGATTTATCCACCGAGGAGTAGTGAATTTGCATACAAAAGTGAATAGCAAAATGGTGGGTGGTGACAAAGACATTTCTGGTTTACCAGCACTAGCGCTAGGACATCATGCTGCAGAAAAGTACACTCAAAGAACCGTGCGTACTGCGCGAGACAATAATGGTTAGATGGCCGAGCTAAAAGATCAAGGGGAAGTGAGAAGCCACGGACAGGGGATTCATTTTGGGACTGTTGGAACCCTTACCTGACCATTGAAATGCACGGGAAATTTAAAAACAATCGAACAATAACCCTGACATAAATTCCCTGCCTGTTCTCTCAGCCACTCCTGCTCTTGACAATTCACGTTATCGTTATGCGAAGACGTATTCTGAGAAAACATCTTTTTTTCGGTTTTTTTCTCAGAGGGACAGTGGACAGCTACCAAAACAGTGAAAGAATAAAGCATATTTTGTGTTATTCAACCCTCTTTTTAATGCAAACAGATGACACCTAACTTAATAATGCTGTATTACAGTTATATCTTCTCCAATAGAGACTTTTAAACCTCATTGTAAATACACTCACCCCCCTTCACACTTTATTGATGTTCTTTTTCCGGGTCTGGCTTCTTCCAGGAATCTGTTTCCATACAAGCAAATGCACAGAATAACTTGGGCATACAATATGGAAACATAGTTGATACCGATATTTAACACGAGCAGAGTTTTTGCCAAATAAATACTGAAGGAAAGAGGCTTTCAGAGTTCATCATTTTTCAAAACCGCTTAGTTAAAACACTGCCCTTATTGGTGTGGATTGAAATGGAACGCATTAAAATCATGTGAGAATAAAGCTGTTAGTAATTATATACCCAGTTAGGTTCACTTGACATAGCCCGTTTTCTTGCATCTGTTAAAATTCAGGTTGATATTTTTCATACTTTCTCTCTGAAGTTCAGGGCCAGAGAAAAGGGAACTTCTATCACCAAAACTAAAAGTAAAGCCAGCACTTGTTCCTTTCAAAAAATTCTATGGGTTTAAAAAAAAAAAAAAAAAAAAACCACTCAATAATACATATGCATTTTACCGTTAAAATAAAGTTGTTAATTAACAGCAGGGCAGCTAACAAAATAAACTGTCCGTTTTGTCAGTAAGGTGAGGGAGACCTCCATTGTTGGATCTTTAATTTCAGAAAATTGCACTGGATTTCAGAAAATGCCGCGACAGGCACGTCAGCTCTGACTGTTAGGGTGCTTTTCACTCTGTGGGTTTCACACTATTTTGAGGCGTCAGAATCCCTAATATGTGGGCATAAAAGGTGTCAGGGGTTAAACTGTGTCCCCAAAACATGTATTGGGATCTTAAGCCGGTCCCTGTCCATGTGATCCTGTTTTCTTTATTGTGTTAATTAGATCCTACCTGAGTAGGGCCAGAACTGAATCAAATCACATCTGAGTTATAAAAAGAGCATGTTAGACAAGAGATACACACTGGGGAGACAGACTCCATGCTGGGGATCATCTAAGAACCCGGGAACGTCTGGGGCTGCCGACAAGGAAGGGATGGACACAGCTAAGACCCTGATTTGTACTTTTAGGCTCCAGAACTGAGAAGATTAATTCTGTTCTTTAAATCCACCCACTTGCGGTTCTTCTCTTACAGCAGCACTAGGAAACGAAGAGAAAAGGCAGCGAGTTTTACAGGGCTTTACAATTTATGCCGGAAAAAATATTTCGAGGAAATCAATAGAAATCTACCGAAGAGGTGTGGTGCACCATATCTGGGTTCTTGGGAATTTCAGAGGTGAGAAATGCCGACTCAGTCATCATTACAGGGTATTCTACACCATGGATTTTTCAATTAAAATGGCAGATAATCTATTATACTGCTAACATTTTAATTACCATTATGTACGAATAAATAAGAAGTATCTAATGATTCAGAAAGTCATTGAATGGATCACTGTATGCACATTTCAAACTTTATTTTTTTCTGGAATAAAATTCACATGTTCAGTAAGAATATTGACAGTTTCGCCTCATTAACGAGTATTCAGCCTTATCACAAAAAGAAAAAAATATCGGTACGCAATCTGACGTTGTTAGTCATGCTTCTCAATTATGGTGAAGAATCAATTTATCCACACAACATGAGCCTGAGTTCTTTGTCCTGATGGTCTCTCTCTCTCATTAGTGAGGAAAGTAACCAGCCCTGAGATCAGGATTTCTGGCCAGAGCCTTCCCCTTGCTAATGCAGTGTTCACGAGTGTGGCGAAGGAAGCTTTCAAAGTCATTCCTAATTATTAGAGATTTCCTAAAAAGTGAATGATTTAAATCATGGTTTGATTTAACTTAATACCATTCTCTAATCTACTGAACAATGAGAAGGAAACCAGAGGCGAGTTCTCTGAGTCACAGTGCTCTCTGAGTTGGGGGGAAGCGGGGTACCCGCTCAGTTGCTCTCACCTGTCTGGCGGGTCATCAGAGCCTGCAAGTCATCACTCTCTCACACCTTTGTGCACGCTTCACATCTTCTTTTCCATGTTTATCACCATAATCGGGACTGTCCACATTTCTAGAATATTCCTTCATGTATTTATTTACTGCTTAAAATGTTGACAAAAGAATATCTTCCAGATGTCAAATGCCTCCAGCTCAGCCACCATCTTTATGCGTGGTTCTCGGGGCAAAGCTGTTAATGCACAACCTTCAACGCCTTGGAGATTTTCTGAATTCTGCATATAGTCATTGTTGTTAAGATTAGATTTCAAATAATTCTTTCCCTGGTTCAAAATATCATTTCCATATTCACAAAGTATGAGAAATTAAATTAAAATGACTGCCTTAATAGTATGGACAGCTAAGTTATTGGTGCATTCTTGTTATTAAAGAATTCACATTAGAAGGCAGGGGAATTAAACACTGCTTTAGATTATAAGCTAAACATTTCATGATGTGCAGAAAGCAAAAAGAATTTGAAATGATTTGTGGGAGTAATATTTTATGTATAAATTAAAAGTTTAAAGAACTGGTCTACATGATAACATTATCTTTTCATAAATAGCTGTACAGGCACTTCTACTTCTGGCCAAGATGAGTAGCAGAGAATAGAATTACTCTCTTGCCTGAAACAACAACAGCAACAAACAAAAAGAAGCAGGTAAAATGAATAAGGAAAAACCAAACAAAAAAAGAGTTTTCAAGATGCTAGCATCAGGCACAGAAGGACAGTGACCCCTGAGGTGTGGGAAACAAATGAAGTGAGGCGTGAAGCTTCCCAGCTTACTGCTAAGAGAGAGTTTCCGGGTGAGACTGAGGGAGCAGGAACCCAGGTGGTAACCGGATTCTTTGAGGAACAAGAGGAAGCTGATAGTTCCGGGCACCAAAGCAGCTGGAGTTTTCAGGAGAGAGTACCAGACAGGAGAGAGATGCACAGACAGAGAACCCTAGAAGTCTGCAGAGGGTACCTCCTGAGTATTCAACAGAGTACTGACTGAGGAAACTACTCAATGCCAGGGGGAGAACCACCCGAAATGGTTAGAACAAGGGAAACCGACTCAATGTCCCCATAAAGGTTGGAACCTCTAGACCCCTAGGTCCAAGAGACTGCAGTTAGGGGTCTTATAAGGACATACCTGGGTCCCTGTCCCACCACTGTGGGGAGACACCCCTCCCCCACTCAGCAAACCTTATCCAAATGCAGAAAGCCCTCAGCCATCAAACAGTGGGAAATGTGAGAAAACCCTCCACATGAGATCATAAGAATTAAACAGTTGATGTGGAAGAAGTGAACATTTCTTCAGGAAGCTGAAGAAAACTTCCAAAATATAGAATCATCATCCTGTGAAACGTAAAGGGGAGAGTTCTCTCCACTGAAGAGTTTTGAGCATATTGTCTCATCGGACATTCCTGCAGCCCCAGAAAGCAGGCAGCACATGCCCCACCATGTCCAAGCAAGGCGTGAAGAAGCTGTCCTTGGAGGTTTCCCTCAGTCCTGGAGCTGGGGTTGGAGCTGAGGACTCGGATGCAGCCTGGGCACTGGAGGCTGTCCACGAATACCTGCTCGGCAGAGAACTTGAGCGCAGACCCTCATGACTTCAGAGGCAGAAAAATTTTCCACAACACACCTGCTGTTGTGGACACTGTACCCCATTTACAGAAAAGAGAACCAACTCTGGAGTCAGTCATTCCTTGGGTGAAAATACTCTTCCCCCACCTTCTTCAATTGGTTTACTCTTCCTGAGCCTCATCTTCTTCATCCTCTGAACAACATGAACGATTCACTTACTGTTTGTGTAAACAGCATTACAAGGTGGTTGTTTTGGGTGCTGTGGAGTTGATTCTGACTCATGGCGACCACATGTGACAGAGCACAACTGCCCGCATAGGGTTTCCTAGGTTGTCATCTTTACGGGAACAGATTGTCAGATCTTTCTCCCTCAAAGCTGGTAGGTGAGTTCGAACGGCCAACTTTTCGGTTAGCAGCTGAACACGTAAACGTTGTGTGGCACCAGGGCTCCTTAGAATTACAATAAGTCCCCTTTATTGGCAATGTCAGGATCAAAATCAGAGTTAGAAACAGATATATGTTATTCCCCTAACAGCCTGATCTATTACACATTATTCCTCAGTTGTAACAAATACATTACAAAAGATGTTTTATTATTATAGGTGGTAAAGTCCTTCTTTATTTTTAATTATGTGGCTCATTGCTCTGTTTAGAAATTGAAAAAGTCAAAAACATAAAGCATCTAATCAAGACTCTACCTCACTAATAAAAACAAAATGATTTAAAATAAAATTACAACTTAAGGGAGAAGGTACAACATTGAAATGCAACCAGAATGTTCCTTAGAAGCAAGGATGGCGAGATTTTGTCTAGCTTACTTTGAACACATCATCAGAAAAGACCAGTTTCTAGACAAGGACATCATGCTTTGTAAAGTGGAGGGTTAGTGAAAATGCAGGAAACTCTTGATGAAATGGGTTGACACAATACCACCATAATGGACTCAAACATTCCAACAATCATGAAGACCATGAAGGACCGAGCAATACTTCATTCTGTTGTACGTGGGGTGGCCACGAGTTGGAGCCGGCTCAACAACCACCATGCAGCATTGGCTTTTCTGGGCAGCTGGTCTTCAGGGGCCCCTGCTGTGTGACCTCAGTGGGTCAGCTGTGTTGTGGCTCTCTGGGGAGGCTGTCCACCCTGGCTGTCAGTGGACTACCATTGATATCTTGACTAAACTGTGGAGATTTTGAGTGGTTTGCTGTGAGTGGGGGCCGTGGTATCGAGTCCATGAGAAGCCAGGACAGGGGACACGGTCTGTAGGTCTCTGGCTTTTGCTGCCACCCTTTAGGCACATCAAGGGGACAGGCCTCTGCAGTTTAAAAACGAGAGCCTATCCCCTGCCTCCAGACACGTCTGATTATTGTCCAGCTGTTCTTTCAATCAACTCCAGGTTCATCTCTTGACTTTGAACGTGTAGCCGTGAGGAAGCATATTGTCATACCTGCTGCTGTCAAGTTGGTTCCAACTCATGGTGACCCCACGTGCTGTGCATTAGGGCCAGGGGTGCTCCCGGCCTATGTCGAGGGACACTGATTTCAGCCATCACCAACCTCGGCGGCGGGAACCATAGCCTACGGCTGTCGAGGGAATTTCCTAGGTCCTGAGAAATATTTCAGTGGAGGTTTTCCAGTGAGGAATCCCGTGAGCCTGACTTGTTCACCAGTAAGATCACAGGCCCAAATTATCGGTGGACGAATGGCGGCCAGCTCCTGCAGCCTGTTGTGAAGCATGGTTGCTTTGGGATGCAGCTACAACCTCTTGTTTCTGTATCATACACAGCACCGCTCTTGCTGCCGGCAGACTTGAGTAGGTGGGAGAGAGATGTTCCAGTCCTTTGCAGAAAAGCGTGCTGGCCTCTGGCCTGAATCATTTCCCTCCTTAGGACAGAGGGGAGGCAGGCTTCCCTGGTAAGGAAGGGACATGTATATACTGGACACTCGTACCCATGCACAAAGGGGAGGCAGGATTCCTTGGTGAGGAAGGGACACGCTTATGCTGGATACACGTACCCATGCACAAAGGCTTCTGCCTGCTTCCCGCTGGGGCTGAGGGTCCTGGGCGCCTCAGAGATGGGCTGGCACCCTGGGAGAAAGTCGTGGACAGCAAGTCTCTGAATACTGAGCAGCTAGTTACATCCAAATACAGAGGAAATTTACACAGAAATAAAAGGCACTTCAGCACTTTTATTGGAATAACCTTTTGAGTAATTTCAGATTTTCGGTAATTGCTCGTATTTACTTTCCATCATAATCTTTATCAATTTTTTTCCTCCTTCTCTACTCTCACACTTCAAATATGCATCCGGGTGCATGAATGCATTCATACACACACACACTGTCACTCACACACACACACTCACACACAAACTCACGTACTCACAGATACATTCTCACGTATTTGTGCACACCCCCCACAAACATACACATACACCTACACACACACATTCACACACCTATACACACACAGCCACATTCACACGCCCTCACACAAACTTCCATACACACCCACACCCCCCCAACAATACACACATTCACACTCACACACCCTCACACAAACTTACACACACCCCCTCACACAATACACTTTCACACAACTCACACTCACCTACACACACTCACACATATTCACACTCACACACACAGAAACACTCTCACACACACGCACACACACGCACACACAGATGCTCCCACAATGCTTCAGGCTGGACAAGTTGCCAAACTTAGATCTAAAACTGCCCCAGACAGATCGTCTCCAGCCAGGGTCTCCCTTTGTGGTCAGAGGGGAAGAGGAGAAGTCCAGGCGATGAGATCCTGTGATCTGGGACAAGGCCAGCCACCAAGTGCCTAATGACACTGGCCCACTCATCAACCCTGAGTCTTCTCTCTGAAAACTGCAAATCATCACACACCTCAGTGTTGGTGCCATGACTGGATGAAGTGTCCTGTCCCGTGGTCAGCTCAGGGTCCTAACGTAGCAAACCTGACACAGCCTCGCAGTCCTCAGAGCCCACGGCCGTCCAGCGGTCAGCTCAGGGCCCTAACGTAGTAAACCTGACACAGCCTCGCAGTCCTCAGAGCCCACGGCCGTCCAGTGGTCAGCTTGGTGACTCAATTCAACTTTTATTTCCACTCAAATACAGATGCGTAAAATGGAAAGTCAGCCTTTCTCCCAAGTAAAGTTATATGAAATTGGCTTGGGGGACAGGCTTTGAAAAAACAAAAAGCAAAAAGAAAGGTCTGCCGTGTTGCTTCATTTGCCTTGACAGTATTTCTGGGAAGTGCAGTGATGTTTACACTAGGTCGATCTCCTTGGAAATTCACTGTTTCCCTGTATAAACTCTCGTGCCTGATTGATACAAACCTTCCTACCTTAGGGCTTTGAACATGAGAAATGAGGTCTCTGCCACAAGCTCTGCATGTCCATGACTCTATGAAGTATGTAATGAGAAGCGTTAGAATATCCCTGTCGCTCCCAGAAAGTAACCAAAAATGTCCTAACAGAGACTTAAGCTACATAATAAGCATAATGAATCTTTTCTAATTAGGAAAACGATCTGAGTATCAAAGTCTTTAATCATTATTTACTTGAAAATCGCTGCTTATTAAATGGAAATGCCCATCAGTGTGCACTGAAATATTCGACTTTTATATTCACCGCAGTTAAACGCTGAAACCGACGTGGAATGTGATGGCACTGCCAATCTACAGCACCTGTGGTGAGTGGCAGAGTCTGCTCTTTAACCGACGGGGGAAAAGCAGGGCGGTCACATCGTCACCCTAGGCCACATCACGGTCCTTGTTCTGTGGGGACCGGCTCCCAAAGCAAGTCCTGGGCTCTGGCACGAGCACCTACCAAAAGTTGCTTCTTTTTTTTTTTTTTCTGGCCTTCATTGTCAATAACCCAAAAAAAACCAAACCCATTGCCACCAAGCTGATTCCAATTCGTAGCGACGCTATAGGACAGAGTAGAACTACCCCATAGGGTTTCCAAGGAGTGGCTGGTATACTCGAACTGCCGACCTTTTGGTTAGCAGCTGAGCTCTTAACCACGGTGCCACCGGGGCTCCTCGTTTCCAATAGTGAAGAAAAATCTAACTCAACTTATTGTTCATCCACTTCCATCCAGCAGGAACTCAGCGCCTATTAACTAAGCCAGGGCTCTCAGGTAAGTACGGCCTGGGTGAGGTGGTCCACACCAGTGCCCCCTTCTCATAGAGACTGTGGACTCACCAGGGAGCTAACTCTGAGGCAACAGGCTTGTAATAAAGGTAAAGAGCGATCGTTTCCGTAAGAGAGGCTTACATAAGAAAAGGAGTTTTTAAAAAGAACGAGATTATCAGCGGCTGGATTCTGAGCTTCTACATACTTCCTTGCCACCAGAGACCTGTTTAATTGGGAAAGTCTTTTTTTATTTTTTTAAAATTTGAATCTCATCATTTTTCAAAGATATTAAAACAGAGATTCTGAAATACCACCTAATACTTTGGGGTTTTTGGGAAATTCTGTTTAAGTAAAAGACAACATCACATGGACAAGACATGAATCCCATTGTAAGGCGTGGATGCCTTCAACTTTCATAGGTTCCCCAAAGATCTGCCTGAGGGAAATTAGTGCCTGGACTGAAAGTCCACCGGGGCCTCCTGCCAGCCATGGCCGTGACCCCGAACAGGAGTGGGCCTCGTGGCCACCCCATCACCCCCGCAACAGCCGGGGAGATGCTGTTGCTCCCTGCCGATGTGAAGGGCTGGTGGAAGCAGGACTTTCCGTCTTTCCCACTCTGGTGTCCTGAGGATGGTCGGAAGGCAGGACCTGTCAGAGGGGCGGGGCCGGTCGGAGGGGCGGGGCTGGTCAGAGAGGCGGGGCCGGTCGGAGGGGCGGGACCTGTCAGAGGGGCAGGACCTGTCAGGGGGCGGGGCTGGTCGGAGGGGCGGGGCTGGTCAGAGAGGCGGGGCTGGTCAGAGAGGCGGGGCTGGTCGGAGGGGCGGGACCTGTCAGAGGGGCGGGGCCTGACAGAGGGGTGGGGCCAGCCTCGCAGCCCTCTTTCTGCTCCCGCAGGACCAGCGTCTGGGTGGATAATGAGAACTCTCAGGTACCTTTTGACACCTCATTTTGTGTTTCAGAAACTGCAGTCGGCCGAGCCCACCTGAAACAGTGAGATAGTTTAGCATGGAAAGGAAACTTGAAAACTGATTAATCCATCTTCCAATTGTGCAGTGTTTCTGAGGCAGATTTACCCCCCTGGTGTCCGACTTCAAGACTCTTCAAAGCTTTTTCCCCGGCAGGGCTCCCTGAGCCTGGGGCAGGCCTGGGTGTGCGCCAGGGTCAACTCGAAGACGCCCAGAGCAGCCTGCGTGGCGTCCACAGAGCTTGGCTCAGAGGGAGAAGGAGTGTGTGGGGTGTGTGTGTGTGTGTGTGTGTGTGTGTGTGGTTATTGCTGTTAGTTGCCGTTGAGTCAACACCGACTCATGGCTACCTTATGTATAACAAAATAAACTGTCCCCCTGTCCTGTGCAGTGTTCATGATTGCTGATATGTTTGATGCAGCCATTGTGTCAACCCATCTCCTGGAGCGCTTCCCTCGTTTTCCCCGACCCTCTACTTTACCAAACAGGATGTCCTTTTCTAGAGATCGGTCTTTCCTGATGACGTGTCCAAAGTAAGCGAACCAACGTCTCGCCATCCTTGTTTCTAAGGAGCATTCTGGTTGTACTTCTGCTAAGACTGATTTGTTTGTTCTTCTGCAAGTCCATGGCATATGCAATCTTCTTTGCCAATACTGTAATTCAAATATAAGTACATATAGATGTATATATATATGTGAGTGTGTGTGTCTACACCTGCATACATGTACATGTATATACGTATATATACCCTTCCAATTCAACTCAGAGTTAAGAAACAAGTGGAAGGATTGATTTCCACTAGTCAAGATATATTATTCTGTTTTTATGTATTTATTCAAAATTTAATACACTATCAATGAACTTAAATTCAGTGACTATTTGATATAAATCATGTTGTCTTTGGAACCTTGTACTAATTGTGTTATTCTGATGTATGATTTCATGTATTTACATGTATATGTCTTTTAATCTCATTTTTATTGAGTGTTTTACATATTTTAATAGAATAACAACAAAATACTGTAAACTAATCAAATACTTGCACAAATACACTATACCTAAAAATAATGAAACGCTAATAATGAACTGATGATGGGTGAGCCCTGTGCTAGAGTGAATATTTGCTTCTCAGCTGACACCGAGAAGTTCAGGTTCAGCAAACCAAAAGCAATGCAGGATGACATTGGAACTGATGAAAATGCAAGGGAGGTGTGTAAACATGGGCAAACAGAAGACCCGGCCACGCTTCCTCGCTGCTCTGTCAGTCGGTTGCACGGTCTGTCTGGTTTTCTTTGTTTGCATTTTCTTCCATTAGCCCCACCTCTCTCAAACCACTTACCCAATTTCATTGAAGTGGGCCATTTCAGAATTTTCTGTGTTCTTGGATTCTCCTAAAGCTGTATATTTATCTAAACCAAAACTAACCTGCTGTTGTCGAGCTGATCATGTTTACCTAGATGCCAAAATTTGCCCCCGCACACCAAGCTGGCTGCCTGGAGATTCCAGAGGGGGGTTTGAAAGGAGAGCCCGACACTCAGGGTCTGGCTTTCAATTGGGGGTGATGGTATAACAACATGCTGTGAGATAGAGTAGTTCAGTGTATCAGCTGAAGTGATTCACAAGGATATACACAATTAATTGCCAAATCAATGGCACAGACAATTGTGTGATTTCATAAATGAGTGAGGTCAGCTGGGCTGTAGTATTTGCAGCTGATTTTGCAGCACAGGTGACGTTGATTTTACTATTTGCCATTAAGTCTTCCTATTCCATGTTGTGGAATCAGCAGTTCATCAGTGTTATGATTGATTTGTGTCCCCATAATATGTATTCAAATCCTGGCCCCTGTACCTGTAAATAGGAGTCCCTGGGTGGCTCAAATGGTTAAGTGTTCAACTACTAATTGAAGGGTTGGTGGTTCAAACCCACTCTGAGGTGCCTCAGAAGACAGGCCTGGTGATCTGCTTCTGAAAGGCCACAACCCTGAAAACCCTATGGAGCACGGCTTTACTCTGCACACATGGGGTCACCGTGAGTCAGAATCGACTTGACTGCAATCAACAATACCACCTGTAAATAGGATTCTGTTTGGAAACAGGGTTTTCTTTGTTGTGTTAATGAGGCCATCAGTGTAAAGCAGATCCTAAACCTAATCTCTGCTTAGTCATAAAAAGAACAGATTAAACACAGAGACATACATCCAAAGGTGGGAAGACAGGCACCATGTGAGGATCCTATAAACCAAGGAACCCAGAAATGCCCAGGACTACTGATAAGGAAGGAATTGACACAGCTGACACCCTGATTTGGACTTCCAGCCTCCAGACTGTGAAAGAATAAATTTCTGTTCCTTAAAGTCATCCCCTGTGGTATTTGTGTTACAGCAGCACCAGAAGACTAAGACAGTCTGAGTCAAAATGGCAGCTAAAACGTCATCATAGAATGATGTGTGCAGAACTCATTGGTTTAACCCAGACACACAGATGCATCTTCATTACCAACCTTGTGGGGAGCAGGTATGCAGGGGGATTTGAGGAGCATCCAGGTGTCCATTAAGGCTGAAGTTTGCGGGACCACAGCAGGAAAGGTAGGCTGTAAAGGAGCCACCTTACTATGGAGCAGAACAACCATGGCTGCTCACTGGAGCACATACTCTGCTTATCTCCTCAGAGAAGGAATAGAAAGTCCCTGTTAATTCAGACTCTGTGGAAAATTAATATTTAGTGATTAATGGATGAGATATGCAAAACACAGTCCATTAGCCACTGGACTGCACCTCGCAGCCGTGAACCCCCGAGAGGGTCACCTGAGACGGTCTTTAAGTGTGTGGCTCTTCCTTCACATTGTATTTAACAGGAAAAGGCGTCAGGCCAATAAAAAATGGTGCAGCATCCCCATCTTGACTCTGAAGGAGAGAGACCCAAGGCTATTTTCATGTCCTGCAGGTTATTTGCAGAAGGGGAACAGATCATAGTGAAGCCTGGGGAAAATCTGATAGTTCAAAGCTGAAAAAAAAGGAAAATCCACGGGTTTTCCTTCAGCATGGCTGAGACAAAGGCTGACCAGGTGCAATTCTTCAGGAGCCTGGGTGTGAGGAACGCTCCTACCTCCTACCTGCCAGAGCTGCACAGCAGAGCACCCCAACCGTCAGCTCTAATGGAAATTAATTACTTACGAATCTGTAAGATTTAAGTGACAACATTAACTTTCAAAAGAAACACCATTATTTAAATCTAAAAAATCAAACCCAAACTGCTAGATGTACTAAAAATTTATAGAAATTGTAAATTGCCACTAATTTAAAGTGTAAGATTGATTATGTTCTTTCAATTTGAAAAACATACTTAAAGGAAAATGTAAAAAGTAAGACTTTCAGTTATGCTTAATGTATAAAATTTAAGGTTATAATAAAGAGGGTCATTTTAAATTTATAAACACCACCCATAATTAAACCCATTCTTGCTAAATCAATAGGAAATTTCATTAAAAATACTACTAATAGTACGTTTAAACAATGTATAGTCTGTATGTGCTCTGCATTCTGTTTTTTTTAACTAGTGGGAAGGAAGGCATATTCAATTCTCGTTGAGCATCTCCCGACCGCCAAGTTTTTCTTGATCATTTCTTCCCACGTGGGTGAGTCCAAGCATCTATCGATGACATCGAACCCTGAGCACATCTTGGAGTATCATTCCCTTCTATGTAATGTGTGGTACAAGGGACACCCTCAGTGAGATGGATTGACTCAGTGGCTGCAACAATGGACTCAAACATACCAATGGTCCTGCAGACGGTGCAGGGCTGGGCAACGGTTTGTGCTGTTGTCATTGAGTTGCCATGAGTTGGAGCCCACCTGATGGAACAACAACGTGTGGTGACGTTTAATGTTCCCCAGGCACACAAAAAAACAAAACAAAGCAAAAAATCCCACAAAAGTCTCTAAAACAAATGGGAACTTGTCTACTGGTCTAAAAAGGCCTTTTTCAAATGATTAAATCCACTCCAAAGTGTCTGAACCGCAGCAGCCTCTGCAGCCTGTGAAAACAGAACTGAGGCACCTGGTAGTGGATGGTGGTCTCAGGTGGAGGCTTGTGTCGCTCAGACCCTCCCGTTTCATTCCTCACTCATCTTAACGTCCACATCCAAGAACAACATGCGCACCTGCCCTGCTGTGGGGTCAGGGCTTCGGGCCCTTCCTGCTGTTGTTGCTAAGGTGGTTATTGTCCTCGTGAGCAGTGGGATCTGCACTACGCCAGATGCTACGCATCCCTGACGTCTCCCTTGATCTTCCTCCTCTTCTTCCAGGATCACAGTTTCTAGTAGACACTCATGTGTGAGCCTCAGAGTCCTCTGATATCAGGCAGTTGTGCAGATTTAATGAGTGAACATCAATAAAATCTCTCCCTGGGTTACCGGCATAGAAACACAAACAAAAGCAGCCAAGAAGATATTTTTCAAGTTTAAAACAACTTCTGCAGTTTTCTTTTGAAGGTGTTCTTAGAAGGATTCAGTAATCCAGTGCATGACGTTCACTGGCCGCACCATGGGTCTGATATTGCCCTGAGGGCATCCCAAGGATGACCACCAGACTCCCAGTGACCACTAGATGGTGAGGACCTGGGCTTAGAGAGGTAACAGCCAGCCAGCACCTTGCTGTCACGGCAGCCTCTCTTGAGTGAGAGAGAGAGAAAGAGATTTTTAAGTAACGTGCTCACGTGATTGTGAGACTGTTAGGTCCAAAATCCAGAATCCATGGGGAAGGCTGGAAACTTCAGCAGGATTTCTGCTACAGTCTTGAGACAAATCCTTCTTCCCTGGAAACTTCAGTTTCTCTCTTAAGGCCTTCAGCTGACTGACGAGGCCCACCCACATTATGGAGGATGACCTGCGTTACTTAAAGTCAGCTGGTGGCAGATGTAGATCACATCAGCAAAATGCTTCACAGCAACATCAGGACTAGCGTTTGGCCAAACCCACCAGAGGCCAGCTGGCTGGACTCATAAAATTCACCATCACAATTGGGATGATGTCAATTTAAACAGCACTAAGAGAACCCCAATTTTAAAAATTGAACTTAATTTTATGATTTCCAGTTTTCTATCTTTATGCTGAGCAAGTATCCAAGAAGCTGGACTATATGAAGAAGAATGAGGCATCAGGATTGGAGAAAGACTCATTAACAACCTGCGATATGCAGATGACACAACCTTGCTTGCTGAAAGTGAAGACTTGAAGCACTTACTGATGAAGATCAAAGACCACAGCCTTCAGTATGGATTACACCTCAACATGAGGAAAACAAAAATCCTCACAACTGGACAAATAAGCAACATCATGATAAACAGAAGACTGAAGTTGTCAAGGATTTCATTTTAATTGGATCTACAATTAACGCTAACGGAAGCAGCAGTTAAGGAATCAAATAATTGCATTGGGTAAATCTGCAGCAAAATATCTCTTTAAAGTGTCAAAAAGGAAAGATGTCACTTTGAGGACTAAGGTACACCTGATTCAAGTCATGGTATTTTCAATTGCTTCATATGTGTGTGAAAGCTGACAGTGAATAAGGAAGACCAAAGAATTGAATATACCATGGACTGCTAGAGGAATGAACAAATCTTTCTTGGAGGAAGTACAGCCAGAATGTTTCTTAGAAAGGATGATGGTGAGACTTCCTCTTACATACTTTGGACATGTTATCAGGAAGGACCAGTCCCTGGAGAAGGACATCATGCTTGGTAAAGCAGAGGGTCAGTGGAAAAGAGGAAGACCCTCAACGAGGTGGATGGACACAGTGGCTTTAACAATGGGCTCAAGCATAACAGCGGTTGTGAGGATGGTGCAGGACCAGGCAGTGTTTCATTCTGTTGGACACGGGGTCACTGAGGTTGGAATTGACTCGATGGCACTTAACAACAACAACAACAATTTTAAACATTGCTAGAAAACAGATGAACACTGTGGAGGGCAGTGATGGTTCATTGTGGAATCCTTGCCTTATATGCTAGAGACCCAGGTTTGATTCCTGGCCAATGCACCTCATACACAGCCACCACCCATCAGTCAGTAAGGCTTGCATGTTGCTGTCATGCTGAATAGGTTTTCAATGGAGCTTCCAGACTAAGATGGACTAGGAAGAAAGGCTTGGCAGTCTGCTTCTGAAAAATAGCCAATGAAAAACCCTATAGATCACAAAGGTCTGATTTGCAACTGATCGTGAGATGGCACAGGACTGGGCAATATTTTGTTCTGTTGTGCATGGGGTCACCATGAGTCAGGGGTTGACTTTATGGCAGCTAACAACAACAATAACAATAAAAACAATAATAATAATAAGAACAACAACAAGAACAAGAAGAAGAACAAGAACAATAATAACAAGAACAAGAAGAACAACAAGAACAAGAACAATAATAACAAGAACAAGAGCAATAATAACAAGAACAAGAAGAACAATAATAACAACAAGAAGAGGAACAATAATAACAAGAACAAAGAAGAAGAAGAACAACAAGAAGAACAATAATAACAACAAGAACAAGAGCAACAACAACAAGAAGTCAGGTTACAAAAGGCATTGGCCCTTCCAGGTTGATGGATTTTGTCAAGATCTGTCTTACAGAGTCAAGTAATTTTTCAAGGATTCTTCTCAACCCTCAAGTCACTTTTTCCTGAGCAGGGTCTACAAAGAAGTTTTAAACAGTTACTGCCCTACAATAAAGGGAAATGAAGCAGATGTTACCTGGAACTTTAAACGTAGCCAACCTGTTACTCACCGTCCCAATAACCATTAATAAATTAGTAACTTTAGAACCAAAGTAATTGTGTTTTGTACTCAATTAATAAAACATCACTTTTCCAATCCATGGGGTTCATGCCAGAAACATCAAAGAAAGAAGCAAAAGGGCGAGAGGAACTTGTTCTGTAAGCCAGCTGGCACCTGGTCTGAATGGCCAAACTACTGTCACATCCCTGGTTGCACAGGGACAGCAAATGGTTTTCTTTCCAAACATGCATGCCCTTTCTACTAAAAATATACCCCAGGAATGAACTAATTTCTGCTGTAAAACACAATTTCATCTTATTCAAATCCATCTGGAAACCCTGAGAGACAGATTTATAATGGCTAGCAATGGGCTTTGCGGTTTTGCTAAAATTATAGATATTTGGCCATCAAGTAGCTCTGCATCCTGGAATGACATGAATAAATTTAGCAGCCATTTCCCAATCTCAATTATTTTTTTACCTAACATTCTATTTTAATACAGGGTGTATTTTTCTAATTGGGGTTTTCATTTTGTATGTCTTTTTAAAACGATTTAATGATTCAAAATAGATATCGTAAAATTACTTTAAAATCCACAGTGAAGATATTTACACTAAGTAACTATAGTAACTAGTCCTTTATGTTTTGTTTTTGTTACCTTGCTTCTTAACAGAAAACCATACATAGTAAAAGTGAAATTGGTTTTCAGAAAGGGATTAGAGACTGGATAGTGAGGACAGAATTGCTAAACTTGGGTACTGTCCAAAGGACAAAATTTTGAACTATTTTTTTTCGTTGCTTATTTGGGATAAACATTGATACTTAAAATATTTACAGGGAAGATTTTACTGTGAAATATGTGCTAATCTGGTGTTTATTATTTCTTTTTACACAACAGAATCTTTCATCTTTTGCCTAGAAATCATGGATATATGGCAAACTCTGCCCCATTCAAGACCATGGAGAGCATAGAGAAACCCTGCTGCCCACATGAGGGTGGGTGCTAGCATAGAGTCCCCTTTGGGTAGAGTCCTCAGGGCTGGAGAATCCTACTGCATTTCTTAGACTGTCCTCTTAATCCTCAGTTTAGGCTTTGAGAGAATCTAGCTCCGAATATGCCATCTTGTAATAACACCATGGGGAAATTCTGGGATGAACAAACTTGAGAATAACTGGGAAGACCCACTTCTGGGTCTGTCCACCTGGCTTAGCTCAGAGCATCGGCTCTTAAATAATTGATATGAGACCTGGCAAAGAATCTGCTGGAAGCGTGGAGAAGCCACAAGGGGAGAGGCCGGGGGAGCTTTGGAGATGGAAAGTGGAGCCTGGGAAGCAAGTCTGAGCAGGTCCTGCTCCCCCACCCCAAGCCTCCCCACCATTCCCCACCACTGGGAGTGAGAGGCTGCAATCTCACGGGGCAGTGACCCCGCACTCAAGGCCCACCACAGGTTTACCCTGGTCAACACACCTGGCTTCCAGGTTGTTGTTGTTGTTAGGTGCTGTCGAGGCGGTTCTGACTCATTGCGACCCTACGTACAGCAGAAAGAAACACTGCCCGGTCCTGCGCCGTCTCCACAATCGTTTTTATGCTTGAGCCCATTGTTGCAGCCACTGTGTCCGTCCATTTTCTTGGGGGTCTTCCTCCTTTTTGTGACCCTTTACTTTACCAAGCATGATGTCCTTCCCCAGGGACTGATCCCTCCTGATAACATGTCCAAAGTATGTAAAACATAGTATTATGGTTGTACTTCCTCCAAGACAGATTTGTTCATTCTTTTGGTAGTCCATGGTATATTCAACATTCTTCGACAACACCACAATTCAAAGGCATCAATTCTTCAGTTTTCCTTATTCATTAGTCTGGCTTTCGCATTCATATGATGACCCATGGCTTGAGTCAGGTGTACCTTAGTCTTCAAGGTGACATCTTTGCTTTTCAATACTTTAAAGAGGTCTTTTGCAGCAGATTGGACCGATGCAGTGAGTCTTTTGATTTCTTGACTGCTGCTTCCGTGGGTGTTGATTGTGGATCCAAGTAAAATGAAATCCTTGACAAGTTCAATCTTTTCTCTGTTTATCATGATGTCGCTTATTGTTCCAGTTGTGAGGATTTTTGTTTTCTTTAAGTTGAGGTGTAATCCATACTGAAGGCTGTGGTCTTTGATCTGCATCAGTAAGTACTTTAAGTCCTCTTTGCTTTCATCAAGCAAGGTTTTGTCATCTGCATAACGCAGGTTGTTAATGAGTCTTCCTTCAATCCTGATGCCCTGGTATTGCTTGTATAGCCCAGCTTCTCTGATTATTTGCTCAGCAGACAGATTGAATAGGTATGGTGACACACACCTTTCCTGACTTTGAACCATGTAGTATCCCCTTGTTCTGTTTGAACGACTGCCTCTTGGTCTGTGTATAGGTTCCTCACGAGCACAATTAAGTGTTCTGTAATTCCCATTCTTTGCAATGTTATCCGTAATTTGTTACGGTCCACGCGGTCGAATGTCTTTGCACAGTCAAAACGCAGGTGAGGGCCTACAAAGGTACACTGGAAAAAGTCCAACTGTCTTAGTCTCTTAGTGCTGCTGTAACAGAAATACAACAAGTAGGTGACTTTGAAGAACAGGAATTTATTTCCTCATAGTTCTGGAGGCTTAAAGTCCAAATCAGGGTCTTGACGTTGACTGCTTCTGTGGGCTACTCTGCTCATTTCTGGTATCTCCCAGGATCCTTGGTTCATTTGCTTGAAGGCAATCCTATGGTGTCTGTCTCCCCCTCTGACACCACTCAGAAGGGGTTGGGTTTAGAACCCACCCTACTCAGGTATGACTTCATTAACATAAAAAAGAAAACCCTATTTCCAAACAGGGTCACATTCACAGGTACAGGGGATAGGATTTCAACACTATTTAGGAGAACACTGTTCAATCCATAACACCAACCCTCCCAAGCACTCCCAGTTCTAATGAGCTCAGTTCTGATTGTATTCCAATAATCTGCCTCCTCATTGAACCTCTGAGCAGAAACAAAAGCAAATGTTATCCCGAGGAAGATAGCTTCATCATAGTATCAAATTATCTCTAATGTTCTATTCCCTCTGCAGGGCATGACATACGCTAGAACCAGTATTGGAGAAAGACAAGAGCTGTCAAAAAACCAAAAGAAAAAAATGGCATGATAGAAGTACACCCAGAGGAGGTACAGATATTGGAGCTCACAGACTGAATTTAAAATTAGTACAATGAGTATGGTTAAAAAAATCAGAAGACAGAAAATGCTAGTAGAGAACTGGAAACTTAGAAAAAAAGGATCGGGCGGTAGGGAGGCGGAAAGGAGGAGCCACTGTTTAGGGGGCAATGAGCTTCTGTAAAGAGCGAGGGAGAAATTTGGGAACAGTGGTGGTAGTTGCACAGCACGATAAACATCATTAACGCCACTGAATCGTCCGTGTAAAAATACTGAAATGGCAAATGTTTTGTTACGTATATTTTAACCACAGTTAAAAAAGAAAACAAAACAACATCAGTAAAAATGTGACAGTCCTCACTGGCCCCAGTCATTACCAACACTGTCACTGCTTATGGCACTGGCTTGAGAGTCAAATGTAAAATGAGAGAAGTCAAGTAAGATCCAGTAGTCCTTGAATTTAAAAAAACTGTATACAGAACTGGAAAATGCAGTCACCGAAATTAAGAACCCGATCTGGGGCTTTAATCGCACAAAGGATTGGTGAAAAACAAAACCAAACCAAACCAAAAACCAAACTCATTGTCTTCAGGTCGATTCGGACTCACAGCCACCCTATAGAACAGAGTAGAACTGCCCCGTAGGGTTTCTGAGGAGGGGCTGGTGGATTCAAACTGCCTACCTTTTCGTTAGCCGCCTGAGCTCTTAACGACTGTGCCACCAGGGCTCCAAAGGACTGGTAGAGAGGTCAAAACCAATAATCCAGAGAAAAGTCATAGAATGACAGAAAGATGGAAAGCATATGAGGGTGTGAAAGAGACACAGAACTGCTGTAGAAGGTCCAACCACGAAACCCCAGACAGATAGTAGAGAGAGGAAAGAGGAGAGAAGAGACAGAACGTCTTCAGGTAATGGATTATTTGTTTGAGACCTAAACATGATGAAGATTTATGAGGATTCAGAATAACAATCCTCTTTATAAACGAGGTTTTCTACTGAGTTATGGAGCCCGCAAGTACTCATGGAGATTATGACCACGCTAAAGGAACTTCACTTAGTTGGGTGGTATTTACGGGTGGCTCCTTTATTTTTCTGTGTTGTCATTTTTAGAAAATTTATTTACTTGTTTTGATGCCATTATAATCAGAAATAAGTAAACCAGTTTTGTAAAATAAGCAAGAAAAAAACTTTGGAAAATTATAAAACTAGTTCTTTGTGTGAAACTCAAAATAATTTCAATAACAATTTTCTCTTCCAGCTTCTGAGGTTGAGTTGAATACGGAAGATAAAAAAGTCATTTATATAAGAGAGGAGCTATTTAGCTAGCAGTTGCTGAGTTTGACCTGAGAGTCCTTGGCGGTTCTTCACTTCAAAGATCTCCCTGCGGGCTCCTTCCAATGTCAAGACCAGCTCCACATTTGCATGGTTTGCAGTAAATGAGTTCATCAGTTGAGTGTTTCGTCAGAAGGCCTAAGGTCACCGGCTCCAACTGTGTGTCCTGCTGCAGAATCTTGGCGACTCAGAGCCAGAGCAGGGTTCAGTAGCTGTCTGAAACCACACTGTCCAGGTCCAGATTCCATTTCTCCACTCACTACCCTTGTGCCTTTGGATAAATTATTTCACATACCGCCCCAATCAGTTCCTTCCTCTGTGAAATGGGGATGATGGTGTTAGACCTTCCTCATGGTGTTTCTCTGAGAATTAAAACACTCGATGCATGTACACATGGAAGAGTATCTCTCTCAGAGTAAAAACGACATTTAAGTACTGTTATTATTAACAGCAGGGACATTCCAGCGTCCCCATCAAGAGAGTATCCAGTCTTTGACTCTAATGATGTCTTAGACACTACTCCCAAAAGCAATCTTTTATGTTTTGAAAGTTCAACTGGCTTAAAATGTCTTCCTATATTGATCCAAAATCCATATTTTTACCAGTCCTAGTTCCATTCCTCAGGACCACTGAGTAAAAACGGTTAATCTCTTGTCCACTTGACTTGCCTTCATAGATATGAATCCAGCTTGGGCTCTGGAATCCCAAAGGTGTTTTACTGATTCATTAACTAGTGTGTGATCTTAGTCAATTTATCAACATCCTTTCAGCTTCAGCTTTCTCATCTGGAAACAAATGATAACTACAGGTAGAGCCAATCGCAATAAAGTATGTTAGGGTTAAGTCTAGGCAGTGGTAAAGATGATTCTGACAATATGAAGATGATGAAGATAGTGAGAAAAGGAGGAGGAGAAGGAGATGGTGATAATGGTAAAGATGATGAGAACAACGATGATGATGATGATGAGGAGGAGGACGGTGATGCTGTTGGAGACGATGAGAACAACATTGAGGAGGAGGAGGAGGACGGTGATGCTGGTGGAGACGATGAGAACAACAATGAGGAGGAGGAGGAGGAGGACGGTGATGCTGGTGGAGATGATGAGAACAACAATGATGATGATGAGGAGGACAGTGATGCTGGTGGAGATGATGAGAACAACAATGAGGAGGAGGAGGAGGAGGACGGTGATGCTGGTGGAGACGAGAACAACAATGAGGAGGAGGAGGAGGAGGACGGTGATGCTGGTGGAGATGATGAGAACAACAATGATGATGATGAGGAGGAGGAGGACGGTGATGCTGGTGGAGATGATGAGAACAACAATGAGGAGGAGGAGGAGGAGGAGGACGGTGATGCTGATGGAGATGAGAACAACAGGAGGAGGAGGAGGAGGGTGGTGATGCTGGTGGAGATGATGAGAACAACAATGAGGAGGAGGAGGAGGAGGGTGGTGATGCTGGTGGAGACAGTGATGATGATGACAATGATAATGAGGAGGAGGAGGATGTTGAAGATGCTCTTTCTTGATCCAGAATAATTAGCTCCTACTCACTTTGCACTGGCCAAACTGGTTTCTCCAAGGCATTTGGAATCTCTCCTTGGCACAGCTTTGGCTTGACTGTTGTGGAATCTTCACATAAAGCAACAACAACAACAAAACCCAAACTGTTGCTGTGGAGTTGATTCTCACTCAGTGACCCCATAGGACAGAGAAGAACGGCCCCATAGGGTTTCCAAGGAGCAGCTAGTGGATTCTAACTGCTTACTTTTTGGTTAGCAGCCGAGCTCTTAACCACTATGCCACCAGGGCTCCATATATTCGTATAGGCAGTCTTAAAAAGCATTTCTGAACTGCTGCGCTTATATTCTTGTTTCTTTAGCTTTGTGACTGGCATCATTTTGGTTCTGTCTCACCTATTACATTCCCAGAATGAGGTGGTGAAAGCAGCATACCTTATCAGAAAGTGTCCGTGATCTGAATCACCTTCTCCTCTTAGTTATAAGCATAAAACCAATTATCTGGAAATTCTGGGCAAAGACCTTCATTTCCTTACATTGCAATTTCTTATTAGTTTCCACCTTTTGTCATTGCTCTTTCTCTTTTTCCTCCTTCAGTTCCTGTCTTGAAAATACACATTGCTCTATAAAAACATGCTTCAACAAAATTAATTTTTGAATTTTAATTTTTGATCATGACAGGAATTATGGTCAAATATTCTGAACAGGTTCTGGCACTACTAGGGAATCAGCCATCAGTATATGCAGTATTTATTTTTCATGTTAAAATTAACAACTTTTCTCCAAGAAATGTTTGTGTGCTTCATGAATGCGTGTGTGCTTTTAAACAACATTGGTGGGGATGAATAAAGAATCTCATCGTCTCTCATCCAGAGAGTTGCCATAGTCTTACATATTGCTTTTATCGCATGTTGTATATCCTTATATATTCATTTCATCGTATTATTTTTTTGTATTTTGCTTTTTTTTGCCTCCACTGTCTCTTTCTTCTAGTATACACTTCACATGGCAGTCAGGCTTCTTTCTACGAAATACAGGTGTTCAAATGCTGTCTTTGTTTACGATATTCTATTGCCTCACCATCCCCTGGAGATGAGATGTCTATGAGGAACATCCACGGCACGTCAGAACCCTAGCCCAGCCAACCTCACCCACACAGTCCCTTACACCTAGTGCTATGTCCATGATGCTTCTTGGAATTTATCTGCTGAGTCCTTTTGCTCTTGGCTATCCTCCTTTTTATGTGAAAAGGGTGTTCTTTCCTCTTAGAGCTGAGCCAGCCCCAACACACACACTCACATACCCACACATTCACACACACACCAGTATCTACCAGCAACTTCTTGTTATTCAAATCCACCTCCAGTGTCTCCTCTGCCCCTTCCTGCCTCTCCCAGGCAGGGCTGACTGTTCTTTTCTTGTGGAACAGACGCCTCCCCCAGGACTGAGAGAGTGAGACTGCTCGTCTTCTTCTCTGCTGGTCACTGAGCTCTTTCAGGAAGTCCAGACTTGCCGCTTGACCTCTCCACTGTCCAGCATGGTGCAGAATTTAGGGGTGAAGCCACAATCACCCAGTCGAAGGGCCTGCAGCCAGACTGACTGGTGTCCAGTTCCAACTCCAGCTGACCTGCTGAGAGACTAAGCGAATGAAGCTTTAACATCACTGATCTCCACGATGGTACCAGGATGGCCTCAGAGGGCTACCCACGTGTGTCTTTAAATTTCTGTGCAGCGTCTCTTCCTGATTTTCATAGAACGTCCTATTGAAGTAGCAGGCACTGCTCATCTCTTCAGTTGTATTTTGAGGCCTTCTCAGTGATGCTCTTCCAAATGTCTACAGTATTTAAGAATTTTCAACTTTTTATTTTTAGCTTCAATGGAGCATGAAAAATAAAATGTCTTACCTAACAAATCTACCAAAAATGTCTAAGGGAGGACTACTGACGGCCAAGAAGAGAGAACAGCATTCTAAAAGCTTGCGTATCGTTTTCGTGAACAGAAGGTGCCTGGAACATTTCTGCCCCAGTCTCTGCCACTCCAACTTTGTGTCCTTGGTGTCATGTCCTGAGGGTGCCAGTGGCCAGTCTAGGGAAAGTGTGCATTGGATGTGTTAGCTTTCCTTTGCAATAGTGTCCTGACAGTGATGTGCTTTCTCGGCGTCTGGTTGCTGACATTGCACATCTGAGCAGTTGTTCCTGCTTCGTTTCACACTTGGATACACTCAGGGCACTCTCCTTACGCCCATGGTGTGTCTGTCACAGACCATCCCTTTACATGTGTGTTGTTATTACTTGCTTTGCTGTCAAGTCAGCTCTGACTCATGGTGACCTTATGTATAACTGAACAAAGCATTGCCCAGTGGTGTGCTATCTTCATGGTCCTCTCAACTCAGGGTGCCTGTCTTCCAGCACTGTAATGTCAATATTCTGTTGTGATCCATAGGGTTTTCATTGGCTAATTTTTGGACGTAGATTGCTAGGCTTATTTCCTACTCTTAGTCTGGAAGTTCCACTGAAACCTCATGGGTGACCCTGCTGGTATTTGAAATACTGGTGGTATAGCTTCCAGCTTCATAGCAACATGCAAGTCTCCACAGTGTGACACATTGACAGATACAGTGCTTTATGTATATATATATATATATATGTATGTATATATATAAATCTGTCTGTCTGTCTACCTATCTACCTACCTACCTACCTATCTATCTCTCTCTATCTAATCATGGCACAATAGCTTAAAGAATTATGCCATATGTTCTTGGGAAAAAACCTAAAATTCTAAGGCCACGAATAAAGGAAGTGCAGTTCCAGAAGTGTTTCCCGTCATTTCGGTGCAGCCCCCGCCTCCTCGAAATCCTCACTGGGACACCACCCTGCTTGGCTGGGCCATACCTGCCTGCCCTCAGTAGGTTACAAGAGATGATGTTTCAATAGTTTTTTTTTTTGTTTGTTTGTTTGTTTTGTTTTCTCCCTAGGCCTATCATGAAATTGTTACAGCTGTGAAAAATGTAATTTAGTTTCCCAACTGAAAAGATGTTTTTAAAGAATCAATAAGATAAGCCACGTGACCTAACAGAACAGTGAGCAAAAGACATGCTCAGAATATCAGAGCCAAAGCATAATGATCGGCCAGCAAGCACAGGACTCTGCGTCTGTGGAGGCAGCTCTCGGGGGCAGGATTTGTGACTCTGACAGACTCCACAGAATTTATCCTTTGCGATTTATAAAGTAGGACCCAGGGCACCTGCCCACAGATGATGGAGGAGATACAAAGGGACCACGCCTGGAAGGGCTCAGCCCAGTGACTGAAGGTGGGTGAGACCCTGAATGGCAGTTCACTTTCAGCCACAATCCTCCACTTAGTTTATTACCTTTGTGTTCACTACACACGAGTGTGGTGATTGAAGACAGAGAGTCTTGATGTCCTAGGAAAACCTGAAACAGATGAGATCTTGTCCAGCACTTACCAGCAAGTGAGGCTTGACAAATACGGCTTGTGATATTTAGCTGTTGTTGTTACGTGCCCTCTAGTCCATTCCCACTCATAGCAACCCTCTGTCCAACAGAACAAAACACTGCCCTGTCCTGTGCCATCCTCACGATCGTTGCTATGCTTGAGCCCGTTGTTGCAGCCACTTGTCAGTCCATCTCTTGGAGGGTCTTCCTCTTTTTCACTGACCCTCTACTTTATCAAGCATGAAGTCCTTCTCCAGGGACTGGTTCTTCCTGATAACATGTCCGAAGTACCTGAGATGAAGTCTCACCATCCTTGCTTCTAAGGAGTATTCTAGCTGTACTTCTTCCAAGACAGATTTGCTCATTCTTCTGGCAGTCCATTGAATATTCAATTATCTTCGCCAACACCATAATTCAAAGTCATCAATTTTTCTTCTGTCTTCCTTATTCATTGTCCAGCTTTCACATGCATATGAGGCAATTGAAAACACCATGGCTTGGGTCAGGCGCACCTTAGTCCTTAAAGTGACGTTTTTGCTTTTTAAGACTTTAAAGAGGTCTTTTGCAACAGATTTGCCCAATGCAATGCATCATTTGAGTTCTTGACTGCTGTTTCCATGGGTGTTAATTGTAGATCCAAGTAAAATGAAATCCTTGACAACGCCAATCTTTTCTCCGTTTATCATGATGTTGCTTATTGGTCCAGTTGTGAGAACTTTTGTTTTCTTTAAGTTGAGCTATAATCCATACTGAAGTCTGTAGTCTTTATTTTCTTCAGTAAGTGCTTCAAGTTCTCTTCACTTTCAGCAAGAAACGTTGTATCATCTGCATAATGCAGGTTGTTAATGCATCTTCCTCCACCCCTGATGGTGCATTCGTCTTCATACAGTCCAGCTTCTCGGATTATTTGCTCAGCATTTAGATTGAATAAGTATGATGAAAGGATACAACCCTGATGCACACGTTTCCTGACTTTAAACCACACAGTATTTCCTTGTTCTGTTCAAACAACTGTCTTTTATTCTATGTATAGTTTCCTCGTGAGTACAATTACGTGTTCTGGGATTTCCCTTCTTTGCAATGTTATTCATAATTTGTTATGATCCATCCAGTCGAATGCCTTTGCATAGTCACAGGTAAACATCTTTCTGGTATTCTCTGCTCTCAGCCAGGATCCATCTGACATCAGCAATGATAACCCAAGTTCCATGTCCCCTTCTGGATCTGGCTTGAATTTTTTGCAGTTCCCTGTCAATGTATTGCTGCTTTTGAATTGTCTTTGGCACAATTTGACTTGTGTGTGATATTAATGATATAGTTCTACAATTTCCTCATTCTGTTACATCACCTTTCTTTGGAATGGGTTCATATATGGACCACTTCCAGTCAGCTGGCCAGGTAGCTGTCATCCTAATTTCTTGGCATAGATGAGTGTGCACCTCCAATGCTGCATCTGTTTGTTGGAGCATCTCAACTGGTATCTGTCAGTTCCTGGAGCCTTGTTTTTCACCAATGCTTTCAGTGTAGCTTGGTCCTCTTCCTTCAGCACCATTGGTTCCTGATCAAATGATACCGTCTGATAGGGTTAATGGAGAAGGACGTTATGCTTGGTAAAACAGAGGGTCAGCAAAAAAGAGGAAGACCCTCAACAAGATGGATTGACACAGTGGCTGTAACAATAGGATCAAGAATAACAATGATTGTGAGGAGGGCGCAGAACTGGACAGTGTTTCGTTCTGTTGCGCAAAGGGTCACTATTGACTCGACGGCACCTAACAACAACATGAGTGGGAACCAACTCAACAGCACCTAGCAACTGCAACAACCTTTTTTTTAAGACTAATGCATGGATATTTGTACATTATGTAGTGTGATAAAAAATAATTTTTAAACAATTTCTAGAACAACTGTTCGTGTTTAATCAGTTGTGGTTTGCGAAGGATGAGCCAGATTCTGCCTGTAGGAATGAGAAAGGAAGCTAAGCACCAGGCTTGACAGCATGTTAGGGCGAATGAATAAGCTTGTCTGGTCTGTCTGCGTGCTGAGCACCCTCACAGAGCTGCCTGGGCCCGGGGAGGGTGTCCCACAGCTCTCTGTCTTTGCACCACGTGAGTGTCAAAATGGAGCTGCCTAATGACTCTGGTTTCAAGCTGGGGATGTTGCTGTAACTCCTCTGTCCTTCACGGAAACGTGATGCTTGTGATTCCACGGAGAAAGCACTGACTGGTCACTCAGGCTCTGGGGACAATTTTCCATGTAATCCCATAAATCCAGCAGTGTTTTTAGGCACTCTACACCCTTGAAAATCCCTCCATAGGGCCTTTGCTATCTGGACAGAAAGTCAAAGTCTGAAGCAGACTCAGAGCTCCCTTCATGGACTCGTGTATTGTTTTCTTCTATCAACAGAAAGCCACAGCGTCTCTGTCTCCTACGTTTGTGGGCCAGTGACCTGCAGATGAGAGCACTGGAACAATTAGTGTCAACGATTTGGTGGAAAATTTCATTTTAGTTTCCCTACCGGAAGTTAATACACACAAATCCCAAACGCTGGTTAGTCTTACTACTCTTTATCTGTCTGCTGTCTATCTTAGGGCTCGATGTCTGTCTGTCCATTGAGACAGGGTCTCAGACACCAAGGTCTCCAGTGCAAACACCTTCTATCCTCTGTTTCGATGGGACAGCTTTGTCTGGAGTGTCAGTAGACTCTTTCCTGGTTATACGACCTTTGAAATGGTGTGCTCTCATGAATGCCTTCGTATTTCTGAGTTTAAGAGCCAGTTTTATGGTTCTTATGTAATCAACAGTCAATGATAAACCAAATCACATATTACTACGGTGCTTTCCCTGGCTCCAGGAATATCATAAGTAACTTCAGGACCTATTGTTGTACTTAATTGTAATTTTTTATTAATGCCATTTTACAGGCTGATCTGCTCCCCCCAAAATTTATTCCAACAGAAATCCCAATTAGTTGTTATATCTGCCAGACACCTGTTAATTAATTAATCAATGATTTAACTGATTAACTCACTCACAGGGTAGATCTCAGGGAGATAAGTCACTTGATGCCCTTCAGAAGTAGCTCACCATGGGGTAGGGGTGTGAAGTAGATAAGAGACCACCCATCACCACCAGTGCCCCAAGGGACAGATGGCCAGGAGTAAAGACCTCTGGTGGGTCATTGGGGGGGGGGTGTCTCTGACTCATCTCTCTCTTGCACCCCCTCTGCCCCTCTCTCTCTTCTACTCCCATGTTTCCACCAGCCTTCACTCACATGGTTACTAAGTCCAGGCAGAAATACTTTAAATGCCTCAGCAACGTTATTGCACCAAAAGCTGGAAGGTGATGCTCAGGCCTTCCAATAATGGAGGCAGCAAATCAGCGTACACCATACTTTGATAGGAGCGATGCCAAAACATGCAATTAAAAGATAAATTGCCCCATGAACATCTCTCAAGCCCATTCCTGCCCCATCTCTTGTCAAAACAGAGGAGACACGTTCACACTACTGTTTATTTCCTTTTAGCATCTCCTCAAGAGCAGAGCCCTGGCATTGGAAACAATCAGGCCCACCACGCTAGGTTTTACCACAGCTGGGGTGGACTCTCATCTCACACCTGTGAAAAAGGGACAAACGCAGAAAGAAAGGACAAAAGAAAGGTAAATCCAAGTAAGAATCTATCTTTTAAAAGGCCTGTATCTCTCAGGTGTAAGTAAACTCTGCAATGTTTTGATGAACTATATTAATGCTATAAAGCTTTCAGAATTAATAAGCTGTACCCCACCAGATTTGGAAAGTCCAGCAAGAGATGCCAGGACCTGAAAAGGAAGCAGGGCCCTTTGGGGCGCTATCTGTGTGGGGTGGCATCTTACCTAGCACTTCAATTCTCTCTCCCCAGCAGATGCTGGGAATTTGTAACATGACCCAGCTTGGAGAGAAAGCCTCAGAAATGGAGTGAGTAGGGTGAAACCCAAAACAAAACAAACCCGTTGCCCATTGAGTTGATTCCGACTAGGACAGAGTAGAACTGCCTCATAGGGTTTCCAAGGAGCGGCTGGTGGATTTGAACGGCCAACCTTTTGGTTAGCGGCCAAACGCTTAACCACTGCGCTACCAGGGCTCCAAGTGGGGAGAGGAGTTTTTAAATTTTAATTTTGTGAATCTCCAGATTATTTAATATTCTAATCACTGGCAAGCATGACTTTAGCTTTTAGAAGTTTTTCAAAAAATGTTTTATGTGATAGTCCAACATTCATACGATAGTTCACTTGGTCCTTTTTGTCTTTATATTTTGTTTGTTATCCATTTCTGCTTTTAAAACATAAATTTACCCCCATGGAATAGTGACTAGTAAAACAAAAAGCATAAGTATCATGTGGACAAAATTTTCAGACTTTTTGACACTTTAAAATTTGACTTTGAGCAAAAGGTCTTTGCTTTTCAAAACTGTTATCACGTCAGTAAAATTCTAGTGGAATGATATTCCGTTTCTAGCAATATAATTACAGCTATGATTTAAAATATTCATGCATTATAGCTAACCTTAAATGATTTATTCAGGACTTCTTTACAAAATTTGGCTTTTAGGGATAATAAAACTTCAACCATATATGCCTTTCACTGACTTTCAGCTCCTTGAGGGTGGGCTGACGGGGAAACACAGTATTCTCAGAGAAGCCAAAGCATGAAAGTAGATTAAGCCAAATGTGGACTCTTAAGTCAGAATTCACATCAGATCATTATAACTGATATTTCTGAAAGGAGGGATAAAATGTATCAGAATGTATGTCAAAACAGTGTTGCTAATTCCCTGTTTCTTGATAGTGAATTGATTCCTCACGTTGTTGCTAGGTGCCGTCCAGTCGGTTCTGGCTCATACAGCAGAAGGAAACACTGCCCGATGCTGCACCGTCGCATCCAAAGTGTGGGAGACACAGTCTTCCCATCTTCCCTTCTAAGGAGCATTCTAGCTGTACTTCTTCCAAGTCAGATTTGTCCGTTCTTCTGGCAGTCCATGGTATATTCAGTATTCTTCGCCAACACCATAATTCAAAAGCATCAATTCTTCTTAGGTCTTCCTTATTCATTGTCCAGCTTTCACATGCATATGAGGCAACTGAAAACACCATGGCTTGGGTCAGGCACACCTTAGTCTTCAAGGTGACATCTTTGCTTTAGTTGAGGTCAAATACTAAGGTATAATTTCAGTGTGTGCGATTTGATGACTTGGTTTGGCATTACCCATTTTCTTACGGACAGGATATCAAGTAAAGATGAACTGTTCTCCAATCCAATTCACTGTTTAGAAAGTTCCCAGGGAACAGCAATTCCAGAGGTCAGTCTCAGTCTCAGCCAAAATGTAAACACGTGAACAGGTGCGTAGACAAGTTCTCACCTGCCACAGAGTACCGTCTATTTTTATTTCATCATCCAAGAGAAAAGTTATTTTGAAAATTGTAACACAACAAAATCCTATCATAAGATGATTTTTGTAGACCTACCTTAATTCTCAGCAAATTTTAATTTAAAAGTGATTGGTATTTCACACTGCAGAGGTTTTCCATTCTGTGAAAATTTCAGACGAGTACGCTCACTACCGTGCAGTGAGTCATCAGTGTAGGTAAGCAAACTCAGACTCCTCGGAAAATACCATTTAACAGCGTGATTTGGACTTTGGTTACATCAACTCTCTCACTGCTATCATATGCAGGGAGGGGCTCTCCAGCCTGTTTGGAGTCTCGGATTCAGCACTGAACATCGAGGTTTAGTCACAAAACCACAGAGCAATTCCAGTAAACAGTGAGGACACCTGAGCTTCTGAAAACAAGGCCAGGCTGCCTCAACCAGGGACATAAGACGAGAACTGAGCAATCAAGCAGATCATTTAGAGCTACATTCTATCAGCCCTCTTACTTAAAGTACAAAACAGCCTGACTATTCAGGCCACTTTCCCAGAGCTGGACCCCCATGACAGAGGGGGGAGGAGATAGGGCATCCCAGGTATCCTCTGGAATATTGTTCACAAAAGCTGCATCATGACTGAAATTTCCATGTTTATTTACCTTATTTACAATGCTTCTCTTAGTATCAGTCCACTAACTCAGCCTCAGTAAGAAATTGTGTAATAATAACTATTTATCAGGGATCTACTCTGTGCTCCAATGAGCCCTGGTGGTGAAGTGGTTAAAGCACTCGGCTGCTAACCAGAAGGTCTGTGATTCAAACCCACCGGCCTGCTCCATGGGAGAAAGGTGTGGCAGTCTGCTTCCTTAAAGATTTACAGCCCTGGAAACCCTATGGGGACAGTTCTACTCTATCTTATAGGGTTGATATGAGATGGAATCGACTTGCCAGCAATGGGTGTTGGTTTACTCTGTGCTCTACCACCAGTCTGTCAGTTGTCGTTCTGTGGTGGCTGGCAAGTTCCCGTGATGCTGGAAGCTATGTCACTCGTATTTCAAATATCAGCAGGGTCTCCCATGGTGGGAAGGTTTCAGCAGAGTTTCCAAACTAAGACAGACTAGGAAGAAAGGCTTGTTGATCTACTTCTGAATCACCCAATGAAAATCTTAGGGATCACAACAGAACATAGTCCAATACAGTGCTGGAAGATGAGCCCTCTAGGTTGGAAGGTACTCAAAAGACAGTGGCTGCAACAGTGAACTCAAACACGTCAATTATCTCAAAGATCACAGGACTGGGCAATGCCTCATTCTGTTGTTCACGGGGTTGCTGTGAGTCACAGCTGGCTTGATGGTGACTAACAACAACAAGAACTCTGTCTTAGGCCCTCTGCTGAATACTTCACATAGATCATCTCATTTGTTTTTCAGAAAACCGAGTGAGTGTTACAACCTAAAGAGAAGCTCAGGTGTGTGGTTCACTTGCCTGAACCACAAGATGGGGCTTACAAGTTGCAACCCAGGAGGTCTGACCCACCTAGGGGCCTGCAAGTACCAGATACTCCATCCTAGTAGACCAGATGTCTGCAGGGAAATGCGACAGAAACATCCACGCTCTCAGGAAGTGTGATGAGTCCTTGGGCCACCCCATAACCAGTGCTGACATCTTTGCCGCTGTTCAAGGTCCTGCCATTGGCTGCCATTGGGACCCTTAGAAAATAAAGTGGTAAGAAAACCGGGAATCAAGCAAAATGGTCTAACTCTGAAAGACAATCTTCATGCATTCTACAAAGAAGACTGTTTAATTGTGTTCTAACTGATAGAACAGTATCAAAAGCAAAAACCTATGAAATATTTTTTTCTTCTTAGGAAGTGAACTTGTATATTATCCTCTCTCTCTTCCTCCTAAAGCGAGTGAATTTTGTGAGCTAATGAGTTAGAGCCGGTGTCTGTACACGTGTGTGCATGGGTGTGTATGTTTGGGGAGGGTGACAGAAAGAAATGCTGTGAGACACGTGATGGATGGGAAAGTTAAATCACTCAGTTGCCGAGCCGTGGTTCACTCCTCCCCACAACAGCAACATACGATGTGCACCCTCACTGCCGAATGCACGTTCCATCTTTTTTGCCTGATACGATGTGCACCCTCACTGCCGAATGCACGTTCCATCTTTTTTGCCTGATACGACGTGCACCCTAACTGCCGAATGCACGTTCCATCTTTTTTGCCTGATAGCACTAGGAAGGGCATTGCGTCAATCTCAGCTCAAAGACCGTGGTTCTTAAATGGCTGCCTTCTCCTCCCATTAAGTTTTGCCCACACCTTACGCACTGTGAACTGCTCTCCCCTTTCCCGTGACAGCACCCATCATAGTGAAGAAGTCAGTGACATGTTTGACTCGAGAAGGGGTGGGGCCCCTGTGAGGACGTTAAGCTACTTCCCACCAGAAGCCTGTCTGCAGGACCAGGCATCAGGACCCCCACCCGTCACCACTAAGGCTCAGGTGTGTTCTCTCTGTGTCCTCTGACATTAGACTTTCAGCATTACCTGCAACTAACCAAGATTCACAATTTTAGGACATTTTGGGCTCACTCAAAAAATATGGACTGTGTTAACTAAAGGGCCACAGGTAACTTTGAGTGTAAGTGTGCATTTCAACAATGGAGCGTGCGTTTGCAGTGCAGAGTGCAAAGCCCTCTTCAAATGATGTGTAAACTAAAGGCTGCTGTCACCTGCGGTTCACCAAAGGTGCCTGGCAGACCTTCTGGGCCTTTCCTGGTTCCCCTGGTGTGGGGGATAGGAGGCTGGCATTTCCAGCGAATAAAAGACATTGTCTTCTGTAGGAGTCAGAAGAGTTAGATAACTTGAATTAGATAGGAAGTGTATAATCACATGTGTAATGAAAAATATACAGGTAACCACTAGCAGGACAAAAATGTGATCTTTAGCTTTCACATCAATTGAGTGGAAAAAAAGAAATAATTAAAAATACATCAGTCTAACAGATGAGAGGAAAGAGGTAAACAAGAAACAAAGAAAAGCAATTAGGAAATGTATAATTAAAAATACCATGTACCAAGGTAGTAAAAACTATACCAGAAATACAATTTGTATTACACCTACTCCTCACTTATCGACATTTGGCATTTACTACAATAGTAAAAAGTCTACTATCTGACTATCTTGCACATTAATAATGTATGTCTGGCAGTACAGAGTAATGCTGGCTGTGATGGTTACAGTTATGCGTCAACTTGGATGGGTCATGATGCTCAATGATTTGGCAGTTATGTAATGATGTAATTTGGCAGTTTCATAATGATGTAGTCATCCTCAATTTTGTGATCTGATGTGGTCATCCTCTATTTTTGCATAATGCCAATTTTAGCTTAATGCCCTGGTCTTTGGAAACTAACCATGTCAATAAGTGAGGAGTGAGTGTATGTTGACTTCCAAATAGAACATTATTAAACATTACTGAAATTTATCATTGATAATAATTGAGGAAATATACCCTATAGATCAATTGAAAGACCTAATAAAATAAATATTTTAATTTTCTTCAAACCATTTTATAAATTCAATATAATTGCAATAAAATCCCTATATTGTTTTTCATAGAACTTTACAAGTTCAGTCTAAAATTGAAATGGAAAGGTAAAACATCAAGAAAAGAAAACAAACTAAGGAGAATACAGAAAGGGGTAAGCACGTTACAGATTATCACAATTTATATAAAGCTGTAGCAATTAAAGAGTATTGTCACAGTGACAGATACCAAAATAGAGAGTGGGTAGCCTACAACAGTCACAGACACACAAGAAAAACGGATAGAGTAAGAAACGTCATAGAGAATCACGTATAAGGAGTGCTGAACCAACAGCCTAATCATGTGTAAGTATAAAATAAAGTAACCACCTCATTCACACTATGTACAAAGGCAAATACCATCCTCAAAAAGTTGTACATAGAACTGCCAGATAACCCAGCAATCTCAATCCTAAGTACATGCCCAGAAGAAGTGATGGCCAGAAACTGTACACCAATGTTCATAGTGGAATATTACTGAGCCATAAACAGAAGTGAAGCCCTGACACACGTTGCAACACGAACGAGCCTTAAAAACATCGTGCTGAGTGAAATAAGACCATCGCAAAAGGACAAATACGGTATGATCTCACTTATGTGAAATAAGTAAATATATAGAAACCAAAGATTATTAGTGGTTACCAGGATGTGAGGGAGGGAGAAGGGGGAGGTTTTGCTTAGGGGGCTTTGAGTTTATGTCAATAGAGATGAAATGATTTGGAAAAAGATATCAATAATGATTACATAACTTGAAGAATGTAGTCGGTGTTACTGAATGGTTCACGCAGAAATGGCTGAGAGGGTGTGTTTTTTATGTGCATTTTCACCACAGAAGCAATACCATAAATAAAGAACAAAAGTGCAAAGCATAAAAGAAAAAATCAATTTGAGCATACTAATTAAGAAAAATATGCATGACACATGGAGACAACACAGACCTAAGTGGAAAGCCGAGCCTCAACAAGAGTAAAATATCTGTAATATATAGCTGAAAAGGATTATATGAACAACTCCCACATCAATAAGGAACAAGACAAATTGTCCCTAAGAAGACTGAAAAGAGGATATAAATGGTCCACAGAAGCATCCAGAATGGCCAACTGACACAAGAACAGAGGTCCAGGGTCCCTGGTATAAAGCTGCTGCAAACTGAAACAACAGGAAAACATGGTGTCCTCTGTCAGCTCAACAGCTTGATACAATATCCAGTGTTGATAAGATGTAAAGGAATGGGCTCTTACACACCACCAGCGCTGCTGTAAATAAGCACGATGCTTTCAGAGCACCATTTGTCCCACCTGGTAAAGTAGGAATGTCCGTACCCTACGATAAATCCATCTTCCAATTCTAAGTGTCTTCTCCGAAGACTGTTCATTTGCACAGAAGGGGGCCCATCCTATGCTGGGGAATCAGGAAAATGAGGGGAATCTGGAAAATTATGGGACTCCTTAATTGAAAGGGCCACAGAAATATTAAATGTACAAGAATAAAAGTAGACATGCCAGAAAAATACTAATTGCAGCTAGTGTATTAATATTAATATTGAGTAAAAGAGAGTACCCCCACGTGTCTGTCAGTTTATGATACTGTGGGGGTTTGTGTGTTGTTGTGATGCTGGAAGCTATGCCACAAGTATTCACATACCAGCAGGGTCACCCATGGTTTCCGCTGAGCTTCCAGACTAAGACAGACTAGGAAGAAGGACCATGTGGTCTACTTCTGAAAAGATTTTGCCAGTGAAAACCTTATAAATAGCAGTGGAACACTGTCTGATATAGTGCCAGAAGATGAGTCCCCCGGTTGAAAGGCATTCAAAAGACGACTGGGGAAGAGCCACCTCCTCAAAGCAAAGTCAACCTTAATGACGTGGATGGAGTCAAGCTTTCAGGAGCTTCATTTGCTGATGTGGCACCACTCAAAATGAGAAGAAACAGCTGCAAATATCCATTAATAATCAGACTATGGAATGTAGAAAGTATAAATCTAGGAAAATTGGAAGTACTCAAAAATGAAATGGAACGCATAAACATTGATATCCTGGCATTAGTGAGCTGAAATGGACTGGTATTGGCCATTTTGAATCAGAAAAATATATGGTCTATTATGCTGGGAATGACAGCTTAAAGAGGAATAGCATTGTAGTCATCGTCAAAAGGAACATTTCAAGATCTGTCCTGAAGTACAACGCTGTCAGTGCTGGGATAGTTGCTCATATGCAAGTTCAAGTTAAAACTGATGACGACAAGAGCCAAAGTACGACCTTGAGTATATCCCACCTGAATTTAGAGACCTTCTCCAGAATAGATCTGATGCACTGAACACTAAAGACTGAAGACCAGACGAGTTGTGGAATACCATTAAGGACATCATACATGAAGAAAGCAAAAGGTCATTAAAAAGACAGGAAGGAAAGAAAAGACCAACATGGATGTCAAACGAGACTTTGAAACTTGCTCTTGAAGTCAAATAGCTAAAGCAAAAGGAAGAAATGATGACGTGAAAGAGCCGAACAGAAGATTTCAAAGAGCGGCTCAAGAAGACAAAGTGAAGTATTATAATGACATGTGCAAGACCTGGAGATGGAAAACCAACAGGGAAGAACACTCTCTGCATTCATCAAGCTGAAAGAACTGAAGAAAAAATTCAAGCCTTATTATTGCATTATTGAAGAATTCTATGGGGAAAATATTAAAGGTGATCCAACTGAATGCGGAAATTATTGAACAATGTCATTAATATCACACACAAATAAAATTTTGTTGAAGATCATTCAAAAGCAGCTGCAGCAGTATATTGACAGGGAACTGCCAGAAATTCAAGCCAGATTCAGAAGAGGACATGGAACATGAAATATTATTTTTGAGAGATCCTGGCTGAAAGCAGAGAATATCAGAAAGATGTTTATCTGTATTTTATTGACTATACCAAGGCATCTGACTGTGTGGATCATAACAAATTACGGATAACATTGCCAAGAATGGGAATTCCAGAACCCTTAACTGTGCTCATCAGGAACCTGTACATAGACCAAAAGGCAGTTGTTTGAACAGAAAAGGAGAGTACTGAGTGGTTTAGAGTCAGGAAAGGTGTGCGTCAGGGTTATATCCTTTCACCGTACTTATTCAATCTGTATGCTGAGCAAATAATCCAAGAAGCTGGACTCTATGAAGAAGAATGGGGCATCAGGATTGGAGGAAGACTCATTAACAACCTGCATTATACAGATGACACAACCTTGCTTGCTGAAAGTGAAGAGGACTTGAAGTACTTACTGATGAAGATTAAAGACTACAGCCTTCAGTATGGATTACATTTCAACATAAAGAAAACAAAAATCCTCACAACTGGACCAATAAGCAACATCATGATAAAGGGAGAAAAGACTGAAGTTGTCAAGGATTTCATTTTACTTGTATCTATAATCAACACCCGTGGAAGTGGCAATCAAGAAATCAAAAGACGCATTGCATTGGGTAAAGCTGCAAAAGACCTCTTTAAAGTGTTGAAAGGCAAAGATGTCACCGTGAAGGCTAAGGTGCTCCTGACCCAAGCCATGGTGTTTTCAGTCGCCTCCTATGCATGTAAAAGCTGAATGATGAATAAAGAAGACTGAAGAAGAATTGATGCCTTTGAATGGTGGTGTTGGAGAAGAATATTGAATATACCATGGACTGCCAAAGAAGGAACAAATCTGTCTTGGAAGAGGTACAACCAGAGTGCTCCTTGGAAGCAAGGATGGCGAGACCATGTCTCACATACTTTGGAAGTGTTTTCAGGAGGGATCAGTCCCTGGAGAAGGACGTCATGCTTGGTAAAGTGGAGGATCAGTGAAAAAGAGAAAGACTATCAATGAGATGGATTGACACAGTGGCTGCAACAATGGGCTCAAGCATAACAAGGATTGTGAGGATGGTGCAGGATCGGGCAGTGTTTCGTTCTGTTGTACATAGGGTCTCTATGAGTCAGAACTGACTGGAGGGCACATAACAATAACAAAAGAGAGTACAAGGCAAAGTGTTAAGAAAGAGAATAATGTGCACTGACGATATAAACAAATGAGAAAGAATGAACAGTCAACAGGAGTCTGCAGGAAGCCTGGAAGAATGGCAGAAGCTTGGTACACACCTGCAGTCCTGGTGGGGAGGGAATGGGACTCTCTCAAAATGAAGTCTTCAAGCAGACAGAAAAATATATATATATACAGATATGTGTACGTAAAAGTTAAAAAATATTTCTCAGTAACTCTTGTGTTAAGAAAAGAAATTACACTTTAAAGTGGTGAAGTGCCATAGAACTGTTCTAGGACCTTTGGACATGAAAATATCCTTAGGCAATTCAAAAAAGGCAAAAATCATAGAAATGACCAGCAAATACGACTACAGCACTTTTTAAATGATGAAAAACAACATAAACGAAAATTACAGACAAGTCACAGAGTGGAAGGAGATATTTATGACTCATAAAGCCAGCACAGGCTCAGGAGCCACAATATATGAAGACCTCTCCCACATCAATCTGGAAACAAGACGGCTTTCAGAAAGAATGGGGCAGGAGGGGTAACACAGAAGAGGAAAACCAAATGCCTAATAAAGTCATGGGAGGATGTTCAGTCTCACAGATAAGCCAGACAATTCAAATTAATGAAATGAAACACTGTTGTGTAGACATTTGACTTATATAAAAAGTGTGACAAATATATATTGCTGAAAATGCAAAAGAATCTACAGTGGCAGAAGGAGGGTCAGTGGTTGTGGGACGGGGTGAGGAGCAGGAGCGGGGTCAGAGGTATTATAAAGGGCCAGGAGGAAACTGCAGGGTGATGGAAGTGCTCACTGCCTTGCCCGTTGCCTCATGTATGTGCAGGTTATTGTCCACTAATATTGTCTCACTAAGCTCTAACATCTGACGGTACAAATCAGAGCAGGTGGGTGGAAACTGGAAAGTTATCTCCTGCGCTGGTGGGCCTACAATTAGATGGAAGCACTTTAAAAAGCAAAGTTAGAACTGCACGTGTCCCATGCCCCAGGGGAGGATTCTTGAACTTTTGAGTAAGAGGGTAGTGGTGGTTCAGTGGTAGAAGTCTTGCCTCCCATGTGGGAGACCCAGGTTTGACTCCTGGCCAATGCGTCTCTTGTGCAGCCATCACCTGTCTGTCCATGGAGGTTTGCACCTTGCTGTGATGCTGAACAGGTCTCAGTGGAGCTTCCAGACTAAGACGGACTACGAAGCAAGGCCTGGCGATCTACTCCTGAAAATCAGCCACTGGAAACCCTGTGGATCACAGTGTTCTGATCACAACCAATCGTGGGGCTGGAACAGGGCCAGGCAGCATTTCCTTCCATTGTGCATAGGGTCATCATGACTCAGGATGGGGGATGACCATGCCAGAAAGACCTATCACATGATATCTGTCCTACCCGTAGGGAGGGGAGGGGGACTGGAGACTGAGTTCAATCACACAGGCAATGATGCAATCAATCATGCCTGTGTAGTGAAACCCTGATAAAATCTCTGGACACTGATGCTTGGGGTAGACCTTGATGCACAGGAGGGTAACACTTGTCTGGGCACATGGAAGTTCCTCCCAGACACTCCTTTGGGTCTCTTTTCTTTTACCCTTTATAATAAAACTGCAGTCCTAAGTATAGTACTGTCCTGAGTGGTGTGAATAATTCTAGCAAATTATCAGACCTGAGGGGTGAGTAGAACCCCTGAATTTGTAGCCAGTATGGCAGAAGTGGGGTCTCATAGGGATCCCCATGCTTGCAGCTGGTGTCTGAAGTGAGGGAAGTCTTTGGAGGACTATGCCATTAGCCTGTGATGTTTGGCCATGTATCTGGGTAGTAAGTCAGGAGAAAGGCATATTCCAACTCTATTTTGGATTATCCATAAATGTTTAGATGACAGCTCAAATTAGATCTGTAATGAGATCTCAAATTCTAAAGCTGTGGGGTGAATTTAGATCTGAGTTCACGGACATATTAATTGATAAATCTAACACTCCAGATGACCCAATAAAATGCAAAACCATCCTACCTGGGCAACACTCACTCTACAGCAACGAGTGGTGTTGTAATTCATTTATGGAAGAGAAGTGAGAGGAGGGGAGTCGGCCGTTCCCCAGTCCTGGGACTGGTGTGTGATGAGCCAGCATGAGTCCATCAGTGACACCCTGACTCCAGGCTCACCTACTAATTCTTACCTTTTGCTGTCAGGTCATAGAGGAAGCATTGGGCCACCCACAGCTGCTCTTAAGTCATTGTCTATCGATGCTCCCGGTCGCTCCTTAGGTGTACAATAATGCCGATTTAATGAGAACATGGACTGGAAAAATATCACTGTCCCACCCAAAGTGGGCAATGTTCAATCTAGACTTCTCCAAATTTATGGTTTCTAGATAGAAAAACACAGATTTGGCAGACGGTTTTCCTCAGAATGGATCAATTGTTAAAAAAAAAAAAAAAAAGATTTTCTTTTGTTTGGTTTCTTGAAGCTAACTTAACAAGTTCTTCAGTTTGCATTTGGTCATGATTTGCTGACGAAGAAAGCACAGAAAATAGTCATGGAAACTGTGTGCAGACAACAGACGAAGCCTTTACAAAGTAGAGTGTGGAAAACATCTTGGAAAAGTTAATTAAAAATAAATAAAAACCAAAAAATCCCTGGCATATCACATTTGTAAGATTCAAATAAATTAGTGCTGAGAAGGAAATTTACAGTTTTAAACACTTATATTATGATAAAAATAAGTAATATTTAAAGTCGATGGTTTTAACGTCCATCTTAGGAAGCTGAAAAAATAAGAGTAAAGTAGGTAAAAGACAATAATAAATGTAATACTGGAAACAACTAAAAGGAAAATAAATAGGAAAAAAACTCCAACAAAGTCAAAAGATGACTCTTTGAAAAGATCAATTGATGACCAGTTAATCAAACAGAGTGAAAGAGAGAGGAAGAAGGGGAAGGAGAGGGAGAGGGAGAAAGACCAGAGAGGGAGGCAGAAATGGCCCACATCCAGAATGAACCATAAAGATGTGAAAAAGAAAAATAAGAAAATATTGTAAACCACTTTACGTCAAAAAGTTGACATTTCATTACAGATAAAATGGGCCAATTCCTTGAAAAATTCAACTTAAGCAAATCGACACCAGACAAACAGGTAAAATGAATAACTTTATACATGTTAAAGAAAATAAACTTATAACTACCCCTCCATCTGGAAAAAAAAAGTCCAATGTGGCTTTCTAGGTAAATTCTATCAAACATTTCAGAAAGAAATAATTCTAGTACTGCACAAAATCTTTTAGAAAATAGAGGAGGAAGATGCAGAATAATTATGACAGCAAATGCCATGGATTGAATTGTGTCCATCCAAACTATGTGTATCAATTTGGCTAGGCCATGATTCCTAGTATTGTGTGATTCTCCACCATTTTGTCACTGATGTGATTTTCTTATGTGTTGTAAATCCTACCTCTATGAAGTTAATGAGGTGGGATAGGTGGCAGTTTTGTTAATGAGGCAAGACTTAATCTACAAGATTGGATTGTGTCTTGAGCCAATCTCTTTTGAGGTATAAAAGAGAGAAGCAAGCAGAGAGACAGGGGGACCTCCGACCTCTAAGAAAACAGCCCTGGGAGCAGGGCATGTCCTTTGGACCTGGGATTCTTGTGCAGAGAAGCTCCTAGTCAAGGGGAAGATTGATGACAAGGACCGTCCTCCAGAGCTGACAGAGAAAGCCTTCCACTGGAGTTGATGCCCTGAATTTGGACTTCTAGCCTACTAGACTGTGAGAGAATAAATTTCTCTTTGTTAAAGCCATCCACTTGTGGTATTTCTGTTACAGCAGCATTAGATGACTGAGACCGCAAACATATGGATGCTATAAAAAAATAAAAAACCATTGTCCTCCATGAATACAGACGTAGAAGTCCTTACACATTAGTATCAAATAAGATCTATTCGTATTAAAAGTGGCAGGTATTTCAGGAATGCAATTTCGGATTAATATTTGAACATGAATCAACGTAATATACCACATTAGTAGAGTAAAGAAAAGAATAAGACATCTCAACAGATAAACATAAAACATTTGACCAAATTAAATACTTGTTTGTGAAAAAAATTCTCGGCAAACTAAGGCAAGAAGAAAACTCGTTTGATAAAGGGAATCTATGAAACACCTAAGATCTGATAAAGGGAATCTATGAAACACTGGTGCAAATGGTTTGAGCTCAGCTGGTAACCAAAAATTGGTGGTTTGAATCCATCCAGTGGCATTGAGAAAGAAAAGGCCTTGGGATCTTCTTTTGTAAAGATTACAGACAAGAAAATCCTATGGAGCAGTTCTGCTCTGTAATGCATGGAGTCACCATAAGCTGGAATCAACTCAACAGCAATGAGTTTTTGTTTTTTTTTAGTTGAAACGCCTACAGCTAACACCATGTTGTTAGATGGCGTTGAATTGTTTCTGACTCATAGTGACCCTATGTACAACAGAATGAAACATTGTCCGGTCCTGCACCATCCTCACAATTGTTCTTATGCTTGAGCTGATTGTTGCAGCCACTGTGTCAATCCATCTCATCCACGGTCTTCCTCTTTTTCACTGACTCTCTACTTTACCAAGCATGATGTCCTTCTCCAGGGACTGATGCCTCCTGATAACATGTCCAAAGTACATGAGATGAAGTCTCGCCATCCTTACTTCTAAGGAGCATTTTTGCTATACTTTTTCTAAGACAAGTTTTGTTCGTTCATTTGGCAGGCCATGGTATATTCAATATTCTTCACCGACACCATAATTCAAAGGCATCAATTCTTCTTCTATCTTGGTTACTCATTGTCCAGCTTTCGCAAGCATACGAGATGATTGAAAACCCACGGCTTGGGTCAGGTGCACCTTAGTCCTTAAAGTGACATCTTTGCTAACATTATACTGAATGGTAAAATATTTAACTTTTTCTTCCTAAGATACAGAAGAGTGCTCTTGCTCATTATTTCAGTCAAACACTGTACTTTGGGTATAAGTGTCGGGAATAAAGTCAGAAATATCTCGTGATAACACTAAAATAAACCTACCTTTAATTGCAGATGAATAGATCACATATATAAACAGGCTAAGGCATCTATGAAAAAAACTACTGAATCTAATAAATCATTTCAATAATAGCTTAAATGGTTAATTGAAAAAAAACTTACGTGTTTGTGTATAATAGACACAAATATTTGGAAAATTATATTTATGATGAAAAAACTTAAAATGGCATAAAAACATAAATACTTAGGAATAGATTTAATGAAAGATACATAAATTCTCTGTGCTGAAAATTATAAAACATTGCTGAGAGAAATCAAAGAAGACCTAAATAAATAGAAAAATACGCCATGATCATAGGTTGAAAAAGTCAATGTTACAAAGATAGTAATTCTCCCCAAATTTTTATATAGATTCAACACAATTTCAATTAAAATATCAGCAATATTTTTTGTATAAACTAACAAGCTTACGTTAAAATTAATATGGAAAGGCAAAGGACATATGAGAGCCAAAACAATCTTGATGAAGAGGAAAAAGATGGGGGAAATATATTAGCCTGTTGTAAGATTTATTATAAAGCTACAGAAATTCAGATGCTGTGACATTAGCATCATGATAGACATACAGAAAAATGAAAATGATTTCAGAATCCAGAAACAAACCTATTGGCCAGTATGGTCAACTGATTTTTGATAAAACACTTTGATAATGCAATTCTAAGTGGGGAAAGAGTGTTTTCAGTAAATGGTGCTTGAAAAACTGAATATTCTTATGAAAATAAAAATATTGACCCCTTCTCAAGGAATACACAAAAATTAACTGGAGATGGAAGGGAGTCCTAAATGTAAATGTTAATCTTTAAAACTCCTGGCAGAAAACATAGTAAAATATACATATATTTTTTCCAACTGTACCTCAGGTGAAGGTTTACAGAACAAACAGTTTCCCATGAAACAGTAGTACACATACTGCTCCAAGACATTGGTCAACAACCCCACAACATGTCAACCCTCTCCTCTCTCGACCTTCCTTTTTTTTTTTTTTTTTTGGTGAAAATACAAGTAGCCAAAGACACACCATTTCAAAAACTTCTACATGCACAGTTCGGTGACATCAACAATGACCTTCCAATTGTGCTGCTACTCTCACTCTAGATGAAGGTTTACAGAACAAAATAGTTTCTCATCAAACAGTTAGTACACATGTTGCCCTATGACAATTGTCAACAACCTCACAACACGTCAACACTATCCTTACTCAACCCTGGGTTCCCCACCACCAGCTTTCCCGTCCCCCCCTGCCTTCCAGCCCCTGTCCCTGGACAGCTGTGCCTCACCAGTCCCATTTGGTTTTATGGGACTGTCCACTCCCCGGCTAAACGGTGAGCCCTGGAAGTGACCTCACCACTGAGCTAAAAGGGCACCTGGGGGCCACACTCTTGGGTCTCTCCAGTCTTCCCTAGGCCAGCAAATCTGGTCTTTTTCTTGCGAGTTAGAACTTTGTTCTACATCCCTCTCCAGCTCTGTCCATAACCTTCTGTTGCGATCCTGGTCAGAGCAGTCAGTGGCGGTAGCCAGGCACCGTCCAGCTGCACTGGACTCAGTCTGGTGGAGGCCTGGATAGCTGTGGTCCATCAGTCCTTCGGACCAATCCCCTCTCTGTATCCTGTTCTCTTCACTCTCCCCCACTCCCGAAAGGAGGAGACCAATGGAGTATCCTAGATGGCTGCCCACAGGCCTCCAAGACCCCAGACGCTACTCACCAAGGTGGAATGCAGAACACTGTCTTTATATACTGTGCTATGCGAATTGAGCTAGATGCTCCCCAAGACCATGATCCCCACAGCACATAGTAGAATATTTTTGCAAAACTTGTTGTTGTTGTTGTTAGGTGCCGTCGAGTTGGTTCTGACCCATAGCGACCCTATGAACAACAGAACGAAACACTGCCCGGTCTTGAGCCATCCTCACAATTGTTGTTATGCTTGAGCCTATTGTTGCAGCCAGCGAGTCAATCGATCTCGTTGAGGGTCTTCCTCTTTTTCGCTGACCCGGTACTTTACCAAGCATGATGTCCTTCTCCAGGGACTGATCTCTCCTGACAACATGTCCACAGTATGTGAGACACAGTCTTGCCATCCTTGCCTCTAAGGAGCGTTCTGATTGTACCTCCTCCGAGACAGGGCTGCCTGTCCTTTTGGCAGTCTATGGTATATTCAATACTCTTCCCCAACACCACAGTTCAAAGGTATCAATTCTTCTTTGGTCTTTTTTTGTAAAACTTGAGTAGGCTAAATCTCTTAGAGTCCAGAGAAAGCCCTAACTATAAAATAAAATAATTTATAAAAGCAACTTCATCAAAATTAATAAATCTAATTAAAACAGACACAGGAAAATAAAAATGGATGCCAGACACTGGGATATATATATTCACATTGCATATATCTCACAAAGAATTCATATACAGAATACATGAAGATCCCCTGCCAATTAATAGTAAAAATACAAACTATTCAATACAAAAGGGCAAAGGACTTGGACAAGGTGCATGCACGTAAAAGAAGATATATAAATAGACAATAAATATAAAAAAAGAGGCTCACATTGTTAGCCACCAGGCAAATGCAAATTGAAACCACAATAAGATACCATTATGTACCCATTGGGGCCCTGGTGGTGCAGTGGTTAAGTGTGTGGCTGCTAACCAAAAGGTTGGCTGACCCCATGAGGCAGTTCTACTGTCCTATACAGTATGCACCCATTGGAGTCCTGGTGGTGCAGTGGTTAAGAGCTCAGCTGCTAACCAAAAGGTTGGCAGTTTAAATCTGCCAACCGCTCCTTAGAAACGCTGAGGGGCAGCTCTACTCTGTTCTGTAGGGTTGCTATAAGTCGGAATCGACGCGACGGCAATGGGTTTGGTTTTTTTTTTTTGGTATGCGCCCATTAGAAGAGCCAAAATTAAAAAGACTAACAACATCAAACATTGAACAGGATGTAGAGCAACTGGAACTCCCACAAACTGCTGGTGGGTGTAAAATGCTGCAACCACTTTAGAAAAGTTTTTGGCATATTCTTAGAAAGTGAAACAGATACTACTAAACCATCTAGGAGTGTTACACTTTGATATTTGTGAAGAATTAGAAACAATTGTCTGCAAAAGACTAAGACATTCTTCAATACTAGCTTTATTCTTAATGGCAAATATTTGGAGAAACCTAAATATCCATCAACAGGAGAGTGGGTAAACACATTGTAGTCAAACAATGGAATACTGCTAACCCATAAAAAGGAACAAGCTACTGGTGACAAGTAATAACGTGGATGGATTTCAAAAACCTTGAGTGAAAGAAGGCAGCCCCTCCCCCCCAAAAAAGTCATGTCTGTTTTTATACGTTTACTTGAAGTGTGAATAGCAATCTATGTGAGGTGAGACTAGAAACCAGAAGAGGGGCTGACCCTTGGGGGAGAGGAGAACCATCTGAGAAGGGGACCAGGGAGAGTTCCAGGGTGTGGGCAATGTTCTATCTTGGATGAGAGTGCTGTTTACTTTGAGTGTATCAGTACCATTGGCTATGGAGTCGAATCTGACTCATGGTGACCCTGTGTGTGTCAGAGTCAAACCCTGTACTCTCCAGGGTTTCCAGTGGCTGATTTTAAGAAAGTAGATCGACAGGCATTTTTTCCAAGATGGCTCTGGGTGGACTTGAACCTTCAGTCTTTCAGACAACAGCTGAGCTTAAAACTGTTTGCACCATCCAGGGACTCCTTAAGTGAATGTAGACCTTGTCAAAACTCTTGGAACTGTACGCTTACACTTCAACAAAGAGAGAAAGAAAACATGTCTAAGACTTTTCTTGAGATTATTTTAAAGATTTTAAAACTTAAACATGTTTATAGATATACATTTTCTCTTCTTTTGCACAAAATAAAAATGGAAATGTACTTTTTTTTTGGTGAGCTCTACCCATTTTACTTTTATCGCAAAATGTAACAGCAGTAACTGAGGCACATCATCATCTCAGATTGTGTGGTGCTGTGACAAATATAGGTGGAAGCCAATATAAATCATTTTGCTCAATGTGCAACAGGATTTAGAGGTAAAATATATCATATGCATCAAATTAGCTTTTGTGATTGTGACAGCTCTATCTAAGGCAGAATTGGAAATAGTGCCATTGGGCTTTAACATGCAATAATTTAAAAATCTCTATTTATTGTGCTGAGTCAATTTTAATAACATACTCAGATAAGCTTCAAGAGAACAGAAAACAAGGTGAGTGGACAGGCTGGGTGACAGAGAGAGCCCCTTAGTGAATCCATTGTTATCGTCTATCCTTGATTTATTCAGTTTCTGTTATTATCTATATCACAGCATGAGATCATATACATTTAGAGATTCAGAAACTTCAATAAGGACTTTTTGTAAATAATAAAAGGCTTATTTCAGATCATGTTCCACTAGCTTAATCTGCAAAATGTTGAAACAGAATCTCAGTTCAAGTTCTCTTGGGTAATTGAAGTAAAATGAAGTGGATAGGTATTTCAACAAAAATTTAACTGCTTACAATTTAACTTGGTTAGGAATAAGTGCATGCTTATCTGGGATTTATTACACATTTGAAAAATGTGTCGTTGTTTTCTTTTAGGAAAACAAAGAATGGACTGATGGCCCCCAAGGTAAATTCTACGAAATTTTGGCTTGAAAGGAGTTGGGTTTGGCAAAACCAGAACTTAAGTTACTCGCTATGGGATGTGATGTTTGGAATGTACTCAGGAAGGCCTTCTGTCTTGCAGACATAGATGCTCAACTATCCTTGGGCTCAGGTAAAGGTCTCCTGGTGACCACATCCTCTCTTGAGGGGCGATGCTGCAGTCGCCACAGACTGATGTGCACAGGTACTCGGTAAGTGTTGAGAACAGATGACCCATCTGGAAGCGGAGTCATGGCAGGTTATAACACAGAGCTCTTCCCAAGAAGAGCAGGGGGCTTCACAACCTTCCCTTTGACCAGGACATTCTTCACCAAGGTTATGTTCACTGCTACCATTCACACAGGAAAGCTTACATTTGTGAAAGCAGATTATTCTCCTAGAGTGAGAGCTATCCTTAAAACAGTAACTAAAGGGTGAAACCCCACATGTCAGTTTGTCGTACTGTGATGGCTTGCATATTACCGTGATGTTAGAAGCTGTGCCACCAGCATGGCCACCCATGGTGGACACAGTTCAGCTGAGCTTCCACACTAAGACAGACTAGGAAGAAGGACCAGGTGGCTTACTTCTGAAAAAATTAGCTTGTGAAAACCTTATGAATAGCAGCAGCAAATTGTCTGATATAGTGTCAGAAGATGAGTCCCTCAGGTTGTGAGGTGCTCAAAATATGCCTGGGGAAGAGCAGCCTCCTCAAAGTACAGCCAACTGTAATGATGTGGCTGGAGTCAAGCTTTTGGGATCTTCATTTGCTTATGTGGCACCACTCAAAATAAGAAGAAACAGCTGCAAACACCAATTAATAATCAGAACATGGAATGTACAAAGTATGAATCTAGGAAAATTAGAAGTAGTCAAAAATGAAATAGAACTCATAAACATCAACAACCTAAGCATTAGTGAGCTGAAATGGACTGGTATTGGCAATTTTGAATTGGACAACCTTATGGTCTACTATGCCAGAATGACAACTTAAAGAGGAATGGCGTCACATTCATTGTCAAAAAGATTTCAAGATCTATCCTGAAGTACAACACTGTCAGTGATAGGATAATATCCATACCCCTGCAAGGAAGACCAGTTAATACTACTATAATTCAAATGTACACACCAACCACTAAAGCCAAAGATGAAGAAATTAAAGATTTTTTCCAACTTCTACAGTCTGAAATTGATTACACTTGCAATTAAGACTCGTGGATAATTACTGGTGACTGAAATGTAGAGGTTGGAGACAAAAACGAAGGAACAATAGATGGAAAATATGACCCTGGTGATAGAAATGATGACGCAAATCGCATGATAGACTTTTGCAAGACCAGCGACTTATTCATTGCAAATACCTTTTTCATCAACATGAATGTGGACCTCTCCAGATGGAATACACAAGAGTCAAATCAACTACATATGTGGAAAGAGATGATGGAAAAGTTCAATATCATCAATCCGATCAAGGCCAGGGGCCAACTGTGGAACAGACCATCAATTGCTCATATGCAAGTTCAAGTTCAAATTGAAGAAAACTAGAACAAATTCACAAGTATGACCTTAAGTATATTCCACCTGAATTAAGAGACCATCTCAAGAACAGATATGATGCACTGAACACTAATGACTGAAGACCAGACGAGTTGTGGAATGACATCAAGGACATCATACATGAAGAAAGCAAGAGGTCATTAAAGACAGGAAAGAAAGAAAAGACCAAAATGGATGTCAGAAGAGACTCTGAAACTTGCTCTTGAACGTTGAGTTGCTAAAGCAAAAGGAAGAAATGATGACGTAAAAGAGCTGAATAGAAGATTTCAAAGGACAGCTCAAGAAGACAAAGTAAAATATTATAATGGCATGCGCAAAGAGTTGGAGATAGAAAACCAAAAGGGAAGAACACACTCGACATTTCTCAAGCTGAAAGAACTGAAAAGAAGATTCAAGCTTCGAGTTGCAATATTGGAGGATTCTACGGGGAAAATATCAAATGACACAGAAAATGTCAAAAGGAGATGTAAAGAATACACAGAGTCATGGTACCAAAAAGAATTGGTCGACCGTCAACCATTTCAGGAGGTAGCATACGATCAAGAACTGATAGTACTCAAGGAAGAAGTCTATGCTGCACTGAAGTCACTGGCGAAAAACAAGGCTTCAGGAATTGACAGATTACCAATTGAGATGCTTCAACAAACCAATGCAGCGCTGGAGTGCTCACACGTCTCTGCCAAGAAATTTGTAGGACAGCTACCTGGCCAACCGACTGGAAATCCATATTTGTGCCTATTCAAAAGAAAGATGATCCAATAGAATTCAGAAATTATCAAACAATATCATTAATATCACACACAAGTAAAATTTTGCTGAATATCATTTAAAGTGGTTGCAGCAGTACATCAACAGGGAACTGGCAAAAATTCAAGTTGGATTCAGAAGAGGACATGGAAAGAGAGATACCATTGCTGATTTCAGATAGATCTTGGCTGAAAGAGAGAACACCAGAAAGATGTTTACCTGTGTTTTATTGACTATGCAAAGGTATTCGACTGTGTGGATCATAACAAATTATGGATAACATTGCGAAGAATGGGAATTCCAGAACACTTAATAGTACTTCTGAGGAACCTGTACTTGGACCAAGAGGCAGTCATTCAAACAACAAGGGGTGTGTAGTTTACAGCTGGGAAAGTCAGGGTCGTATCCTTTCATCATACTTATTCAATCTGTTTGCTGAGCAAATAATCCAAGAAGCTGGATTTTATGAAAAAGAGCAGGGTATCATGATTGGAGGAAGACTCATTAACAACCTGCAATCTGCAGATGACACAACCTTGCTTGCTGAAAGTGAAGAGGACTTGAAGCACTTACTGATGAAGATCAAAGACCACAGCCTTCAGTATGGAGTATACCTCAACATAAAGAGAACAAAAATCCTCACAACTGGACCAATAAGCAACATCATGATAAAGAGAGAAAAGATTGAAGTTGTCAAGCATTTCATTTTACTTGTATGCACAATCAAACCCCCTGGAAGCAGCAGTCAAGAAATCAAAAGGCCCGTTGCATTGGGCAAATCTGCTGCAAAAGACCTCTTTCAAGTGTTTAAAAGCAAAGATGTCACCTTGAAGACTAAGTTGCTCCTGACCCAAGCCATGGTGTTTTCAATTGTCTCCTATGCATGTGAAAACTGCACAATGACTAAGGAAGACCGAAGAAGAATTGGTGCCTTTGAATTATGGTGTTGGCAAAGAATATCGACCATACCACGGGCTCCCAGAAGAACGAATAAATCTGTCTTGGAAGAAGTACAGCCAGAATTCTCCTGAGAAGCAAGGATGGCAAGGCTTTGTCTCACATACTTTGGACGTGATGTCAGGAGGAACCAGCCCCTGGAGAAGGACATCATCCTTTGTAAAGTAGAAGGTCAGCAAAAAAGAGGAAGACTCTCAATAAGATGGATTAACATAGTGGCTACAACCATGTGCTCAAACACAGCAACAATTGTGAGACTGGTGCAGGACCTAGCAATGTTTTGTTCTGTTGTACATAGGGTTGTTATGAGTCGGAACTGACTTGAGGGCACCTAACAACAACAAAAAGAGTGAGAAGTGCCCATCATATAAATGAAATAAAATGTGTTTACCAATAGCAAATCTACATGAACTTGCAAAACAAACTAAAAGATTGACTTAAGCTCTTTGATAAAAATTTGTTTTCTCATTAAAACTAAACATAGACACCTAATAAAATCAGGTTAATTAAGAACATTTTAAGATAAAAGCTCATTTTAAACATATCAGTAAAATTGCAAATCTGTTTTGGTTAAGTGAAGTTGGGAAATGTGCAGTGATTTTAAGCTACCATATAGAAAGGGCATTTAAGGTGGTTAAGGTGGCAGTATGGAAACACTTGGTTTTAGTGCTTGCTGGGTGCGGAGAGCGGACATCTAAAATATTAAAGTCAGCTGCCCTTCCTCCAACTCTACCATGGGTGATGTGGTTCCCATACTTCACAAGGTAGATGATATTGTTCTTGTTTCATAAGTGGGACTATGAGAGGTTGGTTGGCTTGCCTGAAACAATCTTGTAAAGATAAGGGGAAACTTCATCTCAAGTCTTCAGACCCTAGGCTGGGTTTTACTTGGTTTCTCCTAGTATCTGGCCACATGTTTGATAGGGATTCCAGCTCACTCAGAAGAAGCAAGGGTTGGCACAGGCCCTTGAAGAAAGGAATCGGCCTGGTGGGATTTATCCAGTATTCCATATCATCAGCAATCCCTGAATGTGTCTCTACACCAGGGGACAAATACGAGGACCAATAAACCCATTGTTTAAAACCCTTCAATGAATGTGTTTATTTTTATGAAGTGGAAAGGTTTTCCATGGTGTAAATGTATTAATTTGCTCATTTCAACCACTGAGGTTCACCGTGCTCTAGCCCAGCTCTTGTCGGGAGCAGCCTGTCTCCCAACCAGGTTGGGGGGCCTTTGGAAGGAAGATGCTAGGATGGGGGCCACAGGCCCTGTCCTCTGTGTGGCTCCATTAGAGCTGCTCCCAGCAGAGACTGTCCCTGTGTGGCTCCGACCTTTCTACCCTGTCACGACAGAAACTTCTTATGCACGTTAACAGTTTAAACTTAAGAAATAGAACTTGAAGAGGTGAATCCAGTCACACTCCACTTATCCCCTTGATCTCAACAACTCTTCCAGTAATTTCAGAGCCAGAGCTTCTCGTGGTTTCTTTAAACCTTTAAGTAATATAAATAGACCCGTGTCCACTGATACACCGTCTCTGCTGTCATTGCTGTAGTTGGCTGCCATGCAGTCAGCCCCATGCACGTCGGAGCGGAATGCACGTTGGAGCGGAATGCGCGTCGGAGCGGAATGCAGGTCGGAGCGGAATGCACGTCGGAGCGGAAAGCACGTCGGAGCGGAAAGCACGTCGGAGCGGAATGCACGTCGGAGCGGAATGCACGTCGGAGCGGAATGCTGCGTGGTCCTGAGCCAGCCCCACGGTCAGTTTTGGATCGGATGGTTGTGATCCATAGTTCCCATTGACTAACTTTCTGAATTAGATCCCCAGAACTTTCTTCCGGTCCATCTTAGTCTGGAGGCTCTGCTGAAACCTGTTCAGCATCACAGCAGCACGCGTACCTCCAATATGGGGGTGGCTGCCTGTGAGACGTATCGCACCCGTAGTAGGCGTGTATCGACCCCAGACTACGGAAGACGAGGAATTCTGTGCATGTAGAGCGCTTCCAAATGTCTCCCCACAACCCCAGTGCCCTTTGTTCGTCACATAACCTTGTGCAGAGCGTGGAGGTTCACAGCATATGCATTCACGTCCATAACTGTAACAAGGCTTCTACGCGCTTCTGTGTAGTATGTTTTCTGCATTAAAACACCTATTTATCATGTTTTGAATGTAATTTATTTAAATATTTTGTAATATACTCCGAGTCCATGGGTGCACAAATGGTGAAACTCTCACATGCTGGCCAAAGACTGGTGGTTGTGATCCACCCAGAAGTGCCTCAGAAGAAAGGCTTGGCAGTCTACTTCTGAAAGCTCACAGCCTCCACAATCCTATGGAGCACAGGTCTGCTCTGACACGTGGGGCCTCCATGAGCTGGTGTTGGCTCGATGGCAGCGTAACCCACTAGTGAAAAGATAAAAAGAAGAATATTACGTAATGTTAAGTGATGTTACCTTACTTTGCCCTGTTCTGATTTTTAACCTTTTGGACAAACATAGGATGACAATATGCATATTATTTTACAATTGTTTTACTTAGCCAACCACATGAGGCTCTCAAGCCAATAAAGGAAGATTTATTTCATTTTCCTATAGTATTCCAGAGTTTGAGTGAACCATAATTTATTCCATCATTTGCTGATTGATGAACTTTTGGCTTGTTTTCATTTTTACTGTTAAAAAAATGCTTCCTTCAAACACCCTTGCCTTTATCTGAATATATTGACATTTGCTTCCTTTAAATAGATTTCTTAAAGTTGGAACGAATTTAATATTAGTAATGATATCCAGATTTTTTTTCCAAAATATAAATTGTAGTAATTTACCTTCCCAGAAGCTGTTAGGAATCGCTTCAGTGTTTGCCAAACTGATGGGTTGAAATTGCAATATTATTGTTAGTTTAGTTTGCATTTCATTGAATATTCATGAGCTTGGGCATAGTTTACAATTTTTGTAGTCCATTGCATTTATTTTTTTGCAAGTAACTATTTTATATTCTCTGCCAATTTTTATTGTCTTTTAAAAAATCTTCAATAGATAGTTCTTTATTATGGAAGATAAATTTTATCTCTCACATGTGTTTTAAATATTTTTCCATGTTGTCAATTTTATTTTGACTCTGTTTACATGTGCAGTAAATTCAAAAATATTTTATATACCTAAATATGTTTATCCCTTCTTTTATTATTTTGGAGTTTTTAGATTACCTGTGCAATAAATATTTATAAATAATGTACATAAATTGTTTTTAATCATTTCAGCATTTTTTATCTGCCTAAAAAATACTTGAAATATAATGTGCCTCCAGAAATGTGTTTTCTTTATGCTGTAGGGTCCTAACACTGTTTCTTTGCAGAAGGCTAGCCAGCTATGCCAAACTTATTAAGAAATCCGCTCCTATTGGAATTAAAAATGCATTATTGTCACGTGTAAACAGTGCGTGCAGGCTCGGGTCTGTTTCTGCACTTTATCCTCCTCCATAAGCCTATTTTTTTCTTTCCTGAGCCAATACCAAGCCATTTAAAACACAATAGCTTTATTTTTAAAACAATTTAACAAAAACCCTTTGATATTGTATGGGTATGGGTACCACCAGACATAATTCTATAACATTTACTAAGCTATGCTTCCACAATGAAGTTCAGAATGCTGTTTAAAATGTATTAAATTTATATGTTAACTGGGGAATAATTTGAATGTTTATGGCATAAAACCTCCCATTCAGTAAAAAGTCCCATTCATACATTTATTCAGGTCTTTATTCATATCTGTCGGCAAAACATTGATGGTTTCCTTGGTGCAGGTTTGTCTCTTTCTTATGAAATCACTTCCTAGATATTGTGGCATTGCTCACGTATTTATTTTTGCCATTTGTATTGTTTCCATATTCTAACAATTTATTCTAGCACAGAGAACATTTAATGATGTGTAATAATGCACATTTCATGTACCACTCACCCAGCCACATTCTCTTACCAATAAAACAGCTTTCATTTAAAAAAAAAAAAATCCTGTTTAGCAGAGCGTCTAGAGCTCCTTCTGTATACATTCAGGACGTCTACAGTAAAAGGTGACAGTCTCAGTTATTTTTCAAATATTTATAATGATTAAGACGTGTCTAGTTGTGCTAGGCATGTCTTTAAGTATAAATCAACCATACTTATTTAGCAGACACTTGTTTTAATCTGAATTTCAGTAAGATGTGGTTAGCATTTTGGCATTCCACCCTTTTTCCTCTTTGCATTTCTGAGTCTCCTCCTGCTCATCTGTTCGCCTGCCCTGCGCCGTCCGGAGTGGCAGGCAGCACTGTTTCTGTGAAGACTGAACAAGGATGAATGATTTTTCTGAGCAACTCTGGAGAGTCAGCTCATAAATGAACATATCAATGAGTGATTTTCACGCCCTTGTTAAGTGTGGTGGGGCAGCAGCTCTTACTAGCGTGGGTGGAGTAGGGGAGGTTTATCCTGATGTTGTGAAGTGTAGGAATGGGTATGCAGAGCCTGTGGCCACAACCCTCCTGGTTCTGCTCTTAGGAAGGAGCTCCAGGTGCTAAGGTTGCACCTTCTCTTAGATTCTTCTAGATTCTTCTAGTATCTTCTTCTTTTGTCAGGATGCCCAGTGCTACCTACAAGTCCTTCCCCTTCCAGCTGGTGTCCCTTGCCCATGCAGTACCCATGAGAGAGTTTCTGAGCCCCTCCCTGGATGCTCTGTCCCCTGAGAAGATCTCCCCTCCTGACGACCTCTCTAATGCCCCCTGCAAGGGAAAGCCCCAGTGTTAATGCTCCTTGTTCCAAACTGCGGGTCGGGGCCATGGGGGTCCATCTCATCTAATGATTGGAGGTGAGTGGCCTGAGACACCTTGTTTCTTCTGGAACAGAGGATGCTGGGTGCACACTTGATGATCCCCCTTTGTATCTCCCACCACCCTGCACCCCTGCTCTGCTTGGCCACCGCAGGAATCTTGGGCTCACCAGACAATTAAACTCTGTCACATATGCCTTCACTGGCCCCACCTCAGAGGACAGGGTGCAGATAGCCCGCCGGACATGGGGACCCCAGTGACTTTTTGGTGTGAGTCTGCAGTGTCTAGGTCGCTCGCTGGGCCTTGGGTGGTGGCTCAGCAGAGAGGACCTGAGACCACAAGGTGCCTGGCGGGGAGGGGTGTTTGTGTGTGTGAAGCTAATGTCTGTGCAGAGCCTGGGGCTCAGGACAGCTCAAGGCAGAGCCAGGGCTTCTGGGACAGCTCAGGGATGGAGCTGGGACCTTGGAGACAGCTGGGTGGTGGAGCGGTGGCCAGGCTCCTAGGAGTAGAAACCAGGTTCCACCATGGATTAGAGTTCATTCACGATCCTCACGCCAGATATAACTACAGCCAGGCGTTCTACCCCGAGCAGGGCTCCCTGGTGACACAGCCATCACCTTCACCAGGTCCAGAGAGGCACAGTTAGCAGGTGGTTATGTTTCTGCAGAGAAGGAGAGGGCACTTCCCCGACCCTTAGTCACAACCTCTATGAAAAATAACTAAATAAGTAAACAAACACCTACTGTCATAGGCTGGGTCTATAGAGGAGCAAAATCAGTGAAGCCTATACCAGCCGTCCCCTGGTTACAAACGTCCGACCTAACTACAACCCTTAGTTATGAACCAAACTCCATAAAGTCTATTATATGTTACAATTTGAAGTACATACAATGGTTCCTAATAACAAACAGGTGCTACTTTGCTACACACATCAAAGCATTTCTATTATTATGACTGCATTATTACGTTGAACATGTTTTAGTGCAACTATACACGTGGGCCTCCCTGGATGGAAAACATAGGAATGAAATCAACTACATCTGTGGAAAGAGACGATGGAAAAGCTCAATATCATCAGTCAGAACAAGGCCAGGGGCCGACTGCGGAACAAACCATCAATTGTTTATATGCAAGTTCAAGCTGAAGCTGAAGAAAATTAAAACAAGCCCACAAGAACCAAAATACAACCTTGAGTATATCCCTTCTGAATTTAGAGACCATCTCAAGAATAGCTTTGATGCACTGAACACTAATGACCGAAGATCAGGCGAGTTGTAGGATGACATTAAGGACATCATACATGAAGAAAGCAAAGTTCACTAAAATGACAGGAAAGGAAGAAAAGGCCAAAATGAATGTCAAAACAGACTCTGAAACTTGCTCTTGAACATAGTTAAAGTGAATGGAAGAAAAGATAAAGTAAAAGAGCTGAACAGAAGATTTCAAAGGGCTACTTGAAAAGACAAAGTAAAGTATTACAATGAAATGTACAAAGACCTGGAGTTAGAAAACCAAAAGGGAAAAACACGCTCAGCATTTCTCAAGCTGAAAGAACTGAATAAAAAATTCAAGCCTCAAGTTTCAATTTTGAAGGATTCTATGGGCAAAATATTGAATGACCCAGGAAGCATCAAAAGAAGATGGAGGGAATACAGTCACTGTACCAAAAAGAATTGGTAAACCTTCAATCATTTTAGGAGGTAGCATATGATCAAGAACCAGTGGTACTGAAGAAACAAGTCCAAAAAACAAGGCTCTATGAATTGACAGAATACCAACTGAGATGTTTCGACAAAAGGGTGCAGCACTGGAAGTTCTCACTTGTCTATGCCGAGAAATCTGGAAGACAGCTACCTGTCTAACAGACTGGAAGAGATCCATATTGCCCTTTCCAAAGAAAGGTGAACAACAGAATGTGAAAATTATCGAACAATATCATTAATATCACACACAAGTAGTTTTGTTGAAGATCATTCAAAAGCGGCTGCAGCAGTATATCAACAGGAAACTGCTAGAAATTCAAAACGGATTCAGAAGAGGACTTGGAACAAGGGATATCATTGCTGATGTCAGATGGATCTTGGTTGAAAGCAGAGAATACCAGAAAGATGTTCACCTGTTTTTTTTTTTTTTTTTTACTATGCAAAGGCATTCGACTGTGGGGATCATAACAAATTATGGATAACATCGTAGAATGGGAATTCCAGAACACTTAATTGTGGTCATGAGGAACCTGTACTTAGGAGGCAGTCATTCAAACAGAACAAGGGGATACTGCATGGATTAAAATCAGGAAAGGTGTGCATCAATCTTGTATCCTTTCACCATACTTATTCAATCTGTGTGCTGAACAAATAACCTGAGAAGCTGGACTATATGAAGAAGAATGTGGCATCAGGATTGGAGGAAGACTCATTACCAATCTTGAGTATACACATGACACAACCTTGCTTGCTGAAAGTGAAGAGAACTTGAAGCTCTTACTGAAGAAGATCAAAGACCACAGCCTTCAGTATGGATTACACCTCAGCATAAAGAAAACAAAAATCCTCAACACTGGACCAATAAGCAACATCCTGATAAATAGAGAAAAGATTGAAGTTATCAAGGATTTCATTTTACTTGGATCCACAATCAACCCCCATGAAAACAGCAATCAAGAAATAAAATGATGTATTATATTGGGTAAATATGCTTCAAAAGGCCTCTTTAAAGTGTTCATAAGCAAACATGTCATCTTAAAGACTAAGGTGTACCCACCCCAAGCCATGGTATTTCAATTGCCTCATATGCGTGCGAAAGCTGGACAATGATTAAAAAAGGTCGAAGAAGAAATGTTGTTGTTAGCGGCCCTTGAGTCAGTTCCGACTCACAGCGACCTTATGTACCACAGAAGGAAACACTGCCCAGTCTTGCACTGTGCTTACAATCGTTGCTATGCTTGAGCCCATTGTTGCAGCCACGGTGTCAATCCATCTCGACGTCCTTCTCCAGGGACTGATCCCTCCTGACCACATGTCCAAAGTATGTAAGATGTCTCGCTATCTTTGCTTCTAAGGAGCATTCTGGTTGTACTTCCTCCAAGACAGATTTGTTCGTTCTTTTGGCAGTCCATGGTATGGTCAATATTCTTCGCCAACACCACAACTCAAAGGGGTCAGTTCTTCATTCTTCCTTATTTGTTGCTCAGCTTTCACATGCACGAGGCAATTGAAAACACCACGGCTTGGGTCAGGCGCACCTTAGTCCTCAAGGTGACTTCTTTGCTTTTCAACACCTGTGATGGTTAAGATTGTGTGTCAACTTGGCTGGGCCATGATTTTCCGTGTTTCAATGTAATCACTCCCATGATTGAATATACTGTGAGTAGCCAATCAGATGAAAGGGAGTCTCCTTGGGGGTGTGGCCTGCATCTGAATATAAGCAGACGTTCTGGCTTTTTGCTCTCTCTGGATCCTGTGGCTGCTTCCTCTCGTCTCATCTCCCGTTCTTGGGACTTGAGCTGTCAGCTTATCTGCCGAACTGGGGATTCAGCGATCTGCACAGCCTGTGAGTGGGAGCCCTGCTCTCCCACCTTCCAATCTTGGGCTTGCCAGCTTCTGCAGCTGTGTGACTTGGGAGAGGCCTCTACCCTGATCCACGGGCTTGGGACGTTCTAGCATCTACAATTGCGTGAGCTGTTTCCTTGATATAATCTCTCTCTATATATATATTTATACACTTTACTGGTTTTGCTTCTCTAGAGAACCCAGCCTAAGACAACACCTTAAAGATGTCTTTTGCAGCCTATTTGCCCAATGCAATAAATCCTTTGATTTCTTGACTGCTGCTTCCATGGAGGTTGATTGTGGATCCAAGTAAAATGAAATCTTTGACAACTTCAATATTTTCTCCTTTTATCATGATGTTGCTTAGTGGTCCAGTTGTGCAAGGATTTTTGTTTTCCTTATGTTGAGGTGTACTCCATACTGAAGACTGTGGTCTTCGATCTTCATCAGTAAGTGCTTCAAGTCCTCTTCACTTTCAGCAAGCAAGGTTGTGTCATCTGCATAATGTAGGTTGTTAATGAGTCTTCCTCCAATCCTGATGCCCTGTTTTTCTTCATATAGTCCAGCTTCTCGGATTATTTGTTCAGCATACAGATTGAATAGGTATGGTGAAAGGATACAACCCTGATGCACACCTTTCCTGACTTTAAACCAAGCAGTATCCCCTTGTTCTGTTGGAATAACTGCCTCTTGATCTATGTACATGTTCCTCATGAGCACAATTAAGTGTTCTGGAATTCCCATTCTTCACAATGTTATCCATAATTTGTTATGCTCCACACAGTCAAATGCCTATGCATAGTCAATAAAACACAGGTAAACATCTTTCTGCTATTTTCTGCTTTCAGCCAGCATCCGTCTGACATCTGCAATGATATCCCTGGCTCCACGTCCTCTTCTCAGTCCAGCCTGAATTTCTTGCAGTTCCCTGTTGATATACTGCTGCAGCCACTTTTGAATGATCTTCAGCAAAATTTTACTTGTGTGTGATATTAATGATATTGTTTGATAATTTCCACATTTGGTTGGATCACCTTTCTTGGGAATAGGCATAAATATGGATCTCTTCCAGTCGGTTGGCGAGGAAGCTGTCTTCCAAATTTCTTGGCATAGATGAGTGAGCACTTCCAATGCTGCATCTGTTTGTTGAAACATTTCAATTGATATTCTGTCAGTTCTTGGAGCCTTGTTTTTCGCCAATGCCTTCAGTGCAGCTTGGACTTCTTCCTTCAGTGCCTTTGATTCCCGACCATACGCTACCTGTTGAAATGTTGAACGTCGACAAATTCTTTTTTGGTATAATGACTCTGTGTATTCCTTCCATCTTCTTTTGATGCTTCCTGTGTGGTTTTATTTTGCCCATAGAATCCTTCACTATTGCAACTCGAGGTGTGAATTTTTCTTCAATTCTTTCAGCTTGAGAAATGCCTAGTGTGTTCTTCCTTTTTGGTTTTCTATCTCCAGCTCTTTGTACATGTCATTATAATACTTTGTCTTCTAGAGTCGCCCTTTGAAATAGTCTATTCAGCTCTTTTACTTCATCGTTTCTCCCTTTTGCTTTACCTACTCAACATTTTAGAGGAAGTTTCAGAGTCTCTTCTGACATCCATTTTGGTCTTTTCTTTCTTTCCTGTCTTTTTAATGACCTCTTGCTTTCTTCATGTATGATGTCCTTGATGTCATTCTACAACTCATCTGGTCTTTAGTCATTAGTGTTCAATGTGTCAAATCTATTCTTGAATTCCGGAGGTATATACTCAAGGTTGTGCTTTGGCTCTCGTGGACTTGTTCTAATTCTCCCAGTTTCAACTTGAACTTGCATATGAGCAATTGATAGTCTCTTCTACCTTCTACCTGCCTGTCCTTATTCTGACTGATAATATTGAGATTTTCCATCGTCGCTTTCCACAGATGTAGTTGATTTGATTTCTGTGTATTCCATCTGGCAAGTCCACGTGTATAGTTGCTGTTTATGTTGGCGAAGAAAGGTATAGGCAATGAAGAAGTTGTTGGTCTTGCAAAATTCCATCATGGGATTTCCAGCATTGTTTCTATTACCAAGGCCATATTTTCCCACTACTGATCTTTCTTCTTTGTTTCCAACTTTCACATTCCAATCACCAGTTATTATCAATGCATCCTGATTGCATGTTCCATCAATTTCAGACTGCAGAAGTTGGTGAAAATCTTCAATTTCTTCGTCTTTGGCCTTCGTAGTTGGTGTGTAAATTTGAATAGTCGTATTTACTGGTCTTCCTTGTAGGCATATGGATATTATCTTATCACTGACAGCGTTGGACTTCAGGATAGATCTTGAAGTGTTCTTTTTGATGATGAATGCAATGCCATTCCTCTTCAGGCTGTCATTCCCGGCATAGTAGACTATAGGTTCTCTGATTCAAAATGACCCATACCAGTCCATCTCAGCTCACTGATGCTTAGGATATTGATGTTTATGTGTTCCATTTCATTTTTGACAATTTCCAGTTTTCCTAGATTTATACTTCGTACATTCCAGGTTCTGATTATTAATGGATGTTTGCAACTGTTTCTTCTCATTTTGAGTCGTGCCACATCAGCAAACGAAGGTCCCAAAAGCTTGACTCCATCCACATCATTAAGGTCCAGTCTACTTTGAGGAGGCAGCTCTTCCCTAGTCATCTTTTGAGTGACTTCCTATCTGGGAGGCTCACCTTCAGCACTGTATTAGACAATATTCTGCTATTCATAAGGTTTTCACTGGCTAATTCTTTTAAGAAGTAGGCTGCCGGGTCCTTCTTCCTAGTCTGTCTTAGTCTGGAAGCTCAGCTGAAACCTGTCCACCATGTGTGACCCTGCTGGTATCTGAACACCGGTGGCATAGCTTCCAGCATCACAACATGCAAGCCCCCACATTACAACAAACTGACAGACATGTGGGAGAAGAAGAAGTGATGTCTTTAAATTATGGTATTTGGCGAAGAATATTTAATATACTATGGACTGCCAGAAGAGTGAACAAATCTGTCTTGGAAGTAATACAGCCAGAGTGTTCCTTAGAAGCTAGGATGGCGAGACTTCATCTCATGTAGTTTGGACATGTTATCAGGAGTGACCAGTCCCTGGAGAAGGATATTATGCTTGGTAAGGTAGAAGGTCAGTGAAAAAGAGGAAGGCCCTCAATGAGACGGATTGACACAGTGGCTGCTACAATAGGGTCAATTATAATGATTGTGATGATTGTGCAGGAAGACCAGGCAGTGTTTTGTTTTGTTGCACATAGGGTCACTATGCGTCAGAAACAACTTGAAGGCATCTGACAACATCACTGTATCTGGAAGCGTTTCTTTAATGTTTTTATGCATAGAAAGGTACCCTGTATACTAAGACAAACATTTGACTAACTGATGCTAGATACAAACCATACCTAATTGTTCTGACTTACATACAAATTCGACTTAAAGACAGACTTAGGAACCGAACTCAGTCATAATACAGGGATTGCCTGTATATATATATATATATATATATATATATATGTTTCAAGGAAATGACTCACACTGTTGTGGAGACTGGTAAATCCCAAATTCATGGATCAGTCATCAGGCTGGATGCTTTTCCAGACTCACATGCTTGCAGGGGTTGACAAACCCTAAACTGGCTGGTCAAGCAGAAGGCTGCTGGCTCATGTCCCAAGAACTGGAGGTCAGAAGATGATGAGTTGGATGCAGAATTAAGAGTCAGTGAGCTTTTCCAGAACATCCATACGTATTGGCTGCAAGCCACATCCCCAAGGAAATGCCCCTTTAAGCTGATTGGTTGCTGACATCAGATCACAAAATGGAGGATGATTACATAACATCTGCCAAACCACTGAGAATCATGGCCTAGCCAAGTTGACACATAACCTTAACCCTCACACTTATCCATAAACATTCCTATACTTTTTTGGACAATGTACATTTTTTTTTTCATCCAAAATGGTGTAATATACATACAAGATAAGATCTCTGACCTCTGAGAGAGTCCCTTCAGTGATTCTGGCTGTGCTGACATGGACAAGCCGGTGTTCTCAGCAGCACACAGCCATCCTGGCAGAGCTGGCTATTAATCTTCCTTACAGAGAGGCCTTATATTGACAAGACCATCCATTATCTTCAGAGGCCCGAAAACGCTTAATTCTCATTTGTCTCAGCAGCGACCATTCATATATCTGAATCTCATTAACACTAGTTACATGTAAATAGCTTTTTCTAATTACTTCTAAAAATTACACAATGTAAAAGGCTTCTAAAACAATTTTTGTAATTAACATTTTGAGAATAATTAAGTAGACATAAAAAAACAGAGTATAACAAATAAATACTCATGTTCTTTCTACCAAGAAAAAAAAGTTTTGTAATATATACTGGAGATTATTTTAATAAGATAAATAAAATATGCGCTATATTTTAGATGCTGCCCCCATCTTTCCAGCATGAGTCTATTCCAGAGCTGCAATAGAAATTATAGATAGATGATAGATAGATAGATAAATAGTGTCTTAGTTATCTAGTGCTGCTACAACAGAAATACAAGTGGATGATTTTAACAAAGAGAAATTTATTCTCTCACAGTTTAGGAGGCTAGAAGTCCGAATTCAGAGCACCAGCTCCAGGGAAAGCCTTTCTCTCTTTGTCAGCTCTCAGGGAAGGTCCTTGTTATCAAACTTCCCCTGGTCTAGGAGCTTCTCAGGCAGGGACCCTCAGTCCAAAGGATGTGCTATTTGTCCTGGCTCATTGTTTTTTGGTGGTATGAGGTCCCCATGTCACTCTGCTTGCTTCTCTCTTTTATATCTCAAAAGAGATTCGCTTGAGACACAACACAATCTTGTAGATTAAATCCTGTTTCATTAACATAACAGCCTCTAATCCTGCCTCATTAACATTGTAGAAGTAGGATTTACAACACATAGGAAAATCACATCAGATGACAAAATGGGGGCAATCACACAATACTGGGAATCATGCTTAGCCAAAGTGACACATATTTTGGGGGGACACAATTGAATCCATGAGAGATAGACAGACAGACAGACAGATAGATAGCTGCCATCAAGTTAACTCCAACTCACGGTGACCCCATGCACAACAGAACGAAATGTTTCCCAGTCCTGCTTCATCTTCGCAATCACCAGCATATTCAGGTCCATCACTGTGGCTCTTGTGTCAGTCCATCTTCTCACCAAGGTTCTCCCTTGCCCTCGCTGGCCCTCTACTTCATCAAACATGATGTCCTCCTCCAGCGACAGAGCCCTCCTGATGATGTGTCCAAAGCCAGCCAGCCAGACTGAGTTCTGTTGGGATCCATCAGGTTTTCATTGGCTAATTTTCAGAAGTAAGATAAGGGCTACATTTGCTTGTCTTGACAGACCTCTGGCCTGGCAATTTGCCTGTGTCCAGTAAGGGGTAAGGCATGAGCGTACAGATTTCGCTTTCGTAAATGAGATTCTCCAGGAAGGCAGGAGAATGAAGAATATTTTTTGTTTCTATTTTAAAAATTAAAAAAAAAACTATTATGTTATAAGATTGGCTGGCTTTGAGAAATGAGGATTAGAAATTGCTGATTATATAATTCTGTATTACAGTTCATTAATCCAAAAACACTTACCATGCAAACTTATTTCTTCATATCAAATCCTATTTCAAAGGTACCACACTTCCAGTTGGTTAAACTTAATGCAAATTCTCTTGTACTTTCAGAAGCAGTTTTGGTAATTTGCATAACAGGTTAGAAGGTACACATCTTTGCATTTATGAAAACATGCTGGTACCTGAACAGTCACACCGAACAGTATTTTTCTACAATAATACTCTAGTGTTTATATATATAATTTATAAAATAATAAAGAAGCAGAAAGAAAGAAAATATAGTAAGAAAAGAAAAAAGAAGCATGATAGAAAGAATTTGATGTTGCTTTGGGGTAAGAAACAGAACCCACCACATGTGGCTGTAGGAATGATGTTTTAAAAAAGGAGAAATAGAAACGAGAAATACAGTTGGAGACAAGCAAAGCTATACGGAGTCCACGGCAGGAGGTGAGAAGATCTGTCAAGCACTCATGGAACTGACACTCCAGGAACAGAGACCGAGGTGGTTTGTTATAACAACATCATCAGCGTCTCCACATAAAAGAGGGTAGTAAAGAGTCAGTTGGAACAGATTTTGGAAATCTATGCTGTTTAAAATCCACCCAGGAACGGTGTCTCCAGGGGAGGGGGCAGAGAGAGGCTCCCTGTTAAGTTGTCTTCAATGGTGCTGCTCAGTTCCCTTATTAGTAAGACCCAGCACCCCTCCCCTCAGTTGGACCCTAAAGAGTTCTCTGTCCTGGTTTAAGAGACACTAAATATGAACGGTTTTAGGACATCCAGATTCATGGAGGCAAAGAAATGCTCCTCAGCCAAGAGAAAGCAGCTCTTGGCTTTGGAAAGAGAGTTGCAAACACGGAGGTTAGTTTTCCTGAAAGTGGGGAGAGGACGGAGTTTGAGGTAGCTGTGGCAGAGTCCAGGCCCTGCTCACACCCAGGAGTAGTGGGGGGCACCTGTGCAGCCAGGACCCTGGAGTGACCATCAGACCATCATGAGAGGGGAGATGCTGGCCCAACAAGCAGTGGACACAGGCCTCATTAGCAGTATCTTGTAGCAATAAGAGCCAGAGCGACAACATCTGCATCACCAAACTGACAGATGGCTGTACTCCCCCTCCCTATTTTTTAGAACCATCTATGCCTTATACAGTGGCCTCCCTGGGTCGAAGTTAACTTGATTCATTAAAAAGCAGGGGAATCTGGCCTTCATCAAACCTAAAATCATGGAAGAATTTTATACTAGTAACAATATTTTCCTTTAATAATTTAACTTCCAAATAATGAATAAATGCCCAGTTTACAGTTATCACATGTTAAAACAATGCAACTTAAGTAGCTAAATTGGATGCTAACCTTCCCCCCTTACTCTTTCAGTCCATATATTTATTTAACACAATATTGGTTACTAACAAGTTTTAATGTGGTGCTTATTGGTTGTGAAGTATAATTATTGAAACATTAGCAACATTATTTGAAACTTTATGCCGAGAAACACTATAAATAAGCACAGTTCAAAGCTTACATTGTGCAACAAACAAGTAGATAATATTTTGAAATGTAAATACTGCCCCCCAGCCAGAGGTGTATCTGAGGTATGGCAGGTATGGCACGTGTCCTGGGTGCCACTTGAAGGGACACACTGAGCAGTTCTTATTGAACCAGTATGGCCCTGCGTCCTTGCTCCAGCATGGTAGACATCCAAAGGCGTAGCAAGGGGGTTTCCAGGGGAAGCACTTGCCCCCAGGTGCAAGTCCAAGGGGGTGCCAGACAAGGCATGGAATGACATTCCAAAATGCCACAGATATGAAAGGCGCCTGACTGAGGCAGACCCTACATAAGACGGATTGACATAGTGGCTGCAACAATGGTCAAACATAGCAGTGACTGTGAGGATGGCACAGGACCAGGCAGTGTTTTGTTCTGATGTGCATAGGGTCTCTATGAGTTGGAATTGACTTGACAGCACCTAACAACAACAACATTATGTGAAATAATACAATTCCTTAGAACCCCAGCTGGCACACAGTAAGAGGGCAACATATGCAGCTGGTCTAATATCAGTCCTTCAAATTCCTGCCACAGGAGTTCTGCTCCCAGTTATGATGGAGCATCTTGGAACAGACTCACATTCTCAGTGTAAACACTAGGAAATGGGAAAAATATATAAAAGGTCTGCCTCAGACACTGGACAGCAGGCAGCACAGCTCTGTGGTTACCAAAAGAAAGAGCTAAAGGCCCCTGACTGTCAGCCCATGATGCCAGGAAGGCATCCAAGCATGCATGACAGTCTCACTGAGCTGGAGAGCAGAGGTTGGTGTTTGGGGAAGTTGAGGCATCCCCCCCGTAACTGAGGAGCACAGAATAGGTTCAGAGGACAACTGACCCAGGGGAAGGTAGACAGAACTCTGCCTAGGGGTTCCCTGGAATATCCTACTGAAAACTGAGGCGTGCACACTTAGGTGAGACTCCACAGGCTGGACAATGAAAGACCAGTGAGCTGAAGCACTCAAAGACTCACCTGGACAAGGAGACCAGGGAGCTGAAGCACTCCAAGACTCATTTGGAGAAGGGGAGACCAGTGAGCTGAAGCACTCCATGACTCACGCAAATCTGGGAGGTTTTGTTGAAGGTCCAGGGCACTGAGGAGAGAATCCAGGAGAGCTGTGCTGAAGTAGAAGACTGCCACACCTCCTCTGAGGAAAGAGTTAACACAGTAGGTCTGATTGGTTCTTTTATGCCTCCAGTGGAGCCTGGACCCATGACTGGTCCTTGGCCTGGCCAGAGAATGTGGCCCTCGGAATTCTCTAAATAACACCATGGCTGACTGATGAAGCTGTTCATGCCCAGGGCAGTGGGGATGCTGGGCCAGCTCACTGAGCTTGTCAGGGTGGTTCACCGAGACTCATCATGTGCCTTGTTTCATTGTCTGGTCCTGAGTTTCAGTAACCATGGCTGGTTGTGTAGCAGGATGGTTGTGTAGCAAGACCAGCCACCCTTAAACGCCTTAGACCCTGAGACTGGATGGGCTTCCCTGGGCAGGCGTTCCTCATGTGGCTCTGGAGTTCACAGGTAGACAGATTCAGAAACTGCCAGCCCTCCCAGGACTCCACCCAATGAAATTCTTTTTCTTGCTGTTTTTGCTCTGTATCCTTTTCTGTCATAAACCTTGGCTGCAAGTCTAACCTGTTGATACCCATAAATCCTTCTGAAAGATCACCGAAATTGAAAGTTGTCATGGGATCCCTGAAACACCTCACAGTGATCAAACCCATCTTCTGGTAACTGAGCTGCCTTCGAGAAAAAAGCCCAACATCCTTTCAAAAATGGCAATAAAGTCCATAACACAGCAAATAAAACCCGTAATATCCAAGAGCAAATCAGAATTACTACGACAAGTGGAAAACAAGAAAAAAGAGCCAACAGGGAGAAAAATCAGTCAATAAAAGCAGACACGAAATGACAGAGATGATGAAATTAGCAGACAGGAACATTAGAATATCTATTATAAACATGACCGGCAATGTAAATGAAAAACCTGAAAAAATGAGGAGAAATGGAAGCTAAAACCAAGAGCCTAGAAACACGAGACATCAATATGTGAAACGAAAAAGAATCCCTGGCTAGGATTAAGTGCACATTAGACGGTATTGGAAAAAAGATCAGTAAATTAAAAAATGTAGCAATAAGAACAATCTAAAAGAAAACACAGAGAGAGACAAGACTGAGAAAACACAAATGAAGTTTTAGTGACCTGTGGGACAATATCAGGGGGTTTAACAAAGGTGTAATTGGAGACCCATGAGGAGAGAAGGAAAAGAAAAAGAAAAACTCAAATATATAATGGTTGATATTTTTCCAAATTTGACGAAACATGCAAACCCACAGATCCAAGAAGATCAAGGAAACCCAAGCAAAATAGACACAAAAAAAGCCACATAAATTGCTGAAAGTCAGTGATAATAACAAAATCTCAGGTTTCAATGTATTGCCTAAGTCATAAATATTAGTGATAAAAAGATCTTAAAAACAGCCAGAAAAATAACACATACAGAAGAACAAAGATAAAAACCACAAACTTCTCGTCAGAAATATTTTAAGCTAGAAGGGAGTAGAACAGCTTTTTTAAAATTTTGAACATAAAAACAAAACAAACAAACAAAAAACGGTATATACATCTCTAATACAAATATCATTCAGAAATAAAATCAATGTAAATACATATTTGGACAAGAAAAAGTCTGAGAGAATCTGTCACCAGCAACCTTCATTATAAGAAATGCAAAAGGAAAAGTTTAATTTGGAAGGAAGGTGCACATATTTTCTTGTATGTAAATTGTACCTTATTTAAAATTAATTAAAAAAAAAATCCATGCAGGCATTTCTTCCTCTGTGAGTCTTCTTTGACTTGACTTCTTTGAAAAATCACATGAAACAATAATGTAAATTTGCTAAAAAACATTGCCTGACTCAGGATAAGAGCATAACTGATATTACCATTATTTAAATGTCACTACTACTATTATTAGGCTTCTTGTGTTTATTTGTTTATAGTTTATCCCTTCTATTGAATTATACTTCTTGATTGTAGGGAGCCATGTTTAATTTAACTTTTTATCTTCAGCACCTTTGCAGAATAAGCCATTCAGAGAACTTTTTAAAACTGCTTTTATCTTTAAATGTATATTTTAAGTACAAGTTATTACATTTTATAAATAATTGAAAAATCTGATAACAAGCCTGATCCTCATATCAAAATTCAGTGATAACTTATTGAACAGCAGGAAAAGCCAGTTGTTTTAATAACCTGTCCCTGCACTCCAGATGACATTGATTAGTACAGGCTACATGCAGAAAACTGGCTGAGGGGTGGTTTACAAGAAAGTAATAAAATTTTTCAACATAAACAAACAAATCCGTCTTGGAAGAAGTACAGCCAGAATGCACCTGAGAAGCGAGGATGACAAGACTACATCTCACATACTTTGGACGTGTTACCAGGAAGGACCAGTCCCTGGAGAAGGACATCATACTTGGTAAAGTGCAGGGTCATCGAAAAAAAGGAAGACCCTCAATGAGATGGACTGACACAGTGGCTGCAACAACGGGCTCAAGCACAACTACAATTATGAGGATGGCACAGGACCGGACGGTGTTTCGTCCTGTTGTACATAGGGTCGCTGTGAGTTGGAACTGACTCAATGGTACCTAACAACAACAATCATTTAAAGTAATGCTTCTGAACCCCCAAACCATGGTCCGTATCTTTGCCCCCCTAGATTTCAAGGTTCTGCCAGCAAATACCTTTAACTCCAGGGAAACTAAATTTCCTCCATATACCTCCTAAAACTATATGCCTAAGATATCTGTGTTCATTCAGGTTTCTGGACTCCTGAGGAAAGCTTGGTAAACTCAGCGACACAGAGCCCCAAGATGAGCTCTTTCTGGAAGCCTTGATGGGGGTACCCCAATTCTCTCCAGGTATCTGTGGGTGTTGGACCACTGCCATCTGCCTTCAGGGTGCACCCACATTGTTTCTTTTCCTGCTTTGGAGTCAAAGCAAAAAGGGAAAATACGACAGGGAAGATGTGTTCACTGTCCGTCTCAAATTCTAAGGCAGAATTTTCAAATATAGATTCTGGAATGTGACGGAATTATTAATTTCCTATCAGAATCATTTGACAGCTCTACACGTTTCTAATGCTAAGAATCAAGAACCACTAACCTTGGATATAAAGGATGACTGATCTTCCATTTGAAAACTACTTTATAACACAAAAACCGGGCTATGTACCATGAAGTTATAATCGGGAAATTACAAGTCATTATGCTGAGTTAATAGCTGGATGATATTGAACAAATAGAATGAAGTGTCTTTGCAACAGTGCACAGTCACTCTGCGAGATGTCCAAGAGCTGGTTGTGCTCAGTGCGATCACGGCATTTAGGAACACGGTGGGAAGTTTTATGAACAGCAATAACAGCTTACACAAAAATTGAAGTAACAAAATATCAGGCTTATAGGGTTTGCTTAATATCCATTGACATTAAAACAGAGAACAGTGACAACTGTTGGGTGTTGAACACCTCACCTGCCTGCTGAGAGTAAAGCAGTCTTCATTGTCTCCACAAAGAATGATCATCTCCTGTTGTGGGTTGGATTGTGTCCTCTAAAAGAAGTATGGAAGTCCTCCTCTCACTCAGTCCTGACCCCCCAGGGGTTCCTCACACACATTCAGGCAAAGCAGTAGGGCTTGTGATGTGGGGAAAGTCTCATCATAGGTCAGTGCTTGTCTCAAGGACTAACATTTCCTCACATAGACAATGGTTTGTGATGTCTGTGAAAACAACATTCAAACAAAGTGGGGGACCATGCAGGCAGGCAGGAGACATTAGAATCTCGAGCTGATGACCCCATCCTCTGCGAGGTCTGCCATATAATGTCTGCCAGAGGACTTCCCTTTGGTCCCTTCTGTTCCCTGGTGTTCCTCCACTGGGTTCTCTGGTCATTTGGGGCTGGATGATGTTTACAGAAATGTTCCTCTTCAGACTGCAGGAACGTAATGACCCCTGGACTCTTCCCACTAAGTCCAGAAGGGTGTGATGACCAGCTCCCACACACATGCATTTTCAATCCATCTCTACGGTGAGGTGCGGGTGGCACCAATCCCAGCTCACAACCATCAACTATTGGGTAACCCCCACTGTGCTCTTACTTATATCATCAGCTTCTGAAAGAGACTTGGACTCTGTCACCCCCTTCCCCCTCTCCACCAGGTGGTAAATAAAAATTAGAAAACTCAGGCCTTTAAATATAATTAAATAAACAAATATATTTATGCATGTTATATATATATCTATATATCTATATATATATATATGTATAATCCAAACTTGCTGCTGTCCAGTTGATTCTGACTCATAGCGACCCTATTGACAGGGTAGAACTGCCCCATAGGGTTTCCAAGGCTGTAATCTTTACGGAAACAGATTGCCATATCTTTATCCTGAGGAACGGCTGGTGGGTGTGAAATGCCAACCTTTTGGTTAGCAGCTCAGCACTTAAACCACTGCACCACCAGGGCTCCTATATTTATAGCCGTTGAGTTGATTCCAACTCATAGCAACCATATATAACAGAGTAGAACTGCCCCATCGGGTTTTCTAGACTGTAATCTTCATGGAAACAGAGCTCCAGGTCTTTCTCCTGCAGAGAGAACAGCTGGGTAGGTTCAAACCTTCAACCTTTTGGTTAGTAGCTGAGTACTTAACCATTGTGCCACCAGAGACAAAGACACAGAGAGAGAAGAGCTATGAGTGTTGATTTGAAGCATAGCTGTGTGTTTATGGTAACAAACACGGCCCCAGGGGAAACTCTGAGCAGACCCCTTCGTGTTTTGCAGCCTCTGCAGCTGCATGTTGGGGAAGTGGTATCTGCAACTCCTGGGACCTGAGACTCAGACAGAATGGGAGACTCCACAGCCCTCTCCGGGGGAGACCTCTGCCCCAGAGGTGCCAGCCTTCCCCAGGTAACTACAGAGGAGCCCCACCTGCTCTTGGTTTCCCAGGACACAGAGATGGAAGCTACAAATTGAGGTGAGTCTGGGAACCTGAATGTCTGCAACAACGTTTGGGGAGGGTTCTCTAAGACAAGCAAGTCTCTATTTAATACAAACTGTTTTAAAACTTGGAACAAGAGAGATTGTATAATAGATAGCTCATCAGCAAAACATGAAAATAACATGTTATTCATGCTCTCCTATCAGCAAAGTGCTTTCTTTGGGGACACAAAGGTAGAAAATAGCTTTCAAATTCTATTTCACACACACACATGCACATCCACCTCGGTGATTTTACCACTTACAATTAAATACTGTGTAATTCTAACAGTATGTATATAATGGGGCTCCTTCGTAGCTACCTGGGGATTGGCCTCGCAGGAGAAGGTGCTGTGGAATCTCCTATTCTCTGTACCTCAGGTTCCAGGAGTAATAGCACTTCCAATGAGCATGTGTGCCCCCTCCCCCAGCCTTGGCCTCCACACAACACAGCAAAGTGCTCAGATGAATGGGGTGGGTTTGTTCTTAGTCACCTGTTCCCATTCTCCATATCAGGTCCATCTGCTGACAGCTGCCTGTGGGACCCCCAGGAACAGCTCCTTCTTTCCCAGTCCAAGGCACCACTGAGTGGGTGTCATCCTATCCACCACTGACACTCTGAAAGATTCATCCAAATGGATCTTTCTTTCAAATAGTCTTTGCACAGCCCACCACTTCCTCTTCCTCCTCCTTTTCCTCCCTTCTGCTCAGCCTGGTGTGGTCTTCCATTGTGTGCACTTCCACTAACAGCTTCAGCATTTTCCTGCCCCCAACCCTACCTGTGTGCACCCGGCAGAATCCTGAGACAGACCAGGTCCCACAGGGCCAGGGAGAAGGGGAAGCGAGGCTGCAAGGTTAAGGTTGCATTATTTTGTTCATCGTAGAGTTTTTGCATTAATTGTGACTTTTGACATATTATAACTCAACATAAAGAGAACAAAAATTCTCACAACTGGACCAATGAGCAACAGAGAAAAGACTGAAGTCAAGAATCTCATTTTACTTGAATTCACAATCAACGCCCATGAAAGCAGCAGTCAAGAAATCAAACAACGTATTGCATGGGGCAAATGTGCCGCAAAAGGGCCCTTTAAAGTGCTACAAAGTAAAGATGTCACTTTAAGGACTAAGATGCACCTGATCCAAGCCATGACATTTTCAATCTCCTCATATGCGTGTGAAAGCTGGAAAATGAATAAGGAAGAACAAAGAATTCATGTCTATGAATTATGGTGTTGGTGAAGAATATCAAATATACTGCGGACTGCCAGAAGAATGAACAAATCTGTCTCAGAAGAAGTATAGTCAGACGGCACCCTAGAAGTGAGGATGATGAGACTTGGTCTCACATGCTTTGGACATGTTATCAGGAGGGACCATTCCCTGGAGAAGGACATCATACTTGGTAAAGCAGAGGGTCAGCCAAAAAGAGTATGGTGCAGGACCAGGCATGTTGTGCATGGGGTCACTATGAGTCAGAACCAACTTAATGACACCTAACACCACCAACAACAGATTGAAGTATGTCTAAGGCAGGTCCCAGTGGAAGAATCAGCTCATAGACCCCTGGGTCTCTGGACAGGATAATACATATGGCTGGGAGCTTTGTTTATGGAAGGACTCCCCTCACCACCCATTCAGGCCACATTGGGAGTGGGGGGCTGCAGAGCAACCACTGTTCCTTGACTGGCCCCACATACAAGCTGACTCTTCTGTGATCCGAGCTCAGGCTTGTCCCTCTGCTGGTCACACAGTCATCAGAGTGAGGTGAGAGGAGCCTGGAACAACAGTGGCAGCTCCCCTGTGGCCTGGGCTACCTGCCCCTGCACCTCCCTCATGCCATTCTACCCTGCTGGTGATTGACATGGGTCTATCTGTTCAAATTTATGATGGACTCTGACCTGGTAGGGCCAACGGAGCCCAGGACGAACCTTTTCCACATTGCAATGGACCGAGGGTCCCTGACCCTGTGACCTTTTATGTCTGACAGAGCCCAGTTCATTTTAAGCTATTCTGGCCACAGGGTCACTTAGGGTCCAAGGCTCAGGCACTGTAACTCCCAGGATCCCACCTTATGCCAGATGCTATTTTGGGAGGTGGCTCATTCTCCATTGCACATGGCGTGGCCTTGCCTCAAACCCACATGGTCTGTGTTGGGATTCTCTCACTGAGGGGTTTCCACACACTTCTCACCGGATCTTTTCCAGCAAAGCTGTCTCTAATCCAAACATCCTGCCTTGGCTCCTGCTCGAGAGGCAGGCTGCTTCCACCATTGCTTGAACCCTGTAGCCCCTGCTCTGCTCTGGCTCCATCCCAGCTGGCAGCCTCATATATGGGTCATGGCCGCATTTCCCAGTGTGGAGGGCCTGAAAATACCCAGTTTTATGCTTTTTCCTTTTTGGTACAAATATTTGTCCTATACCTTGGAAGAGTTGTCCTGGTCACAGACCACTGGGCGTCTGGATGTTTTGTGATGTGGCCTTGAGCTTTGTAGAGCATGTGCATCTTGACCAGGCTTCCTAGCCCCATTCCATCCTCTATCTATCTACCTACCTACCTACCTACCTACCTACATATCTATCTACCCATCTGTCTATCTATCTGTCTGTCTCTCTCTCATCTGTCTATCATCTATCTCTTTTTATCATGTATCTATCTCCACAGCCATCCATCCGTTCACACACCCAACCACCTACCCACCCACCCATCCATCCATCCATCCATCCATCCATCCATCCATCCATCCTGTCTACCTATTCACTTGTCCATCCATGTGCTCATTCTTTGTATATAACCAAATAGAGATAACTGTGTTTTGGATAACGTTTTCCTTGTTCTTTGTGTATATGGGTTTAATTTTGTCTGAGAACTTAAAATTCAATATTTATCAGATTTTTATAAAAGCAAGGTAGTACTTATTTCTTCACATTAGCATACATCATGGAGAAATAGTTACTATTTTTTGAGTGTCTCCTCTGTATTGGGCCCTATAGATAGTTATTTATACACGTCATTTTTGATCTTCCAACAACTAGGATATATTGGTGTTTCATCTTTAGCAGTTACCCTTGAGTCCACACATGAAACAACACACCATCAAGTCACTAAAAGATTCTATGGGTTGGGAAGTAATAGAATGATTTTATTTAGAAAATGTTTAAATCAGGGCTATAAGTAAAATGCCAAAAATGCATTGACTAACCATCTTATTAGGTAGTATAATGTTTCTGAAAAAATTAGGACCAGGCAAAGTAATATACCATGAAGGTTAGTTTGGTCCCTTATAACCTGTGTTAAAAGCTGCAGTGTTTAGTTTAATCCTTACTCAAAGGATGGCATTCTGAGTCCTTACCCACTATATCTAGGGTTACTAATACCACATTTTTTCCCATCCAATCTATTGCACTCCTATGAGAGTGTGTTGGATGTTCAAAAGTAATTCACTCCTTGTCCTAGAATCATTACTTCTGAAATCTTACCCTCTTGGCCTACTAACATTTCACAAATAAAAATTGGTTCTCTCCCGAGATTTCTGGCTCCTGATGCATTGACTTTCCGAGGGCGGGGGTGGTACTCTTTCTCTATAATATTGTAGGACACTTAAGAGCTGGTCTACCAGTCACTCACCATCCGTGCTTCGGTGCACAGGGCAGAAACAAGTAGAAACGAGGAACTCTGTGGACTGTAGTGTAGAATGAGGACTCCATGGTGTATAACTAGCATTTCATAGCATAATCAAAAAATTTAGTTGCTTATTTCTGTATCTTCACTAAGAAATATTTTTAGTGAACATAGGTAGTTTCTGCATTTTTTAAAAACAAATTTGGCGAAGGTTAACCACTCTTCTTAGTATTTGAATAACGAATTATTTATTGTTCTTTAAATTGCACGTGTGTTTTAATTTCAAGGACCATTAGATTGAACAGAAGGGAAGAACTGGCCTTGTAGCATCTTTTAGCTTTGGGCAACAGAAGATGCAGAAAGAAGCGATAAATCTCAGAGGTTGTCCGAAGGGTTTTATAAATGGCTGAATGGGGCCCCTGAAAGGCCACTGAGCCAGAAGGGACCGTGCTGAGTGACGGTCTCCAACCTTGCCTGAGGATGACCTCTTAACCTTCACAAATATGCACATGATACCACAAGAAGGCTGGGTCCTGAGCCAGAACAGCCCAGTCTCTTTTTACTGCCCATGCTCTCCATCAAGTAAGAATTCTAGGGGAGCATTTTTACCTTTTTATCATGAAAATTTTCAAACTCGTATATGAGTAGAGAGAATATCATGATAAGCCTGCATACCCATTACCCAGGTTCAGCCATTCTGTACACATGGGTGACCTTGTTCCAACCTTATTGACACGAGACCTCAGATTATTCTGTTCATAAATATTTCAGTGAAGATGTCTAAAATATAATCTCTCTTTTATTACATAATCACAATACCAGTAGCACAGCTACAAAATACACTAGCAATTTCCTGCTATCATCACATAGCCAGCCTGTGTTCAAATGCCCTTGGTTGTCTTGTCACTTATGTTTTTCCTGCGTTTATTTTGTTTCCCATCAGGCTCCAAGCAATGTCCTAACATTGCAATGGGCTGGAACCTCTTCAGTCTCTTTGTCTCTTTATCTCTCTCTGTCTCTCCCTCTCCATCTCTGTCTCTCTGTGTGTGTCTCTCTCTGTGTGTCTCTCTTTTCTCTCTGTCTCCTTCTCTGTCTCTCCTTCTCTCTGTGTCTCTCTGTATCTCTCTGTCTCTCTTTGCATGTCTCTGATTCTGTCTCTCTGATTGTCTCTGTCTCTTCTCTATCTCCCCCTTTCTCTCTGTGTGTCTCTCTGTATCTCTTTGTCTCTCTCTGTGTGTCTCTGACTCTGTCTCTCTGTCTCTCTGATTCTCTCTGTCTCCTTCTCTGCCTCTCCCTCTGTGTGTCTCTCTGTATCTCTGTGTCTCTGCACGTCTCTGACTCTGTCTCTCTGTGTCTCCCTGATTCTCTCTCTCTGTCTGTCTCTCTCCTTTTGAACTGTGTCGTCAGACCACAGACTCCTATTTGCTGAGACTCCACCTCCTTTCAGCCCCTGCATCCTGTGGTGAGTGCATTCTATTCCCATCGCTCTTCTTATTTATTTTTTTTCACTCAAAACAAAGAAAAACAAGAGCCAGGGCCTCCCTTGTGCCTGCCTATCTGCTGGGGGGATGAAGACACCACAGACCTGCTCATGCCCCTGGAGAAATAATCTGGCGTCTTCCACCTGAACCCTGTTCTCTTTATTCCTGCTTTGCATTGTCGCCCATTCTTCAAGGAGACACTTCTCCATTGGCTGTTCCTGGGCCTCACTGGTCCTACAGAATTGCCACCCGGGGACCCTGGTTGCCACAGGGAGCCTCGTATCTCTAGTACTCCCAGGGGTCCACATTGCCTCTGACCACTGGCCACCTGCCACCTGGCAGGAATGTGTGGTTGGGGCTTGGTTAGGATGGGTGAGGATCAGGAGATAATAGTTGAGGATGGGTGGACACAGCCAGGAGAGGGTTTTGGGGCCTAGCATTCACAGAGTCTTGAGGTGTAAACTGTGGTTTGATCCTTTCTATTGAAGAGTCTGTAGGAGTTTCCTGGAATGAACAATGGGGTTGTTTGCAACGTTTATCTTCCTGAACAAGGCTTTCCTGGAAAAGTCAACTTGTGCTGAGGGAGAGAGGGGAGGGTGAGTCAGGTTCTGTGGACAGTGAGTGGGCACAGGGGTTCGATTCTCATAGGGCATGGCACTTTATCTCCATCTACTGTATCAAGTTTCCAAATCATAGGTTCGGGTCCTGGGAAGTGTAAGACTGGAAGCAAAAGGAAGATAAAGAGAATGCTCATAACCTCCTGGCAAACACCTAGGCAAGTTCTGAGCAGTCCACCCTGGTGGGACGAGAAGACACACGTGTGACTTGGGGCAGGTCGGGCAGGCCCTCTGATCACGTCCAAAATGCTTGTGGATCAGGCCATTAATGAGATTCCTCTCAGGAAGGCCTCCGGGAAACGGACAGCTTTGGTGCTGAAGTCCAGGGGTTGTTCTAAGGTGACCTTCGAAGTCAGGATTCATGGACTGGAAAGGGCTGAAGAAAAGCATCTGAGTTCTCTCTGCGTTGCCCACTGCTTGCAGGTCTCCTGTTAAATCGGTTTAATCCGAGTCAACTGATGTGTGCAATAAGATTCAGTGAGAAAGTCCAGTTACACCAGAGCCTCAGACCAGCCCACATCTCGTACGAGAGAGAAAAGACCATCACTTGGCAAAGACATGGAGCTTCTAATTGTAACAGAAGCACAAAAATGATTAAATGTTCCAAATCGCCAAGCATATCACAGACATTGATATCTTAACTATGTCACTGCCAAGTGCAGTGCCAAATCCAGGCTTACAACAGATTCCAGGTTCCCACTTCAAGCCTACGTGATTCAGACTCAAATGACTTGTTCTTGTCAATGCCTTTTCACTGCAGTAATAAAACACAGGTGGTTCCAAATGTCTACAAATGGCTATTCAGCAACGATGGGCTCACACGTAGCAAGGGTTGTGAGGATGGCGCAGGACTGGGCAGTGTTTCGTTCTGTTGTACATGGGGTCACTATGAGTCGGACCCGACTCCACAGCACCCGACAACAAACTTCTACAAGAGGGAACTGGTGGGCTCGGGCTAGCTTTAATAAGACAGAATAGACGGCTTCAGTAAAGCAGGCATGAGTGGTAACGCCAAAACTGGATTAAATGTTAGCAAAAGGTGTCTAGATAAGGCCCCTCCATCCTATGGAGGAGCTGTGGGATTAATGATGGGGGTTGGGGGGATTGTCTCATCAAATGCAGACAGGATGTAGGAATGATAAACTGTAGTTCTCAAACCTCTCGACAATGGGAGCTCCATTACCTAGCGATGCTGGCCTGAGGCTGATACCGTAAGAATAAATGACTAAGAACTTTTAAGGCATTGCACCCTGGGGATAAAAGTTTTAAACTGAATCATTTAAGCTGTAATGAAATTTCAGATTAAGAGACAGTAGAAATCAAAGAGTTTTCAGTCATCCATGAAATCGCGTCTTCCAACTCGAAGGTTTAAATCTTCCACCTGTGTAAGGGGCTTTGCTACAAGTGGGCTGAGAACACTTATGTGAGTTAGCTTATACGAGGGTGTATATACAGCACATGCTTTTCCAGAAACGTAATCTCAACTATCGCATTACTACGGGAGACTTTCTCCATGAACATTCTCGACAATTGAATTTAATCTTATGTTAAATGTGTGAATTTTATCTAAAAAGTAAACTTTGGGACCCTACTGGGGATGTCCGTGAATACTTTAGTGAAACGCACACCTCACGTTGTGAACTCCGCGACAGATCAACTCTTCAAAACACAACATACAACTGGCATCACAACAACATAAATCCAGAAGTGGTATGAAAAGAAATGACCATTAGAGAAATTCAGTAAAAGTTGTTGAAATCTGAACCAGGTTTTACTTAGTTTTCTCATAAGGGAAAATTTTATGTGCACGTCAGTCATGTAAGTATATTTCCTTTAGAGAAGTTTATAGTTTTTATTTTTTGTTTTTAATCAGAGGGTTAAAAAAACAACTATAGAGACTGTATAAGTGTCTACAGTATAAGGTGATATAAAGACCACCAGGAATTACATTCCTAATCAGCACTAAAAATCAAGGTCCTTGTTGTCAATGAGAAAGAGAAACAGCAGGTGGGGAGGAGACCGAACTTACCCAGGGTGGAGGGTGTTACCTGGCTGAGCTGTGAGGGATGAGAGGAGAAACTTGGTCCCAAGCGTAGAGTGCATGCATGTGTGTGCACGTGTGTGCATGTCTGAATGTGAGTGCATGCAACCACATGGGCATACGTGTATATATACATGTGTGCATTTGTGCGTAAGTTCACGTGTATGTGCTTATGTGTGTTGTGTGTGAATATGAGTGTGTCCATGTGTGCAGATATGTGCATGCGTGTGTGTAAGTGCCTGTGTATGTGTGAGGCTGTTGGAAGGGCAGGAAGTTATAAGTGAATTTTGCACTCTGTACAAACCTAACCACAGCAACATCTGCTCACAGTCGAATTCTAATTTGTGTAACAAAAGAATGCAACTAAGTCCTATACCCTCAATCAGATCTTTATTTAACAAACGACCAGGGGCTATGTCTTTATGTTTTATGTTCTGTTTTCCCATAATTACTATCCAGATACAAGATAAGCAGATGACTTTTATATGACTTTGATTAGGTAGTATTATGTACGAAATCAAGGCTGTGCCTGCTGGCCCCCGGGAGCACTCGGCTCAGCAGGAGTGTGACGTGAAAGACCACGGTGCAGAAGCTGGGGTGTCAGCTATCTGCTGCTGCTTCACAAATCACGCAAACACATCGCCCGCTGACTTCCCCAGACCTGCACTCTGAGCAGGGCCCAGTGGCGGCAGCTCTCACAATGGCACACACGGAGGCCGCTGGTGCTGACCTTGCTCTTCCCCAGGGCGCTCTGCGGGCCCTGGGGCTTCCTCCCCGTGGGACTGAGTTTCAGGAGGAGGTCCCAGAGAACATGAAAGCTGCATCCTCAAAGTAGCAAGAGTCCTGCATTGTTTGAGCAGTGCCAGAGCCCAGAGCCTGGCATGAGGGTGGGGGTACAGACTCCAAGTCCTGATGGAGGATGTGTGGGTGAGTCCTGGGCCGTGATTAACACAACTACAGTCTTGGCTGTGGAATCTCTTTCTGTTAGGTGAAGTAGGAAAAGCAACTCAAATGATAAACTGTTGCTGCTTTTAACTCTTTTCATTCATTTACATTTTGGTTCAGAACCTTCCAGCACCCTCTTACATACAGAGAGAACAGCAACGGCACCGACACATAGCAGAGGGGCACAGTGAGCACCACACCTGAGCAACACCCGACCACCTCACCTGAGCAGCACCCGACCTCCACACCTGAGCAGCACCTGACCTCCACACCTGAGCAGCACCTGACCACCTCACCTGAGCAGCACCTGACCTCCACACCTGAGCAGCACCTGACCACCTCACCTGAGCAGCACCTGACCTCCACACCTGAGCAGCACCTGACCTCCACACCTGAGCAGCACCTGACCACCTCATCTGAGCAGCACCTGACTTCCACACCTGAGCAGCACCTGACCACCTCACCTGAGCAACTGACTTCCACACCTGAGTAGCACCCGACCTCCACACCTGAGCAGCACCTGACCACCTCACCTGAGCAGCACCTGACCTCCACACCTGAACAGCACCTGACCTCCACACCTGATCAGCAAGGTGGTGCCATGATAGCTCTGTCACGTGCCATCTGTCTTCCCTTTTATAAACCACCTCTCAGAAGGAATCAGGATTAGGACCCACTGTCCTCTAGCATGACCCTGCTTACTTAACTGATAACATCTGCAAAGGAGAACACAGTTTCCCCAAACAAGGTCACGCTCACTGGTACAAGGGTGAGCATTTAAGCATATCCATTTGGGGGACACAATTCAATCCTTAACAGGGAGTCAGCCAACCTCTCACAGATATGGGGGAGAGTCATTTCCGAAACGTAATGTGAATCTGGCCAGCCAGCAGGGTTTGGACTCACACTCACCAGGCCTGCCCTCCTCGGGAAGCCTCCCCAGCGAGGCAGCTGCACTGACACACCAGGACACCTAAGCCGCAGTCCAAAGCATGTGCCGATTTGTGCTGTAAGGAGCTGGACGACTCCCCACCTGGAGACCTCACTGCTTGTCTGCCCTGCTGCAATACCTTCCCTAACGCTGATCCACTCAGCCCCATGCTGGGCTGTGGCTCCCTTCTCAGGAGCTCACAGCATCCTCATCCTTCACATGTGGTCTTTGCTCCACTTGCCTCCCCACTTCCCCATTTCAAATGCACCAGTTGCTGGCATCTCTAAGCAGTGAGCTGGTTTTTTGTCCACCGTCTAGATGGATGGGGGCTCATTTTTCACCTTCTGCAGCATTTCTACTGATGCCAGGAGGGTCTGTGTGATGCCAAGCTCTCCTAAGAGGCAGAGGCAGAAGTCGCCCAGGGCAGGGCGTTCTCCTGCTCGTAGGGACTGGGACCCTGGGCAGGTGTGCCCAGCCCTCTCGCTCCACCCTTCTTGGAGCAAAGATGGAACACAGTGGACATACTGTGTGGTTGTGTTTCACGGTGCTTCTTTCAAGAAAGAATCCCTAGAGAGTGTTTCATTTGATAGCCATGATGCTCAGAAAAACATACGTAGCCTGTGGTTTTTGTGGATTTTTTTTTTCATTATTTAAAACCTTTTGCCATGGAGTGGGTGACCCCATATGTGTCAGAATAGAACTGTGCTTCACAGTGTTTTAAATGGCTTACATTTTAGAAGTAGATAGTCAGGCCTTTCTTCTGAGGCACCTCTGGGTGGACTCAAACCTCCAACCTTTTAGTTAACAGCCAAGTGCTTAACAATTTGCACCACCTACGGTTATAATAGGCTATCTGTGTAACATCATAGAGACTCGACACTGGGTATATTTTAGGGGATTGGAATTTTGTGGAGAGAATGCAGCTCAATTCTTTCCCCTCAACCATAGATTTCAAAGGTCTGTGTACATATGAATGGAATAAATGCAAGTCACACAAAGACATTTCTTCCTATAATATGTTCACTGAAATTAATAGTGAGCATTCACAATATTTTTACTTTATCACAATGAATCTACTTATTACAAAAACATAGTAACCATTTGACTGCATTTGTCCAACAGCGGAATGGCTGGCTCTCCCTGCCTTCAGCCTGGATATGAGACAGAACATAGCAGAAAAATTATAAAATAAAATATTTAAGGAACGATGAATAAATCTTAAATGAAGCATTTGCATCCTTTTAAAAGAGACATTTGTTCACACGTTAGAGACACATTTGAAAATGAATAGCGTGGCGGAGGTTTGGATAATGGGCATGAACTGTGAGAAATATACATTTAAAAAGGTAATGTTTGAGTTCCAAGGAGCAAACCGTGAACATTTACAGACAGAGATGAGGTAACCCGGGTCTTAGTCCTTTTCCATATTTGCATTTCTGCATCCTGAGTGCCCCCTTGCAGGTTTTTTTTCCTCCATGTGGATATTAATCACTGTAGAAAGAAGAAAGGGCTCACTAAAAAAAAAGAAAGAGAGAAGAGTCTCATGAATTATGTTACTGATGATGTGCAGGGTAAATTGTCCCTGAAAGAATTACAAAAACCAGCGGACCGTGCACCCCCCAGCACATTTGGGAGGATCCTCATGTTGGTCATTTAATGCGCAGAGCAGGAAAGCCACAGAGAAGCTAAGAGGAGGAGTCTGCTTTTCTGTTTTGTCAAACAGAAAACAAACCTGGGCTTAGTATGGGATGACTTTACTCAAAAGTTTATTGTAAGGGGCCATTGCAATAGACAGAGGGGGCCATCGCAATAGGGAGAGGGGGCTGTTGCAATAGGGAGAGGGGCCATAGCAATAGGGAGAGGGGCCATAGCAATAGGGAGAGGGGCCGTAGCAATAGGGAGAGGGGGCTATCACAATAGACAGGGGCCATTGCAATAGAGAGAGGGGGCCATCGCAGTAGACAGAGGGGGCCATCACAATAGGGAGAGGGGGCCATCGCTATACGGAGAGGGGGCCGTTGCAATACGGAGAGGGGGCCATCGCAGCAGACAGAGGTGGCCATTGCAATAGACAGAGGGGGCCATCGCAATAGGGAGAGAGCTCTGAAGAAAACAACAGAGAGTGTCTCAAGAGTTAAAGACAAGAGTAAACAAGGCTAGAAAGAACTAGGTTTAGGGAAGCAGGAGGAGACGTGGTGTGGTCAGACAGTAAATCACAGAATGTTTTACACTGAGGCCAATCTGTTTTCAGGACAAGCCCTGAAGGAGGGCTGTCTGCTGGTTCAGTAAGGGCGGGCAGAGTTCAGGGGCCTGGGGGAAGGAGAGAAGCATCGCCAAAGTTTGTTATCAAGCATATTGTTCCTATCGATAAGTGGAAACAAGCAGTTCAGCTAATCATTTATGAGGCAAAGAATGGGAATTTGGAGGGTCTGTGTCTGGCATTGTCCTAGGTAGACAAGAGGCATCCTTGAGTCTTCTCTAAGTCTCACACAGGGAAGGGTGGTATCTTAGTTCCCTAGCACTGCTATAAAGGAAATACCACGAGTGGATGGCTTTAACAAACAAAAATGTATTTTCTCACAGTTCAGGAGGCTAGAAGTCCAAATTCAGGGCAACAGCTCTAGGGGAAGGCTTTCTCTGTCATCAGTTCTGGGGGAAGGTCCTTACCTCCTTTCAACATCTGTGGGCCTGGCATTCCCTGGAGATCTCCACGAGAACCGGCATCAGTCTCCCCCAGGTCTAGAAAATGCTCAGAGCAGAGACTCTGGGTCCAAAGGACACGTTCTTCTCCAGGCTCTTTCTTGGGGGTAGTGAGGTGCCCCCTCCTCTCTGCTCGCTTTTCTCTCCTTTGATCTCTTGTAAGTTAGAAGAAGTGACTCAAGCAAGGGTCTGACTCAAATACTAACCTTGCTTCATTAACATATACCAAACAGCAAACCTGTTGCTGTAGAGTCAATTCCAACTCATAATGATCCTACAGGACAGAGTAGAACTGCCCCATAAGGTTTCTGAGGAGTGGCTGGTGGATTCAAACTGCTGACCTTTTGGTTAGCAGCCAACTTTTAACCACTGAGCCACCAGGACTCCAATAGAGGTTAGGATTTACAGATCACACAGTGGAGGCCAATTACACAATACTGGGAATCATGGCCTAGCCAAGTTGACACATATTTTTTGGAGACACAATTCAATCCATGACAGGTGGTTCTTTGGAGTAAGCTGTTTTCCAAACACAAAGTGGTGGGGAGTTTCTTTAACCTTTGCTGTTTTCTAGGATCACAGGGTTCATGTAAAATTCCACACTCTCAGTCTTCAACTTAAATATGAAACGGCAATGAGAACTAGAAATCTCTTTCAATGCCTAGTATTCCTATTCGATTCTCTTGTTGAATCACCTAAGTTCTACCTTAATGCTGTAGACATCAGTTGAATAATTTGTGTTCATGGACAATTATAGTGCAGAAAATATGTCTGTCTTAAAAATGTCTTGTGTCCTTTTTTTCTTTACTCTGTCAAAGATAGGGCTGTTTCCAACTCTGCTTTACTGGAATGCACATTAACACGTAAATGGAGTGCAAGGGCGGTGGTATCAGTTATCCAGGATAGAGCAGCTGGTCTCCTGTCTGGGCTTCTTTGCACTTGTCCGCCACTGAGATGAGGTCCAGTTCCTGGACTCCTGTGGAGTACCATGATGCTAGAACAGCAGACTGCCAGGTCCCACTGCAGGGACAGACCCTCTGCTCCAACATTGATTAGAAGTGTGACCTAGAAAGAGCACGCAGGTCTCTGGACCAGTGAAGGAGGAATCGAGTACAGTGCCTTCCTCCAAGATCTGTTGGGAGGATTCAATAAGAAATGTGTGCAAAGCAGTTGGCTGACCTCCCAGGGCGCTGTAAACACTTTATAACTGCTAATGATTGCAAATTTCACGTCTTTAGACTAGATACTCTAAGACTCTTCCTGCCATAAATTAACTATATCCTGATTGTGTGTTTTATTCCTAGGCTCATTGGAAGGAAAGGAAATACCCCAGAGAAAAAACAAAATGAACCAACACACGCACGTGTGCTTATGCGTGCGCATGTGCACGCACACACACACACATCGGTATTTCTTTTGTAGTTAAAAGAGAAATGTAATATCTCATATGTTGTCGTTAGTTGCCATAGAGTCGGCTCTGACTCATGTGACCGTATGTATAACAGAGTGAAACTTTGCCCGGTCCTGCACCATCTTCATCATTGCTGGTGTGTTTGAGCCCATTGTGTGGCTATCGTGCCAATCCAGCTCACTGGATGTCCTTCTCATTTTGCTGACCCTCTACTTTACCAAACATGATTTTTTTTCTAGCCATTGGTCTTTCTTAATGACCTGTTCAAAGTAAGTCAAAGTCTTGCCATCCTGGCTTCTAAGAAGCATTATGATTGTATTTCTTTGCAGACTGATTTCTTCTTTTTTGGCAGTCCATGCCAACATCACAATTCAAATGCATCCATTCTTCTCCAGTCTTCTTTTTTCACTGTCCAGCTTGTGCATGCTTGCAAAGTGATTGGAAAGATCATGGCTGGCCAAAGCAAACATCTTTCTGGCACTTTCATATTTTAGCACTTTTTAAAATATGTATTTGTATTGGAGTATTTCCTACTCAGTGCTTATTCCTGTATTGCTCTACCCTACTCTAACATTCCCTATAATGTTTTCTTGAACCAAAACAATTACACATCTGAAGAACTTACCTATTAGCAAACATGCCAGACAGACCCAATTCAAGGTCAGGCAGATCACAGCACCTACAACACCGGATGTTCTGTTTAACGATACCTTTGCAAAATGTGTCCTAGATTCTGTCTCCGACCCTCCCTCAGCTGCCCCCCTGTGTGTGAGTCCTGCACACTCACCAAGACTGGGCCATCTCCCAGCCTCAAGGAAGGCAGATATAAAGATGAAGAGCCTTTGCAAGTGCCCCTCTGGTCAGATTTGTCAACTAATTAGGCTGCTTATAGTCGAGTGAGTAATAATTATTTAATTCCTTTTAACATCCGAGATAAAATGGATAAAACTGGAAACACTCCTTCCAGTATCACCTCTTGATAACAGGATCCCATGACCCTTCCATTCCCCTGACTTCCCACTTTAAAATAAAATATGTTGGCATATATGTTCCATTACTTCCTTATTTGAAAAGCACTACACTGCTTGAGGGGCAGTGGTGGTTCAATGGTAGAATTCTCGCCTCCCTGTGTGAGAGCCGGGCTCTGTTCCTGCCGGTGCACCTCATGCTCAGAGCCAGCTGACACGTCAGGAAGCTCTCCCCACTTCTGACAAGAATCCACTCTGGGAGCCAGATGCTCAGATTATCCTTAGAGCTAGCAATTCTGCCCATCAGCAGTGACACCTTCTTCCCAGGAAGCACATGTGGTGGTGATCACTACAGGAGGCTCTCCACGTGCAAACTTCAAAGGATGCAGCTCAAAATTATTGCACGGCCAAGCCTAGCGTCTAGGTCAAAAGGGACAGAGGTGCACAGCTCCCCTCCATGCCCAGGGTATTTGTTTGAACAGGACAAGCTCAAATAACAACAATTAATCCAATAAAACCATACTTTCTACTCTCTATCTCACCAACGGGCACAAACACTAATATTAGCTCATTTATTATCCCATCACTGGATGCTAGAACTAGGCCAGGGCTGTGCTGAAAATCTAAACACAGAAACAGAAGTTTGCCAAGAAACTTTGCTCCAGCCCATGGCCCATTGTGTGATGATTTATAAAGCAAATGCAGCCAAGAAACTTGCCTTTCAGCTCTGCTTCCAGGCGTGTAGCCATTAAAGCTAGCTTCCTGCCGGTGTCAAGGCATTACAGTTTCTCTCAAAGTAAAACTAATATTTATTAAAATATCAAATTTTCTTTAACGCAGCAAAATTGCCATCACATGTATTTCAATGGCAAATGAAGTGTGATGATATCTACCAAGAGCCATAAAGGAATCTGGTATTATAAGCCATTAAGGGCCATTATGCCATCTCATAAAATAAATAGATACTATTCTAAGTAACCTTCAGAATAATCTAGTTCTAAATTAATAACTATACTTAGTAGTGGGTGGGAATATGTTCTAAAATATGATTGCCAAGTGACATCAATTTATCAGTCATATGCCTATGACAGTATGTAATTTTTCAGTAATACCTTTTCAACTAAGATACGGTGTCTATAAAAAGAATATGTAATAACAAAATCTTAAAGAGAGTAAATATTCTTTAGAAAGACTCAATTGTGAAGACATTAAACCCTAAAATAATTCGAGGGATAAAAAGTTTTATAGGATGTGTGACAGCTCTTTTATAGTTTTAGATTATGGCTTAAGCTCTTTGCAAAAGGATAAAAAGCAAAAGCTGGGAAAATACAGAAACTGCCCCTGTGTTTCTCCTCCCTTCTTCCTCCCCTCTGCTCTTCAGAATCACTTCCTTGAGAAGCTGTTGACACTGCCGTTCGTTCCACATGCCCCGTGAGCTCCCCAAGCTCCCACACTGGGGTCCCCTGCCACCTCTGCTTACCGAGGCCCATCAAGGGCTCCCTCCGATGGCCAGAGGATGTTCCCATAAATGAGTCTCTTCTTGATGAACCCCCACAGCAGGTAGTATCATTAAACATCTCCTCCTTCCAATTCCTTTATGTAAGTCCCTCATCTTGCATGTTCTTGGTGGACACCTATTTCTTAACATCTACCCATATATTTTGGAGCCCTGGTAGCACAGTGGTTAAGAGCTCGGCTGCTAACCAAAAGGTCAGCAATTTGAATCCACCAGCCACTCCTTGGAAACCCTGTGGGGCAGTTCTACTCTGTCCTATAGGGTCACTATGAATCGGAATCGACAGCAACTGGCTTAGTTTTTTGTTTTGATTTTACTTACATATTTTGGTTTCCAGTGGAGAGATCTTTAGCCTCCCTCTCCTCTGAGGCTACAATTCCCCTTGGGGGAAATTATACTTCAGTAATTTCAATGATAGTATATTAACATATGCCTTTATTTTAAATTATTACCTCAGCTAGGGAACCCTATTTTATGCTTATTGGAAATTGCCAAGTGGATGGCTCACAGACTCTCGTTTTCCATGCCAAAAGAGACAACCTCACTCATCATCACCATCATTATCACCACCACCACTTCCACCACCGCCATCACCTGGCTATCAGGGTCTGCTCACCTGGCTGTCAGGGTCTGCTTACCTGGCTCTCAGAGTCCGTTCACCTGGATGTCAGGGTCTGCTCACCTGGCTGTCAGGGTCTGCTCACCTGGCTACCAGAGCCTGCTCACCTGGCTGTCAGGGTCTACTCACCTGGCTGTCAGAGCCTGTTCACCTGGATGTCAGGGTCTGTTCACCTGGCTGTCAGAGGCTGCTCACCTGGATGTCAGGGTGTGCTCACCTGTCTGTCAGGGTCTGCTTACCTTGCTATCAGAGGCTGTTCACCAGGCTGTCAGAGTCTGCTCACCTGGCTGTCAGAGTCTGTTCACCTGGACATCAGAGTGTGCTTCCCTGTTTGGCAGTGCCAGGTGTGAATGATCCAGCACAACAGACTTTGGTGAGACTAGTGTGGTGCCAAGGAGGACGATGTTGGCGTAGCGTGGTGGCCTTGTATCACTGCCAATTCACCATGGAACTTAGAAGGACAATTATAGGAACCCTTGTGCCACATTCAGACCAAACTTCACCGAGGTGTTGAATACACTCAGCTCACAGTCTCATGGAGGATCCTGCACTGTGGGTGCATGCAATGTCCCTAAATCACACATGTAACTCAAATAGTTGAAGGAACACCTGTAGACTCAATTGTACTGGCCTATCACAAAAAGGGGCCCTGAGGGCCTTGGGAGCTGTAGTCAGGGGTGCAGTCAAGCAGAGCTGGCCTTTGTGGAGGTCATCCTGTGACCAGCTCTCCTGGAGGGCTGGGTGCACTCGTTGGTCTGCCTGCAAGAGGGTGCAGTGATGCTCAATGGACCAGAGTCTTCTACAGTGGTGGAGCTGATCCACCACGCTGGGTGAGGTGTTGCCCACCTGGGAGCTTCTGGACAGGTGAGTGCCCTGGATTAAAGGGCAGTAGCCTGGGCTGGAGGGATGTGTTCTGGGAGCCAGTGTCCACTTCTCCCCTTCTGGCCGTAGTCCACATGTTTAGGTGGAACCTATACTCCCCATTAGGTTTACCGTGACACATGATCAGAATTGGGGCCGACTGGGGCACACTCCGGCCATACCCAGGGGACACTGGGGGAGGGGGGACAGGAGGGTGGTGCTCCCCCAGTCCCTGGCAGGAAATACTCCTCTTGGGTGGCCTCAGGACTGTTAGTCCAGACCAGCTAGAAGCCAGCTAGAGCCCTGGCTGCACTGTTCAGGGCCTCAGGCACCAGACCTGCCCACAATGGCTGCGTGGATGCGTCAGTGCGATGCCCTGCGCTTTAGGTGGTATCTCCCCAGGCAGCTCCGGTGGGCGAGGTGGTGTCCACTAGACGGTGGAGGCTCATTCAGGAGTCTAGTGTGTGCAACACTGTGGCACAGCACAGGTGCTGGGGATTCTGACCCAAAACGTGTCCTGCTGCTGGCACCCCAGAGCTGAGTTTTGATACACAAAGAGCTGTCCAGGTGGACAAAGTGTGTAGGTGAGGCGGAAGAGCTCTGAGAGAAGCCCAGGCCCCCAGTGTGACAGCCTTGGCTTTGTCAGACCGGTTTGAGGGACCCATGGGAGAAGCACCGGCTCCCCACCCAGCAATCTGCAGCTGGATGCACAATCCCTGCGTTTTCCAGCGGCACATTTAACTGCTGTGCACACTGCAGTGAAGCTTGGGGTTGATGTCAAGACCACCTGGGTCACAGAAGGAGGGTCAGAAGTGGCCTCTCCGCTCTCCCACTTCCCGCTCTGGGCAGGGCATGACAGGCCCCTGCTTCTGCCAGGAACCCTTTCATCCATCCTGAGACCTTGGAATAATGTCTCTGATTAGCGCATTCACTCAACCAATCTGCAAATTTGTTTCTAGTTATTCGTTTTGGATCGTCCAAATTTGCATATTCATCAATCCTTGCCTTGCAAATTACTTCTCTAATTGTTACAACCTCATGCACAAATGCGTTTTGGAGTGTGCAGGCCCAGAGAAAAATGTGGGTAGCTTTTAACATAAATGGCCGCACCCCACATCGTGCCTTCCTAGGGACCCTTCCCGATTTAAAGTACGACAAAGACCGCTTGAAGTGGCTGGATGCAGAAACTCCTTCCAAGCAGTTTCCCTTAGAATCCCATCTTCTTGTATTAGGAAATGTTTAATGTAAGATATGCGTGCCTTTTAGGAACATTTTTTCTTCCTTGATGAACGTTAGTCTTTAAAATTAATGACGAGTAAATAAATTTGCATAAAATTGCCCTCTCCACCGGGAGAGGAGGTAGGTGTTGCGATGATGTAGGTGAGACGGGACAGCAGAAGAATTTAAGGAGACTTGACGGAGGCAGCCGGAAGCAGGAAGGGGTTGCCAACAGGAATGCCCCTCTCCGGGGACCGGGCACCAGGGGCCCAGCGGGCGTAAGTGTTGGTAACTGAAAACCCCGCGAGCAGGCCTGGTTTGTCAGAAGATGTCGGATTCTGAGGCGGGGTCCTCTTCCAGGAAAGCTTTGAGGAAATATTGATTAAACAGGCTCTCAAGAAGCTCCAAGACAAAAGCCAATTATGCTATAGATAGATTTCGTTCCTCCAAAGTCATAAACACCCTCCGAAGTGTCAATAAAGTGTGTCTAATTTAGCAAATGAAACTGTGACCTCAAAGGCTATATTTCTAAATGTCAAGTCTGTGAGATTTGAGAAAAGTTACGTTTCCCTCTGTTCTCCACGCTGAGCTGCACTGCGTTTAGATGGAGTAGCCGCCCTAAACGTCCAATCTCTGTTTCCTGTTTCCTTTTGTCATTCTCCTGTTTGGCCCTTTGTTCTTTTCCTCTGACTATTATCATGTTTGGACCTAGGCTGGGGCCGGGCTTTCAAAGCACCTGTGGCTGTGCAGTGACACCGCCATAGTCTCTGCTCACTGGCCAGACACCGATAGTGGGGTGGCCTCCTGGGCCCCTCTGGCTCACAGGGCTGGGATGATCCCCTCATGTCCTCGATCAGAGACTAGGTGAAAGTTGACTTGGGATTGCACCCAGGAGTCATTTGCTGGTTCATAATTTAGCTGCATCCTGCCCATGGCCCCATGGCGGCTTTGGTCTCTGCCCCAACAATTTGTGAGGGTCCCTGTGTCACTGTCTTCAACTCCCAGGAAGGGAGCAGGGATAACTCCAGCCTGTACCTCAGTCCCAGTTTAGGCCAGGAGCTCACACCCAGAGGCTACATCTTTAAGCCTCAGCTCTGTACCCTCGTCAGCGCAGGAGGTGTGCTAATCAACCCATGATGTGCCACACACCTGCACTGTGACAGGTGGGATGTTCCAGGTGTGAGGTGTTGGGGTGCTGACAGGAGCCTCTGAGCTGTGCAAGCAGAGAAGGTCCGGAGGAACCCAGAACTCCCCAGTGCAGAAAAGCAGCCTGCCCTTGGCTGTGTCCACTCAGCCCCTTCCTCTGGACTGGAATTTAACTGTGTCTTGCTGCTGGTATGGACTAACTTCTCCCTCTGTGAAGCTCTGTTCCAGGGCAGATGGCACAGAGGCTTGGGCCCCCAGGCTCAAAAAGTGAGAAGACCGCTTTGCTTCTCACCTGCTAAAAACATGTGTGAGTGGGCGAGATGAGATTGAGACTTGCTTTGTTGTTGACACCCTCTCTCTGGCAGGCTGGGTGAGACCCTTGTCTCCACTGTCCCCTTCCCATTGGGGACTTCAGGACGAGAACAGCAGCAGGTAAGAGAGACCAGCAACAGGTGATACCAGCAGCAGGTAAGAGAGACCAGCAGCAGGTAAAAGAGACCAGCAACAAGTGAGACCAGAAGCAGGCAAGACCAGCAGCAGGTAAGAGAGATCAGCAGCATTTGAGACCAGCAACAGGTAAGAAAGACCAACAGCAGGTGAGAGAGACCAGCAGCAGGCGAGACCAGCAGCAGGTGAGAGAGACCAGCAGCAGGTGAGACCAGCAGTAGGTGAGAGAGACCAGCAGCAGGTGAGACCAGCAGCTAGTCTAGGTGGTCAGGAGGTCCCACCCCAGAGCCTCTGGGTCACGGGAATTCATCCTCCCTCCTCTCGTTTCCTTCCAAGCCCCTCTGTCCTCCAATCTCTGCCACCCTTCTGGCTCAGTGCAATGCACACACCCTCTGTTATTCCAGAGTCCTCGGTCTGCAAACCGCTGGGTTTCCTCTCCTGGGTTAGGAAGGTTCTTCTTCAAAGTGGTGAAAAGGCAACCATGGCCTCACCCCTAGGAGGAAAACTGAACAGTAATGCTTCATGACCCAGTGCATCTTAAGAGCCACATCCTGCCACAGCTGTAAGAAATGAGGTGATTGCTTCATGTTGACTCCGAGTCACCAAGCTGGTCTCACCTTCCATTCCTCTGATGCTGTCCTGACTGCGTCTTTCTTGTCTCCCATTCTCTGCTAGTGTCTGTTGGCATGTCGACTCTCATTCTCTGAAAGGTTAGCTTATCTCTGCTGACAGAGAGCAGCTGGGCCCAGAGACAAAGAGAAATGGCAGTGGTCTCAGTGGTGAGATGATTAGACGCTGCTGGGACTTGGGGCCTGGAGCCCATGCTGGGGAGCCCCAGGCATCCACTGATGTGTCCTCACAAGAAGTCACTGTCACAGGCCTGGGGTGGCCTTCTGGGGCTGGTGACACGCCTGAGACTGGAGTTGGGCTGCTCGCCTCCCACTGCGGACATACCTTCTCCTGTTTGGGTGTAAAGCCCCAGAGGCTACAGCTGATCCCAATACTGAGGCAATTTTAAATAGGCTGTTTCCCCTCCATTTATACCCTCCACTCAGCCAAAAGAGATTAACAAAATTATCACATTAGTTAATAGTTGAAAAAAGTAAACCATGAAGAATATGCACTCATATGCACGTGTAATACACAAGTGCAAATTCGGGCGTGTATACACACGTACGCATATACACAGGTGCACACACACAGACCCATATACACAGACACACAGACATGCAAGCACATGAATACACACGTGCACACACACACAGACGCACACACAGACACACAGACATACACACAGACACACACACACACACACAGGCCATCTCCATGGAAATGCTGATCTCTAATTCCTGCCACGATGTATAAACCTGTGAACCTGACATATCACTTAACTGCTGAGATCAGATTTACGAATTAAAAAATTAAACCTGTCCAAGTAGAAAGGCACTAGGGTTTTTAGTGCTAACATCATTTTTTGAACTACTAAAGTTTATGGTTACTTTGCCTTTTGAAAGATACTTGAATAGAATAGTTCACATAAAAACATTCTTATAAAAGAAAAAAAATCTAAAATCATGAGGACTGGAAGAAAATGTAGGTGTCTGTTTCTCCCTCAATCAAATATTTGTCAATTTTCTATGTCACTGCACTAATCACTTATTCTAAGCAAAAACCTTTGGGAAAAAATTGTCAGCCAAATACAGGAGAACACGTGTCCTTTGATAGTCTAATATGAAGTTGAGAGTGGCCAGAAATAGCTGAAGCTCATCTGTAACAGATATCTAGTGTTGGCAATGCCTATAAAAAGGCTTTTCTTCAGAAAGAGAAATGCAGAATAGAAGCTGCATTAAATGAAGGGGACTTCTTTTTCATCCTTAAATAAGTGATTTTCCATTTCTGATGGGCTTGCTTGGGATGATCAACAGTCTATGAAATTAGATATATTTTATAAAGGAAAGATGTGACAAGTGTAACTGCTTTAATAACATAAGTTAATGATACTTTTCCAATAATCCACCAGCAAAAGTAGCAGCTGGGACTACCTCAGTGCTCACAGAGGAAATCATGACTACATATTCGTGTCTTCCTTCTTGAAGAATTAACAGGTTTTTGACAGAGATTTGTACAGGTTCCAGCCAGAGTTGACAGATAAATTTCATATATCACATTTTTCTCACCATGAAGTGGGGGAGCAGCAGGGTGAGGACATGACATGGGGATGGATCTAAAAATAAATATGTAAATAAACAAAAAGAGGAATTTTGTGTGACTGGCAATGAAAACTTGTCTTGTGTGGAGGACTGTGATTGCATGAGGCAGGAGTCAGCCAGGGAATAGAGACCATTCCAGGTATTTAAGCAGAAGTGATCTAGTACAAGGGATTGAGAGTTCAAGAGATACTAGACATGTAGATTGAAAGAGACTAAAAACCAAAAAACCAAACTTGTTGCTGTCGAGTCGATTTGGACTCATGGTGACCCTACAGGACAGAGTAGAACTGCCCCACAGAATTTCCAAGGAGCAGCTGGTGGATTTGAACTGCTGACCTTTTGGTTAGCAGCTGTAGCTCTTAACCACTACACCACCAGGGTTTCCTAAAAGAGACTAGAAACATTAAAATCTAACAAAATAATACAAGGTTTGTTGACTGATATTAGCTGTAATGCCACAGACGTTCATTTTTGTTTTGTCTTTTGGTGACCAGGGATTTTGGTGTAGTGGATACAGAGTTGTCAGATGTGTTAGAGAACTACAGGGTAGCAAGAGGGAATGCTCAGTATCTGACGTCAATGGATACCAACAGCCACTGAACAAAATGGCACCCGCAAGTGTGTGATTGTAATTCCGCCCAATAGCAAGGAGACAATTGTTAAGATCATGGATTACGCTGCTTATAGAGAGGGGGGCACTATTCTCAGTGATAGATGTATATTAACTAATTCAGTCCCTTCAGCTGCTACTCTGAGTACCATTGCAAGTTGATGCAACTCCACCATTTTAAGATATTCGCATCATAGTTAAAATGGGTGGTTTTGAATCACCACGGTCTCCCAACATTGCTGGTAGCACTTTTGTGTGGGTTCATTTTCCCTCCACAGGAAAATGATTCCATATCTTAACCTCCTTCCCCAGACGCTCAGCTCCCCTCACCTCCTTGTACTTACCTGGCCACCACACCTCATTCTTTAATAAGAAAATAGAAACCTTCTGATGGGAAACTCCTCATCCACCAACATACTTGCATTTGCAGGAACATGTGCTGTGTGTGCATATGTGTGTTTGTGTGTGTGCATGCATGTGAATGTGAGTCTAGCAAACTGTATAGTAAAGAAAAAGTGAATTCAGATATTGTCTTTGGCATTTTTATCCTTGACCTCTAAAAACTATCTTCAGTGCCCTACTTTCTACTCATTAGGGTCCTGGGATTTCTGGGAAAACACATGCAATCTGCTGGTTGAATAATGGGTGTTTTCTTAAATAAGAGGTATTCTTTGACTGCTTCTGCTCAAATGACTTCATCATATGACTGCAAATCAAATTAAAAATGGATTTTCAAAATAAGGAAAGGGACAAAGGGGAGACCAGGGGCCGGCTGTCTGGGGTGATGTATTATTGCTCAAGATCAGCTTCTTATAAGTTTGCAGGCAATCACAATGATTCACGTGGTACACAGTGAAAATCGTATTGATAAAGACCATGATTGCGGTCCCGAGATCATTAATGCTGTCAGAGCCTCCACTTTGGCTGCACGGCTGCCTGTCTCCCCACCAGGAGACTCTGCAATGAACCCATCCCACACCTGCTCCCTCACCTTCCTCTCTGCAGCCTCAGCCTGTGGTCCCTCTCTCTGCTGTCAGAGGTTCTGGACAGGTACTCCAGCCCTGTAAAAATAGCTCCTCTGAGGGGCAGAGAAACACGCACAGAGATTTGTGCTCTTTCTTGGGGAATGGCTCTGTAGATGTCATTTGAAATGACCTCAATCTGCTTCATCTGCAGATAAAAATAAAGTGTCCCTCGAAGCTGTTTGGCTATGACCCGTGGGCATCACAGGCACAGATTCACCCATGTTTGAGGCCACTTCTCTGATCACAAGATATTTCTCTTAACATACATGTAAAGGTAGTGCAATCATATGCATACTCCTTGGTCATAAAAAGACAGAAACAAGATTCTCTGAAAATACAAAATGATTGACGTTAATCCTCTCTAATATATACCACCCCAAGTGGATTCCAATCAATGCCCATACTTTGGACATGTTATCAGGAGGGACCAGTCCCTAGAGAAAGACATCATGCTTGGTAAAGTACAGGGTCAGAGAAAAAGAGGAAGAACCTCAAGAAGATGGATTGACACAGTGGCTGCAGCAATAGGCTCAAGTATAACAACGATCATGAGGATGGTGCAAGACCAGGCTATGTTACGTTCTGTTGTACACAGGGTTGCTATGAGTTGGAACTGACTCAACAGCACCTAATAAGAACAACAAACAAAGTGGATCCCAGACTCTTTCTGGAGCAAGTTAAGCCACCATGAGTCGACAGATTCCAAGCTCAGGTTCTAAGATTCTGATTGCTTTTCAATATCGTTCAGTTTTGAAGCAGATGAAGTTCCATGTACCACATACAACAACCTCTTCCATAATACCGGAGGACAAGAATTGTTCCCGAAAGCCAGTTCAACTTGTACAAGGCAAGGTCATGGAAGTTCCATGACACATCCAAACTCCCTGAGAGACCAAATTGCTGGGCTGAGGGCTGTGGGGACCATGGTCTCGGGGAACATCTAGCTTAATTGGCATATAGTAGCTTATAAAGAAAATGTTCTACGTTCTATTTTGGTGAGTAGTGTCTGGGGTCTTAAAAGCCTGTAAGTGGCCATCTAAGATACTCCACTGTTCTCACCGCTTTGGGAGCAAGGGAGAATGAAGGAAACTAAAGATACAAGGGAAAGATTAGTCCAAAGGACTAATGGACCACAAACCACAAGTACCACAGCCTCTACCAGGCTGAGTCCAGTATAACTAGATGGTGGCTGGCTACCACCACTGAATGCCCTGACAGGGATCACAACAGAGGATCCCAGTCAGAGCTGGAGAAAAATGTAGAACAAAATTCTAACTCACCAAAAAAGACCAGGCTTACTGGCCTGACAGGGACTGGAGAAACCCTGAGAATATGGCCCCCAGACACCCTTTTAGCTCAGAAATGAAGTCACTCCTGAGGTCCACCCTTTAGCCAAAGATTAGACAGGCCCATAAGACAAAGCGATACTAAAGGGACACACCAGCCTAGGGGCAAGGACTAGAAGGTAGGAGGGAACAGAAAAGCTGGTAATAGGGAACCCAAGGTTGAGAAGGGAGAGTGTTGACATGTCTTGGGGTTGTTATTCAATGTCATAAAACAATATGTGTAATAACTGTTTAATGAAAAGTTAGTTTGTTCTGTAAACCGTCATCTAAAGTACAATAAAAAAATGCTAAAAAAAAAAAATTGTTTCCAATTGTCACTTCTGGCAAATCTGCTCACTAGACTCTGACCTGGAGAGGAAGACATCTCCTTTGCTTTGGGACCAGATGTCCACCACACAAACTACTGTCCTTATCCTAAAAATAGTTTCAAGGAAGATCATTTACATATATTTGGGGGCAGAAACGTGACACAGTTGAAGGTACCATTATCAAATAGTCACAAAACTGAATTGTTTGCTCATAGTCGTTACATGGAATATTTTACAACTTGCTGAAACCACTTAATTCGGCACATCCCTCTGACACAACGCTGGAAGTACCTCTTTTAATAATCCCATTCTGCGTTTGTCTGAATACGATGAGTGTTATATACTTTCAAATATCTCATACCTGATATTATCTACAACCACACACCTAGATAAAGTGAGTGCCCGTTTTTAAAAAGTATAGAACGTTGAATCCATAAATAAAAGAACATGAAACCTTAATTGGGTGAAAGCACCACAAAGAATGCTTCCTTCATTAATTTTTTAGAAAAAAACTGTATCCGATAAACAAGTACTCGAAGCCAGGAGCGCAGGTGAGGTCGAGGGTAACACACCAGGCCTTGTCCTCATGTAAGGGGGCTGTTGGGCCCTGCTAAGAGCCACACCCACAGCCAGGTCCCCATTCTGGGCGCGAGCAGGGCATTCCTTGGGTGACCGCACTTCTTCATGTGCGTGAGCTTTACTTTGTCTTTGCTTTTTTAAAAGTGTTATTACTATTATTTATTTGTTTTACAAATGGTAAGTTTTATTTAAATAAAAACTTTTCAGAAAGGATAGAAAGTAAAATTTGTAGTCATACCTGAATTTAAATGTTAACTCTATCACACATGAGCCATGTAAATGCTTCCCACATTTCCTGCACCTCAATTTGAAACTGTAAATTGGGCATGACATTTCATAGGTGCTGAAGAATACACGAGCCTGTTAAAAACCCAACTGTGAGTGAGGGGAAAGAGAGAGAGAGAGAGAGTGTGGGGATATATGCGATTTAAACATGGCTGCACTATTGACAACTGCAGCCCCCACAGGCCTCTATGCTGCACAGCATGTTGAGACTTGTCTCCAACATGTTGAGACTTGTCACGATTTGTTTTCCCAAACCTATTGTCCCTTTACTGATTGGCTTGTTTACCTGAATTCCTTCTCCCTTGCCCACACCCAAAGCCCATTGTTTGGTTAATTGCTTTATTGCTTGCTGTATTGACTATAAAATAAACTCCTGGGACTGATGCGGTCGACTCCTCAGAGTGACCCTCCTGGCCCCACTTCTCTGTAAGAGCTGTGCAGTTGGTTACTGTCTTCGCCGTCCCAATTACTGTCGCCGCTGCGACAAGAGAGTACGTTTAGCCAAATTCTTATTCATAACAAGGGCTCAATAACTATTAGATGAAACATAAAACATGCCAGTTCAGAAATTATGGGTGCCTAAGAATGTTTAATGTGGGTCTTGAGAACAGAGCCATGGTGGTGAGTCAAGCCCACGCTACAACACAGCAGGGATTCCTTTTGTTGTCCCTTCACTCAGTAACTTCCCATTCTCCATAGAGGGACCCGATTCCCATTTTCACTGACAAAGGAGATTTGAAAATTGTCCAGAGAAGAAAAATGAACCAAATAATGTAGTCTTCTTTTCATTAATGGTGCAGACTACATAACATATGTTTCCTACTTGATGCAAGATATTCTCCTTCCAGTCTTCTACATTTTTAAAATTATTTTGCCCTCCCTCCTTATATAGTTCCAGGCTAAATAGGAATAGCCTAGGAAGAAAGGCTTGGTGATCTACTTCTAAAAATCAGCCAGTGAAAATCCTGTGAATCACAATGGTTCAATCTACAGCCAATCATGAGGATGGCCCAGGACAAGGCAGCTTTTCATCATGTGTGGGGCCACTGTGAGCTGGGGGCCAACTCAATGATGGCTGACAACAGCACCAATATTTAATTCTACTTCCCAACAGTAGTTGTTTCTCATAAATGATGTAAAATAACATTTTCATATGACATACATGGCACATACTTGCAAGTCCATCGATTTCCAGATGTATGACCATGGGACCAGCCCCATATACAGAGGAGACATACCATGATAGTGAAGATGGCACAAGACCAGGCAACATTTTGTTCTGTTGTACTTGAGGTCACCATGAGTCAGAGCAGACACAAGGGCAACTAACAGTGTTGTTCTGGGTTAGTGCATCAGGGACATCTGCCCCAGGCCCCACCGTAGCTTGCCTTTCATCTTTAGAGATTGCAGTTCACCCTAGCTCCATCTTCTTCATCTCACCCACATTGTCTCTCATGAATGTAAAGAGGTACATTGCCAACTAATTTATTTGAGAGGACAGACATTTTTCTAAATTTTAACAAGTCTTTCCAGTTCAACTTAATATTTTATTAAATGTAAGTCAATATAAAAATATCTGTCTTGGCGAGACTACCTTTCACATACTTTGGACATGTTATCAGGAAGTATCAGTCCCTGGAGAAGGACATTGTGCATGGTAAAGTAGAAGGACAGTGAAAAAAAGGAAGACACTCAACAAGATGGATTGACACAATGGTTGCAACAATGGCTCAAGCATAACAATGATTATGAAGATGGCAAAGGACCAGGCAGTGTTCTGTTCTGTTGTACATAGGGTCGCTATGAGTGGGAACCAAATCGACAGCACCTAACAACAACAAAGTCAGTATAGCATGTTTTATTTAAAGTACATCTGTAGAAAGAGACAATAGAAAACTCAATATCATCAGTCAGAACAAAGCAAGGGTCCGACTGTGGAACAGACCATCAATTGTTCATATGCAAGTTCAAGTTGAAGTTAAAGAAAATTAGCAAGTCCATGAGACCTAAAGTACAACCTTAAATATATTCCGTCTGAATTTAGAAACCATTTCAAGAACAGATCTGACACATTAAATGCTAATGATCAAAGACCAGATGGGTTGTGAAATGACATCAAGGGCATTGTACATGAAGAAAGCGAAAGTTCATTACAAAGATAAGAAAGAAGGAAAAGTCCAAAATGGATGTCAGAAGAGACACTGAAACTTGCTGTTGAACGTAAAGTAGCTAAAGAGAATGACAGAAATGATGAGGTAAAAGAGCTAAACAAAAGATTTCTAAAGGCAGCTAGAGGAGACGAAATAAAGTATAATGAAAGGTGTGAAGACCTGGAGTTAGAAAAACAAAACGGAAGAGCAGGCTTGGCATTTCTCAAGCTGAAAGAACTAAAGAAAAAATTCAAGCCTTGATTTGCAATATTTAAGAATTCTGCGGAGAAAATACTAAATGACGCAGGAAGCATCAAAAGAAGATGTAAGGAATACAGAGTCACTGTACCAAAAAGAATTGGTTGACTTTCAACCATTTCAGGAAGTAGCATATGATCAAGAACCGATGGTACTGAAGGAAGAAGAAGTCCAAGCTGCACTGAAGGCACAAGGCTCCAGGAATTGATGGACTACCAGTTGAGATGTTGATGCCTTTGAATTATGGTATTGGTGAAGAATATACCATGGACTGCCAGAAGAACACACAAATCTGTCTTTGAAAATGTACAGCCAGAATGCTCCTTAGAAGCAAGGATGGCGAGACTTCATCTCACATACTTTGGGCATGTTATCAGGAGGGATCAGTCCCTGGAGAAGGACATCATGCTTGGTAAAGTAGAGGGTCAGTGAAAAAGAGGAAGACCCTTGATGAGATGGATTGACACAGTGGCTGCAACAATGGGTGCAGGAGCGGGCAGTGTTTCCTTCTGTTGTATGCAGGGTGGCTGACTCATAGCAACCTTATCTAATTGTAAATCTTTCACAGATTTTGCTTCACACGATACTCACAGAAACTTGAGCAATCAGGTGGAGAACCTGAAGCACAAGAAAAGCTGATGACAAGCTTACAGTTCCACAGTGGGTTCAGGCAAGGGTTAGGGTGAGGGGAGCCTCAGAGGGCAGCCCCTCAGCAGGCTAAGGGAGAAAGTCACAGGGATGCACTTTTGCTTCAGAAACCCAAACATCTGGAGTAGGATTTGGTTTTAAAAAAGAAATATTGAATTTTAGTATAATTATCTTAAAAATTATTTTACTTATTTTATTACTATGTGTCGTGGATTGAGTTGTATCCCTCTAAAATATCTGTCAAAGTGGCCAGTCCATGATTCCAGTATTGTGTGATTGTCCACCATTTTGTCACCTGATGTGATTTTCCTATGCGTTATAAATTCTACCTCAATGATATTAATGAGCTGGATTAGTGGCAGTTATGTTAATGTCAATATACGAGGTTAGGTTGTGTCTCCAGTCAATCTCTTTTGAGATATAAAAGAGAGAAGCAAGCAGAGAGACATGGGGACCTCATACCACCGTGAACCAAGAGCCAGGAGAATAGTGTGTCCTTCAAACCCGGGGTCCCTGCTCTGAGAAGCTCCTAGACCAGAGGAAGATTGATGACAAGGACCTTCCCCCAGAGCCAACAAAGAGAGAAGGCCTTTCTCTGGAGCTGTCACCCTGAATGTGGACTTCTATCCTCCTAGACTGTGAGAGAATAAATTTCTCTTTGTTAAAGCCATCCACTTGTGTTATTTCTCTTATAGCAGTACTAGATAACCAAGACACTATGTAAGAGGGAATGAATTGAGGCTTCAAAATAAGCATCTGGTTCCAAAAATTGCCTATAGAATTATAACGGTTAACTACTCTATTTTGCTTAAAATTCCACAAGGAACTTGTTTTTATAAAGAAAATCTTTTCATTACCAAGCATAAATAAATCCATGAACTATTCTGAGCAAGATGAATGCTATAAAAACTTACATTTCTCTCTGGTGACTTATTATGTAAATTTTATGCATAAGAATTTCCAAATGTTCCCATTAGCAGTTTTGTCCAATTTATTTTTAGGCATTAAGGGGAAGAAATTCCATGTGCGTGCACAACATGATAATTTACTGAAGGCTGAGGACAAAAATGGCCTTTTTTGCCCAGTGTTAGTGCTACAAATGGGACATGCTGGGGCACTTGAGCTCCGTGGGTAAGACTTGCTTTTTCCCAGTGGGAAGTGTGTCCACCTTGTTCTTAATCAGGCAGTGCCCTCCCCTCTGCCCTGTGGTGCCAAGATGATTTAGGGAGTAATTCAGAGGCCGTCCCGGGTCACTTTTGCTTTAATAATGGAAGGCTGCACTGGGCCTCGGGCTGTGGTTTTGTTTTTTTTTCCTTCCAGAAGTGATAACCAGTGGCTGTCTCGCACTGTAAATGACTTCGATTTGGAGGCTTGGGAATTTTGTCTTCTAAACACTCTTCCTGGGGGGAAATGTAGGATGTATTTAAATACACATTTCCACACATCTGTCATATTTTACCCTCATAAAGAATTATGAAACTTTGGGCTCCACTGACAGGAAAACTTCTAAAGCAATCGTTACCTTCAGTCCTGGCGTGTTTAGCTGTCGCGGGCGCAGCACCTGCCCGAGTGAGTGAGAAGGAAGAGGGGCTGGGAGGGGAAACTGCAGTGTCTGCTGAGAGGCAGGCAATGTGTCCAGTGCCATGTGCCCTGACGTGTTCTGAGCACAGGCCATGTTGACGAGTAAGGCGTCTCATATCCCATCCTCGTCTCCACCCCCCCCCACAATACACATGTGTACATACACACATCACATGCACAAACACACCTTACACATGAGCACATGAACATACTACACACACACACACTCATACACACAAATGCACACACTACACACATTTATCCAGGCACATAACACACTACATCCACACTTCATGCACACAAACACACATTATACACAAGTGCACATACATACAGTACACACATATGCACATACACATCCTACACACGCTATAACATGCACATGGGCACACACACACTATGCACACTATGTAGATATGCAAATATACACACTATCCACAGGTACTATCCATACTCACACACACACATGTACACACCACAAATACTACACAGGCACACACAAAACCACACACACACACACGAATATGCACACACTACATGTACTCACACGCATACACACTACATACACATACAAACACAGGCCAATGCAGAGATTCCAGCATGTTCTTGAGGAAGGTGCTCATGTACTGAAGAGACAGAAGATAAAGGGATTCTGGAAATATCTTTAAAGAGGTTTGGCTTTAAAAAATCAGCCCATAGGTGAAAATTGCATACTGTCCAAATTGCCCTGGAAATGCTTAGATTTTTTCATAAAATAAATTTGTACGTGTTTTGTGTATACAAACCTGTGCAATGTGAAAATTTGCCAATCAAAAGATTATGTAAAACAGAATACATGTGAAATTCCTTGCACTGTTCCAACATAGGTAGTAGAATGTGTGTGTAAAAATTGCCTGGAAGTAATAGCATACAGATTGAACAAGTATGGTGAAAGGCTACAACCCTGACGCACACCTTTCCTGACTTGAAACCACCCTCGTGCTGTTCGAATGACTGCCTCTTGATCTACGTACAAGTTCCTCAGGAGCACAATTAAATGTTCTGGAATTCCCATTCTTTGCAATGTTATCCATAATTTGTTATGGTTCCCACAGTCGTTGCACAGGCAACGAAACACAGGTAAACATCTTTCTGGTATTCTCTGCTTTCAGCCAACATCCGTCTGACATCAACAATGCCCCTGGTTCCATGTCCTCTTCTGAACCCAGCTTGAATTTCTGGCGACTCCCTGTCGACGCGCTGCTGCGGTCACATGTCTTCACAGACTCATATCCATGCAAAAGCTGGACAACGATTAAGGAAGACTGAAGAAGAACTGATGTCTTTGAATTATGGCATTGGCAAAGAATATTGGATATATCACGGACTGTCAAAAGAACGAACACATCTGTCTCGGAAGAAATACAGCCAGAACGCTCCTTAGGAGCAAAGTTGGAGAGGCTTCGCCTCACATACTTTGGATATGTTATAAGGAGGGATCAGTGCCTGGAGGAAAACATCGTGCTTGCTGAAGTAGAGAGTCAGCAAAAAAGAGGAAGACCCTCAGTGGGATGGATTGACACAGTGGCTGCGACAATGGACTCAAGCATAACAACAATTGTGAGGATGGCGCAGGACCAGGCAGTGTTTTGTTCTGTAGTACACAGGGTCGCTGTGAGTCAGAACCGACTTGACGGCACCGAACAACAGTAGTAGCATAAGAACCTGTCTAACTTCAGGGGGGATAATGACCAGGATCAGCCTAAAGCTGATTCCCATGAGGTGGAAGTCAGGCATACCTCCACTCTCCAACCTTTTTACCAATAATGACACCAGCTGTTCCTCCCATGGCACTCTCTACTTCTCTTCTGGGTTCGATAATTCATTGCAATGGCCACAGAGAACTCACAGACTGTACTTACATTTATGTGGTTTATTAAGGAAGTAACAGGGTACAACTGGGGATCAGAATCAACAGGCTACAACTCAGTCAGGATCAGGAAGCAGGTAGGCAAAGTGTCCCTCCTTCAGTGCAGGACAGCTCACTCAGCTCCTCTCGGCCATGTCGGCCTCCTCTAGACCACCTCAGGACAGGCTCCTCTCAGCCCCCTCAGGATGACTTCTGTCACCACCAACTCTGCTGCAGGGCCCCTTCCGAGTCTTTCCCTGTCTTCAGTGTTACAGCTCTTTTCAGGAGGTCCCTTGCATCCTTTCTCTCTGCTTCTTCTCTCTTGTCTTTTTTCTTTTCTGCTTCTTCCTGTTTCTTGTCTGAAAAATACTCTGTGAGGTTGGTTGCATATACTGTATTTTTAAGCAAATAGAGCGTGCCTTCTACATTTGTTTACCAATTTTGCCCTCCCCCTACGGGGTATTTTTGTAAGCACTGCTGTGCCAATTTTGTTTTACATGTTGTAAAAAAAAAAAAAAAATTAGCATAGGTTGCTTACAAAAATACCTCAGAGAGGGAGGCGCAGTTGGCAAAGAAACTTAGAAGGCACACGTTATTTGTGTAGAAATATGGTATACACAAACTCCCCATCTATTTCAAGACACAACCCTCCTATCAGGGCCATGAACTAACCAATCCCCTCTCAGGAGGCCACAGACACTTTATTTGCATAGTAGGCTATAGCAACTTCATTGGCATAGTCTATAGTCACTTCATTTACATAGCATATTGACCAGTCCCTACATGGTGCATACCGATCACAGGGCAAGCTGCAGCCCAGGGCCAGATAAAAGGTATCAAATCAAATAGTTTACAGCTTGCCCCTTTCAAGACCCAATCATTTTCTGTTTTGAATTTTTTGTTGATACCATGTGTTTTCATTAATGAAAGCATGCTGAATCATTGAGTGTTGTTGGATTTTTGGTAGATGGATTTAGTATGGTTTTTTTTTTCTTGCCCCCTCCCACAAGTCTACCCTTAGAGTCCAGAGGGACATACCGTGTCCCACTAACTCTACCCCTAGAGTCCACTGGCACATATGTGTCCCAAAAAAAGATTTTAAAAATTTTTATTTTTCTTACCAGAAATGCACACTCCTCATACTACACCTTGTAGAAAGAGTCATTTGTGCCACACGCTTGTTTCTTTGGTTTTAAACAGTGGTAAACGCCCCTGCCTTGCGGCAGTGTGCACTCTCCATGGTACAGCAGCTTCCCAATGAACCTGAGTGGAAAATGTTGGTGGGCGACCTTGTATCCCACCAGTCATGAACAGGTTACCCAGGAAATGTAGCAAACCCTTTGGGGTAGAAAGCTAGAGCAAAGCTTAACTCCACAGGGCTTGGGGGAAAAAAAAATCTCTCAAGCTGCTTTTCCAAAGCACCAAGGCAAAAGGCCACATAAAGAACTCAAGTCACCATGCCATGTAGGTTAAATTTACATCAAGTTACTTCAATGTAACTTCTGCTTGTCCATGAAAGCCAAAATAAAATAATGCACCTTGTTTACTATATAATTTTCGGCATGTTTTTCTTCTAAATAAAAATGTAATAGTTCTATATCTGCTTCAAATTGCAACCCCTTGTCCCCCTCCCCATTATTCCATATTCTATGAATCTCTTCAGGGTAGCATCCTATGTCAGGAATATAACATATCTTCAATACATGTTTGCTAAATGGATAAATGTTTGCTTTAAAGAGAAGCAAGAAAAATCAAGCTACACATCATCAGTGAAGTTTAAACCTGATATCTCAAAACAGCACAGTCTTTACAGCTCTGAGAAAACCAGACTAAGGAACGCGGTGAGTCCTTGTGCAGCCAAAAGTAACACAAGCCCAAGAGCCTGGGAGGCTTTGTGTTGCAAATTGAATCTGCCATCTGAGTGACAGGGAGAGATCTCCCGGTTCATGGGTAGTTTTAGCATCCTCAAATGGAACCACCAAATCTTTCCCATGAGTGGGCTTATTCTGAGTAAATGCTATCCTAAAATTTGAAATACCCTAACACATTTAAAAATCAAAGACGTCACTTTGATGACTGAGGTACACTGACCCAAGCCATAGTATTTTCAATTGCCTCATCTGCATGTGAAAGCTGGACAATGAAAAAGGAAGATAGAAAAATTGATGCATTCAAACTGTGGTGTTGGTGAAGACTGTTGAATATGCCGTGACCTGCCAGAAGAACAAACAAATCAGTCTTGGAGGAAGTACCGTCAAAGTGCTCCTCAGGAGCGAGGATGGCTCAGTTATTTTGGACACATCATCAGGAAAGACCAATCTCTAGAAAAAGACATTACATTTGGTAAAGTAGGAGGTCAATAAAAATGAGAGAAACCCTCAATGAGATGGATTAACACAATAGCAACAACAATGTACTCAAACGTGCCGTTGATCGAGAGGCCGGTGCAGGACCAGGCACCGTTTCATTCTGTTGTATCTGGGGTTCCCATGAATCGGGGCTGACTAGACCATAATGAATAACAACAACATGCTTAAATCAATTCTTTATTTGCAAAGAACCATACTCTATAGCTCACACACCTGTCAAATGTGAGCAGTTCTAGTCAGATCATAGCATTGAGCACAATTTTTCTCAGGGTGCTGATGTTGATTTTAAAAATGTGCACAACCCTCCCACCCCGAGCCAAGGCAGTTCTTCAGGCCCAGGGGATCACGGGCCTACACTGCATCTGGCAAGTCTCAAAAATGATGTGTCTTCTTGTGTCTGAGGGACGTAAGTGCACGAAGCATTGTAACTTGGGGCCTCTACAGGGTGAATGAGCAGAGCAAACTCATTATGTAAATTTTACATTAGCACGATTGTGTGTACAAATTAACATAAAGTCTATTTACTGTAAGGCAGTCGCATACTCCAGCCATCCCCAAACACTTATTTTACCAAAGGTCCCAGAGCAATGCAGGGTGATTTGCATATCCTAGCAGTTGCGTGGTTAACTACAATAAAGGGTCATATATTCCAAACTCATGGCGGTGACGGGGGGTGAGTTTAGGATTCCAAAATAGAGATGGCCCTGCTGAGGGGGGTGATTGAGAATGGTATTCACAGGCAGGCCCTACTTTAGGAAGTTGTCAAATACAGATTAACAGTAATCCAAGTCTGGGGAAGAGTGAAGTTTTGGTGGGAAAAGAAACCAAGTCCTTCAAGTGGGGAAGATGCAAATATGGCTGGAGAAGTGCTCTAAGTCTGGGCTGGCCTGAGGACACAGTGGAAGACAGAAATGCGAGGAAATTTGGTGTTATGGATTGAATCATGACCCCAAAGAGATATGCTGAATTCCTAACCCTGGTACCTGTGGCTGTGACCTTGTTTGGGGAAGTAAGTTTTTTTTGTAGATGTTATCAGTTAAATTAATGAGATTGTACCAGAGTAGGGTTGGTCTTAATCCCTTCTCAGTGGTGTTTTATAAGAGGTAAAAAAGAAAAACCAGACCCACTGCCAGGGAGTCCATTCCAATTCCTAATGACCCTATAGCACAGAGTAGAACTTCCCCATAAGGTTTCCAAGGCTGTACTCTTTACAGGAGTAGACTGCCACATCTTTCTCCTGCAGAGTGGCTGGTCAGTTCAAACCGCTGACCTTTCTGTTAGCAGCTGAGCACTTTAACCACTGCACCACCAGGGCTCCGTCATAGAAGAGGAAAAGAGACATGGAAATAGAGTTTCACACAGAGGGGAAAAAATTATGTAAGATGCAGCTACAAGCAGCAAAGGAATGCCTAGGATTGCTGGAGCCACCGCAACTAGGAGAGAGGCATGGGACAGATTCTACTTCAGAGCCTCCAGAGGGAATCGATTTAGACTTCCAGCCTCCAGAACTGTGAGACAATAAATTCTAGTTCATTAAAGCCACACACTTTGTGGTGTTTTGTTATGACTGAGACACTCATCATTGGTGCTTGCTGATTCAGGGAGTTGGTGCAGAGCCCTGGGTCCCCTGTGGGTCTCTGTACATGACTCACCCAGTGGCACCATGGAAGAAAGGCCTGACAATCTGCTTCTGTAAAGGTTACAGCCAAGAAAATCCTATGGCACAGTTTTACTTTGTAACACAAGGGGTCGCTATGAGTCAGAATCTACTGGATGGCAGTGGGTTTCGCTTTTGGTTTATTTACAATTTAAAATGGTGTGGAGATTTCTCAAAGGCTATGCCTTGGAGTTGAGCTGTTGGAACGCCCCTGCCAGGCTAAACCTTCTTGTCCTTCCCTCTGCTTGACAGGTGGGCTTTGTTGACATTTGGTCAAAATCTTTAGGCTGGTTTGTGTTAGCTCTGTGTGCCTGGTCTGAAAGACATTTCATCTCGCTCAGACTTTGGAAGTAACTCTCAGCTTACCCCTGGAGCTTTTGTTATTGACCATTACACATCAATTACACAATGTTGCTTAGGCTGCAAGTCTATAAATGTTATGCACTTCAAGCTCAATGACAGAAACGAACATTTGTTTGTTTCCTATGAATGTGATTAAATTGTAATAAGATCTCGGGGTGGAAGAGTGATGTAAGGTGTCCTATTTCCTTGATTTTCAAAACACTATTTAGATGACGCAATAGCTTTACCCCACCCCATAGCAACAGGTGGCGATTACTGCACGCATATTTTCAGGTTCTTCCTCTTTCTGTTGTTGTTTTTGTCCTTGCCATTGTGTGGGCTCCAATTCACGTACAACAGAATAAAAAGTTGCTGATTCTTAGCCGTTTTCATGGTGTTTGAGTCCATTGTTGCAGTTATTGTATCAATCCATCTCATTAAGGGTTTCCCTCGTTTTTGATGACCCTCTACCAACCATGATGTCCTTTGCTAGTGATTAGGCTTGAAAGAGGCTGCATAGGCCTGCCTCACTATCATTACTCCCCATTGCTAACCCCTGCATTGTCTCGTGATCTTTCTTTCCCCTCCAGTTCCAGTCTCTATAAAAAGTTTCAGATTAACTGATGTTCCTCCTTGGAGGGTGGAAAAATAAGTGATAATGTTCTAGGAATGAAAAACTGAACAAAGCACCCGTCTTGTGACAAGAAACCAGGATGGCGCCAGATAACCCTAGAGAATTGAGAATTGCCAGTAAAAGGTTAACTCTTCTGGGATATGACCACCGTGACCACCTCAAGGAGGAACTAACATTCCACAAATTTCTAAGACTCATAATCCTGTCCCTATGAAGCCTTCAGTCAGTCTCCAGTTAGAGGAGGCAGGTGTTGTAGGAATCTGTTACTCTCTTTCTCCTGTGTATCGATATATAATAGAACTCTTGCTGCTCACCTCACCCCATCTCGGATTTGGCTATTGCAGCAGGCAGCTCTGATCTGTGCCATTGCAGTAACAGTCTGTCCTGATGATGTGTCCAAAGTAAGAGAGTTGAAGTCCCATCATCCTTGCTTCTAAGAAACATTCTGGTTTGATTTCTTCTAAGATTGATTTGTTCATTCTTCTGGCAGTCCACAGTATATTCAATATTCTTTGTCAACACCACAATTCAAATGCACAATGTTCCTTCTCTCTTCCTTTTTCGTTGTACAGCTTTTGCATGCATATGAGGCAATTGAGAAGACCATGGCTTGAGTCAGGTGCACCACAGACATTGAAGTGACATCTTTGATTTTTAAGGTTTTGAAGAAGTCTTCTGCCTTAAATTTGTCCAATACAATATGTTGCTTGATTTCTTGACTGTTGCTTCCATGGGCGTTGTGCATTGTACATTGTATATTGTATATTATATGTTACATCCTCCATCCTGTCTCCATCCTCCATCCTGTATCCATGCTCCATCTTTTCCCCACCCACCATCACATCATCTTGTCTCCACCGTCCATCTTAGGTCTGTCTTCCATTTGTATCCACCCTCCACCTTGTATCCATCCTCCATCTTGTCTCCACACTTTGTCTTGTCTCTACTCTCTATTTTGTATCCACTCTCCATTTTGTCTTCAGCCACCATCCCAACATCTTGTTTCCACTTTTCGTCTTGTGTCTGTCCTCCATCTTGTAGCCATCTTCCATCCTGTGTTCATTCTGGTGACCTATTTCCAAAAATCAGTCAATGCAAATTTTATGAACCACAGTGGTCCAATCCACAACCAATCACGGGGATGGCACAGGACAGGGCAGCATTTTGTTCCACTGTGCATGGGGTCACCATGAGTGGGGAACCAAGTTGATGGCAGCCAACAAACTTAGACAATTGGTCTTCTCCTTATAACTTGAATCTTACATATTTTCAATTTACAAAAGGAAACCGAACATGGTAAACATTAAGGAATCTTAAAAATAGTCAAACCACAAATAAAGTATATAGGGTTTATTCAAGCAGTTATTCTGTATGCATACAGGGAGAACATTTTGTTTCTAAAAAAAAAAAAGCAAAACAAAAACAACACTGGTTCAATGCAGGCTAGTTACAATGAAGCTTTTAAAGAGAAGAGGAGTAAACAGAGTTAAAATTAACCATTGGTTAGTGTGGAATCAAATTTATATTAGAAATAGCTATTTTGGTTTTATTTTAAGAGGACTTTTCTTATCCACCTTCTTAGGATGGGTTCTCTAGAGAAGCAAAACTAGTGAAATCATATACGTATATATATATAGAGATTTTTATCAAGGAAATGGCTCACACAGTTCTGTTGTTGTTGTTGTCAGGTGCGATTGAGTCAATTCCAATTCATAGTGACCCTACGTACAACAGAATGCAACACTGCCTGGTCCTGCGCCATCCTCACAATCCTTGTTATACTTGAGCCCATAGTTGCAGCCACAGTGTCAATCCATCTCGTTGAGGGTCTTCCTCTTTTTCACTGCTGACCTTCTACTTTACCAGGCATGGTGTCCCTCTTCAGGGATTGGTCCCTCCTGATAACATGTCCAAAGTATGTGAGACGTAGAATTGCCATCCTTGCTTCTAAGGAGTGTTCTGGTTGTATTTTTTCCAAGACAGATTTGTTTACTCTTTTGGGGTCCACGGTGTATCCAATATTCTTTGCCAACATCGTAAATTGAAGGCATCAATGCTTCTTCAGTCTTCCTTATTCGTTGTCCAGCTTTCTCACGCATATGAGATGATTGAAATACCATGGCTTGAGTCAGGCACACCTCAAAGTGACATCTTGCTTTCCAACACTTTAAAGAGGTTTTTCGCAGCAGATTTGCCCAATGAAATACGTCCTTTCATTTCTTGACTGCTGCTTCCATGGGTGTTAATTGTGGATTCATGTAAAATGAAATCCTTGACAACTTCAATCTTTTCTCCCTTTATCATAATGTTGTTTATTGCTCCAGTTGTGAGGAGTTTTGTTTTCTTTAGGATGAGGTGTAATACATACACCTTTGATTTTCATGTGTAAGTGCTTCAAGTCCTCTTCACTTTCAGCAAGCAAGGTTGTGTCATCTGCATATCACAGGTTGTTAATAAGTCATCCTCAAATCCTCATGCCCCCTTCTTCATATAATCAAGCTTCTCAGATTATTTGCTTAGCATACGGATTGAATAAGTATGAAGAAAGGATATAACCCGACACACACCTTTCCTGATTTTAAACTACGCAGTCCCGTTGTTCTGTTTGAACGACGGCTTCTTGGTCTATGTACAGATTCCTCATAAGCACAATTAAGTGTTCTGGAATTCCTGTTCTTCTCAAGGTTATCCGTAATTTGTTATTATCCACACAGTTGAATGCCTTTGTATAGTCAATAAAACACAGGTAAACATCCTTCTGGTATTCTGTGCCAAGATCCATCTGACATGAGCAATGATATTCGTAGTTCCACATCCTTTTCTGAATCTAACTTCAACTAGCAGTTCCCTGTTGTGTACTGCTACAATCACTTTTGAATGGTCTCCAGGAAAATTTTACTTGTGTGTGATATTAATGATATTGTTGGATAATTTTCACATTCTGTTGGATCACCTTTCTCTGGAATGGGCACAAATATGGATCTCTTCCAGTCTGTTGGCCAGGTAGCTGTCTTCCAAATATCTTGGCATAGGCAAGTGAGCACCTCCAGCCCTGCATTCGTTTGTTGAAACATCTCAGTTGGTATTCTGTCAATTCCTGGAGCCTGGTTTTCATCAATGCCTTCAGTGAAGCTTAGACTTCTTTCTTCAGTACCACTCGTCCTTGGTCATATGCTACCTCCTGAAACGGTTGAACTTTGACCAATTTTTTTTGGCACAGTAACAGTGTATTCCTTCCATCTTCTTTTGGTGCTTTCTGGGTCATTCAATATTTTCCTCATAAAATATTCAATATTGTGATTCAGGGCTTGAATTTTTTCTTCAGTTCTTTCAGCTTGAGAAATGCCAGGTGTGTTCTTTGCTTTTGGTTTTCTAATTCCAGGTCTTTGCACATTTCTCGAGTGGCCCTTTGAAATCTTCTTTTCAACTGTTTGACTTCGTCATTTATTCTGTTCACTTTAGCTACTCAATGTTCAAGAGCAAGTTTCAGAGTCTCTTCTGATAACCATTTTGGTTTTCCTTTCTTCTTCGTCTTTTTAATGATGTTTTGCTTTCCTCATGTATGATGTCCTTGATGTCATCCCACAATTGGGCTGGTCTTTGGTCATTAGTGTTCAATGCATCAAATCTATTCTTGAGATGGTCTCTAAATTCAGGTGGGATAAACTCAGGGTTGTATTTTGGCCCTCATGAACTTGCTCTAATTTTCTTCAGCTTTGACTTGAACTTGCATATTAACAATTGATGGTCTGTTCCGCAGTCAGCTCCTAGCCATGTTCTGACTGAAGATATTGAGTCTCCAATGTCTCTTTACACAAATGTGGTTGATTTGATTCCTGTGTATTCCATGTGGTGAGGTCCACATCTGTAGTCGCGGTTTATGTTTTTGGAAAAAGGTGTTTGCCATGAAGAAGTCATTGGTCTTGCAAAATTCTATCATGCACTCTCCCTTGTCATTTCTATCAACAAGGCCATATTTTCCAACTACAGATCTTTCTTCTTTGTTTCCAACTTTCACATTCCAATCACCAATAATTATCAATGCATTTTGATTGCATGTTTGATCAATTCCAGACTAAAAAAGTTGGTAAAAATCTTCAGTTTCCTGATCTTTGGTATTAGTGTTTGGTGTGTAAATTTGAATAATAATCTTATTAATTGGTTTTCCCTGTAGGCGTATGGATATTATCTTATCACTGACAGTGTTGTACTTCGGGATAGATCTTGAAATGTTCTTTTTGATGATGAATATACAGTCATTGCTTTTCAATTTATCATTCATGGCATAGTAGACCATATGATTGTCCAATTCAAAATGGCCAAAGCCAGTCCATTTCAGCTCACTAATGCCTAGGATACTGATCTTTATGCGGTCCATTTCATTTTTGATGACTTCCAGTTTTTCTAGATTCATACTTCGTACATTCCATGTTCTGATTATTAATGCATGTTTGCCACTGTTTCTTCTCAGTTTGAGTCATGCCACATTAGCAAATGTAGGTCCCCAAAACTTTACTGCATCCACGTCATTAAGGTCAACTCTACTTTGAGGAAACAGCTCTTCCCCAGTTGTATTTTGAGCACTTTCCAAACTGAGGGGCTCATCTTCTGGTATTATATTAGATAATGTTCTACTGCTATTCATAAAGTTTTCAGTGGCCAATTTTTTCAGGAGTAGACTGCCAGGTCTTTCTTCCTAGTCTGCCTTAGTCTGGAAGCTCTGCTGAAACCTGTCCATAATGTGGGACCCTGCTGGTATTGGAAATACCAGTGGCATAGCTTCCAGCATCATTGCAACATGAAAGCCACCACAGTATGAGAAACTGACAGACGTATGGGGAAGCCCAGCTTACTTGTATCAGTATACCTACAAGGCTAAAACTCTATGTTAATTTACTTTTTGAACCTTTTAATGTTCTCAGTTCAGCACTGTCATTATTACCCAATTACAACGATGCTTTGAATCATGCAGTTTCATCTGCACATGTTACAAGCACAGACTGTTGTTTTCGTTGCTGCTGGTGTTTTTATAGTTGTTGATTTTGTTAATTTTTCTCTTGCTTTAGCTACAATATTCTGGAAATTAATATGGGGGGAGATGACGCCATGAGTTACCACACTGGGTAAAACCAACATTAGTGACGTCACTGGTGGCCTCCATTCATTTGAAATTGCCTGAAGTTAAATTCTATGTACAGGATAAACTTTAAAGGGCTTTATGGTTATCTCTGTTGTCTTATCCCAGAGGAGGTTTGCAATTTTATGATTGCCTGTCTCTGCATTATTTCTTCTTGGAGACGTTTTATATTGATCAATGACCTTTGTGAATGTTCCTATATACTCAGAGGAATCTGTTAATTCCTGTTCCTCAGTTTCTCTCTTTTAACAGAACATTCCCCAAGATTAGAGACTTGTAGTAAGAGATGAAGTGACTTCTTAGAAACAGCTGGCCCCTTCCAAAACAGATTCTCTTACTTTCCCCTGTCACTCTCTACAAAAACCCAGGTGTGGGGAGTTGCATAAAATTTCCCACTAAATCCTTATAATACCCCCATGAGTTTTGCTTTACTATTTCTACTGTAATGATCAAGTAATTAATGTTTATATATTCTAAGTAGTATGCTCATGATCACTGCACTGAATTCAGCAAGCTTGGATGCTCTGAGTCTGAATTGAGACATATTTTATTGCATGGAATTACATCTGTGATGGTTAAAATTGTGTGTCAACTTGGCTGGGCCATGATTCTCAGTGTTTATATGTGATCACTCCCACACTTGAATATACTGTGAGTAGCCAATCAGATGAAAGGGAGTTTCCTTGGGGGTGTGGCCTGCATCTGAATATAAGCAGACATTCTGGCTTTTTGCTCACTCTGGATCCTGCGACTGTCTTCTGTTGTCTCACCTCCGGTTCTCAAGACTTGAGCTGTTGGCTTATCTGCCAAACTTTGGATTCTTTGATCTTCACAGCCTGTAAGCAGAGCCCTGCTCTCTGAACTGCCAGTCTTGAGTTCGCCAGCTCCTGCAGCTATGTGAATCAGGAGAAACCTTGCAGTCTTGCCTGCCAATCTTGAAATTCATTGACCATCACAGCCTGTGAGCAGGAGCCCTGCTCTCTGACCTGCCGATCTCGGGCTCACCAGCTTCTGTGGCTGGGTGAATTGGGAGAGGCTTCTACCTTGATCCATAGACTTGGGACATTCTAGCCTGTACAATCGTGTGAGCTGTTTCCTTGATATAAGTCTCTCTCTATATATTTATATGCTTTACTGGTTTTGCTTCTTTAGAGAACCCAGCCTAAGACAACATCCAATATCAGTTTAATAGCCAAACATTAATTCCTCTAAAATTTATCCAGAACTAGTATTTAACCCCCAAATAACTTCCCCTTTCCCCTCACCAGTTGGTAGGTGACTATGTCCTTCTCTTCACCAATAGCTGTTTTCTCACAAGGTGAAAAGTCACCTTAATCATAAAGTAAAATTAATATAACTAAAAGGGAAATACTCCATGGGGAAGAAATTATAAAATGCAGTATTAATAAATATAAAATCAAAATAACTTTTAATTAGTCACTCGGTAGTATCTTTATTTCCATTCCTCTCCACCAATATAAAGAGTAGTTGTCTATATTTAGATAGCTATTTTAGATGTTGAAAATTTACCCACAAACACAGCTGTAATTATTTGATTGAAAATCCTGTAAACTTATTAAATATTCTACTCTTTGCTGTCAAGTCAATTTCATAGTGACTGTAGGACAGAGTAGAACTCCCCCATAGGGATTACAAGGCTGTAAATCTTTACAGAAGCAGACTGCCACATCTTTCTCCTGTAGAGTGGCTGGTGGGTTTAAACCGCTGACCTTTAGGTTAGCAGCCAAGCATTTTAACCACTGCACCACTGGGCTCCTTATTAAATATTCTAACCTACTAGTAACTTTGTTACTGCCATGAATTGATATTAAATTATCTGCATCTTTCTCTTCTCTGTCTAAATAGCCATCCTGCTTTGAGTTTCTCCATCTATTCTCCAGCTATTTATTCAGAAAAAAGTCAGAAAAATGCAATTCAAGAAAACCTTATGAATGATAACAGAAGCATTTATTAGATTACATTAAATAGCCACATTTTTCCATTCCATTGGATCTTGGCTAACTGCCTGGGGTTGGGGAAGGAGTTCAGGTCTCCCATCCAGGTATGGGGAGTACAACAAAAACAAATCCAGAATCTCTGACCTTGACCTGGTCCCTCTCTTTGCTTTGCCTCCTCACTGTTCAGGCTCCCTGGGGAGCCGGCCCCTCAGAGCTCCTCTTCCAGTTTCAAGACCTGAATATGAGATGTCTTCCTCTCGCCTTTCATCTCCCGACCCTGCAGCTGCACCTGGCTCCCTAGCCCACCATCTCTTTCTTTATATAAACTGCTGTTCTCCATCCTGGGTTCTATCGGCTGATCATCACATGTAGTCCTGTGGCTTTGCCTAGCACTGCTATGCAATTTCCATTTTGACATTTCTCCGTAAATTCTCGTAAGAGCCAATTCTTCATTTCAGACACTTGCCCTATGTGTCCATCAGGCTATTCCTATGAAACCAAAGCCACCAGTTGGAAAAAGCTACCATCATCTTGTCTTTCACAGTGAAGGTCTCCCAAGAATCTCCTGTTGATAGTATCACCATCTTCCTCATCTAGTCGGAAAACTCCACACTCTCCACGATCCTTACTGAGCCATCGCTTAACTCCATATCTTGGTGTCTTTCATGGGCCTGGAACTCGTTGCCTCATTTTCAGACTGCCAGCTCCCCAGGCCAACTCCCTGTGAGCTTCTTCTGGAATTGTCATGGTCTCCCAGAATCCTGGTCCATTGGAGGTGCCTAAAACTGCTTCTCTTCAGAACTAAAACGGTGCACAGACCTCCTAATTAATAACCTCCAGAGACAACGGGGTTGTTGGAAATTTAATTATTATAATGATTAATGTTCCCCATTAGTTCTGAAGGTCATGCTGTTTGGTGAGTGCTTACCTGGAATAGGCATTAGATAATTGTGTCCCTCCTTGAAACAGGTGTCCAGTGAGTTTGAAATGAGAAGTACTTAGCCTCAATTTTTATTTATGTTAGATCTCATCTTGCTTCTTCTTAACTGCATTTTAAATATTAAGTTTCAGTATATATGACTTTTGTCCACTTATATTCTAAGACCTATAACGTAAGCCATTTTTCAGAGTGGTCATATGGCAAATATATAGATCTGACTCTGGATTAAAAGTCAGAAACAATTGTTGTATTTCAAGGATTGTTTTCAGATTCCCCAGGTGAAAAGCCTCATTTACATTTACTTGAGAACTACCTGTGCTCAATTCCCAGGTTTCTAGAAAATGTAATACATGTTTCAGCTCAATAAACACTCAAATTGAAAGCTCAAATTCAACAAACTAGAGACACAATCCACATATTTATGAGAAGGGATATTAAAATTTGAAGTGAAAATAATTGCTACATTATTTTTGTTGTTAAAGTTTGAATATAAATAGGATCGTGGGGACAGAATGGCTGAGGAGTGGGCAAAACAGGGAACAGACTTTCATAAAGGTTATTCCAGTCACATCCACTTAGATCCTGTATACCCACAGTCTCTGTCCACCTCACAAGAAAAGACAGTAAATGTAATTGATTCTGTCTGGAAAAGAGATAGCCCAAATCACCATTATGTAGAAAAATTGAGACTTTGTTTTTTAATTTTTTTTCTTTGGTGGGAGGAAGTAAGTTTTGGGGGCATTCTGTAAACACAGCCTTGGAATATTTACACCAACTGTATCTGCCAGAGCTCAACCAGAGAAGCAAAACCCATAGTAGGTGTCTTAGTCTCCCATGGCTGCCTTAACAAAATACCACAAAGTTGGTGGCTTTTAGGAACAGAAATGTACCATCTCACAGTTTCTGGAGGCTAGAAGTCCAAATCAGGGTCACAGCCACGTTGATTACTTCTAAACCTCTGAAAGAAAAACTGCTCCTCGCCTCTCTCCTAGCTTCTAGTGGCTACTGGCAATTCTTGGCACTCATGAGTTGTAGATATATTTTCACGTGGTATCTTCTTTCTGTTTGTGACACTGTTTCTGTGTCTGTTCTCCCTTTTATAAGGCACCAGTCATATAGGAGGTCCCTGAGTGGCTATTAGACTATTAGCCTAAAGGTTGGTGGTTCGAACCCACCCAGAGGCACCTCAGAAGACAGGTCTGACAATCTGCTTCCAAAACGTTACAACCTTGAAAATCCAATGGAGAAGTTCTGCTCTGCACTTATGGGGTGGCCATAAGTAGGAACAACAGTCAAATGGGACTAGGACAACACAACAGTTATATAGGACTAGGGCCCACAACAAATCATAGAAGACCAGGAGCCACCCTACACAGGTATGATCTCAGTGACCTAACTGATTACATCTGTGAAGATAAACCCTGTTTCCCCATTCTCACATTCACAGGCACAGGGTACAGATTTCAACATATCTTTTTTAGGGGCATAATTCAATACAAAGCAGTAGGAATATATATTAATTGAGGTGTTTATTATGAAGAATTGTCTTACTCAATTGTAGGTTCAGATTAAGCAAGCCTGAAGTCTGTATGGCAGGCTGTTGGGAAAGAAATACCATGAGCAGAGCTGGCTGGAGCCCACTGCCACAGGTGGAAGCTTGTCATTCATGTGGTCAGGGAGGAGGATCCAGGAAGAGCACCTGCAGACCTAGTGGCTCTTTGGAGTCTCTCAACTCAGGGAAGGCCTAGACTCTCTTTCAAAGGACTTCCAACTGTTAAGTCAGTCCCACCCAGGATAATCTCCCTTTTCATTCAAGTCAACCTAAACTCCACTGATTAGAGACTGTAATCACCTCTGCAGAATCCCTTCTCATCAGCACCTGGACTAGTGTTTGATAGAATACCATGGAGAAGATGTGTGTGTTACAAAATGGCAGCTTCCATCCTCTGACTCACAGGAGGGACTCACCCTCAGAGCCTCTCTAACCAGAAACGCTAGAAAAGAAATTCTGGGATGGTCACTCAGCCTAGCCAAATCAACCATCAAAACTATCACACTAGCACCCTGAGGACACACATGCCTGCAAATTCAAAACCAAGCCGAGTGTGAGTCAAGAATGCTGGTTCTGGGGGCGTGGCCAACATGGCGGAGTAGTTAGATGCTTCCTATAACACTCTTACAACAAAGACCTGGAAAAACAAGTGGTTTGATTCTATATGAATATCTAGGAGCCCTGAACAAGGCAAAGTTGAGGAATCCGACTGAGTGACGGGGAGATGGAGACAGTTTGGAAGCAGTGGCACTGCGCCCATGCCAGTCCACAATGAAGCAGGCAAACAGCTGTGCTGTGCACATGCTCGGGAAGAAGTTTCCACATCAAGAGAGACCCAGCAACAGAGATTCTGCTTGGACACTCTGAACCAGTGAAAAGCAGCTGCCAAGTGTCTAAGATAAGTACATGCATGCAGCCTTTCATGGGGATTAAAAAAAAAAGCCCATTTGGGAAAAACCTTTCTCTCCCTTTTACCTCCTCCCTCCCCGCTCTGCACCAGGAGTCTGCTGGGCCGGAAGTAGATCCCAAAAGGCACCCTGACCCATTCTCCTGGCCTTGGAGAGGCAACAAATAAGTTACTGGCTCTCCTAAGCCACGAACACAGGGTTGGCACAGCTCATTTGCTAAGCACAGGTATAAGGGGTCTGCAGACTCTGAGTGCCTTACACCCCTTTATAGACTTATGAGGGCCCATCTCAACAGCGTTAGCCCTCACTACCACAGCACAATAGGGCAAACTTCTGAAGTTTAACTTCAACTGCTTCAGCTGTGAACTGGCAGATTTATGACCCTCGAAACAGCTCTGCCCCTTAAGTAGGCACTTTTATCGATCTACAGCAGGGGCTTGAGGACTGGTGGCATCATCTAAAGCTCCTAGTCACCTGCTACAGGAGTCCAAGAAAAAGTGGTGCCCTCGAGTCTTTACAGCCAACAGAGGGGGGCGCTCTTAGTCCGGCTGCAAAACTCACCTACCTACTCACCCTAGAGAATAGGGACACACTTTCCTTTCAGACTCTCAGGGGCAGCCATCAGCCCCCCGCCTGGCTCAGCGCATGATTCCCCTACCACAGCCAGAGTCTAGTGCCTGCACCAATCACCCATGCCTCTCTAGGACTGGGGGTGAGAGCCTGCATCACACACTTGGTGACCAACTGCCTGAACACCTGAACTGAACACATATAGGAAAATTTAACAGGCTCCTGTGCGCACATAGTTATAGAACTAACTACCTGGTGACAGGACATTAGAGATTCAAAGGTGTCAAAAATCAAACTAGTGCCCATGAGCAGCCTATTTGGGCATATCAAAACAAAATAAGAAGCTAGGTCTCACTAAGCAAATACAAAATAAAATTATAATAAATTATTGATGACTCAGAGACAACAGTTAATATCAAGTCACATAAAGAGGCAGTCCATGATGGCTTAAACAAGCTCAAAAAATAAAGAATCAGTAAATTATCTGGAGGAAGAGAACTTCTTGGAATTACCAGAGACAGAATACAAAAGATTAATATACAGAACTCTTCTAGAAATAAGAAAGGTAATTCGACATAATGCAGAAACAGCCAAGGAACACACAGACAAAGTAGTAGCGGAACTTAAAAAAGTTATTCAAGAACATAATGCCAAATTTAATAGGCTGCAAGAATCCATAGAGAGACAGCAATCAGAAATCCAGAAGATTGACGATAAAATTTCAGAATTAGACAACTCAATAGAAAGTCATAGGAGCAGAATTGAGGCAGTAGAAGTTAGAATTAGTGACACTGAAGATAAAGCTCTTGAGACCAACTTATATGAGGAAAAATCAGATAAAAGAATTAAAAAAGAATGAAGGAAATCTAAGAGTCATGTTGGACTCTATGAAGAGAAATAACCTACGAGTGATTGGAGTACCAGAATTGGGGCGGGAGGGGGGGGGTAACAGAAAATACATTGAAAATTGTTGAAGATTTGTTGACAGAAAACTTCCCTGCTATCACGAAAGGCGAGAAGATATCTATCCAAGATGCTCATTGAACCCCACATAAGGTAGGTACCAAAAGAAAGTCACCAAGACATATTATAATCAAACTTACCAAAACCAAAGATAAAGAGAGAATTTTAAGAGCAGCTAGGGATAAAAGAAAAGTCATCTACAAAGGAGAGTCAATTAGAATAAGTTTGGACTACTCAGCAGAAACCATGCAGGCTAGAAGGCAATGGGATGAGATATATACAGCCTTGAAGGAAAATAACTGCCAGCCAAGAATTATATATTCAGCAAAGCTGTTTCTCAAATATGATGGCAAAATTAGGGCATTTCGAGATAAACACAAGTTCAGGGAATTTGAAAAAACCAAACCAAAATTACAAGAAATACCAAAGGGAGTCCTAGGGTTAGATAATCAATAACAATGCACGACTAGAACACAGGACAGAGCAACCAGATATTGACTCAAATACAGATATCAAAAATACATTAAAGCTAAAACATTGAAAATAGAGAAACAGATATCAATATGTAAAAAAGGACACCATTAAAACAAAAAAGAGGGACTTAAAAAACGTAGACATAGATTTTTCATATGGAGAGAGAGACAAAGACAAGGCAATATAAAGAAATAAAAGACTGTTATAAACTTAGAAAAATAGGGGTAAATATTAAGGTAACCACAAAGGAAACTAACAATCCTACAAGTCAAAATAAAAAACTAGAAAAATATAAAGACTCAGCAAATACAAAATCAACAACAATAAAAAAGATGAAAATAAAATACATAAACAAAAATGACTCAGCACAGAAAATTAAGTGGAACAAAGAAACTATGAACAACACACAAAAAAAGACATCAAAATGACAGCACTAAACTCATACTATCAATAATTACGCTGAATGTAAACGGACTTAATGCACCAATAAAGAGATGGAGAGTGGCAGATTGGATAAAAAAGCATGATCCATCTATATGCTGCCTACAAGAGACGCACCTTAGACTTAGAGACACAAACAGGCTAAAACACAAAAGATGGAAAAAAATTTATCAAGCAAACAACAATCAAAAAAGAGCAGGAGTGGCAATATTAATCTCTGACAAAATAGACTATAAAGTAAAATCCACCACAAAGGATAAAGAAGGGCACTATATAATGATTAAAGGGTCAATACACCAGGAGGACATAACTATAATAAATATTTACGCACCCAACAACAGGGCTCCAAAATACATAAAACAAACACTAACAGCTCTGAAGAGAGAGATAGACAGCTCCACAATAGTAGTAGGCGACTTCAACACGCCACTTTCAGTGAAGGACAGAACGTCCAGAAAGAAGCTCAACAAAGACACGGAAGAGCTAAATGCTACAATCAACCACCTTGATTTCATAGACATATACCGAACACTGCATCCAACCTCAGCCAAGTATACTTTCTTATCCAACGCACATGGAAAATTCTCCAGAATAGACCACATATTAGGCCATAAAACAAGCCTTAACAAAATCCAAAACATCAAAATATCACAAAGCATCTTTTCTAACCATAAAGCCATAAAAGTGGAAATCAACAACACAAAAAGCAAGGGAAAAACAAAATCAAACACATGGAAACTGAACAACACCTTGCTCAAAAACTACTGGGTTATAGAAGAAATTGAGGATGGAATAAAGAAATTCATAGAATCAAATGAGAATGAAAACACGTCTTACCAGAACCTTTGGGACACAGCAAAAGCAGTGCTCAGAGGTCAGTTTATAGCAATAAATGCACACATCCAAAAAGAAGAAAGGGTCATAATCAAAGCATTAACCCTACAACCAGAACAGTAGAAAGAGAGCAGCAAAAGAAGCCCACAGGTGCCAGAAGGAAGGAAATAATAAGAATTAGAGCAGAATTAAATGAAACAGAGAATAGAAAGACAATTGAAAGAGTTAACAAGTCCAAACACTGGTTCTTTGAAAAGTTCAACAAAATTGATAAACCATTGGTCAAACTGACAAAAGAAAAACAGGAGAGGAAGCAGGTAACCCGTATAAGAAATGAGATGGGTGTTATCACAACAGACCCAACTGAAATTAAAAGAATCGTAACAGATTACAATGAAAAATTGTACTCTGACAAATTTGAAAACGTAGAGTAAATGGACAAATTTCTAGAAACTCACCACCTACCTAAATTAACACAAACAGAGATAGAACAACTAAATAAACCCATAACAAAAGAAGAGATTGAAAAGATTATTAAAAAACTGCCAACAAAAAGAAAGCCCTGGCCCAGATGGCTTCACTGGAGAATTCTACCAAACTTTCAGAGAAGAGATAACACCGCTTCTACTAAAGGTATTTCAGGGCATAGAAAAGGATGGAATACTCCCAAACTCATTCTATGAAGCCAGCATAACCTTGATACCAAAACCAGGTAAAGATACCACAAAAAAAGAAAATTACAGACCGATATCCCTCATAAACATTGACACAAAAATCCTCAACAAAATTTTAGCCAATAGAATTCAGCAGCATAGCAAAAAAATAATTCACCATGACCAAGTGGGATTTATACCAAGTATGCAAGGATGGTTCAACATTAGAAAAACAGTCAATGCTATCCATCACATAAATAAAACAAAACACAAGAACCACATGATCTTATCAATTGATGCATAAAAGGCATTCAACAAAGTACAACACCCATTCATGACAAAAACTCTTAGAAAAATAGGAATAGAAAGGAAATTCCTCAATATAATTAAGGGCATTTATACAAAAGCAACAGCCAACATCATCCTGAATGGAGAGACTTTGAAAGCATTCCCCTTGAGAACAGGAACCAGACAAGGATGCCCTTTATCATCATTCTTATTCAACACTGTGCTGGAGGTCCTAGCCAGAGCCGTTAGGCTAGAAAAAGAAACAAGGGGCATCCAAATAGGCAGGGAAGAAGTCAAAGTATCTCTAGTTGCAGATGATATGATCTTATGCACAGAAAACCCCCAAAGAATCCACAGGAAAACTACTGGAACTAATAGAAGAGTTCAGCAAAGTTTCAGGATACAAGATAAACATACAAAAATCAACTGGATTCCTTTACACCAACAAAGGGAACCTTGAAGAGGAAATCATCAAATCAATACCATTTACAATAATCCCCAATAAGATAAAGTACATAGGAATAAATCTAACCAGAGAATTAAGAGATCTTTTACAGAGAAAACTACAAGACATTACTGCGAGAAACTAAAAGAAACCTGCATAAGTGGAAAAATATACCTTGCTCATGAATAGGTAGACTCAACATGGTAAAAATGTCAATTCTACCCAAAGCAATCTACAGATACAATGCAATCCTGATCCAAATTCCACCAGCATTTTTTAATGAGATGGAGAAATAAATCACTAACTTCATATGAAAAGGGAAGAGGCCCTGACTAAACAAAGCATTACTCAAGAAGAAGAACAAAGTGGGGACCTTACACTACCTGATTTTAGGACCTATTATACTGCCAGGGTAGTCAAGACAGCCTGGTACTGGTACAACAGATATGTAGACCAATGGAACAGAGTTGAGAATCCAGATATAAGCTCATCCACCTATGAGCAGCTAATATTTGACAAAGGCCCAAAGTCCATTAATTGGGGAAAAGACAGTCTCTTTAACAAATGGTGCTGGCATAATTGGATATCTATATGCAAAAAACTGAAACAAGACCCATATCTCACACCGTGTACAAAAACTAACTCAAAATGGATCAAAGACTTAAATATGAAATTGAAAATGATAAAGATCATGGAAGAAAAAATAAGGACAACGCTAGGAGCCCTGATACATGGCATAAACACAATACGAACCATAAGTAACAATGCACAAGCACCAAAAGAGAGACTAGATAAATGGGAGCTCCTAAAAATCAAACACTTACGTTCATCAAAAGACTTTACCAAACGAGTCAAAAGACAACCTAGAGACTGGGAAAAAATTTTTGGCTATGACAAATCCGATCAGCGTCTAATCTCTAAAATCTACAAGACACTACAAAACCTCAACAACAAAAAGACAAATAACCCAATTAAAAAATGGGCAAAGGTTATGAACAGGCACTTCACCAAAGAAGATATTCAGGCAGCTAACAGACACATGAAGAAATGCTCACAATCATTAGCCATTAGAGAAATACAGATCAAAACTGCAATGAGATATCATCTCACCCCAACAAGGCTAGCATTAATCCAAAAAATACAAAATCACAAATGCTGGAGAGGTTGTTGAGAGACTGGAACACTTATACACTGTTGGTGGGAATGTAAAATGGTACAACCACTTTGGAAATCGATTTGGCACTTCCTTAAAAAGCTAGAAATAGAAGTAGCATACGATCCAGCTATCCCGCTCCTTGGAATATATCCTAGAGAAACAAGAGCCGTCACATGAATAGATATATGCACACCCGTGCTCATCGCAGCACTGTTCACAATCGCAAAAAGATGGAAGCAACCTAGGTGCCCATCAAAGGATGAATGGATAAAAAAACTATGGTATATCCACACAAATGGAATATTATACATTGATAGAGAACAATGATGAAGCTGTGAAACATCGTATAACATGGTGGAAGCTGGAACTTATTATGCTGAGTGAATTTAGTCAGTCACAGAAGGACAAATACTGTATAAGACCACTATTATAAGAACTCAAGAAAAGGTTTAAACACAGAAGAAAACATTCTTTGATGGTTATGGGGATGGGGAGGGAGGGTGAGGATTATTAACTAACTAGATAGTAGATAAGAATCTTAGATGAAGGGAAGGACAGCACACACTACAGGGGAAGCCAGCACAACTGGACTAAACCAAATCTAAGAAGTTTCCTCAATACAGTAAAGTACTCTGAGAGACAGAGTAGCAGGGGATGCGGGGTCTGGGGACCATGCTTTCAGGGGACATCTATGTCAATTGGCACAACAAAGCTTATTAAGAAAATGTTCTGCATCTTACTTTGGTGAGTGGTGTCTGGGGTCTTAAAAGCTTGCAAGCAGCCATCTAAGATGCATCAATTGGTCCCAACCACTTGGAGTAAAGAAGAATGAAGAACACCAAAGACACAAGGAAAGTATTAGCCCAAGAGACAGAATGGGCCACATAAACCAGAGACTTCATCAGCCTGAGACCAGAAGAACTAGATGGTGCCCAGCTACCACAAATGAACGTCCTGATAGGGAACACAGCAGAGGGCCCCTGATGGAGCAGTAGAACGATGGGATACAGAACTCAAATTCTAATAAGAAGACCAGACTTAATGGTCTGACTGAGACTTGAGGTGCCCCAGAAAGAATGGCCCCTGGACTCTATCACCCTAGAACTTAAGCAATTTCTGAGGCCAACTCTTCAGACAGGGATTGGACTGGACTGTGGGACACAAAGTGATACTTGTGAAGAATGTGCCTCTTTATCAAGTAGATACAAGAGACCAAAGGGGCAGCTTCTGTCCAGAGGTGAGACGGGAAGGCAGAGAGAGTTAGGAGCTGGTTGAATGTTCATGGGGAATCGGGGGCGGAGGGGAGGAGTGTGCTGTCACAGAATGGGGTGAGCAGTTGGGGTCTCATAACAATGTACGTAAAAAAAATTTGTATGGGAGACTAACTTGAAAAGTAAACTTCATTTAATTTCAACAATAAAAAAATAAAGTAAAAAAAAAAAGAATGTTGGTTTTGTGGTTCCTGATGCAACAAAGGGAGTTACAGACATAAAGTACATTTATGCAGTTAATTGTTATACATGGTAGTTATGTTGTAGAAAGTTGCCACAAACACAAAATTAGTGAATCATGAGCCATTGCACCAGGGAAAACACAAAGTTCGGTTCCTGCAAGCCTCTGGTCACAACACTTTTGTCAAAAAAATCAATATATACCCTTGTTTTGTGTGTGTTTCTGTTTGGTGGTGTTGTCGTTGTTGTGAGGTGCCATCAAGTTGGCTCTGACTCATAGTGACCCTATGCACAATGGAATGAAACAGAGCCCGGTCCTGCACCATCCTCACAATTGTTGCTATGTTTGAGCCCATTGTAGCAGCCGCTGTGTCAGTCCATCAAGTAAAGGGTCTTTCTCTTTTTCGCTGACCCTCTACCTTAACAAGCATGATATCTTTCTCCAGGGACTGGCCCCTCCTGATAACATGGCCAAAGTATGTGAGATGAAGTCTTGCCATCCTCGCTTATAAGGAGCACTCTGGCTGTACTTCTTCCAGTACAGACTTGTTTGTTCTTCTAGCAGTCCACGGTATATGCAGTATTCTATGCAAATACAGTAATTCAACAGCATCAATTCTTTGTTCTTCCTTATTCGTTGTCCAGCTTTCAAATGCATATGAGATGACTGAAATACCATGGCTTGAGTCAGGCGCACCTCAAAGTGACATCTTGCTTTCCAACACTTTAAAGAGGTCTTTTGCAGCTGGTTTGACCAATGCAAAATGTCGTTTGATTTCTTGACTGCTGCTTCCATGAGTGTTGATTGTGGATCCAAGTAAAATGAAATCCTTGACAACTTCAATCTTTTCTTTATTTATCATGATGTTGCTTATTGGTCCAGTTGTGAGGATTTTTGTTTTCTTTATGTTGAAGTGTAATCCACACTGATGGCTGTGGTCTTTGATCTTTTTCAGTAAGTGCTTCAAGTCCTCTGCACTTTCAGCAAGCAAGGTTGTGTCATCTGCATATCACAGGTTGTTAATGAGTCTTCCATCAACCCTGATGCCACATTCTTCTTCATACAGTTCAGCTTCTAAGATTATTTACTCAGAGCACAGAATGAATAGGTATAGTGAAAGGATACAACCCTGACTCACACCTTTCCTGACTTAAATCATGCAGTATCCCCTTGTTCTGTTCCAGCGATTGCCTATTGGTCTAAGTAGAACTTCCTCATGAGCACAATTAAGTGTTCTGGAATTCTCATTCTTCAGAATGTTATCCATAATTTATTATGATCCACACAGTCTAATGCTTTTGCATAGTCAGTAAAACACAGGTTAACATTTTTCTGGTATTGTATCCTTTCAGCCAAGATCCATCTGACATCAGCAATAATATTTCTTGTTCCATATCCTTTTCTGAATGCTGCTTCAATTTCTGACTGTTCTCTGTCGATGCACGGTGGCAATCGTTTTTGAATTGTCTTCAGTAAAATTTTTCTTGCGTGTGATATTAATGATATTAATTTCCACATTCTGTTGGATCACTTTTCTTTGTAGTGGGCACAAATATGTATTTCCTCCAGAGGGCTGGCCAGGTAGCTGTCTTCCATGTTTTTTGACATAGACGAGTGAGCACCTCTTGTGCTGCGTCCATTTGTTGAAATGTCTCAGTACATATTCATCAATTCCTGGAGCCTTATTTTCACCAATGCCTTCAGTGTATCTTGGATTTCTTCCCTCAGTACCATTGGTTCTTGATAATATGTTACCTCCTGAAATGGTTGAATGTCATCCAATTCTTTTTGGTATAGTGACTCTGTGTAATCCTTCTTCTTTTGATGCTTCCTCTGTCGTTCAATAACTTACCCTTAGAATCCCTCAATATTGCAACCTGAGGCTTGAATTTTTCTTCAGTTCTTTCAGCCTGAGAAATGCTGAGTGTTTTCTTCCCTTTTGGTTTTCTAACTTCAGGTTTCATTATAATATTTTACCTTATCTTCTCAAGTAATCCTTTGAAATCTTCTCAGCTCTTCTACTTCATCATTTTTTCCATTTTTTTAGCTACTCTACATTCAAGAGCATCTAACAGAATGAGGCCAGAGGCAGACTGCAGAACAGACCGTCAATTGCTCACATGTGACTTCAAGTTGAAACTGAAGAAAATTATAACAAGTCCACCAGAGCCAAAGTACAACCTTGAGTTTATACCACCTGAATTTAGAGATCATCTCAAAAATAGATTTGACACATTGAAAACTAACAACCAAAGACCAGATGAGTTGTGGAATGACATCAAGGACAACATACATGAAGAAAGCAAGAGGTCATTAAAAAGACAGGAAATAAAGAAAAGACCAAAATGGATGTCCGAAGATATTCTGAAACTTACTCTTGAATGTCAAGTAGCTAAAGCAAAAGGAAGAAACGATGAGGTCAAAGAGCTGAACAGAAGATTTCAAAAGGTGTCCTCGAGAAAACAAAGTGAAGTATTATAACGAAATGTGCAAAGACCTGGATTTAGAAAATTGGAAAGGAAGAACACACCTGGCATTTCTCAAGCTGAAAGAACTGAAGACAAAATTCAAGCCTCAAGCTGCAATGGTGAAGGATTCTACAGGGAAAATATCAAACGATGCAGGAAGCATCAAAAGAAGATGGAAGGAACACACAGAGAATGCACTATACCAAAAGGGATTGGTCGACATTCAGCCACTTCAGGAGGGAGCACATGAACAGGAACCGATGGCACTGAAGAAAGAAGTCCAAGCGGCACTGAAGGCATTGGCGATAAACAAGACTCCAGGAACTGATGGAATACCAACTGAGATGTTTCAACAAATGGATGCAGTACTGGAAGTGCTCACTCGTTTATGCCAAGAAATTTGGAAGACAGCTACCTGGCCAATCAACGGAAAGAGTTCCATATTTACGCCTATTCCCAAGAAAGGTGATCCAACTGAATGCGGGAAGTATCAAATAATATCATTAATATCACACACAAGTAAAATTTTGCTGAAGATCATTCAAAAGCAGCTGCAGCAGTGCATCGACAGGGAACTGCAGAAATTCAGGCTGGGTTCAGAAGAGGATGTGGAACCAGGGATATCGTTGTTGATGTCAGATGGATCTTGGCTGAAAGCAGAGAATACCAGGAAAATATTTACCTGTGTTTTATTGACTATGTAAAGGCATTCGACTACGTGGATCATAACAAATTATGGATAACATTGTGAAGAATGGGAATTCCAGAACACTAAATTGTGCACATGAGGAACCTGTACATAGATCAAGAGGCAATTGTTTGAACAGAACGAGGGGATACTTCATGGTTTAAAGCCAGAAAAAGTGTGAGTCAGAGTTTTGTCCTTCCACATACTCATTCAATCCGTATGCTGAGCAAATAATCCGAGAAGCTGGTAATTTTCATGATGTTTATGTAGGCAGAACATCTATCATTATATCACTAAGAAAATTTTCATTCTTCTGAGATAGCCACTTATGTACAAGCTGAATGCCATCATCCATGACCCAGACTTTGAAATGTCCATGGGCTCCAGTATATTCACCTCTTCAGGTTATCTTCTCTTCTGCCCCTTTTTCACTCCTACACCATGTGCAAGTACACATCCACACACACACATGCCACGCACTGAGAGAGGACTAGTCTCCATGCTTTCACCCACCAACACCCCTTAACCCAATGGGAAGCAGAAAGCCAGGACACATTGGAAGTGCTCGGGGACAAATTTTGATCTGTGGACTAGAAAACACAACATCATTTTTTTATTCGTCCTCCATCTTGGATATAATTTGATAACTGTGTTGTATAGTCAAGCCTAACTTTTGTTTAGATTTTAAATAACCTGCTCTCTCTACCCATATCTACATCTATACTATATCTATGTCATTTGTCCATATACATTCACGTATATATACATCATATTCATATCTATATCAATGTCCATATCGATATCTTTATATTTATCACTTTTTCATGATGGATCATTGGCCTTACTATATACATGCATGTGTACACACACACACACGTATATGCGTATCTGTATGTCTGTGTGTATAAGAAAAAATAAAACAAAAAAACAAATCCATAGCTGTCGAGTTGATTCTGACTCATAGTGACCCTACAGGACGGAGTAGAACTGCCCCAAAGGGTTTCCAAGGAGCAGCTGAGTGTTATGTGCTGTTTTTGTTAATGCTTTAATTTGAAAAGAAAAATGCTTGCGTATTCTTGCCTTCTTGCTTTTATATCACGGTGGGTGCACTGAATTCTTCCGAGCAGCACCTGCGCATGTAAGGCGCTCCCTAACGGATCCCTAAGGAGGAAGTACACTGTCTCCTACTTCATCCAGTGTTCGGTATGTAACTGTAGTGACGTGAGAGTCCTCTGGTTCAAGTTTAAAGATACTGTATATTAATGCCCACAATCACAGATTACTTTTACTTGTAACAATCAGTGAATGTTTATCAGTTTATTTTGCTTTTTATTTGAGCCATTTAAAATAAAATAAACATCCTGGTAACTGCAGCTTTGGCTTGCAAACAATAGCAATCCTAGGATACTCTATGAGGTGTAAAGAAATACGCACACCAGTTCAGAGTTCATACAACTACACTTTTGTCTTTACTGTTGAAAACTCCAAATTCATATTTTTTAAATGTTATATAAATTCTCTTAAAATATATTCCTGACTTTATTTCAAAAATCCTGTTTCGTTAACAAACAAGAGAGTAGGTTTTACAAATCCAGGAAGGGTATTGATGGCACAGGATGTATTGATGAACTTGGGTGCGGCTCTGCAGGAGGTGGACCCTGGTGGACAGCGGCCACTCATGTCTTCACCTGGGCTCACCCAGACACCCTGAGAGCGCCCTCTTGTCAACCAAAACAAGGTCTTGTAAGGGTTGCTGCAAAGTCACCATGTCTGTACACAGCTGTGCCTTAAAAAATCACTAATTCTCTCCTGAGTCCTTCTCTAGCCATTACAAGTCTCTGGGGGAACACATGTCTATCATGCTCCAAGATCTGCCCTTTTAAGTTACGGTGTTAAGGGAGACCCTTAAGAGGGCCACAGCACTGTAAGAAGGGATGGTCATTTTTTACAGACAGATTAAGACAGTGTTTTCCAATCTTAAAAATGGGAAGACAGTAAAGTTACTGTGACATTGGCATGAAATAGCAACTTGGAATCCATGTATGTCTACTTGGATGCATGTGGTGGTGGGTGCCCAGAGAGCATGCCTTTTGTGGATGGAGGAACCAAGAGAGTATCCATACATCAGCACCCCAACATTAACTACAGACCATCTTTAGTCTCCACAGGATTATCTGTCAGGCTCTGTTCTCCCAGTCTGCACCCTAAGGAGAAGGTATTGGACAATGGCACACTGATTCGGGGAGCTCTTTGAGAAATGGTCCCCTGTGCCTGGAATTGAGACTAGGGAATGGATTTAAGGATTATTGTGGTGGTCCAGGTGGGGACATGGCTGCAATCTGTAGTACAGCACACACAGCACCCCGTGAATGGTTGGAAGAGCACAGGGGAGCGTGTGCACAAAGCAGTTGCAACTGATAAAGCCAACGCAACTCAAGTGTGACCGCCTTCTAACACGTCAGCAAGAAGCTCCATGGAAGAATCTCAGGATCCCGGAGTCAGGGAAAGTCAAAACAGCACAAGGAACACTGACATACTCACCCAAGAGTTTAGGGAAATAGATTTACTATTACGTATTATCCAGGTACTGCAGAGGCAAATAAAAATACAATTGGAGGAGCAAGGATCCGCGGTTCCATCTGTTCTGCAAGCTTAGTTTAAAAGAAAAAACCTTTATGAGTTCAACATCAGTCAGTGCACCGCGGAGTGTCTACAGAGGAGCAAAATTACGAAGGACAAAGGAAAAAAGGTGAAACGTCGTGTCCTGTTAGCTCTGCACCATTGAATGTTGCTCTCAAGGATTTTTAGTTTCATAGCTGAAGAGTGACATTTAAGACTAGATGCATCAAAACTGATGAAAAACATCTGGCCAGGAAAAAATTAAATCAAAGCAATGCAGACAAACTGACAGACACCTTACAGAGTGGTAGCGCTTTGCATCGACCAGCAAAGGGAGCAAGGCAGAAAGTCTGTTTGTTTTTGGCTGCTGGGCTATGGCTCACAAGAAGATGTGCTAGGCAACAGAAATGACCAGGAAGGATGCTCGGTTCTGCCAACAGCCGTCACCAAAGGCAACATCACCGCTGAAGCAGACCAAAGCCTCACACTCCCACAGGCCATCCAGCGTCACAGCACATCTCCCCTTCAAAGTCCACAGTCGTTAAGCAAGTTAAACTTCAGCTTAAGGTCACATTAGCATATCAGAAACTGAAAAGGACTGTGACGATATCGAACACGTGGTTACATAAAACGCAGTGGTACAAATGACCCCGGAGGTACATGTCCTCAGAGGCTCACGGAGCCCCTGGGGGCGGGTTCCTGCAGCACTATAACTGCGTAGCCAATGTTGCCTGCACAAGGGGGTTGGCCGTCCAGAGCCTGGGTGTAGCAAGACAGTCACACGGTTGTAGGAACTCAAGGGCCCGTTGTCCTTCAGAAGATGTACTCCTTCTGACTCCCGCTGGCTATGTTCTGTAAGTGGAGGTCACATTTGAGCGCCGCCTCGGCTCGGCCCTCCTCCTCTGACCGTTTTGCCTCCTTGTTTTTGTACAAGTTCTTCTGCTGGTACAGGCGGGTGGCGATGGCAGCGATACAAAGCAAGACAAAGATGACCACGGCAATCACACCTGGGGAGGGAGGAGTTAGGGGACAGAGTCAGATTGAAACAACCTTCTACGGACTCCAGGCCTTTCTAGTCAGTCGGAAGAAAGGCCTGGCAATCTAGTTCTGAAAATTAGCCAGTGAATAGCCTACAGGTCACATCAGAATATTTTCTGATATAGTGCTGGACGATGAGCCCCCTAGGTTGGGAGGCACTCAAAACCCACGAAGGCTCCAACAATGGACTCCAGTATACCGAAGACTGTGAAGATGGAGCGGGACTGGACAACGTTTCGTTCTGTTGTCCATGGGGTCGCCATGAATAGGAGCCAACTCGACAACAGCTAACAACACCAACAACAACCTCCTCTGAGCCTGTATTTTTCAGATGGAGAACATCAAAACTCTAGGAATTTCTGGGTCAGACAATAACATCTGGGTTACTTTTGATTCCATGGACTTGGTCCGTACAGCTCTATATTATGCCTTTACTCTAAGGACAAATGGAGATGGGATGGATTTCATTTACCGAACCAGATGTTAATGCCCAGCTCTCCCCCTCGCCCAAGGCAGCAGCATTCACGTGGATAAGCAGACTCGCCTGCATCACTTTAAAAGAATTGAACACATCCTGCCTCCGCAGAGTTTTTAACATTTTTGCTAAGGATCCTGAATTGCACATATTTTAATAAAATTGTTTTTAAATAGTTTGGATATGTAATAGTGAATTACAGTAATATGTGATTCATATTTATACATACATGAATGGTTCCTGTCACTAAATTTATTTAGGAACTAAATAATGTAGACCTTCTGGATATAAATTAGGTGAAATCTCCACTTGTAAAGGTTTTGATGATTTAAGCCAATGCCGGTGGTTCAACCTTGGCCACAGGTTTAATCAAAATATCTGGGTGGGAGGAATCAATAATTCTAAAAAGCTTTTCCATGGTACTTACACACATCCAACTTTGAAAAACACTGAGCTATGTTACGGTAAAAATGTCTATGCAAGCTATTATACCAGTGGAAATTAAACTAAAATATAAGTTGCAAAATATTAATAAATAAATATAAAGATGCTATTTGCCAGCTTTGTTCATTTAAGGATGTCTACTATGGCATTGAGGGTTATCACTGCTGATGTCAGATGGATCCTGGCTGAAAGCAGAGAATACTGGAAAGATGTTTACCTGTGTTTTATTGACTAGGCAAAGGCATTCAACTGTGTGGGTCATAACAAATTATGGATAACATTGCGAAGAATGGGAATTCCAGAACACTTCATTGTGCTCATGAGGAACATGTACATAGATCAAGAGGCAGTTGTTCCAACAGAACAAGGAGATACTGCGTGGTGTAAAGTCAGGAAAGGTGTGTGTCAGGGTTGTATCCTTTCACCGTACTTATTCAACCTGTATACTGAGCAAATAATCCAAGAAGCTGGACCATATGAAGAACGTGGCATCAGGACTGGAGAATGACTCATTAACAGCCTATGATATGCCGATGACACAGCTTTACTTGCTGAAAGCAACCAATTATACTGATCATCTCCAAAGAAGCTGGACTCAGTAAAACTAAATTGGAGAATTAGCCAAAAGTAAAGGCTCCAGCTACTGCAACGTTCATCGCTTTACGGATATCCCCCTGGGCTAGATGTCACCCTGGATCATAATGAGGCGAGCCAGAAAACGCCACCTCCGATCACTGCCGAGTCCCTCCTGGCCGCATCTGCGATGGGCTCCCCCTCGTCGACTGGTCCTGAGTCACCTACAGGGGGAAAGGGAGAGCATGACGGTGAGAAACGCACGGACAGAAACAGGGAATCATCCTCATGAGCTAGAGATCTGAGTGGTTTTAACCATAGAACTGTCAAGTGCAGTGGGAATATTTAAAAGAACTGGGAAGCAAGCTGACGGCTAGGAACTCCCACCCGAGAATCCAGCAGGCCGGCCTGGATGGTGCCCACCTGCTCGCGCGTGCGTGCGCTCCCGCGCCGCGCCGTCCCCAGCGCCGCAGTCCGACGCGCTCACGGGCCCCCGCACGGAGGTACGCGCGGGTCTGCCCGGGCTCAGCGCCGCTTTCAGCGGGGCCGAGCGCTCGAACTGCAGCCCCGACAGGCAGCCAGCGAAGCCCTGCGCTCCAGCCCGCGCCGTTTCTGGGTCCACGTGGCCGCCGGGCTCTGCTGGGGACAGAGAAGTGTATTAGTGGGGCGGGGCCGTCAGTAGGGCGCGCAGTCAATCGGGGCGCTGTCAGTTGGGGCTCGGAGTCAGTCGGGGCGCAGTTAGCGGTGGCTGGTCAGTGGGGGCCCAATGAGTGGCGACGTGGGCAGTGGGGGAGGGTCAGTGGAGCGCAGGATTTCCAGGGCGCTCTGGGAGCTTGGACAGGAGGGCACAGAGGCTGGATCCCTGCCACATCAGTCAATTCCTTCCTCTCCATAGAAAGGCCACTTTAAGTAACAACCATAAAGTGAAATGCAATAATGGCAGGAAAAGAAAACAGCGAAGAAAAGCAAATTGTGGATTTACAAGTACCTCAGAAAATAAAATAAAATGCACTCAAAAAGTAAAATAAAACAATAATGCTCATAGAAAAGGGGGGAAATAATGGATGAATACTTTTTAAACTGTGTTAATGATTGTTTTGAGAAGGAAACACACACACACACACACACACACACACAAAACTTGTGTACATATCGGCCTGTCCCAGTAATGAGTACTAACATTAGAGTCTGTTTTTAAACCTCAATTTTTTTTTTCAAATTTAACAGTGAGTTTGTCACAATTGACCTCCACAAGGAAACATTCAATAGACAGTCTCTCAATCTGTCTCCACTTAGAGTAGATCGAAGAACTCTGAGGATCCTGATTTAGTATTGATATTTTATATTCCCAAACGAGTATGATTATCCATTTAGAGTCAACTACACACGGGGATGTCATGAGTCAGAATCAGTTCACTGGCAACCACCACCACCACCAGTATAAGGGTGCCAGGTTGTTTGTGCATGAACACATACTGGAAGTTTCTGTAATAGCCACTGTGTTCTCTCCTCCCTCTTTCCTTCTCTACTCTGATTTTTTTTTAATTGATCAGGGCACTTTTTCTAGTATTTCCCTCATGAGGGGTGGTGGGGTTTCTTTGGCCTGGCAGATCAATATTTGGGTGAGAATTGATGCTTGATGTCATCAGTCACATGATTTCTTCGTCCTCCATTGCTGCTGCAGATGAGAAATTTGATGCCAGCCTGATTCTATGTCTTTGTAACATTTTTTTTTTTTTTCCTGCACGGAAGCCCATGGTAGTTCCTTGGTGATCTCAGAGTTCACACATTGTGTCAGGGATGTCTAGGCGTTTTCCCCCATGCCACCCAGAACTCGGGGAGCGTTTTAACCTGTTTCAGCTCAGAGAAAGCTCTGTTTTGTAAGTGCTCAACTCTTTCCTCCTTCTGTAATTCCAGCTGTTCCCGTCTCTTCTGGCTCCATTCCCCACACCTGCTCCTCCACGCTTGATTCCTCCCCTGGTGTTTTTGCTGTGGGGTTTGACCTATTTGGTCTGATCTGAGTTTCAGCAAGGATGCTTCTCTCCTTCATTTCAGAGGCTGAACTCTTCAGCTTGAGTTCTGACAAGTTGTTTTATTGCTTTACTGAAATCTCATGCTGTTTCATCAAGTTTTACACGAGGGTTTGCTTGTCTCCTCCAATGGCTTTGTTTGGCAGGGCTATTCTGGATTTCAAGGATTCCTGGTGGTGAAGTGGTTAAGCGCTCTGCTGATAACCGAAAGGTTGGTGGTTCTAACACACCAGCTGCTTCTCAGGAGAAAGATGTAGCAGTCTTTCCCCGTAAAGATTACAGCCTTGGAAACTTTACGGAGGCAATTCTACTCTGTTCTGTAGGGTTGCTATGAGTTGGAATGGACTTGATGGAAATGGGTTTTATTCTGAATTTCCTCGTCCTTCCTGCTGTCAGAGTCGCTTGGCTATTTCCCTTGGGACGTGGCAACGAACCACAATGTTGACCCCGCTTTGGAAAACAGCAAGTCCTTTCTGAGAGGACTTCAGAGGCTTCGGTAATGAAGCACTTCGTGTACCACTCACGTATGGAACATAAAGTTTCCATTTTCTTGGGATTACAAAATGGTTTGGAAGTTTTATTAGGCTTATGGCAGGACAAATCTTACATTAAACAATCAAAACATGGAAAGTATCATTAGACCTTGGTCAAAATCAATACCCCCAGGCATACGGTAAATTAATTTTTATTTAAAATTTCAGGAAGTACAATTTCCTCAAGTTATAAAATTGACTGCTGAGCTTGAACTTCTACCTTATTTTCAGACTCTGAATAAGATACCAATGAAGATCTAATAATCTTGAATAAAAATATGAATATATTCAATTCCATTCTAATGTTCTTTATCAGTCATTTAATTGAAGGGAGATGTACAGATATCAATCTATAAAGTTAATTTTATTCTTGCACATTCATCCATTAAGTTTTATATGATGTAGCTTGTTGTCTTGGCTTATGACACAATATATTGCATATTACTCAACAGTCTTTTCATCACCAACTTTGAACTTAAGTTGCTTTTTAAAAAAAACGTTCTCTCGGCAGTTTTAAACACTCGTGGTGCAGTGGTTAAGCCTTCAGCTCCTAACCAAAAGGTCAGCAGTTTGAATCCACCACCCGCTCCTTGGAAACCCTATGGGGCAGTTCTGCTCTGTCCTATGGGGTCTCTATGAGTCCGAATCTACTGGATGCAAGGAGTTTTATGGGTGTGTTAAAATATGCGCGTGCATGCCTTGTCTTTCCCCCTTAGACTGTGGAGGCTTTGCGGGCAGGGAGTGTGTGCTTGTGACGTGTTCTCTCAGTGATGACTGCCCACTCGCTGGTGACAGCGTCTCCCTCCCTCCATCCTGGATGCATCCGCTCACGGAGACGCAGCAGCCTCGCCTCGGGCCAGGTGGGCTTCTCTGAGAGTATCAGTTGCTCACTTTGTTCAGACCAAGAATAACTGCCGCTTGGGGCAGAGAGCTTTCAGGAGGACAGACCAGGCCAGAGTCTGCCCACTCAGATTCTGTCCACATCAGAGGCTGTGCCCACCCCCACCTCCACAGTGCTGTTGCTGAAGGCCTAAAGGGGTCCTGACGGCCATGGCTGGGAGACCCAGTCAGGCGAGAGGCTTGGACAATCAGCAGGTGCTTGTGGGTTTTGTTGGTTTAGGATTTGTAATTCTCCACAGCCTCCCGTGCTATGCCATAGTTTAAAAAATGGAATAAAATGTGGGCTTATATTAGAGAAAAGGTGAACATCCATAACGTTCCAAAATTATAAAACTAATCTTGCCTCTTACCTCCTCAGTGGGCTGCAAAAGACATAAATAAGTACATCTGCAAGCAAATATAAGCCAGACATGCCCCCACCCCAGACCTTGCCCAGACCCTGGCTCAGCGTCTGCACTTGGTGTCAACAGGCTTCTTAGTCATCACAGACTCCAAACTGGCTCCGCCTGCGGCCGTCCCCGCTTCTGATGAGGAAACCCCGTGCTTCAGGACTTCAGAGCAAACACCTGGAGTTGTCTCTGTCCCATCTAATCCACCAGAAAACTCTGATTATCAAACCATATCATTAATATCAAACACAAGTAAAATTTTGTTGTAGGTAATTTCAAACGTAGTTGCAGCAGTACCTTGATAGGGAGCTGCCAGAAATTCAAGACAGATTCGAAAGAGGATGTGGAACAAGGCACGTCATTGCTGAAGAGATGGATCCTGGCCGAAAGCAGAGAATATCAGAAAGAGGTTTACCTGTGTTTTACTGACTGTGCAAAGGCATTCGACTGTGTGGATCGTAACGAATTATGGATAACATTGCAAAGAATGGGAATTCCAGAACAGTTAATTGTGCTCATGAGGAACCTGTACATACATCAAGAGGCAGTTGTTCTAACAGAACAAGGAGATACTGGATGGTTTAAAGTCAGGACAGGTGTGTATCAGGGTTGTATCCTTTAACCATACTTATTCAATCTGTGTGCTGAGCAAATAATCTGAGAAACTGGACTATATGAAGAAGAAAGTGGCATCAGGATTAGAGAAAAACTCATTAACAACCTGTGATATGCAGATGACACAATCTTGCTTGGTGAAAGTGAAGAGGGTTTGAAGCAATTATTGATGAAGATCAAAGACCACAGCCTTCAGTATGGATTACACTTCAACCTAAGGAAAACAAAAATCCTCACAACTGGGACAATAAGCAACATCGAGATAAATGAAGAAAAGATTGAAGTTGTCAAGGATTTCATTTTACTTGGATCCACAATTAATGCCCATGGAAGCAGCAGTCAAGAAATCAAAGGATTTATTGCATTGGGCAAATCTCTGCAAAAGACCTCTATAAAGCGTTTAAAAACAAAGATGTCACTTTGAGAACTAAGGTGTGACTGACCCAAGCCATAGCATTTTCAATCATCGCCTATGCATACGAAAGCTGGCAATGAGCAAGGAAGACCAAAGAAGAATTGATGCCTTTGAATGGTGGTGTTGGTGAAGAATATTGAAAATACCATGGACTGCCAGAAGAACAAAAAAACCTGTCTTAGAAGACTGGCAGTCAGAATGCTCCTTAGAAGTGAGGACAGCAAGACTGTGTCTTATGTATTTTGGACATGTTATTAGGAGAGATCATTCCCTGGAGGAGGACATCGTATTTGCTAAAGTAGAGGGTCAGCAAAAAAGAGGAAGCCTCTCAACAAGATGGATTTACACTGTAGCTGCAACAGTGGGCTCAAACATAGCAAAGATTGCAAGAATGGCACAGGACCAGGCAGTGTGTCATTCTGTTGTACAAGAGTTGCTATGAGTCAGAACTGAACTGATGGCACCTAACAAACACAATGTGTCTATGAGGTCCTCTGTGACTGGTCCCCATCCCTCACCCCCTTCCATCCCTGGTCAACCCTCAACCTACTGGTCTTCTTCCTCTTCTTGCAGTCCACCTGCCATAACTCCTCCTTGCAGTCTTGGGGACCGTCCACTATCCTTGAGTATTTGCCCACATCTCACTTCTTGTGACGCTTCCTCATCACTGTGTCTAGCAGGGCAGCCTGATCAGTGGTACTTGTGACACTTCCTCATCACCGTGTCTAGCAGGGCGGCCTGATCAGTGGTACTTGTGATGCTTCCTCATCATTGTGTCTAGCAGGGCGGCCTGATCAGTGGTAACGGGCAGGTGTAAATGAGACTGAGTTACGTTTAGTTATCTTTATGCAAAAAGCAGTCACTGGCCACCAAACTATCCCCAGCAAAGCATGACACAAAGCAAAGGAGGCTTGCTGAATCCAAAGTATGGTCATCAGCTGAAAGACAACTTCCACGTGTGTATAAATCCCCCTTCAGACGTCATCCTGGTGAGGTTTCTGGATCAGCAGCTGTTTAATCCACAATCTGTGAACCTCATGTCAGCTTTGATCATGATTCTTCTTTGTGGCGTAAGAAAATCACCCAGTTCATTGTGCTTGATCGCCAAATGAGAGAGAGAGAAACTTGGAATTATTTTTTAGCAGAGTACACGGTCTCATCTGCAGGAAACGTTTTTCTCATGATTATATGTACACTCAGACAAAAGTACTCTTTCTGCCTTGATTGGCACTAATGGTGTAATTAAAATAAAACAAGGAACTTGCTTGTGTGAATGGCACACATTGGATCCATGTCTGGGAGGGGAGTATGCATCTACATCCACCCACCGCTGTCGAGTTCATTACGACTCATGGTGACCCCATAGGACAGAGTAGAACTGACCCAGGGGGTTTCTAATGCTGTAAATCTTTACAGAAGGAGGCTGCCACATCTTTCTCCAGTGGAGTGACTGTCAGGTTAGAACCGCCAGCCTTTTGGTTAGCAGCTGAGGGCTTTAACCACTGCAGGGCTCCTGAGTCTGCTTTTACTTACCTACAATCCTGCCCAACACCAGGGACTTGATGGCGTGGAACTCTGTGCCCGAGGACAGGCTCATTTGTCTCCCAGTTTTCTGGTTCACCTACCCGGGTAGAAGCAAACACCAAAAGGATGCCATTTGTTGTAACATGTGGGAATCAAAGGATGAGGATACAACAGAAGGATAAAAAAGTGTTAGTGCTACACATGGTTGAACAGCCTCACATTCAGGAATTCATGGCTATGAATACTAGTTCATAAACTACTTCTATGACATCTCAGACACCCTTCACCCCATACCCTAGTTCTTTACCTTGTTGTATTTGTCTTCACAGTTTATTATTCCCTAAATAATATAAATTATCTATGATTGTAAAAATATGTAAGAGGCTTTTGCAAGCCTCAAGCTTATACATATCTCAAAATAAAACCTGAAATGTGAAGCCAAGAAATGTTATTCCATGTAGAGAGCGAAAACCCTCATACATGTCTTCAAAAGCACCGACTGAATAATTTCACTTACTCTACACTGACCCACATCTATTTTTTAGTTATGAAAATTTTAATCATAATCATATTTTATATAAACCGTGTCTTTAAATTGACATAACATTTGTACTCTTGTAAATTGCATGGAATAGATTCCTATTGGTGAATCATTTAAAAGATTCTGCCAGTAATACATGATAAAATAGACATTTCCAGAGCAAGTAAATTAAGATAAATGAGGAAAAAATTTAAGTAGTCAAATGCTTATGCTATATTTGGCAAATTCCATTATTAAATAAATAAACAAACACAAAATACTGGACTAGACTTCTTATCTGAGGCATGAAGAAATAGCATTCAGAAGGAGCCTGTTCCACTGTGCTTCACTGTTAACCTCCTGCTTCAGGTCTTTCCTGCTGGGAAACTGTAGCTGCAGTCATGGTCTGGTTGAGCACGCATTACCTCGACAAAGACCACTCCTTCTTCTCTGTTGATCTTCACGTGGTGAAGGTGACCGTCAGCCATGTTTTTGAAATTAAAGATAAAAACATCAGGATCCTGATGTATATCTAGCTTGTACCTAATCTGCAAACTCCCTAAAGTGGGAAAAAAAAGTCCATTTTTAATAAAATGTTTTTGAAACTGCCTTTGCATATTCCAGAGAAGTTTTCTTTACATTTGTTTCTAGGGATATTTTATAGCTTGGATCCAGCCAACAAAGTTCATTCGGATGTACTATTACAGCCTTAATCATCACCTTCTCTGAAACAGTTATGCTTCTTTAGAGTTGCTCCTGGACCAATTTCCCAGGCTAATCATGCTATTGAAAGGTCAAGACAAAAGTTGCTGTTTATAAGCACTTTCTTTCCTACAATTCTTAATTTTCTAAAAGAAAACACCTGGATTGGGTTCATGTTAGACTCGAAACTCCACTATACCCTCTCAAAAAGAACATTTCATTAAGAAATACTGAAGCTTTGTGCAGTACTGAAATTACTTTCTGTTTCTACAGTCTTGTCTTCTCTGAACATATTTCCTAAATTCTGAAAGGTGAGTAGCTACGGCATGTGCAGTAGGCTCATGGAAGAGTTGTGCAAATGTAGCGATTGAATACCTAGGGACCTGTGGACAGTATTTCTATTTGGTGAAGGCTATGAACTTTAAGTGTTGACCAGCAGGAAGTGAGTGGTCTCAACTGCATGCCCCTCTGGAATGGATTCTCCTTGCTTTGTCACTGGCTGAGAAGTCAATCACATTGCTTCCTAGAGGAGCTTCCCGTGTGTCCATGAAATTCTCCTACTGTTTAGGAGGTTTACAGCTCTAAGTTACAATGGGGGCTAAATATTCCTACTTAACGTTCCTATAAGTACTCTGAGTGTCGAAGTCCGGGGCCATATTTGAAATGCTTGGCAGCTTGCTGGTTTATTTACACACCAGGTTTTATTTCTAAAATCTCTATCTATAACCGGGAAGTGGGGAGCAGAACAGAGTAATAAGTTTTGCCTGGCGACAAGACTTTCACATGCCCACATCCCCTGAGTCAGCTCTAGTTGCTCCAGAAATGTTCATCTGCATGCCTCCAACTGTCTTATGTGCTGTACTAAAACTCCACAAGCTGGAAAGTTTTGCAAGTTTTCCTGGATAATAAGTTATTGCCCTGCCTTTGCATTTGAAGTGTTTAAAACCCAGACTGGGCCATGGAAATGTAGCTGCTGGCTGATGGTTGCATTTTTACTTTTCATCTCCAGGTGGAGGCGGCATAATATTCTTCAGAACCACGGACAGGGTACAAAAGGTGCTGTTGATCTGGTACCTGTGAACAGGTATTGTTACATAGCTGTACTGCGTTAGCACTTTCCTTAATTCTCTCTCCTTTGCTTCGAAAGGGAGAAAATATTTTCCACTTATAACTAACCAAACCAAAAAAACCAAACTTATTGCTTTGGAGTCGACAGAGTAGAACTACCCCATAGGGTTTCCAAAGAATGGCTGGTGGATTCGAACTGCCAACCTTTTGGTTAGCAGCCCAGCTCTTAACCACTGCACCACCAGCGCTCACTTATAATTAGGCACCTTATATTTTTAATAAAGAGCTTCCAGTGATAATGACAGCTCTGTTTACATGAAATATGCAAACTTATAATAAATTTTATAGAAGAATCTTAATGTAATTACTGAAACAATACCTCTTGTGACAATATTTTTTATAGTCTTGAAAAATAAAACAAATACTTACACAATGGCAGTTGGTGAGCATGCCCTGTTTCTTTGTTCGTAGTTTGAGAGGAAAATTCATATTATTACAGTTCTAATGAGAGCCAGCTGCTATTCATAAGGTTTTCACTGGCTAGATTTCTTTTTCAGAAGTAGACTGCTAGGTCCTTCTTCCTACTCTGTCTTAGTCTGGAAATTCAGCTGAAACCTGTCCACTATGGGTGACCCTGCTGATATTTGAGTATCATCAGTGGCATAGCTTCCAACATTACAGCAACACACAAGCCCCACAGTAGAACAAATTGACAGATATGTGGAAACCTTACGAATAGCAGTGGAACACTGTCTGATATAGTGCTGGAAGATGAGCTCCTCAGGTTGGAAGGCACTTAAAATACAACTGGGGAAGAGTTGCCTCCTCAAAGTGAGTCGACCTTAATGACATGGATGGAGTCAAGCTTTCGGGACCTTCATTTGCTGATGTGGCATGACTCAAAATGAGAAGAAACAGCTTCAAACATCCATTAATAAAAGGAACATGGAATGTACAAGGTATAAATCTAGGGAAATTGGAAATCATAAAAAATGAAATGGGAAGCATAAACATCCATATCCTAGGCATTAGTGAGCTAGTGAGCTGAAATGGACTGTTATCGGCTGTTTTGAAACGGATAATCATACAGACTACTATGCTGGGAATGACAACTTGAAGAGGAATGACGTTGCATTCACTGTCAAAAAGAACATTTCAAGATCTATCCTGAAGTACAATTCTGTGACAAGATAACACCCATATGCCTACAAGGAAGACCAGTTTATAATGACTATCATTCAAATTTACACACCAACCACTAACGCCAAAGATGAAGAAATTAAAGGTTTATACAAACTTCTGCAGTCTGAAATTGATCAAACATGCAGTCAGGATGCATTGATAATTACTGGTAATTGGAAAGCAAAAGTTGGAAACAGAGAAGAACGGGTAGTTGGGAAATATGGCCTTGATGACAGAAATGATGCCAGAGATCACATGATAGAATTTTGCAAGACCAACGACTTCTTCATTGCAAATACCTTTTTTCAACAACATAAACAGTGAGTAAACACATGTACTTCTCTGGATGGAATACATAGGAACAAAATGGACTATATCTGTGGAAAAAGACGATGGTAAAGCTCAATATCTTCAGTCAGAACAAGGGCTGGGGCTGACTGCAGAATAGACCATCAACTGCTCTTATGCAAGTTGAAGTTGAAGCTGAAGAAAATTAAAACAAGTCCATGAGAGCCAAAGTATGACTTTGAGTATATCCTACCTGAATTTAGAGACCATCTTAACAATAGACTTGATGCATTGAACACTAATGACCTAAGACCAGACGAGTTGTGGAATGACACCAAAGAAATCATACATGAAGAAAGCAAGAAGTCATTAAAAAAGACAGGAAAGAAAGAAAAGACCAAAATGATGTCTGAAGAGATTCTGAAACTTGCTCTTGAATGTCAAGTAGCCAAAGTGAACAGAAGAAATGATGAATGAAGTAAAGGAGCTGAACTGAAGATTTCAAAGGGTGGCTCAAGAAGACAAAGTAAAGTATTATAATGACATGTGCAAAGACCTGGAATTAGAAAACCAAACGGGAAGAACATACTCGGCTCTTGTTAAGCTGAAAGAACTGAAGAAAAAATTTAAGCCTCGAATTGTGATTGTGAAGGATTCTATTGGCAAAATACTGAACGACACAAGAAGCACCAAAAGAAGATGGAAGGGATACACAGGGTCACTGTATCAAAAAGAACTGGTTGATGTTCAATCATTTCAGGAGGTAGCATATGATCAAGAATCAATGGTACTGAAGGAAGAAGTCCAAGCTGCACTGAAGGCATTCACAAAAAACAAGCCTCCAGGAATTGATGGAATACCAACTGAGATGTTTCAACAAATGGATGCAGCACAGGAAGTGCATACTCGTCTATGCCAAAAAATTTGGAAGACAGCTACCCGGCCAACTAACTGGAAGAGATCCATATTTATGCCTGTTCCAAAGAAAGGCGATTCAACCAAATGCAGAAATTATTGAACACTATCATTAATATGACACTCAAGAAAAGTTTTCTGAAGATCATTCAAAAGTGGCTGCAGCAATACATCAACAGGGAACTACTAAAAATTAAAGACGGATTCAGAAGAGGACATGGAATGAAGGATATCATGTCAGATGGATCCTGGCTTAAAGCAGAGAATGCTGGAAAGATGTTTACTTGTGTTTTATTCACTCTGCAAAGGCATTCAACTGTGTGGATCATAACAAATTATGGATAACATTGTGAAGAATGGAAATCCCAGAACACTTAATTGGGCTCATGAGGAACCTGTATACAGATCAAGAGGCAGTCATTCCAACAGAACAAGGAGATACTGGGTGGTTTGAAGTCAGGAAAGGTGTGCATCAAGATTGTATCTTTCACCATACTTATTCAGTCTGCATGCTGAGCAAATAATTCGTGAAGCTGGACTATATGAAGAAGAAGGGGACATCAGGATTGGAGGACAACTTATTAACAGCCTACGTTATGGAGATGACATGACATTGCTTGCTGAAAGTGAAGAGGACTTGAAGTACTCACACATAAAGATCAAAGACTACAGCCTTCAGTATGGATTACACTTCAACCTAAAGAAAACAAAAATCCTCACAACTGGATCAATAAACAACATCATGATAAATGGAGAAAAGATTGAAGTTGTCAAGGATTTCATTTTACTTGGATCCATAATCAACACTCATGGAGGCAGCAGTCAGGAGATCAAACATGCATTGCATTGGGCAAATCTGTGGCAAAAGACCTCTTTAAAGTGTTGAAAAGCAAAGATATCACCTTGAAGACTTAGGTGCCCCTGACCCAAGCCATGGTGATTTCAATTGCCTCATATGCTTGTGAAAGCTAGACTATGAATAAGGAAGACTGAAGAAGAACTGATGCCTTTGAATTATAGTGCTGGCGAAGAATATTGAATATATCATGGACTGTCAAAAGAATGAATAAATTTGTCTTGGAAGAAGTACAGCCAGAATGCCCCTTAGAAGTAAGGATGGCAAATCTTTGTCGTACATACTTTGAACATGTTATCAGGAGGGATCAGACTCTGGAGAAGGATATCATCCTTGGTAAAGCAGAAAGTCAGCAAAAAAGAGCAAGATCCTCAGTGAGATGGATTGACACAGTGGCTGCAACAATAGGCTCAAGCATAACAATGATCATGAGCATAGTGCGGAACAAGGCAGTGTTTCTTCTGTTGTACATAAGGTCACTATGAGTGGGAACTGACTCAATGGCACCTGACAACAACAACAACAGCAGCAATGGTTTCCCCGGTGGTGCAGTGGTTAAAGCACTCAGCTCCGCTCCGAAAGGTCAGTGTTTCAAACCCACTAGCTGCTCAGCAGGAGAAAGATGCGGCAGTCTGCTCTCGTAAAGATTACGTAGCCTTGGAAACCCTATAAAGCAGTTCTACTTTGTCTTATAGGGTCACTGAGTTGGAATCTATTCCATGACGACGGGTTTGTTTGTTTTTGTAATGATATGATTTACTTTTGTAACTGTAAAATGGTACTTACCATTTTTGGCAAGGATGACTGACATGTATTCCTTGTAGAAGGAGTCCACATACAGCAGTAAGCTTGGGGTTTGCACTGTTTGGAAGCTGAACATGATCATCTCTCTGGCTAAGGTCGTGTCCCTGTGGAATGAGGCAGCGTAGGAGCTGGAGTTTGCACTTAAGGAATAATATTCTTGAAAACTGTAAGTCACTGATGAGCCAGTTCCAAAATAGGCAGAAATCTCTGAAATAATATGCACAGTGTTTATGTTAAAAAAGATTAAGTGTTTCATTTTAAGTATACCTTTTAAATTATATAGTATTTTAATTTTCAGAAAAAATAACAAAAGAGTAGGAAATAACATAATAAGCACCCTCATATCTGAGAGATGAGCAGCAGTTACTTGAAGGAGATTTCAGGGCCATTCTCAAGAGTCTTATATATGTTTATTTATACGCTTACTCTCCAGTATAATGTTTCTACCCGAAGCTCAGTGTGCTCCTGTCTGGTTTCAGGTAGAAACTAGGATCCCTGGCTTTTACCTGCTTTACATCCTACTTCCCTCCTTAAACTTCCCTTGATTTAGTCCTTTGCAGGTTGCAGGCTGTGAGCTTCCCCCAGGAGTGATGAGGGAAGGAGGTCCAAGTGTCCCTCTCTTCAGAGACCAATACACAGACTCATCCAGCTGCGTCAGCCCCGCCCACTGGGAACAAAACCCTAAGATGATGGCATCTTGTGGATTTGATGGAGGGAAACGGTCCTTTGTCCAGCAGGACTGTCCATCTTCCCCAAATCAGTTCATGAGCGTGTGTCTTTGGCATTCTAAGTAAGATGGATTCTCCAGATATGTGTGTGTATGCATAGGGGTGGTGGGAGGCATGGGTGGTTTAATCACTGTACTGCCACTTGTCTCCACTGAGACAGAGGTCCACACATAGCCAGCTATGGTCATTGAGCAACCTCCCCACAAACTTACTCCCAGGGCACCCAGGGTGTCTCATCACCCACAATGCAATATCGACTTCTAGTAAAATATCTGTCTGCGGGAAAACATTCGGCTTGCACTTAGTAGAGTTGGTGGACATGGAACCACTAAAACATTAAGATTTTTGTTCGTGGAGAAGGGATGAAATACTTTTTTAATTGACTTCCATGAGGTTCAATTAGGTACAATAAACACACCCCTTTAAAGTATAAAATTCAGTGAGTTTGACAGATGTATACACCCATGAAATAACTCCCACAGTCAATATTCAGAACATTTCCAGTTTTTTCAGGATCCTTTCTGCTTATTTGTAGTCAATCCCTTCTTTAGTCTCCATGCCCAGGCAACTGCTGACTTGCTTTCTGTTACTCTAAATTAGTTGGCATTTCTAGAATTTCATATAAATGGAATCACACTCTTTTTTTTTTTTCTCTTGGAATCATCCTTCTTTCATTCAGCATAATGATTTTGGGATTAATCAGTGTTGTTGAAGATTAGCATTTCACTGATGGATATACTATAATTTATCCACTCCACTATTGATAGACGTGTAAGTTGTTTCCAGTTTTTGGATCTTATTCAATCTTCCATGGACATTTGTGAACAAGTCTTTGGGTAGACCTACATTTGCATTTTTCTTGGGTAAATACCTAAGAGTGGAATAGCTGGATCCCACTCTTAGGACTCCTCTAGTAGTGGTATCATATGGATCATACAATAAGAGTATGAGAAACTGCCAAAGAGCTTTCCCAAGTGGCTGCAGCATTTTACACTCACACCAGCGGTGGTTGAGGCTCCAGTTTTCCCACATTAGTTCCAATACTTGGGACTGGAAGTCACTTTAATGTTAGTAATTCCACCTGATGTGCAGTGGTATCTAATTATGGGTTTTCACTTTTCTCATGACTAACAGTGTTGAACATAAATTCATGTGCTTTTTGCCATTTGTATCTCTTCTTTGATGAAGTGTCTGTTCAATTTTTTGCCCATTTTATCCACTGATTGCTAGTCTTCGTCTTCTTACTGTTGGAGTGTAAAGTGTACTATAGACTCTGAATTCAAGTCCTTTGGAAGATATATGTTATGCAAGTATTCTCTTAACAGTTATTTCTTGAAGACTAAAATGGCTTTATTTCAATAAAATTCATTTATCAGTTTTTAATGACATGCTTTGTGGGTCCTATCTAAGAAATACGCCTACCTCAAGGTAAAAATTATTTTCTCCTAGAATTTTTGTAATGCTAGCTTTTACATTTAAGCCTATCATCCATTTAAAGTTACTTTTTGTATATGGTGTGGGTTAAGTGGTAAGTTACTTTTGTTTTCCATTTGGATACCCAGTTGTTCCAGAATCAACTGCTTAAAGGACTCCCCTTCCTCTGGCTGAATGACCTTAACACCTTTGTGGAAAATCAATTGACTAGATGTATGGGTTCATTTACGAATTCTCTATTTTTTTCCATTGCTAACTTGTTCTTTTTAAAAAATTGCTTTGGCAATGCAAGGCCAAATGCATTTCCATAGAAAATTTAGAATTAGCTGGCCAATTTCTACCAAGAAAAAAAAAAAGCTGAAGTCTTGACTGAGGGAGAACTGAACATATAGATCAATTTGATAAGAACTGATGTAGTAACAACATTGAGCCTTCTGATTCATCAGTGTGGTATATTCATCCATTTATTTAGATGTTAATTTCTTTCAGTAGTTTTTGGTGTAGAGATCTCACACGTTTTGTTGTTTGTGGAGGAGGAAGGATTAAGAGACCACTGTTCTGTGCCAACAATACCAGAAGTTTCCTTGGCACCACCGAATACCACCTGCGTAGGTGAGAAGTGTCTTGGAATGGTGACCAAAGACTGATTCACCACCACAGATTTATCCTGAATCACAGCGTATATAACTGCGCTCTGACCACTTCTAGGCAGCTAATTGCTGTAAGTGTTTTAAAAATCAATAGCTGATCCAGTTAGGTATCCAATTTTGTGCTCTAAAGCCCAGTGGGCTGTTAAGGGCAAAATACAACAGCCAAGAATTCTTGAAGGATGTTGAAATTTGCTTTGATGACTGTTTTCTCTGAGTATCTATGGAAGTATAAAGCTCATAAATAATTTCCCAGAATTATTTCCATACTACAATCAGCTCTTTCTGTCTTTTCAAAGAATGCTTGTGATTTCTGAGAATGAGAGAGGCTGAAAAATATCCAATCATTTTACCTTAGCAACAGATCATCAACAAATTCCAGAGCAAAATGTTTTAAGGACTCTTTTAGTTTGACTCAATATTTAACGGAAAATTATTTACTATACCAATAAAAATATTTTTGGGAAAAAAATTGTGCTACTGGAACTAGTGTTTTAAATAAGAATGACACCTAAAGTAATACTGGAATAGGCAAAGGTCATGGGGGAAGATGGTTAATTACACATTATCTGAGAACATCAGCATTAGGTAGAAGAGTTAGAACGCATAGATAGGCTGTCAAGAAACTAGATGAGTTGATATTGGATTTTACAGTAGTAGTCACTGGCTTTTCAAGAGTGGGATCACATTTCTTCCTAAGAAGATAGGAAGGAGCTCTGGTGGCACAATGGCTAAGTGCTTGACTGCTAATTTAAAGGCTGGAGGTTTGAACCCACCCAGCGGCTCTGAGGGAGAAAGACCTGGTGGTCTGCTTCCATAAAGATCACAGCCTAGGAAACCCTATGGGACAGTCTACTCTGTCACATGGGGTTGCCATAAGTCGGAATCGACTCGAAGGCACATAACAATAAGATAAGATAGGCTGTAAAAGAATGACGGAACTTAGGGACTAAAACGATTTTATCAAATAGCTGCGCACAAAGGGTTTTGTTCAGTTTTTGGGTGTCTGACACAGGCAGTTGATTCCCATTGGCTAAGAGCCTTGCACTCACCGTTGGAGCAGAAGGGCCCAGTGAATGCGGACAGCTCACAGTCACAGGAGAACCCGCGGGGCCTCTCTTGGCAGAGTCCCCCATTGTGGCACAGGTGTCCGTAGGTGCGGCAGTGCCCTGGGCAGCCGGGCTCCACGCCTGGCGTGACCTTGGCCCTTTCCTCGAGGTCCAGTGCCTGCCCGTTGAGCTGCAGTGACCGGATGCAGCCCAGGAAGCCTCTCTGCCTGGTGGCCGTGCCGCCTGTAGGGGCACAGTGAGCTTTACGAGAAGTGGCTTCCCACAGTTATGAACAAACATAATTTTGGAAACATAAATGTTGACAGTATTGGGGAATAGTCAAGAAAACTGAAAAGTAATTCATTTTTAAAGGTGAATTTGGTTAATGTTTATTCTAAACAGATTCCTTCTCCATTAACTGAGAAGTTATTTTTAAGTTAGCCTCATTAGAATGAAGAATAAAATTTAATAAAATATCATTATTACTGTAATAACTGTAGTGTAATGTGGTATATCCACCACCTGTCTATCAGTTTGTCATACTGTGGGGGCTTGTGTGTTGCTGTGATGTTAAAGTTATGCCACTAGTATTTCAAATACCAGCCGGGTCACCCATGGTGGACAGGTTTCAGCAGAACTTCCAGACTAGGACCAACTAGGAAGAAAGTTCTGGTTATCTACTTCTGACAATTAGCCAATGAAGACCCTACGGATCACAACAGAATATTGTCTGATATAGTGCTGGAAGATGAGCCCCCTAGGTCGGAAGGTACTCAGAATACACAGTGGCCTCAACAATGGACTGGAGCACACCAAGGATCATGAAGATGGTGCAGGACAAGGCAACATTTTCTTCTGTTTACGTGGGCTCGCCATGAGTTGAAGCTGACTCTATGGCACCTAACAACAACAACGTGATATATACTGAAATGATTACTTAAAATGTAAGAATTTTTAAACATAAAATAAATAAAAATAGACTCCCACTTCTGGCAAAGACTGGATTTACTCTCCCACCTTGAAAAACAACTAAAATATCTGAAAAAAAGAAACAGTTCCATAGACTCTGGGCATTTGGCGACAGATAACGGTGATCTCTGGGATATGAGAAGTCATGACGGAAGCCCTGCAGCAGCCCACAGGCCACTGCCAGGGGGAGTTTCCAGGCCCAGTCACAGCAGGAGGATGAGGAGAGGGGAGCAGAACAGGGGGAGCTCTGAGGGGAGTCATGCTGAGTGGGGGAGCATGGAGGGCCAGAGGCGAGGTGGGGAGTGTTGATGGTGGGAAGTGCTGGGGGTATCTGCAGTCTCTCTCAGGACCTAGCAGCACTCACCGGCACACAAGTATGAGGACATGACCTGGGGCTGGACCACTCTGAAAGACTACAGAGGGCAGTCTGGGGCTGACGCAAGACTGGGAATGCTGCCTGCTTCCAACAGCAGAGTGAGACTCACATAATCCACGAGACATCACCAGGTACAGAACTGAAAAGGATTTGACCTCTATAACGGGAAAAATTAATCCTAATCGCTGCTCTGAAAGAAGCTGAAAAGCAAGACCCTCTAAAATCAAACTGTTTCCAAGTAACTTAACCTCACTCCAGACAAAGCTCAAGAATATTTACAGAAATAAAACCACAACGACAAAAAAAATAAAAAGATAAAAAAACACCCAGCACACAACAAGGTAAAATTCGCAAGGTCTGAGATCCAATAAAAAAAAGTCAGACATATGAAGAAGCAGGAACATATATGACTGACCACAAGGAGAAAAACCAATCCATTGAAAGGGATCTAAACATGGTGTAGATGAGAATATTGAGAGAGAAGAATACTGGAACAGTTACTGTGATCGTACTCCACAGGTTCAAGAAGTCAGGAACGATGAAACATTTTACATACAGACAGGCGATACCTTGAAAAGACCAAATTAAACTTTTAGAGAGAAAACAAAACAAAACTACAATTTCTGGGAAGGAAAACACACAAAATGGAATTAACAGCACATTAGGCATGGAAGAAGAAAAGATCAGTGAACTTAAATACTTGGTGTTATGGATTGAATTGTATCCCCCCAAAAACATGTCTTGTAAATCCTAACCTCTATGACTGTGGCTATAATCTTACTTGGGAATGGGTTGTCTTTGTTGTGTTAATGAGGCAAGATTAGTGCAGGGTGTGTTTTGAGTTAATCTTTTCTGAGATATAACTCATTAACCTTGAGTTGTTTCCAACCCTATAGGACAGAGTAGAATTGCCCTATATGGTTTCCAAGAAGCACCTGGTGGATTTGAACTGCCAACCTTTTGGTTAGCAGCCATAGATCTTAACCACTACACCCCTAAGGTTTCCTTGAGATATGAAGGAGACTATACAAGCAAGCTGGGAAGCAGAGATAGGGGAAGATGGATGTCAAGCCACATGGAGACCTCCGAGGAACCAGGAAACAAGCTGAAGAAATAAGGACCTTCCTCTAGAGCCGACAGACAGAGAAAGCTTTCCCCGAGAGCTGGCGTCCTGAATTTTTACTTCTAACCTTCTAAACTGTGAGAAAATAAATTTCGGTTCATTAAAACCACCCATTTATGGTATTTCTGTTAGAGCAGCACTATATAACTAAGACATTTGGCAATGTAAACTAGGCAAAATGAATCACGGGGAAAAGAGAGTGAAAAATAAAAACGAACAGCACATCAGTGAGCTGTAGGACAGCTTCAAGAAGCCCAAAACATGTTAATGAGAGTTCTGAAAGGAGAGGGCAAGGGACAGAAAACACATCACAGCTGAAAAAAATTTACTTTGGATGAAAACTATAGACCTACAGTGTATAACACTCAATAAAGCCCTAAAGGAAACACGAAGAGAAATAAACTAAGGTGCGTCATAAAAAATGCTTAAAAGAATGAATAAATTAAAAAAAAAAAAAATCCAAAGCAGCTAGCTGAACAAAGATGCATTACATAGAGGAACAAAGAGATGACAGCAGATTTCTCATCAGAAACAATGCAAACCAGAAAACACTGGGCAACAGCTTTAAAGTATTGACTAAAACAAAAACACTGTCAGCATAGAAACGTTTTCCTCAAAAAATGTTTCAAAAGCAAAAGTGAAATAAATGCTTCTTCAGATAAATAAAAGCCAAAAATATTCATCACCAACAGTCTTGTGCTACAAGAAATATATAAGGAAATCTTTCAAGTAGAAGGATTGCCAGATGGGAAATCTAGATCTCCATAAAAAAAAAAAAAATGAAGGTTCCCATAAATGATTATTATGTCGGTAAAATATAAAAACATGTTAGCATTATTAAATCTATTTAAAATTTAATTGACTATTTTAAGAAAAAGTACTAACAATGTGTTTTGAGGTGTATGACACCTGCAGAAATACTATGTGTAACAACAAAGACACAAAAGCTGGGAGGGGAGAAATGGAAGACACTGTTGCAAGTTTCCTAAACTATACAAGCCGTAGCATAATATCACCTATACGAGGGGTAGGATAATATTGCTTGAAAGTAGTGATAAGTTAAAGATGACTACACACCCCAAATGACTATACACCCCTTGATGACTAAGGTGCACCTGACCCAAGCCATGGTCTTCTCAATTGCTTCATATGCACCGAAAGCTGGAGAATGAAGAAAGAAGACAGAAGAAGAATCGATGTATTTGAATTGTGGTGTTGGTGAACAATACTGAATATACTCCGGACTGCCAGAAAAATGAACAAACCAGTTTTAGAAGAAATACTACCTATCTTAGTTATCTAGCGCTGCTATAACAGAAATACTACAAGTGGATGGCTTCAACAAAGAGAAAATTACTCTCTCACTGTCTAGTCCAAATTCAAGGCATCAGCTCCAGGGGAAGCCTTTCTCTTCCCTGTTGGCTCTGGAGGAAGGTCCTTGTCATCAATCTTCCCGTCGAGGAGTTTCTCAGCACATGAATCCCAGGTCCAAAGGAGAAGCTATGCTCCCAGTGTTTCTTTCTTGGTGGTGTGAGGTTCTCCTCCCCCATCTCTCTGCTTGCTTCTCTCTTTTATATCTCAAAAGAGATTGGCTTTAGACAAAACCTAATCTTGCAGATTGAGTCCTACATCATTAACATAACTGCCACTAATCCCACCTCATTAATATTATAGAGGTAGAATTTACAACACATAGGAAAATTGTATCAGATGACAAAATGGTGGACAATCACACAATACTGGGAATCATGGACTAGCCAAGTTGACATACTTTTTTGGGGGACACAATTCAATTCATACTACTAAAGCGCTCTTTAGAAATGAGGATGACAAGACTTAAGTTTGCTTACTTTGTACATGTCATCAGGAAAGGCCAATTACTAGAAAAGAACATCATATTTGTAAACTAGAGGGTCAGCAAAAATGGGGGAAGTCTTCAATGAGATGGACTGACACAGTGGCCGAAACAAAGGACTCATACCAGGGCTTCGAACAGGTTCTAACTTGTTCAGTCATGGCCAATGAAGTGAAATCAGAGCAGATCAAAAGTTTAAAAATTTGGATGAAGCAGACTGATAACTGGAAAGGGAAAAATTATGGGTCGAAACCCTGGAATGGGAGACTTGGAAGAGGTGTGGTGAGCTCTTTCAGGGGTCTGATGCAGGAGATTGGATTATTGCCAAGACTGTGGAGCGCGACACACATTCAAAGTGGTGCGGTCAGCAGCCATCTTTGAGCAGGGCACTGCTGTTTTTGACTCATCAGTCAAGAGATTTGGTTGCTATCCAATGCCCATGCTGCCCGTTTACTAAGGTGGAGATTAAGTGTCTAGTAGGGCTTCAACCTGTAATTTTTCCCATTCTGTTTCACCCACGTCTAAAAAATTCGGGTCTGTTTGAGTTTTGCTCTGTTGGCCATAGCTGAACCAGGAAGAACTGGTTTGAAGCCCTAACTCGTACATACCAGTGATCATAAGAATGGCACAGGACCAACCAGACAACGTTTTGTTCTGTTATACATAGGTCTCCATGAGTTGGAGTCAATTTCTTGGCACCTAACAACAACAAGGAAACTCTGGTGGCTTTGTGGTTAAGAGTTTGGCTGCTAATCAAAAGGTCAGCAGTTCAAATCTACCAGACACTCCTTGGAAACCCTTTGGGGCAGTTCTACTCTGTCCTACGAGTCAGAATTGACTCCACGGCAATGGGTTTTTGGTTTGGTTAATAACAATGACATGCTATCATGGCTGTTTTTAACCATTCGTCTTGTTTTCTCTGTAGCCATGGGTGAGGGTACACAAGCCGTGGGACCAACGTGTCAGCCCCAGGGCAGACTCACCCACGAAGAGCTGACTGTTGAGTTGCAGCAGCACATGCCCATCAGTGGGGGCAGATTGTGCCACGCGTGGGAGCAAGTCCACCTGCAGTGATGACTCTTTCGTGTTCCTCTCGGCGTGTACGAGGTGCCACCGGTTGTCATTGAGGGGACTGCACGCCTGAACCATAACCTCACAGGGTCCGTTTCCCACATCAAAAGAGAAGGCCACCTTCGTGGGGGCTGCAACATCAGACATGGAAGTTATTTCCCAAGAGAGGACTGGACCTTGGGCATGCACGGGAGGAGTATCCTCAGCAAAGACCGTGAAGAGGGCACAGTTCTGTCCTTAGGGCTTGGGAGGAGCTGTGACATTCAGCAGCCATACAGCCTCTTGGGATATAAGACCAACCAGGAGACCACCATTTCAAGTAGGATGGGAAGGTAAAGCTAACTATAAAAAAAAAAAAAAAAAAATTTGTGTCGTGTCAACCCCAACTCATAGTGATCCCATGTGTGTGTCAGAGTAGAACTGTGATCCATAGGGTTTTCAATGGCTAATTTTTCAGAAGTAGATCATCAGACCTTTCTTCTGAGGTGCCTCTGGGTAGATTTGAAATCTCCAACCTTCCGGTTAGCAGCTGAGCATGTTAATGTTTGCACCACCCAGGAACTCCTAAAGTTAATTTACAATGGGAAAAATACTGATTTTAAGAAATGTAAACTCAGAATTTAGTATTCTTACTGTTAAGTGCTGAATTGGAGGGACAATTACCCGTGGCAAGTGAACCAGAAAACATCTGGATTCATACGCAGAACTTAGAGCAGAATTTCTCATAGTTTTATAAGCACATGTCGGGTGCCAGGGACACACAGGAAAGTTTAGTGCAGTCAAAGGATTTGGAATTCAGTGACGGCTTTGTTGAATAGCTAGTTGGATTTGAAACACTGTCTACACTCAGTCAAGTTTTCTTAATTGGTCCTGGTGAGGACAGGAAGTTTCCATAGGATGTCAAGTACATTATCAAGCACACATGGATTATGTTCTTTTAAAGCTAGTCAGTGGGATTCGCCGGATTTCAGGTCTAGAAGTGAGCTAGTGAAGACAGGACTGATATAGAAGGCACCCGACCTCTGCAGACACGGAAACCACCTCAAGTGTGCTCAATGATTACTTGATGATGGGTGCCCTTCGGACTTTTTGGGGAACTCACAGCGCAACTCCAGGCTGATGAAGTCGGTGATGCCCAGGTTCTCCAAAAACACCCCCGACGAGGCCGTCGTCTTGAAAAAGAAAGACACGTCGGCGCTAAGTTCTCCGTGGAAAGTAGGGAAGTGCAGGTAGGAGGTCTCTGTGTGGAAGGACGCCGAGTTCCAGAATAATCCTCATTGGTGGAAAAGAAGGAATAAAAGACTAGTAAACAAAATCAGGACACTCCTAGAATTTTTATTGCTGAATGTCGCCATAACCTAAGAAACCCATGTTTTCCTTCCTTTTGACTCTCTCTTAAACATGAATGTCTGAATGGAGAGCTTGTGGCTCTGTGAGAATTTGGAGTTAGCATGGCCTGTGTGATAGAGGAGTGACCCCTCAACATTTTTGCATCATGATAAAGAGCCCTGGTGGTGCAGTGGTTAAGAGCTCTGCTGCTAACTGAAAAGTTGGTCATTTAAAACCACCAGAGAAAGACCTGGGGAGCTGCTCCCATAAAGATTACAGCCTAGGAAACCTCATGGGCAAAGTCTACTCTGTCACGTGGTGCTGCTACGCGTCAGAATCAACTTGACAGCAGCTAACAACAACATGAGGAAGACGGCCTCAGTTTGAACGCTGTATCCAGCAGAGCACTTTGATGATGCTCCACCGTAGTTTGATGGTCAGAACATAATTTGTCCATCATTTGAAATTTTAAGCACCTACATAACTTTGTATTTAAAAAAGGAAACCTGCAGAAATAGAGTTGCCCATCCTAATCTGTCCAACCCAGATGTGTCCCAAAGTCCCTCTCAGTCAACGCTGCTTCTGTGTGGTGGAGCTCCCTGCCCTCAGTCTGGACCAGATGGCCATTCAGTCTCTTGGGATGTAAGACCAATAGAAGACCACCATTTCAAGCTATGAGCATGTCCTCGGGAGCACACCCTTTCCGTCTCAATGTATTCCCACCGCTCCTTACAAAAGGGGATTGGACAGAAATCGCATTCACTACACCAGTTTCTGCTGGTACAATTTCACATGGCTCAAAACCAAAGTAGAATAAATGCTTAAAACATTTTAAAGGTGCTTAAATTGTTTAAGAGGCACTTTCCCCAAAATCAGCATACTGACTGGGAAGAAAGCTAAAAGCACATCGTGACCCTATAATATGAGGCGAATTTAAATCTCTACCCAGGCACAGTGTTCATCTGCCCTTTCCCATTGGCTCGCCCATGGCTTCCCTGTGGAGAAGACACTGAGGGCTGCTCTGAGTTTAGGTGACACTGGATGTCTAGCAGCGAGCTGAGACGTGGCAAGAAATATGACCCACTGCAAATGGAGAACTTTAATTTCAATAGCCCACTCCAGACAATTTGCAGTGTTTGATAACGGCCTCACATCTAAATGACTTTTCCTGAAAAATAAGTCCATACACTGAGGTCAGAAAAAGCCTTATCAAAATATCCACTCATTTTATTATCAGGGAACAGATAAGATCCCTGCGTGTGCACAGGTCTGCCTCTATTTTCCATCATGCTGGGCTGTGAATGGGGTTCGTCAGCTTCTCGGCTTTGCTGGGCAGGCCCTCATTCAGGAGGAGACAACTCTTGAGTTTTCTGTGGCTCCTGCATCCCACACCCTTTGGGCTGGGTTTTCAGTGGAGAATCCATTTTGAATGTGGTTCATGCTTTCCTCTAGGGTGTAATTAGGTAGAGATGTTTGTACATTTCTCCATTTCCTCTTACAGCTGTTTCTGTGCTGAGTCACAGTGAAGGAGATGAAATGAGAAGGTGCAAGGCAAATGCTCAGGGGAGAAGCGGTCTCTGGAGCTACACCCAGCAGGACCACTACTGAAACATTTTAGAAGAAAACTCGATTAAACCAACTTGAAAGACTGACCACCAGGCACTCCTACCAAGGCTGGCCGACTATTCCTCAGGAAGCCTTGAATTTCTTAAAATGCCAAATCAGAGAAAACTTTTCAAAAGTACATCTTTTATTTCATTTCCATTCTGTAAGTAGGTTAAAGCAGGTTGCCCAGGAGAAAGGTCTGGCACAGTTTAATCCAGTGGATTATAATCTGCTTCCCAGGGGTTGCCTCTGTTCAGACAAGGAGCACCTCTGGGTGATGAACACCATACACCCATCTTTGATGAAGCCTTCTGACCAACATCTGTTTTACTTGCTCGCAAGCCCTTACTCCTGGAATCCATAGAAATGCAAGTAATTATGTGTGAATGGATTAAGGCCTATTTCATAGAAATCATTAAGGAAAAAATAAATGCCAATGTATTCACACCCCAAACTGGCACTGGACAACGGGCAGGTAAACGAAAAAAGTGAGGCTGCTGCCTCCACCCGGTCACCAACGCCCTCAAGCACCCCCGGAGGGTCAGCGGGGGAGGCGTGGAGGAAGGTGGTCCAGGGGTAACTGGGTGAACACCATGGGTAGAAAATGCAGACCTGAACCACTCGTCTGGTGTAAGAACAGCAAGGGCTTCTTTTCTCCCTCAGGTAAAACATAATCAAATGAACATAAAATGGTGGGGATGTGATCACAGGCCTCTCAGAAAGCAACCTTTATTTCTTTAAAAAAAATATATATATACATATACACACACACACACACACACACACACATATACATATAAGGAATCCAAATCGTTATTTGTATGCTTGAGGGAGATGCAATAAATACACACATATACGTTCCTTTTGGGAAAATTAGCTTTGATAGCCTGATAGGATTAAGGGTGATTTCATAAATATTTTCTTTTTTAAACTTTTATTTAACCCATTAATAAATTATCCCAATAATTAAGTATCCTTTTGAAAGGAACAGAAACCTTATGAAAAGGCATGTTGCTTTATAAAACAAAATTTTTCCTTCCAAAATAAAAGCTACAAAAAATTCCAGTTATCTCTTTCTTAAACTATGGAGAGAAATTAGGAAAACATAAGGGTAAGAACTCTATTTCTAGTCAAATTCACATTTATAATCATTTAAGAAAATAAACTGGGAAGCATGCTTTTTTTTTTTTTAACAAAAAGAGAACTCTACCAGTGGTTGAAATTTGGGTTTTGATAACATAAATACTGATGGACTGATTTTATATTTCGCTGCTTCCTCTTTTAAGACTTTTAAATGCTGTTTTCAAATGTTTTGGAAAATGACAATTGGGATCAAATATAAAGCAAAATGAAAATGAAAATAATGATATACGGCTGGATATAATTACGGTTTTTGGTTCATAGACCAGACTGAAAAGAGAACAAAGCTATTCATACCCGTCTGCACAGAGAAAACATATGCTGCACACAGGCATGTGTCAAATGAAACGGATACTGCACAGGGAAAATGGCAATCACTCTCAAAAGTTGTTCATACAACAAACAGAGCTAACATCAGCCTCACAGGAAAGGTATTCATTACTCTTCAATGCTTACATTTGTCTCTGGGTCTGTGTGTATCTATGCTGATATTAACACCTAATGCACAAATTATTGATATTCCAAACACACACACATGATTTTAGCATCTAGTGTATGTTGTTCTTCGGTGCCTTCAAGTTAGCTCCGACTCACAGTGACCCTATGTACGAAAGAACAAAACCCTGCCCAGTCCTGCACCATCCTCACAATCCTTGCTATGTTTGAGTCCATTGTCGCAGCCACTGTGTCAATCCATCTCGTTGAGGGTCTTCCTCTTCTTTGCTGACCCTCTACTTTACCAAGCATGATGTCCTTCTCCAGGGACTGGACCCTCCTGATAACATCTCCAAAGTACCTGATACAAAGTCTTGCCATCTTCGCTTCCAAGGAGCATTCTGGCTGTATTTCTTCCAAGACAGACTTGTTCATTCTTCTGGCAGTCCACGGTATATTCAATATTCTTCCCCAGCACCATAATTTAACGGCATCAATTCTGCTTCAGTCTTCCTTATTCATTGTCCAGCTTTCCCATGCAGATGAGGGGATTGAAAATACCATGGCTTGTGTCAGGCACAAGTTAGTCCTCCAAGTGACATCTTTGCTTTTTAACACTTTACAGAGGTCTTTTGCAGTAGATTTGGCCAATACAATACGTCCTTTGATTTCTTGACTGCTGCCTCCATGAGTGTTGATTGTGGAGCCAAGTAAAATGAAATCCTTGACAATGTCAATCTTTTCACTGTTTATCGCGCATGATGTTGCTTATTGGTCCAGTTGTGAGGATTTTTGTTTTCTTTATGTTGAGGTGTAATCCATACTGACAGCTGTAGACTTTGATCTTCATCAGTAAGTGCTTCAAGTCCTCTTCACTCAGCAAGCAAGGTTGTGTCATCTGCATATCAAAGGCTGTTAATGAGTCTTCCTCTGATCCTGATGTCTCATTCTTCTTCATATAGTCCAGCTTCTCGGATTATTTGTTCAGCATACAGATTGAATATGGATGGTGAAAGGACACAACCCTGACACACACCTTTCCTGATTTTAAACCACGAAGTAGCCCCTTGTTCTGTTCCAACAACTGTCTCTTGGTCTACACACAGGTTCTTCATGAGCACAATTAAGTGTTCTGGAATTCCCATTAGTCACAAAGTTATCCATAACTTGTTATGATCCACATAGTCGAATGCCTTTGTATAGTCAATGAAACACAAGTTAAAATCTTTCTGGTATTCTCTGCTTTCAGCCAAGATTCATCTGACATCAGCAATGATATCCCTTGTTCCCCAACCTCTTCTGAATCCAGCTCAAATTTATGGCAGTTCCCTGCCCATGTACTGCTGCAACTGTTTTTGAATTGTCTTCAGCAAAATTTTACTTGCATGAGATATTACTGATATTGTTTGATAATTTCTGCATTCTGTTGGATCACTTTTCTTTGGAATGGGCACAAATATGGATCTCTTCCAGTTGGTTGGCAAGGTAGCTGTCTTCCACATTTCTTGGCATAAATGAGTGAGCACCTCCAGGCCTGGATCCATTTGTTGAGACATCTCATTTGGTATTCCATCAATTACTGTAGCCTTGTTTTTCACCACGCTTTCAGTGCAGCTTGGACTTCTCCCTTCAGTACCATAGGTTCTTGATCATATGCTACCTCCTGAAATGGTTGAACATTGACCAATTCTTTTTGGTACAGTGACTCTGTGTTTTCCTTCCATCTTCTTTTGCTGCTTCCTGCATCGTTCAATATTTTGCCCATAGAATTCCTCAAAATTGCAACTTGAGGCTCGAATTTTTTCTTCAGTTCTGTCGGCTTTAGAAATGTTGAGTATGTTCTTCCCTTTTGGTTTCCTAACTCCAGGTCTTTGCACATTTCATTATAATATTTTACTTTGTCTTCTCAAGCTGCCCTTTGAAATCTTCCGTTCAGCACTTTTTCTTTATCATTTCTTCCATTCACTTTAGCTACTTTATGTTCAAGAGCAATTTTTAGAGTCCCTTCTGACATCCATTTCGATCTTTTCTTTCTTTCCTGTCTTTCTAATGAACTTTTGCTTTCTTCATGTATGATGTCCTTGATGTCATCCCACAACTCGTCTCGTCTTTGGTCATCAGTGTTCAGTGCGTCAAATCTATTCTTGAGATGGTCTCTAAATTCAGGTGGGATATACTCCAGGTCGTATTTTGGCTCTCCTGGACTTGTTCTAGCTTTCTTCAGCTTCAACGTAGACTTGCACGTGAGCAATCAATTGTTCCGCAGTCAGGCCCTGGCCTTGTTCTGACTGATGATATTGAGCTTTTCCATTGTCTCTTTCTATAGATGTAGTTGATTAGTTTCCTGTGTTTTCCATCCTGTGAGTTTCATGTGTATAGTAGCCGTTTAGGTTGTTCAGAAATGGTATTTGCAAGGATCAGGTTGTTGGTCTTGCAAAATTCTATCATGCAATCTCCTTTGTCATTTGTATCACCAAGGCATATTTTCCAACTACCAATCCTTTTTCTTTTGTCTGTTTCCAACTTTTGCATTCCAATCACCAGTAATTATCAGTGCCTCTTGATTGCATGTTTGATTAATTTCAGACTGCAGAAGTTGGTAAAAATTTTCAATTTCCTCATTTTTGACATAAGTGATTGGTGTGTAAATTCGAGTAACAGTCATTATTAACTGGTCTTCTTTATATGTGTATGGATGTTATCCTATCACTGATGGCATTTTCCTTCAGGATAGATCTTGACATGTTCTTTCTGACGATGAATACAACGCCATTCCTCTTCAATTTGTCATTCTCGGCATAGTAGACTGCATGATTGTCCAATTCAAAATGGCCAGTACCAGTCCATTTCAGCTCACTAATGCCTAGGGTATTGATCTTTATGCGTCCCGTTTCATTTTTGACGACTTCCAATTTTCCTACATTCATACTTTGTACATTCCACATTCTGTTTATTAGTGGATGTTTGCAGCCATTTCTTCTCATTTTAAGTAGTGCCACGTTGGCAAATGAAGGTCCCAGAAGCTTGTCTCCACCCACATCATTAAAGTTGACTCTACTTTGAGGAGGCAGCTCTTCCCCAGTAGTATTTTGAGTGTCTTCTAACCTGAGGGGCTCATCTTCAAGCACTAGATCCAACAATGTTCTGCTGTTAATCATAAGGTTTCCACTGGCCAATTTTTTTAGAAGTAGACTACCAGGTCCTTATTCTTAGTCTATCTTAGTCTGGAAGCTCTGCTGAAACCTGTCCACCAAGGATGACCCTGCTGTTACTTGAAATACCAACGGCATAACTTTCAGCAGCACAGCAAAACACAAGCCACCACAGTAAGACAAAATGACAGACATGTGGTGGATCTAGTGCATAGATTATTGATATTCCAAAGATGTGCATACAGGAGATTTTATCATCTAAGCCATAGTAACACACATGTTGCATTTTCTTACTGTTGCTGATTTTCTTTTATCCACTTGGTACAGCAGGTGTAAAGGAAGTAAAAAGTGGTAACTTTGGACCCCAAGTTTTAACGACCTCTCCCACTTTATCCTTGGCACAAGATAAAGCTAAGAACTAAACGAGTGATTTTGCTTAGGGTTTCCACGTGCATTACCCTCATGCAATCAGCTCTCATGGCACAGTGGTTTAGTGCTTGGCTGCTAACCGAAAGGTTAGAGGTTTGAACTCACCAGTAATTCCTCTGGAGAAAGATGTGGCAGTCTGCTTCCAAAAAGATTACAGCATACGAAACCCTATGGGGCAGTGCTACCCTGTTCTATAGGGGCGCTCTGAGTTGGAATTGACTAGACAGCAATGGGTTTTTACCCACATGCATTCTCACAGTTCTCAAACTGAAGTTGGAAAGGTTATGTGGGCGGGATGGGGTGGGCGGGTTGGTGAGTGGTGTGGTGCAGGTGGGGTTTCATGAGTGGGGTCTTGTGGGTGGGGTCGTGTGGGCAAGGTCGGGCACAGCCCAGAAGTTGGATTTTGGCACTGCAGTGGAGATGGTGGACGGTTTCCAGTGACCTTCCCTGGCCATGTCCAATGGCCATGTACCTGTCTCCATCACAAGTGGTCTGTCAGCAGCATTGGCACCTCCTCCTTCTAGACACCCTCCAGGGTCCAAGATTTTCTTCTTCTTTACTTCCACCTTGTCCCAGACTCCTTGGCTGTCCTCCTGACTCTGCACATGGTGTCCCCCAGGCCCTTCCCGTTTCCCCACACTCACTGTCCTATGGACCTTGTCCAGCCTCATCTCCTTTGATGACCCCCATCAACAGTGAGGCAACCTCACCTGGGACACCGGAGGAGTAGGGCCAGCTGCCCCCTCCCCTCTCAATGTTTGTGCTCATCTCACAGGTGTCTGGCTTGGCAAGTTCAACACTAAGCCTGCATGCCCCCAACCCAGTATGCACCCCATGTGCCATCTGGCACAGTATGTTCAGCACTGAGCCCACGTGCCCCCACCCCATTGTAGTGTCTGGCACAGTATGTTCAGCACTAAGCCTCCGTGTCTCCCACCCCATTATGCACCCTATTGTAGCCCATTCTGTCGATGGTACCTCCATTCTCCTATCTTTAGACCAAGAGCTTGCCGTCATCTTCGACTGCTCATAACTCACAACCAATCTGTTGTTTAAACCCTTCTGCCTTTACCTTCAAACCACATCCCTTATCCAATACTCCCCACCCTTGTCCCCTCGCCTCAGTCAAATCTGCCACAGTCTTCACTGAGTTGCTGAGATTCCACCAGGCTCCCACCCAGGAACTTTGCACACACTGCTTCCTCTGCCTGGACAGCTCCTCCTCATGCTGCCCCAGGGTTCCTCCTATAGTTCCTTGGCATCTGTTCTGATGTCACCTTCTCAATGAAGACTTCCCTATCTCCCTTCCCTCCTTCACTCCCCCGAATGCATTCATTGCCATACTATGCCTGCATGTGCGTGCCTTTTTTCTTTCCTTCATCTCATGTCGCCCCTCAACATGAGCTCTGGAGGACAGCAATGACTGACTTATTTGCTCCAGACACCCCATTGGAAGCATTCAGTAAACATGTGACTACATGACTTGGTAACATGCCCTTTTTACTTTAACAGTGAGGTGTTTTGTATACTTCCACTTTGGTTTTACAGTGCACTACCTATAAACCCACTCACCTTACTCATGGAGCAAATGATAAAAGAGATGGATGGTAGGAGGAAGAAAGAGAAGGCAGAAATTAGGAGGAAGAAGGGGATGACAAGAAGTGGAGGGAGATAAGGGAGGAGGGTGGGGGGATATGGAGGGAGAGGAGGAGAAAAGAGGGGCAGGAAGCGGACTTGGTGAGAGAAATTAAAGAAAAGAACCCAAGGGAAAGCAAGGAAATGAAATATCATAGGAATTTCAAAATGGCAGAAGAAGATAGGCTCTGAGTAGGGTTAGCTACCAGGGAATCTGTAAAACGCTGTTGTCTGGGGATCTTCGAAAATAAGATTGATCCTCCTTTGTCTGAGATGGTTTAGATGTAGCAGTGCCAAATGGAAGAGAAATTAACGAAATCATCGGTCTACAGGTCTGTTTTCTTCCTTGGGGTTGTTTATTGCTGTGTGCACCTTAAATATTAATGTGTCTTGGGCGGCTATGATTTCCCAGACAGCTGTTCTAGTTGCTGCAGACAAAACGAAAGAACTTACTTTAGTGGCTCAATAATGTCTTTTCATACCACAGAATAGTTAGAACAAAGTTTTTCAACTTCTGTGGCTATGTCAGCAGGGAGGATACTTAGATTAAATTTAAAAATTTAATGGAATAAATTATCTGAAAGGAAATACATTGACTAAAATGGGCTGCAGAACTCAAATGCCAAACATTAAAAATGGCTTTGCATTTCAGATGATCAATCTCAAAGGGCAACTGAGGATCTTCTTTTTTTCCACATGTAAATGTTTGTGTACAAACTTCTGGGTTACGATGGTGGGATGAAGACAGTTCACAGAATTTATCTCCCAAAGACGGTAGGATGAAGAGAAATTAGCAAAAATAAAAATTGACCATCTGCAACAAACAAAACAAATTCTCAGAAGGCTGAGTCGAAGCCCTGGGTGGCTCCAACCTGGTCCCGGGCTGATGTTCACCCTGATACACAGGTGTGGTCAGCAGGGCTAACACCGATGTCCGCACAGGTACTGGTCAGCAAGACAGCGCCGATGTCCACACAGATGCCGGTCAACAGAACTAGGTCCAATGTCCAACCCTCGTTGTGACTGGCACGTGACCCACCTAGCCTGGGTGTTCAGCCCAGCACGCCACATTCCTAAACAAGATGGAGATTGTCCTACTTGCACCCACAGACTAGAAATCTCGTGGAGAAATGGTGATGAATAGAAAAAAATACCTAATTCTCTCCCAGAAACCCTGAGTCTGGAGAGAGCTGCTGAGAGTCCACACAAAAGAAACTGGTGAAAACCTTGGGAGAGGAGAGTGTCTCATCCCGAAACGACATTGGACTCGACAGAGGCGGGAAGAGACAAGGGCCTCCAGTCTCGGGGTCACTGATGGCCAGGACGAACTCAGAGCCTGGGGCGATGACACAGCCCACTGAAGCACCCAGTCCTGGGAGGTTCTGTCATTGTCCAGCCTGTGCCTTTGACCTGCAGCCTCACCCTCAGTCCACACCCCAGAGAGGAGGAGAAGTGAAGGAGAGTGAGCTAGAATGGGATAAAAATCAGGGGCAATGACTTTAACACTGTCTTGTTTCTACATCTACCCTTGTACACCAGCTCTGTTCGAGCTTCTTAAACTGAATCCCTTTCTTTCTGGTGTTCAAGGGGTTATCCACTCATAGCTCCTTCTTTCAAACTCAGCAACAACTAAGTTATGGTACAGTTTTAATTTAAAACAAGTATGCTTTCCATTTTCATTTTATGTTCTAGTCAAGGCTTAGAGTGTAAAATCTGCGAGAAAGGCTGAAAATGGGGGATTAACCTGGTAAGGAGCAGCGAGACACCTGGTATCTTGACAGGTACCTTGTGATTGGGCATCCCACTCTGTTCACCCCAAGGGGCCCAGGTCCAAGGGCCTTAGAGAAGAGTTAATGGACACAGGCCTCCACCTGGGGAGTTCCCCAATGAAAATGTGTAGTTGCTATAAAAACTCTATTTGCATTTTTGAAATGCTACTTCAGAGTGCAAATACGACGCATGGACGAAACCTCAGGAACCATCGCTTCTAAGTGAAAGGGGAGAAGGTGGGGGGAGAGAGAGGAAGGAGGAGGAGGAGGAGGAAGAGGAGGAGAAGAGGAAGAGGAAGAAGAATAGGAGGAAGAGGAGGGTGCAGAGAAGAGGAGGGAATACAAGGAAGGGGGAGGAGGAGAGAGCTGCAGGAGTGAAGTAGAGACAAAAGGTGACCTGCATCCGATTAAATTGTTTGTCCAGTTGAAGCTCTAGTTCCACCGCAGCCATGGTAGTTGGGAAGATTTGGAGCACAGTGTTGTGTAGCCCCCAGGGCCTCTCGGTGGGTGAAGGAGAGTGAGGCAGAAGGTGTCCCCACACCCCATGACACCTGGGTAGTCCTGGGATCCTCCTGCCCTGGTTTGGCTGCTGGACTCAGCATGGCCTTGACCTTGGACTGGTCTCTGCTGTCTCCTGGCTGAGAGACTGTCTCTGATGCTGTCATGCCTTTCATAGTAACAGCTTGAGCAGAATGTCCAGTAACAGCAACACAACACTGACCGCTTTCTGTCTTTCCTCAGCTAACCCTCCACTGGTGACATGCAGGTCCCCAGGTGGGTGGAGGACACATTCCCCGATGAGGAGGGGTTCCTGTACTCACTGTCCCCCTGACACAGCAGCGGCCCCAGTCGGTACGCCACCTCAGAGCCGGGCCGGCCCGTGTCTGTGATCACAATCCGTGTCACCGGCAGGTGTTCCTTGTGGGAGAGCAGCCCGGTGTCGTTCATCCTGGGAGAGAAAACACAGCTCAGAGCTGCGCAGAGCCTGCAGCACGGAGCCCCACACCCACACCCACACATCAGGAGGGGCTGCCCGTCCAAACGTGCTGAACAGACCACGGGTTTAGTGGGGCCAAGTAAAGCTCAGACTACTGCTCCTGTAATTGACCGTGGAGACCGAGGCAGCAGCCGACTTAGAGGTGGGGCCGTCTGGCCAGTCAAGATCATGTTCTCGTCCTAAAGAAGCAGCTGACTGCTCCTGTAGACACAGGCACTGGAAGGTCTTTAGTGCGGTTTTTATACACACGTTCAGTGTTGCATATCTCATGAGAAAACCACCCCAGTGGCCATAGTTTTCCTGCCTCAGAGTTTCACTTTAATATGTTTTAAAATGATCATGCTCCTGTTTTGTCTCTCCTTATTGATTTCATAATAAAAAACTGATTGGATAGCAAACTAGGAATAAGATACAGTGCAGGGTTCTCTAAATGTTAATCACGGTGGGAAAGTGCTTGGGAAATGCCTATCCCTAGACATGAGACCCAACACATGCCCTGCCACTCTGTTAGCTGCACAGTAACAGGTACAATCCCTGTCCTAACAAACCACACCATCCAAGATGCTGCAGGTGCTCACTACCTTCATGAGCAGCTGTGTGAGACTGAAAGTTGGGTGGACATGAATCAACTCCCCTAAAAAATGAGAACAGGGCTGGGATGGGGGCGCAGCCTGGCCTTGTGCAGCCACCAGGTCCTCCTTGGCCAGTTTTCACACCTAAATTAAGGGGATTGTTTGCATTTTTGCAAGGTCCTCTGATTTATAGGTTGTTTCAATTTCCTGAGGATTTCTGATTTGTAGACAAAAGAGAGTCTGATTGGAATGTCTAGTGCCCTGAATCTCTGGGGACTGGGTGAGCATTAATGTCTATCCTTTCTATAGCTGCCAAGTCTACCTCTGCTAGATTTTGAAAAAAGAGCTGAGTTACTGAACATATAGTCATTGCAATTATTGTGCAATTAAAATTTCCTTATTTAAGAAAAAAAGCTATCAAACACAAAGAAAAAAATTTTTATTTTAGGTCATACTAAAATAAAATATTAACATTATTTTAATTTTTCTTCCTACGTTAAAAATCTTATATTCATATTTAGTGCACATACTGAGATATAAATGAATAAACATTAAAATTAAATAATAAGGCATGTTATGTTGAAGAAATTGAAACACTTGCCAAATTCAGCCACAACAGTCCATAGCTCTACCTAGTTAAGCTTCCATTTGTTCACTCTGATGAAGGGGATACAACACAGATTTTTCAAATCCATTAGTGCTTAATTTTGGAATAGAACAGAGAGTAGACAAGCTAGACCCATGGTTTATGGATCGTGGGAAAGGTCAGGCAGACAGCAACCACATTAACCACTGTCTGTGAGGGCCAGACTCTGCAGAAATACAAAAGTGTTTCAGTTGATGCTTGATTTTGGAACAGAACAGAGTGTGGACAAGCTAGAACTTTAGCTTATGGTTCATGGGAGAGGTCAGACTGGAAGTCAACAACCACATTAACCACTGTCTGTGAGGGCCAGACTCTCCGCAGAAATACGCAGTGTCTGAGTTGGTGTTAGGGCCTGCTGCATTATAAGGAGGTGCAGACCTAGTAGTTATTCACTGAGGAGTCTTAAATTTCTAAAGAACCATTTTACAGAAATTGGTACTTTTACTGAGCGCTTACCATTAGCAATGTTTGCAGAGTACTGAGACTACCGAAGAGACAGCTCAGTGGATTGCTGTTAAGAAAGGTAAGGAGACGAGACTCTGCTCTAGGCTGGTTTGAAGGCCATATCATTGCCCGTTTGAGGGAAGAAGGATGGATACTCTTCACCAACGTCTTGTGAATAAATATGGCTCCTAAATTCCCTATTTTAGTCAGGTGATTGCAGATTTGCCAGGGTAGCTAGACTCAGTCAAAACTGCCTAACTAATGGTACTCATGATGTTTCTGTTTCCTCTTTGAAGGTTCCATTGAAATCCAAATTTAGAAAGAGTGCCTTTACCACATATTCTCACAGTTCTCAAGAATACAATAAAAGAACTTTCAAATCTCTTTTTAAAAAAAAAAAAACTCTTAGGACTATGGAAATTATATTTACCACTTTCTAAAGAAGTGTAAAATCTTCTCCAAGCTAATTCTCATTGTTTTGCATAGGACTTTATGTGATACAAAGTGTAGGTGTAGCTGAGGATACTTTTACAAGTTAGAAAGGAAAAAAAGGGGAGCTATGTTGGGTCAACACCAACATTCAGCAATGGTTTGGTGGGAAAGGAACAGAAGTGATAGCATTGTCCACAACAAGCTCATTCAGAAGGACTTTTATGACCAAATTTGGAGAGTGTTTCAAATGAATGGAGTGATTTTGACCTTCTTATGATAAATTATACTTACAGAAAAATTTATTATGGTTTAAAAATTTTTGGTCAGTTAATAGTCTTTTTTATCTTATTATAAGTATCTCAGACATTCAAAATGGCTTAAACTATAATATAATGAACATCAATGTACCCATCTCAATAACTGAAATATTACCAGTGTAAGGGAAAAAATATAAATAATTATGGATGACATGATGTGTGTGCAGAAAATCCAAAAGAATCTACAGACTATTAAAGTTAAAAATATGAATTTAGCTGGGCCACTGGATACAACAGCAATTAGACAAAAATCAATCCTATTTCTATATGACGGCAACACAAAAATGGAAATGAAATGCAAAATGATACAATTTACATTAACATCAAAAAACATAAACTCTCTAGGAATAAAACTAACAAAAGGTACTCATGACCTCTACACTGAAATCACTAGCATGAAAATAATTTATATTGGAAAACTCAATATTGTAAAAATGTCAATTTCCCTAAATTTATGTAAAATGTCAAGGTAATCCCAATCAAAATTGCAGCAATGGAAGCTGAAGTAATGGTAGCTATGGAAACATGAAACTCTCAACACCTCTTCCAAAAAAGAAATAAAGAGCAGAAGACAAATGGATAAACTTACATGCAACACGCCTCCTGCAAAACTAGAAGACAGAGTTCATGTGGACTTCATATTACCCATAAGTAGAAAAACAACAGCAAAGCCCACAAGCTACTTCCCACACTCTGACACAAGTTTTTCAGAAAGAAAGGGAAGTTTTGGGAAATGTGCTTATGAAAGAGAAGAGGGAAACTGAAGGTTGACCTAAAATTTATCTAAAAACACTAGCAGAGGGAGAAAGTTTACCTACAAGTGGAAATGCTGGAAAAGTGTATGTAGGTCCCTGATGAAACGGAAGGGACTTAATGTGCATTCAGGACATGAAAGGGTGGCCTTGCAAAGATAACGCTTTAGGGGAGGAAAAGATTAAAAGGAAGGGAAAGATTTCCTTCAAAAGCCATGGATGTCATGGAAAAGAAGTAATGGGGGAGCTTTAGGGTCCTGCAAGGAAATGGAAATAAAAAAAAAAAAAATGAAGGAGGCACAACCCTTCCTCTCACATCCTGCCCCCAATGCAAGAAACTCTGCTGACTTAAGTGGGGGTGCACTTGACCTAGGAAGACATAAATCATCTTAAACAGCCACTCCTATCCACAGAAATGCAAAGGTGCAATATTTTTATCCAAAAACCTATTACAAAAGAAAACTTAACAAAGCCAAATGCAAATGAAAACAATAAGTGGATGAAAATTCCCTCTGAAAACTCAATAATGAAGTGAAAAAACTGCAGTCATACCCTCCAAACTTAATATTCTGAAGCAAACTCTGAGGATGTTGCAAGACACTGTGAACCAGAAATTCAAAAATTAATAACAGAAATGAACAAAAATGAGGCAGAAATGAAATAAGAATTTATGGAAATTAGAAGATAAATATAAGAAAGATACAAAATCATATAAAAAAGGCATAATTATAAGATACTCAGGGGATTACAGAGTCAGATGAAAATGTAATAAAGGTCATTGAAGAAAAGACAAAAAGCAAGTCCGAGAATAAAAATGAAGTAGACATAGGAGAGGGGCAAGATGGCGCTCTAGGCAGAAACACCACGCCGTCCCTCCACAGCAAAGATCCGAAAAACTAAGCCTAACAGAGAATCAACAATCCTGAAACCCTAGAACACCAAATGAAGAGATAAAGAACTCAGCCAAACACCAAACGGAGTGAGAATACTAAAAGAGAACGGAGAGCGAGGAGAGACTCAGGCAGACATTCCTTACCAGCTAACGCAGCGCGGATCCACCATCTTGGATTCCTATCGGAGACCAGCAAACGGGAGAGCAGCCTTGCAGAGCATCTGGTCGGAGACAGAACGACCGGTAAACTGCGGTGCGCGCTCTCCCACCACCCACCCCTCTCCGCCTCAGCTGGGGATCCCCTGCTTTCCGTGGCCAGGGTCTCTGGGCTGGGGGGTGCTGGTGCTTGGATTCCGCGCGCCTGGGCTGGCGGCTTTCTGGGAGCCGTTTGCTGGCAGCTAGCGAACCTTTCTCTGCCGCCTCCCCCTCCTTTTGCCTGGGTGCCTGGTTCCGAGTGCCGTCTCTGCTCTCTCCTGCGGGGCTGTAGGGCTGCGTGCGGGCGTGTGGCTGTTTCTGGGTCTGGGCTCCCGCGTGGGTGGGATCCCGGGGCCTTTGTTCGTTCGCCCCTCTGCTTTCCGTGGCCGGGGTCCCTGGGCGGGGGGGCGCCGGTGCTTGGGTTCCGCGCGCCCGGGCTGGGGGCTTTCTGGGAGCCGTTTGCTGGCACCTAGCGGACCTTTTTCTGCCGCCTCCCCCTCCTTTTGCCTGGGTGCCTGGGTCCGGGTGCTGTCTCTGCTCTCTCCTGCGGGGCTGTGGAGCTGCGTGCGGGCGTGTGGCTGTTTCTGGGTCTGGGCTCCCGCATGGGTGGGATCCCGGGGCCTTTGTTTGTTCACCCCTCTGCTTTCCGTGGCCGGGGTCCCTGGGCAGGGGGGCGCCGGTGCTTGGGTTCCGCGCGCCCGGGCTGGGGGCTTTCTGGGAGCCGTTTGCTGGCACCTAGCGGACCTTTTTCTGCCGCCTCCCCCTCCTTTTGCCTGGGTGCCTGGTTCCGAGGGCCGTCTCTGCTCTCTCCTGCGGGGCTGTAGGGCTGCGTTCGGGCGTGTGGCTGTTTCCAGGTCTGGGCTCCCGCGCGGGTGGGATCCTGGGGCCTTTGTTCGTTGGCCCCTCTGCTTCCCGTGGCCACGGTCACTTAACCCCGAGACTATCGGCTTCTTGGAATTCGCGCCCCTGAGTGGGGGCTCTCTGGGTCCCATTTGTAGGCACTGACTGCTGGTGTTGCCCTTTTTTTTTTTTTTTTTTTTTTTCCTCAATTTTATTTTTCTTCCTTTTTTGATTAGTTTTGTCATATTTTACCTCTTTTTCTCTTTTGTCTTTCTTCATTGCTTAATTTCTTGTCCCTCTATCTCTTCCTTCTCTTTCTGATCCCTGAATAACAGGTGATGTATGCCTCTGTACCTTCTGGCCAGGCTGAGCTGTGACAATTGAGACCGACTCCCCCAGACCTCATAGCTGCATCAGTGTGATCCCTGGGAACTTTGCAGTTTTTTAACTTTTCTGATTTTCATTTGGTCATTCTTTCCTTTTCTTTCTCTTCCCCCTTCTGGTTTCCTCCATCCCATAGTCTCTCATCTGTACATTCCAACGACAAACTCCCCTAGCATTCTTTTATGTTTGTACGCTTTTTGCTCCTCCTCCTCTCTCCTCTCTCCCATATCCAGCTTAGCTTCACACATAACCATCTTCCCGCTGCACCCTACCTACCTGCACCGTGCACTAGACATCACATCACCAAGCGGTGCAGGCACGCCCTATTGGAACCTGCCCAGCACTGACTACCGACCGTCCTGGTGGCTGCAGTGAGTGCCACAAGCAACCCATCCCAGTGGCTCCTCCTCAACTAGATCTGCCCAGCTGTACCACAAGAACGAAAAAAAAAAAAAAAAATCTACAATCAATAAACGAGAGAAATATCTACTGAATGCCCCGAAAACAGCAAACGATATCAAAACATTTACAAAAACAAGACAAGATGGCTCCAATAGGTGTCCAAATTAAAACACCAGATAACTCTCCTGTGGAAGAAAATGCACTAGAAGTACCTGATACGGAATTCAAATCACTAATACTCGGAATTTTCCAAGAACTGAGGCAAAAAGCTGACAAACATGAGGAAAAAATAGACAAATTTATGGAAAATACAGACAAAAAATTGGAAGAATTCAGGAAGATGATGCAAGAACAAAATGCCAAAATAAATTCACTACTAGAAATTATACAAAAACAACAATTAGAAATCCAAAAGATAAACAACAAGATTTCAGAAATGGACGGTGTCATAGAAGGGCTGAGAAGTAGATTTGAAACCATGGAAGACAGGATCAGTGGAACTGAAGACAAACACTTGGATACAACTCTGTTTCAGGAAAACTCAGAAAAAAGAACAAAGAAAAATGAAGAGACCCTGAGAGTTATGTGGGACACAATTAAAAGCAAAAACTTACGAGTGATTGGAATACCAGAACAGGGGAAGAAAACAGAAAACACAGAGAGGATCATTGAGGAACTGCTGACAGAAAACTTTCCCAATATCATGAAAGATGAAAAGCTGGTCATCGAAGAAGCTCAACGAACCCCATATAGAATAGACCCCAAAAGAAAATCACCAAGACATATCATATTCACACTCGCTAAAACTAAAGACAAACAAAGAATCCTGAGAGCAGCTCGTGAAAAACAAGAAGTCACATACAGAGGAGAAACAATAAGACTAAGCTCAGATTATTCAGCAGAAACCATGCAGGCAACAAGGCAATGGGATGACATATATAAAATCTTGAAAGAAAAAAATTGTCAGCCAAGAATAATATATCCTGCAAAACTCTCATTCAGATTTGATGGTGAAATTAGGTCATTTCCAGATAAACAGAAACTAAAGGAATATGCAAAAGTCAAACCAAACTTACAAGAATTATTAAAGGGAGTTCTTCGATCTGAGGACAAACAGCTTAAGCCCTCAGGCAGGACCTAGGACCTAGGATGCAGGTTAACATGAACCAGATACCATTCTAGGAACTGAACTACAGACGACTTTCCAAAAACAAAAGATATACAACAGGAAATCAGAGAAATCAATCAAAGGATGACAACAACATCAAAACAATGAAAGAGGGAACAAACGGCATAGGTATAGAACCTTCTAAAGGAGAAGAAGGCAAGGCGATACCAAGTAACGGTAGACTGCTTCAAAATTATAAAGATAAGGGTAAAATTCATGGTAACCACAAAAAAAGTTAACAAACCAACTCATAAAAATAAAGACGAAAAACATAAAGTCTCAACAAAACCAAAACCTACAAAAACAAAAGAAATGAACACAAAATCCACAAACAAAAGGAACTCAGCACAAGAGAGTAAGAAGAACAAAGAAAACTTCAGCATCCCAAAAAAAAGCACTACAAAATGACAGCAACAAACTCACATCTATCAATAATTACACTGAATGTAAATGGACTCAATGCACCCATAAAGCGACGGAGAGTGGCAGAATGGATAAGAAAACAGGATCCATCTATTTGCTGTCTACAAGAGACACATCTTAGAAACAAAGATGTGAATTTATTAAAAATCAAAGGTTGGAAAAAAATATATCAAGCTAACAACTATCAAAAAAGAGCAGGAGTGGCAATTCTAATCTCAGATAAAATAGACTTTAAAACAAAATCTACCATAAAAGACAAAGAAGGACACTATATAATGATTAAGGGGATGATCCATCATGAAGACATAACCATAATAAATATCTATGCACCCAATGACAGGGCTCCAAAATACATAAAAAAAACTCTAACAGCACTGAAAAGAGAAATTGACAGTTCCACAATAATAGTAGGAGACTTCAACACACCACTCTCAGTAAAGGACAGAACAACTAAAAAGAAACTTAGCAAAGATACAGAAGACCTAAAGGACACAATCAGCCAACTGGACCTCATAGACATATATAGAACACTCCATCCAACCGCTGCAAAGTACACATTCTTTTCCAATGCACATGGAACGTTCTCCAGAATAGACCACATCTTAGGCCACAGAGCAATCCTCAACAAGATCCAAAATGCTGAGATAATTCACAGTATCTTCTCTGACCACAATGCCATCAAGGTAGAAATTAACACTAGAAAGAGCAAGGAAAAAAAATCAAACACATGGAAACTGAATAATAATCTGCTTACACATCAATGGGTAATAGAAGAAATCAGAGATGGAATTAAAAATTTCCTAGAATCAAATGAAAATGAAAACACATCATACCAAAACCTTTGGGACACAGCAAAGGCAGTCCTCAGAGGACAATTTATAGCAATAGATGCACATATCAAAAAAGAAGAAAGGGACAAAATCAAAACATTAACTACAGAACTCAAACAAATAGAAAGAGAACAACAAAAAAAGCCTACAACCACTGGAAGAAAGGAAATAGTAAAGATCAGAGCAGAAATCAATGAAATAGAGAACAGAAAAACAATAGAAAGAATCAACAAAACCAAAAGTTGGTTCTTTGAAAGAATCAACAAAATCGACAAACCACTGGCCAGACTGACAAAAGAAAAACAGCAGAGGGCACAAATAACCCAAATAAGAAATGAAATGGGGGACATTACAACAGACCCAACTGAAATAAAAAGGATTATAACAGAATATTATGAAAAACTATATTCCAACAAATTTGAAAACCTAGAGGAAATGGATAAATTTCTAGAAACATACGGCCTACCCAAACTACAACAAAGTGATATTGAAAATCTGAACAGACCCATAACAAGAGAAGAGATTGAAAAGGTAATAAAAAAACTCCCAACCAAAAAAAGCCCTGGCCCAGATGGCTTCACTGGAGAATTCTACAAAACATTTACAGAAGAGCTCGTACCAGTTCTACTCAAGTTATTTCAGAGCATAGAAGAGGAAGCAACACTTCCAAATTCATTCTATGAAGCCAGCATAACGCTGATACCAAAACCAGGCAAAGACATCACAAAAAAAGAAAATTACAGACCAATATCTCTCATGAATATAGATGCAAAAATTCTGAACAAAATTTTAGCCAATAGAATTCAGTATCATATCAAAAAAATAATACACCACGACCAAGTAGGATTCATACCAGGTATGCAAGGATGGTTTAACATTAGAAAATCCATCAACGTAATCCACCACATAAATAAAAGGAAAGAAAAAAATCACATGATTATCTCAATTGATGCAGAAAAGGCATTTGACAAAGTCCAACACCCATTCCTGATAAAAGCTCTCAATAAAATAGGTATAGAAGGGAAATTTCTCAACATCATAAAGGGCATCTATGCAAAACCAACAGCCAACATCATTCTTAATGGAGAAAGGCTGAAAACATTCCCCCTGAAAACAGGAACAAGACAAGGATGCCCTTTATCACCACTCCTATTTAACATTGTGCTGGAAGTTCTCGCTAGAGCAGTAAGGCAAGAGAAAGAAATAAAGGGCATCCAAATTGGTAATGAAGAAGTTAAACTCTCCCTGTTTGCAGATGATATGATACTATACATAGAAAACCCTAAAGACTCCACGAGAAATTTACTGGAAGTAATAGAAAGATTCAGCAGAGTAGCAGGATACAAGATAAACATTCAAAAATCAGTTGGATTCCTATACACCGGTAAAGAGAACGATGAAAAGGAGATCAGGAAATCAATACCATTTTCAATAGCCCCTAAAAAGATAAAATACTTAGGAATAAATCTGACCAGGAATATAAAAGACCTATACAAAGAAAACTACAAAACACTGCTGCATGAAACCCAAAGGGATCTACATAAATGGAAAAACATACCATGCTCATGGATAGGCAGACTCAACATTGTGAAAATGGCAATTCTACCTAAAGCAATTTACAAATACAATGCAATTCCGATACAAATACCAACAACATTCTTCAAAGAGATGGAAAAACTAATTATTAACTTTATATGGAAAGGGAAGAAACCCCGAATAAGTAAAGCACTACTGAAGAAGAAGAATAAAGTTGGAGGACTCACACTACCTGACTTGAGAACCTACTATACAGCTACAGTACTCAAAACAGCCTGGTACTGGTACAACAACAGAGACATTGACCAATGGAACAGAATTGAGAACTCAGATGTAAATCCATCCACCTACGGTCACCTGATTTTTGACAAGGGCCCAAAATACATCAAATGGGGAAAAGACAGTCTTTTTAACAAATGGTGCTGGCAAAACTGGATATCCATTTGTAGAAAAATGAAACAGGACCCATACCTCACACCATATACAAAAACTACTTCAAAATGGATCAAAGACCTGAATATAAAGCCTCAAACTATAAAATTCATAGAAGAAAAAATAGGACCAACACTTCAGACCTTAATACATGGCATTAACAGGATACAAACCATAAACATCAACACAAAAAACCCAACAGATAAACTAGATAATTGGGATCTTCTAAAAATCAAACATCTATGCTCTTCAAAAGATTTCACCAAAAGAGTTAAAAGAGAACCTACAGACTGGGAAAAAATTTTTGGACAGTACAAGTCAGACAAAGGTCTAATCTCCATAATCTACAAGAAAATCCAACACCTCTACAACAAAAAGACAACCAATCCTATCAAAAAATGGGCAAAGGAAATGAACAGACACTTCACCAAGGAAGACATTCAAATGGCCAACAGACACATGAGGAAATGCTCGCGATCACTAGCCATTAGAGAAATGCAAATTAAAACCACAATGAGATACCATCTCACCCCGGCATTACTGGCACGAATCAAAAACACTGGAAATAACAAATGTTGGAGGGGCTGCGGGGAGACGGGAACTCTTATACACTGCTGGTGGGAATGCAAAATGATACAGCCATTTTGGAAAATGATATGGCGTTTCCTCAGAAAGCTAGAAATAGACATACCATTCGATCCAGCAATCCCACTCCTAGGAATATATCCTAGAGAAATAAGAGTCATCACTCGAATAGACATATGCACACCTATGTTCATGGCAGCATTATTCACAATAGCAAAACGATGGAAACAACCTCGATGTCCATCAACAGACGAATGGATACACAAACTATGGTACATACACACAATGGAGTACTATGCAATGAGAAAGAACAATGAATCGGTGAACCATCTCATAACATGGAGGAAACTGGAGGACATCATGCTGAGTGAAATAAGTCAATCACAAAAGGACAAATATTGTATGAGACCTCTATTGTAAAAACCCATGAAAAAATTCACATGCAAAATGTAACAATCCTTGTTGGTTACCAGGGATGGGGGGGGGGGGAATACTAAATAGGTAATAGGTAAGTGGTAACTTGGGTGAGAGATGAGATAGTACATAGTACAGGGGAAACTAACACAACCTGCACAAGGAAAGGTCATGAAGGCCCTATAGACACATCCAAACCCCCCGAGGGACTGAGTTGTTGGACGGAGGGCTCTGGGGACCATGATATCGGGGAACATCTAGCTCAATTGGCATGACACTACTTATAAAGATAATGCTCTACATTCTACCTTGGTGAGTAGTGTCTGGGGTCTTAAAAGCCTATCAGCGGCCATCTAAGATACTCCACTGATCTCATCCCTTCGGGAACAAGGGAGAACGAAGAGAACAGGATACAAGGAAAAGATTAGTCCAAAGGACTAATGGTCCACAGCTACCAAGGCCTCCACGGGACTGAGCCCAGTACAGCTGGATGGTGCCCGGCTACCACCAATGACTCCTCTGACCAGGATCACAACAGAGGGTTCTGGGCAGAGCTGGAGTAGGATGTAGAGTATAATTTTAACTCCCAAAAAAAAAAAAAAAAAAAAAAAGAAGACCAGATATACTGGCCTAAAGAATACTAGAGAAACCTCGAGAGTGTGGCCCCCAGACACCCTTTCAGCTCAGAGGGGAAGTTCCCTTCAAGGTTCGATGTTAAGCCTGGGAATGGACACCCCAGTAAAACTAAATGGGACTAACGATGTACAGGAGTCCGGTGACAAGGGCCAGAAGGCAGAGGGAGAGTAGGAAACTGATGATAAGGAACACAAATTGAATAAGGACACTGTCGATGTATTGTGAGATTGTTGACCACTGCTATAGGGCAACATTTGTAGTAACTATTAAATGGGAGGCTGTTTTGTCCTGTAAGCCTTCATCTTGGGCGAGAATGGCAGCACAATTGGAAGAGCATAGTCAATATCACTTAAATGTGTAAGTAAAAAGTTTTGAAATGGTGTTTAAATAAAATAAAAATAAATAAATAAATAAATAAATAAATAAACAAATGAGACTAAAGAGGTACAATAGTCCACTGACAAGGTCCAGAAGACAGAAGGGGACAAGGAAGCCCCCTGGTGATAGGGAATACAAGGTGGAGTAAGGATATTCTTGATGTGCTGTGAGATTGTTAACCATTGTCATAGGGCAACATGTGTAGTAATTGTTAAATGAAAAACTATTTTTTCTGTAAGCCTTCATCTTAAGTGAGAATAACAGCACAGTTGGAAGAGCGTAGTCAATGTCACTGAACTGTGAATGTAGAAATTTTTGAAACGGTGTATCTTTGGCCATCTGTAATTTTCATCAAAAAAAAAGGTTGAGAATTTAGAGGCTTAATACGTTGTGGGGTTGTTAACCAATGTCAAAAAACAACATGTGTACTACTATTTCATGAGAAACTATTTGCTCTGTAAGCTTTCACCTGAAGTACAATAAAATATATATTAAAAAAAAAAAAAAAAAATGAAGTAGAGGAAGTAGTAAAATGGATCAGAGAGAAAGTAGCTGAAATGTCAGAAAGCAAAGAAAATCCAATGTATATATAATTGGAGTCCCTGAAGATGAGAAACAAAACAATGAAACAGAATGAATCTTTAAGAATATAATTTTATATAAAGTTTACATCAATTTTCCTAAAATTACATTGGAGTACTATGCAACAAGAAAGAATAACAATGAATCTGTGAACCATCTCATAACACGGATGAAACTGGAGGACATTATGCTGAGTGAAATAAGTCAATCACAAAAGGGCAAATATTGTATGAGACCTCTATTGTAAAAATTCATGAAAAAGTTCACACACAAAATGTAACAATCTTTGTTGGTTACCAGGGATGGGAGTGGTGGTGGTGGTGGGGGGAATACTAAATAGACAATAGATAAGTGGTATCTTGGGTGAAGGGTGAGACAGTACACAATACAGGGGAAACCAGCACAACCTGTACAAGGAAAGGTCATGGAAGCCCCACAGACACATCCAAACTCCCCGAGGGACTGAATTGCTGGGCAGAGGGCTGTGGGGACCATGGTCTCAGGGAACATCTAGCTCAATTGGCATGACACGGCTTATAAAGACAATGCTCTACATTCTACCTTGGTGAGTAGCATCTGGGGTCCTAAAAGCCTGTGAGTGGCCATCTAAGATACTCCACTGGTCTCATCCCTCTGGGAGCAAGAGAGAATGAAGAGAACAGGATACAAGGAAAAGATTAGTCCGAAGGACTAATTGTCCACAGTTACCAAGGCCTCCACCAGACTGAGTCCAGTACAGCTAGATGGTGCCCGGCTACCACCACTGACTGCTCTGACCAGGATCACAACAGGGGGTTCTGGACAGAGATGGAGAACGATGTAGAGCATAATTCTAACTCACAAAAAAAAAAAAAAAAAAACAGATTTACTGGCCTAAAGGAGACTGGAGAAACCCCGAGAGTATGGCCCCCAGACACCCTTTTAGCTCAGTGGTGAAGTTACCTCCGAGGTTCACTGTTCAGCCTGGGAGTGGACAGCCCTGTGAAACCAAATGAGACTAACGAGGTACAAGAGTCCAGTGACAAGGGCCAGAAAGCAGAAGGGGACAAGGAAGCTGGTGATAGGGAACCCAAGGTTGAGTAAGGATATTGCCGATGTGTTGTGAGATTGTTAACCATTGTCATAGGGCAACATTTGTAGCAGCTGTTAAATGAGAAAGTGTTTTGTTCTGTAAGCCTTCATCTTAAGTGAGAATAACAGCACCATTGGAAGAGTGTAGTCAATGTCACTGAACTGTACAGGTAGAAATTTTTGAAATGGTGTATCTTTGGCTATGTGTATTTTCACCAAAAAAAAAAAAGAGGTTGAGAAGTTAGAGGGTTGTTATGTTGTGGGGTTGTTAACCAATGTCATAAAACAACACATGTACTTCTGTTTCATGAGAAACTATTTGTTCTGTAAGCCTTCACCTGAAGTACAATAAAAAAAAAATAATTTTTTTTTCCTGAAATTAAAAGGTTATATATTGAAAAAGCACAAGAGATACCAGAGAAAATTGGCCTCTAACAACCAACTCTGAGATATAAGGGGAAAAAATCCTCAGAGGTTCAAGTTAAAGTGGTAAAATAACTTATAAACAAATCAGATTTCTCAAAAATAACATACAAAGCAAGGTAACATTAGAAAACCATTGTCAAAAAATTTAAGGAAAGCATGTGTGAAACAAGGATTTTATATCCAGCCAAGCTCTCCTTCAAATATCAAGGCTGTAGAAAAAGTATTAACATTTAAGAATTGAAGGGACGCTGTACCCATAAGCCCTTATTGAAGAATCTACGATAGTATGAACATCATCCAACCGAGAGGTAACTGGAGAAACTTCAGCAAAAAGAATGTGGTGAAAATTCATTATGTTTAATTGTAGATTTGAGACTAAATCAAAGCAAATGGATGAATGATGTTGTAGATGACATATGCTACAAGTTATTAGTATTATATTCTGTCAAGGCAGAAATGACGAAATGGGAGGAGGTGGGGAAGAAAGAGGAAAGTTGAATAAACTTATTAGTGATTATACAGGCAATAGATGAGAGGTAAAGAAAATTAAAAAAATAACAATAACAACAAAAGAAAACCCTCTAAAACATAGCAGTGGATCATGTAAGGAAACAGACACAACATTTTAAAAAAGAAATAACTGTAAAGGTGACTACAAGAAAAAAGGGCATATCGTGCTAATCACCAAAGAAATAGCAAAAAATAATAAAAGATCAAAGAAATAGTCATCATGTAAAGAAGACACAGAAAATATAACAATTCAGATAAAATAATATGGCAAGGTTGGGCCCAAACATACAAGCTTTATCAACAAATGTTGTAAATGGGCTTAGCTCACCCTTTAAAAGACAAAAGATTTCAAGTCTGGCCCCCAAGCCAAGACGTAATGTATGTTGGAAACCAGAGACACGCCTAACACAAAGTGATTCAGAAAGGCTGGAAGCCCACCTGCCAATGGAACCGACGATGAGCAAGCAGGTGGCAGTCCTGATATCACAGTAGAATTTAAGCCAAAAGCAAGGTATTGACAAAGAAAGCACTTTTCAATGCTAAAAGCCGAAATCTGCAACAGTTATAAATAAACCTTTTTTCTAAATAACATACCAAATGCCTAGGAAGCAAAATTTAGAGGAAAAGACAGCAGCAGATACAGAAATATATGAATAATAGGAGACTTTAACATAAAAGAGACAAAGTGAGCAGGGACTTAGCCAAAGAAACCAAACCCACTGCCATCGAGTTGATTCCGACTCATAGAGAGCCTGTAGGACAGAGCAGAACTACCCCATAGGGTTTCCAAGGCTGTAATCTTTACTGAAGCAGGTCGCCCTGTCTTTCTCCTGCAGAGCTGCTGGTGGATTTGAACTGCCAACCTTTCAGTTAATACTTTAACCACAGCACCATCAGCACTACTAGTAAAGATATAATCAATGAGGTAGAAATTACGTCTATATCATAAGTTAAATTCCCTGGGTGACACAAACGTTTAATCACTTGACTCCTATCCAAAAGATCTGCAGCTCAAACCCACCCAGAGGCACCTCATAAGACAGGCCCGGCAATCTGCTTCCAAAAGGTCACAGCCTTGAAACCTTATGGAGCAGTTCTACTCTGCACACATGGGGTCACCATGAGTCAGAACAGACCCAATGGCAACAAACAACAACAGAAGGTATACCCCAATCAAAAAAAAAATATATAATTTCTTCTCAAGCTCACTGGGAATATTCACAAAATCTGGGGTCATGTAGTAGATCACAAAAAAAGAACAGTAAATTCGCTAATAGAGAAATATGGTAAATAGTATACTCTTATCAAAATAAAATAAAATGAAAAAATATTATAAAAAAGGATCTTTCATCTAAAAATTCTAAAATCATTCATTAAACAAATCTGAGGTAAAAGGAAACTAGAAACCAAAATGCAGAATTACAAGTTCTGAGTTACTATTTCAGATTTACTATTCTCTAAACAACGTATTTCAGAATATTTAATGCATTTAAAGCAATGATTATCAGAAAACTCAAACCTTTAAATATATGTATCAATAAAAAGAATGAAAATAAACATATTAAATTTTCACCACAAAAGACTAGTATAAGAGCAACAAAGTAAATTTAAAAAAGCAAAAGAAGGAAATAAAACAATAAAAGCAAAAAATTATGAGGAAAAGAATATAAAAACAGTACATTTAAGTAACAAATCAAAATATTTTAAAATTAACACACTGTATAGATAAACGGATCATGTATCTGAAAAACCCCATAAAAGTTAAGAAAAGGCAGGCAAGCAAATGTGTACTAATACAATGGGAAAATAATCATTGAAAGGGAAAAACATAGAAATATACTACCTTTTAGATACCTATATAAACAAATTTGAAAATTTAGTGTGAAAAGATAAATGTACTGGGAAAATCCAGTTTAACAAAACTGATTTCACTAGATTTAGATAATTAAGTAGATCAAATTCCACAGAAAAAACAGAAAATCATCAAGGAAATACTCTACACGAAAGCACCTGGCCCAGATGGCTTCCCAGAGCAATTCCAACAAACATTCAAAGACCTAATAGTCGTTGTTGTTAGGCTACCTCAAGTTGCTTCTGATTCATAGTGACCCTGCGTACAACAGAACAAAACACTGCCTGGTCCTGGGCCATCCTCATGATCCTTATTATGCTTAAGCCCATTGTTGCATCCGCTGTGTCAGTCCATCTCACTGAGAGTCTTTCTCTTTTTAGCTGACCCACTACTTTACCAAGCAAGATGTCTTTCTCCAGGGACTGGTCTCTCCCAATAACATGTCCAAAGTATGTGAGACAAAGTCTCGCCATCCTCTCTTCCAATGAGCATTCTGGCTGTACTTCTTCCAAGACAGATTAGTTCATTCTTCTTGCAGTCAGTCAATGGTATATTCCATATTCTTTTTTGCTAACATCATAATTCAAAGGCATCAATTCTTCTTCAGTCTTCATTATTCATTGTCCAGCTTTTGCATGCATATGAGGCGATCCAAAACAACATGGCTTGTGTCAGGCATCCTTTAGTCCTTAAAGTGCCATCTTTGCTTTTTAACGCTTTAAGGAGGTCTTTTGGCGCCCTGGTAGTGCAGTGGTTAAGAGCTCGGCTGCTAACCAAAAGGTTAGCAGTTCGAATCCACCAGCCGCTCTGTGGAAACCCTGTGGGGAAGTTCTACTCTGTCCTATAGGGTCGCTATGAGTCTGAATCAACTCAATGGCAACTGGTTGGGTTTTTAGGTCTGCTGCAGATCTGTCCAAGGCAATGCATCCTTTGATTTCTTGACTGCTGCTTCCCACGGGCATTGATTGTGGATCCAAGTAAAATGAAACCCTTGACAACTTCAATCTTTTCTACATTTATTATGATGTCACTTATTGGTCCAGTTGTGAGGATTTTTATTTTCTTTATGTTGAGGTGTAATCCATACTGAAGGCCGTGGTCTTCAATCTTCATCAGTAAGTGCTTCAAGTCCTCTTCACTTTCAGGAGGCAAGGTTGTGTCATCTACATATCTCAGTTGTTAATGAGTCTTCTTCCAATCCTGATGCCACGTTCTTCTTCATATAGTCCAGCTTCTTGGATTATTTGCTCATCATACAGATTAAATAAGTACGGTGAAAGGATACAACCCTGATGCACACCTTTCCTGACTTTAAACCACAAAGTATCCCCTTGTCCTGTTTGAACGACTGCCTCTTGGTCTAAGTACAGGTTCCTCATGAGCACAATTAAGTGTTCTGGAATTCCCATTCTTCGCAATGTTATCCATAATTTGTTACAATTTACACAGTTGAATGCTTTTGCATAGTCAATAAAACAAAGGTAAACATCTTTCTGGTATTATCTGCTTTCAGTTGAGATCCATCCAACATCAGCAATGATAACCCTCGTTCCCTGTCCTCTTCTGAATCCGGCTTGAATTTCTGGCAGTTCCCTGTCTGTATCTATATCATCCAAATACGCAGTCCTAAAGCTAGGATCTCCCTTAATGGTAACATGTTGGAGATATTTTGAAAGATCATGAGACAAGGACCCCCACTAGTATTCAACATAGTAATGGAAGTCTAGCCAACGCTATTAGGAAAGAGAATTCAATGAAAGGCATGATACCAGGAAAGAAGTAGAACTACCTCTACTTGTAGATTGTATGAGCATATACTGGAAATCCAAGAGAACCATTGCTAGAACTAAACCAAACAATCAAATAACTCAGTAAATCAGCAGGGTATAATATTAACATGCCTTCATATACATAAAGAACAACCAGTTAGAGATACAATGGTATAGGAAATGTGTATGAATCTCTTTAAATATAAGATCAGCACAAAGCCAATTCCTATGAGGTGGAGGTCAAATATATTCCAGATTTCCACATTCTCTAGGCTGCTGTACCACTCCATCTCTGACACTGGCCACTCTCCCTCCCCTCAGCACTCTCTTCTCCCCTGCTTGCATTTGGCAGTTTGCTGCAAAATCTCACAGTAGTCATGAGCTGTACTTACAGTTAAGTGGTTTGTTAAGGAAGAGGGTACAACTCAGGAACCAGGATCAGCAAGCATGTAGGCACAGCCTCTCTTCTTCATTGCAGGATAGCTCTCTCAGCTCCTCTCGGTGCCCCCAGGACAGGCTCCTCCTGACCTTGCTGTCTCTCTCCACCAGCTCTGCAGCTAGGCCCCTTCTGGGCCTGTTGTCACTGGCTCTGTCGCTGGGCCCCTTCCAGGCTTCTCACTGTCTTCAGTGTTACAGCTCTTTTAAGAAGTTCGTGTATTCCTCTCTCTCTCTCTCTGCCTCTTCTTTCTGCTTTTTTTCCTTCTGCTTCTTCCTGCTGCTTATCTTCTTGCTTCTTTCTGTCTCTAAACCTCTGTGGGGCTGGCTGCTTAAACATGCAAACACCTTGTCCATTTCAAGGCATGGCACTCCCACCAGGGCCATGAACTGACAAATCCCCTCCCGGTAGGCCACATATACTTAATTTGCATAGTGGGTGTGACTGGGCTACAACTCAGCTCATTTGCATAGTCTATTGACCAATCCCTGCAAGGTGCCTATCAATCACAGGACAGGACCGGCTGCAGCCCAGGACCAGTCAAATAGGCAAGTTGTTTACAGCTTACCAGTAAATGTCAATCAACCTGGACAAAAATAAAACACCTTCTGGGGGTAGAAACTAGGGCAAACATAACTCCTCAGGATTTAGGGGAAAATCTCTCTTGCTATTTTTCCAAAGAACCAAGTCAAAAAGCCACATAAAGGAACTCATTTCACCATAAAACTCCATTCACAACAGCAAGAAAGAAGATCAAATTTCTTAGGACTAAGTTTAAAAGAGGAGCCCTGGTGGTGTAGCGGTTAAGAGCTCAGCTGCTAACCAAAAGGGCTGCAGTTCAAATCCTCCAGCTGCTCCTTGGAAACCCTATAGGGCAGTTCTACTCTGTCCTATAGGGTCGCTGTGAGTCAGAACCGACTCGATGGCACCTAACAACAACAACAAGTTTAAAAGAAAATGTACCAATTGAGTATGAAGAAAATGTTAAAACTCTCCTGAGATACGCACAAGTAGACTGCAGTGTCCACTGTTCTTGGATAAGACAGCTCGGCATTATTAAAATGTTAGTTCCTCCTAAGTAAATTTATAAATGTAATGCAGTCTCAACAAAGACACCAACACACTCAATGTGGAACCAGTCATGAGAAAACATCAAACCCAAATAGAAGAATTCTACAAAAATACTGGGCTGTATTTCTCAAAATATCAATATCATAAAACAAAGGAACACTGAAGAATGTTCCAGATTACAAAAGAGACATGGCAATTGGATTCAATATACGATGTGGGATTTTCTTTAGTCATAAAGGACTTTATTTGGACAACTGGAGAAATATGAATATGGACTGTGGGTTAGAAAATAGCATTGCATCAATGCTTATTTCCTGATTTTGATCATTGTACCATTATTATATTATATAAAAACACAGCCCTGCTTTTAGGGAATACATTTCTATATGTATTTGGGGGTACAAGGGTATTGTGTTTGCAAATTACTTTGTAACACTTTAGGAAAAAATATGTTACTTATGCGTATATATTGAAATAGAGATGAGAGGGGATAGATAGATATAATATCTGTATACTTATATCTATATATAACCTCTATATATATCTAGAGAGAGAGAGAGAATAAAGCAAATGTAAAAATGCAAAACGTTAACCTTTGGAGATCTGGGTCAGCAAGATGCTCTCTTACTTTTTCTTCTAAAACCTTTATTCTTTCATCTGCCATATTTGATCAGAAATCAATCTGGAAATGATTTTTACATATGGTGTGAAGTAAAGGCTGAGATTTACTTTATCCATGTAGATGTCTAACTGGCCTAGCTCCATTTATTAAAAAGACCATTCTTTCCTGCCTTACTTGTATCAAGTCTGTTTGTGGACACATTTTCCTGTCATTCGCCTTGACAACAATACCACATTCTCTTAGTCACTAGGGTCACTTTGTTGTTGTGTGCTGTCAAGTTGATTTTGACTCATAGCGACCCCATGTGACAGAACAGAACTGCCCCATAGGGCTTCCTAGGGTGTAATCTTTTTCGGAGCAGATTGCCGGGTCTTTCTCCCGAGGAGCTGCTGGGTGGGTTTGAATGACCAAACTTCTGGTTAGCAGTCGAGTGCTTAACCATTGTGCCACCAGAGTTCTTTCTAGGGTCCAATATAGTAATATGCTTCTTCCTTAACACTGTCTCGGATGATCTTGACTCTTTCCATTTACATTTCCATTTTAGAATTAGCTTGTCAGTTACACAAACAAACGTACACACATACATACCTGTCTGGATTATTTTACAACTTTTTATTTTGACAGATTTCAGACTAACAAGACACATTGCAAGAATAGTGGGAGGAATCCTTGTGCACTTTGCCGGGCCCTCACAAATTGAGGGGAGTGCTGTGTGTGTTAATGATCTGGTGCCTCTGCTTTCCTTAACAGGTGGACACTATCAGAGATGCCTCCAGGCAGAGATGAAGGGCATCCCTGGTGTGCACAGGACATCTGGGCGGCCCTGACAGTGTATGTCACAGTCCATCCCTTGCACTATGGTACAGCCCACATAGGCTCACACTGAATCCACTCTGTCCCGTCTCTGAATATTCAGGGTGGTGGCCAGAAGCAATGCCTGGTGGGCCGAGACACAGCTCTCCCTGAGGTTTTGGATGGTATCCTCATTCTTCCTCCTCTTCTGTCCTTTTTAGAGCCCCCTCACCCTTGGGGCACTGTTGCTGGTCTAGTTGTCTGCCAAGGGGAGAAGCTAAGACTCCATTCCTGGGTGTCCAACTCTTGGCCTCTTCCTGGCCAGACTGTGGTGAGTGCAATTACCCATTGACCGATACTGCTGGGCATTTCAGCACCAGAGAAGCCCAGAGTATTCCTGGGCTCTGGACACAGGCCCTGTGCCATGTACGTAGAGCAACCCTAGCTCTGCATGGCAGTTAGCCTCATTTAAGCCACAGACATAGAACTCTTCCTTTGCTCGTTGGTTCACTGGCACCAGGAGCCCCAAGTGGCCCAGGTAGCCATGGCTCCAGACCGAGAGAAGCACTCACCCTGTCCTGGGTTGCACCCCAGGGACCAGGACCTCTAACTCAAACAAGCCCAAATTGTGTGGACAGAAGCAGGGATTCTACAACAGGGCCATTGGGAGTGATGGTAAGAAAGTCCAGTGATGCCTCCAGGTACTGGGGACTGAGAACCATATGAGGACCACTGCTTTGAGCCAATCCCGCAGGGTTTATTACAGAACCAGCACTGGTGCCTACACCACGGCCCTGGGAATGCAGGACCTGTGGCGAGGAGGACACTGTGCCACACCGGGCTCCTTCTGCCCTGGAGGGACTGATCTGTTTTCTGCTATGGATTTGTCTTTGGTGCCGGAAGTACCTCTTCCTGCACCACTGCTGGTGGCTCACAGAGGCTCTGGTCCACCACCTGAGACTGGCACAGCACCCTCTCCTACCATGGCTGAGAGGTCACTCATCCCTCTCCATTCTGTGGTACATAGAAGCTGCATGCCCATGTCATGTTGGAGCTCTTGGTCACCAAGAATTCCAGTTAAAGTGTCGGCTCTTCTCCTGCAAGTCTTTGGTCTCGAAGCTGTTCAGTGCCTCTCGTGTGGGGGATGCCTGTGGTCGGCACTAACATGAGACCCACACATAAGCCCACTCCCATCAGCTCCTCCACATGCCTCTTCCCAGGTTATTTGTCTCCCGTTTTCCAATCTTGCTCCTTCCTGGACCCTGACCAACCAGCCAAGATGTTCACCCTGCCTAGGAGCCCACGTATATCCTTACCTTTGGCTACTTCTCCTTTGACCCCAAGTTTATGGCTAAGTGCACTGCTCTGAGCTCTGCCCACTGGGAGAACGTTTCTTCATTGTGATTCTTTAGGACCTCACCCATTCAGCAGCAGCCCATTTTTGTCTTGTTACATGAGGCTGGTTCCAGGGTTTCTCTCTCCCATGAGCTGGTCACAGGTGTGAGCTGAGGCAGAAGCATCTTGAGATGGAAGTCAGTGGCAGGAGAGTCTAGGGTACCTGTTCATGGGACTTAGTCGTGCCTTCTGGACCAGTCTGGCCCAAACTTGGAATCACCATTCCCTTTGAATGAGTGCTGCTCTTTTCACCCAGATTCACAACTTGGTGGGTCTGACAAAACCCAGCTCATGATGGGCAGCTCCAGTTGTATAGTTAATTGATGCCCTATAGCCAAATATTCAGTCTCTGCTGGCCACAGGGGCATGCCATAGCAGCGTTCAAACAATCAAGACTTCTCTGCTGCTGAACATACAGCCTGGCTTCAGAGATTAAGGATTTGTAAGGTAAGTTTCATACCAGAGGGTAGAGGGTGCCACAGACTCCACACAGCATCCTTTTATATCAGAAAAATCACCAGCCCTGTTGGTTCCCAAGGCCCTATGGCCTAATCACTCAGTAAGACAGCCTGGACTGCTGCAAGGTGCTGTCTTACTCCGAGCCCTGCTAAAACCGGCAGCCTTCCCATGACCTGGTAACTGAGTTGGTGTGGCATTTCCAAGTGTTTCTACGTGCGACACCTCTTTCTTAGTTATTACAAGGTGTAATGACTTGTTGTTTACTCAAGATGATTAACCTCTAATTCTCCAATTTGGCAGGCATTCAGATACCTTTCACTTCCTGTTCACTAAGTCTGATTAATACACTCTTGTTCCACATAAGGACAGGATGGTCATAGTTCTTGAGTCTGTATGTTGTTGTTGTTAGGTGCCATTGAATTGGTTCCTACTTACAGCAACTCCATGTACAATAGAATGAAACATTGCCCGGTCCTGTGCTATCCTTAAAATCATTGTTATGCTTGAGCCCACTGCTGCAGCCACTGTGTCTATCCATCTCATCAAGGATCTTCCTCTCTTTCACTGACCCTCTACTTTACCAAGCAAGATGTCCTTTTCTAGGGACTGGTCCCTCCTGATAACACTTCCAAAGGACATGAGACAAAGTCTTGCCAAACTGGCTTCTAAGGAGCATACTGGCTCTACTTCTTCCAAGACTGATTTGTTTGTTCTTTTGGCAGTCCCTGGTATATTCAGTGTCCTTCACCAACACCATAATTCAATGGCATCAATTCTTCTTTAGTATTCCTTACTCACTGTCCAGCTTTTGCAGGCATACGAGATGACTGAAAATACCATGGCTTGGGTCAGGCACACTTTAGTCCTCAAAATGACAACTTTGCTTTTTAACACTTGAAAGAGGTCTTTTGCACCAGATTTGCCCCATGCAGCATGTTGTTTAATTTCTTGACTGCTGCTTCCATGGGCATTAATTGTGGATCCAAGTAAAATGAAGTCCTTGACAACTTCAGTCTTTTCTCTGTTTTTCATGATGTCGCTTATTGGTCCAGTTCTGAGGATTTTGGTTTTCCTTATGTTGAGGTGTAATCCATACTGAAGGCTGTGGTCTTTAATCTTCATCAGTAAGTGCTTCAAGTCCTCTTCACTTTTAGGAAGCAAGGTTGTGTCATCTACATATCTCAGCTGTTAATGAGTCTTCTTCCAATCCTGATGCCCCCATCTTCTTCATATAGTTCAGCTTCTTGGATTATTTGCTCAGCATACAGATTGAATAAGTATGGTGAAAGGATACAACCCTGATACACACCTTTCCTGATTTTAAACCACACAGTATCCCCTTGTTGTGTTCAAACGACTGCTTCTTGGTCTATGTAGTCACAGAAAACTGGAGCATTAACACAGCCCAGGGCAAGAGAGTGAATGTGTACTGTTCTCATTCCCACGTACATGCAAACTGCTTTTGATGCTCCTTCCTGATTGATATTGAAAATAATGCTTTGTTAAATCAATAGGTGTGTTTCAAGGGATTCGTTTTGGTAGCGGTACCACACCTATCACAGCAGTTGTGATTAGGACTTCTCCTTAATTTAATTTACAATAACCTGCCATCACCCACCATCATCCATCTTGATTGTGATTTAAAGAGTATGTGATGGAGACCACCACCCCGCCATCCTTTAGGTTTCTGAGGGTGGCATAATCTGTCATTGCTCCCAGGATGTGGCCTTCTTTGTTTTGTTTATTGGATTGGGATTGGGTGGTTTAGGCGCGTCCACTTGGCTTTTCTCTTAATGACTGTTACTCCATAATTCAGGGAACCAGTACTAGGGTTTTCCAGCTAGTATATATATTCCAATTATACACTCGTATACAAGAAAGCAGAATGAAAGGTAATAAGACTACTTATCACTCTCAAGGGCCAGGGTGGCATTTCTAGTATTCTGACACCAGTGTCACCCTAACCCTATATCCAACCACCCTCAGAAGATCTAGCTAGTCTCTTTCCCCAGTGTAAGTGGCTCTGGTAATGGCTATAGGCCTCTATGGCATAGGGTTGAGGGGGCGATTTATTCTATATACTTGCTGGATGTCACAGTGTCCTTCTTCAGGTCTTTGCTGTAGTCATTGGGTTCATTGGGATGTAAGTCATTGGGATATAAGACTGGGCCATGGTCATGATTTTCCATCACAGCTTCTGGATCTCCATTCTTGATCATTTCTGGCTATAGAAGTCAAATGATACTGTTGTCGTCCTATTTTTTCCTGACCGTTTTTCTCTAGGTTGTCAACATTTACCTAGAACCCTCTGAGCTGAGAAGCCCTGGATGTCACTCTGACTTGCTGCCCATTGGATGCACCTGGCTTTCCCTGGTGAAGTGCACTCTAGGATGGTCTCATCCCTGTTGAGGCTGTGGCTTTCAGCACGATAGTAATACCTCTCCATCAATCCTGGCCTTCTCAGCCATGCCAAAGCCTCCCTCTTCATGTGTTCTTTATTGCCTTATGAAGCAAGAGCCCTTTGGCCATTCAGGGTAACATGGCCGGGAGGTGGATCCTTATTAGAAAGTGAATGGATTCCACAAGTGCCCCTCTCCAAGTCTCCTGTTTCTTCCCGAGTTTGCTGCCAAGACAGTTCCAGTACCTCTGCTGTTTTCCCACTAGACCAGGGGTCAGCAAACTTGTCTGTAAAGGGCCAGTCAAAATGTTAGGTTTTTGGACCATACAATCTCTGTCACAACCACTCAGATTGTTATAACAAAGGGTCATGTATTCATTTAATAATGAAGCTAGGTTTATTTTGTAAAATGGGGCATTGTTTCACTGCAATTTATAAGCCAAAGTAGAGAGAAAAGAACATCTTATAAGTGGGCTGGGCAACCTTATAACTTAGAATGTGTGTAAGAAAAGAAGTATACTTTATATGAATATGTGTTAAAAAAAAAAATACCAGCATACCCTATGTCGATGCTCCCGGCCACTATATTCTATTTGGTACATTTTTCAAATTCCCCAAGTACATTCTAAAAGTGATGCATCCTAGTCTTTGTTCACACCAAATGGACAAGTTGAAAATCATGTAGTTGAAATGGTGAACTCATTCTGAGTGAACTAACTCCTGAATACAACAAATATCCTGTAGTTAAATCATACTGATCAAATTTTGATGCTTTTAAAGTTGTTTTTGTGTTCATAGCCAATGTTCATTGCTGTTGTTGTTAGATGTCACTGAGTTATTTTGACTCATATAGACACCTCATAGCAGCAGCACACAAATATATCTAAAGCATCTGAGCTAGGTGAAAGCTTTTTGAGTTGGTGATACATATCAAAATACAAATTCAGAGATTTTAAAAACATTCTGCTTTAGAAGTAAAATAAATAAATAAATAAATATGCATGCCATGTTTAGCTACCAGTATAGTTAATAAATTTTCTAATGCACTGATTTTCTAACCTACGTAAGACAATTCTCCGGTTTAACAGACAGCTTTGGGTAGCATTTGTAAGTCCTGATATTCTGTAGGTTGGTATTTCCAAAGTATGGTCCACATTGTGGTATGGTTTTTCACTTAAAAAAATACAATTACATCATCAAATAATTGAGGCCAACTCCAAGTTCAACCAGTTGAATGGAATCCTTTATCGCAGGACTTCTCAGAGCCTTTGACATACAAATGCTTACTGGGCCTCTCTAAGCAAGTGATGCTAGAGGAAGCATCGCATCAACTCCTACACCTGGTGTATCGTGGAATGCTCAGTATTCAAGAGTATCAGAGGAGTATACTGTGGAAATCACTTCAGAAAATAAGTTCTGTTAACAGTAGATCTCTTAAATGAACTCAATCAGGCTGAATTTAAACCTTTTCAAACTGTTAATGAGGCTAATGTCATATTGAACTAATAAAATGTACAAATTTACAATGGATTATTCATGATGAAATAGTAAAATTTTGACAGTTAAATTGATGTGATGTGTGGATGTTCTCCACAATAATCTGGTGGGGTTGGTGAGTAGGAGGGATTATACATCAGAGAAGGTTGACCATGAGTTGGTAACTGTTGATGCTGGGTGATGGGTACATAAAGGTTCACTACTTTTATATAAGTTTGACACTGTTCACAATAAAAGTGTTAAGAATAAGAAACAGACCAAAAAAAAAAAAAAAAGAGAGAGAGAGAGAGAGAAAGAAAAACAAAGAAAGAAGAAAAAAAGAAAGCCAGCCAGCAAATCATTAACATTAACATTTAGTCTTCAGATTAATTGTGCTATATGCCATCACAATATACACCTTTAACTTGCAAGGACATACTTTAATCTATGTCATTCCTCATGCTAGCCTGTGCAGTATCTACCTAGGCATACATACTTTAAGTGATAACAAAAGCACGTCGTGCCGTAGGAAATGATATGCAATTCACCATTCATCCCGGTCAGCATCACAGTTGCAGAGATATTGAGAATCAAGGCAGTTCCCCTCTAATCCACAAGTACATTTTTGAGCATCACGCAGAGAACCTCCCCAATAAGTGTGTGTCTCATTGGTTCTTCCAACCCACCAGCTCAGTGGGGTTCCATCTGAAAGACAAGTGTGAGAAAGGTGACGTCGACTTTCCTGCCTACTCACCATCCCAGGAAACCCCCTTTTCTCCCAGGTTTATTATAAACTCAAAGAGAAAAGATACAGAGTCTATGTTAGGAATGATTCTATTTCTAACACTGTAACAGGACGGTGTTTAAGACTTCTAACCGAGCTGTTTGTCTGTTTATATTATGCTATCAGTCTTTAAGTCATTGCTTTAAACTTGTAAATTTTTAGAAAATAAACAATAGTACCTAACTCCTTTACTTGTGGTATTAAATAATTTTTGAGAAGCACAATTATGTAATTTCTTTAAGAATGACATTAAAAAGTGAGTTACCATCAAAATGGAAAACAACAACAATCTGTTTGGGATCATGGAATGTCTGTTTGAAACAAAACAAAACAAAACAAAATCAGTATATTATGTAAAGCCCTTGATATCTCTCCTGACATTATTCTCTGAGAAACTCTGCCTGTCTAATTGTGGTATCCACGTGAGGCAGCAAGGTGGGAAACACTCTCCCCATGGCAGAAGGATCATGTGGTATTAAGTTTTATTTCTTGTACTGAAAGTGTGTCTGGTCATCTGTGGAGTAATACAGTGATGGTGATATTGTATTCTTCCTGCCTGAATCTGCTGGCTCACATCCCTGAGCCTCTGCACCTGAGTCCTGTGTGGACTGGAGCATACCCTCCGCTTCCTAGGCTTCCCTGAGAGACCTAGATACTTAGACTCCTTCTGAATGCTACAATCTTGCAAAGTAAGAGAGACAGATGTTTCCAAGCGCCAGTGCAGGGAACACACTGAACATTTAGGAGAGGATGATCAGGAAAGGGGGAGGCAAGCAACCAGTTCCATCCTAAAAGGTTGGGGCGTGTGGTGGAAACGCCATCAGTGGAGAACCAGGGCCCAGGAGGAAGGAGGGGACACTGTAGCATTTGCTTGTCTCAGGTGCCAGGCAGTGTCTGAATTTGCTTCTAAACTTGTAAGTTGTCACCATCAGGTAAGGAATTTGGGCCACTGCTCTGTGACTTTCGTCCTAACTCACGTTAGATTCATAACCTCTGCTATGTCAGACTCTCTGAGACTCACAGACACCCACGGCACTCCTGCCACCAACTCCCAGCAGTTCCGGGAAGAGTGCAGTGTGCAGGAAAGCACCAAAAGTGAATTTTAAAATTCAGTTGAAAACTCACTGCTTCAAGGCCAAAGGTACTTAGAATACTTAATAGATATCTTTGATAAAATTTTACTTACTTTATCATTATGCTTTCAAAAATTGAAGAGGAAGGAAATTATTGTACTCTAACTTGTATTTTTAATATACAAATTTCTCATGTTCCCAATAAAATAGTAATTATCAAATGTTCATAATGGTGTCAAGGGCCTTTGGTTCCATTTGTGATTTTTTAAGTATTCTAGAGATTGGGGAAAGTATAGCAAGCACTTAAGAAAACAAGAGAAGAAATAGGAAAAATCTCAAAGGTTCCGGAGGTGTGTTCCCCTGACTCACCGGCTCCTACCTGGCTGTGAGCCCGCCTACAGTCTCAGGCCTCCAGAGCTGAGTACAGCCTGAATCTCCCTCTAAAACTGGGTGCAGGGTCCTGGCCTGGGGAGGTACACTTTGGGACTCTCTGTACTTTAGCCACACCCAGCACAGCTTTATTGGAGACCTGAGACTGCTCTCTGAATTCTGAAATTCTGAACTGTACTTGTCAGCCCTGTCTTCCTCTCCTGTTCCTGCCTCTCCATGACCTCACCTTCCAAAATGCGCTTTTTCCTCTCCCTCTCCCCAGCCCCATCCGTTCCAGGGGCACTAGGGCTCGGAAATTTTAAGAAACCTGTGGATGGAGCACTCTCCCTACCTGAGTGCAACCTTCATGGGAGCATCATGAGAGCTAGGAAGGGCTCACCCATCCCAGCCACCTGGGGCAGGTATGCGAGCCTCACTCAGGTGAGCACCAGGCAGACTGAGCAGAATCTCGAGGGTAACATCAGCACCGGCAATCTTCACACAAGGTCCAAAGTCTTTATCCTGTCACCCAAGGACATCCTGACCCCATCAGGGGACCCCCTCTCCTCCTCTGACACTTCACCCGCGGCTCTGCCTGCCACCCCAACACCAGACCTAGCACAGACTCTTGTCTTCCCAGAACCTGTCATATCCATCGTTGAAGTCTCCACCCAGAGCCCCGTGTCCTGGAGAAACACCCCCTTTTTGTGAGCTTCCCCGGTCTCTGTCTGTGAACCTGAGCTAGGCAGAGCTGTTACAGATGGCAGGAGCCACACTGTCTGGGGTCACCTGTGCGCCTCTGGGCTAAGTCCAATCGAATGGAGGAGCCTCCTGGGGAGTCAGGGGCAGCAGGAGGACACATTCCAGCAGTAAGCCCATCCCACGGGCTCAGG